>OZ004718.1:12919569-15319569 GCA_963924515.1 Vespertilio murinus | reverse complement strand
AGGGCTGGCCCGGCCGGGGGCGGAGGAGGGCGGGAGGTGGAATCAGGGACCCCGGGGCCAAAAAGCCGAAGCTTAGCGAGGGAGAGGGACCTGCTCGCGGTCCACTGCCTACACAGTGTGGAGAGGGCAGGTCCGGAGTAGAGTTTCTTGTTTCTTTGTACTGATTCCTTACCGAGAGGAAGGGAGAGGGATAGAGAGCTAGAAACGTCGATGAGAGAGAAGCATCGACCAGCTGCCTCCTGTACACCCCCTACTGGGGATGTGCCCGCCACCAAGGCACATGTCCTTGACCAGAATCGAACCTGGGACCCTTGAGTCCGCAGGCCGACGCTCTGGCCACTGAGCCAAACGGGTCAGGGCTGGGACTAGAGCTTCTGTTTCCTGCCTCTGGGGTGGGAGGAAGGGAAGTAACGTTAGGCTGGTTAGGCTGGTTAGGACCGTACTTGACCAGGATGGAGGGAAACCAGAGGGGCGGAGGGGACGGCCAAGCAGGATGCTCAGCCCTGGGGCTGCCCCGAGCGTGAGCGCCCGCCGCCCGGCCCTCACAGCGGGGCTCATCCCCCCGGACGCCACCCTCTACTTCGACGTGGTGCTGCTGGACGTGTGGAACAAGGAGGACACGGTGCAGGTGAGCACCCTGCTGCGCCCGCCCCTCTGCCCCCGCATGGTGCAGGACAGCGACTTCGTCCGCTACCACTACAACGGCACGCTGCTGGACGGCACCGCCTTCGACAGCAGGTGAGGCCGGCGGGAGCCCGGCGCGGGGACCCCGGCTCCGGTGGGGGTGGGGGGGGGGCGTCCGGGTCTTCTATGTCCTCCCTCCTCCAGCGGCATCACCCCCACCACCTCCCTCTCCGCAGCTACAGCAGGGGCGGCACCTACGACACCTACGTGGGCTCGGGCTGGCTGATCAAAGGCATGGACCAGGGGCTGCTGAGCATGTGCCCTGGAGAGAGGAGGAAGATCATCATCCCGCCGTTCCTGGCCTACGGCGAGAAGGGCTATGGTAAGGGGCCTTCTCCGGAAGCGGCCGCCGCACACACTTGTCCGGGGTGCCCGCCGAGGAGGCGCGTGGGAGTGAAATCCAGCCCTCGGTGTGATCCTCTCATTCAGAAGGGGCGCTGTGTTCTTCTTCTTTTTTTATAAAATATATTTTATTGATATTTCACAGAGAGGAAGGGAGAGAGATAGGGAGCCAGAAACATCGGTGAGAGAGAAACATCGACCAGCTAGCTGCCTCTTGCACACCCCCTACCGGGGATGTGCCCGCAACCAATGTACATGCCCCTGACCGGAATCGAACCCGGGACCTTTCAGTCCGCAGGCTGACGCTCTATCCACTGAGCCAAACCGGTTTCGGCTGGGGGCGCTGTGTTCTGATTCACACCAAGGTCCATACGGGCTGGTGGGTGGAGGGTGGGTCCCGGGGGCACAGCCAGCCCCGGCCTCACGCGGGGAGCCAGGAGCAGGGCTGTGGGGGCCAGGGAAGGGCCCTGGGGGGCAGGGTCCTCCCAGACGCCCTCCTGGGTCCCGGGGGAGCCGGGCTTGCTCCCCACCTGTATGGTTGAAGCCTATCCCGTCCCCAGGGACTGTGATCCCCCCGCAGGCCTCCCTGGTCTTCCACGTCCTGCTCATCGACGTCCACAACCCCAAGGACACGGTGCAGCTGGAGACGCTGGAGCTGCCGCCGGGCTGCGTGCGGAAGGCCGCGGCCGGGGACTTCATGCGCTACCACTACAACGGCTCCCTGATGGATGGCTCCCTCTTCGACTCCAGGTCGGTGGGGGGGGGGGGCCCCGAGGACGGAGGGGGGGGCTGGGCGGGGAGGCAAGAGGCTGGGCTCACCCCGTCGGCCAGGACAGGGGACCCCCTGACTCCCTCGCTGGCCTCCCCGCCTTTCCCGGCAGCTACTCCCGCAACCACACGTACAACACGTACGTGGGGCAGGGCTACATCATCCCGGGCATGGACCAGGGGCTGCAGGGCGCCTGCGTGGGCGAGCGCCGGAGGATCACCATCCCCCCGCACCTCGCCTACGGGGAGAACGGGACCGGTAGGCCTGGGGTCCCCCGCTCCTCTCCCGAACCCCCCAGCTCCTCGCAAAGCCGGCCCCCCACTCAGTCCCTGCTCCACTGGCTCCATCCCCCCCCTCCCCCCGGGGCAGTGCCCCCTCTTCTCCCTCCTCCTGGGGACGGGCTTGGAGTTTGGGGAGGGGGTGGAAGACGGAAGCCACACAGCCCTGGGAAACAGAGGGAGGCCTGGAGCGAAGGCCCAGCTTTGCTCTAAAATGGGACGCGTCGCCCGGACCAGCCAGCTGAGTGACCGGGGCTTGCAAGGTCTAAAGGGCTTTCTAACTGGCAGGCCCCTCCCTCCCCTGCCCCCGAGGAGACCTGATTATGTGGACAAACAGCCCACCCCAGGGCAGGTTCACAGAGACCCTGAGCCCCCCCCCCCCCACCTGGACGCCACGCCGACCCGCTCCCCATTCTGGCCCCAGGAGACAAGATCCCCGGCTCCGCGGTGCTGATCTTCGACGTCCACGTCATCGACTTCCATAACCCGGCGGACCCCGTGGAAATCAAGACCCTGTCCCGGCCCGCCGAGGCCTGCAACGAGACGGCCGCGTCCGGGGACTTCGTCCGCTACCACTACAACTGCTCCCTGCTGGACGGCACCCGGCTCTTCTCCTCGTGGGTCCGGGGCCGGGCCAGCGGGTGGGACCGGGGGCGGGGGGACCTCCATACGGCACCCCCTTCTCCCTACGTTCCCATCTACGGGGAGCGTGAGGGGCGGAACGGGGGAGGGAGGGGAGCTGAGCCCTCGGCCACGTCTTCAGGGCGATGGCAAGATCAGAAGGGTGTCTCCCCCCCCCCCTCTGAGCCTGGGCGGGCCCCGCGCCCGGCCGCGAGGGGTGGGCACCCGGGGCTGTGAACTGGGGGGCCGGGAAGGGCACTGACCTGGGGCTCTGCTCCTCCCCCAGGCATGACTACGGGGCCCCCCAGGAGGCAACTCTGGGGGCCAACAAGGTGATCGAAGGGCTGGACACGGGCCTGCAGGGCATGTGTGTGGGCGAGAGACGGCAGCTGGTGGTGCCCCCGCACCTGGCCCACGGGGAGAGCGGAGGTGAGGGGCAGAGTCCGGCCTGACCACCCCCCTTCCCCCCCCCCGCCCCGTTTGCCCCTTTCAGCTGGTTCTGTACACACCCCGCGCCCCGCTCTCCAGCCTCCCGGGGGGGGGGGGGGGCGGACACAGGCCTGCGGGCCGGGAATGCCCCGGGCAGGCCGCACCGCCGGGCCCGGACCCCGGCCTGACCGGACTCCCTCCCTCCCCTCCCGCAGCCCGCGGCGTCCCCGGCAGCGCCGTGCTGCTGTTCGAGGTGGAGCTGGTGTCCCGGGAGGAGGGGCTGCCCGAAGGATACCTGTTCGTGTGGCACCGGGACCCCCCGGCCAACCTGTTTGAGGAGCTGGACCTCAACAAAGACGGCGAGGTCCCCCCCGAGGAGGTGGGTGAGGGGGCGGCCCTGACCGGAGCCATTCCTACTCTCCCCTGGTGTGGCGGCATGTCCACCCTCCTGGCTGGGCCCCTGTCCCCCACTCTGCCGGTCCCTGTGCTGTCGGCTCCTGTCCCCGCGTCCCCCTGCACACGGCGGCCCCGACCCCGCTCAGGACCCAGCACCGGCTCCTCCCCAGTCCTCACTGGCCAAGGCCCCCAAATCTGCTCCGGCATGAGGCTCACACACCCCCCTCCCCGGCTCTCTTTCCCCAGTTCTCCACCTTCATCAGGGCCCAGGTCAGCGAGGGCAAAGGCCGCCTCATGCCGGGGCAGGACGCGGAGAAGACCATCGGGGACATGTTCCAGAACCAGGACCGCAACCAGGACGGCAAGATCACCGTCGACGAGCTCAAACTCAAGTCCGACGAGGACCAGGAGCGGGTTCACGAGGAGCTCTGAGCGCAGGGCCTGGGCCGGACCCCCGCCGACGCCCGCTTCTGGGGACAGGGGGCAGAGGGGCTGACCTCACACCCCCCCCCCCCTTGCTGGGAAGAGGCCCGAGAGCATCTCAGTGGCCGGAGGAGGCAGTCTGGTCTTCCACCAGCCCCAGCGGGAGCCACAGCGCAGACCTCTCCTCGGTGCTCCTCCTGCGGCCCCACGCCGGCTCCTCCGGAGTGGCAGAGCCAGCCTGGGGGTTAGGGGAGGCTGGGGCTGGACGGGGCATTGCTGGGCCCCCACCCACCCCTCCACATCACCACTGAGCATGGCCAACCTGATCATTTCTGTTTCCCCACACTCCCCGGTTTGTCCTTTTCCTCACCATCCCCAGGCCTGCCCCCTTCCCATCATGGCAGCTCCCCAGGGGCGGGGACCGGGGCTGGTAGAACCCCGTCTCCCAGTCACAGCTGGCTCCAAAGGAAGGGGAGGCTCAGGAGAGCAGCCCTACCACACCCAGGTCCCCTGCACCTGTGCCTCCCCCCCACCCCCCGCCCCAGTGCTGCTGGGGTGCCCTCAAGGAGCTGCAGGTCGGGGCTGGGCTGTGAGGACCCCACTCCATGGGTCTTGGAGCTTCGAAATGATTCAGAACCGAGATAAACCCCGGAAGGGCTCACTGGGGACAGAGGGGGGAGGGGAAGGGCAGAGCTAAGCTGGTGTCGGGTCTCCTTCTCCTTGGTGACAAATAAAAGACCCAACCAGAGGCCTCGGGGAGTGGTCTTTCCGGGGGAGGCTCAGACCCAAGGGCTGAGGAGAGGGGACCCCTCTCCTTGCCTGTGAGCGCAGGGCTGTGCCTGGGTCTCGGTCTCCTCCCTCCAGGCCCCCTGCCTCCCTGATCCTGGAAAGGGAGCCCCCGCCTGCCAGAGGGAGGGCGGGGAGGGTGACCCCAGAGGGGCCTGCAGGGGAGGTGCGGACAGATGATCCCGTCTCTTAACTGTCCCCAGTGAATGGAAAGACGAGGTCTGTGACCTGGAGCGCCACTCACAAAGCTCAGAGATTACATCGCAGGGGGCGGGCTCCGCGCTCACATAGATCGTTTCCAAAACCGATACTCCCACCTCTCCCTGCCCCTGGCTGCGGGCCATTCCCACCGCCCGTCTGGGGGAGGAGCTGGCAGCGGCCCTCACCTGCCCTGCGATGGAGATGCCCGAAGCACCCGGACCGGGTGGAGGTGCTCGGGAGAGAAAATGGTGGAACTGGTCACTGATCTGTCCCTCCAGCAGATTTCCTGTCCAGGATCCCGAGATGTGACCCCACGAACACGCCCTGTCCCACAGCATCCCGGAGACACCTCAGGGCCCGACACTGGCTACCTTCAGCCTTAGATGAAAACCTCTCCTCCAAACCTGCGGGGGATGGAGGGGGTGGGCGGGCAGGATGCAGGCCCCCCTTTGGCCCGAAACACTCTACCCTAGCTCTAGCTCTTTGCCATGGGATGTGGCCGTTACTGGTCCTCCTTGGCCACCTGCAGACCAGACCTGCTGCTGGTCGCTGAGGTTTAGCGCACACACAGGAGGCGCCACACAGGATTCAGCCCCCAGTCCCGAGCCAGGCCTCCACGGGAAGGGCGAGGGACCGGGTCTCTGAGGACAGGCTAAGAAAACACCAGGTAATGTGGTTGGTCTACGTTTTCTTCAAAAGGTGCCCTAGAGAAAGTTCAATGAGTTCTTTTTTTAAAAGTACTTTTTATTGATTTCAGAGAGGAAGGAAGGGGGAGAGAGAAACATCCATGAGGAGGGAGAATCTGACCGGCTGCCTCCCTGCTGGGGTCCGAGGCGCAAGCCAGCCATGTGCCCTGACCAGAACCGAACTGCGACCTCCTGGTTCAGAGGTTGATGCTCAACCCCTGAGCCACGCGGGCCGGGCTCAGCTAGTTCTTCACCAAGTCAACAGGGAGGGAGAAGGGAAAAACTTTGAAGGACACCCAACAAGACAAGACAACAGAACATAAGCTACTTCTACTATACTTTGCCACAGAGAGACTTCTTACTCCAGGTTCGGGGTCCCACCCCCACCCCCACTTACGTCACCCATTTTAGTGGCCTGGACCCGCAAGGTCTCTGGGCTAACGCAGTGGTTTCCAAACCATGTTCTGTGGAACCCCAGCGGCTTCTTGGAGGTTCCTGTACCTCCAGGACCAAAGGGTACAGGCTCTGCCCCCCCAACCCCGAAATCAGGACAGCTCCGGTTTCTCCGTTTATTTCACATTTCACTTTACACATTTCATTTGTTTGAAGAACAGCGTCCCACGTTAAACACGACCCCTGGAATGCACACAGCCTGCAGGTCCGATTCGTCCGGAGTGGCCGTTGCCGCCTCCCACCTGCCAGGGCCTCCCGCGGGCCTTGGAGAACTCACAAGAATGTGCCCGGGGAAGGGGAGGGGAGGGCGAGGGCCCAGCAGCCCGGGGTGTCCCGAGCTGCCCTCTGCGCGTGCCAGGCTCACCGCGGAGCCTCCGCGTCTCCGGGCAGACCGGCCCGCGCCCGCGCCCTCAGGAGCCCCAGGCCTCCCCCCCGTCCCCCTGGTGCAGGACATGCCGCAGCAGCCCGTTGACCACGTCCAGCGTCTCGTCCCTCTCCAGCACGATGTCGTACTCGGCCATGTAGCGCTCCCGCTGCTCCTCCACCTGCCGGGGAGGGGGCGAGAGTCCCCGAGATGCCGCCCTCTGCCCACTGCGTCCGCCCTGCCCACTGCCTCTGCCACTGCCTCCCCCTGCCCACTGCCTCCCCCTGCCCACTGCCTCCCCCTCTGCCCACTGCCTCCCCCTCTTCCCACTGCGTCCGCCCTGCCCACTGCCTCTGCCACTGCCTCCCCCTGCCCACTGCCTCCCCCTGCCCACTGCCTCCCCCTCTGCCCACTGCCTCCCCTCTGCCCACTGCCTCTGCCACCACCTCCCCCTCTGCCCACTGCCTCCCCTCTGCCCACGGCCTCCCCCTGCCCACTGCCTCCCCCCTGCCCACGGCCTCCCCCTCTGCCCACTGCCTCCCCCTCTGCCCACTGCCTCCCCCTCTGCCCACTGCCTCCCCCTGCCCATTGCCTCCCCCTCTGCCCACTGCCTCCCCCTGCCCACTGCCTCCCCCTCTGCCCACTGCCTCCCCCTCTGCCCACTGCGTCCGCCCTGCCCACTGCCTCTGCCACTGCCTCCCCCCTGCCCACTGCCTCCCCCTCCGCCCACTGCCTCCCCCCTGCCCACTGCCTCCCCTCTGCCCACTGCGTCCGCCCTGCCCACTGCCTCTGCCACTGCCTCCCCCTCTGCCCACTGCCTCCCCCTCTGCCCACGGCCTCCCCCTCTGCCCACTGCCTCCCCCTGCCCACCCCTCCGCCCACTGCCTCCCCCTCTGCCTCCCCCTCTGCCCACTGCCTCCCCTCTGCCCACTGCCTCCCCCTCTGCCCACTGCCTCCCCCTGCCCACCCCTCCGCCCACTGCCTCCCCCTCTGCCTCCCCCTCTGCCCACTGCCTCCCCTCTGCCCACTGCCTCCCCTCTGCCCACTGCCTCCCCCTCTGCCCACGGCCTCCCCCCTGCCCACTGCCTCCGCCTCTGTCACTGCCTCCCCCTCTGTCACTGCCTCCCCCTCTGCCCACGGCCTCCCCCTCTGCCCACTGCCTCCCCTTCTGCCCACTGCCTCCCCCTCCCCCTCTGCCCACTGCCTCCCCCTCCCCCTCCCCCTCCGCCTCCGCCTCCCCCTCTGCCCATGGCCTCTGCGTCCGCCTCTCAAGCACCTGGAGTTGGGGGGGGGGGAGGTGTGCACTCAAGCCACAGATCCCCTAGACCCGTGGTCGGCAAACTGTGGCTCTTTGGCCGCTTGAGTGTGGCTCTTCCACAAAATACCACAGCCTGGGCGAGTCTATTTTGAAGAAGTGGCGTTGGAAAAAGTTTAAGTTTAAAAAATTTGGCTCTCAAAAGAAATTTCAGTCGTCGTAACTGTTGATACTTGGCTCTGTTGAGTAATGAGTTTGCCGACCACGGGTCTAGAGGAGTTCAAGGTCACAGGGCCTGCCCTTTGGAGACGCCGCGGATGGCTATGGGCACAGGCTGCCACAACAAACTCTGGGGTCGGAAGGTCAGCAACGAGGATTAAAACTTAAAAGCCGGACATGAGCCAAAACCGGTGTGGCTCAGTGGTAGAGCGTCGGTCTGCGGACTGAAAGGTCCCGGGTTCGATTCCGGTCAAGGGCATGTACATTGGTTGCGGGCACATCCCCGGTAGGGGGTGTGCAAGAGGCAGCTGGTCGATGTTTCTAGCTCTCTATCTCTCTCCCTTCCTTTCTGTGAAATATCAATAAAATATATTAAAAAAAAAAAAAAAAAGCCGGACGTGACCTCTACTCTATGTGGGTTGGATTCCCACGGCTCCAGCGTGCGGGGAGCCTTCCACCCGACACCACGCCATGGCCTCGCCGGCCATCCTGCTTCCCTCGACGGCCTCCGTGCTAGGGTTTTCCTCTCTGAATTGGGGGCCCGCATCCTAAACCCGGGCGTCTCCCATGGCAGTGATGCCCGACAGGTCTGACTGGGGAGGACAGGAACCAGCCGGCCCTTCCTCCACTGCGTCCCCGGGCAGGTTCCTGACCTCCTCGCCTGCCTCCTGGGCTGTGAACGGTGCAGCCGTCCCTCCCTCTCGGCTGCTGCCAGGACTGAGCGGGGTAATGTCCCCGCCCGCGCTGAGCACCCAGTGGGGCTCCAGTGAGGGCCGGGCATTCCCGCCTCTGACCGCCTCATCGCTGGCTAGCTCGTCTTCCTACGAGATTCGGGAGGCTCTCCTGAAGAACTCGCTCGTGTCCCACCTCTGTGCCGCCGACACCGCGTGCGTGGGCAGCACACGGGGGTTCGGGAAGCACGTGGACAGGAACCGCGGGGGAAGCGAGCGTGGAGGCGGCGCCCCGGCCCCCGCCTACCTTGTCGTTGAGGAAGCCGATCTTGAGAATGTTCTCCACCCCCGGCACCCCGTCGGCCATGGTGAGGTCCCCCATGGTGTCCCCCAGGAGGAGCACGTTGGTCTTGCCCTGAAGCTGCTGGAAGTAGCCCGAGTTCTTGCACACGGAGCTGTTCTTGTTGTAGGTGTGGATGAGCTGCCCCTTGAAGCCCTGCAGGAAACCCTGGAGGACCGAGGAGAGAGGCCCCGAAGGGCTCAGGGACCCGCCCGGCACCCGTGTGCCGCCGCCGCCGCCGCCGTCACAGAGACAGGAAACCCTACAAGCCACCGGCAACGCCAAAACCTCCTATAGCCTAAGCCAGAGCCGGCAATGGAGGGCCTGTGGGCCGAACAGGGCCTGTTTTCGTAACAAGCTTCGCTGGCACACGCCCGTGCCTGCTGGTTCCCACCTGCCTACGGCTGCTCTTCTGCCCGGCGGCACGGGGTGGCTGCCAGAGGCCGTGTCGCCCATCCAGCCACAGGTTATAACGCTGATCATCCCTGGCTTACACCTCTCCGCGACCAGGAGCCGTCCACTACGGTGGATGTCACCGACTCTGGCGGAAGCACAGAGCCTTCCCTGCGGGCCACGTCCTAACCACAGGCCAAAGGCGTGGGAATCCCGGCCACTGGTTTTAAGGGGGAAAGTCAGAGCACGGGTGAAGCGGAGCAGCCCACCTCTGGCCCTGGAGAAACAAGCTGAAGCCCAAGCCCTCGAGTACCCAGGCCGGCGCTGGACCCGGGACGGTGACATGGGGCCCGGTGGACCCCCTGGCAGAGCCGGTGGCCGAACACCAAAGAGCAGCTCCTTCCAAAGTAACCGTCTTTGGAGGGCGTAAGTGAATAGGTAAGGACTGCCGAGGACACAGACGCCAGCACGCCTCCCGCTGCCTCCTCCCCGGGTTAGGCTAATGTTCAGGGTGAAATGCCCTGGCCGGTGGTTCCCACCCACGCCCCCTCCCAGCACAAAAGACAGCTGACGTGGCTCACATCTTCGTCAAAATCCATGTAGTTAGACACCACGTGGATGTTGGGGTGGAACACTTTCATCTGCCGGATGATTTCCTCCAGGATATCGCCGATGCCGGCGGAGAAGATGAAGAGGGGGATGTTGTTTTGGTGGAGGGTGTTGAAGAACACCTTGTATCCGTCCCTGGAGAGAGAGGAGCGGGTTCTGAAATGGCACCGCCTCTATTACTGCTCTGTATTTTCTATTTGGGTCATGCATTTTTAGATTTTTTTAAAAAGTTTTTTTAATTGAGGTATAAAACCCACAAAGTAAGTGGTTAACGTGCACTTATCTTACGTGCTCAGCTCAGTTAACACTGACCTATGTCCACACCCCTGCGATCACCAACCAGACCCACGTGCCCCCGTGCCCCTCTCAGTCAGCGCCATCCTTCCCTATTTTGACTTCATGTCACCGCCGATTGGCTCTGCGGGTCCCTGAGTTTCGTAGGAACAGGCTCATCTGTTTTTGCTGTTGTTTCTGTATTACAGCTGAACCCTGAATAACACGGGGGTGAGGGGCGCTGACCCCTGTGCAATAGGAAATCCACGCACAGCCTGTGATGCCCCCAAGACTCGACTACAGTTGTCCCTCGGTATCTGCGGGGGGACTGGCTCTAAGGCCCCCACGGACACCAACACCCAAGGCTGCTCACGTCCCTCAGAGAACATGGCAGGGCCCTGGTGGCTGCGGCTCAGCTGACGGGGCATCGTCCCTGGCTTGGAAAGGCTGCCCATTAGATTCCCCGTCAGGGCACACGCCCCGGCTGTGGACTCCATTCCCATTGCGGGGTGTGCAGGAGGCAGCGATCAATGATTCTCTGTCATCACTGGTGTTTCTATCTCTTCCCCCCTCTCCCTTCCTGAAATAATAAAAATATTTGTAAATAAGTAAAAATAAAATTTTTAAAATGGTCTAGAACAATACATACACGACCAGCAGACTGCCTCCTAGGAAGTGCCAAGGGTAGAACATTCTTTAGCCATAGCCAGAGAGGGAAAGCAAAACCCTCCCCGGTTCATGGCGCCAGGTCTCTCCTAACGCTCCCGGCAACTACCTCCTCTCCTCCCTCTTCCAGCCTCTCTGTGAGCAAACCAGCTTCCCATGTTCCCCAGCGCACGGCTTACCTAAGCATGGCGTTGGACTCTCTGACCACCTGGGCTATCTGAGACTTCTGAATCTTCTGCTGACACAGGAGATCGTGTGCTTTGGTCCACCTACACACACACACCCCGTAAAAACCCCCAATTCAGGTCAGTAAGAGAACCTTTCCCTTCTCCGGGCCACGTCCCCTCTGCCAGTACTGACGACGGAGGCGGCCTCGTCCGTTTCCTCGGAGCCATTTCCTGGAGAACCCCGGCTGTCCCTAAAACATGAGGGGGAGCCCGGCCCCGTGGCTCAGTTGGCTGGAGCTTCATCCTGTACACCTAAAGGCTGCAGCTTCGTTTCCCGGCCAGGGCACATACCTAGGTTGCGGGTTCGATCCCTGGTCAGGGTATATACAGAAAGTAACCAGTGGAGTCTGGCTGGCGTGGCTCAGTAGATGGAGCATGGTCCCATGGACCAAGAGGTTCCGGGTGCGATTCCCAATCAGGGCACATGCCTGGATTGTTGGCACCATCCCCAGGAGGAGGTGTGCAGGAGGCAGCCAATAGACGTGTCTCTCTCATTGATGTTTCGCTCTCTCTCTCTCTCTCTCTCTCCTTCCCAATCTAAAAATCAATAAAAACATTTAAAAAATAAAGATAACCAATCTATTTTCCCCTCTCACTCTCTCCCCCTTCCTCTCGCTCTAGAACAGCAGTTCTCAGCCTGTAGGTCGCAACCCCTTTGGGGGTTGAACGACCCTTTCACAGGGGTCGCCTAAGACCACGGGAAAACACAGATATTTACATTAGGATTCGTAACAGTAGCAAAATTACAATTACAAAGTAGCAACAAAAAATAATTTTATGGCCAAAACTGGTTTGGCTCAGTGGATAGAGCATCGGCCTGCAGAATGAAGGGTCTCAGGTTCGATTCCGGTCAAGGGCATGTACCTTGGTTGTGGGCACATCTCCAGTAGGGGGTGTGCAAGAGGCAGCTGATAGATGTCTCTCATTGATGTTTCTAATTATCCCTCTCTCTTCTGCTCTGTAAAAAAATCAATAAAATATATTTTTAAAATGTGTTAAATATAATAATAATAATTTTATGGTTGAGGAACTGTATTAAAGGGTTGTGGCATTAGGAAGGGTGAGAGCCACTGCTCTAGAATCAATAAGCATATCCTTGGGTGAGGATTAACAAAACAAAAAACACAAGAGGGTGAGAAAGCAACACGACTTGGACACAAGAGGTAGGTGCGTTAACTGCTGAGGTCAGAGCTCTTCGGAACCCCTTCCTGCGGGAGCCCTCTTGGAGAACTGGGGCTCTGTCCAGGGGTACCGGTTTCTACAGGAAGGTTATCTCCCCAAAGCACGGACACCCCCACACCCAGGGGCCTCTAACTCATTCCAGGATGCCTGGCGGGCCACCACGTCGGCAGCAGGCACAGGTAGCTCCGGTGTGTCTGGACAATCGGTTCTACTAGCTGGGCCTGTGGCATTCAGTTCGGCATCCAGTAAAGTGAAGGAAGTCTATCGCCTCATCAAAGCTCTGGAGAACCAGCCCCTCCCGGACCGGACCAGCCCGCCGAAGGGCAGGGGCGTTCAGCACCACTCACCACTCCACCATGTGAGGGGACTTCTCCGTGGCGGTCCGCTGCGGGTCGATCTCGATGGGGTAATAGTGGTGAAGGAGCGCCTTCAGCTGGGGCAGCCAGAGGGGAGAAAAGCCATTAGTCAGTCTCCCAGGTTTTCCCAGCAAAGTCCTGCTGTGCAGCCCAAGGAAAAAATCAGCCCGATGGGCGTGGCTCGGTGGGCATTGATCTGGGATCTATGAACCAGGATGTAACAGTCTGATTCCTGGTCCGGGCACATGCCCAGTTTGTGGGCTCAATCCCCAGTAGGGGGCATGTAGGAGGCAGCTGACCCATGATTCTCTCTCATCATTGATGTTTCTATCTTTCCCTCTTCCTTCCTCTCTGAAATCAATGGGGAAAAAATATATGCACACACACACACACACACACACACTAATATGTGTGTGTGTGTGGGGGGGGGGGGTTGAATGCAAAGATCACACACTGACCAAGACAGAAAGCTCCAGCCCTGACAGATTTGGCTCAGTGGACAGTTTCCACCTGCGGAATGATGGGTCCCGGGTTCAATTTCATTCAAGGGTGCATGCCTGGGCTGCAGGGCATGCAGGATGCAGCCAATGATTCTCCCTCATCATTGATGTTCATCTCTCTCCCTCTCCCTTTCTCTCTGAAATCAATAAAAATATATTTAAAAAATAGTAACTAAATAAATGCCCTAGCACAGCGGTCGCCAACCTTTTGGGCCTCACGGGCCACCAGAGGTCCGCAGACCACTGGTTTAGCAACCGCTGCCCTAGCTGGCTTTGCTCAGTGGTTGGAGTGTCGCCCCGTAGACTGAAGGGTCATGGGTTCGATTCTGGTCAAGAGCAGGTGCCTCGGTTGCAAGCTGGATCCCCAACCCTGGTCAGGGCATGTGCTAGAGGCAACCAATCAAAGCATCTTTCTCACACCAATATTTTTCTCTCTCTGTCTCTCCCCCTCCCTTTCATTCTCTCTGAAAATCAATGGGGAAAGATATCTCTTGGGGGGGGGGGGGAGGAGGAGAAGGAGGAGGAGGAGGAAGAAGAGGAAGAAGAGGAAGAGGAAGAGGAAGAGGAAGAAGAAGAAGAAGAAGAAGAAGAAGAAGAAGAAGAAGAAAGATTTCATATATAAACTGAGGTCTCTTGTAAACTCTATAGCGAACGGTGAGCACAACGCCCACACTCCAACCACCCACTATCACGCTGAGACAGGCCTGACAGCCAGGGCAAGCGGAGCGGGGAGCAGGCAGCTGAACAAACGGAAGAGCAATTTACAGCAGATACAGAAGGCCACCTCCCCACAGATAACGTCCAGGCCTCAGTGATAGTTCAGCTCCAGACCCAGAAAGGCATCAGAAGCAGGCGGGGACACGGGCTGCCATGATTAAGACGCCCTGCCTGACCCTGGCCAATCGGTGGAGACCAGGAGCCTGACACAGCACGCCAAGAAAAGTGATGACTATTCCGCCGAAACCCTCCCTAAGGCTCCGGCCTACGAGAGAGATGAAAGGACCCAGAGCCAGGAGCCCTCAAGCTCCACTCCCCGCCTCCCCCTTCTTGCAACCTGGGCGGTGATGGGCTGGGCGGCAGCAGCAGTTCATCCCGGGCAAACCCCTGAACCTCCCCAAGGCCCCCTTCTCTCTGACGTCTGTGAGCCGAGCAGCCCAGCCCCTCCTTGTTCCATTGTCCCCAGCTTTTCTTTTTAAAAAAATATATTTTATTGATTTTTTTTTTTTTAACAGAGAGAAAGAGAGAGGGATAGAGAGCCAGAAACATCGATGAGAGAGAAACATCGACCAGCTGCCTCCTGCACACCCCCTACTGGGGATGTGCCCGCAACCAAGGTACATGCCCTTGACTGGAATCGAACCTGGGACCCTCCAGTCCGCAGGCCGATGCTCCATTCACTGAGCCAAACCGGTTTCGGCGGTTGTCCCCAGCTTTAATAAACATCCTCAAAATCCACCTGGGACTCGTGTTGTGAAATTTTTCCTGCACTAAATCAAGAACCCTCACAGACTCCACCTGCCAGGAACAATACGTCTTGGCCAACGAGGAAAAGCTACCCCAGGGTACTCACACCAGGCCCACCTGAGCGAAAGAACAACAAAAAATGTTTCTTTCCTTCAGCTTCTAAGGTCTGGGAGGCCGGCTGGCCTGGGGGTCCCGCCGCCTCTGGACTCTCTGGTCCTAAGCAGGAGCCGCGTGGAGTGACACAGGACAGCAGTGCTGAGCGAAGGCGGGAGCCACTCACCTTCTCCCGGCACTCCTCGCTGATGATCTTGCTGTCATCCAGAATATCTGCAAAAACACACAGCTCCCTTCACTGCCCCCTCAGAAGCCACCACCGTCCTGTCCCGCCCAACAGAGCAAGCTGGTGGGGGGCTGACTTACTGTAGGAAGAAGGGCATGGCTTTCCGTTATAGGCAAACCTGCTCAAGGTCCTGTCAAAGTCAGAAATGACCTAAAATGCAAGAGAGAGGTGACGCCGGGGTGGGCTCCTTCCCCATCCTCCGCCTGGAGGGTGATGATGGAAGAGTCCAGGCGGGGGGAGTTGGGGAGGGCTCCGGAGGGAGGGAGAGAGGGAGGGAGGCCTAACCCCAGCCAGCAGGGCGCTAACCCTCAGGAGGCCCACCCTGGGGTGGGGGAGGAGGGGTGTGGATGAATCACGACCCCTTGGGCTCTTTCAATTGCACCATCCCCGCGCCCCAGACCCTTCCCTCCCTGAGGGCCCACCTCCCTCCGGAGCCGCAGTCCCCCGGGGAGCCCGCCGGGCTGGGCGGGTGGGGAAGGCGGCCCCGGGGCCCCCCGGGGCGGGTGCCTTCTGCCCAATCTGCAGAGCATCAGGGCAGGCGGGCTCCTCCCAAACGGGCGGACCCACCTGCTGGCGCCCAGGCCCCGGGCCATTCCTGGGGGCTGAGGGCTCGCAGGTGCCCCGCACCCCTTTCCCGGGTGCCCCGCACCCTCCCCGGTGCCAGCCCTCCCCCCCCCGGTGCCGGCCGTACCTGGAGGCGGTCTCGCCCGCCCTTGCGGAGCGCGCCCACGACCTCCTGCACCCGCCCGGGCTGCCGCATCAGGACCGTGGCCTTCATCAGGGGGCGCACCTGCCCGAGACCCAGAGAGCGGCTGACCCCCGGCACCGCGGGGCTCCGAGGGCCGGGCCGGGCGCCTACTGGCCGCGGCGGGCCCGGGCGCCCCGCGGGAGGCCCCGGCGCGCCCGGGGGCTCGGGGCCCGCGCCTCGCGGGCCGGGCGCTCCCGCCTCACCTCCTCCGCCATGGTGCCCGCCGCCGGCGCCGGCCGCCCCGCCGCCCCGCCCCGCCCCGCCGCCGCACTGCGCAGGCCCGGCCCGCCCCGGACCCGGACCCGCGGGGCGCACGGGGCGGGGCCGGGGGCCGGGGGCCGGGGGCCGGGGGCGCTGCGCCCCGCGCCGGGCCAGACCCCGGTTGGGGGCTCTGCGCTGAGGGTGACGGTGCCAAGGAGTTGGGGTTACTGGGTGCCTCTCTCTCTAGAGCAAAAACCCCAGCAAGCAAGCAAGGTCGCTTCTGGCTTCCAGTGTGCAGGGCCAAAAGGCCGCAGGATGGAGGGGAGGGCAGTGCAGGGGAGGACAGGGGAGGGGAAGGAGCCCAAAGCGGGTTCTGCTCCACATCCAGAGGCGGTTCTGGGCCTCATCAGGGGGCAGTGAGTGTCTACCTCGCGTCCAGGGGGCCGGGGGGGCCTGGGCAGCGGGCCTGGCCAGGGTGAAAGGCTCATCCATTCTGCTCTCCCTCTGCCTCCTCGGGCCTGGTTTCCATGAACGCGGTGTGTGGGGAGCCAGGGGGGGAGCTGTGGAGGACGGTGGATGGATGCCACAGGGATGTGAAGTGGGCAACAGGAGCCATAACTAATTAACAACAACTCTTACACGCCCCTGACCGGTCTGGCTCAGTGGATAGAGCGTTTCAGCCTGCGGACTGAAAGGTCCCAGGCTCGATTCCGGTCAAGGGCATGTGCCTTGGTTGCGGGCACATCCCCGGTAGGAGGTGTGCAGGAGGCAGCTGGTGGATGTTTCTCTCTCATCGGTGTTTCTAACTCTCTATCCCTCTGATTTTTCCTATGAAAAATCAATAAAATATATCTTTAAAAAACAAACACAAAACTCTTACATGGTGTTGGTGGCCATGGTCCTGCTCGGGGTACAAGGACATGGATGCAGGTGTGGGGTGAGCTTCAGCTGGTAGTGTGGTGGGGAGGGGGGAAGGCAGGGGGATAGGGGGACAGGGCCTTTAGACATAATAGGGCCGCCCGATCAAGTCTAAGGGGGAACTGGGCGCGTGTGAGACATCTTGGTTCATTTCACGTTCCCCACCCCACCGTCTGAAGTTTGGGAACACTGTCAGAGCGCTGGGCTCCTTCGCCATCGGAAGAGGCACCATGAGGGCCAAACCTTCTTCTCCCTGGTTTTCAACTCGAGAGAATTCCAGAACCTGAGAGCACAATCTGAATGATCTCACTCAGGCCCAGGATTCTGGAACTTGGGCTGCCTGATGGACCCTACATGAAAGATGTAGTAGGGAAAAGGAGCGACAGCTGGCTGAAGGGGCCCCCCACAACCCTCCCCGACACCCTTGGAGAACAGCCTCCCTCGGCTGGCCCCAGGGTGCCATGGAGATGGAGAACAAGGCGGCCTCCACACGTTTCCACCAACCTCACATGGAGAGGAAGATGAGTGCGATGACCTGTGAGATCTTCAACGAGCTTAGGCTAGAGGGCAAGCTCTGCGATGTGGTCATCAAGGTCAATGGCTTCGAGTTCAATGCCCACAAGAACATCCTCTGTAGCTGCAGTTCCTACTTTAGGTACCATGGGGTGGCCAGACTGAGCCTGAGGGGGGATTGGGTGCATTTCAGACGTGGTTCGTTTCATGTTTCCCACCCCACCCTCTTAAGCTTGGGGCTCCGGTAGGTAGCCTGGCTCCTTTGTCATCTGAGGAGGCACAGCGAGGGCCTGATCCCCTTCTCTGGTTTTCAATTTGGATTTCAACCAAGTCTTGGTGGGCCAGCTGCTTTTTCCCTTTCTCACTCAAACCAACCTTTGGGAAAGCTGAGCATCCATACGGGATTTCCTACTTAAACCTAGATAGTACTAGTAATGCCACTTCAGCCACCCTTATCCCCCTGTCCCCATAGAGACGAGCTTGAACAGGGTGATCAATTATCAAGGATTGAGGGGATGAGAAGGGGGATGCAGGAGAACCACATAAATATTTATCAGAAGAAGAAAAAAGGGGGGGGGGGCGATTTGTGTCCAAATCATTGTAACTCAGGAAATGGAAGGGCTATTGTGTTTATGAGCTGAAAATGTTTGAGTAATCAATTCCAATCAAGATATGATAAATTGTGTCCCACCTGTTGCTAAAAATTCTCATCTTCATCTATAGCAGGGTCTATAAAAAGACCAGATAAGGTCCCAGGTTCGATTCTGGTCAAGAGCATGTACCATTGGTTGCGGGCACATTCCCAGTAGGGGGTGTGCAAGAGGCAGCTGATCAATGATTCTCTCTCATTGATGTTTCTAACTCTCTATCCCACTCTCTTCCTCTTTTATTGTAAAAAATCAATAAAATATATTTTAAAAACTTTTAAAAGACCAGGTAGCACATGCTTTAAGCTTTGCAGTCTCTGTCGCATGCGACTACTCCACTCTGCCTTTAGGGTGGGAAAGCAGCCACAGATAATACTAAATGAAAGGACACTGAAATCTGAATTTATTATAATTTCATTTTTACCCCACTTAAAAATATAAAAAGTAATCTTACCTCGCGGGCAGTACAAAAAGAAGACGTGGTTGGAGTTTGGCCCAGAGGCTGTAATAACAGACCCCTGCTCTAGAGAAGAATTTTATCTCTAAGCCCATAGCCCCTGAGACCTCCTAGAAAAAGGAAGCAAAATATATTATGGAAGGGAATTCTGTCCTATTCAGTACCTAGCGTGGAATACTAGTCACTTATTTATACAATAATTATTAAGTGCCTATTTTGTAACCAGCACTATAGTGGGTACTGGAAATAAAACAATAAATAAAGAGATAAACATTCCCGTCCTCATAAAGCTTACCTTCTGGTAGGGAGAAGAGGCATTAAATAAATAAAATACATATCAGATTTAAGTGCTGGCCGAGACTGGTTTGGCTCAATGGATAGAGCGTCGGCCTGCGAACTCAAGGGTCCAGGGTTCGATTCTGGTCAAGGGCATGTACCTTGGTTGCGGGCACATCCCCAGTGCGGGGTGTGCAGGAGGCAGCTGATCCATATTACTTTCTCATCAATGTTTCTAACTTTCTATCCCTCTCCCTTCCTCTCTGTAAAAAATCAATAAAATATATATATTTTTAAAAGATTGTAAATGCTAAGAAAAAAAAAAGATAGGTAGTGGTGGATGACAATTTTAAATAGGATTATCACTTTGCTGACAAAGTTAAATTTGAGCAAAGACTGCAAGGGAATGAAGGAGTGAGAAACAGCGAGGTCTGGGCAGAATTCCCGGAGAAGAAAGAGCAGGAAAAGCCCAAAGATGGAAGCATCTCTGATGTGTTCAAGGAAAGCATCAGAGAGGGATGGCTGGCCCAGGTCTCACGGGACTTTTTTAAAAGATATATTATTGATTTTTTACAGAGAGGAAGAGAGAGGGATAGAAAGTTAGAAACACTGATGAGAGAGAATCATCGATCAGCTGCACACTCCCCTCTGGGGATGTGCCCACAACCAAGGTACATGCCCTTGACCGGAATGGAACCTGGGACCCTTCAGTCCGCAGACCGACGCTCTATCCACTGAGCCAAACAGTTTGGGCTCACAGGACTTTTGTGGATAATAATGCCTAATGCCACTGCAGCCACCCGGAAAGGCTTTGTATTTTACTCTAAGAAGGAAAGTCAATGGAAGGAGATCATATATATAAAATTGATTTTTTTATAGAGAGGAAGGGAGAGGGATAGAGAGTTAGAAACATCGAAGAGAGAGAAACATTGATTCAGCTGCCTCCTGCACACTCCCTTACTGGAGATGTGCCTACAACCAAGGTACATGCCCTTGACCAAACCGACCTGGGACCCTTCACTCCACAGGCCGACTCTCTATCCACTGAGCCAGCTCGGATAGGGCCAATGGAAGGTTTTAAGAGGAGCACTGGTGGTTTAGATAAGACTAAATTCTGGAGGTGTCAAGAGCAAATCAGTTAGGTTACTCCCAATCTAGGCAAGAGACAGTGGTGGCTTGGACCAAGGAGGTAGCGGTAGAATTGATTGGATTGTGGACATGTGTTGAAGATTACTTGAATTTGGTGGGCAATGCGGTTGAGACAGAAGAGACCTGGGTTTTACACTTAGCTCTAGATCCCGGTTTTTCCATCCACAAATGGGAAAACGATATGGTTACCATGAGGATAAGAGTGACCACAATCAAAGTTCTTGGGGAAGGTTCTCTCACCCACTGTATAAAGCAGCCTGATTTATTTTCAATGCACTCTTTGGAAAAAGTCCAAACTCTCAACGAGAACAAGTGGGGGGGAACACGGCCAACTGGAGGGAGACGTTTCAGTGACTGCTAGTTTCTCCCCTTTTTTTCCAGAGCTTTGTTTACAAGTGGCTGGAACAACACTGAAAAGAAGGTATACAACATCCCCGGCATCTCCCCCGACATGATGAAACTAATTATTGAATATGCGTATACCAGGACCGTGCCCATCACGCCCGACAACGTGGAGAAGCTGCTGGCTGCTGCGGACCAATTCAACATCATGGGTATTGTGAGGGGTTGCTGTGAGTTCCTCAAGTCAGAGCTGTGTCTGGATAACTGTATCGGCATCTGCAAGTTTACGGACTACTACTACTGCCCGGAACTGAGGCAGAAGGCCTACATGTTCATCCTGCACAACTTCGAGGAGATGGTGAAAGTCTCCGCAGAGTTTCTGGAGCTCTCCGTCATTGAACTGAAGGACATCATCGAGAAAGACGAGCTCAACGTCAAACAGGAAGATGCTGTGTTTGAGGCCATTTTAAAATGGATTGCTCATGATCCCCAAAGCAGGAAGCAGCATATTTCAGTTTTGCTCCCCAAGGTCAAGTGTAATTACTTTTTTTTGTAGGATGCTGAGTTGATCACTTTTGATTCGTTTATCCCGGTCGGGTTGTCCTGAGAGCTGTAGTCAGACATTTGACAGACTCCAGGGCTATGTTTACATATATTTGTCCAGAAGGCATCTCCTACTAGTTTATGGGAATTTTGCAATTTTCTTTGCCCTTGGCATTGCTAGTTCCTTTTATGCCAGTTCTTTTGTTTACATTTATTTTTCTTTTTTAGAGAGAGAGGAAGGGAGACAAACATCAGTGTGAGTCGGTTGCCTCCCACTCGCACCAACGACCAGGGTGGCATCTGCAACCTGGGTGTATGCCCTGACTGGGAATCGAACCAGCCACCTTTTGGTGGTGTACGGACGATGCTCCAACCAACAGAGCCACACCAGCCAGGGCGTTTCGCCATTCCCTCCCCCCACCCACCTCAGTTTTAGTCTGACAAAAATTCTCCCTGGCTGTGGGGGAAGGAGAGGGCAAGGCCTTCAAAAGAATTCTAGAGTCTTCTTTTTAACTTTGTCCATTCTGAGGTTCCCTAAACCCAAGGGAGAAACCGGAGTAGTAGCCATTTGATGCTAATTGGTGTTATTTTACACACAGAGACAGATACTCATTTTCAGAAAAATTACTTCAACCTTTTTTTGGGTCTAGTAGTACAGTCTGGTGGTCAAGGAATGAGCTAGCTTGCTGATTATTTTCTAGCTCGTGCTCAGGATCCAAATGTATATACCACCTCTTAAAAACAGATACTTAAGCCAAAACCAGTTTGGCTCAGTGGTAGAGCATCGGTCTGCGGACTGAAAGGTCCCGGGTTCAATCCCGGTGAAGGGCATGAACATTGGTTGCAGGCATATCTCCGGAAGGGGATGTGCAAGAGGCAGCTGGTCGATGTTTCTCTCTCATTGACGTTTCTAGCTCTCTCTCTCTCCCTTCCTCTCTGTAAAATATCAATATATATTTTTTTAAAACAAGGGGAAAAAAACCAGATACTTAAAACTGTTGTTGTAAATTTCAAAACAGAACAAAAGGCGGCCCTACTGCAATTCAAAGGCAGGCGGCAAACCACGGGGCTAGGGGTTTCTCGGGCATCCTCGCCTCCCTTTAAATGACTTGCTGCGTTTCCTCCTCAGGTCCGCCTGGCCCTGATGCATGCTGAGTACTTCATGAACAATGTGAAGATGAATGACTATGTCAAAGACAGTGAGGAATGCAAGCCAGTCATCATTAATGCCCTAAAGGCCATGTATGACCTAAACATGAATGGACCCTCTAATTCTGACTTCACCAACCCACTCACCAGGCCCCGCCTACCCTACGCCATCCTATTTGCGATTGGTGGCTGGAGCGGTGGGAGCCCCACCAATGCCATTGAGGCATATGATGCTCGGGCAGACAGATGGGTGAACGTCACTTGTGAAGAAGAAAGTCCCCGTGCCTACCACGGGGCGGCCTACTTGAAAGGCTACGTGTATATCATTGGGGGGTTCGATAGTGTAGACTATTTCAATAGCGTTAAGCGTTTTGACCCAGTCAAGAAAACCTGGCACCAGGTAGCCCCGATGCACTCCAGACGCTGCTACGTCAGCGTGACAGTCCTCTGCAATTTCATTTATGCCATGGGAGGATTTGACGGCTACGTGCGTCTCAACACGGCCGAGCGTTACGAGCCAGAGACCAATCAATGGACACTCATTGCCCCCATGCATGAACAGAGGAGTGATGCGAGTGCCACGACACTCTACGGAAAGGTAAAAAAATGGGGTGGGGGTGGGAGGGGAGGGGGATGTGAAAGCAAACAAGCCCAGAAATAATGCTCTTCTTTTTGGGGGGTGGATGGAAAACAGCAATGGCGGTCTTCTTGGCAGTTCAAACTCCTTCATCCAATGACTAAGTGACCCTTTGTAACTGTCTTTTCTTAGTTTACTCATTCTGACCCGTGAATCTCTTCCCCCGGCTGAGTTTTTATTTGTATTCTTTAATGGTAATACACTCTGAGAGTATAACCACACACACACACACACAAAAAGTGAAAATAAATAAAAAGCAATACCTGTACATGTGGGAAAAATTAGCTCAGAGTGCCCCTGGCTGGTGGCCCCGTTGGCTGAGCATCGTCCCGATGGGCCAGGGTTCTGGCTTTGAGTCCTGGTCGGGGCACATACAAGGGTCAACCAATGAGTGCACCAATGGGTGGACCAGCGGGTTGATGTTTCTCTCTCTCTCTCTCCCTTCCTCTCGCTCTAAAATCAATAAAAGAAACTCAGAATACACAGACTGGTATGAAAGCACCCACACACACACACACGCACACACACCACGTACATCCCGTTCCTACTCCGGATGTAACGTTTTAATCCTCTGAAACTGTCTCCGCACAGGTCTACATATGTGGAGGGTTCAATGGGAATGAATGCCTGTTCACAGCAGAAGTGTACAACACTGAGAGTAATCAGTGGACAGTCATAGCGCCCATGCGAAGCAGGAGGAGTGGAATCGGCGTGATTGCCTATGGAGAACACGTATATGCGGTGAGTTGATCGTGTACCACAACAAAAACGACCCCCCCGATTTTCTATCTTGCGGCCACTGGTAAGCACTCGGAAAGGTTTTGTTCCATGGCAGACAGTGGAAGAGGGAGGTGCGGTCACCAGTCCTCCCCTTGGAGGGCCTCCGGGGTGAACAGAGTCCAGGCTGACAGTAAATCATGTTCCGTTGCCGCCCACAGGTAGGCGGCTTCGATGGAGCCAATCGACTTAGGAGCGCAGAAGCCTACAGCCCGGTGGCCAACACTTGGCGCACGATCCCCACCATGTTTAAT
Organism: Vespertilio murinus; assembly: GCA_963924515.1. Taxonomy (NCBI): domain Eukaryota; kingdom Metazoa; phylum Chordata; class Mammalia; order Chiroptera; family Vespertilionidae; genus Vespertilio; species Vespertilio murinus. Next base: position 15,296,031 of record OZ004718.1, on the reverse strand, counting down.
CCTCGTAGCAATTTCGGCATCGAGGTGGTCGACGACCTCCTGTTTGTGGTGGGCGGCTTTAACGGCTTCACCACCACCTTCAACGTTGAGTGCTACGACGAAAAGACTGACGAGTGGTATGATGCCCACGACATGAGCATATACCGCAGTGCTCTGAGCTGCTGTGTGGTACCGGGGCTGGCCAATGTTGGGGAATACGCAGCTAGAAGGGACAACTTCACAGGATTAGCACTGCGGGATGAAGTAAAGTACTCCGCTTCAACAAGTACCTTACCTGTATGAGCCTCTTCATTTAGCTAATAAAAAGTCTAAGCAATAAGAATTAATTCTTTTTTAAAATAAATGCAGTGTTTAAACTTGTAAGAGTACTGGAAAATGTTCAACATAAGGGAGCCAAGGGTTGGACGAATGAGGGAGTGAAGGGGTTCGAGGAAGAAAGCAATTATATTCAACAGTACACACGTAAAGGGAAAAATCACACAATGCAAAGCAGCTCTAATGAAATACGTTTATTTAAAGCTTATATTGAGACCATTAGTAGCTTTAACACAGAACGAGATAGCTTCAGGGACATAAAACAAGCTATTACACAACGTCATGTCTCAAAGTGTCTTACGTTCCACATCTCCTCTGGCTTGCAGGAGACAGTCAAATCATCCTTTCAGTTGAGTTGGGGCTTGGATACTGCTAGCCCCCAAAACTCACTGTACATCGCTTGAACTAAGTATTGATGTTACAAATAACTCAATGAGCCCTAAGCACAGGGATCTAAGATTTCACAGGTCTAGCAAGCACTACTTTTCATGAGTGCATAAGGCAGGAGGATTAAGTTACTAAGTGCTCTATTGTGTGTGCTTCACTGTTGCAGAAATGATCATACAGAGCAGACAAAAGCCTCACAATGGTAAGCAATAAATAGCAGTTATTTGGCTATCTAAATTCTTTGAAGCAAAATGACTACTATATTATGTTGTTACTGTATTACATCACTCAATTAGGAGCTCTTTTGTTTCCAATGACCAGAACATTAACAAACACAAAAATGGACTACTCTCAAGAGATGAACAAACTGGAGTGATGAACAGTGCCAAAATGTTTGACAGTTAAAAGGGAGACTGAATTGTTTCTCAAATATTCTACGGTTAAAGAGCAATTTTTCTAGTGTAGGCTGATGAACATGCTTCACAATTGTTTTCAAAAGACATGAAATGTGACCAATATACCCTTTTCATTTAAGCTTAATTTGAGGAAAGTACAAACAAAAAAAAAATCCCTTTGGTTATGCTTGATTAGGCCAAGTAACTAAAATACACAATTTAGCTTACTTGTCTACCAATATATAGTGTTCATATAAGAATTAAGAAGCAGAGAATATTTAAATACACCACATGCTACACTAGTCAAGAAACATGAAGAAAAAACATGTGCACTAGAAACTGCCTTAGCAGCAGCCTGAAGAATTTAAAATACAGAAGCACACAAATCTTCCACAAGCTCTGTCTTTCCAGTTCCAAGAGTCTGTTCTATATTTTAAAAGTTAGTATTTAAAATTTTTTGGTCCCAGAAATACTACACAAAACCAGCTGATCAAAACAAAATTGATGTCAATAAATATTTAGACTTTTTTAGCACAATATTTTTGAATTGGCACAGCAAAAGCCGAGATACCAAGATACACAAGACTAATCATGCAAGTAACTGCAAGTGAGATACTTAAACACTGAGCTCACGACTGACATTCTTAATATACACCACTGATTTTTTTTTTTTTTTAAACCATGGCGGGGTAGGTATAGTTAAGATATCCATTCTGAGATAGGAGTAGATTCACTCAAAGTTATGTATAGTTGTTACTTTTTGTATAATCAATTCCTCTTTTACTTCCACAAAATATCAAAAGCGACAAAACAAGCTTGGCTTAAATACACATTAATTGCCTATTTAAAGATGTATTTTTAACTGCTTAAATTACCAAACACAATCTTTTTTCCTCCCCAAAAAAGCCATTTTAGGTTCTTAGTAATCAGAACCTTTCCAAAAATGCTGGAAAGTAAGTTATTTCTAGTTTAGAACTTCAGAATGTCAGCCTTGAACAGATTTAAGCAAATCTGGTTTCTTTCCTGATTAACAAGTTAGTTAGGCTATTTCAGAAACACAAGTTATTGATGTGAAATCACACATGTGAATTCAAATATGGAAATTAGAAATTCAGTAGTCAGGAAAACCTGCACACATCATCATGCAAGGAAGCACTTACCCCTTCTTTCCACCCGTGGCCTAGGCTGCCTGCTAAGTTAAAAAACAACAATTTCAATCAAGTTTTCAAAACCAGATTACACCTAAATCTTATGAGTTATAATGTCTGCCATATTATGTGAAAAAGAGACAACCTTCCAAATAGATGGGTGACTCTCAGAAAAGTTTGAGACAAAAACTCCCACAAAACCCACTAGCCCCAAATCCCTGCATCACCCTTCTAGAGAGAAACTGGCATCAGAGTGAGCTAAGATTTAAACAGCCAAGAAAAGGAAGTCTAGCAGAGAAATGAGAACTTCGTTCACTGAGCTTTTCTGTCTTACTTGCATAGATCTCTCACAACTAAGAATTAGCATTTCTCAGAATCCAATGGCTTTCATTAAACTACAAATACATAGAAATTGAGAAAGTGGTTGGGACGGGATAATATATCCTCATAGAGAAATATGACTTGCAGTTTCCGGTTCCCACCCCCTTCTAAATTAGATGGTTTTAAAGCAGATTTCCAACAAGTTTGTTGAGAAACCGTCCTAGGTAGTGATATCAATTTAGAAATTTCAGGAAAAATTCTTAGTAGAGACTCGAAGGGCTAAACATTAGTAGTAGTCTTGCAGCTGAGAGCTAAAATTTATTTTTGTTTGTTCGTTTTTAGTGTTTGATAATAATAAGGAGGTTAACTATAATGCAGTGGGGGGGCGGGAATCAATGCACTTAGAATTCTACTTCTAGGACAGTGTTTGGGAATGCCTAAGATAGTAGAAAACAAGAAAAATATACTGGACCCATGTTGCAAACAGTAAGAGTAGGAGTTACTGAGTGCTAAAATAGTCAACCCAAGTGCTAATTTGTATAAAGCCTTTGGGTGTGTTAAGAGACTCAGAAGAATGAATAAAAATAAAATTAGAAGAGCCACAATTATGCCCTTAAATTTAGTATTCCAGGCTCAGGCAAAGTTCCAATTGAAGTGTATGGCAACTGGGGGGCACTTGAGGTCCCCGGTTGCCATATATGTGGTCAGTTTGGCTCAAATAAAGACTTCTTAAAAAAAAAAAGTCTAGGGCAACTGGATATGACATTATAACAATTGGGGCTGAGAAATAAGGCTTCTCTTTAGCAACATTTCTCTAAATTGTTATTCTCTTTCCATTTCAAAACACATTTTAGAAAGGAATGAAGATCCTATTCAATATGCATTAGAGCAAAATTTAAAATCCAAGGCATTGAGTGTCGATTGTCATCGGCATTATTTACACTCATGAACTTATCCTCATGTAAGCCTGCAATTCCTGAAAAAAGTTTTAAAAAATTTTTAATGCCTTTGATTTCTCAGACTACACCAATAATTCTCAGAGAAACAAATTTCACATATATAATGTCCTCTGAATTCAATCAATCAGCTAAAGATCAATACTTGTGCCAACTACCATCATTTCAGAGTGACAGCTTAAAGTCAGTAACTCAGTTGGCTAAAGAAATGAAAAATAATTCCCCAAAACATGCATGCGCCAATTACAAATTTCTCATCAGTCCTCTCTTCTAGAAGGAAAGAAAACAGCATTTCTAGATAAACAAAATGTCAAAGCAAGAATTCTAAAATCATCTTGCTAAAATATTGTGCTTTTTCCTTCAAATTTTAGTCCTACTATTGCACATACCTCTTGCAAATGAGGGCTCAATGCATAAATTCTGATCTTATCAAAACCAACCGTTCCAGAACAAAGTGAAAAGGAGTATCAAGAAATGTGCAAATAAAATTGGTGCTTAAAGCATATTCACAACCTAAGTCCTAAGACAAAGGAGTTGCACCTTCTTAGCAGAAAACCAGCCAAGGAACTACCCCTGGTGTCCCCGTCTGTCTGTCAAAAGATCTCCGTTAGCGAGCACATACACACAAACCAAAGACAGAGACCAAGGGCAGAAAAAGACTGCAAGCCAACAAAAATTACCACGTATTGAATTCAGTTTCCCAGTCTTCCGATCCTAACTATATTTCTCTTATAGGGGACAATCATCAATTCAGGTAGAAAATAAGTTATTGACACACTTTTTCAAGTAACAGTCTGGTATCTTCAGCTTCACAAAACAGGTGTGTAACTGTTTTAAGCTTCGCGTCCTGGAGAACCTAGCATTCGATCTGAGAGCTTGGCACTCGCCGCATGTTTAAGGCGTGCCGATGTATCTCTTGCATCTGCCTGATGCGGTCCTTCTGCCACATCAAGTTCTGAGGCATAGGGTACCTCTGGGTGCCGTGCAGGTACCGGTACGGGATTCTCACGTGGCAGGCGGTGGCCCTGCAGCGAGGCTGCGGCATGGGAGGGAGCAGCATCCACCGCTTCCTCTCGGCGCAGTATCGGTAGGCTTCTTTCCGATACTGCTTGTCAATATCGTCACTGTTTTTCCAGCCTCCGATAATGAACACGTCATCTTTGTAGTAGCAAATGGCCGCTCCTTCGATGCTTAGGACTTCCGGAGGTAAACTTTCGAGGATCTCATCGGAAACTTGGCCGGCAATTTTTCTGACTGCCTCTTCATTTTCTAAAGAATAACTCTTGGGACAGCATGAGGCGGTCTGATAAAAGTTGGAATTGACCACAGACATTTGGAAAAAGCAGTAATTGTCGATAAGTGGCAAAGACTTCACATCTTGCCACTGCCGAGTGTCCGTGTCATAGCAGGTGATGACAGCCTTGAGGCCATCTTCAGTGTCCCGGTCCACGGGGGTGCGGGCAGCGATGTACACAAACCGGTCTTCAACAGTGAGCGCTTTGACATCGCGAAGAATCTTTGGTGCCGATTCCAAGTTGTGCCACTTATCAATCTCAGGATTATAAACAGTAACGTCTTTAAAGCCCGGACTGAAGTTGCCATGTCCTCCAATGCTGTACAGCTTCCCTTTGACTTGGGTTAGCCCAAAAGAATGCTTCCTTGTCATCAGACTACAAACATGTTCCCATATATTAAAATTTGGGTTATATCTTTCCACAGTTTTAGCAAAACCTGGTTCCATTGATCCGGCAACATACACGTGGGATTCAGTTACCGCAACTGCATGGCCATCCAGGTGATTATGAATATGGGGCAGGTTTACCCATCTGTCCTCATCAACAAAATAGCCCACACATTCACTCAAATAGTCCCCTCCTTCCGAAACGCCTCCAATGACCATGATCACGTCCATGTTTTGTCCATAGCGAGGTAACAATGAGACATGAGAAGGAGGATGCTGGATTGTACCAGACTGTATGTTCTCGGCTCTCAGAGCATGCCTCTCCACTGCGTCGGCCACCAACTTGACGCAAACTTCATTATTGGCCACCAGCCTCTCGGGTTTGACGTGCCGAGTAAGGTAAGTAGGCTTCATCTGGGACAATCTGAGCAATTTAAAAAGTTCTTCAAAGTACCTCTCCCTCTCTTCAGCATTTCTCTGAACCCACTTCAAAACTGTTTCAAAAAGAACCTCTTCGGAATCCACCGTAATTTCCAGGTCTGACAGCCAGTCTCGAATAAGATGGAAAGGTAAGGTGTAAAATTCCTCATCCTGAATTACTTTGTGGAAATTTCTCCGTATCATATCGGCAGCTTTCAGAGCAAGTTGGCTCAGGGTATACATGTGAGCTAAGCTATGAATGGCCACACAATTAGAGAGATGAAGTTTTTTCTTGAGAAATTCTCCACAAAATTCTTTCAAGCGAATTAATAGGAACCTAAAATCAAGAAAAAGGATTAATTTTCAAATGTACATGTTATGTAGTTTGAGAGCATCTGAATTATACAAATTGAAATGGTAAGCTTCAGCTCACTTTATGAACAAGACCTGAAAAAAAGCAAACCCTCCCAAATTAAAATGGATAATACTGAAAAGTATGTTTAAAAGCATATATAAAATCATCTTTATCTATGATCTGTTTTCAATTACTTATATAGTTTGTATATAATTATGTTATGTATAATATATCTAACACACATATGCACACAATGGAGATTTTAAATTATGTAAGATTTCCCAGACATATCCTTTACTAAAGTATAACAGTCCTATACTTTATTTTCACTTTTTTGTTGTTGTTAATCCTCACCTGAGAATATTTTTTCATTGATTTTCCCAGAGAGTGGGAGGGAGAGGGAGAGACAGAGAGAAACATTGATGTGAGACAAGCACATTGAATGGCTGCCTCCTGCACGTGCCCCAACTGGAGCTGGGGATGGAGCCTGCAACCTAGGTCTGTGCTTTTGACCCGAATCAAATCTGGGACACTTCAGTCCGCAGGCTGACACTCTATCCACTGAGCCAGACGGCTAGGACTATTTTCACTCTAATTTGCCCTTGCAAAGGCAAATCTCAATTCAAACTTGCCTATACCATCCTACCCCAACCCCTCGCCAGTGACCGGCCTCTCCTCACATGAGCAGGGTCTCAGCGAAGAGCCTTGGTAGCACTGCCTGCATGTACAGGAGCTGTGGCTCCAGGAGGCTGTTTACCGAGCCTCAGAAGTGGAGTTTTTGTGTCAGAGGTTTAAATCTCCTCTTCACCAGACCATTCTCCCAGGACAACAAATGAAGGGGGGGGGGGGTGCTGGACAGTGGGGTAGCTGCAGTCTCATTAAAGCAGAGGTGGCAAAGCAAACAAACATCCGAAGAAGCCAGGAAATAAAACAATAAAAAACATGTACAGGACGGTCCAGGTTAAAAAAGAGGAGCACTGGCGGGTGTTGCACAGTGGTTAGAGTGTTGGCCTGCACACGGAGGGGTCTTGGGTTGGATTCCCAGTCAAGGGCACATAACTGGGTTGCAGGATCGATCCCTGGCCCCAGTCAGGGCATGTGAGGGAGGCAACCAATCAATGAACCTGTTTCACACCCCTGTTTCTCTCTGTCTCTTCTCTCCCTCCCCATCGCCCCCCTTTCCAATGGAAAAAAGATCCTTGGGTGAGGATTAACAAAATGAAAAAGAAAAGTGGTTTGGCATGTAGTTGGCTAGAAATTACCTACCTAGATAAATTTGTTTAAAGTTAAATTAAAAAAACACAAAACCACATTTCAGACAAACCCATAAATCTGGCAGAATTCAACCCCAAGGGTACAGTTAGAGACCTCAGCTTTAAAAAGAGAAAGTCCCCAGAACTGAGAACCTTAACAATATAAGGACGACTACATCAGTCCACACCTACTTAATTCAGTAACCATTCATTATTATGATTATTACAACTATTGTGAAACCTGAGAAAGAGAGAGGGCTCTTGGTAGCTAACTGGACTCAAATTTTCAAAAACCAGAACCTAGCAGCCAAGTCTCCATAGGGCCTCTCACTCCAGGGAGGCCTGCACTGAAGCACTTGCCTCAGAACCAACCGTGTTTCTGCCATTTGAGCTGGCCCTGAGAGAGAGAAGTGTTCCTGAATTCAATCTCAACCAAAAGGACTGATGCTTTTCCCACCCGATGGAGCGGTGCAGCTCCAACAAACCAGAGTGGCTCTATCTGACCAATCAGGACAGTGCATTTTGGACCAATCAAATTGTGAGGGCTTGGAGTCCTCAAGGACTTCTACCCAAATAAACCAGCTCTCCTCTGGCTCTGACAGCGCACTTTCCTTTCCCTCCAAGAACTGGGTAGCCCTGGCTGGGCTGAAACACCAAAGATGTCTCAAAGGAGCAGGCAGTGTAGACTGGCACCGAACCAGCAGACCACGGAGGAGCAGAGCAGAGGCCAGCAGAGCATCTGGGGCCTGGCCTCAGGGCCGCTTCACAGCGGTGCTATGCTATGCGCTATCTCACAATCGAGCTGTTCTGCAGCCCGTGCTGTTTTCACAGCTGGGCTATATCACAATTGAGCTGTTTTGCACTGAATAAAGTTTCCTTCTTCACCACACCCCACATTGGGGATTCCTGTTGCCATTGAATTGGTGCCAATAACAATCGGACAACACTGTCTAACAATGATATAAAGATGAGTAACAGGCTTCCCTTCACCCTCTTCAGTGAAAATACAGCTCAGACATAAAGACAAGGTGTACGGTGAGTCCAGTGGCTCTCAAGCATGTCTGGGTGCCGGATTCCCAGCTCCTATCTTTGGCAGGCACTCCAGGTAGTCCTCACACATATCCCTTGGATGGGGGTTAGGAACATTGTTCTATGAAAACAACAGCTAGCATACACCAGGCATTTGCTGCACTTCCTGTGATTTACGTTGTTAGTGCCCTACAAGGTAGACATGACCAACAATATATGGGGAGTGGGGGTTGGGAGAGTGAGCCGCTCTCAGGGCTGATAACATTGGATGAGATGGCGGCAGGATACTCAGAAGAGTGCCTAACACAGGCAGCTGCTCGGCAGCTGACAGACGGGGAGAAGTTAGCGCTTTGGGTAAACTGCCTGGGTGTTCTCTCCTCCTCCTTATCCCCAGCTCCCCCATAAAGCGGACAAATCTGAAAAACACAAGCTCACCTGACAAAAGCAAACACAGCATGGCGGAGTGCAATCACCCTTCCCCATCTCAGATCGGTAACTGCCCCACCCGTTCCACTCCCTTCTCTACCAGATGACCCAGCCTCACACTTTCAGAGAAGCCATCAGACAGAAACTCCATCTTCCCACCGCCCACACTGCCTACAGCTGCACCCTATACTAGTATGTCTTCCCAGTCCAACTTTCCCAATAAAAAATATTCTTATTGCTTTCAGAGAGGAAGGGAGAGAGAGACACATCAATGATGAGAGAGAATCATTGATCAGCTGCCTCCTGCACGGTCCACTGAGCCCACTACCCCGCATATGCCCTGACTGGGAACTGGAACCTCCAACTGACAGCGCACTTTCTGGTTCAGTGGTCAGAACAGAGCACTCGAACCCAGTGGTTTCCATGCTCAACCACTGAGCCACACCAGCCGGGCCAACTTTTCCATTTTTAATATGAATTCTATCCGATTCTTGGTTTCAAACACTTCGCTCCTACAATTATTCTCCTGTCCGGTAACATCAATCTCTTCTTTTCTACTGATTCATTTTTCATCAGCACACAAACATGCTCTAGTATCTCCTATAGTAGAGGGGGGAGGATAGATCTCCCTGGACCACTCCCCAAATATGTCCATGAATGACATTTTTCTGATCTTCTTTGTATAGCAAGATTTAACTTAAATGGCTCTTGTCCCTGGTCGGGTTGCTCAGTTGGTTAGTGTTGTTCCAAAATGCCAAGGTTGTAGGTTCAATCCCAGTCAGGACACATATCAAGCAATTGAGTCAGGACTCAACCAATGAATGCATAAGTGGAACAACAAATCTCAAAAATCTCTCCCTTTTCCTCTTGCTCAAAAAAACACACAAAACTTTAAAATCTTAAATGGCTCTATATGCCATTAAGACCCTCTATTATTGCCAAATTCAATGATCAGTTACGGATGACAGAGCTGACATGATTGGCACCCTTCTTTCTAGTCTCTAATCTCTTTAACATTCTGAAGAACCCCAGGACTCAGTCCTGCCCCTTCTCTTTTCTATCTACACTCTCTTCCTAAGTAATTTCACCCGGTCTTACAGCTTCAATTAGATTCTATATGCTCTGGTATCCACCTGCCTACTCAGACTTCTTCTGGACCCAAATAAAACTCCTGATCTTCCTCCAAACTTGCTTTCCTGCGTTCTTCCATGTTAAACAACAAACAACTCCATCTTTCCAATTGCTTGGGTCCAAAAGCTAGCACTCTCTCTCTCATATCCTACATCAAATCTATGAGCAAATTCATCTCCTCTTATCTTCAAAATATATCTAGAATCGAATCACTTATTACCTTTACTTCTCCTTCCTCAATCCAAGTCTCCACACCACCACTGCAGCAACCTCCTGAACACGTCTGTCTGCTTCTGCTCTTGCTGCCCCCATCCTTCAACACAGCAGAATGCTTCAAATCAGAATGCGTCATGCCTCGGCCTCAGGCCTTCACGTCTCATTCCGAGTAAGAGTAAGAGTTCACGTCCTTCCACAGGCCACCGAGGCCCTAGGGGGTCTGGATCCGTTCCCATTCCCACCCAGAGGCCTTGCCTACTCCTCTCACCGAGCATCTGTTTGATCCAGCCACGGTGGCCTCCTGCTATCCTTTACCATCCACACGCCAATCCAGGGCCTGTACACCAACACTGATTCATCTCACCTCCTTCAGGTCTTTGCAAAATGTCTTCTTTGTGAGGGATTCTCTATTCAATTTTTAAAAAATAGTTCCTCTCCATCAGCACTTTCTCTATGTCCCCACCACGTTTTTATTTTTCGTCATAGCTATAACAATCACCCAACACGTATCTGTGGTCCATCTACCAATGTGAGTGCAATGACGTAGGGACTTTTGTCTGTTTTGTTCACCGTTGAACTCCCAGCACCTTTAGAACCCAGTGTCTGATCTGGTGCATCATAGGCACTCAATAGGTAGTTGTTAAAATAATGTATCTGTAACAGAATACTGCCCAAACAGGCCCCTCCCATCTCTATAAAAGGCACTGGTTCACCTGCCCCCCCTAACCAGCCTCTGGAGCACCCACTCCTGCCCCCCTGCAATCCATTTTCCAGAATCTTCTTTTAAAACATCTAAATCGGATCATTTCTTCACCCAGCTTCTCATCACCCAGTAAAATTCAAAACTCCTTATCCCAACGCATCTCACACACCCCTTCACCCACTATAACCAGTCCCGCCGGATTTTTCTTTTCTTTTTTTTCCTTCTTCTCTAAGCCGAACTGGATCTTGCCTGAGGTCCTCTGCGCTAGCCGCCAGGAATGCTTCCCCCCCCCCATCTTTGCTGTTCAGAGGTCGGTTTAAATGTCCTCTCCTGAGAAAGGTCTTCCGTCTTCCCCATCACAATCCTTCCACCACCGCCATGCCCCCCCCCCTTTCCCCCGTCATCCCTTTTTAATATCAACACGGCACTTACGGATCTTCCTTTTGCTGGCCTTTGTCCCTCCACCTGGGATCTGAACTCCCTAAGGGCAAGTGGCCCTGGCGGGGCTGGCCGGCTGCATCCCCCGTGGCCGGCGCCGCAGCTGCCCGCACCCCGCAGCGGCCCCCGGTGTGTGTGTGCGGCACGAGGACCAGTCCCCCGGGCGCCCGGAGCTCAGGCGCGGGCACTGCCCTCCCCTCCCCTCCCCTCCCCTCCCCGCCGCGGGCGCGTGCCCGGGGGCGGCGCTCGCTCGCTCGCTCGGGGGCCGGCGTCCCCCCGCCCGCCCGCCCGCCCCCGCCGCCTACCTGTCGGCCAGCTCCAGCACCTCGTGCACGCTGCCGGTGCTGACGCGGATGCGCCCGGTGTACATGTATTCGATAACGGCCTCCACCGTGTCGGGCTCGGGCCCGGGCTCGGAGCTCCACTTGCGCATCTCCACCCGGCCCGAGCGGGACTCGGAGAACTGGCCCGAGAGCAGGGGCGTGAAGTACTCGGTGGCGGCGGCCAGCACCGAGCGGTGGGCCCGGAACTCGCGGCCGCCGGCGCCGCCGAAGCACAGGGTGATGTCGCAGAAGAGGCCCTGGCGCCGCTGCTCGTTCTGCCTCCACGACAGCTCCGAGCAGTGCGAGCTGCACTCGAAGTCCTCGGCCTCCGGGCCCGGGTCGCCCCCGCTCGCCTCCATGGCGGCTAAGCAGGGCCCGGCCCCGAACTCCACCGTGCCGCTGCCCCTCACCTCGGCGGCCAGCCCGGCCGTGGCGGCGGCGGCGGCGGCGGCCGTCTCCATGCTCTCCATCTCCAGCACCTGCAGCGAGGCAGCCGCGGCTGCTGCGGCCGCCGCCGCCACCGCCGCCGCCGCCATCTTGACGCCGCAGCGCCGGGGGCCGCCGCCGCCGCCGCCGCCGCCGCAGTCTCCGAACGGGCCGGCCGTTCTGGGGCGACACCGAGGGATTCTGGGAGTAAATAGCGGGCGCACGCCGCGCCGCCGCGGGCCGGCCGCGGGGTCTGCGCACGCGCCGCGCCGCCCACGCCGCCCGCCCGCCCACGCCGCCCGCCCGCCCGCCCGCGGGGAAGGGGCGCCGGGCGCTCTCCTGTCCGGTCGGGAGGCCTGCTGCCCCCCAGGCGGTGGGGGTGGCTGGTGTCCTTCCTCGGGGGCATTTTGTAAAGCAAAAGCCACACGAGACCGTCACCCATTGCTAAGTGTCTTGGGTGGCCATACAGGGTTTTGTTTTGGTTTTTTTAAATCCGCACGGGGGATATTATTATTGATTTTGAAAGGGAGGGAGAGACAGAGAAATTGAGGGGGGGGGAGAATCGATGTGAGAGAACATCCATTGGTTGCCTCCCACCGGGAATGGAACCTGCAACCTCTAGATGATGTGCCCTGACCCTGAATCCAGCCCTCTCTACCTTTTGGGATGCAGGGCGATGTACCAATAAACTGAGCCACACCGGCCAGGGCAGCATTTGTATGTAAAGATTTAAAATTGCCGAAACCGGTTTGGCTCCGTGGATGGAGCCTTGGCCCGTGGACTGAAGGGTCCCAGGTTCCATTCTGGTCAAGGGCATGTACCTTGGTTGTGGGCACATCCCCAGTAGGGGGTGTGTAGGAGGCAGCTGTTCGATGATTCTCTCTCATCTATGTTTCTAATTCTATCCCTATCCCTTCCTCTCTGTAATATATATATATATATATATATATATATAATATTTTAAATGGCTTTGGAGTAAATTAAAGAAACAACAAACTTGAGACTGAGCTCCAATTTATGGATGAGTTGGGCATGCAACTCATGAATGAGGGTAAGCAAGGAACCCATCCTATCTAATAAAGAGGGAATATGCTAATCGACCATCACTCCATCACAAAAGATGGCTGCACCCACAGCTGAGGCCAAGTTCCCTTAGACAGTGGTTCTCAACCTCTCTAGTGCCACAACCCTTTAACACAGTTCCCCATGTTGTGGTGACCCCCCAACCATAAAATTATTTTCGTTGCTACTTCATAACTGGAATTTTGCAACTGTTATGAAGCGTAATGTAAATACCTGTTTTCTGGTGGTCTTAGGCTCTACCCATAGGTTGAGAACCACTAGCAGGGTTGCGGTGACCCCCGCCCCCCACCAGCCCAGGGGACCTGAGGCCACGCCCCCCACCCTGCAGAGCTTGATGGGGTACTTCAAGGTACACTTCCTGTACTGGTGCTGGGCTCGGGGACCTCAGGGTGCTCCCCCCACCCAGCACCGGGCTGGGGGACCTCAGGCCATGTATCCCACCAGGTGGGGCTTGACAGAAGACTTCAGGCCCAGCCCCCCACCACCCTGACACCATGCCAGGGGACCTCAGGCTGCACACCCCCACACCAGCACCGGGACCGGGTCGGGGATCTGAGGCTGTGCCCCTGCCTGGCAGGGCTTGACAGGGGACTGTAGGGCCCCAAGATTGAGGAATTGACCTTCCCCACTGCCTGTTCCAGGATGTGACCTTTACGCTTAAAGATTAGACAGGAATGAGGTCAGTTCTTTACGGTTGAAGATTAGGCAAGAATGAAATCAGTCCCCAGAAACTCCCTACCCTGAGGACTTACCCAGAGGAATGGGAAGGGGAGAGGCAAAGGGGCTTGCAAGATTACCAGATGGGACTGTTGACTAAGCATAGACCCTGTCATAAAACATGTAATTAACGAGCCCAGCTCCCCTTCTTGGAATTTCTTTGTTCCCTTCCTCCCCCTCCATGTGTAACCCCACCAGTGTGGTTTTTGCCTTTATAAACTCATGTTCTGCAGTTACTCGGCGCTCCAGTCAGCCAGCACTTCCCTCGGGTTGCTGTCTGCCTGAAAGCCCCTGCACTGCACTTGTAATAAATCCTCATGCGTTTTGCATCAAGTTTCAGTCTCTGCGTTTGACTTGGGGTCGTCGCCCACTCCATCGGACTCACCGGGGGTCTTGGGACCTTACAGGACCTCAGGCCATGCTCCCCACCCAGTGGGGCTTGATGGGGGACCTGAGGCTGTGCCCACCTGCCAGTGGGGCTTGATGGAGCCTTGAGGTTGCCCCCTGCCCAGTGGGGCTTGACAAGGGTGGGACTAGCCAGTCTGGATCTAGCCCAATGGCGGTGGGGGGAGGGAGGGGAGGTGTGGCCCGGTCTGGGTCTCACACGATTTTGAGGCGCATGTGGGTGGGCAGGGACTTGACTCTGGGTCCCCCTTTTAATGTGCATGAATTTAGTGCACCGGGCCCCTAGTTATAACAATGGTGATACTATCTATGTTGGAAGACTGCTGTGAGGGTTAAATGAGATGCTTGTGTTCTGCAGTGCTTGGCCTTTTTAGCTATACTGTCCCCATAGAGTTGTTAAAAGGATTGCCAAAAGCCACTTTGGGATTTTAAGCAAAGGAGTGTTTCAAATCAGATGTTTTAAAAAATATCACTGGTGGCAGCATGGAGAATGCACTGTAAGGGGAAAAGTAGAACTAGGGGCACAAGTCAGCAAACTAGGTACCGGTATGTGTAGAGAGCCTTCAGGGAAGGTACATGGACATTCTTTTTAATTCTTATCAGCTGAGCCTGAGGGCACTTGCAGAATCCTGTTATCAGTACTGACTTCTTGTTTTTATCCATGTGCTTGGAATGAGGAACAAAAAGGACCTTGCCAAAACCGGTTTGGCTCAGTGGTAGAGCGTTGGTCTGCAGACTAAAGGGTCCCAGGTTTGATTCCGGTCAAGGGCATGTACATTGGTTGCGGGCACATCCCCGGTGGGGGGTGTGCAGGAGGCAGCTGGTCGATGTTTCTCTCTCATCGACGTTTCTGGCTCTCTCCCTTTCTCTCTGTAAAATATCAATAAAAGTTATTTAAAAAAAAAAAAAAAAAAAAAGGACCTTGACCCACCCAGGTCTTGATGTGCTAAATCTTGTACAAAAAAATGAGGAGCCTACCCAGATCTTGATGAAGAGGATCTGGGCACACCCGAAAATCCTTTTGACCTTAAAATCCCTTTTGGAAACCAATAGATATGCTGTGTTGTCTGAGGTGAGTGTGACTGTCTCTCTTTCACAGAGATGGCGCCCACCTAGCACCCAGCTTGAATCTATTTCTGCCTCTTGTCTCTAATTTCTTAATCTCCAGCTCCTCCACTCAGGAACCTGTTGTTTTCCATGCAGGATGTGGAAAACAGAGAAAATGCCCACCGCAGATATGGATCCATCAGAGATAAGAAAGGTTAACTGAATGGTAACTAGAGCTATTGTGGTGATTATTTTGCAGTGCACACAAATTCCAAATTATTATGTTGTATGCCTAAAGCTAAATTATATATATAATTGATTTTTTTTTACAGAGAGGAAGAGAGAGAAATAGAGAGTTAGAAACATCGATGAGAGATAATCATTGATCAACTGCCTCTTGCACAACAGGGGATGTGCCTGCAACCAAGGTACATGCCCTTGACAGGAATCGAACCTGGGACCCCCTCAATCCGCAGGCCAACGCTCTATCTACTGAGCCAAACCGGTTTCGGCTAAATTATTTTTAAAAGGGTAATTTAACAGCACTTGTCAACCAGACAGAGAAGGAAAGGATGGCTCCCACGCTGTTGGCTTGTGTGTCTGGATGGATAGCGCTTTGATTCTCATTCACTAAGAGGGAGGTGCAGAAATAAGGGCGGGTGTTTTGTTTTTGGAAACAGTGTTTTGATTGATTCTTTTTTTAAAAAACAAAAAGAGGTAGATTAACATTTTTAAAAATACATGTAGTAAAAGTGTTAGAAAGTAAAGTTCAAAGGAATACAGATGAAAGGGTATGGATGACATGAGACAGCAGTAGGTATTCATTGTTACTATAGTTTATTCAAACCAAACTAGGATAATACGGAGGAGTCTGAGGTGGCAGCTGCCCAGAATCTTGTGTATTACAGATGCAAACTGGCTGGAGGGGAGTCCGCGGACCCACACTTCAGTAACAGACAGACGAGTCAGTTGCATAAATATAGAGAACATAAGACACAGACATTTCACAGCTTTTTGCTTTGCGTTTCCATTTTAAACATATGTATGTTACAACTTTACATTTTAACTTACTCCTCCACATATTCTGTAACATTGGCTAAGGATGCAATGGTCTCAACCCGATATAAGCAGACTTTGGTCTGCGATACGGAACGTTTCAGTGAGATACCAAACAAACCCTTAACACAGAACACACAAAAAGACCCCAAAAAGGTCAGATTAATACAATGTAGGTGTTTGTTTTTTTTAATGTTATATAAGCATGAAAAGGGGAAAATGGAAACACAAGACATTAGGGGTGCCTTAAATGTATAGTATCTTGCTTGAGGTCTTACAAGTTTCATTCCCTTCCTTCAAGGGGAATTTTTTTTAACTAATGGAAAAAAGAAAGCATCAGAAAGCCCTACAATGAGGAAAAACACTATCTTGACAGTGCTTAGATGCTTTTATGTAATAATTACAGCAGGTAGCAGAGCACTGTCACAATATTGGCTTTGTTTTTATTTCTATGCTTAAAAAAAATATTAAGCTTCTTTGTGTGGACTGAACAGTGATAGCCTGTGGGTGTTGGTCTCTGTCCTATACACCAGGGGTTTACATCGCAGGCCCATCCTATAGCAAGCTCCAGTGCCAGCTGTCTGCACACTATTTCCCAAGGGAGGAGTTGTCTTCACTTCACTGCAACAGGATTCCCGGCTCCGTTACATGGTCATGTGTTCCGGGAGAACATATGAAATATCATCCCACGGGTGACGATATAGCCCCTGTTTCAGCCTCTTCTGATCGAGATAGTGTCCTAAAATGGAGCAAATGCAGTTTTTTTTTTGGTTGATGAATTTATTAAAGTTTGGTGAAGGAGAAAGGATAAGGAAGGGAAATGCATCTAATACAAGAAGGCAGATACAAAGAAATGGGGAAGTAAATTGAGACCCATTCCATAGGTATATGTCAGGCTTGGTTTGCAATCAAAGTAATTTCCAAGACAAGGGAACAAAGGTAAAGATAAAGGGAAAATGAAGGTAAGAAAGGAAGAATTAGAAACGATTAAGTCAATGTGGCATCTCATTTGTAGAAACTCAGCACATGGGTTAAGCGGTGTAGCTGGGCCACAGGGGAAAAAACAGTCCCACCTAAAACACTCTTAAAACAGTAACAACTCACTCACCAATGAAGCCCATGCTCCTTCCCAGAACAAAGATGCCATTGAGGGCTCCAATGTCAATATATTCATCGGCTTCTTCCCTGCAACACACAATCAACAAGTAGTTTTTTTGTTTTGTTTTTAATCCTCACGTAAGGATATGTTTCCACCCATTTTAGAGAGAGAGGAAAGGAGAGAGGGAGAGAGACAGAAACACTGAAGTGAGACAGAAGTGGTTGCTCGCTGTATTCACTGAGACCAGGGATGGGACCTGCAACCTTTAAGTGAACAGGACAACACTCCAACCCACTGAGCAACATCGGCCAGGGCTCAACATGTAGCTTTAAAATGGCTCACATGGCCGAAACCGGTTTGGCTCAGTGGATAGAGCGTTGGCCTGCGGACTGAAAGGTCCCAGGTTCGATTTCAGTCAAGGGCATGTACATTGGTTGCGGGCACATCCCCAGTAGGGGGTGTGTCTTCAAGAGGCAGCTGATCGATGCTTCTTCTCATTGATGTTTCTATCCCTTTCCCTTCCTCTCTATAAAAAATCAATAAAATATATTTAAAAAAATAAAAATAAAATGGCTCACATGACAGCCCTCATCCCCATGGACAGCACAACTTCTGCTGAGGAGAAGCTAGTTCTCTCTGATTTCAAAGTGGAAAAGAGGGGCGCTCTGGATGGTGGGAGTAGAGGCAATTTTTGTTCTTTTTTATAGCACTACATATTTTCTAAATTCTCTATAATGAGCATGCATTATTTTCAGAGTTGGGAAGGAACAACAACAAAAATCAATAAACAGCCAAAACCGGTTTGCCTCAGTGAATAGAGCATCGGCCTTCAGACTGAAGGGTCCCGGGTTCGATTCCGGTCAAGGGCATGTACCTTGGTTGAGGGCACATCCCCGGTGGAGGGCGTGCAGGAGGCAGCTGGTCGAAGGTTCTCTCTCATTGATGTTTCTAGCTCTCCATCCCTCTCCCTTCCTCTCTGTAAAAAAATCAATAAAAATGTTTTAAAAAATAATAATTCTCTCTCATTATTGATGTTTCTATCTCTTCCTCTCTGAAATCAATAACAACATTAAAAAAAGATAAAAGAAAAAAGTCAATAAACACTCTGAAGGAGGAAAGGGCTTCAAAGCTCACCGAGTAAAGGACCCGCAGTTCCTCAGCATGTCCACAAACGCAACTCCGATGAAGCCGTCTACATTCAGGATGAGGTTTGGTTTCTGGGAAGGCAGAATATTCAATACATTTGTCATTATTTCTCATATTTCCCTTATAATTTTTCACTATTACTACTACTACTACTATTACTACACGATGTATTCTGATTTAAAAAAAACTCCTACCAAAACATCCCAGTGGTTAGAAGAGACTGTCTTACCGAGTTCATTCCCTATTGTCTAGTAAAGGATCTGATGCCTATGAGCACTGAGCACATGTGTGTTGAACTTAGTTATGCAACAGAAATAAGAATTTCCAGAAAACTAGGTTTAATTTTAGCTCCGCAATCAAAAGACAACTTGGCTGTCTCGTTTCTGCCAAGAAATTCTGCCAAGCATTTCAAGAATTAGGGGCATTTTCTTTTTTACCTTCGAGGTGGTAATCTTCTCCACTTGCAGCGCATAGTCGAGCAGGGGGGTGGCAGGGAAGTGCTGTTTGACGTAATCTTTCAGGATCTGCACTCGCATGTCTGGGTTGTTTATCTAGAAAGAGATTTAAAGTTACAGAGGAGCCGAAAACGGTTTGGCTCAGTGGATAGAGCGTCTGCCTGGGGACTGAAGGGTCCTGGGTTCGATTCCCATCAAAGGCATGTGACTTGGTTGTGGGCACATCCTCAATGGGGGGATGCAGGAGGCAGCTGATTGATGTTTCTCTCATCGAAGTTTCTAGCTCTCTATCCCTCTCTCTTCCTCTCTGTAAAAAATCAATGAAATATATTTAAAAAAATAAAGTTATAGAGGAACTCACTCAAACACCGATACTAAGGAGTATGTTTGTGCTCATGTCACAAGTAGACACACTGCATTTCATATCCAGGCAGCACAAATTATGACACTGGGGCTTCAAGTCCTCTCATATTTCATGCGGGCCTCAAAACAACCTTTTAGATTCTCTCTTTTAAGGTAGAAATAAGGAACTGAGACTTGAAGATGTTGAGTTAACCGTGGGTCCCATCATGTAAAGCACCAGGGGGGCTTACCCACTCTCTAACCTGAAGTCTTAGCCATGCTGCCCACCAGCTCAGCTGCCTGGTTAAGCTGTAACAAAGTTCCACACTAAGCAAGCACCCCTGAAATTTTAGGAAAACTTCTGGACCTGCAATGACTAGAGATGAACCACCTGCTAAGAACCCGCACTGAGCACTAATCTGTTAGAGGGACTGAGGGGGAGGAGGCACACACCAAATCCCCAAACCACTGTAACGTCCCTCAGCAGACATGCTGCTGAGCCAGCGCAGACTCCAGAAAGACTGAGTGTGGCAGGGCAGGTCTGATGTTATCTCAGAAATAGGTCATGGAGAGCAGAGGTACTACCTGCTTGTGAGCTGGGCGGCGCTGAGCAAAGTTCTACAAAACCTGGGTGGAATGTCCCTAACTAACCACATCCCCCGATTCCAGTGCACTCATTGCTGATCAAGCAACCTCTGGAGGCTACCCAGAGCTGGCCAAGTTCGGATGTGAGTCGTAAGCCCCGCCTACGCCAGCAGAGTGACTGACTAAACGAGGTTTCTAGAGCTACAGAGCCAAGACCCCACAGGAAAGGGTCCTACAAGGATCTGTCCTGCAAGAGCCTGAACAGCGGACACTACCTCTTCTCTTTCCCTGTGATTTCTTTCTATTTATTATTACTTTTTCAATCCTCACCCAAGGACGTGCTTATTGATTTTAGAGAGGAGGAGAGCGGGAGAGAGAAACACTGATTGGTTGCCTTCCTGTACACACCCCAACTGGGGATTGAACCCACAGCTAGATATGTGCCCTGACCAGCAATCGATCCAGCAACCTTTTGGCATATGGGATGACACCCCAACCAACTGAGCCACACTGGTCAAGGCTCCCTTTAATTTCTAAATACAACTCACTACCAGGACACACAGAAGACTACTTGCCTGGTGGGAGACTCTATTAACTATTAACTATTTAACAGAGTCCTGTCCTAGCCAGTTTGGCTCAGTGGATAGAGCGTTGGCCAGTGGACTGAAGGGTCCTGAGTTTGATTCCGGTCAAAAGCTAGATTCCCAGCATGGTGTATGCAAGAAGCAACCAATTAATGATTCTCTCTCATCATTGACGTATTGATTCCTCTTTCCCTCTTGCTTCCTCTCTGAAATCAATAAAAAATATATTTTAAAAATAAATAAATAAAATATTTATTCCCTGGCTTTACCAGTCAGGCTTGCCCTGAAATTCTTGCTTTTCCTGCACTAGTGAGTCAGACTTAACCATGTGACTTTTATTGGCCAATGAAATTCTAGTGCAAGTGAGCTGTACCAAGCAGAAGCTTTAAGAACTTCTGCCATGCCAAAACCGGTTTGGCTCAGTGGATAGAGCGTCGGCCTGCGGACTGAAAAGTCCCAGGTTCGATTCCGGTTAAAGGGCATGTACCTTGGTTGCGGGCAAATCCCTGGTAGGGGGTTGTGCAAGAGGCAGCTGGTCGATGTTTCTCTCTCATTGACGTTTCTAGCTCTCTATCTCTCTCCCTTCCTCTCTGTAAAATATCAATAAAATATATATATATATAAAAAAAAACTTCTGCCATGACTTTTCCCAGATAGGAGCTGCTTCTTCAGTGCACATGACAGAGAACAGAGCAGCAGGAACCCCGCAGTGGGGGCCGGGTGAATCCTACAGGGGGTACAGAGTGAATAAGAAACCCTTGCTGTTGGAAGCCACCGAGATTCTTGGAGTTGTGTTACTGCAGCACGCAGCTAGCCTCAGGTGATGACATGTCCCCTTACTCCTGACCTGTCCTTTCGCTTATAAGGTTCATAAGATGTGTTTCCAGCTCATCATATTTTAACACCACAACTAAGCACGATAAAAATTATTTAAAGGCAACCTGTATTACAAAGTTCTCATCTGTCAACACATCCAAAGCTTTGCATGTTGGAGTCGAGCCTGGGTGTTCTCCACTGAACTGATGCTTTCTTGTCCCCATTCATCCAGTCCCTCACGGAGAACAACTTACCGACTTCACTCGGTGACCGATGCCCATGATCAGCTTTCCTTCCTTCTTCATCTTGTTCACAAACTCCATGGGGATAATGCCACTGTCAAAGGCTTTGCTGAACATCTTGGCTGCTGCATCCAGGGCACCCCCAAACCGGTCACCCTGGAGGAGAAGCAATCCCATGTTGCCCTGAGCTGTGATTCTCCTTCAACTCTGCAGACAATCTGGCCTGCCCTGAACAACCCCTGCACAGGCTTTTAACTTCCAGACCATCTTGTAGGGCCCTGCTGTAGGCAAACAGCACGGTCCCAAAGCCCCGTGTCTCTGCCGTGCACCCCCCAGGAAGACAATACTCACAATGGTGAGCAGCCCCGAGGTGAGGCTGGAGACCAGGTCCTTCCCAGCTCGAGCACAGATGATGGTGTTATGAGCCCCCGACACGGCTGGGCCATGGTCAGCTGTCACCATCAGGCACATCTCAATGAACTGGCAGGAGTACTTGGGCAACCTAGAGGCGGGTGAGTCAAGGGACGGGGAGAGGAGAACAGAAGCCATGGTGAGCTGCTGAACAGGAGGCATACTGGCAGGGCCATGCTCCCACTCTCTCCCACCTCCCTAAACAAGTCACTCAAATCAAGAAGGGCATCTTGCCAACCTAGGTCTGACACTACCATCCAACTCCGGGGCAAAACCTCCAGAGTGAGAGGCTCCGGACTCTGCTGAGAACAAATACTGGTTTTAAATAGTTAGCAATCAGGGTTTGAAATCTCTTTAGTCAGTTTTCAGCATGAGTTGCTATAACAGGATTTGACCTGTATTTGTGGCTATCCTCTGTGAACCAGAGAGAAGAGGGGAGTCCCTGTCCCTTTCACAGTGTAGGGGGCCCTAGACCTCCAGTGTTCATCCTGCCAACTGTGACTGAGAATGCAGCCTGGAGACATCGGGGTGCAGGAGCAGAGTGAAACCTGCCTGGTAGCTCGGGTGTGAGAGCTCATGAACATTTCCCAGGAAGCCCAAAGCAGGACCAAGACCCACCTTTGCAGCTAAGGGCATGACACAATCCAAGACTTCGACCTGGCCTGTGAATCATGGACTCACTGGCCCACTTGCCCAGCTGTCAGTCCCAGGGGAGGGCTAAGGTTGGGAGTTGCAGAGAAAACCATTTTTTCCCTCACATTCAGGCTAATGCTACAAGGTACTTCACACGTGTTCAGCAACTCTACCAGCGCTGCTCTCTTTAAGCTACCAGATCTGTCCCGGCCTCCCCTGCTAATCCTCATCTTTCTCTCAAGAAGCCTGCATTTACTCGGACCCGTGTCTATGTAAGTTCCCAAGGGAAAGGGGCTGACCCAAGATTCCTGATTAAGACATGGTTCAGACAGGCCTTTCTGTTCTCGGAAGATATAGGAGTCTGTATTTTTGTCAGTTAGCGTTATCACTGATTTGTGGCCATAAAGATCGCCTGGCTGGCCTTGGACTATTCCTCAAGGCTGCCACCCCGACTCCCACCAGGGGAAAATCATTAACTCCAGTTTGCAGGGCCTCCCAAGCCCCACCTTCTCTGGAACCAGAGCAGGCCCAGGACGCCGCCGATGCCCATCTCCTCCTTGAAGACCTCGGTGATGGGCATGCCCGCGTAGATGAGCTCCTGTCCCCGTTCATCGCAGATGCTGGTCATGAAGGAGGCCGGTTTCCGGATCAAGCCCAGCTCCTGAGCAGAGATGGGGCAGATGCAAGCAGCACTATGGTAACCACAGAAATTTTTCGTGGACTGCCCCACAGGCTCAACTCTCAGAAGCAGTGTCCCAGGAATGTCTTAAAATGCTGGTGGCCGTGCATTCAAGAACAGCTTCCACAGGTCGGGTTTGGGCCTGGGCTGGGGCTCCATTTGCACATTCCGCCCGGCCTGACAGACAAGCTCCTCCCAAGAAATGCAAAAGCTCTTTTATTGAACCATTTGAATTACGAACCAGGAGGACAGAGTTCAATTCCCAGTCAGGGCACATGCCCAGGTTGCAGACTTCATCCCCAGTAGGGGGCGTGCAGGAGGCAGTTGATCAATGATTCTCTCTCATCAATGATGTTTCTCTCTCTCTCTCCCTTCCTCTCTGAAACCAATAATATATGTATGTAAAAGGAAAACACGCGTGCTACCCCATAGCACCTGCTTAGCCTCAGCTCTATATGTTCTTTACTGAGCAATTGTGGGCCAGGCATTGCCCTAAGCCGCTGACATCCCTGGGCTCACTCTAACCTCACGAAGGAAAAGCATTCTTCATGTCTAACAGAGGAATGAACCTTAGAGTGGCTCAATAACAGTCGCCTGGCTAAGAAATGCAAGAATGGCCTGGCTAGTGTGCCTCAGTGGTTGAGCTATGACCGAGGAACCAAGAAGTCACTGGTTTGATTCCCGGTCAGGGCACATGCCTGGGTTGCTGCTTGATCCCATTCCCAGTTGGGGGCGTACAGGAGGCAGCTGATCAATGAGGTTTTTCTATCATTGATGTTTCTGTCTTTCTATCCCTCCTTCTTCATCTCCCTCTAAAAATCAATAACATATTTCTTAAAAAGTTACAATCTTAAAAAAAAAAAGAAAGAAAAAAAGAAATGGGTGCCTTTTACCCAGGGGCGGGGACTGAGTTCCTGAATTTCCCAGTTCCCGAGTTGGGAACCCAGGGGTTCCATCAGCCAACATTGTCCAAGCCCATTTCTTCATTATCACCCATGAATTTTAATTTTAAAAAATGTTTTAAACTTATATTCTAATTACATGAATATCTTCTTTTTAAAATTTAAAACAGAACAGACCAAGTTATATCGCCTTTGACCTCTACCCCATCTCGGCTTTCTGCCTTAGTGCCTATCAGTGTAGTGGACATCTTATTGGGCCTTTCTTTCTCCACTTTTATTTACATGCTCACATAAACACGTGGAGACCTGCAACACGGTTTTATGTGCACAGTTTTTATAATCACATTAGATATACTGTCCTGTAATGTGTTTGCTCAATGAACTTGAGCTCTCTTAGTGTCAGCACACTTACATCGTTTACTCCCTTACCTGCAGTACAGTAGCCCATCACATGACCATACCACCATTTAGCTATTCCTTCACTGATAACTATCAACTAGAAAAATAGCCTTGAACACGTTTCTCTGTATATGTAAACATTTCTCTGGAGTCGTTTTGTAGACATGGAATGGCTGGGCTATGAGGTATGAGCACTTTTTAAAAATATATATATATTTTACTGATTTTCCACAGAGAGGAAGGGAGAGGTACAGAGAGGTAGAAATGTTGATGAGAGAGAAACATCAATCAGCTGCCTCCTGCACATCCCCTACCGATGATGTGCCTGCAACCAATGTACGTGCCCTTGACCGGAATCGAACCTGGGACCTTTCAGTCTGCAGACCGATATTCTATCCACTGAGCCAAACTGGTTTCTGCGGTATGAGCACTTTTAAATCTGATTCATATTATCCAACTGCCTTTCAGAAAGGTTGTGTCAATTTCCATTCCTCCAAACAATGAATGAATGCACCAGTTTCCTCACACCCATACAAACAGCACATTACCAAAAGAATTTTTATCTTTGCTGGGCTTATAGGGAAAAACTATTATCAAGATGTTTTTTGGTTTGTTTGATTTTAATCCTCACCTTAGAATATTTTTTTAGTGATTTTAGAGAGAGAAGAAGGGAGAGAGAGAAACTCAATCAGGTGCCTCCTGTACATGCCATGATTGAGGATCAAATCTGAAACCTTTTGGTGCACGGGACAAAGCTCCAACTGAGCCATAACGGTCAGGGTAGTATCCATTTTTACTTTGATTCCTTATATAATCAGTGAGTTGAGTACTTCTTATTGTTGAAAGGCCCTTTTCTACCTTTTTTTCTAATTGGGTCTTTTAAAAATTGTTTTCTAAATATCAAGATAAGTTTTTCATCCATGTCCCTGCACCCTGAAATCTCTTAGGAAGCACCAACAAGTCTGGGGGACACTGTCTGCCCCATCCACTGTTTCCACGTCAGGCAACCCAGCTGTGGAGATACCCACTGCCCTCTGCGGCCCTGCATTCCTTTACCCACAAGCCCAGCACACAGGGAGGAGGCGGAGTCCAGGAGTCTAACTGGTTCCTCCTGAGCCCCTGGAGAAGCCTCCCCCAGGGGTGTGGCCTGGAGCCCAGAGCAGTGATCACATGGTTGCTCTACTAGGTCAGGCCTGCCTTCCAAGGACTGAAGTCAAACCACCTCCAGCCCACATCTCAGCCCCACATCGCCCTGGCCCACACAGCCAGGGACATACATGGCACCTACCCTGGCCCAGGAGTAGTCCATCGGCACCGTTGGGGGAGGTACCTCCTGCGCAGGGACGATGACCCCTTTGGTCACAAGATCATCATACACAGACCTGGGAGGCAGGGAAGGGCAGGAGAAAAGACACCCATGTTGATTTTCTTCTGGGCTTCTCTAAGCCACCCCAAGAATGCTCCTCCATCTAACCCAAACTCTTTAGGTTTTCCTTCTCTGTACCCCCTTCCTGTCTGTGACTTAGTCTTACCGGAGAGATTCCCAAGTGAAAACAGGCTCTGGCCAAGACTCCCTATCACCTCTGAATGGGGCATTATAGAAAGTTGAATCTGGAGGCCAGGTAAGGTCAAAGGATGATTGGGAAGGGACAACAGTATATCAATAACTCTTTATCCATCAATGAGAGGTGACACTTTCTAATGTTTC
Source organism: Vespertilio murinus (assembly GCA_963924515.1). NCBI lineage: Eukaryota > Metazoa > Chordata > Mammalia > Chiroptera > Vespertilionidae > Vespertilio > Vespertilio murinus. Next base: position 15,269,799 of record OZ004718.1, on the reverse strand, counting down.
TATGCTCATCTCTCATTGATGGCCACCCAAGTAGGAAGGTTAAGAAAGTGAACATGTTTTGTCCAATATCAGTGTGAATGGCCTGTAACTGCTGCTCCTACAAACAAAAGCCAAAGAGAAAAAGGGTTTTGGACTATCCACACAGCTGCTGGGACGGACCGGCATATCAGACACCTCCCTGCCAGAGAGGCTGCTGACCAGGACGCTCCCACCCCAGGCTCACTTACTGGATGAGGTCTCCAAGTTCATCGAAGCTCCGGGGCACGAACACTCCCGCCTCCTTCAAAGCCTGGTTCTTGGCCACTGCAGTTTCAGAAGCCTGGTTGGCACAAGCGCCAGCGTGGCCAAATTGTACCTGGAGGGCAAAGGAGAGTGGTGTGCCTGGGCTTGTTAATCCCCAAGGGAGAACAAAGGCTTCTGGGAAATGACAGCACTCATTACAGGCCGGACCTGCCAAACACGCTTCAGAAATCACTTCCTTCAGCCCCAAGCAGGCCCACTGAACAGGAACGACGGGGGACTTGTTTATAGATGAGGACACTCAGGATACAAAGCCTGGCAGCCCAACTCCCAGACCCCTCACTTGGCTCCCCCTGGGGCGGAGGTCCGGGGAATGGAAAATAGGGATTAGTCCTGAGCAACAGGTGAGGGCTGCTACAAATTGACAACCTGAGGTTGAAGTGAGCTCATAGACATGGTATGATTATCCCACACACACTTCTTGTAAAATAGGTACCAATGTTAAAAAAAGAAAAAGACAAAAGGTTTCATGTCAAAATAGAAATTCCCAGCTTTTTTAAAGTCAGATTTGGTGCCGAAAGTTTATATTCCCACATAGCAACAATGACCTGAAGCCAATGAGCAATTGCTACCTTCCACCTAAGTATGTATGGAGGTAAAATATAAACCCACATAAATATAGGAGTTAACAGACTGTGGGAAATGAGTGAGAAGGAAGAGAAAACCAATGTTTTTGATGAAGTGATGGGGGAAAATGAATTAACCCAGTGAAACCTTTGGTACAAAACCCTGATTTAGGAACAGGGTTGGGGGGTGACTGTAATCACACCTAACCTGTTTGAATAACACTTATTATATATCCCAGCACTTCTATAAGCTTTATTCATTTAATCTTTCAGTAGCTATGAATGTTTCCTATAAAAAAATGGAAATGGAAGCACAGAGGGGTAAAGTAACTTGCCCAAGGTCACACGGGCAACATGTGGTAGCATTTGAACCCAGCAATTTGGCCCCTGACTGTGCTCTTAATCCCTAAATATGATAAAAGGTGCCCTAAGTGTTGAAAAGGTTATCAGTTCAATTAGCAACACATGCCTTAAAACATGGGTTCCCAGAACATTCTTTGTAGAACATAATTTGCATGACGGAATGGAGTGGGAATGAGAGATAGTCTTCATTCAAATAATCTTAGGAAATGCTGGCTGGGTTCAAGGAAGTTAAACAAGTTTCTTTAACTCAGAGATCTCTTAACGCTAAAACAAAAATGTTAAAAGGGAGATAGGTTATATTGCACATTCATAGTTAATAAAAGCTCCTTTGCTTTTCTGTTTATTGGGTTTGTTTTGAGGACCATCACTACAGGACCAGTGTTTTGTGGAACATACTTCTGAAAAATGCCGCATTACCTATACCCCATATTCTTTTTAAAAATATATATATTTTATTTATTTTTTACAGAGAGGAAGAGAGAGGGATAGAGAGTTAGAAACATCGATCAGCTGCCTCTTGTACACCAATCGAATTGCACCACCTTGGCTGGCCTGGCGTCAGTGAGTGTCATAACGTGGTAGTCCAGCCGTGGTTCTGCTGTTCACTTGATTTGCATATTATGCTTTTATTATTATAGTTTTAAGCCATGCAACAATCCTGTACCATTTCCATTTACAGTTCAGTAAACTAAGGTACAGAGAGGCTAAATGACTTGCCCATGCCATAACATCTATCGAGATCTGATTCTAAAGCCTGCGGAAGTAGAGCTCATCCTTGAAGGATCCCATCACCCACCCATTCCTGTTTTATCTCCTTAAAACACACACACACACACACACACACACACACACACACACACACTTAAAAATGGGTGTCATCAATATTTCCTACACTCTGTCATTTTTAATTTAACAAATCTTAAACTTATTCTCCATCAACATATAAAAATCTACCTCATCCTTCTCCAGTCTGCCCAGCTTTCCATTATATGATGGTGCCATTATGACCCAGTGCCCTCCTGACCAGCACTTAGGTTGTTTCCATTTTCTGCTATGACAAGGTTGCAATGAATCCTTGTATACATATTTGGAAATATTTTTTACAAGCAAACCCATAAGAGAAAGATGCAGAAAATGGCACTGGTGGTTCAAATGGAAAGTGCACTTTATAACTGGACAAGTATTGCCACTTTGAGGTGGGCAGGAAACTGAAGAGGAAAGGCAAGCATTCTAGGGAGAAAAAATTAGTGTGAAACAAGCTTACTGGTAGGAAGACTGAGGGTTTAAGCACAGGAATTATCACTATTGCAGGAAGCCTTGAAGGCCAGGTTTTATCTTATAGTAGAGGCCTGGTGCACAAAATTTGTGCATGGGGGGGTGACCCTCAGCTAAGCCTGCACCCTCTCCAATCTGGGATCCCTGAAGGGAAGTCGGACATCCCTCTCACTATCCAGGACTGCTGGCTCCTAACTGCTCACCTGCCTGCCTTCCTGATTGCTCCTAGCTGCTTCTGCCCGCCAGCCTAACCACTCCCCTGCCAGTTTGATTGATGCTTACATACTCCTCTGCCAAGCTGTTTGTCCCTAACTGCCCTCCCCTGCAGGCCTGGGTCCCCCCGCAACTGCCCTTCCCTGCAGGCCCAGTCACCTCCAACATCCATCCTCTGCCGACCTGGTCACCCCTAACTCCCCTCCCCTACAGGCTTGATCACCTCCAACTACCCTCCCTTGTAGGCCTGGTCCCTCCCAATTGCCCTCCTCTGCTGGCCTGATAGCCCACAACTGCCTGCCCTTGCAGGCCTGGTCCTTCCCAACTGCCCTCCCCTGCTGGTCATCTTGAGATGGCCATCTTGTGTCCACATGGGGACAGCCATCTTGTGTGTTGGAGTGATGGTCAATATGCATATTACTCTTTTATTAGATAGTATGCACAACACAGGACAAGGCCTCACACTCAGAGCCTGCTGTTAGATGCTGAACTTTCTATATGCCACCAGGCACGTTCACATACATTACATCATGCACACGTGCCAAACAAGCCTTTTTCTTCTGTGACCTCCCCCGCACACAGAACTTCTCGTCTCCTTCCCAGCTCTGCACCAGGAATGTGTCCTGTCCCCTGGTCCTCTCTTCTGCTCAGCTGACTTCTCAATGAAGCCTTCTCACCTCCTCCAGACACAGGCTGCGCCCACTCCCAGCAGTGACTGAGGTGGACTGAAGGAGCTAACTGCCACTAAGGTGACCAGACAGTTCACCTCAAACGCCCCACCTTCCCCTCCAGGAGTGATGTGTACCAGCCGTACCTCAGAGGAGAACATGGTGGCACACGTCCCGATGCACCAGCAGACCACGGGCTTGGTGATGCGGCCCTCCTTGATGCCCTGGCAAATCTTATACTCCTCAGTGCCCCCTATCTGCCAAGGAACAGGGAACAAGAAAAAGCCAGTGAGCTGGAGACACCCATTCTGAGTTGCTCCAAGCAGACTGCAGCAGGAGAATCTGTCCCAAATCAGGCAGAGGCCAGAGTGTAAAAAATGAGGGGACATGGGCTTGGTCCGCACAGCCTGGAAGACTGAGAGTGGTAGGGAAGCACCGTAAAGGGACAGCGGGTATTCGAGGCGAGTCCCGGGGACTCCTCCTTCCTAACCTTTGGGTAAGATGATTTAGGACCGACCTATAGGAGGCACAACCAGAAAATGGGATGGGGTTATAGGACTCTCCCAAACTTAAAAAAAAAAAAATCACATTTACTCTTCAATCCAGCTATCCACTGCCCACCAGATAGAGACATGGTCAGCAGTGCAAAGCTTCTCCTCTATTGACATAAAACATTTTATGTTGCACAGAAGAGATAACAGTGACAATCCCCACATCCCAAAGTCTAAGGGGTGAGACTACCAGGGACTGGCACTTTAAGTTATATGTAACCAAATGCATGCACTTTTAAAAAACTGATGTCATCTCTCGGACACGCTGCCAGGGTGTTGTAACTTTAACAATCAAAAAATGTTTCCTTTAACTCACCTCTCCAAGAACCACAATCATTTTGACTCCTGGAGTGTCCTGGTAACGTAACACATGATCCATAAATGTGGAGCCGGGGTACCTGGTGAGAGCAGGGAGGCACATGGGGTCAGGAGGCGGTCTGGGGCGGTGTGTGTGCAGGTATGGGAGCACGCTTGTACTAGGAATGTTGTGGGTTTTCGTGGGTGTGGATGCCCAGAGGGTCCGGAGATGCCATGGGGCTGGCTGGGGGACGGAGTAAGTGGAGCGCGAGGAGGAAAAGGGAGGGAGGAAGAGGCGGTAATAAGCCCAGAGAGGTTCCCTGGGTGGTGAGATGCCTAAAAGGCATGTGTGGTGGTTTTAAAGTATGCCCACAAGTTATTTTTAAAAGGTGGAAGAACCTCATGCCTCTCTTCTTGAAAACGAGTTTAATTTAATGATTAGCTTCTAATGAACAAAATGTGGCAAAAGTGATTCTATGATATCGACTCCCAAGGCTGGGTTATAACAAAAACAGCTTTTCTGGCCCTCTCTCTTGAACTGCTCCCTATGGGAAGCCCCAGTGCAAAGTCCTCAGGACACTAAGCGGCCTGGAGGCTCAGAGAGGAGCCACTTGCCAGCCCCGTGGATGAGCCCCCTCGGGCCCCAGGCCTGCCTTCAGCTGATTGCAACCCTGAGGATAAGTGTGTACCCAAACCCTGAGGACCGGCAGCAGTGCTTCCTCACCCAGGAGTGCCATCTGAAATGACGGGGGAGCCAGGGAGACTGACAAGGTGACTCCCAGCAGCTTTTGGTTCCGAGCTAAAGAGTGGCAGTAGTAAGAACGGTAACCGGCAATGGCTGAGGTTTATGAGGATATTAAGTACTATTGATTATTGTTCCCGCCAACAAAAGGAATGACACTATTTGTGAAATAAGAACAAATATATACACTGTTCTCTGTCCCTAGGTCCTGACGCAGCTCCTACAACCCTGTGACCTCCTGAGTGACAGGAGCGTCTTCTGTTCTAGTGGTTGATCCTTGAGACACGTTGCTGACACTGAGCTCCTAAAACCTTGTAATTTCCTGAGTGATGGGGGGTGATAGAAGCTCCTAAATCCCTTGGAAGTCCTGGGTAACAGAAACTCTTGGTGGGCTCCTGCACAGCTCCTGGGTGGGAGCTGGTCACCAGAAAGACCAGGCCATGACCAGAAGCTTGGAACTTTCGGTCCCACTCCCCATCCTCCAGAGAGGGGAGAGGGGCTGGAAACTGAATTAATAATGATCAATCATGATGAAGCCACTACAAAAATCCCTAAATATGGGGATTGGAGCTTCTCAATTGGTGGCCAGAAACGTGAGTGTGGTAATAGTAGAGAATAAAGGAACAGTTTTTCCTTTCACTGTTATTAGCTACAATGAACACATACTGAGTACTTACTAAGTGCCAGCCCGTTAGCCACTTTCTAATACATGACCTCATTTAATCCTCGCACCATCTCCCTGAGGGAGGCACTATTCTTTCACCCATCGATATGTAAGGATGACAGGGGTCTGGGGTGGGGTAAGTAGCCTGTCAAGGATGCCCCCTTAGTAAACAGGAAAACTGGGATTTGAACCCCTTTGGTCTGATTTCAAAATTGGTCCTGCTAATCACTCTGCTCCTCCCCATGGCCACCTCAAACAATAAGCAGAACTACCCTGCCGGCCCTTTTGATTCTTATGCTCATGTTGGTTCTAAGGCAAGAGTGGATTAAGATATCATTCCCACCAGGAACTAAGACAATACTGAATGTCAACTGTAATTGGGAAAACAAATAAGCCCCCCCCCCCCCCCCCGCAAAAACAAACAAACACACAGCTAGCTGTGTGCCAGGAATTCAACAGTAGCAAGCAGCATGGGCTTGTCCCCCAGCTGATCACCTGTCCCCGCCGATGGCCACGCCCTCATAGACGCCGTCTGTGGTCCGAGAGATGATATTGTTGAGCTCGTTGGACATGCCCCCAGAACGCGAGACATAGGCCACGCTGCCGGGGCGGTACAGCTTGGAGGCCAGGATGTTGTCCAGCATCCCGCCGGTGTTCCCAATCTTAAAGCACCCGGGCTTGATGCCGCCAACCTGCAGGGGCAGAAATAGCAGTCAGGGAGGAAGGGTGAGCTCCAGGTCAACCACCGAGCTCAGAAGAATCACCAAGCCCAGTACTACCAGCCCATGCCAGTCTGAGGAGGAAATGATCAAGACAGCTAACACCTGCACATTGGGTTTCCTGCTTAAGAAGAATCTTGAGCCAAAACCGGTTTGGCTCAATGGATAGAGCATCGGCCTGTGGACTGAAAGGTCCCAGGTTTGATTCTGGTCAAGGGCATGTACCTTGGTTGTGGGCACATCCCCAGTAGGAGGTGTGCAAGAGGCAGCTGGTCAATGATTCTCTCTCATCGATGTTTCTCTCTATCCCTCTCTCTCTTCCTCTCTCTCTCTCTATATATATATAGATATATATCTATATCTATCTATCTATCTATCTATCTATCTATATTTTTTTTTAAAGAAGAATCTCGAGACATTATGCAAAAAACAAAGCCTTATTTGTAAAACATGGCTTACTACCGATAGGTATATTAAGAGTTAAGTCATCTCCTTTGCTCCACAAGAGCGACAATGCCCAATAAAAGGTGTGTAACACAGGTGTGTACCTCTGCTCAAAATCACACACTGCTTCTGAGATGAAAGGTCCCTTTGTCTTTCCTTCACATAAATTTTAACATAACAACCAGGTGAAAACAAAAATATTCACAAAGCAATTTCTCCTTCAATAAAGACCTTTGGTCAAAAACAAAGCCTCCATGTAGATTTTTCTTTGGTTTCTACTTAAAGAAATAATCAAAGACTGTGCAATGTTTGTATGAGAGTGGGCAAACACTTAAAACAAGAATCTTCTCGCCGAAACCGGTTTGGCTCAATGGTAGAGCGTCGGCCTTCGGACTGAAGGGTCCCGGGTTTGATTCCGGTCAAGGGCATGTACTTTGGTTGCGGGCACATCCCCAGTGGGGGGTGTGCAAGAGGCGGTTGGTCGATGACTCTTTTATCAATGTTTCCAACTCTCTATCCCTCTCTCTTCCTCTCTGTAAAAAAATCAATAAAATTTATTTTCTTTAAAAATAAGAATCTTCTCATTGAAACTATATGGTGATATGGTCTAGAGAGCAGGCCTATAAAAATTAACTGGAGCCGAAACCGGTTTGGCTCAGTGGTAGAGCGTCGGTCTGCGGACTGGGGGGTCCCGGGTTCGATTCCGGTCAAAGGGCATGTGCGTTGGTTGCGGGCACATCCCCAGTAGGGGGTGTGCAGGAGGCAGCTGGTCAATGTTTCTCTGTCATTGACGTTTCTAGCTCTCTATCTCTCTCCCTTCCTGTCTGTAAAATATCAATAAAATATTTTTAAAAAAAAAATTAAAAAAAAAAAATTAACTGGAAATGGACAGATTGACTTTCAAGAGGTACCTCTAAATCTTTTCAACTTAGAAAAGAAACAAAGAGTCAACAAGTGAGTTTCCAAAACATCTTAAAAGAGCCTTGAACTTAAAAGGCTTTTTAGCCCTGGCCAATTTTGCTCAGTGGTTAGAGTGTTGGCCCTCGGACTGAAGGGTCATGAGTTTAATTCCTAGTCAAGACCACATCCCTCATACCTTGATTGCAGGGTGCATGCAGGAGGCAACCAACTGATGTGTCTCTCTCACATCAATGTTTCTGATGTTTCTCTGTCTCTTTCACCCCCTCCTCGCTCCCTCCCTTCACTCTCTCTAGAAATAAAAGACACAAATATCCTTGGGTGAGGATAAAAAAGGCTTTCTGGAGAGGAAGCTCACTGTGGCAGGTCCAATGATGGTCACGCCCCTCTCGTCCGCCTTCTTGATCAGCTTCCTCGTGAGGGCCTCAGGGATGCCTTCAGCGATGATGGCAATGGTCCGGATCTAGAGGATGGGAACAGTCCTGCCTCATTAACTTGTCACCTCAGGAGGGACCAAGAGGCAGCAACCATTGAAGAACTCACCTCCCATGTCCCCTTCGAGGCCTTAAGAACCAAGTAATATTAATAACACACACTGCTTCTTTCCCCAAGTCTGTTCCTAACCTGATCACACCAAGCCTCCCCCAAAAAGAGATGTGTGGACATCCCAAACTGATCTCCATTGTTAACATCACTGTGATTCAGGAACCAAGCAAGAGCAAATGTTTCCAAAAAATCTGCTATCGCCAAAGATTTTTTTCCCTCTCCCATCCCATAATTCACAAGGTTCAGACACTTGTTCCCCACCTGCACACACAGAAGCTATCTCTGGCTTTCTCTGCTGTGCCCTTGAGTCTCTGATTCTAAGTCCTCACAGATCAAGGCTAGAATGTGCCAGAAAATAGCTGCTTCCACAGTCGGAGGAGAAAGCCAGAGAAAGTGGGGGGTGGGCAGAAGAGATTGAGAACCATCTCTGATTTTCATCCAGGGGCTGGCAAACTGTTCTACAAAGAGCCAAATAATATTTATGCTTTGCTGATCATGTGGTCTCTGTGGTAACTAAACTTTGCCTTTGTAGCATGAAAACAGCCACGGATAATATATAAATGAATGAGCATAGCTATGTTCCAAAAAAATTTAATTAACAGGCAGAGGGCTGGGTTTGGTCCTTGAGCTGCAGTTTGTCAACCTCTAATCTAGACTAAAAATCCAACTCATTTTTAGCAAGTATGCTTTCGTTTTTGCTTCACCTAGATATTCACACAAGTTTATCTTCTCCAGTTGTATATACACTGAACCAAACCAGTCCAGAATCAGAGAATAATTATGAGCAGATGAATCAATATTTTTTTCCATTAAGGGGGTCTTACAAATCAGTAACAAAGAAGACAAATACCTCAATGGGGGGAAGGGAAGAGGCCATGTCATGGATTAGAAATGGCCAATAAATGTTCTTTAAAGCTCATCTTAACCAAAGGTCTGCAAATTAAATAGAATGCCTATCAATTTGTCAAATATATATTTTTAAAACGCAAACATTCAGTGTTGGCAAGGTTACAGAAAAAACAGGAATTCTCAAACTCCTGATGGGAGTTTACATCAGTAAAACTTTTCTGGAGGGCAGGATGGTCCAAGTCAGCTCATTCTGATGCAGCAGTTTGACCTCTAGACATTTATTCCGAGGAAATAATTAATGTACAAATGTTACTCCAAAATGCTCATCACCAGATTTGACAAGCAAAACTGATACTACCAATGAGTATTTATGCTGCGGAAAGAGTAATTGAAGAAAACGGATTATAAAGTAAGTCTGTAAAAGATTCCACTTGGTCAAGTCCAGGAAAAGGTGTGGATAAGGGTGTACGCAAACACAGCAGCTGTGTTTCTGGGAAGCGGGACTTGAAGTGTTTATTTGCTCCAAACCCAGAACTTCTTGCTGGCCAGTGAGTAGCCCGCCTGCCTTTGGTTACTACCTTCCCGCCTGAAGATCCAAGTGTCCCCAACCACTCTCACCCAGAGCACTGGCCGGTCCTGAGTCAGAGCACTTTGTCCCATGAGGCTGTGAGCATGAACACCACTCAGGAGCCCTCCCTACTACCCCCGTCTACCCCCGGGGCCGTGACTACCTGTGCATAACTCATGGTCTCAATGCTACTGTCATAGGCAGAGCGAAGAGAGGCGAAGTTGATCAGCACGTCCACCTCTGGGTGTTTCTTCATGGCGTCAGCCATGTTCTTGAAGACAGGGATCAGGATCTCCTTGTGACCCCAGTAAAACTTCTGCTTGTGGTCCCCCCTGCGAGAAAGGCAGAGGAGGTCAGGACAACCTGGCCGGGTTGGGGACGGGGTCCACCGGGGAGGAGCTTCATCTAGAAGGTGGAGAGGCAGGGTTCTGCCCTCATCTACTGGAAAAGACCCTTCAAGGATTTGGCTCACCCCAGTCTGGGATGGGCAGTCGCTTCCCCGGCAAAGGGGATAAGGGAGCTGCTCCCCAGCTCGGTCTCAGTCAGGGAGATTAGATGAGAAAACGCCACTTGGCAGCCATCTGCAGCCTTCCTGCCGTGGCATGACTCACGTGAAAGGGTAGACCATGGCGGCCACCGAGGGCTGGTCTCGGGAGCAGACGTAGTCAAAGTCCAGCATGCCTTGCACAGCCCTGGTCTGCATGCCCCACACAATGGCCTTGGTTTGGTTGCTGAAGAGGGTGGCGCTCTTTCCTGCTGGGCAAAAACACAGCGAGTGCACCCAGAGCACACACCCCCATGAGACCTACAGGGGAGGGCTACCTGCCAGCCCCCTCCCTGCCAGGTCCAGGGAGGGTGGCTGATCAGAACCACTAAGGAAGGTTAAGAGGATGGAATTCTGAGAACTTGGGGAAAAGGTGGCCTCAATTTCTTCTGGAAAGAGGTGGCAGAAAGTAAAGAGCTCAGGAGATCTGCCTGGCTAGTCAACAGCTCAGCGACAGAGAAAGGACTCCCAATGCAAAGAAGGGGCCCCAGAGAATTCCTCCAGGACCTGCCCAATTTCACAGGAAAGGCATGTATATAACGAGCCTCCTGGTCATATGCAAATGGGCACTAGACAAATTATTTTTAAAGTCACTGGAAAATTCTGGTGAACGCAGGGTGTTCCACAACCCTCCACAGGCCTTATCGCCTCGGAATCGGGACATAAACCACCTTACGTCAGGACCTGAATCCTCACAATTCTAGGTCAGTCAGTGCAAGTCCAAAGAAGAGGTTTGCTCAGCCTTATCTCTCTGTTCCGGCCAGGCTCCGGCACGGGTGAGGCGGGAGCAACACACTGCCTATTCCTCCTGCCCTCCTCCCTCAACTAGGTGGCTCTTTCCTGCCCAGAACAATGCCCTTGGATGGGCTCTCTGGCTAGCAGGAAAGGGGTGGGGGCAAAAGAAAGGAACAAAACATCTGGCAAAAGTGGATTCCTCGAGCCGAGGTCGGTTTGGCTCAGTGAGCCGAGGTCGGTTTGGCTCAGTGATAGAGCGTCGGTCTGCGGACTCAAGGGTCCCGGGTTCGATTCCGGCCAAGGGCATGTACCTTGGTTGCGGGCACATCCCCGGTGGGGGGTGTGCAGGAGGCGGCTGGTCGGTGTTTCTCTCTCATCGACGTTTCTGGCTCTCTATCTCTCTCCCTTCCTCTCTGTAAGATATCAATAAAACATTTAAAAAAAAAAAAAAGTGGATTCCTCGGTGTTGGAGAAAAAGGCGCCTTCACCACCCTAGAGGCAGGTGATCTCACCCTCCGTTCCCTGAAGTGCTAAGAAAGTGCCCCTCAGGGGAAAACAGTGCACCAAGCTCAGTGGCATCTGGCATTAATGAACCTATTATACTAATGCAGACTTGACTAACCAAGTTCAAGGTCTGGTTAAATTAATTTAAGCTCTAGCTGGTTTGGCTCAGGGCCCCAGGTTCAACTCCAAATAGGGCATATGCCTGGGTGGTGGGCTTGATCTCTAGTAGGAGAGTGCAGGAGACAGCCAATCAATGGGTCTCTCTCATCACTGAGGTTTCTATCTCTCTCTCCCTCTGGTTTCCTCTCTGAAATAATATATATATATATATAATTTTTATTTTTAAAAGCTCAATTTCCTAAGGCATACAGAATTCTCATCCCCGCAGGCCCGCCTCTTCCATCACAGCCATAAGCTTCTCATGACACAGGCTCCCGTTGTTGCAAATACCCGGGATTTACTGTCACTGGACCCAACTGGGTTCTGACGAGACATGAGATCACAGAAAAGCGAAGCCACCTGATCCAGTGCCGTCACTTCTCAATCCCAGGAAATTGAAGCCCAGAGATACCAGATGACTCAGATCCTAGGTCATCTAGCATCAGAGCCAGGATGACAGCTCAACTGTGCAAGTGAGGAGGAACAGAAGCCCTGCCACTCCCGTGCTCGAGGGAGCCACAGCGAGTCAGCGTGCACACATTCACACATCTGTCTGTCCAAGAGGCGACAGGACTCAGACAAAGCCTGAGCTCTCCACACCTCCAGCACGAAAGGGGCAGGACCAGCGTGCTCACCTCCTTGGGTACAGAGGAGCCAATGCCGATGGGGGCAATCCTCAGCCCACCGGCAGCAAGGAGACCCCAGAGGGAAACCTGGTCCGGGGCTGAGAGCCCCCACCAGGCTCCTCCTCAGGCCGCTGAGGGGAGGGCCCTCTCTGGTACAGTCTGTCCTCCCCGCCCACTTCCCAGCTCAGCTGGGAAATAAGCATCAACTCCTCCCCTCGGTGGACGAGCTCTTAGAGCGAGAGTGGCCCCGTTCTCTGCCCAGGCTCAGCCTCAGATGGTGCCTTTAGGGAACAATGGGTCTTGCCAGATGGTGTAGGGACTGCCGGCCTTTCTGAAGGGGCATAAGTAACCCTGTCTAGTTATTCCTTCCCCTGCCCTCCCTCCCCTGAGCAAGAAAGGGGTCAAATTTCATCAAAAGACTCCCCTTCCCTGGGGTAAAATCTCCCAGGCTGTGCAAGTCTAGAAATCAAAGGCAGTCCTGAGGCTGTGGAGAGGTGAGCAGGTGTGTTCTGGGTGAGGACCTGCAGAGGGCGCCTACCCTAAATAGTGACCTCTCCTGCTCTACCCAGTCTCCCACCCAAACCCCAGGGAAACCTGAGCTTGCCCCTGGTATTGGGAGCCCTGGGATAAAGTCAGCAGTGATGAGGCTGAGGAGAGGAAGGTAAATGAGACCATCAGATGTTGATGAGAATCAGGGAGGACCATGGCCCCTATCCTTACCCTCTGGGCTATGCCACTTCCCCCTCAGTTTGATGGCTCCCTCCTTCCCAGGCGAACTCTCTCCTCAGCACCACTCCACTCTCCAAGGCTGTGGGCCTGGCTCTCCATCCCCTTTACCCCCAAGTTTTGAGCCAGAGACAGCCACATGGCCAGGAGAGCACTGGGTGGGGGCCTGAACTGAGCAGGAGTGGGAAGGGCGAGAGAGCCAAGACTAGGGCTTGGGGGCAGACCACACCGAGGCAGGAACAGAATATACCACACAACACTGCAACCCAACGGGGAGGGGAAACAAAGCAGACGGTTAGTGAGACCCACTAACAAGCCACACGCAGGTTTGGGCAGGGCAGGGGCGTCCTACCTTGCAGGGGTCTTGGACTTGGGACTGAATCTGTCAAAGAAAATGACCAAGGCAACTGAGTGACCTGCTGACGGCTGGAGGCTTTGGAGGGAGAGGGTGGGAACAGGGAAGGGTCCCCTGGACAAGCCTGGCAGGTTGCCGCCCTCACCATCTCTCATCTATTCCACAAGAGACAGGAGGAAAGCCAGCAAAAGAGAAGACAGCACTGATCAGCAGAGCGAAAGCAAGAAAGAGCCAAGGGCCAAAGGGGGCAGAGAGGGCGACAGGGGGGACACGAAGGCTTGGAGGGTGTGCTGAACACTGAATCTCTGCCCCCCACCCTCCCAGGCCTCTGAAGGGACGGCTGGCCCGGTCCCAGCCTCTTAACACCAGTCCCTCGTCCCTACAAAGCACACGATGATGAGGCTGACCGGGTTGGACCTGTCATTCTGTGCTGTGGGTTTGGGAACTGCAGGACAGTAGCTTCCAACTCCAGTGCCCGGAGCCAGTGTCACTATGTCACAAAATGCCTTAGGCACTCTCTGTCGGTTCACTAGGAGAGGGTGCCCAGGCCACACCAGCCCAAAAGCTAGTCACGGAATGCTGGTTGTAAGGGCTGGCCGGCCAGGATCACATCTCTGATAAGTCAGAGGATGGAGACAAAGGAGGCAAGTACAGATGGGCTGGTAGACAGCGGAGTCCTTGTGGTGGGAAGGAGTGTCTTTGAGGAGCCCCAGGATGAGGGGGTGGGCAGGAGCTACCGATATACAGGAGCCTGCTCTGCCCGCCACTTGGGAAGAGTCTGGGAGACCTACCCACCTCCTGGAGTTTTTGTAACCCTGCCTCCTCCATCACCTCCCTCCCAGCTCACACCTGCCCGCAGGAAGTAGGGGAAGAAGAGAAACAGTGCGGAGTGAAGTGACCCAGGTACAGCATGAGTCCTCAGCACCAGGAGCGACCACTGGGCAGGCTCAGCGCGTCCTCCCATCTGTTCCCATCCCGCGCACCATGCCCCCTCTCACAGCAAAGCCCCACCACCTTCCATCACCTCTGCTGGTCCAGCGAGGCCAGAAAGGGAAGGAGACAGGGAGGATCCGAAACCGCTGGGAGTTAGTTACCTTGTGGCACGGCGGGCTTGGCCTTCTTTGCAGGTGCCACCTCATCAGCCCTGGCCTCAGAGAAAGAGGCAGTCCTGCTGAGGGCTGCAGCCTGGGGGAGACAGAGAGAGGGAGTCACAGGCCGCAGCTGGGGAAAGAGCCATTGGTCCTTGAGGCCCCAGAGAAATCAGGGAACAAGAACTTATCACAGCAGTTCTTTATAAGCTGCTTCCAAAGCCCTGTTCTAACAGCCTTCGGACATAGGAATCAGAATTGTCTCCAGGCTTCAGGTAAGCAAACTGAGGCTCTGAGCAGGTATAACTGCCAAAGTCCCACCCGCAGCAGGATTTGAACTCGGGTCTGATTTTTTAAAAACCTGGTCTTTCCATTACACTACCTTGATTGGCATAGAAAAAAATGGGCAAAATCCAGAAACCAACCATGTAGTACTACAGCCGCCCCTCCCCCTCCATTTCCCCAATGTCCCCAAATGGCTAGGGTCAGAGGAGCGGCACCATGTCCTGGGTGGGACGGGGGTGTGAGGGGCTGACAAAACAGCACGACAGGCTTTACAGAAGAGGCCAGCAGGCACCTACCGATGTGCTCCCACTGGCGTTGAGGAGGAAGTTCGCAGTGTGGGCGGCTGTGGGCGGCTGATTGGGGATGGGGCGGTGGCCCAAGGCCATGCCCACAATGGCCGTCATGTGAGTCTCGGTGCCAAACACGTGGATGGGGATCCCAGTGGTCTTCCCTGTGAAGGAAGGAAGAGAGTCCATCATTCAAGTCCACACGACTCTGCAAAGGTCCTGTCAGGTCCTGCCTGGTGCCTGGCACTTCCTGTGCAAGACCAAGTCTGCAGCTCATGTCAGCTGTCAGGTCTTCACCAGCAAACGAGCCTGTGAGCACAAGCAGCATCAGTCTGCACTCCTCCCGTCCACAGCCTAGACCCTGGCTCTCCCTCCCCAACCCTCCCCGACCTCACACTGGCCCCTCCCTGCTCCTTCCTCCACACGGAGCTCCCATCCCAGACCTTCACCCAGCTGTTGTCATTCAGCCTCCTCCCGATGACCCTGAAAGCCGCTCTCCTCACCACCCTGCTTGCTTCATCACAAAGAGCCCTGACAGCGTCTTGTTCCAATAGCTGTTTACTTGTTTGATGTCCCAACTGTGACTGAGTGACTTCACTGTGCTGGCCCACGGCAGGCACTCAGTTTTGGGGGCAATGAGGATTTGGCACTGCTTCAACTGACTGAGGTGGGCTTGGTGTTTGCCAAGGACACCAGATTTGGAAAACTGGGAAGATGAGGAGATTTCGTCTCTCCACTCACTCACTAGCAAAAGCCTCATGTCTGGCACCCCTCTGGCACTTCACATGAAGCCCTGCTCCACACGCCCCTGCTCTTGGCAATAAGGGCTGCATTTTGCTCAAGACCAAAGCTGCTGGTCCCCATGCCCACGTGTTCCAGGTTCAATCAGTCAACTTAGGGAGACCTGACTGTAGTCCTGACTGACAAGAAGTGGTCCCAGCCTTCTTGAAAACACTGAGTGGTAGGCCCTTATCCCTCCTCCCTAAGCTCAGCGAGGGGCAAAGCTCTCTTTTCTACCAGCTACCAGAGCCCTGCCCTCTCCCCCCTCCCATCCAGGCCACCACTGACCTGGGCTCTGCTGCAGCCTCCTAAGAGCTCTCCCGCTTCTATTCTGGCTGCTGGTTACCCAAGTCAAACTGTGTCACTCACTCCTCAGGCCAAAGTCCCCCACAGCTGCCAACCCAGGGTCAAAGCCAAGGGTCTCCTAGAACCTGTGCTAGCCTCACATGCCTACTCCTGCTGCCCCTCCAGTTCCAACACCCAGCCCCATCCCACGGCCACCCCCATGGGGCCTGCACACATGGACACACCCCCACTTCGGGGCCTTGGAACCTGCCCTTTCCTTTGCTGACAGTCACCCCTGGCCTGCTCCCTCCTCTTTTCCAGGTCACCTATCCAGTCAAGCATTCTCTGATCACCCCACAAAAACTGCCCGTACCCTCCCACACACACTCCCCCTTCCACCCTGCTTGTCTTCCTCCATGCACTTAGCGCAACCTGACATTACAGTTAACGTCCTCAAGTGCACAAGGGCCTGGCTGTCTGCCGTGCGTCCTGCAGTGGCTGTAACCGCAGTGCTCAGCACAGAGCAGATGTTCCCCCTCAATATTTTTTTTTTAAAATATATTTTATTGATTTTTTACAGAGAGGAAGAGAGAGGGATAGCGAGCCAGAAACATTGATGAAAGAGAATCATCGATCAGCTGCCTCTTGCACACTCCCTACTGGGGATGTGCCCGCAACCAAGGTACATGCCCTTGACCGGAATCGAACCCGGGACCTTTCAGTCTGCAGGCCGACGCTCTATCCACCGAGCCAAACCGGTTTCGGCCCCCTCAATATTTGTTAAACAAATAGCTGAATGAAAATGCGTTACTGCCCTGACCGGTTTGGCTCAGTGGATAGTGTCGGCCTGAGGACTGAAAGGTTCCAGGTTCAATTCCAGTCAAGGGCATGTACCTTGGTTGCGGACACATCCCCAGTGGGGAGTGTGCAGGAGGCAGATGATTGATGTTTCCCTCTCACCGATGTTTCCCTCTATCCCTATCCCTCTCTGTAAAAAGTCAATAAAATATATTAAAAAGAGTCAAAACCGGTTTGGCTCAGTGGATATAGCGTTGGCCTGCAGACTTAAAGGTCCCGGGTTCGATTCTGATCAAGGGCATGTACCTTGGTTGCTGGCACATCTCCAGTAGGGGGTGTGCAAGAGGCAGCTAATCGATGTTTCTAACACTCTATCCCTCTCTCTTCCTCTCTGTAAAAAATCAATAAAATATATTAAAATAAAATAAAATATATTACAAAGAAAATGCATCACTGCCCATTCTGAAGTTTAGGACAGGTCTATGCCGAGGGCAGAAAGTGGAAGTAGAAGTGAGCTGCATATGCAGAGAGGGGAGCAGGAGAGCACGCAAGTGTTCACAGACTGACTCCTTCAGGAATCCCAAGGAAGTAGGCCACCGACACTCAAGGAGGAGGGAAAGGAAAGGTCCCCATCTTACCAACTTCTCCCATCACCCGTAAGCCCTCCTGATAGTTGGGGCCACCTCTTCGGACAAAGATTGTGACCTCGTGCTCCTTCAGAGGGCCCTGGTAATCTCGGATCGCTCTCACGATGCCCTAGAAGTACAAAGGGACAGATAGACATGTGATTACAAGTCGACAGCCTTAATGCCCGACTGGTGTAGTAGCTCAGTGGTTGGGGGGTCAACCCATGACTCAGGGGATCACGGTTCAATTTCTGGTCAGGGCACATGCTGGGGTTGCAGGCTTGATCCCCAGTAGGGAGTGTGCAGGAGGCAGCCAATCAATGATTCTCTCTCATCCTTAATGTTTCTCTCTCTCTCTCACTCTCTTTCTCCCTTCCTCTCTCTAAACATATTCTTGGGTGAGGACTAACAAATTTTAAAAAAATAGTTAATGTCCTGCAAAAGCTTCTTCAAGAAATTTAGGGGAACATGCCCAAACCGGTTTAGCTCAGTGGATAGAGCGTCGGTCTGCGGACTGAAGGGTCCCAGGTTCGATTCCGGTCAGGGGCATGTATATTGGTTGCAAGCACATCCCCGGTGGGAGGTGTGCAGGAGGCAGCTGGTCGATGTTGCTCTCTCATCTATGTTTCTAGCTCTCTATCCCTCTCCCTTCCTCTCTGTAAAAAATCAATAAAATATTTAAAAAAAGAAAGAAATTTAGGGGAACAGCCCTTGCAATGGGTATTGACTTTGGAAATAAGAGAATGTACAGGTGTGTACCCACTTTGTCTCTCAGATGGCGGGAGTATATGAGTCAGGAGTCTAATTTCTGTCACCGAGGGCCTTGCACACCATTCCTGTTCCAGACCTTACCACCCTCATCACCAGGGCAGGCCTTACTATGGGATGGCTCAGAAGTTAAAACAAAGCAGTCGAGATTGATCTGTTTCAGATTTGTCTGCTGAATCAGGTCCAATTAGGGACCCGTTTTAGGCAGACTGATGAGGCCTGGTCCTCCACATCTTGACAGCTGAGACTTTCAAGGTTGACATTTATTTACTCATTATTCTCAAAACCTATGTGGAAAGTACCAGATGGGCACATTCTTCTGAACAGCTTCAGTGAGCATCTACCAGCGGAATAATAACAGCCTCCTCGGGTTCTTGAGACACGTTACGCTGATCATCCTTGTTGACCCCCCGTCACTTTTAAAACTGTGCCTATAGCCCGACCTGTGCACGGGGATCAGGCTGGCAGGACCCTGGCTAGAACACCAGGAGCTCCAGGTCATAGAAACACTTTCCTCATTCTGACACTTTGGAGAGGAGACTGATGACTGAGACGATAGACTAAGAGTTGCAGAGAACCCAGGCTCACAATGGAGCGTTGAAAATGAGGGCCATTAAGATACTTCTTTAAGAACTAGTCCTGAAAGGGGGATGGCAGAATTTCACCTTCTCCCCACACCTCAGATGGAAAAATTATGGCCCAGCGAGTGCCAGCTGCTTGTCCAGAGACACAGCTTCAGATCCAGACACAGCTTCTGCAGCCGCCACAAGGAACCCTGGACCAAGAGCCTCTCTCTGGGATGGGTAAGTCATGGGAACTTGCTCCTGTCTTAAATTTGCTTGTGTGAGCCTCCCTTTCCTGGTTCCTCCAAACCACGCTCCTCAGAAACTGCAGTCACTATGGCCGATTACCTTGAATGTGGCAGCCACATTGGTGAAGTTCGCGATGCTGCCTCCAATGATGAGGATCTTGCCTGGGTTTGGAGTAAGAGAAGTAAAAAAGGGTTAGAAAGATAGACTTGATCATCTTATCAGAAAGCCAGCTGAGTTCTCTCCACTGAGCAACGGTCTCCCAACTGTTAGGAGGTATCAGTGCAGAGGTGGGAGAAACAGGCTGGTCTCCTGGTGACTGTCAGCCTTATCAGCTCCCTCTCCATCACCGCCATCACCGCGTAGGTGGTTAACCCAAACCAACAGAATCTCTGTCATTCTTAGATGGCCATCCAGACACCCAACTTGGTTTCTGAATACACCTGGTGGGAATCCCACTCCCTCTGGCTTCAGGGTAGGCTAACTGGTATGTTAGTCCCCAACACAGGACAGGCGGTAAAGGGAAGCTGAAATGACAGCGTCAGGTAACAAATGTCTAAATGGGCCACAAAGCAGTTTCTATCAGTCAGAGTGAGAGCACGCCTCACCTCCTCCCTTGCACCTGCTCATGGGTTTAAGTACACATCACCTCCTTGTCCTCTCACAGACCCTCATCTGAGATGCTATCACTGCCCACTGCACAGTCAGGGAAACTGAGGTCCTTAAGTTATGTGAGTAGCCCCGTGTTGCAAAGGACCAGGACCACAATCTCACAATCTCCATGCCTCCTAAGCCCCAAACTGTTCCCCTGTAGCACGCTGGGCCATCCCGAGGAAGGGGCGAGTCTCACCATTGGGGTGCTTTTCCCGGGTCATGAGGGAGAGGATCGTCTTGGCATAGTCATACGTCTGCTGCTCGCTGGGGGCGCCCGAGTACTCCCCGTAGTTTGCCAGCTCATTGACGCCCCCTAGATCGCAGATGGTATCACTGCCAGGGAGATATGAAAGTCAGTGCTGGCCCCAACTCTAGCAGCAGAGGGTGGCAGCCTGGTGACGGGGAGGGCATGCAGGCGCCCCCAAACCCCTAAAGTCAGACTATGGAACTGACCTCTCAGACCTTGGACCCTCAAGCCCCACAACTGACATTTCAAGGCTCTCCCAGGCAATGCACTCTGCCAGCGCTGGGCCGCCATGGGGCCTGGCCTGACTGACGATGGTCAATACAGTGAACAAAGAGCACCTCCCAACACAAAGAAAAAGTGCACATTCCACACGTCCTGCCAGGCAGGAAGGGGTGTGGCCGATCACAGGCCCAGAAAGGAACAGGCGCCTACTGGGCTTCAAGTGGAAAACCAGCCACCATCCCAAAGGGTGAGGACTAGAGCGCAACATCTCCACCGAGTGGAAAAGTATGTTCACCTGGTGACCGGTGGGGACACAGCAACATTCTCTCTCTGGTTCATTTTCTGTATTTGCTGTAGCCTCACATGGAATCCATATCACTAATTCCAAGAACTAAAACTAATCAAGCAACTTCATTTTGAAGCAAACAGGAAGGTGCACGGGCCCCTCTGGCAGGCCCGCAATTCCTGCTCTGCACCCCAGAAAGGAACTAGAGACCTCCGGGTGAAGCTCGATCCAGGCTGTGACCATGTGACCCAACCGGCACCTTCAGTAGCCCCTCAGTCACCTGTACACGACGGAGGCACCCCCTCCAGCCACCATGGTCCAGATCCTCCCTTTGGGGTTCAGCAAGGTCAGCTTCAGGCTCGCCCCACTTTTGGCATCCAGGTCTGCAATGTAAGCTTCCTAGGGATCAGACAACAACAAGTGGCCCTGTGGGCATCCCCTTCACCAATTCCCAGACCTCAGGCCTCCTCCCCTCCCCTTCCCCTGAAGATACATGACGAGGTCCTCATTTGCCTGAACAGAGCCAGGAAAAAGGGTTGTGTGGGGCCCTACATGCCTGGGACAAACATGATGGCATCTTCAATACAAAAACCACCCACCTCCACTGTCACCCCTGAGGGCAAATTTCCCAATTCCTTTATATCCGACTTCCAGTCCTTGACCCTCTACCCAAGTCCCAAGCCTTGCTATGTCGCTGCTTCTACAACAGCCCCCACTGCCAGCATCTGCAGCCTACATCACACCACCCTCTCCCTCCACAGACCCCAGCCCTCCTGCCAGCCCAGCCTCTTCCACTGGCCTGGCTTACGTCATGCCCTGCTGTGAGGATCTCAGAGAGGATGGGATGAAAAGGAGCAATTAAAATTCTCAGCAAGTGGCAGAGAGAGCTACCTTTCTGACAGGATTAGGGGGAGCCACTCGGAATGACCAAGAAGTAACAAATCAAGCTAAGAGCCCGGGAGGCTGATTGCGAGAGAAGTCTAAAAGGATTTCTGGCTGGGATTCAGAGGCTTGGCTGACTCCCACCTCCAGGCCCCTTTGGAGTTTTAAAAAAATTAAATGGCTCTCAACCTTCCTTTCCCTGTCAAATATATAGCCCACTATGGGGCCAACTGCTCATCTGAGATTAGTCACCCTCCCCCCCGCCCCCATCACCCTCCATCTCCTCCCCAAAGCAGCTTACCTCCGGATAAGCCTCACGCCCAAAGGGGGGAGGGAACTCTATATCACCCCATTTCACTTTGCAGATGTAGTCAGCGGTGGCATCCACCTTGGCTGCCAAGTCAAGCACGTAGACGCCATCTTTGGTCACAACTGCAAGGAAAGCAGAAGCAATTAGACACCGGCCCCAAGCAGAGATGACCACTAACCTCCAAACCCCTCCCCAGACTTCCCCACACACCACTCCCACGGGGTCCGGGTCCCACACAGGCTGACTTCCTCACTCGGCAAGAAACCAGAATAACTCATGATAACACAGCTTCCTCCCATCAAAGAAAAAACAAACCCTAGGAGTCCTATCGGTGATATAGAAGTTGCTATGGCAATTTTTAAATATTTTCCATAAAACGCTACACAATGTGCCTTAAACATTCACCCATCCATGGCCTTGCTATTTAAAAAACATTTGAAGGTATAGGTTGCTGTCAGAAGACCCTCCTGGTATGCACATTTGGGATTTTGCAGTCTGGCCAGGAAGCCTCGCTGTTCGGTGGGGGTCGGGGTGGGAGGGCACACTGGGCCCCACGCCAGCAGGGTTCATTTGTTGCCACCTCACTGGACATCTATCATCCCTCTTCCCCAGGGCCATTTAGCTAATTAAGTTAGCACAGAGCCATCTGGTCCATTAGAGGGACTGCATCCTCAGCTGCATCTGGAAGCAGGACTTTGCCCTCAGAAGCCCTGGCCAGAGCCAGATCACACCACCTGCCTCCTTCCCTGCCTGAGAGGCGTGGGCCAAGGCTTCCTGGTCTTGGGGATCAATGATTGACCAGCTCCTGGAGGGAGGGGGCGAGGGGTGCTGAGGCCACAGAGAGGAAAGAACAGCCTAAAAGGCCAGACCAGTGCAGAGGCAGCCCTGGTCCTAGGCAAACAGCCTACCCTAACCTCCTGGCAGACATAGCCACAGAGCACTCAGACCAAAACCAGAACAAATTAAGGCCCAAGAAAGAAGCTGGAGCTGGTTAAGGAGGAATAGCCACGGTCCCTGAGAGCTCACACCAGAGCCTGCTCGCAGTGAGCTGGGCAGCCCTCTGCGCACACACCTGTCTGCCCTGCCTCCAAATGTAAAGGCCAGGGTTACGGGGGGCACTGGAGCTGCTATCACTGACCATGTCCCATCCCACCCCCACCCCCCAGAGCCAGTTACCAAGGGGGTTGATCTCGAGGTAGGTGAAGTACAGATCCTCATAGAAATTGAAGAGGCCAGAGATAAAACTGGCCAGAATCCTAAAGGGGGAGATGGGTAGAGACAATCAATCCATCAGTGAGCAGGCTCAGCGGCAATGTCACCCACTGCCACTGACAGCTCCACTTCCTGCCATCCTGACACCCCGCCAACCCCTTGCTGTCCTCTGCCAAGCCCACTCCTTGGACATCACTCTTCAGCCACTGAGGCGGAAAGGAG
Organism: Vespertilio murinus; assembly: GCA_963924515.1. Lineage (NCBI taxonomy): Eukaryota > Metazoa > Chordata > Mammalia > Chiroptera > Vespertilionidae > Vespertilio > Vespertilio murinus. The sequence continues at coordinate 15,246,706 of OZ004718.1, read as the reverse complement.
CTGTCAGGCAGGGAGCCAGAGGAGGAGGCACCAGACAGACAGGGGCAAGGTGAGGGACGCGGACGGCATATTTCAGTCTGAGCCAGCCAGCTGTCCTCTTTGGGACCTGGGGTGGGGGGTGCGGGGTGGGGCTGTGTGTGCCTCCCACCCAGATAGAGAAAACCACTCTGCTTTCCCTGCTCTTCAGCCTTCCCTATTCCCCCCTGCCACATCCCTGCAGACCCTCTCACTCAACTCTTTCTTGTCTTCAGGGGCATGGACCAACAGGTGTTTCTTGATGTCCTCAGGATCCAGCTTCTCCTCCACCCCGACAAGCAGTTTCTTGGCTTTGGTGTCCACATCGCCCACGTCCACCCCCCCTTCGTGGTGGAACAGGACGTAGTCCCCTTGCCGGGTAGCATAGATGCAGACGTAGAACTCCTCCGCCTTGCAGGGGACAAGAGCACCAGGTGGGTGGGGGCACTGACAGAGGACAAGCAGCCCAGCCCCTGGGTGTCATCTCTAAAAACACTCACCAAGGGAGACCTGTTTACCACCACCACCCCCTCCCCGGGGGACAGGAGGAGAGAAGAGACCTCTGCCAGGCTCGCTGCCAGCCCTCCCTCAGCCAGCAGGACCCGATCTGGGGAAGGGGGTTCTGCCTTCAAGCCTTTCTCATCTCAGCACAGGAAGTCGCCAGGCCTGATTCCTCCTGGCTGCGAACTAAGCCTTCCTCCATCTCTGGACTCCCTGCGCCATAGGCCCTGCAGGCTCTCAGTGCAGCTTCTGAGGCTCTGGTTCCTTTGACTTTTCTCCCGCAGCTTAGTTTCCCCTTTCATCACTTTAGGGTCAACAAACTCGAGGCTCCAGGAGGGAGAAGGCCCAGCTTGGAGCCACCTCACGCCTACCTGACGGTGCGGAACAAAGGGCTCGATCAGGAAGTTCTTGAGAAAGCCTTTGGCCTTGCCCACCTACAGAGATAAAGGGAGATAAAGCTCAGATGGACAGCACGTCTTCCTCCTGAGGGCAGAAGAGGAAGCACCTTCTGCTCCCTCCACCCCACCGTCCCTTCAGAGGTGGAGCCCAAGCACTACCACCAAACACTCAGCAAGGATTTTTTCAGAAACCAGGGCAATCGGGCCACAGACCCCTAACCTAGCGATTTTCAACAACAGTGCTGCAAAAATTTTAAGACATGTAATAACTATTTAGTCAGGGGCACTGACCTCTTTTCCCTTAGGCTGTCAAATAGAATAACGACAACAGCCAACACAATAGCCATCCAGTGGGAATTAATCAAAATTATACCTTTTTTTGTTTGGGATTGGCAAAAAAATATACATATTTTGGTGTGATGCAGAATTTTAGTAATGACTTTGTGTTCCCCGAGGTGAAAAAGATTCAAAATCACGGCCCTACGTGTGCCCCAGAGGGCCGTGTGCCCCGGGTGAGCCGTGTGCCCCAGGGGGCCGTGTGCCCAAGGGGGGCGGTGGGACCCGGGGAGCCGTGTACACCAGGAGTGTACACCAGGAGAGCCGTGTGTCCTGAGGAAGCGGTGGGACCCAGGGGGAGGGGGCGGTGTGAACCGGAGGAGGAGAGGATTCTATTCGTGTGGTCCTGAGACATTTGGACAGTCTGCAGCCATTAGCTACAGAACACTTTGTTGTATTTCCCTACAAAAACAAATGAGAGAGTGTCCCACTTGAAATTCATATACGGAAAAAAGGAAAAGAGAAGGGAAAAAAAATCTGAGGAACAGAATAAAGTGGTGAATATAGTAGAATCAGAGGCAAAGAAGGGGAGTGGACTGATAATTATCAGGAGGATAAGGGGGTGGGGAAGCAGTGAGAGACTGGATTGAAATCGTATAACCAATGGATGAAGACAATTGGGGGAAGAAGGGGTAAGGGCAGAGGGTGGGATGGGAACTGGGTGGTAGGGAGCTTTGGGGGAGAAAAAGGAGAAGCAATTGTAATAATCTGAGTAATAAAGATTTATTAAAAAAGAAAGAAAGAAAGAAAGAAAGAAAGAAAGAAAGAAAGAAAGAAAATCACAGCCCTAGCTAAAGAAGTCCTCATGAGATCCCCTCTTCCCTCTGCTTGCCCTGGTGTCAGCCACACTTAGACGTGTACTGACCTTGTGTATTCTTTTTCTGCCTCCTCTGGAGAGTGATAAATGAGCTGCAACATTGTCTCACCCCCAAAAGCACACAGATGGGGAGTCACCTCCCTCCCTGCCAGCACACAAATTAGAGCTCAGACAAATCAAGGCTATCTCAGAGCTCAGGCAGGAGAGCCAGCCGAGGACCAGTCAGGCCCGGGGAACCATGGTGAGGGCGGGAGGGTGGGAGAAGAGGAGAGCAAGAGCTTGACAGGAAAAACTTTTCCACGCAGACTTTCATCACTGAGGACAACAGGCCTGCAGAGCTAATCAGTTTGAGTGGATCCCTGGCGGCAGCCAAAGCAGACATCCCTCACCCCGGAGTGTCCCGGAGCCCCCGCCTGCCCATGCATCACGCTGAGTCAGAGACCAGACGGCGATCCATCAGTGGTAATGAGCCGCTCCTGGGCCAAAGCTACTGCCAGCTCAGACGCTGACATGCCCTGCACAGCCAGCTGAGGAGAAGGGAGCATGAGGACCTCCCAGGGGACACTGTTCAGCCCCCAGTCCAGCTGACCTTTCCCTGGAAGCACAAAGGTCAAGCTCCCTCACCCCCGGCTCATGTACAACTTCATAATCCCTCGTTACCTACAGGGCCAAGAACAAAATTAGGGCGAAGAGCTGATTTAAGGAAGCCCAAGCAGAGAGGAGGATGACTCCATCACCACCTTCATCCTATTTCCGAGGAGCCACGGAAGAAAAGTCATCCCCAGTCCACTGGCACCCCAGAGGAGACAAAGCCAGGTGTGGGTGGCACAACCTTCCTAGTCTAAGCCAAGCCTCAGCACATCCTCCCCTCAATTCTCCAGCTCCCTTTGGGAGTGAGAAGAAATGCAATTTTTATTTCTGAGCATCTTTTAACCTTCCCAAATCATATTTCACTTTAGCTCAGTCATCTACAGAGATGAGATTAAACACCAAGCCAGGAGCCAAAAATTTAATTTACTCATCAGTACTATTCACTGTCGTGTTCCAGATTCTTGGCCAAGTCATACCTCTGCTTAAATGATTCTGCATCTCTCTTCTTCAACTCTTTTACTCACCCTCTTAGGATTTCCATGACCTTTCTGGAAGTTGAAAAGAAAGGAATTCCCAGAATGGGCCTCAGAGTCCCATCTCAGATTGCCAATATAAACGAAGACCACCTCCACGTGGCTCTTGAATTGTCCCGGGTCACTTTTGCAGCACATCTGGCCATTCCCTGACAGGGACAGCTGGGAACGAGCACCACGCCTGGCCCTGCTGACCAAGTCGGCTCCACAGGACTCTGCCTTCCCCTCGCTGCAGTCTTACCAGTGTGGGGGTGACCTGTACAGCTACTATCTAGAGTGACCGTGTTTGCTTCTGCAGCCACAGCACGGCCACCCCAACCCTATACCCAGACTCACCGTGGCTTCCTGTCCCAGCCGCGGCTTCAGCCAGGACTTGACCCCATCCAGAGTGAGGTTGACCCCAACTAGGCCCAGCTTGCCACGCCGTTTGATCAGCTGGTCTGGCTTGACCACCAAGCTCTGGAATGAGAGGAGTTTGTATTTAGAGTGAGGAAAGGGAAGGTAGAGTAGAAGTGACAGCCCTAGTCAGTTTGGCTCAGTGGATAAAGCACCAGCCTTCGGAGTGAAGGGTCCTGAGTTCAATTTGGGTCAAGGACACATGCCCGGGTTTCGGGCTCGATCCCCAGTAGGAAGCGTGCAGGAGGCAGACAATCAATGATTCTCTCTCATCATTGATGTTTCTTTCTCTCTCTCTGAAATCAATAAAAATGTATTTTTTAAAATAAAATAAAAAGAAGAGGTGACAGTTTGGGGACAGAGCACAATCCACCCTGCTCCCCAAACCAATCCCACCCCTCTTTTAGGGTCAACTCCTGGACGCTTCCCTCATCTGTCCCACAGTCTACATCCTTCTTGACAACCAGGAATCTAGAACTACCCCTGCCCAGGATACCAAATACCTGCTAATAAATGGGTCCCTCCTCTCCCCCATGTGATATCTTAGCTTCAATAAACCATGAGCTTTAGGTTTAACCACCAGCTTTTATCTCCCCCACATTCAGAGCATGGGACAGGCAGTGTTCCAAAAGGAAGAACAGAGTGATAGAACTTTGGGGTGACAAAGGATCTCAGAGGTCACCTGGTCAACTCCATCCATGTCTACAAGCCCAGTAAGGAGCCCCCCGACACTGCTCATACACCCAGTGCCAGGAAATTCGCTACCTCCAGAGGCAGCTCCCTTGGCAGGTGGGCTGCCTCCCAGTGGGAGACATGTGCATTCCTGAAACCCCACCACTGGTCCCAGTGCTGCTCTCTGGGCCCTGCCAAAGTCTAAGCTTCCCAGCAGTGCCCTCAGGGATCTAAAGAGCCTCTATGCTAAGCTGCCCCCGCCCGAGGCCGTTAGCCATTCCTCACAAAGTAAAATGTCACACTTCCTCATGGCCCTGCCATCGATGATTTGTTCCACTGGGGAGTGTGTGTGCGGGCAGGGGTGGGGAGTGGAGCAGGCGGGATGACGACATGCATGCCTACTTTTCACTGAGCATCTACCAAGTGACAGGCACACTAAAGGCTTTCCAGAACTTACCGCTAATCCTTTCCACTATGCCCGTGAACCTCAGAGAGGTAAAATGATTTGCTCCAGGCCACATGGTTAATAAACAGAGAGCTGATGTTGGACGTATTTGTCCAGCTCCAAGCCCATGCTCTGTATGCCATGCCAGCGTGCCTTAGCATGCAGGGAGCTGAACACAAAACCTTGCTCAGCCCTGGAAGGTGTGCTCAGTCATTAGAGAGCCAAGCCGAGTACCAAAGGGTCATGGGTTGGATTCCCGGTCAAGGGCATGTACCTGGGTTGCAGGTTCGATCCCTGGCCCTGGTTGGGGGGTGTGCGAGAGGCAATCAACTGATGTGTCTCTCTCACATCAACGTCTGTCTTTGTTTCTCTCTGTCCCCTCCTCCCGTCCACTCTCTCTGCCCACTGCATGCTGCCCACTGATGCAGGCAGCCTGCCGTCTCAGGACCCACGCGGACATCTCCAACAAACTGGCTGCTTTCTCTTGAACTCGGCCTGGATGAAGGGTCCGATGGGGACAAACTCACCTGGGTGAGCAGCCAGGGATGGTCTTGCAGCAGGCGGGCCCAGTCTGTGTCAGGGGTGACCCGGGCATACTTGAACCTGTTCTGGATAGCCGAGGTGGTGCAGATGTACTTGTAAAGGAGTTCTTTGCCCGTCTGCTCTGAAATCGCCTTGGCCGACATGGCTGCAGAGGGACCTGCTCTACCTGTTGGTCAGAAGGGGCAGAAAATGGAAGCACTATCTTCTTAAGCAGGGCAGTCGCACACCCAGACAGTCCAACCAGATCTCAGCACTTCTCCGGAGGGGGAAAGGGCTGCCCGGCAGAGGGGTGGGTCCCCAAACAGCAGAAGAGGATCAGGAAATGGTGGGGGAGGCAAGATGGTAAGAAATGTAAGGCTGGCCTTTCCACTCTGACCCTTGGCCTCAATCCTATCTCTACTCCCTCTAGGCAAACCAGCTCACTCATGCCAACATTCATCCTACAACCAAGGCAGATGGATGGGGAGAACAGCATTATCAGTGGTATGACCCAAATCTCAGTGCTGGTCCCACCCAAGGTGGGCACATAGACACTGAAACACACACCCTTTGGTTCTGTGACCTGTGGGGAGAGCAGCCAACTTGTGCAATGCTGGTCTGACTCCCCCTACAGGTTTTGTCTCCCCCACACCCAGATTCACCCACTTCTCACTCTCTCTCTCTCATACACACACACACACACACACACACACACACACATCTGCAAGCTGAAGTTCTGGTCAACAAGTTTACTTAGCCTTGGGCAAGAAAAGCCCCCTGAGAAACAGAGAAGAGTAATCTCAAAGCTCATTTCTCCCAGGACACCACATTCCCACTCCTGAGTTCAGAGCAGACACAGGGTGGGGAACTATGACCTTCAGTGCAACCCACTCAGTCCACTGAGTCACCCAGCTGCTAACTGAGAGCAAAACAGAGCCTCCCAGGGGACCACCCTGAACCGGTCGCTCCTAACTGTGCCAGGGCTGGGGGAGGAGGCAGGAATCACCCTTAGTCACATGTACATAGAAACTCACCCTATGTGAGCCCTGTGAGTTGCTCTGAGATTCATGACCCTGTTTCTTAGATGAGGAACAGGAGCTCAGAGGAGTTAAGATAACTTGTCCAAGAAGCCTATTAGGGGACCCAAACCCTTTTACTCCTGGTCCCCAGGAAACCCCACACTTCAGCTCAAGAAAAAAAGACCATTTCTAAAAGGAACAGGCCACGTCCCCTCTTCACCTGAAAAAAGGGTCTGTGTGACCATTTCATTCTCCTCCCACCACTTTGCTCTGATGTACCCACTCTCCCCCATGGGTAGCGGCAAGAGTGAGTTGAGGAGAGGGACAGGGGAGAGAAAGGAACCCAAGCCATCATGCTAAGAGCTTGCCATATCATGAAAAGACTCCTGTCTCGCCCACAAAGATCCAGAACTGAAGCCGCTCAATTTGCTGGAGGAGAAAAGGCAAGTGCAAATACAGGAGGGCAGAGTTAGGGAGTTGGCTGGTTTAAACATACATTCCCAGCTCAGGGAAGGCCAGTGTACCAGGGGCCACTCCGCAGCTCCCTCCCAAATGGCCAGGCTGGAGCTTCAGGTTCTAATCCTGGCTCGGCTGGTTCCCTCAGCCTCCCAGCTGGGCTAGGGCCGGGCACAATAGGCGCATTCAGCGTGGTGTCTGGCCCCAAGTGGGAGAGCAGGGAAGGGGCTCCAACAAGACATTCCCTTTTCTGGCCTCCCCCTGAAATGACTGACTTCCAGCTCCATCGCAGCATGAGTTTCAGAAGGGGACGCCGCAGTCAGCCCCACTGCCCCACAGTCCTCCACCCCCACCCGCTCCAGCTCCATTTCCCAACCTTCTTGACTCAGACCAGAAAAACTGGTCCTGAAATCAGATGGGTACACCGGCCCCCACTCTCCTCCCAAACAGAGTGCAGCCCAGGGCAGGTCAAGCAGAGAAAGGAGAAGACAGCTTCTACCCTGTGTCAGCAGTTCAGACACCTTAGGCGCAAGTGATCAGAAAATCCAGGAGAAAGCCCCGCAGCTAAGCCCCTCCACCAGAGAGAGGTCTGATAGACACTCCCAGAACGACACTCCCCCAAACTTGGCACCTGCCGAAACAGACAGAGACCCAACTTTGGAAAGGAAGGGGTGAGAAAAGGGACTTCTGTAGCAGAATAAAATAAAATAAAATAAAAAATCACTATTTTCTTGAGCACCAGATCAAATGCAGATCCAAGAGCTTATCCCCATGAAGTCCTCAAAAGAAGATGGGAGAAGACACAAGAGGGGGGTGATGCAGGATAGAAAATAGAAAAGCTTTGCCACCAGAGCGGGCTGGCTTAGATGGGACAAGCCCTCTCAAGGGCAGTAAGGAGACTAAGAGCTGGGGAAGAATGGCCTCAGCATATGCACCGAGGCTCACAAACCGGGGAGAGGACTGGGTGGAGAGAAGTCACAAGGTAATCGTTCAACGGGTCTCCAAGTCTCTCCAGGGCAGCAGCTCTTAACCTATTTGAAATCTCAAACTCATTTGAGCATCAGAAAGTTTAAAAAAAAAAAAAAGGTGCACATGCACAATTATGCATAGCATTTCCAGGCACTCGCTGTGACTGTCACCTGTGACCACCGTTCAATGGGCCCAGACCTTCAGGCAACAGTTGCTCTGGGGCTGAGGAGCACCACCACGAAACCTTAGTCTGAATGTGTTGTCACACCGGTGACAGATGGTTTCAGGGCAGAGCTAAGACCTCAGGGGTCTGCTGTGGGGCCCGAGAAACTGTTACCTAGTAACAGTTAAGTGGGTAAACCATCTGGGAACCTAGAACACATTACACACACACACACTACACATTCATTTCTCTTTCTCTCTCTCTCTCTCTCTCTCTCTCTCTCTCTCTCTCTCTCTCTCTCTCTCCCTCCCTACCTCCCTCCACAGGAGGGACCTCATGAGCTGAATGGGGTCTTTTCTGCAGACAGGGTATGTGACCCGGGGTTGAGTCCATCTACAGCAGCCGCCAAAGGCAGCAGCAGCCCGCGGGGAAGGCTGAATGAAAGGAGCCTGTTCCCCGGGAACGTACAGCTGGGACACAGCCAGGGGAGCAGAAGCGCTGGGGATGCTACTTAGTGTCTCTCTCCGGGAAAGATAAACAGTGCTCATGTTAAGGTTAGCAGCCCTAAGGTTGGGGTTTTTTTGAGGGCAGTTCTGCGAGTGCCCCCTACACAGTGGCATAACGGGGGAGAAGACACCAGGTGCCCGGTGCCTGAGGGCTCTTCCTAGCCCAGTCTCCTAAGTTAAGAAGCTCTGTAAGAGGTGAAAAAAATCACTCCTCTGGGCAGCTGGGGGGTCTACCAGCTAGCTGTCCCTCACCCAACATTTCAGAAAGCCAAGGAGCTGACCTGGCTGAAACACAGAGCAAAAAGTTACTGTAACTCTCCAAAACCCTCTCCCCGGGCAGACCGCGGAGGACCACCTAACGGCACGCATAACCCCTGGGAACCGCACGCGGTGTCTGCCAAGGCTGGAGAGGGCAGCCGGCGCGGGGGCTGGCCCTCCGCCAGGCCCGGCAGGAGGGCGGCGGCGGCGGCATCCTCCGGCCCCTGGAGGACCTGGCTCCGGCCAACCTTGGCGGCGTCGGCGGCGCCAAGGGTGGGGAGAAAGACGGGCACCCCGTGGCCATCTGTCGCTCAGAGGCTTGGCCCGACGGCACCTCCGAACGCGAGGAGGGTCCTGCCCGCACCGCCACGCCAGGGCTAGGTCCTCGCGGCGAGGCCAGGCCGCGGGCAGCCCGGCCCCGCGTGGCCCTCGCGGCGGCGGCGGCGGCGGCGGCACGCCCAGGTGGCTGGCTCCCTCCCCTCGGGCGCGCGGCTCGGTGGACTCTACGGAACTCGGAGGAAGGGCCTGCGCCCGGCTGGTGAGGGGCCGGAGTGGGACAGGAGGTCACCGTTCTCTCGACTTCCCGTTCCCCGCATCCGGTCGGGGGGGACCGGATGGGGGCAAGGGGTGGCCCGATAAAGCCCGAAGGAAGCTCAGCGACTGGCCGCCCCGGGAAGGGGGTGAGGGGCGCCGGCATGGAGTGTGAGTGCGATTTCACCGAGGGGAGAGAGAGAAGCAAGGACGGCGGCAGCCTGTGCAAACTCCCAGGCACTGGAAGGCTCCGGGAGGGCTGGGGGCCAGTCGCACGTGGCTGCTGGCCGGGGTCTCGGACGAAGTCTAACCCCTAAAGGCGAGCCCTCCCCCCCCCAAAAAAAAAACTTCCAAGGAGGTGCAGGGGAGGGTGCGTTACCACCAAGCCGGCCTCGGTGGAGGCGGTTCCGGGTTGAGGGGAGGGAGGGAGGCAGGAAGCGCCTGGGCCCGGAGGGGGCCCTCCCGGGAAAGCAGCCGCCCGCCACTCACCTCTGCGAAAGTCCGAGCCGGGCGCTCCCTCCACAGGCCGGGACCCAACGCCCACTCTCCGGAGCGCGCCAGCCTCCCGCAGCCGCTAGGGATCCGGCTTTTGTCCCGGCCCCGGAGGGCTTCTCCCCGCCCCTATCAGCACACGTCGCGAGCCGCCCGGCGATTGGTTACATGCGTTCCCTAGCCTGAGCGCCAGGGCTCCTCCCAATTCGCTGCCCCCGCGCGGCCCCGCCCCGTGGGCGGGACCCACGGGGCTGCTGGGACTTGTAGTCCCGCCAGCGTCTCCTTCCCATACCACCACGGGCGCCGCCTCTCCGGAGCCTGCGGGGCTGGGGGAGGGATCGGGGGCGGAGTCTCGGGTGGGGAGATGGGCCGAGCTACGCCGGGAGGAGAACGTACCGGGCCGGGGGCCGTGGCCTGATCGCTAGGGGATGGGCCGGCCGCCGCTCCGACGGGGGTGTGGAGTGGGGAGGGAAAGGGTGTTGTTTGTGGGCCCCACTGGCTGTAGCGCTGCTTTGAGGACCTGGAGTCTCCTTCCTGTCTGTCTCCCCGGGGGGAAAACTGACGTCCGCATCCCAGCCGCCTGAAATGGGCCACACCGAACCCAGTTGCTCAACCCCGCTTTTTAAAAAGCCATGGCAAACTGCTTTCCCACATGCACGCGGACTCTCTTCTAGGTAGAGTCGTTGGGGCGAGGCTGACTTACCAGACTTCCCAATATCCCAGTATGGGATTGGGCGGGGGACGGGATGAGCAAGTGACGCTAGAAGGGGCCCATGCATCGCACCAAACCGCGGGTTTCATGGAAGTTTCAAGTGCAGAGCTGGGGCCATCTCTGCCACTCTCCTGCTCCTCCTCCCACCGCAGCCCCCAGCCTACGCATAGACACCGGAATGAATGAACTGCTCCCTCACTATTCTCCATTACCTGTGAAAAACAGACTATGTTTTTCGAACCAGAAACACCGGGACACCGGATATGATAGGTACTGATGGCATTGTTGGGGAGAATATTCGAAATCAAGACAGTCTTAGAACCCAGGACATAATATTTACTGCTCCGACATTCTGGAGCAGTAAACACTGCCCCAGTCTTGTAGGTCCTTGCAGCTGCTCCCTGACCCTAACAGCTGTTTGACTTCAGGGTGGAGAATCATGGGCTGAGCAGCTGAGGTTAAGGGGTCAGGCCAATGTACAGAGAGTCAGCCGGCCTGTGCCCCTGCCAAGCACCTGGGTAACACTCACACTGCAGCAATGCCGTGACATTCTTATGACAAAAACTGAGCTGTGCCCTCCTCCCCCACAACCCAGTGGTAGCCAGGAGTGGGGAAGCTGAGTTTGCTGCCCAGGCCTGAAACAAGCGACCCCCGATGACATCACTTTCTGGTCCCTTCCTTTTGGAGTTAACTCCTCGCCTCCTCTCTTTCTTGGCCCTACAGTCTCTCTCTCACCCTGCATAGGCTGGGCTCCACCCCTACCAGGAATCTCCCCAAACAGCACAAGTCTCAGAGAAGGATCACCTCTCTGTAGGTAGAGAAAACATCTATGAAGGTGTCCCATTTCTGGCCTTGGGGGACAGCAACTCGGGGCCTTGCTGAGCTAATGGAAAGATGGCCGTCAAGACGGATCATCTGTGCAGGCGTTATCCCTCTGGTGAGGAAGACAGACTGGCCCAGAAACAGGCATCCAGGTGGAAAATGAACTATAATAAACTCTATATTTGTACACCAACTTGGCAATATTGATAAAATTTAAAATGCGCATGCCCTTTGCCCCAATTATTGCATTTCTAACAGCTTATTCCTTCAGCTATACTTGCATATGGCCATGAAGATAGGGATTTTTGTTTTCTTCACGGCTGTGTCTTCGGCACTTTGAATACGGCCTGGTACCTAGTAAGCGCTCAATCAATGTTGGCTGAGTGATTAAGTTCCCACTCTGGGTGTTGCTGGGTCCAAATCTGACTAGTCCTGGACAGGGCTGAGGAGAACGTAAGTGTTCAGAGAGTGAGGGAGGAGGAGCAGCGTTGTCCGGAGCCCATGAATCAATCACTGAAGTTTTTCAGTTTTCTCAGTGGTCCCATTCAAGGCTTCTGCCCCTCAACCCCAACCCCTGACCTCCCAGAAAAAGACTCTCATTACTCCACCATGTCCCCACAGAGACTCCTGTACCCCAAATTAATCAATATGGTCTCCTCTTCTCAAAAGCTCTAAATTCGCCTGGCCAGTGTAACCCAGTGATCGAGTGTTGACCCATATTCCAAGAGGTTGCTGATTTGGCCCTAACTGGTTTGGCTCAATGGACAGAGCGTCGGCCTAAAAGGTCCCAGGTTCGATTCTGGTCAAGGGCGTGTACCTTGGTTGTGGGCACATCTTCAGTAGAAGGTGTGCAGGAGGCAGCTGATTGATGTTTCTCTCTCATGGATGTTTCTAACTCTCTATACCTTTCCCTCCTTCTCTGAAAAAAAAAATCAATAAAATATATATATATTTTAAATAAGAGGTTGCTGATTCGATTTCCCATCAAAGGACATACCCAAGTTGTGGGCTCAATCCCCAGCAGGGGACATGCAGGAGGCAGCTGATCAATGTTTCTCTCTCATCGATGTTTCTCTCCCTACCTCTCTCTCTCTCTAAAAAAAAAAAAAAAAAAAAAAATTAATAAAAATATTATTAAAATTTTTTTTAACCACCTCTAAACTCTTTTGCTCTTCCTATTTGAATCTCCTAAAGCAGGCTGGAGGACAGTTTCATGTCACTGGACACAGGATACAGGTACAATCTCTGTGCCCAAGCTGTGGGCATTCTATCTCCGTTTCAGAAGCCTTCGCCTGCCTAATGATTCCCTCTTCGATTTTAATCCATGTTAGCTGATATTCGTTGAGCACCTACTATGTGAAAGGCATGGATGCTAGCTCATGCTCCCCACAGCAACGTCATTTTGCTGTCAGGTCCCATGCCCCGTCCACTAAAACTGCTGCAGGTGAGGTGGGGGGGAAAAATCATATCCGATGGGTCTCTTTGAGGAACGAGGAACACCTTATGAGCCAGGAACGTATGCCTCATTCCTTTTGGCATCCCTAGTGCAAAGCATAGGATTTGGCACACGTTAGGCACTCACTGCATGCATGACTGAATAAACACAAATGAACATGCAAATGAGAGGCATACGATACAGGGGGAGAGGGCCTTCCTGAGTGTACAGTCCTAAACCCAGCTCTCTCCTCGTGACAACTACAGAGGGGGGCTTCCTCAGAGACTCATCATGACCCACCTGTGAAGAGCCACGATTTGCCCAACACTGACCAGCCTTCCTTCGGAGCCAGAGGCCCAGGTGTCCTGGGAGGCTCCCAGGAGGCTCAGCCAGAGCCAGCAACTGGGAGCAGGAAATATTTTCCAGCCAGACCGCCAGCTCCGGGCCAGCCTCGTCCTATAGCTGTCCCAAGGCTGCGCTCACCCTGTCGTAAGGGCTGCTGTCCCCTCCCACCAGGTGTGTTCCCGGGACATTCCCCCTCGTTCAGGAAGTCCTTGCCTAGGAAGGCCGTTTACCACTTCCCGGTGTGAGACAGAGCTTGCACAAATCCTCTCACAACGGGCTCACTGACCCCGAACTTTCACTGGGCAGGTTTAACCTTCTCTCTGAGTGAGTTTATTATTTTCGCCTCTCGTCTCCCTTAGCCTTGTTCCGTGTCTGGGAAGTCCCTCAAGGTCGGGCAGAAGCAGAGGTCATGGTGTACAGAAAAGCATCGCCAGCCTCCATCAGGACCAAAGTCTCTGCCCTAGCACCAATCTTAAGGTTTTAGGACTGTGCAGGGTGTTTGGAGGCCTCATTCCAAGCATGGGTTGCACTCACCTCTCTCCCTTATAATTTAAGTGCTGCCTCAGTCATGCACGGCCCCACGTGCTGCTTATTCAGGGCCCCATGACCCAAAAGAGACTGCAGAAAGCCCCTAGTCCAGAGGTGGGCAAACTTTTTGACTCGAGGGCCACAATGGGTTCTTACACTGGACCGGAGGGTCGGAACAAAAGCAACCTGAACATGCTGGCACTCTCATCTTGGGCTGCTGGTGAAGGAGCGGAGGGGAGAGCAAGAGAACCCTCCGCTCTTTCGGCTCCGAGGTCCGGATAGAACAGCCAAATGGGCCGGATCTGGCCCGCGGGCCGTAGTTTTCCCACTGCTGCCCTAGTCCAATTCTCTTACAAAAAATAAAAATAAAAAGTAGGGGAAATTGAGGCCCAAATAGATGACCTTAAGGTAGATGGGAGGTCAAATCGATACAACCTCTTTGGAAACCAATGGAAATTATCTAGTGAAATTGAAGAGTCACATACACTAAGACTCTACAGCTCCTCTCTTAAGTATGTACTCCAGAGTATCTCATATACGCAATCGCCTGAAGACACAGGTGCAATTATCCAAAAACTGGATGGAGCCCAGATGTCCTTCACAGTTGAATAGACGGATTGTGGTGTACTGACAAAATGAAAAAGGTAACCGTGACCGACGTAGGAGAATGAATGACTTGCAGCAACACACAAAACATAAGTTATCTCAAAAACATAATGTTGACTAAAAGAAAGTAGATCATAAAAGAACGAATATAGTACATTTACATAATTAAAACAAGCAAACCTAAATGGTTTAAAAAAAAAAAAAACTACAAGGAAAGCAAGGACGTGATTATCACAAAGAACTGGACAGCGGCTCATTCATTCAAATACGTACTGACTGAGTTCCTGCAATGTGCCCGGTACTGTTCCGGGCACTGGAGCAACAATGGTGAGTGAAATAAGCAAACGTGCTTACCCTTGAAGAGCTTACAATTTATCATGGGGAACGGTAATAAACGATCCAAAAATAAGGAAAGAAGTTATTTAGCATAGCAGAGAGTGGTGTTATGGAAAAAAGAAAACAAAAGAGCAGGGCATCAGGAATTCCCAGATTGAGGTGGAGGGCCAGTGGGGTGCACCATTAGAGAGAGTGGTCCACGGGGTCAGCCTCTTGCCAAGGAGAGATTTGAGCAATTCAAGAAGGGAGAGAGTCAGCTAGGTGGTGGGGAGGGAGCATTCCAGGCCCATTGCGGGCCATTTGGGGCTAAGAGAACACCCAGGGCACAGGCCCTAGAAAAGGAGCAAGCCCGCTGAAACCGTTTGGCTCAGTGGCTAGAGCGTCAGTCTGTGGACTGAAAGGTCCCGGGTTCGATTCCTGTCAAGGGCATGTGCCTTGGTTGCGGGCACATCCCCAGTGGGAGGTGTGCAGGAGGCAGCTGATAGATGTTTCTAACTCTCTCTCATCCTCTCTGAAAAAAATCAATAAAATATATATATTTTAAAAAAATGTCTGCTGGGATTTTGATTGGGATTGCATTGAATCTATAGATTGCCCCTTTGCAGGAGTTTTTCTTCAAATAGCTGCTGATGACTTCAGCGGTGTGTTTTACTCATACATGTGCCCATCTTAACAACCTAGAACAGGAGGGGTTTTTTTTTTTTTATATATATATATATTTTATTGATTTTATTACAGAGAGGAAGGGAGAGAGATAGAGAGCCAGAAACGTCGATGAGAGAGAAACATCGACCAGCCGCCTCCTGCACACCCCCCACCGGGATGTGCCCGCAACCAATGTACATGCCCTTGACCGGAATCGAACCCGGGACCTTCCAGTCCGCAGACTGACGCTCTACCACTGAGCCAAACCGGTTTTGGCAGGAGGGTTTTTTTAAAAAATATATATTTTATTGATTTTTTACAGAGAGGAAGAGAGAGGGATAGAGAGTTAGAAACATCGATGAGAGAGAATCATTGATCAGCTGCCTCTTGCACACCCCCTACTGGGAATGTGCCCGCAACCACAGTACATGCCCTTGACTGGAATCGAACCTGGGACCCTACAGTCTGCAGGCCGACACTCTATCCACTGAGCCAAACCAGTTTTGGCAACAGGAGGGTTTTTTAAAATTTTTTTCTTTAAAAAAATATTTTTATTGATTTTTTTACAGAGAGAAAGGGAGAGGGATAGAGAGTTAGAAATATCCATGAGAGAGAAACATCAATCAGCTGCCTCCTGCACGCACCCCACTGGGGATGTGCCTGGAACCATGGTACATGCCCTTGACTGGGATCGAACCTGGGACCCTTCAGTCTGCAGGCTGACACTCTATCCATTGAGCCAAACAGGTTAAGGCCCCTTCTTCTTCTACTTCTTCTTCTTCTTCTTCTTCTTCTTCTTCTTCTTCTTCTTCTAATAAAGTGGAAGGGAGGGGTAGAGACACACAGAGAGAAACATCTATGAGAGAGAGAGACATTGATTGGTTACCTTCCACAGGCACCTGACTAGGGCCAGGGGTTGGATTGAGCCTGCAACCGAGAAATGTGCCTTTGACTGGAGTTGAACCCGGGACCCTTCAGTCCACAGGTCAACACTCTATCCACCGAGCCAAACTGGCTAGGGCAAACAGGACAATTTTCACTCCAGTGCTGCTCCTTACACACCTTGTGAGCTTTAAGTCTGGGTTTTTTCTCACCACCTCCTCTACTTAGATGTCCCTGGCGCCATCTTACTCACCCTCAACTCAGGCATTTTCATCTAAATCCCCTACGAAGCTGTCTCTGGCCCATACCAAACCCCCAATGAATCATTCACTCTGGGCTTCCCACCACTCTGTCCTCACCTCTCTCACAGGCGCGCAGAACTTTGAAAAACTTAATATCACGTTGGGAAGTCATTATTGTCTGTCTATACATCCCCCTGATTAGGCAGAACTCTTCCAGGGGAGGAACCAAGTTATTTTTTTATTATCTTGGTATTAAAGTCATTCTTCTTTGAACTGAACCTTTTATTCTGAGATAATTTTAAATTCATATGCAGTTGTGAGAAATAATGCAAAGAGACCCTATCCACCCTTCACCTGGTTTCCCCAAAGGTAACACCTTGAAAAACTTTAGCACAATGACAACCAGAAAGTTGACACTGACCCAACCCACTGCGCTCATTCAGATTTCCCATGTTTGACACGCTCTCATGGCGTGCGTATGTGTGTGTAGTTAAGGATATATTTTTTTTACTAGTTGCACTTTAACAATTATTTATCTAGGGTCTATTACGTGCCAGACAGTTGCATTCTGGAAATACAAGGTTAACAGGAGATCCCTGCCTTTGTACAATCTGTAGTCTGAGTGCCTGGGGTTGTTGACTCCTTCCTCTGACACTTGCCAGTTCAGTTATCTTGGATATGTTATCAGCTTCTTTATCAGCCCCAGCTGGTTTGGCTCAGTGGCTAGGGCGTTGGCCTGTGGACTGAAAGGTCCCTAGGTTCCATTCCAGGCAAGAGCACGTACATGCCCAGGTGGTGGGCTCCATCCCCAGGAGGGGGCATGCAGGAGGCAGCCGATTAATGGTTCTTTCTCATGGTTGGTGTTTGTATCTCTCTTTCCCTCTCCCTTCCAAACTTCTTTATCAGTTTCCTTGTCTCAGATAATAACGGTACCTATAACCATAGGCTTATCCTGTGCTTAGCAAGATGTCTGGTGTCCCAAAACAGCACTCAATCCCCTGAGGGTGGAAGGAGCAATTTATACTAAGGTTATGAATGACATGGTTCTTTACTGACCATCTTCCACAAGCAACTGTGTGCCAGAGACTTCACTTCTGCAAGCAGCCTTAGGTTGGAAGATGGGTCACAATCTCCTTGGCATTGGGAGTTGACCTTTCAAAATAATGTAGTCAAGACAAGGATGTTTGTTAGAACCTAGTCCACCTTTTTTTTTAAGGGGTTGGGGAGGGGAGAGAAAGGAAGTGGAGGGAGAATCTAGGAAAGGCACTGATGGAAGACTGCCAAGTAACAGGGGTTCAATAAATGGGTTCACTCGGCTGAAACTGGTTGCTCAGTGGATAGAGCATCAGCCTGTGGACTGAGAGCCCCCAGGTTCGATTCCGGTCAAGGGCACGTACACCCAGTAGGGGGCGTGCAGGAGGCAGCTGATGGATGTTTCTCACTGACGTTTCTAACTCTCTCCCCTCCTCTCTGTAAAAAAAAAAAAAAAAAAATCAATTAAAAATATATTTTTTAAAAATATAAAAAAGCAAATGTGCTCCATCGAAGGTTGAACCCAACGCTATTTCCCACGTTGGCTCGTGCAGACCCTCCCCTCCGGAGGGTTTCCTGTCTCCGTTCATGGGGCGGCAGGAAGGGAAGGTGCAGGGCCGCCCGGAGGGAACGGAGCGCCGCCGCGGCGCACGCCCGGTGCACACAGCCTGGCCGCGAGGGCCGGTCCCCTTTTAGAATCCGGCCTTCTGGCTGCAGGTCCCGGGCACGAGGGAGCCGGTGGAGCGCGCCCCGGCGGTCACGCGAGCCGGGCCGCCGTGCACGCCCGGGACACGCGGCCGCCAGCCCTGGGCCAGGCGCGCAGCGGGCCGGGCGGCGCCCTCGGCCGGCCGGGCGGCCGTCCCCGGGCCGGGGCCCCAGGGGCAGGGGGAGGGACCGGAAGTGGGGCTCTGTCTCCCGGTTGCTAAGAGACGGGGTTTCCCCCACAAGCCAAACAGAGGTTCTACGCCTTCTTTTCTCCCTGCCTCCGCCTCAGCCTTTCGGAATTCCGAACCCCGCCACCATGTCGGACCAAGAAATTGACATCTTGCGGAGCACCTTCCCCTCCTACATGGCCGAGGGCGAGCGGCTCTTCCTCTGCGGGGAGTTCTCCAAGGCGGCCGTCAGCTTCAGCAACGTGAGTGGCGCCCGCCTCCCCTCGCCCGGCCCGGCGGGCGGCGCCTGGACGCGCTGTGGCTCCCGGTCCCCGGTTCCCGCCGGGTGCACCGCAGGGACAGATAAGCCCCTGCTAAGCCTTTTCCTACCAATCCCCACCTGCGTTCTACCTGATTCTTTTTTTTTTTAAATATATTTTATTGATATTTCACAGAGAGGAAGGGAGAGAGATAGAGAGCTAGAAACATCGATGAGAGAGATACATCGACCAGCTGCCTCCTGCACACCCCTCACCGGGGATGTGCCCGCAACCAAGGTACATGCCCTTGACCGGAATCGAACCCGGGACCTTTCAGTCCGCAGACCGACGCGCTATCCACTGAGCCAAACCGGTTTCGGCTCTACCTGATTCTTAATGCCTATTCTGACCTCGCCCACTTTCTTTTAAAATAATATTTTTATTGATTTTAGAGGGGAAGGAGAGAGAGAGAGAGCAATGATGAGGGAGAATCATTGATTGGCTGCCTCCAGCACATCCCCTATTAGGAATCGGAGTCCATAACCCCAGGAATCAGACCTTCTGATTCATAGGTCCATGCTCAACCACTGAGCCATGCCAGCTGGGCTTCTACTTTTTTATTTATTTATTTTTTTAAATATATATTTTATTGATTTTTTACAGAGAGGAAGAGAGAGGGATAGAGAGTTAGAAACATCGATGAGAGAGAATCATCCATCAGCTGCCTCTTGCGCACCCCCTACCCAGGATGTGCCCGAAACCAAGGTACATGCCCTTGACCGGAATCGAACCCGGGACCTTTCAGTCCACAGGCTGATGCTCTATCCACTGAGCCAAACCGGTTTCGGCTAGGCTTCTACTTTTTAAAAATCAAATGTTTCGCGATTGACTGGCCTCCTTCCACAGAGCTGGCCCAGGTCCCCATCACCGGCGGGGCTACTGGCTGGGAGACTTCTTGCCGCAGTGAAGTCTCAGCTGCCGGTGCAAGGTGGTCAGTAACTAACAGCATCACACCTAACCTTAGCATGAATTGCTCCACCCCGCCCTCAGGGGATTGATGCCGGCTTAGGATACCAGGCATCCTGCTAAGTGCGGTCTAAGCCTGTGGGGATGTGCTGTTATTATACGATTTTAAAGATAAGGAAACTGATAAAGAAGCTGGGTAACGCGTCCAAGACTACTGAACTGGCAAGCGTCAGAGGCAGGGTTCCACCCTGGGCACTCAGACTCCGGTTCTGAGGTGCTATCCACCAGATGATACTGCCGCCCAAGTCAGCTATTAGGTGTTTCTAGGACAATTTCTTTTACAACATACAGCCACTTCTTATCCCAAATGGAGTGGCAGAATAGCTCTCTTTTTTTAAAAAAAAATATTTTATTGATATTTTACAGAGAAGAAGGGAGAGAGATAGAGAGCCAGAAACGTCGATGAGGGAGAAACATCGACCAGCCGCCTCTTGCACACCCCCCACCGGGGATGTGCCCGCAACCAATGTACATGCCCTTGGCCAGAATCGAACCCGGACCCTTCAGTCTGCAGACCGACGCTCTACCACTGAGCCAAACCGACCTCGGCAGAATAGCTCTCTTTAACCAGTCCCGAAACCCCCCCAAAGTCAAGCTTCTCAACTGCTACCCAGAATCTTTTGTCCCTCCCATCACTGAAGACTTGACATGATTGATTAGTTGGACAGACAGTTGATTTCAGGAGCCCTGCCTCCATCCCTTCTCTTTTTGGATCCTGTTTAATCCTGGGGAAGCTCAGGCGGAGAGAAAAGAATACCCTGAGGGAAGATAGCTTTGATTGAGAAGTGGCTTTCTCCCTCCCCGCCCCCCCCCCAAGAAATAAAGTAGCTACTTCCTCTTCCTAGAAAAGTGGGAAAGTCTTAGAAAGGTATGGATAGACACTGAGTGGCCAGATTATTATGATCTCTGAACGCATAATAATCTGGCCACTCAGTGTACATCCTCTATCATAAAAAGCTAATATGCAAATTGTCCCCTCGACCAGAAGTTTGACCAGCAGGCAGGCCGGCCAACAGCCCATGTCCCATCCCCCTGGCCAGGCTGGCCGGACCCCAGCCATGCACAAATTCATGCATCAGGCTTCTAACACACACACACACACACACACACACACACACACACACACATACACACATACACTCTGAGTGGCCAGATTATTATGCATTCAGAGATCATAATAACCTGGCCACTCAATGTAGTCTGACACTCCAGGAATGACAATGTACCACAGACTATCGTAATGAGCTCAAACAGAAGAAACAAGGACATAGGGGAAGAGTTCTGCTCCCACTGTAGGGCCAAAATCACAGTTTCAGTTTTGCTGGCATTTTCATCTTAATCACCCGAAATAGAGATTCATTCACAACAAGCTATGCAAAAAAAAAAAAAAAAAGAGGACTAGTGGGAGGGATAACTCAATTTGCAGATTGTCCTAAAATCCATTTTGTTAGCCTTCAGAGTGCTTCGCCTTTGGAATGTGTTTTGAGTCTGTTGGGGGCAGCCATTGCAGACTTGTGGTTGAATTTGGTATGCACCACGCATCCTAAGATTGCATTGTCTGAGTGAACTGGAGGCATCCCAGACACTCAGGGAAATTCCATATACCCACAGAAGAGTATGTTCTTGCACCTCAACCCGTGGCTTCCATAATGGCTGTGATTCCACCTTGTTTAAGATGAGCCGCTTGCCGAGACCGGTTTGGCTCAGTGGATAGAGCGTCGGCCTGCGGACTGAAGGGTCCCGGGTTCGATTCCGGTCAAGGTCATGTACCTTGGTTCCGGGCACATCCCCAGTAGGGGGTGTGCGAGAGGCAGCTGATCGATGACTCTCTCTCATCAATGTTTCTGACTCTCTGTCCCTCTCTCTTCCTCTCTGTAAAAAAAAAATCAATAAAATATATATATTAAAAAAAAAAAAAAGATGAGCCGCTTGTAGATAATGGAGTTGACGAAGCAAACATGATAACAGGCTGTTTTTTGTCTGATAAGATCCAAACACCTGTTTGGTACCCCTCGGAGTCCCCTTGGAACGCTGGCTGTTGCCAGCCCGGCTTCTACCGCGCCCTGCCCGGTCCCTGCCAGCCCGTGTGGTTCCTTCCTCAGGCTCTTCACCTTCAGAACGGAGACAAGAACTGCCTGGTGGCCCGCTCCAAGTGCTACCTGAAGCTGGGCGAGTTGGAGAAGTCCCTGAAGGATGCTGAGGCTTCCCTCCAGGGTGACCCGACTTTCTGCAAGGTGACTGAGAACTCCAACCGGCTTTCACCACCGCCGCTGTCCGCAGCACCCTCCGGTTGGAAGTGGTAGAAGAACCACCAGCCAGGCTAAGCCTAGAGTTTGACACCATTTTCTCTCTCTGGATAGGCCACTTGCCTAGCTCCCTGCCTCGGCATCCCAACCTTGACCCCCAACCCAAGCCCCCTCTGTCCCGCCACACCCGAATTCGGGAATGCCCTCGTCTGTCCGCCTCGATCTGACTTCCTCTCGTTTCAGGGCATTTTGCAAAAGGCGGAGACCCTATACACCATGGGAGACTTTGAGTTTGCCCTGGTGTTCTATCACCGCGGCTATAAGCTGCGGCCTGATCGGGAATTCAAGGTCGGGATTCAGAAAGCCCAGGAAGCCATCAACAACTCTGTGGGAAGTGAGTGGCGGTGGGACCTGTGCCCTTCTCCAGGAAGTCTGGGCCCTCGGTGGTGACCCCCAGGAGGCCTACGGGGGAGTCCCAGGCTTGGATTTGGGTGCTGCCAATTTGGCTGAAGATTAGGCACTGTTCACTGGGAGGACCAATCCCCGGTCCACTACAAATGAGCACTGATTATCCTCAATGCCAGAGAAGAGGGGCTGTTTCCCTCAAGTCATGTGAATATGCCTGTTTTGGGCCTGGTATCGTGGGGTTGCATGGAGTCTAGTCTTCCCTAGTCTCTGGCTTCTGCCCTTACCACCTGTGCACCAAGAGCTGGCCTTGTGCTGGGGGAGGAGGAAGGAGAGAGAGAGAGCTTGCCGGTGGGGATGGCTGGGTGTGGAAGCGGATGGCGTGGAGAGCTCTCTTTGTTTGGAGATCTGGCTGCCCTGGTCCTGGGCTAGCGGGGGCTGCCTAGCCTCCCACAAGAGCATCACACAAAGCACCACGGACCATTTGCCTGCCAGGCTGGCTCAGGGCCAGCTTTGCAACAGTACCCTCCACCCCCCTGCCAAAGGCAGCCGTTTCCACATAAAAATATGGGATAGCAGGGGGCCGTGTGTCCCAGGTGAGCCGTGTGTCCCGGGTGAACCGTGTGTCCCAGGGGGGAAGCAGTGGGACCCGGGGGGAGGGGCGGTGTGAACCAGAGGAGGAGCGGACTCTATTCGTGTGGTCCTGAGATAGTCACCATAAAACAAGCAGACTGCCAAATGACAGCGGGGAGGGGAAGGAGACCTGGGGGGAGATAAGAGAACAACCGAAGGACTGGTATGCATGCATATAAGTACAACCAATGAACACAGAACTCTGGGGAGGGAGGGCATGAATGGGAGGTGGGGGGGGGGGCAATGGTAATCTATGTACACATATAATACCTTAATAAAAAAAAAGGAAAACAAAATATGGGATAGGCCACGCAGGGGGTGTGGTCGACCTGAGCCCCAGCTTCTGTCCTTGCAGCTCCTTCTTCAATTAAGCTGGAGAACAAAGGAGACCTGTCCTTCTTAAGCAAGCAGGCTGAGGTAAGGGCCCTGGTTCTGAGGCTGCAACCGTCCAGGGAAGAGGCCACGTGTACCTGAGGCGCACAAGTCTCTGTGGCCCTGTGGCCCCGTGGCCTGGAAACCAGCTCCTACCCATCCCAGGCAGCCACGGGGGTCTGCCCCAGCTCGACAGGGGTCCTGACAGTCTAGCTGTCATTCCTGGGCAGAAACACACCCTGGGTTTCAGCCCACGGGGAGGTCCTGGAGGGAGAGTTTGGGGTCACAGAGTCTGGGCCCCTGGGTGCTCCGTGCGCCTTGCTGAGGCTCTGCCGGGGGTTGCTCTGTCTTCCCAGAATATGAAGGCCCTGCAGAAGCCGCATCCCCTGAAACAGACCTCATACTACACCAAGACCCAGTCCAAGCGGAGGGGCTCGGTCAAGAGTGAGAAGACTGTGCGCCAGCTCCTCGGCGAGCTCTACGTGGACAAGGAGTACCTGGAGAAACTCCTCCTGGACGAAGGTCTCGGGCTCGTTGTTTGCAACAGGGAACGGGGCGAAGGGGAGCTGGAGTGGATGCATGGCGCCCGGGGCAGAGGCCGCCGACTCTAGCATACTGGCCAACCTGTTCCCATGGGCAGGCTTTCCTCTCTTACAGACGGGGAAACTGAGGCGCAGAAAGGTTAAGTCACTTAAGGCCATCATGCCTGGGTAAGCAGCTGTAGAGCTCTCAGATTTGGGCCCAGGAAGTTCAAGTCCAAAACTTGTGCCCTTGAGCACTATGGCGTCTTGGTAGGGAGCTCCGAAGATTTGGGCTCCTCTACCACCGTGTCCCTGAAGGGGGTGTCCCCCTGGCCTTCAGGAACGACAAAGGGAAAAGAATCCCAGCTGGGAGGTGCTAGGAGGGGGACCTGAGGACACTGGTACTAGAATGCCCCACACCTCATCCGGTACAACCCTTCCTTTTATTTATTTTTTTGTAAAAAATTGTTTTTATTGATTTCAGAGAGGAAGGGAGAGGGAGATAGAGATAGAAACGTCAATGATGAGCCCTGACTGGTTTGGCTCAGTGGATAGAGCGTCGGCCTGCAGACTGAACGGTACCAGGTTCGGTTCTGGTCAAGGGCAGGTACCTTGGTTGCGGGCACATCCCCAGTAGGGAGTGTGCAAGAGGCAGCTGATAGTTTCTCTCTCATCGATGTTTCTAACTATCTCTCTCCCTTCCTCTCTGTAAAATATCAATAAAATATATTTTAAAAAAAGAGAGAGAGAAAGAAACATCGATGATGAGAAAGAATCATTGATCTGCTGCTTCTTGCATGCCTCCTACTGGGGATCAGCCTGAAACCCAGGCATGTGCCCTGACTGGGAATCGAACTATGACCTCCTGGTTCCTAGGTTGACATTCAATCACTGAGCCATGCCGGTCAGGCCAAATCTTCCTTTTAGAAATAAAGAAAAGAGAGGCCCTGGAAAGGGAGTAACTTGTTCAGGTCGACAAGCACGTTAATGGCGGAGCTGATGCCAGAGCCCACCCTCCTAACCTGGTCCCCCAGCCTTTCGAACCCGCTGTGCTGGCAGCTGCAGGGCATAGGACGAGGCCTTGAAATGAATGCGTGCCTCACAAAACCACGCCGGATGGTTCTTCCACTGGCTGATGAGCTTGCGCAGGGACCACGCTTGCATCAAATGTCTTTTCCCCAGAGCCGACGGCCAAGGCCGACTGCAGGATTCCTCGCAGGTCTGTCCCAGGGCGGCTCCTCTGCTGGCTCAGCTCCAATGCTGCCCTCCCCAGAGGAGCTTCTGTGGAGGGAAGGGGCCTGATCCCTCCAGTGGGCCCTGCCGCTCTGCTCCCAGCTCTAACCTCTGCTCGGGCGGCGGGCAAGGCTGGCACACCCTCCAGCTCCCAGCTGGCACTGGCCCACTTTGCACCTGGGGACTCACCGGCACTGGCAACTCGGGCCAGGCTGTGCGTTTAGACCAGGGGTGGGGAAACTTTTTGACCCGAGGGCCACAATGGGTTCTTAAACTGGACCGGAGGGCCAGAACAAAAGCAACCTGACCACGCTGGCACTCCCATCTTGGGCTGCTGGTGAAGGAGCGGAGGGGAGAGCAAGAGAACCCTCCGCTCTGCTCTTTCGGCTCCGCGGGCCGGATAGAACAGCCGAACGGGCCGGATCCGGCCCACGGGCCGTCGTTTGCCCACGGCTGGGTTAGACGGTCTCTGCTTGAAATGGGGGAGCCCGGGAGGCTGGGGGCTCCCCATCAGCTGCCCCTTCTGTTTGTCAGCTGCTAAGATACCTCGCACGAAGCTCTGTACCGCGGGGAAGCCGGGAAGGGAAGGGCTCTGGCCTCACCTGGGCCCAGATGGACCCGCTCTGCCACCCGTGGGCTCTGGCTTTGCTCAGTGTTTCTGCAGCTCCAGGCAGAGCGCCCCCCACAGGGCCCAGGAGTGGGGAGCTCCTCGGATGCCCATTCTGGCGGGTTCTCCCCACGCCCTCCCCCACAGACCTGATCAAAGGCACCATCAAGCACGGCCTGACGGTGGAGGACCTCATCATGAACGGCATCAACTACCTGGACTCCCGCAGCAACTTCTGGAGGCAGCAGAAGCCCATCTACGCCCGCGAGCGCGACCGGAAGCTGATGCAAGAGCAGTGGCTGCGCAACCGCAAACGCCGCCCCTCTCAGACGGCCCGCTACATCCTCAAGAGCCTGGAGGACATCGACATGCGTGGGTGCCGTGGACGGCGTGGGCTCCCGCGGGCTGTGGACGGCGTCTGGGGGCGGGGTGTGTGTGTGGGGGGGTCCCCTCCCCTCCGTCCACATCCCTCTTCCCTCCCCAGTGCTGACCAGCGGCAGCGCCGAAGGCAGCCTCCAGAAGGCCGAGAAGGTGCTGAAGAAGGTGCTGGAGTGGAACAAGGAGGAGGTGCCCAACAAGGACGAGCTGGTGGGGAACCTGTACAGCTGCATCGGGAACGCCCAGATCGAGCTGGGCCTGATGGTCGCCGCCCTGCAGAGCCACCGGAAAGACCTGGAGATCGCCAAGGAATAGTGAGTGCCCCGGCCGAGGCCGGGCGGCCTGCAGAGGAGCTGGGCGGGCCTGGGTGTCTGGGCCTCTCGCCTGGGCTCTGGTGGCTGACCCCCCCCCCCCCGTCTCCTCCCGGGAAGAGGGGGGTGGGTGGGGGTGGGGTGGGGGAGCCTGGGGGTGCAGAAGGAGGAGTCATCTGCCCGGGCCTGAGGGTAAAGGGGGCTGAAGGAGGCGGTTGGCCTTTTTGCCACAAAGCGGGAGGGCACTGGCCCCCAACGCGACAAAGCTCCCAGCCGTCTGGCATTTTCATCCTGACACCATGTCGGCGAGCCTCCCTCAACCCCAGGCACGCAGAGGCCGCCAGCGCCGGGAGCACAGCAGAGCCCAGACAGACACACACACACACACACATACACACACACACACACACACACACACACACACGAGGGCCGTTCCCCTGCGGGTGGGAGCGGGGAGGGGCGTCGCTCACAAGTCACCATGGTGACCAGGGTGGCGGAGGAGAAGCCCAGGCCCCCCTGCTAGCAGCAGCATGTTTCAGGAGCCCTCGGCAGGCCTGTGGGGAGGCACTGAGGTGGGAGCGGGGGGGAGGGGGGGGCTGAGGCTGGGAGCACTGGGTGCACCGGGTGGGGGGGGGGATGGGGAGTGGGGGGGGAGTGGGCCCGAGGAGGCTGGACCGAGGGGGCGGGGCCGGATCCAACCAGGGCCTTGCAGGCCACGGCGCTGACCAAGTGCCTGGGCTCTGCAGTCCGTCCGGCCGACCCGGCCAACCCGGGCCTCGGAACTGTGTCTGTGAGCTGCGGCGGGACCTCTGACCCGGCCCTTCGCCGCTCTCAGCCTCAGGAGGGCGCAGCAGCAGCCCCGCCTGAGGGGGGGCGGGGGGACGGGGTGCGGCGTGCTCACGGGGACCGCAGGCCTTTGCCGTGTCGTCATCCCGGACTCCCTCCCAAGCCACAGACCTGCACAGCCAACGGGTCCCACGGCATTCCCACTTGGATGTTCCACAGGACCGGCAGGAGGTGTATGCTGAGTGGCTGAGTAAACAGTGTTCCTTAAACCAAGTCAGTTCCTTTTGGACATCCGCAAAGGCCGCCAGTCTTTTTTTTTATATATATATATATATATATATTTTATTGATTTTTCACAGAGAGGAAGGGAGAGGGATAGAGAGCTAGAATCGTCGATGAGAGGGAAACATCGACCAGCTGCCTCCTGCACACCCACTACTGGGGATGTGCCCGCAGCCAAGGTACATGCCCCTGACCGGAATCGAACCCGGGACCTTTCAGTCCGCAGACCGACGCTCTACCACTGAGCCAAACTGGTTTCGGCTGCACTCTGATTTTTTAACCCACTGCCTCTGGGATGACGACGTGTCATTCACAGACATTGCCAGTGCCGAGCCACTGGGAGCGCGCAGACTGCCGCCCGTGTTTGTTGTTATAAACAGGGCCTTAGTGCGGGTTCTTGCCACATGGTCTTCCTGAGGAAAGTTCCAGAGAGGAGTTGCTAGGTCGAAGGGACAGCTTTGCCAGCTGTGGATTGACGGCCCCAGGAAGGCCAGATAGCATTCCTTCCCAGCTGCAGGGTGTGAGAGGCCCCGTGCCAGCCCTGCTGGCCTGGGCGGTCCTCACCCGGACCCCGAGCCCCGGGGCCAGGGCCCTGTCTCCGCCCTCCTGTCCTTTCCGCTTCCATACGGCCTACGACGCCCAACCGCTAGCGAACAACCTGTCATCATTCTCCCCCTCAGCGACCTTCCTGACGCCAAGTCCAGAGCCCTTGACAACATCGGCAGGGTTTTTGCCAGAGTTGGGAAATTCCAGCAAGCCATTGACACGTGAGTGACCAAGGACTCCCACCCTCACACCAGACTCCCCGCCTGGACCCAGGATGCCAGGAAACGGGGCATTGGAAGATCGGGTCTGGGCCCCAGCTCTGCGAGGCGGCCTCAGAAAAGCCCCTTTGTAAACTCAGGGGCTCATCCGTCAAATTAATTAATAGACTAGAACAGCCGTGGGCAAACTACGGCCCTCGGGCCGGATCCCGCCCGTTCGGCTGTTCTATCCGGCCCGCGGAGCCGAAAGAGCGGAGGGTTCTCTTGCTCTCCCCTCCGCTCCTTCACCAGCAGCCCAAGAGGAGAGTGCCAGCATGGTCAGGCTGCTTTTGTTCCGGCCCTCCGGTCCAGTTTAAGAGCCCATTGTGGCCCTGGAGTCAAAAAGTTTGCCCACCCCTGGGCTAGGGTCATTTCTCAGAAGGTCTCAGGGATAAGAAACGCCTCGAGCATTTGTCAGGGGTGTGAATTACAGGCCCAGGCTGACACTCTAGCCACTGAGCCAAACTGGTTAGGGCTATTCTTTTTTTTTTTTTTTTTTTTTAAGTATTTTTATTGATTTCAGAGGAAGGAAGAGGGAGAGAGAGACAGAAACATCAGTGATGAGAGAGAATCATTGATCAGCTGCCTCCTGCACGCCTCACGCTGGGGACCGAGGCCGCACCCTTGGTATGCGCCCTCACTGGGAATTGAACTGTGTGACCTCTTGACCCTCAACCACTGAACCAACCCAGCCGGGCAAGGGCAAGAGTATCCTTACATGTTATTTTTATGTTATTTCAAATGATATTTTGTAACCATTATTTGCAACGGCTGTATCAAGTTTGATCTCATAGATTTCCCAAAACAGTGTTGGAAGCTTTAAAAAATGTTACTGTTAAGGGCTGTTCCTATTCTGCCCCCAGCAGGAGGCCTGGGGGTGGGGGATGGGATGGGGATGGGGTTAGAGTGGAAGGAGCTGACCTGGCTGGCCATCCCCAGGTGGGAGGAGAAGATCCCTCTGGCGAAAACCACTCTGGAGAAGACCTGGCTGTTCCACGAGATCGGCCGCTGCTACCTGGAGCTGAACCAGCCCCTGCAGGCCCAGAGCTACGGCGAGAAGTCCCAGCAGTGCGCCGAGGAAGAAGGGGACATCGAGTGGCAGCTGAACGCCAGCGTGCTGGTGGCTCAGGCACAAGGTATGGGCTCGGACAGGACACCCTGCCTCCCCCAGCCCGTGGGCCTGGGCGGGGAGCCCTGTGGCCAAACCTCCCATCCCAGCGTGCCCCTGCCCAGGTGAGTTCTGATTCTGAGAGTGGGGCCCGGCCCCTCCCTTTGGCCGGGGTCAGTGCCTCCTTTGGGCCGAGCTCAGTTAGGGCTGAGGGCGTCCTGAGCGCTGGCCCTGCTCTGGAGCTCAGCTGCAGACCGGCACCGCGCTGGGGCCCCGTCAAAACAGCGCCACCTGCTGTCGCCTCGGTGCTCTGTACATCTGCGTTCCTGCACGTAATCACTCTGCAAGCTGGTGATGCAGACAGCATTGTCCTCATTGTAAATGTGGGGAGACTGAGGCCCTGTTTCAGCAGACTGCCCCAGGTCACACGAGGGGACTTTCTGGAGCAGTGGAAATGTTTTTAAAACTGGGTTGTGGTGATTATTGTGCAACTCTATACATTTACTACAAGTCATTGAACTGTATATACTTAGACATGGGTGCATTTTATAATATGTGAATTACATCTCAGTGAAATTGTTTTTAAAAAGCCAGCAAGGGGAAGGGGGGCGTGAAGAAACAGATGAAACAAAGCTGGCAATATTTTTAAAAAATATATTTTTATTGATTTTTGACAGATAGGAAGGGAGAGAGATAGAGAGCTAGAAACATCGATGAGAGAGACACATCGACCAGCTGCCTCCTGCACACCCCCCACTGGGGATGTGCCCGCAACCAATGTACATGCTCTTGACCGGAATCGAACCTGGGACCTTTCGGTCCGCAGGCCGATGCTCTATCCACTGAGCCAAACCGGTTTCGGCAAGGCTGGCAATATTTTGATAATTGTTGAAGCTGGTGTGTGATGGGGGTTCATTATACTATCCCTTTTACCCTGGTGTACATTTGAAATCCTATATAACGAAAGGCTAATGTGCAAATCGACTGAACAGCAGAACGACCGGTCGCTATGACACACACTGACCACCAGGGGGCAGATGCTCAAGGCAGGAGCATCCCTTGGTGATCAGCGTGCTCCCACAGGGGGATCAGCACTCAGGCAGAAGCCCTGAGCCGCTGGGCCTCTAGGATTTCATAATATAATATTAAACAAGAAGTGGCTCCAGGTCACAGGCTAACAGGCGATGGGGCTGGGACTGGAACCCAGTTCTGTCCGACTCCAAGCTCGGGCTTTGCAAAGCTGCGCTAAGCTGCCCCTGCCCCGGGCACACAGCTGACCTCGGCGAGGGAGGGCATGTGGCCAGCGCTACGATCAGAGGCATAATCGTTCACTTACTCATGCCGCAGATACAGACTTGGTGCCTTCTCCGTGGACAATAGTGAGCAAAACCATTGACAAGTCCCTGCCCTCCTGTCTGAAGAGGTTAACTTTAGGGAATATATATATTATTGACTTTTTTACAGAGAGGAAGGGAGAGAGAGCCAAAAACATTGATGAGAGAGAAACATCAATTAGCTGCCTCCTGCACACCCCTTACTAGGGATGTGTCCGTAACCAAGGTACATGCCCTTGATGGAAATCGAACCTGGAACTCTCCAGTCCGCTGAGCCAAATCAGTTAGGGCTGAAGAGGTTAACTTTTTAAAAATATATATATTTTATTGATTTTTTTTTTAACAGAGATCAAGGGAGAGAAGAGATAGAGAGCTAGAAACATCGATGAGAGAGAGACATCAACCAGCTGCCTCCTGCACCCCCCTCCCGCCCCCCACTGTTGATGTGCCCGCAACCAATGTACATGCCCTTGACCAGAATAGAACCTGGGACCTTTCAGTCCACAGGCCGACGCTCTACCCACTGAGCCAGACCGGTTAGGGCTGAAGAGGTTAACTTTTAAGCAGACACTGGAAGGATGGGAAGGCACCAGCTGTTTTTTAAGAGCTGAGGTCAGAGCTGTCCGGCTGGAGGAGCAGCGTTCGGGGAAGTGGGAGGAGCCGCGCTGGTTGCGTGAGCCGGAGGAGACCCACGTCCGAGACCCACGTCCGTGGGAGCCCGGGGTCAGGGAGGAAGGAGGCTGAGGAGCGGCCGGATCACAGGGCCCCGTGGGCCTTGTCACAAACCACAGACTCTTCCCTAAAAGCACAGAAAAGGCACGGAAAGCTTTAAACCTAAATCGCAGAACCGTTTCCTGTTCTTAGGGGGGCACTGTGTAAGCTGAAGGGGTGGCGGACGTGCCCCTCAGGAGGACGTTGTCCTGAGTCCACTCCGAGGACGCGTTGGCCCCGAGGTCCCTGTGGAACCGGGCCACCCCCTCCTGGTCCCAGCTGCCCCGCTCCGGAGTTAAAAAGCCAAACGCAGCACAGCCTAGGGCAGTGGTGGGCAAACCGCGGCTCGAGAGCCGCGTGCAGCTCTTTGGTCCCTTGAGTGTTCTCACGCCACTTCTTCAAAATAGACTCGCCTAGACGGAAAACCGACTTCTGCGCATGGGCCACGAAGTTTCAGTCGCACTGTGCGTGCACGCCCATCCGTATTAAGACCATCGGAAAACACAGATATCTACATTACGATTCATAACAGTAGCTAAGTTACAGTTAGGAAGTAGCAACGAAGATAATTTTATGGTTGGCGGTCACCACAACATGAGGAGCTGCGTTAAAGGGTTGAGGCATTAGAAAGGTTGAGAACCACTGATCTCGGCGATTGGTGTAAAGAATAAAGTAATATGTGAGTGTGCAAGCACTGAGAACACTCAGGAAGCACTAATCTCTTCCTTCCTGCCCCCTCCCTAACTTCTCGTAAGTGTCTCTCACAATGAGAGAATGTTGCAGGCATCAGAAAAACCTCTTTATGGCTCAACAAAAATGTAGGTATACATCTCCATCCTCTTAAAAAATTTTTTTATTGATTTTAGAGATGGAGAGGGAGAGATAGAAACATCAGTGATGAGAGAAAATCATTGATCGGCTGCCTCCTACACGCCCCCTTCTGGGGATCAAGCCAGCAACCCAGGCATGTGCCCTGACTGGGATCGAACTATGACCTCTTGGTTCAACCACTGAGCCACCCTGGCCGGGGTCTGCAAAGTCCTTTAAACATTTGAGCGAATATTTTAAAAATACAGATTTCCTTTTTGGGACCATCTAGAGATAGGACGGGATGGAGCTGTGGGCCCCTGACCCGGAGACGCACAATGTGGGCCCAGGCCCCCGCCCCTCACTGATCCCTTTGAATGGCAGAGGCCCCTGGCTCAGCCCCCCGTCCTGTCTTCAGAGGGGGGACGGTCCAGGAAAGCTCCGGGCTGCCTCTGGCTCACACAGGCCCCCCCTGCCCGGGAGGGGGAGGGCCGGCCAGGCCAGGGGCTCCCGAGGGAGGCCGGTCCTGCAGCCCCCAGCGTCACCCCCACCTGTGTGTGCCCCCTGTGCTCCCCCAACGTCACCCCCACCTGTGTGTGCCCCCCTCTATTCCCCCAACGTCACGCCCACCTGTGTGTGCCCCCCTCTATTCCCCCAGCGTCACCCCCACCTGTGTGTGCCCCCTGTGCTCCCCCAACGTCACCCCCACCTGTGTGTGCCCCCTGTGCTCTCCCAATGTCACAATCACCTGTGTGTGCCCCCTGTGCTCCCCCAACGTCACCCCCACCTGTGTGTGCCCCCTGCGTTCCCCCAATGTCACCCCCACCTGTGTGTGCCCCCTGCGTTCCCCCAACGTCACCCCCACCTGTGTGTGCCCCCCTCTATTCCCCCAACGTCACGCCCACCTGTGTGTGCCCCCCTCTATTCCCCCAACATCACGCCCACCTGTGTGTGCCCCCCAACGTCACGCCCACCTGTGTGTGCCCCCTGCGCTCCAGTGAAGCTGAGGAACTTCGAGTCGGCCGTGAACAACTTCGAGAAGGCGCTGGAGAAAGCGAAGCTGGTCCACAACAACCAGGCGCAGCACGCCATCCTCAGCGTGAGCCTCTCCGGGGCCGCGGGGCGGGGTGGGGGGGTGGGGAGAGGGGGGCACAGCCCCGGGCCTTCCTGCAGAGACCCGTGCCCGCAGCTGCAGGGCGCTGCCTTCCAGCGTCTGCCCCTGCCGCCCATTCCCATAGCAACGTGCGCACACAGTGTTTTTGAAAAAAACAAAAAATGGCAAGGCAGGTCTTACAAAACATATTTTTACCTTTACTCTGGGCGCTGACATTCCTTATCCTATTTTATTTTTCACTTTCATCCTATTTTATTTTTCGGTGTGACGTTGAACCTCACTCAAAGATATTTTTTCTTTCTTTTTAAAAAATATATTTTATGGATTTTTTTTTTCAGAGAGAAAGAGAGAGGGATAGAGAGTTAGAAACATCGATCAGCTGCCTCTTGCACACACACACACCCCGCCCCCACTGGGGATGTGCCCGCAGCCAAGGTACGTGCCCTTGACCGGAACAGAACCTGGGACCCTTGAGTCTGCAGGCTGATGCTCTATCCACTGAGCCACACCGGTTAGGCACGAGGCTATTTTTCCATTGAATTTTAGAGAGAGTGGAAGGGAGGGGGAGAGACAGAGAGAGAAATATCAGTGTGAGACACACACTGATCAGCTGCCTCCCACATGGGCCCGGACCAGGGCCAAGCATGGAGCCGGCAACCACGGTACGTGCCTTGGGCTGGAATCGAACCTGGGACCTTTCAGTCCGCAGGTGACGCTCTATCCACTGAGCCAAACCGGTTTCGGCTTTCATTTTCTTGTATTTAATGCCAGTGGAGACCTACATTGACTTCAGAACAAAACCCCCGCCTCCTCCAGGAGACCACAGGCAGCACCGTGAGGTTGCCTCCCTCCCTCGCTGCACCTGCACCTGCGCTGCTCGGCGAGGCCACCGCCGGCCTTGTGGGCGTTTAAGCGAACGCGACGGCGGCAACGTTGCCGTTCAAGTTCAGCCCCTCGGCCACGCCGGCCACACTGGCCACACTGGCCACGCCTCAGGGCCGCACAGCCACCCTGGCTAGGCAGCCCCGGAGTGCAGGCCCCGAGCAATCCCATCCCGGCTGCAATGTCTGCGGGGCGGCGCGGGCCTGGCCGCGGCCACGGAGCAGACACACAGCTGAGGCCACGAGGCCGGCGGGCAGCCTCCGGAGGGCCAGCACGCTAACCTGGCACACGCACGGGCCGCGCAGCGGGAGTCGCCCGGCCACCTCCCTCCCGCGGCCCGGCAGACCGCTGCCCCTCTGCTGTCCGCGTCCAACTCCAGAGCCCCACCAGCACGTGGCTGGCCCCAGGAGGCGGCGGCCGCGGTGAATGAAACCGGCCCTCATCTGGGGAGCTTGCCCAGTGCTTGGAAGAGGCCGTCTGCATAACGGGGGGCGGGGGGTGAGGAGGGCAGCGGGAACCGCGTGGAGGTGTGGCAGGCACCCAGGAAAGAAGGGAGGAGGGGCCCTGGGAAGGGACCCCCTGACATGCTGCCGTTGGAGGTGGACCTCCTGGTGCAGGGGTGGGCAAACTTTTTGACTTGAGGGCCACCATGGGTTCTTAAACTGGACCGGAGGGCCGGAACAAAAGCAACCTGACCATGCTGGCACTCTCATCTTGGGCTGCTGGTGAAGGAGCGGAGGGGAGAGCAAGAGAACCTCCACTCTTTCGGCTCCACGGGCCGGATGGAACAGCCGAACGGGCCGTAGTTTGCCCACGGCTGTCCTGGTGGCTTTGAAGGACAAGGAAGGCCGGGGTGGCCAGGCCGCAGGCACGGAGGCTGTGGGTGTTGGCGCTCTGTGGAGGCGGAAAAGGAGGCCCGGGCCTGGGGCCAGGAGTTGGGCCACGACGGCAGCAGGACTCGGGGCAGAGAACCCCGGGCAGTTGGTGGGCCAGCCTGGGCTGGAAGGTCTAGGAACCACGGAGGAGCCGCTGGCCCACTTGGGATTTTAGGGGGTGCGGTCATAATTGGTGAGGACCGCGGTGAAACCACATTTCCCCTGTCACGGTGGAGACGTCACTCCCAAGCAAGACACCCCCCCCCCCCCATAGGGCGGTCTGCGCCCTGCTTCCCGGCCCAGGGCGACTCCAGCCTGTCGCCTTCTCTGTGGACCGGGGTTGGCTCCCTGCACGCGCACCTCGCCTTCGAACCCGGCCCCCAGAGGGGGCACGCTCCCCTTCACCAGCCCAGCCACATGCTCCTCGGCTCCCCCAATGAATCCTCTTCCGTACGCTCACCCTGCAAATGGTGGGGGACCGGCGGCCCGGCGGCTAAACTCAGGGCCTGCTTGCTGGTCAAGTCACGCCGACGGCCTCTTTCAACCTCTGGGCAGCCCGGGGTGTCCGGTCCAAAGGTGTCAGCCACGGTGCTGGCCCGCAGGAAGCGTGGTGTCAGCGGGAGACACAACCCTCTTGTGGGTGACAGTGCAGGGGGGACCAGGGGGTTCAGAGGGAGAGAGCCCGGCGGGAAGGCGGGGCTGGGGCCACCTTGAGGACCGAGCGGGGTTTTGAAAGGTCGAGAGGCAGAGAGAAGTGTCTGTGGGGCCAGACAACCCCACGGCCCTACGTGACCTGGGACCAGGCCCTGACCTTCTACCCACCTGGGCTGGCATCGCCAGGAAGGAAGGCGCGCAGGGGTGCAGACGCGCGTCTGGGCCTGGTGGTCGTTGGGTAGATGGTGCTCGGTGCCTGCTGGTGCTCCCCCCTCCCCCCCCTCCCCCCGTGCAGAGTCTGCCCCCGAGATGCGCACAGGCTGAGCGGCAGGCCCCAGGCCCACGCCGCCGCAGGTCTGAGTGCCCTCCTTGGCTTGCTGACCTGCTGCAGGCTTGGGCACCTGCCCTGTGTCTTTGCATTGGCTGAAGCCCAAGGAATCTTTGTAAAAAGGCGGAAACTGGTAGGTAGGGACACACCCTTCCCAAATGCCCGCCGTGGCCCTGCAGTCATGTCTCTCCTGCCACGTCGCCCGGGTACGTCTAAGATCCCCGTCTGTGCCCACTCAGCGCCAGGCAGGAGTCCTCAGAGGAGCCGGGCGCAGAGGAGGGGGCAGGGTTCGGGCAGAGCCTGCTTCCTGGGCTGGGACGTGCGCGGGTGAAAGGGGAAGGGCAGGTGCCAAATAGGGGTTATGAGCGTTCACCGGCTCCTCTACCGCCCACAGGCTTTGGACGACGCCAACAAGGGCATCATTGAGGAGCTGAAGAAGACGAGCTACAGGGACACATTCAAAGAGAAGAAAGAGAAAGGTGGGTGAGTGCCTGGAGCGCCCGAGGCAGCAGCTTCAGGAGGGCCCCCCTGCGTTCTCCCTGTCGCCCCCGTGCGCAGCCGCTGGGCCCGGGCGGAGCGCTGCCCACCGGCATTCTGACTCCAGGGAGGCGACGCAGCCCCCCGTGGGCTGGGGTCTGAGCCCACTTCTGTATGTCTCCAATGAATTCCTCGAGAATTTGCTGAGCACCGGTCACATGCCAGTGAGGTGTGAGATGTGGGGGAGACAGAGGCTCAGCGCACCCCTCCCCTCTCCCCCGCCCCGGGAGGAGCCGGGAGCCCAGTGGGACAGCCAGACATGGAGTCGTCCCTGACCGGCCAGCGCTGACCCCTGAGCACAGGCCGAGCACAAAGGGGAAAAACGTTGTCTCTCTCAGGCTCCAGAAGAGGCCCGAGGCTTCTCCGGGTGCGAGGAGGGAGAGGGAGGGCATTCAGGAGCAAAAACGGAGGCAGGGCGACAGCTGCTTACACGTGTGGGCTCTTCCGGGGTGCCAGGCGCTGGGTGAGCACCGCGTTCAGCCCTCGCCACCCAGTTTGGGGGCAGTGGAGGCTGAGGGAACAAACCTGAGTGACCTGCCTAGGTCACACAGCAGCCTGGCTCAGAGCCACACTGCCCCCCGCTTCCACGAGCTTTGGGACCGACATGGGTGGAGGAGGGGGAGGAGGGGGGGAGGGGGAGGAAGGGGCAGGGAGCAGAGGGTCGGAGCTTAGGCTGCGGTGCAGAGACGCGGACAGACCTGCTGTAGCGCGTGCTTCCTCCCAAGGCCGCGGGGAGCGCAGAGGCCTTTGCTGGCTCCAAGAGGCTCTCGGGGGAAGTGAGGGAGGAGGAGGGGGCTCGGACTCCAGGCCCCCGGCCCGCCTGAGTCATTAGGGTGGACCCCAGAGGGGATGGGTGACAGAAACTGATCTCCATTCGGTGCTCCCGACGTGCCAGGCACTCTCCTCGGGGCTTTATACACGAGGTCCCGACCCTGGTCCGGCAGGGACACTATCAAATACGCATTCCTATCTGCTGGATGCGATGGGTGGCACGGAGGCAGAGCGCGAGGGTCACCGTGGTTTCTGTCTCTGGAAGCCTGGCTCTAGACCAGGGGTGGGCAAACTTTTTGACCCGAGGGCCACCATGGGTTCTTACACGGGACCGGAGGGCCGGAACAAAAGCAACCTGACCATGCTGGTGCTCTCATCTCGGGCTGCTGGTGAAGGAGCGGAGGGGAGAGCAAGAGAACCCTCCGCTCTTTCGGCTCCGCGGGCCGGATGGAACAGCCGAACGGGCCGGATCCGGCCCTCGGGCCGTAGTTTGCCCACGGCTGCTAGACCTAGGCGTTAGCCGCGGTCTGCGCCGCCCCCGGTGCCAGGACAGCCGCCTGCCCCTCTGAGGTGCCCTGGCCCAATCGCGGTTACTCTGTGCAGCCAAGCGGACAGAGCCGCCTCCAGGCACCGCGGGGAAGCCCTCTCTGGCCCAGGCGCGGTGATGGGGATCCGGGTGCGGGGTTCTCGGGCACCTGAACCCTTTATCATTCAGCATCTGCCATGGGGCGGCTGGCTGGATGCCCTCAGAGAGGCTCAGCCTCCCCACATGCCCTTGGGGCTGCTCTCGGAGGCCACAGGAGCAGTAGAGGGGAAGGGACACACCCGGGGAACGGCAAGGGCCCATGCAGCCTCCCTCTCACTGCCCTCGCCAACCTGGGCGGGCCCGAGCCAGGGAAGGCGTCCTCAAGGGGAAGGCAGGCCCTGAGGCCGGGGCCGCAGCCAGGCGGGCATTTCCCTCCCGGAACAGCAGGTGGCAGCATTGCCTATGTCCTCACCCGCAAACAGCAGGTGGCAGCCCTTTCCCACCTGTGCGGGGAGGGCCCGCAGGCACCGCGAGAGGGGCTCCCGGGAAGAGAATGTGGGGGCGACTCAGGAGGAAATGGGCGACTTTTCTCTGTCACTGGTTAACAACAAGGAGTGAGGATCCCTCTGGCTGTAAAAGGGCTCTCCCGCTGAACAGCCTGCCCCTGCGTGACCAGGGAGCCTCCCAACGCAGGACGGACCTTGCTTCCCGGGGACAGAGAGGAATGCGGAGTGGGCGCGCTGAAGAAAAGACCCCTCCTGCCCTTCCCCGGTGCCCCCGCTGCTTCTCGTAGGGAAAGAGAGTGTGCCGTGGGGGCAGACTGTCCCGGGTTCAAATTCTGGCTCCCCACTCACGCCCGGTGTGGTCACGGTGTGTGGTCGATGCCTCCTTTTTTTTTTTTTTTAAAATACATTTTATCGATTTTTTACAGAGAGGAAGGGAGAGGGATAGAGAGTTAGAAACATCCATGAGAGAGAATCATTGATCAGCTGCCTCTTTGCACACCCCCTATTGGAGATGTGCCCGCAACCAAGGTACACGCCCTTGACCGGAATCGAACCCGGGACCTTTCAGTCCGCAGGCTGACGCTCTATCCACTGAGGCAAACCGGTTTCGGCGGTCGATGCCTCTTTATCAATCTCCGCCGGTCCCTTGACTGCAGACTCGCATCGACGACACGCGGTGCCCCTTCCTGACCCCGTGCACTTACCACCGGATGGTACGGCCTGTGCCACTCACACCGTGCCACACCGTGCCTGGACGGGGGTGCTCGGACGAGCTCCCGTCTCTCTGTTTGCAAACGGGGTGCTTCTCTTCCACGCACAGGCGGGGGTCCGCCCGGGCCGGAGAGGGACACACGTTTACCCCTCTCTCTTCCTTTCCAGATGAGGCCGCCGCCCAGGATAAAGCAAAATCCTCCGCAAAGGGGAAGGAAAGGCCGAGGAGAACCAGAGACGAGCCCGAGAAGGTGGTGAAGCAGTGGGAACGGGAGCAGGACGAGGCGGAGAGGGAGACGGACGTGGAGAAGGACACGGACGAGGATGAGCTGTCGGAAGGAGAATCGGAAAAAGGCGCCTCCTCCAAAAGAGGCCCCGGAGCCAAGGGGAAAGACTCCAGGGACGGGATGAAGAAACAGTCCAGAGGACCGGGCGGAGCGGCGGGTGAGGAAGGGGATGATGAGGAAGCGGGCGAGGAACTGGGCAAACAGGGATGGAAAGAAATCTACAGGCGGCCTTCCGACCTGGACCAGAAGCCCGCCGAAGAGTTGACCAAAGAAGGCCCCGAGGAGGAGGAGGAGGAGGGCCTCTCAGAATCCGAGAGGAGGGCGTCGGAAGAGCCGGGAGAGACCCAGGAGGACTCCATGCTGGAGTAACGGGAAAGTGAATGAAGCCCGAGCTCGTGGGCTTCAGGGTCAGGAGGCCGGGGCTCACAGGGACGTGGGGATCTTATTAAACGAGACGTTCGAGTTGAGACTTTTTGAGTAGGCCACCTCTGCCTTCTTCTGATACTGTTTTCCCCTTAAAATGGATACCTTTCGCGCGTACAAACCCTGAGCCTTTCATTGCCTCCACACCCCCGCCCATCCTCAGAGCAGACTTAGAGAATGAATGAGCGGGCGCAGGGGACTGCTTCCCAGCAGAGCTCTGCCCTTCCCTCGACCGGGTGAGAAACAAGGCCCGACCCAGCGTGTGAGCAAGGTGTGACGCGTGGTCCTCTCCCCCAGACCCCCCGACGAAGACCTTGTGGGAGAAAGAGAAAGGTGCGAGGGAAGAGTGTCTGTGGGGTGAAGAAACAGGTGAGCTGTATGAATCAGGACAGCTTCAAGCGGGGAGGGAAGAGAAAGGCCTGGGAGGAGAGGCATGTCTGCCCAGCTGCTGTCCATGGGCTCATCTGGCTGAGTACCTACTGTGTGCAGCACACAGTGGGAGGCTCTCTGGAAGAAGTAATGGTGGGGGCAGCCTCAACCATCATCACTCAGTGAGGGAGACCTCCTTGCAAACCCCTAAGCCCCGGAAGCAGAATGAATGGATGCTGGTGCTGGTAGGGGCACTGTGCCCTAGGAGCCCAGAGGAAGGAAAACAGTTCCTACCCACCAACAGGAAGTGACCTGTTCTAGGAGCAGGAGCAAGGGCTGGTCCCCCGGGGCCACCTCGGCTGGCAGTCAAGGAAGTGGGACCTGAGCCAGAGTGTGATCAGGGTGTGAAGCCTGGTCCTCTCCCCCAGGCCCTGTCCAAAGACCTTACAGAAGAAGAGAGAAAGGCGCTAAGAAGCACCTTTGTTTCCTCCTCTGTGGAATGGTGCCTGCCTCAGGGGCTGCTGTGGGATTATACTGGTGCCTCCCACAGCACACGGTACACAGGAAGCGCTCTCCACAATCGGCCCAAGCTTTCAGTCTCTTCACAGAGGAAGTGGGGGCTCAGCAGCTGCCCCGGAGGATGAGTTACGATCCACCACGGCTATCCCTCCGTCCCTTTGGCTACTGCCATCCTGGTTCTGTCTCCAACAACTCCCCGCAGGGCTGGGCTGAATTTAGACCGGGACAGGGCCTGGCCTTGGGTGAAGCAAGGGAGGCGTTTCAGCCGCCACATTTCACGGGGTGCCAAAAACTCGGTCAGCGAGATGAACGGCATTTTAAGCCAATCCTGTAAAGAAATTAATGCAACAACCCACGATGAATAAAATATCAAGCTTTCGTGGAAAGACAGGATCCCACCTGGCACTTGCAAGACCCTGCTTCCCTCCCCGCGTCTTTATCTTGGCGCGGGACTGGGAAAGGGTGACTGCTTTCCTCTTTAAAGACCTCATTATGAACACCTACCAGAAAAAAGAGGCCATAAAAAAAATGAATGAATGATGAATAATTAAAAAAAAAAAGGCTGGACAAACCTCTGCCCAACACTTCTGCTGCTGCTCCGTCTGCGGGCCACAGGGGGGCCACCAGGGGGCGCTCCCGGGGTGGGGCCGCCGCCTCCCGCTCTCCAAGCCCCGCCCACGGGCCGGTCGGTTTCGAGTTTCGATTTGCTGCGCCTGCGCAGAACGGAAGGCGCGTCCGGCCCCCCGGCCCGGTCCGCCCGGAGCGCCCGCCCCCCGGCTATGTAAGGCGGCCCGGCGCGGGGCGGCGCGCTCGCTACGCTCCGTGTCCCTCCGCGCCGCGGGCGGCCCCGGGAGCTGGTGCCTGCGGAGACGGCGGCGGCGGTCCCCCATCATGGTGAGCGGGCGCGGGCGGCGGGCGGCGGGCGGCGGGCGCGGACGGAAAGCGGGAGGGATCAGTGGGGGGTTTGGGGAGGAAGTACCGTATGCAAATAAGGCCCTGAGGTCCCGGACTTGGGTTGCGGCTCTCGGGCGGTCCGGTTCCCTCCTGAGGTAGGGGGGAGGCGAGGGGAGTAGGGCGGGGTGCGGGGGGCGGGGGGCGGCCGCTGGAAGAGGAAGGGACCCGGGCGGGAGCTGCGCACCGGACGGCGCGTGGCTCGCCTTCCCCGGCCCCGGGCCTCGCCTCGGAACCCACAGCTCCCTCCTGGGGTGCCGACGGGGCGGGGCGGGGCGGGAGCTGGTGCGGAGGAGAGTTTGCAGAAGCGCCGCGGCCACTTGTGGCTCTTGGCCGGCGGGAGGACCCGCGCGCGGCTCGGAGGCGCTGGGACCCAGCGAAGCGGGTGGGGCTCGGCCCCGGGGCGGGTGCCCGCGGCCCAGCCCAGCCCGGGCGGGCGCGGCCCCGAAGAGCGGGGCCGGGAGGGGGCCGAGCGCAGCGGAGGGGGTGGCACGCGTGGTGAAGGAGGCCCTTTGTCCAGTGCCCTCCTGCCCTGCCTCCCACCAGCCCTTCTGTGGGACCATTGTGCCCCCATCCCAGACAAGAGAGCATTATCTGCGGCTGCCATTGTTGGGGGAAGGGAGGCAGTCTTTGGGTAACCCTTCTCCGCCCGCTCTCCTCGGCGCACCCGGCGCCCGGGCAGCTGTGGCTGTGCCCAGACAGAAGACTCCTGCCCCCGGAGAGGCAGGTGCGGGGAACAGCAAAGTTAGGGGCCCCCGGAAGCACAGCCTCAGGCCCTCCCTGCAGGCACTGCAGCCCATTTTAAAACATATATATATATATATATATATATATATATATATATATATATATATACACACACACACCGTATTTGCCGGCGTATAAGACGACCCTTTGGCCCTGAAAAATATGCCTCCAAGTGGGGGGTAGTCTTATACGGCGAGTATATAACAAACTCTGTATTTTTAGTGGAAATGTTAGGGGGTCGTCTTATACGCCCAGTCGTCTTATACGCCGGCAAATACGGTGTATATATATATATGTCAGAAGAGGGAGAGGGAAACATCAATGATGAGAGAGAATCATTGATCAGCTGCCTCCTGCACACCCCTAATTAGAGACCAAGCCGCCAACCCAGGCATATGCCCTTGACTGGAATGGAAACCCCCAGGACCTTTCGGTCCCCAGGCCGGCGCTCTATCCACTGAGCCAAACCAGCTAGGCACACACTTTTCTTTAGGGGCCACAGCAGTGGGTTGCTCCGATAGAGGAGAGGAGGAGTTTGGGAAAGCTCAGACAAGCCCGCCCTCCATCCTCCACAACCAGCGGCAGTGGGTACAGAAGAGAGAGGAGAAAGTCCCCTGCGTCCCAGCGTGGGGGACGCGCGCCCACGACACCCAGGGCACCTGCAATTCCCTCTGCAGAGCTCCGGGCAGGGAGGGGTTTCCGGTCGGGAGGAGGCCGGGGGCCGGGGAACAGGGGAGCTGGGAGAGACCTGGCTGACCTCTGCTCTTCCCTCCTCACACAGAGTAGAGGCTTCTCTCGGAAGAGCCATTCGTTCCTGCCCAAGATCTTCTTCCGCAAGATGTCATCCTCCGGGGCCAAGGACAAGCCCGAGCTGCAGTACCCCTTCCTGCAGGACGAGGAGACGGTGGGCACGCTGCAGGAGTGCAAGACGCTCTTCGTCCTGCGTGGCCTGCCAGGGAGCGGCAAGTCCACTCTGGCCCGGGCCATCACGGACAGGTTCCGCGACAGCACCAAGACGGTGTCCGCCGACGCGTACAAGATCACGCCCGCCCGGGGCGGCTTCTCGGAGGAGTACCAGCGGCTGGACAAGGACCTGGCCGACTGCTGCCGCCGGGACATCCGGGTCCTCGTGCTGGACGACACCAACCACGAGCGGGAGCGGCTGGAGCAGCTCTTTGAAATGGCCGACCAGTACCAGTACCAGGTGCTGCTGGTGGAGCCCAAGACGGCGTGGAGGCTGGACTGCGCCCAGCTCAAGGAGAAGAGCCAGTGGGGGCTGTCGGCGGACGAGCTGAAGAAGCTGAAGCCCGTGCTGGAGAAGGACTTCCTGCCGCTCTACTTCGGCTGGTTCCTGACCCGGAAGAGTTCGGAGGCCCTCCGGAAAGCCGGCCAGGCCTTCCTGGACGAGCTGGGCAGCAACAAGGCCTTCAAGAAGGAGCGGCAGCACTGTGCGTGGCGGGCTGGGCGGGAGCCTCATTCCTACGCCCCTCGCTGTGCTGCGGGCACAGGACCCCGGTGTCCTCACAGCGCTGGGAGCCCTGCCTGGAGGCGGTGGAGAGCCGCCCAGTGCCAGGCGGGGGTAGCACTGGGTAGCGGGGGCGTAGCGGGATGTGGAGAGATGTTTTCCTTCCAACTCTTTCTCCTCCCCAGTTCCCCTCTCCCAGGGGACTGTGGACCACTGACCCGGTCTTAGAGGTGGGAAAACAAGTTACTGTCCTAACAGAAAATGTATCTCATATGCCCTTAGGAGGAGAATCTGGCCCAATGCTTTCAAACTCATATTTAGCAGCAGAACCATTTTTCTTAAATGTTCCACAAATCCTATGCTAGGACTGTGGTGGCGTCACTGGGGATGATGGCTCTCAGGCCTGGGGTTACACAGTGCACCTTTTGTGGAATCCTCGTTTCAAACAAGAGTCTCCCACCTAGTCCACATGCCCTTGTTTTGCAGCTGGAAGAGGCCCGGAGGGATGTGGGGTTTGCCCAAAGCCATAGAGAGAGCCTGGGCTTTGTCCACCCCCGCAGGGACCTCCCGAGGTTCTCTAGTGGGAAGGGCCCTTTGCTCCAACCATGGAGGAGGTTTGGCTCAGGAAGGGCCCTGGTGACCTTTGTTCTCCTGCGGTGGCTATTGGCATATGGTATATGTCACACATTAATCTGTTCAGTTAACCCATTTCTAGTTCCCCCAAATCTTAGGTTATTTTCCTACTTAAGATGTCTCCTCACGTCCCCCACCCCCTCACCCCCGTACTTGTGTTGCTCAGAGGCGGGTAATCTGTGCTTGTTTCTGTTCTCGGAGAACTCTGCGTGGCTCCTAAAGCTTGAATGCTGGGAGACCAGGGGGTGAGTGACTGGCCGGGTGTGAGTCCCGCACCTGTGAGGAGCTGAGAGAAAAGCACCAGCTCACAGCTGGTGGCTCTGCCCTCCCGGCACTGCCTCTTGAAGCTGCTTTTTGCCATTACAAACTGGGACCCTTTTCTGCTGGGGTACCGGGGTACCGCAGGAGAAATGTGCTGGGTCAAGAATAAGGGCTGCTCCGAGTAGCGGCCTCCCCCAGGGAGAGAGTGATGTCCTTGCAGGCACT
Source organism: Vespertilio murinus (assembly GCA_963924515.1). Lineage (NCBI taxonomy): Eukaryota > Metazoa > Chordata > Mammalia > Chiroptera > Vespertilionidae > Vespertilio > Vespertilio murinus. Next base: position 15,202,022 of record OZ004718.1, on the reverse strand, counting down.
GGATTCTGGGACTACACAGGGAAAACCCAGCCCCCAGGCCTGGAGTCTGGACACTGAAATCACAGGTACTTCCTACCTTGTCTACCAGCCACAGGATACCGTCCTATTGCATCCCAAAGCCCATACATGTGACAGACCTGCAAGGTACACACACAGTGTAGTGACCAGGTCACTCTCCCACTGAGTGAACGAGGGTGCTGCTAAGACTTATCTGGGTGGTTGTGGGAAAACGGGGTGTATGGTCACCCTAGTTGTCGTACTTCAATGACAGATAAGGGCCAAATGGCTTGTAAGTGGGCTAGGAAGTTACGCTCTTTCCTGCACCTTCCATTGTATCACATAGTTCCCAACCATCTTCTCCTTCACCCACTTTTCATGACGTGTGGATTCCCACTGTCGATTCTGGTGAATGGCCTGGGCTGCCTATGTGTGTCTGGGCCACAAGTGCCTTCGTGTTCAATTCTGGGGATGAGATGTAAAAATCTACATAGCATAGGGAATTTAGCACTTAAAACAAAACATATATATAATTTTTTTACAAAGAGGGAGAGGGATAGTTAGAAACATCAATTCAGCTGCCTCCTACACACCCCTTACTGGGGATGTGCCAGCAACCAAGGTACATGCCTTTGACCAGAATCGAACCCGGGACTCTTGAGCATGCAGGCTGACGAACTGAGCCAAACTGACTAGGGCTTAGCACCTTTTTTTTGTGTTAATCCTCACCTGAGGACATTTTTCCCATTAATTTTTTGAGTGCAAGGGAGGAAGGTATGGAGAGAGAAACATCGATTGGTTGCCTTCTGCACACACCCTTGATTGGGGATTGAACCTGCAACCCAGCTACATGCCCTTGACCAGGAATCAAACCTTTGACCTTTTGATGTGTGGGCTTATGCTCTAACCATTGAACAATACTGGCCATGGCTAATGCACCCTTTTTAAGCTCTGGAGTTGCTATTAGTTTGACCAACTAATGAATAAATGATTTACAGTGGAGTGCTCAAGAATTTATGCTTTTTAAAATTTTTAATTTGATTTTAGAGAGGGGAAAGGGGGGAAAAAGAGGTTTGGTATTCCACTTATTTATGCATTCATTGGTTGATTCTTGACTGGGGATCAAACCTGCAACCTTGGCATATGATACCCTAACCAATTAAGCTACCTGGCCAGGGCTCCAGAATTTGTGTGTAAGGTTTACCTCCGGGCCTCGATGGCCTTGGTGTAGATGTTGGAATGCTCCTGCCCTCCTGCCCTGACTCTCTCCTCTCTCCCTGCAGTTGCCTCTGGGGACGAGCACAGGGAGAAGGTTGACCTGGTCACCTACTTTGGGAAGAGACCCCCAGGCGTGCTGCACTGCACAACCAAGTTCTGTGACTACGGGAAGGCTGCCGGGGCTGAGGAGTACGCCCAGCAGGATGTGAGTGCTGCAGAGGGACACGGTGGAAGCGGGGAGGGTCAGGGTTCTGGAGGTGGTACTGGCTTAAGGCAAAAATGAATGCCCAGCTCACTCCCTCTGAATGGCTTATTGCAGACCTCAGGCACGCTTTTTGGGGTCCGCCCGCCTAGCTGTGCTGCCAGCCTGCGCATCTGTCTTCGGCCTGCCCACCAGTGCTGGTTCTCCTGTAGATTAATGGAGCATGCTGGCTGGGAGCAGACTCCTGCTCTGGCCTCTAAGCCTCCATTCAGTCTCAAAGACTAGGAGTCCCTTGTCCTGAGGGAGCCTGGTGCTGAGGTTTCTGTGCTTAGGTCTGAGGCCTGGCTTTGCCCCCAAGTAATAAGAGTCCTAGAATAGTGAGGTTTATTGGCTTGGGGGTACCCGTTCCTCCTCACCTCACAACTGGTATCCTCGCCCACAGCGACATGGAGATCTGTTGCTGGGATATACATGGCTGTCTCTAGCTTCCAGGTCACCTCAGCAAGGCCTTCCCTGACCCTCCACCATCGCCCCCCCCTTCTCCGCCTAGCTTAATGTAGCCAGTTTACTTGTGTGGTCATTGGTCTCCTCCACTGAAATGGAAGACCCCTGAGGGCGAACATTTTTATTTGGGTTCACCTCTCTTCCCAGCACCTAGCCTAGCTTCAAGAATAAGTGTATATTGCCCTAGCTGGTTTGGCTCAGTGGATAGAGCATCGGCCTGCTGATCAATGATTCTCTTTCATCATTGGTATTTCTACCTTTCCCTCTCCTTCTCTGAAATCAATAAAAAGGTATTAAAAAGAATAAGTGTATAACATTTTTACTACCATCTCTAACCATTCATTCATTTAGCAATATGTCTTAAGCATCTTCTATGTGCTAGACACAATTGGGATGAAGGACTGGGAGCAAAAATAGAGCAGCTTTATGGTCAGATGGCTTTCTCAGAGAAACAGATGGAACCAGATGTGCAATCAGATGGAAAGCAAGATTTTGCTCAAGGCATTTATTTCTCACCTCGTCCTGCCCTCCACGTTATGGCCTGGTTATCGGGGTAGCTATGAACAGGGGAAGCCCAGCACTCATGACAGTTGCACTATGTGCCTGACAAACCGTTCTTCTTTTAAATATATTTTTATTGATCTCAGAGGGAGAGGGAGAGACAGAAGCATCAATGATGAGAGAATCATTGGTTGGCTGCTTCCTGCACACCCCACACTGGGAATAAGGCCTGCAACTTGGGCATGTGACCTGACCGAGATTCAAACCACAACTTCCTGGTTCACAGGTCAACACTCAACCGCGGAGCCACCTGACCAGGCCCAGTATTGTTCTAAGCTTTACCCAGTCACTCCTTCGGTCCTCACATGGAGATGGGTTCCGTTCCATTTCACAGGGGAGTAAGCCAACGGGGAGGTTCAGCAGCTTGCTCAAAGCCCGCAGCTAGTGAGGGGGAAGGAGGGACTAGATTCTGAACTCAGGAAGTCTGGCTTTTAACCCCTGCCTCTCTGGCACCTTGGTTTTTGTTTGTTAGTTTGTAAATATATTCTTATTGATTTCAGAGAGGAAGGGAGAGGGAGATAGAAACATCAACGATGATAGAGAATCATTCATTGGCTGTCTCCTGTGCGCCCCCCACTGGGTATTGAGCTGGCCACCTGGGCATGTGCCCTTCACCAGAATCGAACCTGGGACCCTTCAGTCCGCAGGCCATCACTATCCACTGAGCCAAACCGGTCAGGGTGACCTGGTTTTGTTCACATCAGCCTAAAGTCAATGGAAAAACACCCCAACAGCACATAGGCCGTTAGTGATGTTTGTGGATGACATGCCTTTTACCAAAGGGCTCTGCCAGCTGTGCTCCCCTGTCGACTGACCCACTCTTCACAGCTGACCTCTCTGGTGGCCTGGTCCTCACTCTCCGTCTCCGCAGGTGGTGAAGAAGTCTTACTCCAAGGCCTTCACGCTGACCATCTCGGCCCTCTTTGTGACGCCCCGGACAACGGGCGCCCGGGTGGAGCTGAGCGAGCAGGAGCTGCCACTGTGGCCGAACGACGTGGACAAGCTGTCTCCCTCCGACAGCCTGCCCCTGGGGAGCCGCGCCCACGTCACCCTCGGCTGCGCGGAAGGCGTGGAGGCCGTGCAGACCGGCATTGACCTCCTGGAGATTGTGCGGCAGGAGAAGGGGGGCAGCCGAGGAGAGGAGGTGGGTGACACCCCCCGGGGCAAGCTCTTCTCCTTGGGCAATGGGCGCTGGATGATGAGCCTGACCAAGAGTCTGAAGGTCAGGGCCATCTTCACGGGCTACTACGGGAAGGGCAAATCTGTGCCCACACAGGGCAGTCGCAAGGGGGGTGTCTTTCAGTCCTGCACCATCAACTGAGTGTTCTCACCACCCCTCGGGTGCCCCTCTGTAGAAGGGAAGGGGGTGCAGAAGAAAGCATGCCCTCTGCTTGATCTTTAAGATTTTTTTTATTCAGTTAACCTTGTAACTTTTCAAAACTTGTAAAGTAACTGCCCCTCTTTTTCTGCCTACCCTCTTCCTGTCTCTCAACAGAAAGGGGAGGGGGCAGGTACCATTCAGAAATATGGACCAGAGTTGATAAGGCCGGACCAAGCTGGGCCAGGAGCTATACACAGCCATGAGCCCTGTCCAGAGCTGACTAGTGGGACAGACCTCAGGGCTCCCCGCCCCTTCAGCCATGGTGGGAGTGAGGGGAGGATCCCTGGGCTTTGATCCTATTTCTTAATCAGTGCAGCCTCGGGAAGACTGAGGCTGCCCATCAGGGTAGAAAAGGGGTTAACTTTTTAAGTGCCTGTCCCTTCCTTCTTCACACTGTAACTAGGTAACAGTTTGATCGCTAGCAAAGAAAACAGGTCAGTAAGCAGCAACCACACCCCAGGTGGGGCCTCACCCCAGGAAGGGGATGGGGTGGCCCTGCTCTATGATGAGACTGAGACAGAGGCCAGAGACAGTGTGTGGTGGGAAGCTCTAGTCTTGCAGTCTGCCCAGCCCTCTTGCCTCCCTGGCGCCTCGGAGGCCTCTGGGCCTCTAAAGGGGGCCGGTGGGCACTCAGAGCCGATGGAGTGCACTCCTGGCTCCTAAGGGCTAAGCCCCTCCCAGTGCTTTTGGGAAGGTTTTAACACGGCCACCTGGGCTGTGGTTTCTGGGGTGCCCGCCACTACCCTCTGCTCAGTAACAGAGCCTTGCTAATTAGGTTGTCACTTGACAGAAGTGCTTGGGATTTGAGTTAGCATCCTGGCTTTGCCCAACCTCAGTAACTTGTAATACTGATAATGAAATAAATCATGTTAACCCTAGTTGTGTGCAGTCTCTCTCACCCTTCTGTGCCCAGCTTCTCTTCCCTGGGGGGAGGGCTGGGTGCGTCTTTGTTCCACAGCTTGGGGCCATCGGTCCTGTCTCCCCACTGCTGGCTGCCCACAGCTGTGACGAGGCTGGGCAGCTGGACAGTGGTGGCTTTCATGAGGAGACAGAAAGGAGAGGCTGGTCTCAGACACACAGAGAAAGTGGGGGCTGGCTGGGCATGAGGGATGCAGAGCACAGAGCCTCGTCCCTATGAACTACTACAATAGGCCCACAGGTGTGCCCCGCCCAGCCCAATCAGAAAGACAAAACAAAAAACCCAAAACAAACAAAAAAGACACAAGAAAGACTTCTCAGAGAAGCAAGACCCAAACTCCGAGTGTGGATCTCCCCGGGTCAGTGGTGCTCCCAACACAAGGGCGGGCCTGACCTCCGATCTCGTCCAGCCGACACCGGCCGGACAGCTACACAGGGAACTTCCTGGGCCTAAATCATCATCTCCTCACCACGGCCTTGACACCAAAGGCAGGACTGGAAAAGAATGAGGCAGGGAGGGGCCCCAAAAGAGAAATCGTGTTATCTATTTGGTCCAAGGTCTGCTCCACCATCTCTACCACCAAAGCACCAAAACCCCGTTTCAGACGAAGTCCCTAGTGTCTGCCTGGAAATCCCAGCAAGACTCCTCACCACAAACACCAAGCCTGACCCGACCAGCCTGACATGCCCCTCAGCCTCCTCCTCCAGCCTGCTGCCCACGCCGAAGGAAACCAGTGGAGAAGTGAGGGCATTTGCTAAGGATGAAGTTTCCAACTGCGGGTCAATGTCAGCAGCTAGGCCCCTGGGTCCAGGAGGCAGGGTTTTCTCCATCTCCCTCAAACCTGTGAGCGCCTATGTAAACCTCTGTCTAGGTTAGCCTGCCTGACACGCCCACCCAAGCTCTATGTGAGCTTTGGACATACACAGCCTCTAGTGATTTCTGGTGGCCTCCCCCATACAACAAGCACGTTTTCTGGGCTCAGTTCCCATGACTGACAACAGACTGGGCCCAGCAGCACGGCCAGCACCTGCGCAGCATTCCACGCTAAACAGGTCTGGGTGAGGCGGCCGGCACCCCGCCTGCCACCGGGCTCTGCAGGCCACACCCCCGTGGGGCAGCCTGTGAGCCTGAAGACCACGTCAGCATTAGGTCCGTGCTGGGGGCTCAGCTCTGGGCCACTGACAAAGCAGCTGGCAGAGCAAAGTGCCAGAAAGGATCAAAACATTTTATTCTCTCTCTTTTTTAATAAAGTTAAACAGTAAAACAAAAATTCACAAGCTGCCTCCCTGTCCACCCCCCGCCTCCCTCCCCTCCCCGCAGTCTTCGGCGCTGGCTCCCTTTCCTTCATCCCACTCACAGACACAGGGCATCCAACTGAGAAAACGAAACTGCTCTAAGTACATGGAGACATGATGAAGGGAGGAGGTGAATTGTGTCCACATTCAAGGTTAAACTGAGCAAGTCGGCATTTTCTGGGTTCTGGATGGTTTCCTTTCATTAGCCAAATTGAAAAAAGAAATTCCCGGGACCAGATGCTGTAAGGAAAGAAAGGCTCGTTAGTTGACGCTGGATTTTCTAGGAATATCACTTTGCTCTGATGATGGAGAAGTCTCCAAGGGCTGCCTCAAAGTCAGAGAAAAGCTCTAACAGTATCCAGCAGCCGGGCCCTGGGGTGGAAGGGAGTACACGAGCGGGTTGTGAGTGTGTGCAGCTTCTAGCATCTCCCCTCTTGCAGAAAAGCCCTGGTACTCGGTAGCTTAGCAAGGCTTCCCAGAACCTGTGGAGGTGTGGCAACAGGCAAGGTGTGCCCAGCACACTCCCTTCTGCTATCCTCAGCCACCCTAGATGAGAACTCAGCTGCCTCCATTCATGAGCCCCCAGATAAAGAGCTGCCTGACTGGGACTCCCAAGAACAGCGGGCAAACCCACCTTCAAAGCTGAAGCCCCCAGGCCCTCCGAAGAATGCCTTGAAGATATTGTTTGCATCGAAATCTGCAGGCAAGGTGAGAAACAGGGAAGGAACAAAAAGGTGAAAAAAAAATAGAAGTGTTTGAAGGGGAATTTATCATGACACTGAGAATGGGTCTCCAAAGCTTTCTCAGTACCACTTCCCTCAGTTCCCCAGACTTCAGACTAGAGGTGAGGAAATCTGCCCCACCCTATGCAAATCTTGACCCCATCTGACCCCACCCCAGGGCTAGGTTCCCTTGGTTCCCAAGTGCAGCCCCAAAGGAGGGCGGTCTTTGTCTCAACCCTCTCTTCTCCACAACCGGGAATGCCAAAGACTTTCCCCACACTATCCCCTATAATGCTTGGGGCTGCTGTTGAAAAGGCTAAAATTTATCACATACTACCAAGAACAAATATAAGACCTATAACTTATTGTACCTTCCGAGGTCTGCTCCAGCTACTTTCTGGTCTCGTCTCCCCACACTGCCCACCTTGAGCAACCTCTATCCTAGAGCCACTTGGAACTCCAAGGGTGGTTTACTTTTCTGGCTTTCATGCCTTCCTTCCCTTGCTAAACGTACTCCTGAGTGCACCCTGGGCACCTGCTACACTAACTGCACTCACTTGATTCCATGTCTGTTAGATCAGGGGGCAGATCTGCAGGCAGAGGTTTGCAAACCTCTAGACTGGGTTCCTGGAGGCCAGGGAAGCTGTTTATTTCCAGCACCCCAGACGGTGCCTCACATGCCACAGGTCCAGATCAAGGGTATGCTTTACGAATCACTGCGCACCAGTGGCTGATTACACAGCCTCTCCCTCTGGAGTGTCTTCAAAAGAATTCTAAAATTCTACAGCTATCAGATGCACCCCAGGTTGCCCAAACCACTCACCACCCATATTCATGCCCTCCTCATCCAGGTCCTGTCCACTGTCATAGCGAGTCTTTTTCTTGGGATCAGAGAGGATGGTAAAAGCTTCTCCAACTTCCTTGAACTTTTTCTCCTCTTCCTTCTGAACTTCGGCACTGGCTCCACTGTGCCGATCTAAAGCGGGGAGTACAGGGAACTTGTCTCAAAGTCTCAAGAAAGAAGTTTAAGAGAAAGACCAGTTGATGTCTGACTTAAGAATTCGGTACTTCCCAAAATTTGGAGGGTACTGAACTTAGTAACACCTTCTTCCCCGCGAAGAGCCTCTCTGAGGCTTTCATTCTGGACTGAGTTCGGCAGTGGGCCAGCCGGCTTGCTCTCCCCACAGAGCCCACTCCCCACCGTTCTACCTGGATGATGCATCAAGGCCCGTTTCCGATAAGCTTTTTTGATCTCATCCTCAGAGGCATTCTTGTCCACTCCCAGAATCTTGTAGTAATCTTTCCTCTTACTCTTCTTTAGTTCCATCTGTGCATTTTTAAGGAGTTGTTTGTGTTCTAAAGGGAGACATCTAGCATCAAGGACAAATCTGATCTGGCTTCCCTTACCAGGTCCCAGCCCAGATGACTTGGAGTCAGCAGCCTTGTTAACTACACCAGGGGCTTTTATGGTATGTTTCCCGCCTAGAGATTAAAAAAATCTACTCATCCTTAAGAGTTTCTTACATCAGTCTCATCACATAGAAGGTTGTGAAATTAACAGGCAAGATTTGGGACCAGAAAAATAGATGCCTTGTTCTGCACTCAGGATTTCTGTCCACTTCTTCCTGGCTGGTGATCGAATAAGCTCCAGCTACAACCATGATCCGTGAATGAATTACCCGTGCCCAGTGTTTAGGGCCTACAAGTAAGGCCACACCGTTTCCTGAGAAGCATGCTCCCAAATACCTTTACCTTTTGTTTTCTCCGTCTGATACACTTTTTCATAGTCCCGAACTGCTTCTTCATACTGTTCTGTGTCCATGTAACTGAGAAGGAAATACAGGGCAGTAGAGTGACATAAATGGCAATGGCCTTCAGTATCACTCTAGAGGAAGAGGCATGGCTCAAGCATGAGACACAGACTTTTGGTTGAGATGCTTCATGAAACAGGAGTCCTTAACCTAGCAAGAAAAAATTAACTACCATACTTCCTTGAGAAAAATAAGAGAAGTCTCATGCCACTTGCACCCAACCTGCAAAGTGATAGTCTGAGCAGAAAGCAACTAAGAGAAACTACCTTTTGATTTCACAGAGCTACCAAGAGGCATCTGGCCTGCCTTAGGAAAGGCAATGTGAAAGCAGCCATTTGATTACTTGAGATTAAAACACATGAGAAAAATTATCAAGTGAGATAAATGAATATGGAAGAGCTTTGAAACCCAGAGTGCCATAAACATGCAGGGCCAGCTTCAATCCAGAGTGGAAGCGGGATTAGTGAGCCACTAGAAGGATCAAGGTCAAGGTGGTGGCCACTGGCGAATGCTTCCAGTAAGACCGATCAACCTGGGAGATGTAGGTGAGACAGAAAAGGATGCTCTACACTCGGGCTTGCTTCCATTTGGATAGCGCAGAAGAAAGGAGGGGCCCTGGCCCAAGATGGGAGGAACCTAGCTTTCCCTAGGCCGACTGCCAGACCTTTTTTAAGTGTTTCTTCCACAGAAGCAAAGGGGGCATTCCTCTGGCCTGATAAGATCTGTGGCACCGAGGCTGGGTACCAATTATACAGACTGCGGTAGGGGTCGTAGAGACAGACACCGTCAGTTGAGGAGTGGGAAGTGACTATGCAGTGCAGCTGGCTGCTGCACACGGAGATTCAACTCACTCCAATGCTCCCACACAGGCCGTCTTCCCAAGCATCACAGAGCCCACCAGGCTTGCAGGCCAGGCGGGGGGAGTGCTGCTTATGTGGCTGGCCAAAGAGAAGCCCGACAGCTGGGCATCTCTGACTTTCTGTCAACATCTTTTAAAATATATATATATATATATATATATATATATATATATATATATATATATATATATTATTGATTTTTTACAGAGAGGAAGAGAGAGGGATATAGATTTAGAAACATCGATGAGAGAGAATCATCGATCAGTTGCCTCTTGCACACCCCCTACTGGGGATGAAACCGCAACCAAGGTACATGCCCTTGACCGGAATCGAACCTGGGACTTTTCAGTCTGCAGACCAACGCTCTATCCACTGAGCCAAACCGGTTTTGGCTCTGTCAACATCTTGATTTATGCTTTTAAAAAATGGTAAACCATGACCTATGAACACAAATGCTATTAGGAGCTCAGAGAACCCATTCACTGGATGAAGTATAATATAAACTGAAGTGAAAAAAATTGGTAACTGATAGCCCTGGGTGGAGAATGATCTGACAAGCAACCTTGATGAACTCTCCAGATCCATGTGACATGCTCAACTAGCTAGTTTTATAGTGATTTGCATTTTACCTCACACTTAATTAAAAAAAATTCTAGGACATCCACTGAGCCAAACCGGTTTCGGCCAGAGGACAGTTTTATTTCTACCACAAAGATATGTCTCTGATCAAAGCAACTCCCGATTTTTATTTATTGTACCCGTATGAAACAAATAACCGCCATTCATCCCCCTCCTAACAAATCAAGACTGTCTGTTCTCTCACCATTACATCATCATGTATCTAGACATAAAGATGATTCTCCATTTTTGCTATTAGTTAAAACTATAGTAAACACATATACAGCATTTTGCATCTATTAAAGTAAGTCTTCAGCTGGGTCAAAGGCTAAATCTCTTATCTTCTTTTCTTAAAAATATATTTTATTGATTTTTTTACAGAGAGGAAAGGAGAGGGATAGAAAGTTAGAAACAGCAGAGACCGGTTTGGCTCAGTGAATAGAGCGTCGGCCTGGGGACTGAAAAGTCCTGGGTTCGATTCCGGTCAAGGGCATGTACATTGGTTGTGGGCACATCCCCGGTAGGGGGTGTGCAGGAGGCAGCTGATTGATGCTTCTCTCTCATCGATGTTTCTAACTCTCTATCTCTCTCTCTTCCTCTCTGTAAAATATCAATAAGATATAAAAAAAAAAAAAAAAAAAAAGAATGACAGGCTCATCAGGCACCAGTGCAGCACCTACTCTTCAGAAAGGACATGGCATAACGAGGACTGAAGGGCAATGGAAGATCGTATACAACAACTAGGTCCTCCACTAGAAATGTAAAGAATGGGAGGTTCTCTGTCTGGGACAGAATCTAAAAAAGACAGATTTGCCCTGGCTGAGTGGCTCCGTTGGTTGGTTGGGGCATCATCCCGTACACCAGGATTTCCCAAACTTCTCTCATGATGAGAATCACCTGGTGGAGTTGTTAAAATACAGATTCCTGAATCCCAACTAAGAAGTCCTAAACTAGAATCTTTGGGAACATATAGGTAAAATTGTATACTTAACTAGTAGTTGGGATTCAGGAATCTGTGTTTTAACAACTCCACCAGGTGATTCTCATCAGGAGAGAAGTTTGGGAAACACTGCTGTACACTGAAGGTTGTGGATTCCATTTCCCACCAGGACACATAACTAGATTGTGGGCTCCATCCCCAGTTGGAGCATGTATGGGATGTAACTGATTGATGTCACATCTCTCCCCCCTCTCTAAACATATCTTCAGGTGAGGATTAAAAAAAGAAATAATAAGATTAATTTTTGAAAGGGGCCTCTCCTAGCTCTTGCTAATATTCCTGCATAGAGAAGACTCTGGTGGGTCCAAGAGTTAAAATCAACAAGTATTGCTCTGGACTCTAGAGGCAGGCGTATCCTGGCTCAGAAATCAGCTAGTCAGATGGGTATTTTCAAAGGGGGTTCCTTATACTGCTGGGAGGGTGAGCTAGATTAAATCTCTTCTAACTTTAAGACCGTCTTTCCTAACCCAAACAAAGAGGCTAAAAGCAAGACTCTCAACTGCCTCCAAGATAATTCTTCTTCCAAACACCATACATTCATTCAACACTTATTGAGTGAGCACTTACTATGTTCCAAGCACTGTGCCAAGTTAGAGCGAAAGTGTACAACACAAAACAAAATCTCCAAAGAAAATGGATTTAAACTTTAACAAAAGGTATTTGGGTCAGGCATCAGAGGAAACTTACTGACCGTGAGGGGCGTAAGACACAGGCATGGGAGACTGAGGGAGCTTGTGCAATCTCCTCCGCTGGAGGTCTATAAACATAGTTTAGGGCTGGAACAATCCCACCTAGAGGCAGGGGGAAGGACCAAATGACCTCACAACATCCCCGGGTCTGCTTCGTCATCCATAATGCAATTCCCCTGGCAGGCCAGCAGCAACTCCCTCTTCCCCCACCCAGCAGAGGCACTCACCACTGAGCTCTCCTCAAGTAGGCCTTTATGTAAGTGTCATCGAGCTTCACTGCACTTGTGCAGTCTTCTATTGCATCATCTAGTTTCCTAAGCTTCAGGAGAGAGAGAGCAGTCACACTTCACATGGTGGTGATCGAGGGAGCCTAGAAGCTGAGAGCGTGGCTTCAAAATTCTAAGAGGATGATCAGTCATGGTGGCTCCCCAACTGTCACATTTGTTCTTGGACACTGGGAAAGACTCTCTCTCAGTGGGCTAAGGCCACCAAATTTGAAATTGGTTTCTTCGCTAAGTAACAGAAGCCAGGCACATTTATCGGCAAGGATAAAACCACCTCTACTATTCCCAGGTTAATGGTCAATAGTGGAAATAGTAAGGGTGGTTCCTGCCCCCCATTTCTCTAGAGACCAACTAGAGGGATCAGCATTACTAGGACTTTTAACTACTGGACCTCTGCAAGGAGCCTACTCTTATTTCTACTGTGTGTAGGACCACAGGGCACTCTGTTTTCCACTGAGCACAGTGACCATCAGCTATGCTGAAGAAAAAACCCAAGCCTGCCTCATACTCTCATTTCCTCCAAATCAGTCCTAAAGAGTCACTTGCTTAGGCAAAAAGAAGCAACAATACTTGCTTCAACAACTGTCCCAGAGCTCCTGCCATTCTCTGGGTGAAAAGGACCTTATGTCATTCCTCAAGTGCCCCTAAGTGCCACAGGAAAGAGCTTGCTTGCTGCGATACCAATCAAACAACTTTTCCTCCTGTCTTCTTGGTTACCCTCAGTAGGGAGATTTCCCAAGACCTCTTCCATGTCCCTTAAAAATATCTCCAAAGGCCCCCTGACCAAGTGCTTACCTTGGAATTAACCGTACCCCGATTACAGTAGAGTTTAGCGTTTGTTTTTATATTGTTGGGGTCTATCCCCAGGGCTTCTGTGTACAGTTCATATGCTAGCTTGTAATTTCCTTCTTTAAAGGCTTTATTTCCGTCTTCTTTCTTTGCTTTCAGTGCTTTGGCATTCTATAGAGAAAAGCAAGGGGAGGTCAGTTCACTTCCACAAAGCCTCAGACCCCTGCACAGAGACTGCCCTATTTTCAATTTCTTGATCACAGTAGTTCAGCATCCATAGCCCCCCATCCCATCCCCTCCCCTCCTCTCCCCTCCCCTGGGCTATTGGTTCTTCACTGTGCTCCCTACAGAGTGGACAGAAGAAATCTAGATTTATAAAAGAATACCAAGGAGAACTGTGTTTCCCAGGGTTTACCTCTACTCCCCAGGATAAGCATTATTACCCTTTCTTCACCGAGGAAAGAAAAAACAAACAACCAAACCACTTAAATATTAACCTATCTGATCACATGTATCTTTAGGCAAACTAAAGTACTAGTTCTGAAATCCTTTTTTTTTTTTTTAATTTAGAGAATGTTCATAAAGAGTATATCTGAGTCATCCTGATGACATATGCGAGGGAGCAAGATCTCAAATGCTCTCCTGAAACCTTGCTAATAAAAGGACCAAGTATTCCTGTGATTCTAAAACCTTCCACTCCAAACTCATAAAGGCTCAAAAAGGAAGCTTTCTTTACCACATAGACCTGGTGCCTAGAACTTACTCTGCAAGCAACACAGGCCTTCTCATGGTCAGGAGCCATTCTGAGAGCCTGTACAAAAAACTGAACCGCCTTCTCAATACAATCTTCATAATAAAGGCAAAGACCTCGGACATACAGAGCGTCCGCATTGGTGGAATCCATGCGTAAAATGTCACTGCAGTAGAAAGAAAGAGGGCATATTTAGCTGTGGTCTGGATTTCCCCACTATTACTATTTTATTTGTGGGGTTTTCCCCTTGACCATGTGTCTAACATGGAAATATCCAAAGGTAGACAGATTCCCAAGAATTTTCCCCAAACACATACACGTCTCACAATCTTTACTAAAGCAGGCTAGCAAACTACAGCCCATAGGACCAAATCCTGTCTGTCACCAGTTTTTGTATATAAAATTTGATTGACACCAAGCAACATCATTCACTAATCTACTCTCTATGGCTGCTTTTACACTATGCAGGCAGAGCTGAACAATTGCAACAGAGACCACATAGCTTGCAAAGCTTGAAATATTTATTATATTTAGAGAATCTGTAAACCCTTGGAATAGACAAAAAAGGACATTTAAAAAATAAAAACCATGCTCTGCCCAGTGTGGCTCAGTTGGTTGAGGGTTGTTCCATGCATCAAGAGGTCACGGGTTCGATTCCTGGTCAGGGAACATGCCCGGGTTGTGGGCTCAATCCTCAGTAGGGGGTGTGCAGGAGGCAGCCAATCAATGTTTCTCTCCCTCTCCCAGCCTATCTCTAAAATCAATTCAAACATTAAATAAATACAAATAAAAACTAAAATTCACACCCCTGTTCATTCACATACAGCTTACTTACTATACACCTATATTCCTTATGGGTTTTCAAATTTAGCCTAATATTTGGTTTTTAAGTACCAGATAGGTCTGGTCAGCCCCCTGGCCTACCTGCAGGACATATGGTAGCTACTGCTATAGATAGCACCGATCTAGTAGAATCTGACTTTTCAAGGCAGAATTGGCCTGAATTCATACCTAGCCACAGACTGTGCTTCTGGATAACGACCCAGCATTGCTAAACATTCTGCTTTGAGGATTTTGAAACGATGGCAAGCAGGAGCAAATTCTAGTGCACGATCCATGCAGAAAACCACCTACAGGGAGGAGAAAGCAAATAAGGTTCTTCACCATGGACTCCAGAAACGTCTTCATTTTAGTTTTGTCACAGGTAATAGATTCAAAGGAGAGTAATATCAGTTTAAGTACATACATAATTTGTTACATAATTACCTACTTTAGCCAAACTAGTCTCGGCTAAAGTAGGTAATAATACTATTCTTATTTTACTGATGAAAATACTAAAGCACAGGGATTAAATAACTTATTCAAGGTGACCAATAGAAACAGTATTTGATCGTAAACACTAAGACTCCAGAGCCTATAACCTTAATCACCATGCTAAGCTGCCTCCACAGTGAATTGTATCCACAATGACTAGGATCAAAAACTCATATTCTGCCGAAACCGGTTTGGCTCGGTGTATAGAGCGTCAATCTGTGGACTGAGAAGTCCCAGGTTCGATTCTGGTCAAGGGCATGTACATTGGTTGCGGGCACATCCCTGGTTGGGGTTGTGCAGGAGGCAGCTGGTATTTATCTCTCTCATCGAAGCTTCTAGCTCTCTATCCCTCTCCCTTTCTCTCTGTGAAAAATCAATAAAATATATTTAAAAAACAAAAAACTCATATTCTTCTAATGTAGAAACTGTTACTTGCTTCTTTGCATAGTTCATCATGCTTAGCCTCGTTAAGGCAAGAAGTACCAAAAATAACTTGGTACGGAATCATTGCTCTCTGTGTTACTGAAATTGCTCACAGTTCTCTTTTGTGCCAGGAACCTCAAATCTCAGAGTACGCTAGTGACCACTCTTCCACTTTTATTTTAGTAGAGAAATATGCCAATGAAACAATTTATTTAAAATGGCCAGAAATAAACCATATGTTCAACATGGTGCTCTACAAACCAAAAGCCAAGTATCTCCCCACCACAAACACATACACTCGCATACAGCTGGGATTAGTTCCCTCTTTCAGTTTCATAAAGGCTCTCCATATATTTCTATATATATATTTTTTAGAAGTTTGTTTTCTGAGCTTTCATTTTTTGGTTTAGCTGCTTTCCTAAGAGATCCTTGCTGAATCATATTCTTCTCCAAGAATAACTGAACCAAAGGCGTCTGGAGTTAAGGGTTACTCATTCCCTCTAGTAATCTGGCCATAGGGATCAGGAAGAGATGAAGTTTGAAAACTCGGAAGCAGCAATAACTCAAATTCCATGAACAGGAGACTAGTTAGATAATGTAGAACTTCATATAACGGAATACGATGTGGCTCTAAAATAGAACCAAGTTCTCCATGTATTAATATGGAAAGACTTCAAAGGTCTAGTCCAGGGGTGGGCAAACTTTTTGACTCGAGGGCCACAATGGGTTCTTAAACTGGACCGGAGGGCTGGAACAAAAGCAACCTGACCATGCTGGCACTCTCATCTTGGGCTGCTGGTGAAGGAGCGGAGGGGAGAGCAAGAGAACCCTCCGCTCTTTCGGCTCCGAGGGCTGGATAGAACAGCTGAACGGGCCGGACCAGCCCGCGGGCCGTAGTTTGCCCACGGCTGGTCTAGTCAATGGTACAGAACCATGTAGAGCATATTACCTTTTATACCAAAAAAAAAAAAAAGGAAAAAGAAATTTAGGAGTCTATATTTGTATTTGCTTATGTATGGAAGGAACTAGAACAAATAAAAGTAGTAGTTACTGAGATCGAGGCAGATGGAGGATAAGTTGGGGCAACACTTAACACTGAATGTATTTATTCTTTCTAGCTTTTAAACCACAAAAGCATCCACCTGAAAATTAAATTTAAGAATCTGGGGAAATAAACACCATGAGCTGTTCCACTGGGAAGACTTTCCGCAGTATTAAAAGAGCAGCGGTGGAGATTCCTCTCCTTCAATGGCACAGGTTACTGTCCTGGAAGTTCTAAGGACAACATGAGAATTCAGGCATTATGCATGGAGGTCATGGTATTAATTTTTCCTCTTAAATGGAGAAGAATGGGGGTGGAGAGCAGTCAGTCAAAATTTCAGCAGCCACACCCTGCTGCTTTCACAACGTTCTGTATGGAGACGGTTCTGTCATCATGGGGAGTGTCAGAGGCTCAGTGCTTCACTTCCCACCCCCGTCTCCCCAGGACTAGGGACAGCTGCAAGCAAAGAAGATCTTTGTTTCTTCTAACTTCATCTGTTCCCCCTGCCAAGATCATAATTCTTCATTTGTGACATCACCATGAGCTACAGTGGTGGGGGGCTGGGATGTCACAAACAGAGGATTCTGTCACAAAATGGGGGTTCTGGTTCCAGAGCGGGCAAGGGAGAAATGAAACCCAAAGGCCGCCTTTTGAGACCAAGTTTTTGCCCGTGTAAACCTCAAAAACATGACAAGATGCAGAACTGCTTTCCAAACACACACACACACACACACTTAAAAAAATGCACGTATAAATCACACTACGAAGACACCATGGTTATTAAAACCAACAGATAGAAGAGGGATGCTAAATAAATTAATGCTAGGACTCTCCATAAGCTAATCAGATATATGTATTACCAAATAAAAGACCTTTACAGTGTGTAACTCAGGAATAATTATTCAACTGAAACTTGTATGTTCATGCTGACCAATGTCACTCCAATAAATTTAATTAAAGTAATAAAATAACAATCAAAAGAATAATTCTTAACTGTACAGTTTTGTCAAACATTTATTGAGTACCTACTGCAGAAAGCACCAAGCAAATTCCGACATATAAAGCGACAACTCCGTTCCTTGGATGGTACTCATAAACATCATTTGAGTGATCCTGCAAATCAAACCTGATCAGTGTTTTTTAACCTTTTTGGGAGTCCTTTCTCTCCTCTTTTGAAACTCTAGTGAAAGCTACTTCTGAGTACCATCTAAAGAAGGGACTTAGGAGTTACACAGAGGCGGCGTAACTACTATAACATCTAGAAAGATACCTACAGCTTTTATACTTTTCCCCTATTTCAGATTTGCCAACCCCTTTTGATTTAAATTTCCATGAACTATCACACAGCTCCATAAAGGGCAGTAGTATGCTCTTGTGGAAAGGCCTAACATCAAAAGGCAGTGATGTCAGGTTACATACACTATTCAAAATGTAAAAGGGGCCTCTCCTAGTTTTGATTTCTAGCTCCATCAAGCTCCCATAAAGCAGGAGTTAAAAATAGCTCTCATTATAAAAATAAAAACAGACGCCGGCTGGCATGGCTCAGTGGTTGAGCATCAATTTATGAACCTGGAGGTCACAGTCTGATTCCCAGTCATGGCCCAGGCCCAGGTTGTGGGCTCGATCCCCACTGTGGGATGTGCAGGAGGCGGTTGATCAATTAAAGGATTTTCTCTCATCATGATGTTTCTATTTCTCCGTCCCTGTCCCTTTCTCTCTAAAATCAATAAAAATGCATTTAAAAATAGATTATCCAAACCCAGTACTTAATTCCAACTGGCTTTTCCTCTTTTTTTCTTAAAAGCACATTTTTAAACCACTATCTTATATGAAAAACAGGAAGTCGGGTAACAAATTCATTATGCTTTTTATCATCATAAAGCCAAGTATAATTAACAAAAAAAGAGCCTTAGTAAAATGTAATTTTAAAAGCTGGTGATGATGTGGAGCAATAGGAACTCTCATTCATTGCTGGAGGAAATGCAAAATGGCATAGCCACTTTGGAAGACATTTTGGCAGTCTCTTGTAAAACTAAAAGTATTTTTATATAATCAAGCAATTACACTTCTTAACATTTACCCAAAGGAGTTAAAAAAATGTCCATACAAAAATCTGCACATGGATGTTTATAGAAGCTTTATTCATAATTGCCAAAAACCTGGCTGTAACATAGGTACCTCCAGGGAGGGATGCTGACAGGGGGGAGGCTGTGCTGCGTACGGGCAGGGAGCATATGAAAAATCTCTGTCCCTACCTTCTTCCTGATTATTCTGTGAACTTACAGCTGTTCTAAAAGAAATGATGTCTTAAAAAAAGAAAGGGTCAAAATTAAATGTACTATTCTAGATCTTCTGTCGTCCCCCCCCCTCACATACACACACACACACACACACACACACACACACACACACACACTCTTTGTGAGAAAGGATAAGATTTCCTCATAGTTGTACTTTACCTTCCGAAAATCCCGCTTCTCAAAATCCGTTTCTGCTATTTTCTCATATTCTATGACTGCATTAGCATTCTTGAACTACACCAGAAAAATCAGATAAGGGAAAGTTTTAGTGAAGCTGTAGATTCAACCACCACAAAAATCAATAAGGCTAATGAATGTGCCATTTCAAGAAAATCGGAACCATAGACTTTTCACAAATCAAGTTGGTAAAGATACAGCTAAACACCTTAATAGAAAGCCAAGGCCCAAATCCTATCCTCAATTTGAACTTAGAAACTCAGGAATCCAAGAATCATGCCTTGATATATACAAAATAAAGGCAAGGCATTGTCAGGGACTGAGCAAAAAACTTGCAGATACTAAAACACATCCATGGGTAAACTGAGCATATATGGAGATGGAAATAAAACATGTTTCAGCTGCTACAAATTTAATCAGGATTTGAATGTACTAAATCCCTTTTTTGTAAAATATGTTTTCTTAATTTTAGAGAGAGAGGAAGGGAGTGAGATAGAGAAACATACCATATTTGCCGGCGTATAAGACGATTTTTTGGCCCTGAAAAATATGCCTCCAAGTGGGGGGTAGTCTTATACGGTGAGTATATAACAAACTCTGTATTTTTAGTGGAAATGTTAGGGGGTCGTCTTATACGCCGGCAAATACGTATTTTTCAGGGCCAAAAAATCGTCTTATACACCGGCAAATACGGTAGATTGGCTGCTTCTTGCATGCCCTCTGCTGTGGATTAAGCCTGAAACCCAGGTCTGTGCCCTGACCAGGAATCAAACCAGTGACATCTTGGTTTATGGGTCGACTCCCAACCACCAAGCCATACTGCCTGGGCTAAATTTACTAAATTCTTTAGCCTTGCTCAAATCAGTTCCTTGATGCACCTGTCTATTCCCTTAGCAATCTCAGAAACCCTCCAATATGCACAGATTTCTAAAGCTGTAAATCATATTCAAAACTCCTTTGAGCCAAGCCTGTATGGCTCAAGAAGTCCCTGGTTCGATTCCCAAATTCAATCCCAGTAGGGGGCCTGCAGGAGGCAGTCGATCAATGATTCACTCTCATCACTGATGTTTCTATCTCTCCCTCTCTCTTCCTCTCTAAATTCAATAAAATTAAAAAACAAACACTCCTTTTACAGATAAAGCCGAGGCTTAGAGAGACTATGAAACTTGCCTACAGTCACCCAGGTGTGGCTGATGGCAGAAGTGAGACTGGGTGTCAGTTCTGACTCTCAGTCACTATTCTGGCCTCTCTGATACAGATAGGATCAGACCCATACCTCCTGTTGTGCCTGAGCATTTTTGTGATCCAATTCTAGGGCTCTCTGGAAACTGCGACAGGCTGCCATGGCATTCCCTAAAGATAGGTGGCATTTGCCTTCTCGTAGATGTCCCTAGAAGAAACACAAAGAAGGAAAAAAGGATTATGAGTGGCCAAGCAGACAGAAATCATCAGTAGCAGCAAACACTCACACAAAACCAACATGGGCCCTAACCGATTTGGCTCAATGGATAGAGCATTGGCCTGTGGACTGAAGGGTCCTAGCTTCAATTCTGGTCAAGGGCATGTACCTCAGTTTCAGGCACATCCCCAGTAGGGGTGCACAGGAGGCAGCTGATCGATGTTTCTTTCTCATTGATGTTTCTAACTCTCTATCCCTCTCCCTTCCTCTCTGTAAATAAAATCAATAAAATATATTTTTAGAAAAAACCACAAATACAAAACCAACATGGGATAAAATGGCTGGAGGAGTGGTTCTCAACCAGGGCTGATTCTGCATTCCATGGGACATTGAGCAATGTCAGAGACATGTCTGACTGTTACAGCGGGGCAGGGAAGGGGTGCTGCTGACACCTTAAAGGCCAGGGATGCTGCTGAACATCCCACAATGCACAGGACAGAACCCCACAACAAAGAATTATCCTGACCAAAATATCAATAGTGTTAACAATGAAAATCTCTGGGCTAAAGTCAACTGCAGCAACTCAGTCCTCCCCCAAAAGCCCGTTACATACCCGGACAAAACTGTCATCCAACCGCACTGACTGCTGTGCATCTCCCAGAGCTTCCCGGAACCTTCCGAGCATCATCAAGGTGGCTGCTCTATTCCCGTAATAGCTAGCATTTTTAGGACACATGTCTACAGGGGGGAAAAAAGAGGTAAAACAATGTTTAGAATGGGTCATTGCTCCAAAAACTCAAGGGCAAACTCCCACAGAACTATATCAAACTATAGTAGGAATGATGACACTCTTTAAAAAGCCACCTTCAAATTTTTGACTACCCGTGCAAATGGATAGCAGCAGTGGTGCAATTAAAAAATAAAACATCGCTCTGACTGGTTTGGCTCAGTGGATAGAGCGTCGGCCTGTGGACTCAAGGGTTCCAAGTTCAATTCCGGTCAAGGGCATATAACTTGGTTGCGGGCACATCCCTAGTAAGGAGGCAGCTGATTGATGTTTCTCTCTCATCTAGGTTTCTGACTCTATCTGTCTCCCTTCCTCTCTGTGAAAAATCAATAAAATATATTTTTAAAAAATAAAAGCATGGGATTAAAATGTTGATAAATTGAGAATTGAAATTGACAACGTTCAAAAAGGCAATGACTGAAATGCATTTAGGTGGGCATCTTTTGGCCGTAAAATTTAGAATTTCTGGAGTTGCTTTTAATTTTCCAGAAGAACTACCATTAGAAAAAGTAATTTCTGCCTGGCTAGTGTGGGTCAGTGGTTGAGCATCAACCCAAGAACCAAGAGGTCCCCGGTTCAATTCCTAGTTAGGGCACATGCCCAGGTTGCAGGCTTGATCCCCAGTAGAGGGCATGCAGGAGACAGCCAATTGATGTTTCTCTCTCATTGATGTTTTTATCTCTCTCCTTTCTCCTCTAAAAATCAATAGAAACATATTTAAAAAAGAAAAAAGAAAAAAAGTAATTTCCCCGTGTGACCATTAACCTTGAAGATATGCTCCTTCTTAGAGAGGAACTATTTATAACAGTATTTAGCAAATAATTTTCCAGCATAAGCACTAGGTCCATCTCACCTATGGCTTTTGTATAATAGTTATAAGCTTCATTGTAATCTTTCTTGGCATAGTATGCATTTCCTTGTTCCTTGAAAGACTCAGCTTCCCTGAAAAGGAGAGACAGAGAATCATGTTACTCTCTATACCTACATGAGATTAAAGATCACCTCTTTAATCTCATGGAGCAATCTCTGGTCTAGAGCCCGCTTGGCACAGAGCTGAAGGTCAATGAGACACCGGAAGGCATTTACAGATTTGTTCCATTGGCTGATGGAACAGGAGGTGCTAATGAAGGAACCCATGGTCTTCAGATGTTTTTTGTCACTTAGATATATTTAAACTAAGAAAACCTCTCTCCTGTCACCTGCCTTGCCTCACTACTCCCACCCGAAGCCACTGTCCTTATGACAGGCAAATTTAGACACAGAAACTGAATCTTTATATATTTACTTCCTTTCCACTGTGTCACAACTGCTGCCACGTTTGCAAACTTACAAAAAATGAGCTACAGATAATTTCATTCAGGACAACTCATTTCTCAATGTAAAGTGGGTCATATCCTTCTTCACATGGAGAGTTTAATTGATTTCCTCTCCTGCTGTCACTGGAAGGACAAGCAGAGCAAAAACAGAAGGCAAAGGGGTTAAAAGCACAGCATATTGGTGTTTAAGACAGAAAACAGAGTGACAGCAAAGACCAAGAACGTGGATGACAGGGACATATGAGATATAGGCTGCAATGCTATGCTCTAAAAACCCCTCCACCAGAGTTCCCTCTGCCATCACACATATGCAGGTATTTTCTGCACCCCCTCTACTATCCCCGCAGTACCTTGTATAACTAACTACCAATTGGGTAATATCAGAATTTCTGCCCTAACTCCAACATACATTTTTTTTTAAAGTTGTGCCATTAGACAAACTTTATAACTTCTTTCTCAGGCCATATAAATGTTATCAATTTAAAAATTAGTCTGCCTGCAGGTGGCCCAGTGGTTGAGCATCAGACCTATGAACCAGGAGGTCATGGTTCGATTCCCAGTCAGGGTACATGCCCAAGTTGTGGGCTCGATCCCTAGTAGAAGGTGTGCAGAAGGCAGCCGATCAATGATTCTTACTCATCATTGATGTTTCTATCTCTCTTTCCCTTCCTCTCTGAAATCAATAAAGATATATTTTTTAAAAATTAGCCTGCATAGCCCTAACTGGTTTTGTTCAGTGGTTAGAGCACTGGCCTGTGGACTGGCCTCCGGTCAAGGGTACACGTCTGGGTTGCAGGCTCAATCCTCCCATTAGAGGTGTGCAAGAAGCAGCTAATCAATGATTCTCTCTCATCACTTATGTTTCTCTCTCTCTCTCTCCCTTCCTCTCTGAAATCAATAAAAACATATTAAAAGTCTGAAAAAAATTAGCCTGCTATATTTGGTCAAACATTTAATCAACTCACCCCTAATGCCATGTGCTGCTGAAAGTCCTCAAGAAGGATCCCCCAACTACAAGACCGTGGGACCAATGGCAATCTTTCTACATGGTGTGCACCATCCCGTAACGCTAAGTGAACCAAGCACTACATAAAAACCTTTCAGAGCGGACATGCCAAGAGAGCTGAAGAAAGGGCTTCCCCAACACTGGATTTCAGAAGTTGAGTCAAATTCCTGTGAAGAAATGTAGTAGTAAATTCAAAGGAAATTATCAGGTCCAAAATTGTGCCCAAAAAGATCTAGCCATTTCTTCAGCTGGCTAGTGGCTAAGAATACACAAATTCTTGAGGAGAACCAAAGGCATCTAAGCACTTGGATAGACGTGTCAGCAGTATAAATCTTGCCAGTCAGAGTAGAGCTACTGCAAGGTGGCCTTGCATGAAACACTAATCCCCCAGAGGCTATGAGGTCAGCAAGGGCTTCTAGTAAAAATGCAAAGGGTGATTTCGGTGGAAGGTTAGCAATAATCACGGAGGCCAGGTACTTCCCATACATTATTCCCATTTCTCAAAGGCGGAAATAAGGTTTAGAGGGAGGAAACTGGCCTAAGGTCAGGCTGTCAACTCACACCTATCAGATTCCACTCTGTACCATGCTATGCTTTCTCTCTAATGTTCACCTCTACCTATTGCCCAAGATTAGAAGTTAATCTGTACTTCCAGGAGCAAGACACGGGCAATGAACATGAATTTCTTTAAACTAAGACAAGCCGAAGCCGGTTTGGCTCAGTGGTAGAGCATTGGTCTGCGGACTGAAAGGTCCCGGGTTCGATTCCGGTCAAGGGCGTGTGCCTTGGCTGCGGGCACATCCCCAGTGGGGCATGTGCAAGAGGCAGCTGGTCGATGTTTCTCTCTCATCGACGTTTCTAGCTCTCTATCTCTCTCCCTTCCTCTCTGTAAAATATCAATAAAATATATTAAAAAATAAATAAATAAATAAACTAAGACAAAAACAGCCCAACATATAAAACTCAACTCCAACCTGCAATTTAAAGAAGCAAAATGACATTCTAACAATTAATCATAGAGAGAGTAGGGCTCCTTTAAGATGCGCGACCTAGTGAACTGGACTTTGCCTCCCCCAAGAAATGCATTTCATTTTAGTAAATGGTGAGTAGATTCCATTCTAGAGCAAACAAAGCGAGTAATGTAGAGTCAGCCCACAGCAGAAAGAACAAGAAGAATTGTGTTGTGACAAGTTACCATGTTTTTAACCTCACACGGCACAGCATCAGGCCAGAATTAGCTATTCCCACACAATTGCCTCATGAAAAGGACTTATTTTCATAGAAACATGGTTGATTAACAGCTGTCTAAACAATGGGCACTTGGTGCTGCTTTTAGACTGAATGCTTACTTTTTGCCTCCAGGTCTAATGCCCAAAGTGGAGTACCTCTCGTTTTGATCCTCCCCATAAAATACATGACAAGCTTTACCCAACGGGCCTGACCCTGCCGGACCAGGCAAGGACAGAGTGGATCTCTGGAATCCAGCATGGCAGCAGCAGGAACTGAACAAGGCTGCACCAGGAACAATTCCAGGGTCAAATCCATTCCAATCCTGCCCTGGGAGCCCGAGAAGGGGTTCAACTTGTTCAAGGTGCCCTTACAGCAAAGGGCCTGGAGGATGAGATGTCAAAGGCGTGGGACTGGAAAAGAAGAAGAGGAGCTGGTCTGCACCGGAATTGAGGGAAATCTGGAGATGGCACCTGTCCCTCCACTCACTGCCAAGGTCAATTTGTTTGATAAGCAAGTGAGATACAACACATACCTACTAAAACACATCCATACCGAGAAAGGTAGAATTAGGATTAACTGCATTCACCAGGACAATCTGAAAAAAGGAAAGGACTCCAAAAAGGGACTACATTAAACGACAGATTATCTTTTTAAAAAAAATATATATTTTATTGATTTTTTTACAGAGAGGAAGGGAGAAGGATAGAGAGCTAGAAACATCGATGAGAGAGAAACATTGATCAGCCGCCTCCTGCACACCTCCCTCTGGGGATGTGCCCACAACCAACGTACATGCCCTTGACCTGAATCGAACCTGGGACCCCCCCAGTCCTCAAGCCGAAGCTCCATCCACTGAGCCAAACCGGTTTCAGCCAGATTACCTTTATGTCCACAAAATAAAACTCAGACTAAACCCTGAAATATAATATCCCAGAAAAATATAGACTTGGCCATAACAGCTGTGCTCTATCTCTAGTACTTTTTCATATTTTCAAAGGAGTTCTAATGAAAATCTTTTTTTTTTATATATATATTTTATTGATATTTTACAGAGAGGAAGGGAGGGAGATAGAGAGCTAGAAACGTCAATGAGAGAGAAACATCGACCAGCTGCCTCTTGCACACCCCCTACTGGGGATGTGCCCGCAACCAATGTACATGCCCTTGACCGGAATCGAACCCGGGACCTTTCAGTCCGCAGACCGACGCTCTACCACTGAGCCAAACCAGTTTCGGCATCTAATGAAAATCTTTGAAACAGAACTTCTGAAGTGGTTATGATGATAAAATCATGTGTCTCCTAACACAGGAAGAGCAACTGAGGCACCCAAGGTGACTTCACAGGTTTCCTAACTCCTACAGTCCTGTATATTTTTCCTCCAGATCTTGCCGGTTTCAAGATTTTTAGATTAAAACAAATTTCTCCAGTTCCCTACCCAATCCTTGGGTCAACTCGAAGCAGAATAAGCTTCATCTCTCTGATTTTCCAAGAGATGCTGGAAATGACTTTACCTCCCCTCCACTAAATCAACTCTTTCACTTTAATAGCTGGCAACAAATTCTTATGAAAACAGCCACTGGAAAAAGGTTTTGATGGGATGGTCTCCCATAACAGGTTCATTGCTGAAGGGCTGGAGTCAGCCTTCCCTCAGACGGATATAGATAAGGAGAATACATTCCATTCTTGGTTTGCTTTGCTACTCTAAAATGTATCTCTTCACAAATAACCTTATCAACTGGAAAAGTGCAGCCCTGAAAGTCTCTGCTTCTATACCACATGCGCGTTAAATATCTGCATATCCTCTGATCATGCAGGTACATTCTCTCCCCCCCAACGGAGCACTCATTCATCACAGATGCTAACCAATCCAACAAACACTGCCAAGGAATCATTTCACACAGGCCTTAGCGGGGCTCAGCATCTATGATCAAAGCTGACAATTTGTGCTTATGATTATCAGCCAACTGCCCATTTGCAGCTCAGCTAAATTAAAAACATGTCTAAAGCACCATAGTAGACATTGCAATGTGCCCCAAATTAGATGTCCTTAACAAATTTCCATTTCTCTCTAAATACTTCCAAGTTGTGCACTTAGGTAAGATCTTTGCCTTAGGCTTACTAGTCTATCTTTTAGCAATTAAAGGGGCATTTAGAAAATTTAATCAGCTTTCACTAATGTGGGATTCATTGGGTGGTAGTTTTTAAAACATGGCTAGGTTAACTCTGGAATTGCTTCATATACATTTGTAGATTAAAATAGGCATGAAATGCTTCACCCTTTGTACAGTAACATTTTAAGATGTATTTATTCTACCTTAGAGCACAAAAAATAAAGAACAGCATAGTTTCATGATTCTGCAACATTCTTAACTTGGGAAATGCTTAATAGATTTTTCTATGAAAAAAACACACCACACTGTTTTTATTTATTTAAAGTATTTGGCTAGAATTATGTCTTTTTAATAAAGTTCAGCTCTTTCTTTTTTTAAAAAAATATATATTTTATTGACTTTTTTACAAAAAGGAAGGGAGAGAGAGAGTTAGAAACATGGATGAAAGAGAAACATCAGCTGCCTCCTGCACACCCTCCACTAGGGATGTGCCCGCAATCAAGGTACATGCCCTTGACCGGAATCGAACCCGGGACCCTTCAGTCCGCAGGCTGCAGTTTTGGCAAGTTCAGCTCTTTCAATGATGGTATTAATAATTAATTCCAAACAGATGCAACAGCTAAAATAAGATTCCATAAAATAATTCTTTTTTTCCTTTTCATTTTCTTAGAGAAAAAAAAGCTAGCTTTGCTAAACTCAGGACAAAATGATTTATTTTGTTAGCACAGGGGAGTGTTTAGGGATCTTTGATTTTGAAGACTATTTTACTGGTAGGAAGAATCTTAGAAAAAGATAACTTCCCTTTTCTTACCCTCAAGCTATTAACAATAATACTTTATACTGCCAGTGAGACAATATTCATGCATTCCTACTATATTTACTACTTTCAAAATGTCACTCTTATTCTATTATTGTGCATTCCTACTATATTTACTACTTCCAAAATGTCATCCTTATTCTATTACTGTTGAACCCATTTCTTTTATTGTCAGATTTACTAGTTGCTTGCTCATCTAGAAATGTCCTCCACCCTTCAGAATTCATGGGATTGTGGCCAGTGTCAGAGTAGAAATTCTTTCCTCCTTCCCACAGATTGAAACCTCTTGTCCCCAAAGGCTGGTCACAGGGCCTGTTAAATGTTGTAATCTCTCTGACCTTCATGAGAGAGTAAAGTAAAAGGAGCCCAGGAGCCTAACTTTGATTTTGTTTTACACACACACACACACACACACACACACACACACACACACACACGTATATCTTACTAGAGGCCCAGTGCACAAATTTCCTGCACTGGTGTGGGGTGGGGGTGCGGGTGTGTATCATTCAGCCTGGCCTGTGCCCTCTTGCAGTACAGGAGCCCTTAGGGGATGTCCAATGGATAGCTTAGGCCCAGGGCTTCTGGCTGAGGGGCACTCCTTCTGTGGGAGCACACTGACTATAGGGGGTAGCTTCTGTGTTGAATGTCTGCCCCCTGGACATCAGTGCGTATCAGAGCAACTGATCATTCCGCCATTTGGTTGATTTGCATATTAGCCTTATATTATATAGGAAGATTGATTTTAGAGAGGAAGGAAGAGGGAGAGAGAGAAACATCAATGATGAGAGCGAATCACTGATTGGCTTGGCTGCCTCCTGCATGTCCTCTACTGGGGATCGGCCCCACAAATCTGGCATATGCCCTTGAATGGAATTGAACCCGGGACCTTTCAGTCCGCAGGCCAACACTCTAGCCACTGAGCCACATTGGCTAGGGTTGATTTTGTCTTATCAAATACATATTATTCTCTTTCTTACCATCTAATCTAGGGGCGATTTGACAATCTGAGCTTCACACTGATAGGTGGGAGCCACACATGACGTAATACAAGGTGCTGCTCACTGAGTGCAAGCAACGGCTTCATTACAGTTCAGAGAAAGCAGCTACCAACTGGTAAAGGTGGGCTACCCAGCTTCCTTTACTCAATTCCTATAAAAGACAGATCTGTTTTTACTTTAAAACACCTACCTACCCCGCAAGCAAAAGAGGGAAGAAGATGAAGAACAAAATTTATAAACATACCAGTTCAAAATGTTCTGTCTAGATATCAGGGGGAAGCTTCAAGAGAGGCAGAGACCAAGAGTCGCAAATACAGTCTACACAAGGCAGTAGCACTCTCTACTGTTCAAGTAGGGAAAGACACCAGCAGCATGCTGGATGGAGTTGGCTCTGTCTCTTTTAATATGGGGGGAGGTGAGGGGGGAGAGAATCAAGCAACCAATCAATCAATCTGGACAAAAATCCCATCAGTGCAGGCTGAAGGATAGTCTCCTAGGAAACAGCTGAACTGTGAATTACGCCAGTTCCTTAAGAGGGAGGAATCGCCTCCTGTGGAAGCTACCTAATCCTCACTTCCCTCCCGGGAAAGGACACGGAAGCATAAGGCTGCTTCTGAGAAACAACTTCCCTGAAGCATCCAGAAGACAAGTCAGTGGCTTTTAAGAATTAGCCAGAGGCTTGTTTTCATAACATATCCCAAACCCACCATTTTCTATTGCTTGGTTTCCAATTCTGTGACTTTTCCCAACTCACGAGGACAGCAAAACTTTAGAACTGCCTGGCCAACAACATGGCTCAGAGGCTGAATTCTTGACCTGTGAACCAGGAGGTCAGGGCACATGCTCAGGTTGTGGGTTTGATCACCAGAAGGGGGTGTGCAGGAAGCAACCAATTAGTGATTCTCTCTCATCATTGATGTTTCTATCTCTTTTCCTTCTCTATGAAATCAATAAAAATACATTTTAAAAAATCTAGAACTTTGGTACTAAGGAAAGGCTGCTTTCTGAAGGTTGTTGTTTTGTTTGTCAACTAGTATTTGGCTTCCAAAGTTCTCTAGGTTCCTTAGTTCAACAGGTGGCTGACTGTCTAAGAGCAAGCTGTCTTAAGACAGAGATTCCCCCAAAGAAAGGGTCCTGTTTGCCTTACTCTCTCCACACCCCCGACCCCCGCAAAGTTTAATATTGGAATCAGAAGAGTTATCACTTTGCTAATCAGACAGTCTGGACTCCCCATATAAACGTGAAGTTATGTGCCAAAAGAGTATTAGGTCTCAGAATTAGACTTTAAATTACCATTTTCAAATCACTCATACCCCGACCAATGGTGGAATAAAACTCAGGAACTGCCATTTTGATCTGGTGGGGGGGAGAAAAAGATTATTAAGCCAATAAAATGAACAGACTGCTGGGATAGCCGCACTCCGATTCCTGCCCTTGCTGCTGAAATTCAGTGTAAAAGAATACCTGGAACGACCTCTAAGTAACTTCCACATCACTCAGCTCTGGAGAAAGGGGACCCAACATTAGTGGAGAAAGGGAGAAATGGGCTCTCAGAGGGACTCTGCATCAGACCACAAGGCACCTAGGCAGCCGCTGACCACTGTCCTCCAATCTTCTAAAATCCTAGAAAAAGAAAGCAAAGGCAAGTGCCCAGTACTCAGCTTTTTAAAACTTAGAATACTAGCTTCAATGGCTCTCCTGATTCCTGATTGGCTGGAATGTACATACGGTTGGGCTGTAAGCCAATCAGAGTCCTGGTCGTTGGGAATGGACCAGACACAAGAGCAACTGTCACTTACTGGCCCAACATTTTATTAAAATCTCAGTTCTCAAACTTAATTTGTTCCGGAAGGCTATCTGAGAAGCGATTTATTCAAAAACGGAATCATTTTTCCCATTAAAAATAATGTAAATTGAATTCGTTCCAGACCCCCAAATGATTGTTTTAGCCTTTCTTACATACAGTACATGCCTATGCCTAGTGTACTGTTTAATCTATTAACAAACCATTCTTTTCTTAAATTTAACCAACCAGCCCCTTAAATGAATCACAGGGTTGCAGCATCTTCCCTTTTTCACTATCACCACCTCCAACATGTGGTCACTGGCTAATGTTTTCCTTTATCCAAATCCACAACAGTTCCCTACCTCTCCCACTGCCTGCGATCATTGCTGCTTTCACACTCTTAGCAACATTAGCACTCTTGATGGCTTCTTTGTTTTAAAATTGTGCTAATTGTTCATTTCTCCAGCAACAAAAGCAAAAAAAATCCCACATATTCACAGCAGTTTCCTGAGACGTTAACAATGCCAGATTTAGAGGTAAACTGACTACATTCTCTCCTTTGTGGCCCGAGAGCCGCTTTTCGTCAACTTGCAAGAAAGGGCTGTCAGGTCCAGAACTGAAATTTTATGCAAAGGTTTTTGGAAAAATTTTAAGTGAACAACTGGGTCAAGAACAGTTAATTGTTTGAGATGGGAGACATCTGAAGAGTCTGTAGCTCCACGTGCCTGGCTCTGTTAACATGTGGTTCCGAGTTAGAGCAGCAAGAACAGACACCTTCCCTTCCTCGGTACTCTACCTTTGCTCCAGTTCTGATGAACAATTTTGCCACTTGTAAATATTAGGGCTCAATCAATTTATTAGTATTCAGGATTCTGTATTCTTAGGTTTAACCCTTCTTTAACTGTGGCTCATTTTGATAGGGGCAGAAATGAAATACTGGGGACCAGCTATAATTGTAAGGAATATTAATCAGGCTCTGTTAATTCTGATTGAAGAAGGCATATCCTAACCCAGCTGGGAGTTGTATGCGGACCTGGGGGACCCGGAAGCTCACCCAGAAGTGCAGCCCATCCTCCCCATTAGGGAGCTGCCCATTATCACGGAAAGATTAACAACCTTTGGGCAGAAACCAGAGCAGCCAGCCCTTTGAAAACTCCAGTCTTTGCAAATCTCCCGCCTGCATTACCTGTTAAAACTGCCCATTCCGCATACACTTTTGCCTACTTCCCTATGTAATCTTTGTCCTACTCAGTATAAGCAGCGGGTTTATGGGAGAGGCAGAACAGATTTTTCTGGATGACCTGCCGCTCTCCCACCCCGCCAGCAGCACTGGAATGAGCGCTCACATGATTCAACCCTGTCTCTGCCTAATTGGTTCAAGTGGCGACAGGCAGCACGGACCTATGGATTGTCTGGTTACAATTTGTCCCATCTCCCATTTTTTCACCCGTGACCCCAAAACAAAAATGAAAGCTGAGCGCAATGTTTCTTACTGATTTGGGTTCAAGGTCAAAGAATAAATTCCCATTTAACTTGCAAGCTTACTGAAATGTCTAGCTGTCTGCTCTAGAACTTCAAGAGAAAGTTGAGGGGGACAACTGACTAAGAACTGAAAGCAGGGTGAGAAACAAGGGGGAAAACTTCAGCGAAGGCTATGAATTCCAAAATGTCCCAAGGAGCCACAGTACACAGCAACAGCGGCAATTCCTGGATATGGACTCAGGGTTTAGTGCTTCGCACCAACAATCCAATCCTATCCTATCTTATATAGTAAACCCTAATATGCAAATGAACCAAATGGCGGAGTGACCAGCAAAACTACTGTCGCTATGATGCGCACTGACCACCAGGGGGCAGATGCTCAATGCAGGAGCTGCCCCCTGGTGGCCAGTGCACTCCCACAGGGAGAGCGACGCTCAGCCAGAAGCTGGGCTCACAGCGCAGTGGTGGTGGCGGGAGCCTCTCCTGCCTCTGCTGCAGGCGGGCGTAAGGAGCCAGGGGTCCCAACTGCCAGAGGGTGCAGGCTGGGCTGAAGAAACGCTCCCACCCCAGTGCATAGATTTCATGCATGGGGCCTCTAGTATAGACATAGACGAAAAAATAAAAAGCAAAATCCAGAGAGTTTACAATACCTAGGTACTAAGGAAGGGTCTAAAAATAACTGTTCTTGTTTGGATACATAAGGAAAATAGATACAGAAGAGTTAAGATCATCAGCTCAAAGGAATCTGGTAATGTCACTGCTCTTCAGTTGGTTATTTTAAAAATATATATATTTTAAGAGAGGAAGGGAAAGGGATAGAGAGCTAGAAACATCAATGAGAAGCATCAATGAGAAACATCAACCTCTTGCACACCCCCTATCGGGGATGTGCCCAAAACAAATGTACATGCCCTTGACCGGAATCCGGGACCCTTCAGTCCGCAGACAGACGCTCTATTCACTGAGCAAACTGGTTTCGACAGTTATTTTAAATCTCATTGTCTCTTCTATTAATGAACAATGTGAACTCCTTTGATTTTACCATAATAAAGACTTCCAGAGCCCAAGCTGCTCCCAGCCCAGGAAATGTGACCAGAGCCTTCGATCAAGATAAGTATTCACAAATTAGATAAAGTCATCAGCAACTTCCCAGGACAGCTATAATGTAAAGCCTATGGAATTTAGCCCTTTGTCTTCCAAGTTGCTTTATCTGTTCTGGTAGGCAAAGAAAGGTAAATAATCTTCATGTACTGAAGCTGATCTATTTTGGAGTGCCAACTAATGCATCTTTTATTTTAGCCTCTCAGCTGCTATAGGCTCAAAGAACTTCTTTAGAGTGACAGGCAAAAAAATAAAGTCCATTTCTTTTCCTGGATACACTAACGCTAAGGAAATAAAACACTCAGCCATTTAAAATGCCGTTACCATGAAGCCCAGGGCCTTAAAGTCTCACTCCTATGGGACTGCAACAATGTAGCAGCCGCAGGAAGCCCCTACGCCAAGATAAGATACAAGGACTCCTTGCTGGGCTTCACAAAAGCAGCCCAGGAGACCCATCCGCTCAGTGTCCCCAAGTGAACCGGTAGTAAGATTGTAACCAGAGACGTGAACTTGGCCCAATGACAAACCAAGCCAGATAGTAAAGGTACACTTTTAAAGGGATGTTCCTATCCGTGCTCTCTGCTATGACCTCATGGGAGGATTCCAAATTATATGAAAAATGTAAATAACCTTTCTCCAAAATTCCTAAATTCCCACTCCATTTTCAGTATATATAACCATGTATTGGAAAACCATACATAAACAAGTTGTTTTCTTATTAACAGATCCCAATGTTGACATAAACCTTCTAAGGAAGGCAGAAAACCTGTGATATTTTTATTTCACTATATTTTCTTTTGATTTGTTCACCTTGGTGGTACATAATAAACATCTAAGCTTTATTATATTTAAAATAAACCTATATAAATATGGCTAGCATAGAAGTCTATTTGGTAAGAATTCAGTTTTTATAGTTAAATTCAGTGGGGTTTTTTTTAGTGCTAGATGAAATAATTGTGCATTTTACAACCAATGGCATCTTTTAAAAAACATTTATTTTAATTTGTATTGAACTTAACGGGGCGACACTGATTAATAAAATTATTTAGGTTTCAGGTGTACAATTCTATAATACATTATCTGTATATTGTTTTGTGTGTTTATAACCAATGACATCTTAAACTTCATGAAATAAGGCAGTTAACATTAAGTCAACACCCTTATTTTGTGAGGCTGCTACCAACACCATGTTTTGGGGTAATGTAGTCACATTATAGCGTCACCGGTTTTATGTTTCTTAATGTCTTCTTAAATATCTTCAGTTTATTTATTATAATTTTATGATAGAACATTCTCTAAGGCTGTAATTTTTTTTCAAGGAAAAGAATTTGATTTAGATAGGGGAGCACTGAAAAGGAACCCAAATTAGGGATAGTCCCTACATCAGATATTTACACCGAACAGAATGAATTTAAATTACATACAGCCCAAGACCCTTTTTATAGCGCAAAGAACTCTCTTCACATGAAGTTAATCCTTACAATTAATTTAAGCTTGTAGTGGTTGTATTTCTCATTCTGCAGTCCCTTAATGATGCAAATGATGTTTAATTCTAAATATCTGGAAAGAAGCAGGACCGATGTGAAAACTCCTAAGTGTGGTAGGTGGTTAACATGAGCAGCGCGGTGATGATGGCCACTAGGGTGGAAAGCCCCAGAATGGGCAAAACTGGGAACACAAGGACCTTGACCCCAGGATAACCTCTCACCTAGCATTTCGCAGGTCAGGTGGTTCAGACCCTCCCGTGACCTTTCCTCTCCTAGCATGTTGCTGGTCTGTGGGTTTGACCCCCTGAGAGGGGGAATGAGTAAAAGGGCCGGAGGATAGCCCTTACATATTAAACCTCCAGGTCAATGACGTTCTGATCCACACCAAATACATACAGGTCTCACCTGTGTTTCAGCTCCAGGCCCAGGATAGCAGCAAAACCAGGCAAAGCCATGCAACTAGAGTCTCAATAACATGTAACTAGAGTCTCAGTAACGAGGTTGCAGAACTGAGGTCTCATCGCCAATAACATTGCTATTGCGCTAATGACTCCTGGTGCCAACCACTCAGTAGAGACTACAGCCCTGAAGAGACACACCTGGAAAGCTGATGAACAGTCCATCGGGATCCTCCAAAGACCTCCAGAGGAGGACCCAGAGCAGCAGTCTCTACGGAGAGGCTTCCCCTTTACCTACCTCCTTCCCCAGGCGTGTTTGCCTTCCTTCTCTCCTTTCTAAGCTCCAAGGGCCCTTCCTTAGCCTCTGTGACTTGTTCCCTGAGCCCACGCGGCTCAGCTGGCTCACTTGTCCTACCTCTCTGACTTCCTAAAATAAACTTCTGCTTGTGTCTGAGTCTTGGCTCTGAATTCTTTCTTGGCCAAAACTCAAGTACCAAGGGTGCTGAGCCAAGGCCCGATCGCCAGTGACACTCTGGGTGCCATTTTGCTGCCAACCTGAGGGCACCGACGCTGGTATCCCGAGTCCTCTGATAGCCCAGGGACCTACTACACTTGGTCACGCCTCCGCTCCCAACGGGCCAGGCCCTTGGAACACTGGCTGCAGTAACTCACCTTTGTTGATAGCTACTCATTCCGCCTCACCCAATCTCTCTTATGTTCCTAACTTAAACAGTAAAAATATCTCAGAACCCCGATTTCAGATCTCATGCACAAATCCTGCCTCACCACCTCAAATCACCCAGACTGATGAAGACATGAACAGGCTTGGTATAAAGGTATGAAACATGTGGGAAGCAGACTGAGAGCACAGAGGATTGTAATCCATTAATCTGCAGTGCAGCTGGTTAGGAAAAGGGGCTCCAGCCCTAGCTGGTTTGGCTCAGTGGCTAGAGCGTCGTCGGCCTGCGGACGGAAGGGTCCCAGGTTCGATTCCAGCCAAGGGCACATGCCGGGGTCGCGGGCATGATCTCCAGTAAGGGGCGTGCGGGAGGCAGCCAATCAGTGATTCTCTCTTATCAATGATGTTTCTATCTCTCTTTCCCTCCCTCTGTAAAATCAATACAATATATTTTTTGTTAAAAGGGGGCGTGGGGGGGGAGCCCTCCAGAACCTTTTCGGTATTTTTGCTTCAGGATCAGGAGCGTGAGCACCCACAACTGGGTTCCAACCCCACTTCCAACCACCTGCCTCCGCGGTAGCCAGAATCCCGAGTGTTCTCGAAAAACACGCGCTCAGCAGCTCCCCTGGCCAGTCCGGCCTGGCCTTCTCGAGCCTCTGCAGCTGCCCAGCAGTGTCAACAGCGCTCGAGCAGCTGCCCTCTCCCTCGCTGCTTAATTTAAGGAGGAATAATAGTTCCGAGGAGAATGAGGGTGTTGCTCGGGAGGGGGGACGGACGGACGGACGGAGGAAGGGACGTCTGACGTGTAGAGCATGGAACAGGCCCCTCACTCTTCCTCTGTCATTTTCTGGGGTGACTGGGGGGGGGGGGGCGCTGATCAGGCCAGTGGTGAAGACACACAATCACCTCGGACCCAGACCAGTACTCGCCGGGGTGTAATTGAGGAAGAAGAGGAGGAGGAGGAGGAGGAGGAGGGCACGGGCTTTGGAGACGCAAAGAGCTGACTGACAACAATGCACAGAAGTTAGGGCGGGGGTCACGGTCGCCGCGCGGCCTCCCCCGCCCCCCGAAACAGACCTCGAATCCCCCCCAGAGACCACGTCTCCTCCGCAGGGACGACCTTCCCCTCCGCTGGAAAACGACCGGTGCCTCAACCCCCCCAGCCGGGCGGAAGCCGGAGGGGAGGTCCGACCTCCGAGAGCGCCCCGTGAGGGGGTCCATCCCGACTGGGTCGCGCGAGCCTAGGGGGAGGGGGGTCCGCGGAGGGCGGGGCGTCGCCTCAACAGCCCGAGGCTGCATCACGGCAGGGACCGGTTACCCACGGCCACCCACAGAGCTGAAGCTCGCCCCTTCCCCTCCACCGTTACCCGGTTACCTCCTCGCTCCTTCTTCGTCGGGCAGCTCGGGCTCGGTCGCCGCCATTACCACATCGCACTCCGCGGTGGCCGCCATCTTACCGCCTAGACCAGAGAGCCGGGTGGGCGGCCGGCGGTGAAGAGCACTTCCGGTCGGAGCATCGAGTCGCGCCCCGGCGCTGTGCCCAGAGAGGCTCCCTCGGGCCCGTCTACCAGCGAGAGGCTCCGCTTGGGGCCAGAGCGGCCTCCCGCCCCCGGAGGTCCACGGCGGTCTCCGCGCGGGGGCGGGGCCCCAGGCACGGTTCCTGTGCGTGGGGGGCGCCACTTTAACCGCAGGTCGGAAGGGGGTCCAGGAGGGTGTCGCCTCTGTAGACCGTGGCTTTCCTCAGTCTTCCTGGAGCCTCGTTGCCATGGCAACTTCCAACTCTTGCGCGTCTTCTGGAAGGTTGAAGCGGGGGGGAGAGGGGGTCTGAGTAGGGTGGGGACCCGGTCACCCAGGACTCTGGAAGGAAAGAGCCCCCCTACTGCGGCCTTCCCGACCTTGGAGCGTGTCCACAGCTTCCTCCCGGGAAAGGCAAGAAGAGACACTTTGAGCCCGGTTCCCCCAGCTGTCATCGGCCCTTGGAAGCCCTGCCCAGTCAAGCCTGGGGTACGCGGGGCGTCTTCACCCCATGCCTTTCATCCCCTCCCTGGCTCTCCGCGCACCAGCTGGTTCATCACCCCAATGACGCTGACCCTTTTATGATGCTGCTTTCATGTCAGCCGCTTGGGAGTGCCATCTCAGCATCAGGCCTAGGAAGAGTGGCCCAGCGCCCCGGACCCTGCCCTTGAGTTTATAAGGCAGCTCACAGGGTGAGGTCCCTGCCCTCGTGTCCCCGGTATTCCCACCCCTTGTAAAAACAACCCTGCTCAGCACGCTTGTCTTGCTGAATGCAGTCCGGACTGGGAACGCTTCGAGGGCAGGGACGCAGCCTAGCCATCTTTGTAGTGCTTCGCCTCACCCAAACCAATAACATTTGTGGTGACTTGAATTAAATGGGGGTTTTCTGAGGTTAAATCGGGGGAGTTTGAGGTTAAAAGTTGAGATATAGCCCTGGCTGGTTTGGCTCCGTGGACAGAGCATCCGCCTCCGGACTGAGGAGTCTCAGGGTCAATTCCGGTCAAGGGCATATGCCTGGGTTGCAGGCTTGATCCCCAGTAAGAGGCGTGCAGGAGGCAGCCGATGAATGATTCTCTCTCATTGATGTTTCTATCTCTCTTTCCCACTCCCTTCCTCTCTGAAATCAATAAAGATATATTAAAAAACAATTTTTGAGATATGCGGGGAATTAATAAATGGGCAAGGGAACTCAAAAGGGATCTTACCCTCTTCCTCCAGGAAAACTATGCCATTGTCCCTAGGCTGCTGGCATGATCCCTGCCTATCAGAGTGCCAAGGAAGCTGGAACCAAACTCACCATTAGGTAGGGGAGAATGGGAGGGCTCAGTGGGTTGGGAGAGAGAGGTCATTTATCCAGCCCTCTCCAAGTCCCTCTTCTAGCGTGGGAGGACACAGACTCACCACCTGCCCTGCCTGCCAGTGGCTCACAGTCTACAGTCTAATACAAGAGATAGTCCTTCACCATCTTCCCACTTCGTGTTCTCTGTTGATATCTCCAACCTAGTACATCTCTCTTCTTAGTTCAGATCTGCATATCCAACTATCGACTGGTATCTTTTGGATGTTTCACAAATCCCTAAAGCTTAACATATTTAAATGGAACTTGCCATTCTCTCCCACCCCTTCACAACAGAACCCCCCCCCCCAAATGCTGTACTTGATTTTCTTCTGCTGAGTTCCTTATGTTGTTAAGTAGATTCATAATTCACCTGGTCATCAAACGAGACAGATGGAAGACACCATGAATTCCTCCCTCGTTCTCACTCCTGACTCCCAAATTAGCATCAAGTCTTGATTCTCTTACCAAAGCCTCCCAAATCTATCATCTTTCCATCCCAGTTCTGGCTCTTATATATATATATATATATATATATATATATATATATATATATATATATATATATTTTTTTTTTTAACTTGGAATAGTATCCAAGTTTCCCAGCTGGCACTCCTGGTCTCATCTCTTTCCAATCTTCAGTCTTCTACCAGACTTGACCCTAAAAGCAAAAATGGACCATGTTACTGCACGAAAACCTTACCACTGGCTTTCCATGGCTGTTAGGATACAGTTTGTACCATCAATATTGAACCCATGTACTTGTAGTTCCAGAAAAACGCATGATTCTCTGCCATGGTTTCTTTTTTAAAAGTATATTTTATTGATTTTTTTTTTTTTTAATAGAGAGGAAGGGAGAGGGATAGAGAGTCAGAAACATCAATGAGAGAGAAACATCGATCAACTGCCTCCCTTACATCCCCCACTGGGGATGTGCCCGAAGCCAAGGTACACGCCCTTAACTGGAACCAATCCCGGGACCCTTCAGTCCACAGGCCGATGATGCTCTATCCACTGAGCCAAACCTGTTAGGTCTTTGCCATGTTTTCTTCATCCTTTCCTCCCAAGCCCTTCCAACCTCAACACAGACATGACCGACCCCACTGCCCACTGCCCCCACGGTAAATGCCCCCACGCCTGCTGTGTCCCCGTGGCGCCTCTGTAACAGCCCTCACCACGCGTCATGTTTGGACTAGATGTCTGCTCCTCTCCCCAGGCAGCGGCCTGCCCGTGGGCAGCGCGGGTGAATGATTCGTCTCCCCTTCCAGGCGCGCGGTCCTGTACCCGCACAGAATCGGCGCTCGCGGTGCACCGGGTGCATAAACGATTGCATCAATGGAGCGTCCCTGTGCTCCCGCGGCCTCAGGAGAAAGAACCCCTGGGCATCGGGCCACGAGCGGGGCGCCCCGCGTCCCGGGAGCCCAGGGCCGCGCGCGCCCGCCCGCCCGCCACGCTCCGCCCGCCCGGGGCCCGGCCGCCAGGTCCGCCGCCGGCCTCTGGGGGCGCTGGGCGGCGGCGCCGGCTCTCCGCCGCCGGAATTCGTCTTGGGGGACCGAGGCTGGGGGTGGGGGGCGGGGCCGGACGGAGCCCGGATGCACCCGGAAGGACGGCGTCCCGGCGGCCGTGCGGCCCCTCCCCTGATCCCCGCGCTCCCGGGGCCGGGCTGGGGCGCGGCGAGGGCCCCGCAGGTGCGGAGCTGGAAGGCGGGGGGCCACTTGGGGAGGCGGCAGGTCTTTGCCTCCGGGGTGGGGTGGGGGCGTCCCCTCGAGGGGGAGTCTGTGGCGGAGGCCCCGCGGGCTCTCCCTCGGGGGACCTGGTGGTCGTGGAGCTCAGTCTGCGGGGCGCTGTGGGCGGGGCCGGAGGGTCTGCATCTGGGGTTTCCTCCGCAGAGGGTTCTGTGTGGAACCCCTTTGGGGACTGATCTCCCTGCCCTCTGGAGGAATCTGCGGCTGCTTGTGGGAAGCCTGACTTTGGGGATGCCTTCGAGGTCTCTGGGGGGAAGGGTTTTCTGTGTCGGAGCCTTCTCTTCTGGGTCTGCCAGCCCGAGAGTGGCAAAACGCGTTTCCTTTCCGGAGCCTTTCTTTCCTTAGACTCCTTCACTTATACTCTTTTTACTTTTATTTATTTTTTAAGTATATTTTGATTTTTTTACAGAGAGGAAGAGAGAGGGATAGAGAGTTAGAAACGTCGATGAAAGAGAATCATCCATCAGCTGCCTCTTGCACGCCCCCTACTGGGGATGTGCCCGCAACCAAGGAACATGTCCTTGACCAGAATCGAACCTGGGACCTTCCAGTCTGCAGGCCGACGCTCTATCCACTGAGTCAAACCGGTTTCGGCTTTACTTTTATTTTTAATATATCTTATTGATTTTTTTTTTCCAGAGAGGAAGGGAGAGGGATAGAGAGTTAGAAACATCCATCAACTGCCTCCTGCACACCCCCTTCTGGGGATGTGCCCGCAACCAAGGCACATGCCCTTGACCGGAATCGAACCTGGGACCCTTCAGTCTGCAGGCCAATGGTCTATCCATCCACTGAGCCAAACCGGCTAGGGTGATTTAGGCACATCATTCCGACACACACCCTGACCAGAGGAGAGGGCGGAGCTGGACCCCCGGGGCTCCCCATGCAGCTCAGAACGTGGGCTCCGTCTTGATCCCCTCACCCAGGGTGCTGCTGCTCGGTGAGGCCGGAGGCCAAGCATGGGGAAGAGTTGCAAGGTGGTGGTGTGTGGCCAGGCATCTGTGGGCAAAACGTCAATCCTGGAGCAGCTCCTGTACGGGAACCATGTCGTGGGTGAGTGTGCGGTTTGGGGGTGCACGGGGAGGGGACGGTGGAAGAAATTGAAGGATAAGGAGTAGGATTCAGTAACACAGAGTGGAGTCAAGTCTGCAGTGTGCCCTCTGGCTCTCCAACATTGCGGCCGGGATGGAGGAACCCAGCGTCTGAGATAAGGAGGAAGGACTCCCAAGTTCCACTTTTGCTTAGCACGGTGTGAACATGGCGGGGAATGTCTGTGTCCCCCCAGACCACTCCGGTCCCGCTGGATGCGGCCTGGCCCCCTCCTCTCGGCCCCCACATTCCTCTCCCTCCCTGTCTGGTCAGCCCGTCCGGATGTCCTCGGTCACTCAGGTTATCCCATCTCCCCATCTCTCTCAGGCTCCGAGATGATCGAGACGCAGGAAGACATCTACGTGGGCTCCATCGAGACGGACCGGGGCGTGCGGGAGCAGGTGCGCTTCTACGACACGCGGGGGCTGCGGGACGGGGCCGAGCTGCCCCGGCACTGCTTCTCCTGCACCGACGGCTACGTCCTGGTCTACAGCACCGACAGCCGCGAGTCCTTCCAGCGCGTGGAGCTGCTCAAGAAGGAGATCGACAAGTCCAAGGACAAGAAGGAGGTGTGTGCATGCGAGGGGGGCCCGGTGGTGAGCGAGGGCGGGCCCGGGCTGGCTCTGTCAGGCTTGGCCGGGCTCTGTTTTCCCCTCATTTTCTAGCAGGTGGGTCGGGAGCTGGAGGAGGGATCCAGGCCACGGGGAGGTGTCTTCACCCACAGAGGTGGCCGAGTGCTGAGGCAGCTCAACCGGAAAGGCTCCAGTTTAAGCGCTCCCCGGCCTAACCCGTGAAGCCCCCACTGGTCCTTCTTGCCCCATACTCTCACTTAGGAAAGCCCTTCTTCTTCTTCTTTTTTTTTTAAAAAAAAAAATATTTTATTGATTTTCCACAGAGAGGAAGGGAGAGAGATAGAGAGCTAGAAACGT
Source organism: Vespertilio murinus (assembly GCA_963924515.1). NCBI lineage: Eukaryota > Metazoa > Chordata > Mammalia > Chiroptera > Vespertilionidae > Vespertilio > Vespertilio murinus. Next base: position 15,159,950 of record OZ004718.1, on the reverse strand, counting down.
CGATGAGAGAGAAACATCCATCAGCTGCCTCTTGCACACCCCCTACCGGGGATGTGCCCACAACCAATGTACATGCCCTTGACCGGAATCGAACCCAGGACCTTTCAGTCCGCAGACCGACGCTCTACCACTGAGCCAAACCAGTTTCGGCTCTTCTTCTTTTTTTTTTTTTTTAAATATATTTTATTGATTTTTCACAGAAAGGAAGGTAGAGGGACAGAGAGTTAGATACATCGATGAGAGAGAGACATCAACCAGCTGCCTCTTGCACACCCCCTACTGGGGATGTGCCCGCAACCAATGTACATGCCCTTGACCGGAATCAAACCTGGGACCTTTCAGTCTGCAGACTGACACTCTATCCACTGAGCCAAACCGGTTTCGGCTTCTTCTTTTTTTTTTTTTTTTTTTTAAATATATATATTTTATTGATTTTTTTTTTACAGAGAGGAAGAGAGAGGGATAGAGAGTTAGAAACATCGATGAGAGAGAATCATCGACCAGCTGCCTCTTGCACACCCCCTACTGGAGATGTGCCCAAAACCAATGTACATGCCCTTGACCGGAATCGAACCTGGGACCTAAGTCCCCCCCCCTGTAAGCGGTGGGCATTCTGGGAGCGCTTCCTCGTGTTACTTAGCCAGAATTGAACTGACTCCCGGTCGTGAGCAGGCCTGGGCCATTCGGGGTACAGAGAGGAAAAATGGAACTCCTGGAGGGAGGGCCGGGTGGAGGCCAGAACCTGAATAGAGGAAGGAGAGGAAAAAGCAACAGTTTCCCTCCCCTCACTTCATAGTTTCTACTATAGGAAGAGATGAGGTACCAGCCATTAAAGCTTGCCTTCTCTTAGGACCCCTGGGTGGTGGGCAGCCTTCACCCCCACTCCCAGGGCCCCTGGTGCCTCCACAGCCCCTGCCCTGTGCCTCTCCCCAGGTCACCATCGTGGTGCTCGGCAATAAGAGCGACCTGCAGGAGCAGCGGCGCGTGGACCCGGACGTGGCCCAGCACTGGGCCAAGTCGGAGAAGGTGAAGCTGTGGGAGGTGTCGGTGGCCGACCGCCGCTCCCTCCTGGAGCCCTTCGTCTACCTGGCCAGCAAGATGACCCAGCCCCAGAGCAAGTCCGCCTTCCCCCTCAGCCGCAAGAACAAGGGCAGCGGCTCCCTGGACGGCTGAGGGGCCGCCGCCCCTCTTCACCCTCCCAGCCCGGCCCGGCCGGCTCCGGGGCTCCGGGGGCTCCGGAAGATGGGCTGAGGGGAAAGGGGATCCCCAACACACACACACTCGGGCCGGCAGCTGGGCCGGTCCAGGCTCTGACCGCTTTGGCTCCCTCCTCACTCCGGGAAGTGCACGTCATCTAGGTTAGTGCCCCAACCTCTCCCTCCACCCCAGCTTCCATCGTATCTGCCCCTCTGTGACCCCTCTGTGACCCCTGGGGGCAGATGTGGGTCAGGCTCCCTGCCACCTGCCCTGGCTGGGAAGCAGAGCCACCCCACGGAAGTGCCACGTCCAGGGTCTGGTTCTGATCACGGGTCCCACACCTCTCGGCTTCTGCCACACACACACACACACACACACACACACACACACACACACACACACACGGCACCAGCCTGGACTGGAGTTAGGGGCGCCTCCTCACCCGGCACCCTGACCTTTCTTTCCTGTCTGAACCGTGGCTGGAAGAAGCCAGCCAGCTTCCTGGGAAGTGTGATTTTTCAACTTGACCTTCTGTCCCAATTGTTTTCACTTCCTCTTCCTGCTTCATTGGTCGAGGTGGAAGGGAATGGTGACCGGGCTGAGTCGCCGAGGGGCTCTGTTACCCAGCAAGGCTTTTTTTCCTCTCTCTCTGGGCTTTAGTTTTCTTACCTGTGCAGTGACAGGGGGCTGCTTGGATGGCCTTCTAGATGCCCTCCAGCCCCGTGGTTTCACAATGCCCCCGGCTTCCGGCCAGCTGACTGTCCCCTTTGTTTCTCCTCCCTCTTTCAAGGTGCTATGCCTTCCGGCCCCGGAGGCTGGGACACTGCTCTCCGACAACCGCCAGGGGGCGGGAGTGCACTCTCTACTCTAGTTGCCAGACTGGCTGCTTGGTGCCCACGGGGGACCCTCACACCCCTGGGGGCCGGTCTTCACTCCTTCCTGTGGTTGTTCTCAGCTCTTAGCTGGACTTTTATTTATACATTTTACCTGTTCTCAGTTAGTAGGCTGGACAAGGTGCTCCTCTAGCCCTTCTTACCTCAGACGCCTCCGCAGAACAAGGCAAACAAGTAGTCACTTCTCAGGAGCGGACAGGTCCGTCGGGGCTCAGAAGGGTGGTTACACTCTCAACACGCCGTGAGGTGAGCTCACGACCCACGGCTTCCTGGGCCCGCCTCGCGCTTCCGACGGGCGCCGCGACCACGGGTGACCCCCCACGGCCGGGCCCCCTCCGGTGCACGCCCCTTTCCCCAAACAGGAGAGGTGAGCTGGGGCGCACGGTCCCAGGCTGGCCAAGTCAAGTGAGGTCATGTACAGGCTCGGGCTTAAAAGCTCATTTATTGATGCATTGGACACAATAAAACCACAACTGTTATCAAAAAGTTTCCCTCCCATTCGCCCCTTCTTGTCCCACTGGAAACGGTGGATACTGGCACAGTCCCGTATTGGGGGGTGGGTGGGTGTGGGGGACAGTCCTGGGATAAGGATGGAGGTTGTGACGTTAGCATGAAAGTGGGGGGTCTGTGGTTGTCAGACTGGATCCCAACACTCAGCTTCACAGTGAGGGAGGCTTGGGGTGCTGCTCGGCTGGGAGGAGGGAAGGCCGAATTGTGCGAGGGACCCGTTGGGGTTGGATCGCTAGAGAAGACGGCTCTTTATGTGGGAGGCCTGGGGGGAGGGGAAGCTCAGTGTTAGCTGGGTCCATAGTCTGAGGGAGACCCCCAGGGTCCCGCTCCCCAGAGCTGGAGTTCAGGAGGAATCGGTGAAAGGCTGAGAGGGGACTGATCACGTCCTCTGTTAAAAGGGCCCAGCCGGAGCATCACCACCACCCCCTGTCCCAGCCCCAGCCCTCTGGAGAGGACCCCGGAAAGCTTCCAGCACCGTGGCTGTGCCCCCCCTCAGCACGCTGCCTTCCTCCTCCAGCCTCCCTCCGTGCCCCCGGGGTCATCGTGTCCAGATCGCCTAGAACCCGCTCCGGCTTGAGGGCCCTTCCCTCACCGTGTCCTTCTCCGGAGAAGCCAGTGAGGGGGGCGGCCCAGAGCGCGGAAGGAGGGGCCGGTCACAGAGGAGACCCTAGGCCGGCCGCTCGGACTTCTAGGGCCTTTGGCCGTGTGGGTGGGTATATATACCGTATTTGCCGGCGTATAAGACGATTTTTTGGCCCTGAAAAATATGCCTCCAAGTGGGGGGTAGTCTTATACGGCGAGTATATAACACTCTGTATTTTTAGTGGAAATGTTAGGGGGTCGTCTTATACGCCCAGTCTCTTATACACCGGCAAATACGGTATTTTTCAGGGCCAAAAAATCGTCTTATACGCCGGCAAATACGGTAGGTCTTGAGAGGGGAATGAGAGCACCTTGGGGCTGGGGCTGGGGTTTTGCATAGATCTTGGGGATTTCTCAGTTTGCTCCCTGTAAATGGGGCTGGAAGTGCGGGGCGCCCAGGCCTAGAAGGCTGGGGAACAGGGTGGCCAGGGGACACAGTTGAATCCCCGGTCAGATGGAGTGAGGGGCACCTGCCCTCCTAACTAGCCCAGCTCTTCCTAAGCTGGTCAGGAACCCCTGGGCTATGAAAAGCATCCCCTGTGGGATGTGGGAACGGAGGAAGCATCCCGGGCAGAGGTGGGTGGGGAAAGGGACCGCTGGGAAGGCAGCCTTGGCCCCCCCCAGAAGGGCTAGTAGGGGGCAAAGAGGAGGGGTGCCGTGGCTGGGCGGACAGCCCCCGCCGGGGTGCGGAACAGAGCCGGGCCCAGGATGGGGGCTGGGAAGAGGGTGGGGGCGGCGGCGGCGGCGGCGGCGGGGGCGGGCCGGAGGGCCAGGGGCCCCGGCAGGGCGCAGATGGCCGCCGCTGCGGTGGGGATCGGGCTGGGCAGGAAGCGGGCTGCCAGCGTCTTGGTGAGTTGCTTCTGCAAGGCCAGTTTGGACTGCGAAGAAGAGGGAGAGAGGACTGGGACCCCAGAGCCTCCCCCCCCTGCCCCGGGCTCCGTCCATGGGCTGCCTGCTGCAGGATGCACCTGCCCCTGAGGGTCCCAGACTAAATCACCCCCCACGCCCGCCCCCAAACGGTCATTCCAAAGGGCTTTCTCCACCACCTGTCTCCCCGCCCCCAAGGAAGGGAATCCACCGGGATGGGCCACGGGAGGAGGCTGTGTTGGGTGGAGGTAGAGACTGTTTCTAGGAGAGGGCACGCCCACCCCTCGCTCTTGCCCCAGATTCCTACCCAGGCCCCCCTCCCCGGAAGTCCTCTGGGCAGATCCCAAGGGAGCCAAAACCCAGCCCCAGGCAGCCCGGGAAAGGGTGGCTTCATTCCTGCCTCAGCTCCCCAGGACGCCCCCTCCCCCCCTCCCCCTGACCAGGGTCCCAGCCCGCTGCCCGGAGACAGATACCTTGAGGATGCTCACAGCCAGCGCTGCGTGCTTCTGCAGCTTGCTGTGCTGGCTGGAGGGCTTGGGGGGCTTCCCGGCCAGGCGGTCCTTGTGCCTCCTGCTGCTCAGGTGCTAATGGGCGGGCAGACAGACCCACAGACAGACTGGGAACAAGATGAGGAAGCCCCAGGACCCCCGACCACCCCATCGTCCTCAACTAGCTCACCCTGCGCTACCCACAGTCCACACCCTGACCCACATGTACTGGGCATCACCTGGAGTGGCCCTGGGATGGGGTGGTGGGACTTGGCCTCTGTCTCCAGGAGCCCCCTGTCCCACCAGCCTGCTCCCCTCCCTCCACCTGGCCCTGCCCTGCCCACCTCCCCTCCTCACCTCCCTCCTCCTTCCTCCCTCCTCCCCGTCCCTGGGCCCACTCCCTCCTCCCTGCTCCAACCCGAGCCCCGGCCTCGCTTCTCCCACCTGCTTGAGCTGGGTCTCCGAGTTGACCTGGAGCTGACAGACAGCACAGTGAAAAGGGGGGCTGGGCCCCTGCCGGCCCCTCCGGGCCCCGGCCACTCTTTTGGCCTTGTGTCCAGCTCCTCCCCGGGGCACCGGGCGGCCCCGGCCCCTTCGGGGGGCCCCTCGCTGACCTTCCACCATCCACCGGTGCTTGGCTCCTGGTGGAAGGGGAGAAGATGATCTGTCGGCACCGAGGAGGGCTGCACGGACACGGGGACCCCTCCAAACTAGGTCAGCGTGGTTGGCCCTTTAGCTTTGGGGCTGCTCAGCACGTACACTCGCGCCCCCTCCTCCCCCCACACACACGAGACTCCTCTTTCCATCTCCACAGGGTCCTCTCATTTCAAGTGCCCCGCCCCCTAGGGAGGGCTTCTTGCAATGGAACTGGCCAGCTTCCTTCTCTGGGCCTGGTCTGAGGAGAGATGGTCGTGGTGTCTCCTGTGGCCTCTGCAGTGGCCCTTTAAGTCCTTGCGTCTCTCCTCAGTCCTCCCTTGAGGAACCGAGGTGCACGCCCAGTAACCACGGAGCACACCGTCTCGGTTACCAAGTCCTCGAGCAAAGCGCCCCGAAATCCCAGCCTGCCCCCAGCTGGCGAGGGGCCGTCTCCCACCCTTCTCCTTCCCCCCGGGACTCCAGCCCTCGGGCTCCAGCCGCCGGGCACACTCACCCGTGTTGTGAGCCTGAAGCTGGGAGGCGGAGTTCACCGTCACCTTACACGTGGGGCAGTAGAGGCGCCCCTTCTCGCTCCGGCCTTCCCCGCTCACACCGCTTCCCGCAGCAGCCGCCGCCGGCTCGGGCCCCGGGGCCTCGGTCCCAGGCTCCGGGGAGCAGGGCGGGCAGGAGGAGGCCGAGGAAGAGGAGGCAGCGTCCACAAGGTCTGAGGGGGCGGGCTCCCCGGCCATCGCGTCCGGAGTCCGTGGTGGCTGGGGCTGGGGTGGGGGCCCCGGAGGAGGGTCTGCAGGAGCTGCTGGGGAGGCGGGAGGCGCTGGGTGAGAGGGTGGGGCCGGAGCTGATTCTCCAGACCATGATTTTAAGCACTGACATTGGGGGAGGGGGGGCATGGCAGAGTGGACGGGTCACTAGTGCAGGGGTGACCAGCGCCAAAATCCAGACCCACTCTACCATCCGGCTCACCGGGCAGACCTGGGCCCCTTTGGGCCTTGGTTTCCCCATCTGAAATCATAAACGTCGGGCAGAGTAACCTCAGCCCTCTTCACGGCCCTGATAGTTCAGTTACTACCCTGTTTTCCCAAAAATAAGACAGTGTCTTATATTAATTTTTCCTCCCAAAGATGCACTAGGTCTTATTTTCAGGGGCTGTATTATGTTTCCATGAAGTAGGTCTTATTTTCGGAGGATGTCTTATTTTCAGGGAAACATGGTAGCTGTTAAAGGAACGGAAATTTAAAAAGGTACTAGAATGTGCATAGAGCACTATTCATAATAGAATGAAACTGGAAACTATTCAAATGCCCATCAATAGGAGAATAGGTTTTTAAAAAGTCATATGGTCCTACAATGGAATACTACGTGGCAACAGAAAAGAACAAAGTACAGCTACCGCCACAACACCGTGGGAGAATCTCATTGAGTGTTCATGAAAGACGAACAAAAGCCTGTATTCCACACAATTTATCAGAACCTTATGCAGAGAAGTCAGGATCATAGTTACCCTGGGGGGGAGGGTGCAGGTGGTTGAACAGGGTCACCCCCAAATTCACGTCCCTCTAGAGCAGGGGTTCTCAACCTTCCCGATGCCGCCACCCTTTGATACAGTTCCTCATGTTGGGGTGGCCCACAACCATAACATTATTTTTGTTGCTATTTCATAACTATAATGTTGTTTCTGTTAATGAATCGTAATGTAAATATCTGTGTTTCCTGATGGTCTTAGGTTCTACAGCAGCGGTTCTCAGCCTATGGGTCGTGACCCACAGACTGAGAGCCGCTAGCAGGGTCACCTAAGACACACCCACAAGCCAAGGAATGCCAAGCAACCGCCAGAGGCTAAAAGAGGGTCATGAAACAAACCCTCTCTCTCACCTTGTGGACAACCTGGTTTCAAACTTCTGACCTCCAGAAACTTCTACCCAGTTAGTGGTCATTATATGAAACTAACACAATGTAGTGACTGGAAGGAGCCCAAGGTGGGCTGCTGGGTGCTTGGGAGAAGTTTTCTTCTTTTTAAAAAAAAAAAAATATTTTATTGACTTTTTACAGATAAGGAGGGAGAGGGATAGAAAGTTAGAAACATTGATGAGAGAAGAACATCGATCAGCTGCCTCCTGCACACCCCCCACTGGGGATGTGCCCACAACCAAGGTACATGCCCTTGACCGGAATCGAACCCGGGACCCTTCAGTCCGCAGGCCGACGCTCTACCACTGAGCCTAACCGGTTTCGGCTGGGAGAAGTTTCTTAATCCCGATATATTCAGAGGGAAAACTCACTGAGCTGTGCACTTGGGATGTGTGCCTTGTCTCTGTGGGAATCCTCCAGCACGAGCGGACGTGACAATGAGAAACCAGACTTGGCGTGGGGGGCAGGAGAAGAGTTCAGGACTGACCTTTGCGCTGCGGCTCTTCGGGGCCTCCGCCGGCCACGGCCGCGGTCGGAGACTCCAGCGTCCCGTCCTGGGCCAGGGGTTGGGGCCGCTGCTTGCTCTTGGCGGCTTCAATCGCCTTGAGTTTCCTGGCATGTTTGTGGCCTTTATAATGCGCTTCGGCCTGGTTCTGGGGGGGGGGGGGGGGGGGAGGGCACAGGGTCACCATTCATTCTCTGCGTCTCCATGGCCTGTCCACCAGCTGGCCGTGGACATGGGGCGGGTCAGAGGGGGGCGGGGCGGGGCGCGGGCCACACAGAGCGAATCCTCGTCACCGCCATCCTCGTCACCGCCATCCTCGTCACCGGGCGTGCATGGCCCCGAGGGCAACAGAACACACACTCACACGCGAGCTCCCAGGCAGGCAGCCCGGGCTTTCGGTTCTGACTCGGCCACTGAGTACTGTGCGCCTTTGGGCAAGTCCTACCTCGCCTCTCCGAGCCTCAGTTTCCTCACTCAAACTCTGCGTGGACACCGACCTCACAGGGGTGCGAGAATTAAAGGAGAACCTGAATGCTCAGTGCCTCGTTCATACAGTAGGTGCTCAATGAATGCTAGTTACCGAGTTCATACATGCACAAAGGGAGGAGACCGGGAGCTGATGAGACCAGAGTGGGGAAGGGCAATGTCTCTCTCTCTCACTCTCTCTCTTTTAAAAATACGATTTTATTGATTTTTAGAGAGAGGAAAGGAGAGGGAGAGAGAGAGAGAGAAACACTGATGAGAAACATCACTGATTGGCTGCTTCCTGCACGTCCCCTACTGGGGATCGAGCAGGCAGCCCGGACATGTGCCCTGACCAGGATCAAACCGTGCCCTCCTGGTTCATGGGTCGCCATTCAAGCACTGAGCCATGCAGGCTGAGCAAGTCTTCTTGCTTGCAGGAGGGTCCAGAACGCAGGAGAGAAGCACAGGGGGGAAACGGAGTCCCGGTGGGACTGGAGGGAAAGGGGCAGAGCACGCTGGGTGGAGAAGGGATGGATGGCTAAGGGACCAGGAGGGCCTCTTTTGCAACCACGGATGGAAATCAGTGGTTCCTGTTCTTCCAGGAAAAATCCCAGAAGCCCAGTCTCCAGCCCTCCCCCCGCCCAACCGTGCGCCCTGCCCAGCCGCTCCCAGCACGCTTCCACCGCTCCTCTCACCGCGGAGTTGAACCTCAGGTGACAGATGTTACAGGAAATGAAGAGCTTCTTCTTCAGGGGGGAGGGGACGCCGAAGGTGTGGCTGATGACCGCCTTCTGGACCGGGTCCATCTGTGAAGGGTGGGAGGGCACGGTGACTCTGGGGCTGGCCCGGGAAGGGGCAGTACAAAACGCCCCCACACACACTAAGGCTGTCAAGGAGGGCCGTGGCCACGCTGAGGGAGGACTTCGCCATCCTTGTGGTGCCAGACCCAACCAGAGAAACAGCCTCGTCCCCGGCAGCCTGGCTTCTGCTTGGAGGCCGGGGGATGGCCAAGGTCACCTCCATGATCTTGAGAGATAGAACCGTGTCCGGGAGATCGCCTTAGCATTTAGCATTTCTGGCTGCCTCTGGTTTCTGTTTTTTTTTTTTTTCTTCCTCATTCACAAGAATCCTATATGGGGACAGACTGTTGGGGGGAGGGAGAGGCAGGGCAGGGACAGAGTGATCCAGTAACCCAGCCTTGTGCTCGGTTTATCTTATGAGCCCTGCCACTGCCGCAGGGCCTGAGAGGGAGAGGAAGCCCAGGCCAGAGGCTGGGGGTGGGGGTGGGAGACACCGTTCTCCTCCCCTTGCCCAGAGAGCTGGGCCTTGAGGGGGGAGGGGGTCTCTATTTTGGGAGCACCTCGTCTCTTGGGGATGCTGGAGGAAAATGAGCTCCTGGTGAGACCCACCTTCTGAGAACGGGCCCACCTGAGCCCGCCTTCCATGCCCACCCCCAGCCTGGCTGCATGCCCCCGCCCGCCCGCCGGCCCAGCCCGTACCGTGCTGAAGTTGGGGAAGAGACTGAGCGGGGCGGCGCCATTGAAGTGGAAGGCGAGCAAGTGCTTGAAGTCCAGCGGGGGCTGCAGAGGCCTGGCAGCCAGGGGCAGGGAGGCCAGCAGGGGGCTGGGGGTGCTGGACGCCGGGCCCGCTGCAGGAGGAAGAAGGGCAGGGTCTGACACGGGGAGCCGCAGGGCAGTCCCGGCCCCACAGCCGGAAGAAGCTGATGGGCTTCTTGGGTGTGAGGCCAGGACGGAGCTCCCGTCTCCCTCTTCGCAAAGGAGCCCTGGCCAAGCCCCGGGCAAGCCCAGCCCACCTCAGTGCCTCTCCTCTCCACGCCGCCGGGGGCCGCAGAGGCAGGGAATCCACACACAGCGCAGGGCTCCCGGGCCAGGAGGATGGCCCTCCCGCCCTGACGGAGGCCCGGATGAATGCTTCCGGGGAGCCAGGCCCAGGAAGGGGGCCGAGGCGTCGGGGCAGGCCCCTGACACACACACACCACCATGGAGACGGCGCGTGAGCTGGGTTTCCTCTTAATTGCAAATTAGACCCAAACCCAGGAGGCCCGGGGAAAGGCCATCTCATCTCTTCTCACTTCCCCTCTCCCGATCCCATCATGCCCAGCGAGGGCTGTCAGAGAGGGTGGGAACCCTTGGAATCTGAAGGGATGTGTCCCCCAGCGCTGGTGAGGCCCCAACTGCTTCCCCCGGGAGGCACAAAGCCCTCCATTGGCATCCCTGGGCCAGGCCTGGAAGGGGGTTAGGGGTGGGGTAGTCGGGGAACATTGTGGTTTCCTAGTCTTTGGTCTTAAAGGTCTGAGGCAAGGAACTTGGGAGAACAACCAGACTTTAAAAAAGAAAAAAATTAGTCACAAGTCCAGGTCATTTGGGACGTTTCTGGACCCTATTTGTCCCTGCAAAACGAAAAGAAGTCCTTTTAGGGTTATGTGTTAACGTTATGGAAAATAGATTTATTTCATACGTATAGGCTGACATGTCTATATACATGGTCATATACACGAAAGCCTCCGGCAGCCCTGGGGGAGGGGAGGGGAGGGGAGGGCGGGCCTCACTGCCTCCCTTGAAGTGTGAGCTGTGCGCAGAATGCTGTGCTGTGCCAGAGACAAGGACAGCTGGGGCCGGTTTGGCTCAGTGGGTAGAGCGTCGGACTGAAAGGTCCCAGGTTCGATTCCGGTCAAGGGCATGTACCTTGGTTGTGGGCACATCCCCAGTGGGGGGGTGTGCAGGGGGAGGGGAGGGCGTAAGCTGATTGATGATTCTCTCTCATCTCAATTGATGTTTCTGACTCTATCCCTCTCTCTTCCTCTCTGTAAAAATAAAAATCAATAAAATATATATATTTTAAAAGATCCAGTTCCATTTCTAAAAAAAAAAAAAGAAAGAAAGAAAGAAAGAAAAAGAAACGAGGACAGTGGCCTGCTCTCCAGTCGGATCTGGAGAGAAGGGATGCTTCGGGGGGGGGGGGGGGGGGTGGCGGCTGAGAAGGCAAGGACCACATTCTCCCCTCCCCCAGTCCCCTCATTCTGGAGCCCCAGTCTTCCTGCCTCCAAACAAGAACCCCCTCCCCCAACAGTTTTAGGGCCAACACTTGGGATGAATCCAAAGGGAAAAAAGGTTAGCTGCTCCTCACCAAACTCTAGAATTGTCAGGGGCAATAGTTAGGGTGCACCAGGCCCTAGCATCTCTGCCCACTGCCCAGGCCCCCCTGGACCCAGGCCTCCCTCCACAGCCCGCAGGGCTGGGTGAGTCCTCAGCGTGGAGCAGAGGGAGCATGAGGGAGGCGAACGGAAGGCCACAGTCCGCGAGTCAGCTCGGATGCGGCTCGGGCGAGGCCGGCTTGGCCCTCAGGGCGCCCAGGGCCCCAGGCTGGCTGGGTAGAGGGCAGGCGGCCCCCCTCACGTGACCTGCGACCCCAGCACCCCCTTCCCCCACCCACTCTCCAAAACCTCCACGGCCGGCGCAAAGTCAAACTCGCGTAGCGGGGGGCCATCCACAGCGATCTTGACCACAGGGTCGCCCCGGCCTTCCCCGGGCCCGTTTTGCCCCCCCCCCCCCCACCGCAGCTCCGGGCTGCGGCCGACCTTGTCCAGGAGGCCGGCGCCCGCCGGAAACGCCAAGGCCAGGCCGGCGAGGGCGGCGAAGTCGGGGAAGAGCTCGTGCAGCTCCGAGCGCGCGCGCGCGCGCGGCCGCACCAGGGCCGGCGTGTAGGGGCCCCCTCGCCGTGCGCACACAGCTCCTCGGGTGTCTCCGGGTAGCGGCGGGTATCGAGGATCGCGGAGAAGGCGGCTACGGCATCCAGCGAGGGCCCCGGGTAGGAGTCCCGCAGCCCCTTCTGCATGGAGTCCAAGAAGGCCCCCCGCAGCCGCTCCAGGTCCCGGAGCGCAGCCTCGGAGTAGCCGACCAACGCCAGGCCGCGGTAGTAGGCACAGCGCCCGCCGCCCCAGTCGGGCCTGAAGGCCGCCAGCTCCTGCAGGAAGCCCTGGAGCTTCGCTGCGCCTGGAGGGAGGCCGCGGCTGCCGTCACCAGGGGCTGCAGCAAGGCCAGGGGTGGGTCTTCCGGCCGCAGGGCAAGGGCAGGCTTCTGCACGCAGGGCAGAGCGTCCGGCAGCAGGTGGGTAAAGGCCACGAAGGTGAACTGGCGCAGGGCGAGGGCCAGGGCCCTGGCTGTTGGTGAGGCGGGGGCAGAGGCCTCCAGGGCGGGCACCAGGCGAGGCCAAGCTTCAGCCACCGCTTCCGCGACAGGCAGCAAGGAGGCCCAAGACGCTGGCCGTGGTCCCGCCACGTCGATGGCTGCCAGGTCCAGAGCTGCCCGGAGCTCAGGGACCCTGTGGGAACTGGGACCGCCGTGGAGGCGGAAGAGGGCATCCAGGACACTCTCGTATTCCCCTAGGTAGGCAGGGGGCTCGGGATCGGGCCGGCCGGGGAGGCAGTGCAGCTCCGTGAGCAGCAGGCAGGCCCACCCTCCGCAGGCAGTCACCGGGGAGGCTCGAGCTGAGCCAGGCTAGCTTGTCTGCAGACACGCCGGAGGTCTGCAGGATGTCCAGGAGCTGGCCGGCGGTGTCCTCGCCCTCCCGGAGCTCCACACTGCCCAGGAAGGTGGCGGCAGGCTGGCCATCGCAGGGGGACACCGACGTGGCAAACAAGGCCAGACTGTGGGACTCAGGCCAGTCTCTGGTCTTGTCCAGCACCAGCCCCACGTACGGGGATGCCCTCAGGCCCTGGCAAGCCTCTGTGTGCAGGACGCTGGCGATGGCCACCTGGGACGGCCAGAGAGAGAAAGGGAGGGAGGGAGGGAGGGCAGGGTTAGGCTTGTCCCGAGAAGGGGAGGCAGACAGTCCAGGGCGAGCACAGGCCTTGGGGTCAGACAGACGTAGGGACGGATCCTCGCTGTGCCACGTATTGGCCGTGTGATCTTGGACAAGCCATTCCGCCTCCCTGAGCGTCAGTACCTTTAGCTCTGAAACCAGGCTAATAGGTGCCCATCCTCCCCTCCAGAGGTGGATGTGAATTATTAATGTAACTTTTTGTTTTTTGTGCTTATCAATGAAAAAATGCTTTATGAACCGTAAAAGTGCTACAGAGTTCGGTGTGTGTGTGTGTATGTGTGTGTGTGTGTGTGTGTGTGTGTGTGTATTTCTGCAGCATCACCCAGCCTGCCTTATTCCTGGGCTCTCCCTCCTCTCTGCCGTCCAGGATTAACCGATAGACACGTTCACTCCTGGCCAGTGTCATAAGGCCCCAGCGGTGTGTTCTGCTTATCTGTTTGCGTTATATATATATACATTTTTTAATTGATTTTTTTTACAGAGAGGAAGGAAGAGGAACAGAGAGCTAGAAACATCGATGGGAGAGAATCATCGACCAGCTGCCTCCTGCACACCCCCCACCGGGGATGTGCCCGCAACCATGGTACATGCCCTTGACCGGAATCGAACCTGGGACCTTTCAGTCCGCAGGCCAACGCTCTATCCACTGAGCCAAACCGGTTTCGGCTGTTTGCCATCTCTCTGTAAGATGAGAGCAACTCCCCCACCCCCCACCAGCCCCGAGGGCTCACACAGCTGGTAAGTGCCCAGGACAGAGTTGCAACTTGCACATCCCCAGGGGGGCCACGTGGGTAATACTGAGCTCCAGGCGGGCCAGGGGTACACCAGAGGGAATGGGAAAGTCCATCCTCCATCCTTGCTCCCCAACTCCACCACCTCATGCCCTGAGAGCATGGGGACCTAGCTTTTCGGTACAAGTAACAAATCAGATTTTCGTATGTCATGTCTCGTTTTGTTCAACTTGGAAACTAATTAAACATGTTTAAAAAACACTGTGGCCCTGGCCGGTGTGGCTCAGTTGGTTGAGCGTCATCCCATGCATCAAAGGGTCGTTGGTTCGATTCCTGGTCAGGGCACATGCCTGGATGGCAGGCTTAACCCTCTGTGGGGGGCGTGCCGGAGGCAGCCGATCGATATTTCTCTCTTGCCCTCTCCCTTCCTCTCTGTCTAAACATCAATAAAAAACAGCCCTGGCCGGTTGCTCAGTGGTTAAAGCATTGGCCTTTGGACCGAAGGGTCTCTGGCTTGATTCCCAGTCAAGGGCACATGCCTTGGTTGAGTAGAGGCATGAGCAGGAGGCAACCAGTCAATGTGTCTCATGTAGGTGTTTCTCTCCCACTCACCCCTCCCTTTCACTCTCTCTAAAAATCAATGGGGGGGGGGGAGAATAGTTTCAGGATTTAAAAAAAAAAATTAAAAAGAACAAAAATACTTCCGTGGGCCAAGGAGGCCCTCGGGGCCACCAGTTTGCTGTCTCTCGGCCTAGGGAGTGAAGGGAACGACCCTGGGCCCCCGAGGTCAGGGCCCGACCTGGCTGCTTGGCTGCTGTGTTGGCAGCAGCTGGCCCACGCCCAGCCGCACAGCGCGCCCTCCGTGAAGGTGCTGGCGGGTGGGGGCACGGATGAAGTGCTCGGCTGACGCCCAGGGGCCTGGCTGCTGGCACGGTGCCGGGTGGCTCCATGTCCTCCCTCCCCGAGCCCTCCCCCGTACCTCCGGCCGCCACCCACCTGCATGTCCCTCACCCTCCGGGGACTGTAGTGATCGCCGAGCTCCGTGCCCAGCAGCGCCTGGCACACGTTGAGCCTTTGTAGCTCGAGCAGGGCAGGGCAGCGGGCGTCGGGCACGTCCTCCTCGGCCATGCAGTACACCCTGGTCAGCGTGGCCACGTTGGCGGGGTCCGCCTCGGCGCCCCCGGAGGCGGGGGTGGTCACCAGGCCCGGGGAGGCCCCCCCTTGCTCAGCCAGGCCTTCAGACGTGGGCTGGCCCCGGTGGTTCGTGGCCAGAGCCTGGCAGTGGGCCCCTGAGTGGCGAAGCAAGGCGTGGCGCTGGAAGTGGTCGGTGCCCGCGGTGAAGGCGTTCTCCGCCTTGCCGTGCTTGTTGCGGACCAGGGCCCGGCGGCACTCGAGGCAGAGCATCAGCCTCCGCTCACAGTCGAAGTCCAGCCAGGCGAACTCCTCCTTCCAGCGCTCGTTGAAGTACCGCCTGCACTTCTTGTTGGCGTTGGAGGCCTCTCCAGCTGGCTTCTTCCCCGGGGGCACCATTCCTGCTCGAGGGGTGGGGCACCCCAACTCCCACCCACACGCGCTCTGACTCCCAGCCTCCCCCCCCCCCCCAACACACACACACAAAGCCATGCCCCTTGACAAGGGGAGGCAGGAGAAGGGCGACCGACCACCTGGCTACTGGGGACCATCCATCTAACTCAGCCGGGAAAACTTACTCCTGCTCTGCTGGTGGGAGACTGGATGAAAGAGACAAGGGAGGTGTGTTAGGGAGTCCACCGAGGATCCACACCGCCCACAGGAGCACTCCCCAGCTGAGGGGTGGCCTGACCCCGGTGGGGAAGGGCCATGGGGAGTGGGCGGGGTCATGTAAAGGGCCACAGGATATACTGTCCAGAGTGGGGAGGTATGTATATGGGAGCCCCAGACCCACCTTCCAGGACAGGGCATCGTGTAGAGCAGACAGCTGAAAGCACGCCAGAACTTGGAGCTGGAAAGACCGGCACCACCTCTACAAGCATGTGCTATGGGTGGAGGGGCTGAGTCCTGGAGACAGAGTGGCTCTCGGGGCTCATGGATGATGGGTGGCTGAGCCAGAACAAAGACCTTGGCCTCCCGATTGGTTGCCAGAGGATGACTGATGCCGCCAGACCACAGTCATTTATTTCATTAGAAGGAAGCTAGCACGAAGCTGAGCTTCCGGGGCCACTGGGTTTTCTCCGGAGATCCCTTTCCTACACACACACACACACACACACACACACACACACCACACTTCACCCCATCAGCGTCTCCTTGGCCTGTGCTGTCTTCCCCACCTCCTCTTCCCAATCTCAACCTCAACCTCAACCTCAACCTCAACCTCAACCTCAGCCTCAACCAGAGAGCTCAGAGCCATCTCTGCTGGCCATTCCGAAACACACACCTCTGGTCCGGGCACTACACCTCTCCGTCCAGCTGCCTTCCTGATGTGTCACATGGAACTTTCTCTCGGTCCCTACAACGTGTGCTGCTCTCCCCGTTGTCCCCAGTTGAGGAAAGGCCCATCCTCCCACCCTAGTGCTCTGGCCAGAAACATGCCCCCCAAACCCTTCTCTTTCACATCTGGACCTGGTCTATCCACAGGGCCTGTTGACTCTGTCTCCACAAACTACCTCCAACTCATCCCTTCTCTCCATGCCTCTACACCTTCCTCATCTAGGCCCCCTTCACCTCTTGCCTGGACTATGCCAGTTGCTTCCTGGTGGCCTTCTGGGTTCTGAGCCATCCAAACCCCGGCAGCCAGAGGGGGCTCTTTCAAACCTCTCCACGACGGCCTGTTGCTCGTGGTCAGTGCCAGGATCCCGTTCCAGGTCTGCCAAGCAAGTGCCGGCAGCCACTCGCCCTTCCCTCCCTTCCCGGTGATGCCTGCCTTTTCGTGGTTCCTCCCGAGCGCCAGGTTCCATCCTCACGGCCTGCACTCAAGCCGTGCTTTCTTCCAGAATATCCCAGCCTCCACTCCCACTCTGGTCTTAGCGTAGCTGTCCCCTCTTCAGAGGAGGCTTCTGGATGGTGGGGCCCTAGGAAGTCCCCTCCTGTCGTCACTGTCCCCTGTTTCTCCCCACAGTTTACAGATATGTGCCTTCCTGTGCAGACCTATGGTCTGGTCTGTTCTCTCTCTCTTGTGACGGAACCCCAGAGAAGGGAACAGTGCTTGGCAAAATTCGTGTGTGTGTGTGTGTGTGTGTGTGAATAAGGAAGCATCAGCTCTCAGGCCCAATGAGCAGGGGAGCGGCCCTCGGGCACCGCTGGGGGATAAAGAAGCTGCCTCCGACATCCTTTCCCCCCAGAACCCCGTGACTCAGTGCCCTTGTCCGGCCCATCGCCAGAGGGTCTTTGGAAGGGGAAGGAGGAGGTGCAAGGCCAAGGCGATACCCTTCTGGAAGGGCATCACATCCTTTGCAGGCACCCAGGAGAGGGCTCCCCGGCGCGCCCCCCCCCCCCCCCCCTGCAGAGGGGACAGAAGGGCTATCAGACCTCGGCTGTTTCTGGTAAGAGATCTAAAGAGTAGGTAGGAAGGATGCACAGGAAGGTGGAGATCCTGAAACTGGCTGTCTGATGCGCTAGCTGCTAGCCTGAGCGGCGGTTAATAACGGATCGGAGTGAAAGGAACAAAGAATTAAATTCAGTTCCACAGTCGCACCGGCCACAGCCCACATTCTCAATAGCAGCATGTGGCTACGGCATTGGACGGCCCAGACAGAGAACATGTCACCATCCCAGAGGGTTCCAGGGGCAGCGCCACTCAAAAAACTAAACAAGACAGAAGCTTCTACCGTCGTCCCCCCACCTCCACCCGAGGGGAGCAGGCGGAGGGGTGCGGTCCGAGGCCTCCCTGTCTCAGACCCAGGTCCCTGGACAGCAGGATGGGAGCCGGCACAACCTGGGGGTCCTGGGGGCCTCGGTGTGTAGGTCTGCCACTGCCTCTCGACCGGGCACATAAGCCCCAAACATAGGGTTCACTTAGCCCCAGGACGGTGGTCCCAAACCTGCTCCTCAGGCTCCTTTTAGGACCCCCCTAAGAGTCCACGGCCCAGGCAGAGGAGAGTGGGCGACCCCTCCCCTGGCAGCCCGGGTGAGACTAGGGCTCCCTGCATGCCCGGCCTGTCACCCTGGGGTGGGGACCCAGAGGGCTGGGGAACATCTGGGGTGGGGGGAGGGGCACATGGGGAGGAGCCCTCGGGTGGGTCATGGGGCACCCATCCCCCACTGGCCCGGAGAACCTTGTTGCAGGGAGCTGTCCTGCCCACCGGCCCCCCGCCCGCCCTCACCCCCGCCGGCCCCCGCCCCCGCCGGCCCCCGCCCCTGCCCGCCCGCACACACTCACGGAGCCGCGGGAGCCACCATCATGCGGGCAGACGCTCTGGCCGCGGTCTCCTTGGGCTGTACCAGGCGGCAGCAGCCACTAGCGGTAACCAGGGCGAAGAGGCGCCAGCAGCCGGCTGGGAGGTGACACCCCCGCCCCCCCCCCCCACACACCGGGCTCACCTGGCCGCGCTGGGTCCCCTCGATGCACGCACGTGGCCCAGGGTCACCCTCATCCGCCCCAGCCGCAGCCCTGCAGCCCGAGCTACTGAGGCCAGACCACAGGAAGGATGCTCCGGGGTGGGAGGCACGGGACTCATTCGCTCGTCGGTCCCCGGCAGATCCCCAGGGGCGCTCCCAGGTGAGCGCTCGCGGATGGGGAGCCAAACCCGGTGGAGCGCTCCTGCTGGAGGCTGCAGCCCGGCAAGTGCTCTGAGAGCTCTGCCCAGGTGCTCCGGACCGCGGAGGAGCAGGCAGGAAGCCGGGGATTTAGTTTTCACAGCAGGGGAAGGGAAGGGCGTTCGGGGCAGGGGGGCTGGCAGAGCACTGGGAGTTAAAAGTGCAAAGCAGCCTAAACCGGTTTGGCTCAGTGGTAGAGCGTCAGTCTGTGGACTGAAAGGTCCCGGGTTTGATTCCGGTCAAGGGCATGTACATTGGTTGCGGGCACATCCCCGGTGGGGGGTGTGCAAGGGGCAGCTGGTCGATGTTTCTCTCTCATTGATGTTTCTAGCTCTCTATCTCTCTCTTCCTCTCTGTAAAGTATCAATAAAATATGTTTAAAAGTAAATAAATAAATAAATAAATAAATGTCAAATTTTTTTTTTTTTAAAGTGCAGAGCAGTTAACAAAGGTCAGGGTAGAGAGGGGGTATGGGGGCAGGGAGGGTCTCGGGGGACCTGCGGGGAACCCTGGGGATTTTGATCTCTGGGCCAGGTGGGTCCCCCGGGAGCTGGGAAGGGGGGCTGTGGTTCCCTGCAGGAGGAATGTGGGTGCGCGGCACCCCAGCCCTCCCAGACGTGGAGTCTAGAGGCCTGCGGTGGAGCTCTGCGGACAGTGAGGCGGTCCTGGGCTGGGCACTTAGCTAAGAGCCTCAGTTTCCCCGTCCATGAAGTGGGAACTGCAGCCGGGCGAGGAGGAAAGGGCAGGGCAGGCCGGGTCTGAGGACCACAGGAGTTGCTGGGTGTGGAGGTCACCTGAAGAGGGGGTGCCAGGGCCTCCCCTCAGTCAGGACAAAGTCACCCCGAAACGCCTTTCAGCCCCCCACAGTTGGGCCCGCTACTCTCCCACACAAGGCCTGGGGCACACGCGGATTTGAGGCCAGGGCCTCTCTGGGGGCCGTTGGGAATGTCCCCCAGCACCCCTCACACAGCGCTGCTCTGTGCCACCCCGTCTGCCTCTGACACGCACTGTGAGCCCTGCCTGGCCTCTGGGGCCGCTGCGATGGCGTGTGAGGCATGGCACGTGCACACACGTGTGACTGCTTGGCGTGTGGGCACACTAATGAAGGGAGACACCACCGCCCCCCACACCGGCCCCAGGCTGGCACCACCCAGCCCGGCAGGTCTAACACTCTGTGCCCACAAAAGGGTCAGGTGTGGAGGGTCCTCTCTGGTGGCAGCTGCAGCAGCACAGCCGCCGTGGCTAAGCGACTCAGAGCGTCCCTCCAGGGGTCACAGCTAGGACCCACGGCTCACTGGATGGCTCCTCGAGAAGGAAGGTTTTTCCTCTGGTCAAACATGAACAAATCGGACTGTGAGGCAGAGAACGGCTCACCCCCGGGGGCTAACTGAGGCCGGGGCTCATGACATAACGTCACCCTGGCTGCCACCCACGGGAGAGGCTCCGGGAACCACGTTCTGCTGTGGTGCCATCCCCGGGAAAGACAAACAGCAGAGCACGGGGACGTACAGCATGCGGTCCACAGGCCCGCACGCAGATGGCTCCAGGCACACGCACCTCCCCAGGATGGCACTGTCTACGCACACGGATGTGTTCACATGCGGAGGTGGTACCCACGCAGAGACAGACGCCCTTGCCGGCCAGAGGCCACGCGTGAGCGTGCACGTACACACAGACAGGCAAGATCAACAAAGATGCACTCAGATCACATACACCCAGAGGGAGAGACGCGCGAGGACGCACAGACCCTGGAAAGGCACATACGGACAATACAAAACCCAGGCACACAGCAGCACACACCGGCACCGAGATGCATGTGCACAAAGGCCCCTGTACACAGACACCCTCACCCGGAGGTGGGTGCGTGCACACACCCCGCTTACAAAATTAGATGCATCTGACATATACACACAAGCTCCTGTAGCCAGACCCAGAGTCTCTTTCCCCCACAGGCCATCGGGGCAGATGGTAGGGCTCTCCCCCTCCCCAGGCATACACACACACACACACACACACACACACACACACACAACACACACACACACACACACCCCTCAAATAGTCAAGTTGCTGCTTCTATCACAGATAAAACCAATACTCTGCGCAAGAAGAGGGAGTCCAGGAGGGAGGGAGAGCCAAAGGCAGGGGAATGGAAGGTTGAACCAAGACCCCCTCCTGGCCTCCTCCCACCAAGTCCAGGGGGGGGGTCCTCCCCACATTCTCCAGGGCCCCCAATCCACTTCTGGGTGGTGATGTTCCAGGCTCCCTCCTTTCTGTGCTGGAGGGAGACCTCCGAGCCCAGTCACAATCCGTCCCAGCCTCCGGCCCACGGAAGGGGTTCCCCAAAGCCCCCCTTGAAAGGGAATGGCCGTCTCCCTCAGAGAAAGCCAGATAACCCCAGGGTGGGGAGGCGAGCCAGAAGACCAGGGAGAAAGGGGCCATCGGCGGCGGTGTTGACCCCGGCGCAGCGGCTAGGCCTGGGGCAGGAGCACCCCAGCTTTCTGCCGGCCTCCCTCCGTGTCCTTCTGTCTGTCTCTCTCTGTTGCAGTAACAACACCCTCCCCGAACACTGCTTGGAGGCTCTGGGGGGCTCTCCGAGGCAGGGGAAGGGTGTGATTTGGTACGAGGGAGGTTCGATGCAGGCTCCCCTGCCCCACGTGTGGCACACTCACTCCTGCAGCGTGGCCTGCACCCCCCAAGGCTTCCTGCCCCTCCTGCTCCCCCCCCCCACTTTGTTCCCAGCCAGAGGGGGGGGCTCCCTTGCCCAGCCCTGGACCTAGGAAAACGCACCAACAGTCGGCTGGATCCATGGGAGTCTCTTAACAGACAACTTTTGGAAGCCAACAAACGCAGGAGAAGGATCGGGCTGGGGGAGGGGAGGGGCCTCCTGGCGTCCAGGCCCCTCCGCCCCGGCTCCTGTGCCCGCCGTACTCACCCAAGAGCATTCTCTGCTGCTTCCGAGGCGCCGCCGCTGCCGCCGCTGAGCTGAGCGCAGAGTGAGGAGCAAATGCAGCCCAGCCAGAGTGACAGCGGGAAGGGGTGGGGGATGCGAGGGACAGGAGGGGAGGGCACGAGGGCGGGACGCCTGCTCCTGCCTGGAGGGCGGCGGCGGCGGTGGCGGCTCCCAGGCCCTGCTCCCCCGTGCCAGGAACAAGCTGCCCGGTCCCCAGTGCCCTCCATCCCAACCAGGGGTGGAGAGGACCGGGCACTGCCTCCCCTTAGGGGAGGGGAGGGGAGGGGCCACATGGGGAGACCAGGGACGGGGGAGAGGGTCAGGGAGCGTCCTCTCCCCGCATCCCCGCAGCCCCAGCCGGCCGGTGCCTCTTACTCGGAAGCAAAGAGCTGGCCCTGCCCGCGGACACCTCCAGGCAAGGGGGTGCTGTGGCCCCCTCTGCCTGCCACCAAGTCCTTGCTGCCAATCTTTGGGGCTCTGCCCCAGGGCCTGCTGCTTCCGGAGCCCACTTCTCCTGCCCCGTGAGCCCACCGGCCCCTTCAGTGTGCTCCTTCTGTTGGAGGGGAAACTGAGGCTTAGAGAGGTACAACCGCTTCGCCCCGGGGCTGGCCGGGGCGGTGGGGGAAGGCAGCTTGCCCCTCTCAGCCCTGGATCTGGAGTGTTGGGCCCGCTACCTGGGCAATGCCGGAAGCGGTGGTGGTTGGTGGTCATATCGGGTCAGCCAGACCCCCACCCCCCACCTCTGTCCTGCTCCCCCTCTTCCCTCCCCACGCGCCCGCCCCCCAGCCTGTTCTCTCCTCCGTTTGCCCCCTTCCCCCCTCCTCTTCCGGAAAACAGGCTGCGTCTCCCCTCACCGGAGCACCTGGCGGCTGGCTGGGAGGGGAGGTGAGGTGGGGGAGAGAGGGGAGACAGCCAGCCCACAGCTGGATCCAGTCTTGCATTCTAAGCCCGGGTCCCAGGGCTCGCCCCCCACCCCCCCAGCATCCTGTCTCCACCAGACAATACCCCGTAATCTCGGGAGCAGCCCGCGCCTGAGCTGCGGGGAAGGGGGAAGGTCTGGGGAGGGGTTGGCAGCGGCGGCCGCTCCGGAAAACAGGTTTGTTCGGAAGAGGCTTCGGGGGAAGGAGGACCTGCCGGTGGGGGTGCGGGGAGGGAGAACACGAAACTCAAGCCCAGAGCCAATTAACCCACCCGGAGACACAGACGGGACCTTTGTCTCCGCCGGGCCGGGATCTGAGCTAAGCCCCCAGGTCTCCGCCCGGAGGGCTGGCTGGCGATGCCTTTCCTGGAGGTCCCGGGGGGAGGGGCTGGCGGTCAGGTTCACACTCGGCCGAGGGGGATGTGAGGGCCCTCCGGGGAGAGCGGCACCCCCATCACCTGCCCGGAAGGACAGGAGCGGGAGGCCACCACGGTTAGACTGCCAGCACTCAGTGGCCTTGGGGGGCGGGGGGCCCAATGTCTTTGGCCTAAAGGGGGGTGGCGGGGAGGGACTGAGGAGGAACCAACGTGCCAGGGAGGCACTGAGGAGGTGGAGGGACAGGCCGGAGGGCTTCCGGGGCCTCCTGATGGGACTGAAATTAATCTACCTGCAGGGAGTGGGGGGTGAGGTGCTCATCAAGCCAGTGACTCCGGCTGACCCAGGCCACGGTCTTTGATCTCGGGGCTCAGAGTGCAGCCCGGGGCTTCTGCCGCTGCCAAAGACTCAGAAGGGAGCTGGACGGACTGATGGGAACGGGGGCTTGGGGCGGTCTGAGGTCTGAGCGCCGGGCCAGGGGCGGCCTCCTCCTGCCACTCTGACCCCTCCCCGCCCCCAAAGCCCACTCTGCCCTGACACCCACTACATCTGACCCCGTCTCTGCTTTCCCCGCCCCCTCCGTGTCTGTCTGCCCTCACTCCCACCCGGCACTCGGCCTGGCCATTTCGGTAAGCTAGCGCTTCAGTCATTCCCCCCCCCCCCCCCCCCCGTGTCCTGGGGTCAGGTTGCAGTGGGTGATGGGGGACCGGGGTGGGCCCTGGGTCAGTCCTGCCAAGAGAGGGGGGAGGGACACATTGGCTTTGGAAGGGTCCCCTCTCTCCCTAGCCAGCCTAGACAGAGTGGGAAATGGCTGGCGTCTCCCCATCTTCCAGGTGAGGACACCAAGGCACTTAGCAAGAGGAGAGGCCGTGGGGCCTAAGCCCTGGAGGAATCCTCTCCTGGGAGCCCATCTGCCTTCCCTGGGCCATCACGCTCCTCCCCTTTCCTGAGACACGAAGGCTCAGCCCGGCAGCAAGCACAGCAGCGGGGGTGTGGGATGGGATTCAGTCAGAACCCCCGGGGTGGGGACCCGGCCGTGGCTGTGTGACCGGGTGTGCTGCTTAAACTCTCTGAGCCCCAGTGTCCCCATGTCTAACCGAGGACTGAGTGTCGTCATCCTCCCGGGCCCTGTGCTGGCCCAACATCCTAACGAGAAGTTGGAACCAGGAGGGTTGAGCCAGCAAACCTTTTCCCTGCAGGTGTGTGTGTGTGTGTGTGTGTGTGTGTGTGTGTGTGTGTGAGAGAGAGAGAGAGAGAGAGAGAGAGAGAGAGAGTCAATAGGGCCATTGAATTCAGCCTTATTGGGGCAGGGTCCTCGTGTCCACACCTGCCGTGCTGAAAGATGGCCACAGACACATTCCCGGAGACTCAAAGGGGCTGCTGTGCTGTGTGGGAGGCGGACGGGGAAGAGGGGGGGCTGGGAAAGGTGGGGGAGTGCCTGGGGGAGGCGGGCGGAGAAATGTGGGGGCTTGCTGTTTCCTTACCCGGTGCCCTCTCCCCGGTGTGCCCGGCTCACTCTGGCTGGCAGCCGGGTGTGGCTGCGGAAGGAGGCCTCTGACCCAGGCCCTGAGGAAGCTCAGAGAGGGAAGAGTGCCCCCCCCCCACCCTGCGGCCACCGCCCCCAATATCTCCCTCCCCCGGACAGCCTCAGGGACATGAGCAGGCGAGGGTCCCCACCTCACTGCCTGCGATGGCTGCCACTCTGCAAGCCGCCAGCCCCACAGACCCCCGATCAGAGTGACAGCTCTGGGGAGCGTGCCTGGAGGTCCGCTCCACACCTCTGTCACCTCCTGGGAACAAGGACTGTCCAGGAGCAGAGCAGTGCGTTCTGTTCGGGCCCCTCGAGCCTCCGTGAACTTAGTGTGGCTCTCTCCACTTCCCAGGCTGCCCAACCTTGAGGTCCCTGTGCACGTCCCCTCACCCCCAACCTCAGGGGCAGGAGCTAGCATCAACTTGCTGAGGGATGTTTCTCCCACCCCCAGCTCTCAGAGAGTCAAGGAAATAGGAGAATTTCGTGGGATGGGGATGGGAATGGATGTTGAGGGGTCATGACCCAGAGCAGGCTCTGAGATAACCAGGCCAACGGGGAACACGTGGAGCCCCATGCTTCCAGGGTTCCCAGAAATCTGAGGACCCTTCATCCCTGCCCTAGGCCACTCCCCCGTGCTCCCACAATGCCGCTCACTCTTAGCCTGGCGGGCGTGAAGGCTTGGCCCCATGGCTGCCCCCCCCCTCCAGTCTGTGAATGCCCAGAGCTCAGGCACTGAGCACTACTCAGTGGAGAATGCTGGGGACCGGCACAGGGCCACCGGGGCTGGAGGGCTAGGTGATGATGGTCGGATGGCTGGGGGGACAATGACGTACCAGGTCCCATTTAATAATGCGGAGAAGAATACCAGGCATCGTGTCTCCCCTGACTCTGGTACCCACCCCTGGCCCCCCCTCCCTCCATGCACAAACCTACCCAGTACTCAAGCAATAAGGACGATGGGAAAAGGGAAGCCAAGTGAAGAGGGTCCCTGTCCTTCTGGGCAGCCTGACTCTGGCCATGGGTATCTGGTGCTGTGGTCTTTTTAAAATATATATATATTTTTTAATTGATTTCAGAGAGGAGGGGAGAGGAGAGAGAAAGAGAAAAAAACAGCAGTGAGGAAAGAGAATCATTGCTTGGCTGACTCCTGCACACCTCACACTGGGGATCGAGCCCACAACCCAGGCACGTGTCCTGACCAGGAATCCAACCATGACCTCCTGGTTCACAGGTCGACGCTCAACGATTGAGCCACACCGGCTGGGCTGGTGCTGTGGCCTTTTATCCTCACACCCCACCTACTCGCTCCAAACTGGCACCATGGTTTGGGGCGGGAAAAGGGAAGGCTTGTAGCTTAGGGAGCACTGCCCAGAACACTGGTCGGCAAACTGCGGGTCTCGAGCCACATGTGGCTCTTTGGCCCCTTGAGTGTGGCTCTTCCACAAAATACCATGGCCTGGGCGAGTCTATTTTGAAGAAGTGGCTTTAGAAGAAGTTTAAGTTTAAAAAATATGGCTCTCCAAAGAAATTTCAATTTCTTTGGACCGAATTCTTTCTCTTTTCTCTTTTAAAATTTCAACATTGCTTTAATCAAGTAATGTATCGGAATAAAACAGGGAATTTTAAGACGGGTGAACAGAGCAAAGTGAAGGACTGCTCTATTAGGATGGCCCCTGTGAATAAAATTCTTATGTGGATTTAGAATGGTGCTCTTGAGCCCTCCCCATCCAACACTGTCCCCCAGACCTGCTTCCCTCTCAGCACCCCCCTTTCCGATCATGGAATTATCTATCACAGCATCGCCTAAGCTAGAGTCATTCTTGGACCTCCCTCCTCCATGACCCCCACGTCTCATCAGTCACCATGTCCTAATGGTTCTGCTACAGAAAAGGCTCCAAAGTCTGTTTCCTCCACCCCACACCCTTCTTTCTCTGGTACCCCCAAGTCTTACCCTTACCCTTCGCCAGAGATCTCTAAAAATCACTCCTGCTCAAAACCCTTCAGAGACACCCATCACTTTTAGTTCAAATGCCAAGCGCCCAGCCTGCCTGGGAGACTCACGGGCAGCTCCTGCTCACCTCCAGCCTTGCCCGCCACGGCCATGCCCGCCACGTGCCCAGCATGGCCTGCTGCTCCTGGAAGGCCAGGGCCTCAGGCCTCGGTGCATTTGCTCTGTCTGCCTCCCTGCCTTGCGTTCCCTTTCTGGCTCCAAGATCCAACATCAAGGTCTCGCCTCTGAAGCTTCCCCTGACTCTGGTACCCACCCCTCGGAAGACTGCAGTTATCTTGAACAAACTCGTCCGCATCTGTGGCTGTCTAGACAGCACTTGCCTAACAGGAGGGTGTGCTGCCTTTTAAAAACATGGACCCCTAAGTAAATACTGTATATTGTCACTTATATGCAGATCCTGAAAAAGTCAAACTCATAGAAGCAGAGTAGACAGGCAGTTGCCAGGGGCTGGGGGGTTGGGGACGTGGGGAGACGCCGGTCAGAGGGAACAAACTTCCAGCTCTAAGATAAATAAGGCCTGCGGTCTGCGATGTGATGCCCAGCGTGGCGACCGCGTTCACCACACTGCATTACCTAACCGAAAGGCACGGAGAGAGCCGATCTTAACTGTTATCAGCACACACAGGCAAGATTGTAGTCATCTGAGGGGTGGAGGCGTTAACTAACTTATTGTGGTAAATACTTTATAATATGTATGTGTATCTAATCATCACATCATATACCTTAAACGCTAGCCTATATAGTAAAGACAGAATATGCAAATTGACCGTAACTCCAAAACAAAGATGGCGGCACCCCACAGCCAACAAGGAGGGAATATGCAAATTGACGCAACAAGGTGAGAGGCAGAAGGCGGCTATGGGGCCGGAGAGAAGGCGGAGAGGTGGCTCCGGCCAGAGCAAAGGCGGTGCCGGCAGCCAGGGGAAGGGAGGCCTATTCTTGCACGAATTTTCGTGCTTCAGGGCTCTAGTATGTCAATAATATCTCAATGAAGTGGGGGGAAATACGAGTCCTCCAAACAATGGCTCGGACTTAGGGGGTTGTCTGTAAGTATTTGATGAATTAATGAGTGCCTTTTGGACTCGTGTGAGTCCACACACACACACACACACACACACACACACACTCTAGAAACATCACATAATCAGATATGCTTTTACTCAGATTCACACCCTTGGTGTCCCCAAGGGCTCAGGTGGAGGAACTGGCAGCAGCCATCAGAGCATCGGCTGCTTTGCTAATGCAGTGACCTCTGCCTCCTACGTCCCTTCCTCCTTTCTCCCCGTTCCAAGCTCAGCGCACCCACTTTCTTCGGGAGGACTTTCCTGGTGCCCCCCGGGGATAACTGACCTTTCCCCGTGCTATCCCGGGGGATACGTCCCACGAAGCACCCACAGTATTTATCTGCTCTGTCTGTGTCTGTCTCAGCCCGAAAGACAGATTCAGTCTTGGCCGGAAGGGGGAGGGGTGTGAGGAGGGAGGCTGGAACGTATTTGTCTGCAGGCCCCAGGCGCGCGCTCATACAGAGAACACAGTGGGTGCCCACGTATCCACCAGACGAACAGGCCGCCTGCTGAGAGTCGAGAGCGCAGCCCTCTGGCGAAGCCACCGACCTGGGCTGCTGCGGGCTACGTCCCCAGCGGCCGCCCCCAAGAGCCAGGCAGACGTTCCCACCCTTCCCGCCTCCCCGCACGGGGCCTGCCTCTCCTCGTTTCCCCCGTGGCCCCTTTGTGCCTGTCAGCCGGGATCACCCTCACGAATTCATTCACCCATTTTCCCCAGAAATCAGCCAGCTGCCCCTTGGTGCTTGCAGCCAAACCTCTGCGAAGTCATTTCAGCCAGGGAGAAGCAGAAATCCTGGCCAGGAGTCCAGTGGCCCAGAGGAAGAGGGGCTTCCCCAGTCCACCCCTCAGCTAACCCTGGCCCTTCAGAGACCAGAGCAGCATCCCGGGATACCCTGCAGGCGAGGCTCTTGTCCGAAAGTCTGTCCCTGCCACGGGGACTCCCAACTGGGGTCCTGATCCCCAAGGACCCCACAGGGAGCCCCTCCAGACCAGAAAGACCTCAGAGAGGGCTTGAGCCCCTCAGATCCAAGAGGGTTGTCCAGATGCCAAAAAAAAAAAAAAAATTGACAGCATCTGGGGGACTTCAGACGCTAAAACGCATTGAAGGCACCCCAGACCTCCAAACCCCACAGACCCAGCCCTCAGAGGGGCCCAGAGCCAGGTTTGTGGGCACAGGGCCCCCCTGCACTGACCTGGCCCTGCGGGGCCCTTGCCCAGGCTGAGCTGCCGCAGCCGCCGCTGGTGGGCCCGGCCCTCACAGTGCACCTGGGCCTGGGCCGCCGAGTTCAGCTGGATGTTGCAGACGTCGCAGAGCGTGTAGGACGGCCGCTTCCTCTCGCGCTTGGGCCTGGGCAGCTCTGGGGGCTGCGGGGGGCACTCGGCCGCTCCAGGCACGGGGGGCTCCTTCTCGGCAGGGGGAGACGGGCTCAGTGGCCGCTTCATTCCTGAACAGATGGAGAGGGAGACAAACACAACAAAGGCTGAGTGTTGTGAGCCCGGTAGAAGGAGTGCGATCCAGAGATAGCTGGGACTTTCATCCCAGCTGAACGTCCCCGGCTCCTGGAGAGCCCCATCCTGGGGGTGGCCAGGGGAGCAGCGTGGGGCCTATTCCAAACAAAGCAGCATTCATCGCAGGGCAGGGCTGTCTGGAAGAGAGTCAGAAAGGTGTGCGGCCACAGAGAGCGGGTGGGCACGCCGGGCTGGGCAGCGGAGAGCTTGGTGGAGTCCGGTGTGGGGAAGCCAGCGGCCCGTCCCCAGCGCCCTCGGCGGCACCGGGGCAGGCGCTGACAGTCCTGTGACAGGCAGGCATGTGGCGCTTGCTGGAGGCGCGGCCGTCGCTGGCCAGGGTGGTGATCGCAGAAACCCAACCTCCCCGTGTCCAGGGCCCGACCCGCTGACATGCACAAATGGTGGCAGTGTGTGAAGCCATTGGCACCCCGGCCCACGTGGCTCCAGATGGCCCCTGCTGTCTTGGCCATCCGGCCTGTGGCAACAGTTGGTGTTGGTAGTAGAGACCTCGGCCCTACACAGACAGCACACACACATACACACACACACACACACACACACACATGCCTCTCCTATGGGCTGAATTGTGTCCACCAAGAATTCCCACGTTGGGGTCCTCACTCCCAGTACCTCAGGATGTGGCTGTGTTTAGAGAGAGGGTCTTTAAACAGGTAATTACGTTAAGATGAGGCCAGTAGGGTGGGCCCTGACTCGATAGGACATGTCCTTGTCGGAAGAGGAAGCACGGACAGTTGCAGAGGGAAGGCCATGTGACGACACGGGGAGAAGATAGCCATCTGCAAGCCAAGGAGAGAGGCCTCCGAGGGAACTGCGCCCGCTGACACCTGCATCTCACATGCCTAGCCTCCCGAGCCGTGAGAAAATGCGTTTCTGGTGTCGAAGCCACCCAATCAGTGGCGATTTCTTACAGCCGCCCGCGTGAACGCTCATAGCCCCTAACGAGCATTTCCCCTTCCTGAGGCTCACGCTCCTTTTGAAAACGAGACCAGGTGAAGCCAGCTGATGCCCTACCACTCTCCTAAGCCCACACACCCAATGGTGGAGCCCGCAACTGACAAAGAAAATGGGTCTCTCAAGTCCACAGCCAAGATCCGGGAGTCCCTGGACCCACCCCCTGCTCTCAGAAACCTGCTCGCCAATTTTGTGGGCAGTGCTCCCACATAGCATATCTGTCATTACATGTGTGGGGACCATGTGTGAATGGAGCAGAGGGGCACAGCGATGAAGAGTGCCAGTGTGTTCAGTGGTTAGAGCGTCAGCCCCCAAGGGTCGCAGTTTTGATTCCCAGCCAAGGGCATGTATCTGGGTTGCAGGTTCAGTCCCCATCCCTGGTCAGGGTATGTGTGAGAGATAACCAATTGATGTGTTTCTCCCACATAGATCTCTCTCTCTCTATCTCTATCTCTTTCTCCTCTCCTCTATTCCCTCCTTTTACTTTTTCTAAAAATCAATGGAGCCCTAATTGGTTTGGCTCAGTGGATAGAGCGTCGGCCTACGGACTGAAGGGTCCAAGGGTCGATTCCGGCCAAAGGCATGTACCTTGGTTGTGGGCACATCCCTAATGGAGGGTCTACAGGAGGCAGCTGATTGATGTTTCTCTCTCATTGATGTTTCTCTCTCTCTCTCTCTCCCTTCCTCTCTGTAAAAAATCAATAAAATATATATATTTTTAAAAATCAATAGAAAAAATATCCTCGGGTGAGGATTAACAGCAGCAGCAGCAGCAGCAGCAGCAGCAGCAGCAAAAAAACAGTATGAGTTCTATATTGACTCGCACCTGGGTTCAAACCTCAGTTCTGCCACTTACCTGCTGCTGTGTGTGTGACCTGAGCCTCATTCCCCTCATCTGTATATCTGTATATCAGCAAAATGGGATGATGACCAACAGTTCTTAAGTCACAAGTGTCATGCGAGGATTAGCTTAACTGAAGATACAAAACATTTCGCCGTGACCTATAAAAGCCAGCCATGATTAACCCGCAGCGTGGCTGTGCTTTGCAGCACATCAGTGGAGTCACCGGATCTGTCACCGTGTGTGTCTGTCATGGCCCACCAGGGTCACTGTGAATGTCTCTGTTACCCCGTTGTTTGTTCAGGTGAATCTGTGCTGCTCAATCTGAGTGTGTGCCCCGGGGCAGCTGTGTCCCCATAACTTCTGAGACTCGCCACGTGTTATGGGTGACATGGTGCCCCCTCAAATTCGTAGGTTGAAATCCCAGCACCTCAGAATATGAAACACAACCTTGTTTGGAAATGGGGTCACTGCAGAAATTATTAGGTTAAGACGAGGCAATACTCGAGTAGGGTGGCCCCCTAATCCAATATGACTAGTGTTCGTATAAAGGGGGGTGGGGGTTGGACACAATCATTCACACAGAGAATGCCACGTGAAGACGAAGGCGGGGATCAGAGTGATGCTTCTACAAGACTAAGGAATGCCAAACGTAGCCAGCAAACCACAGAAGCTAGGGGAGAGGCATGGAACAGACTTCCTCCCTGCCCTCGGAAGGAACTGACCTCGATGACGCTTTGATCTTGACCTCCTAGACGCCAGAACTATGAGACAACAAACGTCTGCTATTTAGACCACCTGGCTTGTAGTCCTTTGTTACAGCAGCCCTAGAAAATACACCATGGATTTGACTCTGTGTGATGATGGGTGATGTGAGGGTCCCCTTCCCTCCTGCATGGTGGTGTGGCTGGGGTGCAGTACCAGAGAGAGCCTCCAGGTGGCGCAGCGAGCACCAGGCGGCGAGATAAGAGGTGGAACTCAGGACCCCTCCAGGAAGGGAGGATTCCACTCCTCCACACTCGGGGGGGGGGGGGGGGGGGGAGGGGGGGGGCAACGAGGTTGCCCCTCCGAGGCGTGCCAAGCGCCCGAGCAATATGTGTGGAGTCCAGGGCATAGCCCTGCCACACTGGAAAGTCACTCCCATCCCCTTGTGAGAACACCCCCACCCCCCATCTCCAAGGCTGCACTGAACCTCTGCCAACATTCTGTGCACCCTCACCTCTAGCCCGAGGTCACCAGAGCTATCTCCTTCCTTTACAAGTGTTCCCCCACCCTCCCAGCAGGAGGAAAGGGCAGGCAGAAAGTACCAGGTGCAAATGTTGGAGGGAGGGGGGTGTCCAACTGGCCAGGGGTAAGAGGTGTCAGGGTAATGAGATTGTTCCGGCCAAGGGAGCTGCCGGCCCCTGCCAGAAAGGGGACAGGGAGGGTTTGAAATCTCAATGCAGCTTCTGACAGGCAGGCCGGGGAACGTGGCTCAGGAGAGCAGACAAATATCTGCCATGAGGCTGGTTAAACCTCCGTGATATACAGCCTCCGGCTCACAGGGCCCTCCCGGAAGCCGGGGCTAATTGTGTCCCCCTCGGCCAGGCTGCTGGGCCTGCCACAGCCTGCCCTGCCTTCCCAGGCCTTCCCGGCCGTCCCCTCAGGAGTTACAGCGCTCCAGCCGAGCTAGGGCGCCCACCCAGCAAAGGTGGAGGGGTGGGCAGTTTTAGGGCACACAAACATCTGTCTGACCCCGTCACCAGCACCGGCAGGCCCCACTCCCTGCCCTGGCCCCTGTCCAGAACCAGCATGACTCACCCTGGCCTCGCGGGACCCACACTTGGGCAGGGCCTGGCCCACAGGCTCGCTCTCTCTCTCTCTCTCTCTTAATATATTTTATTGATATTTCACAGAGAGGAAGGGAGAGAGAGAGCAAGCCAGAAACGTCGATGAGAGAGAAACATCGACCAGCTGCCTCTTGCACACCCCCTACCGGGGATGTGCCCGCAACCAATGTACATGCCCTTGACCGGAATCGAACCCGGGACCCCTCAGTCAGCAGACCGACACTCTATCCACTGAGCCAAACCAGTTTCGGCTCTCTCTCTTTTTAAAATATATATTTTGTTGATTTTTTTTCAGAGAGGAAGAGAGAGGGAATAGAGAGTTAGGAACATCGACCAGCTGCCTCTTGCACACCCCCTACTGGGGATGTGCCCGCAACCAAGGTACATGCCCTAGACCGGAATCGAACCCGGGACCTTTCAGTCCGCAGGCCTCTGCTCTATCCACTGAGCCAAACCGGTTTCGGCGCCCACAGGCTCCCTTTAACAGGAGAGGCAATTGAGTCCCGGAGCGGGAGAGTGGACTTCCTTCAAAGTACACGGCAGGTCAAGGGCTGCTTCTGGAGTCGCCCCTCCCCCCCCCCCCGTTCCCCCCGCCGCCCTCCACCTCCTAGCTGCCAGTCCACCTCTTCTTCACGGTGACAGCCGCCTCCCTGAGAGCTGCCCGTGTGCCAGGAGCTTCCCACACAAAGGTCTCTCTGAAGCTTCACAACAACCCATGAGGTGGGCACTATTATTAACCTCTTACCCCACGTCATGGATGGGAGGACAGGCTCGGAGAGGTTTCATGGCCGGACCTGAACTTGAACTCGTCTGACTCAGGGCTCCCGGGGAGGCTGGTGGCTGCCCAGCCCCCATCAGGCCCGGGTGCGAGGCAGGGAGATGCCACATCCTGGTCGGGAGGAGTTGGAGCCGGAGCCAGAGAGGCTGGGAGGAAGGGAGGGTGGGGTGGGGGGAGAAAGGGGGTGAACGGAACTTAAGATCAGGTGAAAGCCGAGCAAAAGAGCATGGGGGTGTCCAGGTGTGTGTTTAGCCGTGATCTACACGGGGAGTGTGTGTGTGTGTGTGTGTGTGTGTGTGTGTGTAAATCCCTCTGTGTTCTCACCTTCCCTGAGAGAGGGGTTGATGCTGAAGCAGGAAGGGGGAAGTTGGACAACGGGAGGGGGCCGCCCACGTGAAGGCCTGCTTACTCCAGAGCTGGGGAGCTGATGGAGGCCGGGGTTGCTGTCTGCCTGCCTGTCTGTGTGTCCATCTGCACGGAGCTGCGGGGGTGAGGGGGTGGTGGGAGCACTGCCTGGGGCCCCATCTTGCAAAGTGACAATGGACTTGGGCTGGGTTCAGTGGGGCCCTCTGGCACGGCAGTAAGGGGAATTCTCTGTCTGCCTATCCAGAGAGGGCTGGACAGAAGGAAATTCGGTCATAAAATGCAGGCAGAGGTGTTTCCAGCTGCAGCCTGGGGAAGAAAGAACTACTTTTGCCAAAGGGTTAACGGGCTTGTCCCCAGCCCTTGGCCAGGCCTGAAGGGCTCCCTCACCAAACCTTTAATGAGCCCAATTACATTCCGGCATTCCCCCCACGGCTGCCAGCATTTGCCCTCCCGCTGCCTCCTCGGCCAGGTCCCAGGACCTGCTCTGAGAAGGGAGCCTGGCTGGCTGGCCAACCTTGGGCCAGTCCCTGCCCCTTGGAGCTTTGGTTTCCGTCTTTAAAGAGCGGGGGTGGGGCTGAGCTAACACCGAGCAGCTGCGGGGAGGGGGGGGCAGGCCAGTTGAGGAGGGTAGGGGGGGTACGGGGGGTGGAGAAAGAACTGCCCAGTGGTGAGTGCTCATTGCCTTCGGGGCGCTGCAGAAACATCACTTCCATGCTCCCTCCTAACAACCCCGCGAGGCTTTACAAACGAGGACACAGAAGCTCAGCAGCTGAAGGAGGGGCAGGTGAGTAGGGCCAGCTCTCTCCCCTCCCGTGATGCAGGGGTGGGGCGGGGGGGGGGGTGCCAGCTGTCTCCCATCCTATGACTCACCGGATCGTGAGCAGGAGTGTGGCATCTCCCGTGCCCCCTGCCCCCGTGGCTGCAGGGAGAAGTGTCTGGAAGAAGGGAGGCTTTGTCTGTTCTTGTCCTCCTGGGCCTGGCTGCCCGATCAGTGCCCCCGGGGAGCCACCACCGAGCATTTTCCTCTCTTCCCTCCACCTCCCTCTTCCCAAGGCTGACACCTTCCTAGGGTGAGGAGGGGGGGGAGGCAACCCACTTCAATGTGTGGCCACCACAGAGTGGCACCACCCAGCCATCCTGTGCACCCAGAGAGCTGGGGTCACCCGGAGTCATACCCCAAACTCCCCAGAGGAGCCAGAGACCCCCGCCTCGGGGGCAGAATGGCTTGAGCGGGGCCAGCTGGGTCAACCCCCAGCCCACACACCCCTGAGACAGAAGGTCCTGGGGACCGGGCAACAGCTGGGCCAATGTCCGGGGCCAGGTGGGGGCCACCCTGCCTGCTTTCCCATCCAGAGTGGTGACAGAGGAAGCCTGTCGCCTTGCCCCCGGGGCTGCTGGGCGCAGGCGATGGCAGGAGCGAGCTGGCTAAGACGTGCTGAAAGGAAACACTCAGCTCCGCGGAAGGGAGAGGGGAGGGCACGGGAGGTGAAGGAGAACAGTGGCTCAGGGATGAGGTCACTGTCCCCCACCGTGTTCCCTCCGCCAGACTGCTCTGTCCTTACCCCCTGTGGGCTGGGTGTCCCCCAGGCCCTCCTGGATGGCCAGACGCCTCCCGAGGACCCTCAAGCCACCCCCAGGAAGGAAATCCTTCTTGTTACCAACTTGTATTTCTCCTGGCAGGGTCCAAAGAGCAGCACAGAGCAGCTGCCTCTGAGGGGGCGGGTGGTGAGAGGTGGGGCGATAGGAAGGGAGTATCGGCCTCAGCGCTGGCTTTTCTAGCCCGTCGTGCAGCCAGGCCAGGCCTAGGAAACCCCGCGGGTACGGGACACGCCCCGGGCCCCAGTCCCCCGGGCCCCTTATAGAAACACCAGGCCCCGGATCCTCCTGGCACAGCTCGGCCTCACCCACCACCTGCTCTCCGCCCAGCGCCCCATAGGCCGGAGCAGGAGCTCCCCGGAACCTCACTCCCTGCCCAGGGCGGTGCCAACTCCGGGAATGGGTCCCAGGAGCCAGCGGGAGGAGGGCCGGAGGTCCCGGGGTCTGAGAGCCACCGGTAGGAGGCAGGCCAGCTGTGGGTAGGAGGCCCTGTGGGCCCGTCCCCTCTGCTGAGGGGGGAGGGGCGGGGCAGGCAGTGCCAATGGCCGTGATGGAGGAAGGTGCAGAGCGCTGTGTGCTCTTTACACCCCAAAGAGACAATAGACGTCCCTCCCTCCCCGCTTCCATTGGGTTCGATCCCAGCGGCGACAAGGGTGGGATGATTCTGAGGTTCTCCAAACTCCGTAGGAAAAGAAGGCCTTCCGTCGAGCCCTCCTTAGGGTGGGGTCCCAGCCTCCCTTCCTCTTCACCATCACTCTCCTTGCCCAACCTCAGTTTCTGGCTAAGTTGGGGTCCTAGTCTCCCACCTCTCCCCGACTCCACCAGGTGGGGCCAGGCCCTGGCGGAAGCTCTCAGAGCCACCGACCCTGCGCCGGCACGCGGCCCCTCGGGCGCTCAGCCCCAGCGCGCCTGGGTCCCGGATGGGGCGCGTGGGTCCCGGATGGGGCGCCTGAGTCCCGGATGGGGCGCGTGTGTCCCGGATGGGGCGCGTGGGTCCGGGATGGGGCGCCTGGGTCCCGGATGGGGCGCCTGGGTCCCGGATGGGGCACCTGGGTCCCGGATGGGGCGCCTGGGTCTGGGATGGGGCGCCTGGGTCCGGTTTGGGGCGCCTGGGACCCGGATAGGGCACCTGGGTCCGGGATGGGGCGCCTGAGTCCGGGATGGGGCGCCTGGGTCCGGGATGGGGCGCGTGGGTCCCGGGTGGGGCGCGTGGGTCCGGGATGGGGCGCGTGGGTCCGGGATGGGGTGCCTGGGTCCGGGATGGGGCGCCTGGGTCCGGGATGGGGCGCCTGGGTCCCGGATCGGGCGCCTGGGTCCCGGATGGGGCGCCTGGGTCTGGGATGGGGCGCGTGGGTCCGGGATGGGGCGCCTGGGTTCGGGATGGGGCGCCTGGGTCCGGGATGGGGCGCCTGGGTCCGGGATGGGGTGCCTGGGTCCCGGATGGGGCGCCTGGGTCCCGGATGGGGCGCCTGGGTCCGGGATGGGGCGCCTGGGTCCCGGATGGGGTGCCTGGGTCCCGGATGGGGCACCTGGGTCCGGGATGGGGCGCCTGGGTCTGGGATAGGGCGCCTGGGTCTGGTTTGGGGCGCCTGGGACCCGGATAGGGCGCCTGGGTCCGGGATGGGGCGCGTGGGTCCGGGATGGGGCGCCTGGGTTCGGGATGGGGCGCCTGGGTCCGGGATGGGGCGCCTGGGTCCGGGATGGGGTGCCTGGGTCCCGGATGGGGCGCCTGGGTCCCGGATGGGGCGCCTGGGTCCGGGATGGGGCGCCTGGGTCCCGGATGGGGTGCCTGGGTCCCGGATGGGGCACCTGGGTCCGGGATGGGGCGCCTGGGTCTGGGATAGGGCGCCTGGGTCTGGTTTGGGGCGCCTGGGACCCGGATAGGGCGCCTGGGTCCGGGATGGGGCGCGTGGGTCCGGGATGGGGCGCAGGCCACCTACCTGAAGGGCGCTCCCGGCCCGAGCGGGGCCGCATCCCGCCGCCCGCGGCCGGCCTCCCTGGGCCGGATCGGCGGCTCCGGAGGAGCGGGGAGCGCGGTGCGTCCGGCCGTGCGTCCCAGCGCCGCCGCCAAGCCCGCCCCCGGGCGGCCCCCGGAGCGGGTGCCAGGAGCGCTGCCCGGAGCCGCGCCGGCGAGCGGGCGGCGGGCTGCGGAGGGGACGGGGTGGGGACTGGGAGGAGGGCGAGGGCACAGCTGGGCTCTCCCTGCGGACGCGGCTGGGCCACGGGAGACTTTCTGCCGCCGCCGCTGGCCGGTCAGGCACGAGCGCCCCTCAGCTCCCGGGGTCCCAGGCGCAGGGAAGGGGACCCCAAAGCGGCCACCCTCCCCTGGCCGCCTGCGACTCCCCACCCCCTGCGAACGGCAGTCTTGGGGGAAAGCGGGAGGGGGAAGCTGACAGTCACCGAGCACCCACTGGGCGCCAAGAGGGATCGCACTCAGTCCTCACCAACTGCCCGCTGGGGCTGCTGTCTGCCCCATCTTCCCGACCAGGAGCTGGAGGGCTGGGGACCCAAGTCGCACAGGAAAGGAGCGCCAGATGGGAGACCAGGCGGGTCTCAGAACCATTTCTGGGGGGCAGGGGAGACGGGGGGGGGGGGCTGCTGGTGGGGAACTCCCCTGCCCTGTGTGGCTGCGGTTCGTTTATTTATTTTATTTTTGTTAGTCCTCACCTGAGGATATATATTTTTTACATTGTATTGTTTTGTTTTGTTTCAAGTGAGTGGAAGGGAGAAAGGGAGAAAGAGCAAGAGAGAGAAAGATCCTTGTGAGAGACACACCTGCAACCCAGGTACGTGCCCTTGACCAGGAATCGAACCTGAGACCCACCAGCCACACCAGCCACACCAGTCAGGGCTAGAGTTCATTTCTGATTCCTCCCAAGGAATCAGCGGGCAGTCGGTCTGGGCACAATGCAGGAGCACAAAACCAAGCAGGGTAGGGAAGGAGGTAGGTGCTGGTGGCCTGACCTCCTGAGAGAGCTCTGCCATCTTCCCATGACTGGGGAGGCAGTAAGAAAGGATTCCTGCCCTAGCCAGTTTGGCTCAGTGGATAGAGAGTCAGCCTTCGGACTGAAAGGTCCCGGGTTCGATTTGGTCAAGGGCATGTACCTTGGTTGCGGGCACATCCCCAGTGGGGGGTGTGCAAGAGGCAGCTGATGGATGATTCTCTCTCATCGATGTTTCTAACTCTCTATTCCTCTCTCTTCCTTTCTGTAAAAAATCAATTTTATTTATATATATATATATATATATATATATATATATAATTTTTAAAATCAATAAAACATTTTTTTTTTAAAGAAAGGGAGTCCCCACCCTAGGCGGTTTGGCTCAGTGGATAGAACATTGGCCTGCAGACTGAAGGGTCCCGGGTTTGATTCCAGTCAGGGGCACGTACCTCAGTTGCAGGCTTGGTCCCTGACCATGGTCTGGCTCCTGTAGGAGGCAACCGATCGATGTGCCTCTCTGACATCGATGCTTTTCTCTCTGTCCCCCCACCCCCCCATCCTGCTCCCTTCCACTTTCTCTAAAAATCAATGGAAAAATGTCCTCGGGTGAGGATTTTGAAGTGAGTCCCCAGGAAAGGGGACAGGAGTGGCTCAGGATGCGAAGGCGGTGTCAGTGCTGCTCGCCCACCTCACCCCCCCTCCAGCACGGCTCACGCGGACACACGGACACGCGGGCGGGAGAGCAGGTCCTTGGTGCGGAGCGCTGGCTCTGCCTCCCCCGCTATGCCAGTCTCCCGGCTCCTCTTCCTGCTCCTCCCACCCAACTCCCTCCTCCTGCGGCCTCTGCCCCCCTGTTCCCTCGGCCTGGAGCACCCCCTGACCTTCACAGGGCTGTGCGCTGGTTCCTCACGCCTCAGCCCCACAGCCACCTCCCAGGCCTGGCTCCCCAGCCCTCTGATCCTCGTCCCAGCCCCTGGGTAATTTCCCTCTCGGCATGTCTCCCAAGACATCGTCCTTCTTCTTCTTCTTTTTTAAATATACTAGTATTTTTATTGACTTCAGAGAGGAAGGGAAAGGAAGCAAGAGCTAGAAACATCAAGGATGAGAGAGAGTCATTGGTCGGCTGCCTCTTGCATGCTCCAGGAGAGGATCGAGCCGGAAACCCTGGCAGGTGCCCTTGACTGGAATCGAACCTGGGACCCTGCAGTCTGCAGGCTGATGCTCTATCCACTGAGCCAAACCGGCCAGGGTAAGGCATCATGTTGTGCTTGGATACGTACCTGTCCCCCTCGTGAGGGCAGGGCCTCTGAAGCACCGGCATAAAGCTCGATGTGTACCTAATAGATGCTTGCTAAATGGTTGTTGCATGAATGCAGGAACTCATTTCCACGCTAAAAGTAAATCCACATTAAATTGTACGCTATAGCCCAGCCAGTGTGGCTCAGTGGTTGAACTAGGAGGTCATGGGTTCAATTCTTGGTCAGGGCACGTGCCCGGGTTGCAGGCTGGATCCCTAAAGGGGGCATGCAGGAGGCAGCTGATCAATGAATATCTCTCATCACTGATGTTTCTATCTCTCCCTTCCTCTCTGAAATCAATAAAAAAGCATATGAGACACTGTACCCTATAAACGGGTGAGTGGTATGGCATGTGATTTACATCTCAATAAAACAGTCACTAACGATAACAGTAAACCCAGGGGGGAGGATGACAGTCACGGTGCACCGGTGTGACTGGCCGCCCGCCCGCAGCACACCCACCGCCGAACCTGATCCAGTCACACTCCTCTCCCTCGCGGGCCACATCCTGCCTGTCCACGGAGGACTGACCGCAGTGGCTCAGACTTGGAAGGGATCTTGGAGGTCATCCTGTCCTTTTTGTAATCCGTCCCTCACAAGCTACCCTCGGGCCTCTGCTTAAATATGACTATGACAGGGAGCTCCCTGCCCCCCCCCCCCCCCCAGACAGCCCACTCCATGGCTGGGTATTCTCCAGGACAGAAACGCTATCACTGGCGGTGGGGAATGGCGGGGGAGCAGGGGAGGGGGAGGGATGAGGGGAGCGAGCTGCTTTCTTGTAATGCCTTGCATTGGCTCCAGACCTGCTCCCTGCTCATTTGGAAAAAGTACACCCCACTTTCCACAGCCAGCTGAACACCACTGGCAGCTTCTGCCTCAGCGGTCTCTTCTCCCAGCTGAAGAGAAGGAAGCCCCTCCTACGTGCTCCCAGGGCACCCCGAATGGGTCCCTGACACTGCGCTGACCAAGCTATATTGCACTCCCTCCCAAACCCTGCCCTGGACACCCTTCTACACGGAGTGGGTTAGTTCTGGGCTCCATTCACTCCATTCTGCTCAGTGCCTGGCACGGTGACCAACCCATCTAAACTAAGCAACTTAATCAAAATGTGTTGAGCCCAAACCAGTTTGGCTCAGTGGATAGAGCCTTTCAGCCTGCGGACTGAAAGGTCCCGGGTTCGATTCCGATCAAGGGCATGTACCTTGGTTGCGGGCACATCCCCGGTAGGGGGTGTGCAGGAGGCAGCTGATGGATGATTCTCTCTCATCGATGCTTCTAACTATCCCTCTCTCTTCCTCTCTGTAAAAAAAATCAATTATATATATATATATATATATATATATATATATATATATATATTTTAAAAATGTGTTGAGCCCTAGCTAGTTTAACTCAGTGGACAGAGCACCGACCTGCGGATTTGATTCCAGTCAAGGGTACGTGCCCAGGAGGCAGCCAATCAGTGATTCTCTCTCATCATTGATGTGTTTTTTTCCCTCTCACTCTCTTTTCCTCTCTCTGAAATCAATAAAAATACATTTCTTTAAAAAAACGTGTTGGCTAAATGGTGTCTAGGTATTTAATTATTCCAGTCACATCCTTCTCAATGTATTTAAGCTTTCAATATTCTCCTTAGAACAGGAAAAAGGGAAAGAATCACCCCCCTCCCCCCGACCCTCAACACTGGCCTCTGTCAATGCTGCGCACTCCTTAACTCATCTGCCCTGTGGAGTCAGCTCCACTTAGAGCCGGGGTCCAGGAAGCACCCGCATCTGTTTTCATGTGACGTGCTGGCACACGAAGGCCCTCGCCTCGCTGCCAAGAGAGCGATTTCTTGAACTGTGAGCACCAGACCTTAGGCGAGGCAGGCTGGCCGGCTCTCCGGTGCTGCCCAGCCTGTCAGAATCCGTCAGCAGGACCACAGGTGCCAGCTTAGTGCCACCGCAAAGACGTGGCTTCACCTAGATACCTAGGAACAACACACTCCCAACGCCAACCCTGCACGCGGCCAAAACACGGCCCTCCGCTGTGGGGCGTCTGCATTCCGGGCCCTTCCCGTCCTCTCCTTCCGTACCTTTCCCGACCCCCTTTATCCTCCTCATGGCCCCCAAAAGCTGGTATTTCTCCCCTCGCCTTGAAGGTAAGAAAAGGGAGGCTCAGAGAGGTCAGTTTATTTACTCTAGGACACACAGCCCAAGACGGGAAGAACTGGGCCTCCTGCCAAAACCGGTTTGGCTCAGTGGTAGAGCGTCGGTCTGCGGACTGAAGGGTCCCGGGTTCGATTCCGGTCAAGGGCATGTACATTGGTTGCGGGCACATCCCCAGTGGGGGGTGTGCAAGAGGCAGCTGGTTGATGTTTCTCTCTCATCAACGTTTCTAGCTCTCTATCTCTGTAAAATATCAATAAAATATATTTTTTTAAAAAAGAACTGGGTCTCCTGTGTTTGACTCCGAACTCTAGGCTCTCTTTCCTCCATGTCACGGCGCCTCTGAAGGCCTTATCCCAGTACGGCCTGAGCTGCTGATGGTGATGATGCCGGTGATGGTGAGGAGGAGGATATAAAGGCGGGGGGCAGGGTGAGGAGGAAGAGAACAGAGAACCTCTTCCTAGTAATGAGAGCGGGACCAGCCAGGCAGTGCTGGCGCCCCCTTGCACACCTATCCCTTGTTCACGGGGGGATCCAGGTCCCTGGTTCCTGCCCTCCCCCCCCCCCCCCCCGACCAGGGAATCACCTTTCGTCTAAATAAAGTCGCAGAGTCTCCAGGCAGACCACTCAGTCCTCCCTGCCGCCAGCCTCCTCCTGTTCTCTCCCTCGCGGTCTTCTCTGTGGCGGATTCCCAGCCTGGCAGCCAGTTCAGAGTGCGGGGCATGGGGAATGGAATGTGGGCACGGGACAGGGGCCGGGCTGTGCGGACTCAGGCAGGTTCCTTCCCCTCTCTGAGCTTCGGTGTCCTCGCCTGTAAAACGGGGC
Organism: Vespertilio murinus; assembly: GCA_963924515.1. Lineage (NCBI taxonomy): Eukaryota > Metazoa > Chordata > Mammalia > Chiroptera > Vespertilionidae > Vespertilio > Vespertilio murinus. The sequence continues at coordinate 15,117,555 of OZ004718.1, read as the reverse complement.
GTTAACACGTCCCCACATCGCCGAGGGTGATGCGAGCCCCCTCGAGGGCACAGGCATCGAGGGTGATGCTGAAATATGGTAGAAGTCATGTTTTGATAAAGCCTGCTGTTTGAATTCTAACTCTGCTAAGTCTGATTAAAACACAAGGTACTTACCTCAGCTTCCAGGTGGAGACCCGGAGGCAAAGGCAATTATCCAGTGTCTGAGACCAGAACCAGGAAATGGATTCCCACTGACTCAGTAGCTTCAGGGATAGAAATTGTAAATAACCTTTTGGGACTACCTGCTGAGCTCTGCTTTTGTTTTGTGTATGGGCTAGCCTCAGCGTTATTATTGCCTATTGCAAGGTAGGGCCACATTCCAATGTCCAGGAGGATGGGACTGGGAACCTACCCTGAGGGCTGTCCCCAGTCTTTAGAATTTAGCCTTTAAAATTCAAACAAAGGAAAATCCCTGTGGTTTGAGCCTTTAAAGAGACTTGCCTACCCCTAGAACAGCGCAGTCCTATAGAGTCTACCTGCCTGTGAGCTCTTGCAGCTGCCCTGGCCAGTAATTTCAATAAATCTTTGTCTGCTTTTTTAAATTAACCATCAGCCTCCGGTGGTCTTTTTTTTGAACCCAGGGTTCGACCCCACACCAATGCGAGCCCCCTCGAGGGCACGGGCATCGTTAGTGAGGCGTTGGGGGCGGGCACAGAAGCTCAGAGAGGTGAAGGGACCTCGCCGCCCACTGTACCTGCGTGGAGGTGGCCCATCTGGGACAAGCACCCGGCCGAGCCTCTTCCCTGCCTCGTGGCGCCTTTCCCGAGCGCCACCTCTACGCCAAAGAGGAGACGGTGAGCTTAGCCGTTCATACTAATAATACCGAGGGCTGAGCTGAGGCGGAGCCCGGCGGCCGAGGGACGCAGGCAAGAAGCCACAGACCCCTGACGGGCCGGCCGGCGGCTCCCCTTCTTCTCGGCGCCGGGCCGGGGTGCGGCGGCCTCGAGGTTCTGAACCCCTGGGCTCCCGGCAGGCGGGAGAGGCCCCGGCCGAATGTGGGCTGGCTTACCCTGTCCATCCTGGGCTCTTCCTGTTCCCACCGAGAGGCCAGAAGCACCGATGGTTGGAGCAGGTCCCCCGCGTCCCCGTCCCCCCCCCCCCCCCCCCCCCCCCGGCCAGCCGTGTGTCTCCCAAAATAGCCCAGAGCCACCATGTGCCCGGGGTGGCTCCCACCCATCGCAAATCCCCCTGAAATCGAATCCCCATCCTGCCCGGAGCGGCACCACCTCCCGCCGCCCGAGCCCTCCCGCTGGCCAGGCTCCTCCCAGTGGAAAAACTGTGCCCGGCGCCCTTCACGGCGACCGGGACATAAATCCCCCAATAATGAGACAGGCACCCGGACCCAGGGCCAGACGCCGTGCTAATTGGCTTTCTCGGGGCTGGCCGGGTGCGGTTTCCCACCAGGGAGATGGTGTGTGTGTGTGTGTGTGTGTGTGTGTGTGTGTGATGACTCCCCGAGCCCCTGCCTGCCTGGGTGGGTGGGTGTGGATGCCCTCTGCCCGGCCTCACGCCCCGGCTCCTCAGCAGCCCCCTTCCAGAGCAGTCACAGCTCAGGTGTAAAAGGGAAGGTTGGGGTCTCCCGGTCCAGGTCTTGAAGTGGGGGGCCCTGCTTTATCCCCTCGGGGGCCTGACCTAAAAGCACTTGCAGTCCTTCCGAGCTCGGTGCATGAGGATGGGAGCGAGGGGGCTGGGGGGGCCCAGCACAGTCTCCCGCTTGTCATGTGAGGCTGGTAACGCATTCTTGGACGGGCCAGAGGCCCTCGGTTTGCAGTGATCAGGCTGAGATTATCACATTAAACTTTGAGAGTCTTTGCCCAAAAAGCAGCAGCAGCAGCTGACGCCCTCGGCTCCCCTGACTTTGCCTCCCGGACCACGGCCAGCTGAGCTCCAGACACCGCCGCCAGGGGGCGCCAGCTCGCCGGGGGAGAGGCAGGGGACTGCAGAGGATGACCTACCCCCCACCCCCTCCCCAGGTCCAGGCTGCTTCTGAGTTACAGCGAGATAGGAGGGGGGGGAGGGAGCCAGGAAGAGGATGGGTGCGTGTCTGTCTGTGGGAGCAATGGGGGGGCCTCCTGAGTAACATGGCATCATCACACATGCGCTCACGTTACAACGGTGCCGCTCACCGACGTGACTGGGAACACTTTTCTGCACACGGGGTTCCCTGTCCGTGGACTGGGGGTAGCGATGACAGTAACAACTCCCCTGACCTTCCGGGCTGACAGCTGAGAAGGTTAAATGTGATAACATGCAGCCCAGCCAGTGTGGCTCAGTGGTTGAGCGCCGACCTAGGAACCAGGGGGTCACGGTTCAATTCCCGGCGGGGCACCTGTCTGCGTGGAGGACTCACTCCCTAAGTGTGGGGGGTGCCGGGGCGGCCGGTCAGTGATTGCCTCTCACCGTTGATGTTTCTATCTCTCTCTCTCTCCCCGTCTCCCTCCTGCTCTGAAATCTATAAAGATATTTATTTTTTTTAAATTGGATAACATGTATAAAAAATACCCTGCAAGCTGCAAAGAGCCGCTGTGATGTGGGGGAGGCACTGTCAGCCCCAGCAGGAGGGACTGAGAGAAGACCGCAGGAGGAACTTCCTCTCAGCCGTGCTTTGAAACTAACAAAAAGGAAAGGAAGCCGAAACCAGTGTGGCTCAGTGGATAGAGCGTCGGCCTGCAGACTGAAAGGTCCCAGGTTCGATTCCGGTCAAGGGCACGTACCCTGGTTGCGGGCACATCCCCAGTGGGGGGTGTGCAAGAGGCAGCTGATCGGTGAATCTCTCTCATCGATGTTTCTAACTCTCCATCCCTCTCTCTTCCTCTCTGTAAAAAATCAATAAAATATATTTTTTTAAAAAGAAGAAAAGAAAAGGAAGACAAATGGGCCTGGGTCGGACCCCCGACACCTTGCCAATGATCCCCTTCCCAACCAGGGTGCCCAGCTCGTGCCAGCCTACACCCCCTCTCCTGCCACCCTCTTGCCCCCAACGCTGCCGGCACGTCCCCCATCTTCCCCAGCCCAGAGCTGTAGCCGGTTTGTGTTTGTTGCCAACGCGACGGAAATTATTCCGGCCTCCTCACCCCGCTGGGCAGAGGCGCCGGGGTGGTGCAGGAGGGCGGGAAAACGCGAGGCTGGCACCCGGGGGGTCCCCACCAGGGGGCCCCCTCCCCGGGGTGTCAGCTGCCACGGCCGCCGGCTGGAAGGCAGTCAGATGACCGCAGGGCCTTCCCCAGGCTACCCCCCCCCCCCGGGAAGGGATGGCAAGGCCTGAGGGCCAGGGGTCCTCACCGTGACCTCGGCCACCTCCCTTCTTCCGTCAAGGGCTGCATTCAGGGGAGGCTGGGAGCGGCCCTGACTACCGGCCAGGATCAACCCCGCGGACGCTAAGATCTCCGAGTCCCCGACCCGCCCTTCATTTCCTGAGGCTTTTATTGGGTTAGTCCGCCCGGCAGAATCTGCCCACCCCACTGGACTTTGGGGTCCTCTCCCCTCCCTCAGTATGAGAAACTGGACCTGACCCATCCTGACCTCGGCAGGATGGAGGCAGGAGGAGGCTGGGGGTGACCTTGAGAGTCCAGGGTCACCTGGGGCAGGAGGGAGGGAGGGGAGAGCCTCCAGGCGCGTTGGAGGGGGAGGCTGAGACGGTGGGGTGGCTACGGCCCCCCTCGCTGGCCAGGGAGCAGCTGCAACCACATCAAGGCGTCCTGCTCTCGGGCAGGTCCGGGGCGAGGCGCGCGGCCCGTGCCGGCCATGAAGGAGGCCTTTCAGAGCCGGCGGCCAAGTTCCAGGAAACACCCGAGGACGGGCTGTTTCGAGTGGCCCGCCGGCCCACCGTCCAGCCTGCACACCACTCGGCTGCGGCCCACCGCAGGGTGGCTCCGAGGCCGAGGCTGGGGGGTGGCTCGGGCCCAGGATAGAGCCGGGCTCTGGGTCCATCAGACCTCGGGCTTCCCCTCTCTGACCTGTAAAAGGGGCCCTGGAGCAGCTGTTCATGGGCCGTTAGAAGGATTAAGAGACGATGGAGGGAGAGCGGCCCCCTTTGTGGCTGGCACAGAGTAGGGCAGGGATGGGCAAACTTTTTTGACTCGAGGGCTACAGTGGGTTCTTACACTGGACCGGAGGGCCGGAACAGAAGCAACCTGACCATGCTGGCACTCTCGTCTTGGGCTGCTGGTGAAGGAGCGGAGGGGAGAGCAAGAGAACCCTCCGCTCTTTCGGCTCCGCGGGCCGGATGGAACAGCCGAACGGGCCGGATCTGGCCCGCGGGCCGTAGTTTGCCCACGGCTGGAGCAGGGGCTCGGTAAATGCCCCGAATAAACATTTGCTGATGTCTGCCCTCCGCCAGGCCCTCGTTCCAGGTCGGGGGACCCAGCAGCGAACAGAGGCCACGAGGGCCCGCCGTGGAGCCTGTGATGTGGGGGTGGGCACACCGGGAAGCAGATAGCACACGGGGTCCCGGAGGACCAGTGGCCGCAGAAGCCTTCTCTGAGGAGGGGGCTGTTCCGCACGGCCCTGGCTGACATGGCGGGCAGGCCTGCCGGGGGTCCTCACCCGTGGCTGCTCCCCGGGATCGCCCGGGCGACTCGGGAAACCGCTGCTGGCAGGGCCCCTCCTCGGGGATTCGGGCAGGACTAGTCCCGGGCTTTTAAAAATATATATATTTTATTGATATTCTACAGAGAGGAAGGGAGAGAGCTAGAGAGCTAGAAACGCCGATGAGAGAGAAACATCGACCAGCTGCCTCTTGCACCCTCCCCCCACACACTGGGGATGTGCCCGCAACCAAGGCACATGCCCTTGACCAGAATCGAACCCGGGACCTTTCAGTCCGCAGACCGACGCTCTACCACTGAGCCAAACCGGTTTCGGCTAGTCCCGGGCTTTTAACTTCTACCCAGGGGATGTGCGCAGAGGGAGAACCCCCACACCTGTGGGGCTCCCAAGAGCCGGCCAGGCACCCTGGGATGGGCCCCCGCCGGGGGTTTGGATTCAGCGGTGGGTGAGGCCCAGCGTGCACCTTCCTGACAAGCTGCCAGGAGATTCTAAGACGGACAGGCCTAGGGGAGTGAGCCGGGAGCACATTCCAGCTCAGACACCCCCCAGCACCACCTGCTGCTCCCGTGCACGCTGCCCCACCCCACCGCCCTCAGGCCCGGAAGCCCCGCCTCCCTTCTCTGCGCATGCGTCTAGGCCAGGCGTGGGCAAACTACGGCCCCCGAGGGCCGAATCAGGCCCGTTCAGCTGTTCTATCTGGGCCCCGGAGCCCAAAGAGCGGGCCGTCCCCTCTTATGTAACGATGTTTACTTTGAATTTATAGTAGTTCACACACACACACTCCATCCATGCTTTCATTCCGGCCCTCTGGTCCATTTGAAGAACGCATTGTGGCCCTCGAGTCAAAAAGTTTGCCCACCCCTGGTCTAGGCTTATCATGAATTCCGAAGGCTCCCCACATGGGGGCTTGGACTCTTTTCCCACCACCCTCAGCCCCGCGGCTGAGCCCCCTGCCCATCTGTCCCCTGTCCACGGTCCCAGCCTGACCGGACCCTGGGCTCCCGGGGATCAGGCTGGCTCCTCCAAGTGCGCGGCACAAAGGAGGCTGGCACCCTCCAGGGTATGACTCATCACTGGTGAAGGAATACCAGATCTGCCCCAGCCTCCCCTGGGCACAGCTGCTGGCGGCCAGAGACGCCGCCAGGCTTGTGACCTGCTCCTTGGGATCCCTGCTCCACCCCCTTCTCCTTGCCCTGGGTCCCTGGTCCCCGGGAGTCTGACTTCTCTCCCTGCCACCGGCCCCCAGCCCTGCCCTGGACGCCAGGCCCTGGGGTGAGAGACGTCACAGTTACGCCCCCCCACCCCAGGCAGATGCCCGCAGCACACCCTCCAGCCCCCCGGAGAGAATCAGTCCCCCCCAGTTCAGGTGCCAGGCCCGAGGCTCACCCGCCCCTTCCTTTCTGGAAGCACCACCGTCCCCAGGCTCACATCCTACCTCTGCCACTTCCTGCGGGACCTTGGCCACCTCCGTGCCTCGGTTTCCCCATCTGTAAAATAAGGACAAATGGTACCTCTCTTAGAGGGTCGTTGTGGGGGTTAAGTGAGTCCGTCATTGTAGAGTGTTCAGCAAACAGGCACAAGGTGACCACCATGTGTCAAATAACGTTAACCAATATCTGCTCCTAGGAAGGTGATCGATGCTCAATAGTCAGCCAACCCAGGGCGTCCTGATGACCCACCGGGGCCTGGAGGCTGGGATTAAGATTCCATTTACAGCCGAAGCCGGTTTGGCTCAGTGGATAGAGCCCTGGCCTGCGGACTGAAAGGTCCCGGGTTCGATTCCGGTCAAAGGGCATGTACCTTGGTTGCGGGCACATCCCCAGTCGGGGGTGTGCAAGAGGCAGCTGATCAATGTTTCTCTCTCATCGGTGTTTCTAATTCTCTGTCCCTCTCCTTTCCTCTCTGTAAAAAAAAAAAAAAAATTCAATAAAATGTTTTTTGGTTTTTTGTGTTTTGTTTTTTTAATTCCTTTTACAGGTGAGGAGACTGAAGGTCCGGGAGAGGAAGTGACTTGGCCCAGCTGACACCCAAATCTCAGGTCTGTGTCACCTTAAGCCTCTCTCAAGCGCCCCCAGGCCCATCTCCCTCACCCCTCAGGCACCGCGGCCCCGTGCCCTGCACGCGTCGGGTTGGACAGAGGCCTCTTTGTCCCCCTCCCGGGGCCACACCCGGGGCGTGGAGCCAGCCCCAAACAAGCGCCCCGTGTCTGGGCGAGCTTCCCCGCCAGCGCCGGGGCCGCCCTGGCCGCTCCGCCCCGCGGCAGATCCAAGGGCCACCCCACCCGCCCCGCAGGGCACCCCTGACCCACGCCGCAGTCCGAGAGGAGACGGGCTGGGAGGGAGGGAGCCCCAAGGAAAACACCTCCGTTCTGAGTCTCCGCCCTGGGCAAACTCCAGAGGCCGGAGTCTGAGGTGCCTGGGGCCTGGGGGGAGGCGGGGGCAGGAGCTGAGGGCACAGGGCACGGCTGTGGGCCACGCCGGGCATGTGAGGAGGGCCCTGCGGGACCCTGGGGAGTGGGGCAAGAATCCCCTGGGCCTTTCTGCCTCCCTGATACGTCTTCAGCCCACTCACTTCTCTTTACCGTCTGGACTGGGATAACAGCCTCCTCTCTGGCCTCCCTGCCTCCGCCTCCCACCTTCCCGCCCTCCCGGTCTGCTCTTCTCGGGCCAGAAGAGCCTGCGTTTAAAAAAAGGCAAACCTGATGGTGCCACTCTCCTGCCTAAACCCTGGAAAGGCTTCTCCTGTGCTTTAAGAGAATCCTACCCCGACCTTCTTTCTCTCCCAGCCCGCCCCTTCTATGAGACCCTTCCCCTGAGCTATAAACGCAATTCTCCACCTGTAGACATCACTGGTGGAAAGTGCATTGACCACAGTTAGAACTGGATACAAGAAAATTTGTTATTGTTGAAACCGGTTTGGCTCAGTGGATAGAGCGTCAGTCTGTGGACTGGAAGGTCCCAGGTTCGATTCCGGTCAAGAGCATGTATATTGGTTGTGGGCACATCCCTTGGAGGGGGTGTGGAGGAGGCAGCTGGTTGATGATTCTCTTTCATTGATGTTTCTAGCTCTCTATCCCTCTCCCTTCCTCTCTGTGGAAAATCAATAAAATATATTTTTTTTAAAAAGAAAGAAAATTTGTCATTGACTAACAAGGACAGAAGAATCCAATCTTGCCCACAAATCCTTTTTTAAAATGCAAACTTTAGCACTAGCCGGTTTGGCTCAGCGGTTAGAGTGTCATCGGCCTGTGGACTGAAGGGTCTTGGGTTCAGTTTCGGTCGAGGGAACGTACCTTGGTTGCAGGCTCAACCCCCGGCCCCCGGCGGGGTATGTGTGGGAGGCAGTCAATCAATGTGTCTGTCTCACGCTGATGTTTCTCTCTCTCTCTCTCTCTCTCTCTTTGCCTCTCCATCTCCTTTTCACTCTCTTAAAAACCGATGGGGAAAATATCCTTGGGTGAGAAGTAACAAAACTGGAGCGTCTGCCAGTTGCACACGACAGAGACCAGGCTCAGAAACCTTCGATTGATGCCAACTTGATTGGTGAATCAACTCTTGGCAGCAAAATTTATACAGAATTGATGCTGGTGGAAATAATTTCCATAAAATTAAAATGGAATTTAGGGGTGGGTGGGGTGGGGAGGGAAAGAAGGAAATCTATTTAACTGTACCATAAGGGGGGGGGGGGAAATGGGGAAATCTGATGAAGAAATTAAGTTGGATGAATAGTGCTCAAACTGGGAAACACCTCCCCCCCTTCTTTATTGAACTTATTGGGGTGACACTGGTTAACACAATCATACAGGGTTTCAGTGCACAGTTCTATGATACACATCTGCACACTGTACTGTGTGTTCACCAGCCCAAGTCAGGTCTCCTTCCACCACCATTATCCCCCCAGACCCTCCTCCACCTCGGGAAAACACTTTCTAAAAAAGTCCCAGTGTTGGTATGTTTTGGTTTCAAATGTTTGCATTCAAAACATCCGCGGGTCAAAGCGTCCAGGTCAGAATATCCCGCGCGCCCTGCTCTGTTTGTGCGCCACTCCCCGCCGCCTGGCTTCTGACCCTCAGCCACACTGGGCTCTTTCTCTCCCCTCCGCAGGCGCCCTGCCCCAGGGCGTCGGCAACCCTGCTCTCCGCCCTGAGCCCCCTCCCTCCTGGCTCCTCTCCTCCTCAGGCTGAGGCTGAAACACTGCCCACAGGACAGGCCTTCCCTCATCGCCCTCCTTGAGGTAGATTTCCCTCCTGTCTCCTCATAGTCTTTCTTAAAAAAAATTATATATATATATATATATATATATATATATATATATATATATATAATTTCAGAGCAGAAGGGAGAGGGTGTGAGAGCTAGAGACATGAATGATGAGAGGGAATCACTGATCGGCTGCCTCCTGCACGCCCCACACTGGGGATCGAACCCACAACCCAGGCATGTGCCCTGCCTTGGAATCAAACTGTGACCTCCTGGTTCCTATGGTAGCGCTCACCCACTGAGCCACCCACAGCTGGGCTCCTCGTATTATTTCTTATTCATTCTTTTTTTTTTTTAAAAAAAGTATATTTTATTGATATTTTACAGAGAGGAAGGGAGAGAGATAGAGAGCTAGAAATGTCGATGAGAGAGAAACATCGACCAGCTGCCTCCTGCACACTCCCTACCGGGGATGTGCCCGCAACCAAGGTACATGCCCTTGACCCGAATCAAACCCGGGACCTTCCAGTCCGCAGACCGACGCTCTATCCACTGAGCCAAACCGGTTTCGGCTCGTATTCATTCTTATTCCTCCTGGAATTCCCAGGGCAAGACCTACCAAGTATAACACACAGTAGGTGCCCAATAACTATTTGTTGAATGAATAAATAAATGAGGGTGAGGCGCAGGGGGATGGGGAGGGGCTCACGAGGCCCCCGAGGGAGAAGAGGGACAGGTGCAGACACCTTCTTCCACCGTTATCTCCCCCTTCCTGTGACAGCCAGCTCCAGGAGAGCCCCTGTCCACAGAGAGGAGAGAGGAGACAGGTACCAGTCCCCTTCCCCTTGCCCGGCTTCCCGCGGTCCAGGCCCACGTGCCAACTGGCTGGCTCCCCCCGCCCCCGCCGGGGCCTGGCTCCCACAGCTGGCTGCGGGCCGGGCTATTTGGGGAAGCTTCCTGATCCCCTCTTTGGCCTCTCCACCCCCACACCTCATCCTGCAGCCGGGAAATAGCTGTCCCAGCCTCAACCTGGGGACGGTCTCCTTCCCAATTAGCACCCAAATGGCCGCCGCCATCTCGACAGGCTGCTCGTGTCCCCGTCCCCTCAGGAAGCTGCTAACTAGGACAGCAGCTCCCAGAACGAGGTCATAGGACGCACCTGCTCCTACCCTCCCTTCCCAGCCAGAAACACAGGGGGACAGGCCTCCCCATCGCAGGCCCACGAGGAGGGAGGAGGCATGGGGGAGGGGGAGAAGCAGGGAGAAGCCAGAAATGGTTGCAGCCTGGAGTTCTGTATGGCCAAGGAGCAGCTAGCTCTGGCCAGGGAGGAGGCCCGGCTGTGGGGAGGGAAGAGACCTGGGTTCGAGTCCAGACTCTGCCTCAATGGGAATTTTACACACACACACACACACACACACACACACACACACACACACACACATATATATATATATATATATATATATATATATATATATATATAACTGATTTCAGAGAGGAAGAGAGAGAGAGAGAGAGAGAGAGAGAAACATCAATGATGAGAGGGAATCATTGATTGGGTGCCTCCTGCATGCCCCCCACTGGGAATTGATACCCTGACCAGGAATCAAACCGTGACCTCCTGGTTCATAGATCAACGACATGCAACCACTGAGCCACACCAGCTGGGCCCGAATGGGGATTTTGTTACCTTTCCCAGTGCTCATACAACATCCAGGGCTGGAAAGACCCCTGGGGTCCCAGGGGGATGATTCTGGGGTGGATTCTGGGAAGGGCCCAGCTGCTGAGGGCATCACTCCTGAGCTGAAGTCTCTCTATCGCCGGTTCAAGCCCCGGCCAGCGAGAGGCGGGCAGACTTCTCCCACATTCTGGAGGCCACACCCCATGCGTCCCTCCTTGGGATCCCCCAGACAACCCAAGGGTCCCCGTTCTCAGCGCCTTCCCTGGACATTTCCCCTGCCCTCGGCCAGGGACGAGGCTGTGTGTGCAGGGCTGTGTCCTGCCTGTGCAGCGGCTGGCGTCACAGGTAGCGACTGTCAAACCTGAGGTCAGGAGGGCAGAGGAGCCTGGGGTTTGGGGATGCAGGAGGGGTGGGGGGTGGGGGGAGCATGGCGGGGTCCGGCCTGGCCTCCGGCCTAGGCAGCTGAAGTGGGGTGAAGTCTCACGGGTGTCGATCTCCACCCCACCCCGCCCCACCCCAGGAAACCTTAACCAAACCAACAGCCAACACAGCCGCTCCTGTGTGAGCAGCCATGGCAGCGAGGAGGCCCATGGCAGCGGGGAGGCCCAGCGGAGGGGGGCGGGGGGTGCGGGGAGGGGCGGGGGGGTTGAACAGGCCCCGAGGCCCAGGGGCAGTTGGCGGGAATGTTTGGAACGGGGCGGGAGCCGGTGGTTTGGAGCAGGAAGCTGGGGCCTGGGGTGGGTGCCTTGAGCTTGGCTGCTTCGAGGAAAAAGAAAAGTGTCAATTCAGCCCCACTCCGGTCAGCACCTCTGCTGCTGGGATTCCCAGCACCCTTCCCCGGGCTCCTGGTCAATCCGATCACCCCGCCGCACAGGGGTTCTCTCCCCCGTCCCCCCGAAGCTCCCTGGGCCTTGTCCTGAAGAGCAACATTTCAGTCTGGAGCCAGAGCCCCACGGTCCCAGCAGAGGAGCTGGGGGAGGGACCAGCATCGGCTTTCACCGAGCCCGCAGCCCTCCCCGGCTCCGCGCCGGGCGCTGGAGGGGCCCGGAGGGAGGCGGCCCCCCCCCTCGGGTGCTCTGCCACCTTCTCTGCCCTCAGACACGTGGCTGTCCTCGTCCCCGGCTCGTGCGGCGGCCGGCATCAGAGGAAGACTCCCGAGAGTCAGACAGGGAGAGAGGCACCCAGACGCAGAGGTGGAGGAGAGAGGTAAAGACAAAACTATGGACACGGAGAGACGGACTGGAGAGGCGCCAGAGACAGGCATCAGAGAGAGCTGAGAGGCAGGAGGGAGTGAGGGAGTAAGTGTGTGTGTGTGTGTGTGTGTGTGTGTGTGTGTGTGTGAGAAAGAGAGAGAAAGAGAGAGAGAGAGAGAGAGAGAGAGAGAGAGAGAGAGAGAGAAGTGCAGAAACACACACACAAAATCAGAGAGAGGCAGGCAGAGACATACATACAGAGAGAAAGGTTGAGAGACAGAAAAACAGAGACCCCAAGGCGGGGAGAGAGGGGAGACGAACGGAATGCAGGCAGGGGAGCAGCGGAGGACCGAGCCCGGAGTCCAGCGGAGGCGCAGGCAGAGGCTCGCAGGCTCCCCGAGGACGGAGGGGCTGAGGAGGGAGGTCAGGCCCTTAGACACCCTCCTGGGAGAGCCGAGGTGCCACACACGGAGCCTGGTTGGGGTTTGCAGGGAGTCCCTTCTGTCCCCAGCACTGAACTCTGTGGGCACCTGGCTCCTGACCCCTGCGGCCGGCGGGTCACCCGAGGTGAGCGGGAAGTCTCCGGCGGGGGAACCTGAGACTGCGGCTGAGCGAGGGCTCCGGGGTCTGCAGGGCGGGTGCCGGGCGGGTCTGCGGGGCCTCCAATCCCAGGACTGCGCTAGAGGCGGAGGCTAGGGACCGGGCAGCTGTGCACGGCACCGCCCGCCAGGGTAGGGGGCGTGCAAACCTGCGTGTCTGAGTGTGAGCGCCGTGTGCGTGTGTGCACACGTTTCGATGCGTGCGTGTCCAGTTCCGCCAAGCACCGCACAGCCCTAATGGGGCCAAGGCGGCAGGTCTGACCCTCAAAGAGCCCGGCTGGGAAGGAGGGAGTCAGAGGTGGCCACAAAAGGCTGCACGCACGCCTCTCCCCCCTGGACGGACGGGGTGCCGGGTGCCACGGGGCACTCGACCACAGTCTCAGACCGACAGGCCACTCATTCCCTCCGGGAAGGACGCCCGCCGCCTGGCCAGCTCGCCCCCACCTTCTTTCCCATGGAAGCCCAAGGAGGCAAACGCACAGGAGGACCCACAGTACATGCACACGGCCCCCGCCCTGGCCACGGGCCCAGCTCCCTCGGAGAGGGCAGCTGGAGGGATGGGGGGTGCAGGGGTCCGGCCCTGATCTCCCCCAAGCCTACCTTCCATTCCTCCCGCTGCGGTGGCCTCGTTTAGCTCCCTCCTTGCTCCTTGGGACCAGCGAGTGCCCAGCCCTCCCCACACTCCGGAGATGAGCAGCCCCTCTCCTGCTCATCCTCTGCCTCTGGCGCATCACAGGACATTAGAGAGAGAAATTGTCCCAATTTTGGGTGGAGAATGGGGTCAGGAGGCCCATGGGGAGGGGGACTGCCGGTCGGTGACAGCTGACAGTCTGCACTCCGCCTTAAAACCCCTTCCTGCTCCAGGGAAGGTGCCCTAAGCCCCCATCACAGGAGCATGTCCCCGTGGTGGGGCAGCCAGCAGGAAGGGGGTCGCCCAAGAGCGGTGTCGTTGGTCACGGGCGCTGCAGGCCCTCCCCTGCTATTGCAGGCGGCGGGGCAAGAGGACAGACGGGGGGGGGGGGGCACATCCCCATGTCTAAATGTTTAAACGTTATACATCAGGCCGAAACCGGTTTGGCTCAGTGGATAGAGCGTTGGCCTGCGGACTGAAAGGTCCCCGGTTCGATTCCAGTCAGGGGCATGTACCTGGGTTGCTGGCACATTCCCAGCGGGGGGTGTGCAGGAGGCAGCTGGTCGATGTATCTCTCTCATTGATGTTTCTGACTCTCTATCTCTCTCCCTTCCTCTCTGTAAAAAAAAAAAAAATCAATAAAATATATTAAGAAAAAAAAAAAGGTTATACATCAGGCAAGCAACCTGTTGGTGCAAATACATCTCCCTAATGACACGGAAAGCCAGGCTCCCTTTCGGACTTGCTGACTCTGGGGGTTTTGCAGGAGGACGATGCCGTGGAGGGAGAGACAGCTGCACTCCCACGTGGGCCCCCGCCACCCCTCCCCGCCTCCTGCCGGCTCCTCTCTGCTCCACGGGGACGCCCAGGCACGTGCGTGGACACCCAGCTCCACCTTCATGCCCTGCAAACAGCCACCCCGTGGCTGTCCCCCCACCCGTCCCTCGGGGCCGCCGTGCACGCCTCGTGGCATAGCCTGCCCTGCGGACAGGCCCCGGGCGGAGGCGGGGCGGGCGGGGAGCAAGCTGACTACCCGGGCAGGGGCCTCCAGGGTCACGGGTACGGGGACTGTGGTCTCGAAAGGGGTGAACAGGCTCGTCCCCTTGGCCCTGCTGGTTCCTCTCCCCACAGGGAGGGCCGTGGCCAGGGAAAGTGCCCGGTTGGGGCACGGGCACCCCTCCCTTGCCTGGGGTTCACGGCGCTTCCTGGACCCGCTGTTCCCCAGCAGCCTCCAGACCTCTGGCCAGGGACCGAAGCTGTCATCCCCCTCGGAGGGCTGCGTGGACGGTCCCCAGGCAGAACTTTCAGTAACTTGTTTCCCTGGGAAAAGTGCAGCTCGATCCCAGCATGCCGGCTCCCGGAGGTGGGAGGGCAGGGAGGCAACGACAAGGGGCGTTTTTCCAGCTGGGAGCCAGCCAGCGTTCCGAAGGGGGCTCTGGCGGCCCCAGGCCCGCCCCGCCGGTCCCTCTCCTGGCTCCGGAGACAAGGAGGGGAGGGGTCCCCGGCAGCCCCGACGACGGGCCCAGAAGAGACCCAGGAGCCGGCAGGGGTGCGTGCGGGCTGGTGGAACGGCGGTGACGAAGGGCACGGCTCTCTCTCTCTCTCTCTCTCTCTCTCTCTCTCTCTCTCTCTCGCTAGCCAAGTTTAAAAAAGAACTTTCAACCCCCACCCCCTGCCGGTCGGCTTTGCTGTCCTGCACAGGAGGGGCCGCCGACGCCGCCCGCTGAGCCCTCACCAGGCGCCAGGCACCGTGCTAAGCGCCCCACGACGGGCATCTTCTCACTTAATCCGCGCGGCCGCCCCACCGGGCGGTTCTATTATTACCATCCCCGCGTTACAGGTGGGGAGCGGGCGCAGAGAGGCCGGGTCACCTGCGCCCAGCAGGTGGGGGTGGCAGGACTCCATCAACCCTACCTGACCCCCAGGCCCCCCCACTGTTCCCACGGGGCACCCTGCCTCCCAGAAGCAAGACGCCGGCCCAGCAGCAGCCGGAGGGACGAAGGTCAGACGTGAGGGAGCGCTTTCCGACGGCGATCGCGGGCGGTGGGTGGGGGCGGACAGTGGACCAGGGAGATTAGACGCAGGAAGTCCGCCCCCCTAGGCTTGGATGCTGGGACAGTCACGGGGTCCTGGCGGGACCCATGGCAGCACCCTGACCCACCTCTGTTCTACAGCTCCACCCAACCCCAGCACCAAGGCCCAACGTCCAGCTCCCCTCGGTGGCTCCGAGCACCCCGTCCGAGCTGCCAGCTCAGGGCCTCCTCTCCCAGGAAGCCTTCCGTGGGGTGCTGAGAGGCAGGATCCCGCTCCTTCAGCCCAAATCCCACAGGGAGGGGGTGCAAACGCCGCACCCCGTGTCTTCGGGAAGGGCCAGTCCTGGGATCGCCTCCCCACCCTGGCTCTGGGGCAGGGACACAGAAAAAAATCTAAGCAGGCCCCAGGCCCCTAGGTGCCCCCGGCAATCGGGACGACCCCTGCTCCCTCACCCCTCACCCCTCACCCCTCACCCCTCACCCCTCACCCGCGCATGGCTGCACCCAGGTGTCAGTATGTGGCGCAGGTGCCCGGAGCTCCTCAGAAAACCCAGCTCAGCTGTGCCCTGCGCTGTGAGCACCGGCTCTTACCGCGTCCGCACAAAGGACAGACGCCATCTGGGTCACCCCCCTCGCTCTCGAAGTGGGGGCGGCAGCACGCTGCCCTGGGGGGAGGCAGGGGGCGCGCCAGTCCGAGGTTCCTTACCCGGAGTCCCCGCTCTGCCCCAGGAAGTGGTGTGCCCAGCGCCCAGCGCCCAGCGCCCAGCGCCCGGCTCTGCCTTTCCGCATCCGTCGCGGGCGGCCCTGGCCTCGGGGAGGAGCAGCCGGGCGCCTCCAAACTTCCCCAGAGTTGAGCCCCACCCGCTAGGCGCTGACAGGGATGTCCTCGCTGTCCCCCGGGGGTCCCCCAGGGTTGAGCCCAGGGCGCCGGACGGGTGTCGGGGCTGCCTTGTCCCCCCGCGCTGGCCTCGGGTCCTCAGCCCGCGCGGCTGACTTACCTGCTGGGCCGAGAGGAGCCGCCGCCACCTGCTCTCCGCGCTCCGAGCGCAGCGCTCTGGCCGCCGGCGGGGCAGGAGGATGGGGCGGGGCTGGGAGGGGAGCCCGGCCGGCCCCTCCCCGAGTCTCCGGCGGGCGGGTGGGTGGACCGGCTTATTCAGGTGGGGAGGGAGGGGGAGCCGGGAGGGAGGCTGCAGCCCTGGCGGTCCTCAGGGCTGAGAAGTTAGGATGCCTGGGTCCTGGGGGCCGCGGGAACGCCCCTCCCGCAGGCAGCCTTGCCCTGGAGGCGGGGGCTCCCCCAGGCAGACCCCTCACCCCAAGAAGCCGGCCCGGGAACCCCTCCTTGCCCGGGTTCCCCTTCCCAACTGGGCTCCAGCAAGCTCTCCCCGAGGTAAGGTGGGCGCGAGGTGGACGCTCCCTCCAAGTCAGGGTCCCCCGTCCAGGGGCTCAGGCCACCAAGGGGACCGTTAGGTGCCCTGCGCATCTGTATCCTCAGCCCATCTCTCCCTGCAACAGCACGCCCGCTGCCCTCTCATCTTCCCCCCCAACCCCCCAACTCCAGCGCCAGCTCAGGTCCCCCAGCTGTCCCCGTTCAGTCCTGGAGTGACAGGCGTCCTGTCCCGGCTCCGTGCGTCCGGCTGCGCTCAAGGCCACTGAGCTTAGCACCCCGGGCCCCGCCCCCCGCCCCCCGCCTTTGCTCCCCGGCCGGCCGTCCGGCCGCTAATGTTATTGACCTGCAAAAGGCACGTTGCTGGCTGAAGGTGAAGGAGGGACCCAGGGGGGTGGCGATGGGACAGGAGGGAGAAGGGTGACCCTGGGAGCCAGAGCCTAAGGAAGAGGGGAGGGTCCACTCTCCTAGGGGGGTGGGAACCAAAAGGCCTAGCACTGGGCTTTTAGCTAAGGCAACCCGAGAAGGGGGGGGGAGGGGCTGGAGAAAAGATACTGGGGAGGGGCGAGCACTCTTTTTGTTTTTTAAATCTACCCTGAGGCGGGACCAAGGAGGTAGTGGGAGCGGTTAGATGGCAGGAAGGACCGCCGTGCTGCTCTCAAATCATCTCCAATCTCTGCCCTCGCCCCCTCCCTTCCTCTTGAAGGTGACTCCTGCCTGCTGGGCCTCTTACTACGGAAATAGCCCTTTCCCTGAAGAATCAACCTAGATCTTGCCTTTCCTTGCTTCTTGTTAAAACGAGAACAGGGAAATGTAGGCCTCTATGACTCGCCCCACCCCCCCGTGCCGTGCGTACCCCTCCAATCCTTTGGGCCTCTGCCAGCCCAGCGGAGATGACCTGGGGGTTCGGGGGAGATGGGGCGTCCGGGTTAGACGCTTTCACGAGGGGGAGAGGGGAGGGAGGCCTCACATGTTTGATGGCTCTCAAATTTGGACTTCTGATGCTCTCTCCAAACAAGGTTACCTGGTGATCAAAAAAGAGGGGTGTTTAAAAAAAACAAAACACTTTTGCCGAAGAAACCGGTTTGGCTCAATGGATAGAGCGTCGGTCTGTGGACTGAAAGGTCCCGGGTTCGATTCCGGTCAAGGGCATGTACCTTGGTTGTGGGCACATCCCCGGTGGGGGGTGTGCAGGAGGCAGCTGATCGAGGATTCTCTCTCATCGATGTTTCTAACTCTCTATCTCTCTCCCTTCCTCTCTGTAAAATATCAATAAAATGTATTTTATTTTATTTTTAAATATATATCTTATTGATCTCTCTCCCTTCCTCTCTGTAAAATATCAATAAAATATATTTTATTTTATTTTTAAATATCTATTTTATTGATTTTTTACAGAGAGGAAGAGAGAGGGATAGAGAGTTAGAAACATTGATGAGAGAGAAACATCGACCAGCTGCCTCCTGCACACACACACCCCCCACCCCCACCGGGGATGTGCCCGCAACCAATGTACATGCCCTTGGCCGGAATCGAACCCGGGACCTTTCAGTCCGCAGACCGACGCTCTATCCACTGAGCCAAACCGGTTTCGGCTAAAATATATTTTTTAAAAAAACAATGGGCGCGAGGAGAGTGTTCAGGGTGATGGCCGTGCCCATTACATTGATTGTGGAAGAGCAAACACACATTAACATGTATCACACCAAACACCACTCATATGTAGTTTGTCAATTCTGCCTCGGCAAGTGTGATTTTAAAATGCTACACATCTTCACCCAGCCGGCATGGCTCCGTGGTTGAGCATTGGCCTATGAACCAGGAGGTCACGGTTTGATTCCTGGTGAGGGCACATGCCGGGATTGCAGGCTCGACCCCCAGTGTGGTGTGCAGGAGGCAGCCAATCCATGATTCTCATTCATTCTCTCTCTCTCTCTCCCTCCCTCTCCCTTCCTCTCTGAAATTAATAAAAAAATATATTACAAAAAATACTACACATTTGCTACACCATTTTTCTATTTCTTTATTTTTAATTTATGGGGAGCCTCACAAAAAAGAGGGGGGGGTCAGAGGGCCAAAGGAAACTAGTGATTCCTAGTACAGTGGTCCCCCTATTCACAGAGGATGTGTTCCAAGATTCCCAGTGGATGCCTGAAGCCATGGATGGTACCAAACCCTACACACACTATGCTTTGTCCTATACATACACACCTGTGATAAAGTTTAATTTACAAATTAGGCACAGTGAGAGGTTAACAACTAATAACAGAACAATTATAACACATGCTATAATAAGCTATGTAAATGTAGTCTCTCTCAAAATAGCTTTATATATATATATATATATATATATATATATATATATATATATACATACATACTCCCCTTCTTGTGATCTGAGGTGATTCAAGGTGTGTGTGAGGAGATCCAGGGAGGGCAATGACGTGGTGTCGGCATTGTGAGGTGGTGTTAGGCCACTCTAAGGGCTATTCAAACACAAGCACTGTGAAACCTGGACAGATGACCAGACGACCCAGACGGCTAAGTGACCGCCAGGCCGGTAGCATATACACCGGACATGCATGGGTACCCTGGCCAAAGGGATGGTTCATGTCCCAGGTGGGACCAAGCAGGATGGTGAGAAATTTTTAAAATATATATATATTATTGATTTTTTTTATAGAGGAAGAGAAAGTGATAGTTAGAAACATCGATGAGAGAGAATCATCCATCAGCTGCCTCTTGCACACACACACACACACACACACACACACACACACACACCCCGCTGGGGATGTGCCTACAACCAAGGTACATGCCCTTGACCGGAATCGAACCTGGGACCTTTCAATCCGTAGGCTGACGCTCTATCCACTGAGCCAAACCGGTTTCGGCGAGAAATTTTATCACGCTACTCAGAATGGTGCACAGCTTAAAACATAAAAATGGTTTATTTCTGGAATTTTCCATTTAATATTTTTGGACCGCAGTTAACGGGGAGTAACAAATTACAAAAACGAAAGCATGGGTAAGCGGGCGCCACTTACAGTGTGGCCATTCTGCCTCAGTTCTACCCATTCCGTTTTCCACTCCCCCCCCCCCCCCCCCCGCCCACCACGCCATCCAGTGTGTAGATGAGCTTGTGTGGGTGTCAGGGGGGCCAGGGGGTGAGCTGTGGCCCTTCAGCTGCTTCCTTAATGTGGGAGCTGAAGTCAGCCTGGTCCTCTGAGGTTCCTCTGGTCAGCAAGCCCCTGAGCTGGTGGTGACTCCGGCCAGGAGGGCCCTGCCCCGACTTGGCTCAGGGGAGATGCTGGCTGCTGCGGAGTCTGCCGCCCCCTGCAGCCTGGTCTGGGTGCTGCAGCGACAGGATGCTCAGCCCAGGGAGAGTTCGGACAGGGCCTGGGCACAGTGCTGCACGTAGTCGAAGTCCGGCACCGGGAAGGGCACGGAGGACCACTTCTTGGCCTGGATCC
The DNA here is from genome assembly GCA_963924515.1 of Vespertilio murinus. Taxonomy (NCBI): domain Eukaryota; kingdom Metazoa; phylum Chordata; class Mammalia; order Chiroptera; family Vespertilionidae; genus Vespertilio; species Vespertilio murinus. The sequence continues at coordinate 15,097,773 of OZ004718.1, read as the reverse complement.
GCCCCCGCGGGGTGTGCAGCAGCATGGCGCGGACTTTGAGCGCCGGCAGCTTCACCGACTTGTAGATCATCTGCAGGCCCCAGAGCTGGCGGTGGGACAGAGACGGGAGAGATTGGGTGTCCATCCTCCTCAAGTTAGAGCCTCTGGATGCGGGGGCTTATGTCTCCTACCTCCCTCATCACTTTGTGGGCTCCCTAAGATAGGGGTTGGACCACTCTCTTCATACTGGGGGCTCCTTGGGCAGGGCTGTCTCCCCCACCCCAGGAGGGCACCCCGGGGACAGAGGCTGGACCTTAGGAATTAGGACTTCTACTGTCGGGAGCTGAGGGCCTGGCCCCGCACTCACTTCCCCACAGTTCTTGCAGCTAACGACGCCCCCGGGAACCCAGTCCCTGAAGACTCTGTCTATGGCCACGGGCTTCTCGGAGACATTGTAGTAGATCCTAGAAAGAGATGGGAGTGGCCACAGGCCGCAGGGACCCCCAGCCCAGGCGGCTCCCCGTCCTTTCTGCAGGGCCCTGGCCCTTCCCGCCTGTCTAGAGGCACAGAGACTTCGCTGTGCTGCCTCCATCCACTCCCTCTGCCCAAGCTCAGGCCCCAGCACCACCCATGGGAGAAGACCAGGGGCACAGGGGCCCGGCACACAGCAGGCGCCTACTGAATACTTCCTTAACGAACGAACAAATGGAGGATGTGGAAGGCTCCCCTCTAGGGCAGGGGTGGGCAAACTTTTTGACTCGAGGGCCACAATGGGTTTTTAAACTGGACCGGAGAGCCGGAACAAAAGCAACCTGACCATGCCGGCACTCTCCTCTTGGGCTGCTGGTGAAGGAGCGGAGGGGAGAGCAAGAGAACCCTCCGCTCTTTCGGCTCCGCGGGCCGGATAGAACAGCCGAACGGGCCGGATCCGGCCCGCGGGCCGTAGTTTGCCCACGGCTGCTCTAGGGGGCGGAGGGGGAGAGGATGGCTCAGGGACACCAGCCCCTCGTGATGTCTTCAGAGTACGTAGGACCAGGGGGCCACTGGGCAGCACCCCAGCATTTGGAATCCTAAGTGCCAGCTCTCACAGCCTCTATTTTCTCACCTGTGAAATGGGAGGGGGGGGCGGTGACAAAACCTGCAAACTTGGCACTTGTTCAAATGCTCTCCACCCCCCCCCAAACTCTCACTGCACCCCACTCTTCCCCTCATCCAGACAGCCCCTCCCCACAGGTCTCACGAGAAGTTGGGGTTCACGTTGACGTGGTGGGTGCCCTCCACCTTCCGCAGGTCGCTCCCGTGGCCCACGGCCACCATGCAGTTGACACAGAGGAGCTGCACCTGCTTGGCCAGGAACTGCTGCTGCCGAGTCTGCTTCTGGGCCGCCTGGGCCGCCCGCCGGACCAGGGCTTCCCGCTGCAGGTCCCGGATCTGGGGGGACAGGGAGGGGGGGACACCGCGCACGGCTGGGGCCCAGGAGACCTGACCTCAGGAATGCTCCCGGGGGGACTGACGGCCTCTAAGGACCTCGGAGCAACGGCTGGTACCCCGGGGACTTCCCTCAGCCCCCCGGAAAACGCCACCGGGTTGGGGGGCCACACAGGGAGCGAGGCCAGCCCTCTCGCGGAGTCTTCACCCCACTTTGGGGGTGTCCGTGCCACGTTGCTTGTTTGGGAGGCGCCATCAGTAACTCCGCTGGGACAACAGGCATAAACGGGGGCTGTGCTGTTCGAGGCTGGGCCACGGCACCTCCCCCTCAGCAGGGGGCGCCGTAGGTCCTGGTTCGGGGCTCATTTTGTGGGTGTCTTTGTTTGCTCCCCCTCTGCCTGGCTCCAGGGGGGCCGGAAGGCGGCTCCCACAGATGCACAAAGCACTGGGTGGGGGGCGTAAATTAAAAGCCGGGGACCAGGCCTGCTCCCCAGGCATTTTGGAGACACAGCCATTGCCTTCCTGGCAACCCCATCCCTGGCCTCTATCCTTCCCTGGACGCAGACCTCCACCAGGTGGGCCAACGTAGCCCCCCAGGCAGGGGGGACAGGGGCGTGACTGTGTTTGCCTCGGAGACCTTCCAGGAAGAACGCCCACGGCCCCCTCCCGCCCCTTGGGGTGCACAGACCACCCACGGCCCTCTCCCCGCCCCTCGGGGTGCACAGAGCGCCCACGGCCCCCTCCCCGCCCCTCGGGGTGCACAGACCGCCCACGGACCTTGGCCTGGTACTCAGCCTGGTCCATCTGCTGCACGGCAGCCACTGCCCGCTCCATCAGAACCTCGAGCACCTCGTTGGTCTGCTCCCGCCGCAACTCCCGGCTGCCCTGGGTGGCCACGAAGGAGTACACGCTCCGATCGGCCCGGGCGCGACCCCTCGCCTGGGAGGGAGGAAGGGAGGGAGGGAGGAGAGGGTCTGAGCGGGGCTGGGTTCGTTCCCACTCGGGATCCCTGGGGGACTGCCTGTGGAGGGGTGGCTTGGGCACCTGGACCATGGAGATCTCGTTGGTCAGGAGCCCGTAGCGCACAATCACGTTGCACTGGGGGATGTCCAGCCCCTCCTCGGCCACGCTCGTGGCCACCAGGAGGTTCAGGGTCCCATCCCGGAACTTACGGATCACTTCTTGCTGTTCCTTCTGGTTGGGGGGAGGGATGGGCGGGGGGTGGAGAAAGAGGATGGTCTATGAGGTGGCTTCAGGACTACCCTCTTGCAAGCCCAGCCTCTCCTAGTTTAGCCCTTTTAGTCAACATCTTGGCCCCTTTTCTTGGGGACCCTGGGTCTCCATCTCTACCTCCAAGTACCCCCTCAGGATCTTGCCCAGGTGAGCATCGAACCCTCTCTCCCCTGGGGACTCCTACTGCCCCTGCACTCTAGGACTCCCAGGACCTATTCTTCGTCAAGGGACCCCGACCCCCAATCCTCTGTCCTGAGGACATCACTCACCTCTACCTACCCCTGCAGACCCCCCTGTCTCTGCCTCTCTGCCCCCCAGAGACCCGCAGAATGGGAAAACCTTCCGCCCTGGGGCTCTCAGTGCCCATCTCCCTCCTCAGCCCCGCCCCATGCCTCCATCTCTCTGTGCGGAAGACTCCCCTTCCCTCCTCCCCTAGGGAGCCCCCCAGCCTGAGCGCCCCTCCCCAAAGCCCACACCTGGGTCATATGGGTGCTCTGGCTGCTATTCCCGGCCCCAATCAGCAGCTCGGCCCTGATGTCCGCCCTCTGCAGGCCGGGCTGCTGCTGGAGCCAGAGCAGGAGGGAGTGGGCGCTCTGGCGGGTGCGGGTGAAGATGATGCCGCGGGGGCTGCCGGGACCCCCAAACTGGCTCTGCAGGATCTGCTCCAGCATCTCCAGTTTGGGGTTCTCCGGGCCACGAGCTGCCAGGACGGCCAGCTCATCCTTGTGGCCTGCCAGAAAAGCCCAAAAGTCAGAGGCACAGGACTCAGGCCTGGAGGTGGGGCGGGGACACGAGGGTGCGAGGCTCACAGGTGAGAGACTGCCGGAATCCAGAGGGGCATCACCTGCTCTGTCTGACTGCCCCTGGGCCGCGCCAGGAACACAGGTAAGGACACCCTCTGCCTGCCCAGCCTCAAGCCAGCCAGCCTTCCACCTGGCGTACAGTCTAGGTCACGGGTGGGCAAACTTTTTAACTCGAGGGCCACAATGGGTTCTTAAACTGGACCGGAGGGCCGGAACAAAAGCATGGATGGAGTGTTTGTGTGAACTAACATAAATTCAAAATAAACATCATTACATAAAAGGGTACGGTCTTTTAAAAAATTTTTTTATTTCAATAGTTTAGAATAGCCATCCAGCCCACGGGCCGTAGTTTGCCCACCCCTGGTCTAGGTGCTCGCACACCTTATCCAGCACCCCTCTTCAACCCTGCTCCCAGGATGACCCTTGACCTTTTCATGTACCCCAGGACTGACTCAGCCTCAGGTCTGTTCAGAAACACCCTTGCCCCCTCGGCCTGTGCTGGGGCCTCTGGTCTCAAATCTCGCCCTTGGACCACCTCATTGCCCCCATTTAAAGGTCCCATACACGCTCGACTCTCAGGGAAGAGTCCCAGTGAAATGATTTTTTTCAAAGAGTGTTTGTCCATAAGGTAAACTAGTTTTTGCATCTACGGAAACCTTCACCAATGAGCACATCCCTCTTTTATCATATCCACAGCCTTGACTTCTGGTTGGAATCACAGGGCCCCAGGGCTCTTGTTGTCACCTTCCCAGCTTGCTGGAGCCCAGCCCCGGCCCGGCTGGCCACTGACGGACCGCTAGCCGGGTCCCAAGCCCCGGGTCCCCAGGAGCCTCACCGTCGAACAGAGCCAGCAGCCAGGGCTCCGCCCGCAGGACCTGCGTCTTGGTGGCTCGCTCCCAGTCGTAGAACTGGCGCAGCGTGGCCAGGGCGTCCACGGCGCGGACCGTGTCGTGGACGAGCAGCGCGTCGTTGTAGCGCCGCAGGTGGAGCGCGTAGGCGCGCCGCTCCTGGAGCCCCGCCTCCGCCGCTGGGCGCACAGGGGAGGGGCGCTGAGCGGTCCCGCCCCCAGGCTCCGGTCCCGCCGAGACCCCGCCCCCAGCGGCCGGGCCCCGCCCCCAGGCTCCCGTCCCGCCGAGGCCCCGCCCCCAGCGGTCAGGCCCCGCCCCCAGGCTCCAGCCCCGCCGAGACCCCGCCCCCGGAGGCCGGGCCCCGCCCCCAGGCTCCAGTCCCGCCGAGGCCCCGCCCCGTGGAGGCGTGGCCTCCCCGGGCCTCCTCACCTGCCTTGCTCAGCTCCACCACCTGCTGCTCATACATCTGCGTCCCGAAGTCCCGGCTCAGTTCGGGCATCTCCAGGCGGTCCTGTACTTGTTCCATGAGCTTCTTCAGCATGTCCCCAAACGGGTCCTGCGAGCGGAGGGAGGGCGTGAGGGAATTCCGATGCTGCTACGGTGTGCCAGAGGCCTGGCTGGAAGGAGGCCGGGGGTCAGGTCCTCCACCTGCCTCCTGCTCTGTCTCCACCCCATAGGTGGCCCTGACCTCCGGCCTGAGCACCGTGATGGCTAGTCCCCGTCCAGCCTGTCACAGCAGACACCAGGCAGTGTCCACCCCGCAGGGGGGTGGAGCGCTTGGAACGGCCTCAGCACAAAGTGCCCCAGCTGTATGGTTTGCAAAGCGCAAAGCTGCGTGCGTGCGTGCATGCCCAGGGTTTTGACAGATGTCCACGGTGGCATCTGGGTGAAACCGAACCAGGAGGATGGGCCCCGTTTCACAGAAAGAAGAAATGGAGGCTCAGGCACATAAGCAAGCGAAGGGACGTCACAGCTCTCCGGAGAGCGGAGTCCAGGCTCAGCCCCAGGTGGCCTAATTGCACTCCCGCCCCGCCCCGCCCCGGCCTCCCTCCCTCCCTCCACACACCTCGCTGCGCCGGCGGCAGAGGTCGTACTGTTTGCAGGGCAGGCGGTTGTGCTCCTGCAGCTCAGGGAGGTGGGTCTGGGGTGACATGATGCGCCACGTGTCCAGGTTGGCACAAAGCTGGCGACAGAGAGGGGTTCACTGGAATGGGGGCGAGGGGGGTGTTCTGTGGGGACAACGGGCAGAGCTTCGGGGCAGGATGGGTCCCAGCTGAGGCAGGGCCAGTGGGGGCGGGGATTCATTTATTCCATAAATATGTATTGCTTGCCCAGTGCTGTTCTAGGTACTGGGGATACAGAGCGCCTCACATTGCAGCTGGGGGGACAGAGGATAGACTGCTAAAGGACAACAGAACGAGAGGATCGCGGGTAGTGTTAACAAGCTCGGAAGAGAATAAAATGGAAGGGTGTGGCGAGCGCAGTGGGGGTGATGGGAAAGGCTTTGAAGGCGTGGCTTTAACGTTGTTCCCTGAATGACCAGAAGGAGGCAGACAGGTAAGCACGGGGGAAGGGTATTCGGGCAGAAGGAATGGCAAGTGCAAGAGTCCTGTGATGGGAACAAGCCGGACAGGCTCAAGCTACAGAGAGAGGGCCAGTCCAGTCGGGCAGGAGGGGGAGGGGGTGGTGGTGGAGAAGGAGCAGGGATGAGGTTGGAGACTTAAGCAGGGCTGGGTCACAGGAACCTCTAAGCCAGAGGGGAGTGTTTAGTCCGAGTACTAAGAAGCCTCTGGAGGCTGGGAGTTGGGTGAGGAAGGGACCCGGACCCTGCCTGGGTGAGCCGGCCTGGGACCGGCGGGCAGGGGCTGGGGGAGGCCAGGGCGGTCCCCGGTGAGTCAGGCGAGGGGAGGGCCGCAGGGGCCACGCTGACCTGCAGGATGTGGTCAATGGCTGCATCAAGCTTGGTGGCCCGGCCGGTGCCCGGGGAGGCTGTGAGGCCCAGCACCTGGGGCAGGGGCCTCGTCCCCTGGAGTTTGTGCTGCAGATAGCGGCTCAGGATGGCGTTGTAGACGGTGTCTTTGTGCGTGTGGTGGCACTCGTCCACCACGAGGAGGGAGAAGGCTGGGGGCACACGGGAGAGGCTGGGAGAGAACCTATGCTTGCAAAGCCCTCCCTCCCCTAAGTGTTGTTTCATGCAGTTCCCAGATTTCATCGGGGAATTCCTCCCTCCCTTCACAGTTGGCAGCCAGGCCCCAGAAAACGGCGGCCAGTCCGGAGTGACTTCCCTCCATTGTACAGATCAGTAAACTGAGGCTCAAAGCTGGAGAAAGGAACTTGCCCACGATCCTGCACCGTAGCCAGGCCTTTTTCTACCAGGGTGCGTGCTGGGGGGTGGTGAATAGGGAAGCCCTCACTCCCTCAAAAATCTCCCATCGGCACTAGGGGAGGGGCGGGGCCCTGGCTGGGGGGTGGCAGGCAGGGGTGCCTCCGGGCGCCCGGCTCTCACCATTGAGCTCCACGTGCTCCTCCTCCTCCGGGCTGCCCAGTGCCAGCTGCAGCAGCTCAGCGGTGCAGATGAGCAGGTCGTTCCTCCGGGCCACGTGCCCGAAGCCGGGTCGCAGCCCCATGTCCCCACTCAGGGTGGCGATGGCCCAGCGCCCGCCCAGCATTCGGTTGAACTCCTCATAATGCTGGGCCACCAGGTGTACCTGCCGGCGGGCGGGCGAGAGGGGGGAGGAGGCGGGATCTGGGTGGAGGCCGCGGCTGGGATGAGTGGAAAGGTGAGCTGAGAGATGGCCACAGAGGCCGAAACCGGTTTGGCTCAGTGGTAGAGCGTCGGTCTGTGGACTAAAAGGTCCCAGGTTCGATTCCGGTCAAGGGCATGTACCTTGGTTGCGGGCACATCCCCAGTAGGGGGTGTGCAGGAGGCAGCTGGTCGATGTTTCTCTCTCATCGACATTTCTAGCTCTCTATCTCTCTCCCTTCCTCTGTGAAATATCAATAAAATACATTTAAAAATATATATTTAGGGATGGCCACAGAGGCTCTGGGGTTCTGAAGGGCACTGAGAGGCACCGGGGAGCAGAGAGCCCACGGAAGGGGCGGGGGGTAGGGGGTGGGCAGGCCACTTACCCGGTTGACCAGCACAACCACCTTGGCCCTGTCCACGGTCTCAAGATGCCTTTTGGCCACATAGGCGGCCGCCCGGGTCTTCCCGGCGCCCGTGGGCAGCCATATGATGATGTTCTTGCCCTCCAGGGCAGGCATGATCACCTCCCACTGGTAGGATCGCAGCTCCATTCTGGGAATGGCAGGGGACTCAGACCCCTGGCCCTCCTGGCCCCCTTCTCGGCTCCACCCCCATCGGATCTGCCCCCGGCCCCGCTCCCAGCCAGCCCAGTCTGGCGCAGAGACCGCCCTTTGCCCAAGACTCCATCCTGCCGGAAGGACGCGGGACGGGAACCTGGCGGGAAGCTGATCTGGCCGGGGGGAGGCAGGGGTAAGAGAGAGCCTGCCAGCCTCACCTTACCACCCGCACTGCCAAGGGCAGCCCTGCTCTGAACCCGGATGCCAGCGGCTGAGCTCTGCTGGTCAGAAAATGAAACTGAAACCGAGGGGCGGGGCCAGCCCAGCTGCCTGGAGCTCAGCTTTTCCCTCTTCCTCACAGCCTGACTGAGGAAGAAATGTGCTGACAGGAAAGCCTCAGACTGAGGAAGAAATGCTGCTGACAGGAAAGCACCGTTTACAGCATGGGTCCTGCCGGCCACCCCACCCACCCACCCCTTTGGAGTCAGCTGTCCCCAGGTCACCCGGCAAAGGCAGCCGGGGAGATGCGGACCCGCCGTCCAGGGCCCGGGACCGGGACCAGCCAGGGCAGGGGGCCGTGGAGGCTGCAGCCAGGCAGCCCCGGGCCCGGGCCAGGCGTGAGGCCGCCGGGGAGGGTCCTCGGCACAGCCTGAGCTCATGGTCTCCAGCCTGCGGAGGTGCCGGCAGGAATAGGCCGGCCTGCGACGGCCTGGGATGCTACCGAAGAGACAATCGCACACGCAGAGACAAAAACAAAAAGAGCTTTATTGATCCCTCCAAGGGATTAATGCCAGGAAACAGGTGGTCCCCTTGTCCCCCTCCCCTGGGGACAGACAGAACACAACAGTGCAGGGCAACGCCTGGCCCCTCCAGTCCGGTGGAATTTCCAAACCCCGGAGCCCGCGTTCAAGCTGAAATCGCCAGTCCTGCCCCTGAGGAGACGGTGGCCGGGCCGGGCCAGGACTGCAGTCAGACGCCACAGCTCTGGGGGGACCCGGGCTCAGAGCCGCCAGAGCTGGGCAGGGTTCACGCTCCGGCCACCAGCCCCTGTCGAGGCGCCGAGCCCACACCCGGAGACCCCTCGCACAGTCCACACAATGAGGCTGGGACGGGCTGCAGGCTTGGGGGGCCCACGGCCCACAAAGGGCTGCAGGGTCAGGGCTGGAGTGTCTCCAGCTGAGGGACCCGGCGCCAGGCCTCCCTGGCAATCAGATCCGAACCTGAGGCGGCGGGGGCAGGCACGGCCGGCCTACTTGTCGATGAGCCCCCCCTCCTTGAGCTTGAAGTAGAAGAACTTCTCCAGGGCGCTGGCGCAGCGGCAGTACTCGCTGTCGGGGGGGTTGTACTCGCGGCAGTTGGCGATGACCCGCTGCAGGTCAGCCACGAAGAGCTTCCGGGTCACGTAGTAGCGGCTGCGCAGCCGCTCCGTCATGGTCTTCAGGTCTGGGCGCAGGACAGGGCGGGTCACCGGGGCCGTGTGGCCGGTGAAGGCAGGGGCAGGGTTGGCGGGCGGAAGGGGAAGGCAGGGGTCGGGGGGATGGGGCATCCTCACCGATGGGGAAGCGGATGACCTCGTAGTAGTCAGGGGCCTCCGACTTCTTCACAGGCTCCATGAAGGGCCAGGCGCTGGGGTGAGACTGGGGAGGAGAGCCGGGCTGGGACCAGGGTTCCTGTGGCCCAGGCCCGGCCCATGACCGTCGCCCACCCACACGGCCATAAAGCCACAGCCCCCCCGGCACAGGGTCCCCAGAGCGAGCCGGTCTCCGCACCTTGATCTGGGCCAGCAGGGTCTTGAGGGTTGTGTAGAGCTGGTCAGGGTCCTTCAGCTCCTTCCTGGGCGACAGATGTCAGGTCTGAGGTTCCAGGTCCCTGCGCCTCCCCCACCACCCTGTCCCTCCCTCCACACAGCACTCACCCCTTCTCCTTGCCCAGCGGCTTCCAGCCCGTCTCTCCTGCAAAGCGGGGGCGCGGAGAACATCCCTCAGCACGCCCGTCCGCGCCGGGCAGCGCGCCCCTCCCCCCTGAGCCCCGCTTACGAATGCCAGGGACACTCTCCACGGGAATCTGCCGCACACCTTCCTTGAAGCAGCTGAGCCCGGGGTACACCTTTCGGATCTGGGCCTGTTTGCGCTCAATCAGCTTCTTGATGATCTGAGGAAGGAGGGGTCTGAGGGCCAACCCCAGCGCCACACTGCGCCCCAGGCCGGTCAGGGCCCGTCCCCGAATCCCGGTGCCTCTCCTCCGACTTTCCCAAGATCCTGGCCCTCCCTCGTGCATGCACATGCATGCACATGGGGCACACGTGCTCGTCCCACACACGTGATCACCCCCACATGCACGCTCCCCGAAAAGCACACAACCTCCTTCTGCTTCTTGATGATGTGGGAGAGCTCCGTGTAGGGGATGCGGGGGTTCAGCTCACACTCCATCAGCGTCGCCCCCTCGTAGTCCTTGATGTAACCCAGGTAGCGGCTCTTGGGCACCTTGATATCCTTGGAGAAGCCCTAGGGAGTGGCGACACGACCCCACCCATCGCACCACTTTTCCAGTTTTGACAGCCCCGCCCCCAGGAGCACCCCAGGGCAGCTGCATGCCCTGTCCCCTCTCCCCGGCTCCTGAATCCCCTCCGACAGCGCCCAGCACAGTGCCCTGCACTTGGAAAGCTCATCTGTCCCTGGAAAGTCTCTAGGTCAGGCCCTTCCAACCAACGCCCAAGAGCCCCCCGATCCTGCCGGCTCCCCTACTGCCCGCCAAGGCCTAGTCACAGCATCGGCGGCGGCAGAGGGAGAAAGAAGGCGGGAAGGAGGTCCCTGGGGTACTAGATGGAACAGGGGCCTGACGGGACTCCCAGTCCACCCTCACCAGGGAGACAGAAGGACGCCTCCCCTAGGTGGCCAGCAAGTGTGGGGTGGGTGGGGTGGGGTGGGGAGGGGTGAGCGAGGGTCACCTGCTTTTTGAAGTAGCCGATGGCATACTCGTCAGCATACGTGAGGAAGTAGAGGATGTTGTGTTTGATGTGATACTCCTTCAGGTGGTTCATCAGGTGCGTCCCGTAGCCCTGCAGGCAGGAGCAGGGCTTACCGGGGGTCGGGGCAGAACTCAGAAGGGCCCCGGGAGGAGGGAGCAGACGGAACAGGAGGAGGGGATGGCAGGGGTCTAAGGCAGGTAGCAGGGAAGGCAGCCAGGAGAGGAAGGGAGGTTATGACGAGAAAACCGAAGGACACTGGGTTTTAGGCACTTGCTCTGAGTCAGGTGACCAAGTCTAAGTTAAGTCAGGAGGTAGGCACTGCAGCCAACGTACAGAAGGAAAACCGAAACTCGGCTACATGAGGGAATCTGTACAAGGCCCGGCTGCCAGGCACGGCAGGGCCAGGAGCCAAACCCAACCAGGAAGCTGCTGTCCACAGGCTACAGTTCCCGGTCCCGGCCTCAGCACCGAGAAGGGGAATACCAGGGGCCCTGCCTGCTGCCGCACGTGAGCCCTAAGGAGACACAGGCTCCAGGACCCAGGAGGCACCTCGCCGAGAGGGGGTCTGTGACCAGAACCAGGGGCCCCGCCAGTGGGTCTGTGGGATCCTGAGAGGCTGGACCCAGCACTCTCACCAGCACAGGGCCACCGCAACGGCAACTCCCCAAGTGTGTCAACATTCTTGTGACGACAACATCCAGGGCCATTTAAAAGTGTTACTGATTCCGCCCTGGTCAGGTGGCTCAGATGGTGCAGCATCGTCCCACACACCAAAAGGCTGAGGGTTCGATTCCCAGTCAGGGCACATACCTAGGTTGCAGGTTGGATTCCCTCTCTTAAATTAACAAAAACATATCCTCGGGTGGAGGATTAAAAAAAAGTGTGACTAATTCTCAAGATCCATTTGTCAACAGGTGTTTTCTTTCTTTCTTTTTTATCCTCACTGAGGATTTTTTCCCATTTTTTTTTTTTTTTACAGAGTGGAAGTGGGGGGGGGGGGAGAAACATGGATGTGAGAGACATACTGACTGGTTGCCTCCCTCGCACACACCCAGAATAAGGGCAGGAACGAGCCCGCAACCCAGGTATGTGCCCTTGACCAGGAATCTAATCCGGGACCCTCCAGTGCATGGGCTGACACCCAGGGAGTGAGCTAGGGCAACAGGCTATTTTCTCACCCCACTGTTATCAGAGAACAAGTGCCACCTCGTGGTGAGGTGAGGAACTGTCTGGCCACTAACAGAAGTGCTGGGGGCTGCTGCATCACTGCATCCTCTACTCTGATCTGGTTTAAATGAGAAGCAGGTGGTAGGATGGGGCAGGGGCAGAGGTAGGGGCTGGGGGCATGCACCCACCTTGACCTGCTCATTTGAGGTGACAGCACAGAAGACAATCTCCGTGAAGCCCTGGGTGGGAAACATGCGGAAGCAGATCCCACCGATGACGCGCCCGTCCTTGATCAGGGCCAGAGTCTTGTGCTTCCTGAGGGGAGAGGGGACAGGTCAGGGTCCCACCTGCCCCCCCATGCTCCTCAGGTCCCCATAGCCGTGGAGGCCCGAGCTGTGTTCCGGGCTGGGAGCCGGGGAAGAACCGGAGGCCGAGGAAGAGGCCTGGGAGGGGGGTGGAGGCCAAGGGCAGGTGCCCGGACGTGGCGTCCTGGGGCCGGGGCTCTCCTGGGCACGCACGGGTCAAAGACGAGGCGGGCGATGTATTCCTTGGGCATGCGTGGCAGCTGATGGGAGAAGACGTTCTGCAGCCCCACGAGCCAGAGCAGCACCCGCCGGTTGGCCTTGGGCGTCAGCGAGTTGCCGATGACGTGGAACTCGATGATGCCGCGGCGCTCCTCCAGCCGGGCCGTCTCGTCCCGGGCCGCGTTGGCCGACAGCAGGCTGGTCTGGGCACCGGGAAGGGGTGGTGAGCGAGGGTCTCGGGGCCACGGGGCCGCTCCCTGCCCCCGCTGGCCAGCAAGCCGCCGCCTACCTCGGGGCCCAGCATGGCAGCGGGGTCAGTGATGGTGAGCATGACCTCATTGACCAGCTCCATGGGGATGTCGCCCATCACTCGGAGCCGCTTGGCGTCCTCCAGGGTCAGGTTCTCGGGGAGCTTCCTCTTCTCACCTGCTGGGGGGGCGGCAAGGCCTTCCAGGGACAGGCAGGGAGACTGGGGGAGGGCCGAGTGGGCATCAAGGGTCAAGTACCCACCTGGCATGGGCTCAGCACCCCCAGAATCCAGACTCAAGGCGCTATTGCTGCCCCCGCCCATGGAGGGGCTGAAGATGGGGGCGCTGGGGACAACGGCTGCACTGACCGTGGCTGAGAGAGACAGAAGAATGGGGGGGGGGGGTCCAGAGATGTTGGTGGCTCCCAAAAAGGGATCTGGACCCTCCACCCCCCAGCTGAGCCCCCCTGCGTTTCTCCACGGCGAGGGGAGGGCCTGGAAGGCCAAGCAGAGATCTTGTAAAACCTGCTGCGGCACATACCTGGCCGGGGCACCAGCTGGGTGCCCTCTGAGGGTGGCATGGTGAAGCCCGACTCCCAGATTGGAGAGTTTGCCCCGTAGATCTCCTCCTCCAGCATGGACAGGAACCTGTGGGAGGGTACGGTCTGTCCCACGATTCTGTCTGACCGAGGGAGCAGCCTGGGCCAGACGCCAGGGGGGCTGGGGGAAGGTCAGAGAGACCGACCCTCTCTCAGGAACGGGGGGCCCGAGAACAGAGAGTGGGAACCGCTGAGCCTTGCCCAGGAGGAGGTACAGCCCCGGCTCCTGGAGACCCTTGCTGGAAGTGGGAGGACAGGACAAAGCCAGGACCAGAGGCCCAGTTTGCCATTGTGGACAGAGGAGGGAGGCAGGGTCTGAACGCCACTCTGTACTGTGGCCAGGCGGGGCCCCCCACCACTCTGGGGGTGACGTATCAGTATGGGGGGGCCTCAGTATCAGAATGGGGGTCAGAATCCACCCCCTCCTGCCCCCTTACTCCCACCTGGTGAGAGAAGGGACCCTGGAGGTTCTGGATCACACAGCGAAGGCTTCCTGAGCTGGAGAGCTATGAGCAGGTTTACAATGAAAGGAAGGGGTGGCAGAAGGGGAGGAAAATCCTTCAGAAAGAACTAGAAGAGGAGTAGAAATTGGTTTTGCCTCAAGTATAAGCTCTGGGGTTTTTTGGAGTGCTGTGGCGGGAAGGATTCCGAGGCTGTGCCAGGCCCCGTGGGAAATGATTGGTACAAGACATACACCAGCCGAAACCGGTTTGGCCCAGTGGATAGAGCGTTGGCCTGTGGACTGTAGGGTCCCAGGTTCGATTCCGATCAAGGGCATGTACCTTGGTTGCGGGCACTTCCCCAGTAGGGGGTGTGCAAGAGGCAGCTGATCGATGTTTCACATCGATATTTCTAACTCTCTATCCCTCTCTCTTCCTCTCTGTAAAAAATCAATAAAAATATATATATTCTTTTGAAAAAGACATACACCAACTGTAGACCTCAGGGGTGCGGGCAGGGTTACGTTAGCCCTCGGGCCGTGTACCTGCCAAACCCTGACTAGTACAAAGGCAAAAGCTCATACATTGCATCTGGGCCGTGGGCCAGGTAGAGGCCCAGACCCCCGAAGGCTTACGGAGGGAGGGGAGGGGCCAATCCAGGAGGCCTTCCTGGGGGGGAAAAAAAAAAGGGGGGACCACGGGGAGGACGTGAACTTGGGCCCAGATCCTGACAGGCCAGAGGGAGCCTTACTTGGGGAAGTGGGTGAGGATGAGGGTCCTTTTCTCGGGCACCAGCTTGTCCTTCTCCACCCGGAACTTCTCCAGCAGCTGCCGCCGGGTGACGGTGAAGATGGAGCGGAGCAGGCTGCGCCCGAAGACGTGCGTGGTCTCGTAGCGGGGCAGGCTGTCGCAGCTCTGGGGCACGTGGCAGTAGCAGAGCCACCTGCGGAGGGCGGGAGGCGGTGAGAGCGGGAGCCGCTAACCCGCTGACCGAGCCTGGAAGCAGCTCCCCGTGCCGCCGCCGCCGCCGCCGGCTGGCCTACCTGGTGTAATTGACCTTGTAGGTAGCCACGTCCTCGGCCTGAGACCTCTGCCGGAACTGGGCAGGCGTCTCCAGCTTCCAGTAGTTGAGGCAGAGCAAGAACATCTTCGAGAGCTCGAACATGGTCTGCCGCTCCCGGGGAGCCAGGTGGCTGAACTTGTACTGCACGAAGTTCAGCACCCCCTGGGGGTGGGGGGAGGCGGGGGCAACACCGGGAAGGAAGGAGGTGTGAGCAGCCAGCATGGGCTTCCTATCCAGAACTAGGGGCTTCCCGAGGGCAGGGGCGAGGCTCTCTGTGAGGAGAAACTATGGCCCCTCGCAAACCCTGTGCACACACCGAGGTTGGCACAAAACATCCTCCCTCCTTGGAACCCCTCCCCGGATCCCAGCTTGAGGAGGATGGAGAATAACAGTCTCCTCTCTCCTCCCAAGATACCCCCCCCCCAATTCTCTTGCCCCCTTCTCCATCCCACCTGCTCAATGTTAGGCTTCTCAAATGGGGGGCTGCCCAGAGACCCCTCCACCACGGGCCGGGTCATCTGCAGGATGCATTTCCGAAGGAGCTGGAGGAAGAGGAAGAGGGAGGGGCAGAGGCCGGCGGAGATCCAGAGCTGCAGACCTCCCCAGCCTCACCCCCTTTGCTCCCTCGCGCGCCCGCGGGGGGGAAGCTCACCTTGAAGAGGTAGAAGTAGACCTGCTTAGTGTCCGTGTCCTCCTCCTTGTGCACTGACATGAACAGGTTCTCCACGTCCACCACCATCCCCAGCAGCCGGTTAATCTCCTCCTCCGACACGTTCTCCAGGTGGGACACGTGGTCCGCTGCGAGAACGGGGGGTAGAGTTGGGGAGAGTGGGCAGAAGGGATCAACAGGACGCGTCCCGCCCTTCTTCATCACCAGCCATGACACACCCCGGTCCCTCTCTGACCGGAAGCGAGCCTGACCATTCCTGGGTCGGCCCCTGGGGGACTCCTTGTAGTTCTGTTTTGGCAGATTTCCTTTCTCCTCCTCACCCCAACCCGACACCCCCCCCCCCCCTTAGAAGGCACCTTTTGGTGTTTAAAAGATGAAGCTCTGTGGCACTTAAGTCACCCTGTCCAAGCAGGAGCCAGCACCGGCCTCGCCCCCGCCCCGGCGCCCAGGGCACTGCCCGCCTTACCCAAGGGGTGCTCACAGCTGCGGCACAGCTCACTCAGGTTGGCAGCGGGCTGCTGCAGGTCCATGCGGGGTGCGGTGGGGGGCTTGGGGTTTTTCCAGCCATTGCACTTGCAGGTTTCGTTGGCCTGGAGGCGGAAGGGTCCGTCAGAAAGCCTGCAGGTCTCCCGGGGACGAGGAGCCTCTCTCTCCGCGGCCAGAGAGCTTCGCTTCCAGTGCCACCCGAGCCCTGGGATGCCCCAGACCCCGCCCCCGGCCCAGGCCCCGCCCCAACCTTGCAAGCCGAGAAGACCCCGAGCTTCTCCAGCTTCTTGGCGCGCGGCAGTCCCCGGACTTGCGCCTTCCTCTGGCTGGCGCGCTGCTGCTGGCTCAGGCCGGGCCGGGCCGGGTCCCCCCCGCTCCCGGTGCCCCCACTTCCTACCCCGGGCCCCCCCGTCCCAGCGCCCCCGGCGGCGGGCGCTGCAGCTGGGGCGGGGGCAGGTGACGGAGGGGGAGCCGGAGTCGGCGCCGAAGCCGGGCTGGGAGTAGGAGTCGGGGTTGGGGCGGGGGCCGGAGACTGAAGGGGCCGGGGCTGCGCGGCCGGCGCCGGGGTCGAGGCCTGGGAAGGTTCCGCCATGGCCTCCCCCGCAGCGGAGCGGCGCGGCGCTCCCTGCCCTAGGGCCGCATGGGCAACGGGCGCGCAGTGCGCAGGCGCGCCCGGCCCGGGGCTTCATGGGAGTTGTAGTCTTCCACCGCCGCTCCCTTTGCCTCCACCTTCCAGACTTTTCTATCTCGTTTCTTGGTCCCAGGCAAACTAATGAGGCCCGAGCCAGCACCCCACATGGATTCCTCCTCACTGTTAATCTCCCTTGAAGGCGTCCAGGGTTGTCAAGATTGCTGTCCCCTGGGGGATCTGGTGGGGGACTCGTGGACCCTGCCCGCCTCCCAAGCCCCACAGGTGAAGCGCAGGCCTGGGGACTAGGTCCAGGCCGCTTCCCCCACACATCCCCCTCCCACCCCTACCCTCGTCCCTGACCCATATGTCTCCGGAGACGAACTTCAGCTACGGAGATTAAACAGCAACAGTTCTATTTCTTGACCTGTTGGGTTAATTCAGCTGTACCCTTTCGTGCTTCCATAAAAAGGGTTTATTATAAAGGTGATGAGCCCCAGAGACATGGCGGCGGTCACCAACAAGGCTGCCACGATGGGGATGAAGTAGAGGCAGAGGAGGGCGGGGAGTCTTCCCCCCCTCGTTTGGGAATGGCTCCCTTTCATCCTGGGAACCTTGAGGGCCGCATCTTAATCGTTGTGGTCCCTGAGCCCAGCCCAAACCTGCAGCACAGGAGGCCCAGGATGGATGAAGGAAGCCAGGAAGATGTGCCCCCCTCCCCATCTCCAGAGTGTCACAGGATTGGGCCTTGTCAGAGAGAAAGGCAGGGCGTTCCGAAAATGGGAAAATGGATCGATTTTCCTGTGTTCACACTCCAATCGCTCTGCCCGGGGGACGATTCTTCTCGCCCCCAGGCCCCAGTTCTTGGGAGGGGGTGTCCTGGTGGCTCAATGTCACCTCCACTCTGCGCTGATAACGGTCCCACTGGTCATGGCTCCGGCCTCCTCTATCATCATCTTCCGTTGGACCCTCTGGCGGAGGTGGGCAGGGGCCCAAGAAAGGATCCAGGATCAAAAAAAGCAGCTGTGGGCGTGCCAGGGCGAAGGACCACCTGACGGCGGAGGTCGGAGGTGCACAGCTGACCCTGAACTCTGGCTCTGCAGAAGGGAAGGGAGTCCCGCTGAACCGAGCAGAGCTGCTGAGCAGGAGCGGAGCTGGGCGGGGCGCGGGGGGACCCCTCTGCTCCTGGATCCCCTGCCCCTGCACGCGGGCCGAGCGCTCCACTCAGAGCCTCGTGCCCTCGGACAGCAGTTGCTCACTCGGATGAAGCGGGTCTGTAGCGGTCTCCCCAAGGGGGGCCAGGGGGCGTCCAGGTCTCCCAGCACAGCCCTCACTCAGCACAACCAGGTGGCCACGCTGCCGGTGCAGCGGCTCCAGGATGATGTGTCAGCGGTGCGGAGCAACGTCCACCTGGAGAACAGCTTCCAGATGAAGATGGATGCCCAGGGCTTCAGCCCCGAGGAGCTGTTGGTGCAAGTGGACGGCCAGTGCCTGACGGTGACGGGCCAGCGGCAAAACGAGAGCTACGGCCCGGATGGGAGCAGCTACCGCTCGGCGCAGAAGCTGCACCGCCAGATGCTGCTACCGCCGAACCTGGATCCCTCCGCCATGACCTGCAGCCTGACACCCTCGGGCCAGCTGTGGCTCCGAGGCCAGTGCGGGGCGCTGCCTTCCGCCGAAGCCCAAACAGAGCACTCCTCGAAACACAGGGGTCACCGCTCTAAGGGTTCCAACTTAGCCTGACCCCAATAAACCGCCACAGTGAGCAGCAGCCCCCGTGTCCGCGGCCTCTTCTTGGGGTTGGGGTCAGAGGTGGAGGTGGGATGAAGGTAGGGAGAGGCCGGAAAGGCACCTCAAATGGTGGTCCTGGGAGAGGCTGGGAGATGGGGGGCGCGGTGTGGTCCTACTCAGCACGGCTCTGCTTGGACCCAGAGCCCTTGGGGGCTGAGAGCAGCGGCGCCAGCAGGGAGCAGCAGAGAGCCAGGAGGGCCCAAGAGTCCCCGGTTCCGGAACCAGCAGAGGGCCTGCTGGAGACCAGGGACCGGAGGGCTTGGGTCTGGTGTGAGGCTTCAGTCCAGAGTTCCAGGTCATTGGTGCTCCTCCTCAGGGAAGAGGGCAGAGAACCCGTTCCCTCAGTCCCGATACCGATTCACCCCAAACCCCAACGAGCTTGTTTCTGGTGTTCCAGAGCCAACTATGTTTGTTGTCCTGTGTGTGTGTGTGTGTTGTTTTGATTTTGGGACCAAATAGTTTCAAATCCGGACTGCACAATCACCCCAATATATTCTAGAGGTGGTTAGGGAGAGGAAAATGCAGGACCCGCCACTTTGAAACTTGGTGAGATTGAGTTCCAGGTCACTCTTAACTCCCATGCCATTAGTACTGTAACAGTAAGCGACTCTTTTTCTTGGTCACCAAGACACCAGTACCCCCTCACTTGGAGTGAGGGGGAAGCTTTTGTTTAACAAGATTCAGTGGTGCATTTTAAATGAACTTCAAGTAAGCTAGAGAGGATGAAGTCTGATAAATTCTGCCAGAGAAAGACAAGACAAGCAGGAGGTCAATCCATTGGCTGACTATATTGACAAGATACTGATTGGTTACATGTTGAAGAAAACATACAATACAAAATACAGAAAAAGTTGGTTCCATTCCCGCCCACTCCCCCCTTACCCACCCACCCCCAAATACTCATCATCGTGATTTGGTCAGAACAGGGCTCAGAGCCAGAGGTCAGGGTGACCAAGGATGAGGGGGAGGGGGTGGGCTGTGGGCAATGGGTTCGTGGCCGTCACAATAATGCTGTGGTTTCTCTCCCAACTGTGTGTCAGGGTGAGGGGGGACTGCAGCCCGATGCTAGCCAGCCAGCTAAGGGAAGAGCTGTCTCTCCCTTCCCTAGTCCCTAGGGCCTGCCCCGTGGCCCAGAACCAAGCACACGCCAAACAGAAGGATATGGATGCTCTTGCTGAGCCCCGTGAATCAGCAAGAGGAAACGAGGGTTACTGCTCCAGCTCCTGCCTCCCCATATATAAGGGCGGAGGAACAGGAGCATGTGGCTACGGAGGGAGAGT
This sequence comes from Vespertilio murinus, assembly GCA_963924515.1. Classification (NCBI taxonomy): domain Eukaryota; kingdom Metazoa; phylum Chordata; class Mammalia; order Chiroptera; family Vespertilionidae; genus Vespertilio; species Vespertilio murinus. The sequence continues at coordinate 15,078,313 of OZ004718.1, read as the reverse complement.
GGGAGAACAGTAGAAAGGGCAGGTAGTGGGAAGAGATCATATATATTAAAAAAGTGACTTAAGACTTAAAATTGAATTAGTATTTTTACAGAAAGGTGCAGGTGGAATAACTCACTCCGGCCTATGAACAAAATTATACGGAGAAATCATGGTGGACCCCCTCCCTCTGCCCCCTCCCCACGTGGTGGCCCGAGTAGTTAAGTGCGATTGGTTAGAGTGGATTCCAGTCAGGTTGTTCAGGCGGAGGAGGCGGGGGCAGTGGGCAGGCAAGGGGGGGCTCAGTTGCTGCAGCACTGGCTCCGGCTGGCTGGGTTGTTCTCCTGGAGGTCCACACCTCGGTTCCGGCCCGGAGCACCAGCTGCATTCTGGGGCTCATTCTTGGGGAGCTTCTTAGCTGTTTGGGAGAGAAGGAAACATGTGTTTGTGGGTGTACTCTAATACTGTCTCCTAAGTCCATATTGAGGGTTTCACTTTTGTGTGTCTGAGTGTTTCAGGAAACTGAGGCAGAGAGAGGTTAAGTGACTTGCTTACGGCCCGAGTTATAAGTGGAAGAGCGAGAACTTGGACCAAGCAGGTTGACTTCGGAGCTAAATGGGTTAAAAAATCCCAAGTAGTGAGTAGGATGGTGAGACCGGGTTTTGGGTGGGTGGCAAGCTTAACAGTAAGGAAGTGAAATGTTGAGACTTTAGTCCAAGTTTTAGAAACTTCTGGGACGAACTATCTACATCTGAGCGTTAGAAGAAAAAGAAAATTTTATCAGAATCCTGAAAATGGCGGAAGATCTGCTGATGAAGGGACTCCACAGACTTACTACAGAAGAGCAGGCAAGAGCTGTAACTCAATGAGAGCGGGAGAGGAGAGGCACCTTACCTATTGCCATGAAAATCTCATTCACATTCATTGCTGTCTTTGCTGATGTCTCCATGAACAGCAAACTGTTGTCGTCTGCATAGGCTTGTGCTTCCTGATTTGGATGGAGTTGAGAAAGTGGGTGGGAGGAAAATGTTGAGTTGGCAGGGGCTGGAGCCCAGAATAAAAAAGTCTTTCCCGATTACGGGGCCTCATGCACAGCAGCGGCAATGCAGGGGTTCCCAGGCCTACAGCCTTCCCCTCTGGCTGCTCTGAGACGTGTGCACCACACGCCGTTCCCCGCTGCTGGTACAGCACCTCTCCGCTCACCAACATCGGCGGGTGCTTCACCGGTGTCCCTATGCCCTTTCTACCTCTTGCTCTTTAAAATCACTAGGCTAGGAAATAATTCTAGAAGGTTCTCCTATAAATACAGTTGCACGTTTGAACAAAAGCCAGTGTGGCTCAGTGGTTGAACGTTCACCCATGTACCAGGAGGTCACAGTTCGATTCCCTGTCAGGGTACATGCTTGGGTTGTGGGCTCAATCCCCAGTGCAGGAGGCAGCCAGTGATTCTCCTCAATGATGTTCCTATCTCTCCCTCTCCCTTCCTCTCTGAAATCAATAAAAATACATTAAAAAAAACAACAACAGAACAACAAAGCACAGAAGTGTGTACATACTGACTACAGCATTGTTTCCAGTCTTTTGCTATTACAAACAACCTTAAAGTTTAGGACTGGTAAAAAAAAAAAAAATTAAAACACATCCCCATCTATGTAAAAAGGCATTTACACACATTGTGCATATTTCTGGAAAGAACAGAAACTGAGGAACTTGGGGGAAGGGAGACTGAGTTTCTAGGTTAGAGACTTAAATTTAGTTCTATATATATTCTTGTACTATTTAAATTTTACTATGTGCATGTATTACGTGAAAAAAAAATAGTTCGTTTACAGTAAGTTCCATTTAAAAGTTTACAGGAAAACAAGCAGAAACTTCAGCTATCCGTATGCACACACACCCTTCTGCCAAGAAACAAGGCGAGGCGATTCCTGGGAACCCAGGCTCGAGTCACAAGGGGGCAGCAGATAAAAGCGCCCCGCCGCCTCCCAATGTCACCCTTCCTGCAACCGCGGAGCAGCCTGGGCAAAGCCACGCAGCTGGCTCACTCCTCCCGGGGCCGTCCGTCCCCCACACCTGGAATTCCACGGCTCTCTTGTTGGCCAGGTCCGCCTTGTTACCCGCCAGCGCGATGACGATGTTGGGGCTGGCCTGCCTCTGTAACTCCTTCACCCAGTTCTTGGCCCGTGCGAACGTATCCTGGGGAGACAGGGCCGGAATGTCAGCAGGACGGAGGAGGCATTCTGCCCAGACCACACGCTAGAGAAGCTCAGAGGGCAGAGCCAGGTGTCTACAAGGTCGCCAGCCTGAAGGCTCTGGCGAGACGGCCCAAACCACCGAGGAGACCAGCCCAGACCCCGTCCAGAAACAAGTGGAGAAGTAAAGGAAAGATCTTTACTGTGTTGGTGATGTCATAGACCACGATGGCAGCCTGGGCCCCCCGATAGTACATGGGGGCGAGGCTGTGATACCGCTCCTGTCCAGCTGTGTCCCAGATCTCAAACTTGACTGTCGTGTCGTCCAGGCAGACAGTCTGTGTGAGGAAGGCCGCTGTAAGAGGGAAGGTGGAGTTACCGGGCAAGAAAGAGCTGGGGAAGCCATCCCCACACATCGCTGCGGTTGCATCCGGGGCTCTGGCACTCAGAAGCCTTCTGCGGAGCTGGGCACACGAACTCTGCGAGGACAGGCAGAGTTTGTCTTTTTGTACATGTCTGGGGGGGGGGGGTGCAGAATGCACAGGCTTTAGAGACCACACTGGGCAAGGGCAGGGTGGTGGGCCAGACCCACCCGCCTCCTTCCTCCTCCTCCCTCCCCTCAGAGAACAGTCCAGCTGGAAACCTCGCGCGTCCCTGTCTGCTCCAGCCCAGGGTGTCACTGGCCTTCTGTTTCCTGAGGACACTTACACACTGAGCCGTGCTGGGGACGCCTGAAAGTACACACTGTTCCCCTGCCGGAGGAGGCTGGGTGGCCAGCTTCCTGACCGCCCTGCCACCCCCGGGTACACCGGGCTAGCCACAACCCCCAGCTCTCACCTGCCCCGTTCTTCACTGACCACCCTGTGGCTTGGCCCTATCTTTGTCCGGAGGAGGCAGGGGAACACGCAGCACTTGTGTACATGCTTCAAGGAGCTGGGACAGGCAGGCGGGAGTCCCCCTGGCCCCAGCACTCATCAGAGAGCTCTGTTTTAGAAAGCTTGCTCTCCCATCTGCACCACCCCCCCCCCCTCCGAGGACACGGGGCATCACCCACTTCCCCTCTCCGGCTCCTGACTCGAGTGCTGAGGAGGCAGCAGAGGACTGCTGACACGGCCCGTTTTGTCTCCAGCTGCCTGGAAACCTCCTGCCAGCCAGGAGGGCAGAGGAAAGATGACTCAAGCCAAGGTCGGCCCCGGCCCCTCAAGGCTCGTACTGGCTACTAAGGCAGGAGGCCGAGTTCAGACCTTTACAACCTAAATGCTGACCACTGGGAAATCAAGGGGCTCTTTACTCAAGAAAGAGTAAAGGTCAGCTTCAGAAATGCCAGCCACTCACCAGGCCATTTCCCCATTCTGGAAAGGGAGAGGCCAGGGCAGATGCACGGCCTGGCAAAGTAAGAGGAGCCCACGAGAATCCAGACTCAGGCTCTCCCTTCCCGGAGGCTGGGGCTGCGGAGGGGTCTTCGCCAAAGCCACACAACAGTTCAGAGGCAGAACCAGGAGAGGAAGTCAGTGTTGGCTCCCAGCTAATTCTCTCTAGAAGCTTCTGGGGACTTGGGCATGGAGACCAGCTACTGGAATTTGTTTCCGGGCCCAGAGAGGAAAGGTGCTGCCCGCTCCCCAGGTGGGTGTAGTCTCTGCGGGCAGGCAGCTTCCTTCTCCTCAATGCCAAGGCATTTCCCTGGCCTTCCTGTGGCCACCCCTGCTCCCTGTGGCCACTCACCTCCAATTGTGCTCTCCTGGTACTCGTGGAACTGTCCCTTGACAAAGCGGAGGACAAGGCTGGATTTGCCTACTGCGGACTCCCCCAGCAGGACTAGCTTAAACTGACAGATCTTGTTCCCCGCAGCTGGTCCATTGGGTCGTGCTGCACCTCCCCGGCCCGCCATGGCCCGTCCTGCTGTCCGGTACCAGTGAGCGCGAGGGCGGGGCCGGCGCTATGCGGAGAGGCACTTGGTGGGAAGGGGGGCCTCCAACTGCAAGGGAGAAACCAGAAACACCACGTTAGTCCAGAGGCCGCTGTGCAGCGAGCCCTTCTTAAATCACAGGTCTCCCTTCTGCCCTCCCTGACGAGCTGGCTGCCGCCCCCAGAAGTTAGGAGAAGAGCCCCGTCTAGGCTGTAACACACATGTATTTGCTCTGCAACCATCTGAGTGGTCAAGAGAAAAGTGGTCTTCCAACTTTTGGCTCATGCCTCTGGGCAAACACACTGCCTTCCCTATCCCCAATGTGTCCGTTCACACAGGCACGCGGCAGCTGGTGACAGTGGAATCTACAGACTTTGGGCACCAAAAACATCGCCCAGGAAGACATGAGGATCTAGGTCAACAAACAATGAACTTGTAGACTGGTGGCTAAAACCACAGCCCACCTCTGTGCAAAGCCAGAGGGAAGCCAAGCAGGGGAGACCCAGGAGAAAGCGCCTCAACCTTGTGGGCGCTCAGGGACCAGGGCCTGGCCAAGTGCAAGCTGTTATTAAAAGAGTCACTTTGTCCTGCCGTCTTCAGAAGGACTGACCAACTTTCTCAGCCCGAGGCTGGACTGTGCCCTGGAATCCAAGTCTCATCCTGAGCCTCTTCCTCCCGGTTCTCTCATTTTTATGGGCCAGAGGTCTCACACACATTAAAAAAAACCACACACACACCAAAGCCAGAGCTCTGCTGGCGGTCAGAACGGCTGCCAAACTTCTCTTTTAAATAGAGACCTCAGTTCCATCCCCTCCTGGCAGAGAAGAAGGGTGACGCAGAGGAAGAACAAGGGGAGTTATGGGAGGGCGGAGACAAACTCGGGACACCAAGATCTGCCCCCCAGCAGCTGGCGTTCCAGCAAGGACATCTTAGTCACTCGGGCTGTGATAGCTTTGGAGGTGTAAGCTTTCTTTTTTTAAGTTTGGAACTGCAAAGGATGAGGAACCTATCTTCAGAAGCCTCTAGAAGGAGGTATATTAAGAGCTACCAGAACATACAGTGCTTTGCAAATAAATACTGTGAGTGGATGTCATGACCTGAACACTGCACACAGAATCTGAACTCAAGTTGCAAAGAAAAGATGGTGATGAGTGGAGTGTGTGCAAGAGGGGTCTCAGGACCAGGAGCCCAAGGAAGCCCCGGCCTGCCTCTGGGGCCAGGAGAGTACATTCCAGTGCAGGCAGGATAGGATTGGGGGGGGTGTACACGAAGAAGCGGGCACTTGTAGGAAGCAGTGGTCTGCACGGTGTGAGAAGCGGACAGCAAAGGGCTTGCTTTGTGCAACCTCAAATCGTTTTTCACGTCCAAGTTCTCCCGGCAACGTGTTTAAAAAGTGAGCTTCAGGAAGAATGATTCACTGACCAGGAACAAGAGTTTCCCTTCTGGGCAGCACCAAAGGAAAAGAGGCTTGAAATGGGGCCACCTCTTTCCCAAGAGCACAAGGAAGGAAGAACGCAGGGCGGAGGGAGGAGAATCTCAATTAGGGACAAGAAGTGCCAGTTTTGAAATCTTTTATAGTTTAAGGTGCCTTCTCTTTTTGCTCCCATCAATGGTTGTGCAAGACTCGATGGCCCTTGAGACAGAGTTGTGCTTCTGGCTTCTCTGAGATGCCCTCCTCACAACGCCTATGTACACACTGGGAGTTCAGAGTGCGTACCAAATGAAATAATTCTCAGAGACAGGTAACATTGACTGAGCACTTGCAACCATTATCTACTCTAAGCTTTAAAACCAGGGCTTTTCAGACAAATAGCCTGACGTCCGGGCATTAAATGCCCTGCTCAAGGCACCCGGCATACAGATGACAGAGCCTCGTCCCCCAGCTCAGGTTGCCTGCGTGCTCATTTGTCTCCCTGCCATTCTCCCTGCCGAGGAAGAAAGACGGAGACAATGCCCACCTCGGGTTTGGTTTTGGGTGGCTGGGTGAACGAGACACTCTTTTTATGGCAGCAGCTTTGCTGGCCCAGCAGGGTCTGGCTCCAGCATCACGGTGATCCTCCCTTTTCTAAGTTCTCCCAACAGAGGGAGGAGCCACTCAGGGCCCAGCAACAGAGGGAAACCACGCCGGAATTACAAGTTGGTTATTACCACAAATTCACGTGACAGAATCTTGGCCAACCAACAGAGTGGCCGGGGCGTTAGAGGAGGAGGTATGAATGAGTGGGGGAGGGAAACAGATAATGAAGTCTCCAGTTCCAAAAATCAACAAAACAAAACCCCAAAGCAGTTGGCTACCAGAACCTACAAGACAAGAAAAATAGAGGTAATGTCTAAGTTTTGTTCCTGTCAAACCAGCGCGTTTCCAAATCTGCCCACACAGAATCTGATTTTTTTTTTAATGCTTGCAGTATTTTCTTATTTAATTTTCATTGATTTCAGAGAGGAAGGGAGAGGGAAAGAGAGATAGAAACATCAGTGATGAGAGAAAATCACTGATCGGCTGCCTCCTGTACACCCCACACTAGAGACTGAGCCCGCAACTCTGTCATGTGCCCTGGACCGGAATCGAACCTGGGACTCTTCAGTCCACAGGCTGACGCTCTATCCACTGAGCCAAACCAGTGAGGGCAGAATCTGATTTTTTTTTTTAACAAGACAGGAAAGTAACTCTTATGCTGTGGTTCTCCACTCTGTCTGCACGTCACAATCACAATCACATGGGCAGCGAGCCGGCCGCGGGAGGTTCCGGGGAAGGCCTGGCGGCGTGCCCGGACCTGCGTTTTTAAAGTGCTGCAGGTGCTCGCCTGGCACCAACTGGCTGGTGAGGTGTCCTGCCTGGAAGCTGGTCCTGCCGTCCAACCAGGGCCACTCAGCCGGCACACCCAGCACTTTTATGGCCTGCTGCCTCGTGGTTTTCCTGGCCCCACTTGGTGATCACATGAACACCGGAGAACCCTGCCAGACGACAAAGCATGGAGGCGGCTGATTTGGCCATGAAGGGCACACCCAGACAGAGGGTGTCTGAGACGGGAGAGGGCCACACCCAGAGCCCCGGGAGGCTCGATGCCCTCCCCTCCGGAGCAGGTGAGCTCAGGCACGGATCTGGACTGCCGCCTAGGGGAGGGAATCTCACTGTGGGAACCCTTCCTCCCGAACCAATGGCAGGAATCATCCACGGGCCCAGTCAGCTGATGGAATTATAACTAAAATGGCACAGTAAGAGATCAACCGAAGGACTTGTATACATGCATATAAGTATAACCAATGGACACAAAACTCAGGGGAGGGAGGGCATGTTTGGGAGGGGGGGCAATGGTAAGATATGTACACAGATAATAATTTAATAAAAATGGCACAGTAAATGTCTTCCTTCAGAAAAATTACATTCTCTTTACGAGGGCAAGTTGTGGCTAAAGTTTCTTATAAGATACAGAATAGGTCAAAGATATTAAAACATACACACATACAAAAAAAAAAAAAAAACAACCCCAGTTTATTCAACGTCAAGAAAAATACACGAGTAGGATGAATTTCCTCTTGAATATGTTCTTTCTTTTTTTTTGTTAATCCTCACCTGAGGACATTTTCCCATTGATTTTTTTTTTTTTAAGTGGAAGGGAAGGGGAGAGACACAGAGAAACATCTATGTGAGAGAGAAACATAGATTGTCTCCCGCACACAGTTGAGCCTGCAACCAAGGTTCATGCCCTTGACTGGAATCGGACCCGGGACCCTTCAGTCCGTAGGCCATGCTCTAGCCACTGAGCCAAACTGGCTAGGGCGCTCATGGACATTTTCATGAAGCTGCTGAAATGGGTACAGCTTCGGACCCACGACAAAAGGCGCTCTTTGCCGTGACCTGCTCCCCCCACCCTCCCAATCAGAGCCACAGTTTGTGTAGAGGCCACAGGTGATGAGCCCTTAACCTAACCTCACATCTTCACAGGAAGTGAGGTTGAATGCAAGGACTAAGGGCTCTGCTACACCTTGTACCGCAATGCATATGAAAGGGCAGAAGGGATCCGATTTCCTAAACACTCCGGCCCTGTGAACAGGCATAATGGGCATATGCCCAGCCAGTTCGGGGGTCACAGGTGGAAGAGAAAGAGAGAGAGAAAAAAAGAAGCAGAACACTTCTCTTCCTTGCTTTGGGTTCCTCTGCTCTGGACACTACAGGTTAGTGGGTCTCAAACTGGTTTCATCAGAATCACCCTGGGCATTAAGAAAGTATCCCTGACCAGCAGAATCAGAATCCCTAGAGGTGGGTCTCTTCTCTGGCCCACGAAGTGACCCACTTCATCCGCTGTGTCCTTCCTGGTGAAAGGGTGAGCAATTCCAGCTGATGGGTGTCTCTCGCGCTTCCTGTTTGCTTCAGCGACTTCCTCTAGCTGACGTCCCAGCACAGCTTGGACAGTGAGCTGATCAGGGAGACCAATCCGACTGCTGGCCAGAGGCTGGGCTGGAGACTCGCTCACTCGAGGTTAGCTGGAAAGGGGAGTGGGGGTGGGCAGTGAGAGCCAAGTGACCTTGCCCAGCCTGCCCTGGAGGTGGCTCTGGCCAGTGACTCTTCAGCTACACTTTACTCTGGAAAAACGCATTCCTGCATACTTAACAGCACAGGAGTTGGCTAGAGAAGGTAGGCAGAAGCAGCTTGTTAGCTGAAGAGAAGGAAACCCAGGAGAGGTGCTCCGCTCCAAAGGCTGAGGTGGAGGACATTTGAAAGCTCTGATCCGCTGGGGGGTGATTTACCCACAGGGCCGGGGGCAGACCCACAGCAGCACTGCCCGGCCTCTAGCTGTTTGCACACCCAGAGGAAAGAAGAATCTGAAGCAACACAGGCCATGAGTCACATGAGGCATCCACTCGCTCTTCCTCAGCACAACTAGCAGGTTAGGACTTGGGAGACTGAACGGGGTTTGGTTAAAGCCTGGCTCTACCGTTTATGAGCCGAGTGACCTTAGCCAAATCAGACAAGCAACTGCTGTCAGCTTCAGTCCCTCAACTATAAAACGGTAACACCAGTCACACAGGGCTGCTGGGAAGGTTAAGTGAAACAATGAACAGCACACACAGCACAGTACTGGTCTGAGGTAAGGTTCCAACAAGGGGCAGGTTGTTATGCTAAGAAGCTAACTAGCTCTGACTCATTAAAAAAGGTCCTTGAAAACCTAACCCTCCTCTTCCCACTACAGAGGAGGAGGTAAGATGAGGCCAGGGGAGCTGCTTAGGGTCACAGCCAGATGAGGGCAGAGCCCAAGCTCAGGACTCTTAACTCCCCCATCAGACGTAGAAAACCCCAAAATATTACTAATACCATTCCACCCACTAAGAGTAATGGGGGCTGCCATCTTCTATGTATGCTTTAATAAAATATGTCCTTTAAATATGAAAAAAAAAGAATGTTTTTTTCATAGGATCTATGTCCCCCCTGGAGAGTCTAACAGCAGAAGCTTGGCCCTGAAAGCCAGCTGAGATTTAAGAGGCGCTCTGATGGGGTGTGCCAACCAGGGCGGGGGCTCCTCATCCTACCCTGAGGGGGACGGCGGCAGGAGAGGGAGGGTGCTGTCCTCACACAGCCGCAGCCAGACGCCTCCCTTCCCGGGGGAAAGGAGGTAAACCACTCCGGAGGGGACTATGAGTGAGCTGGATCCCATACCACAGGGGCAGGCCCTTGAACCTTCTCCCAGCACCCAATTCTCTTCGCTGGGATCAGTTTCCTCTCACTCTGCTTTCAATGATAAGACCCTTCCGAGACTGAGCGCCTGACGTGCACTAGATAACACATCAAAGCCCCCGGTGGGGTCCACAGAGCTCCAGCTGAGGCCACCAACTCCACCAATGCCTGCAAAGGGACCAGTGTGCAGGAACACCTCATGACCAAGGGGTCCCTCACCACAATGTCCAGGCTGAACCTAGAGCTCCGCCCGGAGTCAGCCCGGACAGCACAGCTGCTTCTGCGGCCTTGCCTTGGTGTGGGAAGGCCTGATGGCCACTCAGGACAGATGCTAAGCTGGGTTAGGTGAAGACCCCTTGGGCGACTGGTCCCCAGCTTCCGGATGCCCTGCCCCAGCAAGAACACCACAAAGTCGTTCCCTGAGCTCCAAGCTGCTTTCTCAGCTCTCGACAGCAGATGGGTTCCCCGGGGAGGCTGAGAGAAGCAGAGTCAGCGCTAACTCCAAGCCAAGGATGGAAACCTCCAATCGCGGTTCCCTCTCCTCCTGCACCCACTGGAGGAAGGCTGCTGGGAGGGACTTCTCTACGTAGCTGCTGACACAGCTCAGTCAGGATGGTCTGCCCATACTGTCCACAGAAGGAACCCAGGATCCGTGGGCAGCCCTAGGACTCTCACTCACTGGTCCTGGTGGACAACAGAGGAGCCAGGCATGTGGGTAACAGGTTAGGGAGGGGGCCAGTCAGACGGGACAGCCTGCAGTTGTACAAGCAGGGCCTGTCCTCCCTACTGAGTGTCAGAGGCACCACGGCCCTAAAAGTGACATTCCCAAGAGATTATTCTCCCCAAGAGGTCCTGGCCTCTGACCTCACTCCGCAAGGTTATGGCAAATTTTCTAGTTCCAATTAGGGCAGCTCAATGACACCTCAAGCAAAAACTCGATTTGTGGCAGTTTCTGCAGCACAAATCAACACACACGTCCAGCTACAGGGCAAGGAGAGGATGGAACTGAGGCTGTGCGATGTCTAACCTCTCTCCCTCCACCCCCCAACTCATCTGCCAGCGCCAAGTGAAATGCTAAGAAGAGACCCAGCAAAGGCAGAGGTTCTTCCCTGGCCCCACCCTACACCTGCTCCCAGGATGGTGCACGAGTTATGTGAAAGCCAGACAGACAGACATGGGATCCCTGCTGATTCGCAACCTCACAACTATCCTGTATCTGTTTTACCCATGAAGTTACCATTCAATTAGGACAGTTCCGACTGGACTCTCATCAGTGCAGGGCCCACCTTCCCCGCTCTCTCAGGAGGATCTCTGCAGGGGCCAGGAGTTCCCGCCAGGGCAGCCATTGCTGCTGCTGCTGCTCCAGGCTCTGAGACTCCAAGACCCTCTGCTGAGGATCGGTGTCATCAGCAGCTCCTGCTCATCCAGCCACTTGTACCAACTGCAACAGACGCCTCCCATAAATCAATCTTGTCTTTACAAAAAACAAAAATTACAAGAAAACCAACTTACTTCACTGCCCTCTTTTTTTGCCCTCAGCTCCTACACAGACAGCAGAAGACAGAGAGTGTTGGAGAGGAGAGAAGAGGAGAGGAGAGGAGAGGAGAGGAGAGGAGAGGAGAGGAGAGGAGAGGAGAGGAGAGGAGAGGAGAAGAGAGGAAGAGAATCGGGTATCAGGTACCAGCAAACCAAATTCCTCTTGCTCCGTTACCACACACACTAGTCAGAGGCTGCCCAAACAACAAATGAGGCCCAAGTTCCCACTGTGAATTCTGAGGGACAATGGCTGTTCTCAGGAGCCAGGGCACCAAAGACAATACTTTAGGGCCCCAGTGTTTCCCAAAGTGTGGTACGCGTACCCCAGGGGTACTGGAAGAGTTTGGTGGGGGTACGCGTTGCACCGGAGTTTGGTGGGGATATGCACTGCACCGTGCTTAGCTGCGCCTAATTCTACGTTCTCATGAGTCAAGTCAAGACAGTCTTGTGAGGCATGAGATGGTCTGGTGTGCAAATAAATGTTATTTATAACATAACTTTTATTTATATTTTATAATGAATAATTTTGTTTTTCATTTATTATTATTTTGTGTATGTACCAAAAAAAGAAAAATAAATATATTTCGATTGTTATTAAAATACATCCTTTTTTTTTTTTTTGACGAGGGGTACTCAGCGTTACGAAAATTATAGAAGGGGTACACATATGTCAAAAGTTTGGGAAACACTGCTTTAGGCCAACTTTTTCTTTCTTAATTTTTGCTGAACAAAATGTAGGATGGTGCCAGGTGAAGAAATTAGGCAATGAATGGGCCTGAACAAGTTTCAATGAATGAATCACATTCTACTTCCATGGCCCCGAATTTTCAAAAGACTATTGTGAGTGGAGGGGTTGGAGAACTTGCAAGGTGTGGGAGTAGGAAGGTGAGAGAAATTAAGGACATTGTTGCAGATGAAAAGTGTCACAAAACAAAATTCTTGAAGGATGGACTATGTGGGTTTCTTTTGTTTTAACAGCACACATAACATCAAGCCTGACACACAGTAGGTGCTCATAAATATGATGAAACGTCCTGGCCAGTGTGGCTCAGTTGGTTGGAGCATCATCCTGAACACCAGAAGGTGGCAGGTTTGATTCCCAGTTAGGGCACATGCCCAGGTTTCATTTTCCTGGAGTGGAATATCATAGGCTGCCTCAAGCACGCTCCCTACTGGGGATCAAGCCCGTAACTCTGCATGTGCCTTGTCTGGGAATCATGGGAATCAACCTGCTACCCTCTGGTATACCGGACGATACTCCAAACGGAGCCACACAGACCTGGGTCATCGATGTTTCTTTCTCTCTACCTTCTTCTCTCTAAAATCAATTAAATATAATAATATTGCCAAAACCAGTTTGGCTCAGTGGACAGAGCGTCGGTCTGCGGACTTAAGGGTCCCAGGTTTGATTCCGGTCAAGGGCATGCACATTGGTTGCGGGCACATCCCCTAGCTCTCTATCCCTCTCCCTTCCTCTCTGAAAAATCAATAAAAATATATTAAAAAAATAAAAATAATAATATCCCTCCTTAAAACATAAATGTGATGAAGTAAGCCTGAAACATAGGCCTGGTTAGGTCTGGCAAGTAAATGGGGCAGTTGAAAGCTTAAAAGCACACCCATCTGCCAGATGGTGCAGATCCCCGAAGAGAACCACAGCCCAGCAGAGCAGACACCTCACTCTCCCAGATATGTTCCTTCTGCCCACAGGTGTAGAGACAAACCGCAAGTCCTGGAGCTACCTTGTGACCCTGTGTTGTGTCACCGAACCCATTTCCTCCGGCGCAATGGAGAGAACAGTGTCCCTCTCCCAGGGCCAGGGCTGTTGGGAGGAGGATGCATGTGAGACTCTTAGCAAACTGGCTCAGAGCAAGCACTCAATGAATGGTCAAAGGGCAGGGAAGCCCCTGCCCCTCCAAGTCCCTATAAAAGAAGTGGATTCTTCAATGGAAACCTTTAGGTACTATTCACGAACTCCTTTTGCTTCCATTCTTCAGTGTCCCTCATTTGGAGAGAATTCTGAATTGGACAATTGCTATGGTCTGAATGTTTGCGTCAACCTAAATTCCGTGTTGAAATCCTAATCCCCAAGTGGTGGTATGGAGAGGTGGTGCTTTGGGAGATAAGGCCATGAGGGTAGAGACTCTCATGATTGGGATGAGTGCCCCTTTAAAGGAGGCTCCTGAGAGCTTCCTTGACCCTTGCATCACGTGAGGACACAGTGAGAAATCTGCAACCGGAAGGGGGCCTTCATCAGAACCTGACCATGTGGGCACCCTGATCTTGGACTTCCAGTTTCCAGAACTGGGAGAAATAAACCTCCTCGTTTACGAGCCACCTAGTCTGTGGGATTTTGATATAGCAGCCCTAACAGTCTAAAACACCTTTCACTAGTATCCTAGAAAAAGGACTAGTCACACCTAATGCCCTGTGTCCTGTCAACAACCCTAACCTTGTATTCTCTCTCTGAAGACGGGCTTCCAAAGCCACAAAAATGGAGGGAGAGACCACCACCATCCAAAAAAAATCAGCACCGAGTTTAAACCCCAAACCAGGCAAACTATAGCCCCTTAAAACGACTGCCCCTCAGAACAAAGCATCTTAAAGCCCAAATGCCCTCCCTTTCACCTCACAGCCTCATTCAGGAAAGGGGAAAAGTGGTTCCGTTGTGGAGCGGGGGAGGGGACAGCCCGAGGACAGCTGACAAAGAAACCAGAGTTCCTTTTAAAAACCAGCTGAAAATACTAGAGGTTCGGAAACTGGCATCATTAATCACCAGTCTTCTGAGAAGCTCCGAGAGCGGTTTGATGACTAGGAAAGCAGCCAGGACGACAGAGGCCACCCACGCCCTCCCCGGTGCCTGGGACGCTTCTGACAGAGCCACCTGAAGGGGACACACGCAGAGCTATGAATAGAAGGCAAGAGACTTGTAAACCAACGCCAGTCAAGATTCCAAGTTAGTGTTTCCAGGAGGGCTCACGTTACACACCTCCAGAGGGATGACAGTACAATAGAAGGATTTAAGCCAGTCAGTGACTCAGGATTACAGCTCACCGTGACAGCCTGTCTAGGGCCTGCCTAGAGCCATAAGTCCGGCACACACCCGCCCAGAGGGATAGCCCGTTTCTGAATGGCAGGGAGAGAATGCTGGCCCATGCTTACATGGACTCTCTTAAGAGACCCAGAGTCCTGGAAGGTTTGGCTGGAGAACTTAGTGCCTGAAATAGAGAACGATTATTACCTCATCATCCCAACTGGATAACGGACTCCAGAGTAAACGCCAAATCTGACCATTTCTGGATCAAAGCGCCAGGCAGGGGTGTGGGAAGTAGGAACGGGTCAGCAGAGAAGCAGTAGACTGCTATTGGGATCGACTCCCAGGATTCTCACACAGTGGGTTTCTTTTTTTTAATCCTCACCAGAGGATTTTTTTTTTAATTGACTTTACAGAGAGAGAGGAAGAAAGTGCTGTAAGAGAGAAATATTGTACGCATCCCAACCCACAACCTTTTGGTGTACGAGAGAATATGCTAACCAACCAACCGAGCCACCGGCCAGAATGCACACAGTGGGTTTCCCAGGTGCATCTCCCCACCTTACCCAACACTGGAGTCTTCAGGGACTGTGACTAACCATCAAGAGGAGAAACAACCTGAATCTATCCACATAACTCTATGTTAACATACCTAGAGGAAATGTTTGCTTCAAAGGCAGTGGCCTTGGAGAGACAGCTAATTCTAGGACTGGGACAGGAAATATACAAGGTGAGCCTGGAGCATCTCATAGTGCCGAAAAGTAAGGAAGTGCTCAAAAACTGAAAACCAAAAGCCCTCACTATAGTTCTAACCGGTTTGGCTCTGTGGATGGAGCTTCAGCCTGCGGACTCAAGGGTCCCGGGTTTGATTCCGGTCAAGGGCATGTGCCTTGGTTGTGGACACATCCCGGGTGGGGAGTGTGCAGGAGGCAGCTGATTGATGTTTCTAACTCTCTATCCCTCTCCCTCCTCTCTGTAAAAAAAAAAAAAAAATCAATAAAATATATTAAAAAAATAAAAAACCTCACTAAGAAGGGGGTTAGTCAAAGACCTGAAAGACTTCCCGATGACCAAAGCTGGGACAACTTGAGCAATGAAGTAAAGTAGTATTGGATTATAAACCCAAGTGTAAAATAAATACCCATGAGTCCATACTGATGTAAATAACTGGGCATGCAAACAGGGAGAACAGACAAACCTCTTGTGTACAAGAATGCCAAATAACCCACGTCAACACTCGGCCCTTACGGAGAGGAGCATAGCGCACCCCTCGTCACCTGTGGGCTGCACGTAGTGACTTCCATCCAAAGAGGAAGGGGAGGAGAGACAGCAGCTTTAGTGAAGCACCGGCCAAGCACCACTCCAGCCAGGTGACTAAGGCCGGCATTCAGTGATAAAGCTCGTTGACTGTATTTACCCGTGACAGGACATGATTAGAAAGGCACTTTACCTTTGCTCTTCCTCCCAAGAAACTCATAGTCATAACCCAATGAAATCGTGAGAAAAAATATCAGACAAATCCCAATTGAGAGGCACACTACAAAATATCAGACTGGTACTCCTCAAAACTGTCAAGGTCATAAGAAAAAAACAAGGAAAATCACCCTGGCCGGTGTGGGTCAGTTGGTTGGACCTCCCGTGCCCCAGCCTTTTGAAATTGAGCCAGGCCAGGGCTCATGCCCAGGCTGGGGCTCGGTCCTTGGTGGAGGGCATGCAAGAGGCAGCTGATTGATGAGGTTGTGCTCTCACACTGATGTCTCTCTCTCTCCCTGTCTCTAAAAATCAATGCAAATATTAAAACAAAACAAAACAATAAGTCTAAGAAACTGTCACAGCCAAGAGGAACTGAAGGAGATATGACAGCTAAATGAGTCCTGGAACAGAAAAAGGACATTAGATAAAAACTAAGGAAATCTGAATAAAGTTTGGACTTTAATTAATAACATACCAACAGTGGTTCGGCAATTGTGACAAATGTACAATACTAATGTCAGATGTTAATAACAGTGGAAACTGGGCACAGGGGTTTGTGAGAAAACTGCATTACCTTCATAATTTTCCTAAAACTATTCTGAAATTAAACTATTATTCATGAAATAAAAAAAGAAAGGAAGGAAGGAAGGAAGGAAGGAAGGAAGGAAGGAAGGAAGGAAGAAAGAGGCAGCCCTGGCCAGGTGGCTCAGCTGGTTTGAGCTGGAGTGTCGTCCTGTGCACCAAAAGGTAGCAGACTTGATTCCCAGTCAGGGCACATACCTAGGTTGTGGGTTCAATCCTTGGTTAGGGCATATACAGGAGGCAACCAATCGATGTTTCTCTTTCACAATGATGCTTTTCTCTCCCTTCCCCTCTCTCTAAAATCAATAAAAACATATCCTCGGGTGAGGACTAAGAAGAAAAAAAAAAAAAAGAGGCAGGAGCTCATTTTGTGACAAAAAGAGATGCAAAGGCTCCAGTTACCATACACTCATGTTCATAAAGACGAGTTAATCTTACAGGGAGCTGGGCCGAGGGGTAAGCAGAGAGGGCTTGGTGGGAGCCCTAGCAATAGTCAAGGTGAGCAGCCCAGCCAGCATGGCTCCGTGGTTGAGCATCTACCTATGAATGAGGTGGTCATAGTTCTATTCCTAACAATAGAACATGCCTGAGTTGCAGGATCAATCCCCAGTAGGGGGCGTGCAGGTGGCAGCCGATCAGTGATTCTCTCATCATTAAAGTTTCTATCTATCTCTCCTTCTCCCTTCTGCTCTGAAATCAATCTATCTAGATAGATATAGACATATATATAGTGAGATACATATACATATAAACATACACATACATATACAAAGTCGAGGTGAGCAGAGAATAACACACAAATCCTGCAGGTACATGGCAGGGAGTTTGAGGCCACATCGGAGGGTTACGGCTGCTGGTGCCTAAGTGCACCCTCTCAGGAATGAGCCTTATGCAGATGTGAAAGTAGCACCCACAGACCAGAGTTAAACTCACTTCCACTGACCCTTGCTAAGTCCTGGCCCGGGTCACTGCTGCCTCACCACACGCAGCTGCAGAAGCACAGTGAGCAGACCACATGGTGTAGAAGTTAGTCAACAGGACCGTGGAGAGTCGAAGCCGCGCCAGCCTTCTCCTGTGAACCTTCCACTGGCAATGGAGGTAAGGAAAGCCCCACCTTCTGGGTTAGTTTGTGACCTGCCCCGCCTCCTCCCCTTCTCCTCTGTCATCTGTATTAACATTCATCCTGTTTACCTGTTTGCTCTTCTATCCGTGAGCAGCCTTCTGTGGATGGACCGAAGAAATGGCATGGGCTTTGGGATCAGATGGATGTGTGAATTCCAGGTCATCACATCCAAGGTGTGTGGACTTAGGAAGTGTGTTAAATGAAATGGGTAGGCATTTGCTTCAAGGGCAGATGGGAATGTCTGGCCCTAAACAGCCACACTGGGAGTGACAATACTGAGCACCATGGCAGGTCTGAACACACAACATGATCGGCACTCCTATAGGGCTCCGCACAGGACATGAACACAGGACATGATCGGCACCCTACAGGGCTCCGCACAGGACAGGAGGTAGACAAGGGGGAATTTGAGGGAAGCAAAGGGAGGAAGAAAGCCCTTAGCCTACCTCAGGGAGGGGAGGCTTCATGGAGCAGTGACACTCTAACTGATGAGAGAAAGGAGGAGGTGGGGCTCCCGGGCAGGTGAAGTGGAGGAGAGCCTTCCAGGCAAAGGGAAGAGCACAGAGGCGGGCAAGGTGGGGCTGTGCCCACAGGAATTCCAGCACAGACTTTGGTCCTGTCCGCTGCCCTGCCACTTACTGTGGAGCTCCCACGATGACAGTATTAACGCAGTACCTTCCTCACGGAGCTATTGTGAAGACCAGAGGAGTCAATACATGGGAACGGCTCTAGAGGGCCTTGCACATCCTATATAATAAAAGCCTAATATGCAAATTGTCCCCTGAACCAGGAGTTCGACCAGGCGGTGGGGCCGGGTGGCCAGTGGCAGCGGCAGCAGGAAGCCAGGGGAAGGGAGGCCCCGGCTGGCAGTTACTAGGGACCCTACCCGTGCACAAATTTCGTGCACTGGGCCTCGAGAATGAAATAAAGCTCAAACAGTTTAGCTTTTACTTGAATTGTTGTTTCTATATACAGGAGATGAGGACATTTACTCAGAAAACGAATCTCTTATTATAGCAAGCTATTAATGCAGAGGACATCCTAAGAAATATTCTAATTCTCCTCTGCCAAGGCTCTTCAAGTTACTCTTACCTGGATTTGGGACATCCTAATTTACAAATCCTACTGGAAACAGCCCTTCTCAAATGGCCTCAACAAATGTAACCCAGACCCAAGTTAGGGGGGAAAATGCCAAACTCTAGGAATCTGGGCATCGAACCCAAAGAAGTTTGCTGTAACCAAAATATTGTCCTCAAGTTTCCTGTTTTAGCTATATTCATGCAAACTTTGCATTCCAATTTATAATAGATCCAGGACTGTTTTATTTATTTTAAAAAATATATATTTTATTGATATTTTACAGAGAGGAAGGGAGAGAGATAGAGAGCTAGAAACGTCAATGAGAGAGGAACATTGACCAGCTGCCTCTTGCACACCCCCCACCGGGGATGTGCCCGCAGCCAATGTACATGCCGCCCTTGACCGGAATCGAACCTGGGACCTTTCAGTCTTCAGACTGACGCTCCACCACTGAGCCAAACCGGTTTCGGCGATCCAGGACTGTTTTAATATGGAGATGTTTAAAACTGAGTAAGATTGGTCCTGGCTGGGTAGCTCACTTAGTTAGAGCAGCATACCGCTATGCCAAGATTGGGGTTCAATCCCTGGTCAGGGCACATACAAGAATCAACCAATGAATGCATAAATAAGTAGAACAACAAACTGATGTTTCTCTCCCTCCCTCTCTTCCAAATTAATAAACAAACAAACAAACAAAACAAAAGTAAGACTGAAGTGCCTACAAGATGCAAGGTCTCATCTGGTCTAAGGCTCTGAGTATCCACAGTACATGACCCCAGTAGGACCCAAGAACCACAGTGGGAGAAACATAAGCATGGTCTTAGTTAACAATGTATTCTGTAAACCGGGAATACAACCCACAGCAGTTCTGTTTAAAGCTATGAAACAAGAAAATATGTGAAACCATCCAGCAAAGGATTAGCATCACAGTTACACTTGTTACAAATGTTGAATCAGAATCGTAGGGATGGATTATCCTGTACCTTCAAAATCCCACGGACCTGTCCTGGCAGGTAAGGATCAGTTGGTTAGAGCGTTGTCCCATGCACTGAAGGGTCACAGGTCTGATTCCTGGTCAGGGCATTTACCCAGGTTGCAGGCTTGGTCCCAGTCAGGGCTCCTTCTAGAGGCAACCAATTAATGTTTCTCTCTCACATCACATCAATGTTTCTCTCCCTCTCCTTTCCTCTCTCTCTGGAATCCATAAAAAAAACCATATCCTGGGGTGAGGATTAAAAAAATAACCACCCCACGGACCCACAAGTTTGCTATTTTATTGAGTATCTATTCTGTGCCAGGAACTGGATTAGCTGCTTTACCTCTTGTTTCTGATTCTGCAAGATATTTTGTATCCTCCTGACACTAGAAGAGACAGAGGCTCAGCAAAGTCAACTAACAGGCCCAAGGCCATGCAACTGGTAAATGGGGGCGTCCAGAAGACAACTCAGGTCTGACTACTCTACATCTCTTGTGCCTTCCACCCCATCACACTGCCTCTGTTTACAGGGCAAGGGTTAGAAGAAGAAAGTTCTTTCTAACAAGTGCTTGCTTGTTTAGGCTGAATTAAATTTATGTAAATCTTGTTCTCTTTCCATGTAAACTCTAGTGAAAAGAGCTCTGGTGGAGAGCTGCATTCTTCCCACTTACAAGCAGTGGCAGCACCAAAGGGGAGTCAGGGGGCTGAGCAGAAGCCAGCTCTGCTGGTTCCCCATGCCCTTGACTCTGTCTAGAGCAGTGGTTCCCAGCCTTTCTGTGGCCGTGCCCCATCTAGGCATCTCTAAAATCCTGATGTCCCCAAATACTGATGCACCCCCCCCCCCCGACATATAATTCTTACTCTTCAAAAAGTGAACTCCTAGTCATATGGCAGAAGCCTAAAAGGCCATTAATGTGCTCTAAACAAGCTTCCAAAGAACATGGCATCCACGAAAGAGAAAAATAAAAGAACGAAAGGACAGTTGAAGTACTAAGGAAAAAAAAAATCACTAAGAAATTGTTAAAAAAAAAAAAATATATATATATATATATATATATATGAAGTGATATGAAAAATAGCAAATAAAGTTTCGAAACATATAAGAGAACTGAAATGTATAAATATGTCACAATATATATATATTTATATACTGTATATGAGGCCACTAGAACCATAAGAAATGCAAAAAATTCACTGTTAATAATTCATTCTCGAATTGCCCCTCTTTAAAACCCAAACTGCCCCCGTGTGGGACGTGTGCCCCACATTGGGAACCACTGGTCTCTAGGGACCCCCCGGGGCCACTCACTTTTACTTTCATTTTCTAGCCATCATGACTTTCAGGTTCCTATAAAATTGATGGCATGCAGATGTCAGCAAACTCATTGCCCATACAGAGTAGTGGCATAGGTCTCATAACGGCCCATGGTCTCCACAGGCAGAAGAAAAGGTGGTCAAGAAAGAGGCTAGGAGGGTGGGGTAGGAGAGAGGACGAAAACCAGAAGCAGAGGATCCCAATGATGCAGAATGCTAAAGGGTCTGTATCTGGGCCATTGGCTGCTCACTTTGCATGTTCATTCCTGAAACACAGACCACAGGAGGGCCCACTATTAGGGAAGACGAGGCACATTTAATCCCAAGTCCCGGTTCTACCACTTTCTAATCGTATGTTCCAAGGCAAACTACGTAAATTCTTTCAGTGGCATCTCTGAAGTGGAGGTGCAAATCCCACTACCTCCCAGGACTCTTAATGAGGAAAAGAACATGTGTGAAAAGAACTTTGCAACTGGAATAGAACTTCTGAAAATTAGTTGTCTCCACCCTTCAGTAGAATAAAGGTAGGAAGAGGCAAGAGGGGCGAGGAATGGCATCACAGAAGAGGGGCTTCTGTCCCACACGGAGTCCTCTCTTTCTGCCAAGCAGTGTCAGAGCTCTTGGGATTTCTCAATGCCCCAAGTGGCTGCCTAACCACCCAGAGCACTGGTGCTTTCTTGTCTCTCTGAAAGGGGCAGCTTCTCCTTCAAAAGCCTACTCCAGAATCGGAGCTGGGAGAACAGGTCCAGACAACGAAGGTCCCCTCGGAAGACTGGCCAGCTTCATCCTGAGACTCCCAGAGCTCCAGAAACCACAGCCTACTACTAAGGAGGTAAGTTTGGTCAGGAGGCCCGGCGAGCAGTCAGGCCTCTCAGAGGCACAGGCTGACCAGATTAAGAGAAACTAGGTTGCCTGCAGAAGTCTCCAGTGACCCTCCAAAGAAGCCCAGACGGATAGAGAGCTTGTGATCTGACTGTTGATCCTAATAAGGAAGGTGTTTTTATTGTCCAATGAAAAGCGAAATAAGTGCATCCAAGGACTAGCTCAAAAGTTTGTGGGAATCAGACACCGGCGAAGTCCAGAAGCAGTCAGATCTCAAGGCAAACAAACCCCCCAAACAAACAACAAGTCCTTGTAAGCAGCATCCAAGGGCAGTACAGATAGCCCAGAACACTGAAGAAATCCCCAAAGATTGCATGGCCTTCCCTCCCTTCCTTCGCTGTAGATAGCTGGGGTCAGCCGCGGCCTCAGAGTCAGGCTGCTCTCATTAAGGTACAGTCTCTGGCCTGTACTTTGGTCACATCACAAAGAACCTCCCAGCTTGATCTGAGACAGCAGCCATTTCACATTCACACACCTACGTCCCGAGCAACAGACAAGGATCAGATGTCAGCACGGGCCGTCTCTTGGAAAGGCCGGGAGAATCAGCACTTTCTGGCATGTAACGACGTTCTTTGGGCTACAAAAAACGAGCACATTAAGAACATGCCAAAGGTGCCACTGTGATCTCAATGTAGTCTCCTGTAATTTACAAACCGTTCAAGCCCAGAAGGGACTGGAGATGTGTGGAACTAGAAGTGGCTTCTACCTGTTGATAAGGAAGGAATGTATGTGTGTGTGTTTTTCTTGGGAGGGAAAGAGGGGCTTGAAAGAGATAGCCCAGGACTCTTGAATTCCAGGCTCTTCATTTTTGTCTTTTTTTTTTTTCTCCTCCTCCCTAAAGACCAGCAGACAACAGTCCCAGGAGGAGCAGCTTGAAAACCACTCACGTGCTCTGGAAGGACAGTCCAGAGCCTGGAGCAAGGAGGGAGGAGGAGAGGAGGGAGAAGATAATGAATGGGCAGATCCACCCAGAGCTGTAGCCGGAATTGAGCAAACCTCAGCTAAAATGTTCAGAGGCAGGAAGGGAGATACGCTCATTGGATAACACCACTAGGGAACAACATAACTAGGGGGCAGGGCTGCTGGGGTCGAGGGGGCCAGACTAGAAGTCAGCTCTTTCCTACTTGAACTCTGCTGAGCAGGTCCTGGTTGGCGCCTGGCTTGAGGAAAGAGAGGAAGTAAGGAGTTGTGCGAGCCTGTGCGATGTGAGGGTCTCACCCAGGACCCCCCCAAACCCCCGCCCTTTCAGGAAACTGACATAAAATTCCTCCAGGGTTGGAGAGACAACTGTTTTCGTGGGAAGGGGGAGAGGAAACGGCGACAGACAGCACTCCTCACCACCTCTAAAAGAAGGGAGACGGGCTCCTTCACACCTGGCAAAGATTCCTCCAATGCTGGAGCGGAACTTAGGGTCTCCCCCTCCCACAACTGGACCGGACAGGCCAGAGGGGAGCCAGGAGCGTGTCCCAAGGCGCACGAAAGGCAGGTAAGGGAAGGGAAGAGGAGCTCCCCTTCTTGGCCTGATGCCTGGGGAACTCCTTAAGAGGGGGCTACGGGTCGGGGGAGGGGTCAGTCTCCCTCTAAGCCGGAATGGGCGGGAGGAAGGGCTACCCCGAAGACACCTGAACGCGAGCGGGACATTGGGTCCCGGGACGGGGACACTCACGGCGGCTCTGGGGCGGCGGCGTTACTTGGGGCCAAGGCTCGGACTGGCTCCGCTCCTCTCCCCCCCGGCGGTGTCTCCGGCCTCCACTTCCGCCTTTCAGCGGCTCCGGATCCGGATCTCCATCTCCGACCCGCCCCTCAATGCTCCGGGTGACTGACAGGGCGGAGAGACCAATGAGAGGCATTCTTGGCGGCCTCGCAGGCGGCGCCCTCGGAGGGCGCGGGAGAGGCGGGAGCGCACGCGCCAGGGACGCCGGGACTTGTAGTTCGCGGCGCTGGGAGGAGCCGGTGGCTGCCTGGGTCTTCTTGGGCGCAGGGTGGAGCCCGCTCCGGGCGAGGCGGAGCCCGGCCGGGAACTTTTTTTAAGGCCCGGCCTGCCCACCGGCTCACCTCGCGTTCCGGGCGCCTCCAGGAGAAGCGGGTGGCGGAGCGTTGGAAGAAGGCTGAAGGCTGTTGCAGAATTGGGAGAGGAAAAACATGGTGTGAATGGGGCCGCTTGGTCCGATCCTGAGCTCTCGCCAACCCGGAGAAGCCCGTCTGCACTTTCGGGCCAAGTCAGCTCTGGGAGCTGGATTATTGGGGGCATTTTGTGATGGGGAAGGTGATAGAAGCGCTGTAGGAAGGATTCTCTGGGGGCCGCTGGGTGAGATCAAAGGGAGAGCGCTCCTGCCACTGCCCAGCGGTAAACTAGGACCCTCCTCCTTTGGCTCGACTCCAAAACTCACCCGGACTACCTCCGCCTTTGCCTGCCCCCGGCACCCACACAGAACCAGCTCTTGTCTCTGATGCCAAATGCAGAGCGGGACCACTTCTGCCTTGTCTTTCTGCATCCATAAATACGGATTAGGACCACTTCTCTTTGCCCCCACCCTGTCCTCTGCATACATCAGGGCTGTTTTTTCTGCTCCCCTCCATATAGATTAGGACCACTTATCCTTGCTTCTGCCCACCCTTTACTCGCCAACAAAGACCATACCTCCTCTGCTTCTGCATCTCACCCCTTAGGACACGATTCAAAGCCTGTATGGAATCAAAGCTCACCCCAAGCCGAGGTCGGTTTGGCTCAGTGGTAGAGCATCGGTCTGCGGACTGAAAGGTCCCGGGTTCGATTCCGGCCAAGGGCATGTACATTGGTTGCGGGCACATCCCCGGTAGGGGGCGTGCAAGAGGCAGCTGGTCGATGTTTCTCTCTCATTGACGTTTCTGGCTCTCTATCTCTCTCCCTTCCTCTCTGTAAAATATCAATAAAATATTAAAAAAAAAAAAAAAAAGCTCACCCCAAAGACAGATGTGGGCATCGTTCCTATGACACCAGCCAACACCCAATCCTCGCTGAGATAACTGGCCACAGCCTGCTCACACCTATTTCCATCTGGTGTCCAGGATGCCTCTTTCCTAACAACATTCCTAACACTCAATCCCGTCCACCCCTGCGATGGTCATCAGATAAATATGAAAGCTAAAAGAGAAGAAAGGGCTTAGGAGAGCAAAGAGGATGGAGCAGAGTAGGGTTCCTAGCAGTTCTTGGCTGGTGACAAGACCTTCCCCCAGGCCCTGCTGAACCTGGCCTGCAAGGGGCACAGGCTCCATCGGGGGGGTGGGGGGGTTCCATGGCCACCTTTCCAGGCTTGGAGGTGAGGCTCAGCCTGGACTCTGTCCCCCACATACTGTGTCTGAATCTATGGTTGTACCTGGGGGAGGGAGAGGGGGGGAATAATGCCCATAGTGACTCATTAAGATTTCTGCCTCATCCCTGGGGCCCCTGTGGCGTGAACATGGTACCAAGTGAATTAATTGGTTGGCGCCTTTGCCCTTTCTAGACACAGCAACTGGGCCCTGGGGTATGGTGGGGGAGTGACTGCAGCGTAGTTCCTCCAAAGCCCTGGGGCTCTGCAACTAATCTCTAGAAACAGCCGGAGACAACAACTACAAAAATAAAGAATTTTATTTCCTATCCCAAAGTGTTGAGTGGTAAAGGAGCACTGGAGACCAGGGTGAGATGGAGAGGTCGGGGCTCCGAGGGAGACCACGTTGGTAAAGGGGAGAGCAGGCTTGGCTGAAGCCTGGAGGCAGGGGAGGGGCAGGAGTACCCCCGGAACTGTTTCAAGTTGTTGGCAACAGAAGAGACCACCTTCAGTGACAGCCTGCAGAGAGAAACAGAGATGTTGACAGGCCCACCACACCCAGGAACAGAAACAGACATTGCTGAGCCCAAAAGGTACCTTTGGGGGGGACACGAGATCCTGGAAACACACTCTAAGGCAAGGACTGAAAACTCACACCCCACAAAGACCAGATAAATAATCCAAATGAGGGGAGTTCGCTGAGTATCAGGAGATGGTGAAGAAATATGGAGGCTGTAAAGACGTGGATAGTATACAGTCCCCATCTCCAGAGGACATTGGCCACCCAACACCAGCTGATGATTGCCGGGTGGCATATGGATCGCCAGATCTCCCAACATTTCATAGAGAGGCTGGAATAGTCCGGTTCTTAGGCAAACTCTCCTGATTTTTAATGTTGGCAACTCATTAATGTTTTTAAAAAAAAACTGTTGAGAGCCAAAGAGTATCTGGGGGTCATCCTTTTGTTTCCTGTGTGGGCTGTGAGCCCCTCCAGCTCGGGTTGGTAGGAGGAGGCCTAAGAAGTCTTGCTTTGTTCACATGCCAGCCCGGATCTGAAACTTAGCCCTCCTGAGGCAGCATTGCTCTCAAGGTTTCCGCCAGAGAGCAGGGGCTGGGACAGAACACCTCCCAATGTCACTACACTGTCTCCGCCGTGGGATCTGCAATCTACCCCTCAGGCTGTAGACACCAAGGTCCTGCCTGCTGCGGCCTCACTCTTCATTTCCCAGGCTGGGTCTGGGGCCCTTGCCCATCCCCGCCTGCTCCCCCATCTCTACCTGCCTCCAGGTCCTGGGGAGAAGGCAGGACGTCTCATCTGCCCAGCCTGATGGGCATCGTGGTGCTCGGTCCCATGCCGGTTGGGCTCCACGGCCTGAGGTAACGCCCCTCCCAGAGGAGGAGCATAGGAGAAGGTTCGGAAAAGGAAAGAGGGTCGGAAGTGACCAGGCTTTATGAAAAAGGTCCTGAGAATCCAGAGCCAACCAGACCGGCTGGTGGCTGCCGACCCGAGGCAGGAGGCCCTGGGCTCAGCCCCTCCCTGATGGCAGGTGGCAATGCCCACCCCAGACAGGCCTGGGCCCAGGGCCAGCGTCAGTGGAATGTGTCCGACCTGGACCGGAAGCTGGGAGTCGGAAGTGAGGCCTCTGGCCCTGGGGAGGGTCCCAGAGGGTCAGGTTCTGAAGGGTAGGGGGACACCATGTAGGGTCTGAGGTCGGGGTGGGCAGCCCCCATCTCTGCCGTCCCCACGGTGGCTGGGCAGTGGACCTCTGCGAGAGTAGTATCCTGGGTGCTAGATGGCGGTCCCGACCGACAGGGAGAGATGCACGGGGGCCTCCGCTGGAGGCACGGAGGGCCTGAGGGCCGAGCGGAGCCTGTCGGGAGGCCTGGGGCACCCAGCCTGGCCTGCAGCAGGCCCATCATGTGCCGGAGCTCCTGGCTGAGCTGAGACACTTCTTGGTTGAGGCAGGAGATCTGTTGAAAACACATCAAATTGGTTCCCAGGTGTCACAACAGTCACTTCCCCTCCTGGGTGCACCCCCCTCTACAGTTTACAGAGTTCTCTCATAACCACTCTCTGCGCATGACCACTGGGAGAAGAAGGCAGGGCAGGGATCGTTTTGTCTAGATGTAAATATCCCAGCCCTTTTCCAAAGAGGATTGGGGACAGCAGCGATTGCCATCCTCCCAACACCCCACTTTTTAAAATATATATTTTTTATTGTTATTTTACAGAGAGGAAGGGAGAGAGAGAGAGCTAGAAACGTCAATGAGAGAGAAAGAGAGAAATATCCACCAGCTGCCTTTGCACACCCCCTAATGGGGATGTGCCCGCAACCAATGTGCATGCCCTTGACTGGAATCGAACCCAGGACCTTTCAGTCCGCAGACCGACGCTCTACCACTGAGCCAAACCAACACTTCACTTTTACAAGATGCAGAACAGTGTGCTCAAAGGGGTGACAGGGCTTTGAAGCGGCAGATTAGCCTTACGGTCAGTCAGGTGATCTCATCACAAGAGCTCAAGTGTTGTTCAAATGTCAGGGAGTACAGAATCAACTGAGAAACTTATACAAATGAATTCTGGGCCCTACCCCAGACCTCCCAATTTGGTGAGACCCAGGAGTGTGCATTTTACCAGGTTTTCTGGGTCCCCATAGACACTCAAGTGTGGAGCCCCTGGCCTAGAACTGTGAGCAGAAGCAGGGCTGGCCCTCAAGCTGGCCCAACAGGGGCTGGCCCCGCCCCCGGCCCCCAGCCCCGCCCCAGCCCAGGTGTTCCTCTGGGAAGCTGGATGTTTATCTGAAGGAGGGAGGGCCAACAACTCCCAAGGGCTGGGCAGCTTCGCTGTGGCGACAATTCTGAGATCCCTGGGGAGGAGGCAGAGGCAGAACCTCAGGGTAGAGCATCTGGGCTCTTCCAGATCAGCATTCAGATATTGGGCTCCAGGGCCCCCAAGGCTGAAGGCCCCTTAGCCTCCCTGTCCCCTGCCCCCCAATCAATGAGGACTTAGACTGTGCTGAGGACCAGCCAGGCACGTGTGCGCTCTCATTGCATCTTTGCAACCACAGGGGGAAGAAAGCATTATTTCCCCCATTTTTACGTGAGGAAATCAAAGTTCAGAGTGGTTGTGGGACTTGCCCGAGGTCACCCAGCTAGTGTACATATATTTATTTTATTTTATTACTTATTTCAGAGAGGAAGGGAGAGGCAGAGAGAGAAACATCAATGATGAGAATCATTGATCGACTGCCTCCTGCACACCCTCTACTGGGAGTTGAGCCCCAAACCCTGGCCCATGCCCTTGACTGGAATCAAGCAGGGGTGGGGGGACCCTTCAGTCCACAGCCCAACGCTCTATCCACTGAGCCACACCGGCTAGGGCTAGTGTGACTATTTAAATTCAGGACTCTGACTCCAATTCCTGACACGGTTTATATGATATTCCCCAAATGAAATTCTCTAAAGGTGGAAGTGAGGAACCAGCCCCAACCAACCTCCTGGTTCAGCCTGCAGACCTTTTCCATCATCTCCTCGGCTTCCGCGGCCAGCTCCTGGCTGGGCCTGGTCCCTGCAGGCAGAGCGGGGTAAAGGGAGGCGGTGAGTGCAGGGAGCATGCTGGGAAGGCAGGGAGCAAGGGGAAAGGAAGCTCTGGGGCAAGATGATGGGGAACCCAAACTCTTAGGCTGGTTTTGAGGCCCGAGGACTTCCCCAGGATCCCCCACCACCCTGGTCCTCCCAGCTCTAGGCCCGGATCTTCCTTTTGATATCTAAACGTAACTGTCATGCCTTGCCACAACTGCCTCACTCCACCCCTCAAACTCCTACCCACCCTCGACGACCCAACTCAAGAGCCCCCTCCTCTAGGAGGGAGAGGTAGGGGAGTTCTCCTTTCCTCCCTCAGGGCCCTGCTCCTGGCTCAGTTTGGTGCTCAGCGTGCTGTTCTGGAATCATTTATCTGAGCATACAGGTGTGTCTCCCCCACTAGACTGCGAGCTCACTAGGAGTGGGCCCGGGCCTGGTTTATCTGTGTCTTCCCAGCACAGCACCCAGCACATGGTAAGGCCCTTACTACATGCGGTATGGATAGATGGATGGATGGATGAATGAATGAATGAATGAAGGCAGGTGAATGGGGGACTATGAGTGGAAGTCCACTGCTGGCCCTTACCTGGGGGGGAGGCCTGAGAGCGGGGCCTCGGGTGCTCGGGCCTCCTGCTGAACTGGAATGTGGGGGCCTCTGCTGTGCTGCCGGAGTCCTCAATGCCGTCCACTATGCTGGGACAGAGGCGGGGGCCATCAGTCCCATGGGGTGAGGGGAAGGGCCAGAGCAGCGCAGGCAGAGGGTGAATGGGGGCAGCAGTGCCAGGGAGCCGGGGAGGAGCAGTGGTCAAAAGAGTGGGATGGGGTTGCCAAGCTGTGGTGGGTCAGGGCACGGGGGAAACACGGGGCAGAGACAGGCGGGAGCATCGGGGACAGAGCCCAGAGGAGGTGCCGGAAGCCAGCAGTGGTATATGGAAATGGCAATGGGAGGCTGGTGTCTCACCGAGGACTGAGGTCCGACGTTCCAAAGGTTGCCAGTGGGGGAATAAGAAGCTGAGGGGGCTTCCTGGCAGCAAAGCCCCTGGGGGGGCCCTGAGAGGAGGGGCTGTGGCCTCGGCCAGCCAAGGCAGGGGAGAGGGATGGGGACAGGGAAGGGGAAGGGGAAGAGACGAGGGCTGAGAAGGGAGGCAGCTCCTCGCCCAGAAGGCTGACCAGGGAGCCCCGGGGCCTTGCCGGGCTAAGGTTGGGCAGCAGGAGGGGCCGGCGGGGCCGGGGACCGCCTCCACGCTCCGACTCGGCCTCGGCCTCGGTGATGGACGGCAGGGTCTTGTCTGAGGAGGAGCCAAGGCTTTCGGAGCGGGGCTGTGGGCAGAGGGAGCAGCTGATGTTGCAGGGCAGTGAACAACAGGCCCCTTCATCGAGCAGCCATCTTCCCTGGCAGAGGATGCTCCCCACCTCCTCTCCCCCCCCCCACCTGCAGCAGAGGAGCCCAGGAAGGTGCCTCCACTCCTCACCTCTCCCCCATTCAACCTCAACTCCACCCAGGAAGGCCGCGTTACCTGGGAGGGCCGAGGGGATCGGGAGAAGCAGCCGAGGCCCTGTGGGGACAGAGGGGATCACCTTACTCACGCCTCCCCCCTCCATTAGTGCAACACCTCCTCGGCTCGCTCACCCGAGCACCCGTCAGTGTGGTGGGGTTTGAAAATATGGAACCTTTTTGTGGATTTGAGTCAGAGATACTCCGACTCTGACTCAGAGAAATCCTGAGTGGAAGGTCAATGTGAAAAGCAGTAAAAGACAAAGGCCACGGGCCGTGGTCGGCAAACTGCGGCTCTTGAGCCACAAGCGGCTCTTGGGCCCCTTGAGTGTGGCTCTTCCACAAAATACCACGGCCTGGGCGAGTCTGTTTTGAAGAAGTGGCGTTAGAAGAAGCCCAAGTTTAAGAAATTTGACTCTCCAAAGAAATTTCAATAGTTGTACTGTTGATATTTGGCTCTGTGGACTAATGAGTTTGCCGACCACTGGCCTAGGGTACACCCTACAGACCTAAACCAAAAGGGACTCAGGAAACATTTGGTGAGTGAGGTGCCCAGTCCAGAGAGGAAGTTGATGGATGAGAAACGCAGGAGGGGGGTTGTTCCCTTCGGGGATTCTGGAGCGAAGCTGAGGGCAGGCCAACAGGAGATGGGTTGGAACAGCTGGAAGTAAATGTGGTGAGAGATGGCCCATGGGGCTGGGTGATGGCCAGTGGGGTAGGGTCAGTGGGACTGGAAGATGTTAAATATGGAAGGGGCAATGGACAGGGGTGCCCGGGGTTGAGGGTGTTTTCGGGGTGGAAGGCAATGCATGAGGGAGGTCTGCTTTGAAGGAAGGAACCCCAGGGGAGATGGAAGCTGTAGGGGTCTACATACATTGGCGTCAGAGCCCTGGCGCAGGTTGAAGGTGAGGTCCCGGGGCAGCCCCGCCCGGAAGGCAGCCCCGTACTCAGGATAGAGCCGCAGGACCTCCGCCAGCCCCCGGCTGCTCAGCTGCTGCAGGCCACAGTAGGTCAGTGCCTTCACGTCAGCGCTGGTCTTCAGCACACAGCTCGGGCCTGCTCCCGACCCAGGCTCCTGTCCTGGCTCAATGGTGTCTGCCCCAATCAGGTCCCCCTTTCCTGTGGGCAAGGGATGGGGACAGTGAGCTGGGACCAGTGAGCCGGGGAGAGGGACCGAGAGGCTATGCCTGGTCCGTGGATTTGAGGGGTGGCCAGTGTGTCTGAAGGATGGTGGAAGGCGGGATTGGTGGAAACGATCAATGGAATCGGGAAAAGGATAGTGGAGAATGACTGGTGAAGTTGGGAGATAGTTAATGAGGGGTGTCAGTAAGGTTGGAGGAATGACCAATGGAATTGATCAACGATCAGTAAAGAATGGCCAGAGGGGCCAGTGAAAGGGTAAAGGTCAATGGAGCTGAAGGTCAATGGTGAAGAATCAATTTATTTGGGGGGCAGTCACTGAGGAAGGGTTGATGGGTTGAGGGCTGGCCAATGGGATTAGGGGAGAGTCTGAGGGGAACGATCCAGAGGGGATGGTGGTAGGGTGGAGGGTCCAAGAAAGAGTGCTCCTCAGCAGGAATTCCAGATATCCACTAAAAGCATCCCAGTCCCTGGATTCTTGGCCACCCACAAGGCCCCTGGGGAAGGTCCCAGGGTGGGTAGCGGGTGGGGGTGGTATCCTCACCCAGGATGGCCAGCACCATGTTGTCACGGAGCACCTCCAGCGAGCCTGAGCAGACGTAGTAGTGTGCCTGCAGAGCGTCCCCTCGGCGCAGCAGGTACTCGCCCGGGGCGCAGAAGGAGGCCTTGATGTGCAGGGAGAGGGCCCGCAGGCAGCCCCGGCTGGCTGCCCCAAACAGCGGCAGCTGCAGGATCTCCCGATTCAGGTGCAGAGCAATGTCCGCTCTCAGCTCCTCCGGGAAGTCACGCAGCAACTGCATAAGGGGCACGGGTCATTCGTTCGGGCCACCCTCCCCCCTCCCTGCAGCTGCTACTTGATTTCTACGAACGCGCTGAGCTGCCTCCAAGGAGGTCGCTCCAACTCGTCCTTTGCTTCGAAGTTACCCATTTCTGACCTCAATTTTACGTGAGTGTGGACCTCCCAACCCAACTGCTGGGGCGGAGACTAGGTCTTCTCCCGCCTGCCCACTGACCTTGGTTACACACCAAGTCACTCTCACGTGCCCTGGTTCCTCAACACCACAAATGCCAGGACCATCCCTGGTGGGTCAGCCTCAAACAGGAAGCCACACTAGAAGTCAGCTCTGCTTTTAAATGGCGGTGGACCTTGAGCAATCCGTTTCCTCTCTCTCTGGGCCCTCTGTCAATCGCTGGGTTACACTAGACCTTGACTATTATCTGTGACCTCCTAGAGCTAAACTTGATATTCACGGTGCCATCGGCCTTCTATGGAGGCCCTTAATCCCTGTGGCTTGTGGATGTCTTTCTTGTCCCCATTATCTCCCCTGGTTCCTCTTCTGCAGCATGCCTCTTTGGCTCTCTCCTAACTTTCCACACGCTCCCTGCGTCACAGCAACCAGCTCTGTGACTTCCCCACTCCCCAGAAGCCCAGGGCCCTACTCTGGATCCAGACCTGTATTTTCAACTACCTTCAGGGCAGAATCCACCTGGATCTCCCACAGGCACCACACTCTCATCACGGCCCCACACTGCGCTCTCATTCCGCTGCCCCCCCCCCCAACCAAGTACACTCTTCTTCCTGTCACACCCCCACCGCACCCCCTGGCTCAGCCAGAAACCTGGGAACCACTCTGAGCTCCTCGTCTGCAACCAGGACCACCAAGTCCCATGGTGCCTGCACTCAGAAATCCCTCCTAGATCCCAGGCCACTCTCCAACCTCAACATTTTGCAGGATAACACCTAAAGTTAAGACCAGCCGAAACTGGTTTGGCTCAGTGGTAGAGTGTCGGTCTGCAGACTGAAAGGTTCCGGGTTCGATTCCAGTCAAGGGCATGTACCTTGGTTGCGGGCACATCCCCGGTGGGGGGTGTGCGGGAGGCAGCTGGTCGATGTTTCTCTCTCATCCATGCTTCTAGCTCTCTATCCCTTCCTCTCTGTAAAATATCAATTAAATATATTAAAAAAAAAATAAAGTCAAGACGATCTGTGACCTGGGCCTGCCCACCCAGTCTCTCGCACTCCTCTCCCTCTCCACCCACCACGGCGCCCACACTCCGGTTCCTGAGGGCTCACGGATCCACCTTCAGTTTCCCGAGCTCACCCCACTCTTTTGTGGACCTGAGCTCCTATGGCTCTTCCTGTCTGGAATGACCTTCCGGTAGCAGGCCCATTTCCTTCTTGTCCTTCCCCGTGCCACCTCCCCTTACTCCTCTTGGCCCAGAGGGAACAAAGTGGGGGTCCCGAGTGGCAGGTACACCCCTCCAGCAGAGTCCCGCTCTCTGTGCCATGCATTTAGCTGTCTGCCTCCCCGACCCGGCTGGTGTCTCCCTGAGGGATGCGGATGTCAGTGGGTACACGCCCTGGTGAAGAACACCTCCCCTCCCCGGAGCCCATCTGCCTCCATTCCAAAGCCGGAGGGGAGAGGCCGTGTCCTCCTCCCACGCTACCTGGTTGGCGTCGATGCCGCTGTTGACAGCCCATGTGGTCTGGAAGTACTCGAGCATGCGCTGCTTGAGCGGCCGCGGCAGGCGGTGCAGGCGGATAAAGTCCTTGAGGTCCCTCATGCGGCTGTGGTAGAGCGAGCGGCGCGCGTACATGCGCTGGATGATGGCCGTCACGTTCCCGAACACCACGGCGTGCATCAGCGCTGCAGCGGGGGCGGCGGGCCGCAGGTGAGGGTGGCCACCCGCTCCCAGACCCACCCTGCCCTGGACGGGTCTCTCTGGGGTCCTGGGACGGATGGGCGGGAGAGCCAGCGGGCTCCTAACCGCCTACCTGGTGGCAGGGGCTGGCTTGGGGGGAGGATGGAGAGTGGTCCTGAGGGGGGTCAGACCTGATGCATCTCTCACTCGCCCCCGCCCCCTTCCCCAATTAGGTCATGAACTGTGTGTGGAGTCCCCCAGGGCCCGTGTGCTGTAGGCCAGAGGACACGTCTATGCCCGGATGGCCTGCTCTGGGCCCGGATCTCCCTCTCTGCGTGCTTGGCTTGGCGGCCGGCCTCACCGCCGATGAGCATGGTGCAGATGGAGAAGATCTTCTCGACGTCGGTGTTGGCGCACACGTTGCCGAAGCCCACGCTGGTGAGGCTGCTGAGCGTGAAGTAGAGCGCAGCGATGTAGGCGCTGCGCCGGCTGGGGCCGCCCGCCGAGCTGTTGACGTAGGGCACCTCCAGCCGCTTGCCCAGCTCGTGCAACCAGCCTGGAGGGCGGAAGGGTGCAGGTGGTGGAGAACTGGGCCTCCCTGGGCAGCGGGGAGGGGAGGTGTTGGCAGCGGGGAGGGGAGGTGGTGGCAGCGGGGGGGGGGGGGGGGGTGCGTGGGCAGCCTTGGCCGGAGCCTCCCCACCGTGAAGCGGTTACAGTTGCAGCTCAAGGCTACCAACTCTCTACCCTGCGGACTGTCCCGGGGCCTCTGCCTCTCTAAGAGTTTATGGAGTGCCTCCTGTGCGCAGGGTGCTGGAACTTGACCCAGCCAGACATCCTCCCTGCCCCGGTGGGAATGAGCTACTAAAAAGGAACTATAAGAAGAAACGGGGTAGGGGGGGGAGGAGGAGAGAGAATGGGAGATCATCTGCAATACTATCAACAATAAAAATGTGTTTAAAATAAAAACAAATAAATAAAAGGGAACAACAGGGTGTCTTAGGCGTCCTACTGGGCTAGGGAAAGCCAGTCCAATGGGTGGGGAGAGTTTGGACCCTGAAAAGCTCCCTTAGGACAGAGCATTTCAGCTGGGATTGCAAGGAGCAGGCAGGTCACCTAGGCCAGTGGTTGGCAAACTCATCAGTCCACCGAGCCAAATACCACCAGGACAACGATGGACATTTCCTTTGAGAGCCAAACCCTTTAAACTTAAACGTCTTCTAACGCCACGTCTTCAACATAGACTCGCCCAGGCTGTGGCATCTTGTGGGAGAGCCACACGCCAGGGGCCCACGAGCCACCTGCGACTCGCCAGCCTCAGTTTGCCGACCACGGACCCAGGCGAAGGGAGGGGAGACAGAAGGAAAAGAAAGGATTCCAGAGAGGAAACCAGGATCAAGGCCCCGAGTGAGAGAGCAGGCCAATGTGGGGGCCAGAGGAGGCCGGTGTGGCTGCGGCACAGAGGGGTGGGATAAAGAGGGGCCGGGTAGGGACCGAGAGGGCGTGCACTGAGTGCGGACTTGATGGCAGTAGGGAGCCACCAGGAGGAGCCAGGGAGGAGTTCTGTCATCCCCAGCACGCTCCCTCGTTCCACACATACCGTATTCTGATTGCCTATCACCCGTCTTGCTCCCCTAATAGGCTGTGAGGTCCCCCAAGGCAAAGCCCTCGTCTACAAATCAGTATTCCCACGCTGGATCCGGAAGGGGCTCAGTGCGTGTCGGTGGGGTGAACAGAGAAATGTGGGTGGTGGGTGGGGGTGGCGGTACAGGCGAAGGCGTCCGCGTGGGGGCCTGGGGGCCTGGGTGCTCGGGGCAGCGGATGGGGGTCGGGGAAAGCCGGGGCAGTGGCTCACCGATGTCCCAGAGCAGCGGGTCGTTGGCCTCCATCTCCCGGCGCCCGACGACATACCAGACGCAGGCCATCCAGTGGGCGAGGAGCGCAAAGGCGGACATGAGCAGCGTGAGCACCACCGCGCTGCACTGCGAGTACCGCTCCACCTTCTGCAGCAGCCGCAGCAGCCGCAGCAGCCGCACCGTCTTCAGCAGGTGCACCAGCGACGTCTGCGGGAGGGGGTGGGGGAGGCTGTCAGAAGCACAACCCTCAGAGCCTCCGGGGGGGCCCCGTCCCGCCCCCATCCGAGGCCCTGGGGCCAGGGGAAGCTGCAGCAGGACGAACACCTCTGCTCTGTTGGAGGGATGGCCAGGAAATGCAGGAGATGGGAGGATAGTACCAAAACGAATAATGGCCAACACTTTGTAAGTACTTAACATGTGTCAGGACTACGCTATGTTTTGTAATCCTCATTTAAAAAGTTAAGCTTTCAGCCGAAACCGGTGTGGCCCAGTGGATAGAGTGTCGGCCTGCGGACTGAAAGGTCCCAGGTTCGATTCCCGTCAATGGCAGGTACCTTGGTTGCGGGCACATCCCCAGTGGGGGGTGTGCAGGAGGCAGCTGATTAGTGATTCTCTATCATCGATGTTTCTAACTCTCTATCCCTCTCTCTTCCTCTCTGTAAAAATCAATAAAGTATATATTTTTAAAAATAAATAAAAAGTTAAGCTTTCAGCCGAAACCGGTTTGGCTCAGTGGTAGAGCGTCGGTCTGCGGACTGAAAAGTCCCAGGTTTGATTCCGGTCAAGGGCATGTACCTTGGCTGCGGGCACATCCCCAGTAGGGGTGTGCGGGAGGCAGCTGTTTCTCTTTCATCGATGGTTCTAACTCTCTATCCCTCTCTCTTCCTCTCTGCAAAAATCAATTAAAAATATTCAAACAGAGTTAAGCTTTCAGTCCAGCTATCGTCATGGTTCCCAATTGGCAGGTAAATAAACGAAGGCCCAGAGAGGTGAGTGACTTGCTCAAGGTCACAGACCAAGGAAATGGCGGCTGGGACTCAGATCTGGGCTCCCACCGAAGTCCATTTTGGGTCATGCTGCCTCAGCACCGTGGGCTGGGGAACAGTAAGTCCTGGCCCAAGGCAGGGGGACAGACAGAGTGACCTCTGGGCCCGCCCCGAGCCCCTAGCGTCCGAGCACAATTACCTGGGCAAGAGTGGTTGCCAGTGACGACAGCGGTTGTGGAGGGACAGAGGAATGCGTGGTAGAGTGGGAACGGGCTAGGTAGGACTGGGCAAGGTTTAGGCTCGGGGCCCTTTCCTCTTGTGGGTGGCTGCCAATGAAACGTTGAGGGAAGTGCCGAAACCGGTTTGGCTCAATGGATAGAGCGTCGGCCTGCGGACTGAAAGGTCCCGGGTTCGATTCCGGTCAAGGGCATGTACCTTAGTTGCGGGCACATCCCCAGTGGGGGATGTGCAAGAGGCAGCTGGTCTATGTTTCTAACTCTCTATCCCTCTCAATTCCTCTCTGTGTAAAATCAATAAAATATATATATATATATTTTTAAAATAAATCTTTATTGTTCATATTATTACAAATGTTCCTCATCCCCCCCCCCCCGCCATTGCTCCCCTACACCAAGTTTAATAAAATATATTTTTAAAAATTAAAAAAGAAATGTTGAGGGAAGAAGATCAGGGACTGAGGGGGCCTGGACTTCAAGATTTCCACCCTCGTGGGGCTCGGTGGGGGTTTGTGGAGCCAGTGGCCCCTTGTCAGGCTCCTGTAAGTGTTGGCTAATGTTACCACCACTACTGCTTCCATTTGGTTATTAATGCCTCAGTTGCTCTCCCAACCTTGGAGATGCGGAGCAGGTGGAGGATTACCTTCTCACCACTAGGGCGGGGCTCTGGGACAGGGCGTGGGTAGCCTGGTCTGAAGGCCCTCACTGTCCTCCAGGGGCCTCCGGCAGCATCCCTGTAGCCCCGGCCCTACAGGCTCCTGAACAACCTCATCCATCCTCTCTCATCTCAGCTGACAGAGGTGGCCCTGAGCCCCCATATGGGCCCTCTCCAGGGCTTAATGCCTGCCCTCACCCCCCAGAGCTCCTGACTTCAGTCCTCCAGGACTTCCCCCAGTCACTGTCTCTGGGCCCACTCCCTTGGGACCCTCCTCTTCCTCTCCTAGGACCTGGCTCCTTCAGTTCCACCGCTCTGCCGGAGCCTCCTCATCCTCTCCCTCCTCCCTCCAGTCCCAGCATTGCTCCTCACCCGCCTGTATCCCAGACCATCCACTCGGGTACCCTGGTTTCCTGGGAAGCAGGGTGCGATGTTGAGAAGAATACCAGACTAGGAGTCTGGAGACCTGGCTCCAATCTCCTGCCTGTTACTGCTAGCTGCGTGACCTTCAGCGAGCCGCTTAACCTCTCTGAGCCTCCGTATCCATCTCTGGAAAAGGGGGCTAAGAGGACCCGTCCTGAAGCATGACTGTGAGGTCCCTATGTGACCACGGCGTGTGAAAGAACTCAGGAAACTGTCAAGTGCTCCTGACGCTACCAGAGGAGGGGGGCTGCCCGGGAGGAGGGACAAGGGGCTCTCTGTAGCTCTCTCTTTCCCCGCGGGCAGCTGTCTGCCCAGCTGGCGCAGTCTAGTGGGTGCAGGGGACGGGGAGCGGCTGGGAGCTCTTCCTGCAATGGCCCAAGCCTCAGGGCAGACACACACATGCACGTGTGTGGGAGCGTGCATACACGTGCACACAGCCAGGAGGAGAGGCCCACAGCTTGTTGGCAGCTAGTTAAATCCGGCTGCGTGTAGGTGGTTTCCCGCTATAGCCAAGTGTGGCAGAGAGAGGAGCTCGCAGGGGAACCGATTTCCACGTCCCCGCCCAAACCAAGGGGTCTGGGGACAGAGGGTGAGACAGAGGGTGGGACAGAGGGTGGGACTGACTCCCTCCCCCTGGACCTGCTCTCTGCTGGCCGGGTGCAGCGCTGACCATTCAAGGGCATCCCTTGCAGCCCCTAGGGAGCTGGGAGGACACAGGTCTTAGCTCTCTGCCTCCAAACTCACCCCACAACCCCTCCCTCCTTGCCTGGGCTTGCTATGCTTCCCCCAAATGCTCTCTCTCTTCATCTCCGGCCAGCCAAAACCTACCCTTTGTCTAGGGCAGCCGTGGGCAAACTACGGCCCACGGGCCAAGTCCGGCCCGTTCGGCTGTTCTATCCGGCCCGCGGAGCAGAAAGAGCGGAGGGTTCTCTTGCTCTCCCCTCCGCTCCTTCACCAGCAGCCCAAGATGAGAGTGCCAGCATGGCCAGGTTGCTTTTGTGCCGGCCCTCCAGTCCAGTGTAAGAACCCACTGTGGCCCTCGAGTCAAAAGTTTGCCCACCCCTGGTCTAGGGCCTAGCTCTCCTCTCAACTCCCTCAGGGACCCTTCCCAGGCCACCCTCGCCCCTGCCCAACTGGGGTGCTTTGACCTCCCCAGCACCGGCAAGATTTTAGATCCTTTTTACCCGTGCCCCGTCCCAGTCTGGAGCTAGCTCCAAGGCCAGCTAGCTCCGTGCCAGCCTCCGCGCACAGTACCAGGGCCCCATGTTCCACTTGGTCCCCCTCTCCTGTCCCCGCTGGCCCCCCGTCCTGCCCTCTCCCCAGCCTGGCTGCCTGGAGGCCGGATCCTTGTCCCTTTCCCCCACAGTACCGTGCCCCACACAGCGCTTCCCAGACAGCTAAATGCTCATCGGTTGTTTGCTCAATAAAAAGGAGAAAAGTACCACTCGCTTGGTACCAGGCCAACGCTGCTGCCTTGGTAGCTCGACTCAGCTTTTCATGCGTCTCAGCTTCCCTCGGAGATTGGGAGCTGAGCTCCCCACGCGCACGGCCCTCTGGGGCCCTTCTCAGCTCCCAGCACAGGCTATGCCCCTAGCGAATCGGGTGCCTGCCACCGACGGGTCGTCGGGAAGGACTGCGTCTGAGTTCGGCGCCAACCCCCTAGCGGCAGGTGCTATGCGGCGGCTGGGAGGTTAGCTGCCTGGGGGGCCGGGGCCACTCACCACGGTGATGTTGAAGATGTACAGCAGGTCAAAGGGCAGAGCAGCGATCAGGTCGACAAAGAACCAGGTGGCCAGGTAGTGGAGACCAATGGACCGAGGAGCGGAGACCACCTGGCCGGACTGGGACACATAGGTGGTGCGGAAGTTCAGAATGATATCTGGGGGTGCAAGAGGCTGTTACGAGGGCGTCTTGGTCTAGACACGCGGGCCAATGGGCCAAGACGCCCGGCTAGGCTGGGAACCAGCCTTAGAGACCCCGGATGGAGTTAGAGGTAGGAATGGGGAGACGGATTGGGCTTTTGGCTGATCTTTAGGGAGGAAAGGTCTAGAGCAGCCGTGGGCAAACTACGGCCCGCGGAGCCGAAAGAGCGGAGGGTTCTCTTCCTCTCCCCTCCGCTCCTTCACCAGCAGCCCAAGATGAGAGTGCCAGCATGGTCAGGTTTCTTTTGTTCCGGCCCTCCGGTCCAGTGTAAGAACCCATGGTGGCCCTCGAGTCAAAAAGTTTGCCCACCCCTGGTCTAGAGGCAGAAGGCTGTGGGGGCCAGGAAGTCAGGGCACATGGACCATTAGGACTTCAAGACCCAGAAACGGATGGGCTCCGAGTGGCTGGATTCTGCAGCCCAGGACAGAGCGAGGCCAGGATGAGAAGGTCCCTCCAGCCCCCCGATCCCCCCTCCGCCCCCCACCGGGGTGTGCGGGGCAGAGGGTCTAACCCAGGATGAAGAGCATCTCCACGGCGACGTCGCTGACAAGGGTGTGTCGGGAAGTGATGGGGGCGTCGTCGTCGCCCAAGAAGCAGACGTTGTAGGGGACGGTGACCGCGACGTAGAAGGTGGCGAGGAGGATGAGGCCATCCCATACCGCCTTGGGGACGCTGTAGTGGAGGAGGAGGCAGCGGGACCCCCCCACGGAGGCCACCTTGTACTCGGGCACTGATGGCTTTGGCTCAAACACGTTCTAAGGGGAGAGGGGTGGTGGTTGGGGACACTTGGGGGAAAGAGGAGCTAAGGCCAGGGGAGGGAGAGGCAAGGGGATGGGGAAGAGAGGGAGTGGACACTGCAAACACAACCAGGAAGAGACAGAGGGCGCAGGAGAGAGGCCTGGGGGTGGCACCTGACCCTTCCTTGGCCAAGCTACTGCCATAGGGCCCCTTGTGGATCGACCATGTTTTGTGGGGAGTTTAAGGTGTGACCTTCCCCCCCCCCCCTGCGTAAGGATGTGATGACAAATCAGGCACAAGCCCTTCCTTGAGGGGGTCGCTAACTCCTCCCTCGGGCTCCTCTTGGGTTCTGGGGGCCCCACGGGAGATCGGTGTATGCAGGACTGAGGGGAGACTGACACCACACCCCATTCCTTATAGAGCTAAGAGTCTACACAGAGCATTGGAGACCCGATCCTTGGCCTCATCAGGGTCCTAGGTGAAAGCTGATGCGAGGCCCCCGATGGGGGCTTTCTCCTGGGACCACAGCGTGTGATCCACACACAGGGTAACATCACCAGCCAGAGTTGGGTGATATAATTGCTGCTGGAGCCCAGCCTTGTGACAACTTCTGGGTGGAGTGATCCCAGTCGCCAGAAAGCAAGGGAGGTGGGGATGGAAGGAGATGAGGGGAGGCATGAGTTGGAGCAGAGCTGGGCATGAGAAACAGGCAGACAGAGGCGCAGGTCGCCGGAGGGAGACCAGACCGACAGGGAAGCAGGGAGGCAGTAACGGGGCCTCGGCATCACGGCTGGGAGGGGTTGGGGAGGAGACAGGACTCACATGATTGGTCTTCGTGCCTCCCTGGCCCCCGCGGCCAAAGCGGCCAGTCAGTCTGCGCAGGACAGTGCGGTTCTGCCTCCTGGAGAATCGAAGTCTTGAGCTGGCTCCCCTCCTGCCGAGGGAGTTTTCTGTCGGAAAGAAGGGTACGGGGATAAATGGGGGCGCATCCCATGAGGCTGGGTAGGGAGAGGTCTGTGTGACCCTTCACGCCTTCTCCCCAGACTCTCAGTTACCATGATTGCTGTCCCCATGGCTCCCTGGGGGGCCAGGTCCTGGGCCTCCACTCGGAGTGACGTCCTTGAAGGAAAAGAGGAAGAGCACCACCTCCCCCATCCCGTTCTTGATGGGCATCATGTCCAGGAGGCACCAAAAGGCTGAGCCTGCAGGGGCGGGAAGATGGAGGGGGGAGGTGAGCAGCCCGTGGCATCCCTAACCCCCTTGGTTCCTGGGCACAGTCCAAGGGGTTGGTAAACGTTTGGAACCGGAGAAGTCCAAAGCTGACTCCTTCCCCTTCCAGATTGGGGGCGGGGGGGACCAAGGCCCAGAAAGGGTCAGGGACGCTCTCAGGGTTACACAGCTTGTGGCAGGGTGTGGGGGGGACCAGCATCCAAGCTTTCACTGTGCCAAGTGGACGCTGGGTAAAGCCCGGGGTCTGGGCAGGGTTGCAGGGCAGGCCAGCCCCCTCACCGTCCTTCCGGTAAAAGCAAATCTCAGCCCGGTGCTCCTCGTGGCCCTCCAGGGCCTTGTGGAGCTTCTGCAGGGCTGGCTCGCTGGTCTCGGGGCCGTAGAGGAAGCGGCAGCTGCAGGTTTTCTGCATGACCTCGGTGCGGCCGTAACCGGTGAGCTCGCAAAAGCCGTCAGAGCAGTAGACGATGGGAAAGCCCCTTGGGCCCTGTGCGTTGGCCAGAAGGAAGTTACTGTCTGTGGGAAGAAGAGGTCAAGATCAGGCCAAGGGCAGGAGGGGAGCTCAGCGTCCGGGGGGGGGGCAGTACCTCCCCCACGCTGTTGTTAGGGCTCCATGTGATTCCCGGATACTGCTTTGGGATATTCTGAAATAAGAGTGGGAAGAGGTAGAGACAAAGGACAAGGACGTAAGGGTGACCTGGAACTTGGACAGGATCTGCTAGGGCCGTGGTCGGCCAACTGTGGCTCGCGAGCTACACGCGGCTCTTGGGCCCCTTGAGTGTGGCTCTTCCACAAAATGCCACGGCCTGGGCGAGTCTGTGTTGAAGAAGTGACGTCAGAAGAAGTTTAAGTTTAAAAAAATCTGGCTCTCCAAAGAAATTTCAATCGTTGTACTGTTGATATTTGGCTCTGTGGACTAATGAGTTTGCCGACCGCTGGCCTAGGGGATTGGAGAAGGAACCCCAAGAGCTCAGCCCCCTGCCTTCAAGAGAGTACGCTCTCACTGTAGGGAGGCATATAGCGGGGTGAGCTAGGGAATGGGCTCCACTCCACACCCCACCTCTGCCCACGGCTGATTGCGTGACCTTGGGCACGTTAATGAACGCCTCTGCGTCTCAGCTTCCTCGTCTGCAAAGTGGGGGGTAATATATCTTCCTCACGTGGTGGCTGTGAG
The DNA here is from genome assembly GCA_963924515.1 of Vespertilio murinus. Classification (NCBI taxonomy): domain Eukaryota; kingdom Metazoa; phylum Chordata; class Mammalia; order Chiroptera; family Vespertilionidae; genus Vespertilio; species Vespertilio murinus. The sequence continues at coordinate 15,035,200 of OZ004718.1, read as the reverse complement.
GGTTACGTGAGTTCCCAGGGGAAAACCTTCGGCAACAGTCTGCGCTGCAGTGTCCACTCCTCCACGTGGGCACAGCTTTCAAAGCACACCCATAGCCACTACCCGGTCACCCTATGGGCGAGCGGAGAGGACAGCGATTCTGGTGATGTGACGCCCGTCGTATTGATAAGGAAACGAAAAGGCGGAGATTACCTACACTCACAGATCTCCGTCGTGGGAGGAGGGAGAGTCACGACTAGCGTCCTCACCCCCTGCCTTCCGAGAAAGGTCCTCTTTTTAGCATCCCTTACCTAATCCCGGGCCTGTCCCCGGGTGCTCAAAGTCTGACGGGATTGGGCAATGAAGTTGGGGCTCCAGCACCCCGAACTGCAGGACCTGAGCTGGCTCCCTCCGGTTCCAACGGGCAGGAGGCCGCAGAGGGGCTGTCTGGGCCACCCGGGGACAGAGTCTCAGCTAGGGAAGGGGCCCGAGACACAGCCAGTCCCGGGGTTGCTAGGAAGGTGTGTGCCTGGGCATGGGCTGGGCTGATGGGGACACTGAGGGTGCTGGGCCCAGGGCAGCAGCCTCCTCCTTCCATCCCAGAGCTCGTTGCTCGGGGTGATGGGTGCTATGGAAACAAGGGAGGCGTGTGTGGAGGAAGGGTGGGGAGGCGGGGAGTCTCCCCCCCACCTCGGCCCCCCGCAGTCCAGTTTCCTCTCCTGGGTACCGCTCCCCAAATCTCCCAGAGGTAGCAAAGGTGCCCAGAGGGGCCGGCAGAGACCTCTAGGCTGCCAAGCAGGAACAGGGAAAGGCGGGAGAAGGAGCGGGGGAAGGAGGCGCGTGGCTGTCCAAGGTCCTGAACCAGGAAACGCAGCTGGGGTGGGCGAGCAGGGCGTTCCCTTCCTGCCCCGGGCCGCCCCCTCCCCGGCCTCACCCCCCCCCCCCTCAAACACTGACGCGCCACGATTTGGGGGTGCGTGGCCTTAGTCTCTAAACGAGGTCCTGCCGAAGTCCGATCTTCTCTCTTCCTCTCCCTCCCCCCCTCCCTCTCTTTTTCCCGGGGGAAGGGAAGGGGGTGCTGGGACTGCAAGGGAGCGACTCCCGAGCGCCTGGCCGCGTCTCCAACCTCCGCGTCTTCTCGGATGCCGGCACGGCTCTGCCCTGGCCGGGCCGCTCTCCAGGCCTCCCTCCCTCCGCCCGGCCACACACTCAGCCTCCCGTGCCTCCGGCCACAACCCCTCTCCCCGCTCCCCTTCGCAGCGCACCCCCAGCCCCGCTCCGTCACCGCGGCGCCCGGGGCTCCCAGACCCCCAGCTCCACTCTCCCCGCGGCCCCCAGCAGGAGCCCCCAGCCCCGGCCCCGGCCCCACTCACGCGTGCCGTCGAAGCGGGTGGCGATGGTGTCCAGGAAGGTGTTTTGCGGGGCCAGCAACCCCTTCATGACCGGCATGGCTCGGGGCGCGAGCTCGAGGCGCGGCGCCCGGGGCGGTCAGCTCGGCCGGGCCCCCGGGGGCGCGCTGCCGGCGGGGCCGGGGCGCCCCATGCGCGGGCTGCGTCCTGCCCGCCCGGTAGCCGCCGCCGCCGCCGCCGCCTCGGCTGCAAACCCCTCCGCCGCCTCGGTGGCTCTCTCCCCCGCGGCCCAGGCTCGTTCCCCCAGGGCTCGGCCGCGTCCGCCACGTGGCCCCGCGCGGGGAGGGGCTCCCGGTGACACCGCACCTCTCTCCGCGGCCCTCCGGCGGGAGGGGGGCGGCCCACGCGAGTCTCTCCCGGGGAGAACTGGAGACACGCCTCCGGGAGCAGAGGCTCCGAGAGGGGGTTCGGAGCCCGAGCGCCAGACACGCCCCCTCCCTGGCCACGCCCCCGCGCGTGGTTCCCTGGCGCGCCCCGTGGCCCCGCCCACGGGTTTCCCCCGGCGCCGCCCCAGCCGGGAAGGTAACGGTTCCGCAGTGCTGCCTGCTGGAGCCCGACTGCTCTGCAGCATCCCAGGTCCCTGCTCCCCGCCACGAGGCAGCAGGGGTTAAAGAATTCTGCCTCCCAGCCCAGCAGGATGGGTGAAAAAGAGCTGTGGAGTCCATCCGGCAGAGTCCTGGCCCCGCCATTTACTAACCGTGTGACTTGGCTTCTCTGAGCCTCACTTTTCTCATCTGTAAAATGGAGCTGATAATTTTTTACCTCGTGCAGTTGCGAGGAGGTAAAGGCATAACGCATATGTTGGCACAAAAGAAGTGTTTTGGAGAGCATTTTTCTCCCTATTCTCCCCTTTCCTACCGTCTTATGTAACCCTCCTCTCTGCCGCCATTCAAGTGCAAGAGAAGTTTGGGGCAGAGAAAGGCAGTCTCAAGGTGGACAGAGTCAGCTGGCAAATCTCCAAAGGTGAGCTGGTGGGTGGACTTTGAACTCCATCTTTTTCAAGACTTAACCTTGCACCCAGTATAGCAGCAAGAAGGACCCAGGTGAGACCAGACACGGGACTTTCTCACCACGGAAGCAGAAGATTACCGGGGCAGCTGAGCGTGGAGGCTGCTTCCCAGCTGAAGCCAGGGAAGATGGAAAGGTGGTCTCCGGGGAGGGCAGGCCAGTTGCACCCTCAACCCCTTCCTCCCAGAGCCTGAACCCAGGATTAAGTCGCTTAAAAGCGCCACCTCTTTTTGTGTCTCTACTTTTGGGTGTTGTATCAGTTCCCTCGGACTCCTGTGCCACAGACGGGGCACTTAAATAACACTTATTTTCTCACAATTTTGGAGGCTAGAATTCAAGCTCAAGATGGTGGTGGCAGAATTGGTTCCTTTTGAAAGCTGTGAGGTTTTGATGGGTTGCTGGCAATCTTTGGCTTACAGACGCACCACCCACCCCTGCCTTCCTGTGCACCTGGGATCTTTCTGTGTACGTTTCTGTGTCCAAATCCGCGCCCCCCCCCCCTTTGTAAGGACCCCAGTCACCTTGGAGTGGAGACCCACTCGTTCCACTCCAACAGAACCTCATCTTAACTAATATCTGCAGCGACCCTCCAAATAAGATTCACATTCTGAAGTGCTGAGGCCTCGTTATAACTTCCACATACGAATTTGGGGAGGAGACACAATTCAATCTATAATAGGTGTGTTGCAGTAATGTTGCAGGAAAGTCTTGCCTCCCCATACCCCCCCGCATCAGAACTCGCGACTCCCAGCTACCTACAGGATAAAGTGGCTCCTGGGGGCCTTTCACAATCTGGGCTGCACCACCTGACCGCCTCCCCCCCAGGGCCTCCCCTCTCCCCACACCCTCCACCCCGCGCTGCAGCCACTCTGGATGTTCCTTGCATCCTCCTCTCCAAGCACTCACATCTGCGACTCTTCCCGCACCCCCCTGGCCTTGCACCGAGCCCGGTTCTGGGGGGCTCCCCATCCTAAAGCGTTTCAGGTCCAAGGCCGCCCAAGCTGGGGGTGTCCCGGGCTTCCAGGGCCTCGGGCTCTTTCCCGTTCGCAGGACTCTTGCGCCCCCTGGAGGTCAGGACTCTACCACACAGGAACCGAGACCGGCCGCGTTAACGGAGAAGCCTCTTTATTGCGCGCATTTTTTTTCTGGGGGCTGAGAGCGGGCGGGCGGAGGGGAGAGGGCAGTGCCAAGACCTAGGCTGGGCGCGGGCTCAGACCACGGACCCTCCCCCAGGGGCGACGGAGGAGGAGGAGGCGGCGGCCGCGGGACAGCGGCGCCCCGGGCACGGGCGTGGCGTCGGCTCTGCGCCTGCGCGGCGGCGGCCCATGGTCAGGATGCCGGCCGCGTGGTTGCCGTTGGCCTGCAGGAGGCGCTGCAGCCGGCCCTGCAGGCCCGGGGGGCCCGGCCGCCGCTTGCCCAGCGTGAGGATGCCGGCCGCGTGGTTGCCCGCGCCGTGCAGCAGCTCGTAGAGGCGGCAGGAGCACGTCTTCTGGCGGCAGCAGTCGGGCAGGGGCTGCGCGGCCGCGCCGGGCGACAGCAGCGCGGGCGGCAGCAGCAGCAGCAGCAGCAGCGTCACGGCGGCCCAGGGGACCTAGGGAGGGGGAGACCGGGCGCTGGGGTTCCCGACGCCGCCGCGCCCCCTCCAGCCCCCACACCCGGGCCCTGCCCCGATGGCTGCCCGCCCCCAGGGGTCATGGGAGAGACCCCCTGGGCAGGATGGATGGATCCCTGCCTCCTCTGAGTACCCTTCATTCGTCGTTGCCCCGTCAGAGCGCCTACCACTCCCCCTGACATCCACGTGTGTGAGCGCCTGTCTGCCCAGACGGCTGTGCACCACTGCAAAACGGGCCCTATTCGGCCCCACTCCTCCTCCCCACCTCCCCGCTGCAACCGCCCTGTGCACACCCAGAGCTGGCAGGATCCAAATGGTTGTGCCGTGTGCCTGCTCCTCAGGGGACACCGAACTGGGCTTGGGCCCAGTTTCCCTCCCTCTTAGGGGGGCCACAGCCTCCTGCCGTGTGAACTGGGTATTAAATAATTCCTACTGGGCAGGGCTCCTGAGGGGACGGGTACAGGCAGCACCGGGTGGGTAGCATGTGCTCAATAAACCTGAGCTCTTAGGAGAGCAGGGCACCGCTGACCGATAACCAAGCCAGACAGGCTCTCTCTCTGCCCAGCGCCATGCCTGCCTCAGAGCCCGCACAGGGGAGCCTCTTCCAGCCTTTCCTCCCGCCCCCAGAATGTGCGTCCCCTTCACCCCTAGGTCTGTACCTTGGTAGAGGGAGGGCTCATGGCGTCCGGAGCTCAGAGTGGAGCAGCAGGGAAAGGCGCCGTCTCCAGGGGTCCGGACAGCTAGGAACTGGAAGGCAGGTCCGTCCACTGTGACCCGCTACCAGGGGCCTGGGGTTTATAATGCTCCAAGGTGGGAGGGGGGGTAGGAGGGCACCTGCGTCCACTGTGGGGCCAGACAAAGGCGGATCTAAGATTAGCCTCGTACCGGGGCGCCGTCTCCAGGCCGGGCCCCAGGAATGGCCGCCCGGACACGCAGAGGCCGGGGATGGATCACGGCGCCCCTGGCTCCCCGCTTCCCCGTCTGCCCGCTCCTTGGAGATGGGGCTGTCTCCCGGCACTAATGAGGCCGCCTTGCACCCAGGCATGTGGGAGCACAAAGGAGGCCTGGGCCGGGGCGGGCGCTGGTCTGGGACAATGTGGGGAGGGGCAGCTGCTAATTAGGGCAGGAGAGGAGGCAGACAGGAAACCCATTCTCCAAGGGGTATATGTATGTGTGCCTGCATGCCTCCCCTCCACCCTGGGCTCCATGGCCTTCCTCCTCCATGGAAACGAGGCTTTGAGCTGGCTCTCCCTCCCCCAGGCCCGCTCCCTGCGCCCTTTCCACTAGCCTCCAAGATGGAAAACCTTGAAGATCAAACCTGGGCAGCGGTGGGGGGAAAAGAGTGCCTGGTGTTACCCTTCGCCCTCCCCAGCTTCCTTCCTGGAGGGCAGAGACGGGGTCCCATCCCACCATCGGCAGCTAATGAGCCCCCATGGCGGAGTCCCACTCGGTCAGGGCACTGTCTACTGAGCAGCTGCCCTGGGTCAGGCCCTGCACGGGCTCCGGAGGGACATATGCGTGGGGCGTGCCCAGTTTCCGCGTGGCCCCGCAGGTGGGAGTGTGACCCCGCATAGAACGGTAGCTCCGTGGGGAAAAGGACTCTCGTGAAAAGGGGATTTCTACGAGGCAAGGCCAGGCCCGAAGGCGCTCTCCTGAGGGACAGCTTAGGCAAAGGCCTGGCAGGGACAGTGCCTGTCGCATGTGGGGTAGTGGGGTGTGGTCCTCGGGGTCGTGGCTTTCCCCAGAGGAGAGCGGCGGCTGGACAGGCGAGCAAGGCCGGAGGTGGGTCAAAGGGCCTTTGGGGCTAAGCTGATTAGCCCTGACCCTGTGGGCACCGGGGAGCCGTGGAGGTTTTGGTGGGGAGGAGTCATGGGCTGCTACAGGGACTGGGTGGGTGGACATTGGGGCCTGCACGTAGGGCGTGGGATTCAGAAGTCATTTGGGGACAGAAGCAGAGACTTATACACAGGCGCTGCGTTACTGAGGACAGCGGTCGGCAAAGCAAACCCATGAGTCCGCAGAGCCAAATGCCAACAGGACAACGATTGAAATTTCTTTGGAGAGCTGAATTTTTTATTTTTTAAAGTATATTTTATTTTATTTATTTATTTATTTATTTAATTTATTAAGGTATTATATGTGTACATAGCTTACCATTGCCCCCCCTCCCTAAAATATATTTTATTGATATTTTACAGAGAGGAAGGGAGAGAGATAGAGAGCTAGAAACATCGATGAGAGAGAAACATCGACCCGCTGCCTCCTGCACGCCCCCTACCGGGGATGTGCCCGTAACCAAGGTACATGCCCTTGACCGGAATCGCACCCGGGACATTTCAGTCCTCAGACCGACGCTCTACCACTGAGCTAAACCGGTTTCAGCGAGAGCAGAATTTTTTTTAACTTAAACGTCTTCTAACGCCACTTCTTCAACACAGACTCACCCAGGCCGTGGTGTTTTGTGGAAGAGCCACACTCAAGGGGCCCAAGAGCCGCGTGTGGCTCTCGAGTGAGCCGCAGTTTGCCGACCATGGCCCTGGGCCATGGCAGGAATCCCCGAGGTCTCCTGAGTGCACACACTTGGGGCCTCCCCAGCGGAGAGGGGGGGGGGGGCTGTGATCAGAGCGGAAGGGAGGGGACAGGCTGCGGCGGGATCAGAGCCAAGGGGACCACGACAGCCTCCCCGAACGGAGACCCTGAGCCAAGAATCTGGGTGCGAGAGGTTTATTTGGGAGGTGATCCTACAAGACCCCTCAGGGAGTGGAGGCGGGAGGGATGCCTCGTGTTAAGGAGAAGGGTCCCCCCTGCGCGCAGCTGGCGCAGACACGCTTCGGAATCGTGGCCCTGAGGGGCAGTGACGCTGAGGTCGGAGTTCACCGCTCCTGCTCCTGGCTGACTGAGGGTGCTCCTGGGAACACCAGCTCCCGACACCTGCAGCCAGTGCAGCGCGCCGGGCGGGGAGGACCCCCACCCCCCCATCACCCTGCCGTGTGGGAACTCTCTAGCAGGGTCCTCCAGAGGGGCCCCCGGGGCTCGGAGCCACGCCCTTCGGGGTCTGCTACACCCCCGAGGCCTCCTCTTCGGAGCTGGCCGGAGAGGTCGGACCTCCCTAAGGCCCAGCAGCTCCGATGAGCCACTGTGAGGGGACACAGAGTCACAGACCCGGGCACAGGGCTCCACCCCGGAGGGGAGAGAGAGGCGCAGTGTGTGGGGTGGCGGGCGGGCGGGCAGGCGGCCTCCGCTCAGGACACCACTCTCGTCTGCAGCAGCCGGGCCAGGCGCCTGTGCCGGAGGACCCGCGGCATCTCCGGAGGGAAGGGGGCGGCGGGGGAGGCAGCGAGGGCCTCCCGGAGCGCCCCGAAGGCGCCCGGCCCCACCAGGTGCACCCGGGCCGGGCCCAGGCTGCCGCGGAAGCGCAGGGACTTGTAGGCGGGCGAGGCGTCCTGCAGGCAGCGGTCCAGCTGGGGGCAGAGCGGGGTGAGGCGGCCGCGGGGCCGCGGGGCCGGACTGTGCCCAGGGTGTGTGTGTGTGCGGGGGAAGGGGTTTCACGTGCACGTGTGTGTCTGGGACTCACCCCTCCCTTCTCGGAGCCTGGGGGAAGTCCTCCTCCCTGCCCCCACCTCCCCATCCCTCCGCTGTGCCTACTGCACCTGGCACGGAGGTGGAGGGGGGTGGGGGTGCAGAGGGAAGGGGACATGCAGGCAGGCAGGCCCCGGTCCCCGTCCCATTTACCTTGTCTCGGTTTTCCTCCGACAGGTTCCTCAGCCCCCTCAGGGCCACAAACACCTCATAGTGGGGAGCCGAGCCCCCGGAGGAATCTGCAAGCAGACCCCACGCACACGCACTCCCGTGACCGGGGCCGCTTCCCAAAGCGATGCCCACCGCCCCTCGTTCTCCCCTGCCCTGAGGGTCATGGGAAAACAGGGGTTTCTTGGGGTCTGTGTTGTGTGTGTGTGTGTGTGTATGTGTGTGTTGGGGTCCCACCTCCTTCCCTGAGCACTCGAAGCTGGAGGGGCACGGGTTGTGGGGGAGCTAACCCAAGAATGGGGGGGCAGGGGCCCCTGGAGACGCTTACCCAGAATGCTGCTCTCCACACAGACGTGGTCCAACAGCTTGGCCCCTGGCCACTGCCCCACGGCCCGGCCCAGGGCCTCGGAGAACACGTCCTCGCCGAGGTCCTCCCCTCGCACACTCAGGGTCTGGCCCAGCCTGGGGAGGAAGGGAGGAGCGGGAGGCAGAGGGGCCCCGGGGTTGAAGGACGGCCCCTCAGCTCCCCCCGGACGTCACCCACCTGCCGATGAACCTGACCACCGGGCACTGATTGTAGGCGCCGACCACCCGAACCACGTCGCCCAGGCGGCATCTGGCAGGGAGGAGTGAGGGGCGGTCAGGCCCAAGGACCCATCGGCTCAGGCCCCTGGTCCCCAACAGGCCCCCGAGGGTCCGAGGCACCGGGGGGGGGGGCGGGGATGGGGGGCAGATGATCACCTGGTAAGGCTGGCCTGGTCAGTCACCACCAGCTCGTACTCCTGGCCCTCCCGGGCCTCGGCCAGCAGGACGGCGGTGGCAGCCTCCTCCTGGCCCCCCGCCGGGGCCGGGAGCAGCTCGATCACCGGAGCGCCCGGCGGGAGCAGGTAGACCCCGGCGGGCTGCTCGGGCCACAGGCTCAGGCCCACCACCCCTGCGGGAACCAAGCGGCCTCTTCTGGCGGTGCTACCGCTTTTGGCCAGGCCCTCACCCCTGGGCCTCCCCCCTCCGAGCATCTGATCCTCCTGCGGCCCTCCCACCCCCTCCGGTGCGGCTCCCCCGGGCTCAGCACCCTGCGTCTGGGGCCCTAACTGGGAGGAGGCGGTGGGTCTGGGGGTGGCAGACCCGGGGGGGTAAATGCTGGGGGTAAATATGTGAATTTGTGCAACCTCTATGGGCCTCCATTTCTCTGTCTGTAAAATGGGGCTGGGGGGACGTGCGGGTGTCAGGAGGATTCCCTAAGGGCCCCCTCTACGGCAGCCAGCAGTGTGCCCCCTGCCCCCTGGCCCCAGCTCCCCACCCTTGGGTCCTGCTGACCTCCGGAGGCGGCGTACGCGGGCGAGAAGAAGGCCAGCCCTCGGCACCACAGGGCCTCCAGGGCAGCCGCGGCCTCGGCCTGGCCTCCGGCATCCAGCGTCACCACCACCTGCAGCCTCGGCCAGAGCCGCAGGGCCAGCCCGCGGGGCCCCTGCTCCAGGGCTGCCCGCAGCTCGGCCGCCCGCGCGGGGAGCGGCGCCTCGGGGCCGCCGGCCGCTATGGCCTCCGCCAGCCCTTCGCCGTCGGCCTCCAGGCCCGAGAAGACGTCCAGGAGCTCGGCCGCCGTCCCGGCTTCCAGGGCCCGCAGCCCCGGGGACCTCAGCGCCCCCAGCAGCAGGGCCCGGGGGGCCTTGGCTCCGGGGCCACTAGCCTTGGCTCCGGGGCCGCTAGCCTTGGCTCCGGGGCCGCTGGCCTGGCGGTGGAGGGCGCGCCAAGGCCAGGGCAGGGGGTGGGGCCAGGGGGACGTCGGGGTCACACAGGCGGTGCCCCCGGGGGCCAGCGCCCCGGGGTAGGCCTGGTTTAGGGCTGCCAGCCCCAGCAAGGTGGCCTGGAGGGAGAGGAGAGAGGGTGTCGCCTGAGCCAGACCCCGAGCCCCCAGCTTGGGGGTTCTTTGCCCACTTGGGGGGGGTGGGGAGGAGGGGGTGGCTGCAAGTCGGGGTCCAAGGTGGGGCTGGGCTCCAGCCTCCGGGGTGTACCTGCAGCGAGGCCTCCCCGCGGTGCCGCTCTGAGGCTGGGGGCGGGAGCTGCTCCCCACTTTCTTCTTCGGGGGCCTGGCTGGCCGTGGTCAAAGGGAGATGGTTCCGGAAGGTGGCCATATCTGCAGCCCCAGAGACATCATAAACTCCCCGCGAAGCCACGCAGAGTTTCCCAAGAGTTTCGGACAAGGCTGGGGAGGCCCTTGAGGAAGGGGCCTGGGGGGGGGGGAAGGGGCTGGCGGGCCCAGGGTGGGACAAGTCCCCTCGGAGGACCCTGAGCCTGGGAGGGTCTCCGGGTCAGCCTGTCTGTGTTGGGAGCAGGAGGGAGGGGGGTGGTTTCAGGTTCTGGGATCTGTTGTGTGGGGTTTCTTCCCCTTTGGGCCACCTCCCCAGGCCCTGGAAAACGCACCTGTGCTCCCCCCGAGAGGAGAGCGGGGACCCTGGGCTCCCTTCAGGCACCGGCCCAGGGCCTGCTGCTGGCGCCGGCCCGCGTGCAGGGTGCTCCGCTCCAGCCTCCACTGCTGCCAGGCGGCTGCCCAGCACAGGGCCCCGCAGGCCGCCCGGTGCTGCAGGCTGGCCAGCCAGGACGGCCCGGGCCCCGGGGCCTGCCGCCGGCGCCAGAGCACGGCCAGGGGCGGCAGCAGCAGCAGCAGCAGCAGCAGGAGCAGCAGCAGCAGCAGCATCTCCAGGCGGGTCCTGGGGGAGGAAGGGCCCGGGAGTGCTGGTGCTGCGGCTGCAGGGGACCCCCCATTCCTTACCCCCATTCCGCCTCACGCAGGAGAACCGAGGCCAGAGCAAGTGCAGGAGGAGGAAGCCAGGGCCCCCCGTGAGGAGAGCCTCAGGCTTCAGCGTCGCACTGACCTGGGTTCAGATCCTGCCTCTGCCCCGGGGTTACCTGTATGCCCCACGCAGGGCAGGGGGCTGCTCCGAGCTCCGTGCCCCTGTCTGTCCAATGGGAACACAAGCCCCGCCTCAGCAGGTGCAGAGAGGGCTGGCACGGTGTCTCTGCCCTCCCACCCCCCCCAGGACACACCCTGTCCCAGCTCCGCGTCCCTCCCGAGCCCTGGGCAGTGGTTCGCGTCCCACATGTACCTGTCACCCCCTACTCCCAGCACCCAGGGCCCCTCGGCACCCCCCTCAGCGTACAGCTGACCCAGAAAGGGCCATGGCTTTCAAGCTGCTGGGCCTCACAACAGGGAAATCCGGTCACTGGGCCTGAGGGAGGAGCTGGGAGGGGGGAGGGGGTGCTCTTAAAGGAGCAGGTTGCCTAAGGGCGGCCTGCCGGGTGCTGCTGGCCCATGCTGGCAGACGTGGGAAGCACGGGAAGCCAGGGCTCAGATTCGTGCAGGCGAAGGAGGAGGAGAAAGTTGACTGCGTGGGAAAGGGCGCCGGGAAGCGGCATCGGCCGGGGGCGGGGCACACCCCGTCCTGGAGCAGACTCAAGCTTGAGAACTGTTAAAAGCCAGCGTTCTCTCCCAACCCAGAAAGCCACCCCACCGAGATGGCAGAGAAAGAAAGACAACGTTTGCTACTGAAGAAACGTTGCGTTGGGAGGTGATGGGCACCCGGGGCTGAGAGATTGCAAAGGCGGAAAAAGAATCTCACCCCCGTTTGTAGCCAAACAGAGAGAACCCATTACACATCACACAGTGTCCTCCGGAGAAGTGACACGAACACGCATCCCTCGGCCCCTCCCCTGGTTCTGTGCCTCGCAGCATCGCTCCCTGCTCTTCAGGGCTCCTTTGCACAGGTCTGCTCTCAGCCTACCCCCCCGCCCCCCCGCCCTGCCGTGCTCACTCCTTTATTTCTTGCTGAGCTATCGCGCTTGCTTTTTAAAACACAACAGCGTTATTATATGTCATCCGCGCAAACCACCCATTTGACGCGTACAATGTAATGGTTTCTAGTATATTCGCAGACACGGGTGACACCAACTGTTTCTGTAACCTCAAGAGCAGCCCCGTACCCTGTAGCTGTACCCCTCAGCCCCTTCCCAGCATCCTCCGCCACCGCCCTAAGCAAACACAAGCCTACTCTGGGCGTTTCACGTCAGTGGAACCACACGGCACATGGTCTTTTGCACCTGGCTTCCTTCACTCCGCATCACGTTTACAAGGGCCTTCCCTGTGGGGCTGTGGGCCCAGCTCATTTCTTTTCATTGCCAAATGGTATTCCACTGGCGCTAACACCATCCAAATGTGCTGCGTAAACACCATCACGTTTGTTTACCCGCTCACCAACTGATGGACATTTGGTTCATGTCGGCTCTTTGACTATTATGTAGAATGAACATTTATGTGCATGTTTTTTCCTTTTCTTTTTTTTAAAATATCTTTTTTGATTTCAGAGAAGAAGCGAGAGGGAGAGACAGAAACATCAATGATGAGAATTATTGATGGGCTGCTTCTTGCATGCTTCCTACAGGGGATCAAGCCCACAACCTGGGCATGTGCCCTCGGCCGGAATCGAACCTGGGGAACCCTTCAGTCCACAGGCCTATGCTCCATCCATCAAGCCAAACTGGCCAGGGCAGTGTACATGCTTTTCTGTGGACAGAGTGTTCTTCTTGTGTCAAGAATAGCTGGCTTGTATAATAACTCTTTTTTTTTTTTTTAACTGTTTAAGGAACGGCTAAACCGGCTTCCAGAGTGCCTGCATCATTTTACATCCCCACCAGTCGTCCATGAGGGTTCCGATTTCTCTACATCTCTGCTCACGTATTACCTGGCCTTTAGCCATTCTAGTAGGGTGTGAAGTGACTTGAGTCTATTTCCCTTTTCATTTTCCTGATGACTGATGATGTTGAGCACATTTTACGTGCTTAGCGGCCATGCGTAAGTCTCCTTGGCAGACATGTCTCTTCAGATTCCCTTGGCCGTTTTAACTGGGTTGGCTTTTCACTATTAAGTTATAAGAGCTCTTTATGTATTTCACAAACTAGTACCCTATGATCTGCAAGTATTTTCTCCTGTGGGTGGTCTTTTGATTTCCCTGATAGTGTCCTTTGTGTGGGAGCATTTCCTGGGGTGTACCAAAACTGACTTCCCCAGGAGGACAGAGCCGAGGCCGAGGAGAACGACAGAGAATTAAGCGAAGCGTTTGTTGAGAGAACCGACGGACAGCAGCTGTCTCGGGCAGCATCCGACGGTGGATCTCCGTCCCACAGAAGGGACGAGAGCTGGAAACTCACGGCCTTCGGGACACTGGTGGCTCTTAGCCAAGGGGCACTGGCTTGGTAAGAACTGAATATTCCAAAGTACTAAACAACTCCTCCATGCAAGAACATTCCTTTTAGGTGACACAGGGGTAGTTTTCAAAACACCACGTGAGCAGGAAGGTAAGAAATGCCCCCATTGGCTCTGGCCAGTTTGGCTCAGGGGATAGAGCGGCGGCCTGCGGCCTGCAGACCGGAGGATTCCGGTCAAGGGCATGCACCTCTGTTGCAGGCTCCTCCCCAGCCCCGGCCCCTGGTCAGAGTGCGTGTAGGCGGCAACCAATCGGTGTGTTTATCTCACATCCAAGTTTCCTCTCTGACTTTCCCTCTCTCTTCCACTCTTTCTAAAATCATTGGGAAAATACCCTTGGGTGAGGATTAAAGAAAAAAAAAAAGTGAAATAAAAATAAATGTCCCCATCCACCTTCAGACCTGATGGTTCCCCTTCAGACCCCGCTCCCTCGCCCTCGGACGGGAAAGACGACACAGGACTCAGTGCTGCCCCTTCAGAGCAAGGCTTTATTGTAACATAAAATACACTATTCTGTGATTGGCCCGAGGAGAATTGTACACAGCGCTTTTTATTTTTTTATTTTTTTTGCTATATGCTAATCGGCCTCCACACTAAAATATGTATCTGAAGTAATTCCACAAAGTTTTAGAAAGAAAAGTTATAAAAAGTATGCTTCCGTTTTAAGTCATATTCACGTCGTCTCCCCGCCGCCCCCCCACCAAACCCTGCACGCCGCACGCGGGGAGCCGGGACACGGGTGGCTGTGTGTGCCCGGGAGCGAGCGAGCGAGCGAGCAAGAGAGAGGCGGGGGCGGTCCAGGCTGCCCGGCCTCCGCGGGTTTGCAGGGACGGGGAGGAGAGAGAAAGGACAATGCAGATAGCGAGCGCACCTTCCCGGTCAAACATCTCTCCCATCCATTGACAGGCACAGTTCTCAAGAAAATCAAGGACAGCTCAGCTGGGCGGGAACCCCACACTCTTGGCACCCGTCCCCCCAACCCTCCTGCCAGCTGTACAGCGAGAGCCGGACCTCAGCATGCCCCAGGGGGTCAATCCCTGGAGCTGGGGCGACGCGGAGGCAGGTGTGGGTGAAGCTTGAGTGGCAGGCAGGTGAGGGCTCTCCAGGACTGGGCCAGGCTTCCCTTCACCAGCGCCCCCCCCAACACGCCCGTCCTCACGGGCCGGGTTTTAACTGACTCCTGAGGGGCCCGTGAGGGGCTTAGCAGCATCCTGCATCAACGCTGGTGTCCACGGAGGGCTCGGCCTGCTCCCCGGAGGCAGAGAGATTCTTCTACTGCCCGGCATAGAAAAATAAATCAGTGTATGAAACCAAGCCAGGGCAAACAGCAGCTTTTAGAAAGTCGTCTTCCGATAAATAATTTACTACAGAGAAATATTTTTTTCCTTTCACATCAAAACACTGGTAAGTTCAGAAGTTTATTATTATTATTTTTTTTCTGTAAAAAAAATATGTTTATTTTACTCACACAATATAAAAATAAGGTTTTTTTTTAGGGCCATTCTCTCCAGGGCCTAGTCATGTCCTTTTGGAGGGGGGGGCGGGGGGCTCGGAGTGGCCTTGTCGGCCTAACCTGAAAACCTGAAAACCATACCTGCTCCCCTCTCTTCCCACCTGCCTGCCACAGCCCATTCCTGCCACGGAAGCAGCTATGGGCAAAATGATGCCTGAGGCTTTTTTTTTTTTTTTTTTTTTGCAGTTTACCAAACTTCCAGCAAACCTGCCGACCGCATGTCCCCAAATTCCCGATGCCTGACGCCCCGCGCCCCACAACCCGCAACGCACCAGGTGGACAACAACCCGCTGTTCGTGCCGGCCCTGGGTTCGGACCGCGCTCCCGCTGCCCACTCCCCGAGACATGGCGCACGGACAGCGAAGGGAAACGAGGTGCCCTGGGGGGAATGGCAGGGGACCTGGCACAGGAAGAAAAGAAAATTTTTGATGTCCGACGAGGGGGCGGAGGGGGAAAAACAAGAAGTCCCAAGTTAGAAGCAGAAACGCCATCCGACATCTGCAAAAAGCTGGATCCATCAGCCTCCTGGCGTGGAGGGAGGGCGGGCAGGAGGGGCGGCGGCTTCCCCGGCGACGTCCTCGGTGACGTCCTCGGCGCCCGCGGGTCGGGGCTGGGCGTTCCGCTCTGGCACAAAGGACACCGACACGGCAAGCTCCGGCGACGTGGCCCTCTCCTCTTCCGTGGCCCTCTCCTCTTCCCTCCAGCGCATCTGCTCTCGTGTGCACACAGAGGGACGGAGTGAGAGGAGGAGAGAGGGACACGGCCAGGGAGGGGAGGAGGAGTGGGGAGAACGTTATTTATAAAAGCCACTACCCATCCGAAGACCTCTGGCTCCCTGGCTTCCACAGTCCTCCTAAGGTGCCCCTTTTCCCTATCCAGGAGAACGGGGGAAGGGGACAGGGAAGAAAGGGGGGCACTTTCTTTGTCAAGAGGCAGTTTCCACGTTGCAGAAGAAAAGCAGAGACGGTCACAGTCACAGCACAACGGCGTGGCAGACACAGTGACAGAGACCCACCGGAGAGGAGGCGCCTTCTCCTCCCTGCGTCCTTCCCTCACGGGACAGGCCACGAGTCAAAGTCCAGCCGCCCTCAAGACACGTGGCCACGGGCCAGGGCGCGTGGCGCCGCCCGCCTCTGTGCACGAGGCTCAAACAACCGCAGCGCTGCCTCCGGACTCTGGACAGCAAGGGGAGACACACCGCCACGGACACACTCACACGCACACACACACACACACACACACACACACTCGCCCTTCACTGGTGCCACCGTGCACAGAAACACTAACGTCACAACTAGGATTAACACTTCACATTATGAGTATTGAGAAGCGATTCATGGAATTAAAACATCCACAAGAGTGACTCCTCTGGCGAGGACGGAGACGCGGACGAAGGCGGCGGACGGAGGGGGGTCACGACTGCGCGTGGGGGATCCACTGAGTGTCCATGGGCCGGCCCAGGAGCTCCTCCACGCGGCGCGCCACGTCCATCGTGTCGTCCAGGTCGAAGTCCCCGTCGGGGTCGAGGACGGGGTCGGGGCTTGGAGGGAAGGAGAAGAGAGGAAGGGGAGGGATCGTCACCTGTCAGAGACCAGTGAGGAGGAGCAGAGACCCCCCCAGGCCCTGCACCGCCCGGTGAGCAGCCCGAGGCCAAGTGCCTGGTCCCTCCTCCCCCCGCTCTCCCCCGCCCTGTAAGAACACCACCTACTTCTGCGGGTACATGTTATAAGGAGCCTGGGGGGCCACAGCCGGGGAGGGGGCCTGGTCCATGTAGGTGGCACTGCCCCCGGCAGAGTCTGCAGAGGTCACAAACCTGGAGGAGGAAGCGGAGCAGAGCCCCTGAGGCCGCTGACACGGGGAGGGGGCCCTGGGCCCTGGCCCACGGTGAGACCAAGAGCGGTTCCCTCCCCAGGGCTGAGCCGGGAGTTAGGGGGGAGGGAGCCCTGGGCCCTTGGACAGAAGGGGGGTGGTGGTGAGGGGTGAGGACAGCGGGGAGGGGTGGCGGGGGAGGGAACAGAGGCGGCAGGAGACCGGAGCCGGACCCCGGACACTTACTCAGGGACCACTTGCTTGATCTGTGGCTTCACGTATCCGTCCACCGCTCTAGCTGCCGAGAGGGGCATGGTGATGAGAACCGGAGTTCTCCAATGAAATCTCCCTCATGAATCTTTTCTTAGGATAGCAGGGCACAACCACCTGGTGTATCTTAGGATCTGACACCGGCCCCTAACACTTCAGTCTGGGAGAACGGCCTGGCAGAGGGAAGCCTCCGTCCTAACACTGCCAGTGGAGAGATCGCCCACGGTGGCTGGCACGGGCGTATGCCCTCTTCAGACCACAGAAAGCACAGACTTCAACACAAACCGAAACCCAGCATTAACTGCATACTAACTGGGAAAGGAAACATTCTTTTTTAAAAATTATTATTATTATATTTTATTGATTTTTTTTTTACAGAGAGGAAATGAGAGTGATAGAGAGCTAGAAACATTGATCAGAGAGAGAGGCATTGATCAGCTGCCTCTTGCACACCCCCCACCGGGGATGTGCCCGCAACCAAGGTACATGCCCTTGACAAGGATTGAACCTGGGACCCGTCAGTCCGCAGGCCGACGCTCTATCCACTGGGCCACACCGGTTTCGGCAGAAAAAATTCTTTAGGACCAATGGGAGGAGGGCCCAGTCTCCGTCAGATACGGAAGAATGCTTCCGTCATAAACAGGACGGCCCCCCAAGACGTGGGAAGGTCTTGGGAAGAGCTGGTCTCCTTGTCCCCGGAGGTTTTCACTGGGAAGGTATGCAATCGTGTGTCAGGATCACACAGGACCCCCCACGGCTTAGAGAGCCATTGCTTCGACCTGGTCACCTCAGAGCTTACTCTGAGCATCTACGCTTCGGGAAAGGGGACGTCACTCAGGATCTGCCAGCTCCTTCACGTCCGGGGGTTAGCCTGACGGCCACTCCGTCCGGTGAGCGGTTTGTGCCTTGGTGGCTGTCGAAAAGGATGCTGGGGGGTGTGTGTCCCTCTTCCACTCGCCACCGAATCCCACGGGCATGCGGCCGGCGAGGGGAGAAGCCTGAGAGTGACCCGGCCAGCCGTAGTTAGGACTTTTTAAAGGGCTGGTTATGGAAATCCAAGGAAGTGGGGGCGTGAGAGCCTGGAGTCCTGGCTCCTGGGATTGTAAGTATGGGAATAAGCGTCATCCCGACGCTAGGAGACGGCGAAGGCAACGCTCAGTGAGGTGCTACGTGGTTCACACACTGCCTGGTACCCGGACCTGCCTCTTCTAGGCCTCCGTGTCAGGGGGCTGCGTTTTCGTCACCTCTCATGCTTTTTGTGCTTTTTACACTCTATAGAGGATTTTATAGATTGGCAGGAAAGATTTAAAAAATAACACCCCAAAAAACCAAAAAACAAAGAAATGTTGTAAAAAATAGAATGTAATCATCTAGATTAGCTGTGCTAACAAAGAGAAGCAGTGAGATTTTAATTCAAAATACCATATAAACCTAAAATGATCTGGTTTTTTAAAATATAGCCGTCACATCAGGGTGGGAAGGCATGACATATAGGCAAAAGGTCGGCTGATTGGGCTACGAAGCCTAATTACAAATCTTTGTAAAATAAAACTTCAGCAAAATAAAACTTTAGCCAAAGCTGGTTTGGCTCTGTGGATGGAGCGTCGGCCTGAGGACTGAAGGGTCCCGGGTTCGATTCCGGTCAAGGGCATGTACCTTGGTTGCGGGCACATCCCCGGTAGGGGGTGTGCAGGAGGCAGCTGGTCGATGATTCTCTCTCATCGATGTTTCTAGCTCTCTATCCTTCTCTGTTCCTCTCTGGAAAAAAAAAAAATCAATAAAATATATTTTTTTAAAAATGTGGCCAAAAGAGGACCTGGTGCTCAATAAGCCTTCCACAAATGCTAGCCGTTTCTAGAATTGTACTTATTATTGCTGTCATTATCATTATATGAAAAGGTGTTTTGACCTTACCTGGAATCAAACAAGTGAAAATAAAACCTGAGAGGCCATTTTTATGCCAATCAGAGCCAAACCTGAAACTGGGGAACAGGTTTTATGACTGGCAGGAGGATGAACGGATTTTTTTTTTCTTTTTCTAGACTTTTCTGGACACTTTATAATACATAACACTTTTATGCTCAGGAAACAAAGCCATCTCTGATTTGAAAAACTAAATGTTGCCTTCCTAATTCTGCTTGGCTTAAGCTGGTATTAAAAGCAATTTGTTCCCTTTGATTTGGCATCTGGGGTTAGTGGCAGGCGTGTTTTCTGTCTGACTGCAGAATACGGCCCAGGATTCTCATCTGCCCTGGATAATGCTCAAGTAACTGTAGGCTAACTGCACAGATTTTTCATGCAAGACAGACAGACAGACGACACACACACACACACACACACACACACACACACACACAACCAAAACACAACAAAACCAAGCCAGAATGCGAACATTGTTACCGGTGGCAGGCTCGCACGGGACTGGCGTGTAGTATTTGGAGTACACTTCGTCCTTCGGCCGGTCGGGGAACACGTAGATAAGGTAGTCCAGGTCCCCCAGGCGGTCGGCCAGGGACCGGATGGAGAAGTCTCTGGTGGTAAAAGGCATCAGATTCCAAAACATTCTTTCCTCTGGATCAATAAACAGAACAGTGATGTTCTAAAACATAGTTTCTGAGCAAGAAATCTGAATACCCAAATATTCTACAAATTAAAATTGCATCCCCTCCCCCAAAAAATCTCCATTTAAAAATAACGACAGGTTATAGATCAAATAGCTGTTTTTTAAATTAATTAAATTTTAAATGTTTCATTGATTTTTTAAAACAAAATTTTAAGAGACAGAGGAAGGGAAAGGGAGAGAGGGAGAGGGAGAGAGAGAAAAGGAAAGGGAGAGGGAAAGGGAGAGGGAGAGGGAGAGGGAGAGGGAGAGGGAGGAGAGGAAGGCGTAGTGGGAGGGGGAGGGAGGGAGAAACATCAATGTGTGAGAGAGAAACATCTGATCTGTTGCCTCCCCACCAAGGATGACACTCGACTGAGCCAGGGCTGGAGTGGCTGTTTTTAAAAGCCACAGGGCGATAGCTGGTGATGCATTCATCGCTCTCCTAGAGATCCAATGATCTCCCTCAGGTGGCTCCACGTTAAGCGCCACTCTGTCCCTTTCTAGAAGACACTTCTTGACTCCCTGATGCCCTGTACGAAAGCGTGGAAGAGAGCCAGGAAGCAGGCCCACGCGGGAGGCCACGTGAGCACCACTCAACGCCGCTGAAGTCTTCCAGCCACACAAAGCGACCGCGGGAGCTGCTGGCGCCTTATGTGGGGGGGTCAGAGGGGAGAACTAACGCTCTTGGGTGGAAATGACCTGGGACAATGTCCTTGCGTCCGTCAGAACACAGGAACCACGAAAGCCACATTATTTCTATGTGAACGACTCCAACTTGTTCCAGTAAGTTTCCGCTGAACCAAGCTCAAGGCTGAGTCGTGAGAAGGTGGACATCTCAGAAGGGAAGCAGCGGGGAGCGTGCCCAGGACACGGTGTGGCCAGCAGCTCCATCGGGTCATCCATTCGCGTTCCTCAAAATGAGTACTTGGGCTTCCCATACTAAGACTGTACGCAGGCTCTGGTGTCACCTGCCGCTGTGTGCTGGGTGCACGTGTGTGCGTCCCATAACCAGTGCCGGCCTCAGCAAAGCGTACGAACTCACGGAAGTGCATGCTCACGCGACCTCGCAGCGAAAGCAGCCCACTGGGGCCCTCTGGCCGCTGCTCTCAACCAGGGAGGGGCACTCACGAGAATCAAACTTCCACGCGATGGTGATCCCGCCAATTTCCGAGTCGCTGAATCTCAGCAGGAAGGTCCCGTCGGGCTTGTTGATGAGCAGGTCGTGGGCCTGTTGCTTGTTCACGAAGCCCAGGATGGCCCTGGGTCACAGAGGTCAGAGGAGCAGAAGCAGAGTGTGATTTATGTATGTATTATGATTTTTTTAAACCGTAGAAAGACAACCTTCTCACTTTATGGCAGATGTAGGAAAGGACGATGCTCACCCATCATTCCAGTGAGGCTTGAGATGCTTTTTCAACACTTCCATCACACCGTCAAACCACTGCCAGAAAGTGTAGTTCCGTCCTGGTAAGTTCTCCTGATGGGAGACACAGCTGTGAGCACAAGAGGGCAGAGCTAACTCTCGGGATAGTGCCTGCAGCTACGTTCACTGGAGAAACCAAGTGGAAAGCAGACGCCTACACGGTCAGAACCACACAAATAGGAAGGCCTGCCTGAGTCTTCCCAAAGGAATGGTCCTCCAGCAACAACAACAACAACAACAACAACAACAAAACAGAATAGAGGGGGAAAGAAGCTACGAACACCTTCCACCGGGCTGCCCGGTCCTTGGCTGTCTGTGACGTGGACTCTGGGACCAGCCGCCGCCGCAGCCGTACCGCCGCCCAAAAGCTCCAGAGAAATGCAATACCTCGGGCCTCATCCCACACCCTCCGAATCAGAGTCGGCATCCTAGCAAGATGCCCGGGGGGCTTGCCCATTGGGACTGGATTAGATCGCGAGGCCACGGAGGAGATGGTGCCACCCCACCGCCGCCGTCACCGACAGCCATCAGCCGTGTGCAGCTACTGGATTCCAGGGCAATTCCCACTTCCCCTGTCAGACACCCCTGGCTGCCAGCCCACACGCTGGCCGACTGGTCCACACACAGCCGCTTAAAGCATTCAGACTCAGGGGCTACGAGATTCTCGGAAGGAGGGTGCTTAAAACACCGGGGTGGAGGTGGGGGCGGGGAGAGGGGGGTGATGGTGTCAAAAGGAAAACGGAAGTTAAATTTCCAGTCGAAGCTAGGACAGGGATGACAGCCGAGTGAGCAGACACTAGAGGAAAAGTGTCTCCCATCAGCATCCGCGTGGGTGGGCCGAGTCCACGGGAGCCTGACTTTGCATCTCACATCAGGGCACACCCGCGCCAACGGGGCAGAGCCATGGCGATCTGGTCATCGCCAAAGCCGCTCTTCTGGTTCATTTCCTCGGCTCTGCTTCCTTTAAAAAATGCCCTAGCTACACACAAAGCCCGATTCACTTAAAATTCGGAGGTGTAATTTTCTACATAAAAGGGATGCCCTCGTCTGTTCAGGAGCTTCCGGTTACTTCAGGGGCATCTTATTGGGCAGGACGCCCGCCCGAGGGCCCGGGAAGGGAGCGGTCTGGTGGGAAGGGACTGATCTCAGGGCGGCTGGCGGCCGGCGGCGCTCACTCACCCTGTTGAACTGGGACCAGGACACGGACATGCTGCTGTAGTCCTCGAGGTGGCCGCTGCTGCTGCTGAACAGCTTCTGCGCCAGGAACACGAGGTTCTCCTTGGTCAGGCCCCGGTTGCTCTGCACCTCGGCCTTGAACTTCATGTTGAGCGCCTCGCACAGCTGCGGCCACAGCACTTTGTCGGGCACGGCAAAGGGCACCCTGCCCTGAGGGGGGAGAGAGAGGCCAGGGCCTTGTGAGCGGACAGTTGCGTGATTTGTCTCCTCAACCCACAAAAGGAGAACCCTGGCAGGGGGTGGGGGGGTGGGGGGGGTGGCGTGACGAGCGTTTGTCTGACTGGGTCCCAGGACAAGTTCAAGCTTTCACGGGCTGTGCGGTTCTGGGAACTCGGGTGCGTGTCGCCTTCTTTGCACCCAATAGAGAGGGCAACCTTGTGCTGCCAACAGTGGTCTGTGAGTGGTCCAACCCGACGCTCTCACAGCCACTAAAGCAAAACGTGGCCGAGGTCTGGCTGTAAACTCAACAGGACCAGAAATCTAAAACACTGATTCTCTAGGTGCAGAGCGACAGAGAGAGACTGTGTGTGTGTGTGTGTGTGTGTGTGTGTGTGTGTGTGGACTCATACACGTGTGCGCACAAGTGTAATCCTTGCCTTTGACAACTTCTTCCCAGAAAGAGCTCTGGCTCAAAGTGAAACAGCTTAAGGAAGGATAGTAACTAGGAGCCAGCTTTATCAAAAACAGGGGAGAATGGGAATTTGTAACACACTGCTTTTCCTTCCATGCAGCCATAGTACTTCATTTTGTCACAGAAACATTTTTGAATAGGCAGTTCCTTCACACGAAGTAGAGTTTTTGAAGTGCAGCAAGTTAGACGGTGACGTCTCTTCCCTATCCTGTCCCCTAGCAGCCCAGCATGTGGCGTAGTTTCTCCTTTACACCTCCAAAGATATTCTATGCTGGCCTGCAAATACACACCAAGGGAAACATTTTTTTCCTTTTAAAAAATACAAATGGAGCCAAAACCGGTTCGGCTCAGTGGATAGAGCGTCTGCCTGCGGACTGAAAGGTCCCAGGTTCGATTCCGGTCAAGGGCATGTACCTTGGTTGCGGGCACATCCCCAGTAGGAGATGTGCAGGAGGCAGCCAGTTGATGTTTATCTCTCATCGATATTTCTAGCTCTCTATCCCTCTCCCTTCCTCTCTGTAAAAAGTCAATAAAATATATTTAAAAAATACAAATGGAAGCACAAAATCCACATGTCCTGCATCTCCCTTTTTTTCACTGAATACTATACCTGGGAGACCTCACATCAGCATCTAAAGAAATTCCTCATTTTCATTTGTGGCTGCTAAATATTCTACAGCTAGAGGCCCAGTACACAAAATCAGCGCTCGGATAGGGTCCCTAGCAGCTGCTGGCCACCGGCTGGGGCCTCCCTTTGGCCCATGCCACCCCTGGTGGACAGCGCACGTCATAGCGAGCAATCGAACCGCCCATCGGTCGAATTCCAGAGGGGACACTGCATATTAAGCTTTTATATAGATAGACATAGAGAGGATACTATTACAAGTAGCTTTATCAGGGTAATACATCTGCGTTTCTCAAAATTAGTACTTGTGTTCCCCGTAGTAAGATTTTACACAGGCTCTCGTATCACCAGCTGCTTTGTCATGGGTGTGTACAGTTGTGCTTCCCATAATTAGTACTGGCCTCAGCAAATGGTAAGTACTCACTAACATGTATGCTAATGTAATCTTGCAACAGAAGCAGTTAACGTTAATGGAAGAATAATGATATATTCAACCAGACCCCCACAGATGGACATCTATTGTCAGCCTTCAACTTTCAGCTAAGCAATGCTGCAGTGCGCTTATATCGTATTGACATATATCAAATGCATCTGTAAGTTCCCATACGTATGTATGTATTTTAAAACAGCGTAAAATAAATGCACCCTAACATTCTGAAAATGTTTTTTTTTTTTTAATGCTTATTTATTGAGACAAGATACTTTAGCAATGACACGTTGCAGGGGGAGCCAGAGTAGCCGGGGTGTTGGGGTGGGCGGGGTGTGAGGTCTGTGGACAGGCCGAGAAGGGGAGGAGAGATGTGGCAATCCTATCCAGCAGGCTTATCAGGACGAGATAGAGGCAGATCGCTTTCAAAAAGGGCCTCACACTCGGGGTGTGTAAGCACAGCAGAATTTCTGATAAGAATCTCACCTCAGAAGCAAATATACTGTTCTGTAAAGAAAGCTGTTAAGAATGCAAGACTGCGCCGAAACCAGTTTGGCTCAGCGGATAGAGGATAGAGAGTCGGCCTGCGGACTGAAAGGTCCCGGGTTCGATTCCGGTCAAGGGCATGTACCTTGGTTGCGGGCACATCCCCAGTAGGGGGTGTGCAGGAGGCGGCTGATCGATGTTTCTCTCTCATGGATGTTTCTAACTCTCTATCCCTCTCCCTTCTTCTCTGTAAAAAATCAATAAAATATATATTAATAAATAAATAAAAGAATGTTAGACTGCTCCCATTAGAAAAGAACATACTTTTATGTCCCAAGTGACAACTAGACCCCTTTTCTTATGCTTTTACAGACGAGGCTCTGCTGGAAATACACGAGGAACGGGGCCTCCTGAAATGGTGTGACAACGCCCAGCAGGCAGCTCGCCGGTGGTGGTCAGAGCGCGTCTGGGCCCACAAACCCCTAACGTCGTGTGTTTGCCCTCAGTCAGAGCATCCCCTTCCTCATGAGAGACCTGGGATGAATCACAGAACCTAAAATTTGGAAACTAAATGTCACCCTCATTTACTGGAAGGAGGATGACAGGAAGCGGCTTCTAAGCCAAAGGGACCTCCTGAGAGGTCTCTCTAAAGGAACCCGGGAGTCCCAACCTCCACGTATGGATTCAAAACAAAATGTCCTGAGCATGGAGTCCCAGACAAGCATTTTGTATGTTATGTGGTTCAGCTTCCTAACAACCCTAGGGAGCATTATGGTTCGGCGAGGTGGACACGGGGGTGGGGGGGTGGGGCTTAGGCTCACAGAGGGAGAGTGGATCTCCCACAGCCACAGAGCGAGGGCATGTGCAGTGTACCCTGAAACCGGAGCCTGGCCTCAAGCCCATCCTCTTTCCATTTTCTTTTAA
Organism: Vespertilio murinus; assembly: GCA_963924515.1. NCBI lineage: Eukaryota > Metazoa > Chordata > Mammalia > Chiroptera > Vespertilionidae > Vespertilio > Vespertilio murinus. Next base: position 15,010,242 of record OZ004718.1, on the reverse strand, counting down.
AAAAATATATATTTTATTGGTTTCTTACAGGGAGGAAGGGAGAGGGATAGAGAGCTAGAAACATCGATGAGAGAGAAACATCGATCAGCTGCCTCTTGCACGCTTCTTACTGGAGATGTGCCCGCAACCAAGGCACATGCCCTTGACCGGAATCGAACCCAGACCGGAATCTGGGACCTTTCAGTCCTCAGACCGACGCTCTATCCATTCAGCCAAACCAGTTGGGGCTCTTTCCATTTTCTATGCACACTTCCTTCTGCCCCCCCACCAACAGAAACAGCATTTCTCCTCGTCTATGCTCTGGTGGGGATAACACGTGAGAGGGATTCACGACACCAGCATCCAGAGCGGGAGGCCCGCAGGCCCCGGGGCCAACTCACAGATTCTGCAAACGCGTTGTCCCAGAGCACGGTGGCCGTCGCGTTGTTGTCCTGGCTGCCGTGGACAATCACCACCACCGGGAGGGACAGGGTCTGCAAAGACACGGAAGGGCTGAGCGCCCACGAGCCACACCTGTCCCCTTCTCTTCTTTTTTTTCCAATCACAGTACGTTCATTCTTTCTGCAAGCTTCCGCACACGTCCCCTGGGACACAGAACGGGAACGGCTCCGGGAATGACATGATGTTTCCCTCCACACCGGCAAAGTCTTAAGACGTTTCAGATCTGGTAACATAGGTTTTTATTGGGTATTTCTGAAGGATGGACTAAGTTCTCTAAGGGACGCAGAGAACAAGAGAGAGAAGAGAGAGTAGGGCCCGGCCGGTGTGGCTCAATGGTTGAGCGTTGACCCACAAACCGTGAGATCACAGTCCCATTCCAGGTCTGGGCACATGCTTAGGCTGTGGGCTTGATCCCCAGCAGGGGGCGTACAGGAGGCAACTGATCAATGATTTTATTCCATCATTGATGCTTCTATCTCTCCCTTCCTCTCTCTGAAATCAATAAAAACATTAAAAAAAAAAAAAAGAGAGAGAGAGAGAGTATGGAGACATTTTTTTGGGGGGGGTGCAGGGTGTGGGGAGAGGAGGAGGAGGAAGCAAGTAACAAACATCCATCCTCACTTTCATCAATAAAAAAATGTTTGAAAAGGGACCCTGTGACCCAAACAATTCTCCTGCGACACAAGGCGCTCACAGACACCGGCCGAGGGAGGGCTTTACCTTGACTTGAAACACCAGCTCGTTTCCACCGACACTGAACTGTGACTCAAACAGGATTGTAAACTTCTCCTCGGTCACCGACTCTGCCCCGCGACGGTCAGACCTCTTGATGCGTTTCAGGGACTGCCGAGGAGAAGACTCAGGTGACCCAGTCCTCCGATAAGCAGGGAGGATGGGCTCGTCCCCGCCCGCCCGCCGCCCTCACCATGTTCCTGAAGTGGGCGCTGAGCGTGCCGGTGGCCTGGTGGTACTCCATGACGCAGCAGTTGTTGAGGATCTCGCCGCTGTAGTCACTGCGGACCAGAGAGAGAGCAGCTCTACACCCACGCAGGGTCCCGGCTCACAGCGGGCGGGTGGGCGGGGATACGCTCGGGGTCGGAGGAACCACAGAAGGCATTTAAAAACTTATGTCCCGCCATGCCTGGTGTGGCTCAGTGGACAGAGAGTCAGACTGAGGACTGAAGGGTCCCAGGTTCGATTCCGGTCAGGGGCACAGGCCTGGGTTGTGGGCTCCATCCCCCCAGTCGGGGGCGTGCAGGAGGCAGCCGATCAATGATTCTCTCTCATCATTGATGTTTCTCTCTCTCTCTCTCTCTCTCTCTCTCTCTCTCCCATTCCCTTCCTCTCTGAAATCAATAAAAATACATTAACACATAAAAAAATAAAAATCTGTCATTTAGAAGAAAGGTTGGCTCCATAAACATACAAGAAATAAATATACATAAAACATACACAAGTTTTCTTAAGTGAATTCCTACCAGGTGACACCATATCACACTGTCTTCACAGAAGAACCTCTTCTGTCCTTTCTCCGAGAGCCAGAGAGGCCAGAGGGGCTGCGGGGGCTCCTACACAGGACGGACTGAGCCCAGAAAGCCGGGGAGAGCGGCCACGGTGTCCGGACAGGCTCCAGCCTCGGACTGAGGAAAGGGCACCGTCCTCCCGTGGCCATGTGCAAGTCCCCGCCTGGAGGGCGGAGCCCTCCCCGCACAATGACAGCCCACAGCTATGGTCCTGAGCTTGAAACTTTGAGCCCCACGTGCCTGAGTAACGTGGGCTTGTCAGAGTTCAGGTGCCTGTAACTGAGGAGGATCGAAACCCACGAGAATGTTGTAAACATCTTGACCAGGCCCTTACTTTTTCATTTTTATTTTTGTAATATATTTCACTGATTTCTTTTTACAGAGGAAGAGAGAGGGATAGAGAGTTAGAAACACCGACCAGCTGCCTCCTGCACACCCCCTCACTGGGGATGTGCCCACAACCAATGTACATGCCCTTGACCAGGAATCCAACCTGGGACCTTTTAGTCCGCAGGCGGACACTCCATCCACTGAGCCACACCGGCTAGAGTCAGGCCCTTACTTTGCCTCGTGGCATCTGGCTATGAAATAAAGACACGGCTGGTAGTCCGCTGTCCCTAGCTCTCCGTCAGAGAGGCCAGCGTCCCACCGAGACCCAGCTTTCATTCCCTTGTCTGTCTTTTCTCTTTTTTAAAAAATTTATTTTATTGATTTTTTTTTTTTTACAGAGAGGAAGAGAGAGGGATAGAGAGCTAGAAACATCGATGAGAGAGACACATCGACCAGTTGCCTGCTGCACATCCGGGATGTGCCCGCAACCAAGGCACACGCCCTAGACCGGAATCGAACCTGGGACCTTTCAGTCCGCAGGCCGACGCTCTATCCATTGAGCCACACCGGTTTCTTCTTGTCTGTCTTTTCTCCGTCCTTCACCGCCCTGTCTCAGCCTCACTGGGCCTGGCTGCGCTGGCGGGCACACAAGATGCCCGGGGGGGGGGGGGGTGCTGAGCATGCCGTGGCCATGGCCGGGCTCCCCGCAGAGAGCTTCCGAGGGGAACCCCCCTCCCCGCGGCCAGGCCTCCGGGGAAGGGGGGAAGGAGGGGCGCACGTACTTGCGGGTGTTCTCGTTCTTGAGCAGCGACTTGGCCTGCTGCTCGCTGATGATGGTGGCCTTCACCTGGGGGGGGTTCATGTGCACGTTCAGCTTCCCCCCCACCAGCAGGCGCACGGTGGCCGCAAACTTGGTCTGGGTCTTCAGCACCTGCGGGGGCTGCTTCTCGATGATGAACGTGCTGCGGGCCCGAGGGAGACACGCTGCCTCAGGGCCGGGGCCTCAAGCGGGTGCGGCCGGCGGAGGGCGGCAAGGGGCCTGGGAGACCCGCTCCCGGGGGGGGGGGGGGGGGGGGGCACCGAGGGTGGAGGGGGAGGCGGGCGGGAGGCAGGGACATGGGCGGGGCGGCTGGCACGGGCTGCAGGAAGCAACGGCGGCCCAGGGAGCGCCCACAGGAGAAACTGGGAAAGGTCGGCGGCGACTGGGGCCAGGAGGGAGAGGGTGTGAGCAGACAGACGAGGATTCAAGCGAGAGCTGCCCCCCCCCCATCTGCAAAGCACCCCCGCCTCCCGCACGCCAACTCCGCGGGGGCTGGGCGCGGCCGAGAGGCGGCAGTCACCTGGTCACCAGGGCTGAGATGATGTCGGTGATGGTGGCGTTGACCTCCGCCAGCATCTCCTCCACGGGGCCCGGGATGGGCAGCTGCTGGCACAGGTGCTCCGCCCTGCGGATCTGCTGCCGGTTCTGCCAGATGATCTCCGCCAGCTTCTCACACCTGCCCGCCCGCCGTGGGGCCACAGGAGAGGACAGGCCGTCACCCCTGCCCCAGCCCCGGGGGACGAGGCTCCCAGGCTGGGGTGAGCCCCCCAGGACCCAGCCCCCCCTCCCCAGGAAGGCTTGACACCCCGGCGCCCACTCCTGTCCACGGAGCAGACAGGACAGGGGCTGCCTGACCTCCGGAAACACAGACGCCCAGGAGGCGGGGCCCTGACTGCACCCCACCAGCCGGGCCCCGGGCCCCGCCCGCCCCCAGCACAGCGACGCCCTCCCGGGGAGGGGCACGGCCGCGGGCACCGGGTCCGAGTCGGGAGCCAGACCGCGGGTGAGGCACGCCCTGTCCCGGGACGGGCGAGCGGCTGCCCATGGGCACTCGGAGCCGCACGAGCCGCGGGTGGACCCCCCTGAGCCCCGCCCCCTCCCCGCCGGCCCTGCCCCCCCATTACCAGGACTGCAGCACGTCCAGGCTGCCCTCGGGGGGCCCCCCATTCCCGGCCAGCTGCTGCCGCCGCTTCCACTGGATCAGCTCGTCGTCCAGGATGATGGTCTGCTGCTTCCGCAGCAGCTGCAGGGTCCGCTGGTGCTTCTCGGCCAGCTCCTGGGGGGGGGAGCAGGCCTCGCTCAGGAGGCCGGGCCACCCCACCCCACCCCGTCCCCCGCCTGCTCTGCCCCACAGGCCCCAGCCCTCCTGCCCCGGGTCCTGGCCGGGCCCCTCTCGGTCCCCACAGCGCCCCCCGGAGGCCGGGCGCACTCACCACGCGGTACTGCTGCAGCGTCTGGGCCTCGCGCTGCAGCCAGGCCTCCAGGGACGCCTGCTTCTGCTGCAGGGCCGTCTCCCGGCTCAGGCGCTCCTGCGGGGCCAGCTGGGCCAGCTGGGCGAACTGGGCTGCGGGGGGACAGCACACCGTGGCCGCGACGCCCCGGCTCCCAGCGGGAGACCCAGAGAAACCGCGCTCCCTCGTTCCGCAGACGGGACCCTCCGGGTGACGGGTCTGACCGCCGGCAAGTCAGGCATCTGGCAGCCAAGGGCCCCCGAGATGAGCCGGCCTCATTCCCCCGGCCCCCCAACGCCCAGCTCCCCCCCCCCCCCCCCGGAGACCAGGAGGCAGAAGCTGTGGGTGCAGCCGAGGAGGGTCCCCCGCCCCCGCCCTCCCAGCCGGGCCCAGCCTTCCTCAGCCCCCTCGGGGCCCAGCCCGGAGCCGCACGGCCTCGTCTGACTTGGCCTGGCCGTCGGCGAGCTGGGTGGACGCGGGGGACCCCTTCTCTCCCCTGTGCCTCCGTCTCCCCCATGTGCACACGGGAAGCCCGCTCCCCGCCTCAGCGGCTGCTTGGGGACTAGAAGGCCGACATGGAGAATGCTCAGGAGCCACCTGGCAGGGGAGCTCCGGTGAGAGCTGGTCCCGCTGCTCCCTGGGCTGCAGGACGGGCTGGGGGGGCCCAGCGGCTCCAGCCCCGCCCCCACCTTCTCCGGGGAAGGCCCTGCTCCTGGCCCTGCCGCCTCCCCCCTCCTCCCCGGGCACCGCTGCCGCTCCTCAGGGGGAGGAGTCTCTGCCCAGGAGGGCGCCCGGCACGTGTGCCCAGGCCGGGCACGGAGAGCTCAGCCACCAACAGGATGGGGAAAGAGGAGAGGGAGGAGGAGGGAGAGGAGAGCAGAGCGGGGAGGGGCCCGCACAGCAGCAGCGAGACCGGCGCCTCCTGCAGGGGCCCAGCGGGCTGAGCATCCTCTGGTGCCCCCAACAGCCAGGGCACCCACGGGAGGCAATGCCCCATGTCCTCCCTCTCTGTCCTCAGGTGAGGATTTAAAATAAATTAATAAGTTAAGGAGGGGAAAAAAGTAGCCAGATTCTCTCCGGAAAAGGAGGCGGCTCTCTCCACAGGAGCGTGAGGCAGTCAGCCATGGCAGGAGCGGGGGGTCAGGGAGGCACAGTTACCCTCGTAAACACACCAGCTGTGCAATGCGTACGGCACAGGGGAGGGAGGCAGCAAGAATCCCCTGGAACACCTGTGACTTCATAACCAGCTTAAGAAATCCAGCATTTCGCCGAAACCCGTTTGGCTCAGTGGATAGAGCATTGGTCTGCAGACCGAAAGGTCCCAGGTTCGATTCTGGTCAAGGGCATGTACATTGGTTGCGGGCACATCCCTGGTAGGGGGTGTGCAGGAGGCAGCTTGTTGATGTTTCTTTCTCATCCACGTTTCTAGCTCTCTATCTCTCTCCCTTCCTCTCTGTAAAATATCAATAAAATATACATTTTTTTTTAAATCCAGCATTTCCCAGCCAAAGCCACCCGCCCACCCCACAGCCTGCAATCCCCCCCCCCCTACCCTCACCCCCGCCAGGGGAACCGCCACCCTCAGCTCTGGGTGGTGACGCGCAGCCAATGGCCATTGGAAGTCCCCAGGTCCTTCCTCGGGCTGAGTCAGGGAGGTGTGAGCCCCAGCACGTCTTGGTCCAGCTCCTGGCCGGCCTCTGAGGGCCATGTCACCCCGACCTGGGCCCTGCTCCCCGGTCACAGGGGCTGGACCGACCCCAGCAGCTCTGGGCCACCAGGAGAGCCTGGCACGAGGAGGGGGCTCGGGGCCATAGCTCCACCTCCCCACGGGGGCCTGCGCAGGAAGAGCGCCTCCTGCAGGGAGCCAGTGGGGTGCCTGGGTGCCGCCTCGGGGGTCCCGCCACCTCGGGGCGGGGGGCGGGGGCGTCCCCAACACCCGGCCCAGCCTCCCTGTGGGAGCGGCCCAGGTGGGTTCTCCTGGCGACTGGCGGGCGTTTCTGGGAGGGACGCCAGGAGATGTGGGGCCAGTCTGCTCCCCCGGAGGGAACCGAGCCTCCCCTGCACCACAGATCAATAGTCTGTGCCTCTGACGGTGGACTCGGTGAGCAAGGCTGAGCTGGCACTGCACGATGGGTACGAACCCAAACCCGAATCCGAACCCAAACCCACACACAGGACACGGAGAACTGGGAAGAGGACCGTCGATGTGGTAACCAGGGCTCGGCCTGGGACAGAGCCGAGAGCGTGGCCGCCTGTTCCCTCACCTGGGAAGTGGGCTTTCCCCGCCCCCGGGGCCAGGCAGGTGTGGAGGCAGAGGGGAAGAAGACAGGCTAGAACAGCCGTGGGCAAACTACGGCCCCCCGTGGGCCGGATCCGGCCCGTTCGGCTGTTCTATCCGGCCCGCGGAGCCGAAAGAGCGGAGGGTTCTCTTGCTCTCCCCTCCGCTCCTTCACCAGCAGCCCAAGATGAGAGTGCCAGCATGGTCAGGTTGCTTTTGTTCCGGCCCTCCGGTCCAGTGTAAGAACCCATTGTGGCCCTCGAGTCAAAAAGTTTGCCCACCCCCGTGCTAGAATCATCCCACCGACTAGATCTACTCCACACCTCCTGGGACTCGGGCCATGTGCTGGCCTCGGGGTCGGAGACGCAAGGTGCAGTCCCTTCTCAAAGAATTCATATGCTGGTGGGGGAGACATGGTTGATAAATCATATTGATATGGCTATCGGATGGCGCCCACACGCAGGGTGAGAGACGAGCACGCTGCACGTGCGTGTGCGTAAGCGTGTGTGTATGAACGGCTGGTCGGTGTGTCTGAGCGGGGCACGCAAGCGGGGAGAGGGATCCATCGCCACATTGCCAGGTGCCCACAGGGCAGCAGAGGGCGCTGTGGAGGCTCCACAGCCTCCGGGCTGACCCTGACCTGCTCTGTACCCGGAGCACCAGGCTGGGTTCCCACCAGGAAGGGGGCCTTTGTCTGGGGGCCACCAATGTGCCCCAGGACGGCCTCTCTGAGCAGCTGTGCAGAATGCGAGATGTTTGCCCCCAGAAACACGGTCCTCAGCCCTCATCCTGACCCGCTCAGAGCGTAAAGCAACACCGACCGCAGACAACACGGCCGCCTGGGTGCTGTTCACTGGCCTGGGAGCGCCTCCCCGACAAGACCAGAGCCGGCTGGGTATGGGAGACCCATCCTCTCCGAGGGCGCGATGCCGCCCTCTCCCCTTCCCAGGCCTCCCCTTCCCGTGGCTGCCGGTTCCCCGATCCTCCAGAGAGAGGCGGCGGGTCCTCCCCCGGCGGCCCCGAGCTTCCCCGGCCCCCGCCCCGCCTCACCCTGGACCCGCAGGCTCTCCTGGTACTGGATGATGAAGTACTCCTGCGTCTGCTGCAGCTTCTTCAGTTCGCTCTCCGTGTCCTGCGTGACCAGCCGCAGCTCCTCGAAGGTCTGGTTGATCTGAAGGTGCTTCTGGGACATGATGTCGGCCAGGCTTCCCGCCGGAGAGGCGCCCTGGACACAGACCGGGGCAGAGTGCAGGCGCCGTGAGCGGGCCGTGAGGACGGGGCACCGACCGCCCCGGGCCCTAACGCAGGGATCGGCCAGCACCCATCACGGGGATAAAACCCCAAAAGCTTCATCTCGAGTCCTTGGAATTGCAAGTTTGTGAGAACTGGCGTACGCAGAGTGGGAAAGGAGGAGGGAAGGGGGAGCTGGCGGATCGTGGCACCTTCCTAAAACACAGGAGGACTTTCTAGGTCCCTTCTAAGCTGCTTGGGTTTTCCCTACTGAGGACGATGACCCCTGGGGAGGAAGCGGGGAACAGGCAGGTGAACAACATCGCCTTTGTCCTCACTCAGGACCTACTTGTGACTGAGGGGAGAGGGGGTCGGGGGGGACCTCTCCCCAGGCATCATCCTGGAGACCCCAAAGTGAGGTTACAGGGGAGGCATCGCAGGGGCTCTGTGGGCCCAGGCATTTCCGTGGCCTGGCCTGATCCCCTCCTTCCCCCGCTGGCCGAGAGAAGGTGGGCGGAAGTCTCACCTGAGTATGGACATGACTTTACTGAAAAAATGATCCACTTGGGGTTGAATTACTTCACACCTGTGCACACTGTTTTGTGGCTGTAAATCAATTAAGACCAGAGTATGGCCGAAACCGGTTTGGCTCAGTGGACAGAGCGTCGGCCTGTGGACTGGAAGGTCGCAGGTTCGATTCCGGTCAGGGGCATGTACATTGGTTGAGGGCACATCCCCAGTAGGGGGTGTGCAAGAGGCAGCTGATCGATGCTTCTCTCTCATCGATGTTTCTAATTCTCTATCTCTCTCTCTTCCTCTCTGTAAAAAATCAATAAAACATATATATATATATATATATTTTTTTTTTTAAAAGACCAGAGTACGGTCTTCTGTTTCCTTTAGGACAAGCCTCTGTGTATAGAGGCACCGATAGGTGCGCCCCGAGTCACCATGACAAACGGGGCTCCCGAGGGAAGTGGACAAGATGGGGTTCCCCAGCTCCCCTCCCCACGCCCAGGGGACACTCACGTTGTTGGCTTCTCGCACCAGCCTCTGCTCGTTGTACAGAATGTGCCGGATGCAGCGGACCAGCTCCATGGGGCAGCGGTCATACGTGCTCTGAAAGAATCCAGGAGAGACAATCGCTGGATCCCACTCCATGCTCTGGGCCCACCCCCACCTTGGAGGAGACGCCTAGAGACACAGCGGTGTAATCACGGGAAATGTCGCCCCTCCAGTTCCAACAGGGGACAAGAAAAGCACGTTGTAAAAAACCTAAGGAAGAAGGTAGAGCACCCTAATTTGCCCAAAGTGCTAGGGCACCCTTCTCGGACACGGGATAAGTAAACCCCCAGAAAGGCCACATCAGAGGAGGACCTGGACACCACGTTGCTGGGCAATCAAAACTACTCCACCACCGACACGGGTTTGGCTCAGTGGATAGAGCGTCGGCCTGCGGACTGAAAGGTCCCGGGTTCGATTCCAGTCAAGGGCATGCACCTTGGTTGTGGGCACGTCCCCAGTAGGAGGGGTGCAGGAGGCAGCTGATCGATGATTCTCTCTCATTGATGTTTCTAACTCTCTATCCCTCTCTCTTCCTCTCTGTAAAAAGTCAATAAAATATATTAAAACAAAAACAACAACAAAAAACGACTCCACCAACAATGGGGAGACAGACGCTGTACGTCTCCAGATGTGATACTGTGAGAAGGACGCGACAACACGTAGAGTGCCCTTCAGGGTTGTGTGACTTGCATCTGATCATGAGGAAACGCCACACAGACCCGTTGTGAGATACGTTTTATCTTTATTTATTTAAAAAATATATTTTATTGATTTTTTACAGAGAGGAAGAGAGAGGGATAGCTAGAAACGTCGATGAGAGAGAATCATCATCGATCAGCTGCCTCTTGCACATTCTCCATCGGGGATGTGCCTGCAACCAAGGTACATGCCCTTGATTGGAATCGAACCTGGGACCCTTCAGTCCGCAGGCCGACTATCCACTGAGCCAAACTGGTTTGGGCACGTTTCATCTTTAAAAAGCAGAGGGGCTAAGGTACTTCAGAGTGTCAGCGTGGCAAAAGACAGGGAGGGCTGAGAAGAGGGTTCCAGGTGGAAGGCAATCAAAGAGGCAGGGGGACTGGATGCAAGATGTGGCCTGGGACCGGATCCTGGCCTGGAGCGGGGGAGAGGGCCCGAAAGGGCATCAGGTCATTGGACAAGGTGGGAAGACAGACAGGCGCAGAGTTCCCCGCGGGCGCTCTGTCCACGCACCGTTCGCTGATGGCGATGACCGGGCGACAGCGGCACAAGAGGAAAGGACGCTGAAGTGCTTAGGGCCAAGGGAAAGGGACACGGTGTGTGCAACTTACTCTCCAGTGACAAAAAAAAAACAAAAAAAAACGCGTGTATGTGGAGAGCCTACAATGAAGCCAATGCTAACAACGGGGTCTTTGTATCAACCTTGTAACTTTTTGTAAACTTGAAATCATTTTCAGATACAACGTTTAAAACAAGCCACAGCCATGACAATAAACAACGGGAGCTTTATGCAGGCCGCCCGCTGAGTTGGGCTGGAGAGGAGGCCCACCCGCCCGCCCGCCCGCCCGCCCGCACCCACCTGGAGCTGCGTGGCCCGCCCGCCCGCCCGCCCGCCCGCACCCACCTGGAGCTGCGTGGCGTAGTGCCCCAGCTTGATCTTCAGCAGGAAGCCGTCTTCCCCCACCTGGTGCTCCGCCTTCTTCTGCAGCTCCTGCACCAGGCCCTCCAGGAGCTGGGTGGCCTTAATGTTCTCCTGTGGATTATCAAGATCTATTGAGTCCCTAGGGGAAAAAAATTACATACATATGTATACATACATGCACACGAGCCTCTGCAAATGCAGCCTCAACACCTCGCACCTCGTCTTTGGCTACCGAGATCTCGGCATAAAGCTCACGGCAAACCTGAGGGGAGTTCCATTCAGACTCCACTAGACGCCTCCATGGATCCAATCCTAACCCACCGACTGCCTGAGCGGACTGCATAGGAGTCTATTTCCTTTTCTTCCTTCCTTCCTTCCTTTCTCTCTCTCTCTCTCTCTCTCTCTCTCTCTCTCTCTCTCTCTCTCTCTCTCTCTCTCTCTCCTTCCTTCCTTCCTTTTTTTCTTCTTCCTTTCCTTTCCTTTCCTTTCCTTTCCTTTCCTTTCCTTTCCTTTCCTTTTCTTTCTTTTTTTTACAATGTACTGTCCCACCGAAACCGGTTTGGCTCAGTGGATAGAGCGTTGGCCTGCAGACTGAAGGGTCCCGGGTTCGATTCCAGTCAAGGGCATGTACCTTGGCTGCGGGCACATCCCCAGTAGGGGGCGTGCAGGAGGCAGCTGATCGATGATTCTCTCTCATCGATGTTTCTAACTCTCTATCCCTCTCTCTTCCTCTCTGTAAAAAATCAATAAAATATACAATGTACTGCCCTTTCTCCTTCCTCCTGCACGTGCTCCGGTGCTGATGCTCTCTGCGGGGAATGAAGGGAGAGGAGAGGGCTTTGTGGGTCCCGAAGGAAATAGGGCTCCGATAATTTCCCATTTACAGTCACCCCTTCACGGGTGTAAGGGACGCAATGTCGGGGCAAAACTCCTGGAAAACAAGCGCTGGTTCTTTCTTTAAAAAAAAAAATATTTTATAGATATTTTACAGAGAGGAAGGGAGAGAGATAGAGAGCTAGAAACGTCGATGAGAGAGGAACATCGACCAGCCGCCTCCTGCACATCCCCCACCGGGGATGTGCCCGCAACCAGTGTACATGCCCTTGACCGGAATCGAACCCGGGACCTTTCAGTCCGCAGACCGACGCTCTGCCGCTGAGCCAAACCGGTTTCGGCCAAGCGCCGGTTCTTGTGCTTCTCTGTTCCTTTCCCCTCCCCAGGCACCTCCCCACACACACAAAAAAATATTTTCTTACCGTAAACATGAAGAACTGGACATTTTTATTAAAAATCTTTATACTCTTTTTTTTAAAAATATGTTTTTATTGATCTCAGACATGAAGGGAGAGGGAGAGATAGAAACATCCGTGATGAGAGAGAATCACTGATTGGCCGCCTCCTGCGCGTCGCCCACTGGGGGCCGAGCCCACACCCCGGGGCATGTGCCCTGACCGGATGTGGTCTCCTGGCTCACCGGTCAACGCTCAGCCACTGAGCCGCACCGGCCAGGCTGAAATCTTTATATCCTTGAGGAAACCCAAACTGGGGAAAATTCTAGAGTTATCAGAGCGGTAGCTTCAGAAGTTAAATAAACGTCTGATGGCTATGCTGTATACCTGAAACGACCATGTCACTGTCACTGGGAAATACAATATTTTAACTAAATAAAATTCGGATTTCCTTTACCTATCAACACAAGTCTTTGAACATTTGCTCAGCAAGAAGATGGCGTGGAAACGCTACCCAATGAAATTGTGAATAAACAGAAACTTCCTATCCATGTCGTTCTGAGCTCCCCAAGGCCATTAAGAAAGGAAAGGAAGCGGAAAGGCACTAAGCAAGGTGCAGCTGACAGGCTCACATTTGGCTCTCTTTTTCTCTCCCTTAATTACACGAGGCTGAGATTTTTTTTTTTTAATTGCCTAGAAAATTGCCTTCCTGGTGCTCTCGTTTCTGGAGGGAAATTTGCAGCTAGCACACAACTGCGACTCTGCCAAGGCAGTGTCCCTCCAACAGCGTGGAGGCCATCTCCCCCGGCCCCCCCCCCCGGGCTCTGTCAGAGAGGCCCCACCGTCCACCGCCCGCCGCCGCAGTGATGCTGCCTGGAGCAGAGGGCGAGTCTGTCAGAGCAGACTGACAGGCTGGTGACACACCAACCTGCGTCAGGCCGGGAGCAGAGCAGCAGGCATCCTATCCTGCTCCTGGCTTGCAACAGTGTCAACGACAAACACTCCTTATCAGCTGGCTGCGTTGTACTCATTCTAAGGGAGTTTAAAAACAACCCCCCGCCCCCCAATATATAATAGTCACTTGGAAAACAAGAAAAATAAGCATGCTTATTAAATCTGCCATCAAGATTTAGTCTTTAAGTGTCTATGTAATTTGCATATAAATGTAAAAACACCAATGTCTCTCCATTGTTAAAGTGGTTAACAATACTTTTTTATTATTATTATTATGTGAATGAACAGACCTTATCTGTCCCATTGAGCACTAAATTCTATGTGGACAGCCAAAACCGGTTTGGCTCAGTGGATAGAGCATCGGTCTGTGGACTCAAGGGTCCTGGGTTTGATTCCGGTCAAGGGCATGTACCTTGGTTGCAGGCACATCCCTGGTAGGGGTGTGCAGGAGGCAGCTGGTCGATGTTTCTCTCTCATCGATGCTTCTGGCTTTCTATCCCTCTCCCTTCCTCTCTGTGAAAAATCAATAATATATATATATATATATATATATATATATATATATATATATATATATATATAAAATTCTATGTGGACAAAGGTTTTAATTTTTCATATGAACTCTGCCACCTGCGACTCTGCTAGGCACCCTGCGGGCACTCAAAACATCGGTTCATCTGCAGTGCTCAAATGTTTTCAGCCAGAATATACTATGAAAGAGAAGATGACCTATTTTAAGAAACTATTTTTTTAATTGATTTCAGAGAGGAAGGGCGAGGGGGAGAGAGAGAGACAGAAGCATCAATGGTGAGAGAGAATCATTGATCGGCTTCCTCCTGCCCCACTCGGGGATCAAGCCCACAACCTGTGACCTCATAGGTCAATGCTCACCCACTGAGTCATACCAGCCGGGTGGAAGATACCCCTTTTTTTAAAAAAAAAAAAATCCTAAGAGTCATTCTATGATTCTAAAATTTCAGATGGCACCAAATACCTCTTCCTGGGTCAGGATTTTTTTTTTCAAGGTGTAAGTTTTGGCGCCCCCATCGTGTTATCTTCCCAAATCGGCATATGCTGGTGCTTCACACAGTGGGCCGCCCCACAGTGGGCGGCGCCGGCTCACTCACCAGGGCTGGCTCTCGATCCACTGGGACAGGTAGTGGCGCACCTCGATGGGGAAGTGCTGGCCGTACAGGGCTTGCATCTGGTGGAGGGCGTCCCCCTGCAGCTGCTGGGCCTGGATCCACACGGCCATGTTCACCACCTGCGGAGCAAACAGCGGCGGTTTGGGCGTTGTTGTTGTTGTTGTGTGTTTTTTTCCTCCCCTTTTACGTCCACGAGAATAAGTATTCACGTGGTTATAAAAGCTAACGGTAATAATGGCTTTTCAAGCCCTTCCTGGCAGGCTAGGGATCCGGGTTCCTGAACTGAATTTCGGCGTTACAGCGTGGTCAAGACGGGGGTGTCCCGGGCGGCCGGGGGAAGGTGCCCGAGTGGGTCCATCAAGCTCTGGCTGGTCCACACACCCGGGTCCTGGAGGCAAAAGCGCACAGGCAGCCTTAGGGGGAGAACTGCCTCTCGCGTGGATATCATAGATACTTTCTTTACTTTTTAAAAAAATATATATTTTATTGATATTTTACAGAGAGGAAGGGAGAGAGAGAGAGAGAGAGCTAGAAATGTCAATGAGAGAGAAACATCGACCAGCTGCCTCTTGCACAACCCCTACTGGGGATGTGCCCGCAACCAATGTACATGCCGTTGACCGGAATCGAACCCGGGACCTTTCAGTTCGCAGACCAACGCTCTACCACTGAGCCAAACCGGTTTCGGCTACTTTCTTTACTTTTGTTCCGAAATTGAAGCAACTGTAAGCAGCATCTGACTAGTAATGATCAGAATTAGCATGTTTGCTTGTGTTTTTTTAAATCACGTGTTTCATATTCTTATTTTGACTTTTAAGAATTACAATAGCTAAAACCGGTTTGGCTCAGTGGTAGAGCGTCGGTCTGCAGACTGAAAGGTCCCGGGTTCGATTCCGGTCAAGGTCATGTACATTGGTTGTGGGCACATCTCTGGTAGGGGGTGTGCAAGAGGCAGCTGGTTGATGTTTCTCTCTCATCGGCGTTTCTAGCTCTCTATCTCTCTCCCTTCCTCTCTGTAAAATATCAATAAAATGTACTTTAAAAAAAAAAGAATTACAATAAACATACTGCCATTTTTTTAAAAAAAAGGACCCCGTAAAAGGAAAGTGAAGCTATCTAAGGCATGGATCGAACCCTATGTATCACGACTAGTTACCTAAGCAGCAATGCTCCGCACACAAAGGGCACAGCTTTATTGGAAACACATCCCACGGTTCACCTTCCGAGCCATGGCTAAGGAACTTATGAAGCGACGTTCTGCTACATTGTGGCCTTTAAAAACCTTTCCGACATTAAAAAACAATACATTCCAGCGGAGAGTCGGAAACAAGAACCATTATATTCCAGTAGTGGGTAGGTTTTTAAAATACGCTCTTGATTTCAGAAAAAACAAACACACACACAAAAAAACGGTCTTATAAAACTACCAAGATGCCTTCTCAGACCCACCTGAGAATTCTAACTTCATCTGGCAGGAACGCTCTGGGCTCAGCCTGACTGCAGTGGTCACATTACTTTCGTGCCCCCAGGAGGGACGGACATGGAATCCTGCTCTCACTCTGATCCGTAATGAAGACGCTGGTACAAGGCAGGGCTATCTTTAATCCCACCATAAAAAATTTGGCTAGTGATTGGCACAGTTCTCCCGAGAGCTGTTACAGCTGGGGTCCAGTGAATTAGAGCTTGCTTTTGTTGAAATGCCAGAGACGACACGGCTGTGTTAGGAAACAAAAACCCCACCTCGGCTAGTTATGGTTATCCAATAGTGTACCGCGGAGCTATTTGTGGGCCTCGTCAGTTGGCCAACAGCGAGGCGAGGGGACGGTGCCAGCTACCTATTTCAGACTTGCGCAAGGCTATAGAACACGTGAGCGGTGTGCGAGTTTATTTAGAGCTTGGGGGGGGGGGGGGTGAGGGCTGAGATCACAACCATCACCCAAGACATCACATTTCAATGGCTGAGCGTTTACTGGGAGAAAGGCTCTTGGATACAAGAGTTTCCCCCGAGTTACGATCGAACATCTGGAAGACATTTAATTGTACAACGTAATTTTTAATCAGATAAATCATGTCCCAAGATTTCTGGAAACTTGGAATAGACACCAAAGCATGTTTTTGTTTTTGTTTTTGTATAAAAGGTAAAGGGATGGATATATGGACGGACGAAGGCGCTTAGGCATTTACACGTAGAGGATGAAGAAAGGATGAAGGAAAGAATGCAGGTTTTAATCTCTTTCGGTGAAGGGACCTGGAGAGAAGACCTCATTGTGGCTCTTGTAGCCACAAGCGAAAGATCCCAGCAGACAGAAAAGCAACTGTGCATCCTGCATTCGTTAACAGAACTGACCCAAGAGGCAAAAGAAGGAGAACGTTTCTCTCCTCAGAGCCTCCTTCTCAATCCCCCCAAGTGACCTAACAGTCTGGCCGCTGTCCTCCATCTGTTTTCTTCCTGTCACTGATCACTTCCTGACACTTATCCCAGATTTGTCTACGGCAGGGGTGGGCAAACTTTTAGACTCAAGGGCCACGATGGGTTCTTAAACTGGACCGGAGGGCCGGAACAAAAGCAACCTGACCATGCTGGCACTCTCCTCTTGGGCTGCTGGTGAAGGAGCGGAGGGGAGAGCAAGAGAACCCTCCGCTCTTTCGGCTCCGAGGGCCGGATGGAACCGCCGAACAGGCCGGATCCGGCCTGTGGGCCGTAGTTTGCCCATGGCTGGTCTACGGTCTCCCTACCAGGGAGAAGTCACCACCAGCGCGATGACTTTGTTTGGTTCACTGCTTCTTCTCTTGGGCCTAGAACAGTGCCTGGTACATTAGCAGTCAGTACATTTGTTGTTGTTGCATAAATAAATGTATACACACAACTTGGCCAAATCTATAAGCTCTTTTCAAAGTTATTTTGGAACAAGATGATCAGTATGAAATACCCAGGCAAGAAACTGAAACAGATTTTATAACTGGGATGACTTTATAAGGTGGATGTGTCTATACTTACAACAGCCTATCTGCTCCTTAATAGCGCTTGCCACCATTTGTCATCTTTCCTTTTCATTTCCGTTCATTTGTTTTTCGTCTGTCTTCCCCACTGAACTCTGAAGGACGGCGCGTGAGAAGAACACAGCTATTCGCTTCTGTGTCCCCAGTGCAGTGCCCAGCACGGCGGCTTGACATGGCAAGCAGCCGATAAACACTTGCCGAGTGGTTACACACACACCAATATTTGGCAAATGTTTTCACTTGCCCTGCGGTCGGAGCATCTGCCAGGAGTCTATTATTGTTTTTGTTTGCTTGTTTGTTTGTTTTTGTTAATCCTTACCTGAGGATATTTTTTCCACTGATTTTTTTCTTTAGAGGGAACAAAAGGGAGGGAGGGAGGGAGGGAGGGAGGGAGAGAGAGAGAGAGAGAGAGAGAGAGAGAGAGAGAGAAATAACAGATAAATATCAATGTAAGAGAGATACATCGATTCGCTGCCTCCTGCACGTGCCCAACCGGGGCAGGGGATACAGCCTGCAACTGAGATAGGTGCCCTTCAGGTGATGCTCTAACCACTGAGCAAGCTGGCCAGGGCCTATTATTATTTTAAGAAAGACCATGGTGATATGCCAAACTTGTAGGGGTACTATATAGACGTCATACATTCATTTCGTCTCATGGGTTGGACTTTTTGTGTGTGTTTGTGTGTGTGTGTGTGTGTGTGTATTGGTTTTGTTGTTGTTGTTAATCCTCACCCAACGATATTTTTTTCCATTGATTTTTTTAGAAAGAGTGGAAGGGAGGGGTGAGAGACAGAGATAGTGAAACATCGATGTGAGAGAGACACATCGATTGGTTGCCTCCTGTACGCACTGTGACCGGGGCTGGGGATCAAGCCTGCAACCAAAGTACATGCCCTTGATGGAATCAAACCGGCCACCCTTCAGTCCGACGCTCTAACCACTGAGCAACCCAACTAGGGCTTGTCGTGTGTTTTATATCAGTTCTTAGTTTTTTTATCAAATAGTGGGATGCTGGGCTGTTAGCGTTTGTCAGAATATTTTTTATGGCTCTAAATAGTTACTTTCTAAAATGCCACTTGAAGAATAAAAGCCAAAAAATATAAGGTGACAACCAACTTATTTTGATAAATACAGTGTACTTTAATTCTACTACACGAACATTCTTTGATAGAGAAAATAGGTTTTGCCTATGAACAGTAAAAAAAAAAAAGTAAAATAAAAATACACAAAATAATACAGAATCACTTTTTAACTAAAAATTATATATGCATGGAAAATGAGGAAAATGACTTAGCTGAGATTATTATGTAACAATTTAAAATATGTGGTTGAAAGTGAATCTAAAAATCAAGGAATTAAAAATCTGATGAACAGATTTAGAATAGAATAGAATAGAATCAGGGCCATAGGAAGGGAGTGGACCGACAGTTCTCAGGGGGAAAAGGGTGTGGGGTGCGGGAAGAGACTGGACAGAAATCGTACACCCTTAGATGGGGACGGCGGGTTGGGGGGGGGGGAGGTAAGGGCAGAGGGTGGGGCGGGAACCGGGTGGAGGGGAGCTATGGGTGGAAAAAAGAGGAACCATTGTAATAACCTGAACAATAAAGATTCATTAAATTTAAAAAATACAATAAAATGTGTGGCTGAGGGAGAAAAAAAAAACACCGCCACTTTCCCCAGTCGTATCAATAAAACCTAGACTCTCAGCATCAGTGCTTTTCTGCACGATGTCGCCACTCGCCACGCCCATTACTGGGCGGCACCTGCACCTGCACAAGCTGGTCCTCTGCCCTTCTGGCCGGCCTGGCTGCTCCCCTCGGCCTGGCTGCTCCCCTCGGCCTGGCTGCTCCCCTCGGTCTGGCTGCACCCCTCGGTCTGGCTGCTCCCCTCGGCCTGGCTGCTCCCCCTGGTCTGGCTGCTCCCCCTGGTCTGGCTGCTCCCCTGGCTGCTCCCCAAGGTCTGGCTGCTCCCCTCAGTCTGGCTGCTCCCCACGGTGTGGCTGCTCCCCTCGGCCTGGCTGCTCCCCTGGCTGCTCCCCAAGGTCTGGCTGCTCCCCACAGTCTGGCTGCTCCCCTCGGCCTGGCTGCTCCCCTCGGCCTGGCTGCTCCCCTGGCTGCTCCCCAAGGTCTGGCTGCTCCCCACAGTCTGGCTGCTCCCCTCGGCCTGGCTGCTCCCCTCGGCCTGGCTGCTCCCCTCGGTCTAGCTGCTCCCCTCGGTCTGGCTGCTCCCCACGTTCTGGCTGCTCCCCTCGGCCTGGCTGCTCCCCTCGGCCTGGCTGCTCCCCTCGGCCTGGCTGCTCCCCCCGGGCGGGGACCGCACCCCTCAGCCTGGCTGCTCCCCTCCGCCTGGCCGCTCCCCCCGGGCGGGGACCGCACCCCCTCCCGCCCCGGCCTCCGGGCACTCTCTCTTCTGCTTATTTACGGGCAGCTCCCTCGTCGGCGGGTGATGTTCTGACAAGGGAAGTGGTTTGTGTCTTCGGTAAACCATCACAGGGGCTTCTCTAAAGACTGGGAAATGGACTCACAATCTTATTTTAGCCGAAGACGAGAGCTGTGTGAGCGTTACTTCGGTGCACTCAGTGCTCGTGAGGTTCCCGGGACCCAGCACAGCGCTGGACGCAGAGCGTCGCACTTTCTTTTTCTTTTTTAAAAATATTTTTTTTATTGATTTTTTTACAGAGATGAAGAGAGAGGTATAGAAAGTCAGAAACATCGACGAGAGAGAATCATTGACCAGCTGCCTCTTGCACGCCCCCTACTGGGGATGTGCCCGCAACCAAGGTACATGCCCTTGACCGGAATCGAACCTGGGACCTTTCAGTCCGCAGGCCGACGCTCTATCCACTGAGCCAAACCGGTTTCGGCACGTCGTACTTCCTGAGAGTGTGAGCCACCTGCACCCACGCTGCGCTTCTGGATGCTCGGACCCTCGGGTGGTTGTTTAAAAAGGTCTCGGAGTTTAATAGCTCCTAATGATACGGGCTAATTGAAAACCACAAAAATAAACGCCCACTAACAAATAAATTATACGAGTGGCTGGGATCTAGGGATAATTTTGTCTCAATAATAAATACCTTTTTATGAGACGCTTTCCCTTTTAAAAAGCAAGCATAAAACTTTGTAAAGAAAAATATCACAGTCTCTGAATTCTTCCGGAGCGCTGTGCCAGAGCCACGCCATAGCTGAGCTCCGGGCTGAGAGATGTGGGGGCTGAGAGATGTGGGGGCGCAGGACAGCAGCAGGGTCCCGATGCAGATGGGCCAACCGAGTGGCTGAATCCCAGTTTGGGAGGGGAGCGGGAGGTGCACAATGTGTGCAGGGACTTGGTCTGCTGGATTTATATGTCTGATTTATGTTCTTAATATGTTTTTAAAAATTAATTAGAGAGAGAGAGAGAGAGAGAGAGAGAGAGAGAGAGATTGATTGGCTGCCTTCCCACACACCCCAACCAGGGATCGAACCCATGAACTTGGGCATGTCCTTGACTGGAAATCAAACCCGAGGCCGTTTGATGCACAGGACAACGCTCAAGGAACGGAGCCACACCGGCCAGGGCTATGGGTGTAATTTACAGCATTTTTATCCCCGGCCGGTGTTTCTCGGTGGTTACAGTGTCAGGGCGAGCAAGGGTTCGCTCCTCGCCACTACCCCCACCTCACCCCACCCCCCTTGGGTTGGCGAAGGGTCGATTCATCTCTCTACCTCTGTCTCCCTTCCTTCCACCCTTTCTGAAAAGCAGTGGGGAAAAAACAGCCTCCGGTGAGGATAAAATAATTTGTAAATAAAGCGTTTTATAATTCCTATCCTCCATCCCACCACAACCACCACCCCACCCCATCCCATCCCATCCCAGTCTCTAACATCGGGCTCCGGTTCAAACACAGTGGCTGCCACCTCAGAGGGAGAGGCCCCGGGAAGACTGTCCCCCGCTCGCCTCTGAGTGAGAGAGAGAGAGCTGTGGCGGGTGCTGTCCCAGGAGCAAGACCGCCCCGAGAACAGCGAGTCCTCACTTAATGCCACCCACAGGTCCTGCGACTTTAAGCAAAAACACGATGTAAACGAGACCAATTTCACCACCGGCTAACGATGTAAACAGGAGTTCCGTTCCCATGGGATCTCGCCTCAGTGTCAGGATGGAACGACGCTGAATGAAATGAGCTGCTATGACTAAACTCCAGAAAGATGATTTAAAAGTTCTTTCCAAGGACAATCGGACTCCTACTAATTAAAGTAGGAACGATTAGCAACAAATTTTTTGATTCATCCAATAAGTAAGCATAATTTTAGAAATAAGATGGAAAAATGGATTAAGCTAACATTTATTAGTGGTATCATCCACCATCAGATTCACCACTTACAGAACACCCACAATATTATTTATTACTGTAAGTGCTTCTCTGAACCTCCTCAATGAATCCTCACAAAACCCTGGGAGGTCAGCACTTTACATTATAATTATAATCCCCACTTTACAGATGGGAGAACCGAGTCAGCAAATTAAACAGGATTGTAAAAACGGTGCAGCTTTGGAAAGCAAGCTGGAAATTCTCCAAAAAAAAAAAGTGACACACGGGATTTCCATAGGACCCAGCAGTTCCACCCCGGGTCACGTGCCCAAGAGAACGGAAAACATGTCTGCAAAAACGTGTGCACGAACGTTCAGAGCAGCATCGCTCATAATGGCCGAAAAGCAGACACAACCTGAAGGCCCATCGACAGGAGGAGGAGGGATATGAATGTGAATGAAGACAGTAAACGGGTAACATGGACTCTTACTCAGACACAGGAAGGAATAAAGTACGCACACGTCCGACAACATGGACGAGCTTTGAAAACATGACGCTAAGCGAAAGCAGCCAGCCGTAAGGGCCACACACTATAAATCCCACGTGTATGAAATGTCCGGAGCAGGGAACCCCACGGACACAGCAGACCGGTGGCTGCCAAGGGCTGTGGGAGCAGGGGGTGACTTTTCACGGGGACAGGCTTCCTTTGGGGGTGAAGTATTTGCTCCAGACCCCACACTTCCGAGGGGCGGGCCTTCTCCCCTTCTGCCTCGCTCCCTTTGGCTTGAGGGCTGGTGGTGGTTGGCCATGTTATTTCATGTACTTGGCTGTAGGTTGCTACATTTCACAATTTTTTATTTTATTTTTTATTTTTAAAAATATGTATTTTATTGATTTTTTCACAGAGAGGAAGGGAGAGGGATAGATAGCTAGAAACATCGATGAGAGAGAGACATCGACCAGCTGCCTCCTGCACACACCCCACCGGGGATGTGCCCACAACCAAGGTACATGCCCTTGACCAGAATCGAACCCGGGACCTTCCAGTCCGCAGACCGACGCTCTACCACTGAGCCAAACCGGTTTCGGCTACATTTCATAATCTAAAGGAAGAAAAAGAGGAAGAGGCTAGAGCAGGGGTGGGCAAACTTTTTGACCCGAGGGCCACCATGGGTTCTTACACTGGACCGGAGGCGCCGGCACAAAAGCAGCCTGACCATGCTGGCACTCTCATCTTGGGCTGCTGGTGAAGGAGCGGAGGGGAGAGCAAGAGAACCCTCCGCTCTTCCGGCTCCGCGGGCCGGATAGAACAGCCGAACGGGCCGGATCCGGCCCGAGGGCCGTAGTTTGCCCACGGCTGGGTTAGAGTAAGAAACCTCGTTGTGAAGCTCTGACTTGGGCAGAGGCTTGGGCTAGTTGGCAGATGGAGCAGGAGGCGTATAAACGTTGCTCCTCACCTGAAAAGTACGAGGCAAGGAACCAGGATTTAAAACTGTCGGTCAGATCGGCGCCACGTACAAGCGAAAGGACGCTGAAAAGATTGCGAACAGCACGCTCCCTGTCGTGTCGGTGTCAGTGACTACACGGATGCCGCGGTGATGGTTACCCAGCAGTTGGGACTCGGAGGGACAGAAAAACATTGAATAGTAGCAATCAAGGATTAAGGCCGCGTGCATATTAAAACCGGCCTTCCATCAAGCAAGAAGGTTATAGTAAAACTTTCCCAGGCAGAAGTAGGTCAGTGCCAGAGCCATCTGCTCTTTAAATTTTTCCCCCCCTCTAAACACTACTTTATAAGCAATCAGGAAGGCAGTTCTCTAACAAAAATCAGATTATTAAATAGATGGGAACGAGAGCAGAAAGAATAAGAGTATTTGGCTCGTAAAAATATAAACAAGGAAGCGTGTGCCCAGGCAACACAGAGATGATAATCTTCTGGGAAGACAATCGGTCATAAATCTCTACGTCAGGGCCAAATGATGACATATTATTTTGGGAAGAAGAGAAAAGGGGGGAGGAGGTGGAATGGGGGGGAGGAGGGAGGTCGGCAGAGGGAGGGAGGGGAGCTCTTTGCTAAATATAAAGACCAAGTCTTGATCGGTGCGTGAGCATATATTTAAAACTGTCACCTAAATATAACTTGGCCCAGCACACACAACCCCGTGAATAAAGAGAGCGGACTCACTCAGACAAGGGTCATCATAGCTGCTAAAACGATTAGGTGATACTTGTTGGAGAACAGGATAGTCTCACGGGGTCAGAGTGTTGCCTCACACATTACTTACTATTCACAGAGGGGAAGAGGTATGTGTCCGGTGGGAAAAGCTGGCGGACAACACCTTAACCAAGCAGTCAAACCTCCCCAATCACGGGACACAGGGACAGCTTATGCCTCCAGACGGGATGCACTGACAAGAACGCTCAAACTAATTGTCTCATCTCTACTCCCGAATAAACAGTCGGACAAATACAAATTGTGAGGCTCGTATGAAAGACAGAAAAATGTGGAACTGTTCTAGATTAAAGGAGACTAAACAAACATGATAACTACCTAGAACATAGTTGTTGTGTGTGTGTTTTTTTTTTGTTTGTTTGTTTTTTGTTTTTGTTTTTTTTAAAAAACCACATCACAGTTCTAAGGGACATTACTGGGACAATTAAAAAAATTTAATTACATTTAAAAAATGTTTTAATTGATTTTAGAGAGGAAGGGAGAGTGAGAGTAAGATAGAAACGTCAATGATGAGAGAGGATTCTTGATCAGCTGCCTCCTGCACGCCCCCTACTGGAGACTGAGCCACAACCTGGGCATGTGCCCTGACAGGGAACCTCACCTCAGTGGGAACCGGGAACTGAACTGGGACCTCCTGCTTCACGGACCAACATGCAACCACTGAGCCACACCAGCTGGGCTTAATTACTTTTTTTTTTTTAACTGCGGTCTTTATCTTTTTTAATATATTTTATTGATTTTTTACAGAGAGAAAGGGAGGATAGAAAGTCAGAAACATCGATGAGAGAGAAACATTGATCAGCCAGCCGCCTCTTGCACATCCCCCACCGGGGATGTGCCCGAAACCAAGGTACATGCCCTTGACCGGAATCGAACCCGGGACCCTTGAGTCCGAAGGCCGACGCTCTATGCACTGAGCCAAACCGGTTTCAGCCTTACATTTTTAACATGGCCTACATATTGGACATTATTGTATTAATGTTACAGTTCTTGAGAGTGACAATGGCATTGAGTTTATACGGAATGACCTTGTTCTTGGTAGATACACACTCAAGTATAGAAGGGCAATGCCATGATGTCTGTGACTTACTTTCAAGGGGGAGAGGGAGAGGGAGGCGCTAGCTGAATGTAACAACTGTTAACAGCTGGTCAATCTAGGCAAAGTGTATATGAGTGTTCACTGTTCCATTCCTTCAGTTTTTCAGTAATTATACATTTTTTCAAAATCCAAGGGGAAAACAAAAAAGCAATTAGAGCAGAGGCTTGCTCTCGTCTGGACACGACTCCTGGCGGAACCTGAACATCAGGACTTCTCAGGCTGGCGCTGCAGGCAGGAGGACGCTGTCCTACGAGCCCGGCTCCTCCTGCCACTGGCCCGCAGCTGGCGGCGTTTTCCTCCTCTCTGTGTTGAAATGCATTTAGCGACTTGAAAACCCGTTTGGGAAGGAACTACATCACTGTCACCTCCCAGGTAACTGAAAACATCTGCTGTGTTTGCTCAGTGGCTGGGTTTGCTCAGTGTGTAGAGCGTCGATGAAAGGGTCTTGGGTTTGATTCCCATCAAGGGCACCTACCTCAGTTGCGGGCCGACCCCCGCCCCCGCCCCGGTCAGGGCACATGGGGGAGCCAAACAGCAGATGTGTCTCTCTCACATCCATGTTTCTCTCTGCTTCTTCCCCACCCTTCCACTCTCTCTAAAAACTCCTTTTTCAAAACGACATTCCCCTTACCCGTGATGACACACCTCAACACAACTGAGGGGACGAGAAGGCCCTGATAGTTCCAGGCTGACAACGCGAGGCCTCCAGCAGGCTGGAGTGACGAGACCAGATCCCGGAAGGCCTGAGCCAGTGGATCCTGAATTGGCTCCTCCTCAGAGGCCAACGGCGCTGGGGGCTCCATCCTGCTTTGCTGACGTCAACGTGGCCTGTGCCCAGAACCCGCTCTTACAGCCCAGCCAGGCCTGCCTCCCCCTGGGCCCGTCCGTCCCTGTCTCTGTCAGGCGGGCGGCTCAGGCGGCTCCAGGGACAGAGAGGCAGCGCGGGGGGCAGCCGGGCTGAGGGAGCCCCGAGGTCACCCCCCCCCCAGTGATGCTTTGCACTTTAAAAAAAAAAAAAAAAAAAATATATATATATATATATATATATATATATATATATATATATATATTATTGATTTTTTACGGAGAGGAAGGGAGAAGGATAGAGAGCTAGAAACATCGATGAGAGAAAATCATCGACCAGCTGTCTCCTGCACACCCTTCACCGGGGATGTGCCCGCAACCAAGGTACATGCCCTTGACCGGAATTGAACCCGGGACCTTTCAGTCCGCAGGCCGACGCTCTATCCACTGAGGCAAACCGGTTTCGGCTATGCTTTGCACTTCTGTGTGCATCCACACCGGCGCTCACCCAACCATCGGCAGCAAACCCGGGAGAGAGACCAATGGACCCCGAAACAGAGCACGGGCCCTCAGAGCCCAAACGGAGCGCAGGAGAAGGTAGCATTTCCTGTGTTCCCCCACCCCCACCCCCACTCCCTCCCTTTCAGGTGGCTTCATTCTCTGTGTTTTCCATAATCAGTACCTACTTTATTCTGGCCAACAGATCGTTATTTGAATGTAAATCCTTTTTTAAAAAATATATATTTTATTGATATTTTACAGAGAGGAAGGGAGAGAGAGATAGAGAGCTAGAAACGTCGATGAGAGAGAAACATCGACCAGCTGCCTCTTGCACACCCCCCTACTGGGGATGTGCCCACAACCAATGTACATGCCCTTGGCCGGAATCGAACCTGGGACCTTTCAGTCCGCAGACCGACGCTCTACCACTGAGCCAAACCGACTTCGGCTGAATGTAAATCCTTGAAACACACAAACACACACACACACACACACACACACACACCCCAAAGTAGAAAGTGAGCCTAACCGGGTCTGGGTTAAAAGAAGTGGAAAACTGAAATCGCGTCCGTTGGGAGAGAAATGCCTCCTCAGCGAGTTCCTCTGTTTGCTCGCTGGCCGGCGCTCCACTGGCGAGGTGGGGCTGGCGGCGGCTCTCCGGGGACCGGGCCCGCGGGTGGAGGGCGGCGCTCCCCGCGCCCAGATCAGACAAGCCCCGCCGACGCGTGGGTCCAGCAGTGAGGGGCGGCGGCCGGCAGCTCACCCTAAGCCCGAGGCGAAGAGACATTCACGTACGTCAGGGCTCCCCGTGGCTTAGAAAGCCAACATGTCCGGCCCCTTGCCGACACACAGGCTGCCCGGGGTGAGACAGGACAATGACATCAGGGCCGCCAACACTCAGAAGCCTTAAACCCGTGCACAAAGCAACTTTAGAAACTTTCACTGCAGCATTCACACTTTGCAAGAAAATAATTACTGCTCTTGCTGAGACAGACTACTTTTTCTAGAGACAGACTCCCTCCGGCTCTGCAGCCACGGGGATCACTGATGCGCTCGGCTCAGCACCACGGACTCGAGGGACCGCCCCGGCCACACACGGCAGGCGCCCCGAAAAGCGCCCCAAAAAGCCCCCGTCGTCGGTCAGCACAGGCGCAGCGCGTGCGCCCCGACACGCCAGCCCGGGGAGCGGCCTCGGCGTCCCCGCTCTCTCGCGGGCTGCCAGTGACAGGAAGGAGCAAAGAGCAGCGATTTCCTTCCCAAAGGTCAGCTGCCTCCGACAGACCAAACAGAAAGCAGCTCAGTTCTCGCCAACTTCCCCTTCGGCAGCTCGTACGCAACCGACGTGTTTGGTTTCCAGTAAAGCTCCAAAGAACAACAAACCGGGTGTGAGACCCAGAGCCGCAGTGAGGCGTCTCACGTGACCAAGGCAGAGACAGCGCGACCACATGGAGCTGTGCTTTCTATTTACTTTTTTTTTTTTTTAATATATACTTGATTTTTTACAGAGAGGAAGGCAGAGGGATAGAGAGCTAGAAACATCGATGAGAAACATCGACCAGCCGCCTCCTGCACACCCCCCACCGGGGATGTGCCCGAAACCAAGGTGCATGCCCCTGACCAGAATCGAACCCGGGACCTTCCAGTCTGCAGGCTCTACCCACTGAACCACACCGGTTTCGGCAAGCTGTGCTTTTTAGACAGCCAGCGGGACGGTCCGGCGCCACCGGGTGTCACGTGGACTCACACACGAGGACAAGGACGGGGCCAGATTTACACGGAGGTCCCAGAAGTCGCTGCCTTCAAATAAAAACGGTGTTGGGGCTGTGACAAATGAGACAACGTGGAAGGTCCCTGGTGGATGGATATGAACCCAGATGCTTAGCTTTCCCTCTTCTCAATCTAAAGCCCAATCGTTGGCCAGCACAGGAGGGCACTAGCCGGGCTCAACGCTGACCAGCACACACACACAAGGACTGTGTCATTTCCTGGATTAGACACGGAGAAAAGACTGGACAAGGTGAACAAAAAGTGGAAGAGGACAGAAAAGATGATTTTAGATCCTCTTTAGACAGCGGCCCCGGATAGTTACGAGGTCATACAGAACCCGGCCGGTGTGGCCCCGTGATTGAGTGTCCACTTAGGAACCAGGTCAGTGGTCGGCAAACTCATTAGTCCACAGAGCTAAATACCAACAGGACGATGATCGAAACGTCTTCGGAGAGCCACATTTTTAAAAACTTAAACGTCTTCTAACGCCGCTTCTTCCAAAACAGACTCGCCCAGGCCGTGGTATTTTGTGGAAGGGCCACACTCAAGGGGCCAAAGAGCCGCAGGTGGCTCTCGGGGGCCGCGGCTTGCCGACCACTGAAGGAGGAGGTCACGATTTGGCTCCTGGTCAGGGCACAGGCCAGGGTTTCGGGCTCAATCCCCGGTAGCGAGTGTCCAGGAGACAGGTGACGTGATTCTCTCTCATCACTGATATCTCTCTCTCTGTCTGTCTCTCTCTCTCCCTCTCTCTCCCTCTCTGAAGTCAATTTAAAAAAATATATACTAAGAAAATAATATCGAACACCCGCCCACCCTCACAGAAAACAGCACATTCCTGTGTAAACCTCTTTCCAGTTAAGAGCTCGTCGATGCATTCCATCCTCCCAGAGGCAACCAGTTGGCTCCTTTTGAACAGAGAGAGGAAGAGGGAGGAAGGAAAGAAGACTTTTCTACGTTCTTCTCAGCCAGACGGGTTCCCGGCTTAGCTGTCGGCTCGCAGCCTACAAGAAGCCCCGTGAGGGCCCTCCAGGCTCGGCCCGCGCCGTGGGCTCTGGGCGGCCTCCAACCCGCGGGTTTCAGGTTGTGGCGGCAACAGAGACCCGGGGCTTCGGTGATGGAGGGTAGGCAACTCCCTCCGAGAATTTGAAAAGGAGCGCCGTCCGGGGCTCACGGAGAAGCTCGCGTGTGACACGTACTAAGTGAACGCCGGCCACCAGCGCTAGACGACACGGGTTTCGTGTTGGAAACACCTCCAAGCCTTTCCTGAACTTAATCACCAGGCCTTCCATCGCAGCAGGGGCACCAGCACGGAGAGGAGACAGAGAGGATGCACGGTAATTGTAATACTTAGTTACACATCCCATGTGCTCACGCACTGCACTGTGCCCTTGACAGGGCCCCCCGGGGGAAACCAGAGGCAGAACGGTGACTGCTCTCCTGGAAATCTGCCCCGAGTCCCCCAGCAAGAAAGCGCTGGAGCTGGGATCGAGGCTGCCCACTGCCGGGCGCCTCCTCTCGAACCCCGCGCTTGTTAAAACCTCTCGCCCACCCACACGAGTCTCTCCTCCTCGCAAGGATGCCTGTGGTTGAAGACGAAAAGCCGCCACGTGAATTAACACCAAGTGCGACGCGCAGAAAGATAGAGATATGATCTGACGCTCCCAACACGCGTCGTCGTATGGGATGGTGAGGACGTCTAGATGGCAAGCCTTCAGACAACCAAAGGGAGCCGAGCGAGGGTCAGGTGGTGGCTCGCCTTCACGCCCCCGAGTCCGCCAGGAGTCCGCTACGCGCGTCGGGTTGTTAAAGGGGGTGAGAGGAGGACAGTGAGCTCGGCTCTGGGGGTGGGCACCTTCCCAACGAGGCCAAAACCTAGGCCCCGGCCGCTTGTGGTCGGAATGAACATCGTGACACTTCCTACAAGAAGCGGGAAGGGCCCTAGCCGGTTTGGCTCAGTGGATAGAGCAGCCGTGGGCAAACTACGGCCCGCGGGCCAGAATCCGGCTCGTTCGGCTGTTCTATCCGGCCCTCGGAGCCGAAAGAGCGGAGGGTTCTCTTGCTCTCCCCTCCGCTCCTTCACCAGCAGCCCAAGATGAGAGTGCCAGCATGGTCAGGTTGCTTTTGTTCCGGCCCTCCGGTCCAGTTTAAGAACCTAGTGTGGCCCTCGAGTCAAAAAGTTTGCCCACCCCTGGGACAGAGCGGCGACCTGCGGACTCACGGGTCCCAGGTTTGATTCTGGTCAAGGGCGTGGACCTTGGTCGCAGGCACATCCCCAGAGGGGGTTGTGCAGGAGGCAGCTGGTGTTTCTCTCTCGATGTTTCTGGCTCTTTCCCTCTCCCTTCCTCTCTGTTAAAAAATCAATAATATATATATATATATATATATATATATATATATATATAATTTTTTTTTAATTTTTTTTAAAGCAGGATGGCTGGTTATACTTGTTACATTTGTTCCCAAACCCATTATTGGTTGTCCGTTAGGTATGTTATAATCCGCCCCCAAGGTTTAAGAGGGAGCATCTCACTCTCCCGTTTTCTCATTACAGCGACAATAATCCCTTACAAAAAGGAGAAAGCGGCTTGGGATCTATCCTGGCAGGTGAGACAGGACAGGATTGAGTAGAGGACACTGCAATCAGCTCTCATCTGGCAACTGTCGCCCTTGTACCAATAATTAGACGCCAGCTTACTTAATGCGGATCTGCAGGCGAAGTCACAGACCAGATGTGCATAAGTTCCTGTGGTGACGAATATTAATGCGACGAACGTGTGAGTAACCACATTACTGTGTTTACAGCGTACGTTTTATGACTGGCTGAATGTTAGAGCATCTGGGTTCACCAAACTCTGTCCCTAAAGAAGCATTTACTCTCCCGAATTTAACAGGGGACCCACCCTGGGAACAAGGGATGGACCTAGGGGTTTTGTACTTCTAGGAAAGGTGGCCCGTTCGATCCTGAACACCGTTGGCTAGAAAAAGGAATCCACCGATGCTCGGGTCCTGTGCCTTCTATCATTTTGATCACCCCCGGCTTTTAATTTCTTATTATAGTTCATTGACTTTTAGAGACAGAGACACCGATGTGAGAGTGGAAACACGGATTGGCTGCCTCCTGCACGTCCCCCACTGGGAGGGAGCCTGCAGCCTGGGCTGGGCCCTGACTGGGAACCGAACCGGCAACCTTTCGGTGCACGGGCCAGCGCCCAGCCAGCTGAGAGCCACGCCAGCCGAGACTGACCGTCCCACCCAGTTTTCAGAGACGGAATGCCTGTCCGGCCGGCGTGGCTCGGTGGTTGCGTGTGGACCTGTGTAACCTGGAGGTCCCGCTTTGATTCCCGGTCAGGCCTCATGCCGGGGCTGTGGGCTGGATCCCCAGGGTGGGGCGTGCAGGGAGGCAGCCGATCAAAGATTCTCTCCCATCACTGATGTTTCTCTCTCTCCCTCTCCCTTCCTCTCTGGAATCAATAATTAAAAATATTTTAAATAAATGAATACATAACTGAAAGACGGATTGCTTTACCGCTCTGGAGCGAGAACGTGCCACACTCTGGGGATGAGAACGAACGCCGTCTTGATCCACCTGCTGCTTAGCCGCGTTGTACCTCACCCGGGGCAGGATCAGCTACGCCTCCTTCACTGGTTCCTGCCACACCGCACGGAGCGCGCGGCAGAGGTCCCAAAGCCGCGTGTTAGGTGCGACGCTGGGAGACCTCCGAGTTACCAAAAAGGACCCAAATTGGGGGGGAAATAGCTGATGTGGCAGGCCAGCCAGGGACTTCCTTCCAGACGGTATTTTTAGCTCCCCGGGGGTCATTAACGCCGGGAATCATGGGGCTGAGTCACGCTTCATAGAAAACGGGACCGAGGCTCTGACGCACCGTCCGTGCTAATCACGGCGAAGCGGCGCTGCACGCCGTGCCGTTCCGTGACCGCCGTGGCAGGTCTAGGGCAGAGCTGGCGCCCGGGGCGGCGGTGCCGGAGAGGAGGGTTACACGAAATGGGAAGAGGCCTATACGAGCAGAAATTCCGAATTCGGCTTCTCCTGGCTGCAGACGGAGCCGCGTCTTTTAATGAATTATGCCTTGAAAAAGCTGCCGAGCCGAAACCGGTTTGGCTCAGTGGAAAGAGCGTCGGTCTGGGGACTGAAGGGTCCCGGCCTGGGTTCGATTCCGGTCAAGGGCATGTACCTTGGCTGCGGGCACATCCCCAGTGGGGGGGTGCAGGAGGCAGCTGATCGATGATTCTCACTCATCGATGTTTCTAACTCTCTATCCCTCTCTCTTCCTTTTTTATTGTAAAAAATCAATAAAAATATATATTGTTTTTAAAAAGCGGCTGAGTGTGAACACGAGGCGCGGTATTCATCGACAGCCCGCTCCTGCGGATCCCAGGCGCGCGATCTGGGAAGGCTGACTCCCGCGCCAGAGCGAGAGGGCCGGGTGGCACCCAGGGGCCCGGTCCTCGCCTCCCGAGGGCCCTCCGGCCGCGGGATCGGGTGCCGGAGCGGGAAAGCGGCTCTGTCCACGCCGCCGCCGTGGCTGGCTGCGGACGGTGTTTCAGCGGCGGAGTAAATCCAGCAGAGGAAAGCGGAGCCTCGAATGGTTGCGGACGGCCCCTGCCGCTGCCAAAAACCACAGGCTGCTCACTCCGACGCTCCCTGTCAGCAGCTGCTGCTGCGAAGCAAGCCAAGTGCCAGTGGCAGCGGACGGAGCGGCCCGGGGACAAGGGGCGGGAAGCAGGCAGCTCTGGTGACCCGCGGACTCCCAAACGCAGGAGCCCTGGGGGCGGGCACGCAGGGAACCGAGGGGCGTTCGATTCAAACAGGAAGGGCCAGCGGAGACTCACAGAAAGCCCAGGGTCACGGACAACAGGGGGAGGGGGTGGGGGGGCATGCGTGGGGAGGGGTTTGGAATGGGAATGGGGGGATAAGGACAAATATGTGATACCATAACCAATAAATCAATAATAAAAAAGGAAAGCCCAGGGTGCTGCCGTCACCACCACAGCCGTTCCCACCGCCTCTCCCAGAGGAGTCAGACCTGGGGGGGGGGGGGGGGGGATTTGGGATTTTTTTTGTTGTTGTCGATTCTGTCAATTGACGCCCATTCCCTTTGCTAAATTTACTTTACTACATGGAAGTCCGTCTCCTGGCGTGCTAGCACCTGCAGTGGTAGACATCCTCAAAGCTGAATTTAAAAAATTACCTGTCCTATCCTCATGGTTTTGGCCCAAACTCTTAAAAAAAAAAATATATATATATATATATATATATATATATATATATATATATATAATTGATTTTTTACACAGAGAGGAAGAGAGAGGGATAGAGAGTTAGAAACATCGATGAGAGAGAATCATCGATCAGCTGCCTCTTGCACACCCCCTACTGGGGATGTGCCCACAACCAAGGTACATGCCTTTGACCGGAATCGAACCTGGGACCCGAGTCCGCAGGCGGACGCTCTATCCACTGAGCCAAACCGGTTTCGGCGCATATAATCTCTTAATCAGGCTGCAATCAAAACCTTTTTGCCGAAACCGGTTTGACTCAGTGGATAGAGTGTCAGCCTGCAGACTGAAAGGTCCCAGGTTCGATTCTGGTCAAGGGCATGTACATTGGTTGTGGGCACATCCCCGGTGGGGGGTGCGCAGGAGGCAGCTGATTGATGTTTCTCATCGATGTTCCTAATTCTCTATCCCTCTCTCTTCCTCTCTGTAAAAAGTCAATAAAATATATATTTTTTAAAAACAAAACCTCTTTTTGTAGCTGCTGTTCTTTATACAGAGTTTGTCTTAATGTCTGGATAAACAATTGCAACGATGTATCGGTGATTTTCCAGTTCATGATCACAATGAGAACAAAGTGCTTTATGAAACTTGGAGAAAGCCTAGTCTTCGATGTTCCCGTACGGGCAGGTTTATCAGCACGGCTCGGGGGCGATAAGCCCGCCGACATACAGATCAGGAATCACATTTTTCAAAGCTTTCATAGCCTCCTCGCGCAGCGGTTCTCAACCTCTCTGATGCTGCGACCCTTTAACAGAGTGTCTCGGGTTGTGGTGACCCCCAACCAAAAAATTATTTTCGTTGCTACTTCATAACTGTAATGTTGCTACTGTTATGAATCGTCATATAAATAATCTGTGTTTTCCGATGGTCTTAGGCGACCCACAGGTTGGGAACCGCTGCTGTAGAGCCTAAGACCAGATATTTACATTATGATTCATTAACAGCAGCAACATTACAGTTACGAAATAGCAACGAAAGTAATTTTATGGTTGGGGGTCACCACCACACGAGGAACTGAAGTAAAGGGTCTCAGCATGAGAGAAGTTGAGAAGCGTACCCAACAAGCTGCTGAACTCACACGTCTTTGGAGACTTACCGTGTATGCGTCACTGGCGAGGTCTAGGCACAAAGCAAAAGACTAGAAATGCAGGGGTAAGAAAAACTGTCAAGCCCT
Organism: Vespertilio murinus; assembly: GCA_963924515.1. NCBI lineage: Eukaryota > Metazoa > Chordata > Mammalia > Chiroptera > Vespertilionidae > Vespertilio > Vespertilio murinus. The sequence continues at coordinate 14,975,994 of OZ004718.1, read as the reverse complement.
AGCTGGTTTGGCTAAGTGGACAGACCGTCGGCCTGCGGACTAAAGGGTCCCTGGTTCGATTCCGGGCAAGAGCACATGCCCAGGTTGCCGGCTCCATCCCCAGTAGGGGGCGTGTAGAAGCCAGCAGATCAACGATTCTCTCTCATCCTTGATGTTTCTAACTTTCTCTCCTTCTCCCTTCCTCTCTGAAATCAATAAAAAAAAATATATTTTTTTAACAAAAGGAAAATTGCCAAGTCTCCCAACCAGAGTCATACTAAAAAAAAAAAAAATCCAGACACAAAGGGACACATATTATATGATTCCAACTTATATGAGGTACCAGAATAATCAACTTTTTATATAGAAAGGAGGTAGGAAGTGGTTGCCAGGGGCTGGGGCAGGGGTGGGAGTTGTCGTTGGAGAAGAACGGTTTCGGTTTGGGAATGAGGATGGATGGTGGTGATGGCTGCGTGACGACGTCAATATACTCGACGCCTCTCACACATGATTCAAATGGTTAAAAAAGGCTTTTTCTAACGGGGGGAAAAGCCAGTGCGTGCCTCGTGAGCTAACATTTCTCCCGCCCTTAACTCTGAAACTCAAAGGAAACAGAGAACTGGCTTTTCCTTCTTTATTCTTTCTTCCACAGTAAAAGGCGTGCTTTCCGCCCTTCTGAGGGCTGGAGCAGCCTCGGAACATACCCTCCTTATTGAGGTTGACGGGGGATACGTAGAGTTAAGGTAACTCCAACACCAACCAATGCTTATTGTAAGAGACTAGAGGGCCCGGTGCACAAAATTCGTGCACAGGTAGTGTCCCTAGGCCTGGCCTGGCCGGGACCTTCCTTCGTTCCACGCCGCCCCCTGGTGGTCAGCGCACGTCATAGCGAGCGAGCGATCGAACTCCCAGTCTCCCGGTCACACTCCCGAGGGGACTCTTTGCGTATTAGCCTTTTATAGACACACAGATAAGTATCTGCCTACCATAAGCAAACGTATGTGATTAACTCACTCATAGAAACGATAAATATTTGTCTAACGAATACTTAACTGAGCATCTGTTACATGCCAGGCTCCATTCCAGGTACTGAAGATACAGCAGGGAACAAAACAGATATGTATTTCATTAGCATCATTACATGCTAATATTTTTTTTTTGGGGGGGGGGCAGATTAATCCTGACCCAAGATATTTTTCCATTGATTTTTAGAGAGTGGAAAGGAGGGGGGAGATATATACAGAGAAACAACGAGGTGAGAGAGACACATAGATTGGTTGCCTCCCGCATGCGCCAAGACTAGGGCGAGAATCAAGCCTCCCCCCAAGGTGTGTGCCCTTGACCGAATCGAACCCAGAACCCTTCAGACCATAAGCTGATGCTCTATCCACTGAGCCAAACCAGCTCTAGTATCTACTGTTAAAAATACTTGAAAGTTTACATGAATACAACCTATGCTATATTTTCTCATTTTTTAAAAAATATATATATATTTTATTGATACTTTACAGAGAGGAAGGGAGAGAGATAGAGAGCTAGAAATGTCAATGAGAGAGAAACATCGACCAGCCGCCTCTTGCACACCCCCCACCGGGGATGTGCCTGCAACCAATGTACATGCCCTTGACGGGAATCGAACCCGGACCCTTCAGTCCGCAGACCGACGCTCTACCGCTGAGCCAAACCGGTTTCGGCTCTCATTTTTGTTTTTAGTTTTTCTTCTTTTTATTTCTGTTTGGGGGTGGGGTGGGAAGGATACCACTTGACTATTATAAAATCTTACAGGTAAACAGCGAGGTCTGTGCATTCAAACCAATTATCTGGGGGAAGGTTTTCAAAGGGTCTCAACAAGATCCGAACAACAAGGCTGATGACTGGCTTTTGTGAGAGGCTGGACGACGTGAAGGCAATGTCTTATGAAACCGGGACATCTGCTCATCCCTGCTGAAAGCCGGTCATCTCTATGGAGCTATAGGACGCGTAGAACTAATCGGGTCTAATCACGGATACCACGTCCTTGTGGCATTAGCGCAGCTTTTCCCCAGCAGGCACAGCGTTGTGTGGAAGGTAACGTTCATGCGTGCCACAAGCAAATCATTTTATCTTTCGGAGTTGGTTTGCAGATTTGATCTCTACAAGGCTCTAAAAATACAGAGCATGGAGTTAAAGATTCACAGGGGGACTCGAGTTTCTACCCCACCCACCACACACACCCGATGCGTAACAGCACAAGGTGGTCGGTGGTTAGCAAACACGTCGTTTATCTTTTCCCCACGGAGTACAATATAGGTCAGGTTCTACTAAAACCACAGACACGCCACAGTGAACACTACTTCAGGTGCGATAAAAATACCTTTAAAATCCTGAACGTGCACCACCTACCTCTGAGGCCAGCACAACCACCTTTTACTCGATATAACGAATACCATGCATGTTACAAACAAAAGGATCAGACTCCTTGGATCACAACAACTTTTGTATATGCTCTTAAATGTTCACCTGAGAAAACATTTTTTAAATGTTCTAAAGTTAGCTTATGATATTAGATTGGGTAATTTTCCTTTATGGAGATAATCCTCAATTTTATCGGGGAATCGATGACATTCAATAAAGTATATCTGAGTGTTTTAAGTGTTTCTATTAAGCTACTTTTGGCACCATGCTAAAATAAAGGGGCTCCTAAAGCACACCCTATTTGAGTTATTTTTCTTATATATATATTTTATTGATTTTTCACAGAGAGGAAGGGAGAGGGATAGAGAGCTAGAAACATCCATGAGAGAGAAACATCGACCAGCTGCCTCTTACACACCTCCTACTGGGGATGTGCCCGCAACCAAGGTACATGCCCTTGACCGGAATCGAACCTGGGACCTTTCAGTCCGCAGACCAACGCTCTACCCGCTGAGCCAAACCAGTTTTGGCTGAATCTGAGTTGTTTGTAAGCCAGATGTTAAAAGTAGGAGACAGCCCGTATTTTATTTTATTTCTTTAGAAAGCCAGTAACTGCGCTGTCCAATAGGACAGCCGCTAGCTACCTGGGCTGTTGAGCACTTGAATTGTAGCTAGTGTCACTGAGAAACTGGATTTTTAAATTTTGTTTCATTTTATTTTTAAAAATATATATATATTTTGATTTTTTTTTACAGAGAGGAAGGCAGAGGGATAGAGAGCCAGAAACATCGATCAGCTGCCTCCTACACACTCCCCACAGGGGATGTGCTCGCAACCAAGGTTCATGCCCTTGACTGGAATCGAACCCGGGACCCTTCAGTCCGCAGGCCGACGCTCTATCCACTGAGTCAAACTGGTTTCAGCAAAATGTGTTTCATTTTGATGAACTTAAATGTAAGCCAAAAAAACTGATGCTCACTTTAGTTACTGGCAAACTTACATGTATGCTTGGAACAAGTTGGGTATGTGAATCTATTGACAGAGATTTCTATGAAATCTGAACACAATTCATGTATTTCTGGTGCACGTTTTGCATCCAAGCTGAGATATGGCGTAAGTGTAAAGTACACACCAGATTTTAAAGAAGTAGCATAAAAGAGAAATGTAAAATACCCCATTAATAGTTTTTATATTGATTGCATGTTGAAATACTTTCGATACACTTGATTAAAGAAAAACGTTAAAATTTATTCCTCCTATATCTTTTTACATCTTTTTTAAAAGGTGGCTATTCTAAAATTACATTTATGTTTGTACTGGACAAGGCTCATCTATATTATCTTACGTATTTCCTATAAAAACTCTTGTTTACAATTTTCTAGTTCATATATGTCTTCTCTGTAACACCTATAACTTTCCTTCTACATTTTGCTTTAGAAGGAAAAATCTCTGAAAGCAATCCTAAACTTTTAAATTAAAACTTAGAAAGGCATTTGGTTTTGCCCCAGCTGGTGTGGCTCAGTTGGGTGGACACCCTCCCGGGCACGGAGAGGCTGCCGGTGTGGCTCCCATCAGGGCACTGGCCCGGGCTGCGGGCTCAGCCACTGGGCACCCACAGTGACTGGGTGCGGGAGGCAGCACATCGATGCTCCACTCCCACACCAATGTTTCTCTCGCTCCCTTTTTCCTCCCCTCTCACCAATAACCAATAAAAATAGATTTAAAAATTTTTAAGGCCCTAGCCAGTGTCTCAGTGGTTAGAGTACCCACCCATGCACCCAACGGTCATGGGTTTGATTCCAGGTCAAGAGCACATACCTGTGTTGCAGATGCAGAAAAAATATCCTCAGGTAAGGATTGAATAAATATATATATAATGTAGTCACTGTACTTACTGAAATGTTAGTAAGGAATTACACTATTTTGAATGAAAGTGTAGAGAATATTGTTTTTAAAAATCCCTATTCTAGCCGAAACCGGTTTGGCTCAGTGGTAGAGCGTCGGTCTGCAGACTGAAAGGTCCCGGGTTCGATTCCGGTCAAGGGCATGTACCTTGGTTGCGGGCACATCCCCAGTAGGGGGTGTGCAAGAGGCAGCTGGTTGATGTTTCTCTCTCATCGACGTTTCTAGCTCTCTATCTCTCTCCCTTCCTCTCTGTAAAATATCAATAAAATATATATTTTTTAAAAATTCCTATTCTATTACAGAATCTCCATAGAAAAACATGTTTAAGAAGACTAGGTCTAGTGATTCTTTAAGGGAACTACTGATGATTATCTGCCATCTGTTAAAAAAAATGTGAAATTCATTTGGAATCATATTAAAAATTTATCCTACTGCATATTTCAAAGGAAGTCCATGCAAATTCTTACTTACCTCTTTGATTTAGTCTCTGAAAAAATTTAATGATCCAAATAAAATGCCTAATAAGACAATGTGGTATATTCAGAAACACTGATCTATGGAACAAAATAGAAAAGAAGCAGATCTGCCTTAGCTGGTTTGGCTCAGTGGATAGAGCACCGACCTGTGGACTGAAGGGTCCAAGGTTCGACTGCAGTCAAGGGCACATGCCTGGATTGTGGGATCCATCCCCACTGGGGAGTGTGCAGGAGGCAGCCAACCAATGATTCTCTCTCATCATTGATGTTTCTTTCTCTCTTCCTCTCTGAAATAAATTAAAATATATCCTATCTAATACCTAATCCTATCCTATCTAATAAAAGAGTAATATGCAAGTCAACCATCACTCGACTACAGCCACCAGCCATGCCCACCAGCCAATCAGGAGTGAGTATGCAAATTAACCCAACCAAGATGGCTGCAGCCACTGAACAACCAGGGGGTTTGGGTTTCCTCAGCAATGGAGGAAGCCAAGCTTTCCGAATACCCTGGCGGGCCCAGGCCTCCACTCAAGGCTACAAAGTTTCAATTATAGAAGATAAATAAATCCCAACAAAAATGGCAGCAGCCACGGAGCTGGAGAGGGCAGGAGGCTTGGGTTGCCCTGGCAATGGAAGAAGCCAAGCTCCCACAGCCCTGGCCTGCCTTGGCCTCTGCTACAAAGTTTTCAATTATGGAAGATACATAAATCCCAGATCCCAGGGCCTCTGCTTGGGTTGCTGGGGGGCGTGACTGGCCTGGAAATCACCACAGGCCCCTCGCCCAGGTTGCCCCACACCCCAAGGGACCCCTACCCTGACCCAGGACACCCTTCAGGGCAAACCAACTGGCCCTCACCCATGCACCAGGTCTCTATGCTATCTAGTAAAAGAGTAATATGCAAATTGACCATCACTCCAACAAACAAGATGGCTGCCCCCATGTGGTCAAAGATGGCTGCCCCCATGTGGACACAAGATGGCCTGCAGGGAAGGGCAGTTGGGGGTGACCAGGTCTGCAGGGGAGGGCAGTTGGGGGCAATCAAGCCTGCAGGGAAGGGAAGATGGAGGGGACCCAGGCCTGCACGGGAGAGCAGTAGGGGGGGACCAGGCCTGCAGGGGAGGGCAGTTAGGGGCAAAGAGGCTGGCAGGGGAGCAGTTAGGCATCAATTAGGTGATTAGGTGGTGATCAGGCAGGCAGAAACAGCGGCAATCAGGAAGGCAGGCAGTTGAGCAGTTGGGAGCCAGCAGTCTGGATTGTGAGAGGGATGTCCGACTGCCCGGTTAGGCTCTCTCCTCTGGGCAGTCAGACATCCCTTGAGGAATCCCAGATTGGAGAGGGTGCAGGCTAAGCTGAGGAACACACCCCCATGTACACGAATTTCATGCACTGGGCCTCTAGTTTAAAAGAGAAAAGAAAAGCAGCAAATCTGAACATATATGAGGGCTTAGTATATGATATAGATTTTCATATGGAAAAAAAAGGGAGCTTATGGGAAAAGGTGATTTTTTTTAATAACTGGCTAGCCATTGTGATTGATTTAGGTTAAAATTATTGATACATATGAAATATTTAACTCAGTGCTTGGCACACAGTGAGTGGTCAATAAATATGGATTATTGTCATTTTTAGGAAAACAAAGTGACATTCCCACCTCACTTCTTTTATTAAAATATATTTTTGTTGGTTTCAGAGAGGAAGGGAGAGGGAGAGAGAGATAGAAACATCAATGATGAAAGAGAATCATTGATCAGCTGCCTCCTGCACGCCTCCTACTGGGGATCGAGCCCACAACCCCACTCAGCCAGACCAGCTAGAGCCCACCTCACTTCTTACACAGAAACAGATTGCCAATGACTAGAGAGACAATCGCAAGACAATAAAAAAATAACAGAAGTGTAAAATATTCTAAAAGAAAATGCAAATGAAAATGTAAAACTCTTTGGATATGGTTATCACATCAGAATTATTTCCCGGTTTTCTAGGCATGTCTTAGTAGCATGATCAGAGGACAAAAAAACTGCTAAATTAGACTACATTTACGTACTGCAAAAAAATACTACACAAAGTTGAGAGCCAAAAAAGAAAGAAGAAAAGAAGAAGAAGAAACTAGGAGGTCATATGTAAGACAGAAAGATCTTTGGGAAAGCGGAAACACCTATGATAGAAAAACAGGCCAATATATAAAGAGGCAAATCAGAAAGAAGAAATAAAATTGGCAAGAAACGTGTGAAACACTGTCCAACTTTGCTAGAAATCAAAGAGATACAAACGAGTAGGAGAGGCCAGCGAAGATATAAAGGCTGTCAACACTGAGCCACGAAGGACGTGGGAAATGGCCTTCCCCTTCATGCACTGCTTCCTGGGGGCACATGGGCTGGGATAGTCTTTTTGGAGGGCAGTTGGCACTGTCTATGCAAACGACTCGGCAACTCCACTTCAGCAACTTACATGAAGGAGATGGGCCGGTAAATACGGAAAAAAATCTACTCGGCCTAAGAATCCCCGCCATAAAGCTGCCTTTAAACGTGCAAAACTAGCCCTACCCGGTTTTGCTCAGTGGATGGAGCGTTGGCCAGCCTGTGGGCTGGTGGGGGGGAGTGGGGGTGGTCCCGGGTTGGATTCTGGATGGGGGCATATGCCGGGTTTGCAGGCTCGATCCCTGGTGGGGGGGGGGGGAGTGCAGGAGGCAGCCAATCGGTGATTCTCTCTCATCCCTGATGTTTCTGTCTCTCCCTCTCCCTTCCTCTCTGAAATTATTTTTTTTTAAAGTGCAAAACTAGAAACAACCCAAATATCCATTAATAGGTTAACTAAATGATGGTAGGGCTATGTAATGGAATACCTTAAATGGTACCTATTAAGTTTCTGGGAAAATAAGCCCCTCCGGAGCCCCCAAATAACAAGATCAGACTAGAGGTATGCTTGAATCATATGCTTGAATTATTTTTCTCTTCTCCGTATTTTCTAACTCCACTACCTGTGTTAACAGGGAGCTGGCTGTTTATGTTAGGGGCCTGCAGCTGGAGTCTATGAAGTGTAAGCAACATTTCGTGTGTGTGTGTGTGTGTGTGTGTGTGTGTGTGTGTGTGCATTTTACTGGGAAGAGAGTCAAGGGCTTTATTGAAGTCTCAAAACATCCTCTAATCCCCTAATGATGAAGAACCACTGGCACATCTAGGTTAATGGGTCAAGGTATTGTCTAACTGTGCCCTAAAACACAGATGTGAGTGTACAGCCCGTTCATTCACTAAACAAATATTTAGTTAGCACTCACTAAGTCTTACCTTAATAGCCAAACGGCTATAAAACTTCGGAATACATCTCTTTACTTACTTTGGAGGTATTTATTTTATTTTATTTTATTTCAAAGAGGAAGGGAGAGGGAGAGAGAAATAGACACATCAGTGATGAGAGAATCATGGATCAGCTGCCTCCTGCATGCCCCCTACTGGGGATGGAGCCTGCAACCCAGGCATGTGCCCTGACCATGAATCCAACCGCAATTTCCTGGTTCCTGGCTGGACCACTGAACCACACGGGCTGGGCACCATGGAGGTGTTTTAAACACCACCCTCCCACACATATACTTCAAAAAGCCCTCTCGCAACTAAGAGACAAAAAGCAAATTAAAGAGTTTCCAACAAAATTATGTTACTTCTGAAAGAAGGTGCGTGTGTGTGTGTGTGTGTGTGTGTGTGTGTGTGTGTGTAGTCTTTTGAATCTTACCTATATTGTATTCCTTCTTAAGAAAAGAACCTTCAGGTTTACAGATTGAAAAAGACTTAATTTGTGAGGATAGCCAAGTTCTCAAAACCGGATAAAGACAAGTAACACAAACAAGTAACTAGTTTCCATGCAGATAGCAATAAATCATTTTATATATAACTTTTAGAATATGTTGTATAATTAATTGATGCCATATTATAAAATACATGATGCTAAATTTGAGGCCCCCAAATTTATTTTTTTAATATATTTTATTGATTTTTTAACAGAGAGGAAGGGAGAGAGATAGAGAGCTAGAAACGTTGATGAGAGAGAGAAACATCGACCAGCCGCCTCTTGCACACCCCCTACCAGGGATGTGCCCGCAACCAATGTACATGCCCTTGACCAGAATCGAACCCGGGACCTTTCAGTCCGCAGACCGACGCTCTACCACTGAGCCAAACCGGTTTCGGCAAGGCCCCCAAATTTAAATGATTTATAAAATATCTCATGGTTTGGTGAAAATGCCTAAGATACCTAAGAGAAGAAACCTGTTTAACTGGTCACGGTAACATCACAGTGATAAGACAGATTACAGGGAAAATCAGCAACTATAAATAAACTGAAACCAAAGGAAAACGTAATTCTGGATTAAATGAGATCATCAAATTTTCAGGAGACAGCGGAGGTAAGAAGTTATAAGCAAAAAGAACCATAAAATTGACAGGTTTGTTAAGGAAGGCATATTGGGCAATATGTTTAGAGTTTTCTTTTTCTTTTTTTTTTTTTTATGGAATCCAACTGTTGGCCATTTTTGTTGTTGTTTTTAATCCTCACCCGAGGACATTTTCCCATTGATTTTCAGAGAGAGTGGAAGGGAGGGGGAGAGACAGAGAAACATCAATGTGAGAGAGACACACAGATGTGTGGTCTCCCACACACACACACACACACCAGACCAGGGCTGGAGGCCGAGCCTGCAACCGAGGTACATGCTCTTGACCGGAGTCGAACCCACAACCCTTCGGGTGTACAGGCTGATGCTCTATCCACTGAGCAAAACCGGCTAGGGCTATAATTTTATTTTCAATATGTGAAAATACTCATCTTCGTGAATTTGAGTTAACTACTTATGGACTCAGGTTTAAAAAAAAAACATTAAAAGAGACTACCTGGTTTCTTTTATAGGTTAGTAGTCTCAAAACTGACTTAAAATAAAATTATTTTATAGCAAACTTCATTACAATAAGCTACAAGGCATGATCTAAATTAAGGTAGATTTTTACTGAGATGACTTTTACATAAAATAAACAGGTCTTCTGTTGGGTTCAAATATACATGTTTGTTTCTTTCTGTCTTTCTTTTTTTAAAAAAAAATATTTTATTGATTTTTCAGAGAGGAAGGGAGAGGGATAGAGAGTTAGAAACATCGATGAGAGAGAATCATCTATCAGCTGCCTCTTGCACACCCCCTACTGGGGATGTGCCCGCCACAAGGTACATGCCCTTGACCGGAATCGAACCTGGGACCTTTCAGTCCCCAGACCAATGCTTTACCACTGAGCCAAACCGGTTTCGGCTCTTTCTTTTCTTTTTTTAAAGATTGTAATTTTATTTGCTGCAAAGTAATTAAGACCTAAATAGTGGTGACTCCAGAATTCTCCTAAAACATCAACTTAGAGTTTATTTTCATTTTTCTTCTTTGAACTCCTTAAAATGTTAAAATACTTTTAAACACTAAATCTAATTACAAATAAACTACTTAATGCAAATTGAATTAAGTCCGAACGCGTCTTTTGTGTTACTAATGACGTATACCCAAGAGGAAGGATCTTTCACTAGACATTTCCTTCACCAGCTATTCCCAAGTGAATACCATCATAAACATTTAGAGAAGTCAGTAAGCATGACTAATGGGATCACAAGGAAAAGAAACCTAGCAACCTTTGTAGGCGTCATCATGAAAGAGAAAGCGGTATAACAGCAAATGCAGAAAATATACTGAAATAGTACAATGATCAGGGCTGTAAGAAGTTAAAATAAATTAAGCCTGTCTTTTTTCCAAAAGTCAAAACAATCAACACACGCCTTCAACATGAAAAGAATAGTAGCTTAGCAGAGCACATACGCAAGTATATAAAACATTATAATTTCATTTTTTAATATAGTTCATTGATTTTTTTTTTATAGAGAGGAAGGGAGATGGATAAAGAGTTATAGAGAGTTAGAAACATCGATGAGAGAGAAACATCGACTAGCTGCCTCCTGTACACCCCCTACTGGGGATGTGCCCACAACCAAGGTACATGCCCTTGACCGGAATCGAACCTGGGACCCTTCAGTTCGAAGACCGATGCTCTAATCCACTGAGCCAAACAGGTTAGGGCAACATTATAATTTCTTTATCATATTTAGAAAACAATATAATTTTTATCAGCTTATGAAGCATTCCACCAAGTATAGGAAAGAACTCAGTGCTCAAGTTCAAATCATTTTAACTAAAAATGTTGAATACAATGGTAATGATCTTAATATGGCTCTTCAACAAAATACGTCATCTAATCACACTAAATAAGTATACCATGCCAAATAGTTAACACAAACGCAAATGATTCATTTTTCTGTTTCTAAAAAGGAAACATTAACTGAAAACAAAAACAGGTTGTTTATTCGAAGATAAATCAATACACAAATGTCATTTAAAAAAATTACCTCAGAGGGAGGGTGGGGATAAAAGGGAGCGATCAACCAAAGGACTTGTGTGCATACATATGAGCCTAACCCAGCCGTGGGCAAACTACGGCCCTCGGGCCACATCCGGCCCGTTCGGCTGTTCTATCCGGCCCGTGGAGCCGAAAGAGCGGAGGGTTCTCTTGCTCTCCCCTCCGCTCCTTCACCAGCAGCCCAAGATGAGAGTGCCAGCATGGCCAGGTTGCTTTTGTACCGGCCCTCCGGTCCAGTTTAAGAACCCATTGTGGCCCTCGAGTCAAAAAGTTTGCCCACCCCAGAACCAGTGGTCAAAAACAATAGGGGGATGGGGGCATGCGTGGGGAATGGGAGGGGATGGGAATGGGGAATGAGGACAAATATGTGATACCTTAATCAATAAAGAAATTTTTTTAAAAAATTACTTTCCCCCAGCTTTATTAAGATACAATTAACATATAACATTGTGGAAGTTTAAAGGGTACGTGTACAATGATTTGATGTATGTATATATTGCAAAATGGTTACCACAATAAGGTTAGTAAACACAACCACCACATAGTTTCAGTGTGTGTGTGTGTGTGTGTGTGTGTGTGTGTGTATGTGTGGTGAGGACTTTTAATGTCTCTCTTAGCAACTTTAAAATACACAATACGTTGTTAGCTATAGTCACTATGCTGTATATTACATCCCCAGAGTTTACAGCAGAAGTTTGTGCTCTTTGACCACCTTCACCCATTCCCCCACCCCTGGCCCCTGGCTGCGTGTCTGTGAGCTGTTGCTCTTTACTATTAGATCCATATTTGAGTGAGATCATACAGTGTTTGTCTTTCCCCGTCTGCCATTTCATTTAGCATAAATGAAGGTTCATCAGTGTTGCCATAAATGGCAGGGTTTTTCTTATTTCTATGACTGGATAGCAATCCATTACAGATAAAGAAAGGATGTAAACATCGCATTTTCTTCATCAATTCATTAAAGTAACTTTTTTCTTGATTATTAAAGTATTTCCTGTTCATTAAACAAGTAACGATGAACAGGAAATGCTAGGAAGTACACACACACACACATATCGGGAATCTCACAATCCAGAAGAAATCTTTTTTTTAATGCTTATTCTTTTTTCCCCCAAGCCCAATTGTATGTGGTTCTTTAAAAACAATTTGATTTTTTTTTAAAAAAATATTTTTTAATTGGTTTCAGAGAGGAAGGGAGAGGGAGAGGGAGATAGAAACATCAATGATGAGAGAGAATCACTGACCGGCTGCCTCCTGCACACCCCGCCCTGGGGATGGAGCCGGAAACCCGAGTATATGCCCTGACTGGGAATCGAACCGTGACCTCCTGGTTCACAGGTCTATGTTCAACCACTGAGCCATGCCAGCAGGGCTATCATTCGCTTTTTCATTTAGTAATATATTATAAACTTTACCTAAGTAAGTATATTTCATAACATGATTTGAAATGGCTGAGTAGTATTCCGTTGTATAGGAATTCCTAAATATAATTAATTAATCTTGTAATGCTGAACATGAAGTTGTTTCCAATTTATTGCTATTTTATTGATTTTTTTATTTTTTTAAAATATATTTTATTGATTTTTTTACAGAAGGGAGGGGAAAGGGATAGAGAGTTAGAAACATTGATGAGAGAGAAACATCGATCAGCTGCCTCCTGCACACCCCCTTACTGGGGATGTGCCCGCAACCAAGTACACGCCCTTGACAAGGATTGAACCTGGGACCCCAGAGTCTGTGGGCTGATGCTCCATCCACTGAGCCAAACCGGTCAGGGCAAATTTATTGCCATTTTAAATAACACTATGAAGAATAGCCTTGTACACAAATCTTCGAGATTCTGTCATCTAAATGGAACTGTTAGATAACAGTGTAGGGGCATTTTTAAGGCCTCCAATACACACATCAAACTTCAAAAAAGCACCAATTTATATTTCAACCAATGTGTCCTGAAGGTATCAGTTTCCCTCTTATTCCTAAGCAACACTGTGTTTATCTTTCCAATACTGTTAGTCTGCCTGGCCGGTAGCTTCAGAGGTTAAGTACCAACCTAGGAACCAGGAGGTCACAGTTCAGTTCCTTGTCCGGGCACAGGCCTGGGTCGCAGGCTTGATCCCCAACTGGGGGTGTGCAGGAGGCAGTCGATCAATGATTCCCTCTCATCACTGATGTTTCTATCTCTCTCTCTGAAATCAATAAAGTATATATTTTTAAAAAAAAACTACTTTTCTGCCCTAGCTGGTTTGGCTCAGTGGACAGAGCATCGGCCTATGGACTGGAGGATCCCGGGTTCAATTCCGGGCAAGGGCAGCAGGTACTTCGGCTGCAGGTTCCTCCCTGGTCGGGGCACGTGCAGGAGGCAACCAATCGATGTGTTCCTCTCATGTTGATATCTCTCTCTGTCTTTACCTCTCTCTTCTAACTCTCTCTAAAAACCAATTGAAAAATATCCTCAGGTGAGAGTAAAAATAATTTCCCCCCTTATTTTGTCATTTACCTTTGGTTCCTGGCATTATGAGCATAAAGAAGTTTTTAATATGTATGCATATTGTATATGTATGTGTATGTATATGTGTATGTATATGTGTATGTATATGTATATGTAAACTCAACATATCCTTTTATGAGTTGTTCCATAAAAGCCACTGTCTTAAGTTTGTCCTGTTCAAATGTACCAATTAACTGGAAGATAATGCTAAGTTTCGTCCAACCAATCTTCACATTAGGACGATGTCACGTTTCTAGGACAAAATTTACAAATGTGTGCTTCGGGTAACAAGCTCTCTTACTCGAGGACTCATCCCTCTAAACTCACGTGCTTTGCTCCGGTGTTGGTGTTGCGAAACCACGGGCTCCCGCTTAGTCCCCAGCTCCGCACGCTGACTGGGGCCGTGTCACCCAAGAAGCCAAATGTTTCCCATGCTGTCCTAATGCCTCCCACAGTTAAAGGGGAAGGCCGACCTCCACTCCCATCACAGTGAATGCAGTGTTTTCACTTGCTACTTAAACTCGTTACAAGGTAAACTTATCTTAGGGTAAGCGTCAGGGTTTCCATTTATCATTGAATAAGTGAAACAATAAAACACAAAAAGAAGGAATATTTGCAATGCCTCTCTCTATAGCAGACTCCCATACCTCCTGGCTCTACACTATCCAATTCTCACTATAATTCTCCCTCATTTTCTACCTGAAACAGAGCCCAAATCCTGAAAACAGAAGCCCACAGGGTAAGCTGAGGGCTACATTTTGCAGAGAGCTGCGTATTTCTGTAAATCTCCAGTCGGCTACTTTCCTCGAGCCCCAAAGATGACCAAGAGATTTTTTAGAAACAGGAAACAAAAAAACAAAAAAAAGAGAATTAGCATTATTTCTGAGAGATAATTTCACCTACACTGTGGATGACTGTGTCTTGAAGAATGCTCTGTGATAAAGCTGAAAAACTCCACTTTTTAGGACTTCAACAGATGAAGTGCTGAGCGGCTTCTTTTTATAAACACTTACAATGACATTTGTGAATGTGGCTTAGTGGAGACATTTCCCCCAGGCTGGGTATTCAAATCCCATTCTTTACAAAAAAAAAAAAAGAAACGGTAGTGATTTGCCACCAGCTACGAGCTCTGAAAGTCAGACAACATAGTTTTTTTTCATAAACTTTCTAATTTACTCTCACCTAAAGGCTGGAAAACCCCTCTGAAGGCCTCTCAAACTCAACAGACATTTTAAAAAGCGTTAATTGTAGGATCTCACCGACACAAACATAAGGAAATTCTGAGTTACAGATACTTCACATGAAGCTTTTTCCACTGACACTGTAACTTTTGTCAACATTCAGAGAAAATTCAACCCTGGTCAAAGGTGACAGTTTGACAATCCTGGAAGCTAACATCCTCTGTTTATTTGAACTAGTTTATACTCTCTGCTCAGGGAATTCACGTTTTTCTCATCCCTGGCCTGATCTTTCAGATTCAAATCACTCCCCTTCGGGGCTTGTGAATTATATCGTCAAGATTTAACTTCACAATCCACCTCCAAGGAAAAGTGCTCAGAGGAAATACGCATCAGATACGAAAAGGAATATGTTTCTTTGACCGTTTGCATAGCCCTAAACACACAGTAGTTTGTTCAGCTGCCTTTACCCCCCCCCCCAAAGGAAAATTCTTATGTCCTCCTGTCTCAGAGATCACCATTAGTGGCTTTAATAAAACAAGAAGAGGACCCTAAGTCCCTTCAAAATAAAGCTGTAAAGAAGATGAGCTGGACCCTTGAGTCCCGAAGCCAGCAAACACTTGTTGCCACTTGCCACACTGGCACAGAAGGTTCCTTTTGTTTGTAAATAAAGGCCAAGAAGACAGCTGACAGCACTTCTCCTGTGGGGTGCGGGATGATGCCAGCGAGAGAACCACACAGGGCAACTTAGAGTTAAAATGGAACATGAAGACTCTCTCTCTCTCTCTCTTCACGTAATCCCCACCAGGAATATATACATTAGCTGGGGAAATGCTTACCGTGTTCATAACTTTCAAAAAATTCCAAATGTATTACTTTTTATTTTCTATTAAAAAAAAAAAGTCCATTTTGGAACACCGATAAAAAAAAATACGGGAGCCTTAAAGAAGCGGCTGTCTCTCTGCCAGCTCGCAGCTGCCCACACTCCTTTGCGGTACAAGGGTTAGGAATGCAGCCTCTGAAATCAGCGTGGCCTGGATCAGGATCTGGATCCGGCGCCGTCCCTGCTGGCAATGTGACCTTGGACAAGTTACTTAACTTCTCTGTGGTCATTTCTTCATCTCTGACTGAAGATAATACTCACCCCACCCCCAACCCCGCCCCGGCCCGAGGATCATGTGTGGTACGACATGGCAAGAGCTGTCACAGTATCTGCTTGGCACTGGAAATGGACAGTGTTAGGTGCTTGTTTGTTTTTTTTAAAGTATCTTTGTACTTTTAGGCTTTGGACATCATCTGAGTTTTTGATAAATTTCCTGATCGCTTTTTGAAAGGTGGCATCCTCGTGAGTGTCCAGGTCATGAGTGTATCTCCCCAGAGAAGCCCACCGTAAGCAGAGCTATAGCCTAGAGCCGTAAAGTCATCATTTTTGGTACAAATCATGGATGCGGCTGTTACTGGTAACCTCAGCTTGATTTCCCATATGCCAAGAAAAAAATCCCCTGCCAGGGGAAAACAAGCAGCGTTAGGAACCCTTGGGTTTGTCCCGTGAGCATTACGGAGTAAAGCCAAACTCACTCTCACTGGCCTGATGGGCACCGGCGATCTTAGTCACCAAACTAATCCCGACAAGCAACAGCAGTTGATGGGCTCGTTGATGTATTTCCCCTTGTCTTCCCCAACCTTTCTCTGACGAGTCAGAAAGCAACGTCCTCATATTTTCTGAGAATCTTATTACTCCTCTCAAACCATCGTCTGTACCTCAGTATAATTAAAAAATGAGTCAGCACAGGCACTTCAAATACCTAGCGGTGCACAGAATATGGGGATATTTCTCTTCGTAACAGAAATCTGGGGAAATAATAAGGGTCAGGGTGTCCAAGGCGAGGGAAGACTAAACGGACAGTTGAGTGTTGAAGCCAGATTTTGGAAGCGAGCTTCCAGAAGATAAGTAAATGTCCTTTATCAATCAATATATGTATTTTTTTATCTTAACAGTATTGTAACACACGAGAATGGATGTAACTAATATGAATAAACTCAAAGAAGAAATACCCAGGGTATGACACATTATAACTTCTCCTTTCTTGAGTATTGGAAGGGGGCAAGGGAGGTTACAATACTCTATGGGTATTAGCCATGATGCACTTACACACCGCATGATGCATACCTGCCCAACATGCTAACGCAGGACTGCCCGGAGCAATGTGATCCGAAGGAAAACTCAGGAGAGATCAGCACCCCTCGACGGCAAACCTATGTGAATGCCAATTAAGTTAAGAGTCTATTCAGTCACTACACTGCTTAGAACCCGGTCAGCTGAAGGCCCAGACGAGACCACTTGCTTCAGTGTCTGAAACAGCATCATCACATGCTCCTCTCAGGGCTCCATGTCCCTCCCACGCCAGCACACACATCAACAGTAGCCTACCACGTGGAAATTACCGGTGAGGGTCAAGGGGGCGGTTATGGCTCAGGGTGGCTCTTCCAAAGCTCTACCACCACCCCCTAAATTTTCCCATGTTCCCCTCTCACCCCTCCATGGCATGCCGTATGGCTTCCAGGTGAAGTCAGAAAAAACTGCCATAGTCTCTGATTAAATGCATGGGGTTCTATCTTGTACAAAGCAGGGGCAACCTTTCTTTCTTCACGGGAAGGGGGGAGAATAGAGAGAGAGAGGGAGGGAGAGAGAGAGAAACATCAATGATGGGAAAGAATCACTGATTGGCTGCCTCCTGCACGCCTCACACTGGGGATGGAGCCCGAAACCGGGGCATGTGCCCTGACTGGGTATTGAACCGTGACCTCCTGGCTCATGGGTGGATGCTCAACCACTGAGCCATAGCGGCCGGGCTGGGCAGCCCTTTTCTAAAGCCTGACATCCACGGCTTCGCAGAACGCAATTCAGCTCCATCTAGTGTGTGCAGTTTCTAGGGACCTGGGAGGAAACAGATGGCAGTAGCCGCCCCCCCCCACACTCTTTTTTTTTTTAAATTGCACATTTGTTGTTGTTGTGTTAAGATTTCTTCCGCGGCTGCTAAATCTTGAAGCGCGCTGGGGAAGGATTCAGGAATGCCTTGCCCTCCCAGCTGGGTACCAGGCTGAGCTCAGTAAAACTGTCATGAAAAATATTGCAACAGGTCAAAGACAAACCACAAGGCGCCTGATGCTTGTCTTTGTTTAAAAGTGAATTGTGACGCTAGAGAAGGTTATATGTGGACCTAATTTTGAAAATACAAACAGGAAGCACCCCCCACCCCAATATTACCATAAAAAAAAAAGGAAACCAAACCTCAAAGTTACCTTCCAAGGAAGTCATGGGTGTGACCAAAACTAACAACAGTAATAAAACGTCATCTAAAACCCTGAAACCACCAAAAGTGAGGGTCTCATTCAACCAACTAAAAATCGAACGCCTGAAATCACTCCTCTCTTTGATTAGAGAAGGCAGCACAGACTTAGATATGTAAAATCTTCTCCAAACTGGCTTAGGTTTTTTAATGGTTAAGAATCACCATTAATAATTTGTATTTATTTTTTGTTTTGTTTTGTTTTGTTTTTTTACAGAGAGGAAGAGAGAGGGATAGAGAGCTAGAAACATCGATGAGAGAGAATCATCAATCAGCTGCCTCTTGCACATTCCCCACTGGGGATGCGCCTGCAGCCACAGTACATGCCCTTGACAGGAATCGAACCTGGGACCTTTGAGTCCCCAGGCCAACGCTCTATCCACTGAGTTAAACCAGTTAGGGCAATTTTTAAAAGTCTAATGTCAATACTCTACTTAAAATAAGGACATGCTAATTAAGAGTGAGCACAACTTTAAAAAAAATGTTTTCTCACTCTGATGCTCACAATTTAAATGTACCAAAAAACAAAACAACAAAAAGCTGTCTAATCAATGGAAAATAGATTGTTATATTTGACTTTCTATTCCCAGAAAGAAGTATAAAACTTGTGTTTCTAACACTGCAGGGGGGGGGAAAACACTTCCTATTTTAGAACAGTTCTGTTAACAAAGCTCAGACTTAAAGGAAAGTGTTTTTCCTTTAAACACCGCACAAAATTGGGGACAGTGATAGTTTCGAACTAACGTCTAAACATTATTTTTATTAAGAAGTTCCCGAGTCAAACTGTGTTGATACTTCATTATGTAGTAAAAGGATATTTTTCTGAAGGGGAACTAGGAGTTATCAGATAACTTTTTTAAAAGAATACGTTTCAAATGCTCAAAACACACGAATAAAAATGGGAGGTCCTAAGAACATTCAGAAATCCGTGAGTGCTTTATGAATACGTACATGTTTGTATAGTCTAGGGCACTAGACTATTGAAGCTTTAAAAAAAAAATATATATATATATATATATATATATATATATATTATTGATTTTTTACAGAGAGGAAGAGAGAGAGATAGAGAGCTAGAAACATCGATGAGAGAGAAACATCGATCAGCTGCCTCTTGCACACCACCCACTGGAGACGTGCCCGCAACCAAGGTACATGCCCTTGACCGGAATCGAACCCGGGACCTTTCTGTCCGCAGGCCGATGCTCTACCCACTGAGTACACCGGTTTGGGCTGAAGCTTTTTTTTAAAATTCTACCTTCAACATGCAATTGAATCTTGAGCATATCATATACCCACTTTATAACACCTTCCTCTTATAAGACTACCTATACCACCTACCTACACAAAAATAAGTCACAGGAACCGCCACAAGTCACAAATAACTTGAATGTAACTCGAAAGAATTTTACTATAACTCCAAACACTGACATAAATACCAAAAGAGCAATAAATTGCACCTTTCACTAGTCTTGGTGTGTTTTTTTTTGGATACAGAGACGTTTTTAAAAATCAATTGAGCGCAAGGAAATGAAGATGAAATGAGAAGTTGGGGCACAGTAGGAAGTGCTGACCAAAACACTGATGTCGTAACACCCCAAACAACGATAGCACTGTTTTCCCCTCCCATCACATCTACCGTGAAGTGCCCACCCAAGAAACACACCCACCTTCAGTTCCTTAGTACAGAATCCACACCACTATCCTGTTGACAAAAAACAGGAGCCCTGAAGAGGCCAGGTCTGGCGAGAAGGGGGTATAATTCACGCCACTGGGTAGACAGCCACGATTTTGTGCAGAGGGTTTAGCTCCAAGTTATGCAATAACCAAACTGCTGGTGATAGAAATCAACTCTTTTTTTTTTTTCCTCCTCCTTTCTTTCTGATGTCTTGTGTTTTGAGAGAACAATCGCTTCATTCCTTCCTTGATGTCTCAACCGGGTGCTCAGAACGCTGGCCTTCCAAAGGCCACGGGAAACGGGTCCTCGCCTGCCCCAAGGCGGGTGGCACCCTCTTCATGCAACACGACCACGGACATCACAAGGGGCCACGCGGCAAATGCGTCCCGCCCTCGGCAGCCCCTTCCCATTCATGCTCTCCGTGCGAGTGGCTGTCACCTGCCATGAGATGAAGCTTGGTACCAATGCAGACAAAAGCACGGCCACCTTAAAAGAGACCTTCGAACGTGGAAGCCACTGGGGATGCTCAGAGCCCACCCAACGTTCAGAGGATTACAAAGTAAAGTTAGAAAGCCCACGGGAGGCACACTACATACCACATATCGTCTTGTGGGGGGGGAAACACGAGGGAAGGCACACACACACACACACACACACACACACACACGAAGACAAGCCCCTGCCCAGTGACTGCGAACAAAGGCACAGCCCCGGGAAGGGCTGCGTAGAAAGAGGCAAAGTTCTGTTATCTTCACGGAACCACAACCAAATCACTCGGGGTGATCTACGCAACAGCTGAAAGCTTATTATGGCCCAGGCGGCAGTCCAGCCACTTGGGAAACCTAAGATACAGGCGGAGGAGGCACCCCGTTGGAAGGCTGGAAAAACAAACAAACAAACAAACAAACAAACCACGACACAAGATCAGTTTAATAATTTGACGACACGGGAGTCCTTTCAAAGGGCACCCATTCCCCCAAAGCACTCCGGAGACCACGTGGGAAATTCCCTGGAGGCCAAGATCCACTACTTCCCGGAGCCCACACCGCAGCCCCCGCGCTGCCTCACAGCCGGTGTGGCCCGGGCGGGCCACGGGCTCCGCCGATCGGGGCCTCAGTTTCCTCGTGGGCACCATCCAAGAGCGTGGCATGGTCGCCAGGGCCCTTCCCAGCTCGGGCCTTCCCATGGTGAGCGCCTGTTGGGCTGGTTTCAGCTGTGACAGATAGCATGACAGCATGCCGGGGGACAGGAGGGGAGGGCCCCGGCCTGGCTCTCTGGGAGAGGGGGGGTCGCTATCTCTTCCTGCCATCGCTGCGGTGCGGGTGGCTTTCAGGCACCTCCTCTTCCTGGGAGCCGGCACCTGCTCCCCCCCTTTGCCATTCCCATCACCGCCGGCCACCAGTGTCCGCCGCCGCCTCCGGCTCCACGCACCTTCCTTCCCGACCCCCTGGCCAGGTGCCTTCGGCCTCGGGCCAGCTTTGGGGACACAGGCCTCCCCTTCCTCCGACTCTATCCACCCCACACCAGTGCCCCCCCTTTTTTTTACTCTTTATCCAGGGCTAGGAATAATAAAATAATAACAACAACAATAATAATAATAATAAAAAGAACACGCTGCATCCCCCTGCCTCACGCGCGGGCCGGGCCCGGCGGGTCCAGCGGCGGGGTCCCGCACCCACAGCCTAGTCCACACGTTCGTATCTTGCTGCCTGGGCTCCTTATAAGGCTCTGCTCCCCGGCGCTCCGCTGGCGCCCCTTCCCCACCGGGCACCCCGGCTCGCCCCCCGCCCGCCCCCCGCAGGCGCCTCTGGGGACGCAGGAGGGGGAGGCCGGGCGGCGGCGGGGCTCTGCGAGCTGCACCGCCCAAGCGCGCGTGGCCCCCTCGGCTCCCCGGGGCGGGCGGGCGGGCGGGCGCCGGGGACCCTCGCGCCCCCTCCCCGGACACGGGCGCGCGCACCCCGCCGCGGCTCGGCGCCCCCCGCCCGCCCGCCCGCCGGGCCCCCGCCCCGCGCCGCCTCCCCGCCCGGGAGCGATGGCGGCCTCGGCCCGGCCGGGCGGCTCGGCGGCGGCGGCGGCGGCGGGGGCCGCGCGGGGCCCCGCCCGGGAGGACGCGCCGGCCTCGCCCCCGGGCCCCGCGCCCAGGGCTGGCCCCTCGGCTCCTACCTCGCCCGGCCCCTCGGGCGCCGGCAGCCGCCTTCCGCCCGCCTCTCGCTCGCTCGCTCGCTCGCGCCCTCCCGCCTGCGGGCCGCCGCCGAGTCGCCGCCTGCGCAGGGCCCCCGCCCGCCCGGGTGACGGCTCCGGCCGCCGGCTCTCCCCGCGCCCGGGCCCCGCGGGGGCGCGCGCGCCGCTCGCTCGCTCCCTCGCCGAGGCCGGCCGCGCGCGCCGCCCGCCGCCCGCCCGGAGGAGCGCGCCCCGCGCCGCGCGCGCCGCTTCCTGGTTCCGCCCGGAGCGCGCCCGCCGGCCCCGCCGCCCCCCCTCCCGACCCCCGCCGCCGCCGCGGCCGCCCGGGAGGGACCGGGCACCCTCCGCACCCCCGGGGGGGCCGCACGCTCCGGGGGTGGGGGTGGCGGGGCCGCACGCTGCCCCTCGTGGCCGGGGCGGTGCGGCTTCCCCACCCGCGTCCCCAGCCGGGCCCCGCGCGCAACGGGCACATGCCGCTTGGCTTCGTGTCCACCCCTGTCGCCGGCGCCGCGGACTGTGTGGTCGGCGGACTGTGTGGTCGGCGGACTGTGTGGTCGTCGTGTGGCTGCCCCCCCCCCCCGCAGCCCTCCCACCTCCCTGCCCCCGGGCCCGCATTCTGGGTCCTGTCCCTCCCCAGCCAAGGTCAGAAGTCCGCCGCCGGCCCATCAATAATTATCCCGGGTTCGCTCCCACGAGGGCGTTTCAGCCAGGGCTCCGGCCGCTTACCACCCAGGCGGTGGGGAGCCCGGGTGGCCGCGGCAGTTTCTACGGGCGCGCTGGCCAGCTGGACCCGGCCGCTCCCCCAGCGGGTCTTTTATGGGGGACCGGGGCGGCTGAGACCATTCCGCTCCCCGGGGAACGCCGCTGGCGGCCGGGGCTGCGGGAGGGGCGGGCCGCTCCATCCAAGAAGGAAATAATGCGCAGGACCAGCTGCTGCTGGAGGAGCGAAGAGGTCTCTCTGAGACCCTTTTCCACGTAACGGGGAGAGGGTGCGGTGTCTGAGAAGGCACCCTGAGTCACCCACCCGCCTCTCTTCTGGGTACATCTCTGGCCCGCGGTTTCCCTGGCAACCCTCCAAGGGCCAGCACCAAAGCAAGGCGCGTCAGATCTCCAGACGGAGAAGGGCCCAGCACACACACACACACACACACACACACACACACACACAGATCCCTTCCCTGAGGGTCCGAACATCTCCGTGTCCAGGGATGTGACCGAGATCGGCCAGGCCCCAAGTCCTCCCAGAATCCTCCTTTGGCAGCTCCTCCCGGCAGCCTCCTCTTCACCCCCAGAATGACGACGGCCACAAAGATCCCTGTGTCTGGAGCTGGCCACAGAGTCCTTCTCCCTGACCCGGGCTCCCGCGTCTCTCCCACACTCCGGGCCAGCACCTGGCACGGTGCTGTGCGCGGAGGAGGCGCGTGGAGCTTGGAGGCTGGAGCGGGAGGACAGGCCTGAGCAGGAAGCTGGACGGGAGCACCAGCTCCCGGGCTCTCTGGCAACCCCTCCGACAGCCCCTGCCCGCCGCGTTTCGACACCGGGGCACGCCACACTTCTCTGTCTCGTGAGCTTTCACACCTGCACGCGTCCCGTTCCCTCTGCCCGGAATGCCCCCCGGCCCGCTCGCTGTCGGCCCTTTGGTGACACTTGTCCCAGGCAGTACAAACCTCGCCCTTCCTGTTCCCCACCACACGTGCGTGCCTCTATCTATCTTGGCACCCCTGGTGTTAAAGGACAATGTGTTTACGTATTTCTCTACCCCCCACGCGGCTGGTGTGGTATTCCATTCCCCCCTAAAAAAAAACAAACAACCCAACCCCGTGCCCGGCCCAGAGCAGACACACACTAGATACTGGAGGACCGAGATCTCTGCACCAGGAGTAGAAATGGTAAGCCAGGAGGACTGTGCCCCAGCTAACACCCGGACTTTAAAATAGGGCTCCCTGTCAACTCCTTCTGCCACGTCTCCTTACGTTTCCTGCCTCAGTTTCCTCACTGTAACACGGCGATAGTCCTAGGACCTACCTTGTCTCATGCTGGTGAGAAGTGAGTTAACGCATATAAAGAGCTTCCAGCTACAGAGAGGTTTAACCCTTGTCGTCGGTTTTAGTAGCAGCTCACCTTTGCATCCCTCTTCCCAGGACTGGTCCGTCCAGCCGTCTCCGTGCCTCCTCCGTGCCGTCTCCGTGCCTCCTCGGTGCCTCCTCGGTGCCTCGGGGTGCTGGTCTGAATGCCGCGGCGGGTGGGGCAGGCAAGGCTCTCCGTTGCTCATCTTGCAGCACATCTCTGACTGACCACTAGGTACCAAGCTGGAGCTGGCTGGCTGCGTGCACAGACGCGAAGAACAGAATGTTCTGGGTCGCTCCCTCCGCAAAAACAAGAATGTTGTCAACTTGAGACAGGAAGGAAGGTCCAATACCAGCCTATGACTGCTTGCCGATGCAGATGGGGGGAGACCCTCTTCTCCTGGGCCTCGGGGGGTATAACGCCCGAAGCGGAGGGGACAGCAGACGGAGGCACGGCACATAAGGAGTCCTGGAAAGGAAGGAAGACGTTGGACAGGAAGCTGGGACCCAGACAAACCCAGCAGAGAGCCCCCACAGAAAGGTCCTCGAGGCACCCCTGCCCGTGCAGCCGTGCCCACGGGAGAGAGCTCCACGCCCACCCGGGAGCTTGCCTGACCCGGGAGAGAAAGAGGCTCGAGGGAGAGCCTGGGAGCCTTGTCTATAACTCCGATGTTTTCCTGTTTTAACACTGTCTTTTTAAAAATATTTATTTATTTCAGAGAGGAAGGGAGAGGGGGAGAGAGAGAGAAACCCCATGATGAAAGAGAATCATCGACCGTCTGTTGCCTGCAAACCACAGCCCCCGCCACCTCCAAAACTAGGGACCAAGCCCACACCCCGGGCATGTGCCCTTGGCTGGAATCAAACCCGGGACCCTTCAGTCCACAGGCTGACGCTCTATCCATTGCGCCAAACCAGCTCGGGCACTCTGATGGATTCCTCACCAGGGGTTGACTCCCACCCTTGTTTTCATGGGCCGTCATGTGGCTGCTACGGAGAACAGATCCCGCGCCTCTGACTCCCTCAGGTGTGAGTCACAGGCACTAACGCCCAGATGTACGTGGCAAGGCCCAAAGTCTTCCTGGGTGCGTAGGTAAGGCCCTGGGACCCGTGGTGGCCCCTGTAGAGGGGGGAGGGTGTCTGGGGGACAGGAAAAGACAGACACTAACTTTTCATCATTTATCCTTTTACTCTTGAATATTGTCCCCTATGCTGTACTACCTATTCCAACATAGGAAAAATGAACTTTTTTTTTTAAAGTAGAGAGAGTGATTATGAAAGTATCTAAGCATCATGCGTGGCTTTGCAGAAGGTGCTTGGTAAAGGAACTTTTTTTTCTTCTTCTCTTTTTAACCTCAGCCCAACGCCAGCCAGCCTGCAGGGCCGGGAGGGAGCGGGCACGAGGGTGGAGTGGGGGTGGGAGGGGAGGGGCGGGCGTGCAGGCCCGTGCCACCTGGAGCTTCTCCCACGCGCTCTCCCTCTCACCCCTGTAGCTTCCCCTCCCCGGGCTCCCCTCCAGCCAGAGGTAAGGGGGTGGCTCTCCGGAAAGCCCCAGCCACCCCCCACCTCGGGGGGCAGGGTCACTGTGCCCTCTCCTCACGGAGTCCGGGGCGATGCTGCCTTTTCCAGAGAGGGTGCAGGGTGGACACGGAGGAGGTGGCCGAGCGTTGCCCCAGCCACTATCTCGCTGGCCTGCCTGGCGGTTTAAGAACTCGAAAGTCAGCTCAGTACCAGGCAACGACGAGGCCGCTTCGGCCAGTGCCGTGGACAGAAAAGCAGGTCAGCAGGACTGGAGCAGGCAGAGGCCAGGGCGGCCGAGGAGAGAACCTTCTGGGGGCTGTGGACCAGGATATATGAGGGGGAGACTGAGGCCTGCACTGGTGCAAGGGCATTGCTGAACGGTCAGAGCTTGGGGTGGCCCTGGGCTGTTTTAGGGACCTTCATCAATCCGATCACTATTCTGCACCAAGCAATAGGACACCCCCCCCCCCCCCTTTTAGGCTACTAGTTAGACCAGCCTTGGGCAAACTACAGCCCGCAGGCCAGATCCGGCCCGTTCGTCTGTTCTATCCGGCCCGCGGAGCCGAAAGAGCGGAGGGTTCTCTTGCTCTCCCCTCCGCTCCTTCACCAGCAGCCCAAGATGGTCAGGTTGCTGTTGTTCCGGCCCTCCGGTCCAGTTTAAGAACCCATTGTGGCCCTCGCGTCAAAAAGTTTGCCCACCCCTGAGTTAGAGCCATCCAAAGAGACCTGCAGCGAGGGTGGAACTGAGAGGCTACAGGGATGCGGGGGAGAACACGCCTCGCTCTGCGGGCCACGGTCTCGGCACCTACGACATGTGAGGCACAGGAGGGCGGCCGCCCAGCCGTCCCAGGACCGGATCGGTCTTGCTGTGTGTCCTCCTTTCACAAAGGAGCTCCTGAGCTCAGAGAGGCCGGCTTACTCGCCCGGGGTCACACAGGAGGCTGTGCACCAGGTCGTTAGGGCGCCTGGAGCCTCCGTGTTTTCCTCCCGACCGACCGACCGACCGTAGGAAAGACTAGGAGGCGCCGGGAGGAATGGCGTTCCGGGCAGGTGGGATGGAGGGGGCGAAGGTGTGGCGGTGAGAGACGCCAGTGCTTTGGGGGGGAACTGCAGGCCGAAGCCCAGTGCCTGAGGGTGCTCACAGCAGCAAACGAAGACCAGGGCAGTGGCCAGCGAGGAGGGGACGGGCATTGCCCGGATCTTTGTGTAGGCCTCACTTTCCCCACTTGCTCCTGGGGCCGGGGAGCCTGTGTCTGAGGCGGGGAGAGGGCAGGGGGGACGTGGGCGGGTTTGTGCGGTCGGAAACCAGGGAGCGAAGGAAAACAGAGGTGGAAGGAAAGGAGTCCCCTCCGGGCATAACAAAGGAAAGTGGCAACGCGGTGTGGGGGGGGGGGGTGGCAGGGAAGGAGCCGCACTGTCCTCTCCCACACAAACCCCAGAGGGCTCGAGGTCGGACGCTGGGCTGGCGGCGCCACAAAAGCTTTCCTGTTAGGCTGGGAGGAGGAGAAAGGCGCTCGGCAGGAAGAGGGGACCGGTAGTCGTTGTGCATGAGGAGGGGGGTACGCTCGGGCCCAGCTCCGGGCCCGTGACCCACCGCTCCTGGCTCACCGGGCTCCAGAGCCAATGCCTGCTAAGGGTGGGCTCCCCGCTGCCCCCCGGACTGGCCAGATGCTGCACCCTGCCCCCCCACCCCCGCCCCAGGTCCTGCGGGCATCTCTCCCAAGGCAGGTGGTCAGGGCCGCCGGGCCGAGGAAGGCAGCCCTTCCCCTCCCACCCCCCCCCCATGCCCCTCCTCTCCCTCTATTCCCAGAAACACAGGACAGTCGCGATGCCTGGGGCGGGATGGCCTTGTGCTCTCTCGGTGGCTTCGCTGTAAACTGGCTTCCATGAAGTGCGGTGGAGGAAAGGGGATGGGGGGCAGGAAGGGGGAACAGGCTTCTCCCCATCCCCAGCAGCTCCTCCCCACTGCCCCAAATCCTCACAGAATTCCTCACCCGGCCACAGGGGGCATCTTCCCTCCAGGTGGGCATGTGGGCGTGTGCTGGCGCTGGGGGAAGTCAAGAAAGGTTCCACTGTGCAGACCCTGGAGCCAGCCCCGCATTCCCCGGCCAGACAGCTGTTGGCTGAACGGATGAGCCAGATGGGGGCAGGCTCCCACAGGGGGGTGCCAGGGTGAGGAGACCGGGGGGGGGGGGGGGGAGAGGCAGGGACGTTGGTCTGGGGGGTATCCGTGTATGTATACGCTGAGGATGGACCGATGGCCTCCTCGTTGGGGTGGGAGCAGGCGTGGAGGGGGACAACGCCGGGGAGGCGTGATGGGGGTGAGAGAGGACCTTCAGGAGTCCGAGGGCTTCGGCTCTCCGCTCTCTGCTGGGCACAGAGAGCCTCGCTGGACCACCTCCAGCTTGCTGGGGAAGGCTCTTCCCCTCCACCCCGCCACCCCTGGCTCTTGCACAACAGGAACTCTCCTTGAAGAAGGGACTTGCAACAGAGGAAACAAAGGCATCTCTGTCCGGCGCCCTCCGCCCCCTCCCAGGGGCGGCTAGGTCAAGGTGACCTCTCTCTGCTCTCCCCGGGGTGGGGGCATCGGCAGGGCCTTCTCTGCTGACCTGGTCTCCAGGGGCAGGGCAGCAAGGGGACTCGAGAAAGTCCTTTCCTTCCTTCGTAAACGCACGCCAACGTAAAGCCGTCGGCCCCGTCCCACAGAGCAAGGACATGATTTGGAGACGGGCGTGCCACGGGAAGCGCCACGGAGCAGTGACGGGCTGGCCACGGAACAGTGACGGGGACATCTCCACGCCGCGGGCGGGCGCTGGGGAGGGGGGAGGCCGAGGAAGGTTCTGCTGCAGAGACCCCCGTTCCCACGGGGCCAGGCAACGTGGGTCCGGGAGCCAGCCCCTCACGCCCCGGCCTCCCTCCTGAACTCAGCGAAGGGGTTGCTCTGGCTGTGCCTACCCTCAAGGTTTTTGCAAGGATGAGTTGCGTTGAGGTGTGTAAACATGTTTGCACACAGCTGTGCCATGATTCATTCCAGGATGTGTGCATACTGTGCTAACTACAGACGAGGCCAGGAATGGTTATTGTTCCCAATAAAAATACGGTCCGTCTTCTTTTGAAGGACCGTGTTTCCGTAAGATGTTTCTTTAATCATGTTATTTTTATATGTAACATATATTTTATTTATGCATTTTTAAATATATTTTATTGATATTTTACAGAGAGGAAGGAAGAGAGAGAGAGAGAGCTAGAAACGTCAATGAGAGAGAAACACTGACCAGCTGCCTCTTGCACACCCCCTACTGGAGATGTGCCCTCAACCAAGGTACAGGCCCTTGACCGGAATCGAACCCGGGACCTTTCAGTCCGCAGACCGACACTCTACCACTGAGCCAAACCGATTTCGGCTATAACGTATATTTTAATCCTTCCTCACTCCCCATGTACTGGTGTGACTTGGAATTGGGGCTGAGGGGCCAGCTAGGGGGGACCATCCTGGGACACCCCCCCCCCAGCTCAGTCCGCACCCTGGGCAGTCTCTGATCTTCCTGAACCCCATCCCCGCGGCCTCAGTGTTTCTCCTCTATAGTCTGGGCCTCTAAAAACCACTGGGGTGCTTTGTGGTAAGAAATAGCAGAGACCAAACCAGGGGACTGAAAGCAAAAAGAAACCCCAAATTTGACATTTCTGGGTAGCTGCGTTACCCGGAGCCATGACCACAGTCACCTCTGCCCCCAGCCCAACCCTGACTCCCTCTCCTCGTCCGCTCCTCTGGGTGGCCTTTGCCATCCTGGGAAAGCTCCAAAGCTCCCCCCCCTCCCCCTGCATCTCTGAGGGAGAGCAGAGGCACCGAGAAACGAGAGGAACCCAGACCCCCGGACCGAGTCAACCAGGGAACGAGAGAGAGAGAGAGAGAGAGAGAGAGAGAGAGAGAGAGAGAGAGAAAACAGGAGAGGGATAAGAAAGCAGAGCCTCACAGTGTGGGAGAGCCAGAATGCATCATGGGACATAACATAGGGAGGGGTACGGGGGAGGTGGGGTTCCGAGGGCACCAGGGCACGTCCTCGTAGGCTCACCCCTCCACTTTTGTTCGCGGGGACCTCAGTGCTAGCTTTTTAGGACCCAGGACGGGCCAACCCGTAGCCAAGCCCAGCCCCAGCCCCAGCCAGCCAGATGTTCTGTGGTGGGCGGGGCTGCCAGCTAGCAGCCCCTGTAGGCCCGGGAGGAGGCTGTGGAGGAGGCTGTGGAGGAGGCTGTGGAGGAGGCTGGGGAGGAGGCTGGGGAGGTGGCCGCCTGGGAGCGGGCAGGCAGGGCGCCCCCTCTGGAGCCCGCACCCCTGCATCACTCTCTCCAGATGCCCAGATGCGGGTACATCTCCAGATACGACTCAGCGGACGAGGAAACCAGGAACCTGCTCCTGCCGGCTGGCTTGCCCACCTGCTCCGCGTGAGAGGCTGGCGGGCATGGGTGCCAAGCTGGACCCACCCTCTCCCCGTGGCCCCGGGTTTGGACCTGCCACTGACGGGCTGCGTGACACCGGCCGAGTCACTTCCCCTCCCCAGCCTCTGTTTCCCCATTTGTGAAATCGTACTTATGGTCGTTTCCAGCTCTGGCACTTGACCTCATGTGCATCGGAACCTCCTCTGCCCGGTGCACTGCACAGAGTGGGGGACAGGGGGCGGGGGAGGCCTGGGCCCCCTCCTCCCAGGGGCTCCCCGGAGGAGCATCTAAAGAGCAATTGAGGTTCCCTCAATCCTCTGGGAACCCCCTCAACAGTTTTCAATTCCTTTCCTCGTGGACCTGCCAGCTAAGACTGCGACCACACGTGGAAGTGTGTGTGTGGGTCCCGGACATTCCAGCTCCTGCAAGCTTTGAACTCGGGGGTTTTCTCTGAGGTAAAAAGGAGGCGGGAGGGGAGGGGGCGAGGGAGGGCCACGAAGGTGGGGAAGGGGGAGGGGGAAGAGAATGGAAAAGGGCAGGCCTACCAAGGCCTGAGGGAGGGGTGGTGGGAGAGAATGGCCCCCGGCCCCCTCCCCCCAGAAGTCTCCGCTCGGCTGGGCCCTGAGAGGGCAGCCAGCCTGGCCCCCACCTCGGTGCTGCCGATGCCAGCTGCCAGGCAGGAGGAGGCCTGGAGGAGAGGGAAACTGGGCAAAGGGGATGGAAGGCTTCCAGGCCAGCCTTGCCCAACTCCTCAGGCCCCTCGGGGGGCTCTCAGGGAGGGGCTGTGGCCCGGCCAGGCCCAGGAAGGGTGTTCCCTGCTCTGGCGCGGCCTACAGGCCATCCTGGGCCTTCAGGATCCAGGGGACACCCCCCCCCCCACCTTCCTGAAGGTAGGACCAACCTCGGGGGGAGGGGAGGGGCGGGGTCATTTATGGACCGTAGTTTGCCAACTAGGCCATGTGCCCACGGTGTCACGCTGGGCAAGCCCCTTCCCCTCTCCGGACCTCCATTTCTTGCCTGCAAAACCGGGGCGTGGGGAGGGGGTGGAACAGGGGGTTCCAAACATGACCGCCAAGGTCCTTTTTCCTCTGCAGAGGGTGAGGGCGAGGTAGCGGGCGCGGGGGAGGGAGGGGCGGCGGGGCTGGCGTGAGCTGGCTTCTCTGGAATCCCCAGTCTTTCCCCTCCCGAGGGAGGGCTTCGCCTCTGAGGTCACCGAAGCCGCCGCCGCCGCGTCCCCAAACCCACACAGGCGCACGCACAGCCTTTCCACTTCCAACCCGGAGACCCCCCCACCCTACCCCAGCGATTACGAACGGCCTCTCCAGACGGCCCAGCCCTCCCTCCCTCCCTCCCTGTCTACGGATGAGGAAACTGAGGCCCGGACTCGGGGTTTCCAAGAGCCCGGGATTTCCCAGCCCCGAAAAACACCCCCCTTTCCCGCGCCCCGAGGCCGGCCGCGGTCCGAGGCGGCCGCAGGCCGGGGCTCCCGGGGGACCCCGCCGTCGGGCAGCCCCCCGCGCGCTCGGCGCCGCCCCGCCCGGCCGCGCGGGGCCCGGGCGGACCGCGGCCGCCGCCGCCGCTGCGCACTCGCGGGGGAGCCGCGGCCGAGGGCGGGGGCGGGGCGGGGCGGGAGGGAGCGACCGCGGCGGGGAGGGGTGTTGGCGAGCGCCCGCGCGCTGTGTATGGTCTATCGCAGGCAGCTGACCTTTGAGGAGGAAATCGCTGCTCTCTGCTCCTTCCTGTAGTAACAGCCGCCGCCGCCGCCGCCGCCGCCCGGAGCCGGGAGCCCGGAGCCGGGAGCCGGGAGCCGGGAGCCGGGCCGGAGCGAGAGCCGCGGGCCCAACGCCGGCCCCGCCGCCGCCGCCGCCAGGTGGGTGGCCGCGCGTCCCGGGCGGGGCCCCCGTGCGCGCCCGGAGGGGACACTTGACTCCCGTGCTGGCCCCGCGCCCGGAGCCCCGGAGCCCCGGAGCCCGACGGCGGGGAGCCCGGGCCGGTCCCCGCGCCCGGGAGCCGGGGAGTCCGGGCTCCGCTCGGGCGCGGGGCGCGGGGAGGCGCCGCGGGGGGGCGCTGTGGGGCCGGGGCCGGGGAGAGGCCCGTGGGGGGCGCCGCCGCCGCGGGGAGGGAGCGCGCCCGTCTCCCCAGCCCTCTGTCTCCCCGCGATCAGCTCCCGCCACGTGCCCGCGGGGACCCCGCCGTCCAGGGGGCGCCCCGGGAGCGCGGCGCTGGGCTGGAGGGCAGGCCCCCTCCTCCCCAGACGCTGGCACCGGGGTCCGAGGCCGGGCCGGGGGATTCTCGCCCGGAGGTCCGCGGGCCCCGGCGGGCAAGTTTCTGTTTCAGTTTTCAGCGGTCCCCCCCACCCTACCCTCCGTCCCGGGGAAGCCCCGGTGGGGCGAGGGGAGAGGAAGAGGAGGAGGGCACCTGACTTTCGGGGTGGGGGGGGGCCCTCCCCTCCCCAGGCCTCCGCGGGTTCCTCGTTGGAGGGCAGGGCGGGCGGCCTTCCCCTGCTCACCATCGCGCTTCCCGCACAGGAAAGCGTGTCTGGGGGAGGGAGGGAGGGGCCCGGCCCGGCGGGCACGGGTGGGCGAGGCGGGGCGGGGGGCAGGCCCGGCCCTCGCTCCTGCCCGGCAGGCGCCTCCTCACCCATCGGGTGTCCCCTCCTCGCCCCCTCCAGGTGACCGGCCATGGCGGGCTGGATCCAGGCCCAGCAGCTGCAGGGGGATGCGCTGCGCCAGATGCAGGTGCTGTACGGGCAGCACTTCCCCATCGAGGTGCGCCACTACCTGGCCCAGTGGATCGAGAGCCAGCCCTGGTAGGTGCCCCGGCGGCGGCTGGCTTCCCCCCTCCTCGACCCGGGACCCTGCCTGCCAGCCAGCCAGCCAGGCCCCTCGGCGGCCTTTCGGTCTCCTCCTCGGTGCGGGCGGGTGTGATTGTGGTCCTGTCTGTTCCACGTTCGTGGGGTGGGGGAGCCGGGAAAAGGGGAGCCGGGGAAGGGAGAGGGGATGTTTCTGGACTCCGTCTGCTGGCCGTGTTGCTGCCAGGAACAGGGCCCGTGGGCGCCGGAGCACTCTTAGTGGGGAGCCTGGGGTTTGCACGTCCCGCCGGCTGCCTTGAGAACAAGGAGGCACCACAGAGGGTTCCTCTGCCCTGTGCCCTGCCCCCAAGGGATGCCATCGACCCAGAAAATCACCAGGACCAGGACAAGGCCTCCCAGCTCCTGCAGGGCCTGGTGCAGGAGCTGCAGAAGAAGGCGGAGCACCAGGTGGGGGAAGACGGCTTCCTGCTGAAGATCAAGCTGGGGCACTACGCCACGCAGCTCCAGGTGGGTGCGGGCCCCGGGGCCGGGAGGCAGGGTCCGCCTTCGGGTTGCAGTGTCAGAACCCCTGGGTTTTTCCTGGCCTGGACACTCACTGACTCACCGTGTGACCTCCACCTCATCGGCAACTTTTCTGCGCTCCAATTTCCCCCACCCCCTCTTTCTGAACCAGACCCGCTGGGTCCCGTTAGCGTATTACAAAGTGAGAAGCGGGTGTGTGTGGGGGGGGGGGGGAGGGCGGGGGGGGGGGGAGATGCTTGTCCCCAAGAGAAGGAGGCTGGGTAAAACCGCCCGCTGGACAGATCAAGCAGAAGGGATGGAGGTAGACTGAGTCAGGGTTCCTTTATAGGAGGAAGGAGGAGGGGGCAGGTTCTAGAAATGAGGGGGCGAGGCCACCAGGCATCCCTCTCGGGTGGAGGGATGGGGGAGCTGTCAGATGAAAGAGCCTTGAGTTAGGGTTGAGATGGAAGATGTAGCTTCTCCTTCACTGGGGGTGGAGGAGGGTGGAGGAGGGGGAAGAGAGGAAGTTTTGGTGGGAGCAGGAAAGGGGTGTGGGTAGTAATCACAGTCAGGCATTTATTGGAACTCACCCGTACTTCTCGGAGAACCACTTTTAGCCACCAGCGGCTGGGTGCCAGGGAAATACAAATGCCCATCCCACAAGAGGGAGGAAGCCGGGGGAAACCTGGGGCAAAGAGGGAAGCAGAATAGGAACCCAGGGCTGGAGCCCGGTGGGAAATTCCTTGACCTTGACATTAGGGGCTCCCAGGTTTGAGTCATCTTGCTCACGCGTCTGCGTCGCCCTGTGTAAGCACTTCACCTCGCTGAGCACCAGTGTTCTGTCTTTGACATGGGGACCATCATTTCTGCCGTGTCCTGGGGTTTCGCTGATAGGAAAGTCACAGGAGATGATGATAGGTTGGACGTGCTTTATGAACTGGGGGTTTCTAACGCCCTGCCAACCCAACAGAGATCCGGGAGGGGAAATCAAGTCAAGGAGAGACAGAGGTGTCTGGTGACAGTTCCGGAGACTTCTGGGGGGCGGGGGAGAGAAGCTGAGGGAGAGGAAGGTGTGGTCGTGCTACTGCGGCAGGCGTGGTAGGCACAGAGGATGGCCACTGGCAGCTGCTCCTGGATTCTTTCAGAACACGTATGACCGCTGCCCCCTGGAGCTGGTCCGCTGCATCCGGCACATTCTGTACAACGAGCAGAGGCTGGTGCGAGAAGCCAACAACGTGAGTGTCCCCTGGGCGTGGGGAGGGGAGCTGGGAAGTATTTTTCTCTCCGGACACAACTGTGACTTATAACTACGGGCATGAGAGAACACCAGAGAAGTAAGAGGCACAAGCAGGTGTGAGGAGCAATGTTGCTTGCAGGTGTGGCTTCGGTCCCCGGCTCCACCACTTTCTGGCTGTGCAGCTTGAACAAGTTACTTAACTTCTCTGAGCCCCTGTTTCCTCAGTTATAAGCAGGGATGGTGATCGTATCTTCCTTGCAGGATTACTGTGAGCATTACATGTGATACTGTGTGGGCCAGGGACAGACAGACAGACCAATGACACAGAAGAGGAAGCCCCAACACGCACACACACACACACTCTCTCTCTCTCTCTCTCTCTCTCTCTCTCTCTCTCACACACACACACACACACTCACACACACAGCTGGAGACTCAGTCCATGTCAGAAATGGCATTACAAATCACCAGGGAAAAGATTTGTCATTCAGTACATGGGCCAGGGCCAAACAAGAAATCTTCTCTGGGACGGCCTGTG
The DNA here is from genome assembly GCA_963924515.1 of Vespertilio murinus. Taxonomy (NCBI): domain Eukaryota; kingdom Metazoa; phylum Chordata; class Mammalia; order Chiroptera; family Vespertilionidae; genus Vespertilio; species Vespertilio murinus. Next base: position 14,940,818 of record OZ004718.1, on the reverse strand, counting down.
AGGAGAAAGGGAGCCAAGGTCTGCGCCAGAAAAATGAGCACAGCCGAGCGCAGAGAAGTGAGGCCCAGAGAGGCAGAATAGGGACTCCTTCCCCGCGTTCTGGAGTCATACAGGCATCGAACATCTGCTCGGACAGGGGTACAGACGCTATGCTGTCTGCGATAAAGCAAAATGAATGTCATAAGATGGCATCACACAGGGGAAGACCCGCCGAATAGTGCCGGGAGCACGGGTCATAGGTGTCATCTGTGTGCTGCTGTGCACACTGGCTTCGGGGATTGGGCAGTTCATTCCGTAAAGGCGTACTGAGGTCCTGGGGCGCGTCTGGCCCTGGGCTGGCCTCACAGATAGAGGCCCGGCTGTCCCCTGGGAGTCTGGGTGGTGACGGGCTGCCCAGCGGTGGACGGAGGGCTAAGGAGGCACACGTGGGGGAAAGCACCCGGCTCAAATAGGGGCAGGCGACGGGGCATGTCCCGAGGAAGGAGAGCTCTGAGCTACAGAGGAGAAAGAAAGAGGGAGGAGGTGGGAAGAGATTATAGTCAGAAGTAGCAACAGTGTTTGTGAGGGCAGGAAGGCAGGAGCCACCTTCTCGTATTGGAAGACTTGCAGATAGTCAGTGCAACTGGGGCAGGGGTGGGCAAACTTTTTGACTCCAGGGCCACATGGGTTCTTACACTGGACCGGAGGGCCGGCACAAAAGCAACCTGACCATGCTGGCACTCTCATCTTGGGCTGCTGATGAAGGAGCGGAGGGGAGAGCAAGAGAACTCTCCGCTCTTTTGGCTCCGCGGGCCAGATAGAACCACCGAACGGGCCGGATCTGGCCCGCGGGCCGTAGTTTGCCCACGGCTGAACTGGGGAGGAGGGCAGCCCAGTGGGGAGGCCTGATGCATAAAGCCAGAGAGGAAGCAGAAGCCAGAGGGTCTTTCCGGACGCCCCGTGAGTCCCTTCGCTGTAAACGTACAAATAAACGAGGCTCCAATTGGGAACTCCATGGCCACTATCGGGTGCTGTCATGGTTGGGGAGGGGAGCTCGGGGTGGGAGTCATTCTCTCTCCTCGCCATGAAGCTGTCTCGGTGGGACACCTTTGATGATCTAGGCCTTGGGGATTTGGCGATGCACAAGACAGACGAGGACTTAACCCTTAGAAGGCTCACATCCCAGGGCAGGGAGGCAGGCAAGAAAGATGGTTGAGCATCAGCCTAGGTACCAGGAGGTCACAGTTCGATTCCCGGTCAGGGCTCATGCCCAGGGTTGTAGGCTTGATCCCCAGGAGGGATGCGCAGGAGGCAGCCCATCAATGATGCTCTCTCATTGTTGATGTTTTCATATATTATCTCTCTCTCCCTTCCTCTCTGAAATCAACAAAAAAAATATTTAAAGAGAAAAGGAAGAAGTGAACCCGGGAGCTAGACACTCTCAGATAAGGGTGGTGCCATTTTGAATTGGCCTTACAGAGAAGGCACTCTGAAAAGGTACCGGTTGAAGTGCCAGTCTTGGGAAGATTCGGTGCCAGAATGTTCCAGAGTGATGGAACAAGGAGTGCAAAGGCCCTGAGGCAGCGATGTGCCGAGTGTTTAAGGGACAGAAAGTGGCTGTTGTGGGAGCAGAGGGTGGCAGGGGCTACCGGCCAGGGCCCTGGAGGCTGTGGGAAGGCGTTTGGCATTTATTCTGAGAACAGATCACTGGAAGGGCCCTGAAGACTTGGTTGAGAAGAAGATCAGACCAGGTCACGGAAATGCCTGGGTCCACAAGGCCCTTGTAGACGCCTCCTCTGTAACCTCACTTTGGGGCGTTTAGGACACCACCTGGGAGAGGTCTACCAGATTCCCTCTCCCCTCAGTCATAAGTAGGTCTTGAGTGAGGACAAAGACAATGTGTGTTCACCTCACCCAGTGGTCGGCAAGCTGCGGCTCTGCCTCTCTGTTGACCAATGAGTCTGCCGACCACTGGGGGGCTAGACTCTCGATTCCAGTAATTACAGGCTGTGGCCGTTCCTTGTGATTAAGCCCATCTCCTAGTGGTCGGCAAACTCATTCGTCAACAGAGCAGCAAACAGCAGCTCGAGAGCCGCAGTTTACCGACCACTGTCCTAGCCCGTTCCCCACGCTGTCCCCAGACACCTAGCACAGCCCATGGCGTTGGGTCAGTGAAAGAATGTGGAATGAGGGGTCATCATCGTTAGTAGGAAAACCCGAGTAACTCTTGGGACGTGTTGGGCTCCAGTCTCTTCAAAGAGAATTTAGAAGAGACCATGTCTGGGAGGCCATGGTGGAGGAGGCCAGATGGCAATGGAAGCCTCTGCCGTGAAGATTCCATAGGAACATTCTACAGTCTGCCGGCTCACATGTCTCCCCTCCTTCCCTGTCCCCTCCACCCTCGTTCTGACCAATGGCGATCCTTCTGGCTCAGATGGCCCTTCCTTTTGACTCTAGATTCAGGGTTTGGGGGGGTCTGTAGTATCGGCATTCCCCCAAATCCTCTTACATCCTCTTACATGCCCGGCTCACCGCGGCCTGCATTCCCCAGGGCGCCTCGCCTGTTGGGATGCTGGTGGACGCCATGTCCCAGAAGCACCTTCAGATCAACCAGACCTTCGAGGAGCTGCGGCTGGTCACGCAGGACACGGAGAGCGAACTGAAGAAGCTGCAGCAGACGCAGGAGTACTTCATCATCCAGTACCAGGAGAGCCTGCGGGTCCAGGGTGAGGCCGCTGGGGTGTGGCCGGTGTGTGTCGGGCGGAGGGGAGCGAGGACCCCTGTGGGGGCTCCCGCAGGGGTGGGACGGGGCCGTGTCTCTTTCCTGGGAGCCGTCCCCAAATCCCGGGCGGAGTAATGGCTCCGGGTGGCGGAGCCCTCGCTGTGGGCCGGGCTCTGGGCTGAGCCTTTTGCATGGATGGCTCCGTTCGGCCTTTTACAACAAGCGGTTGTAGGATGCAGGGAGATGCGTTATCTCTGTGCTGCAGGTGGTAAAACTGAGGCTCAAAGAGAACCAGCAACTGGGCCTGAGCTGCTTATAAATCACTGTCCTCTATTAACCAACATTGTCTCCCGAGTTGAAGGTAGTCAGCGACTATCTCGATGAACGAATGAATGGCTGGGTGTGGGCAAAGGGTTCCTCAGTCAGAGGGAGCGTTTGGGTTGAGCGTTCCCCGACTGGACCAGGCTGGGGGAGGTGGGACTCCAGGAACGCCCCCCTTCTTTAGTCTTCCTTAGGGGAGGTGGAGCTGGAAGGAGGAGGGGACAGTGGACAATTCTCCTGTCTCCCGGAGCTGTCCCACCCCGTCCTGGTGAGACCAGGAGGGGTCAAGCTATCTTTTCCTTTGCTCTTCTCTTTCTGGCTTCTTCGGGTCATTGGCTTTGGACCTTTCTTCTTTCCTCGTACATGGGTTCAGAGTCATGAACGCCCCGCTAAGCGGTGTGTTAGCTGCCTCTCCTGATGCTGAATGTGCTGTATTGTGGTTCAGTCTGAAGTATTCCCTAATTTCTCTTCTCATTCTTTTGCACATGCGTTTAGAAGTGTATTGTTTAATGCCCAAATAATTTTTCTAGATGTCATACCATTATTGATTTCATTTTCATTTCATTATTGAATTTCATCGTTGTCAGAGAGCATACTCTGTATGATCTCAGTTCTTTTAAATTTATTGAGACTTGTTTTATGGCCCGGCGTATGTTCAGCCTTGGTGAGTGTATCTGGTGGACTTGAAAAGAATGTATTTTCTGCCGAGTTTCATTAAAAAACAGCAAATAATAAATTCCTTAATATTAACAAATATAACAACTCTTACTTTAAAAATATTTAAATGTAATAAATATTTATATAATATATATTATGCACATTGTATATAATATAGCTATATTTATGTAACATATTATATAAACACTATAAATATTTAAAATATATTCAGTATATTTACTTATTATGTTAACATAATAAGATTGTATTAAAAAAAAAGTAAAATCAAAAAACAGACAGCATCTATATTTTCCAAAACAAAATTTAGTAAGTAGAGTGGCATTGCTATACATTTTTACTCATCTCTTCAATGTTAGGGAGATAGCTGGATCTTGCTTTCGATCTGTTGTAATATCACATATCATACAGCCTCTTGAAAATGCCACTGTATAATTATGAGACTAAAAGAGAAACAGGCAAAGTCTTACGACTTTTGAAAACAGTTTTGGCTTTGTGGAACTCCCATAAGGGCCTTGAACCCCCCAGGCCTCCCTGTTCCACTTAGAGAACCGTGGACCTATGTCTTTATTTTTTGCCTAGAAGTTCTATCAGAGGCCGGAAGAGAGGTATCAAAATCTCCCGTTATATTGTGGAATTGTGTACTTCTCCAGTGATTTCTGTAACCGTTTCCTTTATGTGTTTTGAAGCTTTGTTAGTAGATTCACACACATTTCTGATAACTGTCTATCTGATTGATTGACGCTTCAATAATTATGAAACATCTTTCTCCATCTCTGGTAATACTCTTTGTCTTGAAGTCTGCTTTATCAGAAATTAACATAACTTCCTAAGCCTTCCTGTTCGCTGTTGGCACAGCATATCTTCCCCATGCTTTAAAAAAATCTTTTTTAATGTAGACAGCATATAATTGTCTTGCATTTGTATTTATTCTGACAACCACTGCTTTGGGTCAAGGTGTTTAGTCCAGTGATATTTACTGTAACGGTTAATACAGGGGCACTGAGGTCTGTGTTTCAGTATTTATTTTTCAGATTTGTTCATATCCGTTTTTTTGTTTCTCTGTTTTTCCTCTTATTATTAGTATTTAATTTTTCTTAGGATTATCTTTTCATTTGCCTCATTAAGCTTTCCTCCTGACCCTGTCTTGTCGGTGTTTTCTGTACCCTGAGGCCAGCACGTGGTCTGAGTCCATGTGGAGTAGATGTCGGTGGGATGATTCTAGCCTGTCTTCTTCCCCTCTGCCTCCACACCTGACTGGCCCCGGGTCGGGGAAAGCCCACTTCCCAGGCGAGGAAACAGGCAGCCACGCTGTCAGCTCTGTCCCAGGCCGAGCACTGGTCACCACATCGATGGTCCTCTTCCCGGGTCTCCGTGTCCTGTGTGTGGGTTTGGGTTCGGATTCGGGTTTGGGTTCGCACCCATCGAGCAGTGTCAGCTCAGCCTCGCTCACCGAGTCCACCGTCAGAAGCACAGACTATTGATCTGTGGTGCAGGGGAGGCTCGGTTCCCTCCGGGGGGGCAGACAGTGGCCCCACATATCCTGGCATCCCTCCCAGAAACGCCCGCCAGTCGCCAGGAGAAACCAGCTGGGCCGCTCCCACAGGGAGGCTGGACCGGGTGTTGGGGACGCCCCCCCCCCCCCCCCTGCCCCTAGGCGGCACCAGGCGACCCCGCTGGCTCCCTGCAGGAGGCGCTCTTCCTGCGCAGGCCCCGCGGGAGGTGGAGCCATGGCTCCGAGCCCCCTCCTCGTGCCAGGCCCTCCTGGGGCCCAGAGCTGCTGGGGTCGGTCCAGCCCGTGTGACCGGGGGGCAGGGCCCAGGTGGGGGTGACATGGCCCTCAGAGGCCGGCCTGGAGCTGGACCAAGACGTGCTGGGGCTCACTCCTCCCTGACGCGGCCCGAGGAAGGACCCTGGGGACTTCCAAATGGCATTGGCTGCGCGTCACACCACCCAGAACTGAGGATGGCGGTTCCCCGGGCGGGGGTGGGGGCAGGGGGGGGAATGCAGGCTGTGGGGCGGGCGGGTGGCTTTGGCTGGGAAATGCTGGATTTCTTAAGCCGGTCATGAAGTCACAGGTGTTCCAGGGGATTCTTGCTGCCTCCCTCCCCTGTGCCGTACGCAGTGCACAGCTGGTGTGTGTACGAGGGTAACTGTGCCTCCCTGACCCCCTTTCCTGCCATGGCTGACTTCCTCACGCTCATGTGGAGAGAGCCGCCTCCTTTTCCGGAGAGAATCTGGCTACTTTTATTTTTCCTTAACTTATTTAATTTATTTTAAGTCCTCACCTGAGGACGGAGAGGGAGGACGTGGGGCATTGCCTCCCGTGGGTTCCCTGGCTGTCGGGGGCACCAGAGGATGCTCAGCCCGCTGGGCCCCTGCAGGAGGCGCTGGTCTCGCTGCTGCTGTGCGGGCCCCTCCCCGCTCTGCTCTCTTCCCTCCTCTCCTCTCTTCGTCCTGTTGGCGGCTGAGCTCTCCGTGCCCGGCCTGGGCACACGTGCCGGGCGCCCTCCTGGGCAGAGAGCAGGGCCTTCCCGGGAGCTGGGCCCTGGTGGGGGGCGGGGCTGGAGCCGCTGGGCCCCCTCCAGCCCGTCCTGCAGCCCGGGGAGCAGCGGGACCAGCTCTCACCGGAGCTCCCCCTGCCATGCGGCTCCTGAGCATTCTCCATGTCGGCCTTCTAGTCCCCAAGCAGCCGCTGGGGCGGGGAGCGGGCTTCCCATGTGCTCATGGGGAGACGGAGGCACAGGGGAGAGAAGGGTCCCCCGAGTCCACCCAGCTCGCCGATGGCCAGGCCGAGTCAGACGAGGCCCTGCGGCTCCCGGCTGGACCCCGAGGAGGCTGAGGAAGGCTGGGCCCGGCTGGGAGGGCGGGGGCGGGGGGACCCTCCTCGGCTGCACCCACAGCTTCTGCCTCCTGGTCTCCGGGGGGAGCTGAGCGCTGGGGGGCCGGGGAGTGAGGCCGGCTCGTCTCGGGGGCCCTTGGCTGCCAGGTGCCTGACTTGCCGGCGGTCAGTCAGACCCGTCACCCGGAGGGTCCCGTCTGCGGAAGGAGGGAGCGCGGTTTCTCTGGGTCTCCCGCTGGGAGCCGGGGCGTCGCGGCCACGATGTGCTGTCCCCCCGCAGCCCAGTTCGCCCAGCTGGCCCAGCTGGCCCCGCAGGAGCGCCTGAGCCGGGAGACGGCCCTGCAGCAGAAGCAGGCGTCCCTGGAGGCCTGGCTGCAGCGCGAGGCCCAGACGCTGCAGCAGTACCGCGTGGTGAGTGCGCGCCCGTCCCCGGGGGGCTGTGGGGACCGAGAGGGGCCCGGCCCGGACCCGGGGCAGGAGGGCTGGGGCCTGTGGTGCAGAGCAGGCGGGAGGAGGGGGAACGGGGGCGGCCCGGCCTCCTGAGCGAGGTCTGCTCCCCCCCCAGGAGCTGGCCGAGAAGCACCAGCGGACCCTGCAGCTGCTGCGGAAGCAGCAGACCATCATCCTGGACGACGAGCTGATCCAGTGGAAGCGGCGGCAGCAGCTGGCCGGGAATGGGGGGCCCCCCGAGGGCAGCCTGGACGTGCTGCAGTCCTGGTAATGGGGGGGGGGGCCGGCGGGGAGGGGGGCGGGGCTCTGGGTGGTCCACCAGCGGCTCCGTGTGCCCATGGGCAGCCGCTCGCCCGTCCCGGGACAGGGCGTGCCTCACCCGAGGTCTGGCTCCCGACTCGGACCCGGTGCCCGCGGCCGTGCCCCTCCCCGGGAGGGCGTCCCTGTGCTGGGGGCGGGCGGGGCCCGTGCCCGGCTGGTGGGGTGCAGTCAGGGCCCCGCCTCCTGGCGTCTGTGTTTCCGGAGGTCAGGCAGCCCCTGTCCTGTCTGCTCCGTGGACAGGAGTGGGCGCCGGGCTGTCAGGCCTTCCTGGGGGAGGGGGGGCTGGGTCCTGGTTGGCCCCCCACCCCAGCCTGGGAGCCTCGTCCCCCGGGCCCGGGGCAGGGGTGACGGCCTGTCCTCTCCTGTGGCCCGCGGCGGGCGGGCAGGTGTGAGAAGCTGGCGGAGATCATCTGGCAGAACCGGCAGCAGATCCGCAGGGCGGAGCACCTGTGCCAGCAGCTGCCCATCCCCGGCCCCGTGGAGGAGATGCTGGCGGAGGTCAACGCCACCATCACCGACATCATCTCTGCCCTGGTGACCAGGTGACTGCCGCCTCTCGGCCGCGCCCAGCCCCGCGCGGAGTTGGCGTGGGGGAGGCGGGGTGCTTTGCAGATGGGGGGGGGGGGTGAGGTGGGGGCTCTCACTTGAATCCTCATCTGTCTGCTCACACCCTCTCCCTCCTGTCCCCAGTCGCCGCCGACCTTTCCCAGTTTCTCCTGTGGGCGCTCCCTGGGCCGCCCTTGCTTCCCGCAGCCCGTGCCAGCCGCCCGGCCCCTGTCCCTGCCTCCCGCCCGCCTTCCCCTCCACCCTCGGTGCCCCCCCCCCCCCCGGGCGCAGGGTCTCCCAGGCCCCGTGCCGCCCTCCGCCGGCCGCGCCCGCGTGAGGCCCCGGCCCTGAGGCAGCGTGTCTCCCTCGGGCCCGCAGCACGTTCATCATCGAGAAGCAGCCCCCGCAGGTGCTGAAGACCCAGACCAAGTTTGCGGCCACCGTGCGCCTGCTGGTGGGGGGGAAGCTGAACGTGCACATGAACCCCCCCCAGGTGAAGGCCACCATCATCAGCGAGCAGCAGGCCAAGTCGCTGCTCAAGAACGAGAACACCCGCAAGTACGTGCGTCCCTCCCCTTTGGGGGCCTGACTCCATGCTCAGCCCGGGGCCTCCTGGGTCCTGCCCGCGGAGGGGGGCCCGGTGAGGGGGCCGCATTCCGTCCTGGTGTTGCAGACACCGTCCAGGGTCTCTCCTGTTCATTCTCTCTGTCCGGGTGTTCACTCCTGAACAGAGGCCTTCCCCTGTCCCTACTGTGCTCAGCACATAGTAGGTCAACAAGGATTGCCCTGCTGGGGCGTTCTAGGATCTGTGCTAAGCACTGGGACACGGTATCCTCTGGACAGAACTTGGTGGTGCTTGACTAGAAGAGTAGGCAGCAGGCACGATGACTGGGGAGCGAGGAGGGAGGCGTGTGGAAGCGGGTCGGGATGGAGGCGGAGCCGTGGCACGTGGTCTCGGGCCGCAGGAGGAATGGGAGGCAGCGAGTGCAGGAGCCGGGCCGGGCCGAGAGCCTGGGCCTCGTCCGGAAGGTGCCTCCCTGTGCGGACGGGGAGCCCCGGACTGGCTGCTCATGGCGGGTGCGGAGCCTGAGGGAATGAGGAGCGGGTGTGAGATGTGGGAGGCTGGTTATGTGGGCTGAGGGCCCTCCCAGCGGCCTGGGCATCGGGGGAGGAAGAAGGCAGAGAGGGTGTCGCTTTCCCAGCGCTTACGCTCTGGCTGGGGGGAGGCAGTCCTGAGCGGTGGAAAACCAGGCGCTGTCAGAGGCGGTGTCTACGCCGTAGGAGGGAAAGTAATACGGGGTGCCCTCCCGGCAGCTGGACAGACGTGTCCGCGCCACACGGGAGCGTGAGGAGGGCCTTTCTGAGGAGATATTTGAATGGAGACCTGAGTGAGGAGGTCAGGAATGTTCGGGGCTAGACACAGAGGCAGTGAAGCACCGAATGGACTGTCAGATTACAGCGGGAAGGCGGGGGGTGCTGGGGAGGGAGGGAAACAGATCAACCAAAGGACTTGTACGCATGCCTGTAAGCACACCAATGGGCACAAGACACTGGGGGTGGAGGAGTGAGGGCATGTGATGGGTTAGAGGGGGAAAAAAAAGGAGAGATATATGTACTCATATGTGTAATTTTTTTTAATTTTTTAAAAAACTATATATTTTATTGATTTTTTACAGAGAGGAAGGGAGAGGGATAGAGAGCTAGAAACATCGATGAGAGAGAAACATCGACCAGCCGCCTCCTGCACACCCCCCACTGGGGATGTGCCCACAACCAATGTACATGCCCTTGACCGGAATCGAACCCGGGACCCTTCAGTCCGCAGACCAACGCTCTATCCACTGAGCCAAACCGGTTTCGGCAATAAGTGTAATATTTTAAACAGTAAAGAAATAAAAAAGGATGTTTGGGGCAGCAGGAAGAGCGAGAGCAGGATCCTGAGGGTGGCCCAGACTTGCCTCTTCAGCACCCGGACGAGGCAGCATGGCCGTCGGAATAAGGGAAGCGGACCCCAGTGAGGCCGGGGAGGAGGTGGGGGGTGGCCATGGGGACACTTGTAGGCGGTGGTCACCGTTGTAAGTTCACTAGAAGCGGGCGGGCCTCACGGCAGCCTTGATGCCCACGGTCATTGACCCTCAGGATAGAGACCCAGACGCTGTGAAGGCTGTCAGGCGCTGTCAGGCCGATGGGAAAGGAAGGCCGAGACCCCCCGAAGAACGTTCTCGGGGGCCTGGGCGGAGGCCGGGGCCGCGCTCCCGGCCGGGCCGGTGTGGACACGGGGCGCCCCTCTCTTCCCCAGCGAGAGCAGCGGCGACATCCTCAACAACTGCTGCGTCATGGAGTACCACCAGGCCACCGGCACGCTCAGCGCCCACTTCAGGAACATGGTGAGGGCGGGCCCGGGCCCGGGAGGGTCGGTCGGCCCCGAGCTCGGTGCCCGCAACCAGCGCCTGTCTCCCCGCCGCCCCGGCCCCACCCGCAGTCGCTGAAGAGGATCAAGCGCGCGGACCGGCGCGGCGCCGAGTCGGTGACGGAGGAGAAGTTCACAGTCCTGTTCGAGTCTCAGTTCAGCGTGGGCAGCAACGAGCTCGTGTTCCAGGTGAAGGTGAGGGCCCGCGCCCCCCTCGCCCGCAGGTCACCCCGGAACGCAAAGGGCTCTGCCCGGGCCACGGGCCACCGAGCTGGTTCGGGACAGACGGAGAGCTCCGACCAACGCCCCGTGATGCCGTCAGAAAACCCGCTTTGGCTCTGCCGGTGCCCGTGTGCCAGGCTCTATCGTAACCCGGCACCAGCCCACAAAACTCGGAAGAAAGACGTTGTGTTCTGTGTGTGCTTTTCTTTTCTTTTTTTTTAAAAATATATATATATATTTTTAAACATTTTATTGATTTTTTACAGACAGGAAGGAGGAGGGATAGAGAGCTAGAAATGTCGATGAGAGAGAAACATCAGTCAGCTGCCTCCTGCACACCTCCTACTGGGGATGTGCCCGCAACCAAGGTACATGCCCTTGACCGGAATCGAACTTGGGACCTTTCAGTCCGAAGGCCGATGCTCTACCACTGAGCCAAACAGGTTTCGGCTTTTAATATATTTTATTGATATTTTACAGAGAGGAAGGGAGAGAGAGAGCTAGAAATGTCGATGAGAGAGAAACATCGACCAGCTGCCTCCCGCACACCCCCTACCGGGGATGTGCCCGCAACCAATGGACATGCCCTTGACCGGAATCGAACCTGGGACCCTTCAGTCTGCAGACGGATGCTCTACCACTGAGCCAAACCGGTTTCGGCTGTGCTTTGCTTTGGTTTTGACGGGAGGGGCCCAGGCCCGGGGCCGGGGCCGCGGGGAAGCAGTGAGGGTGGGGAGTCAGGAGGGTGGCCATATGCCCTCAACTCTCCTTCTTTGGACGCCCCTAGACCCTGTCCCTCCCCGTGGTGGTGATTGTCCACGGCAGCCAGGACCACAACGCCACGGCCACGGTGCTGTGGGACAACGCCTTTGCCGAGCCGGTGAGTCCCCCGGGGCCCCGGTCCCCTGAGCCTGGGGTCTCCCGGGGTCACGCTCAACCCCTGGGGGCCCTGCCGGGCGCTCCCCCCCCCCCCCCCGGCCCAGCTCGGGTGGGGAGAGCGGGGAGGGGCGGCTGGCGGGAGGGCCTGCCCTTGGCATGCCCCGGGCTGTGCCCCAGCTCCGGGCTCAGGGTCCCGGTCTCCCAGGTCCGTGAGTGAGCTCGGCCTTTGGGATTGGGCCCCGATCTTCCTTAGGCTTGTGGTGTGGGTCACTGATCTCTGTTCTCTAGGTGTCCGTGTGTCCGTGTGTCCGTGTCAGTGTGTGAACATGTCCTGCTCCCTCAATCGCACCCACCCCTTCTCCTCTCCCGCTCAGGGCAGGGTGCCCTTTGCCGTGCCGGACAAAGTGCTGTGGCCGCAGCTGTGCGAGGCGCTCAACATGAAGTTCAAGGCCGAGGTGCAGAGCAACCGGGGCCTGACCAAGGAGAACCTCGTGTTCCTGGCGCAGAAGCTGTTCAACAACAGCAGCGGCCACCTCGAGGACTACAGCAGCATGTCCGTGTCCTGGTCCCAGTTCAACAGGGTGAGCGCCCGCCGCCCGCCGCCCGCCGGCCTGGCCCCCCCCCTGGGGCCCCGCCACCCCTCCCCCACCTCAGGGACTGGGCTCTGCCTGAGGTCAGTGCCCCACCCTCCGTCCCAAAGCCAGAGAGGGGGAGGGGGCTGGGACCCCAAGGAATGCAGTGTCAGCTGTGACAGCCAGTGCAGGACCCCAGAAAGCCCGGAGCCGAGAGCCAGGGCCCTGGGGCTGGAGCCCGCGCCTCCTTGACTGTTTGCCAGCCCCTTCCCTGCGCTGGGCCTCGGTCTCCCCGGCTGTGAAGGAAGGGGCTGGGCGGGAATGGCTGTTGTACGTCCACCCCCCTCCCCGTGGCCACGGGCCCCGGTGCTGACGTGGGGCTCCCGGGGGGTTTGCAGGAGAACTTGCCGGGCTGGAACTACACCTTCTGGCAGTGGTTCGACGGGGTCATGGAGGTGCTGAAGAAGCACCACAAGCCCCACTGGAATGACGGGTGAGCGGCGGCGGGCGGGGGCCGGGCGGGCACGGGCTCCGGGGCCGGCGGCCGCGGGCCCGGCGGTGACCCTGTGTGTCCCCGGCACCCAGGGCCATCCTGGGCTTCGTGAACAAGCAGCAGGCCCACGACCTGCTCATCAACAAGCCCGACGGGACCTTCCTGCTGCGCTTCAGCGACTCGGAAATCGGGGGCATCACCATCGCCTGGAAGTTTGACTCGCGTGAGTGCCCTCCTTCGTCCACGCGCCAGCCCCACGCCCCCTGCCCACCCCCCACCCCCGCCCTTCGCCGTGGGGGCCGCGTCCTCAGACCGTGCCTGGTGGGAAAGAGAGGAGCTGGGCTCGGAGGCTGGGAGGAAACACATTCCCACTGAGGAGAGCCTCAAATCCTGACCCTCTGCCTCCCCTCGGCTCCGGGATCGCCGGCCAGCCGAGTCCTTCGGCAGCGTCCAGCTCTCCCTTCTCTGCCCTGACCCGGCCTTGGCGGTATCTGCTCGCCCGGTTTGCTGGGCAGGGTGTTCCCATGGCCATTCCTCACCCTGTGCCAGGGAGCTCAGGGAGGGGGCTGCAGTGGGGAGAGCGACCCCACTAGTAAGAGACCGGGTAGCCCCCTCGCTGGTTTGGCTCAGCGGGTAGAGCGTCGGCCTGCGGACTGAAGGGTCCCAGGTTCGATTCCCGTCAAGGGCATGCACCTTGGTTGCGGGCACATCCCCAGTGGGAAGTGTGCAGGAGGCAGCTGGTTGATGTTTCTCTGTCATCGATGTTTCCAATTCTCTATCCCTCTCCCTTCCTCTCTGTACAAAAAAAAATCAATAAAATATATTTTTTTAAAAAAGAGAGAGAGAGACCAGGTGTCCCCGCAAGCCCGCCCTAAACCCTGCCACCCCAGGCCTCCTCCTGACGGCGGAGCGGGTTGTGGGAACGAGCCCGTCCATCCTCTTCACAGCCGACCGCAACCTGTGGAACCTGAAGCCGTTCACCACGCGGGACTTCTCCATCCGGTCCCTGGCCGACCGGCTGGGCGACCTCAACTATCTCATCTACGTGTTTCCCGACCGGCCCAAGGACGAAGTCTTCTCCAAGTACTACACGCCGGTGCTCGGTGCGTCCCGCCGGCCCTCCCCGGCCCTCCCCGGCCCTCCCGGCCCCCGGGCCGCGCCCAGGCTGGGCGGCGGGCACCCCCCTATGGGCTTTGGTCATGGGGCGTCAGGGCTCGCGAGTGAGGAGAGGGGAGGCGAAACCACGGAGCCGACTCTCTTCTCTGCGAAGGGAAAGCCGGCAGCCTCTCCCTCCTGCCCTGGGGAGAGCAGGCTCCGGTGTGGTGCGGGCGGAGCCAGGATGATTCAGACCCGAGAAGGCTCCTCTTCACCCGCCGCCCCGGCCCCGCCCGCAGGCTGCTCCCAGGCGCCGGGCCGGAGCACGGGGACAGGTTTTTCCTCTTCAGCTAGTCCCCAGCGTTTGCTCCGTGGCGTTGACTCTGTTTCCTTGGCAGGGTCAGGGGAGGGGAGAGGGAGAGCAAAGGGCGGGAAAAGGAGGCCCGAGCAGGGATGAGGTGGAAGCCGGGCTCTGGCTGGCCCGTCAGCAGGTGTTCATTGGGGCCCGTGGGGAATCTCATCCTGGCAGAGGCCCCCCGGCCACTGGGAGAAGAGGCGGACTCCATGGGGGTGTCGGGGGGTGGTTTCTGCCCTCTGGCAAGCTCCCAGAAACTTTGGTTCTCATCACAGTTCCCCCCTCGGCAGCTAGAGCGGTGGACGGATACGTGAAGCCACAGATCAAGCAAGTGGTCCCTGAGTAAGTGTCCGGGGTCCAGCTCCGGTCTCCTGCCGCCTCTGTTCCCTCCCCGGGCTGTCCTCACCCCTCCTCACCCCTCACCACCACCCCCCTCCCGTCCAAGGGCCCAGGGCTCCCCTCCCCCTAACTCCCGGCTCAGCCCTGGGGAGGGAACCGGGCTTGGTCTCACCGTGGGCCAGGGCCCAGGCCCCCTCCCCTCGTCAGCGGCCTCAGGGGCTCTGCTCTGCTTCCTCCTCCAGGTTTGTGACCTCTGCAGACTCTGCCGGGGGCAGTGCCATCTACATGGACCAGGCCCCCTCCCCGGCTGTGGGTCCCCAGGCTCCTTATAACATGTACCCGCAGAAGTAGGTGGTGTTCTTACAGGGCTTTGCGGGGGGATGTGGGGGGGGAGGGGGCAGGGACTGGGCACTTGGCCTCGGGCGGGAGCCCTGAGGGCTGTGTGCCGAGGAATCCAGAGCTCCTCCGGGCCTGAGACCACCCAGCCCAGGCCAAGCTCTGGCCCGTGCCCGGGCGCAGGGCGGGTGAGATGGACCAGTGAAAAGCACAGCGCGTTTGGGGACCACACATAGCAGGGTCCTTGCCCTGGCGCTGGCTAGCTGTGTGAGCCTCTCTGACCTCCGTTTTCTCCTCTGTGAAATGGGAGCAAGAACACCTGCCTCGGGGGGCTGGGGTCGGAAATAACGGGAGAGAGTGGGTAAAGCATTTCGCGCAGGTGAGGCCTCACACAGGACAGCTGAGAATGGGGTGGTCGTTCCTAGGAGCCGGGCGGGAGCAGGGCATCTCTGCTCCTCTCTGGGGTTCCCACAGGAGGGAAGTAATTCTCTTCTGAGTGGTGGGTGGTCTGGGCTGGGAGGCTCAAGCTGAAGTGGGACCCCCACAGGCCTGTGGGGAGTGGGGGGCATCGCCTGCCAGGTGGCCCGAGCAAGGTCCCGGACATGGCCAAGCCTCATCTCCTCCTTGGTCAATGAGTAAATGCCTACCTTACAGGTGGCCGGAAGGATCCGAGTGACGCGGTGACAAGGCCCAGGTCCCCGTAGGTGCTCAGGGGATGGTCCTGGGATTTCAGGGAACAGCGGTGCAGGTGGGCAGAGCTCCCTGGGTCAACCGCCTCCCTTGACAGCCGAGGACAGGGCGAGGAAAAGGAATCTCCCGCTCTCCCTCAGTGAGGCCGCGAAAGAGGAGACTGGGCTGCCACCCAAAGAGCCAGTGACCACATCTTGGGGTGCAGGGGTCTAGCCAGAGCTGGTCTGAGTGGGGAGCAGGCTGCGGACTGCCCCCCGAGAGCCTGAGGCAGTGAGACCAGCCGGCTCCCTCTGACACCCCCCTCTCTCTCTCTCTGCCAGTCCTGACCCCGTCCTTGACCAGGATGGAGACTTCGACCTGGACGAGACCATGGACGTGGCCCGGCACGTGGAGGAGCTCCTCCGCCGCCCCATTGAGAGTCTGGACCCCCGCCTGTCCCCGCCCGCCGGGCTCTTCAGCTCCGCCAGAGGCTCGCTGTCCTGAGTGTGCAGACCCCACACCTCTCCTCGGGGATGATACCCACGCGAAGGGTTCATAGTAATTTGTGGTTTTCGTGTTGCTGTGCATATTGATGCCCTTGCAGGCAGCACATGTATGCGTGCATACGTGTGCATGCGTGTGTGTATTTGTGCCCACCTCGCCTTCGCAGTTCTAGGTGTGTGCTGCAGACCAAAGTTTTCCAAGAGCCCCTGGGGCCTGTCTCTGCGGTGGGAGAGACGGAGCTGCTTCTGTGGCACAGGCAGCCTCCTCCGCCAGGCCTGTCTGCTCAGCAGCTGTTCGTATGGAGCTGTTCGTGGAGGGGACTGGAGACAGGCAGCATCTCTAAGCTTTACTCCCGACTTAGAAGCTTTGCCTCCCCAGCGTGTGCGCCCGCGCGCGCATCTATGTGCATCTGCTCTCACGCACCCGTGTTGGTCTATTGCTTCTTCCCTTGGGAGGGAGGTTGGGGTTCAGCGTTTTCTGCTTTATCGGATGAGCACGGACTCCAGGCTTTCTGTGAGCTGAGAGCTCATTATGTAGGTCGCGGCCAAGTCCCCAGCAGCAGAAATGGGTCAGTTGAGTCAGGCCCGCCAAAGCTGCCCTGAGCGTGTCATTTCTTGGCCTCCGCCATGCAGAGCGTGATGCCATGGCCGAGGCTCCGGCTCCTCCTCACCCAACACCCCCTCCCCTCCATCTGGCCCCGCCTCCCGTCCTTACAGCAGAGGCCAGCAAAGGCCGGAGAGGGGAAGCCGGGTGTAGGACCTGGTGTTGCAGGGCTGATCCCCTCTGACCCTGAAGTAGCCTGCATGGAGAGGCAGCAGCAGATCAGCTGCCTGCTGCACGCCGAGTGAGGGGTGAAAGCGGATCCCTGCTCGCAGGCTGCTGGGAGGCGGGACCTGGAAGAGGCCTCCCCACAGTTGCATAACCCGCGGTGGTGGGAGCAGGCCTGGCCCGCCGCCTCGCTGGCTCCGCCCGCCCGCCGAGGCTATCTGGCCCGCCGCCAAGGGCAGCTGACAGTGGGATCGCGGGAGCCCCAGGTTGGAACCTCTCTGAAGGCACAAGGGGGGGTTGAGAAGAGGGAGTCTTTTGTACTTTGTACATAGGCCACACATTTATGAGAAATGTTTTGGAATAAAGTATTTTTTTTTCATAAAACAGTTGGTGTGGCTCCTGAATGGTGTGGCTCCCTGGGAGCTGGTGACGTTTCGCTCCCTAGCTTGTGTTTTAAGGGTGCCGACACCCCTGAAACACTATCAGGGCTCCTCACCAGACTAAAGGGCTAGGCCATGAGGTCTTGGGAAGGGATGGGACAGGAATTACTGGGGGGAGGGACGCGAGGAGCGGGAAGATGTGTGGCCGCAGCGGAGAGCAACCCTGAAGCTGGCGGCTGAGGGCCAGGGCCACGGTGACTCTCCACCCTTGTGGGGCCAGGGTCACCGGGCAGCCTCCCAACCGTCCCTCTGCCCGGGCACCAGCAGATGGCACCAGCCCACTGCCACCGTGTCTCAAATGGCCGGCCCGAGACCAGGAAGAGGCTGGTCAGAACAGAAAGGGAGTCTCTCTGCGGTCCAGGGGCTGGCTGTCACTGGGGCCCCGCGGGGGAAGGAGGAGCAAAGGCCCGCTGAGGAGATTTCTTCAGAGCTCAAAGGAGGGAAGGGGCTGGCAGCCGCCCCAGGAGGCGCAGGGGCCCAGAGCGGGGTGCTGGGGGTGGGTGGGGAGGGAAGCAGCCGCCAGCCCCGCCAGAACAAACTAATCTCGCTTCCATCTCAGCAGGGGAAGGCGGCTCGTATCTCACACTCCTGCTCAGATCTGCTGGTGGGACTCGGCGAGCGGGGAGGGGGTGGGAGAGCAGAGCGGGTGCCCGTGTCTGTGTCTGTGAATTATCACCGCTGACTGCCGGCCAGAGCAGCAGCCGGTTAGTGTAGCTCATCCCCACCGAGTGACTGAAGAGAAAGCGATAATGGAGCAACTGTGGAAGGGGAGGCCTTGGGGGTGGGGTGGGCGATCTCCATCCCAACCCCCCTTAGGTCGCTTATCAGACCCCGGACAGGAGGCCCGGCCTGCAAAGGCCCCTGGGGGGGGGGGGGGAGGGAGAGGGCAGGAGGGCCTCCATTCTGACACCTTCGTGTGAAGGAGTTTGACCCCTGGCTCTCCCACTGACCCTTACCTGGGGGTTGGTGACTAACACAAGTTGGGGAGGGCTGCTCAGTTGCCCCAAAAGTGGCCCGAGTCAACTCGGGAATGAGAGGAGAAGGCGGAAGGTGACCGGGAGCAGATCTGAGGGCTGTCACTCCTCTCCAGACACAGGCCTGCCCCGCAGGTCTGGCCCCCACGGAACCTCCACCGGCCAGAGACAGAGCTGCCACTCTACCACACAGGTCCTATAGATTTTTATTTTTAGAAGTTAAAGTAGATACAGCAATATACAAAACACACACAATAATATAAATTTTTACACTATGAAGTATACATTGGAATTTGGTGCAGTGGCCAGGACAACAGCTTAAAACCACCGTGTAAGTAGATTAAGCGGTCAGTGGGACCCCTCGGCTGGGCTGGGTCGGGTTGGGGGTCAGGGTGGGGGCAGACAGAAGAGAGAGAGTGGGCAGGTCCTGGAGGACTTGGTTCTTTAAGGGAGCCGCTGACCAAGTCTCAGCTTCTCTCAGAACTTTGCCACAACCAGAGTTAAACCCAGACACATCTGCTCCAGAGAAGCCGGATCCTGGCTCCAGGTCCCTCGGATCTAGATCGCTCATGTTTGAGTCAAGCTTATTATGAACGAGAGAGCTGCTGGAGAAGGGAGAGCTCTGTGCAACCTTCAACCGCTCCTGGGCGGGGAGACAGGGCCGGCCAAGGGCAGCCCCTGCGTGTCTGGGAGAGAAAGTCCTCATCGCCTTCACTCAGAAACCGGCTGATTGGGGTATACCAAACAGCATTCCGCAGACACTCTCATCACTGGCTCAGGTGGTTTGGGACCACCCACATAACCATGCCTTTGGGCCAGAAGGGGCCCCAATAGCAACGACCGCTTCCCCCGCTCCCGAGTGTCCCCAAGTACACAGGAAATCCGACCTGTGCCGCCTCAGCTGTGGGGCCTCGGCGGGGAGTCACCAGCGTTGGGGGGAGCTGGGAGCACGCTCCCTCACACAGGGCCAGACTGAGTTCACCAGCAAGCCTTTGCCCCTGGGTTAACCGAGTGAAGAAGTAATTACAGGTGCTGTGGGCAATCACCAAGACACCGGGGCGAGAAGCACATTCCCTGAGCTCTACCAGACCCTCGGTGGGGCCCCACTGTCTGAGTCATGTTCAACCTGTAACTCTCTCCCTCTTACTCCAGGAGGTCCCCAGACCAGATTCCTAAAGCACACAGGACAAGGGACCTTTGGACACTGCAAGGGGCCATGCCATAAGAGAGGTGGGGGGTGGGGGGAGGAAAGAGAGTCGCCCCATTCCTTATAAGGCACCCACAGAACCACGGGGCTCTGAATAGGAGCGCATGTCCAAGAGGGGAGGGAGGGAAGGTTCTAAGTACCCCTCTGCCAGCCTTACCTACTAATAGACCAACACATAAAAAGGAAAATAAAAACTCTGTTTATTTAAAAAAGACTAGAAGGTTTAGGTTCTCCTTCAACCTTCCTATTTAGAAACCAAAGGCCACGCCACAGCTCCGGGGGTCCTTTAAGGGCTGGACCCGCGGCCCGTTTCCGGTCCGTATAAAGTGTCAGCCTGAAGAAAGCTGAATGCCTGAAGCACCAAGGAGGCTGTTAACTGAGTTTTCGTAAATACAGAAAAAAAGGCTATGCTGATACAGTGTTGTTGCCTTTTAATTATTATTATTTCAAATTTAAAAAGAAACCTAGGGGCTTTGAAAGTCCTATCTATTATTTGGACGTTAGCAAGGTTAAAAGTGCAGTGCCAGGGGTATGCAGCCGGAGGCAGCCTGCGGCAGCGTGAGCTTACAGAGACGGGCGGAGGGATGCCGCTGGCACCGGGAGGCACTTGTCCAACAACAACAACAACAAGAAGCTGCTGAGAAAGGAGGGCAGGGGGACAAAAGCACACGTCTCCTTTCCTCCCTCTTGCCACCACCCCTTCCACATCCCCCGATCACAGGCTCAGAGAGCGCTTTCTTATTTGCATGTAGATAAAAGCATATCACCCACATTCATTCATTTCTCTATTTGAAAACAGTGCCCAGATTGCTCAGAGATAGCAGAAGTAGGAGATGAGGACAAATCTGGAACCACAGAGTGAGGAGCTCAGGTGCTCTGGGCTTGGCTGTGTAAGGGGTGGGACACAGAGAGGTGCCTCCGTCATCTCCCGCTGCAGCTTCGGTCCTTGGCGCCTCACATGGGGGAGGTGGCGCACTCTGAGGTCAGCTCCATGTCGAACGTGAGGGACTCTGGAGGGACAGACAGGGAGAGTGGTCAGTGGCCCGAGCCCTGCAGCTGGTGAGGCGCACACCCCGGCCCTTCGGGGGAGCAAGGCTCAAGTCACCTCTGCCACCCAGTCTCCTGCCCCTTGTGGCCACGACAGGGCTGGATAACCCAGATTCACTCTCCTCCCTTCAGGATCTTGCCCTGGAAGGGCGCAGCCCCTCCTACCTCAACCCATTCCCAACTCTATGTGCTTACAGGGGACCCAGGGCTGCTCTGGTGAACGGCAGCCTGAGTCACAGTGGCTAGTCCAAAGCCAGAGGGGCTGTGGCTGCAAAACATCCAGCAGATTTCAAAGACAGCGCAAAGACCTCACTCATTTTTTTTCTTACACGTTGAGACGACAGCATATTGGATTTATTGGGCTACGTAGAAAATATTAAAATGAACCTCACCTGCTTCCTTTCACTGTTTTTAATGTGGCTACCGGAAGAGTTACACTCACACACGTGGCGCGGTGCATTTCGGCCGCTCTCGCGCCCCTTCTACAGTCCCCGTGACCAGCGCTTGGCTCCGCACACGGGCCCTCACACAAGGGGGACGCACTGCCCTCCAAATACTCACCAAACTGCCCTCCTGCTGAGGATTCAGCACCTTCACCATTATTTCCAAACTGCATCAATGAATCTAAAGTGCGGGGGGACATCGGCAGGTCAATGGTATTGCTGCAGGTCGTTCTGTAGGAAATGGGGAGCAGCGGGAGGGGAAAGGGCCGGGTTGACAAGACACAATGGATAAAAAAAAAATAAAAAAAAAGAACAAAACACACACACACAAGCCATCAAACTCTGGTCTCCAACAGAAAAATAAAAGCTCAAGCTTCTTAAACGCACAAGATCACCGTGAGTACTAAACACAGCCCGGGGCCTTCCAACCCTCGCAGAGGAACTCTCACCCAGCGTCCCATTTCCGGGGGAACTGAGGACATTAGAAATGGAGGCAGAACTGGGAAAGGAGGCCACTTACGGTGTCACACAGATAAACTTGGTCTTCAGGTAGGGGGCCGCACCTGGGAAGAGGAAAACGGGCCTTACTGAGCTGCCCCTCCCGGCGCGGGGCAGGGGGACGGGCTGACTGAAACTCACTCCATCCTGGAGCAGAGACTGTTTGAACTGCCACCTCCCTTCAGGGCTGCCCTCCCTCTGGACACGATCTGATGTTCTAGGCACTTGCAGCTAGGAAGTTCCATGAAGTTTTCCTTAACTATAGAGACTTTTCAGCACACCCTGTCCCACCTGAGCCAAGATAAATGCCAGTCTTGTGTTCATGCTTTCCCTGGATTGTGTAAACATGTAACTGCCTGGATGTGATCTGAGGATAGTATGCTGGCTGCTCGTGTCACTCAGATGACTTCTCTACATGCAGAAGCAGATGGATGGATGTAGATGACTCCTCTACATGCAGAAGCAGAGTGCATGGATGTAGATGACTTCTCTACATGCAGAAGCAGAGTGGATGGATGTAGATGACTTCTCTACATGCAGAAGCAGAGTGCATGGATGTAGATGACTTCTCTACATGCAGAAGCAGAGTGCATGGATGTAGATGACTCCTCTACATGCAGAAGCAGAGTGCATGGATACAGATGACTCCTCTACATGCAGAAGCAGAGTGCATGGATGTAGATGACTCCTCTACATGCAGAAGCAGAGTGGATGGATGTAGATGACTCCTCTACATGCAGAAGCAGAGTGCATGGATGTAGATGACTCCTCTACATGCAGAAGCAGAGTGCATGGATGTAGATGACTCCTCTACATGCAGAAGCAGAGTGCATGGATGTAGATGACTTCTCTACATGAAGAAGCAGAGTGGATGGATGTAGATGGCTTCTCTACATGCAGAAGCAGAGTGCATGGATGTAGATGACTCCTCTACATGCAGAAGCAGAGTGGATGCAGAGTGCGTGTCCTGCTCAGTCACCGCTGTCCCTGAATCTCTAAGAGAACGTGAAGCCTCTGATGCTTGTGGTTCCAAAGCTGAGGGTCACACCTTCCATTCCTACCGGCACTAATCTGCCTCTGTGACACTCTTAGGTGATGGCCTCAGTAACTCTCCAGTCGGAGAATTACACCACAGAACAGCAGCCTCTCTATAAAGGGAAGGTGTCTGTGGAGCAGTACAATGGACTCTGGATTGGAAAACAGGAGGCCGCATGTATTCAATGACAAAGAACCTGGGCAGGTCCCTTAATTTCTTATGTGTAAAATACATGGGAGGGGGGCGAGGGAGGTGCCATCTCTGGTCTCCTGCTGATTCTTCTATAGTTAGACATGTGAGAATTGGGAAAAATGCATATTAGGTACTAAATACTTACACTAAGAGGTCAAGGGACCTTGGAGACACTGGCATGAAATTTGGGGGAAGGGGGGTCAGGTAAACAGATCACGTAGGAGGCATGGAGTAGGGTGGGGTGGGTTGAGAGCAGCACATTTATAAAACTAGGGGCTTATATAGAAACTGAGAAATCCAGCCGAAACCAGTTTGGCTCAGTGGTAGAGCGTCGGTCTGCCGACTGAAAGGTCCCAGGTTCGATTCCGGTCAAGGGCATGTACCTTGGTTGCGGGCACATCCCCGGTAGGGGGTGTGCAAGAGGCAGCTGGCCGATGTTTCTCTCTCATCGACGTTTCTAGCTCTCTATCTCTCTCCCTTCCTCTCTGTGAAATATTAATAAAATATATTTAAAAAAAACAAAAACTGAGAAATCCGAAAGTATGACAATCTGACAGAAAGCATTGCCAAGGGGTCCTTCGATCCCTGCCACCTAAGTTATTTTTTGGCCAAGAAATAGATTTATACAGTGCAGAATCCAAAGAAGCTACTGAGGCAGGGTTCTGGGGTCTTAGAAATCCATTTTGCTCAGATCTGAGGGGAGCTGACACCCCAGACAGAAAAGGATCTTAATTCACCAATGATCTGGGTAGCTGAGCAAAACAGCTTCATCCTGAAATGGACCAGCAGAAGCGCAGGAGAGCTAAGACTAAAAGCCAATTTGTGGCTCCATACAAGGTTGTAAATGTACTTTATCCAATTTGTAAGGCAAGGGCTTTGTCATTTCTAAGAGGGGCCTCTCTCCCAGAGCCGTAAAGAAATCCTGCGTGGGCTTACAGAGACGTAAGGAGGAAGGACGAGTCCCTGGAACGCCCAGGTCCCTGGGAGAGAACACCACCTTTGTGACTGGAGTAGAAAGGAAATGGCCACAGACTCATCTCGCTGGGGACACCCATTTTAAAACAAGGGCTGCACACACCTCCTGTCCCCCCTACCTGCCCCCTGGATCCCAGGCTCACACCACACCAAGCCCCTCCCTGCACACGGCTTCACACTGGCCTCACAGGATGCAGGCAAAACACTCAAGTAATTAGTTCCTTTTTTGTGATTGGCATCTTGCCCCTGAGGCAACACCATTGTCTCCGAGCAAGACAGGACCTTGGCTCCCTGGCACACAGGAGGGGTGGGTGGTTATGGAGGGCATGGCCTCAAGTGGGAACTTGGATCCTCAAAGTGTAATTAGTCGAGAAACACCAGCACACGGGCCTAATTGTCCTCGGCAGAGGAACAAAGAGCAGTGTGACGGGGCCTGATAAAGAGATCTCCCAACTGAAGCGCAACGTGGGAAGGGAGATAAGTAGCAGACAGGAAGTGAGAGTTAAACTCTTCTAGAATATGAACAAAACTCAAAACCAGAACGAGGGGAAAAGGAAAGTCAATTGTCAAGTGGCTTAAATTTCAGCCCCAAGAAATCCTTCAGAGGGCTTTCCTATGAAAAAGTGGGAGGGAGGCTGGTGGGTTTGTGTGTGAGCTAGCTGTACAAAAACCATCTCTGCAAAGTCCACGGGGGCAGGGCAGCTAACCTCAAAGGATCACTTTAAGCCACTGTTGGTTTCCATGATTAAGAAAAGCAAAAAACAAAACAAAAAACCACCCATGGCAAATCATAGCTTCCTCATCAGGATCTAGGCAGAGAACCCAGAGAGCTGGACACAGCAAACACTGATGGGAACAGACTAGAAGGTTCTGCCTCCACGCCGATGTCAGCGCTGGAGATTACAGGTTTCATGTAAAATAAGTTGCATGCAACTTACACGAGCACATTAAAAAACATCTCCTTTCCAATAGCTGCACATTCTAAGCACCAACTCCACATCCCTCCCCCCGGTTACCATCTTGCCTTTCAATCACCGCTCCCCCCGACTCTGCTTTCAACCCATGTTCCGATGCTGCTGACACTCATTTCCTGCAGAAAGCCTTTCTTCATCCCACTCGACACCGCTTGCATTGTTCAGTGACGGGGAAAAGGAAACACGCCAGACTGAAGTCTGGGTCGCAAACCTTCTAGCATCTACTATGTGAGAAGCACTCTGCCTTGCTGGGCATCCTGTTACTGAAGAATTCTGTCCTTGCTTTCTCTTTGCAGCATGTTTGGGAATGAATGTGTGGGGGTGGGTGGGGGCGCTCCCTGGGGGCAGACGCTAGTGACTCTGAGTCCTCTCCTCTCGCTAACCCATTAGCCACCCCAACAGCACTCACCACAGAGTCCTTTCCCATAAAGAGAAATAAAGATCACTGGTTCCTTAGGCACCCTCCCCCCACCCCCCGCCTGATCTCCAAGGGTCCTACAAGTGCCCACTTTCCCCCGGAATTAAAGGTCTGACATGGAAAATCAACAACTACCTGGGTCAGACTCAGGATGCTCCTGGCTCTCTGGCCGACAATACTTTCCAAACGCCTCCTCCTTCGGAATGTCGGGGTAGAGATAGACCAGCGGAGACACCAGGATATTGGTAGCGTCCATGATCTTATAGCCCATGATGATTTCCGCGAATGACATGTTGTTCAGCTGCTGCTTAGTATAGGGTTCCACCGACTGGATCTGGGTCTTGCCTGTCATGGGATATGAGAAAGGAAGATAATGGAACCTATGGCTAGGTAACCTCAGGGAAGACGACCTCGCTTGTTTCTCCTTGGGAGGGAAAGACTTAGGCCAACCTAGCCCTCGAGACCCTGAATCCTGCCCAATCTCCGGACACAGAGAATGTCTTCAGCAGGCTTCTGGAGAGGCTACCCAGCTGGGTCACAAGTAATACATTTGAATACTTGCATATGTTATATTAACAGGGTAGGGAAGAAAGGAGATAAAGAATAAAACTTAAATGGCAAATTTCTAGGAAATTATTAACCCCTGGAGCAAGCAAAACAAAAGTGGCAAACTAATCCTTCAGCTGGAAAAATTTAGAGAAAAGAAGTCAACCAAGTATGTTTTGCAAGTCTCAGGCAAGGGTGCAA
This sequence comes from Vespertilio murinus, assembly GCA_963924515.1. NCBI lineage: Eukaryota > Metazoa > Chordata > Mammalia > Chiroptera > Vespertilionidae > Vespertilio > Vespertilio murinus. The sequence goes on along the minus strand of OZ004718.1, from coordinate 14,915,369 downwards.
GGCCATCTCTTCCCACTAGGGGGCAGTGGGTGCTTGAAACTAGCCATGGCGGCAGCAATAGAGTGGGAGGGAGCAGCCAAGCTTACCACTGATGTCCTTCTCCACCCAAGTGAAGGTGACACCTCCTTCTTTGCTGCTTTCACTGAATCTCAGCAGGAAGGTACCTGGGGGCTTGGTGCTCAAGATGGCCCTCTCTCTTTCCTTGCTGATAAAGCCCATAATGTACCTGGAGCCAAAGAGGAACAAGGTTAGGGTGGAACGGGCCCAGCCATTGGCCTGCCAAGTCAGCAGGTGACTTGTTACACCTGTGTACTCTGCCAGACACAAAAATGTTAACCTACCCTTCATTCCAAAGAGCCAGAATGTACTTTTTCACAAGGTCAATGATATTGTCCAGCCAGACCCAGAAGGAGAAGCCCTTGCCAGCCATGTTTTCCTAGAGAAAAGAATAACGAGAAGGCTAAGTCTACCACCATCCCAGCCTTTTCCTTCCTAGGGGTTCAACGCCACCAACATCCTCAGGCCTATCTACCCTCAGGCAGGACCTACTGTCCGCTGGACCAAGAGTCTAGGGCCTGCAGGCCCAGCACCCTCCACAGCGACCTCACAGGCGAGCATCACCTCCCACAACTATTCCCAAGATGTGATGGCAAGGAGTTAACAAGATTGCTTACTTTGCAAAATTTAGCCCATGTGATCTGACACCCTGAATAGTTCACACCAGGTCCTGAAGGAAAAAAAGAGTAAAGTAATATAATTTCCAGTTTTAAGTGAAGATCTTCTTTCTTTATTTCTTTTTAAAATTTTTACCTATTGATTTTAGAGAGAGAAAGAGAAAAGAAACGTACACCCGCTGTCCCACCCATTCATGCATTTATTGGTTGACTCCTGTACATGCCTTGACCAGAGATTGAACCTGCAACCCCAGTGTATTGGGACAACGCTCCATCCCATCAACTGAGCCACCCAGCCAGGACAAAATCTAATTCTTAAAACAGAACACACACTCACATATACTTGTCCTACAATGGCCATGAAACCATTGATTTTCATGTATTTGAAGGTGGCCACCAAGCGCAGACATGCATGTGCTTTCGAAAGCAAGCACACACCCAACCCCATCATCTGACCCCCTCCTCCCTGAGTTGTTGTTAGTCCAGCAGAGGTGGTAGGTGATGTACCGAGTCCTCCCCCTGCTCTTCCCTTGCTAGTGGTGGCCCAGGGACACACGGATGAGCTGACACCTGGGGTCACAGGGCCACATTTAGTGGCAACACAGACCAAGATACTTGTAGCCCAGGCAGCACACAAAATTTCAATAAAATTTTTCTATCTACAGTTTATTGAAGAAATGGACAGGGATATCAAGCCAATAGCTCCACCTTCTAACATGCACTGGGAGGCGAGGGAGATGCCACCACGAGAGAAAATCTGCCTCCCGCCTCATAAGGAAGGTCACCAGGGGGCCAATTTCCTCTGCACCTAGCTTCCCCACCAGCAGGAGCACAGGTTTCTGGCCCGGGCACAGAGCCTTGCACAGTAAACTTTCCTAAGCAAAGGCCAGCTCCTCTTCTGAGGAGCGCAGGAGGGAGAAGAGGTAAAATGCTGACCTAGGAGTTTCTCTGCCAGCGTAGTCAACTGCTCGATGCTCAACCCTCGCTTCGTGGTGGAAGAGAACTGCCAGCTTAGCACCTCTGCCACCTGATCCCAGGTTCCAATGGGGGGCTTCGTGAAAAAGTTCACGTTCTATGGAAAAGGACACATTTGCTCACTTAGATGAGGCCAGTGCTTGCCGACCTGCATGAGGTGCCACCCCCGCTTCTGGGCAGTGCGGAGTCAGAAGGCACTAACCTTGGGGTTGTTGGTCAGCATGTTATACCACAGAATGGACGCCCAGGCATTTGGCATCTGGCAGATGTTGGAAATCACCACCACTGGCAGGGAGTGGGTCTGTGGAGTAAGTGGGAGATGAGTCGGTTGGGTGTGGAGGGCAGGGAGGTAGAAGGCCTCCATGGCTTCAAAATCTCTTCACCAGTATCTCCCGGGGCTCGGAGTAAAAGGCCATGCCATAAACCACACCCATAAACTGCACCACAGTAGGAAGAATGCCGAACACAGGCCGCAGGACTCAGCTTGTTGTCTGAGCATTACTAAGAACTTGTAAAACCTGACTTGCTCAAAGCTGGACTCACAGTCCACAGATTCTTCAAGAATAGAAGCTGTATCTTGCCCATTAAACAGAGAGGTCCCGGAAATCAACGACTAGGATTCCTGCCTTTGCAGGTATGTCTTTAATTTAAAGATCAAGAAAGTTCGGGAAAGAGAATGCAGAGGCCATGATTTTCTGTATACTGAAATAATTGGCTTTTTAAAGACTTCTTGCCCAAACTTGAGAAATTAGCTGTCATCAATTTCTACATACAGACTTTATATCAAGTTGGCTTAAAGCTGAGTTTACAGGTACATTCTAAGCATTCAAGCAAGACTATACTCTCAGATGGAATATTAAAGAATTTTTTTTTTTAGAAAAATTAGCAAAACCGGATGCAGTGCCTTACAAAGAGTCATCATCACTCCACCTTCTGTAGGAGTCCTTGTCCGGAACCACCCCTGCACGTAGCGCTGTCCCCATTCTGTGGCAGAACTCACCTCTAGGTCAATCTTGAGGCCTTGGTGATAGACCTCAGTTTCAAAGGTGATCAGGTGCAGCTCCTCGGTCACAATCAGGGAGGCCTACGGTATCGAGAAGGACATTGGGTACTAACAGCCACAGTGGAGGGGAGGACATGCCACAGCCACGCTGCACTACAACGAGGGATCCACCAGGTGGCCGCGCACAAACTGTCAGGGACTCAACTCCGTGCATGTGCTCCCTTCACCACTAAGACTCTCCAATGCTAGGACCCTCAACCTGGTCTTTTACTGAGTTTTATAATATTATACAGATACAAACAGGTCGTTTATAAAATGCGTAAGGCACAAAGAATATAAAAACAATGAACGCCTGTGTATTCACCACCCAGTGTAAAGAAAAGACCATTACCACTGAGATTCTCTGGGCACCTTTTCCCAACCCCACCCGTGTCCCTCTGTAACTGCTATTTTGTCTTTGGGGTTTATTATTTCCTAGCTTTTCTTTATGGTTTGACCATAATTATATCTCTAAGCAGTGTATATATTGTTTCGTTTTAGATGTTTGTGAACCTTACACATATGGAATCATGCCCTGTGTATTTGGTGACTCACTTCTGGCATCCTTGTGGTTGTGTGCATCAGCAATTTATTCATTTTCACTGTTTTGTAACATTCAATCATACGATTACAACACAAATCATTTACCTGTTCTGGTGGTGATGGCTATTAATGTGAGTTGTATTCAGGGCTTATCATCTGGCTGTTGGAACATTTGTACATGCCTTCTGGTACACGTGTGCAAAGGGTCTCTATTGTTAAGTCCCAGGAGCAGCATTGCTGGTTTATAAAGTATCCTCCTTTTATAATGCCAAATTGTTTTCCAAAGCCTCTAACAATTTATACTCCTATCAGCAACCTTATTTTGAGCAAGAGTTACTAGTGACTTCTAAAAACCAGAATTTCAATTCATTTTTAAAATATTATTTTTTCTGATTATAAAAGTAGTATGTGTTCAGTTTAAAATGCAACTATTACAGAAATAGTATAGAGTAGACTCAGATACAAATAGCAGCACAAATAAATAAGTATTGCTTAGTGTATATTCCTCTATAATTTTTAATGTATACATGAACACACATAAAACAGTGTCATGTGTTTTTAAAATGAATATACTAATATTCTACTTAGAATATTTTGTATCTGGCTTTTATCTAAATAGACATGCCACATACATTTTTCCATGACATTGCACATAAACTACTTCACTCTTTACTGTCAAATATTATAAAGTCAATTCATTTTTGTTGTAGTTGTGTGTGTGTGTGTGTTTTAAGGCCTGCTACATTTTAGAGAAAAGAGAAAAATGGCTTGGGCCAAATATCAGGAAAAAAACAGGGTGTCATAATTTTTTTTAAATATTAAAAACTACTTTTTGGTCACATTTATCTATTTTTTTCTAAAGTTTATTCTTGACATTAAGAACCCAATAATCCGAATCAATGGGTGGCAGAGAAGAAATAAGGGGAATAAAGAACAGGTAGCTTTTGCTCTTTTGTTCTTTCTCTTTTTAAAACCAACTGAGATCTGTTACAACCTTCTATCCCTCCTCAGTCAGAAAAACAAGTCGGCTGGCAGAGGCTGGAAGAGGAATCTGGAAAGCCCCAGGCCAGGTGGCAGGCTTCTCTGGTACTAAATGGGTGTGGGTAACCCAGCGAGGGACTTTCCACTCCTACTTAATGGGGTGCTAACTCTTGGGACAATCAAGGAAATGCTCCGGCCAGAACACTCATGGCAGATGAGACTTCCCGGATCGGGTCATTTTGGCTCAGCAACTTTTCTGAATGACTACCACCGAAACAGCCCCTTTCCTTTCCCTCTCAGAGAAAGCCCTCCCAGCTGGCTTTTATCCCCCCAAAGACTTACGTCACAGTTGGCTCGGCCCCCATTCCCACATCTTTGCTCTCTCAGGGTCTGTAAGAAAAGCAAGGAGCACCTCTGTCACGTGAGGCCGTCCCCTACCCTCTCCCTCTGCCAGAGCCCCGCGGAGAAGGACCAGGTTCTCCCACGTACCAAGTGTTTGAATTCTGCGGAGAGGCTGCCGTTGTTGGATTCTTCCATGTTCATGACTTTGGTGTTTGTGCCCAGAATGTTAAATTTCCTGGACCTGAATCACAGGAGAAAACCCAACCACATAAGTCACGGAGTGGCCACAGGACAACGTCAGACTGAACAGAACAAAAGTAAAAGCTTCCAGGCTGAACTCACCCTCGGAGAGCTGCTACGTCCCCGGAGTCTCTGTTAAGAACACAAACCAGTGTTAATAAAACAGGTCTGAGTTTCTTTTTAAAAAAAATCTACTTTAGACACCTGTAACTTACTCTGGTAGAAAAACTGCTGTGTTGCTGGGAATTTCTGTCATTCATTTACATTTGTTATGTGAAATATACCAAACCTGTACATGCTTAAGTAGTCGACACAGCTGGTTGCCTACCCAACATCATCTGCTCCCTTCCTAACAGAACGTTGCTTCTCAGTACCCTCCCATGCCCACCTCCAGGAGATCCCGATCATTCAGTCCATCAGAACATAACATGCCCACAGTGCAGTGGTCCAGGGGGGTGAGGACAGGACCTACACGGTTTCAATCAGACTGGGAAAGAATTACAACCCAGGCTGGATTTACATCCCATTGCGTGTGAACATGAGAAAGGAAGCACGAAGCCTTTGCTACAAGCAACCATGTTGCAACCCAGAAGGGAACTTGGCAATGCAGGTGATGCTTATGATGACAGAGAAGGGACAAACAATTCTGGGTCCTTGATGCCATCGATGAGTCATTGATCTCACCATCAGGAACTTGCCCTAATTCTGCATTTCCAGTTATACTGGGTTGCAAATTTCCTTATTATTTAAGTCACACTGGATTTTCTGTAAAGGTTTACTGTTACCTGAAACTCAGAGCATCCACATTTGGTGTGCCCACTGTCCTTTAATTCTATGTTTTTTTAATATATAATCTTTTTATATAGTCACATTTCCTGGTCTTTTCCTTTTTTGTTATTTTACTAAAGACCCAATACACAAAGTTCGTGCAAGGGACTCGGCCCTCGCAGCCGTGGTGCTTGCAGCCCCAGCTTCAGACATTGGGTTGTCCAGTCTAATTAGCATATTACCCACAAGCCTGGACTGCAGGCTTAATTCCCACTGGGGGAGTGTGTAGCAGCCAATCCATGATTCTCTCTCATCGATCTCTCTTCCTCTCCCTTCCTTCCTCTCTGAAATTGGTAAAAATATATTTTAAGAAAAGAATCAACAACGTTATAATATGATTTGAAGTCTACAATCCAGGAATCTGGACCACTTCCTCACCAAAATGCCAGTTTTCTTCAAATAGATCTTGAACATTTTGTTTAAGCTGATCACAATATATTTTACTTTTTATGCTTATTATGAGATTATTTTTCTACTATAATTTCTAACTGGTTAATGCTACTATATGGTTAAGGTTATTAATTTTTGCTTGCTTATTTATTTACTAAACCTACCACCTTCTTCAAGCCCCTTATTTCATTAAGTAATTATTTTCCAGTTCATTCTGGATGAAATTTCCAGATAAATAATTATTATACCCAAAATTAAGAATACATTTTTTTCTCTTTTCTAAGCTCTTAGAGGGGCATGTACATTTTAATTTTCGAAAGGTACTGTCAAATTCTGAAGATTATTCCATCATAATGAAGTATAGAACAATTTTTGAAAATCCATTTCCTCTATATATTCTCAGTTTTGTATAATATGAATAAATTGCATTTACAAGTAAAAATTTAAAGAAAAAGAGAGACTGGAGGTCACAATAGCAATCACAACTCAAATCTGTACCACTAGTTCTGTGGTTTTGTGCAGGCATGTAAATGACAATGCTCTGCAAGTTTTGTGAAAACATTTGTTCAAAAAAACAAAGATCTCTGAATGGAGATAAAGTCTCTTAAGTTCTGTCTGTCATTTCTCTGTCATTTGAAAAAGAGAAAAAAGAGCCAAGATAAGGAGTACTTACTTGTCAATGCACACTTTAATTTTAAGCTGATAATTTAACTCTGGGAATTTGACCAGCAATCTATTTCAAAAAAGAAGAAGAAAAAGTGTCTGAGCAAAAAACAACAACAATCCAGTGTTTTAAAAAAGTTTTAAGAAATGAGTAAATGACAATCCCAAATTCCTCTTCCTGTCAGAACCATCTTTGATCTTAAATTAAGCATCACCCTTTTAGGCCAAAGTTACTGAAAAAAAAAGAAAAAAGAAAAAAGAAAGCCTAAGAACTAAGAACTTGGACAAAGTTGTGAGAGGTTCACCAAAGGATAATAAAAGCCATTTCATGAAAAATATTACAGGAATACACGCTCTGCAGCTGTTTTTTTTTTCTGTTAAACCTGAAACGCAACACAAAACCAAATATCTAAGGGGAAATTTCCCTGCAGAAGGGCAAACCCCCGCATACCTGTCTGACTTGAGTGTGAAAGTAACACCACCCATCTGCCCTGTGGTCCCCCTTAGCTTCTATACCACCAAGCCTTACTCTTTCCCTTAAAATCCTCAGGGAAAAGAAAGCTCAAAGAACAGAAAGAACTGGTATTATTTTGTCCCTTTTTCAGGGCAAACAGAGATGCTGTTGTCTCAGAGTATAGGATTAGAATCATAAAAATATGCCCCAGTAACCTAAAAAAGATGACCAGTCCTTAGCTTTTGACAGCAGGAACAAAGAGCAAGTCAATGTTACGCCAACAGATTCCACACCCTCCACAGTACTGCCTGTGCTGCCTGTGAGGACCAACTCTGAATAGCGACTCTGCTCTCGTCTAAGAATGTCTCTCAATAAAACAGCTACCCAGGAGAAGTGCTTGGCCCACCTGACTTTGGTAGTAAACTGGACCCCGGTCTTGATGACTAATGGCCGGTCGGGATGCATGGGCATGCAGGGCTGCCGCTCAACCACAAAGGCACTGAAAGAACAAGAGGACAGCAGCTCACACACTGCACCGTGGGCCAGCCTTCGCCCTGTGCCTGCGAAGTGAGTCGGTCTCTTGTGCGGGGACGTAATTGGGGAGGGGGTGCTGAGGGGAAGGGCCAAGGAGTCTGGGTTACCTTTTCATTAAGTTTCTAAAGAGTTCCACGATTCTCTCCTCCAGCATTGGCCGGTGCTGTACAATGGGGTCCCCTTTGTAGGAAACTTTCTGCTGCAACTCCTCCAGTTTCTTAATTTGTTGGCGGGTCTGAAGTTGAGATTCTGCTAATGAGGTTATCCTGCCAATAAAATCAGAAAGTTGCCAGTGACCTAAGGGAGAGTACATGGGTAAATGAGAGGGGGAAGGGTATACTATAAACACTCCTATGCAATCCCCTACAGTTAGAAAGGGGGACTTATTTTATGGTGGAAAAATTAACATAACAAGAAATTTACCGTTTGTATTTGTACAATTCGGCGGCATTAAATGTGAAAAAGGGGAAATTCATTTTTCATTAAATAAGGGAAGGGGAAATTTATCTTGCCTTTTAAAAATAGTCCCTTCCTAAAGTTTTGCATTTCAAAGAGAGAGCTAGGCACAGAGGAAGAAGTGTCAAAACTTATGCTAGTAGGAGGTATTTAACAGAGTTATCACTGGATAGGGACAAGCAATAGAACCCACATATGGATAATGTGAAATATGACATTTGGCAATCACTTTTTTATCCTAACTTATCCTTGTACCAAAATGTGAAGACTGGGGAAATATAAGAGGTAAGACCACCCATGAAGATGGATTTAAGTTAGTTCTGCCTTTCACTATCTGTGTAACCTTGGCCAACTCCCCATTGTGGGGCTAAATGTCTCCTTGCATGAGAGAAGGGGCTGAACTGAACCCCATGAGCCCTCTCAACATTGACTTTCAATGGATCAAAGGATACGACTTTATATTTCAAAATATTGATAACATGTACAAAGAAAAAGTTCACAGGGAGACAAAGTTTGATTAAGTCTGTCCCTACAAATAGAAAATATTAGTGTCTCTCCTTGATGGTCTACCACTAGTTTAATAGACTAAAAGACCTCAAAGAGAGAAGGTGGAAGATGCAGGGGCAATGGTGAGAGGTGGGACTTCTGAGCTCCCTGATTCCCTTCTGGCACTTAAGTTCTCCCATCCCCACAACTTAAGCTTCTTGGTTCCCTGATCAGAAAGCCTTTAAAACTGCTTTCAGTAAATTAACAAAACTCGGAGTTAGTGAGGATATGAACAGGTATTCTCATGTAGAGTTGCCCTGAATTTTCAACTTCATGCTCTGGGTATCTGGGCTCCCCATCATGTCAAGTTTCTCCTAGTTTATTGAAGCAAGTGTAGCCCATTCATTATTGGGCCTTGCTCATAAAGATGTGCTAGATGAGCGTGTAAAAGAGCAGATTAGAGAAGAACATAAAGAACAAACCCACTAATGTGAAAACACTTGGGTTTCTGTCTTTTTGTGTGTTACATATATACAGTAACAGCTGTCTAGACTGATGGTCACCAAAATCTTAACTGTAGTAACTTTGAAAAATTCAATTTTAAAATATTTTCTTCTCTTTATCAATTTTCTGGAGTTGAACTATTTCCCCTTATAAAGAGCTGTACCATTTTAGATTATTTAACTAATTAAAACTTAAAATTTAGTCTTGGCCCTGGCCAGTGTGGCTCAGTTGGTTGGAGTGTCGTCCTGTACATCAAAGGTGGAGGGTTCAATTCCCAGTCAGCGTACACAGCCACATTGCAGATTTGATCCCCAGTCACGGTGTGGGGAGAGGCAATGGATCAATGTTTCTCTCCCTCTCTCTTTCTCTCTCTCCCCTTCTTCCACTCTCAAAAGTAATTTAAAAAAAAGAACGTGTTTAAAACTTAATCTGTTAAATACAATGAAACCTAAAACTTTTTTTAAATTATAAAATAGAACAGATTTAAAATATAATAATATATATACATTTTCATTTTTAAAACTGTCCAAATAAAGTGAAAGCTTTAACTCTTAGAGCTAAATTTGACTACGTAAAAGTCCCCACCTTTGAGATGTAATACCAACACTTTGGGCTTGCAGCTATGATCATAATGTAGCACAGCTTTCTAGAAGGAAAGGAAAAACTTCTCTTTCATCTTTTACTGGTCTTCTAGACAAAAAGTCCCCACCTTTGAGAGACAGTACCAACGCTTTGGGCCTGTAGCTGTGATCACAATGTAGCACAGCTTTCCAGAAGGAAAGGAAAAACTTCTCTTTCATCTTTTACCAGTTTTCTAGGCGATCTAAGCAGATGTTGGGAGGGCCTCCAATGCAAGCAATCTGTTGCCGCCTCTTCCAGTCAGCCAGCTCCTCGTCCGTGAGAGTTTTCTGCACATACTCCATGGCCGACAAAAGCCCCGCCAGCTCACTCACGATGCTCTGGTTGGAAACCAAAACAAAAGTCAGTAAACATTTCCTCAGACCACCTCTGACTACATGCTGTGCTCAATTCTAGAGAAGGAACTTAGAAACCAGACAGGTTCTGCCACGAGATCCGGGGATCCCACAGGGTGTGAGACACGCAGAGGGAGTTGTCCCAGGCTCTTACTCGCCGCATCTGGTCCAGGGCAGTTAGCATCTGTTCTAGCTGCTGCATCTTCTGCCTGGTCACTGACTGGTTGTTTCCATTCAGATCTTGCATGTCTGTAGAGGAAGGAAAAACTCCTTGACCTGGGGGACACTCCTTCCCTTAGTAACTAGGCTCCCTTAAGGGCACCCACCCCCAAAGTCTGCATACAGAGTCAAAACGGTAAGTCCTGAAACTCAGGTAACACAAACTCACTTTCTACAGGAGATTTATAACGTCTCTAATATTCACTTGCCTCCTTGACTCTTGAGGGTTTTATAGTTGAAATCAAAGTCATCCTGGAGATTCTCTACCACTTTCATTTTCTGTTCTAGATCCTGTTAAAACAAGCAAACAAATACACAGCGGTAGGAAATGCTTCCTTGGGGAGAGGGAAAAGAAAGTCTCTGAGAAGAAGAAAAACAAAGCCAGTATCACAATGAAAGATAGAGGCAGAACCCACAGGCAACATCCCTAAGGAAAGGGACCTTTTCCCCATCCTGCTTTACCTGGACTCGCTTCCGAACATCCTGTAGGTGCTGCTCCAGCATCTGTTGCTTCTCTGTCACCACGGCAGCTGTGGGGTGGTTGGCCTGGCCCCCTTGCTGCCAAAGGGAGTCGACATACACGTGAATGCAGGAAATACGGGGAGAGAAATACCTCTGTCCAGTCTTCATCTCCCTCCACTACCCTTCCTGTTTGGCCTGAGATGCTACAGCCATTGTGACATAAAGGGAAACAGAGGCAGCATGCCGGGAGTTATAACGGGCAGTTCTGCAGTGGCCAGAACTCTCCGGTGCTGTCTGGTGGTGTCCAGGAAGCTCTTGCATAGTTTTACCATTGTCCTTGGCTTTTTACCTCTAGGTCATACCATAAACCTACTGTGTATTGCACTAGGAGACCACATGTTGAGCTAAGACATGGTCCCTACCTTCTAAAGCTCATTCTAGGTGAGCATGTAAAAAAATTTCAGCACAACTGATGAGAGGGGGTTTCGAATGCCTATTTAAATGTTTGTGGCGTACAATAACATTTCTGTGGGACAATAAATAACGAGGGGTGAAATGCCATGTCAAGAGATAGTACGTTGGGGGTATAAAGGGAAATTGGTACCTTAAAAATGTCAAATAGTACATGAAACTTAAAAATTACAAATTTTGTCAAAATAATAGGGTATCTTCTGATTTAAAAAAAAAAAAAAAAAGACCATGTAAAAGCTGTGGTGATCAGGACAGTATGTTATAGGACAGAGATATCAATTAATGGAACAGAATTTAAAGTTCAGGAAAGACATTATATAACCAGTGCTTCAAATTAGAAATTCTTAGTTGTCTTTGATTTCAGGGTCACCAAATCCTCCGGGATCTGTATTCTGTAATCTCAAATTGATCTCTAGTGCCACTGGCTCAGTTTCAATTCCAACTGTTGATCTTTTTGCCTCTGATCGCTCTCACTTCCAAACGGAAGTCTCCCAAATAACGCTAGCTGGTTTGGCTCAGTGGATAGAGCATCATCAGCCTATGGACCGAAGGGTCCCAGGTTTGATTTCAGTCCAGGGCATATGCCCGAGTTTTGGGCTTGATCCCAAGTAAGGGGCATGCAGGAGGCAGTCAATCAATAATTCTCTCTCTTCATTGATGTTTCTATCTCTCCCTCTCTGAAATCAATTTTTTTTTTTAAAGAAGTCTTCAAAATAGATAAAAACATGCAGGTTTTAGAGAGAACCATTCTCTTCCTTTTCCATGGTCCCTATCTAAGCCCACAGAATACAAACTTCCCTTAGAAGTTCTGAGAAGGCTACCTCCAACCTTATCTATTCCCTTCATCAGGATAGCTCATCTGATTGGCGAGATTGAGAGAAAGGCTACACGGAAATCTTCAAAGAATCTAGCACTCAAGCTGGTGCCTGCTCCCGCCCTTGCCTCCTGCGGCACATGTGGGCAGGAGGGAGGGCCTGGGCTCTAGAAGCAGTTCTAGAGACTGATCTCTGTGTTCAGTGGGTGTGAGTCTATGGTCTCTGAAGCTCCATACAGATAGTTGGAAAAAGTACTGCTCTATAAACCCAATCTCTCCACCCCAAGATCTAACTCAGGGGGCAGGCCTCAGAAAGCCCTATGTTACCCACCCAACCCACGCTTTCCAGTCTTGTTTTACTAACAATGCTGCTGGTATTTGCATCTGTATTTGACTCCCAGGTCTATTTCTCAATTGGTACTGCACTTAAAGGGGGAAAACAGATGTGATTCATCATCACCCTCAGAAGCCTGCCTCTACTGCTTCCATAAACCATGGTCTCCCACTGCTTCCAGGGATAAACGCCGGCCCAGCCCAGACAGATGTTTCACACAACCTCCTAACAACCTACACCTTCCTGTCCTGAGTTTCAGGCGCCCCAAGCCACCCGCTCTTCCCCAATACAGCGTGTTTTCACACTCTCCCTCCCCACACACTGTCCACTCTGCCAGGCCTGCGCTTCTGCCAAACACACCTGAACTCATTCACCCGCAAACCCAGTGTCACTTTTTGCTCTCCTGGGTAACATTATTCAATTTCCCTAGACAAAATGACTCACATCCTCCTGTGTGTTTTTCTCACATCGAGTGGTTGTGTACCTATAATCCCAACTAGACCAAACTATCTGGTAGCAGGGATCACGTCCACTTGTCCTTCTATCTCCCTGTGCTACACCCATAAAAGACACTTAAAAAATATGCCAGATGATGTAAACAGAGAAAATAACAGTGAGGCCCGGATTGAGGCCTCAGATATCCAACTGGATAACTCTTATGTCAAGGGCTATAAACTTTCTAAGGGCAGTGGTAAATATTTTTGGCAATGTGGGTCATATAGTCCCTGCCATTGCAGCACAAAAAACAGCCACAGACAATGCACACAATAATGTGTGTTGCTGTGTTCTAAAAATACTTTATTTATAAAGACAGCCTAGAAATTTATCAGAGAGAAGTCAAAGCAAGAATATATAAAGACACATAGAGAGATACTACAGCTGAAACCGGTTTGGCTCAGTGGATAGAGTGTCCGTCGGCCTTCGGACTGAAGGATCCGGTCAGGGGCATGTACCTTGGTTGCAGGCACATCCCCAGTAGGGAGGTGCAAGAGGCAGCTGGTCAATGTTTCTCTCTCATCGATGTTTCTAACTCTCTGTAAAATCAGTATGTAAAATCGATGTTTCTAACTCTCAATTTCTCTCTGTGTAAAATCAATAAAATATATTTTAAAAAAAGAGAGATACTACAGTAGTGTTTATAATGGGGGGAGAGAATGAAGTGAATGTCTATTGAAGGGGAAATAACTAATTAAATTACAGCAGCAACTCTACATCACAGGCAAAAATGCAGCAAACAAAAAAAAATGAGTTAGCTTTCTATTACTTAACTTATTAGGATTTATATGATATAAGATTAAATGAAGAAAGCAAGATGAAGGGAAATAAACCCATTTAAATATGCTGTGAGAGGGAGGAGGAGAGGGGAGGAGGAACATAATTTTATATAGTTTATATAAGCCTGGAGAAAGGTCTGGAGATATATATATATATATATCAGACTATTAATGTTGCTTTCTTGGGAAGGAACAACAGAGGGAGTGACAGTTCAGATTTTTACAAAAACTTTCTTCCTTGTACTTTTCTGTAGTGTTTTAATTTTTTTTTTAAATGGGTAAAAAAGTATTATATACTCAGGGGAAAAAATAAAGTTTTTTTCATTGTATAAAATTTAAAAGCCCAAAACACCCAGTGAACACCCACTTCTACCCTGGAGGGCAGTGTACACCCTGATGACCATATAAGAGCTAGCACGTCTTTGTATACAGAGAAGCTCATCTTCGCTAGCACTGGGTTTCTTCCCAGGTCTCACCTGGGCTGCAGTGGCTGCAGTTTGGAGGAGGCGGGACTCTTCCCACAGGCACCGGGCCACGATTCGGGCAATCTCCATAGGCTTCTCAAGATACCTGCTCTGTAAGTAGGAGAGAAGGAGAATGAAAAGCAGCAGTAGACCGAGGAGATGTGGACCAAATTTTGCTGACTTAAAGCTAAACTCCTCATAAATGGAGCGTTGCATTTACTACATGAAACAGCACAAAGGCCTCAAAGCCTGGCTGCAATCAGCAAGAGATGACGGGAGAAGAGAAGCGAGGCAGCGTGGTGAGGTGTACTACTATGAGAGGAGGTACGTCTGCTTGATGGGACAGTCCGTTATCCTGGTCTTTGAGGGAGGTGATGCACTCTGTCCAGGAGTATCCAATTATGGCCAAACCTTTAACATTGGAAAGTAAGAGATGTCCAGCTGGCCAGAGTGGCTCAGTTGGTTGAGTACCATTCTGTGCATCGAAGGGTTTTGTCGGTGTGATTCTCAAGTCAGGGAACATACCTAGGTTACAGGTTCAATTCCCAGTCGGGGCAAGGGAGCAGGTATGAAGGCAAACTATGGATGTTTCTCTTTCTCTCTCTCTGTCCCTTTCTATCTCTAAGCATGTCTGGGGTAAGGAATGAATGAATGAATGAATGAATGAATGAATGAGTCATCTTCCTATGAGGGGACCTGGTTATAATTGTTATTAACATGTTAGTATAATATTAACATAACAATCAGGTTATCACTTCAACTAACTAAAGAAGTGAATTTCAGGTAATGATGGTCATGGGTTTGCATCCTGAGATTTGAGAAGGAGCGAATTACTTCTCCTTATACTTAAAGTACAAGATAGGTTCTCATTATTTAGCCAACTGAGAAAAGATACTGGCAGAAAAGAAATCTAAAACCCTTGTCTGGTACAGTTTCTCATCACACCTGTAGGAACTGCTTGATTCTTCGCAGATTGTGCTGATAGAGAACATTTGATTCTTGTAGGAAGCGGCTGTACTGCTGGTCAATCTCACCCAGGAGATTATGAAACACCAAAGTGGCATGTGATTCTTTGCTGGCTGCAAAAGCCCTAGGAAAAGAAAGAATAATAAGGAATGATTCTGAAACCTACACACACATACACACACATCACCATCAATGAGGAAAAAACAAAGGCAAAGGAGGGAAAAGAAAAAAAAAAAAGGCAAAACCAATACTTTAACCCACTCATCATTTTAGATTTATCTTACTCAGCAACAATAAATACCAGCAATTTAATAATTAAAAATAATTATTCTAGATATTATTAGCCATGTCATAGTCTATACTTATAAAATATTTGAGTGAAGTGGACTGATGCTCTTTGCTTTAAATTCTCAGTCAACTCTGTGGTCAGATTATCAGTAACAAATAAGCAATCTCAGGGCGGGATAGGACAGCCTATCTCCAACAGCTCTGAATCACCTCCCTGGCACTTCACCAAATTCTGGAAACGTTAGGTCATAGGCCTGAATTAAACCAAAATTAATAGGTGACTCTAAACACCTTAAAGTGAGACAGTTGTTGGAATTCTGTGCCATTATTTCCTCTATAAACAGGTCTATTTCTCTTACTCTGTATTTCTCTCCTTTAATTAAAGAAGAATGAGAAGCAAGGACCCAAACTTCTACCCATGACAGAATTCTCATTCAGACAAAGAAATATTTGCAGCGTGTCTCTGAAGCGTAAAAACATATGGAGGATCTCACCAAGTCAGTGAGATCCAAATCGATCCTAGAAACTTTTACCAGCAAGCAGGCTGATGTGCCAACAGTTGCTGGTGAGTGTTTTAATATAGAAAATGTTTATACAAGACTAAGAGTACACCTCTTTACCTCCTTATCTCTTTTACCCCATCACCGGTACTCATACATTTTTCAAAGAAATAGAACAGAGATACAATCATACTTCTTGATGCAAATCAAAACCTAACAATTTGGGAGTTTCTCAAGAAGAACTTACCAATCTTTTTTAAAAAATATCTTTTTATTGATTTCAGAGAGGAAGGGAGAGGGAGAGAGATAGAAACAGCAATGATGAGAGAGAATCACTGATTGGCTGCCTCCTACACACCCCCTACTGGAGACTGAGCCCACAACCTGGACGTATGCCCAGACCAGGAATAGAACCAGGGTCCTCCGGGTTCATAGGTTGTCACTCAACCTCTGAGCCAGACTTGCTGGGCAGGACTTACCAATCTTGACTCTCAATCCAAGGGGCCAGGAACTGCCGCAGCTCCATTGGGAAGCTGTCGCTGTACAGCTGATGAAGCTGCTCCAGGTACCGCGTGTCGAGCTGCTGTAGCTGATTCCATTGGGCCATCCTGCTGGAATCAGGGGTCTCAACTGTAAACCAAAGTGTTCATGTGGTTACTACAAGCCCAGTAGGGTAAACATTCTAGAAATACCCCCTATACCCAATACAGGCATCAGGTCTCTGATTAGGGATAAAAGATACTTTGGAAAGGATCCTGGCATGCCTCTGCCAGTTGAGACCAACACATTCACTTTCACAATCTCTACTTAAGGAACCACATCACAGCTTCTTCCAAACGAGAGGGCAATATGGGCATGATGCCAAGTTCAATAATCATCTACCTGAGGAATGTGAAGTTGAAAAATTACTTCCAGAATTCCATCTCCTCATCTATAGAATAGATATCATAATTCCCACCCCTCAGGGCTGTTGAAATAATATTTCTAAGCCTAGCTTGCAACAGATGCTCAATGGGTGTCGGTTCCTTTCTTTCCACCCTTTACCCCTCTTAAGTGAACTGGGAGGTATAGACAGTAAACCTGAACTAAGACCAAAAGTGGGATATGGATGTTGAGGGAGGACAGAGAGCTAATTCCAAGATTACAGGTTTAAGAGTATAAGCAAGGCCAAGACCGGTTTGGCTCACTGGATAGAGCGTCGGCCTGCAGACTGAAAGGTCCCGGGTTCGATTCTGGTCAAGGGCATGTACCTTGGTTGTGGGCACACCTCCAGTAGGGGGTGTGCAAGAGGCAGCTAATTGATGTTTCTCTCTCATCGATGTTTCTAACTCTCTATCCCTCTCTCTTCCTCTCTGTAAAAAAATCAATAAAATATATATATTTTTAAAATAGTATAAGCAAGGATCTAACTGGGATTCTCTCACTCAACAAAAGTAATTCTGTCTTATAAATTTCTCAGTCTGAAATGAGAGAGAAGAGAAGCTAAATACCAAGCATATACGTTGCCTCAGGTTAGCGAATACCCCAGGGAAAAGCTCAGTTATGGCAAACCAATCTGGCTGACCACCTTTAGTCCTCTTTCTGAACAGCAATACCGACTAAGTAGTCTTGAGAAATTGTGAAAGTAACAACAAGTAATAGCCAAAGACTAAGGAATGTACAGATCAAAGTATATTGAGATGGTTCTCTGGGATAGTAAAGACATTTAAGGAAAGACTGAATACATACAAACACATACACTTAACTGAACTTCTTGATTTATTTATTTCTCAGAGCAGGCCACATGTTACATGCTGAAGCACTGTAAACATGGTGTGTATTACCT
This sequence comes from Vespertilio murinus, assembly GCA_963924515.1. Classification (NCBI taxonomy): domain Eukaryota; kingdom Metazoa; phylum Chordata; class Mammalia; order Chiroptera; family Vespertilionidae; genus Vespertilio; species Vespertilio murinus. The sequence continues at coordinate 14,897,666 of OZ004718.1, read as the reverse complement.
CAACAAGAAATCAAAGGTCACTAGAACTCTCTTCCAGCATTCACATTAGAGCCAAGTTAAAATATGCCTCCTAAGCTAAAAGCATAGGGATCTGCCTTATGTTTCCAAGGATCTGATTTGCATAGAAATCTGTCTAACACACAAAATCTGCCAATTTATGTAGATTTTACTGCAATTTGAATGTAATGAAATAAGATAGACACTTCCCATGGTGGCTATTGGACACGTGAAATGTGACTGGTTCAAATTGAGATGTGCTTTAAGTGTAAAATACATTTCAAATAAAGTAAAATATCTCATTGCTTTGAATTGATAATATTTTGGATATATTGGGGAAACTAAAGTATATTATTAAAATGAATTTCACCCATTTCTTTTGATTTCTCTTAATATAGCTAGAATTACATGTGTGACTTGCATTCCACTTTTGTTGGACACTGCTGCTCTTATATAACCATAAAACTGGTTCTTCATCAGAGGATTTAAAGAAATAGACACTTACTTTTCAAAATATACTTCAGTGTTATTATAAATTTGCTTATCTTAGATACAAACATAGAGCCCTCACAGTCTGCTCCCTGAAATTCTAAGGTAAAACCACACAGCAGCACCCCATAATATCTGATCAGTTATAGATTAACATTGGAATCATGCATATTTGCATTTTCAAACTAATATACTAGTACTATTAACAAATTACAAGTTGTTGAAAGTAGTCCAATTCATTTCTAGTCCATAATTCAGAGGATTTTTGCTGTTGTTTTAATTTGAGTTGGGATTTTAGTAAATATAACAGTAATTGTGCTATTTCTTAAATCAGAAACTGGCTAATAGTTTTTTCCATAAAATTAAAGCACCAAAAGTGACTCATGCTATGTTCTACTTCTTAGTCTAATCACTGTAATAGCTATCATATATATAATATATATATATGCTAATATCATATTTATGAAATAGCTATCATATATCCTATATAATAAATGGCTTATATGCAAATCAACCGAATGGCAGAACAACCGGTCGCTATGATGCACACTGACCACCAGGAGAAGCATCATTCAGCCAGAAGCCCTGAGCTGGGCTCATGGCTGGCGAGCACAGCAGGTGCAAGGAGCCTCTCCTGCCTCTGCAGCAGCACTAAGGATGTCTGACTGCTGGCTTAGGCCAGCATGGTGGGGAGTGGGCCTAAGCCATCAGTAGGACATCCCCCAAGGGCTCCCAGACTGTGAGAGTAAAGACATTTAAGGAAATGTGAGAGGGTGCAGGCAGGGTTGAAGGACCCCCAGTGCACGAATTTTGTGCATTGGGCCTCTAGTATAAAAAAGTTATATAAAAAATACATTTTTTAATAGTTATAAATTAAAGCCAAAAAGCAGGCAGCATTTTTGAGGAGGTCATGGGCAAAGAGTCAGATAGTGATTTCCTTAATGTCTGCTTAGCTACAAACCATATTTAACTAACAGGGACCACAGAGCAATCAGACCAAATGTTCTTCATAACAAGAGCATATCCCTAAGAGAGCACTAGCCAAATTGTCTAGGAAAATCACTGCCAACTGGCTTTGTGGTAATTGTTTTACTGGGAAAAAATTTAAAAGCTCTAACTTTATTTCACAATCTCAATTCTGATTTTTCAAATTACAATCTAAAGAACCTCACTTAGTTATTATTTTTTTAATTTATTCATTTGAGGGAGGGGAGGGCAGGAGGAAGAGACAGACAGACAGAGGGAAACATCAATTCGTTATTCCACTTATTTAAAATTCATTGATTGGTTCCTGCATGTGCCCTATCCTGGTAGCAAACCCTCATCCTTGGCTTATTGGGATGATGCTCTAACCATCTGAGCTACCCGGTCAGGGCCCTATTCTAACTAAAGTATTTCTTATCTATGGAATAATCCTAAACCTGAGAGTCAATAACCGCTTTCACTGAACCCCAGAACACTGAAAGTGATTTGAACAACAATTTAAGTGCCAAGTACCATTCTGGGTGCATAGGAGAGAAAACAATACCTTCCATACAGTGGCTGTCTTAGGGTATGACATAGGGCTTAATTCTCTCAAGGTGTTTGCTAACTTTAGGTTAGAAGATAGCAGATGTTAGCATATGAAGGAAAAGTGTGATACTGTTTTCTACAACTGAAGAGGCAAGAAAAAGAAAATGAAACAGTAAGTCACCAAAGATTTTCTGGACTTTTCTAAACAGGAATTTCTCAACCCCTTGGGGATATCTTTACCAACAACAAGTCATAAGACAAACAACTATTGTCTAATGGGGAACTTATTACTGTAAAGATCACTAGAAAAGTTTGTCTAAAATCACAGTTCTCATTTATAAAGTTCAATCTAAAGTAACCAAGGGCAAGTTGAGAACACAAGTCAGGACCGCTTACCAAAGGGTTTCATTACATCATTTCATAAACTTCTTTTAAAATAAGACTTGTGTTTCACATTCACGCACCAGTGAGTTTACAACAGGGGACCAGGCGGGAGGGTAGAAAGTGAGGAGAGGGAAGAAAACCATTCAGAACAGAAAGTGACCTAAAGATAATTTCTGTTTCACCTTGCAATGTATCACACGATTTTTCTTTGGGTGTTGGCTGTAGTCTATATTAGAAATGCCTAGATCTTAAATAGCGCATACTTGTATTGCCTACACTAAGCTCCTCTTTGCTGTCAGGAAAGGCTCAGTGGCTAAAGCAATCAAAGTATAAAGAAATATACCTGCATTAATTTCTAGAGAAACCAGTCCTTTTTTAGCCCAGTCTAAGTGGTTGAGCATTGACCTATAAACCAGGAGGTCACAGTTTGATTCCCGGTCAGAGCACATGCCCGGGTTGTGGGCTTGATCCCAAGTAGGGGATATGCAGGAGGCAGCCAATCAATGATTCTCTCTCATTATTGATGTTTCTATCTCTCCCTTCCTCTTTGAAATCAATAGAAATATATTTACTTTAAAATACATATATATTTTAGCCCTGGCCGAGTAGCTCAGTTGGTTACAGCATCATCCCGATACACCAAGGTTGCAGGTTGGATCCCCAGTCAGGACACATACAAGAATCATCCAATGAATGCATAAACAAGGAAAGCAACAAATCAATGTTTTTCTCTCTCAAATCAATCAATGAAAGTTTTTTTAAAAGAAGAGGAGAAAAAGTAAAAGGCAATTAATGCTAGACAAAGACACTCAATCTTTATGAAACTTTCACTGTAGGATGAAAGGTGTAATGAATGATAGGAGTCCGCATTTAAATATTAAAGCTTTAACTATTTAATCGTTGTTAACTTAACCATTCATAATTACCCTAGATGGTAAGGCTTAGAAATTTCAAATTTAAAAAACTGATAATTCAAGATAAGTATCCTTGTATAATAAACATATAATTTCATTGCTTACAAATCCCAATAGCACCTTTATAAGGTTTAAAGACTAGATGTTTGCCTTTACAATGAGTCTATATCTTAATCTAATTTTAATTTCCCAGAAAGACAAAATGTTAGCACTTGAGTGCTCAATCTGAACTATACTTATTGCAACACTCAATTACATATAACAGGATTTGTTTTAAAGTTAGAAACCAACTCTTCCTTGCAAAAATGGACACTGAGATATAAGAAAAACTGAATTAGAGTTGCCCACTAATGTGGCAAAATTGAATATATGAAAGAAGTACTCAATTCCTGGGAGCAGAGCTTGGAGGAATAAGGAAAAGGACAGTTTTCATGATACTCTGGAACACTCTAAGCCCAGAAAAGTCTATGTCCCTCATTCTTCTTACCTCACTTTAATTCTTCTAGGAAGAGTTAAAGTCTCTTGGGCCAAGCACGTTATTTTCTCCATTCCAAATCTTATCATTAGCACTACCTTTGCATAGTTATCTAGTGTATACACAAAAGCAGAGAGAATAAAAATCAGCAGACTTACAGTTAACTTTAAGAGGCAGAGACTACCAGGAATGAGAACAGCAAAAGGAAAGGAAACCTAGTGCTCTAATCCTTGAAGGACAGCCAGGGTTTTAAAAACAAAACCAAAAGAATTACCCCAAATCTAGTGCATACTCAGCTGTCTTTGGGAAAAAGTTTCTGAGAACTATGAATTACCAAGACCTCTTATTATTTCTAAGCTAATAATGGCAAGAAACTTAAAGAAACAAACTGGTGTATTTTCCATACTTCATTTGGGATAAGTACTATATTTGATCACAAATACTTCAGATTAAAGGAGCAAGAACGTAAAAAAAAACATACATGTCTCCAAATTGAAAGTAATACAGACATGCTTCATCAGTTACTAAGTGCACAGTTTATGGTTAAAGCTGCCTGAAAACTGGTCTGACTCTATACGAAAACCACAAAACAGAATTTGTGTCACACAGTCTCCCCACTCTGTGACACTTCCACTCCTCCACCCAGACACATTGCTCCAGAGCAACGGGGTATGAGGCCAAGGAAATGAGACTTCATACTGGCTGGGCCGGGGTGCAAACCCTGACTGCCATTTATCAGCTATTTGTTTGGAAAACATGACTTGATTACTGAACAGGCTTCTTCTTCGGTAAACCGGAGTATTACTCCTCTTTAAAGAATTGTTTTAAGAGTTAAACACACACACACACACACACACACACACACACTCACACACACACAACATAATGAATATACAGCACCCCTCTTATAGAGTAAGGGACTGGGTGTACCTTACTGCTATGTAGTTCCTCCCCACCGCACCCCCCATAGCATCCCTTTCATCAACATATCTTATGCTAAATGAATTTCCTCAATGCCCTGGGACACAGATTAATTTCTCAGATTAGCCAAGTTAAATGATAAAGTCACCTTTCCCTGCTAAGTAAAACACATGCATTCTAATGGGCCTTTGTACCATATCCTAAGGGAGGAAGTTAGCAATGCTCTGATTTGGTGTCTGGAAGGAGACCAGAGGAGGACAAGAGGGTTAACTGGTGCCCTTATCCCATTATCTCCACCTGGTTCACTGAGGATAGCTCCAGGTCCTAAAAAAAACTAAGGGAAATACATTAAATGCTCCAAAAGAGTGGCTCAGTTGGTTGGAGCATCGTGCCATGGTACACAGAAAAGGTGGCGGATTCTCACTCAGGGCACATACCCAGGTTGCAGGCACGAACCCCAGTAGGGGGCGTGCAGGAAACAGCTGATCAATGGTTCTCATCATTAATGTTTCTTCTATCTCTCCCTCTCCCTTTCTCTCTGAAATCAACAAAAATATATACATCTTAAAAATCACCTTGGTTTAAGAGCAATCCAAAAACTAATAATTATGACTAATATTTACATAGTACTTACTATGTGTCAGCCACTATTTTAAGCACTTGACATATATTTATTTATTTCATTCTCACACAGTCCTATTAGATGCTATTTTAATCCCCATTTTACAGAGGAGGAAACTGAGGCACAGGATTTTAAGCGAGTCACCCAAGCTCGCACCGGTAGTAGGCATGGAGTAGGAATCCTAACTCAAATACAGCAGCCTGTTTTCAAAGTCCCTGCTCTTAGCCATTATGCTACAGTGGGAGTCTTAATTGATCTTTAAGAAACTCATGAGTCAACCATGATACCAAGTCAATGTAACCTTATAGTATGTTAACAGACATATATAGTGTTACAACTAAAGGATCTATTAGTACTGCTGAAACTGGCCCATATCTAGAATGATATTCTAATTGTATTACATTTTAAGTGGCACACTGAAAAACAATTTCATACTCCTAGGGTATAAGGAGTTCAAAAATGTGAATGTTTTGCCCAATAAAAAGGCTTGAGGAACAGGAAGTGGGGTTAGCAGAGAAAAAAACTCAACCATAGAAGAGTGGCTCTTCAAATACTGGAGATCTCCACATGAAAAGGGTAAATCAGCCCTAGCCGGTTTGGCTCAGTGGATAGAGCGTTGGCCTGTGGACTCAAGAGTCCCGGATTCGATTCCGGTCAAGGGCATGTACCTTGGTTGCGGGCACATCCCCAGTAGAGGGTGTGCAGGAGGCAGTTGATCAATGTTTCTCTCTCATAGATGTTTCTCACTCTCTATCCTTCTCCCTTCCTCTCTGTAAAAATCAATTGTGTGTGTGTGTGTGTGTGTGTGTATTTTTTATTAATATATATATAAAAATCACTCCAAAACTGGAATCTGTTTCCCCATAATATCTACTCTGAATTCTGTCCTCGGAGTGACTTCCTCTGTATGTAGAGGTTCCAAACCCTGGCTGCAGATTAGAATTATAAGGGTAGATACTTTTTTAAATAAATACAGAGATTCGTGGCAACCAAACCAGATGTGAAATCAGAATTGCTGAGGGTGGGCACCAGGTTTCGACATTTAAAAGCTCAGATGATGTTAATGTGTGGCCAGACTGAGAACCTGGGAATACATGGCAGAGGTCAGAGCTCAACTCTGGATGCACATTAGAATCACCCAAGGAACTGAGAGAAGCCAGACACTGGTCCTTACACTAGCTGGACTCAATCATAATCTTCAGGGTGGGGTCCAGGCAAATGTCATGAAGCAGAACATTGCAGAGATTGCATGAGGAGACTCTGACGGGAGATGAGGTTGGAGAAGGCTCTCATGTAAGCCACATGAACAAATAGGGCAATGGTGAGGTCTGCAAAGCTTGAAGCAGACAAATGACCGTTTGCTTTACTTTCAGAAAGATCTCTTAAGATGAAAGGATCAAGGTAAGAGGTAGTGGCAGCTCAAATTTGGTAGCAGGCTCCGAAAGGTTTTCAAGCAGACGTCTTCCAGAGGCATTAATGGAGACAGCATGGGACTTGGGGGCTGTTTGAAGGGCAGAGGTGACCAGAGAAGGGAATGAGGGACAAACTCCCATGTTTCTGTTGCGTTTGGTGTTCAAACGGAGGTTAAATGCTCACCCTGAGAAATGTCACAGCAGTAATTCTGATACTGGAAGAGCAACGGGGCTGGATGGTCTCCAAAGACTCTCCAGTCTATAAATTAAGATCAGCTTCCATCCCCTCAAGACATAAGGTTACTGCAATCCAACAATAAATGCTGCAGTGTAAGGAGTAAATGATATTTAACAAAAAATAACAGAACCCAGCACACACACCCTTCCCCCAAGAAAAGGCAACAAGGAAAATATGACAGAAATCGCAGAGCCACATGCAGCTGGGTCACAAGAGCTTGGAACTGTCCCCACATGTGCTTGCCTCCTTCCAGGCCATTTTCCACAGTGTAGAGAGACATTTTCAAGACACAGACTTGATCTTGCTCCTCCCCTACTTAAAACCCCACTGATGGCCTTGCATTGTTCTTAGGTTGAGAAACAAAATATGTAATATTGTGTCAGAAAAATGTTGTGCTTAGAGCATGGATCCTGGAGCCACAGTGCCCAGACCTGAATCCTGGCTCCACCGCTTAAATGTATGTGAGAGAGTGCCAGCTTTGTGCCTCAGTTTCCTCATCTGTAAAAAGAGGAAGAAAACGGGATTTACCTCACAGGGTCATAGTTAGAATTAAAGATTAATGTACACAAAGCGCTCAGGACACAGCTGGCACACAGCATGTAAGTGTGGGTAAGTGTTGATGGCCTGGCTAGCCCTGCCTTTCTGGTGTCAGCTGGCACCAGCCCACTGGCCGAGCTCCTGGCACTCCCTCTGCTCTTCTTTCCGCTACTCAAAGATACCAAGGCCTCCCTCCACAGGCCTTCCTTCCAGCACCATCACCACTACCTAGACCCAAGCACTATGACTCCATAACTTGCACTTGTAACCGCTAGACTGGACTGACCCCACTATCCAGCAGAATGAATAAACCGCTGGTATGAATTACAACTACATTGATAAGCCAGATTCCCCCAGGCGAGGACACTGCGTCCACTAAAAAATATTCTGAGAAGCAAACCAACTCTTTCAGGTTTGCTTTTTGAAAAATTAAAAAATTACCTTGCATATTCCTTTCAATAAGAGTAACATCACAGCACACCCCCCCAGCTCAAAAATATAACTAACTTCTCACTGTCCATTACAAAATCTTTATCCCCGTCTAAGGCTCTCCAACTCCTCAGCCCACTTAGGCCAACTCCAGCTCCTTTCGCCAGCCTCAAGATGACCTCAAAAATGTCCTGTCTTCCATCAAGTCAACTTATCTCCTTCTCCACCCCCACCCTGCAGGCTCCGTTCCTTTCTCACAGACAGTCTTGCCTAAATTGCTTTTCTCCTCGGTGGCATTATATGTCCCTTCCAGCCAGTGTCAGAGGCTTTCCCTAACTCACCTCTGGTCCGATCGCCGCTTTAACTCTGAATGCCTGCAGTACTTACTAATAGTGTCATAATACGATGAATGCAGCTGAGGCTTTTTCTTGTTTTAATTCCATTTCCTCCATTTGAGAAGCTCTCTGCTGGCAACCCTCATGTGTCATTCCTGTTCATGTTTAAGACACCAAAAACCATTTCCTTTATAGTTTCCTTTACTCACATTTGCACTCACACATAAATACCACCTCCACTGCAAACGTTTCTGCTGAGCAGTCCCGATGGCCACAAGACGGGAAAGTATGGCACCCACAGACTTCTGCGGGTGGGAGTTCGTCCCTCACTCCCTTCTCTGGTCACCTCTGCCTTTCAAACAGCCCCCAAGTCCCATCTCACATACAGACTTCTGGGAAAACAGAGGAACTCTACCCTGTATGACTGGCTACCGAGAATTTGGAAGTTTCTCCAGAAGCCAAGCATCCTTCCAATGAGCTGTGAATGCCGATGGACTCACCCTCACAGGATCTGAGGCAGGCTGCCAACTTTTTAAAACAGAAAGAGAGCAGCCTTTGAGAAACAATGGTAGATTGGGCAAGCAAATGGCCATGTCATACTTTCCAGGCTTGAAGGCAACTGGAGGGAGGAGAAGGGAAAGTTGCTGGAAAAGCCTGTGGTTTGTTATCTTTGGCCAAAGCCCAACTAAGAGTCATAAGAGCAACCACTGATCTAGACTGCAATGTAAGTTATTAGTATTCTTTTAAGACAGGCAAATGAAATAAAGCAGAGAAAGGAAACAAATTTCTGAATCTCAACATCACAAACCAACAGTATCGATCAATACTTTTTGAAGAGAAGGAAGACTCTTTTCTCAAATTTATTGTGGTCACTTTCCCTATAAGAGATATTAAGGTAGTCCTGGTTGCTTAGCATGAAGCAATTTATAACTGGGGCTAAGAGTCCATACCAGCCGTGGGCAAACTACGGCCCGAGGGCCAGATCCGGCCCGTTCGGCTGTTCTATCCGGCCCGCGGAGCCAAAAGAGCAGAGAGTTCTCTTGCTCTCCCCTCCGCTCCTTCACCAGCAGCCCAAGATGAGAGTGCCAGCATGGTCAGATTGCTTTTGTTCCGGCCCTCCGGTCCAGTTTAAGAACCCATTGTGGCCCTTGAGTCAAAAAATTTGCCCACCCCTGGTCCATACCCTTGGATCCTGTGTTAGAACTTCCTTTAAAGTAACTATGGGTTGGGGGCAGAACCTCAAATTCAAAGAGCATTGTGGTGGCTAGAAAACATGGCTCACATTCATTGATTTCTGTCCCATTGAAAGAAGGGATCCTTCCCTCTTCTCCTGAACCTGGCTAAATCCATGACTGCTTCAAGCAACCGAGGATGGCCGAACTATCTACATGCAACTTCCATATCTATATGCCGCTTCCACCTGATCCTCTTGAAAGGCTCAGACTCCAGAACCCAGCCAACATCTTGTGAGAATCCCAAGGCAAAAGTGCCACATGGAGGCACTTGGTCTGCATCCCAGCTATGATCAGCCTTTGACTCGTTCCAGCCCAGGCACCATCTGTGAGAGCAGCAGCACTGAGTGCCCCCAGATGTCCAAGTCTTCCCAGCTGAAGCCCGAACACTGTGGAGCAAAGACAAGACATCCCTGCTGTGCCTCTCTAAATTCCGGCCCCAGAATCTGAGAGCATCATAAAATGGCTGCTGTTTTATGCCCTAAATTTGAGGCGGTTTATTGCATTTGGTGACTCAGACAACATTTCTACTAACATAGTCACAGAATACCGCTTTTATAGAGACTCCAATATCCATGTGAAAAGAATGTGCAGTTTCAAAGGAAAAGGTTTTGCTGTTAAAAGTATTTTAATAGTAAATTTCTGTTTCCGTCTGTGCTTTCACTTTATCCTTTCTCATGGACTCCAGAGTCCAATATCTATCTAACTGTGTACTCAATACCTCCACTTGGATGTCTAACAATCATCTCAAATTTAATGCACTCCAAATAAACCCCTTCATCAAAAACTTCTCCCAGACTAATTTCCCTCCAACCCTCTCCATTTTAGCAAATGACAATTCCATTCTTACTTGTGCTCAGGCTAAAAACCTTGAAAATAAGCCTTGACTCCAATCTCTATTCTCCTCTTGCCCATTCCCCCTTCTCCCCCCACAACAGCCAATCCATTAACAAATTCTGTTGGTTCTATCTTCAAAATATAACTAGAATTAGAGGCCCGATGCACAAAATTCAGGCAAAAGTAGGCCTTCCTGCCCCCAGCTGCCAGCACCGGCTTCCCTCTGGCACCTGGGACCCGGGCTTCCCTCGAAGCCCCGGCTTCATCTGGAAGGTCAGGTCGAAAAGTCAGGTCGTCGGAAGGAAGTCCAGTCTAATTAGCATATTATGCTTTTATTATTATAGATGTGAGCCCTTCTCACCACTTTACTGCTATAATCTTTTTGTTGTTGTTAATCCTCACCTGAGAATATTTTTTCTATTTTTTAGAGAGATTGGAAAGGGGGGTGGAAGTGGTGGGGGAGAGAGAAGGAGAGAGAGGGAAACATTGATTGGTTGCCTCCTGAATGTGCCCCTACCCTGGCCGAGGATTAAAAGTGCAATCCAGGAACATACCCTTGACTGGAAAATGAACCCAAGACCCTTTGGTGGTCGCACCAACACTCTAACCACTTGGCAACATTGGTCACAGCTCCATTAATACAATCTTAGTCCAAGTCACCATTATCTCTTTCCTTGGATTACTGCCTTCAACTTCCAACTGGTTTTGATGCTCTTACCTTTGTTCCTCTTCAGCAATCATGTCAAACTTGTGGCCTGTGGGCCACATGTCTCATTTATTTGGCCCGTGTTAGCCTTTGAGTTTGGCATGCTTGCTCTACAGTCTATTCTCCACATTATAAATCTTTTCAAAATATAAGTCAGATCAAAGTTCAATTCCTGGTCACGGCACATGCCCGAGTTGCAGGCTCGATCCCCAGTAGGACGCGTGCAGAAGGCGGTCAATCAATGATTCTCTCTCATCATAGATGTTTCTCTCTCTCCCTTCCTCTCTGAAACCAATAAAAATATCGTAAAAAATATATGGCTCGGTTCATAAAGCTAGACTGTTATATAGTAAAGTTGTTTCTCCTTAAATTACAATAATGAGACTTTAGCACCCTGCTATCATCTAAAAGAGGACATTTCATGACATGTGCCCCTGGGTAGTTATTTGAGAATTAAGAAGTTATAACACAACTAAATATTGACATGTAAACATTGAAATGAGGCATCTTATAAAACAAAATCACTTGGATGAATAAGTTTATTTTGAGATAATCCCAAAGTGAAAGGTCTAAGACCCAACCTAAAGTCAATAGCAAATCTCTTAATAATTTCATATATGTCTAAATCTACAGGAGGTATGACAATACTAAGAGAGGAAAGGGTAACCAGTCGAACTAGAGGGAACGGTGTGTGCAAAAATAAGAGTGCTCAAGAGAACATAACATAGATCTGGTGGTTAAACATGACCCAACATCTATTAAAGTGACAGTAAAGCAGAGGCAAAGTACAAACCCACAAGGACAAAGAATGGAAAATGAGACAACAGTGAACAAAAGATGCCAAAAGAGCTACATACATAAGCTCCCAGAACCCACAGAGAAGCCAGGCCCCTCCCAAACCCACAGAGAAGCCCAACACATAGCAAATGCAACAAGCACATAAGACCACTCAACTGTAACAACTAAGAACTATGCTTGCTTTTTTTTTTTTTTTTTTAGAGAGAGAGAGAGAGAGAGAGAGAGAGAAACCCATTTGTTGCCTCCCATGAGCCTGACCGGGGATCCAACCAGCAACCTAGATATGTGCCAATCAGGAATCAAACCTGCAACCTTTTGGTGTACTAGACAATGGTTTTGGCAGTGAACAATATTTAGTTGAAATAAAATGTGTGATTAGTGGTTTAACAAAAGTGGCTTAAAATTATGATTATATTGTAAGGTATATGGGAAGGAATAGTGGTGATTAAAAAAAATAAATCTTGCCGAAACTGGTTTGGCTCAGTGGATAGAGCGTCAGCCTGCGGACTGAAAGGTCCCAGGTTCCATTTCGGTTAAGGGCATGTACCTTGGTTGCGGGCACATCCCCGGTAGGGGGTGTGCAAGAGGTAGCTGATCGATGTCTCTCTCTCATCAATGTTTCTAACTCTCTATCCCTCTCTCCTTCCTCTCTGTATATTTAAATAAATAAATAAATAAATAATTTGTATGCATTACCTGGGTAAAAATTAAAATTATATTTTAAAGTGAAAATATAACATGATATTACCTTTTTTTTAGTACCAAAATTAAATTTAAAAAAATAGGTAACATCATCTTATATTCTCAGAAGGAATCTACTTACTTGATATTGGCTCATTTACTTATTAAAAAACAAACAGGGTATACAGAGTGGTGAACGGAACAGATAGGTCTCGGCCCTCCTAGAGATGGAGGAATACAGATAAGTAAATAAGGAAGATAATTAACACTGGTGATAAAAGCAGTAAAGATGATTGGATAGTGAGTGACTGAGGTCAGTCAAGTTGACCTCAGTGATGGATCTAAGAGGAAGTAACTATTTGTTCTTGGAAAACAGACCTTTTTATGTTAAAATCTCAGCTTAGAATTTCAACTTAGCAGTTCCAACTCCTTACTAAGACCAAGACCACGTACCCTCCCTGAGTGGCTGGTTAACTAGAAATCCTTAGTAATAGAGCTAGGTAAGTCCTGTACTTCCCCCCTTCTCCCCCAATCACCTGTTTCCCCCACCCCCACTCCCTCATCCTCCATCCCCTATTATAAGTTGGCTTCCTATCCCCTTTTTTGGTGAGGTTCCATTTGATTTTTGCCTCTAAAGAGTTCCCTAATTTTTTTTAAGAATTCAGTTTACCCAACATTTTTTGGTGTTTTGTACAGGAGGGTTTTTATGGTATCTAGTCTACCAGAGTGGGAACAGAAATCAGGATGTGACACAGGAATTTAAGAAAACTTTAGAGGCAGAACCAACAGGACTTGCTGATAACTTGAAGAGAAGCAGAGGTTATGAGAGAACAAGGAAATTAAGGATATTCCTAGACTGTTTACTTGCACAATGGAGTGATGTCATTTGCTTAGATGAGGAAAGTTGGGGGGAACGGCACAAGCTTGTTGTGAGAAAGTAGGAGTTATGTTTTGGACAAGATACATGAAACAACTACAGCCTGTCCAAGCGGGAATGTCAAGTAAGCAGCAGGATACAGGATTGGGAGCCACTGGAGTTGGAGGCACACCTTTAATAGTCATCAGGATGCAGATGATGGTTAAAACCCAAGTAACAAGTAAATGTAGGGAGGACAATTGAAAAAGAGAAGAAAAAGGAGGTCCATACAGAGGCCCAAGGCACTTCAACACTAGTAGGTAGAGAATGAATCAGAAAAGGTCCCATAGAAAGACCAATAAGATTGAAGAAAAACCCGGAGTCAGAGAAGGTGAAAGAGTAGTGTCTTGCCTGGTCGCAATGGTTCAGTGGTTGAGTGTTGCCCTATGAACCAGGAAGTCACGGTTCGATTCCTAGTCAGGGCACATGCTTAGGTTGTGGGCTTGATCTCCAATTTGGGTCATGCAGGAGACAGCGGATCAATGATTTTATCACTGCATCACTGATGCTTCCTTCTCTTTCTCTCTCTCTCTCTCTCTCTCTCTCTCTCTCTCTCTCTCCCCACTTTGAAATAAATATATATAAAGAATAGAGTGTCTTAAGACAAAAAGAGGTGTTCAACTCTGTCCAATACCACCAAAAGGGTGAATAAAATGGCGAGAGAGTAGTAGCACTATTTAATTTGGTAATGTAGAGATCACTGGTGCCATGCCTTTCAATTAGGCTAATGTTTCTGAACCCCAAGATACAGCCACCAAGAAGCCCACATCCCAGGATTCATTGTCTTAAAGGCTCTCAGGACCTCCTGGAAGACTATTTTCTCACTTTTGTCTCTTAATATGACCCCAAAAAAGTGATTTAAAAGGGCTCGAGAATGACCTCTAGAAAGATTTATAAATTTTCAATATTTCTCCAATCTCCCAAACTAGGCTCAGTAATGTTCAGGGCTTAAGGAGGAATTAATATACCCTCCAACACATTATATGAAAGGGTAGAGAGATTAAACATAAAAACCAGTATCTAAGTCTATACACTATGGACTATACCCTCTGGCCAGCCCTATCTAGACCCAGGAGAATTTGAGGATTAAATTTAGGGGGAGAAAAGGTATGTACTTCATTTCCTTGTCCCTAGTAAACTAACCACAAGTATCCCAACGTTTGTTTTTGCATGAGCTTGAATTCTAGTTTTTTAAAGTTTTAAAGAAGAAAATTTTTAATTTATCTGAAATATACAAAAAAATCCTTAAAACTCACAAAAATAAGAAAACAAACAATCCAACTTAAAAAATAATCTGAACAGAAGATACAGAGATGACAAAAAAAAAAAGAGCATTTGAAAAGATGCTTGACATCACATACCACCAGGAAATTGCAAATTAAATAATGAGATACCACTAAACACCTATTAATTAGAAGGTCCAAATCCAAAATACTGACAACACCAAATGCTGGGGAGGATGTGGAACAACAGAAATTCCATTCATTTCTGGTGAGGATGCAAAAGGGTACAGCCATTTTGGAAGAGTCTGGCAGTCTTACAAAACTAAGCACATTCTTAACATACAATCTGACAATCATTCTCCTTGGTATTTACCCAAATGAGTTGAAAGTTTATGTCTACACAAAAACCTGCACATGAATATTTATAGCAGCTTTAATTATAACAGCAAAAACTTGGAAGCAATAAGGATGTCCTTCAATAGGTGAATATATAAACAAATTGTGGTATACATAGACAATGGAATATTAATAAGGCAATAAGAAGAAATGAGCTATCAAGCCAAGAAAGGACATGGAAGAATCTAAGTGAACGTTGGTAAGTGAAAGAAGGCAATCTGAAATGGCTGCATACTATATAATTCCAACTATATGATATTCTGAAAAAGATAAAACTATAGAGACAGTAAAAAAGATCAGTGGTTGGTAGTGTGGGGCGTGCAGGGAGCAGCCAATCAATGATTCTCATCATTGATGTTTCTCTCTCTCCCTCTACCTTCTTCTCTGAAATCAATAAAAATATACTTAAAAAAATAAATGAAAGCTAACATTATAAAGACATACCTAAATAGAACAACACTACTTGTATAATTTAAAAACAATTGTTAAATTGTCTTTATAAAGTAATCCCAGCAGTCAGAAAACATCTGTCTTAAGTTCATAGGTATTATATCAAAAAACCAGACAACAGGCTGGGTGGCCCCACTGGCTGGACCATCATCCTATGCACCACAAGACTGCAAGTTGGGTTCCTGGTCAAGGCACAAACCTAAGTTGAAGATTCAATCCCTGGTTGGGGCACAAACGGGAGGCAACCAACCAATCGGTGTTACTCTCTCACATCCATCTCCCACCCCCTTTATATACCGGTATCTCTCTCAAATCAATAAACATATCCTCAAGTGAGGATTTTTTTTAAAAAAGGATTCATCCTCAAGAAATGAGGCATAATGAAATTAATATTTTTTACTGTTTCATCATGGACATTATGGGAAATCCATTGTTTGTTTGTTTTTTACAATGACTACAAGTATAAGTGCAAAGGCCACTAAGTAAAAAACACAAAAAAAAATATTATAAAAGTTTTTACATCAAAGAACCCCCTTAAAGAATCTCAGGAACCCCCAGGGTCTGCTGGACAGTACTCAGAATTGCTGCTACAGACAACTCAAACAAAAGCATCAGTGAGCAACCCATCCATGGGAACAATTCAAAACACCAAAAACAACCCCTGCCCCACTTGCCAAAGGAGCAATGGCGCTTAAATGAAACAGGTTGCTGTGTTTTAGGAGTGCTACGGTTTAGACTTCTCCCCAAAATTAAGGGGGGGGAAATGTGCACTGTTAACTGAAAAGCTACATTTCTAAACAGTATGTATATTATAATTAAAACATTACAAGTATACTATATGCATAGATTTATTTGTATGTACCTCAACACAAACATAAGGATATTTACAACACTGACTTCTGTCTTTAGATTTTACAAACAATCTACGCCTACGATTAGGAGATTAATTAAATGAATAATAGCATCCATAGCTTAAAATACTACTACACAGCGAAAACCGGTTTGGCTCAGTGGATAGAACGTCAGCCTGAGGACTGAAAGGTCCCGGGTTCGATTCCGGTCAAGGGCATGTACCTTGGTTGCAGGCACGTCCCCAGTAGGGGTGTGCAGGAGGTAGCTGATCGATGATTCTCTCTCATTGATGTTTCTAACTCTCTATCTCTCTCCCTTCCTCTCTGTAAAAAAATCAATGAAATATATATTTTTTTAAAATACTACTACACAGACCTTAAAAATATGAGGCAGATATAAACATATTCACATTGAGTGTTTCCAAAGGTAAAGTGACAAGAGCAAGATAAAGAGTTATTGTGTATAATTCACCCCTACCGGTGGAAGAAAAAAAAGTGAAAATATGTTTGCATGGGTACACATAAATCATTCTGCAAAGGCAGGTGAGAAATAGGTAACTAACAGTCCCTGAGGAAGAGACACTTTCCACTTACTACATACCTTTTTGTACTGATTAACTGAAATCTGTTTTCCAAAAATATCACTTACAATAAGGAAAACTGGAGTCTGGAACTGAAAAAAAAAACTAATACATTTTTGCTGCAAGCCTATGGTTAAGACTCACATTCCTTCTTCTAGGACAAGGGAAGCTATTTAACCCAGAGCTGGTAGGGATCTTCTCTGTCCCCCACCTCCAATCTCGTTCTCCATTATTTGGAAAATATTCTCAGTGAGCATAAAAGAATGGTAATCTCAGTGTAAAGCTTAGGGTAAACTGAGGTAGAAGTCTATGGAATCACATAGCTGTATATAAGGCACTTCTGACCCTGGACACCTCAGATATTTCTGCAGAAACAGAACTTTTTCTTCTCTTTTCTTTTTTTAAAAAAATATTTTTTATTGATTTTTTTACAGAGAGGAAGAGAGAGGGATAGAGAGTTAGAAATATCGATGAGAGAGAAGCATCGATCAGCTGCCTCTTGCACACTCCCCACTGGGGACGTGCCTGCACCGCAACCAAGGTACATGCCCTTGACCGGAATCCAACCGGGGACCTTTCAGTCTGAAGGCCGATGCTCTATCCACTGAGCCAAACCGGTTTCGGCAGAACTTTTTTCTTTTTTAATGAATAAACTTTACTTTTAAAAGCAGTTTGAGATTCAAAGCAAAATTAAGTGGAAAGTACAGAGAGTTCCCATAAACCCTTGTTCCTCAAGAGGCACAACCTCGCCCACAACAGACATATGGAACTGCAGTGGTGCTCGGGAGAAACAGGAAACCTGGATAGTCCCAGGATTCTTCAACATAGTAATCAGGACCCTAAAGTGTCCCCCGTGCTTATTCCCACGTACATCCCACTCTTGTTTATGCACTCTAATTCAGAGAGACAATAACACATGGAATAAAGAATATTGACATTTAGCTTCAGAATGCTTCAATTATTCCACCTGCCCCTATGAATTAGACAGTTACCATCCTAATTACGTTTTAGTTTGGTTAATGTTTCAATAAATTTGCTTTCCCTAAACATATTGATTTTTTTTAAAAGGCCCAAATACAAAACGGATTTGTCAGGCAGTCAGTCTGAGATTAAATATTTATTATGTCTAAACCACAAGTAGAAAAAAGTTTCAAAGGCCGACTATTTTAATGCTAACTCAATGCAATATTGCACTTGGGTTTCTAGGAGAGGTAATTACACAGCTAACATCTCGGCTTTGAGGTTTTGAGGATTACATTTGGGTGGGCTGAAGTGGAAGAGTAGGGAAGAACAAAGTAAAAGTCTAATGCTTTCAGATTCTGTCAGAAAAAAGTGCTTGCTAAACAGCAAAACAAAATTAACATTAGGAGAAAATGTGAAGAACATGCACTTCAGGAAGCTTCTACCTAAGCAGGTGCTCAAATTCAGGCTCAAATCCTCTCATTCTTGTAACAAAAATGATAGGTCAGGACGCCGCAAACTAATAAATTCAATCAACAGGGTGGGAAAGCAGGTGGTTAATACCAGACAAGGTAGGGTTTTCCTAAATTGGGTTTGCCTTCGATAATCTAAATCAGTTTTCAGAAATAGCTTCTACAAAAACTACCCAAACATCCCCCTAATAATTTGTACTCCTCCTCCACAATGGGGAAGCCATTTATTTACCAGAAGGTTTACTTTCTCTTTCAAGCTCTGCTGGCTTCCTCCTGCGCATGCGCAGCCAGGAAACAACTGGAAGGCCTTTCCTTCTGGTCTTCTCCGATCCAAAACCGGAGCCTCCGCTGGTGTGTGAGAACCTGTTTTGCAGAGAAGCTGAGTGCTGCTTCTCCACCGCAAGGCAATTTTAAATACAAACTCATTTGCAAATAAAATTTACAGGCCAGGCAAACAGCTCTACTCGTCCAATGAAAACACACACAAAGATAAGGAACAAATCACCTCCCGGCCTCTTACTTCACCTCGCCCCAAACTGAACGCTGTCCTTGCCTGACTCCTCTGCCCCTCAAACTTTCAATATCATCTGCACTTTTTGCGTCACAAAGAACTCCAGGGGACTGTGCAAATTTCGAAGTGATAACAAACGTATTGAATATTGCTTAACATAAATGGGACTCAATCACAGCTTTTGGAAGAGACAGAGAGATTCCCACGGGGACATTGGTATAGACAGGAATTTTCATTTTGCCTTGCCTATTTCTTTTACGTGATGGCCTCTGTCTCCTCCAGCTCAAGTCCCTCTTCACTTCATTTTTCCCTGTTAGGTTAGAATCCCCCAATGACTCCTTCTTTCCTTTATTTTGGGTGATTAATGGCTACCATGAATCATAACTTCCCTGACTTTAGTTAGATAGATGTGCAGTTTTTAATAATATTAATTATTAGCACTCAAATGTTAGCTACCTGCCAGGCGTTGAGCAAAGTAGTCCATATACAGTATCTTGCTTAATCTTCACAACTCCCCCTCCCGTTGGACCATTTTGGATAAACTGAAACCCAGAGAAGTTAAAACAACTGGCCCCAAGGTTCAGGAGGTGGTGGATTCGGACCATTCTTTTACCTTTGGCAACTGTGGACCATGAAACCCTCAAACACACCGCCCAAGCATTTCAACACCATAATAATGCTATGTTAGGAAAGCTCAGAATATAAGTTCCTCATCCAATGTAGTGAAAAAGTCAAAGGTCAGGTAAAAGTTCACTGATTAGAAATGTCGTTTACTCTAATGGATGGAGGGAGCAGGAAGGAAAACCAGATAATCCAAACCTCATTTTATCTTGGAGTGGGGCAGATTTGCCTTCCTTATTATTCTTGTATTAGACTGTGAAAAAGGAATTTGGAATAAATATGTCCAAGATAAACTGATAAGTGAGAAAAGCTGCAAGAAGTCTGGAGAAATATACACCAAACTATTAACCTATTATATAGAAAAAAAAAAAATAATACGTATTTTTACAAATTTAAATGTTACAATAGCATGTATTACTTTTTTTTTTACTTCTTTATTGAATTTATTGGGATGACATTAGTTTATAAAATTATATAAGTTTCAAGTGTACAATTCTATAATACATTATCTGTTTATTATTGTGTTCACCACCCAAAGTCAAGTCTCCTTCAGTCACCATTTACCTGCCTTTACCCTTTTCTACCTGTCCCCAATCCCCATTTCCTCTGATAATAACCAAGCATGTATTACTGCTATAAAGAGGAAAAACAACTTATTTTAATGACATTTGAACCCAATTATTAATAGAATAGAAAGGATAAGAGCTGTAGCTCTGTAGCTTCCTTTATCCTCCGTTTAGTTCTCCTAAATTAAGAACTTCCACTTAGCGCTCCCTGAATGCACTATGCTGTTTTAAGCCTCTTACTCCTATTCCTTCGGCCTTTACCGAAGAACTTTCCACAACTGCTTACCACTAAGCTCTGAAGGAAGTTCCTATTCATCCTACAAAACCCTATTCAGGAGTTCCACCTGATAAAGTCTTTTCTCACCTGTGAAGATAATCAACCTCTTCAACTAGACATTTAATAAGAACTTAGACTTATGGAGTTCTTACTGTGCGCCAGGCACTATGCTAAACATTTTACCCATTTTATTTCACTGAATCTATAGAAAGTGGCAGATCCAGGATCCAATCCCTGATCTGTTTGACTGCAGAGTTTGAACCTTAAACCACTATTCTGTCACCTATTTTGCTTGAAGTCCATGCTAACACAGCACACCCTCTGTCCCCACAATAGTGCCCCCAGTTCCATGAAAATAATGTTTCATTATCTTTGGATCCTGCCTAGTACAGTAACTGGCTCCCAATATCCCATATAATCCTACATAATAAAGAGCTAATATGCTAATTAGACCCAACAGCAGAATGACTGTCTGGATGACCTTCCGGAGGAACCCAGGGCTATGAAGGCTGAGGCAGCTGGGACTGTGAGGGCCGAGCCCCTTGCACGAATTCTGTGCATTGGGCCTCTAGTGTCATATGTTTGCCTATCTGAACTAAGAGTTGTGATAATCCTAACATGGTAAATGAGGACTGACCATAATAGAAATTCATTCTTCCATATGCTATTCCCTTTAAAAACTGAAGACATTCCAAACAATTTACAACCAAAGTACTATCTGGCCATCCTGATTAAAGTGCACCATAGTAAGCAAGCCAGGGGTCCTAGCAACAAATATGTAACCACATTAATTTTTTCACCATAACCAACAAAGGCTGAAACAGCCCACAATGCCATCCTGTTGGACCTCACCAAGGCGGCTGCAGGTTACCAGAGTTCTTCAGGATTTGGGGATGCCCTTCAAGTGTTCTTTGGTCATTTTTATGAATGACCCAAAAGTTATAATAACTTTAAAATTTTAAAAATATGGAAGACATAAAAAGTGAGTAGTCAATTTGTAGCCAATTACAAATCCTAAAAAAGAACATATCTGAACTTAACCCACACAAATCTGATAAATCAGTTGGTGTTTCTTTGGGTGCTAGCCCAGTTTATAAGGTTAATCTCAATGACAACTCCACTAGGGCAGAGACTATGTATTGATATACTTTATAAAAATTAACCAACACCGGCCACATGCTGACACATAGTAGGCACTCCATAAACACCAGTACTTGGCCTCACACATTGTTAAAAGCTTCCCCTACAAAAGGATTGTACTGAAATCCCTTGGTCTTATAGTCAAGACATCATATAAGTAGGCACTCCTTCTCCCCTACTTACCTGCCTAATCTACCAGGATTTTGTGCTATATCACCATAACTCCTCACCCAAAATTCTTTATACCTATCAAATTCCAACCATTATTTGGGACCCAGATCAGATCTATCCTTTGGCAAGAAGTATTCCTACACAACTCCATGCCTTGTGACCTCTCCTTCTTCTAAAGACCTGTAGTACTTACTACAGCACTGACAGTAGAACTTTCCACAATAATGGAAATGTTCTTTATCTGTGCTATCTATAATAATAAAAGGGTAATATGCTAATTACACCAGACATCCTTCCGGATGGAGCCGGGGCCAGGGCCAGCAGCGGGGAGAAGGAAGGCCTACTCTTGCATGAATTTTCGTGCATTGGGCCTCTAGTATATTATATAAAATAGCTAATTTGCCGAAACCGGTTTGGCTCAGTGGTAGAGCGTAGGTCTGCGGACTGAAAGGTCCCAGGTTTGATTCCAGTCAAGGGCATGTACATTGGTTGCGGGCACATCCCCGGTAGGGGGTGTGCAGGAGGTGGCTGGTTGATATTTCTCTCTCATCGACGTTTCTAGCTCTCTATCTCTCTCCCTTCTTCTCTGTAAAATATCAATAAAATATATTTTTCTAAAAAATAAATAAAATAAAATAGCTAATTTATTGAATATCAGACAATGTCCCACCATCTCTTTGAAGACATGCTGCATTGTATGGGTAAAGCATTTTTCAAGTTGCCTCAGTAAACTGCAAGTCCTATAAACAAGTCATCTCATTCTTCACAGCAACTTTCACGAAGTTGCAGACAGTAAATATTTGTTCATTTGTACACCACCTCTGAGGAAACCATAAGGTAAAAACGGTGCTGACCTCTGTGTCTGAAATGAGGGTCACTATCTCTGCCCCATCTCACATCTGAATGTCAAGACATGCAGAGCCAGGAGGAGAAAGGAACTCTCTGGAAACACAAATGGCCACGGACCCAGCCACAGGCCGAAGTGACATTTAGGTCACAACTGTCCTTCACCTGCAAGCTCGCCTACACAAATCTCTCTTTCCATTAGGAAACAGCTAAATTCTGATGATACATTATGCCAACTACAAAGTTGATTACTTCCCACGTTAGAGCAGTTCGAAAAATGGCCTAAGCAAAGTCCACTTGCACTTTTTTCTCCTATTTATTATCTACCTCCCATGGAGTCTTAGAGCCTAGGGGAGTATTTCACTATCCATGTGTCAGTTAGAATTTCGCTGAGAGTTTTCCCAAGAGGGTTTGCACTCGCTCTAAAATAAGACCAAATACTTAAGCACGGATAGTCGAAAGAACACAAAATATACAGAAGTGTGAGTGCCACCGCTATGGCGCTCTGCTGCCATAGGCAAGTGTCTTGTTCCTTTGGCCTCAGTCTCCTAGCCTACAAAACAGGATGTGAACTATCTATCCCTTTCGGGTCAAGCCAGAACTGTGGATATTTCTAAATGGTTATTCTTTCCAACAGGAGTACATACAAAAATAAAATATTCATAAACTTGCTAGTGGTTTGTTTGTTTGTTTTTTGTTTTTGTTTTTTGTGATGGATGTGCTAACAAATATAGAGACCAAGATCAACCCTCCAACATCTACAACAATTTTTTTTTTTTGTATTGCTGCCTTCCTTCCCCCATCCCACTATGAAAATGTCCGGGCATAAATTCTGCCAGTACTCCCCGCCTGGCACATGCAATAAAGAAATAAATGTGTTGACTCAAGGAACACAGATATATTTAACATATAATAAAATAGAAAACTGGCTGAATCAGGTTATAACTGCCTAAAGCCACATGTAAGAGATTGAGATGATTTACTATTCTGATTTATTCAAAACAGTGCTTTATCGGCACAGCTAACCAAAGTCACAACCCATACACGGAACAAATATAAAACCAGCAGATGCACAGATGCACATTATACACGTTTTTGTATAAGGAAAAGGGTGTCAGCCCTATAACACCCACTTGATGTAACAGAGGGATGTCTACTACACATGGAAAAAAAAGCAATTTGGGTGGCAGTTTGGATTTTGCACCCAAGCACAGGTAAAGTTTGCACACATGGCTTCCCCAAGGCCAGCCAGTCTTTGTTTCCCTCTCCTCTGCATTTACCCAAGATCTTGGCTCTGAGACAAAATAAACTCCTCCTCTCGATTGGTTCATGCTGCCCTATGCAATTAAGCAACACCACAATCCAGTAAACGCTGGGGCTCATTTATCTATCTTCTGGCCGAGTTTACCAGGTGTTTATAACAGAACAATGACTCGGAGAAAAGAGGTTTATTTCTCTCCAGGGCTGGCTTGATCGGGGTGGGGGTGGGGGGACCGAAGGGGGGGGCCGGAGAGAGTGGTATTTCGTTGTTGTTGTTTTGAAGGGGTTCGGAGAGAACCCCGGCTTCACTTAGAAAAAGACCGGAGGGAATGTAGAAACAGTGTGTGTGAGCTGTCAATTTCCCTACAGGAAACTCGATTCTTATGCAACAATCCTACCCACAGCCAATGAGCCCAGGAGACCGTAGGAGGAAGACACCTCGTTCTAACCTCCAGAGGGGCACAGCTGGCTCCTAAGGTGACCGAAACCAGGGCAAGGCCGAGGGGGAGGGGGGGCTCTTTCCAACACCACCCACCTCTCCGCGACCTCCGCCGGCTGGACAGTCAGTCGCTCCTACGGCCGGCACGTCCCCGAGTCCCGGGGAGCAGGAAGTGGGGGGGGGGGACTGTCCCTCACTCCTGCCGCCCCCACCCGAGCGCTCACGCCCCGCGATCCTCCCCCCCGAGCCCGCTCTCTCTTCCTCGCCGCCTTCCCTTCCTCCGAAGAAGGAAACTTCCCCTCGGAGGCCCGCTCCTGTCAACCCGGCGGGGTCCCCCCAGAGCGACCCTCCAGACCGCCTCTATCTGAAGTTTCCTTCCACAACTCCCCCCCCCCAGCCAACCCAAAGCCTCCATCCCCTCCGGCACCCACCCCGCCGCCCCCGGCCCTCAGGCCCCGGAGCCGCGCGGGGGGCGCGACCCCACCCTTCACACCCTTCACCTGTTTCCCGGGCTGAGGCCCGACAGGCCGGGGTGCGCTTGCGCCGGGGTCCGGGCCGCGGGCTCCCTCGGGCCGCCGGGTCTCTCCCAGCAGACGCGGAAGGAGAGGGAGAGCCGAGCCAGGGGTTACTCGTCAAGGATTCGGTTCGGGCTCAGTGCCTCCGCGGCGAGGACGGAACCCCAGGCTCTCCCTCCCAGTCTACGCCGCCGCCGCCGCCGCCGCCGCCGCCGCAGCTCCGGAAACCTCTGAATTACAGCCCCTCCAGCCAATCCCCGCCCAGCCCCGGCCGGACCGGGACACGCCGTCCTGCATAATTCATGAGACGGCCAGTTTTCTCCTCCACTGGAGCGCGTCCGGCACGCCCACCGGCCAATGAGAAGAGCCTTGTGGGGAAAGGGGCGGGGCCAGCGCGAGGCTGGGAACGCCCCGTGCCGGCTGTTCCGGAGGCTCAGGCCTCCTCCCTCCGCGCCAGCAGGGGAATTGCCGAGGTCTCCGGCCCAGGAGCCCGGAGGGAGGGAGGGGAGATGGCTGGAATGGCCTGCTAAAAACTCAGCTGAGTTCCTGGCAGTGCGTGACGTCAAGACACTTTAAATGCCCCTGATGCGGCTCTCTTTCGCCCGCTCTCCCTTTTTCCGGTTCTTAATACCACGTGGCGGCCAGGGTGGGAGCCGCTTACCCACGTGGGAGTCAGCCGGTTAGTCCCCCAAGTATCTCGCCAGATCCCCCCCAATTGGGTTTCTGGAGACAGCAAAAAGAACATGGGTGACTCCTGCCTGCTCTGAACCCCAGTTTTCTGCGTGAGCTGAGACACACACACACCCGGAAATATGACGTGGAAATAGAGTAATTACTAGAGTGCGTGGGGAGAGAGGAGTGGATTTAACCCTGTTCTCTGTTTCCTCGCTTGAAGTATCAAATGTCAACTGCTCGCACACTGGCCAGTTCACGAGAATGCAGAAGGCGGTATATATATAAAATGACACACATACACATGTTTATGCTTCTGACTTGAAATACTTGAAATCGCCTGTCTTTTTTGGTTTTTTTCCTGGTTAACTTAAATCGCAAGTTTTATTGCATTGAATGAAGCCAGGAGGAGTTCATAGGAAATATAGACTTTTACCTTACATAATGGAGGATGTCCTTTGCATAATGGAATGACTTATGTGTGAGTGTATGCCCGTGCTGATATTATCAGGGCATGTTTTTTTAATAGTAGCTATTAGTGTTTGTGTTTGTTGTGTTTTAGTAAAGGGGTATAAAGATGAAGTCTTAAACCACCCAGATAACTACTGGTGACTTTTTTTTAAATGAAATTAATATATGCTGTGATTAGAAAATTCAAACAGTTCAGAAAAGTTGAAAATTAAACATGAAAATCTCCCCCCTCCACCCACCAGTTCTTCTCCCCAAGGATGTGTTTCCTTTTTGTGGGGTTTGTTGTTGTTGTTGTTAATCCTCAACCAAGGGTATTTTTTTCCACTGTTTTTTAGAGGGAGGGAGGGAAAGAAGAAGGGAGGGAGGGAGACAGAGAGACAAAGAGAGAAAAACATCTATATAAGAGAGACACATCGATTGGTTGCCTCCTCATGCAGGGGATCCAACCTGCAATGCAGGTACTGCCCTTGACAGGAGATCCTTCAGTTCTCAGGCCTACACTCTATCCACTGAGCCACACCGACCAGGGCAAGGATAGCTATTATTAATTCTGGTGAGGAAATCAATGACTCTTAATCTTTGGGGGAGAGAGGACACTGAACTTTGCTGGAGACTATGGATTCTAGCCCTAGAAATGCATAGCACAAGCTTTTATTCATAAACTAGAGACCTGGTGCACCAGATTCGTGCACTGGGGGAGGTGTGTGTGTCCCTCAGCTGGCCTGTGCAAGGCAGTCCAGGACCCTTTGGGGGATCTCCAACTGCCAGCTTAGGCCCACTGCCGCAGAGACAGGAGAGGCCCCCACCACCAATGCTGCACTTGCCAGCCATAAGCCCAGCTACTGGCTGAGCAGCGCTCCCCCTGTGGGAGTGCACTGACCATCAGGGGCCAGCTCCTGTGTTGAGCATCTGCCCCCCTGGTGGTCAGTGCATGTCATAGTGACCGGTCCTTCTGTCATTGGGTCACTTTGCATATTAGGCTTTTATTATATAGGATTGTCATGGTTCCCCAGATACCTGAAGCTCAGCTAAAGACTTCAGATATGAACCATTGGACCATCTTATTTATATCCAAGTGAGAGGTGACACAGGATAGGGCAAATGGTAGGCTCACTGGTGATAGAATTGAGTTTCCCATTATATATCTGTAGTGTGTGTGTGTGTGTGTGTGTGTGTGTGTTGATTGCTGTGTCTATCTTTATTTTCACCCAGAACAGATATTCCCCACCTTCCACCTTACAAAAACTCTACTTTAGCCGTGCTAGCCCAGGCAATTGACTGCTTCTTTAATAACATGGGGTCTAATATTTGTTTAGTTATTTAATGCTTAAAAAGCACTTACAGCCGAAACCGGTTTGGCTCAGTGGATAGAGCGTCGGTCTACGGACTGAAAGGTCCCGGGTTCGATTCCAGTCAAGGGCATGTACCTTGGTTGTGGGCACATCCCCAGTGGGGGGGTGTGCAGGAGGCAGCTGATCGATGATTCCCTCTCATCGATGTTTCTAACTCTCTATCCCTCTCTCTTCCTCTCTGTAAAAAAATCAATAAAATATATATTTTTTTAAAAAGCACTTACACATACATTACTTCTTTTCTTTCTCACCACAATTATGTGTAACAGATAGGGAAGATCTTTTTTAATATATATATATTTTATTGATTTTTCACAGAGAGGAAGAGAGAGGGATAGAGAGTTAGAAACATCAATGAGAGAGAAACATCGATCAGCTGCCTCCTGCACACCCGCCACTGGGGATGTACCCACAACCAAGGTACATGCCCTTGACTGAAATCAAACCTGGGACCTTTCAGTCTGCAGGCCGACACTCTATCCACTGAGCCAAACCAGTTTTGGCAGATCATATTTTTTATGGCTAGGAAACTAAAGCCAAAATAGTATGACAATCTCAGATCATGGATATATTCAGAAGTATACCAGCTGGGTTCAGGGCCAGGTTTGTGGGGGTTTCTTTTCTTTTCTTTCTTTCTTTTTTTTTTTTTTTTTTTTTGTGTGTGTGTGTGTGTGTGTGTGTATCTGTGTGTATGTGTGTGTGTTTGGTTTTTTGGGGTTTTTTTTGGGGGGGAGGAGTTGCTGTTATTGATTTCTGGGAGGAAGGGAGAGGGAGAAGGAGATAGAAACATCAATGATTAGAGAGAATCATTGATCAGCTGCCTCCTGCACGCTCCACACTAAGTAAGGATCTAGCCTGCAACCCAGGCATGTGGCCTGACAGGGAGTCAAACCATAACCTCCTGGTTCATAGGTCAATGCTCAACCACTGAGCCACATCAGCTGGGCAGGGGCCAGGTTTTTGAACTCCACATCCCATAACTTTGTTCCATCCACTCAAGCCCTGCCCTCCTCCCCTGACTCCTTAGCAGTTGGCTTTTGATTCCCTCACAGCCCTCTCCTGCACTCACGTGGGAAATCTACCCCTCAGCTTACCTGTGCCGCCTACAAAACCTCTCTCCAGCCCAGCCACCGGCCTTTCTCCTCATTCTTCTAGTGCCCCCGTGACTTAAAGATGGCAGTTTCTTCTACTTGAGCCAATGCTTTGCCCTGAACAATGCCTTCCAGCCTCATCCCCTTCGTCTCACACACCTTAAGTTCCACACTGAGTTCATCACCTTCTTCCGAACATGTCCACACCTCGTAACTTTATGCCATTGCAGATCTCCCCTCCATCTGGAATCCCCTCTCTTTCCTCATTTCCTACCTGAAACACATTACTCATTCTTAGTCCAATTCCCATATCACTTCCTCTGGCCCTTCTGAGACTCTTCCTGGCAAAGTTCATCTCTTCTGCTGGCCTTCCTTAGCAGGTTGCTTGCCCATCTAGTATAGCATGCTCTACCTCAGACTATGATGTATCCCTTTATTAGCCAACTTCCTGATAAATAAATACCATGATTAACATCTGTTAAGTAACTACGATGTTCCAGGAACTGAGCTAAGGCTTTTACATAGATTATCTCAGTGGATCCTCACCAGAACCCAGGGAGGTAGGGTACTATTACAATTCTCATTTTTCAACTGAAGACACTGTAGCTGAGAAAGTGAAAGACTGATCTAGGAACTACAGGTAAATTCAGAATGAGAATCAGGTCTGGCTGACTGCAAAGCCTCGTCTCTGCCCACATGGTTGAAAGCATCTAGCATCCAGCTCAGAAACTGCCTAAGCCTGATTTAATTAGCTATTAATAAACATGTGTTGAATAATCATATCAGAAATAGCTAACATTTAGAGAGTGTTTCCTGTGTACTAGCCAGTTTAATAAGTATGTATTATATATCCCTCTATTAACTCAATCCTTATAATAACCCCATGAGAAGGATACAGATGAAGAAAATGAGGTTTACCCAAGGTTAAGTGACTTCTCCAAGAACACAGAGCTGGTAAATGGCACAGCCAAGATTCCAATCCAAGTGTGTCTACTTCAAGAGCCTGAATAACTGTTTCTCCTTGACTATATCTCCAAGTCAAACTTTCCTCTTAGATCCCCAAAGAGGAGCCTGAAGCTGGGGAAAAGGTGAGGCCCCTCACTCTCCATCCATCAAGTGAATAAAGGTAGAATGCAGAAGGCCAGTGAGTTTATGGTGGTGTATGTAAACAGGTCTGCAAATTCTTTGACATTTCTTCCATCTCAAGGTAAAGTCTAATTCCAAAACTCAGTGACTCACTCCTAATAAATAGGATATGATGGAAATGATGCTGTAGGACTTCTGAGGTTAGGTCATAAAAGGCAATACCGCTTCTACCGGACTAGTTCCCCTGGGACACTCACCCTTGGAACTCAGCCAACATGGTGTGAGGAGGCCCAAGCTACATGTAGGAGCCATATGAAGATGTTTTGGCAATAGTCCAGCTAAGGCCCAACTGACAGCAGACATCAATTATGAGTGAGCCAGTCTCCAGAAGTTTCCATCCCCCAGCTCTCAAGCCACACTAGTAGAGACCAAATGGAGCAGAGAAGAGGTATTTTTGCTGAGCTTTACCCCGTTCACAAATTCATGAGCAAAATAAATGTTGTCATTGCTTTAAACCACTAAAATCTGGGGTGGTTTGTTACACAACAATAGGTGGCCAGAAAAGGTTTTCATTTACCACCTCAGCGAGGCTCGGAGGAACTATAGGATAGATCAGGAACCGAAACTCATCAGACTTTGTAAAATTTTAGCAATGTTTTATTTACTTCTTCTTCCCTGGGGGAATCAGTAGTAAAACTCTAACTCAAGAAGAAGGAATGGCAAGGAAGAGAAAATTTGAGAAAAACATTAGAGATGGTGAATGGACAGCAAGTCACTGCAGTGACCAAAAGGGGTACCTGTATGGGTGACGGGACCCTCACTGGGCTCAACAACAGAAAGGTTCATTCACCCAGGGCTGCCCAACTCCCCTCTCACTAATGTCACAGAGAAGAGCAGATCTCCGCCACACAAACTCCTTGAACCTCTACGTTCCTTCTGCAAAAATGCTTCGCAGGCATCATGATGCTAGCATCTCCCTTTCCTCTTGTCTGAAGAACAGTCCTCTCAATATTTTCAAGACTAAGCTCTTTCCCTATGCTGCTTAAAACATCATTCATATCACTCACGTCATTCTGTTCCTTCCTTGGCTTTCATGAGGCTTAGGATAAGGGAGTTCTCCTTTTTCTTACCCCACCAACTTCCCTCCAGCTTCCCTCTTTTTCTTATCCCACCAACTTCACCTCCTGCCCACTGAATTCCAACCATCCATTTCCCAACTCAGGGCCTTTGCATATGCCGATCTTTGTCCTGCATCAGCTTTGGCACGGTTAGTGTCTTCTCATCCCCTTGTCTCCTCTGCTCAGAGAGGCCTTGTCTAACTACCCCCACCTGTAGTTGCTCTCAGCCCCTTAATCTTTATATGCTGTTTCTTTGGAACTCGTGTAATTCTCATTTTATCTTTTTACAGTTTCTTATCTGTCGTTCTCGTTATAACTATCGGTTTCAAAAAAAGGAATCTTGCCTGTTGGGTTCTCCCTTGTCTTCCCAGTCCTTGGGGAACAGGCCTCCATGAATGCTTACTGAGTGAATGGAAGTGCTCTTGGTTCCATCCCTCCCCTCTCGGTGCTTTTTCAGTTCTCTTCTCCCTCCTGACCTTGCCCTCTTACTCTCTCCCTTCTGGTTCTGAAAATATTCTTTTTTTCCCCCTACCTTGACCCTCAAGTTACCCCACCCCCACCCCGTTCCCTATCATAGTCCCCATGTCCTCCCCTACAGTTGCTCCACCAAAGAGGCTTCTGTCCTCTCCTCTTCACAGAACAGTGCTCTTGAAAGCTATCGGGGAACCCCTACTCCTCAAAGCTGATGTCCTCTTCTAAGTTATGTTACTTAATTTTGCTGTAGAATCTGGCACTGTTGATCGTCCTCACTCCTAGACACTCTTTCTTTCCTTGACCATCACAGTGGTCAATGGAATCGAACTGCATTAACTAGAAAGCTAATGGGAGCTGAAAGGAATCCAGGCTCTGACCCAGAATAAACTGTGCAACCCTGAACAAGTTCTTTAACCTCTCTCAGCCTCGGTACCCTCATCTTCAAATAGAGACTCTAATTTTTCCCTTAGTGAGGTTGCAGTAAGTGTTTTTGATTGAAAAATACTTTCAAGTTAACTGCGTAGCATGGCAGATAGGAGCCAGGTCCCGGCAGGGTCCACCGCTCAGCCACCCACACAGCAGTATAACCTTGGGCCAATTGCTTAACCACTCCAAGCTTCAGTTTTCTTCTCTGTGAAATAGAGAATATGAGACGATCTACCTCAAAGGTTGTCGTAGAAGCGTTGCCGAAACCGGTTTGGCTCAGTGGATAGAGCATCGGCCTGCGGACTGAAAGGTCCCAGGTTCGATTCCGGTCAAGGGCATGTACCTTGGTTGCAGGCACATCCCCAGTGGGGGGTGTGCAAGAGGCAGCTGGTCGATGTTTCTCTCTCATTGATGTTTCTAGCTCTCTATCCTCCCTTCCTCTCTGTAAAAAATCAATAAAATATATATTTTTAAAAAGGTTGTTGTAAAGATTAAATGAGATAACCTGCAAAGCACTCAATATAGCATCTGACATACTGCATCCCTTACTATAGGTTAGCTTTTATTATCTCATACAGAAAAACAAGGTGTGTGGGGAGGGGGTGTTATTGGAAGGACACAGATCTCTCCCAAATTTGAAGAAAGAGTTAGGCAACCCCACCTGAGGAAGGACAGCTCCAGCAACCCCACCAGAGGGAATGATTGTCCCACGAAAACTCTGTTCTTTCCTTGTCACAACTTACTTGACCTGACGCTGGTAATAAAAATGGTCAGTCTCTCAGGTGGTCAGCTCAAAATTCTAAATTGCTGGCCCAGGCATGGACCAGATATCCATCTTTGACAAAGCAGCTATGGACACAGATGGGGATCTTAGTCACCTAACAAAGACAGTACCCTGGAGGGAAGGGACAGGGATGTTAGTGAGCAGAGGAACATCCAACACAGATCAGAATTACCCGAGATCATTTTATGAAAGCGCCCTGCCCCCTCCCTGAGCATCCCACAAGCTCCTTTGCTGCTCTCCAATTCTCATTATTCCCTAACGGTGGGCACTCTGGCCGTTAATTCTAAACTCCATCTTCGCCTCTGTCTAACTTCCTTTCTTGAAATTCATCTATTCCTAGAACTTCAGGAGCACCTATTTTTTTTTTTTTTAATCCTCACCCAAGGATACTTTTCCATTGGTTTTTAAAGAGAGTGGAAGGGAGGGGAGAAGAAGAGAAAGAGAAACATCTATGTGTCAGAAACACATTGACTAATTGCCTCCCGCACATGCCCCAACTGGAGCTAGGGATTGAGCCTGCAATCGAGGTATATGCCCTGGACTGGAATTGAATCTGGGACCCTTTGGTCTGCAGACCGACACTCTAACCACTGAGCAAAACTGGAGCAAGGAGCATCTTTCTTATGATAACTTCTATGCTGAGTCTTATTAGATATAAGAAAATTACTTTCTCTCCTGGATCCACAGCATCTTCCTCTGTAAAATGACTGTTTCCTCATCTATAAATAAAAGGATACCCCTCCCCCACCCTGCCCTAGCTGGCTTGGCTCAGTGGATGGAGCGTCAGCCTGTGGACTGAAGGGTCCCAGGTTCGGTTCCGGTCAAGGGCACATGCCCAGGTGGCTGGCTCAATCCCCAGAAGGGGGCGTGCAGGAGGCAACCAATCAGTGATTCTCTCTCATCATTGATGTTTCTCTCTCCCTCTCCTTCTCCCTTCCTCTCTGAAATCAATAAAAACATATTTTTACAAAAGGAACCCTTAATTTAGTTCTTGCATTCTATAATTCTATTAATTGTTCCTCAGTTATGCCTCCAATTTTCCCAATTCTTTGCTTTTCTTTTTTTTAAAAAAATATATATTTTATTGATTTTTCACAGAGAGGAAGAGAGAGGGAAAGGGAGTTAGAAACATCAATGAGAGAGAATCATCTATCAGCTGCCTCCTGCACACCCCTTTCTGGGGATGTGCCCGCAACCAAGGCACACGCCCCCGACCGGAATCGAACCCGGGACCTTTCAGTCTGCAGGCCGACGCTCTATCCACTGAGCCAAACAAGTCCCGGCTCTTTGCTTTTCTTCATACTGTTTTCTTTGCCTGAAGAACCTTCCCTATCCTATATCACTGCTTTCATTTAATTAACATGAGTTGAGTATCCACTGTTTCAATAGATAGCTCTTGGGTCTGGCCTGTTTCAACTATTCCCCTCCCCAACTGGGCTGGGTCCCTCCAGCCATGTCTATATGACATGATCCTGCCTTCTTGGCCATAGATTATTCAATCCAGGACGAACACTGATGTTAACTGGCTTACTCACATTCTCTCTGCCAGGAACTTGAAACTGAGAGACACAGAGCCCGGGTTCCATTAATGTCAGCATTTTAGAGAGGGCCATCCATCAACTTCCTCTCAGAAGTCCCTGGAGATCCCCTGATTCCTACTCTTTCCAGCCTGGCTGCTCAGCAATTCCTTGGAGTCCATAGGATATCTTGGCAGCCTTCCAAGATAAGTTTCTTTTTTTTTTCCCTTTTGGCCAATGTCCTTTTCTTATACTTTCATCCAAATAACGTTTGCCAATACAACCAGTATCTGAGATACTGTTAGGCTCTGCTGACACGAAAATCAACTAAAATATTATCTCTGCCCTGCAGCAAAACCTATTTGAAATCCTACCCAGATTTAGAATCACAACTTAAAAGCCCCCTTCCTCCATTAAGCTTTCCCATATTCCCCAAGCAGGATTAGTCCCTCTCCAGTGTATTACCATTGCATTTTGCTTTAACTCTCTCACAGTCACCTGTGTGAGCTATTTTGAACATCTGTCTATCCCACTAATTGCAAACCCATTAAACTCAAGACCTAGATTTGTTGACTGTTTAGTTTCTTGGCTCCCAGCACAGTATCACAAACAGACCATTTGGAAAGGACATCTGTTGTTTTGTCCGTCCATCATCCTTTCCCCTTCCTATTGATAACAGCAACCCAATGTTCCTTTGGAAAATCAGCCTTTCTTCATGCTCAATCCCATACTTCAGACGGGTTCTAGAAGTAGTACATGACGTAGTTTGGTCAGAGTCATGATGATTTGAACATGTGACCTATCAGGACCAATGGGCATCATAGCTGAGATTCTGGTGGGAAAGATTTGGGAAGAAACCCTCTTTTTTTTTTTTAAATGAGTCCATGGTGGTGTCTTTTTTTTAAAAAATATATATATATATATATATATTTTATTGATATTTTACAGAGAAGAAGGCCGAGAGATAGAGAGCTAGAAACGTCGATGAGAGAGAAACATCGACCAGATGCCTCTTGCACACCCCCCACCGGGGATATACCCGCAACCAAGGTACATGCCCTTGACCAGAATCGAACCTGGGACCTTTCAGTCCGCAGACCAATGCTCTACCACTGAGCCAAACTGGTTTTGGCATGGTGGTGTCTTTTTTAAAAAAAATGTATTTTATTGAGTTTTACAGAGAGGAAGAGAGAGGGATAGAAAGTTAGAAACATCGATGAGAGAGAATCATCGACCAGCTGCTTCCTGCACACTCCTACTGGGGATGTGCCTGCAACCAAGGTACATGCCGTTGATCGGAATGGAATCTGGGACCTTTCAGTCCACAGGCCGATGCTCTATCCACTGAGCCAAACCGGTTTCGGCCTGGGAAGAAACCCTCTTAAACTAGGTTTGTTCAGCTGTTAAACCATAAGCCTGCAGCTACTGATGGTCACCTTTGCCAACACATAAGAAAAGTATAATTATTAATGAAACAAACACAGTGGAAAAGAGAAGAAGAGAGATAAATTTCCAATGATTTTACATTAGAACTTGCATCCAGACTCTCTTGGACCTGTTATTGGGAACATGTATTTTTATTGGTTTCAGAGAGAGGATGGGAGAGAGAGAGAGAGAGAAAGAAACATCAACTGGCCCCCGGCCAGTGTGGCTCAACTAGCTGCCTCTTTCACACCCTACTGAGAATCAAGCTTGCAACCTGGGCATGTGCCCTGACTGGGAATCAAACTGTCAACCTCCTGATTCATGGGGCGATGTTCAACCAGCTGAGCCACACCGGCTGGGCTAGGCACTTTTTCACTTAATATTTCACTTAATATTAATTCCCTGTGTCTTTGTTTCCAGTTTTGGTTGTGTGTTTTTTGTGTGTCTTGTCTCTGCTAAAGCCAGTTTGAGATGAGTTTAAGACACTTGTAATGGAAACAGTCTTATAATTCATTCATTCATTCATTTTACAAGTGTTTATTGACATAAAGTTCTATGGGAGCCCTGAGAAGGAAGTGATTAGGATGAGTGGGGTGGAGGTGAGAAAGAGGTTGGTTTAAGAGGAGAGGTGGAAAGGGGGAGGCAATTCCAGAGAAAGCGAACAGCCTGAACAAAGACCCATAGGCCTTAAAGTTTGTGACCCATTTTGGATCACCAAGCTCCTAAAGAGCATGTTAAGAACAGTAAGAACTAGATCAGGGACAAGACTATTAAGAGAACTTGTGAGCCATGCCAAGGAGTTAATCCTTTGGTCAAAAGAAGGTATTTAAACTGTAAAGTATATTTTATATACTGGAGTATCCTATGTAATAAAAGCCTAATATGCTAAGTATCCGGTTGTCCGTTCAACCAATCAAAGCGTAATATGCTAATAATATGCTAAAGCCGCTCAACTGCTCATTATGATATGCAATGACCACGGGGGGGGGGGGGCAGAAGCTCCAACTTGTAGGTTAGCTTGCTGCTGGGGTCCGGCAGATCAGGACTGAGTGAGACCGGCTGGACACACCCTGGAGCCTCCCTGTGGTTTCTCCCTGGCTGGTCAACCTCCAGCATCCCTCCCCAACCCTGATTGTATAGACCCTGATTCTATTTCTCTTGGTAGGAAACCAACCTTTCTGAGGGAATTAGAATTCTGGACTCAGAGGTTGAGGGCCATGGATTTGAAAGAGAAAGAAGGGCTGGGGTGGGGCAGTGGGGGCAGTTAGAGATCAACCAAAGGACTTGTATGCATGCATATTAGCATAACCAATGGACACAGACACTGGGAGGGTGGAGGCTTGCCCTCGGGGTGGGGGAGTGGCAGGGGACAAAGGGGGAAAAGGAGACTTATGTAATACTTTAAACAATTTTTAAAAAAAAAGAATGTTTCATTAGGAAGGATTCAGCTTGTTTGAAGTAGTGGCTGGAAGCTGAGATAGAACTTCAGAAACGACATTTATTAGGGATATTCATTCCCAAGTGATTCTAATGCCAGCAGAGCCCACGTGATGATTTGAACCCATAACCTGTGGGAAGGTGGGGCAGGCTGCTCACAGGGAAGAGAGGATGCACAGACCACAAAATAGGTGCTCATTCCAGGGTCATGGGGAGAATTAGCTATGCTGTGTGGCTATGACTGGCATATAACATGCACTGGGATCCTTTTTTTTCTTTTCCTTTTTTGAAATACACACACACACACACACACACAAACACACATACACACACACACACACACATACATACTAGAGGCCGGGTGCATAAAATTAGTACACTCAGGGTGGGGGTCCTTCAGCCCAGCCTGTGCCATCTTGCAGTTGGACACCAGCGATGTCCAACTAACGGCTTAGTGGGGAGTGGGCCTAAGCCATCAGTCAGACATCCTCAGCGCTGGTGCTCAGGGTTTCTGGCTGAGCTGTGCTCCCCCTGTGGGAGCTCACTGACCACAAGGGGGCAGCTCCTGCATTGAGTATCTGCCCCCTGGTGGTGGTCTATTTGCATATGACCCTTTTATTATAAATATATTTAATATATTTTTATTGATTTCAAAGAGGAAGGGAGAGGGCAAGAGATAGAAACATCAATGATGAGAATCAATTGATCAGCTACCTCCTGCACACACACACACACACACACACACACACACACACACATACCACCACCACCACCACCACCAGGGATGGAGACTGCAACCCAGGCATGCTCTGACCAGGAACCTCCTGGTTCATGGGTTGATGCTCAACCACTGAGCCACACCAACCCGGCTGGAATCCTGTCTTTATGACATTCTGCTTTGGGGCCTTTGATTTCTCCCCCCCCGCTGAAACTGCCTCCTCCAGGCCTCTGATTCTGAAGTGTGTATTTGGGGGAAGCTCAGGCTCACTGGGCATGTCTGGAGGGCTAGTGCCCGGACAGCTGGAAAGTGGATCCAGGCTGCAAAGGGTTACAGACTCTAACAGTGAGACTGTGGAGCCAGGACGTGTGGCTTCCAATTCCAGCTGTGTGACCTTAGACAAATGGGGGTGATAATAATGCCCCCACACACACCTCAGGCAAGACAGGAAAGTTTAAACCAGCAGTCTTCTCTTTTTCCCTCCCTCCCTCTCTCCCTCCCTCCCTCCCTCCTTCCCTCCCTCCCTCCATTCATAGTCCCCCCCCCCCCCCCCCAGGAACTCCTTTGGAGAACACAGTCCCACACAGGTCCTTTTAGAAAAGCAGGTTTATTGGTCGGTCGGGCTGCTCACCAGGACACAGCAACATGAGAGACTCCCCAGAGCCAGCAGGAAACTGCGTCCGTCCACAACTCAGGCCTCCTCAGCCCATCAGCACCCGGGGGCCTGGCCCCCGTCCCCATCCTCCCTCAGCTGACCGGGCTCCACGCATTCCCAAGAGAGAAGGGATCCGAGACAAGGGGAGGGGGAAGCGAAGCTTTGTAATGTAAAAAAGGTTTATCCCCAGGCTCCCTCCCTCCCCCCACCCCTTAAAGCAACTAGCTGCAATTCTAAAAAGCAGAGCAGGGAAGATAAGGCCTGGAAGAGAAGTCCTTCAGCCTCTTCTTTTTTAATCCTCACCTGAGGATATTTTTTCACTGATTTTTAGAGAGAGTGGAAGAGCGAGGGAAAGACAGAGGGGAACATCAATGTGAGAGAACACACATGGATTTGTTGCCTCCTGCACAAGCCCGGACCAGGGACCTGGCTGGGGAGGAACCTGCAACCGAGGTACATGCCCTTGACCAGAATCGAACCCGGGACCCTTCAGTCCGCAGGCCAGTGCTCTCTCTATACGCTGAGCCAAACTGGCCAGGGATTTCAGCCTCTTCTTAAGGGAACTTGTGAGCCATGCCACAAGCGACTTGCATGGGAGGGAGGTTGTCCTTGCTTCTGACAACCCCCTTTACGGGAAGGTGACCAGACGTCCCGCTTTTGGCGGGGCGGTCCCGATTTTTAACAATTTGTCCCGCATCTCCGGACGTGGGGACTTTTTTAAAAAATGCTGCGGGGCGCGGGACAAATGCCAAACGTGGGACATCTGGTCACCTTACATTACTGGGACTTGAGCATCCTGAGGAGAACCTGGAAGCAAACACTCTCTTAGCCTCAAAGATTCGGGAGAGGAACCCCAAAGGGCAAGGAGGTCTTGGCGAGTCCTGCAGCTCTTACACTAGTTCTAGGGAAGGATCTTGGGAAGAATCAGGCAAGGCTGGCTCTTTCTTGAGAGACTCGAGAGACTCTCAGAAGGCTGCAGTCTCAGAAGGCTGGGCTGCTCCAAACACAGTCATTATACCCTCCTTGCTTCCCCTCCAGCTCTGTTTGGTGGCCTGGCCACTAGCACTCTGCTCTCTTTCTAGTCTCCTCCCACCCCACCCTACACCCCCACTCCTCACCCCACAAGTCCCGGCTCTCCACAGCCGGATGCTGTCCTTCTGGGAGCCTAAATTTATGGGCTTTGGCAGATGGACCGCTCCTGGGGTACCACCCCGATCTCGGATGAGGAATGGATCGAGGCTTACTTCTCTTTTCTATTTGGATCACTGCTTTCTAATTATCCCTCCTTATCCTGAAATGGTCCCGCTGTCTTCTGAGAACCCCAGTCAGACGGGATTCTCGTCCCGTGTTTCTCACGCTGCAAACGAGGCAAATGCTCCTCTCTTCAGCCCTTTCCGCCGACCACTAGCTCCTCCTCTCCTTCCCGAAGCCACAGCCAGGAGGTCCCGGGCGCAGATGCATCAACATGTAAGAGTGCCCGCCTCCATCCACCCCTGCTCCCCACGGGCGCTCTGCTCGGCTGCAGCCTCTCTCGTTGGGACCCTTTGCAGACTGTGCTGGACCCTCGTCCAGGTGCATGGCTCACCCTGCCCTCTCTCCAGCCCGCGTCCTCCCAAAAGCTGCTTCCAAGTCCTTCCGGCAGGGGCCCTCCCCCGTGGGCAAAGGCCTCCGTCAGGATTCACTCTTTTCCTATTATGCCAATGTTGGCTTCCAAGCCTCCAGGGATCGGGATCGGGGGAAAGGAGAGCTCCGTGAGCCGGAATGACAGCAGCTGGATGTGTGAGGGGGCGGGAGGGGGAAGGCAGCCTTGCCCCTATTTAGGGGTGGGGGGGTGGGGAGGGGACTGACTACCCACATGATAACATTCCCCCCACCTAGCACCCCCAACTTGCACCACCAGAACGCGGATCGCGGCCCTTTCCATTTCCACCCCAGACTGTGCCCCAAGGGGGGCTGCTCTTTGCTGGGGGCTGCCTCCCCCTCCCGTCTCAGGAACCTATGTAAGGCTTTCTTGGGGGGCAGGGGGGGGAAGGTGTTCTCAATTTAGAAACAGGCCAGCCCCGGGGTTGGGGCCGGAGAAAGAATGCGAAAGAGGAAAAAAAAGTTCGAGAGGAGAAGAAGTCGGGGTTGGGGGGCGGGGCGGGGGAGGGCGGCAGGAAGAGGCGGGGCGGGGCGGGCAGGGGCCAACCCCCCCCCCACCCCCGGGCGGAGCCCCGGCCCCCGCCCTCAGTCGCTGTCGCTCTTGTCCACCAGCACGGCGTCCGACTCCTCGGTGATCTCCAGCAGCGCGCGCACGTCGGGGCTGCTCCCGCGCAGCAGGTCGAGGGCCTCGCCGCGCTCCGCGCCGCCCTCCTCGTCGCCGTTGCCCACCTCCACCATCTCGGTGGCCTTGAGCACCTCCACCTCGCCCTCGCGGATCTTCTTGACGTGGAAGGTGAAGGGCGGCACCTTGTAGACGGCCGTCTTGGAGCGCGCGTAGACCACGTGGTCCGGGGTGAAGGACTTGCGCAGCTTGTCTCGCGAGGTCTTGAGCTTCTCGCGGCGCTCCGTGGGCACCAGGCGCGTGCCCAGCTTATTCATGCGCTTCTCCAGCGTGTGCCGCGTCTTCTCCAGGTTCTCCTTGGTCTTGAGGCGCGTCTTCTCCAGGTTCTCGCGGGTCCGCACCTTGGTCTTCTCCATCTTCTCCTTGGAGAAGGCCTTCTTGAAGTCGTCCACGCGCCGCATGCCGCTGCGCCTGATGCGCTCCGCGCGCGACTCCTCGATGACCTCCTCCACCTCCACCGCCTCGTCCGAGGACAGCTCGATGGCCGCGTCCTCCTCGGGCTGCTCCCCCAGCTCGTCGCCCTCCTTCTCCGGCAGGGCCTCCGACTCTTTCAGCGACTTGCTGATGCTCAGCTTGGCCGGCAGCTTCACTTCGTCCTGTACAGGGAGAGCAGAGGGGTGGGGGAGAGATGAGTGGGGAGGCTGAGCGGGGGGGGGCAGGGGGGAGGGAGGGAGGGACGCTGATGAACCCGAGGTAGGGGGGGGGAGGGACGGTGATCCTGGAGAGTGTGTGGGACCCCGCGAGATCGACCTGGACTTGTGTGGTTTGGCATTGTGTCCCCCAGAGCCTGGCCCTGTTTGCACCCCATGAATGTGTCGAAGGAATGATAGGGCGAGGAGGGGAGAGCTTCGGGCCGGAGATTGTTGTGGAGTATAATTGCTTTTCCGGTTTATAAAACAAACAAACAAACAAACAAAAAAAAAACTCTGCCGCTCTCCAACTCTGTCCTTGGACCTATGTCCATCCACCTTTCGTACAATAAACCGCTTCTCGCCGCGTGAACACAGCTGAGCTTTGGGAATGGGCAGAGCGCCCCCTGGTGCACCAAGTCGCACATTGCCCCGAGCCAGGCCTCAAAGCAAAGGGGTTTGAGAACTGTTTCTTCAGGTTGAGGGTTCGGGGAGGGGAGGTGAACACACAGCCAATATCAGGCGAACCCCCCCCCCCCCCAAGTAAGGTAGCTTGAAGGCAAGGTCAAGGCAGTGCGTTTTTCAGATTTCAAAGAATCTCAGAGCAAGTCTTCGGGGAGAAGGCCCATGTCCTAACCACCCCTCCACCGCCACCCCTTTGACCTCCTCATACTGTTTGGCTCTACCAGTGCATTTTTCCCTCATGTAGAAATTCAGGGAAGAAAGAGGAAAAGGTTGGCTGGCGGCCACGGGCATGTTTCCCCCCCCAACGCGGATATCTCTTCTGGTCTGACTTCTCTGCTTTGGAATGGAAGAGAGGGATTACTTTTCCATTATTGCTTCCCCCCTTTCCCAATTGGAGCTCAAGTGGTCCCACATTCCACTTGTTATTCCCTTTTCCTCTCGGAAGACCTAGCATCACCTCTGTCTTCCATTCTGGAAAGATTTTTCCAAGATCCTGACTCTGGGCCAACGTTCCAGAAACTCAGGATCACACCAGGAGGTGTGGGAGGCTGCGCACAGAAAGGGAAAGGGGCCGTAACCCAGGACATAAACAGTGTCTCCTCTTTGGTGCAGACTCTCTAGAGACTTCAAAGGAATGAGGGACAGTGTTTCTAAAGGGTTTTCTGAAAATCATTTCCCAGAATTGTAAGAAAATCCCAACTGAGAAAAATGAGGCAACATGAGCTGAGCCCTCTCAGAAACACACACACACACACACACACACACACACACACACACACTAGCCACTCGGTATCTCTGCACCACCTGCTGCAGAAATTCCTTCCCCAGCTCTCAACCTCTTTCCTTTTCTCTCATCCGCATCCCCCGCTTCCTGGTTTACACTGAAAACTAGGAACACCCCTCCCAACTTCCTTCCCTCCCTGGCAATAGCATTATCAGGGACAAAGAGGGAATGCTGGCTCCACCTCTTCTCCCCAACTTGGCACCAGCTCTTCTGGGCACCAAGCTACCTCAAGCTCTCATTACTTGACTACACCTCCCAGCAGGCAAGGTGACCTGGGCACCGGGAATGCTGGGACTTGTAGTCTCTACTGGCCCGAGCAGGCCTAGTACTGTTATGGGCATCTACTTCATTTTGTTCATCCCTCTGCCTTTCCCCACTTAGAGAGGCATTGGAGAGGTGTTTTCCATGTTCTGAGTGTAGGAGGGACCCAACCTCTCAGCATTCCCTTAGTGCCAGTTGTAGTGCTTGGGTCTCCTTTTACAATTAGTTCTCTCTGTCTACTACTGAGCCTTCTCTCTTTCATACCATTCTAGGACTCTCTAGGATCTAACTCTCCACTGCCTCTTCATCTATCTCCACCCAGAATTTACCTGCACTACTGTATCAAAAAAAAAAAAAAAATCAGTTCTGATCTCTCCTTTACAGCCTCCAGGAATAAAAACCCACATACTTGACACCAAATGGTGAGGAGAACCACTCCCTTCAGTAAGCTCAGACAATGTGGACGGGCTCAGAAGGATTAAGAGTGATGGGCGGGGAATAGTCAGGAAACAGTCCCAGCAGCTGGAAAACAAATCCACATTGTCTCCCTGTCCCTCTCCCAGCATTCCTGATCTCCACTACCACCTCCCCACCCCACCCCCCTGCCTCGCCAGCCTCACCCCACCCCCTAAAGGCTGAGCTGGCTGGTTTTCCTGGCCTCTGGCTTCCTAGATAAAGGTCTTTGCCAACTGAGCTTGGAAGTGAACAGGGCTGGGGAGAGAGTTGCATACTTCTTGTAACCCATCCCGTCTTTCTAGGACCTGATGGAAGGGCTCTAATACAACATCAGGGAGCCATCCCAGGGAGGGGAGGTTTATTTCCCGATTTGGGGCCACCTCTCGGAGCCCAGATAGGCACCTGGGAACATAAGCGCATTCATTCACTGTCGGTTTCCCCCAGAAGGATGGCTTACACCCCAGGAGCTGGCCTTCTGGGTAGAAGGCAGGAGACAGGGGAAGAAACAGCTTGACCCAAATTCCTGAACCACCAGTGGGTTGGTTCTGGAGAGGGTACTCCGCCCTGACTTTAGCTTTTCCCCTCCATTAATGGATTTTCTCTTTTCTTCCCCTTTCCAAGCCAGGTTTCCTCTATGACTCATAGCCTTGGAGTGCTATCTTGGGCCCACCCAATCTGCCTGTTGCTACAACAACCATAAACACGATCCAAAAGCCCCTCCCCCCCTGGGGACTCGGGCCTGGCAACCCTGTTCCACCCCTGCTTCCCCCACACAGCTCCTGAACTGAAGGAGGGGCCGTAGGCACCGGGTGGCAAGGAGGGAAGGCTCCACTTGTTCTCTTTTCACGTGTGTGTTTTTTTTTTATTTTTTATTAAACAAAACCACCACTCCCAACAGGCTTGGTTTCCAGAGTTACTTTTAATGACCAGGTCTGAACAAAAGCATGCACAGCCTCCTCTGCCCCAAGCACACACAGCTCCCCAACCCAGGAAGGCACCAGTCCAGGATGAATTTAGAGGCGCCCCAGAGAGCTTCCAGCCCCTCCCACACCGCTCCCCAACCCTGCTGTATAAACTTAAGATCCTCTGGCTTAGGAAGAAAACAGTCTAGTTTTATGGAGCACCGACTATGTGTCTGGTCTTCGGCCAGGCACTTCACATTTGTCAGGCAGAAGGGATAATGTCATAAGTGAGCCAGCTCTGTCCCCAACTGCTGCTTG
This sequence comes from Vespertilio murinus, assembly GCA_963924515.1. Lineage (NCBI taxonomy): Eukaryota > Metazoa > Chordata > Mammalia > Chiroptera > Vespertilionidae > Vespertilio > Vespertilio murinus. The sequence continues at coordinate 14,853,587 of OZ004718.1, read as the reverse complement.
GGAACGGCCCGAGAAGACTTTGGAAAGGTAATTGGGAGGCCGGGGATCCGCTCAGAGAGAGGGGGTTAGAAGGAGGTGCAGACGGGGGAAGGGGTGAGAGAAAGGGCAGGTCTTGAGCATCCAGGCACTGTGCTTTAGACTGCCAAGACAAGGGAGTGAGAGAAACCCAAGTCAGAGGGTCCTTCTCTTCTGCCACAGTGTGATCACAGGGGTGACACTGTCCCCAAGAAGATGGAAACGGATTCTTGGCGACTGAGGGGAGATTTTAGATATTGTCTTTGTTTGAGGTGCTCCAAAGAGTCCCCCGTGCACAAACAGATATACAGTATAACTGGAAGATTAAAACGTCATGGGGGCAGAAACTGGTTTGGCTCAGTGGTAGAGCGTCGGTCTGCCGACTGAAAGGTCCCAGGTTCGATTCTGGTCAAGGGCATGTACCTTGGTTGCGGGCACATCCCCAATAGGGGGTGTGCAGGAGGCAGCTGGTCGATGATTCTCTCTCATCGGTGTTTCTAGCTCTCTATCCCTCTCTCTTCCTCTCTGTGGAAAATCAATAAAAATATATATATTTTTAAAAATGTCATGAGGGAGGGGACAACGAGGGGGGAAATGTCTAAAAGGTCTCCTCAGAGGGGTGGTTGTGAAAAAGAAAAGAAGTTGAGAAACACCGTGCTACAGGGAGGCTAGACAATCCAAGCCAGAGCCAGGGAAAATGTACCCCTTCTGGCCTCTCGGAGTTGGCAGCTTTCTGAGTGCCCCGCCCAAGGCAGGATCTGGCAAACATAAGGGATCTCTTTTGCAAAACATTTTTTTTTTTAAACTGGAAAAAATAAGTGTAAATGTTTTCCCCAGCTACGTGGGGGTGGGGAGAGGGGGTGGGTGGAGAAGGCACGGAACAGACCCCGGGGCCTGGGCTCTCTTTAAAGGGGCGCATTGAGCCACACTGGCCCGGAGGAGGAGGCAGAAGGGGTATGGGCAGGGAGGATCTGAAGCCTTGGCTCGTTTTCATGCAACTTCATGCAAGACAGCACTGGGTGCAGCTCCAGGCTGGCGCGTGGAGCGTCCCCATGAAGAAAGGGGGGCCCCTTCCCTTCACCTCCCACCCCATTGCACACTCCACATTTGCCTGAACTCTGCCTCATGCAAGAGTGTTAAGTGTTCCGTAATACCCACCACCCACCCAACACGGAGCTTGGAAGAGGCCGACCGTCCCGCACAGACCACTGCTAAGCGGTGAGGCGGTGGTGGCCTATCGTGACACCCCACGCCACGCCCCCAGCCCCACGGGGCCCAGGAGGCCCTAAGCACCCCCACCGGCAGTCGGCTCCTTGGGGGTGGGCAGAGGCTCAGGATCTGGGTAATAGGGCAGTGCCCTGGGCATCTGGTCAAAGGGTGGGAGCTCAGGTACTGTGTCAGGCTTCAGGTCAAAGGGCTCAGTCTCAGGCAGAAGGTCAAAAGGCACGATCTTGGGTGTGACCAGGTCAGAGGGTGCGTTCGGCTTCTTCTTGGGCTAAGGCGAGGAAAAGGGGTTTAAACAGAGTTTGGAACGGGTGTGGGTGGGGTGGAGAGCAAGGCCTTGGTGAGCATGCAGAGAGTCGGGAAGGCGGGGAGGAGGGTGGGGGAGGGAGCACACAATGTATTAGGATGGAAAGAAACCACATTTTAAACGCTTCATCAAGAGGGCCCCGGGGCCGTTAGGGGCGGAACAAACCCAGACTCATGAATTAATAAACACAATTTGAACGGAACCCCCTCCCTTCTTCCCTCTAGACTCTTCCGCAGCCCCGGCCTTGGCCTCCTACCTTCCGGGCCCTAGCAGGCTGGAGGGCGGGGGGAGAGGCCGCGGGGAGTGGGGGCGCTCTGAGGGGCCAGCGGTTGGGTTCTAACTGGGGAGGCTCCGGCGCGAAAAAGAGAAGGCGGACAACTTCACTGTCTTCGGGGCCAGACACTGCGGATCCCAGTTCTCCCTGTTCCCCGGGGCAGGGCGGGCACAGGGCGCCGCCCCGGAGAGGAGAGGGAGGCGCGTGGAAGAGGGACTGCCTGATTATTTCCTTTGGGCCGCGTCCCTACCTCCTGCCTCTCTTGTCACCCTTCCCACCACCCATGCTTGGGGTACCAAGATGCACAGAGAAATTAGGATAAAAAACAAAACAAAAAACTAAGCTTGCTCTGACCAGATTGGCTCAGTGGATAGAGCGTCAGCCTGCGAACTCAAGGGTCCCAGGTTCGATTCCCGTCAAGGGTACATCCCCAGTGGGGGGTGTGCAGGAGGCAGCTGATTGATGTTTCTCTCTCATCGATGTTTGTAACTCTCCCTCTCCCTTCCTCTCTGTAAAATATATATATATATATATATATATATATATATATATATCAAGCTGTTTTATGACAGGTGGGCCTACATTCTGGGGTACTCAGCGGCAGCTCCCAGCTCTCGCTCCTGAGGGGCTGAGCCACTACTCTTGCTTTAGACAATCAGAAGTTGGGGGGAAGGGACAGTTGGGGTCACTCCCAGTCTCCGGTGCCAGCAGCGATGAGTGATGGCCCGCAGCCACAAAAACACAAGGCAGCAGGTGCCAACCTGCCCAGGGGGGTGCAGGGAGCCTGGGGAGACAGGGGCTAATGTGGTCCCTGGGGGCCAGGTGCAGAGGCCATGCCAGGAGACACCCACCCTGGCCGGAGCTCCAGTGCTCACACCTGCTCCTCCCCTCCCCGCTCCCACCGGTGGGTGATCACACCTTGCCTCTTCGTCAGCACCGTGAGGCTGAGCAGTGAAAGGCCTCCAGCCGTAGCCACTGCGAGCCGCCACTGCGCACACAGACACACAAAGCTGCCCAGCGCCGGGCCTGTCAAGCTGTCTCCCTCAGAGAAGGAAGGAGCCAGAACTAACCCTCCGTCCGGGCTGACCTCCGCTCCGGTTTCTGCGCAGAGGCCAGGGATGAAAGGAGGAGGTGGGGAGCAGAAAGTGTAGCAGAAGGGGTGGGGTACCCCTGGGTTCTGATTTCAGCTTTGACTCCCCCCCCCAATCCCTCAAGTGACAATAGGCAAGTGACTCCCCCTTTCTGGGCCTCAGCTTCTCTGCTACAAAAGGAAGAAACTGCAGTTGGTTATCTCTGAAGCATCTTCCAGCTCAAAACAATCTATCACGGCAAGATGATGGAACTCTCACTATGGGATGATTTTTTTAAAAATAGAACCAACCAGCACTCCTCTCTGAGGTGGCTTGCTTAGCAACAATAATCCTTCTCCTTGCCCTCCTGGGTTGCCCACCCTCTGCCACCTCCTCCCCTTCTTGACTCTGACCTTCACAATGGTCAGACTTTATTTACTTAAAAAAAAAAAATTAGAGCGAGGAGTATGATTTTCTTTAGTCTTAGAAATACCCCTAAAAGTACCCTCCCTGCTTTCGATCCAGTGACCAGGAAAAACAACCTAAACTCGTTTTTGGTTTTTTTTTTTGGGAGGAAAAGTATGATAAGCAGTCTCTCCGTGGCCACTAGGCTGAGAAAGACCAGAACCTCAAGTTGGAGATATTTTTTACAAAGTTTTGGAGTTCTGGCCCGGCCCATGTGGCTCAGTGGTTGAGCATTGACCCAGGCACCAAGAGGTCGCCAATTGGATTCCTGGTTAGAGCACATGCCTGGGTTGCAGGCTTAATCCCCAGCGTGTGTGTGTGTGTGTGTGTGTGTGTGTGTGTGTGTGTGTACACAATGCAAACTTCACCTGTGATGTCATCATCAAACTTAACGGTTCCCTGAATCTGGGTGGGGCCAGGCAAGGGATTCCCTCCTTTATCCCCCAGGAAGGAGGTGTGAGAAGCCAGATGACCTGATCCACAGCTGGGACCTTCCCGCCCTCTCAGGCTTCCTGCCCCCTTGCCAACATCATCACCTCCCTACACGGGCAGCGGGGGGAATACCGAATCTCCTCCCGTTCCCACGCTGGAGAGCTCACACGATCCTGGGAGGCCTTTCTCCCAACCAGGCGTCCTACCCCAACAGCCTGGTTTTGCCATAAACGTTGCCGCCCCCAATCTTCCCTATTAGGTCCGCCAAGGCGCAGAGCTATTTTTACCTCATTCTCTTCCCAGGCCCGCGGACCTCTGGGAGGAGTAGCCTCTGCCTTCCTCCAGCATGGGAGCACCCGCCCTCCCGCCCGCCCCCACCTAGAACATCTGCTCTTCAGCTCAGGGAAGTTCTGCTTCCCCGAGCCCCACCCTGGCGCTGGAATCCCTTCCTGATCTCCCAGCTCCTCTCCGGGTGGGGGGTTCTTAGCTATTTGCCCTGACATTCGGGGGGCTCAGGGTCCTCAGCTTGAGCTACTCTTTCCGCCTCAGCTCTCTGTTCCCTGCTGGCCCTGGGTTAGCACGGATACGGTCAAAGCCACCCTGAGGCACCTTACACAGCTGCTGAGAGGCCGGTAACAGAGGGATGCTATTGGCCTCCGCAAGGAACTCTTTCTCCCTCCACTCCCATCCTCTCAGAATCTCCATCCTTAATGTAGGAAGGTTTATCCCAACCAAGACTTCCCCCAGGATCTACGGCCCAGGCTATTATAGTGAGAAGGTCACCTCTTCAGCCCTCCATGGCGACCCCTCTACCTCCCCTCCTAGAGCTGGCGGGCTCCCCTGCCTTGTTCTCCTTCCATTGATGCCTCTCCGTGCTAGGCAGACCTCCTTAAAAATCACACACACACACACACACACACACACACACACCCATTCTGCTCCCTCCAAGCAGTTAGAGCAGGTGGGAACAACCCTGAGCAAGTGTTTTCTACCAGATAGTGCTGTCTGGGAAGAAGCAAAGCTTCTTAAAAGGTCAAGTGCCATGGGGAGGACTCCCTGGGCGGGGGGGGGGGGGGGGGGGGTAGGGGGGCAGGGGTGCCACTCCTGCCTCTGTCCTGCCACCCCCTCCTCAGACAAGGGCCCGCGCCCCCGCCTCCCAGCTGCTCCAAACAGTGTCTCCCAACTGCCTGTCCCAGTCTGCATCTCCCTTAGCTCCGTCTAGCGAGACCAACCCAGGGACCTCGTGGCATCCCAGATGGTCACTCGGAAGCCAGCTTGACCAGGCCCCAGAGTCCTCAGTGAAGCCAAAGCTCCCTGCAGGGGGTGGGGGGGTCTCCTCACCTAGGGAGTGTGGGAAATCTAGCCTTCCTTTCCTTTCCACTCCCTCTGACAGGATTACCCCCTCCCCACCCCCCAGGACCTCACCTCCTGGGGATAGGAGCATGGGCCAGGCCTGCGGGAAGCGCTGGGCACATTTCCCCCCCAGCCCCCTAAAGCAAAGATCACCAAGCCCTCCGCGGAGGCCCACCTTAATGGGACTGGGGAGGGGGAGTGGAAGGGGCAGTTTTTTTGGGGTTCAGATACAAAAACTACAGCTCATCCCGCCCGTAGGAATGGGGAGAGGTGCCTGGAAGCCACCAGCGGCCGGGGCGGAGCCTGGGGCGCGCCCTCCCCCGCCGCCCCCGCCCCCGCAGGTATGCGCGGTGATTCACCGCCCGGACCGCCGGACCCGCGGGCTGTCCACTCCCCCCCGCCAGCCCCCCTGCCCCCCTGCCCCCCTCTCCCCGCCCCCGCCCGCTTCCTTCGGGCCAAGGGTGCGGGCGGGCGTCCCCGGGGGCCCGAAGGCGCGGGGAAGCCGGGGGCGGGCTGCACCCGGGGGACGGGGTGGGTCGCCAAGGCGGGGCGGGGGCCGGGCGCGGGGTCCGCGGGGGCGTGCTGGCCGCGGCCCTCGCCTGGCGCGGCCCCGCCGTGCGTGCCTGGGCCCTGAATCACCCGCTATATCGGGCGGGCGGGCAGCGCCTGCGGCCCCAGGCTCGGCCCGCGCGCCCGTGTCCGCTTACAGCGGGTCCCCGGAGCCGCCAGGAGCCCGCGGCTTGCCCCCCAAACTCCCTCGGGGTGGCGAGACTTTGGCCGGAGCCCGCTTAGGAGCGAGCTGTCTGCCGGAGGGGGGCCGGGTCCCCGAATCCCCGAATCCAGTCCCCTAACTCGGTCCCACGGTGCGTGTGACACGGGGTTGTGGGGTGGGGTGCTTGGGGAGGAGATGCGGGGTACAGAGGGCGCCCCTCTGCGTAATCCAGGAATCCGCTGGTCACCCCACCCCACCCCACACCCCACACCCCACCCCAAACCCCACCCACCCCAGCTGCGCGCGCCCGCCCGCTGGGGGCTGGTGCCCGGGCCGGGGCCGGCTAACGGGACGCGCGCCCGCGGGCAGGTCCTCACCCCGCGCCCCGGCCTGAGCCCGCGGGCCGGGCCGGGCCGGACCGGGCCGGGCCGGCGTCGCTCACCTGGTAGATCATAACTTTGAAGTTGCGGCGCCGCAGCAGCTCGGCCTCGTTGACCTCCAGCTTCTTGATCTGGCCGGCCTGGCGCTCCAGGCTGCCGCGCACCGTCTTCACGTTGACGCTGACCTTGCGCACCTTCTCCAGCAGCTTGCTCACCGTGTTGCTGGTGGTGGCGTGCGCCTTGCCCAGCTTGCTCAGCTCGCCCTGGATGCTCTGCACGGCGCCCTCCATCTCCGCCTGCCGCTCCTCCAGCTGCGCCTGGGTCAGCTGGATCTGGTCGACGGCGCCGATGATCTTGTCCAGGAGGCTCAGCACCAGCACGCCGTTCACCTGGTCCGGCTTGATCAGCTCCTCCGAGCCCCCGGCCCCCGACGCCTCCTCCGCCGCCGCCTCCGCCGCCGCCGGCGCCCGCAGGAAGGAGGACGCCGCCGGGTCCTCGGCGTCCGGGTACCCGGACAGCGGCTGTTCGATGATGTGGAGCTGGGTGTCCTCCATGGCTACCCGGAGCCGTGCGGGGCCGGCCGGCCGGCTGGAGCTGCTGGAGCTGCTGGAGCTGCTGGGAGACCGGGGCAGGAGGCAGCGCGGGAGGGGGCAGAGGAGAGCGAGAGCGAGAGCGATCGGAGAGCGGAGGAAACTCGAGCCACGTCCGTGCGCCCCGGGACTGCGGCCAGAGCTGCGGGGCGGGGGACCTCTGAGCTCCCCCGCTCCCACGCCAAACCCGGGAGTCTCGCCGCCCATTGGCTGGCCGCGGCCCAGAAGAGGAGGGGCCGGGGCAGAAGGGAAAACCGGTGATGGGGTGGAGAGGGGCGGGGGACCGGGGGGGGGGGGAACCAAGGGGGACCCAGGAGCCTTAGGGCCCCACCCTTCCCAGGATGGTTGGAATAGTTGGAGCGGAGACTGGGGCGGCCGCTGGCTGGCGGCGGAGGCGGGAGGAGCGGGCCTGGGGCGGAGGAATGTTCGCCGGGGAGGAAACAGGTCCCAGAAGGTCGCTCTGCGTGGCCCTCTCTTTCTGCTCACCTGCACACCCGCCTCGGCCTGTTAGGTCCCAGAGCGGGAGGTCAAGTGGAGCGCGGGACCCTGAAGTTACATGTCGTACTGGTCTGTGCCCGGCTTTTTTGAAAGGGAAAGTTGCCCACAGTCTCTGCGGAGAAGCCTCTCACTACCCCACCCCTCAAGCCACCAACTGCGGGTCTCAAAGCTCCAGGGGCTGTTTAGGAAAGGACCGGAGAGAGAACTTCAGTTAGGGTCGCAGCGGGGGTGGGGGGGCGGCCAAGCTTCTCCGGGTCCCTCTTAGGAATATCCTAACAGAATAGGATTAAGACAGGCTGACAAGTAAAAAGTAAAGCCTTTCCCCACTTCCAGCCTTTCTCTAAAAAACCAGCTTTCCCTGGGTGTATCCGGGCCCCAGAGACCTAGCTGACGCTAATCTCGGAGAAGGCTCTAGGAATGCCCCCCTTCTTTCTAGATCCTAGTAGACACTGGTGCTTAGCAATCAGAGATCTTCCGTTCCCACCTTCTGGTTTGACAGAAGGAACAGGTGGGCCTGGGAAAGGCAAGCGACCTGCCCGAGGTCACCTGCAGGTTGGCGTTGGCTTGGCATGGTACGCACACCAGGTCCCCGGCCTCCTCTCACACTTTGTACCTCAGCACGGTACCTTTCATTAGTGCAGGGTGGGCACACATGGCCACCACATATGCTGGCTTTGAGCCTGTGGGCCTGAAGAGTAAGTACCGACATATTTTCAACCCGAATGAGTGCCGAGGGGCAGGGCCAAGGAGGACCCTTAGCTCAGAAGTCCGGGGGAAGAGAGGCTGCCCGTGCACCCCGTTTCGCTCTCTAGCACGGCCCTGGGGGCTGAGAGTTTGCTGGAGCAGCACCAGCCCTCTTTCCCCCAGAAAAGCGGCAAACCTTTTCCCTAGTTAGGAAACCAAGCTTGGGTTTCCCCAGCTGGATGGGTGATGGTCTTGGCAAGAGATCTCTGCTAGTCTGGCATGCATTATCGCTGGGAAGAGTGAAAAACGGCTTGGAGGAAACCCAGGGCTCCGACAGCCCAGTTGGACAGCCCCCAACCCAGAAAGGAGCCGGAGAGCTCACTGTCTGGGATGGTCTGGGATGGTCCCGATGACTATTTCCCCGGACACTTCAGTAGATGTTTTCTTAGAAACAAATGGCTTGTTTGTGATCCAAGTAGAATGAGCTGGTATATAAAATTATAACTGTATATAAAATCATAGCTGGTATATAAAATTATCCATAATATATCAAATTATATATATATATTAGACCTGAAAGATTACCCATTTATTTTGGAATTTAAAAGAAAACGTATTTTGGCAGTTTAAGTTGCTTCCATTGAGGATTGATAAGATTTCTAGAAAAAAGAAGAGTGACAGTAGAGAATTTTATTGGACCTTCATAAGGTTCTTGCATTTTTTAAAATTGGTTAGATTGTTTCCATAGGTGGCACCCAAGATACAAATTGTGAGTAGCAACCAAAATGTAGTGAAAAGGTTTTGTTTTGTTTTTCTATCACTGTCTCAGTAATCAATTTCTTTCCCGAGAGACAACTGTTACTATTTTCTGGTGGAATCTTCTATAGAAAGTCTCTGCATATATAATCAAATTTATATATTGCTCAGCATTTTTCTTTTCTTTTCTTTTCTTTTTTTTTTTAACATTTTTCTTTTTTTCAGCCACTAATGTATCTTGGAGATTGTTCCATTATCAGTATATATAGAACTGTCTTGTTTTCCAAAGTATGGACGCACTATACTTATTCAACAAGTTCTCTGTCAATGGACATTTAGAGCTTGCAATTTAAACCTCACTTGGGGGAGGTTTGAAGATGGGTTTTAGTGGTTGGCTTGATTTTTATGTTTGCATGCTTTCTGAAAGGAGTTAAGTCCGTGCCATTTTGACTTTTCCCACCAGGAAAATATTTCTACTCTTCAAAAAGGAGCGACATATTTGAGATTAGTCAAATTATGTTCCAGGGATAGTCTAGTATGTACATGACTCATGTAATGCCTTGTTAACAGAGAATTTTGCAGAAAGGGCCCTACCCCAACACACCTATGTCCAAGAAATGATCTGTATCAACAAGTTTCTCTCCTGTCCTCGTCTTACGAAATGCCAGCTAAATCCAACAGGGGGCGTGCTAAGCCTTGGTGAACTAGCTTTATCACCACCGTCTCCCAGCCCCGGAGGGAAGTAATCCTTCCCAGAGAACTTCATTTCAGTGAAAACAAGCAGTTTCCCTCCGTTTGGAATTGCGTTCAGCGTGCCATTGCTTGCAGTAAGGGTTGACGCTCTGCATTTTCCATTGCTCACGCTTATTTGCTGAAAGGCACCCTGTTCCATTGCGCGCTCCCAGCGGCTGAGGCAGAGACTGGAAAAGGGATGAAGAGGAGGAAGCCAACCACCCTTTGGCCCAGAAAAAGAACACCAGGATGCAGCCATGTCAGCACCCGCCCGCGTGTTCCACAAAGTGTGACTGCTTACCTTGAGCCAACTATGGGGCTGGGGGCTTCAAGGGGGAGGAATAAAGCTCAGTTCTTCCTACCGAGGAATTCATGGCATAGCAGGAGAGGCAGATGCGTAGCTTCAGATACAAAGTGGAGGGTTCTCCAGCAGCTCAGGGAAGGTTGCCACTTTCCGCAAGAGTGGGAAGGGTGCACAGAAGGAGGGCCTCTGGGTATAAAGGAGGAGAGAGGGGAGAGGTGTGAAAGTGCAGGGCTGAGGGGATGGGTAGCCAGGCATTGCTCATCTCTCACTGTGGTTCTGCCGTAAGTCTTATTGGTTTTTATTTAGGAAGATTAAGCAAGGTGTGAGGGGTGCCACGTGTAATAGGTTCCATTCTGTTGTGGAACATATTACATGTTCCATTTTGTTTGGGAACATATTACATGTTCCAAACTGGGAGAGATCCATGCTGGGAGAGATTCGAGGGAGACAGTGTGTTTTGTTAATAATAAATATTTGCGCTTGGCCTGTGTGGCTCATTGGTTGAGTGTCAACCTAGGAACCAGAAGGTCATGGTTCAATTCCTGGCCAGGGCACTTGCCTGGGTTGCAGGCTCAGTTCCCAGTAGGGGGCATGCGGGAGACAGCCGATCAATGATTCTTTTTTAAAAATATATATTTTATTGATTTTATACAGAGATGAATTGAGAGGGATAGAGAGTTAGAAACGTTAATGAGAGAGATACGTCGACCAGCTGCCTCTTGCACACTCCCCACTCGCAACCAAGGTACGAGCCCTTGACCGGAATCAAACCCGGGACCTTTCAGTCCGCAGGCCGACGCTCTATCCACTGAGCTAAACCGGTTTCGGCCGATCAATGATTCTTAGCATTGATGTTTATATCTCCCTCTCCCTTCCTCTCTGAAATCAATAAATATATATATATATTTAAATTAATAGTGGGGGCTTATACTTGGAGGTGGGAGTGGCCCAGGGGAGTGTCAATCGGGGAAAACGGAGACATATGCAATACTTTAAACAATAAAATAATAATAATAATAATAAACATTTGGGATGAATTATGTGTCCTCACATCAGAGAAACAAACCATCCTGCACAGAAAACCAATCCCCAGCAGCTGGCTCCCAGTTGCCACAGGTGTTCCCCCCAGACTTACAGGCACTATTCCTGTCCCTCTGACATACATGGACATACATGGAAAGTGCCTACAAAGTTTGTATATTTCTTTTCCTCAAAAATTCCTTCCTTTCTCCTTCAAACATTTTCTGGGTTCCTGAATCAGAAAACAATTTTAACAAAACTTATTAAGTGCTAATTTGTGCTAGAAACCATTCACAGCAAGTTTGAGTGAGAGTGTTAAATTCAGACTAACACACAGAAAACATCAAGAAACTATATTCTTGCCGAAACCGGTTTGGCTCAGTGGTAGAGCGTCGGTCTGCGGACTGAAAGGTCCCAGGTTCGATTCCGGTCAAGGGCATGTACATTGGCTGTGGGCACATCCCCGGTGGGGGGTGTGCAAGAGGCAGCTGGTCGATGTTTCTCTCTCATCGACGTTTCTAGCTTTCTCTCTCTCTCCCTTCCTCTCTGTAAAATATCAATAAAATATATTAAAAAAAAAAAAGAAACTATATTCTTGAAAATGCCAGAAAGTCTCCCTTCCTCCTTCGCTTTCAACATGCACTGGCCTCCTATCTTACAAATGAAAACCAGAAACAATGGCTGCAGTCTTAATTGATTCTACCTTCCTGTCTCCTCAAGGTGGGGTCCATCTGTTTTCTCCTGTTCAAATTCGATTGTTTTGTAGAACTGCGGCTACCGAGCTTTTACCCCCAATTCAGTCCTTAAACTTTAGCAGTTGATCCAAAAAGTTGGCTTTCTCTCTATCAAAAGAGCATTTAAAAGTCATGAATAGACTCCACATTCTACCAATGATCTCTCCTTTTCTAATTTTATTTGAACTCTGCAGGATGTAGCACTGCTGTCATTGAGATTCTCTTTTGTGGTCTTTTGGGAGGCTGTATTACTTTTTTAAAAAAATATATTTTATTGATATTTTATAGAGAGGAAGGGAGAGAGAGAGCCAGAAACGTCGATGAGAGAGAAACATCGAACAGCTGCCTCCTGCACAACCCCCACCAGGCATGTGCCCGCAACTAATGTACATGCCCTTGACCGGAATCGAACCTGGGACCCCTCAGTTCGCAGACCGACGCTCTACCACTGAGCCAAACCGGCTTCGGCGAGGCTGTATTACTTTTATTTCTAGTCCCATTTGCTAACTTTTTAAAATTCCTTTAAAAAAAAAAAACAGCTTTTAAAACTACTAAAAAAAAATTAAAACCCCAGCTTTATGGAGACATCATTTATGTAATTCACAATTCACCTCTTTAAAGTGTGTTCAATTCAATGGTGTTTGGTACATTCACAGAGTTGACAACCACAATCGGTTTTAGAACATTGTTATCATCCCCAAAATAAACACCTGTCAAATAAAAAAACAGACCCAGACTTAGCAAAGGGAGACTTTATTTGAAAGGATTATTGCCTGGGAGGAAAGGGACTAGTACAACCAGGGGAGGGAGTCTATTGTAATGGACAGAACACTGTCACCCTAAGATCTGCAGGCATCTCAAGGGCTGGACAGAAGGGGGCTTCTTTTACAGAGAGGGGAAACAGAGATAGAAAGGCCCAGGTGCAGGGAATGGGTAAAGGCGGGGCATGGGGATAGATAAGAGAATACTTTTCCCTAAGGTCAGCCTATCCTCAGGAGGACTCGTGTGCTAGCTGAAGCTGAGAGTGGGCCAAAGATCAGGGGCCTGAAGGAAGAAGAGAAGCTTAAACAAAGTTTGGTTAAGAAGCATTTTGTTCCGAGGTGATCATCAGAGACAGGCAGTTCCATGATCGTTTATGAGGTACAGAATGAGAATGCGGAGGGTCTGTGTCTGTCCTTGACATAAGTAAGTAAGAGTGGCATCTGTGACTCACTGGGAGAAGCGTGGTTCTTTGCAGAACACAGAAGGGTGGGGAGATGCCTCTAAGCTTCAATGTTGTGCAAGAATGCAGGGCTCGGGTGAAATTCAACTTTGTTACCCCCAGGCCCCTGAGCTGTCACTTCCCATCCCCCCTTTCCCAGCCCCTGACAATCACTCATCTACTTTCCGTCTACAGACTGCCTACTCTGGACATTTCACATAAGTGGAATCGCACGTAGGTGACCTTTTGTGTCTAGCTTCTTTCACTTGGTATGTTTTCAAGGTTGATTCATGTTGTAGCATCTATCAGTACTTCATTCCTTTTAATGGCTGAATAAAATTCTATTGTATAGCCGAAACCGGTTTGGCTCAGTGGGTAGAGCGTCAGCCTGCAGACTGAAAGGTCCCGGGTTCGATTCTAGTCAAGGGCATGTACCTTGGTTGCAGGCGCATCTCCAGTAGGGGGTGTGCAAGAGGCAGCTGATCGATGATTCTCTCGTCGATGTTTATAACTCTATTCCTCTCCCTTCCTCTCTGTAAAAAAATCAATAAAATATATTTTAAAAATAAATGAATAAAATAAAACCAGTGGCACAGTCATACGTCAACTCACCAGAAGGGATGCTGTTGTCTATCATGCCCTTTCGTCTGCAGGCCGACGCTCTACCCACTGAGCCAAGCCAGCTAGGGCAAATATATTTGATCGATTTCAGAAAGGAAGGGAAAGGGAGACATCGATTCGTCAGAAGGGATGCTGTTATCTGTCATGCTGAAGCGGAGCTCTGGTGGTCCCTGCCGTGTCTGGCATTACCCGGGTCCTAAGTGGTTCTGAATCCCATGAGGCCAGGAGGAGCAACGGTTGCTGACCAGTATGTCAGCCTCCCTCCTAAATGCCAGGATTTCATCTCCCACTGCTCACAGCATAGCTGAATAGCCCACCATCATCCCAACTCAAATACACAAAAACTAAACTCAATATCATTGCTTACATTAAGCATCTGTTGAACAGAACGTTTATTCGTGGTGTGTAACTTCAAGTGAATGGCTTTTCTTCTTTTAGATCTTCACCTCTCTCTTAGTTCTCAGTTTTTTCATCTGTAAATGAAAAAAGTGGAGGTTTATGATTTCTAAGGATCCTTCCAGTTCTGATATTCAGTGAGTCTTTGATACTTTTTTTAAAAAGTTCTTTGAGAATTTATAGTACTTAACAAAAATAATTTTTTTGTTTCTTTAGGTTTTTAAAAAAATATATTTTATTGACTTTTCACAGAGAGGAAGAGAGAGGAATAGAGAGTTAAAAACATCAATGAGAGAGAAACATCGATCAGCTGCCTCCTGCACACCCTCCACTGGGGATGTGCCCGCAACCAAGGTACATGCCCTTGACCGGAATCGAACCCGGGACCTTTCAGTCCGCAGGCTGACACACTATCCACTGAGCCAAACCGGTTTTGGCAACAAAAATAATTTTGAACATCATTCACTAAAACAAACATTTAACAATTATTTATGGTGAGTCTATAAAACACTAGTCCCAGTCCCAGGAGATGGAGACCCAACGATGGAAATATCTGGTCCTTGCTATCAGGAACTCAGAATCTAACATGGGAGTTAGACACATGGCTCAACAACTACAGGTTAATGCGACAGCAGCCACAGAAAGCACCAAATAGGATAAGCAATGAGCGCGCAGGGGAAGGAGTACTGCTCTTTTCACAAAGGTGTCCGGGGACATTTCAGAGTTGAGCTGTGGCGTTTGCCAAGCAGAAAAAGGTAGCTGGGGTTTGGGATTCTAAGCAGAGGAAAGCTCTTGGTAAAGGCATGAGGATGTCTGAGCCCACATGGCTAAAGTATAAGATGTTTGGAAGTAAAATGGCTACAGCTGAGGCTGGGCAAGAAAAAGCTGCCCAATCACAGTGCGCCCTGGACGCCATGCTGAACTTTATCCTAAAGGTTAGAGGCACTGCTGAATGACAGTACCCAAAAGAGGGAGAGGAACTGATTTGAATTTTAGAAAGAAAATTGAGTTGAGGGAATGGGGCTGAGACTAGAAGCGGGGGGGGGGGGGGGGGAGACACGGAGGGGCTCTATTAGGAACTACTGAGAAGTCCCAGCAAGAGAAGATGACATCAAGGAATTATTATTAAGGTGTGAGAGTGGCATTACGGTTATACTGTAAAAAAATAATCCTTACATTTAAGAGATACATATTGAAGTGTTTACAGACGAAATGATATTATATCTAGGATGTGATTCAAAATAATCTGAAGGAAAGTGGATGAGATAGAGATAAAATGAGGTTGGCCATGTGTTAACCATTGTTGAAGCAAATGATAGGCTCATAGGGATTCATTATATTATTCTCTCTACACCTGACTTTCCCGTAATAAAAAATACTAAGGTTGTTTCGAGGATTAAATATGTTCATTCATACAAAGGGACAAGTCAGCATGGTTGACACACCGCTGGTGGCAAGAAATGTGCAGAACACTCTCCCTTCCTCGCACTCGGACCAGTCAAGAACTGGTAGTCGAGAAAACTTTCTGTTCAACTCGTTTGTTGCTCACAAGACGATGCCTCTCCCCGCCCCCCGCCCCCCTTTCCTTTCAACTTTCCAGTTGGAACCAAGACCAGATCTTTAAAACAAGACACTCTCAATCAAAACAGTGTGTTAGCAGCTGTACACATCGCAACAAAACTATTTGCTCTGTGGAATCTGGCCGTTTTCCCAGGAAACGGTTTCCATTTCACAATGTAGAACAGGAAGAGTGTGAACTCTTGCTCAGATATAGATTCTTTGTGCTCCACTCAGATTGCCACATCCCCATTGTGCTCGGGGTGTGACCGTCCAGCTGTGTGTTGGTGGAATGACTCACTTTTCCACCAAAACACGTATTTCTATGAATCATCGGGGCTACTGATTGGTGTGAACGAGCAATCAGCACAGAACTGGTTCCTGAATCCATTATGTGACTTCAGAGAGATGATTTAAAGTTTTTCCATGACTTACATTGAAAAAGGCAATCCAAGTATTCGGATAATTCATTCTCCAAAACCTTTTGTGTTTACAAGTGGTTATGAAGAATATAGCTTTTTAATAAGGAACTACAAAGGAAATAGAAGTATAATCTATATTCTTTGGGTGTTTAATAATCTCATTGAGGAAATAAATACACAAGAAGTAGAAGGATTTCAAAATAAGTAGATGATATTCATAGAAATACATGCAAAATATATTAATCAATGTTTAGGAGCACTAGAATGTTGGAGACAGGGTGTAAGCTGACAAGGTCCTTGCATTCGAGGGCGCTAGCAGGGCTGGCCCCCTACCCACACAGTTTCCCCAGACTTGTTTGGATGGCTACTATCAGTAGAATGAGAGCAAACTTTCATGGCTTGCCAAGAAGTCTGTAACTATTTACTGAGATTTGCTGTACCAAGAATTTGTCCTTCTGCTATGTCTATCCCTTAGAGATTAAGAGGAACAAAGCATACATTCCTCTTGACAGACCTCCTATTCAGTGTTTTGTGTATAAAAAGCATTGCGCAGTTAATAAACTTGCTACAGTTCCTTGATGACCTGTAGTCTTCCCGACCCCGATCTTCTGTCTTTCTTTTCTCAATTCCCACCTCCCTACCTCAGCCCGGTTCACCTGCCAGGCTGGCCCTGGCACTCAGAAAACTAGGAATAGAAGGGAATTTCCTCAACTTGATAAAAACATCTACCAAAAACCTTACAGCTAGCATCATATTTAATAATGAAAGACTGAATTCTTTCTTCCTAAGATTGGAAACAAGTTAAGGATGTCTGCTTGTATCACTCCTATTCAACATAGTACTGGAAGAACTAGCCAGCACAATAAAACAAAAACAAAACAAAACACACACACACAAAAAAACATAAAAGGCATACAAATTGGACAAAAAAAGAAATAAAACTCTGCCCTTATGCCGATGGCATAACAGTCTATGTAAAAAAAATCTAAAGGGGTGGGATTTACAATTTTTTTTTCTTTCAAAAACTCCTAGAATAAATACATGAGTTCAGCAAAGTTATAGGATATACAATAAGTACTCAAAAATCAATTGTATTTCTCTACAGTTGTAGTAAACACATGAAAACTGAAATTAAAAATACAATGCAAGTGCCCTGTCTACTGTAGCTCAGTTGGTTGGAACGTTATCTGGGAAACTGAAAGGTCAAAGGTTTGATTTGGGTCAGGGCCTATACCAGGTTGTGGGTGGGTTTCTATCCCCTGTGATTACATTTCAGTTTTGTTTTCTTTCCTTCAAAAATATTTATTAAGCCAAAACCGGTTTGGCTCAGTGGTAGAGCATCGGTCTGCGGACTGAAGGGTCCCAGGTTCGATTCTGGTCAAGGGCATGTACATTGGTTGTGGGCACATCCCCCGTAGGAGGTGTGCATGAGACAGATTTTCTACTTTCAGAAACCTCCTTGAACTAGTTTTTTGTTTTTCTGGTTAAATATTTTAGGTCTCTGCCCTGTGTCAATCAATCCTTCCTTTATTTCCATATCAACTTTTTTCGTGTTTTCTAATTTTTTTAAAGAATTGTTTGTTTTCATTAAATTTATTGGGGTGACAATGGTTAATAGGATCATACAAGTTTCAGGTGTAGATTTCTATGATACAAGATCTGTATATTGCACTGTGTGCTCACCATCCAAAATCAAATCATCTTCTGTCACCATGTATTAGGTTCCCTTCACCCCTCACCCCAAAATTTTATTTCTTTAAGAAGCCTCTTTCATGCCTTTCTTAACTTCCATGAGTTAAAGGCTTTTTGCTTCATGTGTTGGTCACAAGAGCCTTGAGGGTTGCATAAAATGTCACATGCCTTAAGCTCATTCTTATCTACTTATGGATGTAATCATTAACAGAGGAAGCTGGCATTCCTTGAACTCCAAGGGAAGCCTCAAAATCTATTATGAAAAGAATTTTACTTATTACCAAAATACTTCCCGTTAAACATTGACAGGCTTTGAAGGTAGAAACAGAGTTATTTTGAAGAATTCAAACTGAAACTGCAAACTGCAAATCAGCATTTCAAATGATGGCCAAAGTGATTACAGGTCACCTACAGGTTGTGGCCAGAGTATTATCTCATCCAGCATTCAATCAGATCCTTGGTACAGAGTTGTTGTTTTTTTGTTTTGTTTTGTCTTTTTTACATAAAAGGGAAGAGCAAAAAGAAATATTTGACTAGACAATCATTACATTGAGCTACTATCATCTCAAATATTTCAGACAAGAAGTAAAAATTTAAACCAAAGTTTATTGCTTGCTCCAACTATTTGCAAGTGAACAGTTGGAAAATTATGCAGAGCAAAATTTCTTTCCCAAAATTGGTAAGGGAGACACTGGGTTGAATGGTATTCCCACAAAATTCATGTCCACCTGGAATCTGTGCATATGAGTTTATTTGGAAATAGTGTAGTTGCAGATGTAAACAAGTTAAGATGAAGTCAAACTGGATTAAGGTGGGCTTGATCCAATGACTGGTGTCCTTATAAAAAGAGACATTTGGACACAGATACAGACACACAGAGGAAGGAATGTTTTGTGAAGGAGGCAGTAATTGGAGTGACAAGCCAAGGAAAACTAAGGATTGCAGGAAACCACTAGAAGCTAGGAAGAGGGAATGAAGGATTCTTCCCTATATATTCTTTAGAAATATCATGTCCCTCTGGCTGCCTTGATTTCAGATTTCTAGCCTCCAGACCTGTAAAAGAATAAATTTCTGTTACTTTAATTCACCCAGTTTATAGCTATTTGTGCAGCAGCCCTAGGAAACTAATATAAGAAACATGGAAAAGAGGATCACTTGAGCAAATATGTATTTAAAAACACTCAGTTTGGCCTGTGTGGCTCAGTGATTGATTATCTACCCATCAACCAGGAGGTCATGGTTCCATTTCTGGTCAGGTCACATGCCCAGATTGTGATTTTGATCCCCAGTAGAGGACATGCAGGAGGCAGCCAATGGATGAATCTCTCTCATCATTGATGTTTCTATCTTTTCCCTCTCCCTGTGTCTCTGAAATCAATTAAAAAAATAATAAACAGCCGAAAACAGTTTGACTCAGTGGACTAAAGATGACTAAAAGGTCCCAGGTCTGATTCCAGTTGGGGGCATGTGCCTTGGTTCCCGTACCAGGGGTACGGGAAGAGTTTGGTGGGGGTACGCGTTGCACCGGAGTTTGGTGGGGATATGCACTGCACCGTGCTTAGATGCACCTAATTCTACGTTCTCATGAGTCAAGTCAAGACAGTCTTATGAGGCATGAGATGGTCCGATGTACAAATAAATGTTATTTATAATATAACTTTTATTTTTATTTTATTATGAATAATTTTATTTTTTGTTTATTTTTATTTTGTGTATGTACCCCCAAAAAAGAAAAATAAATATATTTTGATTGTTATTAAAATACATCCATTTGCTGGAACCGGTTTGGCTCAGTGAATAGAGCGTTGGTCTGCGGACTGAAGGGTCCCAGGTTCGATTCCGGCCAAGGGCATGTACATTGGCTGCGGGCACATCCCCGGTAGGGGGCGTGCAGGAGGCAGCTGGTCGATGTTTCTCTCTCATTGACGTTTCTAGCTCTCTATCTCTCTCCCTTCCTCTCTGTGGAAAATCAATAAAATATATATTTTTAAAAATACATCCTTAGAGTATGCCCAATGCTAGGGGAGAAAAAGAGTGTATAGTTTGGTAATAGGAAAAAAAAAAGTCATGAGAAAGTACTGTGTTTTATAAAAGAGAAACTAAAGTCTCATGAGATTTCCAATGAGGAAAATGAAGCTTAAGGAAGTGAACTAACTTGCTCAACTTCACACACCTTGTAACTGTTAGAGCTGAAATTTATTTCTCTTACATTTGATATCAGATGGATTAAATGGAGGAACTGAGATTTAAATCCAATCCAGGAAGGCACAAAAGCTTGTGGTCTACTACACTATACTATGTTGCCTCCCATACGCTACTGCTTTAGTTATGAGAGAAGCAAATGAACCTGTACTAAGTTATCGGCAATGAAAATAAAGATAAGGTGGTAAAGGCAAGAAATAAATGCAGGACACACAATTAGCATGATGTGGCAACTACTGAAATGTGAAAAAGAAAAAAGAAAAGAGTGGAATTAAAAATAGCTTTAGCTTGGATCCTTGGTCACTACAAAAAACAATTATATTATCAACAGGATCAAGGATCTCAGGAAAAGAGGCAGTTTTTATTCAGCGAGAGCTCTAATCCTTCAAAACTCTCCTCTCATGCCATCTCCTCAATGTAAGCTTTTCTGACATCCTCAGGTACATTTTACAGTATTTTTAAATATTTTTTAAATTGATTTCAGAGAGGAAAGGAGAGGGGAGAGAAATATCAATAATGAGAGAGAATTATTGACCTGTTGCTTCCTGTATGCCTCCTACGTGGGCACAAACCTGGTGATCATGTGCCCTTGACTGGAATTGAACCCGGGAACCTTCAGTCAGCAGGCTGATGCTCTATCGACTGAGCCAAACTAACTAGGGCTATACAGTATTTTTAAAAAAGTATTTTTATTGATTTCAGAGAGGAAGGGGAAGGGAGAGAGAGCTAGAAACATCAGTGATGAAAGAGAATCATTGACCGTCTGCTTCCAGTACACCCCCTAGTGTGGATCAAGCCGAAACCTGGGCATGTGCCCTTGACCAGAAAATCAAACCCTGGACTCTTCAGTTGGCAGGCCAATGCTCTTTCCTCTGAGCCAAACCAGCTAGGGCCATTATACAGTATTTTATTATATTCCTTTTTAAATATATATATATATATATATATATATATATATATATATATATATTTATGTCAGAGAGGAAGGGAGAGAAGAAAGAGAGAGATAGAAACATCGATGATGAAAGAAAGTCATGGATAGGATGCCTCCTGTATGCCCCCTACTGGGGATGGAGCCCACAACCCCGGCATGTGCCCTTGACCTGGAATCGAACTGTGACCTCCTGGTCCATAGGTCGATGCTCAACCACTGAGCCACGCCAGCTGGGCAGAATTTTATTATATTTCAACAACAACAATAATAACAACAATGATAATGATAGCTAACATTTTTTAAATGCAGGCTGAGTGCCAAGCATGTGCTAGGTTCCTTTTACTCTTTAAAATAACCATGTGGCCAAAACTGGTTTGGCTCAGTGGTAGAGCGTCAGCCTGTGGACTGAAGGGTCCCAGGTTCGATTCTGGTCAAGGGCATGTACCTTGATTGCGGGCACATCCCCAGTAGGAGGTGTGCAAGAGGCAGCTGATTGATGACTCTCTCTCTTCGATGTTTCTAACTCTATCTCTCTCCCTTTCTCTTTGTAAAAAATCAATAAAATATATTAAAAATAAAATAAAATAACCATGTGAAGTCAGTATTATTATTAACCCCATTTTACAGAGAGTAAACTGGAGCTTACAGACTTTAAGATTACATACAGATATTAAATGGTAGATGGAGAATTGAATTCAGCCCAGCCGGCATGGCTCAGTGGTTGAGCTTCGACTTATGAATCAGGAGGTCACAGTTCAATTCCCCATCAGGGCACATGCCTGTGCTGCAGGCTCAATCCCCCATGTGGGGTGTGCAGGAGGCAGCCAATCAATGATAATCTCTCTTCATTGATGTCTCTCTCTTCCTCTCTGAAATCAATTAAAAAAATTTTTTAAAAAAGAATTGAATTCAGAGACAGCACTCTTACCAAAGGCAGGACAGTGCAATCCACGAGACCAAGAAATGTCACCAAACTGGCTCGGTTTGAATCATGCTTTGCCATTTACTAGCTGAGTGGCGTTGGGCAAATTATTGTGCCTCAGTTTCACCATCACCAATTGCCTCCCAGTATTGCTGTGAGGTTATTTAAATGAGTTCATATTCATAAAGCATTTACAAAAGGGCATAGTACAAAGTAAATATTAATCATTGCACTCACACCTCTGTTTTCTCTATATCTGTCTCTCTCAATTATCAGAACTTTCTCGATGAACTGTGACTTCCTCTAGGACAGGAAGTGTGTCTGTCTCATTTTCCTACCCCAGTGCGCCATGTCTGCCCCACAGTAGGCCCTCAGCAAGCATTTGTTGCCTGGGTGGCATTATTCGGGCAGCCTGAAATTCCACCTCTGAGCCGTGGAGAAGAGAGGTGAGTGGAAAAATAGGTATGAGTCCCACACGTGGACATTTAAACCTGCCAACAGGCAGGACGGCTAAGGAAGAGGTCACGGAGGGGAAAGAAATAGAACACCAGAGAAAGATCGACAGCAGGAAATGAGACAGAAAAAGAGCCCTGGAGGATTTACTTTCAAGGAAGTCATGAAAAAAAAATTCAAGGGAATTGCGCTGAGTCCAGATGAAAGGCTGTCTGAAAGGTGAAGTATGAAAATTTGTGGTTAGCGAGCAGCTGACGCTGAAGTTTAAATGTGTGGGGTTTTTGTTTTTTTTTAAGACCCGGAGGAAGGAAATGACAGTCATTGCGTAAGAGTTTTCTAAAACTTGGCAGGCTTTCCGATGTGGGTCTCTGCCTACCTAGCCCGGAAAGTTGGGAGAGCAGGGAGCAGTCAAGATCACGATCGAAAAGGAGGGTGGGGGCTCTCCAAGGTGCTACTTCTCCACGCAATCTAATGCAGTTAAGGTCTATCTGCACCCACAAGGCGAAACAGAACAATCAAATAACATGTGTAGCTTTTGCCCTTCGTTATTTTGTGTAGGCTGGGGAAGCAGGTGAGGTTACTGTCAGTCACAATGATCGGCAGCAGGCTTTCCTCCGGAATGTCTCCTTCATCACACTTGAATCTCAATGGTGTTCTCCCACCCACGGAGATTGAGTAACCGGTTTTCCGAGTTTTTCCTGATACAGTTTTGGTTATTACAAACAACTTGGGATCCCTACTCATCTTTAAAAGAAGGTCAATATTTGAGAAGGGCATTTTTATAAAAATGGGTAGGCAACACGCGTTTTAAAAAAAACGAGTTATTCTTTTAAAATATTTTGAGAAATAGAAAGCCCTTATATGGTGAAATGGGTCCACAGGAATACACCAAACAGGATACAAATATACTTTCACAAACAGTCTTAGGGTCCACCACCCCACCCCACCCCACTGTTAACTGGAGAAAGACAGACCCTGTGCAGTTGATTGAGGAACTAAACCAAGTACCTTTTTATCGTTTAAATACATTTCTATTGATTTCAGAGAGGAAAGGAGAGGGAGGGAGATAGAAACATCGATGATGAGAATCATCTATCAGCTGCCTCCTGTATGCCCCCCACTGGGGATTGAGCCCACAACCCAGGCATGTGCCCCTGACCAGGAATCAAACCGTGGCCTCAACCACTGAGCCATGCCAGCCGGGCCCAAGTACCCTTTTAAAGACGAGTATCCCTTCCTAGCCAGTTTTGCTCAGTGGATAGAGCGTCAGCCTACAGACTGGAAAGTCTTGGGTTCGATTCTGGTCGAGGGCACATGCCTGGGTTGCGGGTTGGATCCCCAGTAAGGGGTGTGGAGGAGGAAGCCCATCAGTGATTCTCTCTCAACATTGATGTTTGTCCCTCTCTCTCTCTTCCTCTCTGAAATCAATAAAAAAATATATTTTTTTTAAAGTAAATAAAGATGAGTTTCCCATAGTCAAGTGCCGAGTCCCTCCCTGTTGAAGGCTCTACTACAGGATCTAGCACCTTTCCCAGGGCACTGGGCACTCTAGGGCTCAGATTTTCTTTTCTGTAAACTGAGGAAAGTGGTGTGTGTGTATGTGTGTGTGTGTGTGTGTATGTGTCTGTCTCTGTGTGTGTCTGTGGTGAGTATGACTGTGTGTCTGTGTGGTGTCTCTGTGGTTGTGTGTGTGTGTGATGGTTATCACTGTGTGTGTGTCTATGTGGTGTGTGTAGTGCATGTCTCTGTGTATGTGTGTCTGTGTGGTGGGTATGACTGTGTGTGCCTATCTGTGTGTGTCTATGTGTGCGTGGTATGTGTGTATGTGTGTGTATGGGGGGTGGTGTGTGTGTCTCTGTGTGTGTCTGTATGGTGTGTGTGGTGCGTGTCTCTATGTGCGTGTGTGTGTGTGTGTGTGTGTGTGTGTGTGAGTGTATGGTGGGTATGACTGTGTGTGTCTATCTGTGTGTGTATGTGTGTGTATGTGTGTGTGGTGCGTGTCTCTATGTGTGTGTGTATGTTTGTATGTGTGGTGGGTATGACTGCGTGTGTGTCTGTGTGGTGTCTCTGTGTGTGTGTGTGTCTATCTGAGTCTGTGTGTATGAATGTGCTGGAAGAGCTCCCCTCCAGCTCTCAGTTCATTTCATGTTGATCTCTCCCCTTCCTCCAAGCTGCTTCCCTCGAGGAGAGAGCTGTGGATGGATCCTCTGGGGGTGCAGACAGAAGGCAGACGGCCTCGCTCACCGCTGACAGCAAGGCTGCAGCGCCGGGATCCGGAGGGCTCAGCACCGGCCCGCCGGCCCCGCCCACGGCCGCCCTCCGCCGCCGGCCGCCTGGGGAACAAGATGTCGGCTCCGCACTGCGGCCGCCGCCCGAGGCCGCGCGCCATTGGCCGGCGGCGATGAGGTCATCTCCGGGCGGAGGCCGGCGGCGGCGCGGGGGCGTGGCCCGGCCTGCGGCGGCGCGGGGGCGTGGCCGTGCTGACGCAAGCGCGTCGGAGCCGCCGCCGCCCGGAGCCGGGGAGGCTGCGGCTGGGTCCGCGGCGGCGACGGCTTCGGTAGCGGCCCCGCCGGCGGCTGGAGGTGAGCGGGGACGGCGCGGCAGGGAGCGGCCTCCGAGGGGCCCCGGGAGCCCCTTCGCAGACCCCCTCCCCCGGTCCCAGGAAGGAGCAGGGACCTGAGGTGTCTGAAGGGAAATGGGGTTCACCTCTCCTGGGGCACCCCTTCTGTGGACCGGAGGACCGAGGCTCCCTCCCCTTTGGAGGCCCTGGTCCCTCCCGCCACTTAAGGGGAAGGTGGAGGAACTGAAGGTTATTGGAAAGTCCGAAAAAAATTTGGGGGGCACGGCTTCTTAAATGGGGTCCCAGTTTGAGAAGGTCTCCCTTTTAGTCCCTAGCCCAGGAGGTGGGTGTGCCTGTGGGCAGGAATGGAGCAGGTGGATCTAAACCTGCTTGTTAGGAGGCGAGGACGGGATGACAGTGGGCGGCAGTGCGTGGGGGACGCCTGATGTGGATTAATCGTGTGCAGAATTCCTATTTCTTTATATTTTTGTTTTGTGCCACACATCACTACACTCACCACCACCACCACCGCCGCCACCACTTCCCCCGAATCCCCTAATTGCTTTGGCCTATTTGGGTTTCTGTTTGGTTCGTCGGAGAGATTAATTTAGGGAGATTGTTCATCGTTAAAAAAAGAAAAAAAACAACCAGGAGGGAGGCAGCTCATTGTCGGCAGCCCCTGAACTATGCTGATCAGGCATAATGTTAGGCGTTCAGCGATGGTGGACTCTGCCCCGTCATTAGGAGCGATGTGCGTTTGGGGGCTGTTGTGAAGCTACATAATCTCTCGGGAAAGCTTTGCTTTGTATCTTGAGTGTGTTATTCCGCTGCTTTGAACATCAAAGGCACCAAGGGTTGCCATTCCCATTTTTCAAAATGTCTCCCAGTCTTCCCGGAGAGGAGCGAGCGCTTCCTTTGATGCCAGTTTCACCTATCATGGATGCTCTCATGATACTAAAAATACCTACCGTATGGTGTGGTGTTTTTTTTTTTCTTTTTTTTCCCCGAGTTCAGATACTGTACCATCTGTGCCTCACAATCGCTGATGGAGAATAAATAATTGCATTTTCAGGACCACTGATAGCGCCACTTGTCTTCATGACCCCCGCAGTGATAGGACAACCCTAAAATCAAACCTTTATTGACTCATGCAGGAGAAGCTTTCACAGACCGAAGGAGAAGTAGTTAATCTTGAAGGTGGGGATGAGAAACAGAAAGCTTCCCGAGGTGGGAAGCTTATTCTCTGAGGCCTGATAAAACTGCTTTGTCATTATCAGTTTATTCCCGCCATGCTTGACCTGATAGTGAGCTTAATAAGCAAGCTGATTCCTTTTTTTCTTTTCTTTTTTTTTAAGATAATGATTATGTATTTAGGTGCTTTCTGGGGGATTCGGAAGGTTAAATCCTTTAAGGTAGTCGTAACTTTAGGGTAGGGCTGGGGCTTTGAAATGGGCAGTAGCCCTAGCCAGGCGAGGTAGCTCAGTTGGTTGAAACATCATCTATATACCAAAAAGGTTGTGGGTTTGATTCCTGGTCAGAGCACTTCCATAGGTGTAGGGTTTGATCCCCGGTCCGGGTGAGTGGGTCTGGGAGGCAACTGACCAATGTTTTTCTCTCCCTCTCCCTTCCTCTCTCTAAAATCAATGAAAAACGTGTTCCCCGGGGTGAGAATTTAAAAAAGAAAAGAAAGAGCCTAAACCGGTTTGGCTCAGTGGATAGAGCGTCGGCCTGCGGACTGAAAGGTCCCAGGTTCGATTCCAGTCAAGGGCATGTACCTTGGTTGCGGGCACATTCCCAGTAGGGGGTGTGCAGGAGGCAGCTGGTTGATGTTTCTCTCTCATCGACGTTTCTAGCTCTCTATCTCTCTCCCTTCCTCTCTGTAAAATATCAATAAAATATATTTGTTTTTAAAAAATAAAAGAAAGAAAAAGAAATGAGCAGAACAGGTTAGAAAATGAGGGAGGTCTCTTCCGTTTCCTGACACGAGTAGAAACCAAGAGAGAGCAGTGTGGGTGTCACTGCCTCCTAACATTGTGCCAGGGTGTTAAAAAGCTGGGATCCCCAGTTCCTGTTTTTAATATGGATACATTCTTATGTATTGAGATGTGCCAAAATATTGTCATTTGATCCTGACGTTGACTGCAAAGGAAGAGACTTTTCCTCAGGCCCTCCGTGGGCTAGGGTTTTTGCAATTTCTCCTTTCCATCTTTCTAAGGAGGATGTCAAAAACAGTTGTTAAAGGTCTGTGGGCACGGGGTGAAAGGCGTGAAATGCAAAACGGAAGAGCCTTACTGAGTGTTGTTTGCTCTCCGCCCTCCTAGTCGTTTCTAAGGTCATGCCATTTTCCCTTTTTGCCCTAGGTCGGAGAGAAATCCGGGGACTTGGTTGATGCACTGTCTGCCGCCATGGGGGAGCTTTTCCGGAGCGAGGAGATGACGCTGGCCCAGCTTTTTCTCCAGTCAGAAGCTGCTTATTGTTGTGTCAGCGAGCTAGGAGAACTCGGAAAGGTCCAGTTTCGTGATGTAAGTAGTTGTGGGGCTGCTTCTTGATTACCACTGAACTGTATTTTTCTGGCCATGGTCAATTGCCTTATGATGAATGTTTTGCTTTTTATTTGCAAAAATAACATGACAGCACGCGTACTGTTGGTGCGCTTTTTAAGGTTGTCTTTCTCCAGGTGAGAATGTCGTGGGCCAACCCTTTCATGGTTTCACTGGTTCCCCTTGGAGAATAACCCTAAGCATATTCAGGGTGATTGTTTGGGATGCAAATGGAGGACAGCAAACTAGCCTGTTCAAGGTTTCCACTTTACCTTTGGGCTCCTTACACCCATAGCAGGATCTTAAAAATATTTTCATAGCTTTTCCATACAGCAGGTCATATTTATTATAAGATCAGAAGCATTCAGTTAAGGATATATAGTATATATGTGAACATACTGAATACCTATTAAGCTGAAGCATTATGCTGGGAAGTTGGAGAAGATATCAAAAGAAAATGGACAGCCCTGGCTGGTTTAGCTCAGTGGATAAAGCATTGCCTGTGGACTGAAGGGTCCTGGGTTCGATTTGGATCAAGGGCACATGCCCATGCAGGAGGCAGCTGATGGATGATTCTCATCATTGATGTTTCTATTTCTCTCTCCCTCTCCCTTCTTCTCTGATATCAATAAAAATATATAAAAAATGAAATAAAATAAAATGGATAGCCCTGGCCAGTGTGGCTCAGTTGGTTGAGCATTGTCACGTTTCAGAAAGTCCCAGTTTAATTCCCAGTCAGGACGCATACCTAGATTGCAGGGTCCATCTCTAGTGGGGCCTTATACAGAGCCTACCAATCAATGTGTTTTTCTTACATCAATGTCTGTCTTTCTCTCTCTCTCTCTCTCTCTCTCTCTCTCAAAAGAAAAAAAAATCAATAAAAACAAAATGGACAGTCTAAGCATATAAAAAGTATGCCCAGTGGTGCTTACAGTCTGATATTTGCTGCTGAAAGGGGGGGGGGGCTGACAATTCCCTATTAGACAACCTCAAAGCTCCACGTACCTCTCATTGACAGCATTCATTATAGTTGTAATTTTATAGTCATCAGCATGAGTAGTTGATTGAAGTCTCTATCTGCTATTCTGATCTAAGTACCATGAAGACAGAGACAGTGATTATCTAATCCTTAGTGCCCATGTAGAAGATAATATTTGTTGGAATGGATGGATAAAGGGGAGTAATCAGAAAGGTGTGGGATTCATCAATATTGACTTCCTGGAATTGGCAAGCTTTCTGGAAGTTCTCAGTCTGAGCTGAAACTGCACAAATACAACCCAGGGATAGTCTTGGTCCTCATTTTCTTTGAACCTTTTATATCATCTCTTTTGGAGCGTTCTTTTACTTTTCCGAGGTTCTTCCACCGGCCTCTCTTATCTTCTCCACCTCTGCCCTCAGTGTCAGTGTTTCCCAAGCTCTCTTCTCCGTTCTCTTGATAAGCCTGTCCACACCCACATCTTCCTTTATCACCTTTTTTTCAGTGATCCCATCCATTCTCAAAACTTTCATCTTTATTCCATGAGTCCCAAATCTATATCTCTGGCCTTGACTTCTCAAACACCTTCCCTGAATATACAAATTTCTAAGATGGTTGTCATCTCTGCTTCTCAAGCTAATATGTCTAAATCCCAACATTTTACCTTTTCACAAACTATCTCTTCACCCTCACATCCTGAACTTGAGCTAATGCATTGATATCCTTCCAGTTTTTTAGGCTTAAAACTTAAATCAAACCTAACTCACCCTTAATTTGCAATTCTTCATCTGATCCTATATAGTATCTCCCTTTCTAATACCCATTTGGGTTAATTCGGCATTCTTAACTTTTACTTATTATGTATTTCAGTCATACAAAAAATTATGGGGAATAATATAATGAATACCTATGTAATTTATATTTTCTACTAAAGGGATAAACATTCCACATATAATTGAAGGTTCCTGCTCTCCTTCCTCCCTGTGTTTAATTTCTCTCCCCTCCTCCCTAGAGGTTACTTTGAATAGTGACTTTTGCACTTACATGTGTTTTTTTCTTTGTTTTTATTATTGTTGACAGTATTATTCCCATAAGTTTTTATTTTTTACTTTTGTTATATATGTATGAATCACTAAGTAATATATGGTATAATTTTGTATGCTTTCCGTTGTATCATATTGTATGTATCCTTCAGCAGATACTTTTTAAATTTAATATTTGTGAGATTTGACCATGTTGGTACAGGAGGCCCTGGTTCATTTATTTAAATTGCTATATAGTTACTGTAAAAGTATATAATTTTTCATTTTTCCTTCTAATGATAGCAGTTCTCTGCTATTACAAATTGCAATGAAGAGTCTTATCTATGTCTCCTGGTTTGCATCTTTTATAGTTTCTCCAGGGCAGTGGTTCTCAAACATTTTGATCTAAATATTTATTTGCACTCTTAAATAAAATAAAATTGAGAACCCTAACGAGCTTTTATGTGAGTTACAACTATTCATACTTATTAAATTGGAAATTAAAACTGAGAAATGTTTTAAATATTTATTAACGCATTTAAAAATTATAAATCCATTACATTATAATAGCATATTTCTGAAAAATAGCTGCATTTTCAAAAAAGAAAGAAAGAAAAGATAATAAGAATGGTATTGCTTTTACATTTAAAACATTTTTAGTATCTGAATTAGTCGAAGATAGCTGGCTTCTCATTTGCTTCTGCAGTCAGTATGCTGTGATATATGTCATGAGACTCTGGAAAACTTCCCTGAAACATTCATGAGACAATGAGATGAAAAAGGCAAATAATGTCTTACTGTTACTGCGAAAACAGTTCTGATCACATGGACCTGCTGCTCCTCCAGGGAGTGAAGTGTGCATCTCCAGCCGCAGGATGTGAAAGTGAACCTCACAGTGCGTGTCCCTGGTCATGCGCTAGTGGCTGGTTGAGAGTTCCTGTCATGCCACAGTGTCAGGAACAATGTCAACACCGCTGTGTTCAAAGAAATTTACCAATCCAATGGGTGCGAAGTGGTCTCTCATTGTTGTTTTATATATTAGTACATTTGATATCTTTTTATCTATTTATTGGACATAATAGGTTTCATTTTCCATGAGCATCTGTCCATATCACCTGCCTGTTCACTATTGGGATTGCTGGCGTTTTGCTTGTTAACTTGTGGGATTTGTGAAAGTTCTTCACGTCTTCTGGAATCTGATCTTTTTCTACTCCTTTACTGATAAATTCTTCTAGGCTGCCGCTTATCTTTTCCCTTCATTTATGGTATATTTTGTTATACAAAGAGTTTATTTTTCTTTTTTGCTTATTGGTGTGTGTTTTTTCCTAAATTTATTATTTTGAAAAATTTCAAGCCTTACTCCTATGTTGATTCACCAGTTGTTAACATTTTGTCACATTTGATATAATCTTTTTCACTGTACCATTAGAGAGTAAGCTGTTTCTTCTTTTCAAATCCTTATCCTTTTGTTTCTTTTTCTCATTTCATCATACACATTGAGACCTTCAGTAACGCTGAAGAAGAGAAACAGCAAGCTAATACTGGTTAGGATTGTGCTTAGCTGAGTGTAACAAAAAGCCCAAATGATAGGGGTGTACTTTTCTCATGTAACGTGAAGCCCAGCTCTACGCTGTCATCATTCTGTATCTCTGTTTGACCATCCTTGAACACTTGGCTTTTGCACTTACAGATAACCCCCATAGCTCCAGGCATAGCACTGAAGGAAGTGCAAGAAGTACCTATTTCTTTCCCAGAAATTCTCAACAGACTTTTAAAATTTATTATTGGTGTCAGGATTATGGTTTACACCAGCTGCAAGGGAGTCTGGGAAATGTGTTTTTTTAACTGAGCATTTGCTGCCCTGAACATAATTGGAATTTTTGTTACTAAGGAAAGAGGGCAAAATGCTAAGTATCCATTAAATGGCATTCTTGTCTTGCTCCTGACTTTAAGGGGAATCTTTTTAATGTTTCACAATTTTTAAAAATCCTTACCTGAGGGCATGCTTTTTATTGATTTTAGAGAGAGAAACATTGATGTGAGTCTGAAACATCATTTGCCTCTGCATGCGCTCCCACCAGGGATCGAATCCACAACTTGGGTATGAGCCCTGATGAATCAAACCTGAGACCTTTCGGTGTACAGGGCAATGCTACAACCAACTGAGCCACAACCAACTGAGCCACACCAGCCAGGGCTGATGTTTCACAATTTAAATAAGATGTTTACTCTTACATTTTTGGAAAATTATATTAATTAGATTATGCATATTCTTTCAATTTCTGATTTTCTAAGGTTGTTACAAATGGTTGTACAATTTTATTGAGTGCCTTTTCATCTATTGGTGTTACTGTATTTTTTCTCTTCAATCTATTCATTTGGTGAATTACATGTCCAGCTTATTGTCTTACTATTTTTAAACAGCTTTACTGAGATATAATTCACAAATCATATTATTTGTTTATTTAAAATGTACAAGTCAGTGATTTTTAGTATATCCACAGAGTTGTACAATCATCACCACAATGAATTTTTTTAAACTTATAGATAAGCTGCAATTTTGTGATGGAAGCATTATTCTAAGTATTGCATCAAGATTCACATGTTACTTATATTAAGGATAAGAGTTAACAGAAATGGTTCTTTTATAGGCAATTACTAGGCTTTTCCCAGACCATTCAGCCTTGCAAATGTAAAGCATTATTGTCTCTAAACATACATTTGTGTCGCTTATTAAGTACAATTTATTTAAATAGAGTAACATAATTTGGTTTTCTTTTGTAGTTATTTGAGAAGGAGAAAACCATGTGTATTTCATCTGTAGCATCAATTGAACTGGACTTTTTCAGTTGCTTAGAAAAATGAAATTCACTTCTCATATTAAATACAAAGTAAATATAACACTGTTTCATGGCAAACATGATTGCTGTTTTATTCTTTCAAATGTGGGCATGACTGAATACATTTGGAACTAGTCATATCACCATTAAAATCAGCAATTTAGAAACAAACAAAATATCATTTTGATTTATTTGAGTCATGAATTACTTAGAACTACTTTAGAATTCCCAAATATGGTAAATTGTATTATGTGAATTTCTAATTTAATTGCATTGTAATCAAATAACATTGTCTATATAATAATAGTTTTTTACTAAGACTTGCTGTATGACCTATTTTGTGGTCAGTTTTACAAATTAATTATTGAAGAGAAAACTGTTGGATGAAGGGAGTAGATGTATACATGTCTGTGTATATGTATTAGATTAAGCTAATTATGTTGTTCATATTTTCTCTATTCTTATTTAGTAGGTTTGATGTATCAGTGGTATAAAAGTTACACTAAAATTTCCCACTATGGACAGGCTTGTCAGTTTCTCCTTGTACTTCTGTTCATTTTTGTTTGAAATATTTTTAGGATGCTTGTCCGAAACAGGTTGTGGGTGGCCGTAGCTGAACTTTGCCTTTGATTATGAAACCAGTAGTTCACTTCATGTTTATTGAAGTGGAAATTTCTGAATGAGAAGCCCAAGTACTGCCTGCTCGGTGAAAAACAAACACTTTATTAGAGACCTACAAGTTTAGAATTGTGCATCTTCGTGGGAATTTTTCTTATTATCATATGTAGCATTCCTCTTAATCTCTAGTAATGCTTTTTGCTATAGATTCCTTCTAATATTAATAATAATAATTTTAAAAAATAATAATTAATTTCACCTATTCTTGAACTTAATGTAAATGGAGTCATATTTTCAATATTAATACCAATAATTTCCTTACTAGTTTCTCTGTCATCAGTTTCTTTCTTACACTTCATTCTTCACACACAATATTATTCTTCAAAACAGTAAATTTTTAAAATGTCAGATCACTTGGTCTGTCATATATATATATATATATATATATATATATATGTATGTATTCTTATATATTTATTGATTTTATGGCGAGAGGAAGGGAAAGGGATAGAGAAATAGAAACATTGATGGGAGAGAAACCTCAATCATGCTTCCTTCATGCCCCCTATTGGGGATCGAGCCCACAACCTGGGCATGTGTCAAACCTGTGACCTCTTGGCTCAACCACTGAGCCACACCACCTGGACATGTCATGGTCTTCCTCCTTCCACTCTGTGTATTTCTGCTTGGTAAACTTCCACTCTGTATTTCTGCTTGGTGAACTTCCACTCTGTGTATTTCTGCTTGGTGAACTTTGCTTCATCCGCCATCATCCCAGCTCAGGTGGTTACCTCTGAACATTTTTTTTCTTTATCTACAAGTAGAACTAGTATTCTTCCCTACACACACACACATCTTTTTTATGGAGGTAATATTTGTATTCAGTGAAATGCAAAGACCTTAAGGTTGATGCCGTTGGTAAATTTATACACCTGTGTAAGTACCACCCCAGGCAAGACAGAATATTTGCAGCAACCTAGAAAGTGACCTTGTGCTCACTCTGGTCCACCCCCACCCTCCCTTAGAGCATCATCGATTAGTTTCACCTATTCTTGAACTTAATGTAAATGGAGTCATACTTTCAAACTCTTAGGTCTTACTTTTTCCCCTCAGCCTAATGTTTTTAGATTCATCTGGTTTTGTGGGTAGCTATAAGTGATTCTTTTTTACTGCTGAGTAATATTCCATTGTATGCATATTCCACAATGTTTTTTTTATTGAACAATTTTATTTTATTTTATTAATTTATTAAGGTATTATATGTGTACATAGCTTACCATTGCCCCCCCAAATAACTTTCTTTTTAAAAAAATATATTTTATTGATATTTTACAGAGAGGAAGGGAGAGAGATAGAGAGGTAGAAATGTCAATGAGAGAGAAACATTGACCAGCTGCCTCTTGCACACCACCTACTGGGGATGTGCCCGCAACCAATGTACATGCCCTTGACCGGAATCGAACCCGGGACCTTTCAGTCCCCAGACCGACGCTCTACCACTGAGCCAAACCGGTTTCGGCTTACACAATGTTTTTATCCATTCTCCTATTGATGGACGTCTGGATCATTGCTAGTTTGGAACTATTATGAATAAAACTGCTATGAACATTCTTGTCTATTATGAATAAAACTGCTATGAATAGTTTCTGTCAATGTGTTTTCATTTTCTTACACAAATACCTAATAGTTGTGGTGGGTAGGTATGTTTAATTGTATAAGAAACTGTCAACAATATTTTACTTACTTTTTAATAGCATTTGTCACAACAAAGTATGTCTATTTTGCATGAAAAAGGGCTCCTAAAAGTTAGGACATTTTTTGCCGAAACCAGTTTGGCTCAGTGGATGGAGCATCAGTCTGTGGACTGAGGGGTCCCAGGTTTGATTCCGGTCAAGGGCATGTACAATGGTTGCAGGCACATCCCCGGTATGGGTTGTACAGGAGGCAGCTGATCGATGTTTCTCTCTCATCGATGTTTCTAGCTCTCTATCCCTCTCCCTTCCTCTCTATAAAAAAATCAATAAAATATTAACTAAAAAAAAAAGTTAGGGAATTTTTTATTCTTTATATTTACACAAGTGCCTGATACAGTGTACGGCACATATTTGGTGCTTGCTCCATAAACATTGAAGAAGTCACTACAGTATTTCTTCATTTGTATTACTTTAATGGAATTTATCACATGCTATCTTATTGGTTATAGTCATGTTTTCTCTTTACTATATTCCAAGTTTCTTAATGAGTAGGAACTTGTTTTATTTCACATTGCTTTGAAAATTACTTGAATGAATGAACCAGCCTGCCACTTAGAAGGTGAAGAACCCGGAAAAGAAGAATAAGAGAAGTGTGCTTTGTGTTTCTTCTGACTGAGAAGAAGGAGGGAAAACCCGCAGAGCAGCCATTACATTAGTGGGCCCGATATTTGGTGGTGGTGGTGGTGGAGGAGGGGGTTCATTGAGACGTTTGGGCTAGGAAGAACATTTTGTACTCTGTGTAATTTGCCTCCATTTCAATATGTTGCAGAGCAAGGAAGCAGTTTTTATCTTTAGTTGGTGCATCTGGCTCCAAAGTGGGCCAGTAGACAGTTTTTATTAGTGTTGCATCATGCATTGACACAACACTGGGCTTTTACTTTGCAGGATGTGCTGCTTGTGAAACAGAGGAAACAGAGGCAGTGTTTGAATATTTGGTATTGTGTTCTTATTTTGCAGTTAAATCCAGATGTGAATGTTTTCCAGCGGAAATTTGTGAATGAAGTTAGAAGATGTGAAGAAATGGATCGAAAGCTTCGTATGTTCATTTTGGTCTTGATGATGTTCCTATAATGAGTCCTTTATCTTAAATTAGAGACACCAGTGCTCTTAATAAAGGGAGGAAATCCTACAGGAGAAA
The DNA here is from genome assembly GCA_963924515.1 of Vespertilio murinus. Lineage (NCBI taxonomy): Eukaryota > Metazoa > Chordata > Mammalia > Chiroptera > Vespertilionidae > Vespertilio > Vespertilio murinus. Next base: position 14,818,189 of record OZ004718.1, on the reverse strand, counting down.
AAATCTTGTGATCCTGATGTTAAGATGAATTTCTAGCATACAAGTAGGTCTTGTGGTGTTTGGACCAGGTGGTGCTTAATGGAAACCTTGTGTGAGATGACAAGGCTATAAACTGAAAACAGGGCTTTTTGAGTGTGTGTGTGGGAAGGGTTTTATAGCAGAATTACATAATAGAATTCCGAAAGATGGAACCCAGACACCATTAATTTAAGATGTCATCATAGCCACCTTTTAATCTACGCTCTTTATGTACGAGGGAAGAAACTAACAGTTAAGGCCCTATTGAGAGTTAGGATGTTCATATGCTTTCTTTCATTTCCTACAACATCCCTTCAAAAATGGGCATTAACCTCATTAATAAGTGAGGAAACCAACGATCAGAGAGGTTAAGTGACATGGACCAGAATGTAAGTGGCCATGATGAATTCAGGTTGTTCTGTCTGGTTCTAAAATTCAGTTAGCTGATAGGTGAATTTGGTCCCTATCCTAAAAAAAGTCAGTAGTTATCACCTGAAACATTTTTCTCTTCTGGTGTCTTAGAGCCTTATTCTGCCTCTTGCTTCTTATTTGTTTTGTTTCATTTAAATAGAATGATAACCTTTGATCTGGAGTTGGCTATACATGAATGTTTTGATTCTGTCATTTTAGGATTTGTTGAGAAAGAGATAAGAAAAGCTAATATCCCAATTATGGACACTGGCGAAAATCCAGAGGTGCCCTTTCCCCGGGACATGATTGACTTAGAGGTAAACCATTCTGAGGAAGCCAGATAAGTGTCTTGCTGTTTAAATGTAGACATTTCTGAATGGATAAAGAGTAGAGTAATTCTAGCTGTCTTTGTCAGCATTATTTATTGATTGTAAGTTTCTTGTAGCTGGAATTAAAATGAAGTTTCCTTTTTATGGTATAGAGCAGCATGTTGAACAATATCATGTGCCACTAAATAAATGCTTTTTGGTTTATTGAAACCATATTGGATTAATGTCAATTTACCTAGTAATTTATTAAATAAATGAATAGCCAGTGGATTTCAATATTTATCCATCTGAAGTCTCCTGATAGATATAATAGATAATATAAACAAAAACGAATTTAAATAAAAATTTAATGAAGAAAATTGCCCTGGTAAAATCACATATTTACAGGGTAGATGTAAGATAACTGTCATAGTAGCTAGGATTCTGTTGAATGGATGAATTCATGTCTTTCAGAGCAAGCTCATTGAGCTTCGTTTGAGTTAATAGTTTGATTTTTTTTCTTTTTTTGTAGGCTAATTTTGAGAAGATTGAAAATGAACTGAAGGAAATCAACACCAACCAGGAAGCTCTGAAGAGAAACTTCCTGGAACTGACTGAATTAAAATTTATACTTCGCAAAACTCAGCAGTTTTTCGATGAGGTCAGACTATTATTTCTCTTAGTATTTGAGCAGCTGATGATGTTACACCTGCACAAATGGGCCATATTTTTATTCCAGTAATTTTTTTAATTTGCTAGTTTGAAAGCAATACCATTTTCACATTTTAGTTGAAGAAATGTCAGATTATGTTTCATTTTTCATGCACTACATAGCCAGACATAATTTTATGTATTTTTGCGTTTTCTGTAATTTTTCATCTCAAGATGGGGAAAGGAACCCTAAAGTAGTTGTATTAACAAAGTTAGTTAAAATTTTTACATTATATTTTAAGGTAAGTAAATGTTCAAGGTTAAAGTCAAAACCGCAAGAAACATTCGGTTACATGTGAAATTATAACGAAGGTTTAATCTCCAAACCTTTTGTCATCAAATTTTAATTTTATTTCTCTGTTTTCCCATCAACCTTCAAACACACTTTTACCTACTTTAGATAGCACATATCACACTTTAATTTTTAAGTGTTTTTTTTTTTTAAATACTATTTGGAAATATTGGTAGGATGCTTTTTTGGAATCCCTGGATTTTCATATAAACTCAACTGCATTACCAGATAGGGAAAAATGTTAATAAGTTCCTGGATTAAAAATGTAGGTGACTAAGTTGCCAACAGCTTGCTGAGGTCACCCCATGGAAAGGATTTGGAGCAAGGCTTTCAAAAAACTTCCTTCTCCCTATTAAAACTGGGAAGGAGTCTTAGCTTTCACCCTGGATATGATTTTTCTGATGGCTTAAAACATGGGTAATTCTCTCTCTTTCAATTTAATATTTTTATTAGATTTTAGAGAGAGAGGGAGGGAGAGAGAGAGAAAGAGAAAAATTAATGTAAGAGCGAAACAGTCATTGACTGCCTCCTGCACGCCCCCGACCAGAGATCAAGCCTGAAACCGGGCATGTGCCCTCACCAGAAATCGATCCGGCACGGGGATAGTGCCCAACCAACTGAGCCACACTGGTCAGGCTGGTTAAGTCTCTTTTTTACAGGTGTTTTGCCACCTGCTTAGCAACATAAGACACTTCACAGCTTGTTCTAGTCACCATTCAGTGTGCCTTCCCATAAAGTTCTTTATTTCCTTTGCTCAAAACACATTTTTTTATGTGGCAAAACTTTTAAAAAAATAGAAGGCCCATTTTAGTTAGTATATGCCCTTGTTCTCAGTTCCACTTTTAATTTCTGTGTTTTGGTGAAAGAACAACTTCCCACTGTTCTTACACTAGCACAGGGGCTCTCCAACCAGCAGCATCAGCCCTGCCTGGGAACTTGTCAGAATGCCAATCACCAGTCTAAGAGTGGGCAGGGCAATCTGTTGGCATAAGATCGGTGGGAGGCAGGCTAGTTTGAGAACCACTGGGCGAGAGAAAGTCAGCTGAAGCTGTGATACATTCCTCAATAGCTAAGGCTTTGACTTAGCGAAGCCATGCTAATTAAAAAGATCTGCTGGGACAGAGGGAAAGGGGGAAGGTCTTATGAATTTAATTGCCTGGGCCTCCTCAGGATTAGAATCTGGCAGTATTTATCAAGAGAGGTTCAGTGTGAATATTCAGCTTGCTCACTGAGCTGAGAATTTGAGACCACTGATAACTTCTTTCACTAGTCCGCAATTATCGTCACCTCAGAGGGTGTGGGGCAGCGTGATTAACTCTTTACAAGTGTTTCAGGGCTTTTGCAACAGGCATGATCACGTAGGCATCTGGTTTTAATGAACAAGTAATCTGGAATTCCAGGATGCTCACTGCCTACACATTGAATTTATCTTCATTAGTTCACTGGACATTTGATAAACCACCTGCTCTTGGTGAGGCATGAGATGAGTGAGACATGCTCCCCAGGCTCAAGGAGTGTGTCCGGAGTTGTGAGGAAACATCCGAGCACAGAGCCTCCAGAGCTCCCGGTGTGTGTGCTTCTAAATGTGCTCAAGCTGCTGCCCACGGATGCCATAAAACCTGCTCTCAGGATCAAAGCTCAGCTACTATAGCATCATTTAGGACTTAATTCCCCCCCTTCTCTTTTTTCCTTTTGATATAGTCTTTTGTTTACCGCTCAGTTGTTGCTGAGAAGTATGAAAATGTCTTTCATAACCTCCCAAATTTAAGAATTGAAATGGGCTTCTAAGTCTAGTTCATTCTGGGAGAAATTCTTTTTTTTTTTTAAATATATTTTATTGATTTTTTTACAGAGAAGAAGGGAGAGGGATAGAGAGCTAGAAACATCGATGAGAGAGAAACATCGACCAGCCGCCTCCTGCACACCCCCCACCGGGGATGTGCCCGCAACCAATGTACATGCCCTTGACTGGAATCAAACCCGGGACCCTTCAGTCCGCAGGCCGATGCTCTATCCACTGAGCCAAACCGGTCCCGGCTGGGAGAAATTCTTAAGAAAGATTGACAAATGGACTCCCTTAAGGGAAATAGTTATTTAAACTTTAATGTTATAACTTTAAAAAATAATAAAAATATAAAAAGGAACCGCTTGGAAAAATGACAAGATTTTAAAATCATAAGTTATGGATTTTGGAAGTTCTTTGTGCTTAATAAATCTAAACATGACATGCCCATGCTGAGAAAGCAGGCTTACAGCTCCATGCCCCATCTGTGGTGAGTTGTCCACTTTTGAACACGAGGCCTTGACTGTGAGAGGTTCTTCCACTGCTTTTGCTATCAGTCCCTCTTACTCTTAGCACCCTCACCACCATGCAGGAAACCCAGCAAGAACCGCTCTGCCTTTTCTCTCCAACTGCACAGTCAGCGCCTTGCCTGCTCTCGCCACTAGCTCACAACCTCAGCCAGGTCCCTTCCAATAGCCCTTGCCCTGCCGTCACTAACAGCAACCTCAGTCGTCCACGCCATGACAGGAAACCAGGCCTCACAGACTAAGCGCATGCGCACAGGGGAGGGCACACTGTGAAGAATGCAAAAGACAAGGAAACCTGAGACCCTCAAATCTTGGAAACAGATTTTTTCATGAGATTTTCTTCCATGCCTAAGGTTTGCAAATGGCCTAAAACACTTCCAATTTCAAAGTCTTCTTTTTGGTGAATAAGATTAATAATTTATAATAATGAGTTAGCAGAAAATGGCTAAATCAGAGAATGATTCTTTCCATCTTTTGGTGCAGGGGTTCTGATTGGTGAGGGGTGTGGAAGGGGAAAGGTAAACACATTGAATATTCTTATGATTTAAGATGATTACAAATTTGACTTAGCCATTTCTTATCCAGAGCATTTAAAATGACTTGTTAATGATTATCCTTTTCTCAGTCTTCTTGCTTATGAAGAACTGTAAGAGCTGGAGAGATTTCTCTGCATCTTTACCATAAGCACCATAACATATGAGAGCGTAAAGAAGACTGGAAAAGTAATGGTTAATGGCATGCAGATCCCTGCCTTCTTTTCCTTCTGAGTTTTCCATTCATCTGCTTTCTTTACTTTTCTTTCCCATCTGCCATCTCCTTTGGGATTTGGGTGAATACCTTAGGTGATGAAGTGTAATCTCTCTCTCTCTTTTTCTATCTCTCTCTTTCTTTCTCTCTGTTTATCTCTCTTTTTAAAGATTTTTAAAACTGATTTTTAGAGAGAAGAAGGAAGTATAAATTTTTTCTTAACATAGATGGAAGTAAAAGTGTTTGCTCTTAGTAATTAACGTAGCTTGAACTGGACTTGTGCTGCTTATACTTAAGAGTAGAAATAGACCTACTGAAGCTCTGCTACTTCCTTTTTCAAGGCATGGTTTCAGTGTTCTGATTGGGGCCGGGGTAAACCAGAGGGCATAGCAAGTAACTTAGAGGAACAGTGGCAGTGTCGTTATTGTTACTAGAGAGCCCAGTTAGGATTTTGCTACTCGATGACATGGTTTTAGAGATTGCTTAAAGGCCTTCAGTTAGTGGTTCTAGTCATCCTATTTTCTCATGAGGCACGATTATGTTATTTAAAAATCTTTTACTTTCCTCTCTAAGACTTAGGGCTTTTTTTTCCATTTTTTAAAGCATCATCTGAGGATATGTGTGTTTTATTTTTTTATTATTATTTTTTTTATTTTAGAGAGAGAAAGAGAGAGAAACATTGATTGGTTGCCTCCCTTGTGCACCCTGACCAGGGATCAAACCCACAGTCTAGGTGTATGCCCTGACTGGGAGTTGCACCCCCAACCTTTTGGTGCATGGGACGATGCTCCAACCCATGGAGCCACGTGGACAGGGCAAGACTTGGGATTTGTAAGTATGAAGTAGTAATTATGAGTTAGAAGATTATTGCAAGTTTCTATTTAATTTAATTCTGTTTTTTTATACCAAGAGAGTCCAAGATACAGTCTTTGGAGTAGTTTAATTGCTGTTTCATCTTTGTCCCCTTAGAGTACATGTTTGCTTTGAGTCTGATCTTTAGGGTTTATTTAAACCAAGTCTCATGGACCGCACAGGGAAGTAGGCAGGAATCTTGTGAGTAGCAGTAAGTTTCACTGGTTTTTGCCAAGGGACATCCCAAAAGCACGTCGAAATGTGGAAGTCATCTGGATCCTCAAAATAAATTGCCTGTAGCTTGGAGTGAGCTGGTTTGACCTTAAGTAGAAACAAGAAGAACCTCCAAACTTCCATTTGACAGCAGGTGATACCCTGTGGCCCATTATCTAATCTTAAACTTTTCCAAATCTCATGACAGTATTTCTAGAACTACCCTTTCCTTTTTTTTTAAAAAAAAAATCAAAGTTGATCCTGCTTTTAAAATTTATTTTCCAAAGCAATTGCCTTCACATATTAAGGCTTCCAGACTTATATTTGAAGTTCCCATGAGTTTGTTGGTTTTTTTTTTGTTTGTTTTGTTTTTTTTAATAATGGGTTGACAGGAGTAGAATCTTGAAATTTGGAATGAAAATGATGGAGACAAATTTTACTGATTTTTTTGTTTGGTCACACAAGAAGTTCATGGATATTAAAGTTGGAGAGGTCAGGCCATGGAGAAATCAATTAGCTTTTTTTTTTTTTTTAGGGCAGCTTCCCCTTCCTGATGGGAGTAAAAGGTGGTAGATAAGAAGTGTTGTGTAAGAGAGGCTAGGAAATATAGACATAGCATATCTGAAAAGGTCCCTTTCCTCCTTCATTTCATTGTATAAACTGTCATGATGGAAGTCATTTTTAAAAATATATATTTTATTGACTTTTTTACAGAGAGGAAGAGAGAGGGACAGAGAATTAGAAACATCAATAAAAGAGAATCATCTATCAGCTGCCTCTTGCACACCCCCTACTGGGGATGTGCCCGCAACCAAGGTACATGCCCTTGACCGGAATCAGACCTGGGACCGAGCGTGGGCAGCAGGCCAATGCTCTGTCTACCAAGCCAAACCAGTTTCGGCCGGTGGAAATCATTTTAAATCTAAGCAATTAAACTAGCACACACACTGTATATTGGCTTACTATCTGCTAATCTCTTCACTTCACTTGATTTGGATTATTGGATTAGCTATGTTCTCAAGAATCCTGCAACTGTAAAGCCAACATGAACTTTTTAATATTCCTAGATTCCTGCTCAAAAACTAGGATATAGTTATGTTTTCACTTTTTCTTCCCTTTATGGACGTGGTGGAGGCCCACGTGGTGCGTCTTATCCTTTTGGAGAAAGAATTACTCTTTATATCCCATGGAGCACTTTATACAGTGGCTGAAAGTCCTCATATTCTGCATTTTTAAGAGCACAGAAGACCTAGGTATCTGAAGATGCCTCTTCTGCCTTTCTCCGGATCACACACTGTGTGTGAGACAGTGACGATGCTTTGCTTTCTTCCTCAGAAAGAGTCTCCATCTTTCACATTCTCACAAAGGGAAAATTCTAGGTTGTAACTGCCTGGAAATTGAATGTTGAGAGTTTCTGCTGAGCTGCCTCCTTTTTGCTCAAAAGGAAGAAACACTTCAGCTTCTATGCACATGAAAAGGTATTTCCTGCTACTTTCATGGCTCATTTAGGAAAATATAAGAGAAAAAATGGCTTCCACCAAGTAAGATTTATACATGTCACCATCATTTAATGTTTTATTTTGTTTTGTTTTTATTCCTTATTTCTTAAACCATTTCCCCAGATGATTTACTGGGGCAATTATGCTTTCTTTATCTCTTGTTTCTTTTCTTTGTTTTCTTTCCTTCTTCTTCTTCTTTTTGTGGGTATATCTCTTTTTGGTGGTTTGTTTCTCATCTTTATTTTCTGACCTTATCTCCTGGCTCCTCGTTCCCTGCATGCCACTAACTATTTTCATTAGATATTAATTGATTTGTGAATTCAGGCTGAATTGCATCATCAGCAGATGGCGGATCCAGACCTGTTGGAAGAGTCCTCGTCCCTCTTGGAGCCAAATGAGATAGGAAGAGGCACGCCTTTAAGACTTGGGTAAGTACCACTTCAACCCTCCCTATGCAGTGGGGTCAAGTTCATTTTTACTGTTCGGAAGAGCAAAAGGTTGGCCTTTACTTGCTTCCAGAATGCACTCTCCTCTGAGCCTGTTGAGAGGTGTTCCTCAGTTGATTTGGATTGTATTCTCACAACTCTCTTCCGGGACCCCACGTAAAACTCCAGTCTTTTTGACATAACAGTGTGTAATCATGTTTGTCCTCCTCGCACCGCTCCTCACTTTCCTCCTTTGTCTTAGAGCCTTCCATCCCATGGCATGGAATAGATTTCCCACCCTGGCTCTTCTTCCCACAGCTTCGTGGCTGGTGTGATTAACCGGGAGCGCATCCCTACTTTTGAGCGCATGCTTTGGCGGGTGTGCCGGGGGAATGTGTTCCTGCGACAGGCTGAAATCGAGAACCCTCTGGAGGACCCTGTGACTGTAAGACAAGGAAATTATGTCCCATGGAGTACGCCTTGTAAAGGGAGTTCAGGGCGGAGGCACAGCCTGGTGCCACCAGACTCTGAACCTCCCACAAAGGAGCCCTCATGTTTACCCTGCTTTGATCTGGGAATTTGAAAGATGACTCTTTTCCTCTTAACTTCCATCATTTGTGTGCATATGATGCATATATGACATATACATGTACATTTTAAAGCAATGCCTGTATATTATTTTGAATGTAAACATGTTTCCCCCCCAGTTATTTTAACCTTTAGCTTTATATGTTTTGTGTTACTTATCTGGGACCAACAAAAAAGTAACCTTCTGTGTAAGTTAACTTAAAGTAAGACATCTGGTTCCAAGTTTGGTAATATCAATATATAAAAAGGAGAGTTCCTAGATTGTGATCTCTGTAAGTTGATGAAATTTAGTTGGTAAGGTTTTTATTGTCTACTTGTTTGGGAGATTTAGAAACTTAGTTTAAAACTACATTTTGTGCAGGGTAGGGTGATCTTCCTATGCTCTGGAAAGTGGGAATGGCGTACCACCTTAGCATTTGACATAATGGGACAGAGTTCTTAACATAAACCTATATTAAATATGGTGAGTTCTGACTTCAGGGATCACAAGCAATGAAGACTTAATGTTCTGCAAAAATTTTTATTTTACTTTTGATTAGTATTATTTAGAAGCCTGAAGTTGTTTTTTGTTGTTGTTCTAAATTATCTTTTGAATTTCTTAAATCAGTATTCTTTGTCCTACCTAAGAGGAGAGATTGAATTGTGAGACTTCTCTGGGTGGGTGGGTCCTGCAGCTAAGAATAATCCAGTGACAGTAGAGGACTTCTGTCCTCAGTATTGAGTAGGAACATGGGGACACTTAGGTTACGGTGAGTCCCCGCACCCAGAGGAGCAGCTTACAGTCTTACTGAAGGCTGGCCTTGGGCTGTGAAGACACTGGTGTGCAGTCACACCTAATGTGGACTGTTCTCAGGAATGTGCAGCCGGGTGTCTGGGCAACAGAAACCGTTTTATCAACAAATTGAGGGATTTCGTAGCTACAGCAGAGCAGCTGCACCAAGAATGTGCACCAGTTTATTTCTAGAGGATTTAGGAACTTAAGTCTTAAGCCTTATCTCCTTCACTCGTCATCCCCTTTTATCTTCTAAAGTTTTGTTTTCTTATTCTACCAGCTCCATAGGAATATGAGAAAATAGAGACAGTCTTGGTTAACACCACGTATAGCTGGCTTTTCTCATCTTTCCTTCCAGACTTCAAGTGTAAACTTGGTATTTGGAATGGGTTGCATTTCGCCTTGCCCCCTAAAGTCTAAATCGGAATGGATCGTGAAATTCTACATCAACACCCTCCCCAACTACTCCGTTCCTTGTAGTTACCCAGCTCTCTTTATCTGGGAATTTCTAAGCATGGGAGCAGGCAGGACTGTCTTTCTTCTCTTTTTCTGAACTTATGGATTTCAGGCAGTAGAAGATTTAATGTGGAATTAGTAAATAGGGCGAAGTTATGCTAAGAGAAGAATCATCTTAAAGTCTGTGTCAAGCCCCTGGTTGAGTTTAAAAACAAATACAGGAAGTTTTTTTGTGACTTCGTAATTACAGGGCAAATGTTCTTGTAATGGAGCCTAAGAAATGGATGGAGGATAGTGGTTCAAGTACAGGGTTGCCGTATCCTCAACGGATTTCTGTTGTTCTTGTATCACCAAGAAAGTAAGTTATTTAAGAGCTTTTTTCCTGGGTTACAAGTCTGAAGTCTTGGTTTTCGGTTTGGGGCCTAGGGTGACTACGTGCACAAGTCTGTGTTCATCATTTTCTTCCAAGGGGATCAGCTGAAAAACAGAGTCAAGAAAATCTGCGAAGGGTAAGAGAAAAATGCCTCCCCTAAGGGTGCAGGCTAACTCTTCTAAGCCTTACAGATTATAGAATAGTGAAACACAGACCCTTACTTTAGCTTCACATGGTGAATACATCTTTTAATAAGGTTGGGGCTATTTTAAACAACTAGGCATGGCCCAAGTTCAGTTTTTTAAGTGCTGTCAAAACCACGATTTCCACCCAGGCCACTGTGGCTCAGTTGTTTGAGCGTCATCTTGTGCACCAAAAGGTCATAGTTTCAATTCCCAATTAGGGCACATACCCAGATTGCGAGTTTGATCACAACCAATGGATGTTTCTCTCTTACATCGATGTTTCTCTCTCTCTTCCTCTTCCTCTCTCTCTCTAAAATCAATACACATATTTTTTTTAAAAACACACAACACCATTTCCTTTTCTTGGAAAAAAGTAATTAGGATTCATGATTTATAAATGCTCCATTGTTCTGGGACAGTGGTTCTGTATACCCAGCAGTGTGCCAAAGGCACCATACCCTTAAACTTTTCTGAAATTCTGCCCGTAAGATCTTTCTTCAGTGCCATTTTTCTAAGATAATTTGTATTACTGTTTTTTGTTTTTTAAATATCTTGATTGATTTCAGAGAGGAAGGAAGAGGGGGAGAGAGAGATAGAAACATCAATGATGAGAGTCATTAATTGGCTGCCTCCTACATGCCCCCTACTGGGGATCAAGCCCGCAACCTGGGCATTTGCCCCAACTGGAATCCAACTGTGACCTCCTGGTTCATTGGTGGATGCTCAATCACTGAGCCACACCGCTGGGCTGGTTTTTGTTCTTTTAATCTAAGGAAATTTAATAGCTACAGAGAATACCAAGATAGTTCAAATGTTACTGCTCTATCTGTCGGCTACTTACTATAAATAATTATTATTGATTATATACCAGTCTGAACTAATCCTATTTTGGTCCTTCTAGTAAATTAAGATTACTTCCTGAGATTATTTAAATTGGATAGGTTAAGAAATATCCGTGTTCCTCAGGCTGTGTCTGTACATTTCAGGTTCCGGGCCTCACTCTACCCCTGTCCTGAGACACCCCAGGAGAGGAAGGAAATGGCTTCTGGAGTTAATACCAGGATTGAGGATCTCCAAATGGTATGTAGAGGGCTGATGGGAATTTGTTGTTGTGTAATACTAATACTAAAATAGAAGACCAGTCTCCTTCATTGAAACACACACAGTTTATTAGGCACCTGCAGTAGCTCAGGGTGCCAAAAAGGAATGTCTCCTGGGAGCTGGGAAAAGTTTCATGGACTAACTGCTTAAAAAGCATCAGTCCTCAAAGAGACAGAGATGCTGTGCACCTGAGATTGTTGCTGAGAGTATTCAGTTCTCCTCATCAGGAGTCAAAAGTATGCTTAATTAAGAAAAAAAATCAAACAATACAGAAGTGTGTACAAAATCAGTTCTACCCTGACACACACACACACACACACACACGCACACACACATACATACACACACACACACACACACACAATCTCCAGAGGCAACCACTCTCAACCGCTTGGTGTGTATCCCTCTGATCACTGTGGATATCAACCACACAGCCTAGCAGCCAAAGCGTCCTGGTGTAACTCTTGTACCCAGGAAGAGACTGCATTAGATTTTCCCAAAATCACAGTGAGTGTGGTTTACACATACCGTGGTTGTCACAGGGTTCTAAGAAAGGAGTCACGGTTTATGGGTACATGGAAGGAAGAGGGTGGCCACTTGGAGTGTTGTTTCCTGTTGAAAGAATGTGATGAGTGCCCCTTAAAAGATCAATAAACATACCAATCCCCTAGGCATTTTCTTTCCAGTGGCAAACTTGTCAGAGATATGTTGTAATTCCCATTTCAACTTCATCTTTCCCTCCGACCCCCATTGTATGTGACCCACCAACTTGACCTACTTCCAGTTCCTTTGAGATATTCTCATCTGTTTAACCCAAGCTGCTGGTGGATGATAGGCCATATTAGTATGTTCTGGGTTCTAGGACTGTCTTATCCCCTCCCAGGCTTATGGGTAGATTTGAAAGAGCATGTGCAACCCACATGAACTGACCTGAAACTTTAAAAAGGGATTGAATACCAGGGGGTGGGAGATAGGGAAAGAAAAAAGCAAATAGAACATTGCTTCCCAGAAGTTGTAATAGTAATTGTGAAATTGTCAACAGCCAGAAGGAGAATAAATAGTTTTGTTCCTTTATTCTCAAGTGATTTAAGAGTTTACCAAGGATATTTTTTCCCCATTAATTTTTAGAGAGTGGGTGGGAGAGACGGAGGGAGAGGAATAGGGGGAGGGAGAGAGAAATATGTGAGACACACATCATTAAATATTTGGTGATAAATTCGGCAGTAGCTGTAAAGTGTCCCTGTCCCATTCTCACACTGTCATCATGGCAATGTGATTCCTCTGAGGAACTCTGTACTGGTTTCCAGAGGATCAGCACTGAAACATCCCCCGCAGTGCCCCCTCCCAGCCTGACAGGAACACAGAGCCCTATCTGCCCATGATGACAGTGGTCTGTGGCGGTCTAAATTCCCTCTAAAGGTTCCGGATCCCCCTGACCCCCGTGTCTCCTGTCTCCGGTTATGGGGTCTCTCTTGGCATAGGCAGACGGTGGTGTTCAGCACTGCCTCTTTCCCATGGTTCCCTGCTGCTGGCTTGCCTTCAGGGGATTCTGCAGCTTGCTGTTCCTCAATGTGGATTTGTTGCTTTGTCAGCGTCTGGGCCTGGGATGCTGACTCTTTGAGTGTGAGTTACAGGCTCCACCTGGAAGGTCACCACTCTTTAATGGGCCAAGTAAAAGCCAATGAGCTACATTGTTGTGCCATGGATTTGGTGGTAAGGTTAAAGGTAATGGTATAAAGGTAAAAACCATTTTATCGGGCTTCTTTTGAGCTTGGAGCTAAATAAAAATGAATGTTAGTAAGTAGAACTCTAATTTCTTGTCATTTGACCCCTAAAAAAAGTCATTCTAGTCAAAAGAAGAAAAAACAAAACAGATTCCCAGCAACCCTTCTCAGAAAGCTGTGCCTTTTGCCATTCATATCCTGAGACTTAAGACTGATGTTAGGAAGATCCCTCCCGTGTTCCTTTCTCTCTCCAAGGTTTTGAATCAAACAGAGGATCACCGCCAGAGGGTTCTGCAGGCCGCTGCTAAGAACATCCGTGTCTGGTTCATCAAAGTGCGGAAGATGAAGGCCATCTACCACACCCTGAACCTGTGCAACATAGATGTGACCCAGAAGTGTCTGATCGCAGAAGTCTGGTGCCCTGTCACTGAACTTGACTCCATCCAGTTTGCACTCAGAAGGGGCACGGTGAGTCCCCCACAGCAAGCAGTGCAGCCTGTAGTTCGGAAAAGAGGTTCCCATCAACATTACCTAACCACATTTTTATAGCATTTTTACTTCCAGAGTTCTTCCATATACACATCGTGTGTCCTGACAATGCATTTTGCATATGTGTCCTTTTTTTTCCAAATGTGGAAATTGCACTTTAAAAATATATATATATTAAATAACTTAATCATGTATGCATGATTCTTCAGGGTAGCTTATGACCAGAATGTCAATTTCCTAATCCACATTTTCGGCCCATTAGTATAAACTGTGGTTTGACCCTGACAGACTCAGTAGTTAGAAGTACTGCTCTATTCAAAGCATTGATCTAGTTAGAGGTGTAAAAACTAAGCCCTCAATACTTTACAATTTCCTTGGAGAGGCTACCATACAATCTTACAGTCAGACTGTACAGAAGACAGTCCGTACTCAGAGTGGTATATGTGTATGGAGAGAGGGTGCTAGCTTCCCAACTAAGATAATTGAACAAAAGCTTCAAGAAGGTGGCGTTGGGGCTTTGAAGAACAGGTGAGGTGCCGATTTACAATGATGAGAAGTAAATATGGACAGACAAAGGCAGGAAGTACAGTACGACGTTCATGGTTGGGCAAAAACGGAATTATAATGGGCCAACTGAAATGCTCGGATGTGAATTTGACTAGGTAGAACCTAATTGAGAAAGGTTTTAAAATATCAGGTTACGTTTTAAATTCTATTCCAGGAGGAATGGAGAGGCTTATTTAGCAGTGAAAGGACACGACCAAAACAGTTTTAAAGGAGTAATCTACCGATAGTATCTTGGTTGGATTTGGGGAGTAGAGGAGTCTATAGGTGGAGATCAATTAGGAAGTTATTTCAAACACAGAGCAGTAAACCGTAAGGGCCCCTGGGGTAAGAACTGACAATAGGAAGAGAAAATAAAGGTGAATTTGTGAGACATTCTGAAGGAAGAATCAATTAGATAAACTTGGTTTCTAGCAACCTGTGGGAGAAGTACAAGAAGAAATGAACATAACTGTTTCTGAGGCATCAAAGCTGGGTGGCTGGTAGGATAATGGTTCAGTTAACGGAAGTAAAAGTTCAGCAAGAGAAACTTAGGGAAAAGATGGTAAGTTCCATTTCAGTCACATCCAGAGGCTGGACAGAAATCCACTCAGAAATGTCAAGCAGATGCTAGGGCAGGTTCTTGATGGAAAAGGCAAAATGAAAGACGTGGGATTCATGAGAGTGGAAGGGAATGAGACCTCCAAAAAGGAAAGGAAGGAAGCTAAAGATACGACCTTGGGGGCCCTGCACTGTTTTGGGGTAGTCAGAGCAAAGACATAAAAAGCATGGCTGGTGAGCAGGAGGGGACTCTATGGAATCAAGGTTTTCTCCCCAAAAAGAGTCAGGGGCTTGCATATGGGAGAGAAGACCTTTGGATCTGGTGACCAGCAGCCACTTTGAATAAGCGTGCTCAGCCAGTCTGCAAGGATTGGGGAGTTTAGAGCAGGTGGTGAGGGAGGAAAGTCAGAGAATGTACTTTGCTTTCTCCATCAACAGAGGAGAGAACCATGGTTACTTTGGTTACACATTTTAGAATTAAATGGGTTTTTTTTACAATAAGTATTTTCTTTCCAAGACTTAATTTAAATCTTTCATTGTAAAATTTTTATCTAGTTTCAGTTTCCCCAAAGACTGAGGAAGATTGAGATACAATTTACATGAAATAAAATAGGCACATTTTATGCATACAGTTGGATGGGTTTTGATAAATATGAATACCTGTGTAACCGTCACCACATTTAGGGCATGACCTAATTTGCTGTATGTGCTTAATGTTTGCCAGGAGCACAGTGGGTCCACCGTGCCCTCCATCTTGAACAGGATGCAGACAAACCAGACTCCCCCAACCTATAACAAAACGAACAAGTTCACATATGGCTTTCAGAACATAGTAGATGCTTATGGAATTGGAACTTACCGAGAGATAAATCCAGGTAAAAAAATAAAGCTTGAATTACTTCCCTTTAGAGGTTTTATTTTTTGCTTCTCACATATATACTTTTAAATATATATATATTTTATTTCAGAGAGGGGGAGAGAGAGAGAGAAACATCAGTGATGAGAGAGAATCATTGATTCGCTGCCTTCCGCACACCCCACACTGGGGATCAAGCCCACAACTCATGGGCATGTGCCCTGACCAGGAATCGAACCATGACTTCCTGGTTCATAGGTCTACGCTCAACCATGGAGCCATGCTGGCCCCGCTGTTTGTTTTACCTTTTAATGCCTCACTTTGGATGCTGTTAACAACTGGCTTAGAACTAAAGATGTCAAGACCTCAGCACGAGTGTAACTCCTGTAGCGAGGTGCCCATTTAACTCCTGTTCTCTGTTATTTACAGAACAGGCTATTTGGAGAACTTCCTTGATAATTAAGCAAAATTTGATTGTGTAAAATTTTTATAATTAAAATTTTAAAGAATTATAGAAATTATCTCATTCAGGTTCCCATCAAAAGGAGAAAAACCTTATCTATATATATCTATATATTTTTTTTAAAGAAGTGGTTTTATAGGCATGACCTCTGTGGATTGGATTCTTCTATGTATATGTTTCTCAGACATAAAACACCTGGCTTTCTCTAGCACACCATTTACAGGAACTGCTTTAAGCAAAAGATTTCCCCCCCAAGATATCTGACATTTTAAAATGGCTTCCCTGTTCCAGGTTAGAGAAAATATAGCAATTACTGACCATGTTAGGCACAAAGCAGACTCCTCCTCTGCTTGGAGAGTTAATTATTAAGTCGAGAGTCTGAGGATTCGTTTTCAGCGGGAGCCTTCTCCAGGACCTGCTTGGCCCCGGGCGCTGGGCTTTCTCCTGCTCACCCGGCCTTTGTTCAGCTGGGGAAGCGGTGCGGCACAGAGAAGAAAGCTGCCTGTCCGGGAGCAGTGTCCCGGGGATTAGAGAACAAACCACGTTGTTGCCAGTGCTGGAGGCAAAGCTTTCACTTCCTGAGTTCTTCTTTGTTTAAAACGCTAGCGCTAGCCGCAGCTCAGATGCCATCAGAGCTACATGTGAGGTGCACAGTGCCAGGGGACATTTTCTGTGGGAGTCTGAAGTCACCTTATATCGATCTTAGCATACGGAGAGCAAAGTGATGAGTTGAGAGTTGTTACAGTTTTCTGTGCTTTGTCTTTTTTCTCCTTTGTTGTTTATTTATTAAAAATTTTCGCCGAAACCGGTTTGGCTCAGTGGTAGAGCGTCGGTCTGCGGACTGCAAGGTCCCAGGTTCGATTCCAGTCAAGGGCATGTACATTGGTTGCAGGCACATCCCCGGTGGGTGATGTGCAAGAGGCAGCTGGTCGGTGTTTCTCTCTCATTGACGTTTCTAGCTCTCTATCTCTCTCCCTTCCCCTCTGATAAAAATATCAATAAAATATATTTTTTAAAAAATTTTTTCAAACTTTATTTTTGTTGACATCATTACAGATGTCCCCATTTTGCCCCTCTTTGTTTTATGTTAATATATTTTTTATTTTGATAGTATTATAGCTATCTCCCATTCTCTCCCTCTTGTTTTTTTATTAATTTATTTTTTTTATTACAGTTGACATACATCACTATATTAGTTTCAGGTGCATAACATAGTGATTAGACATTTATACACCTTACAAAGTGATCATCCCAGTGAGTCTGGTACCCAGCTGACATGCTTTGGTTTCTTTATAGCTCCATATACCATCATCACTTTCCCTTTCCTGTTTGCTGTGATGTTTGGGGACTTTGGCCATGGCATTTTGATGACCCTGTTTGCTGTATGGATGGTGTTAAGGGAGAGCCGGATCCTCTCCCAGAAGAATGAGAATGAGGTAATGTTTGAGTTACATCTTGCAGTAGGCTGAAATTTTTTAATTCCTCAAGCATTCACTATGAAAATTAAGATCTGGAAGTCTTCTGTCATGAACTTATAGAGAAGTTATGTTCATTTTAACACTTAAAGGGGCCCACAGGCTGTGAAAGTGAATTTCTTATCTGCATTGTGTTTTGGTCTTTACTTCAAGCTCTCTGACCCAAGGATGGGGTGAAGTGGTATCAGAGGAAGGGTCTAGTGCAGGGGTGGGCAAACTTTTTGACTCGAGGGCCACAATGGGTTCTTAAACTGGACTGGAGGGCCGGAACAAAAGCAACCTGACCATGCTGGCACTCTCATCTTGGGCTGCTGGTGAAGGAGCAGAGGGGAGAGCAAGAGAACCCTCTGCTCTTTCAGCTCCGCAGGCCAGATAGAACAGCCAAACGGGCCGTATCCGGCCCGAGGGCCATAGTTTGCCCAGGCCTGGCTAGTGTTTTCTAAACAACATTGTCCCAACGTGAGCTACAGCAGGTACACTGCATTGACTTCTTCCTTCTGGTCCCCAGATGTTTAGCACTGTGTTCAGCGGACGGTACATTATTCTGTTGATGGGTGTGTTCTCCATCTACACTGGCCTCATCTACAACGATTGCTTTTCCAAGTCTCTCAATATCTTTGGATCATCCTGGAGCGTACGGCCAATGTTCATATCTAACTGGACGTAAGTTGCAAAAGCAGCCAAAAGCTTATTCCTTTCATATTCACCTCTGATTTTCCAGACAAGTGGTAAACTAACGCTTCCTTAGGAGCTGGTTGGCGACGTCTCTGTTTCAGAAGAATGCAGTGTCTCCTCTTATTTATCCTCCACAAACTTTGTGTTTTGCTCAGCAGTCTCAAGGAGCTGAGGCTAAAATAGGCACGTTGGTTCTTTTTATGAATTAAAAGCAGATTCTCCAAATTCCCTACTTGGTTGTGTGTATGTGTTTAAGTTTGTTGTTGTTGTTATCTCTGATCCCTTCTCATCTCAGATGTTAGTTCCTGGTCTTTTTATTGAAGAGCTGAGATAGCTCTAGTAGCTTCTTTTGGGGTCAGTTTCTGTTGATAAAAAAAATAAATGCCACTTTTCTCCTAATTTAGGGAGGAGACGCTTCGGGGGAACCCTGTGCTCCAGCTGGACCCGGCTGTCCCCGGGGTTTTTGGTGGACCATACCCTTTTGGCATCGATCCAGTAAGAGCACGTCTTTCCTAGAGGTCTAACACAAAAATGTCAAACTGTGACCCTAAAGTGAGAGAATAAAGTGAAGATAAATAGTTATTTGGTTTTTAGTTGACATGTATATTTTTGAAAACCTTGGTTTATCTATTCAGTGTACTTCAAAGCCATAAAAGACCCAAGTGCCTTGGGAAGCCAAAACAATTTTCCCTGCACTGCTTATTTCAGAGGTGGTTAGTAATATTTACTCTGAGAAGACTGATTTTCAAGACTCCTTCCCAGTTTAATTTATTTAACTTAATTTGTTTGTCTTTTTCACAGAACAGAAATAGCTCCTCTGGGTTTCAACTTCCAGTCTTATCTTTACATACTATAAGAACTTACCTGAGAATTTAATTATTTTTTTCAAGTACTTAGGCAAATAAGTGTGGTTAACTCTTCTGTATTTTGTGCCTAAGAAAGGGGGCAGGAGAAATTGAAGAATACGTGTTAGATTAGTAACCATTATAGAATTCCAGGTGGGAGACATCATTATGGCCCAGAGAGATTAAGGTTTCTTATTAAAATGGGAAATAAATTGTCCCTAGCTTGTTTGGCTCAGTGGATAGAGCATCGGCCTGCAGACCAAAGGGTCCCGGGTTCAATTCCAATAAAGGGCACCTACCTTGGTTGCAGGTGCCTCCCCCAGCCAAGGCCCTGGTCAGAGCTCCTGCAGGAGGCAACCAATTACTGTGTTTCTCTCACACCGTTGTTTCTCTCTGCCTTTCCCTCTCTCTTCTACTCTCCCTGGCTGGTTTGGCTCAGTGGATAGAGTGTCAGCCTGCAGACTGAAGGGTCCCTGGTTCCATTCTGGTCAAGGTTGCAGGCTTGATCCCCAGTGGGGAACATGTAGGAGGCAGCCGATCCATGATTCTCTCTAATCATTGATGTTTCTATCTCTCTTCTCCCTCTCCTTTCCTCTCTGAAATTTATATATAATCAATGGAAAAATATCCTAGGGTAAGGATTAGTAAACATAATAATAATAAAACAAAATGGAAAATAATCTAGCCTTTTAAAATACTTCAGATTGTTATAGGTGAGGAGAAGTGTTTGCAAAAACATAGAGGTGGGGAGATACAGAGTTGATTATTTTAATTAGAGAAGTTCATGTTACTGAAATGCTTACTATGGGCCAGAAATATGTACTAAGACCTCAGCATATCTGATTTGTCCTTAATTTATTGAGTACATCTACTGCTATCTGTATTACACAGATGAGAAACAGGCTTGGAGAAGTTTAATAATGTGCTACATATGCATTTAACAAGTGTTTATGAATCCCTATTGTCTACAAGGCATAGTGCTTTTAAGACATAATTCCTGTCCTCAAGTAACTTAGCCTAATAATATTTCTTCACGTTTATGTAGTGTTCTCTAGTTAAAACGTTTTCTTGCAGACGTTTCTTTGGATACTTACAGGGCAGGCATTGAGTTTGAAGTGACTGGGGGGTCACCCAGGAAAATGTCTGTCAGGCAGTTGGAGTGGTAGCGCTGAATTTCAGGTGAGATTGGGGCGGAGAGAGAACCAGTCACAGCTTTTCAGGTTAGAGGTCACCGGGGATTGGCTCTCCAGGAAGAGGCCAGATCAGAAGAAAATGAAGCCGGGCTCGGTGGTGGGAGACCCTGCTTGTCAGGCTGCAGCTTTTACACTTTGGCCTGGAGATGGTGGGGGGGCTCGGGGGGAGGTTTTGGCTCAGGGAAATGGCTGCGTCAGAGTCACCATTTAGGAAATGTTGTCTGATGGCCGTGTTATCTGGCAGCACAACTCTCCGGGAAGTATTACAGGCATCCAGGCTTGAGGGGACAAAGCTTAAGGCAATTAATATTTAAAAAGTAGATGGACTGCCCTAGCCAGTTTGACTCGGTGGATAGAGTGTTGGCTTGTGGACTAAAGGGTCCCAGTTTGATTCCAGTCAAGGGCACATGCCTGGGTTGTAGGCTTGATCCCCAGTGGAGGGAGTGCAGGATAATCAATTATTCTCTCTCAATATTGATGTTTCTCTCTCTTCCTCTCCTTCTTCTTCTCTGAAATCAATAAAAATATATTTTAAAATAAACAAATAAAGCTTCTTAAAAAAAAGAAAAGTAGATGGACTGACAGCACCACAGGAATATGATCAGCAAAATATAAGATTGTGGAAACATCTACAGATAACTGGGTAACTGACCCAATTTCTTTCTTTTTTCTTTTTTTTAAAAAATATTTTATTGATTTTTTTACAGAGAGGAAGAGAGAGGGATAGAGAGTTAGAAACATCAATTAAGGAGAAGCATCAATCAGCTGCCTCTTGCACACCCCCTACTGGGGATGTGCCCGCAACCAATGTACATGCCCTTGACAGGAATCGAACCTGGGACCTTCCAGTCCGCAGGCCAACGCTCTACCCACTGAGCCAAACCGGTTTTGGCTCTTTCTTTTTAAAAAAAAAATATATATTTTATTGATTTTTTTACAGAGAGGAAGGGAGAGAGATAGAGAGTCAGAAAAATCGGTGAGAAACACCCATCAGCTGCCTCCTGCACACACACACCCCCCCCCTGGGGATGTGCCCACAACCAAGGCACGTCCCCCAGACCAGAATCGAACCTGGGACCCTTCAGTCTGCAGGCCGATGCTCTATCCACTGAGCCAACACGGTTTCGGCAAATCCTTCTTTTTAGAGATCTGCACTGAAATATTTACAGTAAAATTATATGGTTCCTGGATTTTGTTTCAGAATAATATGGAGGTGGGAGTGGGCTGGGGTTATGATGGAGCCAGATTGACCGAGAGTGCATAGGTGGATAGTAATTGTTGAAACTAGGTGATGTCCATGTGGGAGTTGTCTGTTATACTATTCTCTCTACTTAAGAATGTGGTTAGAATTTTCCATAATTAAAAAACAACCCTATTTTTTAAGTGGGTGACTATTTTCCCATTTGAGCACTCTTTGTAATATCCTTTTGTTTCCTTGGGTTGTGACAGATTTGGAACATCGCTACTAATAAACTGACCTTCCTCAACTCCTTTAAGATGAAGATGTCCGTTATCCTTGGTATCATCCACATGATGTTTGGAGTCGGTCTGAGCCTTTTCAACCATATGTGAGTCGCTCTGTTCCTGTCATAAGAATGTGCAGGATTTAGAAATGCTTTTGCCCAAGGAATTCATGGCATTTGGGGGGAGAGATTAGTAACTCAGAATCCTGTCCTGTGTTTAAAAAAGTGCTTTTAAAAATTAAAAAATAAAAATTAAATGCTTACTTAATATTAGTTTCTTAAAAATTTACAATTGCACTCAAGATCTTTGAAAGAACCTTGTGTAATTTTTATCAAAATGAGTGAGTTATTTTTTCCTTGATGTGTAACTCACATGAAATTTTGAACTGTGTCTTGGAATGTACTCGATTTTCCAATCTCTCTCTCATGGGAGAATGGAGGGGATGGTACTGGAACTGTTCAAGGTCCAAAAGTTTGGAAGTCATCGTTAATCCCGTTTGTCTCTGTTGTCTCCAGTGCTTCCTGCTCTTGCTTCATAAAGTGATAGAGACAGAATGGAGGGAATCATGGGAGAAAATTTAGTGAGGGCTCCACTCGGGGTAGGGGTGGCCCTGGGTCCGTTCATTCTCACGTGTTTTTCTCTCTCCTCTTTTTAGCTATTTCAAGAAGCCCCTGAACATCTACTTTGGGTTTATTCCTGAAATAATCTTCATGACCTCTTTGTTTGGCTACTTGGTTATCCTTATTTTTTACAAGTGGACGGCTTATGACGCCTTTACATCTGAGAAAGCACCAAGCCTTCTGATCCATTTCATAAACATGTTCGTCTTTAACTACGAGGACATTCATAATTCAATGCTATATTCTGGACAGGTGCGTCAGCCCAGAAGTGGACTGTCTTAGGCAGTCATCCTAGGTCAGGAAGTTAGATGTTCCTGTTACCCTAAAAAAAACTTAAATCCCTTTCTGTAGGATTTGGTTTTCAATTCATGCGTCCAGACCTAAATTCAGCCTGTCCTCCTTACTTGGGAGGTTCTACTATAATTTTTGTATCCCGAAAGGGTACACTAATAACTCTCATCCTATGGGACAATTCCTGGGCTTTGCCACATCTGCTAATTATTTTGAGAATCTGGTTAGCATTATTCACAAGTCAGTGAGAAAGTACTGTTTTGGAGGTAATTTGTGCAGGAATCGGAAACTGCATGTTTGATTAATGTGATGTGCCTTGTCCTGCTTTGCAGAAAGGAGTTCAGTGTTTCCTGGTTGTGGTTGCATTGCTGTGTGTACCGTGGATGCTACTGCTTAAACCACTGGTCCTTCGCCATCAGTATTTGAGGAGGAAGCATATGGTGGGTGTATTTCTGTTGCTGAAAGTTACTATATATATTTTTAAGATTAAGACAATTCCTCATTGGATCTAATTGTGCATAAGTCTGTATACTTTTAAAATGCATTTGTGTCATATCCCAGCATGAGCACTGGACCTGCTGAAATCAAAAAGTGTTTTTGCTGCCTGGACATGTGGATGCAGCTTTGAGTAGCTCGGGTATAGAGAATAAGTCATAAGTGTTTACCTTTCCTGGTCATGTTTTGCTCATGCTGTGCTCAGCAAAATCCAGGTCTGGGCCTGTCTAGATGCAGCATCAGACACAACAAGGCAGCAAGAGCTGCAGCCGTGTGAACCCACTCATGTGGTTTGCCTGGGCAGCCACAGGGCTGACACTGAGACGTTTTCTTTTGAAATAAGACCGTGATACTCCAACCAACCAAAACATCCGGGGGAAAATTTGGCTTGAAGCATGTTGTTTTTTCTTTTTAAAAAGCAGCATACATACTTGTGTTTACTTAATGTATGTGTGCATGTGAATTCTACACACACACACACACACACTTAAGTTGCCAAATGTTCACTTCTAGCTATGCAGTAATGCTTACTTATTACACTGTGGTAAAATCCAAAAGATCTTTTTGCATGACTCTCATATGGCTGTTAGATTATTATTCCTGTTGGAGAGCAGCTGAGTTACAAGACCCTCCTTCTCCCTTTTCTGACCATCTTCACCCTTCCATGTCCCCTGCATTCGTCTCCCCCTTCACTCCCTCCCTCTTTTGTTCTCTTCTCCCTTCCTCTTTTCTTCCCTTCACTATCAGGAAGGGCAACCTGTGGAGGCCCCAGTCAGCCCAACCCCGAGCCAACAGGGACTAGAAGCAGCAGCGGCTGCAACAGTGAGTGAATTTAAACCAACAAACCATCACATTTTGTGTAAAGAGGTGACAAACAGTGCAGCAGCATTCTTTTTAACTATATTGAGAGCGTGGGACATGTGTGCTCTTGGGAAGTATGTCCTTGTTACTCACTGAGATGACAGAAAAGAGTTCCACCTCTTATGAGTAGATTCTGATATCATCTTTACCCTTGGCCTATAAGTTTCTATCCCGATATGTAAGTACAGTCGTGGTTATGGAAGCAGAGTGGCTGTTGTACCCTCTCCGGGTCCCATCATCTTAATCCAAGATGGCAGCTCTTGGGCCCACCCACTTGCATGTCTGTATTTTGTGACCACGTATTGGATGACTTTTCAGCACGGAGCAAGAACATCTCTGTGATTCTTGAATTGATTTCCCGACACTTACAGTTCTACTTCAGGAGACGCTTGCCATTTGGTCCATTTTAGCTGTGACTTAGTCTCCTTCCATTGGAAGCGTATACATGTCTGCTTTTTGTGAGAGACTCAGAAGCCCTCACGTCCTCAGCTGCTTCAGTGAGAACTCAGCTCTGCCGTGTGTCTTGTGTGTGTTGTACATCTGGGGTAATGACCCAGAGTCATCTCTGTTTTCTTTCCTTCTTCCAGTACTAGCTTATTATTCAGAATCAGCAATTTGAATGTTAAGCATTTCAATATCTGTCCTTAAAAACATCTCTTAACCAAAATCTTTCAATGCCCTAATATCAAACTAGTACAATCTATTCTACATAATGAATCTATAGGATTTTTAAGTCTCAGCAGTAGCGATCACTCATGTACTGTTGTGTTCTAGTAGCATCATACTCCTTTAAAAGAAAATGACTATTTAGTTGCCTATCCATTTCCTTCATTAGGTGTTTCTGATCACTTTAAACTTTGAAAACTATGATCACCCTTCTAGAACTAATCTAAGAGGGCTGGTATTTTGAATAAGAAGATATTTTAATATTGCTGCTTAAATGATTTTCAAGTAGGAACTTTCTCTTTTCCTATAAGAAAAAAAATATTAAAAAACCTTAAAGCCCAAACTGTCATGTATTTACATTCTTTCTATGGGCTCTCTTTCTGCTAGTCTTCATGTTTTAAGGTGTGCTTCTGGTGCATCAGTCTTGATGCTTTTAAATCTGGCATCCTCTTCTTTCATACTATCCAAGTTAAAAGTCCCCAGTCTAGAAACCCTCACATTCATAGGGTCCTCTTAGCCCACTGGTTGGTTTTTGTTTTTTTGGCCAAACATCTGGAGAGCAGCCTAAAGGCATCAGGATGATAACTCTATAACAAGGACTCTGGATTCTTGACCCCAAGGCTGAGGATCTGAACACGGATCTGATGTTGTTCTGTTCTGTGTCCTCTTGGTTGCCTGTAAGCCTTGTGTCACGGTTTAGTTTTTTTTCTTTTTCTTTTTTTTTTCTTTTTTTTTTGCTGGTGTGTGTGTGTGTCTCATCCCCCTTCCTATGGCTCTCATTCCCTGGGTCCTGTAAGGACAGTCATTATGTCTAGCTGGGAGGCTTAACCTGTCTGCCCCAATCTGTCCTCTAGCGGGGGAGCTTCAGAACTGGCCTTCTGCTAGGTGCCTTGAAGCCACCTCCTGTGCCCTAGAGCCCATCCCAGGAGTCCTCTCCTGTCACCCAGGCCCTTTGTTGCCCTTTCAGTCCATCTTTGAGGGTTGTCAGGTCAATATTTGTGTGACCTGGAGGTGCCCAGGGCTCAGTGGTTCCTGAGTCTGACTTCATATCAGAATCACCTGGTGAAGTTAACATCTATTTCTTAGGGTATTAAAACAGATAAGTGGAAGAAAAAATAAAAATGGTCTATAATTCTATGACCCAGAAAATCCCCCACTGACATTAAAAAGTACAATTAAAGCAATAGGTGACCTGGATTAGAAAATGCAAATAAGGGAACATTTGAGATCTTGCTCCCCAGCATGTGTTGTCAGTTTGACTCCAATAAAAATTCAGGGGGAAAAAGAAAATGCAAATAATACTGAAAGCAAAAGCCTCTCTGTCCCCCCGAACCCTTCTCCTCCTTAAGGGTATTATTAACAGCATTTTACCTCCAAATTTTTTTCTGTGTATGTCAGCATATATCGATCACCTTCTGAGATAAGTGCATATGTGGATGTACATATATTTTTTAAGACACATCGGGAATTGTGTTTAAACTGTAGCACTATTTTGTCCCTTGATTTACTAAGTTATTAAAAATTTAGTGTATCTTAGAGATTGTTTCATAGTTATTCTCCTAGCGTTCCATAGACCATTCTATTGGATATGCTAAAATTATGTGATCACTTTCTTACTAATGGATGTGTTCATTGTTCCCAGTTCTTTGCTATTACAAGTAGCAATTTAGGGAACATCTTTGATAAAATTTCACAAGCAAGTTCCCAATAGTGGGTGGGATTGGATTGCTGAGTCTCAAAGGGTGCATGCATTTTCAATTTTGATAAACAATCAAAATGATTATGCAGTTTGTACTGAGGGTATATATTTTTAGTATAGATTTCCTAGGCTCCACCCCAGACCTGCTGAATTTGCACTTCCTGGGAGTAGTATTTGAGAGTCTGTGTACTGAAATGCAGCTTTCAATGTGACTCTGATGCAGTGGTTCTCTACCCAGCACGTGAGAACCGCTGCTAGAAGAGGGAGCATTGTCCAAGCAGTGGGATCTGGTGGTCAGTAACTGAGAAGAGGTGAAGGTGTGCGTGGGGACCTCCAAGCAGGTGTCCAAACCTGCTTGCACATTGCTTGTGCCGCTTGCCCAGAAGGCTGTTTTGCAGGAGAGCCATCTTCCAACTCTTGTCTTGTTTGGTTCTGCAGACAGAAACCATATGAAGTAAGCCTAGGGGCTGTTTCTTTTTTTAAAATATGTTTTTATTGGCTTTAGAGAGGGAGGAATGGAGAGGGAAAGAGAAACATTGATTGGCTGCCTCCAGCATGCCCCCTACTGGGAATTGAGCTGGCAATCCGGGCATGTGCCCAGATTGGGAATCGAATGAGCGACCTTGTGGTATACGATACAACCAACTGAGCAACACCAGCCAGAGCCAAGGACTGTTTCTTCAGCTCCTTTCACTCAGTGGCAGGTTAGCACTCATTAACATCAGTCAGACGTCATCCCAGTTCTGCCTGGTTTTTGTAGCCACAGAGTCCTTTTGCCTCAATAAACCTAAGCTTTTCCAAATCGGGTTGACGTAGAAATTCTGGTTCTGGAGACCCTACTGAAAACTATGCCTGGGAAGTGAGGAGAAGCCAACACCCATCAGTATCTGCCCACGTGCCCAGAGAGAGTTGTTTTCACACTCCAGAATCCTCCATTGGAGGAAAGGAGCCTCTTTTCTTTTTTTTCTTCTTTTTTTTTAACTCGGTATTCTCTAGCAGCAAGCTCAAGTACATTAAGCCTTTTTTCCTTCCCTTTGTTCCTGAGCAGAGGCCCAGTACATTTCTGGGAGAGGTGCTGGAACTCTTGGGGCTCCTGTTGAAAGTTTATCAGACAGACCAGGTTACAATCAGCAGGTCATTCGGTGCCCCTCCCTCTTAGAAAGTCTACTCTTTAGTTCCAGAAAAACATAGGCCATTGAAAGCTCTGCAGATAGAGCTACACGTGCTATGAGAGCCTGTTTGTGCTAAGCCTTTCCCTTCAAGCAGGGTTCTTAATTAGCACTGACCAAGGCAAGGTTGGGGTCTCTGAGTGCAGCAGGCAGAACTGCCTGTTTCCTCCCATCGGGACGAGTTGGTAAATGTAGCCGGGGCTGGTGCTGGGCGGTGGTGGTTGGGGTGGGGACAGTGGTTTGTTTTTTTTTGCTGCTGTCTGAGCAGCTAGTTTTGCTTTTGTTGTTAGAATATATACTTTTCTGAGGTTTGTATGTACTAACCATCGCCCTTGCCCACCTCACAAAATGTCATATTAAAGCCCAGGCAAATTCTACTCTTTCTGTGTGTAGGGAACTGTCACCTTTGGTGGGATCAGGGTGGGCAACGGACCGACAGAGGAGGATGCTGAGATTATTCAGCATGACCAGCTCTCCACCCATTCAGAAGATGCAGAAGAGGTAAGATCCAGTGGCGTGGGCTTCCTCTCCTTCCACTCTGGGTCAGCCCTAGTCTGTGCGCCTAAGTGGCTTCACTCCCGTCTTCTCCTTGAAAAAATGAAAATACGAATCCTAATGGTCGGCCTGCCTTCTGGACCGCTCAGGGCACCGCAGCCCTTTCCCAGGGGCCCCGTAAACTCCCGGTGCTGCTGGCAGAGCCCGCAGCAGTTTTTCCTGTTGTTCCACTTCTTAAATTCTGAGTTGCATGCAGATATCAGTGACTGCCTGCTCTCCAGGGCACTGAGGCAGAACAGGCCCCAGCTCCCCGGCTCTTAGTGCCAGGAACACAGCACCGTGGGCAGCATCCGCCTCCATCCAGCTGGAACTGGAACCACTGATGCTTTGGAAGTCCGGTCCCACCGATGTGCTCTTGTTGCAGATATCTCATTTGAGCCTTTTGAAATTCCTGCTTCTGATAGGGAGAGGGAAAAACACTAGTAAGGCTAAGCTAGACTTTTCCTACACCCCACCTCCAAGCTCAGTTTTTTAAAACTCATAGTCTTTGCCTAACCACTCGTAGCACAAAGCCTCTGAACTTTTGGATCTCATCTGTCCATTGTATTCTTTTTAAAGCAAAAGGGATAGGAGTTGAGGACCCAGGTGACTGGACTTTTTAGTCCGACTGATCACTTTCACTATATGTATGACCTTTTAAAAAAGAAATTGCAGGGATCGAGGTGCCTTTTAAAAATAATTCTGCCTGCGCTAAATCCCGCTGATTCTGCTTTCCTGTATGCTGAGGAGGCTGCCTCCACCATGTTAGACCCACTTACCGTTAACCGCCCTCCCCACGAAGCAATGGTAGTCTCGGGACTTGACCTTGTGCGTGCCACGCTTCCCACTAAGTGTAACTTTGTGTTTTCAAGCCTACCGAGGATGAAGCGGTAAGAAACCAGCTGCTTTGCCTTCGTGTTTATCTGGGGCTTGTCTTCCCGTCCTTGTGATCACTTTGCTGACCCTGCCGCATCCGGGGGCCACACATGACACCCGCGTATCCTGCATCTCACTGGCCATCTCTAACCAGTTCGTGAATCTGTGTTCTGAAAAAGCTCATCTCCATTAACTGCATCTCATGTTGGTCACCTCTGTCTTTGTCTCCTTGACTTCGCTGATCTAATACCTCTGAGAATGGCTTTGTAAGGAGCTACAAGCAATGTCTGCATTGGCATTCTTGAAGTGACTCCCCTTGGGGGTTCAATACCGTTGGCTTCTGCCTGCCTCTCCTGTGATGTTACGTATGGCCGCTCTGCCACTGGGAGTAGCTGTTTCCTCCCTGGGCCTCTGAGTGCTTATGAGTCAAGCTCCCCCTTCCTCCCTGTCTGAGATGCAGCCAACCTCTTCCTGCTGCCCTCATCAGCTTGGTGATGCTTGAAGTGACAGTTGCTGGACCCTTGCCTTGGGGTCAGCTCTCTACCTCTGTGTGACCCAGGTGGGAAGTAGACAGCGTTCAAAAGGAAGCTTTGCCTCTTAGATGTATCCCAGTAAAAAACAAAACAGTCCATCTGTGATATTAGCCACACACAGAGCATAATAACGGAATAGAAAGAAAGTTGGCGAAATGATCAGGCTGCATCTGGAGTAGGCCTTCTAGCTCAGCAAGAATTCCCTTAGCGACATACAAGTTTGGAATCGGGTTTTTAAAAGGCCATGCTGCACTGTTTGCATCTTCCCCAAAATTCCTCTCTGAAATACTTGGACCCACAAACTTTCCCTTCCCTGGCTCTCCTGTTCTCTGTGAGGGGGCAGAGTGATAGGAATGGGGAAAAGTCTTTGCTTTTTTGTGTAAAACAGACAGTGCTCAGTCTTCCTGAAGGCTGAGAGGCCCCTCTGGGCCGCTCACCTGTGCCCAGTCCCTGCTGGCCCCCCGGAAGGGGTGTGGGAGTGTGCTCCATGTTAGCGAGGAGCCCAGCCCCTCGCGGTAACCTCGCCTCCAGCAACACTGCTCTTTCTAAATGCCGTACTAACTGGGCACCCAGAGGCCACGGTCATTGCCAGAACAGCCCTTATTTGCAGCCATGCCCCAGGGGAGTTGAACATCGAAACAAGATGAACTGTAATTCAGCTTCCCTAGTCTCTGGCCCCCAGATCCCTAAGGGTTCTGTTTTTCATAGCTTCCTAAGTAGTCATAACACTTTATCAGACACATACACAGTTTTGTTTGAAATCTTTAGATAACTGTGACAGTTATCCAAATTTGTCTGTAGCAAACTAAACAGAATTCTTAAAAAAAAAATCCAGCCTACTTCTCCTAGAACTTTCCCATATTGCTTGGCTGTAAAAACCTGTTTGACGCATACAGGCACTGCTCAGCCCAGTGCCTCCTCTTTCCGGGGGCACATAATTTCCTCCTCTTCCTGGGGGCACACAATTGCCTCCTCTTCCTGGGGGCCAGGTCATGTGATGTCTAGGAAACCTTCGAAGACGAGCCATTCAGCAAGGATCAGTGGCACCTCTCCCTACTGTGTCATCTCATCAGGTGTGCTCATCCAACCCACCCATCCATTCATTCACCCTCCACGTGTCCAGCCTCTGTTTAATGCTACAGAAACTGAAAGGAGGAAAGCATAGTCCTTGCTTTCAAGGACTCCCAAACAAACTGAGGAAACAGTCTGTGATCATCGTGTGCCCAGGATGCTGTGGGAACACAGAAAGGGGGCACCTAAAAAACACCGAGTGGGGGTGGGAAGCGGAGACCAGGAAAGGGCTCCCTGAGGAAATGATTGCCAGGCTTAGTCTCTGTGGAGGGAGAGGGAGATGCAGAACCACCAGCATGAACAGTTATCATAAAGACGCAGAGGCCTGCAAGCCCATCACGCTTGGGATTAGACGGGTATTCAGCTTAGCTGAAGCTCAGAGTCAGGAGTTGGGGGACTCGTGAGAGGTAAGACTAGAGGTTGGCAGAAATGAGCCACAGATTGTTTGGACAACAAGGAGCCATCAGAGGGTGGTGAAGCTGAAAGTGACACAGCAAACGTGCATTGCTGAAGTGGAGATGTTAGAGGACATACTGGATTGGGGAGGAGGCACAGTCTGGAGTCATGGGGACCAGCTAGTCTGCTATGAGTCAGGAAAAAATTGGGAGGCCTGGGAGAAGCAAGCCTTTTCAGGGGGAGTTAGAAAGGAAAGGACCAATAGGAGACTACGAATGCAAAAGCTACAGGCCCCAGTCCCTTAGCGAAGATGGGCATTCAAGGTTGATTGGCAGGCTTGGGCTCCTGGGGGACGAGTAGTGACGCCGTTAGACGTGAGACATGGACTGGAAGTACATCTTGGTGGGGTCAGCCCCTTCTCTCCCTGCCCTCATGTGTTTCCAGGGCAGTTCTGGGGTACTCTGGGTGTGGCGTCATGTGCGTCCTGGAAGAAATAGTGAAAAACAGACTCTGACCCAAGGGCATGGCCGCTGGGGAGTCCCTCTGCTCCTAGGGTTCTGGGCTGGGCTGTGGGGAGAGGCCCCCAGAATGGAACGACCTCCTGTTCTAGAGTAACTGTTGTTTTCTCCACCTGGGAGTGTGGGAGGCCACGAAATGCACCTGGTGCTTCCAGAGCATCTGTATTCTTCCCAGCTGTGCTTGCAACAGTCCTAAACATGAACTTCTGAGAGCTTGTTCAGCCCCTCCCCTTTACTCTGGAAATAATTGTGTATGTTGAAAGGAAAACAGAGAAAGGGAGTGTGAGGAAAACAGAAACAAAAACCAAATGATATTCTATCTATTCTTATTCAACTGGCCAAGTAGGAATTGGTAAAACTTATTTTTTTAAATGACTATTGATTTCAGAGAGAGGAAGGGAGAGGGAGAGAGAGAAAGATCAATAATGAGAGAGAATCATCCATCGCTGCCTCCTGCAGGCCCCCTCCTGAGGATCAAGCCCGCAGCCCGGGCATGTGCCCTGACCAGGAATCAAACCCTGACCTCCTGGTTCATGAGTCAACACTCAGTCAATGAACCGCACCAGCTGGGCAGAATTGGTAAAATTTCTGCTACAATTTCTGCCATCTTTTCAGAAGTTACACCAAAAAAGGAGGTTGGTTACCCTGAGTGCAGTAGTTTCTTAAGCTAATTAAGTGAAGTGATTTGAGGTTTAGGGCCTGACAGCTGGGAGCCGGAGGGAGGGAGGGGGCTTCCTGCTTCCCTGGCCTTTTCACAGCGGGTGTTCCACTGGGGACTTCACACGCCAGTGGGTACGGGTGGGCTAGAGAAGGTCCTTCAAGTCCGGATTGCCATTTTCTCCGAGCGTTCTCAACTTCACATGCACTCCACTTAAGCTCACAGACTAGCCAGGAGAGAAAAACAGATGTGTTGAGCAGAATCTCATGGAGATGTAGTTCATTAAAATGTAGTGTGTTGAGAGAAATGGGGGTGTCCCAGTTGGGGACTAAGCCAGGCAGGATTTCAGGGGTCGGCATAGCATAAGTCACCACTGGAGTTCAACCCTGGGGGCTCCTGGCCCATGGAGAGCGCACAGGGCCACGCGGCACAGCCCAGACCTCATACACGTGCGCCTCCCCCCCCCCCCCCGGCCTTATGTGCTCTCTCTGGTCTCCCCACCGCAGTTTGACTTTGGAGACACGATGGTGCACCAGGCCATCCACACCATCGAGTACTGCCTGGGCTGCATCTCCAACACGGCCTCGTACCTGCGGCTCTGGGCCCTCAGCCTCGCCCACGCACGTGAGTGTGTTCTCTCAGGTCGGGAGCCATGGCTTTCCCTTCCCTGGGCACTCTCTCAGGCGGGCCTTAAAGAGGGAAAATTACAGGAAGTGTCTGGGATTATTCGGACTCCAAAGTCCAGAGAGAATCAGCGCTTTCGCCAGGTTAGCGATGCACAGTGGTCCCACTCGGGTCGTGGGAAGCCAGAATGCAAGGGGCACTCCAAGGGAGGTGTGGCAGAGCCGGTGCAAGGCCCACAGCGCTGCTCCCCAAAATAAACCAGGTGCCGTGTCTCTCCCCTGTCTCCAGAGCTGTCGGAGGTGCTTTGGACCATGGTGATCCACATGGGCCTGAAGTTGAAGAGCTTGGCAGGCAGTCTGGCGCTGTTCTTCATCTTCACCGCCTTCGCCACCCTGACCGTGGCCATCCTGCTGGTCATGGAGGGCCTCTCGGCCTTCCTCCACGCGCTGCGGCTACACTGGTGAGCGGCGGGGGCTGAGGTGGGGATGTGTCCTTGGCTGCGCCGAGGGCAGCTTTGCTCCTGTCCAGAATCCAGGGCACTAGGAAGTGTCTGCTTTCACATCATGGCACCCAACGACCTATCTTAGGAGTGAGCTTCCGGAAATGCCCCAGATCAGCACAGCTCACTTTCAGAGCCTCCAGGGAGAATTCCGGGTGCGTGCTGTCAGCCTCCCTCTCCCGGCCTCTCATTCTGCGGTGCTCCTTCCTCATGGTAGGAGCTTAAAAGATCTGCCGAGGTTTTATTTTTTGTTTGTTTGGGGTGTTTTTGCTCTGGCATAGAACTTTCTCCTGTCTTCAGAGCAACGAGAACAGCTCTGGAATAGGTTCTAAGCCCAGGAAAACGCTGGAGCACGGTGTACCCCAGTTTTGTCCCCTGGTTCTGGACTGTGTCAGGGTCTTTGAGGGGGACCCCTGGCAGCTCGTGTGGAGGGGGGACTGCTTCCCAAGCGTGTGTGTCAGTGCACCGAAGCCGCTTCAGAAGGGCCGGTTTGGGGCCGGCTGGTTTTCTCTGATGTAGTCTGTGGCTCTTCGTGGCCCCGCATGGGGAGGGAGCTCAGCCTCGGGAGGGGGAGAGCTGGAGGCTGGCCTGGACTGTGACTGTGACCTCAAAGCAGGGTTGCCAGATTCAGCAAACAACATTACAGAACACCTGTTAGGTGTGAATGTCAGTTTGGGGGATTTTCTCTGATAGTGCAAGCATCTTCCAAATGTGCCTGGGACAGACTTACACTAAAACTGAATCCTGTGCTACTTCTGGCCGCCCTGCCCCTCGGAGTCTCCGTTCCCTCCATTATGAGGTGATCCTCCCTTTCTGGGTCTCCAGTCCCAGTGGCTCTGGAAGCTCTGGGCCCTCTCTCCACACCTCCCCCATGCTGAGCACACAGTTTTACCAGCTTAGGGGTCACAGGTTCGCTGACCCGACCTTAGGAACCCCTGGATGGCATCACCTGTGGTGTTCATGATCTCAGGGTCAGAAGGGAGCTTGGAATGTCTCTCCATCACTATCTAAACCTGAAGACAACCCAGACCCTGGACCCAAACCCTCTTCTCGTCCCCCCCTCATCGGTAACTCTCCTCCTGGCTGGTTATAGTTGAGCCTCCTCAGGGAGCCACTGGGGTTGATCTAAGCTGCAGAGGAGAAAGCTGAGGACGCAGGGGAGTCTGTCCTGCGGGTGAGGACATGCTTTCTTGGTCTCAGCGGAGAAGCTCCAGGGCTTCCCTCCTGCCCCTCCTCCCGCCCAGCTGTTGTTTACTGCGAGCCAGGAGGCTGGGAGCTCCCCATGATTCAGACGCTGGCCTGGCCGCTCCCCTGTCCTAGCTTATCAGCACCCCTCCCAGCACACTTCCTCAGCCTCGCGGTGTGAGGGAACGGCTGTGGAGTCCGCCTGTGGTGACTCACTTTTTCTTGCGCTCCTGGCTTCCTTCCTTTCCTAGTAACTCTGTCTCCAGAGCCCTGGACTTGAGGGAACAGTTACCACCCCACCGTGATTCCCAAGTGGGGAGCCTGTCCCCCTCTCCCCCCAGGAGGGCGGGGTGGGCGCTGCAGTGCGGCCAGCACTGCTGTTAGAGCCGGGGGTAGGCACAGGCTCCACAACTCTCGGTCGGGGAAGGTCGCCTGGGCTTGGGCCGGCTCCGGAGTGAGCCCCCAGTTGGTGAGGTTATGTGGTATTGCCAGACGGTTACTTCTTCCTCAGGCTCACTGTGGCCCCCGAGGGGCTCTGTCTCCCCTCCTCCACAGAAATGAGCCCGAGGAATTGACAGATGGCAGGACAGCAGGCTTCAGAGTCACGCTCTGCCCACACTGGCTGGCCAACCCCGAGGGAAGCATTTCTCTCTCTGAACCTCCTTGTCTCTCATGCGAAGAGAGAGGATAAGGCTGCCATAATTAAGCGTGCAGCAATGTGCATACCAAGGGACTCACGGTGCCCTGGCACATCTAAACCACTGTTCAGGTGCAGATCATGGCTGCCCTGCTTAAAACTGGGGCGCCCTGTGGAGAGGACACCTCCTTGTGGTAATTTGTAAAGAAACTGCTTGTAGTCTGTTTAGAGAGAAGGGAGACCAGTGGATGGGAAGATAGGTGATACCATCGGAATGCCTCTCCGATGTTCTTTGCAAGGAATAGGCTGGTCCACCACATTGTGGGGGTCTGGTAGTGAAAATTTTGGGCAAAAGAGGAAAAAAACAGCGAAAACTCTAGTGCAGCAACATTTCAAATCCCATCTTAGTGAAGGCCTGTTTGGAGCTCATCCCTGCCAAGGGGATGGAATTGGTGGCAGTGCGCCCCCTCCTGGCCGAATGTGGATGTGCTTCCAGGATGCCTGGGCAGCAGTTGCAAGTGGTGGCCATCTCCTGAGGGGCAACAGCTGGTCCTGTGAGAGTAGTGCAGGGACGTGGTTGATGTTTCTTCTGGTCTCAGAACCCTGGTGGGCAGTGGGGTTCCTGATTCTGATGCAAGGTCTGCCTCGTTACGCAGGCTCTGGGTCTCTTCTGTGGGGACAAGAAGAAAAACACATGACTCAGTAACAAATGTAAACCATGGTCTGAGGTCCACGTAGGGTCAGAAGGAGGTGGGTGACATTTGAAAACAGCAATGAGCAGGCTCATGTGCTGGCCCGCCAGTTTCGTCTCCTGAGCCGTCTGTCCCTCTCTTTCCCCCAACCCTGTAAAGTGGGTGGGCCTTCCTGTCACCCTGATTCAGTGTGACAGGAGAGGCAAAGGCGGGGTATGATTGGTCGGTATAACTGTGGCCGCCTGACTGCTTTTGGCAGGAAGACTGTTGCCCATGGCCTACCTTCTTCTCTGGCAGTACCCACCGTGTGTAGGTGTGCGCACTGGCACACTCACCGACTGCTTGCTGGCTAAAGGGACGGGACTGGGACCAGTTAGTTGTAAGGGATACAGTGGTGCCAGTTAGTTGTAGGGATACAGTGGTGCCACAGCAGGACACCTTGGGAGAGCTGAGTGAATGGATGGCTGGCTGCCCCAGAAGTAAGAGACCTGAAACGTGTCCCCGGCTGACATCGCTGTCCGGACACTGGGCCCGTCGGGCACGCATGTGCTCCTGGCCCTGAACTGCTCAGAGTGCCAGAAAGGGCCGGAGAAGCAGCTGGGCCTAGAATCATCTTTCTAAAACTGCCTCCCCTCGCTCACACCCTGCCAGGAGGGGGGGCCCCGGAACCGGTCCCCTTCGCTCGCTCCAGGAAACCGGCTTCCTGTTACACAGCGGAGCCATCTCTCCGGACTGTTATCCTCCGGTCACACACGTGGCCTTTGCCAGGGGCTGGGGCTGGAAGGGGCGAGAGAGAAGCTCCGCGCAGCTGCGGGGTTCTGGGGTGCGTTTCAGAGGCTTGGAGCGTGGCTGGGCCTGGAGGCTCCCCAGCGGCGCCCCCGAGGAAGGAAAAACTCGCAGGGCGGCCCCGGGGCCCCGTGCACCCTCACACAGAGAACTTCATGTTTGTACTTTGGCAGGAAGCACACGTTTCCCTGGTTTACAGGGAGGAGAGGGTGGGGAGACCGACAGGGAAACTGCTTTCCAGCTCCGCGCCAGGGGCTGGGTGAGCACAACTGAGGAGGAGGGTGATGCCGGCTAACCCAGAGGTGCCCGGGACGTCCTACGTCACACAGGGACGGCAAGAGAAGGGCGTGACCCCACGGGTATCTGAGAACTTCTCCCTTCACCCCGTTTGGAATTGGAGTTGTGTGTGTGATCAGCCAGCCAGGGGGTCGGAATTCTGGTACCTCACGGCCCTGAAGGTGACTTGCCCACTCTCTGGCTACAGATTCCCGAATGAAAATGGGACGGACGAGCCCATCTGTTGTCAGTTGCCCAGCAGTATCTTGCCATAACGCAAACACAGGCCCCAACACGAAGCCTTCAGACCTGACAGCAGTGGGTGCCCACGAGGAACCTGCCCCCATAGTGCAGCTGGCAGGACTCCTCAGGAGTGTTAGGGTGTGGGACAGATCCCGTCCTGGTATCACTGACTTGAGTTTAAAACTCTCCCTCCTGGATCCCGTTTTACCTGGGGACTGACAGTGTTTCACCTGGCCTCCCAGGAGTGGAGCTGAACGCTCTGCAGTCAGTGCTCCCGGCCAGCAGCCAAGGCTGCAGGGGCTTCTGAGGGCCTCTCAGTGCCACCTGCAGTCAGTCCCCCTGGTCTGCTGCCCCGGCCACTCCCACGCTTTCCTTTCTGCTAATGGCTCCCCTCCGGGTCTGGGGGGGAGGAAGCCCGTGTGTAAACCATTGCCTGCCGCCTGCCGCCCCGCCTGTTCTTGCAGGGGTTCTGGTGCCCCAGGGTCACTCAGCCCCAGTGGAAACTATTCCTCAGGGCAGCTCTCCTCCGCTTTTCTAGCCTCTGCATCATGCGTTTT
The DNA here is from genome assembly GCA_963924515.1 of Vespertilio murinus. Classification (NCBI taxonomy): domain Eukaryota; kingdom Metazoa; phylum Chordata; class Mammalia; order Chiroptera; family Vespertilionidae; genus Vespertilio; species Vespertilio murinus. The sequence continues at coordinate 14,780,754 of OZ004718.1, read as the reverse complement.
TCTGCCCATATTTGGTGCTGATTTGGTTGCTGGGCAGCCATCCAGGGCGAGTTTGCCGGGGAAGCCCGGCCAAGTGCTCACAGGAGCGAGCTCTTCTTCCCCTCGAGTCCGACAGCCCCGACAGCCCCCGGGAGCTGCAGGGCTGCGCCCCAGCTGCCTGGAAGGGGGCTGAAGCTGTTCTTCCTGTCGGTCCCCAGGAGAAGAATTCGCTCTCAGATGTTTTTGTAGTTGGAGCATGTTTTTGCCTTGGCTTTGAGGAGACTTCCCCTCCTGACTTCCCCCTTTTCCTGAGAATTTCCTCCCCTAACTCGAAAGCCTTGAATGTTCACTGCCCAACCTCCCTTCTCCTTCCGGCCCCCAAGGGAGCAATCAGGAAGAAAACAGTGGTGCTTGCAGGGTTCCCTCAGGGGTCCGCTGTGAGCCCTGCCAGGCGACGGCGGTTTGGGGGCTCCTCTTGGCTGTTAGAAACTTGCGGCTGACCTTCTGCACATGGCCCTCTGTTCAGCAGGTCAGAGCAGGACTGAGGACACCCGGTGCATTGGTGCAGGCTTGCTGAGGGCAGGCCCCGGGCTGCGGGCAGAGCTGTGTGCACTGGGAGGAGGCAGTTCTGGGCTCGGGCTGGCACAGGCAGCAGGAGGCAGCGGCTCTCCCACGCTCACCTAGGAGAGTAAGGCTTCGGGGAGCGTGGGGTCGGCCTCTTTCTGGCCAGCTGTGAAATCCCAACACGTTTCTGTGGGATGATGACCGCCCTCTTCCTTTTCCCCAGGGTCGAGTTCCAGAACAAATTCTACAGCGGGACCGGTTTCAAGTTCCTGCCCTTCTCCTTCGAGCACATCCTGGAAGGGAAGTTAGACGAGTGAGCCCGCACGGGACGGGCCCACCGTCCTCCCCACCCTCTCCATGTGATAGCTGTGCTCCTTTCGCGTGTTGGTGTGACCCCTGGATTTGTGGGCATTTGTGTCGTCCTTGCCACCCTCCCCCAGCTGCGTGTGAGGCCCGGCCCTCCCGTGGGCCTCCTGCCGCCTCAGCTGTGCACATGGCAGTGTAGTGTCCTGAGAAGCTGGGCTCCGGCTGCCGCTCGCACCACGGCACCAGCCCTGCCCTCCATCCCATCCAGCCGCCCGCTCCTCCCTGTCACCCGGGGCTGACCGTGCATTTCCATGTGAGCCCGACGCCCAGGGAAGGAGCACCCTCGCCACCCATGCCAGGTTCTGTTTCTGCTGCTGCCACTCTAGTCACTGGTTGGGGGGGGGGGAGGCAGGGGAGGTGCTGTTGGCACCCTTCCCGGGGTCAGTAGGAGCAGATCCAGGAAGATGGTACTTATGTCCTCTGCCTCCCACCTCCAGCCTTCAGGACTCCAGCTGGACCGCACTGTGCCATCGTGCATGGCTTCTTGTCACCCCCAAGGGTCCCAGGGCACCCAATTCCACCTCCCTAACCTCCACTCTCTACTCAGACCTCTCCTCCTCCCTCCCAGCATCCCCTTCTTCCGCCCCCTCATTTGCATCCTGCATGATAGCACAGCTGGGAGAGACCTAAACAGAGGTCCCGGCTGGCTGCTTCTCGGGCCACTCGAGGGCCCTGGCACGAGCTCATCCCCTGGCAGAGGGTTTAACGTGATGCTCCCCCTGGTGCAGACCGGACCTTTCCCCACCCCCAAATCATGGATCTTGAGTGAAGGACGGTGATGGACAAGGCTGGTTCTCTGGCAGGTCAGCCTTGCTCTGCCACCAGTGCCCCTTCCCCTTCCGCAGTGAGCCCAAGAAGGGGTGTGCGGTCCTGGCCGGGAGGGTCGCTGTCACTTACCATTTGCTGATTGGAGGTGCCTGGCAGGGCTCCGGGCATGAGGTGGTGAGAGCTGCACAGCCTGCCTGTGAGCTGGTGACGAGCACCCCACGGGCCGCTCCCCGTCACCCCCACACCAGCTGTGATCGTAGGGCCTCTTAAGCATGTGTGGACGCGGCAGCCCCGGCTGCTTCAGCTAAATTGATCCCGTCACTTTCAGTGGCCGAGATAATCCCCTGATGGCCGGGCCCTCGTCCTCTTCCCCCTGACTTTCCTGAGCCGGCGACTCAGCAGCTCACTCAACCCCCCCGGGCGCGGCTGGCCTGGCTGTGGGCCCCCCGTGTGCTGGCCAGTGTGACCTGACCCAGACCTTGTGCAGAGCCCCTCCCCTGCGGCCCCCACGATTGACATGACGTGATGATCTTGGTTCTGTTTACAGCAGGGCTTGAAGTAGAGTTCTCTGTGTAAGGAACCCTGCCCAAGGCCCTTCTGTTCAGACATTCCTGTGCTGAATAAAGTGTGTTCGAGTCTCCAGAGGGAGCCTGGCCGTCTCTGTACCCACAGCGCTGCTCCGCACACTCCCCCGCCCTCCTCTAGCATTTCTGCTTCTCTGATCAAAGGCCACAGCCACTAGGGCCCTGACCAGGCAGCAAGTTTGTGAAATTCTCGCCTTATCTCAAGTTTCACAGGCGCCTTCCCCCTCGCCTGAGCCAAGGCAGCTCTGCCGGGGCGGGGACTTAGGGACCCAGCCTCGCCTCCCCTTCACGCTCCCCCACCCAACAGCAGAGGCTCCCGGGAGTCTGGGCACCTGCCCTCTCCCTCTCTTCCAATCGTGCTCTTGGGGCTCAGCAGCCTGGCTGTTTTGGGCCCTGATGCCCTTGTCCTTGGAGTAAATGGAGGCCCAGCATGTGGTTTGGGGCAGCTGGAGAATGTGAGGTGCTGAGGTAGCAGGTGGCTGAAGAGCCTGCTGACTGGCGGGCAGGCGGGGTGGGTGGGGAGGGCACTTCGCCCTCCGCACTGCCATGTAAGGCATCCGCATTCTTCCCAGCGCCCTCCCTGCCTCCCTCCCGGGGCCTCCAGAGCGGGGGCTGCGCGGGAATTCCAGCAGCAGGCTGACAACTGCGGCTCCCGGAGGGGCAGGAACCCCTGTTCATTTCATGTTCCTGTGCCCCCCGCCTCAAGCCCTCTGCTCCCTCACAGGCCAGCTGCCCTGGAATGGCACCGCCACCTGCCTCCCCCAAAAGTCCAGAGTGGAGACTCAGGTAAAGCAGCTCTTTTAGCCTCTGCTCTGTTACTGACTCAAAAAGGGAGGCCTAATCGAAATGGACACTTGGGTGCTGGCCGGGTAGCTCAATTGGTCAGAGCATCGTCCTGATACACTAAGGTTGTGGGTTCCCTTGACCAGAATTAAAACCCGGGACTCCTCAGTCTGCAGGCTGACCTTCTATCCACTGAGCCAAACCAGGTAGGGCGTCTGTTGATTTTTGACAAAGGGGCCAAGAAAATCCAATGGGGGAAAGAACAGTCTTTTCAACAAATGGTATTAATACAACTGGGCATCCACAGGTAAAAAAAACAAATTTGGACCAGGACCCCGTACTCTGTACAAAAGTTAACTCAGAATGAATCGAAGACCAAAATGTAAGAGTTAAAACTAAAGCTCTTAAAAGGAAATCACGAGTCTTCATGCTGACCTTGGGCGAGGCAATGATTTTTAGATATGACAGCAAAAATAACAAGTGATGAAGATAAGTTGGGCTTCAGGAAAATTAAAAAATGTTTGGGTTCAAAGGGAAAAATAAAGACATGCACACCAGAAGACAATCCCTGCAAATCATACGGTTGACCCTTGAATAATGGGTCCACTTATACTTGGATTTTATTTTTCAATAAATTTGCAGTCAGCCCTCTATGTCCCCAGGCTGGATGGCCAGTAAGCCCATGAAAAAATGCTCAACGTAATTAGTCATTAGAGAAATGCAAATCAAAACCATGAGGAGATACCACCTCACATCCACTAAAAAGGTTTATAAAAAACCTTTTACAAGTGCCAGCAAGGACGTGGAGTAATTGGAACCCCTAGTCACTGCTGGTAGGAATTCAAAATGGCGCAGCTGCTTTGGAAAGCAGTCTGGCAGTTCCTCAAAACGTTAGAAGTAATACAAGACCCAGCAAGTTGACGTCCAGGTATCCGCTGAAGAAAAATGAAAAGATGTACACACTGTGCATAGTAGCATTATTCATAATAGTCCCCCAATGGAAACAACCCAAATGCCCATCAGTTGAATAACAAAAGGCAGTCTAACCATATAATAGGTATTCATCTACAATAAAAAGGAATAAAGTACTGCTGCTTACAACACTGTGAATGGACCTCAAAAACACGATGCTCAGAAACAGGACACAAGACCACATAACATGATTCCATTTCTGTGAAGTAGGCAAGTCTATAGACAGAACGTAGATGGGTAATGCCAAGAGTGGCTGCTGGAGGCATTTGGGGGCAGGATTAAAACAGGAGATCCCCTTCTCATGAAATCCCAGGACCCCAGACATCCGCTGGGTGAACCTGTGCTCTGTCCAGGGAATGCCCCTTATCTTACGGTCCTAGAACCAGCACAAAAAGGTGGCTGTGGGCCTGATCAGTGCTCTAAAGATGGGACAAGTCCATTACCACCTTCAGGACCCACTCTCTGTCCTATTCACTGGGGACCTGGGGGGACTGTGCCTCTTTCTGTCCCAGGAGCCATGGATAGAAGGGGCATTGGAGCTCCCGCAGATCCAAGAGACCTGGCTGCCTTTCCAGCTCCCTGGCCTACCCCAGGCCTGTCCTAGGCTTTGGCTGCTCCCTGGTGGCCACACAGGGAAGGACTCATTCCTCCTCACTGGCAAGGGGAGTGCCATGAGGCAACTGGATTGGCTGGGCAGTATTCTGGGGTACATAGGCAGAGGGGCCAGGAACAGAATGGAACGTGATGAGATGGGGAGAGGAGAGCCGGGCCTACTTGCTTCACACACATTAATTGAAAAAGTCCTCCCGCTCCCAGCATCCTAGTATTCCATGGGAAGCCACCACTGTTTTCATAGCCTTTAAAAAAGATGCACACAGCCCTAGCCGGTTTGCTCAGTGGTTAGAGCATCGGCCCACAAACTGAAGGGTTGTGAGTTCGATTCTGGTTAAGGGCATATACCTCAGTTTCAGGCTTGTTCCTTGGCCCCAGCAGAGGATACGCGGGAAGCAACCAATCTGTCTCTCATCCATACCAATGTTTCTCTCTCTTCCTCCCTCCTTCTCTCTCTCTCTCTCTCTCTCTCTCTCTCTCTCTCTCTCTCTCTCTGTCTCTCCCCCACCCTTCCACTGTCTCTAAAAAAACAAAATTATTGGAAAATAAATCCTCAGGTGAGGATTAACAACAACAAATAAAAAATACCCACACAAATGCGAGCGTACTATACCCACTGGTTTGACCATTTGCAGAACATTCCAAATCATTAACAACACATCTTCCTCATTTTTCAGTAAATGCTGAGTAGTTCATGCTTTAATTTCTTCCGTCACGCCCTCCTATTGTCAGAGCTCCCAGCCTGATGGGGAAGATGAGAAAGGAGCGTGATGTGTTTGGACTCATCCCCAAAGCTCCTGCCCAGCATCTATGAACTCAGGCTTTATTTTTTTTTTTTTTTAAGAAAGAGGTTGCTTCTTTTCTTTTTCTGTTTTTTAAATATATTTTATTGATTTTTTACAGAGAGGAAGAGAGAGGGATAGAGAGTTAGAAACATTGATGAGAGAGAGTCATCAATCAGCTGCCTCCTACACCCCCCCCCCCACTGGGGATGTGCCCGCAACCAAGGTACATGCCCTTAACCTGAATCAAACCCGGGACCTTTCAGTCCGCAGGCTCTATCCACTGAGCCAAACCGGTTTCGGCTCAGGCTTTAAATGTACTACCAACCCCCTGGATGGTGTCCCCAACCTACTGCCCCACCACCACAGAGCAGGGGCGGTGAATCCACACCCCACAGAGAGCCCCAACTCCCCCACCCACGTGTTCCCTGAGATCCAGACAAGGCTCACCTGAAGAAAGGGGTATTCAGAGAGAAAATGGGGTGGGATGCTGGAGAGGAGCAGAGAAGGGCCTAGGGCAGGGGTGGGCAAACTTTTTGACTCGAGGGCCACAATGGGTTCTTAAACTGGACCGGAGGACGGAACAAAAGCAACCTGACCATGCTGGCACTCTCATCTTGGGCTGCTGGTGAAGGAGTGGAGGGGAGAGCAAGAGAACCCTCTGCTCTTTCCGGCCATAGTTTGCCCACGGCTGGCCTAGGGGGAGGTGCTGCAGGCTGTAGCCCCCTGAGAGTGCATCTCTCTGGGCCGGACTTGGAGCGCTCCCTGAGAAAGGCTGAGAACCTTTTGATCCTAGAAACTAGGTGAGAGCAGGGGCTGCATCTCCTGAAAGAGCTGCTCAGAGCCAGAAGCAAGGCAGGGCCTGCTGCTGTGTCTGGGGGCAGGGAGGTGGGGAGCCAGGCAAGCTCACTGGACTCCCTGGTTCTTTTTCAGTCCAGACTCCAGATTCTCTGGATTGGCAATCCTCCTCTGATCCCTTTCCTGTCCCTCTACGGCTTTCCTCAGGCCTGACGATCTGGAAAAACCTACACCTGTCTCCAAAGGATCCTGTTAGAAACGTTTTTCTAAAGGGCCCCCCACAAAGCCCCCACTCACCGCTCCCTGCCAGAGAGGCAGCCTGAACAGTAGAGACACTTGGGCAATAGTGGCAAGAAGGCTAGTCTTAGGAGTCTGATTCTAGTCCCAGACCCGCTCTCCTACCAGTGCGGATCTTGTCTGAGTCATTTCCTTTCTCTGGCCCTCAGTTCCCCAAAATGTACAATGAAGGTAACTCCTCTCTGCTGCTGCCGCCGCCGACCCCGCCCCTTAACACGTCCACCAGCCCCATGGCCCATCGCCCCTGCAGCTTTGTGCACGCTCTTTTAATTCCTCAAATCCGCCCAGCTCTTTCGTTATCCTTCAGGGCTCTTCACATAAACATTTTCTCTGCCTTGGGCGCTTCCCCTGTCTCTTCTCCTAGTCAATCCCAATAAACTCGGATTAAGTATCACTTCCTTTTGGGAGCCTTAGGCTGGGCGCCCTTCTCTTTATTCACACCATCCCAACTCTGATGCAAATAAATACTGTATGTGGTTTCTAGGTCTCCCCAGAGAGGGGTGGCAGCGCCTGCTCCTAAATAAACTCCAAGTATGTATTGGGTGTTCGGCTGAATGGAAGGAAAGAGGTTTGCGTGTGAAAGCGCGCATAGCGGGCCACCCCGGCTCCGGGCTGCTGAGGTTACCGGGTCACGCGCTCAGAAGACACCCCCGGGCGGCTGTCCGGACCCGGAAGCCAGTCTCCCGGCTGCCCGCGGTGTTTTGCCTCGGTTCCACGTGACCGAAGGCCCGCCGCTGATTGGTCCCGGGGCGCCCCGCCCCCTGGGCCCTGGTCCCCAATAGGTTCCCCGCGGGCGGCGGCCGGGGTGAGACCGTGCACCATGCGGGCGGCGGCAGCGGCCGCGGCGCTGGGGCTCCTGCTCCTGCTCCTGGGCCTGGCGGGGGCCGCGGCCGGGGACGAGGCCCGCGAGGCGGAGGCCGTGCGTGCGCTGCTGGCCCGGCTGCTGGGGCCCGGGCCGGCGGCCGCCTTCTCGGTGTCCGTGCAGCGCTCCCTGGCGGCCGAGTCCGGCCTGGACACCTACCGCCTGAGCGGCGGCGGCGGCGCCGGGGCGCCCGTGCGGGTGCTCGGCTCCACGGGCGTGGCCGCGGCCGCCGGCCTGCACCGCTACCTGCGCGACTTCTGCGGCTGCCACGTGGCCTGGTCGGGCTCTCAGCTGCGCCTGCCGCAGCCGCTCCCCGCCGTGCCCGCGGAGCTGACCGAGGCCACGCCCAACAGGTACCGGCCACGCCCCTGCTGCTGCCCCGCCGGCGGCCCGCGCACCTGGCTGAAACCCCGCCCGCCCTGGGGCGGCGCAACTCTGGCTTCAGATCCCCGCTCTGCCCTGTCCAACTGATAAAAGAAAAAAACCTAGAGGCTTTGGCTGGAAAGACATGACAAGGATTTATTCAAGGGTCTCAGAACGGGAAACACAGCTAGGCAATAGTCAGAATGTTCCGGAGAAGACAAAAACTGAGTTCTTTATAGTAAAAAGTACATTCTTCCCAGATGAGACGAGATGGGAAGCGTTCTGGTACATTCTTGAAAAGAACCAGCTTGCATTCTTTTTTAAAAAATATTTTAAACATTTTTACTGATTTCAGAGAGGAAGTGAGAGAGAGAGAAACATCAATGATGAATCATTGGTCAGTCCGGGCATGTGCCCTGACCGGGAATCAATCATGTGGGCCTCCTGGTTCATATACGGAAGCTCCACCACCGAGCCCCTCCGGCTGGGCTCACCTTGCATTCTTTTTTATTTTTAATGTATTTTATTGATTTTTTACAGAGAGGAAGGAAGAGGGTGAGAGAGCTAGAAACATTGATGAGAGAGAAACATCAATCAGCTGCCTCCTGCACCCTCCTACTGGGGATGTGCTCGCAACCAAGGTACATGCCCCTGACCGGAATCGAACCTGGGACCCTTGAGTCCGCAGGCCGATGCTCTATCCACTGAGCCACACCGGTCAGGGCTCCCCTTGCATTCTTAACCTCCTAGCTCTGCCTGGGGTGGATCCCCAAGTGAAGCAGTAGGGAGACCACATCTGGGCTGGATCTGGAATCAGGCGGCCTTCTGAGCTCCTCCAGGACGATGGGTGTCAGGGTGAGGAACATCCCTTTTGCGCTGAAGGACACACCCCGGCTCGTGCCCCCGCCCACAGGTACCGCTATTACCAGAACGTGTGCACCCACAGCTACTCCTTCGTGTGGTGGGACTGGGCCCGCTGGGAACAGGAGATTGACTGGATGGCACTGAATGGCATCAACTTGGCGCTGGCCTGGAGCGGCCAGGAGGCCATCTGGCAGCGGGTACGTGCCCGCCACACGGGCCACTCCAGGTGCCCCTGTCCCCCGCCCCGTGTCAGCAGAGGGTCTGGCACACAGGGAACAAGGGCTCCAGAGGCGTCTGTGGTGGGCACAGCGGCCCCAGGCCTCTGGAGACGGGCTTCCGCGGCTGAGACTAACACGAGGCGTGCTTACGGAGAGCCGAATCCCAGCACCCCTCCGTACACGCTGAAGAAGCCCAGTCATTCTGCCGCGTCTACAGATTCTGTGTCATTAGCAGTCTGACCTCCCTGTTCTCCCCATCCTTAGAATGGCCCTAATTCTGGCTCTCACGCCCCCTCCCCCCCTCCACGGGAGCCTCTGAACTGGACTCCTGGCTTCCCAGGCTCTGCTGGCCAGAGAGTCCTTTCTTTTTTAAAAATATATTTTATTGCTAGTTTACAGAGAGGAAGGGAGAGAGAGAGCCAGAAACATCAATGAGAGAGAAACATCGACCAGCTGCCTCCTACACCCCCCCCACCGGGGATGTGCCTGCAGCCAAGGTACATGCCCTTGCCCGGAATCGAACCTGGGACCCTTCAGTCCGCAGACTGATGCTCTACCACTGAGCCACACTGGTTTCAGCCGAGATCCCTTTCTGAAATGCAGATCTGGGCAAGCCCTCCCCTAACACCCAGAGGGCAGCATTGCCTCCCGCCTTTGTGGGCCCCGAGGGCTAGCTGTACCCGGGGCTGCTTGAGCTCCCTGCAGAGCTCATCTCCAGCCAGCCTTGCTCCATGACGCCGCCTAAGGCCCCTTCCTTGTTTGGGGGAGCCCCCTTGCGCCTCAGCCCACCTGGGACAAGGGTGACGTTAGTAAACTCACCTGTTCACACATCGGTTTCCACTGGGCTGTGGGCCCCTTGCAGGCGGAGGCTGCGTTTTGAGATGAGTGAGTGGCTGTGGGGAGTCGGTGAAAGGAGATGAATGCATGTCTGCGTGTGGGGATTGCCTTCCTCCCCAGGTGTACCTGGCCTTGGGCCTGACCCCGTCAGAGATCGACGAGTACTTCACTGGTCCTGCCTTCCTGGCCTGGGCGCGCATGGGCAACCTGCACAGCTGGGGGGGCCCCCTGCCCCGCTCCTGGCACCTCAAGCAGCTTTACCTGCAGGTGAAATAAAGGGGAGGGGAGGGGTGGCCTTGTCCTGGGCAGCCACAGGCTGGGGGGGGGGGTGCTATTTGGCCAGTCTCCAGGCTCCTAATTAGGTCCTGGGGACTCTGTGTGCCCTGGGGGGGGGGGCTCCCATCTCGGGCCATGCTCACCAACCCCCCACCCCCCACCCCGTTCTTCCCAGCATCGGATCCTGGACCGGATGCGCTCCTTCGGCATGACTCCTGTGCTGCCTGCGTTCGCGGGGCATGTCCCCAAGGCTATAACCAGGTGAGGCTCCCCTGCCCTCCCTCCCCCTCAGCTCAGAGACGGGATTTCTGTTCCCCTGCAAGACAGGAGGGAAGAGCTGTAGGCTCGATTCCCGGCTCTGCTTCCCCACTAGCCACGTGGCTTCAGGCAGGCGACGTGACTGCTGTGTGCCTCAGCTGCCTCACGCATAAAACACACATGGCTTGGCACCGAGATGTAGCAACAGGCAGCCTTTGTGAGTGGTGGTAGGGGTGCCCTGGTCTCTGTCCTCCCTGCTCCTCTGTGGTGCCCACCCATCCTCTCCCTCCTGTGGCTGGGAAAATCCTTCCAGGCCAGCTGGGGACCCCCCCACTCCCTTCGGGGGCTCCCAGCACCGGGCACCACCTCCTTCTGGCCCGTGAGCCCCTGGGGTCCACCATTCTCACAGGGCTTCCGGTTTGGCTCAGTGGATAGAGCGTCGGCCTGCGGACTGAAGGGTCCCAGGTTCGATTCTGGTCAAGGGCATGCATGTACCGCTTCGTCTCTCCAGCCGGAGCCTCGTGCACACAGTCAGTGAACGGTTGTCGGGGGTCTGGGGCCGCCAGGTCAGGCTCTGTGCGGGGCCCTGGGGAGGCAGCGATAACAGTTGTCCCTGGTGGGAGACAGGTTGGCAGGGGGTTATAATGTGGTGATAGGGCCCACTACTCTGTCAAGGTCACTCCATCAAGGTCGGACGAGCTGCAGGACTCAGAGAGAGGCGGTCCCGGGCCAGACCTTGAAAAATGAGTGTTGTTTGTTTCCATCCGTGGGAGGGGAGATAGCGAGAGTTTTCCCAACTAGGTGAAACATAACCGGTGCCAAGGAGTAGCCAGCTGGATGAGCAGGGGGGGAGGAGGGAAGGACTCCAGGCCCGGGGGCACAGTGCGGCACGAGGGACCAGCATGAGGCCCGGGGGTCGCAGAGAAGTTCATGAGACTGGCCACGACGGCGTCGGCCTGCACTCAACGCCTGGACCGTCTCCTCTCCCAACCAGGGTGTTCCCTCAGGTCAACGTCACCCAGCTGGGCAGCTGGGGGCACTTCAACTGCTCCTACTCTTGCGCCTTCCTCCTGGCTCCCGAAGACCCCCTGTTCGCCGTGGTGGGGAGCCTCTTCCTGCGGGAGCTGACCCGAGAGTTCGGCACAGACCACGTCTACGGGGCCGACACGTTCAACGAGATGCAGCCCCCGTCCTCGGAGCCCTCCTACCTCGCCGCGGCCACTGCCGCCGTCTTCCAGGCCATGGCCGCAGGTTTGGTGCCAGGGGAGGCGGGGCAGGGGGGCAGGCACCGGGCAGAATAACGCCCGACGGTGACACACAGGGGCTTGCCATAAGTTCCCTCCCTCCCAGGGCCTCAGTTGCTTCATCTATAAAACGGGGCCCCCTCTAAGTAGGATGGTGTATGGCCCCGAGTAACGTGTCACCAACTGCTGGGTATTATATACATTATTGATTTTTTTTATTTTTTTATTTTTTTTACCGAGAGGAAGAGAGAGGGATAGAGAGTTAGAAACATTGATGAGAAACATTGATCAGCTGCCTCTTGCACACTCCCTACTGGTACATGCCCTTGACCGGAATCAAACCCAGGACCCTTCAGTCCACAGGCCGACGCTCTGTCCACTGAGCCAAACTGGTTTCGGCAAGTGCTGGGTATTAAAGAGACAGGGATGGGCAAAAGTAGGTCTTACAGATGTGAGTGCATGAAACAGTTTGTTCTTGTGTTTATTTATTTATTTATTGTATCATTTGTTACAACTGTGAACCTACTTTTGCCCACCCCGTATTTTGTTTGGTCTCTCCCTCCATGCTGAGGTACGTGACACAGGCCAGGGGTGAGGGGTTGTGCCCAGCGCTGGTAGGCACCCTTGCTGGTGCCCAGATGTGAACCCGGTACTCCTTCCAGGGGAGGGTGGAGAGGAGCCAGGTCAGGAGTGGTGGTGGGAGGCCTCTGAGTCTGCAGGAAGGGAGCAGGTTGGCTCGGTACCGTGAGCGGCGCCGCTTTAAGTCTGACCCAGCCCAGGGCCCGTCAGGTCTGCAGATCCAGCCTCCTTCCCTCTTCCCCGCCCCCACCTGAGTCAGAGTGAGCAGGGCCGGAGCCCATGAGTGTGTGTGTGAACCAGCCTACGGGGAACTCTGAGGGGGAAGGAGGAGGTGGAAGGAGTGTGTGTGCTGAACTAGGGAGGACGTGTCCTGTGACAGTCAGCTGACCTCTCTGGACCCCCCGTGTCCTCTCTGTAGAGTGGGGGTGAGTGTTCCCCTGACCCCCTCCCTTCTCATCGCCTCTCTTCTCTGTCCCCCCCGCAGTGGACCCTGACGCCGTGTGGCTCCTCCAAGGCTGGCTCTTCCAGCACCAGCCCGAGTTCTGGGGCCCGGCCCAGGTGGAGGCTGTGCTCGGGGCAGTGCCCCGGGGCCGGCTCCTGGTCCTGGACCTGTTTGCCGAGAGCCAGCCGGTGTACGCGCGCACCGCCTCCTTCCGGGGCCAGCCCTTCATCTGGTGCATGCTGCACAACTTCGGCGGCAACCACGGCCTGTTCGGGGCCCTGGAGGCCGTGAACCGAGGCCCCGCGGCCGCCCGCCTCTTCCCCAACTCCACCATGGTGGGCACGGGCATGGCCCCCGAAGGCATTGGCCAGAACGAAGTGGTCTATGCCCTCATGGCCGAGCTGGGCTGGCGCAAGGGCCCGGTGGCCGACCTGGGGGCCTGGGTGGCCGGCTTCGCGGCCCGGCGCTACGGGGTCTCCCACGGAGGCGCAGAGGCGGCGTGGAGGCTGCTGCTCCGGAGCGTCTACAACTGCTCCGGCGAGGCCTGCAGCGGCCACAATCGCAGCCCCCTGGTCCGGCGGCCGTCCCTGCAGATGGCCACGGCCGTGTGGTACAACCGGTCGGACGTGTTCGAGGCCTGGCGGCTGCTGCTGACCGCCGCCCCGGCCCTGGCCGCCAGCCCGTCCTTCCGCTACGACCTGGCGGACCTCACTCGCCAAGCGGTCCAGGAGCTGGTCAGCCTGTACTACGAGGAGGTGAGGGCCGCCTACCTGAACAAGGAGCTGGTGCCCCTGCTGAGGGCGGCGGGCATCCTGGCCTACGAGCTCCTGCCCTCCCTGGACGGCGTCCTGGCCAGCGACGGCCACTTCCTGCTGGGCAGCTGGCTGGCGCAGGCCCGGGCGGCCGCGGTCAGCGAGGCCGAGGCCCGCTTCTACGAGCAGAACGCCCGCTACCAGCTCACCCTCTGGGGGCCCGAGGGCAACATCCTGGACTACGCCAACAAGCAGCTGGCGGGCCTGGTGGCCGACTACTACGCGCCCCGCTGGCGACTCTTCCTGCAGACGCTGGCGGACAGCCTGGTGCAGGGCAGCCCCTTCCAGCAGCGCCAGTTTGAGCAGCGCGCCCTGCAGCTGGGCCAGGCCTTCGCCCTGGGCACGCGGAGGTACCCCAGCCAGCCCCAAGGCGACACGGTGGACCTGGCCAAGAAGCTCTTCCTCAAATATTACCCCCGCGGGGTGGCCGGCTCCTTGTGACAGATTAACCCCCCCCCCGGCCTGTTCCCCCCAAACCCCAAGCCGGGGGCAGGCTCCTGGGGTCTGGAGCTGGGCGAGATCCCTGGAGGTCCCCACGCCCGGGGGGAAGGGACTCAAGACCTGCCGGTCGGATCGAGGTTAGGAGGTTTGGAGGGAAGTGAGCTGCCCTCCAGGAAGGGCACCCCAAGTTTGGGACCAAAGCATTGCTTTTATACAACTTAATAAACCGGTGACTCCCCGGGCCTGTGTCTGAAGGTCACTGCTCCGTCCGTGCCTGGGAGGCCTCGGGGTCACAGCGTGGACACCGGTGCGAGCCCAGCTCTCCCTGCCCCCTTGCTTTTGTCTCCCCGTTAGTTATGTTTGTTTGTTTTTTAAATATATTTTATTGAGTTTTTACAGAGAGGAAGAGAGAGGGACAGAGAGTTAGAAACATCAATGAGGGAGAGCCATCGATCAGCTGCTTCCTGCACACACCCTACTGGGGACGTGCCTGCAACCAAGGTATACATGCCCTTGACCGGAATCGAACCGGGGGCCCTGCAGTCTGCAGGCCGACGCTCTATCCACTGAGCCATACCGGTTCTGGCTGTCTCCCCGTTTTTAATACTAACCTCTGACCTTTGAACTAAGAATGCCTTCCCAAAGCATTTGCTTCCATATACCCTCAGCAGCAAACTCTGGAAACTATACATTGTCCCCGTGGGACAGAGGCATGCCCAGGTAAAGACCCGCGTCACGGGGGGCACTCGGTGCCCACGGGGAGCCCACCCTGCCTCGCCTGACCTCCGGCCAGCAGCTAAAGCAGGTCCTTCCGAGCAGGGGCCTCGTCTCCGCCTTGACCTCGCGAGGCGGCGTGGGGCGAGCAGGCCAGGGACCCCTGGAGGGCTCGGCCTTGAGGGGGAGCTGAAGACACAACAAGGGGTGAGGCCCTCGGGGGGCGGGGGCGGAGCGAAGCGGGTGCTATCTAGTCCCCAGACCAGAGCCGCTCCCACACGCACGCTCGCTCGCCCTCCCCATGGACCGCACGGTGGTCCTCATCACCGGCTGCTCCTCGGGCATCGGCCTGCACCTGGCCCTGCGCCTGGCGGCAGACCCTTCCCGGAGCTTCACAGGTACCCGGGGGGCCGGGGTGGGAGCAGCCCCGGGGCCAAGTGAGGCAGGACCTTCAGGTCCCCGTCTGGTCCCCAACCTCCAGTGTATGCCACTCTACGGGACCTGAGCACGCAGGGCCCGCTGTGGGAGGCGGCCGGGTCCCAGGGGTGCCCGCCCGGCTCCCTGAAGACCCTGCAGCTGGACGTGCAGGACGCCGCGTCCGTGGCTGCCGCCAGGGCGCGTGTGACCGAGGGCCGCGTGGACGTGCTGGGTGAGCCTTCCCTTTCCCGTGGCCAAACCCAGGGGTCCTGGGGCTCAGGGGCCACGGGACCGGCTCAGGGTCCGAGGGCAGTGCGGGAGCCACCGGGCTGGACCCTCTCCCCCACAGTGTGCAACGCGGGCCGGGGCCTGCACGGGCCCATCGAGGTGCACTCGGCGGAGGCGGTGAGCTCCGTGCTGGACGTGAACGTGGTGGGGACGGTGCAGATGCTCCAGGCCTTCCTGCCGGACATGAAGCGCCGCCGCTCGGGGCGCATCCTGGTGACGGGGAGCATGGGGGGCCTGATGGGTGAGTGGGGGAGCGGGGCGGGGCGGGGCGGGGCCGGGCAGGGCTGGGCTTTCCCTGGGGGCACTCCCGTCTGAGTCTCCACGGCCTCCCTCCCCTCAAAGGGCTGCCCTTCAACGCTGTTTACTGTGCCAGCAAGTTCGCCATCGAAGGTTTATGCGAGAGCCTGGCGGTGCTGCTGCCCCCCTTCGGGATCCAGTGAGTCACCGCCCTCCCTCTGAACCTGACTTTGGGAACCCCCACACCCGGCGGGACGGGGCCGCGCCCAGGCTGCTCCCTGCCCTTCCCTGCTGCGGCCCAGTCCGTTGCGTGCCAGGCTCTGTGCTGGGCCCGGGCGTGTGACCCCCCGGGGTGAGGTGTCTGTTGTTACTGGGAAGCTTAGGCCCAGGGAGATTAGCTGCCTGCCCTGAGGTCACACAGTACGTGACCCAGCCAAGTTCAAGTTCATTTTTTTTTTATATTTTATTGATATTTTTACAGAGAGGAAGGGAGAGAGATAGAGAGCCAGAAACGTCCACGAGAGAGAAACATCGACCAGCTGCCTCCTGCACGCCCCCCACCGGGGATGTGCCCGCAACCAATGTACATGCCCTTGACCGGAATCGAACCTGGGACCTTTCAGTCCGCAGACTGACGCTCTACCACTGAGCCAAACCGGTTTCGGCCAAGTTCAAGTTCTGATGTGACCCAGCCGAGTTGGAATTCTGAGGCCAGAGTCTCTCAGACCCCCCCATGGAAGTTGGAGCGCTTTTAGGACGTCAGCCACTTTCAAGCGCCCCGGTTGGCGCTGTGTGCCCGGCACCCGCCAGTGCGCAGACCCCCGCCCACCCTCCCTCCTGGCGGTGCCCGGGGCCCGGGGGGCCGGGGCTGGGGGCCGGTTGGGCTCCGGTCCCCCCGGCTCCCGGCCCACTCTCTGCTCCCGTCGCCAGTGTGAGCCTCATCGAGTGCGGCCCGGTGCGCACCGCCTTCCAGGGCAAAGTCCAGGACGGGCTGGACGCGGTGCTGGGCGGCGCCGATGCCCAGACCCGAGGCCTCTTCTCCCGGTACCAGCGCCACTTCGAGCAGGTCTTCCGCGAGGCGGCGCAGGACCCCGAGGAGGTGGCGGAGGTGGGTGCCGGCGGCCCGGGGACAGGGGGACAGGGGGGCGGGGGGCACCCAGGCCTCGCCCCGCCCAGCTGCCCCCTCCCCGCCCGCCCGCCCGCAGGTCTTCCTCGCCGCCCTGCGCGCCCCGCGGCCCGCGCTGCGCTACTTCGCCTCGGAGCGCATCCCGCCCCTGGTGCGGCTCCGCCTCGCCGACCCCAGCGGCGCCGGCTACGTGGCCGCCATGCACCAAGCCGTGTTCGGGGACGCAGGGTTCGGGGACCCGGTGTTCGGGGACCCGGTGTACGGGGACGCGCCCGCCCAGGGTCCCGAAGGCGCGCGGGCGGAGCCTGGAGCCGGACAGCGAGGGGGCCCCGAGTTGGGCGCGTCTCCAGCCGCCCCCGCCCCCAAATAAAGGCCTGGTCCCCGCGGTCTCCCTCTCTCTCCTTGGCGAGCCCAGGGGTGTGGGGCTCCGGGGAGCGGGGCGGGGTTGCCCTGCACCGGCCGGTGCCGCAGGCGGGCGTGGGCGGATGGTTAGCCCGTTACCCCCACCTGGAAGCCTCCAGGATGAGGACAGAGCCGGCCGGGGTCACGCCTCACGGCCCCGGCCCCCGTCTGCAGCAGGAGGAGGTAGGCAGGCTTGGATGGGGAGAAAGCCGCCGGGTTGTGACTTGGCCCCCACCCGTCATGGGACCTCAGGCAGGTTTTTACCTTCGCTGAGCGTTTTCTTATCTGTAAAATGGGTGTGATTCCTATGTCATGGGTCATAGTAAGAATTCATTGAGATAATGCCTGCAAGTGCTGGTACGGAGGGCTTCCTAGCAGGTCCTGTACTTGTGTTCCCATGCGGAAAGCAGATGTGGACAGAAACAAGGCCAAATGAACTAAAGGAGGCAGCCCCTGCCCCAGACCACACCCAGCAGGAGAGGCCTCCGGCCCTAGCCCCGGGGCTGCCTCACCGGGAGGTGTAGCTGAGGCTCCAGGCCCGGCTGTCTGTCCACTGTCTGCCGTCCTTCCCGAAGCCGGCGGCAGAGCCACTGAAAGGGCCACAGGGCTGAGGAGCCAATCTCCTAACTCCCTCCAGGTTGGGTGCTGGAGGAGGGGTGAGCAGACAGAAACTAGGTGAGGAGGCTGCAGGCAGAGGAAAGGGACCGGGGGGGGGGGGGGGGCTGGAGGGGATGGTAGTGGGGGACAGACCAGGAGAGGGGAGGGCCACGCAGGGGCTTGGCTGCAGAGCCTGGAAGAGGGAGGACCTACCACCCGCCAGGGTGCTTGGAGCTTTGTGTGGGACTGACCTGCCCTTACCTCCAGGTAATGATCTGCTCTGGGCCTTTGGACTGCTTGCTGCTTCTCCTGGGAGAAGGTTCCAGAAGGCTCTCAGCCATCCCGTCCCTACCCCCTCTCCCTGCCCTGATGGCCCAAATGGGTCTGCTGTCCCGGCAGCATCCAGGAAGGCCACAGGAAAGGGTGAGGGCCAAGGTGGCAGGCAGCTCCGAGGGGTGGGTCCTGTTCTCTTTGTGTGTGTGTGTGTGTGTCTGTGTGTGTGTGTCAGAGAGAGAGAGAGTGTGTGTGTATGTGTGTGTGAGTGTGTGTGTGTGTCAGAGAGAGAGTGAGTGTGTGTGGGTATGTGTGAGTGTGTGTGTGTGAGTGTATGTGTGTGCTCGCAGGTGCTCACAAGGTCACCATGCGGCCGGGATGATAAGGCCGGAGGGGACCACTCTCCCCCATATCCATACGCTCCATAATCCTAAGAGGTCCTGTAACCGCCCTTTTTAAGACTCATAGTATTTTTGGTGGCTAGAATTGAATAATTTAATAAGTTAAGTCTTTGGTCAAATGTTACCCATTCTTCTTGGTCAACCCCCTTTGTTCTCGGGAATGCAGTGATAAGTTGCTGATGTGGTATCGCGTGGCCGTGCAGGAGGAGACGACTTCAGAGGCAGGAAAATAATTTATGAGTCTGTTTTGCAGAAGGAAAGGGAATCTTCAGGGGAGCCACGCCAGCTGCTGGCACCCAGGAGTCTGATACGGGGGAAAGTTATCTGTGACTGAAGAAACACAGACTTCCCTCTCCGTTCCCAGAAACTCCCCCTCCCTTACGCCCAGCCACAGAGGAACTCCCGGCTTTTTTGCTTTTGGGGAAGAGATGGATTTGAGAGATCGTGTTCTCCCATCCTCTCAATTTTGACAAATCAAATAAACCTTCTTCTGTCTCTAAGCACCAATGTCTCAATGTTTTGGACTACTAGTGCATGGACTAAGGTAATTTCCAAATATGCCTTAAAGATTGAAGGCCTCTTGGTTTGGCTCATTGGATAGAGTGTCAGCCTGTGGACTGAAGGGTCCCCAGTCGGATTCCAGTCAAGAGCACATGCTGGGTTTCGGTCTCCATAACCAGTAGGGGGCGTGCATGAGGCAGCCGATCAATGATTCTCATCATTGATGTTTCTATCTCTCCCTTCCTTTCTGAAATCAATTTAAAAAAAAATATTTTTTAAAAAGATCAAAGATAGCCATAACCGGTTTGGCTCAGTGTTAGAGCATCGGTCTGCGGACTGAAGGGTCCCGGATTCGATTCTGGTCAAGGGCATGTACCTTGGTTGCAGGCACATCCCCGGTTCGGGGTGTGCAAGAGGCAGCTGGTCGATGTTTCTCTCTCATTGACGTTTCTAGCTCTCTATCTCTCTCCCTTCCTCTCTGTAAAATATCAATAAAATATATTAAAAAAAAAAAAAAGATTAAAGATAGCCGAAACCGGTTTGGCTCAGTGGATAGAGCGTCGGCCTGCGAACTGAAAGGTCCCAGGTTCGATTCCGGTCAAGGGCACATACCTTGGTTGCGGGCACATCCCCAGTGGGGGGTGTGCAAGAGGCAGCTGATCAATGATTCTCTCTCATCGATGTTTCTGTCTATCCCTCTTCATCTCGGTAAAAAATCAATAAAATATATTTTAAAAAAAAGAAAGAAAATACATGAACCTGAATTTTCGGGAAGTGATTCAGTAACAGAACCAGGACTTCAAATACCATTTACACGCTGATGATCCCCCTAAACAAAAAAACTCCACACATCTGCAACTCCATTGTCTCCCCAAAACTCCAGGCTTATGTATCTCCACCTGTCTGCTCACCATCTTGATGCCTAGTGAACTAATGTGTTGCAAAGCCCTATTTCTGATCTCCAGCCCTCCCAGTCTCCCTTCCGTATAGCCCATTCCATGCTTCCCGTTGCTCAGCCCAAAAACCTTAGATACTCCTTGACTCCAGCAGCTTCTCTCTCTCTCTTTCTCTCCCCCCTCTCATCCCTCAACCAATCCAGAAAACACTGACAGCTCTACCTTTGATCTTTAAGGCATATTTGGAAATCACCTTAGTCCCTGCACTATGATCTCTCCTGGATTTTGCAATCGATTCCTAACTGGTTTCTCTGATCCCACCCTTGCCTGCCAACAGTAAAATTTCCCCAGTGCAGCCAGATTTTTAAAAAAGAGTCCAGTCATTTCACATCTCCCCACAAAACACCATCTGAGGCTTCCTTTCTCAGTAGAACCTCGGGTTTTCCCCCAAGGCCTCCCTCCTTTTTCACTTTCTCACTGCTCTCCCTCATCTGCACTCGCTCAGCGGGCGGGGCCTTGGGACTGTCTCCTGTGTGTGGTTCACCTGCTTTCAGGTCTTGCTGCTTTTGTGGATGACCCTACCTATCTAAAAGAGCATTTCCTCCCCTCCCCTATGGTCCCCTGGCCCTGCCTTATTTTTCTTCATAGCAGTTATCACCTCTAGATGTGTTATAAATTTATTTGCCTTATTGACTGTATTGTTATAGATTTAGTTATAGCCTTCACATAAATCCATCCCAAGACACAGGAATCCAAGACACTTGTCCCACGATGACTCAGCATGGACATCGGCACGCGTGGCTTTCATTTCTGCAGTAAATTGTGGCTTCACAGACGGGCGTGTAGATGGCCTGAAATCCCCAATTCCCTAAGAAGTTGCTGTACCTTCTCTGTAGATTTCCAGGGTCCCCTATACCCAGGGAGATCCCCTCATTGGGCCAACCCCCCTGCAAACTAGAATAATCCAATCCACATGGGAGTGAGTACCTAGAACCCCCGCCTCTCCCCCAAGCGCTATGTAGGCGCTGCTGGAGGCAGGGTGTGTGGTGATATAGCTCATTTTCTCCATTTCCTGCCTGGTTAGAGGAATGCTATTGCTCCCTCCTCCCATCCCGCAGCTGCACTAGCGATGCCCAGATACCTTCCCTGGCCTTTTGCTGGAACTCAGCGACTATGTCAGTAAGCTCACTGAGAGTATATTCTCTCACCAGGAAATTTTCTTGAGTTGGGAGCTGCCCCACCAGCTGGGGTTACCATTGCTGGGTTTTCACTTTTCTTTGTATTAGGGGTTGGATGGCATGGGGCGCTTTGCCCATTTCACTGTTAATCACCACAATATCCTCTCCCTCCCTCCCTCCCTCCACCTTCCCAGGGATCCCACCTCTTAGCATCCCATTCAGGCATTGTCACAAGCACTCGGGCCTTAATCTGAGGCAGCCTGTGCCCTCCTAGCTCTGCAGAGCAGCATGCCACAGCAGCCAACCTATGATCCTGTCTACCAGCCCGAAGCGAGCAGAGCTGCGAACCGCTGCATGTCCTTTCTTAACCTCTGTCTTCTTCCAACTCTCTAATTCAAGCTCCGGCCTCCGGTTGGACATTGGTGGCCAAAGTGCTCGCGGTGGAGGCCAGCCCACTCCAGCAGCCACTGGGCCCCTCCTTGGCTGCGGGGCACTGCACATTAGACCTCAAACCAGCACGTTAGACCTGCCGGCCTTTGGAGCGTCACGTGATGGCCCGCAAGCATCTACCGGATAGACCACCCTTCCCCTAGCGGAGGCCAGTGGCCACCCTGCATTTCCCCGGCGGATGCCTCCTTCCCAGGGCCCGTTTCCTCGGCCTCCTAGGTGGCCTGCCAAGTTTTGGCGTACAACCTGGGGCGTTCCCCGGGTGGAATCTGAAAACTGCTGCCCGGGACACAGAGGGCGAAGAAAGAGGGAGACCACGCCGGCTTACTAGGAAGCAGGGTTGTTGTTTTTTTTGTTTTTCCCGATTGCAGTTTACACTCCATGTTATTTTGTTATCCGTTTCAGGTGTACAGCAGGGCGGTTAGGTGGCAGGTTTCATGAGCAAGGAGAAAAACTTACAAGGCTTGTCCGGGGCAAGACACAAAACAGGTCGACCCCTGCATCCACCCACCGGAATCTTAGGTCTGTCGGGAGCTTTAACTAGCTCCAGCCCTCCGATGGTCTCGACTGCACATGGCTTCCTCAAGGCTCCGCCACAGAGTCCCTCGGCGCCTCAGGTCTCGGCCCCGCCCCTCCCCTCCCCCCTATGAGAAATCTCGCGAGAATCCCGCTCCGGACCGACATCGAGGCTTTTGGCCTTTCCCGGATTCCGTAGCTCAGAGTCGCAGTTCGGAGCTAAGTGCTTCCGGGTCGCATCCCGCGAACGCTTCAGTGGTGTTGCCAGCGGAACCAACCCCCCCGGAGGTATCAGTAAGTGGGAGACCGAACGGGAGCCCGAGCGCCTGCCTTTAGTCCCCTCCTTGGATTCCTTGAAGGCCCCGGGACCGCCCAGCCGGAGGGCCCAGAATTTCTGGATCCCCAGCCCTATGACTCAGGGGCTCCTGTCTAGTTTCTCTCCCAGGATTCTGATTTTGGTTCAGTTCAGCGAGCTCACCTCCCGGCCTGAGAGATGAGGACACCGAGTCTTAGACCACAGCCCCGAGGCGCGGTTTACCAGGCCCCGCCGCCTCCCCCGGGTTCCCCTCGGGTGGCCCAGACCCTCTAAGTCCCCTGTCCTGGGTCCAGGGTCCCGCGCAGATTCCGGCCTCGGGCACATCCCCCTCAGTCACCCTTCCCTGGTCTCCCTGACTGTCTACAGGCCTGGGCAGCATGACTTTATTCCGGTCGGGCCTCCTGGTGCTGACGACGCCGCTGGCCTCCCTGGCCCCTCGCCTGGCCCCTATCCTGACCTCTGCGGCCGGGATCGTGAATGACACGCTCTACGTACACCTGCAGCCGGGCATGAGCCTGGAGGGCCCAGCGCAGCCCCTGTCCACCCCCGTGCAGGCCACATTTGAGGTTCTGGATTTCATCTCGTACTTCTACGCTGGTGCCAACGTGCACCCTCACCTGGACGTTAGAATTCTGCTTACCAATATCCGAAGCAAGAGCGCCTTTCCCCCAACCCTGGCCAGCTCCGTTCAGAATCTGGCCCACCCGCCGGAGGTGGTGCTGACCGACTTCCAGACCCTGGATGGAAGCCAGTACAATCCGGTCAAGCAGCAGCTAGAGCGGTATGCCACCAGCTGTTACAGTTGTTGTTCGTCACTTGCTTCAGTGCTGCTGTACCCTGATTATGAGTCTGCAGAACTGCCTGCGGGGTTCACCTTACCCTGTACCATCAGGCCATCCTCCCCTGTAACCAGATCTGCAAAGCAGCCGGTGCGTGGTCACCACCGTGGGGCTGTGGGTGGCACGTTTGACCGCCTGCACAATGCCCACAAGGTGTTGCTCAGTGTCTCCTGCATCCTGGCCCAGGAGCAGCTTGTGGTGGGAGTAGCAGACAAAGACCTTTTGAAGGGTGAGTGGGGAAAACACTGGAATAGGGTGGTGGAGGACCCCCAAACTCAAAAACATATGTACATACACACACACATTTTTGTTTGTTTGATTGATTTCAGAGAGGAAGGAAGAGGGAGAGAGAGATAGAAACACCCATGATGAGAGAGATTCATGGATTGGCTGCCTCCTCCAAGTCCTGCACTGGGGATCGAGCCCACAATCTGGGCATGTGCCCTTGACCGGAGTTGAACCTGGGGCCTTTCATTTCGCAAGCCGATGCTCTATCCACTGAGCCAAACCAGCCAGGGCCCCAAAACTCCTTGTAATGTGCCAGTGCCAAGGTTGAGAAAGGCTAGGGCCATCCATTACTTTCTAGCCCTCCCAAGTGTTACACACACTGCCGGGCGCTCAGTTAGTGCTAAGGGAACTTTGTTAAGTGAATAAAAGCAGCCTTCTCAATGTGTAGTCTGATCATCACTCCTTCAGAGTCCCCCACAACATGGAAGCAAGGAGTCTGCATTTTTCACAAATCCTTGAACGCCTCTGTCTGGTTCTGACGCCCACTGGCACTGCTAGTTCTCTGGGCACATGCCAGCCCTTGCACTGGCTGCTGTGCTTGCCTGATGCCTGCCCCTCATAGTTTTCCCATCACAGACCACGTCCGAGGCTAGCCCTTTCTTCCTGCTACCCACCTTTGGAGACAGGATGCTTAGGGATACTTTTCCCCAAACTGGCCCATACTCTTCCTCCCCAATAAAAAGATCTCACTGTTCTGGGCTTCTTCCTCAGGCAAGTTGCTCCCCGAGCTGCTCCAATCCTACGCAGAGCGTGTGGAACATCTGAGTGAGTTCCTGGTGGACATCAAGCCCTCCTTGGCTTTTGATATCATCCCCCTGCTGGACCCCTATGGGCCTGCTGGCTCTGACCCCTCCCTGGAGTTCCTGGTGGTCAGCGAGGAGACCTATCGTGGGGGGATGGCCATCAACCGCTTCCGCCATGAGAATGTAACCTGTGAGGGAGACTGGCAGAGGGAGGTGTTGGGGGTGGGGAGGGTGCTATTGAAAGTACCATCGCCCCAGAGGAGGGAAGAGAGGGCCCAAGGTGGTAAAAAGAGACAAGGAGGACCTGGTTCCCAGGTTGTCTTCTGGGGCAGGCTCTACCTCTGGAGTAAGTAGGGGAGGGTAAGGGGGCACGTTGGTGTCAGTGTTTGCCCTTCATCTCACCCCTCCCTCCCTCCCTCTCCTCACCCTTCCTTCTTTACTTCAGAACCTGGAGGATCTTGCCTTGTACCAGATCCAGCTACTGCAAGACGTAAGCCACAGGGAGAATGAAGAGGACAAAATCAGCTCCTCCAGCTCCCGCCAGCGAATGCTGGGAAACCTGCTTCGGCCTCCATATGTAAGCACGTCTTTCCTTCCTCCCACCTTCTTGGATAGGCTGGAAATGCTAGAAGTGGAGACTGAAGGATTCAACCCAAACATGAGCCCGAGGACCCTAGTAACTGGGGTTCCTTTTATGTACCCCCAGGTGAGGTCAGAGCTCCCTGCTGGTCTCTACGTGATTGGGCTCACAGGCATAAGTGGCTCTGGGAAGAGCTCAGTAGCTCAGCGGCTCAAGGGCCTGGGAGCGTATATCATCAATTGTGACCAGCTGGGCCATCGCGCCTATGCGCCGGGTGGTCCTGCCTACCAGCCCGTGGTGCAAGCCTTTGGATCAGGTATGACTGCAGAGGGCTGGAGGAGGCCTGCAGAGAGGAGGCGGCCGGGTCTCTTTGCCCAATCCTCTGTCTCTGTCATCTAGATATTCTCCACAAAGATGGTATTATCAACAGGAAGGTCCTGGGCAGCCAGGTGTTTGGAAACAAGGTAAATACACACCTCTCCGGAGGTTCTCCGCTGCCATAGGCCCAGGGGTTGGGACCCAATGGACTTCTCTGGACTGGCTCCATCTTCAAGGGGAGTAACCACTGCCCACTCCCTCTGCCCTGCTTCTCAGAAGCACATGAAGAAGCTCACGGACATTGTGTGGCCGGTTATCGCAACGCTGGCCCGCAAGGAGATCGATGTGGCCGCGGCTGAGGGTGAGTCAGAGGCATGCCGGGAGCGGCTGAGGGGCACGGTGAAGCAGATCCTTTCCCGGGGGCTTTCCTACTCCAAGCTAGCCCGCCCACGTTCTCGGGGGACCATGTCTCATGGACTGGTGACTGGTGGCAAGTGGCAGGGTGCTGCTGGGAGTGACTGGAGTCTCCCCACAGGAAAGCAGGTGTGCGTGATCGAAGCCGCCATGCTTCTGGAGGCCGGCTGGCAGAACATGGTGCACGAGGTGTGGACCATCGTCGTTCCCGAGTCTGAGGTATCTGGAGCCCACCCGCCACCCCATCTCCGCTGCAGACTGCAGACTGCTTTGAGCCAGTTGGCTGACCAATGTCATGTCTGTACCCAGGCTATACGACGGATTATGGAGAGGGACGGCCTGAGTGAGGCCGCAGCTCAAAGCCGGCTTCACAGCCAGATGAGTGGACAGCAGCTCGTGGAAGAGAGCCACGTGGTGCTGAGCACCTTATGGGAGCCGCATGTCACCCAGCTCCAGGTCGATGCCCAGGGAAAAGCCGGGTTGTTGGGAGGGAGTCTACAGTGAATGCCTACCTGACTGTCTTTTCCTCACAACACCCTGGTTTCCCAAAGGTGGAGAAAGCCTGGGCCCTCCTGCAGAAGCGCATCGATGCCGCCAAGCCATTCTGATAAAGAGTTTTCTGTGGGGCCAGATTGGCCTCTGGAGCTGACAGGAGATCGTCCAGTGGTGAGGAGGGATGGGGCTCCCGTGCTCAACCTAGCTTTGGCCTGAAGGGCTCTGAGCTAAGCTGGGTGGGACAGGGCCTGGTGGACAAAGGAAGCCTACCCAGCTTGCAAGTGTTCGACCAACACTGAGGATGTGGCCCATGGGGCAACAGGCCCCTCTTGCATTCCAACCCCATTCTTGCCTACTGGTGTCTGTGATACCTAAGGCTAGTAGGGGAGAAAAAGGGAAAAGGGCAAACAATGAAACTTGTAACAGAATTAAAGGCTGATGTTTCCCGGTGCTGTCTGTGTGTTGTCTGCTTCCTGCTCCAATGCCTCTAGGTAACTTTGGGATCCTTGAGGGCAGGACTCAGGCCTGAGCTGGAAGCCAACAGTTCAGTGGTTAAGAGCATGGCCTTTGGAGCTAACCAGACTGAGTCCAGCCTGAGCCCTGTCACTGAGTAGCTGTGTGCATTTGGACAAGTTACAAACTTTCTAGGTGCCTCAGTTTCCTATCGATGAAGTAGCATAACTTGGCCAATGGCTCTTTGGAAGTATTAATTCCACAAGTACCTGGCTGGATCCTAGGCTTGATGTTGGAGGACCATTCCTCAACACGCCAGGTGGGCCTCTGCCACCACAGAGCCTGCAGCCTGGTGGAGTTGGAAGGGTGGCTGGACGGATTGGTGGGCCGGGGAGAGAGGCCTCCCCAGGGACGCCTGGGCCTGGCAGTGTGCCTGTGTGTGCACAACTGCCCGCAAACATGACTGGAACAAGCCTTTGGGAGGGACCCCATTTCACAGAATGTGCTCCTTGCCGCCTGCCCTAAGGGAGGGGGACCAACAGGGTGACCTCCCCAACGCAATCTGTATCAGCCCAACACCAGCTCAGCCCCCTGCGCAGGCTCGGCGTTCCCTAGCTGCGCATGCACGTCGCCCTCGCCCCGCCCCTTCCCCCTCGGCCACGGGTTGGCTGGTTTGGGTCACGTGGGCGGGCCTCGCTTTCCCCGGTGTCGGCGCCCCGCCCGCCGGCCGGTTTCCGGTGCCGCGGGTCGGAGATGACGGAACCCGGCGCTTCTCTGGAGGACCCCTGGGTCAAGGCAAGCTCCGCGGGCGAGCCCGCCGGGGAGGGGAGGGGAGGGCGGGGCGGGCGCGTGTACGAAGGGGGCCCGGAAGATGAGGGAAGTCACCCCGGGGCCCAGAGTGCCCCTGCTTCCGCCCTGCGGGCCCGGGGCTCCCGAGAAGACGGCGCACCCCCGCGCGTGCGAAGGTGGGGAGGTGACCGAGGCGAGTGCGCGAGTGAGGGGACGGGTTTGGGGGCGGGGCGGGGAGGGGGTGTTGGGCAGGCGGGATCATGCCGGGGGGCCAGTCTTGGCTCTCGGGGAAATCTTGGCGCGCCGGTGTGTGTCCGTCCGTCCTCCCGTTGCCTGCGCACCTGCCCGAGTGCATACGATGGACGCGCAGAGGAACGGAAGAGGCTTCCCCCGGGACGTGGGTCTGATGGGCTTTCCTCCCTCGCTGGGTGCCGCAGGTGGAGTACGCCTACAGCGACAACAGCCTGGACCCCGGTGAGTGCCTCCCCTCCGCCTTCAGCTCCGGAGCGACACCCCCTCTTCAGCCCCGTAGAGTCGCTTGGCCTCGGCGGCCACAGCCGACCACAGTCCACGGTCTCTGGGCCTGACACAGTGAGGGAGGCGCCGGAGGACACGGGCAGGAGGCTTGGGAGGCTGAGCCTAGTTCCCTCTGCCCTGGAACAGGGAAGTGATGGAGATAGCGCCGGCTGGTCGCTCTCCCCCTCATGGAGCCCAGGTGTTGCTTTGGGAACCAGCAGTGGCATTGCCGGCCGGTGACGCAGTTCAGACCCCGGGGACAGGGGCATCGCAGCGTGGCTGGCCCGGTGTGGCTAGCTTTTGGTTTAAGGGGAGAGGTCAGCATTTAAGGATCGGGGAGCCTAGCAGTGTTCCCCTCACCCCCCACCTTACCCCTTAGTGATTGGGGCCTCTCTTTTCCAGGGCTTTTTGTAGAAAGCTCCCGCAAGGGGAGTGTAGTGTCCAGAGCTAATAGCATCGGTTCTACCAGTGCCTCTTCCGTCCCTAACACAGGTAGGCAGCCACATCCCCCATCCCACGGGGACAGTGGTCGGCAAACTGCCACTTGCGAGCCATCGTTTTAGTATCTCTCAGGACACTCCAGCCGTCCACGTGGGGTGCTGGAGCCCTAGTGCTAGACCCAGGGTCTCGCCATCTTTTACCTCATCTAGAATATTAAGTCCCCGTGTCCATCTGCTACCTGGGCACTACGTTCTTTTTCCCAGCCAGGGAAAGATGGATTCGCTGGGTCTCTCTGGGCCCCAGAATGATCTCTCTCTGCCCCCACCTCTGAGTGTAGATGACGAGGACAGTGATTACCACCAGGAGTCCTACAAGGAGTCCTACAAGGACCGGCGCCGGCGAGCACACACGCAAGCTGAGCAGAAGAGGAGGGATGCTATCAAGGTGATCGGGGAGGCCTCGGCCAGCACAGGAAGGTCCTGCGTATCTCAGACTCACTGTGCCCTGGCCCCATTACACAGGCCCACGCGACCTGCGGGCAGCTAGTCTAGTCCCTGGACGGGAACACCTCCCTCCTTCCAGCCCTTTACCCCTTTTAGTTTGTGAGTGTGGGACTCAGTGCCATGGAAGAAAAGCTTTGTGCCGGTTTGTCTGGACCCCTCAGAGTTAGGAATCTGTGTCCCTTGCTTGCTCCACAGAGAGGCTATGACGACCTTCAGACCATCGTCCCCACCTGCCAGCAGCAGGACTTCTCCATTGGCTCCCAGAAGCTCAGCAAAGCCATCGTCCTGCAGAAGAGTACGGCGGGAGAGCAGGGGGGGTTGGAGCAGAGGCTCCGAGCAGGCTAGCCTCAGGCCCAGTGTGGCCTGGCCCTGTGGGTGGTTGTACTGGGAGACTTGGGGATGGGGAAAAGGGAAACAGATCAGCCTTGTCCTCCGGCTGAGATTTCCTCTGTGCCCACCACCTCTTTCCACCTCCACCCGCAGCGATTGACTACATCCAGTTTTTGCACAAGGAGAAGAAAAAGCAGGAGGAGGAGGTGTCCACACTACGCAAGGACGTCATGGCCCTAAAGATCATGAAAGTGTAAGGGCGCCGAACGGTGGGAACCAGGGCTTCTGAGGGCCCTGGGCCAACTTCAGTTCACACGCTTATCTTTTGTTCAAAGGCCACATCAGATAATATTCTCACTCCCTCCGGTGGCCACTTAGAGGTGCCAGATTATTAGGATCTCTGACCGCATCATAATCTGGCCACTCAGTGTGTGTGTGTGTGTGTGTGTGTGTGTGTGTGTGTGTGTGTATGCATGCATGAATTCGTGCATGGGTGGAGTCCGGCCAGCCTGGCCAGGGGGAAGGGACATGGGCGGTTGGCCAGCCTGCCTGCTGGTTGAACTCCTGGTCAAGGGGACAATTTGCATATTAGCCTTTTATTATATAGGACAGCGGTCGGCAAACTGCGACTTGCAAGCCACATGCAGCTCTTTGGCCCCTTGAGTTTTCAGCAAAGGCCAGCTTAGGAGTATCCTAATTAATAACAATGTACCTACCTATATAGTTTAAGTTTAAAAAATGTGGCTCTCAAAAGAAATTTCAATCGTTGCACTGTTGATGTTTGGCTCTGTTGACTAATGAGTTTGCCAACCCCTGATGTAAGCTATACATTGAGGGGTAGATTTTTATGCATTCAGAGATCATAATAATATGGCCACTCAGTGTCTGTTTGTTAAAAAGCAGTATCTAGCTTATGGATATATCCCCAAAGCTCTCTAGGAATCTTCTTGGATTGGGGGGGGGGGGGGTAATTGGGGTCACCCTATTACTCCGGGCCTGGCAGAGCTGCTGTAGCACCTGAGCCCTGGCTGCTTGCTTTTAGGAACTACGAGCAGATTGTGAAGGCACACCAGGACAACCCCCACGAGGGGGAAGATCAGGTGTCTGACCAGGTCAAGTTCAATGTGTTTCAAGGCATCATGGACTCCCTGTTCCAGTCCTTCAACGCTTCCATCTCCATGGCCAGCTTCCAGGAGCTGTCGGCCTGCGTCTTCAGCTGGATCGAGGAGCACTGTAAGCCTCAGGTAGGGGCAGCAGCGGTCACAGGGCCCGGGTCTTCTCCACCTTCAGGCAAAGTGACCCAAGCCATTTTCCAAAAGCAGATTTTAGGTTTCTTCAGGGTGTTTCTGCAACTTTTAGTACTTGTTTCCCCCTCCTTTGCTTTGTAAAGTTTTCTGCTATAGTTTCACTGATCAAGTGTGGTCTGAGCACTGACTCCTCTAAGGCCAAGTTCTGCCTTGGTTTAGGCCATGTTGTGGCCACCTTGGTCACTCCTCGGCTGCCCAGCATGTAAGCCCCGTCTCTTGAAGCAGAATTACGTGGGGTTTTGGAAAGATTTCTAGTCTCAACCCCAGGCCTGCTAAGGCAGCTTTTCCTGGAGTTTACTGTTTGTTAATGGCACTGGTGTGCTGTGTTAATGGCACTGAACTGAGTCTCCTGCTTTGGAGGCCTAGTCGCTTCTGCTGGGGCTTAAACTTATTTCTCACATTCTTGCTTTTTTATTATGAGACATTTTAAACATACTGGAACATCAAGAGAATTTACATAGAATTTGGGTAATATGTGAATATTCTATCATTAACATTTTCCGTATTATCACATAGCTGTCACATTGGGGGCATTGCAAAGTAAACTGCAGACATTAGTGTTCCCAGGGGCTCCCCCCCCCCAAAGAGCGCACCTGGCCAGGTGTTCCAGACAGCTCCCTGCCCTCACCTGAGCATCATCTCTCTTGCTCTGCTGCCCTCAACAGACCCTACGGGAGATCGTGATTGGCGTCCTGCACCAACTGAAGAACCAGCTTTACTGACCTGCAGAATCGCCAGCGAGAGGTCTCAAGTCTCCTACTTGGTCACAACCACTGGCTTGTGAGATTGGACTGCGACGCCGCACACCAGTCAGCTGGTCTCATGTTTCATCCAGAGGGACTGGGGTGTTTGTGAAAGCTTCTCATTAATTTATTATATTGACTATAGGGCTCGAACCTTGTAATATAAGGTTCCCCCCCATAAAAGTCCTCAGAATGGGGGTCTGCTCTGGGCACCCACGCCCCCCCACCCCTTTCTGAAGCCTCAGATTTCAGCACATGATCTACACAGACTTAGAAACGACTGTTTGCCTGTTTTGGATGTTGGGTGACAACCAGCCCAAGTTTGGCCACTTTGGCAGAGGTCGCTCGGGAGGAAAGCATTGAGAGGAAAGACGCCCACAGCTACGAAGGGTGGAAGGTCGCTCATGCCGAGGCTAGAGCTGCCTGGTCAGCCCAAGGCAGAGCCACGGCTTTCCGGCTGGTCAGGCTCAGGCCCCGCTGCCGGGGTCCTGCTCCCACCGCTGACTCCACGCCTCGCCCCTGCTCGGCAGCAGAGGGAGGCGGCCTCCCACCTACTCCTGCCCGGGCCCCACAGGCATTGGCGCTGCACAGCAGAGGCAAATGTGACAAAAGTTTATTTTTATAAATATCAACAAAACAGTTTTGCTAAAGTTACAATTTAAAAAAATTAGCTGGGCCTCAAACCACCCCAGCTTTCTGTCAGGTGTATCTGGGGCTCTGCCATCTCATGTGCTGCTTACATTTCTCCCAGGACTTGCAGGTGGGTGAAGGCCTGAGGTATATGGAACCCAAGAGTCTAGGGTGCAGCCCCGGACTCCTTGAATGCTGTGTATAATAGCCTCTATCTTTGTCCCCCAACCTCTCTCTTGCCCTCCTCAGATTTATTATCTGGGGGGTTTGATTATCCAGAGGAAATTAAATATTTTTATATCAAATTATATTACAATAAATATTGCCAAATGCTTTCCTTTAGTTTTGTTCCAAGTCTAAGTGTTAAGTGCAAGCGCTTGAAATTACCTCCTAGGCCGTGTGATGAGTGCAGCCACCCACTCGGTGACCAGCACTCCGCCTCCCCCTCCCGCTCTCCTCCTCTGGTTTATGCCCCTCCCAACTGCCCTGCTCAAAGGCCGGAAGCAGCAGTAACAATAAAAAGCCGGCAGCCGGTCTGGGGCTGTCCCCATGACCAGTCCTGCCACAGGGGCTCTCAGGGGTCTGGGAGCTTCACATTGTAATCTTCATCTGTCTCTATCCCAACTTCCTCCTGTGGGCAGCGAGACAAGCGAATGAGACCTCCTTGGGTGGAACCCCAGGGGAGCAGGGAAGAGAGAGAGAACCACTTACAAAGAACTGCTTCTTACTCTTGGGGTATCCTTCAAGGATGGCATCACACAGCTCTGTTGCCTGGCAAGAAACAAAACCACCCCTTTGTGGATGGGCAGTACTTGGCACTGCCTAACCGACCCACGATGGGGCAGCAGTTTCGGGGGGGGGGGGGCTATTTTCCAGGGCCTGCCTCGGAATCCTGCACTTACCATCCTCTTGCGCTTCCTCCACTCCTTGCAGTACTTCTGCTTCTCTCGGTACACCTAAGCGGGGGAACAGGTCTCCGAGCCTTAGCCCCACGGCAGGCAGGCCAGCCACTGGGGTCAACTCTTGTGCTGGCTTCTCTGCACAGGCTGCCCTCCCTCCCAGCTCACCTGTTCTTTCTCTTCCGGGGTCACGTGGTTGGTGGCTGCTTTGATGTTCTTCAGTCTCTCTGTGTAGCCAGCGCACTCCTTCTTTAACTCCTGGATCTCTCTCTGCATCTCCGGTGTGGTCAGGGCACTACTTAACTCCTTCAGCTCTGAAACCACACCTCCGAGATCACCTGCTGTCCCCCAAGGGAGGGCTTCTCTCCCAGTGGGCACTCCCTGAGGTAGTGGGCCAGGCCTCCACTCGCTCTGGGTTTTGTACCCAGGCTCCAGAACAGGCCCCTTATTCTAAAAATGTCCAGGAAGCTATAGTTAGAGGAGCAGCAATAAAGGGCAGTGTGGGAACAGTATACTGAAAATCCTAGTAAGGAAAGCAGATGCATGTCCTGCCCATTTGTATTTCAAAAGCCATTAGCTATCATGTATTTCTCTTAATGTAAATGCTACGGCAGCCCAGCAAAGGGATCTCACTGCAATGAGAATAATGCATAATGCAGTCAACACCCATTTCCTTTGTCATCCCTGACCTCTGGACAGACCCCGATCTAGCTGGGGGCACCCTCCAGACAGCCCATTCCTACCAGCTTCCATTTGGCGGCAGCTCTGCTGCAAGCTCTGCACCTTGGCGGTGAGGGTCACGATTTTGGCATCCAAGCTTTGGAGGTCAGCATCACTCACCGTGTCAAACTGGTCCTGCCAAAGACAAGAAAAGTGGCCCGATGTCTGTCACACAGGAGGGGAACCCACGTCTAAATGGCAACATTCACACACACTCTAGAACCTGTGGGGCACAGCTACAGAGTTTGGACAGGTTCAAGCCTTGGACCGATAAGCAGGCACAGTCTTCGTGGCCACGTGTGAGTCCCAGCTTGGGGGGCAGAGCCTCCCAGCACAGTGACAGCCGACAGCTGTAGGTGTGAGCTAGAACCTATGTCTGAACACGTGGCCCCACGGGCCCGAGTGATACAGGCTGCAAGCAAGCAAAGCTTGATCAGGTGCATGTGATTGAGTAGGATGGAGACCCACGAGAATGTTGTAAACAGCTTGGCCAGGCCCTAACTTTGCCTCGTGGCCTCGGCTATAAAATAAAGACACGGCTTGTGGCATTGGCACTGCTGGGTCCCCATCAGGGAAACAGTCCCAGCTTTCATTCTCTTGTCTGTCCTTCCTAACCCTTCACCGCCCCCACTCGGGGTCACCGAACCTGGCTGAGCTGGCAGGCACATTAAGGCGCCCTGGGGCTGAGGATGCCATGCCGTGCCGGCTCCCCACAAGAACCTTCCAGAACAGCAGGAGTGTACTTTGAGAGATCATTCAATCTAGTACTGGGTCCAACAACAACGTATCAAAGTTGAAACCTAATGCCTGTCCTCAAGGGGCTTCTAGGTTGGCAGGAGACTGAATAGGACAAATATCTTTCAGTTTAGTGGTCAAATCTCACTAGGCTGAAGGAGGAAAGGAACATTCTTCCCAGAGTGATGACTAACTGAGGGCTTCCGCAGGCAGAGGCCTGGAGGGAGGGATCTGGCTAAGGGATTAGTAATAAAGTCTGAGGAGCCCCTCCCATGAGACACGAGCTGCTAGGAAAAGGACTGTGTTGGGGCACGGTGGGGGTCTCGTCAGTTGGTGAGGGGAGCGGGGTAGAAAGGATGTGAATCCAGCAATGTTAAACCTTTACAACAAGAGGCAGCAAACTACAGCCTGTAAGCCAAATCCTGCATATTTAAAAAACAAATATATTGAAACAGCCACTCATTACTATTGCCTATGGCTGCTTTTGCTCTACACTGGTGCCCTGAGTAGTCGACAGTTGAGGAGCTGTCAAGAGGCCACCTGGCCCTTTATAGGAAAACAAACAAACAATCCTTTCATCTTCTTTAGGGGACCTTCAACAGAGTAGTAACATAATGAAACCTGTGGGGTGCTAAGTAAAGGAAGACAAATGAGAAATGGGGTCTGAGGACAGTTTAGTGGGGAGACAAGTGAAAAGACAGTTATACTACAGTATGCCTCAAGAGGTAAGCACCTCAAGAGGCCATGAGCTCAGAGCATCCAGAGGTTTCTGGAGAAGATAATGCCTGAGTGAAATTCTAAAGGATGAGTAAGTTAGTGGGGCAAAGAGGTATAAGAGGAAGAAGGGACTAAAACACTCCAGGCAAAGGAAAGACAATGAGCCAAGGACACAGGAGTAAAACACATTTAATGGATGGAGAAATAACAGGGACAGACGAGGTTCGAGGCAGGCTGGGGCCAAGTCTCCAAGTGCCCTTTACCTGTCCCAGAGGCACTAGAATTTTAGGTAGGGGAATGTCACGAACACATCGCTCTGGCTGCAATGCTTGAGGAGGCCAGAAGATGTTAGGATATTGCAATAGATGAGGATAATCAGAACTAGAGCAGTGGTGGCATGTGGATTCAAGAAGGGGAAATCAGCTGGACTTGATGGCTGGCTAGCCACGTGAGATAAGGGAGGTTAAGAATGACCCCCTCCTCTCTGGCTTGGGTGAAGACGGATTCCATTAGGAAAGAAGAATGTGCCCTAGCTGATATGGCTCAGTGGATAAAGCCTCAGCCTGCGACTGAAAGATCACAGGTTCGATTCCAGTCAAGGGCACATGCCCAAGTTGCAGGCTCGATCCCCAGAAGGGGACATGCAGAAGGCAACCGATCAATGATTCTCTCTCATCATTGATCTTGTGGGTTTTATTTTGTTTTGTGTTGTTGTTTTTTTCTCTCTCTCTCTGCCTTCCTCCCTAAAATCAAGAAAAGCCATAATGATTCTGAAAGACATCCATTGGGAGGTCTGGGCTGGAGATACAAAATGAATGTGCTTAGGAAGGCAGGTGGAGACAGAGAGAAAACAATTTGGCAGAAGGTGGGTCTAATCTAGATGATTGGGAGTAAGAACTTCCAAGCATAAATGGATCTGGGATTTTCTGTCATCTATCATATTTTAAGTACGGAAATCTCATGAAGTTTGGATCCTAGCAAGGGGGTACACACACTGATTTAAAGGATGGCTGGGGCCCTTTTCATGGCGTAAGACAGCCGAGTTTCACGAACGGCCTCAGTTCCCCCAAGGAGAGTTCATCCTTAGGGCTGGTTCATCTAAATGAGGCTCGCACGGGGCGGGGGCGGGGCGGGCGGTAATTTGCGCAGACGTCCCTCACCTGGTCCGCGAAATAAATCTTCTGCTTGCCGTACATCTTCTCCTTAATCTTGCCTTGCTGGGCCAGCTGCTCCAGCGCCTTCACCACGGCCTGGCAGAGGGAGAGAGCGGAGCAGCCATCAGTGGCTTCGGCCGGGCGGCCAGCCTCAGGAAGCCCCGGGCTCGAACCGCAGCGCCCGGCCGGCCGGCGGGACCCCGGCCGGCGTGAGGGGGGCCGGGGAGGCACCCCGGGGGGGTCCTCACCGCCTTGCCCAGCCCGTGTTCCCGCTGCAGGTTCCCAAACACATCCTGGGCGCTGTAGGGCCGGTTCTGCTCCTGCAGGTACTTGAGGAGGATCCCGGGGGCTGCGGGCGGAGGAAACTCAGGGGAGGGCCACTCAGCCGACCCCTCGCCCGGCCTCCCCGGTCTCCCCGGCCCCCGGGGCCCGCGTACCTCCGGTCGCCGCTTCAGCCCGGCCTTTACTCATGGCCTTTCCCGCCGCCGAGCTCCGAAAGCCGGACGTTACAGTTGCTCCGGGCAACGGCTTCTTCCGGCGGCGGGAGGGGCGGGCCTCGTGCGGTGATTGGCGGAAGAGGAAGCCTTCGCGAGCTACGCTTCCGGGGGGGGGAGCGCCCCCTGGTGGATTTCTGCCCGGAGCCGGGATGCCGCGCCACCCCCGGCCTGGGGGTGTCCGCGGAGGAGGCGGGGGTACCCGCTCCCAA
The DNA here is from genome assembly GCA_963924515.1 of Vespertilio murinus. Lineage (NCBI taxonomy): Eukaryota > Metazoa > Chordata > Mammalia > Chiroptera > Vespertilionidae > Vespertilio > Vespertilio murinus. The sequence continues at coordinate 14,744,424 of OZ004718.1, read as the reverse complement.
TCTCCCCTCACGCCCCCGCGGGGCGGGAGCCGCAGTAAATCACGCCTGGTTTGGTGACCCAGCCCCCCGGCGGCTGAGCCGGGCCGAAGGTTCCGGCGGGAATCCTCAGGGTCAGCCCCACTGGGCCAGCGGCTCGCTCAAGGTCACTGCGCCGTTCCGGTCAGGGCCACGTCCAGCCCCACGGCCCGAGGCCCTTTGCGGGTTAGGCTTATCCTCTGTAGAGGAGGAACCGGGGCTACTTGCGGAAGGGTGATCGGAGACTTATCAAGTCACCTTTTTTTTCTCGTTCCCGAGCTCCGCACGTAGGGGGCGCTCAGTTCATGCTGTGGTTTGAAGGCCAAGGACAGACAGACCGGGAGGGCGGCGAGGGGGCTATTAAACCGAAAAGCTTTTAGAAGAGTTTCCTGTTGGCTGAGTCAATTTTATGGCAACACCTGGCAGGTACTTTCCACTCCTGCCCACAGTGGCCAATGGGACAAAGCTTAAAATAAGTATTTCTAGTTTCTGAGGTCAGGTGAAGGCCAAGAGAGCAGCTGTCCCTGCAGCTCAAACAAGCCAGAGGAGGGACATGGTGTTACTTTTTAAAGCCTTCTGTTACCTAAACTCTCATTGGCCTTTGAAATACACTTGTCTTCCTTCACACGTTTAGGGAGAAGTATCAAGGATTGGATGCCCAGGCCAGTGGGGGTGTTGGTTGGAGCGTCACTGGGCACCGGAAGGTTGCTGGTTCTGTCCCAGTCAGGGCACATACTTAGGTTGTGGGTTTGATGTCTGTCTGGTGGGGGTGTGTACAGGAGGCAACCAATGTTTTTCTTTTCCTCTCTCTGAAATCAGTAAAAACATCTTCAGGTGAGGATTAAAAATAAAAAAAGAATTAAAAATGATGGAACTGCAGGCTAGATGATGCCCAAGAGTGTCAGTTATGCTCATGAAGGGAGGGGATAGTGGCCTCATACCACGGTGACTTTCTGACCATCACAGAGGAAAACCCGGTAGGCAAATGGGTTCCTCACACCTGGACTTCCTGTTCTGAGGCTCTCACTCCTCTAATCACATACCAGATTAACAAGGACACCATTCATTAGTCTCTTAAATATTGTTCTCATAGAAGATTTATTCCTCAGCACCCCTCCCACCCTTACCCCCACCCCAATTCACAGTGGAGGACTAAGGAGATTCAGAGCAGGTACAAGAAACACCTTCCAGAGATTTTGCTCTCCTTCCTTCCCTCCTCGCTAACTCCCAAGCCTGGAGCCGCACACACTCATGCAAACACACAAAATCCCACTCCTTTCCCACATCAGAGATCACCTGTAAGACATCTGGGCTCTGAGAGGAGATACGGTGCCCAAAATATTTGAGAACCCTAAGTGGGGAAATGCCATTACCCTAACATTCACACAAAGGTAGCTACTCAATAGGCATCCAGTTCGTCTCCCTTCTCACTGGTAATGATTTTCGTGTCCTGGCCCCTACCTTTCACCAGCCAAGAGCAAACACGTCAGCACACTCCACCTGCAGCACATGGGAACGGGCGCTGCCAGCATCCCTCGCCCAGGTGCGGGTGCGGGGAGTGGTCCCTGAGGATCGGCGAAGGGTTGATGCGGAGGGAAAGAGGATAGTTTGGCTTGAGCTCTGGAGAAGCAGAGAGAGGGTGTAAGCTGGCACAGATTTAGAACTAATTATTCAGTTTTTGTTTCACATGATTTTACTAGGGACAGTCTAACACAATGGTGGGCAAGCCGCGGCTCGAGAGCCACATGCGATTCTTTGGCCCCTTGAGTGTGGCTCTTCCACAAAATACACGTGCAGGCACGATACAGTGCGATTAAAACTTCGTGGCCCATGCGCAGAAGTCAGTCTTCGGCCTGGGCGAATCTATTTTTAAGAAGTGGCTTTAGAACACTCAAGGGGCCAAAGAGCAGCAGGGGGCTCAAGAGCCGCAGTTTGCCGACCAATGGTCTAACAGATACCCCTTACAGGGGTCGCTGCTCATTACAGACACATTCTTGCTAATTGGGCTCATCCTTAAAAGAGGTCCACCAAGTTGGGAAGCAGTTCCATACAAAGGAGCTGAACAGAGTAAGAACAGCTGGTGAAGGTAGAGCTGGTGGCTTCTGCGATGAATGCCACGAGCCATTTGTAAAGTGCTACTCTGGCACCCCATGGAATAGTGCTTCTCCAGGAGCAGCAAGGGCAGGACCAGGAGCGTGGAAGTGGGTACGGTCTGGTATTGCTTTGCTCGTTGCTCAGGCTGATGGTCAAAGAGAGCCAGGGGGTAGCAGCACCAAAGACTACCAGCAGCGCCAGCAGGTTCAGTGAGGCCATAGGTAGAGGCACTCACCCTTCCGGCTAGCTGACCCCACGGCCCAAGGTAATGCAGAAGAGGCCCGCCTCCACCCCATGCTCACACTGCTTAACTCTCACCCGCGCTGTTTGGGAGCACGGGGTGAGGCCCCGGGAATGGGACGGGCTGTGGCAGAGGGAGCAGGCCTGCTCTGCGGAACCAAAGGAGAAGCTTGCTTAGAAACAGACAGATCATGGCTTAGCAACCAGGAGGACAGTGTGATCCCTCCCGCTGCTGCCGGGCGTGGGCCTCTGGGAGGTGGTGGGGAGGAAGGAGAGGAAGGCTCTTCTACCAATGAGGACCTGAGCACCCATACCTAGAACAAACAGCAGCACCCCCTCAAAGGGGAACCAATACCCCTGACTACTTTGTTCCCCCAAAGTACCGTCCTGATGGGGAGAAGCCTCCCTAAGGAAGCATGCTCTCACTCAGAGACCGAGCTCAGACACGGTGTCCAGCTGGGAGCAGGGAAGTGAGGATCCTCTCAACAGGCCTCTGAGCATCAGCAAGGCCCCCGGCACACAAGTACCAGTCAGCGCTGGGACCTGGGTCCTTCCCTTGCCCCTTCACCTTTAGTGGGATGAGGAGAAAAAACCCTAAGCCACAGTGACCCCCCCCAAAAGGAGTCTCTGCTTCAGTGGCTTCTGGAAGTGGCAGGGTCCAGCTGACTCAGCTCTGATTGGTCCAGAAGTTCAAAGTCATCCCCCTCGGCATCGGTGTCCAGGTCTGAGCTGGGGGCCCGGAGGAGGCCTCTGGCTGCTCTCCGCGGAGCCTGGCCGGAAGGGCCAGGCTGGGAGGCCCCTGACAGGGCCAGCTGGATCATGCCCTGGGAGACCAGGCTGGCAAAGTTGCTGGTGAGGTTGGACCCCGCAGGCAGGGCACCAAGCAGGAGCTCCGGCAGTGTACTCTCGTCGCGGCTGGCCGGGGAGACAGGGGGCTCCTCGGCGCCTGGTGGGGAATGGTACATCAAGCTGGGCATTCCAATGCTGGTATCGTCCTCATCGTCCAGGCCAGCAGGATCCACATTGATGGACGGGAAGTCTGGAAGGTCTCTGGCAAAGGATTCCTCTGGATCGCTGTGACCATCTAGGTCTGAGAGCACAGAAGGGTGTCTGCGACACAGCAACTACCTGGCCCCGCCCCACCACGTCGGCCCCACGTCACCACATTTTCCCACCCTGGATACCTAAGGGTGAAGCAAAACCATGGCCCTGCTCAGCTCTCCCCCTCTGCTTAGACTGCTGAGCCCTCTAGTGGCCAGAGAACCCCTCCCCCTCTTCTCCACTGTGCTCCCCATGAAACCCCAACCTGAGGAAACTGAGGATTCCAAGGAGAGCAGCCGTGCCACCCTACGAGTAGCCATACCCCTAAGCTGCTCTGCCGCCTGACCCACTCCTCAGAAAGCAGGAGAGGAGGAGGCGGTATCCCTTTCGTCCAGGGAAGCTAAAGGTGGTGAGTCAGAACCATTCCCAGGCCAGGCCCCTCACCTTCAGAGCCCTCTGTGAGAGGCGTCTGGCCCCGGGAAAGGTTGAACGTGCCATTGTCTGTGCAGGAGACCTCAGCGTCCGAGTGCTCAGAGTCTGTGATGGCCAATTCCCTGGCAACAGTAGAATCATCCAGCTTAGGAGAGAAAAGACAGACAAGCCTGAAGAAATGATGCCAGTAAGGACAGCTGTAATACATTAATTTTTTTTTAATTAAAAAAAAGAGAGAACAGATGCAGAGATGCAGTTCCCCGGTAACAGCTTCACTAATTGCTGGCCTGAAGACCACCGAGGCCAGATACCAGGTGTGGATGGGACTTCTGTAAAAACCTTGACCATCTCCAGGCTGCTCCCCAAGGAGAACACCCTTCTTCATCAGTCTGGGCACAGGAAGAAAGCAGTCTTAGGAGTCAACCAGCCACTTACTCTTAAGCAATCTGATCCAGAAAACACTTTTCACAGGTGACCTGGAGGATACACACACTGCCCAACCCAAGATGAGCAGGGCTCTTTAAGAGATGACCGCACCAGTTCCAGAAGTTCTGCCATGAAGGTAGGGGTTAAAGGAGACATGAAGGAGGGTGTGCTGTCACCTGGCTCAAACCGAGATCTATTTACAAAGTCCCAATCTGACACCAGCTTCTCTCCTCCCGGGAGGGCCAGTATGCTCATGTCTGGGCTCTCACAGGCTTAAGCAGGGAGTGCCTGAGCCTATGAGCTTACTACCTGCATGTCGGTGCCAGGTGGCTAAAAGGGAGCTAAAGAAGACGGGCCAGCCCTGGCTCCGTTGGTTGGGCACCATCCCATGTACTAGAAGGTTGTCATTTCGATTCCTGGTCGGGGCAAAGGCCTCAGTTGCCGCTGCGGGCTCGCTCCCCAGTACAGGGCGTGCAGGAAGCAGCCGATAAATGATTCTTATCATGATGTTTCTATCTCTCCCTCTCCCTTCCTCTGTAAAATCAATTAAAAATATATTAATGAATAAATAATAAAAAGAAAATTCTTTAAGAAAAAGAAAACTGGCCAGTGGAACAGCTCCCACGCCCAAAGTACCTGAGGGCAGAAGGCAGCGAGCTCCTCTTCACTGTCACTGGGGTTGTCCAGGGCGTGTTCGGGGTGTAGAGCTCTGCGGCGCACTGTGTGGAAAGAGCAGAAGGCCTGGGCACCTTCCCTTGAAGGGGAAACCCCTACCCTCTTTGAGCTTCGAAGGCATAAAATGAGAACATAAGATAACCCATGTATATAAGCATAACCCATGGACACAGACACTAGGGGGTGAGGGCATGTGCTGGGGGCATGGGTGTGGCGGGGAGAGATCAATGGGGGGAAAAGGAGACATATGTAATACTATATGTAATACTTTAAATAATAAAGAATTTTTTAAAAAGAGAGAGAACCCAACCTCTCTGAATATGGCCTTAAGCCCACCCAACAAAGCCTGGGGGTGAGCTGCAGAGCCTGAGGGGACAGAAAGGTAAGTTGATAGCACAGAAGAAAAAGATCTTTCTTCCAACAGCTCTCAATTAGCCGCGCTTCAGGTGATCGCCTACTAGGCTTGTCAGCAGCTCTCAGGACCAGCGAGGGACCGGCTGGCGGTCCAGGGGGAAGCAGATACCACCACGGAGGGCAGAGGGAGATGCCCAGCGTGGGTCAGCCAGGCCCCTGAGGACCAAACGCAGGGCTATCTGAGGCCAGGGCTTCGTGAACACGGAACCTCTCCGACCGCCGGGGAGGAAAAGCTCCCACAGCTGTCTCTGTGCTGGACAGCCTCAGGCGGTGCCTTTCTGGCTCCTGAGATAGTCGTTCTAGACATCTTTGGACGGCAGCACTCAACAGTGAAAAAAGGCACGACTTGGGGGTTTAAAAGAACTGCTCTGCCCTTTACTAACTGCGAGCTTGTTTCCTCGACTGGAAAAGGAAGACAATGCCACCCTCTTCTCACGGTTGTAAAGGCTAAATGAAATAATGTATGGAGGAGAGCAGCCAGCACAATGCTTGGGCACAAGGAAAAAGCTCCACAAAAAGCAGCAAACACTAGGGATTATCTTCACTGTCTTTTATTCAACACAGGAGAGCTTTCCTCAGATTTGTTTAAAAGAGAGTATCTTGAATTCCAAATGGAAAAAATTGGTAAGCCTGCAAGATTTCCCTGGAGTAGAATGTCACTTTTATCTCCCACCCCTCCACCAACCACATCCCGCTTTCCCACTCTCAAGGGCTTTCCTTCTCCCCCCCAAACTGCCCGAGCGGAGGGAAGCCTCCCCTTACACTTACGTTGCCTCTCCCTCTGCTTGGACATCATATAGCCGCGGACACTGAAATCCAGCCGCTGCAGAGCTGGCCTCAGTCGTACGTAGGCTCGGTCCCAGAGCCGGTGGTACGCAGCAAGCGGCCACATCATGACAGTGACAACTGAGGGGAGTGGGAAACAGCGGTAAATGGAGAGGGGGTGCACAAAGCAGCCCTACCTGTCCCCCTGCTATTGTGTGCTGAGGGGTTTAAACACTTAGTATAAAACAGTTATGCTTATTTCTGCTGGCCATCTTCACTATCTCCCCAAGGAAGTGAGGGGTTCTGCTGGAAGGCAGACACGGTTACGGCCACCTACAGAGCTGATGTATTGAGGGCAGAATGAGGCGTGTGGTCGCTTGCATATGGGCATCACTGAGCCATAAATAAGGCCAACGGGTAACAATTCCTCAGAAACTACACAACAAATCACGTGAGCTTCTGATAATGGCCACAAACAAGCAGTGTTCATGCCAACAGGAAGTTACTAAATTTATAAAATTTAGTGCTTGGGGGGGGGGGGTTAATCTAGGGTAAACAGAACCTAGTAGAGGATCCCCTAAGAGCTAAGTTCTGCTGTTACATAATACACTGTAAAAATTCTCTCCTTAAATAGGGACAGTCCTTTATAGTTGTTAATACCTTTACAATTCTAAAGCAGAGTTGGTAAGATAAAGACTTTATATGTGGGGAGCCTGCTATAAGGGTAAGACGACCCTTTCAGGGCACTAAACAAATCATGGAAAAAGAAAAAAGAAAAAGATAATTTCCTAGAGAAATCAAAATACAAAAGGCCCCCAGAGTTAGCTGTGGCTGGAAAAGCTGTGAGCAGAGTGCTCACAGGGCAGGTGCGGCCATACTTACGCATTAAATAGGACAGCAGGAGCCCAGGGACGTAGCGGCCCAAGACGGCCAGGAAGGTCAGTATCCCACAGCTCAGCAGGCAGAACTGGGGGGTCAGGAAACAGCGTTAGGTTTCCGCTACGTGGCAGGGGACAGGGTGTGAACGGGCGGCAAGGCAGAGACGTGGCTGAAATAGGCCTTTACGGCCTGAGTGAAGCATGGACACATCGGAAGGACACATGTGCCCAGCCACTCTGCATCCAGTTTGATCCTCTTGGGGAAGAAAAGAGGGCGTCCCCTTCTATTCAAGCTCCTCTGATGCAGCTAGCCCCAGGGGGCCGCACCTTCCATGCTGAGAAGCTGGTTTGAATAGGATTCAGCCAAATTCTCTCTGAAGCAAGTGTCAGTGGTGGGTTGTTTTTTTTTTAAGTCAAATTAAAAGTAAAAAAACCCACAACAACCTGTCACATTTAATACGACACAGAATACATACAAGCAAGCGTTCTTTCTCATCTCAGAAGAGAAAGATGGCCTGATCTACGTGGCAAGCGCCCAGAGGAGTCAGCAGCTCTGCTTTAGTCTTAGTGGCTGGTCAGAAGCCCTTTCCTGTAACCCCCCTTTGTCGCTATGAAACTCTTGATCTTTTCTTTCTTGAATGAGAATATGTAGTAAAGAATTTTGTTGTTGTTTTTTGTGTGTTTTTTTCATTTTAGCAAGAACGGAACTGAGAAGCCGGACACAGAGGTGAAAAAGGGAAGCCTCTTACCTTGCCTGGGTTTTGCTTTTTGAAAAGCAAAAGATTCCTTATGAAAACGGTCCCACTAACCCAGAATTCCGCTACATGGTGACAGAGCTCAGGCACGCTGAGTAGCCGAGGGTGCACAAAGCCCCAGCTATGGAGAGAGAAGGGGAGCGGTGAAAGGAGAGTGGTGAGGACCCCCCATCTTGCTGTGCAGGAAGCCAATGCTTCCGGGTTTAAACAGGGGCCAGGGAGGGGCTGTCCCGGGTGCTTTGAAGGTGAAGCATGACTTTCTTCTCGGCTCACCAGGTTGAAACTTGAATTTAGGGACTACACGGGCAAACCTGTCCTGACAACTCCGCCCCATGAGCAGGCAGCCCAACGCTCATGTGTGAACCTGCCACCGGCTCCAAGGCCCTTTGTGCTTAGAAACATCATCCCTGCACTCAACCACTGCAATTCACTGTGACTGCAATCCAGGGATAAAAGTGAGGCGCTCTGACACCACTGCTGCTGAGAGGGAGGCAATGGTGGACAGTCCCCTCAGGGAGAAAACAAGCAAAACTAAAAATGAACCACAGCGGAGAAAATTACAGATCACACAGAGGGGATGATGAGCTGAGAAATGAAAGCAGGAGCTGTAAGACATTGCTGATGCCAGGAACCGATGTGTTTTCCGACCAGGAAACTTTAAACAGCTAGAGGTCACAGAAAACACTAAATGACCTGGTATACAAACCCGGAGACAAATGAAGTTACCTCCAGGATTTCTCACTGGGACCGGAGAATGCAGCTAATTTCCTGGCATGTCAAGTTATGGAGAACTGTAATGCTTCTTTTTCAGAAATTTCTCTTGTAAATATCAGAGGACACTAGCCATCTCAACAAACTTCTGCCTGAACTTTAGGATCTGTTAAAATGATTGTTTGGGCCGAAACCGGTTTGGCTCAATGGATAGAGCGTCGGCCTGCGGACTGAAAGGTCCCGGGTTCGATTCCGGGTAAGGGCATGTACCTTGGTTGCGGGCACATCCCCAGTAGGGGGTGTGCAAGAGGCAGCTGGCCGATGTTTCTCTCTCATCGAAGTTTCTAGCTTTCTATCCCTCTCCCTTCCTCTCTGTAAAAAAATCAATAAAATATATTTTTTAAAATAAAAATAAAAATAAAATGATTGCTTGGAACAACCTAGGTTCTCAGCTTACAGCTGTCCAGAACATGGGTTAACAACAACATATAACCAGAATATTACAACAAGAGAATCAATCAGAGCAATAAAAAGGGATTTAATTAGTATTCCATACCTCTCATTGTCTAATGCGTCGGGTCTTGACACTACAATATTAAAACAAAGACCAGCATTAGTTGGTAGGGAAAACTAAACATGAAAATGTTAGGCTGTTGGTCTGACTGCTCAAGTTTTAATAGGTTTGGGGGGAAGATAAAAGGAGACACTATGTTATACTGCCAGAGTTAGGAAGCTGCCGACAAGGGAATGATGCCTAATGCTTGTTCATTTCTCCAGCAGAGGGGGGGGGGGGGGGGGGGGGGGAGGTAAGGAGGATCCAAATGGAGCCTCGGGGCCCCTTCTCATTACTGAAGCTGAGAGCCAAGGTATACACAAACATATAGTGCATGTGGTTTGTTGAAACACATCAATGGTGCACTAGGTTACAAAGCATGTTATAACTACTCCAGCACTAGAAATCTGCCTGTTCTTTTAAAAAAGACACCCATTAACTACAATGGGTGATATAAAGTCTTTTGACATGATTCCTTGAAGTCTCTGCAAATAGAAAGGGAGTGTATTTAAAAGCTGTACACTCTGGCCTGGCCGATGTGGCTCAGTGTTGACCTATGAACCATGCGGTCATGGTCCAATTCTGGGTCAGGGCACGTGACAGGGTTGCGGGCTCAATCCCCAGTAGGGGGTGTGCAGGAGGCAGCTGATCAATGATTCTCAGTCTTTGATGCTTCTATACCTCTCTCCCTTTCTCTCTGAAATCAATAAGAATATATTTTAAAGTAAATTTTAAAATTCCCGAGAGGCAAATGAATACTGCCTTAGTAAAGGCATAGTATCCAATGAAGTGAATTATTTTTTAAAAACTTGAGGACTATTTAAGGACTACTTATTCCTCGGTTATGAGGGCAAGAATATCTCAGGCGACATACACTTTTCTGAGCTCAACAATGAGAAGGGCAGAACTCCATTCTAATAAATTACATGCAGATGGAGAAAGGTCTCCTAAAGCAATTAATTCGAACATCAAAAGATATTCCCAGTTCCACATACTCCCTTATAAACCCCCAAAACTAAAGGTAAAAATTATAGAAAAGAAGTTCAGGGTGTTCTAAATGCTAAAAACTTACCTTTTATTTCAGGCCAGATTTTGTTCTTCCATTGATCGATACACACTAGGATCATTGAGCTGAATGCAAGCAAAAATACAAGACGAAGGGATGTCAGTGCAAAAAACCTAGAGAGAAGGAAAAACAAAAGATCATTATCCAATTAAGCTAATTTTAGAAAAGAGCATTTGTGCACTAAAGGCTCTATAGTAAATAGACTTAGGTCATAGTTACTTATCTCAATATACTTTAATTCATCCTTGGTAACAAGTTGTCAAACATCTTTCTACCAAATTAGACCCAAGTATAGGACAAAAAACTGGTAGAGATATATTAAAGAGTACTCCATTCAATTAGATATCCTTTGGGAAATGAGGTTAAAAAAGTAAAATGAATTGCCAAGGTCACACAGAAAGCACTGAAGCTACTTCTAAAAGCCAGTTCTTCAGAATTAACAACAATCCGTCTGAAACTCCAAAAATTAAAGAGGGGACACTTTTTGATTCATTTTATTAAGCCATTTGCTCTAACACCAACGCCAAATGACGACATTACAAGAAAACTACAGATCAATATCTTTTATGAATATAGATGCAAAATACTTAATAAGACACTGAAAAACTGAATTCAGCAGCATATTAGAAGTATTATGCATCATGAACAATTCTTAGGATTTATTTCAGGAATGCAAGGGTGGTTCAACATATAAAAATCAATATATATAATTATCATATTAACAGAATGAAGGAAATATAGCTATTTGAAGGAATCAATTATAGATATTTATAAACAATCTGAGAAATCTGAACACTGCACATCTGAATATATTAAAGAATTATTGTCAATTGTTTTAGGAAATGTGATGTTATGTGATGTTATGAAATGTGATGTTATGAAAGTTATAATTTTAGAGTCCCTATATTTTAGAGATATTTACTAAAAAACTTATGAATGGAATGATATGCCTGGGCTTTATGTCAAAATAATAGCTTGGCAAGGGTGTGAAAGAAGATAAAAGATTGGCTATGAGTTGATAACTGCTAAAGCTGAGTGATAGTACAAGGGATTCTTTATTTGCACTATTATCTCTACCCCTGCATACATGAAAAATTCTTCACAATAAAATACTTATTAAAAACCCTAGCCAGAACCGGTTTGACTCAGTGGACAGAGCGTTGTCCTGGGGACTGAAAGGTCCCATGTTCCTTGTTTGTGGACATGTACCTTGGTTGCAGGCAAATCCCCAGTGGGGTGTGCGCAAGAGGCAGCTGTACGATGTTTCTCTCTCATCGATGTTTCTAACTTTCTATCTCTCTCCCTTCCACTCTGTAAAAAATCAATAAAAAATATTTTAAAAAAACAAAAACAAAAAAACAACCTAACACCTCCAAGGTAATGCCTTGAAGAGTGTGGAGTCCAGGGCTAATTTCACCAGTCTGGGGGGGAAATAAGCATAGGAATTGAAAGTAAGCACTTAGAAATTTGTAGAGCAATTCGACCTAGTAATTTTGAATCTAAGAATACATTTGGCTTGTATTGCTTATGCCTTTTTAAACTTAACTTGTCTAGTAAATCATTTGTTTTGTATTTTACAAAAGTATTGATTTGCAACAGATCAGGAAAAACAACATTAGTCCTTACCACAGAAGATGATTTGAGAAACACTGTTCTAAGATTGAGAGAGAAGCCTTGGTGGTTCAGTAGTGCAATTAGGCTTAAAAAAAATACTTTATTAATTTTTTACAGAGAGGCAGGGAGAGGGACAGAGAGTTAGAAACATAGATGAGAAACATCGATGAGCTGCCTCCTGCACACCCCCCACTGGGGGTGCACCCCGAAACCAAGGTACAAGCCCTTGACCGGAATCAAACCTGCAATCCCTCAGCCCACAAGCCGATGCTCCATCTACTGAGCCAAACCGGCTATGGCGAGTTAGGCATTTTTAAATATATATATATATATATATTTTTTTATTTCAGAGAGGTAGGAAGGAGAGAAAGAAACATCAATGATGAGAATCATTGATCAGCTGCCTTCTGCACACCCTCTACTGGAGATAAGAGCCTGCAATTTGGCATGAGCCCTTGACCGGAATAGAATCCTGGATCATTCAGTCCACAGGCCGATGCTCTATCCACTGAGTCAAACAAGCTAGGGTGTGGCATGGCTTAAAAAAAAAGAAAAAGATTTTTTTAATTGATTTTTTGAGAGGTAAGGGAAAGGGAGAGAGACAGAAACATCAATGATGAGAGAGAATCATTGATTGGCTATTCTTGCATACCCTCTACTGGGGATTGAGCACACAACCCAGGCGTGTGCCCTGACCTGGTTCATGGGTCAACAACACTCAACCAACTGAGCCACACCAATGGGTAGGCATGGCTTTTAAAGTCAGACTGGCTTGCCGAAACCGGTTTCGCTCAGTGGATAGAGCGTTGGCCTGTGGACTGAAGGGTCCCAGGTTTGATTCCGGTCAAGGGCATGTACCATGATTTCGGGCACATCCCCAGTAGAAGGCAGCTGATTGATGATTCTCTCTCATCAATGTTTCTAACTCTCTATCCCTCTCTCTTCCTCTCTGTAAAAAAATCAATAAAATATATATTTTTTAAAAGTTAGATTGGCTTGAATGGACCCAGTTCCAAATCTTTTTTTCTCTCTCCGGAGCATTCTTTGCCTTCTCCTCCCCCCTCCTCATTTCCTAAGGCATGATCTTTGTTTTCTTTCTCCAAGGACCCTTCTTTGGCCTCAGTAACTTGTTTCCTGAGTCCGCACAGAGATGACTCACTTCTGCCTGAGACTTTCTTTCTACAGTGCCAAGGCAGCTCCACTTATGCTCACTGCTGTGACTGTCTTGTCTCTTCTGTCCTAAGCCCTTCCTTTAAGCTTTAATAAACGTACTCTCAACAAAGTTTTTTTTAAATCAAGTTAGATTGGCTTGAGTTTGATTCTCTGAACAGCCAGCCACTCTTTTTTTAAATTTTATTTTATTGATTTTACACAGAGAGGAAGGGAGAGGGACAGAGAGCTAGAAAGTTGATGAGATAGAAACACCGACCAGCTGCCTCCTGCACACCCCCCACCAGGGATGTGCCCACAACCAAGGTACATGTCCTTGACCGGAATCGAACCTGGGACCCGTCAGTCCACAGACTGACGCTCTATCCACTGAGCCAAACCGGTTTCAGCAAGCCAGCCAGCCAATCTTAATCGTATGACCTTGAATACTAGTAAATTAGCTTAACTTCATTAAGCCTCAGTTTCTTCATCTATATGTGAGTTAATACTAGTAAATCTTGCAGGATTGTTTGCAGGTATTAGAAACAACATACCTAATCATCAAGAAAAATATCATACTTATTCTGTTAAAAGAAGAAAACACAAGTCATCTAATAAAATTGAATAGAACCATTGAAGTGTTATTAGGTATTATTACAGCAATTGATCAAACAAGGGTAAGGGTTAGCAAGGGCTGGTTATAAATGACCCCTTCTCAACATGACCCAAGGACTTCACATAATCACAGCACAATACCAAGAGTGCAATCCTTACCACATTTTTTTAAAAAAAAGCTTTACTTATCTGTGTGTATATAATACACAAAAACATAGGGCTTGGCAGAGGAACTTTAATTTTTGTCTCTAGACATTTTTTAAAAAATTTCTTTATTGATTAAGGTATCACAAATTTGTCCTCAACCCCCCACTAGACATTTTTGTACTTTGTTTTCAATAAACATGAATCCATGTTATATAAGTTTTAAAACTACACAAAGAAATAAGGGATGGAATGAAACAAGAATTTAGAAACCCAGTCACAAGTGACGACCTATTCCAATGTTTCCGCCCAGCACGGGAAGGATACTGTAACTACATGTGAAATTAAAGAACAAGGCAGCGTGACAGAAATGAGCCTCTAGCGCTGCCCCGGCCATTAATCTTCTCTCCAAAGCCAGCGCCTCATCCCAACCGACAAGCAAACTTAACAAGGCCAAGGATAAGGGCTTTCTTTAGAGCTTCCCCGAGCGGCTGCTCCACGTCCCAGGAGCCGGCGTGGCGTGGCTGCCTTTCCTCCGAGGACTTGAGAGGGCTCTCTCGGGAGGCCATCCAGACTGTCTGCCACCTCCACTTCCCACATCGTAATTACTAACACAAATAAAAACCGGAGTAGGGAAGGATATTAAGCTCTCTTAAGAAAGCTCAGTTTTCCAAAGATGACGGCAATGAAAATACTGTTTCTCCAAGTCCTGGACTATTTTTAGTTGTCTGTTATAGCCCCCAACCTATGCTTCAACTTAATTCCACAAACATTTGAGTGCCTGTTACATGCCAATGCCTAGTAAGCAGCCCAGTTATGGAAAAGAATAACACCTTACTCTCAAGTGTGTTTATGTGTCAGTGTATGTTTGCAACATAACATGTTATGTAATAACAAAGAAGTGGACATCTAAGTGGGCTTTGAAAGACAAATGACAAGAAACCATGGCCAAAGGATGTAAGAAAGGAGATGACAGAGAGGAAGCACAATCAGGTGACATGACATATTTAAGACAAGGAGTTTGACAGAACTGAAACTCAGAGAACAGAGGAAACCCAGCTGGCGCGGCTCAGTGGTTGAGCGTGGACCTAGGAGCCAGGAGGTCAGTGTGATTCCCAGTCGGGCCACAGGCCCGGGCTGCGGGCTGGATCCCCAGTGCGGGGCCTGCAGGGGGCAGCCAATCAACGATTCTCTCTCATCACTGATGTTTCTATTTCTCCCTCCCTCTCCCTTCCTCTCTGAAATCAATAAAAAATATATATTTAAAAAATAATAAAAAGAAAAAAGAACAGAGGGAGGGAATGAGTACAAGGAGAGAGGTGGAGGTGGGAGTCATTCCATGGGCCTTCGATGACAAAGGGTATTGGATTTTGAAGGCAAATTAGTATACAGTTTTACAGAGTGTATTTTCTGGGTCATGAAGGCTAACATCTTTTTGAGCGAGATTAATTCTGGTCCATAAGTCCATTTTAGGGCCAGATGTATCCTTTTCTTGAACAAGCCAATGCAGAAACTTCAGAGGAAGATTTTGTGTGGAATAAAATGACATTTCTTGGGAAAATACTTTCCTCCATGTAGATAAAAACTTCGTTAACAGAAAGAGCACCCCAAACCACTAGAGTTGATCCCTCCAAATAACTAGAAAATATCGATGTTTCCCCCGGGGCCTATCCCGGTCAGGCTGTGCTCCTTCTCTACCAGCCCTCACCTAACTTCCTGGGCAGCGGGGAAGCTCCATCGTGGGCAGGCGTGCTTGGGAACACTGAGCGTACATAATGCCTCCCTGTAAAAACCACTGCCCCTGTGCTCGAGGACAAGACATCACTGAAGATAAAGGACTTTTGAAACTGGTATAGGGAAGTGATGGAAGAAAAATAAGAGAAGATTCCTCCGGATTAGCTTAATCCTGCAACGTCCACTCACACAGGAAAAGTTTACATGCAGCTTTAACAGTGTATACATTTAATAAAACATTTTTCAGCAACTCTAACCAGCATGAGAACATCCCAACTTAACAAAAACAACTGCAAATGTAGTCAACAGTGAATTATTCAATCTGGGGCCATAGGCCATTACTTCTACCCACTGTGGGTTCACAACCAATTTTTCCTTATGTGTGTATTTTTTAATTGATCTGAGAGAGACATCAACTTATTATTCCTTTCACATATGTATTCATTGATTGATCTTTGCATGTGCCCTGACTGCGACCAAACCACAACCGTGGCATATGAGGATAACACTCTAATCAACTGAGCTACCTGGCCAGGGCAAGTTTTCCTTATGATATTTATTTTTCTTATTTCTAAAGCCAAGCATGTTGATTAGAGAAAGCTTAGAAAATATAAGTAACCAACAAAATAAAAATGAAATGAATACATCATCTATGAAACATTCTTACAAAAAAATTTTTTTGAACCGGAATCTGATCAAGCCTCTAGATCCAATTATTAATTTACAGGAAATACAGAGCACAGGAGAGAGAACATGTTAAGCCACAGATGAGGAAATCTAGTCTGTAGGACATTTTACAGGACAAACTGGTTTCTTCTACAAATTCACTGCAAAGAGGAAAGAAGGCTGACAGGGCACCAGCAAAGTAAGAGGTGTCAGAAACAGCCGTCACAACATGTGGACTTCATTAGGGTGCTAACCCAAACAAGCTGCTTTAAGAAAGAAAGGAAAAAGACACTCATGAGAAAACTGGAAATTTGAACACTGACTGAGATCATTATTTTTTTACATGTGATAGTGACAGTAGAATTTTTTAAAATATATTTTATTAATTTTTTAACTGAGAGGAAGAGAGAGGCATAGGTAAACATTGATGAAAGAGAATCATGGGTCAGCTGCCTCTTGCACACCCCCCACTGGGGATGTGCCCGCAACCAAGGTACATGCTCTTGACCGGAATCGAACCTGGGACCTTTCAGTCCTCAGGCCGACGCTCTATCCACTGAGCCAAATGGGTTTCGGCAGCAGTAGAATTTTTTAGTCTATTTTTCAGAGACACATCTTGAAACATAGATTAAATGATATGACATCTAGAATCTGCCTCAAAGAATTGGGGTAACAAGACTGAAAATTGGCCATAAAGTGAAAATGTTTAAAGCTAGATGTACGGTGGTACATATTATTCTGTCTACTTATATATGTTTTAAAGCCCCCCCCCCCCCAAAAAAAAAGCTTCAGGCCCTGGCCTGGTATCTCAGTCGGTCGAGCACCACCCCGATTCGCCACGGTTACAGGCTCCACTTCCCGTGAGGACACACAAGAACCAATGGATGCATAAATACGTGGAACAACAAATGGATGCTTCTCTCTGTCTCTTCCTCCCTCTCTAAAATAAATAAAATTCAAAAACCTAATAAGCAGAAACTAATAACTCATTGTCCTTTATTTACCTTAGAATTTTCATTACCAATGGCAGTAAGCATTCTTTTAATACATTTTTATTGATTTCAGAGAGAAAGGGAGAATTTTTCCCCCCAGAAAAATCATGAGAATTCCAAAACTAAACAATTTTTTTTTCAGGTTAACTATACCATGGATCCTCATTTTAGCACACACACATTGGAGTTTGCTATAATCATAAAGCTTATGCTATAATCAAACAAAATACAGATCACGTTTCCATTTTCAATTGCAGAAGACACTACTGCTGGGTTCCTTTGTTATTAGAGTAAGCTTATCTCAGAGGCTCTTTAGAACCACATCATCCTACAGACAAAAAGCCCATTGTTGTCCAGCACTCTGGCTCTCTAGCTAATGAGCCAGACACTATAAATTAGAATGAAAAAAATTAACCCAATCTGTGTCATGTAGTGATAGGTATTGGTTGCACAAAATCAGAAATGGAATCAACTCGCTGCTCTCACCTACTTTATGTTAAAGGACAGAAAAGCATCCAACCTTATAATTAGGACAGATAGAGACTGATGGCAAGCCCTAGCCGGTTTGGCTCAGTGGGTAGAGCGTCAGCCTACAGACCAAAGGGTCCCAGGTTCCATTCCAGTCAAGGGCACATACCTCGGCTGCAAGCTCCTCCCCACCAGGCCCTGGTCAGGGCACCAGCAGTAGACAACCAATCAATATGTTTCTCTCGATCTTTCCCTCTTTCTAAAAATAAAAATAAACTGATGGCAAAAGAGAGGTTAAAAAAAAAAAAAAAAGCCAAAGCATCCTTGGGAGTCTTCTTGGCTACCCAAAGCAACAAAAACCCTCCAAAGACTATCATCAGAAACATCTGCTCAATAGATCTCATCTGGAATTTGATGTGTAAATTTTCTTCACAGAACAAATGTCTCTGCTTAACTGGGCCCTCCCATCCACTTCCCGTTCGTCACTGTTGTTTTTTACTCAAATTCTAACCTTTTAAATCAGAACTGCTATATACCTTTAGTCACTTTTTGGGCCATTTTTATATTTGGATAATTTTTTTTTGGGGGGGGGGGGGACTCCTTATTTTTTCTATTATGAAAATATCCCCTAGAATATGATGTGTGGCTAACTCAAAAAGTAACTGTAAAAGCAGATCTCAACAGGGAATCCGCTTTAAGTCAGTATCTGCAATTTAAAGACCACCTAGAGCAAGCATGTCAAACTCGAGGGCTGTGGGCCGCATGCCTTATTCGGCCCGTGGTCAGCCTTTGACTTTGACATGCTTGACCTAGAACCTGGCCTGTGTGGCTCAGGAGTGGAGCATTGTTTGACTCATGAACCAGGAGGTCACAGTTCAATTCCCAGTCAGGGCACATGCCTGGGCTGTGGGCTGGATCCCCAGGGTGGGGCCTAGAAGAGGCAGTTGACTGATGATTCTCATCACTGATGTTTCTCTCTCTGAAAACCAATATATATAATATATTTTATTGATATTTTACAGAGAGGAAGGGAAAGAGATAGAGAGCTAGAAACGTCGATGAGAGAGGAACATCGACCAGCTGCCTCTCGCACACTCCCTACCGGGGATGTGCCCGCAACCAATGTACATGCCCTTGACTGGAATCGAACCCGGGACCTTTCAGTCCACAGACCGACGCTCTACCACTGAGCCAAACCGGTTTCGGCTAAATATATATTTTAAAAAAACAATAAAGATCACCTAGAATCACAGCATGCTGAAAACTGGGAAGGAGTGCAGCGTCACCTAGTCCTCCTGCACCACGTGTTCACACATTCCAGGGCTCCTTTGGCTCCCCTATCTACTGGGTTTGCATCAAACTAAAAAGTTACTCAAACACGCTCTTTTCTGATTCTGTCAGGACACACTTTTTTTTTTCTTAGGATACACTCTTGCTGACTCACGTTCTTCTCCCAATCACTCATTTAATTTATGGGTGATGTTGAGGATAATGAAAATACACGCAATTGGGGAAGAAAGGGAAAAAAAAATTAGCAATGGGAAAGAAGGCCTGACGTGACTGTTATTATCCTAGAGATAATAATGTATCAGTGACCAGAAGCAAAACGGGCTGGAAGATCTCTGATGTGATCACCATAATTTCTCTGAAACCTGAAAAAATAATTTTTTTTAAAAGAGTAAAAGCCTTGGAATATTATAGCGGCAAGTCATCTATATCTCTATCTTTTATGTTATTTTTTTCCCTTTATTAAGATATAAGAGGACACACTCACAGGTTCAGAAAAACCTTCATTGAGCATAGAGAACTTTAAAAGCTAAAACACCTTCCTGAATTGATTTTTTTTGTACTCCTACCCAATCTTAATGCCTCAAAATGTATTTTGAAAAGAACACACCTGTTAGCGACATATCATTGTTCAAAACAAATAACCACTCAGACCAGTAGCTCAGTGGTTAGAGCGCCAGCCCTCGAACTGAAGGGTTGAGGATTCAATTCCCAGTCAAGGTCGCATAGCTTGGTTACACATATTCCAGCCCCAGTAGGGACATGCCAGGAGACAACCAAGCGACGTGTCTCACTCACATCCATGTTTCTCTCTCTCTCTCTCTCTCCCCTCCCTCCCTTCCTCTCTCTAGAAATCCGTGGAGAAAAAGAAAAAATCCTCAGGCAAGGATAAAGAAAAATACAAATAACAAAAAATATTTCATATTTGATTTTTCTCTCCCCTGAGCCAATGATCCTCATGGTTCCTAAACATTTTAAATGTCTAATGCCCGGCTGGCATGGCTCAGTGGTTGAGCATCAACCTATGAACCAGGAGGTCAGGATTCAATTCCCAGGCAGGCGTGTGCCCAGGTTACAGGCTCTGTCGCCAGGAGGAGACAAGCAAAAGGCAGCCAACCAAAGATTCTCTCATCACTGATGTTTCTATCCCACTGTCCCTCTCCCCTCCTCTCTCTGAAATCAAAGTTTTCAAATGTTTAAATAAAATAAAATGTCTAAAATTAAAACAGCCACTCTTCAACATTCCAAAGTGAAATGTCAACATCCACATTCAGTATGAAGCTACTGGAATGTGAAGTCTAACTTTCATTTTAAACCTCCAACTACCTTCCAGGAAGCACATTTACTAAAACAAAGAATCCTAAGAACTCCAATGCCAATCTACCTTAGCTTCTGGGGCCTTAATACCACCAGTCATTCTGTACCCTTAACTCTTACCAGTCATTCTGTACCCCCCATAAATGGCATCCCATTTGCTTTCAGCATCAAGAGTCATACCCTCATTTTGCTCGCTCTCTCTCCCACCTAGGTAGAGTGTGATGGGAACTTAACAAGAGGAAAGGTCTGGATACACAGCAGGCAAGCTACCAGAGGACAAAGACCAATCACAGCAATGCTCTAAGAGGCTAGAAGTAGGGCCCTAACGGGTTTGGCTCAGTGAAGAAAGCGTCCACCTGTGGACTGAAGGGTCCCAGGTTCGATTCTGGTCAAGGACACACGCCCCGGTTGCGGGCTTGATCCCCGATGCGAGGCGTGCAGGAGGCAGCCAATCGATTCTCTCATTATTGATGTTTCTCTCCTTCTCCCTTCCTTTCTGAAATCAATAAAAGTATATATATATATATATATATATATATATATATATATATATAATGAGAGAGAGAGATTAAGAGTAGGAAAGGGGGGATCTGGGTGAAATTCTAAACACAGCATAATAAAATTAAGTAACAAGGTTGGGGTGAACAACTTAAGGCTAACACTAAAACATTTAAAGATGTATCTCAGTCAGAGCAACCCTTTATATGCAGACCTCTACCTCCTTTATATGCAGACCTCTACCTGCATTCTACTTCAAAAACCTCTCAGGCAAGGGGCATGTAGAAAGTCCCCTCCAAAAATAACTTAAATGGTAAGATATGTACCCAGGTGCATTAACAAATCCTTGGGTTTATCAGGATTCTACCTACCAGTCAGTCATACTTTGATACAAAACTGGTTTATTGAAGACTATTTTTTTTTTCTATGAGTACAATCCCAATGTAGGAAATGAAGTTTTGACTGGATGGTCTGGTGTTTGGGATTGGGATGGGGGGGGGGGGGTGGTTGCAGAAAGAAAGAAAAGTTCATTTTGGTAAACACTTCTGAACGAGGATATGGGTTTCTGACAGAGAATAACAGGAGAGAAGTGGGTGCCTGGGGGTCAAGAAAGAAGCGCTCCCACCCCACCCCAATAATGAAGACTTCTGTTTAAAAAATAAAAAAAGTTTAACATCAAGCTTGCTAGACTCTGGAAGCAACAAATGGCAGAGGCTACTGTGACAACGTGAACCCGAGTCTCCTTCACACTGGGAGAGGACTGATTTAATAGCTAAACATTGTGTCTTCCTGTCCACGAACTGGAAAATGTTTTGCTACAGCTGACTGAGAAACTTCTTTCAGAGAAAGGATAATACATGTTTTGGTTTTAAAACCAAGGATTTTAAGAGAAAAGCTATTTTAGCTATTTTGAGCAACAACAAAAAAAATTGGAAACACATAACCTTGTTTTGTTTTAGGCTTATCCAGAAGTCTTATGTCATTCAACTGTAGGAACCCCCTTACACACACACACACACACACACACACACACACACACACACACACGTTCCCTGAGAACTTGATCAACAACACTTCCCTAGATCCTGGGTAGATCCTATGAAAACCCAGGACCACTTTAGGTGACGACAATCGAGAGAAGCAGCAGTTCCCCCCTTTCCACAGAGCAGATTCCTAAAGTCTATGCACAGTCCCGCTTTTCCCGGATCAGGAAAATGCACACGCTCTTAGCCACCCTCCGCCTCCTGGCCTCTAACCCGTGGCTAAGGATGCCTCTCCCATTCCTGGGAGCAGGGAGGGGTTGCCATCCTAAGCGGCTTTTCCCCAAGGGTGGAACCCCACCACCACCACTGTTTCATAGCTGTTCTTCAAAAGCTTGTACCTTCCGGGTTGCCGTTTTGGAGACTCTGAATGACGCTCGGGCTCCACAAACTTCCCCGAGTGGGCGCAAGTCCACCTCCACACGCCAAACCTAACGCCCGGCGCTCGGGCTTGCTGTCTTAGCGCACCCCTGGGCGCCTTTTGCAAGACCGCACGCCTCCCGCATCTCCCCCAAGGATGACTACCAAAAACCTCTGGGAGACAGTCTTCAAGCCACGTTTGCGCAGACCAGAGAAAGGTGGTGGCCTGAACAAGGACCCAGCTTTCCCTGGCTCACAGCGGGGGGCTCAGGGTATTACCCAGAAACCCCGGCCCGACGTGCGGGAGGAGGTAAAAACAAGCCAGGCGACTGGAAGGCCCTGCGGGGAGCTGCGGTGCCAAAGGTTGCAGGCGGGATGGAGTGGGAGGAAGTGAAGGGAGATTAGGAAGGGGCCGATGCAGCGAAGAAAACAGGTGAGGCGCGAGAGGTGGAGCCCTAGGAGAAACCTGACCAAGTCCCGCCGTGGAGGGTTTCCGAGGGTCCAGTTTCTCACCAGAAAGCCGCGTTCAGCCCCAGGCACCACAGGGCGCTCCTGGCCGGCCTCTCCCACACAAGGGCTGCCTGCACCCGGCTCAGCAGAGGCTCGTACGGCCCCAGCACCTCCACCAGGGCCCGCTGCGCCGCCTCAACCTGCTGGTCCCTCTCCAAGGAGCCTGACATAGCGCCGCGGCCCCGGAAAGCCGGCCTCGGAGCTGGGCCTGGGACCGCGGCCACCCCTTCTGCCTCCGCCATCTGCCCCCGGCAGCCACCACATCCGGGGCCGCGCGGCTGGAGAATCACAATAACACCAACTGCGCAGGCGCAGGATTCGGGGCCCCCCCGGGGGTGTCCCTTGACACTGCGCCTGCGCAAGGGCGGCTCTGGCTCGCAACCACTCAGAGGAGAGAACGCTGCGTCGGAGTCCGCCCCGTCCGGGAGCTGCGCACGCGCAGTTTGCATGCCTGAAGCCGCATGAATAAGGAAGTGCCACCGCCCGGAACTCTCGCTTCTCATTGGAGCGGAGGAAGGTTGTGGGCGGGGCGGGTGGTTTGGCGCCTGCGTCGTGCCGGGAGCGGGCTGGCGAGCGGCCTCTTTGCTAGCGGGAGCGGCAGCCGCGCCGGTGCTGGAAGAGAGAGATGCCGAGGGAAATCATCACCCTGCAGTTGGGCCAGTGCGGCAATCAGAGTGAGCGAACCTCCGGCCCCTCCACTGGCCAGGCTCCCTAGATGAAGCGGGGTGTCAGGGTGGAATCCTAGACTCCCCGCCGCCCTTCCCAGAATTGTAAGGGCGGACATGCCTCCCCCAGGGTCCAAGCCCCGAGGGGCCTTCCCCTGCCCCAGTCTCTGGCCTGTAGCCCTCTCCTCTCTCGCGGGAGACTCCTGAGGTTCGACTTCCTATCCCTGGACCCGGGTGCTCAGTCCCCCAGCTCCTAGCTGGAACCTGCCCTGACCCAGATATCCTCTTTCTCCCCCGTCCACCCTCCCCCTTCCCCTCCAGTTGGGTTTGAGTTCTGGAAACAGCTGTGCGCAGAGCATGGGATCAGCCCCGAGGGCATCGTGGAGGAATTCGCCACCGAGGGCACGGACCGCAAGGACGTCTTTTTCTACCAGGTGCTTCCAGCTACTTGGCCAGAGCCTGCAGTTGCCCAGGGATCCTGAAGGGCCGGGCAGGGCGGAGGCTTGGTACTGAGAAATCCTCTGGGCACAGGGGCCAGGGCGGCTGGCTTGAGGAGGGAGGGCAGGTTGGAGCCAAAGTTGGGAGGACGGGGGACTAGGCGGCCTTTTGCTGAGTGGGTCCCCTCCTGGACTCCCCCTGACAGGCCGACGATGAGCACTACATCCCCAGGGCTGTGCTGCTGGACCTGGAGCCCCGGGTGATCCACTCCATCCTCAACTCACCCTACGCCAAGCTCTACAACCCCGAGAACATCTACCTGTCGGAGCACGGAGGAGGAGCAGGCAACAACTGGGCCAGTGGATTCTCCCAGGTCGTTTGCTGGTCCCCGGCTGGACCCGAGACGCCCTTCCTGTGTGGGGACGGGCCCTGTGACTTCCCCAAGAGATGAAATAAGACAGCGGGAAAAGGAGAGAGGGAGAGACATGACTGAGGGGAATTCTTTTCTCTAAGTCAACTATGTAATATTATTAGCAGACTACACTCGTGTTGTATACCAAGCCATAGTAAGTGCTTTACGTGTAGTAGTTAAGCCTCCCGACAACCCGCAGACATTCATCCGCCTTCCCAGGATTCCAAACACCTCTGAAAGCAAAAGGTGGTTTATAATTTATTTAGCAGCAAAACTCAATGGAGAGTATTCCATTTATTGTCATTACTCAGACCTTTCTTTGCAGAAATGGTAATGTGTTTGACTAGCGCATCTCAGACCCCCACTGGCATTTTACTGAACTTACATTAGGTGTACCAAATTACCTTTCTAGAATCTGAAGCATTTGAATCCCAAAACATAAGCCCCCTGGATTCTAGATAAGGCTTTTTGGACCTGTATTGTTATTTTTAATATATTTCTTTATTGATTTCAGAGAGGAAGGGAGAAGGAGAGAGAGAGAGAAACATCAATGATGAGAGAGAATCATTGATCGGCTGCCTCCTGCACACCCCCTACTGGGGATCAAGCCCGCAACCCAGGCATGTGCCCTTGACTAGAATGGAACCTGGGACCCTTCAGTCCGAAGGCCGACGCTCTATCCACTGAGCCAAACCAACTAGAGCTGGACCTGTATTATTATTACCTTTATACAGATAAAACAGGTGTAGGAAGATTAGGTAACCTGCCCAGAGTCACTCAGCTAAATAGAACGAGAGCTAATATATGAGCCTGGGTAGTCTGGATATAGGGTGCCTGCTCCTAACCTCTTCGTGCAAATAAAAAAGCAGGCCTGCTGTGCTCCAAAACAGGACGTTTGGGTGCCATAAGGGGAATTAAGGGAGGCAATTCTGATGTCAGAGTCTTATCTCATGGTCCTGCCACTCTGACCCTCCCCATGTCTGTATAGGGAGAGAAAATCCACGAGGACATTTTTGACATCATAGACCGGGAGGCTGATGGCAGTGACAGTCTGGAGGTAAGTGTCTCGGGAATGCTGGTGGGACATGACATAGGGGAAGCTTAGTAACACCCGGGAGAAGCCACCTACTAGGTACAAGGCCCTTTGCACTGGACGGAAGCCACCAGACCTCCCGGGAAATAAGGCAGTCTCCTAAGCTGGGGGGGGGGGGGGGGAGTGGAAGGAGGGGGCTCAGAAAAATCGGAGTCG
Source organism: Vespertilio murinus (assembly GCA_963924515.1). NCBI lineage: Eukaryota > Metazoa > Chordata > Mammalia > Chiroptera > Vespertilionidae > Vespertilio > Vespertilio murinus. The sequence continues at coordinate 14,719,201 of OZ004718.1, read as the reverse complement.
GAAATTGTGGGATGGGGTCGGTTTGAAATTCTGCCAGAATCCCGGACACTGACTCACCCCTCTCCCATGCAGGGCTTTGTGCTGTGTCACTCCATCGCGGGGGGGACGGGCTCTGGCCTGGGCTCCTACCTCTTAGAACGGCTGAATGACAGGTACGTCTGTGTTTTGAGGGGCTGGGAGGACTTGGTTTTCCAAATCACTGGGAGTCCCTTCAAATATACCTTCCTATTCACTGGAGCAGGAAAGGGACCTTCTAGCTCAGGGGTGGGCAAACTTTTTGACTCGAGGGCCACAATGGGTTCTTAAACTGGACCGGAGGGCCGGAACAAAAGCAACCTGACCACGCTGGCACTCTCATCTTGGGCTGCTGGTGAAGGAGCGGAGGGGAGAGCAAGAGAACCCTCCGCTCTTTCGGCTCCGCGGGCCGGATAGAACAGGCGAACAGGCCGGATCCGGCCCTCGGGCCGTAGTTTGTCCACGGCTGTTCTAGATCCTCCTGTGGTGAGGAAAGCTAAGATACAATGACTGAGAGCCGATCCTCTCCCGGGGCTTGGAACCAGAGCCTAGAATTCAGACCCTCGATGAAGAGGTGAAGGTGTAGGAAGTTTGGAGTTGGTCCTAACATGTCTCTCTGCCCTTTGGGGAGGCTACAGACTTCCAAAGCCAAGTCTCCCTTCTCTGCTGGTTCTGTAGAGCGCCTTTATTTTCCCCGCCCAGATTTAGCTTCTTCCAGACTGCAAGTCCCGTGTTCACCCAGCCTACAGTCTGTGGGCCTGACCCTCTTCTCCCAACCCCCACCAGGTACCCCAAGAAGCTGGTGCAGACATACTCGGTGTTTCCCAACCAGGACGAGATGAGCGACGTGGTGGTCCAGCCCTACAACTCGCTGCTCACACTCAAGAGGCTGACCCAGAACGCGGACTGCGTGGTGAGCCCTGGGTCCTGCCTTTCCCTACGCCCAAGCCCCTGTCTGTGTCATCGTTTTCATACATTTAAAAATTCCGTTTTCAGGCCTCCTGGACTCTAGTCCCGTGCAAGTCCCTTTTCAATGAGTCTTTCTGGCTTGAGGCTCAAGAGAAATTAAGCTTCAGAGCTCAGGCTCAGGCAGAGCTGCTATTCTTTCTAAACCCCCAATTCTGCCACCCTCTTCTGTCCCCCCTCCCCCTCCAGGTGGTGCTGGACAACACTGCCCTGAACCGGATCGCCACAGACCGCCTGCACATCCAGAACCCATCCTTCTCCCAGATCAACCAGCTGGTGAGCCGCTACTTCTGGATTCCTCTGGACTGGAACCCCTTCCTCCCGGAACGCTTGTCTGGGGGAAGGGAGCACCCTCCTCCCCAACCAGGCCAAGACCCCTGACATGGCATCCCTGCCCCCAGGTGTCCACCATCATGTCAGCCAGCACCACCACCCTGCGCTACCCTGGCTACATGAACAACGACCTCATCGGCCTCATCGCCTCACTCATTCCCACACCGCGGCTCCACTTCCTCATGACGGGCTACACCCCCCTCACCACGGACCAGTCGGTGAGAACAGCCCTCAGTGTCCCGGGCCCAACTGGCCCTGGGCCCAGAAGCCTCTCACCTCGCCTTCCCCTCCCCCGCTGCCCCAGGAGGCGCTGTGCTCAGGGAATGGAAGACTCTAAGACTTTCCTGCTGACTGGCTCTCCCCCCTCCCTTGGCTGTGGCTCCCTGCAGGGTCTGGGCTGTCTGGGATCTCCTTGTGCTCCTTCCCGCACAGGGGCCCGAGTTTGCCGAGCTGAGGATGGCTAAGGTAGAGGCCTGATGCTGATCCCACAGCAGAGGCTGGCTGGGTAGAGGCCTGAATCTAAAGACAGTCCCCATGTTGAAACCGGTTTGGCTCAGTGGATAGAGCATCGGCCTGTGGCCTGAAAGGTCCCAGGTTCGATTCCAGTCAAGGGCATGTACCTTGGTTGCGGACACATCCCCGGTAGGGGGTGTGCAAGAGGCAGCTGATCGATGATTCTCTCTCATCGATGTTTCTAACTCTCTATCCCTCTCTCTTCCTCTCTATAAAAAATCATTAAAATATATTTTTAAAAACAGTCCCCAAAGAGGCCACACTGCCCCGAGTCTGGTGGGGAACAAGTATTGCCTCTTCTTCTCTGTCTGTGCCTCTGTGGACTGTGCCCTGAGAGGTGGCCCGGTCCCTGTGGCCCCCCCCCGTCCCCTCAGGTGGCCAGTGTGAGGAAGACCACGGTCCTGGACGTGATGAGGCGGCTGCTGCAGCCCAAGAACGTGATGGTGTCCACCGGCCGGGACCGGCAGACCAACCACTGCTACATCGCCATCCTCAACATCATCCAGGGCGAGGTGGACCCCACTCAGGTAGGTGAGGCCCCTTCGCTCCCCCCTGGGAGCTGCGGGGGTAGAGGAGAGGCGACCACCACCACCCTGTGCCCACCCCAGGTGCACAAGAGCCTGCAGAGGATCCGGGAACGGAAGCTGGCCAACTTTATCCCCTGGGGCCCCGCCAGCATCCAGGTGGCCCTGTCCCGGAAGTCCCCCTACCTGCCCTCCGCCCACCGGGTCAGCGGGCTCATGATGGCCAACCACACCAGCATCTCCTCGGTGAGTGTCACAGCTTGCGCCTGTTTCCCCTTCATAATGATTTTCCTGGTTGTGCTCACCTCTCTGCATCCCTGCCGCTCTGCTTCTGGCTCTTTTACCGGGAAGACAGCCTGGCCTTGGTTCCTGGATGTCTGGGGGGGGTCACATTGTTTCTCTAAGTTCTCTTTGACCCCTGCCTTCTGCACTCCTAAGCTCTTTGAGAGGACCTGCCGCCAGTATGACAAGCTGCGGAAGCGGGAGGCCTTCCTGGAGCAGTTCCGGAAGGAGGACATCTTCAAGGAGAACTTTGACGAGCTGGACACCTCCAGAGAGATCGTGCAGCAGCTCATCGACGAGTACCACGCGGCCACGCGGCCAGACTACATCTCCTGGGGCACCCAGGAGCAGTGAGCCCCCCGAACAGAGACCCTCATCGGCCTTACTGGTTGGCCCAGGCCCCGCCTGGCCCACCTCCCCTCAGAGCACAGATCAGGGACCTCACACGTTTCTTTCTCATGAATACACATACACTGTTGGTGTGGGGACACGTGTCTTTCTCCTCTGATGAGACTATGTTTAATAAAGCACTGGATAGAAATCAAGTCACTGGTCTCCCTGAAGGCTTGGAAAACTGGGAAAGAGGAATGCCTGTTCTCTCTCCGTCCCTGACAGGGTCCTCGCCCATTTCTGAGCAAACAGCGTCCCCTAGTTTTTCCTTCTGCTGCCTCGTTGTGGAGAACAGGGATGGGGTTGGCCCACCTGGGAAATTTGTTTCCAGGGTAAAAAGGCCTACAGACACCATGGTGCTCTCCGTGTGACACCCTGGCGCCCAGTTCCTCCCCACCCCTCCCTGTATCGGGTGACTGTTTCACCAGCGTCACGTTCCCACACCAGAGTGTCGTGTTGATCGTCGGGGCAGCAGGCCTACAGCTGCCGCCCGCACCACCAGACTCCTGAGTCCGCCCCGTGGCTTTCTTCTAGCAAGTGGGGCAGTGCCCGCCCACCGGGCCAGGAGAGTCACTGGCCAGGCAGCCGGAGTCTAGTGCAATGAAGTCAGGAAACCAGAGCTGAGGCCTGGACTAAGCAGGGCCAAAAGAGGGCCCACAGCTTAGGGGCTATGATTCTGTTCTCAGGCGGTCTGGTTATGTAAAGGGCCAGTGCCTTCCACGTCTGGTGGAAGATTGCAGGAAAGTAGTAAATGCATAGTTATCGAAAGCTTCCAGATCTCCCCGGTTGGGGTGGCTCAGTTGCATTGTCGTCCCATGCACCAGGATTGTGGGTTAGAGTCCTGTTCTGGGCACATAGCCGGGAATAGTTGGGGCGGATACAGGAGGCAGTGACCTATATTTCTCTCACACCAATGTCTCTCTTAAAAGTAAATACATCTTCAGGGGGCCGGGTGCCCCGGGAGAGCCATGTGCCGGGGGGGGGGGGGGGGGGTGTGAACCAGAGGAGGAGCGGATTCTATTCGTGTGGTCCTGAGATAGTCACCATAAAACAAGCAGACTGCCAAATGACAGCGGGGAGGGGAAGGAGACCTGGGGGGAGATAAGAGATCAACCGAAGGACTGGTATGCATGAATATAAATACAACCAACGAACACAGAACTCTGGGGAGGGAGGGCATGAATGGGATGTGGGGGGGGGGGGGGCAATGGTAAGCTATGTACACATATAATACCTTAATAAATTCTTTTAAAAATGAAAAAAAAAATAAAAATAAATAAAGTAAATACATCTTAATAAATAAATAAAGTTAGGATCAAAAGGGCAAAGCAGGTTGTCCCTAGACTGTGTGGATTGTCGAGCCCCTTTTGGCCCTTAGCACCCCAAAGGCAAGGACTGTAGCAACAGTGACATGTGCAGCACTGGGGTAAGTACTAACCATTTTGTTTCATCCTCATGACAATCCTCTGAAGTGGTAGATACTATTATTAGTCCCATTTTATAAATTAGGAAACGAGCCAAGAGTTGATTTACCAAGTTACTGAGCTAGTAGATGGCAGAGTTAGAGTCAAACCCTGGTTTGCCTGACGGGCCTCAGTATTATTAAACATTGCACATCGGCCTGCTTTTTGTGGTACCTTACAGGGCTGGTGTGGAGCCCTCCCCTTTCTGAAGGTTTTCTAGAGCCATTGGCTGGGCCCACGGGGGTCAGAGGGTGCGGGGACTTGGAACACCTGTGCAGACAGGGCAGATGCAATCTAGGGGAGGAGGTGTCGGCCTCAGCGGCCTACAGGTACACCTACAACGTGTCCCCATTGCCACCCAGGTCAGAGTAGCTGGGGACCCGGGCCTGCCTTCTAACCCTCACCACCCCGCGCTGCCTGCGGTCCAAGCTGGGGCATCAGACCCAGCCGGTGAGGGACTGGGGCTGGCAGAGCTCAGCACACAGCCCTAAAAGGTGTCTGCAGCTCCCGGTGGAGGCTGACCAGCACCCAGGAACGTTGGCCTGGGACTTCCTATTGGCCCGGGACCCACTTTCCCTTTCACAAGCCTATTGTCCTTCCTAAAGCTCTGTAAACACGGAACAGCACACAGGCCAGACCCTCATGAACAAAGGGAGCCCCTGCCCGGTTCCTGGGCAGAGAACAGGCGGTCGGGAGCCATGCCCCGGGCAGGGGGGCCGCCAGCCTGGCCCTACACCAGTCAAAGCACCAGCCTGTCACCGCGGATCGCCAAGGCCAAGGCTGAGTCAGGGAGGGCCTCGGGCAGGCTGGAAGCTTGGCTTCAGGGAAAGCCGCCTGCCCCTGGCCCCTCCCGGCTCCGCCTCTGACCCCCGCGCCGCTCTGAGCTGGCCTCGCTCCTCTCCCTTCACTGCTCCTGCCCCGATAACCAGCATTTCATCACGCGGAGGCGTCTGCATGTTGGGATCATGCGGCGGCAGCTGCGGCGAGGCCGCTCTGTGTGGGTGGCCAGCTGGCCGGCCCCCAGGGCCTCCTCCGCAGGAGCCGGGCGGGCGGAGGGAGCACCCAGCTAGTCCCGATCAAAGTTTGGTGCGGTTAGCGCTCCGGTCTCCAACCCAGGGCCCCACGCCAGCCAGCGGGCCCCCCGGGGAGGGAGAGCTGGTGGGATCTGCAGAGGTGGTGCCTCCTGCAGAGAGGTTTTCTGGCGGCAGCCTGAGCACAGCCCAAGGCCTCCCTGCCCGCCGCAGCCAGGCCCCTCCCCCAGGGCTATTTCCAGCCGGCCCATCACCCCTCCCTGCTCCTGGCCAGCGGCGAACCCCAACGTGTGTCAACCCGAGGGCAGCGGGAGGCCAGGTGGAGGGGGAGCGGGGCCTCCGGGAAGCGGGCGGCAGGTGGTGCCGCGGGGAGAGGTCCCCGCGGGGTCTGCAGGCGGCGGCAGCCACCGTCCCAGCGAGGGACTCGGCCCATGGGGACCCTGGAGAGCAGGCGAAATGCTCAAGCCTGGAAGGGGGCCTCTTTCTGACTGTAAACCAAGAAAAGAAAACGAGCCAGTGAAAGGGAATGTGCACAGGACATTCCAGGTGATGCGACCCGAGGGGCCCGCGAACACGCATGAGCCAGAGACCTAGTCAGCAGGAAGCACATGATCATTGAACGTGAAAAAATAAAAGCAAAAAATAAAGAACTTCAGAGGATGACCAGAAAAATCTTGAAACAGGATGTATGATTGATCGGAGCTGAACTGGGCCCTAGCTGACATTTGTTTGTTCGTGAATTAGGCAATCGTTTATTAAAAATAGAGATCACAGCCTAGACCGGTTTGGCTCCGTGGGTAGAGCGTGGGCCTGCAGACTGAAAGGTCCAAGGTTCGATTCCGGCCCAAGGGCATGTACCTTGGTTGCGGGCACATCCCCAATAGGGGGTGTGCAGGAGGCAGCTGATCAATAATTCTCTCTCATCGATGTTTCTAACTCTCTATTCCTCTCTCTTCCTCTGTAAAAAATCAATTATATATATATATATTTTTTTTAAATAGAGATCACAGCCCTGGTTGGTGTTCTCAGTGGTTAGAGCATCAACCATGCACCAAAGGGTCTCTGATTTGATTCCTCTCAAGGGCAGGCACCTGGGTTGCAGGTTCCCTGGCCCCATCAGGGTATGTGCAGGAGGCAACCAATGGATGTGTCTCTTTCACTTTCTCTCTCTCTCTCCTTCCCTGGGTGTGGCTTTGTGATTAAGCATTGACCCATGAACCAGGAGTCACAGATCAATTCCCAGGGAGGGCACTTGCTTAGATTGGGAGCTGGATCCCAAGGGGATGTGCAGGAGATAATCAATCAATGATTCTCTCTCATCATTGATGTTTCTATCTCTCTCTCCCTTTCCCTCCCTCTCTGAAATAAAATTTTTAAATGTATATCATGACTCAGACATGTACATAAATCAAGTTTCATAATTTTTTGTGTGAAAAACTTAACAAAAGAAGAACTGGTGCTCTATAAAGTGAGTTAAGTAATATAGTTATATAATCAATTAGATGTTACATTCATTTTTATAATCATAGCCTAAAATAAACTTCATTAAATCTATTTTCATATGGAGAAATTATATAGATAAGAAATTTTCTTAACATTCCCCAAAGATTATTTATTTATTTATTTATTTGAAATATATATTTTATTGATTTTTTTACAGAGAGGAAGGGAAAGGGATAGAGAATTAGAAACATCGATCAGCTGCCTCTTGCACACCTCCCGCTGGAGATGTGCCTGCAACCAAGGCACATGCCCTTGACCAGAATCGAACCCGGAACCCTTGAGTCCAAAGGCTGACGCTCTATCCACTGAGCCAAACCGGCAGGGGTTCCCAAAGACAATTTAGCTCTTTATTTTAGAAAAATTTTTCTTCTAAAACAAGCAAAAAGTGAAAAGTCTTATTCCTAAAATTAAATATTCAACCAACTGGTGCCTCAGAATTAATTTCTGCAAATATGGGAAATATAAAAATTGATATGTTTTTAAATTGTTAATAGATATGTCTCTTGCACTATAAAGCAGAATCAGTACGTTACACAGCTGATTTTGTAAATGTGTTCCCCAAAGCCTAATCCAATGCCCTCCCCCTCACCCCCAAGCATACAGAACTCAGACAAATAAGACTCAAAATCCACTGGGCATTTGGGGATCCAGTGAAGAGCTACTCCCTTCCCACTGAAAGGATCCAGCAAAGAGCTACTCCCTTTCCACTGAAAGAAGCCGTGACCTTCCTCGGGGTAACTTGCACTCCGTTCCTGATCAACTGGCAATTATCCCATTTTGTTTCAATTAATGATTAATTCCCCTGTCTTCCCCGCTGGCCTGTGCATCTCCACGCCTGGGACGGTGTCTTTTATCTCTGTGTCCCCGCTATCTGCCCAGGGCCCAGCACAGTGTAGCGGTTAGACCCACGTTGGTTAACAAATGAAAAGAATTGAAATGTCAAGGCCGCCGCTTCTGCTCCCTGCCTTTCTGTTTCACAAGACAGTAAGAGACATGCCACACAGACAGATGACAGTCTGTCCCAGGATAAATGTGCATGTTCACTATTGGCCTGCAGACTAAGAATATTGTAACCTAATCCTAGACTGCTTTCAAAGAGGAGGGGAAAGGGGAGAAGACGTGTAATTGCTGCAAGTCTAGAAATGAAATTTTAAAAACTCCTTTTATGCATGACATAAGAAAAGATAGCCCAAGATTCTCTCTCTCTCTCTCTCTCTCTCTCTCTCTCTCTCTCTCTCTATTTAATATATATTTTATTGATTTTTTACAGAGAAGAAGAGAGAGGCATAGAGAGTTAGAAACATCAATGAGAGAGAATCATCGACCAGCTGCCTCTTGCACACCCCCCTCTGAGGATGTGCCCACAACCATGGTACATACCCTTGACCAGAATCGAACCCGGGACCCTTCAGTCCACAGTCCGGCGCTCTATCCACTGAGCAAAACCAGTTCTGGCTCTTTTTAATATATTTTTATTGAAGGGAGTGAGAGAAGATGGAAACATCAATGATGAGAGAGACTCATTGATCGGCTGCCTCCTGCTCATCCCCCACTGGGGATCGAACCTAAAACCTGAGCATGTGCCCTTGACTGGAACTGAACCTGCGACCCCTCAGTCCACAGGCCGATGCTCTATCCACTGAGCCAAGCCAGCCAGGGCACCAAAAATTCTTATACTGAATAGTTTACGGTAGCCGGGAAACAAATGGCCTGATGCAGCTGAGTTTCTGATATTTGATCCTTTGGAAAGGCTCTCGGTGGACACCTTATACAAGGTGCCATTAGCACCTGGGTGGAAACAAACTATGCGTAGCTTACCTCCTACAAGATCAAATAATAGTCATGACTCGTGTCTGGATCTGTGGACAGCTGCACCAAAGTGGGGTGCCAGTGGAAGGTAGAGCAGTGCCAAGGCCGAACCTGTGAAGTGAGTTGGGAGAAGGGGGCCCTCGGAGCTGGCTCAGCTGGGAGATCTCCCACAGCGGAAAACAAAGCTGCCGACTGGATGGCTCCTCGGAAACAATTCCCGCTCGAGGAGCACAGCCACGGCCAAGAGATGCTGGAAGGAGCCGAAACCGGTTTGGCTCAATGGATAGAGCGTCGGTCTGCGGACTGAAAGGTCCCAGGTTCGATTCTGGTCAAGGGCATGTACGTTGGTTGCGGGCACATCCGATGGGGGGTGTGCAGGAGGCAGCTGGTCGAGGCTCTTCTCTCATCGATGTTTCTAACTATCCCTATCCCTTCCTCTCTGTAAAAAAACAATTCTATATATATGAGATATCCTGGAAGGAGGTGGTGGAGAGTGAGAGAGCCGCCCCGCCAGTATGGCTCACTGGTTGAGCATTGACCTATAAACCAGGAGGTTATGGTTGGTTTGATTCCTTCCTGGTCAAGGGCCTATACCAGAGTTGCAGGCTTGACCCCCAGTAAGGGGGCGTGCAAGAGGCGGCTGATCAATTACACTCTCTTTATTGATCTTTCTATCTCTCACTCTCCCTCTCTGAAATCAATAAAAATGTATCTTTTTTAAAGAAAGAAAACAGAACTTTTTAAAAAATATTTTTTTATTGATTTTTCACAGAGAGGAAGGGAGAGGGATAGAGAGCTAGAAACACCGATGAGAGAGACACATTGACCAGCTGCCTCCTGCACACCCACCACCAGAGATGTGCCCGCAACCAATGTACATGCCCTTGACCGGAATCGAACCCGGGACCCTCCAGTCCGTAGGCCGACTCTCTATCCAGTGAGCCAAACTGGTTTGGGCAGGACTGTATTTTTTTTTTTAATGAATTTTTAATGGAATGTCAACTGTAATTGAAAAGTAAGAAACAGCCTTACTGGCTCAGTGGATAGAGCGTTGGCCTGCGGACTCAAGGGCCCCAGGTTCAATTCCGGTCAAGGGCATGTACCTTGGTTGCAGGCACATCCCCAGTGGGGGGTGTGCAAGAGGCAGCTGATCGATGATTCTCTCTCATCGATGTTTCTAACTCTCTATCCCTCTCTCTTCCTCTCTGTAAAAAATCAATTAAAATATATTTTAAAAAAAAGAAAAGAAAAGAAAAGTAAGAAACATTTAAGCCCTGGCTGGTTTGGCTTAGTGGTTAGAGGGTCATCTTGCAGACCCATGGATCGGGTATGATTCCCGGTCAAGGGCTTGTACCTTAGTTGCGGGTTTGTATACCTGGTCAGGGTGCGCATGTGGAAGGCAACCAATTGATATGTCTCTGTTACATCAATGTTTCTCTCTCTCTCCATCCGCCTCCTCCCTCCCTCCAACTCTGAACATCCATGAAAAAAATGTCCGCAGGTAAAGATTTTTTTTTTAAACCCACACATTTAAAAATAAAGAAATGGTGGTACTTCTAAAGAAACAGGCAGTCATAAGAGTGGGAGCTTACGCTTAATCCTTCCCTACTTGTTCTCCATACACATAAAAGCCTGCAGAGGGTTTGGGAAGGAAAGCTGGTCAACCTCATTCCTGAAGTCCCCCTGGCTGGGGCAGCAGGCTTATAATGACCAAGGGGGGCAGGACCAAGGGCGCACACGTGGGCACCCCCCTTTGCCCACCCCTGTGTATGGGCCCAGCCCAGACATTACGCACCTTTCCATGCTGCCATCCAGGTGAGCCGGTGAGTCTGGTGCTCACCCTGTCGCCTTGAAATAGGGGGCGAGAGGACTTCCTCCAGTCCGCTGGGCCAGACCCTCCTGGGCGCCTCTTTAGGCAGAACGCTGCTGAGCTCAGCGATGCCCGCCGCCCGGCCACTGGCCAGATTACATCTCCTGGGTCGCTCTGATCTCCTCAAAAACAGCAGCTATCCCTGAGCTGCTGATGTTTTCGCGCTAGTACCCTACTCCAACCCTCTCTGCCTCTAAAACAACCAGTCTTGATCTTGGCACAGGAAAGTGCTCAACACACACACACACACACACACACACACACACACACACACACACACGGCGGCCACCGAGCCTTCCTGCCCAACTGATGCCAAAAATGATTACGTATTGCCAACAAAGACTGATTGTGAACATAATCGAGGGTCAGTGGACCCCAGGGATGGGGAGAGATCTCACTGCCATTCCACAGATTAGGGGCTTCTCACATTCTAGCCTTTCCTAACCAAGGTGACTCCTTCCTCCCCATAAACACGGACCCGTCTTTCAGACTAGTAGAGCATTAGGGAAAAAAAAAACTACACTTCAAGAGACCAAAAAGTCACCGCTGGGATCCGAATCAGAGTCAACTCTTGATGCTACGAGCTATCACATGAATTTCTAATTGTGAGTAACCTATTATCAGAGTTGTTGTGTGCTTTTTAAAATTGATTTTAGAGAGAAGAGGGAATGAGGAAGAGGTAGAAATGTCGATTTGTTGTTCCACTTATTTATGCACTCATGGGTTGCTTCTTGTGTGTGCCCTGACTGGAGATGAATCCCACAACCTTGGTGTAGTGGGACAATGCTCTAACCTAGTGGTCGGCAAACGGTGGCTCTCAAGCCACATGCGGCTCTTCGGCCCCTCGAGTGTGGCTCTTCCACAAAATACCACGGGCAGGCGCGCACATACAGTGCGATTGAAACTTCCTGGCCCGGCCGAAACCGGTTTGGCTCAGTGGTAGAGCATCGGTCTGTGGACTGAAGGGTCCCGGGTTCGATTCCGGTCAAGAGCATGTACCTTGGTTGCAGGCACATCCCCGGTAGGGGGTGTGCGGGAGGCAGCTGGTAGATGTTACTCTCTCATCAACGTTTCTAGCTCTCTATCTCTCTCCCTTCCTCTCTGTAAAATATCAATAAAATATATATATTTTTTTAAAAAGAAACTTCCTGGCCCATGCGCAGAAGTCGGTTTTCGGCTCAAAAAAAAAATTTCAATTGGCCGAAACCGGTTTGGCTCAGCGGATAGAGCGTCGGTCTGCGGACTCAAATGTCCCGGGTTCGATTCCAGTCAAGGGCATGTATCTTGGTTGCGGGCACATCCCCAGGAGGGGGTGTGCAAGAGGCAGCTGATCAATGATTCTCTCTCATCGATGTTTCTAACTCTCTGTCTCTCTCTCTTCCTCTCTGTAAAAAATCAATAAAATAAAAAAATAAAAATTTCAATCGTTGTGCTGTTGATATTTGGCTCTGTTGACTAGTGAGTTTACCAACCACTGCTCTAACCAACTGAGCTACCCGGCCAGGGCTGGCTGCTACCAGAGCTTTGTTCCAAGATTCAGCCAAATTCTGGCCTCTCACCAGGTGCTTTCAAGCAATGCAATGTAATTAAAATGTTATCGTAACCTACTTACCAGTTACCAACTAGATTTCTGATCTGAGGCAGGTCACTTCCTGTCCCTGGGCTTTGGTTTCATCATTCATTCACTCAACAAATATTTATGGAGAAGCCGGTAAGATCCAGGCCCCGTGTTAAGTGCTGAAGACAACAAAGATGAGCGAGATATCTCCTGGCTGAATAATTGCTCGCTCTGTGGTTCATGTGTTAATGTAAATAACCCGTCACGTGACTGCGAGAGGAAAACTGGGAGGGGAGCACCCCTGTGCCTGACGAGGGGTGCAGGGGTGTGTAAAAATAAGGGGCTAGGCTTCTAGCTCCAAGAGTCTGTTTCTTCCAAGATGGTGATGAATTGCAACAGGACACAGAAGCCATGTGGATATCCCATTCCAGGAAAATGTGTGCAATCCCAGCCCTCGCCTGGGGCAGATAAGGAGTTCACCACTGGCAGTTCACCATCTGGCGCTGATGCCTCCCTTTCAAACGGAATGGAAGCCAGATTTTCATTATCAGACTTCTGTGGTATCCAGTGCTAATGATCAGCTAGGAATGTAAACGACACTCGGTGAAATCAAGTCTCTTCCAATTCAAAGGTCAGAAAGCACATTCCATATCCTGCGCCCTACATGCATAGATATGCTTAACCAACCGACGAAGCGAACACCGCTTAGGAGGAGGAAAGAGAAGCCCAGACATACATGGAATAAACCCCTCATAAGGTTTTCTTTCAAGCACAAGCAGAAATGAAGCCTGCTGATGTGTTATTGCCGGGAACTCAGTGTTAACCATGAGACGCTGTTGAGCTAAAGTTGCTAACTGGGGCTTACAATTAACTTGCACACTAACTGATACTATTCAAACCCTCAAATACTGAAAGGGGCAGTTATGAACTCCCAAAAGGTCAGTATCCTTCTAGGTTCTTTTTTTTAAAAGATATATATTTTTAAATATATTTTATTGACTTTTTAAAAATATATATTTTATTGATTTTTTACAGAGAGGAAGAGAGAGGGATAGAGAGTTAGGAACATCGATGAGAGAGAGACATCAACCAGCTGCCTCTTGCACAGGGGATGTGCCTGCAACCAAGGTACATGGCCTTGACCAGAACCGAACCTGGGACCTTTCAGTCCACAGGCCGAGGCTCTATCCACTGAGCCAAACCTATTTTATTGACTTTTTTATTTACTTTTATTGACTTTTTTATTGACTGCTTCCTGCACGCCCCCTACTGGGGATGTGCCTGGAACCAAGGTACATGCCCTTGAACAAAATTGAACCTGGGACCCTTGAGTCCGCAGGCCGACGCTCCATCCACTGAGCCAAACTGATTAGGGCTCTTTTTCTACTTAACTATATTTCTGCTGAACTATATTTACTACAACAAATATGTTTTGATGTCATAATGTTGAAAACCTGGTATAGGTTATTATTTTATACTAGAGGCCTTGTGCACGAAATTCTTGCACTGGGGGCGGGTGGTGTCCCTCAGCCTGGCCTGCACCCTCTCACAGTCCAGGAGCCTTTGGGAGATGTCTGGCTGCTGGCGTAGGCCCGCTCCCTTAGCGCCACCCTGGAAGTGGGAAAAGCTCCCCGCAGCTGCTGAGCTCACCAGTCATGAGCCCGGCTTCTGGCTGACCGGTGCTCCCCCTGTGGGAGCGCACTCACCACCAGGGGGCAGCTCCTGCATTGAGTGTCCGCCCCCTGGTAGTCAGTGCGCATCACAGCGACTGGTGATGTTCCACCGTTCGGTCAATTTGCCTATTAGCTTTTTATTATAGAAGATAAACTAAACTGTCATCAACCATTACAATATTTAATGTCTTTCCCTTTCCCTCCCTGCCCCCCAAGCACTTTACCATTGGTTTCCTCACTCCCGAGCTCTGTAACTTTACCTTCCTTTACCTCCATAGCTCGTTTCCCAAGCCCATTTCTTGTAGGAATTACTTTTTTTTAAAAAATATATATATTTTATTGATTTTTTTACAGAGAGGAAGGGAGGGGGATGGAGAGCTAGAAATATCGATGAGAGAGAGAGACATTGACCAGCTGCCTCCTGCACACCCACTACCGACGCTCTATCCACTGCGCCAAACCGGTTTCGGCGGAATTACTTTTTATACCTCTGTGATTTACCACTGCCTTCCTAAGGAAGTGTGAGGAATCTGATGCTGCCACATTCAGACTGGCTGGTAAGTCAATTATATATATAGGATAACTCAGTGCTTAGACCTTTTTCTATCTTGAGGTAGAAGTGCAGGTAATATGCAACCTTGCCCATTCCATTTTCAATTCTTCATCATATAAGTGTGTATGTATATGTTTAGCAGTAAAATGTTATGTGTTAAGAAGACATCTCTTTAAAAATATATATTTTATTGATTTTTTTATAGAGAGGAAGGGAGAAGAATAGAGTTAGAAACATCGATCAGCTGCCTCCTGGGGGATGTGCCCGCAACCAAGGTACGTGCCCTTGACCTGAATTGAACCCAGGACCTCCCAGTCTGCAGGCCGACGCTCTATCCACTGAGCCAAACCGGTTTTGGCAAGAAGACATCTTGATGATTGCACAACAATATAAATGCACTTAACATCACAGAACTGCACACTCAAAGTGTTTTAAATGGTCCCTTTTATGTTATGTACATTTTACCACAATTTCAAAAAAACAGCCCTAACCAGTTTGGCTCAGTGGATAGAGCGTCGGCCTGTGGACTCAAGGGTCCTAGGTTCGATTTTTAAAAATATATATATTTTATTGATCTTTTACAGAGAGGAAGAGAAGAACAGAGAGCCAGAAACTTCAATGAAAGAGAATCATCAATCAGCCGCCTCCTGCACACACCCCCACTGGGGATGTGCCCACAACCAAGGTACATGCCCTTGACCGGAATCAAACCCAGGACCCTTCAGTCCGCGGGCCGAGGCTCTATCCACTGAACCAAACCGGTTTCGGCCTGGGTTTGATTTTGGTCAAGGGCATGTACCTTGGTTGCAGGCACATCCCCAGTGGGGAGAGTGCAGGAGGCAACTGATCGATCTTTCTCTCTCATCAATGTCTCTAACTCTCTATCCCTCTCCCTTCCTCGCTGTAAAAAATTAATAAAATATATATTTTAAAAAATAAGTAGACAACTTTAATTGATAAAATACAATTGACTTGTGTATATGGACCTTGTATTCTGTCACCTTTCTAATCTCACTTATTAGTGCTAGTATGTTTGTTTTTTTAAATATACCTTTGGATTTGCTATGTATAGTCATGTCTTATGTTCCTGTACATAAAGACAGTTTTATTTATTTCTTTTTTTAAAAATCTACGTTGACAAAGCAAAGGTTCCAGAGGATAAAATCTTGTGTTTTTTGTACCCTCCAGTGCTTCTAAGCTATGCCAAGGAGGAGGAACCGTGTCACACAGATGTCAGCTCAGATAAGGGAAGATAAGATTGAAATTACTTGGATTCCCACACGTGACAATAGTTTGAAAATGACTTTGCTTCCACACGTGATTAACAAAAACACCTTCAGCCATGTACCGCTCCCGAGCCCGGGAGGAAAGGCGGCAGAGGGAACTGGACGGTCGGCTGTGTCCGGGGCTCCTTGCTTATGTGATCACAGGGTGACTCACAGAGGAAACACTGTTTCAGCCTGTTTGGTCCTGGTCCAGCCAGCACACACCCCTGCTGACTTGCTTCTGTCACTAATTCACAGATGGGGCTAAAGTAGGCAAGGGAAGGAACTCCGACAGTCTTCACAGGGGAAATCTCAGAGCAGTCACAGACCCGCCCGCCCCGAAAGCCTGAGCTAACGGGTTGTCCGGGACCTGCAGAGGCACAGGGTCCACAGCCAAAGTCAGAACCCGAGGAGGAAGGAGTCAGAGGGGCAGGCCGGCCAGGCTGAGAAACAAGAGCTCCAAGACAGACGGAAACCATTAATAAAAAGCGCTACTGGGGCCAAAACTGGTTTGGCTCATTGGATAGAGCGTCGGTCTGCTTACTGAAAGGTCACAGGTTCGATTCCGGTCAAGGGCATGTACCTTGGTTGCGGGCGCATCCCCGGTAGGGATGTGCAGGAGGCAGCTGATCGATGATTCTCTCTCATCGATGTTTCCAACTCTCTATCCCTCTCCCTTCCTCTCTGTGGAAAAATTAATAAAAAAATATTAAAAAATAAAATAAAATAAAAAATAATTAATAAAAAAAAAAGCACTACTGGGCCCTGGCTGGGTTGGCTAAGTGGATAGAGTTCTGGGTTCAATTCCGGTCAGGGGCACATGCCTGAGTGGCAGGCTCAATCTCAAGTAGGGGGCATGCAGGAGGCAGCTGATAGATGATTCTCTCATCATTGATCTTTCTATCCCTCTCTCCTTCCTTTCTCTCTGAAATCAATAAAAATATAAAAAAAGAAAAAATTCTCTCTCTCTCTCTCTCTCTCTCTCTCTATATATATATATATATATATACACACACACATATGCACATACATACTAGAAGCCCAGTGGGGCGGGGGGGGGGGGGGATGATGTTCCTCAGCCAGGCCTGCGCTGCGCCCTTTAGCAGTCCGAGAGCCCTTGGGCGGTGTCTGGCGGGCCTAAGCTGGCAGTCAGACATCCTTAGCACTGCCACAGAGGCAGGAGAGGCTCCGGCCTCCGCTGCTGCACTCACCAGTGTGTCTGGCTTCTGGCTGAGTGGCGCTCCCCCTGTGGAAGCGCACTGACCACCAGGGGGTAGCTCCTGCGACGAGCGTCTGCCCCTGGTGGTCAGTGCGCATCATAGCAACTGGTCGTTCCTCCTCATTTGGTCAATTTTCATATATTACCCTTTTATTATATAGAAAGAATATGAAAGCTCTAGAAATAAATTAATAATAACTCAATCCCACATACTTAATGAGATCAACTTACTAAAGATAATATATCAAACACAAATATATCATGAGTGGAACAGAAATTATATTTATTGTAAGAGGGGGGGAAAAGTACAACTTTCATCATAAAAGAAGGGAAAATACAGACCATGCACAATAATACCATTATGTGTACATACTGCTAATACATTTGTGGTTTGTTTTTTTTGTTTTTTTAATAAACAAACCTAAATTTTCTCATTCATAGAATGAATAGTTGGCATAGATGAGGGTGACCGCAGCCTCCAAGCAGCCCTGCGCACAGCAAACTGCCTCCTCCCTTCCCCTCCCGTGGGGTGCTGCACGTCTGAGTGAACACTGAGGGGGCAGGACTGGGGAGGCCTAAGTAACC
The DNA here is from genome assembly GCA_963924515.1 of Vespertilio murinus. NCBI lineage: Eukaryota > Metazoa > Chordata > Mammalia > Chiroptera > Vespertilionidae > Vespertilio > Vespertilio murinus. The sequence continues at coordinate 14,701,649 of OZ004718.1, read as the reverse complement.
AATGACCTCCACCTTCCGTCCAACTCCAGCACGCTGTCCCTGCACTGCCAGTAAGCCAACACTGCAGAGCACCGTGGCAACAAGGCAGAAGCTGCGTTCTGCACAAAGAAATGCAGCAAAGGCTGGACATGTCAGAAACGTGTATCGTTCTAAAGAGCTACTTTTCTGGAAAGGACATTGAAAGAATATGAAGATTTTTAAAAGTTAAATACATTTTATGGCACACCTTCCTAGCAAAGTGTGTTTCTGAGGCAGACTGGCATGAGGGCTACAATAGTCATACATTTTATGGCCCAAAATGTGGATTATGGGAGAGAAAATCAGGGTTCGGCCTCCGCTGTTACTAACTGGCCCCATGACTCCCCCAGATGGAAAGGCATTCAGCTGCAATGAACAGAACATCTCATTAGCAGTAGCTTAGCCGAATAGTTTATGTTTCTCGCTTGGTTAATCCAGAGGTGGGCAGCCCAGGGTTGAGACACTTATTAGGCAGCCATCACGGATGCAAGGCCTTTTTCTCCTTGTGTTCCACCATCTCGAGTGTGTGGCTTTTGTGGTGTGTGTGTATGTGTGTGTGTGTGTGTGTGTGAAAGCTCACCCAAGGATATTTTTTCCATTGATATTTAGAAAGTGGAAGGAAGAGGGAGAGACAGAAACACCGATATGAGAGAGAGAGACATCAATTGGTTGCCTCCCGCATGCCCCGGACCAGGGCGTGGAGCCTGCAACTGAGGTATGTGCCCTTGACTGAAATCAAACCTGGGACCCTTCAGTCCACAGGCACCGACGCTCTGTGCGCTGAGCCAAACCACTGAGCCAAACTGTCTAGGGCTCAAATGTATGGCTTTTGTATTCGTCAGCACAAGACAGCTGCTGAACCAAGTTCCAAGCAGAAAGAAGGGAGCAGAGCAAAGGGAACACCTGGCTACACACTTGCCCTTTTGAAAGAGTCTTTCCAGGAGTTTCACTCCATGACTTCTGCTTGCATACCGCTGGCCAGAGCTGAGGCAGCGGCAGGCTTATCCTTGGAGGTGACTAGGGAAAGAGGGCTGGATTTGAAACCAACATTGTCTACCACAGTGACCTCACACACAGACATCAGATCTTTTTTAAAATATATATACCGTATATATTTTATTGACTTTTTACAGAGAGGAAGGGAGAGGGATAGAAAGTTAGAAACATCGATGAGAGAGGAACATCGATCAGCTGCCTCCTGCACACCCCCACTGGGGATGTGCCCACAACCAAAGTATATGCCCTTGACCAGAATCGAACCCGGGACCCTTGAGTCCGCAGGCCGACACTCTATCCATTGAGCCAAACCGGTTTCGGCTAGACATCCTAATATAACATTCTAATATAATATCAAGACTACAGAAGTTCCGAAAGATAAGTATACATCTCGGCTCTCGGAGCCCTAGCCTCCTCCTCCATCCATGAAGTGCAGGAGATGCACTACTGGCGTTTGGGGTGGGACAATTCATCACCGCAGGGGAGTATCCTGTACACTGCAGGACATTTACCGTCTCTGCTCTCTAGGTACCCAGTGCCAGGACTATCCACCCTCACCCCTGTGGTAAGACCACACAGGCCTCTGGTGGTTTGTAGGAGACCCCTGGTTGGGGTGGGGCATGGGAGGAAACTGTTTTCTGGGGTTGGAAGTCACTGTTCTAGATCGTGGACAGTCCAAACTGTATGAGTCTCTCTCTGGCCTCTTAAAATGGCTAGCCATGCCCTAACTGGTTTGGCTCAATGGATAGAGCATGGGCCTGCAGACTCAAGGGCCCCAGGGCATGTACCTTGATTGCGGGCACATCTCCTGTTGGGGGTGTGCAGGAAGCAGCTGATTGATGTTTCTAACTCTCTATCCCTCTCCCTTCCTCTCTGTAAAAAAAAAAAAATCAATTAAAAATATATTATATATATATATATATATATATATATATATGATATAATTTTTTAAAGGCTAGGTATTTAGTGTGAAGCCCAGGCTACACAGCAGGAGCATGGGTGGGTAGGCATTATTTTCTCTCTTTATTGATACTTTTAAACAATTACTATTTATCTTTCTATTTACCCTCCTCCTCCTTTGATGTTACCCACCACCACCACACTCTACTACCTACTTCCGAATCCTGCTTCTACGTTCTTCAGACTTTCCTCTGCACTCCAAGCTCACCTTCATCCTAGCTACCTTTGACATCCCTAAGGATGGTCCTGACTGGACTCTCTGTTCCTTGACCCCCTTACCTCCAACGCCCTTTCCTACTTCTCTGCTTGTCGCCACCCTATGTGGACGGACCTCAGCGACCACTCCTCACCCTTAAACTTACTGGCTTACTCTTGGACCACCAGTGCCTGCATGTCCACCTTCTCCTTCCCATTCTCTTCCCAGTGTTGACTTCACTCTCCTAAGCTATCGGCTCTTCCTAGCTTCACATTCCTTCCACACAGCCCGGACAATTTGATCCATCCTTCCTTTCCTCCTGATCTTCACCTTATCCTCCTGGTAAACTCTAGTTGACTTTCTGCCCTGACTCCTACACCGACACCCACACAGGCTGCTGCCAGGACAACCCCATGGCCTCTAACTGCCCCACCCTCTGCACCCACTGAGCTGGTAGTCCTTCTACTTGTCCTTGTAAGTCCTCTCTTCTGTTCCCTGCCTTTGTGCCCTCCACTTTCCTTCTCACTCTCAGCAGATAGCTTCACTCCCACTTCGCTGTGAAAATAGAAGCGTCAGGCAGGATCCCCCTCAACTTCCTGCCCCCACTCCCACCCCACTGAAATCGCTTATTTTTATCTACTCGCGTCCTTTCCTCCCTTTTACTGTGGGGAAAGTTTCCTTCCTGTATTAATCCCTCCACCTGAGCCCTGCATCCAAATAGCTCCAACATCCTCAGGGACCTTGGCCCTCCTCTCTCTGTCCCTTCAGTATTTCAATATGGAAGGCTCTCCCGTGTTCTAAAAAGCAACGTGCCTACGAATACACCACACTCCCATTTCTGGGGCCTGAATCTCCCCTTCTCTCTTTGCCTTTAGAGTTGGCGTCCTTAACCTTGTTCACACTGAGACAGCCTTTGGCAGTCTGGCAGGTAATTTTTTAAAAAAATATATTTTATTGATATTTTACAGAGAGGAAGATAGAGGGATAGAGAGCTAGAAACGTCGATGAGAGAGAAACTGCCTCCTGCACACTCCCCACCGGGGATGTGCCCGCAACCAATGTACATGCCCCTGACCAGAGTTGAACCTGGGACCTTTCAGTCCGCAGACTGATGCTCTACCACTGAGCCAAACCGGTTTTGGCTGGCAGGTGATGTTTTTTAGTGCATGCAACAATAGACATAGAATTACCCTGGAAACCAATTATATTGAAATACAGTTGTCACAACATATTCTTAAAAGTTGTGACATAGGCCGAAACCGGTTTGGCTCAATGGATAGAGCGTTGGCCTGGGGACTGAAAGGTCCTGGGTTTGATTCCGGTCAAGGGCATGTACCTTGGTTGCGGGCACATCTCCAGTAGGATGTGTGCAAGAGGTAGCTGATCGATGATTCTCTCTCATCGATGTTTCTAACTCTCTATCCCTCTCTCTTCCTCTCTGTAAGAAATCAATAAAATATATATATATTTTAAAAGTTGTGACATAGCCCTAACTGGTGTGGCTCAGTGGATAGAGCCGAGGCCTGTGGACTGAAGGGTCCCAGGTTCGATTCCGGTCAAGGGCATGTACTTCAATTGCAGGCACATCCCCAGTAGGGGGTGTGCAGAAGGCAGCTAATCAATGTTTCTAGCTCTCTAGCCTTCTCCCTTCCTCTCTGTAAAAAAAATCAATAAAATATATGTTTTTTAAAAAGTTGTGACATAGTACTACATGTGCTTCTTTTATTTTTGTGTGCCCATTATTAATGCATTCAATAAAAAATCTTGACATGGATATCTCATGTTTTCAAGTAGTGATGACTATAAACAATATTTTGCAACACATGCATCAAATTGTAATGTCATATTAAAATAGCTGTTATTTTTAAAGGTGACAAAGTCACAGGTACTGCTAATACTACTAAAGTGTGCTGCCTACAGTTCTAATTGAAGAAAAGGCTGCATTTTATTTATTTATTCATTTTATTGATTTTTTTTTTTGACAGAGAGGAAGGGAGAAGGATAGAGAGCTAGAAACATCGATGAGAGAGAAACATCGACCAGCTGCCTCCTGCATACCTTCCACTGGGGATGTGCCCGCAACCAAGGCACATGCCCTTGACCGGAATTGAACCCGGGACCCTTCAGTCCCCAGGCCGACGCTCTATCCACTGAGCCAAACCGGTTTCGGCTAGGCTGCATTTTAGTTGGCGGTGAGTGAACAATCAAAACGTTTTCCCCTTTAAATCAAGGGATCCCCTGCACTTTACCCATAGATCTTTGGAGGGGATCTGTGGGTCCCAGATGAAAATCCCCCATTTTAAACGCTATATAGTCTCTGCTCGCCTCCTTATTTTTCATTCGTGTCTCTATTTTATGATTCCTCAAATCTCCATGAGTGCCAGCTGTGTGTCAGGGTGAGTAACCTTTTGGAATCTGCTTTTTTCTCTCAGGGCCCAGGCAGGCTGACTATCCTCACCAAAGTTACCTTGTACCCCATATTCAAAGCTTCCTTTGCCGCCTCCATCTTACCCATCTCCCTCTGGTCTTTGGAAACTTCTCCTTCCTAGCCTTCTGCACTATCCTTCTCTATGCCTGTGTCTTCAGCTGTAAGTAAAAAATTAAGAGTCCAGCCGAAGCCGGATTGGCTCAGTGGATAGAGCGTCGGCCTGCGGACTGGAAGGTCCGGGGTTCGATTCTGGTCAAGGGCATGTACCTTGGTTGCAAGCACATCCCCAGTGGGAGGTGTGAAAGAGGCAGCTAATCGATGATTCTCTCATCAGTGTTTCTTAACTCTCTATCTCTCTCTCTTCCTCTCTGTAGGAAATCACTAAAATATATTTTTTTAAAAATTAAAAGTCCAAATAAATATCTTTAACCAGTGATTTTCAACCATTTTCATCTCATAGCATAGAGTAATTAGTACAATTCTGTGGCACACCAGAAAAATGTACTTTTTGCTAATCTGACAAGAAAATCGGTCTAATTTTGATTCATTCACACCACCCAGTCATTGTTGTGTTGGCGGTTGTCTTATCTTGTTCTTTCAATCAGCAAAAATCGCGCCTTGGATAAACCACATTGGCTAACAGTATTGCCACTTCACAAAGCTTTGCCATTGTTTTTATTTGACAATCTAAGGGAAAAGGGGTCAGTGCTCCTGACTAAACAGTCAGGTACTGCCTGTTTTCAACATTCTTGTGGCACCCCTGTCACAACCACTGGCTTACGCCATAAGGAAACATGGCCGAGCCATATCCCACCCCTTAAGAGGTCCAGATAGGGGCATCTCCAGGGTTGATTAATCTGATGGCTCAGCAGTGTCCTCCGGGACCCAAGTACCTTCCATCTGTCTGCTCTTACCAACCCCCAGCGTGGTGGCTCATCCCCGAGGTGCTCTCTGCACAGTGAAAAGGCAGCCGTGGCGGCAGTTCTAAGTGCCATATCCAGAAGCGATGGCATGCAGCGGAAGAAGAGGGTGTCTCTTCCTGTATGTCTCTTTTCACCTGTGAGCCGCCGCAGTCTTTCCTCGTGTTTCATTGACCTGAACTGCATCAGATGCCCCCTCCTAAGTCAGCCCCTGGCAAGGAAACTGATAACCACATTGGGTTGGATTAATGAGGACTTACTGCTGGAAGGGTGAAGGGCAGAACAAAATCCAGGTTCTGCCAGGAAAGAAGGTAAGCAATCAACCCTCACTATGCACGAGTGCAGCCGTGGGCAAACTACGGCCCGCGGGCCGGATCCGGCCCATTCGGCAGTTCTATCCGGCCCGCGGAGCCGAAAGAGCGGAGGGTTCTCTTGCTCTCCCCTCCGCTCCTTCACCAGCAGCCCAAGATGAGAGTGCCAGCATGGTCAGGTTGCTTTTGTTCCGGCCCTCCGGTCCAGTTTAAGAACCCATTGTGGCCCTCGAGTCAAAAAGTTTGCCCACCCCTGCTCTAGTGTTTCCTCTATTCTGTTGTGTGTGTGTGTGTGTTTTTTTTGTTTGTTTTGCTTGCTCCTGCTTTTTTTTTTTTTTTTTCTCTCTTCAAGAAGAGGAGAAAGAAAAATCCATGTGAGAGAGAAACACATCATCTGGTTGCCTCCTGCATGCACCCCAACCAGAGGCAGGAATCAAACCTGCAATCCTTCAGCGGTGCACATGCCAATGCTCCAACCACTGAGCAACACTGGCCAGGGCTGCTCTTGCATTTTTCTTTCTACCCCTTAAGTGTTGTATTATGTTAGGTTTTATTCCAGTCCTCTCTCAATATAGGACCATCCCATTCCATTCATTCTCCCGATGGCTTTAACCGCCCCTTGGCTACAGCTGGCTCTCCACCTAGACCTCACCCCTTAGCTCTGGGCCTGTGTATCTGCGGCCTCCTGGTCTCCTCCCTCCATCAGGCTTCTCTCACTCCGGTGTACACATGGTCCTTCTGAATTGCCCATGTCTCAGTAAATGGCCCTACCTTCACCCAACACCCCAAGATTGAAATCTATCAGCTCTGCCTCTCCCCGCTCCCTGACCCCCACTGCGTGTTCAGTCACCGTGACCTCCTGTAGATTCTCTCCACTCAGTGTCTCCAGAACCTGTCCACTCCCCTCCACCCTTGCCCAGGGCGCCCTTCACTTCAGGCCTGGCTAGTAACTTGGCTTCTTGCTCCACTCCAGCCATGCCTGTTTCAGTGATGCCAGAGGGATCATTACAAAATGCAAATCTTGCCCAGCCAGTGGCTGAGTGTCAACACATGAACCAGGAAGTCGCAGCTTGATTCTGGTCAGGGCACATGCCCGGTTGCGGGCTCAGTCCCCAGTGCAGGAGGCAGCCGATCAATGGTTCTGTCTCATCATTGATGTTTTTTATCCCTCCCTCTTTCTTCCTCTCTCTGAAATCAATAAAAACATATTTAAAAATAATAATAGCCGAAACCGGTTTGGCTCAGTGGATAGAGCGCTGGCCTGCGGACTGAAGGGTCCCAGGTTCGATTGCGGTCAAGGCATGTACCTTGGTTGCGGGCACATCTCCAATAGGGGGTGTGCAAGAGGCAGCTGATCGATGTTTCTCTCTCATCAATGTTTCTAACTCTATCCCTTTCTCTTTCTCTCTATAAAAACTCAATAAAATATATTTTTAAATAAAAATAAAGATAAAAATAATAATAGAATGCAAATCTGATTCTGTCCCAGCTCTGGTCAGGGTCCTTCTACAGCTTCCCATTCTGCAAGGCTCATCCAGATCTGGTCTTTGCTGACCTCTCCAGCTCACTGCCTGTGCACCCTAAGCTCGGCATGCCTTCCCCCACATCTGGCCTGGACACCTGCTGCTTCTTCCATTCCATCACTTCCTTCAGCACACACCTTTCTTTTTGTCCCCCTCCCACATGTACTCAAAAATACTTTCATTTTCGTCTTGTCATAAGGGATGAGACCATGCACATTGTTCTGTAACTTATTTTTGTCTCCTACCATATGTTGTCTAACTTTCCAGGCCAATGAGAGTTCTACTTTATGTTCCTTACAAATAGCTCCTTCCAAGTGGGATTGCTGAGTCAGAGGTGATGTGCATTGTACGTGTCAAGAGGACTGCCACTTTATCCTCCAGAATGTATCCACTGACGACCAATAATGCACAGGCATAGTATATAAAAGCACCCACTTCTCAAAATCCTCATCAACACTAGATATTATAAATATTTTATTTATTTATTTTTTAAAATATATTTTATTGATTTTTTACAGAGAGGAAGGGAGATAGATAGAGAGCTAGAAACATCTATGAGAGAGAAACATCGACAGCTGCCTCTTGCACACCCCCTACTGGGGATGCGCCCACAACCAATGTACATGCCCTTGACCGGAATTGAACCTGGGACTTCAGTCCGCAGACCCGACGCTCTATCCACTGAGCCAAACCAGTTTCGGCTTTTATTTATTTTTAAAAAAATATATTTTATTGATTTCTTACAGAGAGGAAGAGAGAGGGATAGAGAGTTAGAAACATCGATCAGCTGCCTCTTGCACACCTCCTACTGGGGATGTGCCCTCAACCAAGGTATGTGCCCTTGACCAGAATCGAACCCGGGACCTTTCAGTCCCCAGGCTGACACTCTATCCATTGAGCCAAACTGGGTTTCGGCTATAAATATTTTTTAATAGCATGTTTTGTTCTATTTTATAACCAAAATGTGACTTTAGCATAAATTCCTTCGCATAAAGAGCTTCAGCTCTTCACTTTCATGGTTTGACATTTTCCTGGGCTTCCTTTTGAAACTCCCTATTGTATAGGACCCCAGAGCTGCTTAACTAACTCCCTTCCTCCCATTTCCTGAGGCAATCCTCATTTCCCTACCTCACACCTCTGCCTCCTTATCTCTCCAACATACCTGAGCTCCTGACATGCATACTGCAGGTCAGGTGTCCAGGAAAGGCGAGAAATGAAGGTACAGCCTGGGGAAGATAAGAGATCAACTGAAAGACTTGTATGCATGCATATAAGCATAACCAATGGACGCATTGCGGGAGGGATGGCATATATGGGAGTGGGGGGGGGAATTGGTAAGATATGGACACATATAATACCTTAATAAAAAAATGGAAGAAAAAAATAATGTGTGTGTGTGTGTGTGTGTGTGTGTGTATTTAACCTGGAAATAAAGGCTTAGGCCATTTAACCAACGTGTTCGTTCACAAAGGCCACATTTATATTAGAGGCAGACAACTCAATAACCAAGTCACCAGTAATAATGACCTTGAGACCCTGGATCTGAAACCCACGAGTGAGATGAGGAACCTGGGCCTTTTGCTGCACCTCAATAAGGTTGGATCTGAAACGGTATCTGTAGGATGGTGACAAAAAATTAGGTTTTAATTTTTAAACATTTACTTAAAGCAACCACTCATTTTTGCTTTTAACTCTTGCATCAGAGCCTCTGTCGGTGAGAGCAGCCACGCTATTCTTCAGGTCCGACTGCTTCCAGCGATGATCATAACGATGGCTGACACGTACCGAGGGCTGTCTCTGAGCCTGGCTCTGGTCAGCTCTCAGCAGAAACGGCAAATGCGGCTTGCTGGTGGCCAGGAGCCTCTCTGCCCAGCTCTCCTGGTGGACATAAGCATCCGCCCCCGAACCACGTCTGCAGACTAGGAGCCTCCAGCTCCTCGGAGAGCTGGCTTGGCCAGGGAAACTTACCCTGCAACTTCTCCAACTCAGACGCACTCACACGTCCTAACCTGTCGGCCCATAAACTGGGGTTTGAGGGATGTTTTACCACTTCTGGGAAGCCAGGAGGGGCGAGGCCCTGCTGTTAATCCCAAGAAAAGGCTGAAATTAAACTCTCGGGTTCCCCAAGTGTTCACAAACTCCTTACAGCTGCTTCTTCTCCAGGAAGCAAGCAGCCATGCCCGACTCACCACCAGGAGGGTGGCCTGGCAAGGTGGCTCTCACCTCCCACGTCTTCCTCTCCACCGGGCGGATCGGAGAGGGGCCCGGCCCAGCCTCCGGACAGCCGGCCCCGAAGGCAAGGCCCCGGCGGGGGAAGAGAGCCGGGAGGGTAGCCAGACGGAGCGCCCGGCCCACCGTCCAACTTCCAAGGAGGCAGCCAGACCCTCGCTGGACGGCCGGGGGGAGCGGCGGGAGGCCTGCGGGCGGAGAGGGGAGGGCGCGGGGCCGGGAGGGCGGGCGGGGCGCGGGGCGCGCCGGAGCCTCTAGAGAAGCCCCGAGGGTTCCGGGCGGCCGGCTCTGGAAGGCGGCCGACTTCTCATAAAAAGAGAGAGAGCGAAAACAAAACCCAAAACAAAACCAAAAAAACCACGTCTGGGCCCCAGGAGCTCGCCGGCCAGACGGGGCGGCCCGACGGCCGGGGCGGGGCCGGGAGTGTCCCGAGGGCGGGGAGGCCGCCCTCCGACGACGCGTCCCGAGACCGTCGGCCTCCGGGCGGAAAAGATAAAGCGGGTCCTTATCTCACCGCGGCCTGCGGATAAGTTCCGGCCAACTACAGACCTGCGGGGAGCGGGGACCCCGCGGGGGGACTCTGGGGAGAGGGCAGCTGTGGACGCTGGGGGGTGGGGAAGGTTCCTCTGACAAGGTGTGTGCCCCGTGCTCCCCCGAGGGGAAGGGTGGCTGGCTCTGCAGGAACAGAAAGAGGGGCAGCCCTGGCGCCCCGCCCAGCTCAGCTGGTTGGAGCATTCTCCCCATGCACCACCCCGGGCAGGGTACATGCAAGAATCAACCAGCGAATGCTTGAATAAGTGGAACCAACCAATCTCTCTTTCCGTGTCTCCTTAAATAATAATAAGAAAAAAAATACATAAGAAAAAAGAAAAGAAAAAACAAATGGGCAAAGAACATGAGCAGGCAATTCCAGAAGGTTACTCATGAACGAGCAACCAACGTCAGCCGTGCTCCTAAGTGGACATTAGTTCCACCGGCGAGTCTGAACATCCCCCCGAGAACCTGGGGGTCACAGCTCCATTCTGGCCAGGGCACCTGCCGAGGACATGCAGGAGGCAGCCGACCACTGAGTCTCTCTCATCATTGATATTTCTATTCCTCTCTGAAATCAATAATAAAAAATGGAAGCCACATGAGATACCACTTTACACTTATTAAAGTAGCTATTATTTAAAAAAAAAAAAAAAGGCCCTGGCTAGTGTGGCTTCCCCAGCACTGATGGGTTGCGGGTTCAATTCCTGACCAAGGGCACATAGCTGGGGTGCAGGTTCCAGCCCCAGTGGGGGAGTGTGTGGGAGGCAACCAACTGGTGTATCTCTCTCACATCCATGTTTCTCTCTCCTTCTCCCCTCTTCCCTACTTTCCTTCCACTATCTTTGAAAAGTTAATGGGGGGAAAAATATCCTCTGGTGAGAATTAAAGCAACCAAACAAAACACAAAGAACATTAAGTAGCAAGCTTTGTCAAGGATGTGGAGAAACTGGAACCCTTGTGCATCGCTGATGGGGATGTAAAATGGCGCAGCACTGTGGGAAATGGTATGGCAATTGCTCAAAAAATTAAACATGAAATTACCATATAACTCAGCAATTTTACTTCTGGGTATAGACCCAGAAGAACTGAAAGCAGAGACTCAGATATTTGTACACCCACGTCCATAGCAACAGATGAATGGATGAACACAAAATGTGCTATATACATACAATGGAATATTATACAGCCTTAAAGAGGAATGGCAGTTTGACACATGCTACAACATGGAGTAACCCTAAAGACATAATAGCAGGTGAACTAAGCCAGACACAAAAGGACAAACCCTGTATGATCCCACTTGTATGAGATACCCAGAGTAGCCAAAAAATCAGAGGCAGAAAGTAGAATGGTGATTTGGGTTGGGCGGGTTATTTAATGAGTACAGCGTTTCAGCTTGAAACGGTGACAACATTCTGGAGTTGAACGGTAGTAATAGCTACAGAATAATGTGAATGTACTTAATGCCACAAATTATACCTTTAAAATGATTAAAACGGTAAATGTCATGTTAGGTATGTTTAATTTAAAAATAAAAATGAGCCGAAACCGGTTTGGCTCAGTGGTAGAGCATCGGTCTGCGGACTGAAAGGTCCCGGGTTCGATTCCGGTCAAGGGCATGTACCTTGGTTGCGGGCACATCCCCGGTGGGGGGTGTGCAAGAGGCAGCTGGTCGGTGTTTCTCTCTCTCATCGATGTTTCTAGCTCTCTATCTCTCTCCCTTCCTCTCTGTGAAACATCAATAAAATATATTTTAAAAAAATAAAAAAATAAAAATGAGAGAGCATTGCCTCGCATCCAGCCCCTCCAACCAGCAGAGCCGCCGACCTAGCTGAACAGTGCAGCGGACCCCACACACTTGGGCCTCCGTACCCCGCGCCCCCCCCATCCTTCCCTACCCTGCACCCGAGGCGCATCCCTGCAGCCTGGGCTAGCTCACGGCGCAGGCGCGGAGCTGAGGGGGGGGGTGGGCCGGCGGAGGCGTGGCCTCGCTGTGCGCCTGTGCGGGATCCCCGCCGCCCGCGCCGCCGGGGGGTTCGTGATGCCCAGGCTGGGCATCCCGGCCCGCTGGCCACGTGGAGACCCGCACTGCACACGCGCAAACCGGGCACCCGCGGCAAAAGACGGGGAGCGCGCGCGCCCCCCACGTCCTGCGTGTCCGGCGGCCGGGCTTCCGTCCTCCGGGCCGCGACTCCCTCCGGAGAGTCCGAGGAGCGATGCCCCGGGAGATCATCACCCTGCAGCTGGGCCAGTGCGGCAACCAGAGTGAGCGCGCGCGCGCCGGGCCCCTCCGGGCTCGGGCTCTGCCTCTCTGGGTACCACTCCAGTGCTTGGCATCCTTCCGCTGTCCTTTCCCTCCTCCTAGGACCCCCTCCCCCCTCCATCCCCCGTGCCTGCCCTGCTGCGCATGATGGACCAGCCCCAGCCCCAGAGCTCCGCGTCCAGCCCTGGGCTGTGCGGGCTCCCAGACCAGGGCTTTTGGATCTTCAGCCTCCGAGTGTGACAGCCTCTGTGCCCAACCCCGGGCTTCCGAGGCCTGTGACTCTAGCGGACCCAGCGTCTCCCCCCCCCCCCCCTCGTTCCCCAGTTGGGTTCGAGTTCTGGAAACAGCTGTGCGCAGAGCATGGGATCAGCCCCGAGGGCATCGTGGAGGAATTCGCCACCGAGGGCACGGACCGCAAGGACGTCTTTTTCTACCAGGTGCTCCAGCGAGCTGGCCAGGGGGCTGGAAGGCACGGGTCTTGGGAAGTCCCGCCGCCGGGTAGAGAGAGGGGCCAGGGCGGCTGGCGTGAGGAGGGAGGGCAGGCAGGAGCCAGCGCTGGGAGGACGGAGGACTGCGCAGGCCTTGGCTGAGTGGGCACCTCCTGGACTCCCCCTGACAGGCCGACGACGAGCACTACATCCCCAGGGCTGTGCTGCTGGACCTGGAGCCCCGGGTGATCCACTCCATCCTCAACTCCCCCTACGCCAAGCTCTACAACCCCGAGAACATCTACCTGTCGGAGCACGGGGGAGGAGCGGGCAACAACTGGGCCAGCGGATTCTCCCAGGTAACCAGAGGGCGATCCCGGGAGCCCTCGGTGTTCCCTCCCTTAGGCAAGGCCGGCCCAAGCAGCTTGGGGATCTAATTAGGCGGAATTAACATAAAAAGGAGACAAAAGGATGACCTGGCCAGAGGGATCGCCTGGGAGAGGTTTATGCAAATTATCTGCAAAGTAGCTTTTCGGAGTTGAGGGCCGCAGCGGAGGCTGTGCTTGAGGGGGGCTGCAGTGTCCCTTCCCGGGGTAGCATTCTTGGTGCTGAAAAGAGATGCTCTCCAGGGTCCCCATCCTGACCCCCCCCCCTCCGGTGGGTGTCTCTATGCAGGGTGAGAAAATCCACGAAGATATTTTTGACATCATCGACCGAGAAGCAGATGGGAGTGACAGCCTAGAGGTGAGGTGTTGGCCCCACTGAAGATAAAAACAAAAAAGGCCGAAAAGCGCTGGGAAAATGTCAGGCGGTAGCCTCAACCCGCGGTGGGATGGGGGCAGTGAGAGTCAAAACATCACTTATTGTTACTGAGGTAAACAAAGTCCTTGTCCTCAAGGAGATGCTAATGAGGATGCACCAGCTTCTGGGGTATGAGTCATCTTTCCCGAGGAGCCTCAGCCTGAACGGACCCAGAGGAAGGCTTGAGACATGCGTGTGTTGGGACTGGGGAGTGAGACCAGCCTGAAGCCTCTTCCCAGATGCCCGGAGTCTGCCTTTCTCTCCTTCACATGCAGGGCTTTGTGCTGTGTCACTCCATCGCGGGGGGGACTGGCTCTGGCCTGGGCTCCTACCTCCTGGAGCGGCTGAACGACAGGTAAAGCCTGTGCTTGGGAAGAGGGCATTAGCTCTGGTTCCCTGGGTAATGTTCTCTCTCTCTCTCTCTTTAAAAATATATTTACTGATTTTTTACAGAGAGGAGGGGAGAGGGATAGAGAGTTAGAAACATCGATGAGTCCCTCTCTTTTTTTAAATCACTTTTTCCCTCTTGGACTGGAAGACTTGCAACTAGTCTTTGAGTCCTAGGCAGGCACAGAGCCTGGCCACCCAGGGAACATCTTGCAAACAGTGACTCCTGGGAGGGGTGTCTACCTAGGGAGAGGAGGGCAGCTACAGAGTTTGATGCTTTTGGCTTATTCCCCCCCCCCCTTTCTTTCTTTTCTTAATCCTCACTGGAGGATATGCTTATTGATTTTATTCTTATGTTTTTATTGATTTCAGAGAGAGGAAGAGATAGAAACATCAATGATAAGAATCATTGGTTGGCCGCCTCCTGTGGGCTCCCTACAGGGAATAGAGCCCAAAACCCGGGCATGTGCCCTGACAGGGACTTGAACTGTGACCTTCTGGTTCATGAGTTGATGCTCAATCACTGAGCCATACCGGCTGGGCGAGGCTTATCCTTTGTGGCTCCTGGGCCCTTAGGACTCAGTTCTGCCCTCCCACGCTTTTGTATAAGAATTTGGAGGCACTGGAAAGGAATGGCCCCTGTGGTCCCCAGAAAAGGCAGAGCTAGGCAGTGATGGTGCTACCTTCCCCTTATCTTCTTCCTCACTCTCAGGTACCCCAAGAAGCTGGTGCAGACATACTCGGTGTTTCCCAACCAGGACGAGATGAGCGACGTGGTGGTCCAGCCCTACAACTCCCTGCTCACACTCAAGAGGCTGACCCAGAATGCGGACTGTGTGGTGAGCCATAAGAGGAGGAAACGGGGGGGGGGGGGGGGTTGGGTTCACCTCCCAAACCAGGAGACCCATACACCTGCCCTTCCGGAGCCCCAGCTGGGAGAACAGATGCCCAGCAGATCCATACCTCGAAGCCCAAATTATGAGCTAAGGACCAGATCCCACGTTGCTTACAATCCCCCACGGGTCCCGCCTTGTTTCATGCCTACTCATGCCTTCAATTTTCAGCACAAAGGTCACCTTGTTAGCATAAACCTTCCAGACCACTCAGTCAAGGTCAAATGCCTTTGTGCATATTTCAGGCGGTAACTATACTTTTCTGTTGTTTTAGATTTAGTGTCAGTCTCCCTCCACTGGACGGTAGACTGGGCGAGGGGGAGGACCATGCCTGTTTGCTCTCTGGAGTCTCCAGAGCCACGCACATGGGGGAAATCAGATATTGTTTGACGGCACTGGGTGGTAGGAAAGTGTCTCAGGATGCCCCAGACACAGTACGTCCCTTTTAAGATAACACACTTACTTCCTGGTTTTGGACTTTAGAGAGGGGATAAGCTAATAACTTATTTCTCTGCCCCCTTTCTCCTCAAAAAGGTGCCGTGACCCTCTTCTGTCCCCCCCCAGGTGGTGCTGGACAACACTGCCCTGAACCGGATCGCCACAGACCGCCTGCACATCCAGAACCCATCCTTCTCCCAGATCAACCAGCTGGTGAGCCGCTACTTCTGGATTCCTCTGGACTGGAACCCCTTCCTCCTGGAACGCTTGTCTGGAGGAAGGGAGCACCCCCCCCTCCCCCAAGCAGGCCAAGACCCCTGACATGGCATCCCTGTCCCCAGGTGTCCACCATCATGTCGGCCAGCACCACCACCCTGCGCTACCCTGGCTACATGAACAACGACCTCATCGGCCTCATCGCCTCACTCATTCCCACACCGCGGCTCCACTTCCTCATGACGGGCTACACCCCCCTCACCACGGACCAGTCGGTGAGAACAGCCCTCAGAGTCTCGGGCCCAACTGGCCCTGGGCCCAGAAACCTCTAACCTCGCCTCCCCCTTCCCCGCTGCCCCAGGAGGCGCTGTGCTCAGGGACTGGAAGACTCTAAGACTTCCCTGCTGACTGGCTCTCCTCCCTCCCTCGGCTGTGGCTCCCTCAGGGTCTGGTGTCTGGGATCTCCTTGTGCTCCTTCCCGCACAGGGGCCTGAGTTTGCCGAGCTGAGGATGGCTAAGGTTCCTGATCCCACAGCAGAGGCTGGCTGGGTAGAGGCCTGAATCTAAAGACAGTCCCCATGTTGAAACCGGTTTGGCTCAGTGGTAGAGCGTCAGCCTGAGGACTGAAAGGTCCCAGGTTCGATTCCGGTCAAGGGCATGTACCTTGGTTGCGGGCACATCCTCAGTAGGGGGTGTGCAAAAGGCAGCTAATCGATGATTCTCTCTCATCGATGTTTCTTTCTTTAATATATTTTATTGATATTTTACAGAGAGGAAGGGAGAGAGACAGAGAGCTAGAAACGTTGATGAGAGAAAAACATCGACCAGCTGCCTCTTGCACACCCCCTACCGGGGATGTGCCCGCAACCAATGTACATGCCCTTGGCCGGAATTGAACCCGGGACCCCTCAGTCCGCAGACCGACACTCTACCACTGAGCCAAACCGGTTTCGGCTCTCATCGATGTTTCTAACTCTCTATTCCTCTCTCTTCCTCTCTCTAAAAAATCAGTAAAATATATTTTTAAAGACAGTCCCCAAAGAGGCCCCGAGTCTGGTGGGGGACAAGTGTTGCCTCCTCTTCTCTGTCCGTGCCTCTGTGGACTGTGCCCTGAGCGGTGGCCTGGTCCCTGTGGCCCCCCATCCCCTCAGGTGGCCAGTGTGAGGAAGACCACGGTCCTGGACGTGATGAGGCGGCTGCTGCAGCCCAAGAACGTGATGGTGTCCACCGGCCGGGACCGGCAGACCAACCACTGCTACATCGCCATCCTCAACATCATCCAGGGCGAGGTGGACCCCACTCAGGTAGGTGAGGCCCCTTCGCTCCCCCCTGGGAGCTGCGGGGGTAGAGGAGAGGCGACCACCACCACCCTGTGCCCACCCCAGGTGCACAAGAGCCTGCAGAGGATCCGGGAACGGAAGCTGGCCAACTTTATCCCCTGGGGCCCCGCCAGCATCCAGGTGGCCCTGTCCCGGAAGTCCCCCTACCTGCCCTCCGCCCACCGGGTCAGCGGGCTCATGATGGCCAACCACACCAGCATCTCCTCGGTGAGGCTAGTCTCCTGGTCTTGGGCCGCTGTTCCACTAGCCCCTTTGTCATTCTCCCCCCCTCCCCCCATCTATTCCAACCTCCCTGCCCTGCACTGACTGGCTCCCATCATGGAGATCTCTCTCTTGCAGCTGTTTGAAAGTTCCTGCCAGCAGTACGACAAGCTGCGGAAGCGGGAGGCCTTCCTGGAGCAGTTCCGGAAGGAGGACATCTTCAAGGAGAACTTTGACGAGCTGGACAGATCCCGGGAGGTCGTGCAGCAGCTCATCGACGAGTACCATGCGGCCACGCGGCCAGACTACATCTCCTGGGGCACCCAGGAGCAGTGACTTCCCCTCCCCTCCCCTCCCCCGGGATAGTACGCACCGTTCCCATCATGGCGCACCGTTCCCATCATGGCGGCCCCTCTGTCCCACCTTCCCCTCACCAGCAACCCTCTTAAGGTTCCTCTTTATCCCAGAAGCCAGCCCTGCTCCCTCTCCCACGCCCTAACCTTTGGTATGCTTGTTTACATCTAACACAGGAATAAAGCTTGGTTGTAAATATAACCAGGTTTTGGGCTATGACTACAGGGATGAGGAAGGGCCCTCCATGGTCCCCTCCCCCAATGCCCAGGTACGTGGGTTGGGGTGACCTTTTACCTGCTCTACCTTCTTAGTCCAGGTCATAGTGTGTCTGTTTCCCTTGACATCCTTTGCCTAGAACTAGGCTGTTCCACCGGAGTTCGTCCTACTCTCAGACTGAGCAGAGGACTGATTACTGAGGTCTGCTATCTCCTCCATGCCTAAGCGCCTGCCCCAGGGTGGATGAAGGTTGCCCCAGCCTCCTTTCCTCAGGGATGAGGCAGTACGGAGTACCGGAAGGAGGGCCAGCATTCTGAGTAGGACAGGAAATCTGGGACTCTAGTTTCCCATGCCCTCGGGTATCAGATCCTCAGGAAATCAACCCCATTCAATCTGATCTGATAAAGCAGCCACAGACCTCAGAGGTAGGGCTGAGCCCATCCCCACGAGCTCTTTATCGGTGCCACAAGAAGATCCTGGGCCTAATCCTGCCCCAGGTTTCTCTCCATTCTGGGCCCAAAGCAACAGGCACGCCATAGAGGGATCTCACCAGGCCTTTCCCCGCTAGACACCGGGGTAGGAGACTGGGCAGTGCTCGCCCTGCTGACTCACCGCCCGCTGGCCTCGGGGACACCAGGAGGCCACCTCTGTGCCCTCATCGGAGAGGACAGAGTAATTATTGCCAGCTTCCACAACTGGCCTCTTTACCCCACCCATCGCCCGGCGGCAGCACCCCGGCCAGGAAGAGGTTAAACCCAGACAGTCACAGTCACAGCGGGTGGAGCCCTGTGGTATCCAGACTTCCCTTGGTGCTGGTAAAAGCCGGGAGTGTGGGCGTCCCCGGGGGTGGAGCTCTGAGCCTGTGGGGCTCCCACTTGTCCCTCTGACAAACTCCCACAGGAAGGGTTTGTGTAAATAAGGACTTTTTTTTTTTCTTCCTTTTGCTTCTCTTCTACAAATAAATTAAGAAACAAACTAGAAAATTGTCTGCACCCGTTGCAGCCCTTGGGTGTGGGGTCTGCCCTGACCCTGCAGGGCTAAAAGGGGTCCGTTGGTGCCCTCAAATCTCAGAGCAGTCCAGATCCAGGCTGGAGAAGAGAGGGAGGGAGGGAGGTCGTGACCTCTTGGCAGGCTCACTTCTGCAGCTGCCCCAAACAGCCAGAGTGTCCCTGGGGCTCGGCCAGGCCGGGGTGCTGGCTGGGCGAGGAGATGTCTGGCAGGTCTTGGCATGAAGGAGGAGGGCTGCCTCGGGGCCTCTCGGGGGAGGGGTTAGCCAAGTAGGCATTCACCAGCTGCATGATCTCTTCCACCTAAGAAAGGGCAGAGGGCAGAACACAGCAGTGGGCGACTGGGTTCCCCCGCCGCCTCCTCCTCCACCCAGGCTCCTAGCCACGGCCTCACCTGAGCTGCCCCTACCAGCTTTCCTTCCTCCCCATCGCTCTCTCCCTCACCATGGGCCACGCACCCTTCCTTCTCTGCGCTCCTCTGACAAGCTATGTCCTTCCATGCTCCTCTCAGGGCCTTTGCACTGGCTGTTCCCTCTAACTGGAATGCTGCGCCCGTAGAACTTCCTCCTATGCCTCGTTTAGATGCCGCCTTCTTTGGGCATCCTTTCCTGAGCGCCCTGCACGATGCCACGGCCCCCCTCCAGTCACAGGGCCCTTCCCTTTGTTGCAGCGTTTATCACTCTATTCGACAGTCCCCACACCCCTCCCTCCCGCTCACCTGGGGACTCTGCAGGAGGAGCTGGCTCTCTCCCACCCTCAGTGCCAGGGTGTGGGGGCCGGTCAGCTGGCAGGCGGCCACGTGCCCGTAGCTGACGCTGTGGATGGGCTCCGTCTCGCCGGGCCGGGAGAGGGACATGGCCTTGGCTCCCAGGCCCAGGCACAGCTTCTGTGGAGCGCCCCCGCCAGGCTCCTGGGGACAGACGGGGTGGGGGTACAGAGTCAGGGTGCAGAGAGAGGAAGGACCCTGCAGCCTTATTTTTTGGCGGGAAGAGATGGCTGAGAGCGGGAGGATCCCCAGCGCCCCATGCACCACAGTGGATGTGTGGACGAGGGGCTGAAGCTCCAAAGACATGGGGGCCCAAGGGCCAGTGACGTCTGGGATGGGCAGCTGTGCTGGGTGCAGGGAGGGAGTGAAGTGACCCCCCCCCCCAGGTGGGGAGCCTGGCTCTGGGGCAAAAGGTGTGGTGGGGCTTGGGCCACCAGAGTCCCCGTCTCCCGTCTCCCCCTCACCGTGCTCAGCTCCAGAACTTCATACCGAGCTGCGCCGAACCCTGGACACTGCGCCGCCAGCGCCAGGTAGGCAGCCATGGCCTCGGCTCGGCCCATGCCCCGGAGCCGCTTCCAGCCGCCCAGCACGGCGGCCGCCATGCCGGCGCCGCCGCCCGCCTCTCGGGCCCCGCTCCCCGCCGCCGCCGCCGGGCGGCCGGCCCCGAGGCGCCGGGCGCGCTCCGCTCGCCTCTTGGCCAGGCCCGAGCTCCAGATCGCCCCGGCCAGCAGGGCGGCGGCGGGCGGCGGCCCGGGGACGGGGCGCGGGGGGTCTCCCCGCGGCGGGGGCGGGGGCGGCGGGGGCAGCAGGCGGTCCAGGTCCAGGCGCGGCGGCGGCGCCCGCGGGGAGAAGTCCCGGTGCAGGCTCTGCAGGCGCAGCGCCGCCAGCGCGCGCAGCGTGTCGTCGGGCGGCGGAGGCTGGCCGCGCAGCAGCAGCGCGTGGGCCTGCGGGAGGCACCGGCGTCAGCGAGGCCAACACCTTGGGGCCAGGAAGCTGAGGTCTGGGTTCGAGGAAAGCCCCCCCCCCGCCCCCCAGGGTTGCCACAAGGCCGACGCGTAACGGCCCAACAAGGGAGGCCAGGCTTGGGGGTCTGGGATCCTGGGGGCGTCAGTGCTAAAACCCTCACCTGCTCGAAGAGGAAAGGCAGCTCGTGCCCGTCCGGGGCCAGCCCCTCGGGGCGCAGAGGCCCGTGAAGGCGCAGACAGAGTTTCCAACCCGCGTCGGGTGAGTCCTCCGGGGTGGTTTCCTCCGTCACAGCCGAACTGCGAAGGGGACCCGGGCGCTGAGCGAGGACCGGCAGCCCCACCCCACAAGGGTTGGTGGGGGCGGGACGGGGCCAGCTTGGGGGGTGGGGGGAGGGAGGGCTTTGGGAGCGGGGCCAGAGCGGAGAGGGCCTGGGAGTTGAGATCTGACCCTCCACTGCAGGCCGCTGGCGGACAGGGTCCCCCTTAGGACCAGCCAGCTCTACCGGGCAGGGCAAGTGGCAAGCGCTCGTGGTTTGCTTGGGGCCAAAGCATGGTTTGCTCCCTCCGTTTGGAGGAAGACGGGCTCACGGAGAGGGGGGTGGGGGGGAGCTGGGGCTGGACATTTACTTCTCAAACCTGGTGAGCACGTCGGCCATGAGAGTCCCCCCGGCCAGGGCGCGCTCCTGGGCCCCTCGCTGCTCGTACAGCGCGAAGGCGTTGCGACTTCGGGCCAAGCCCAGCCGCCCCACCAGCTCCCGAGCTACCTGGAGGGGAGAGTCAGCGCTGCAGGGGGGGCTGACCCCACTGGGGGGGGGGCTCTTTGGAGTCTCAGTCCTGCCCCTCGCACCCCTGACCCAGATGATGGCTCTCAGACCCGGGCACACCTGGGGCCCGCACACTGCGCCGGGAGAGCTGCGCGCAGGAAGCTGGGGGGAAGGGTTGAGGTTTCGGGGGTCCTCTCTCGGGTCTTACCTCTGCCGCCGTGGTGTGGGAGTCGATGGCCACCGGGCAGGCGCCCGCCCCCGGGCAGTGCACGGTGCACAGCAGCTCCTGCCGCCGGCTCAGCGCGGAGATCTCCGCCAGGGACGGCACCAGCTCCCGGCCGCGCGTCCGGCCCAGCGCCCGGCGGATGAAGCGCGCGAACTCCGCCAGCTCCGAGTCCGGGAGCGCCTGCTCCGTCCTGGGTGGGCGAGGACCCTCGGGTCGGTGCTCGGAGGGCCCCCCTTCTCTCCCCGCCCTCTCACATTCTTCTTTTACAGTTCACCTCACCTCGATGAGGCCCTCCCCTCGAACCCTAAGTTCCTAGAAGGCAGCGACAGGCCCCTGAGCTGACCGGCTTGCTAAGGCTCCGGGCGGCTCTCCCCTGACCCCCCTCCCGCTGCCCAAGATCTCCTAGGTCCCTCTTCCGGCTGAAATCCCGCCGCTTTCCGCTTTCGGCCCCAAAAGCCCAGCGCGGGACAGCCATCAGCCCCCAGGAAAAGCTCCCTTTGGCTGTTCCTCCGCCCAAAGGGGCGCCTTTTTGCAATTCCTTTGGCCTGCCAGGGAGATGTGATCTTGTGATTCCCAGATAGGATTGTGCATATTATCAGCGGCCCTGACCTTGAGCAAATCCCTTCCCTCCTTCGGGGTTAAGTCCTTCACCTGCCCAACCCTGCCATCCTCCCCCAGCTCTGTAGCGCCCTGCCCCGGCCCCTGCCCCGGCCCGGCCCGGCCTCTCACCTCTCCAGATGCCCCAGCAGGTGCCCCCGCACCGCTCCCCCGGGCCGGAAGGTGCAGCTCATGCAGGTGAGGAGCTGCCAGTACCGGAGGGCCGCGGGGTCCTGGGTAGCCGGCAGCCCGGGGGGACCCGCGGGGCCCGAGGTCTGCTTAGCCAGCTGCAGGAAGAGCTCGTCGCGCAGCGCGGGCAGGTCGCGGCAGGTCTGGAGTACACCCTGCATCAGGGGCCCGGGCCGCCGCGCCCCCTCCAGGGCCTGCAGCGCCAGGAACAGCCGCACCGCCTCCTCGCGCAGGGGTGCGTAGCCCGGACCTGCAGGAGGGCGGGCGGCGGAGGGGCGGTTTGGAGAGGGGCCGCAGGGCTGCGCCCGGGGAGGAAAGCGGGGACCAGGGGAGGTCGGAGGGAGTGTAAGGGGACAGAGGGTGGCGGGAGGACAGGAAGAGTGAAGGGGAAGCAGTGGTCCCCACAGAGCCAAACTCTCAACCCCTGCCCCCCAGGGCTCTTCCCTCCTGCTAAAGCGGCACTTCCAGTTAACAAGGTAGAGGCACAGACTAAGGGACATGGGTTCTGCCATTGGGCACAGGGAGCCATCGCCGTGGGCCAGACAACAGGCTGCACTGGGAACCAGAAAGCCAGGGTTCTTCTCCCAACTGCCCTCACTCCTCTAGCTTAGCGGTCGGCAAGCTCGTCAGTCCGCAGAGCCAAACAGCAGCAGGACAACGATTGACATTTCTTCGGAGAGCCAGCTTTTCTAAACTGAAACTTCCTCTAACGCCACTTCTTCAAAACAGACTCGCCCAGGCCGTGGTGTTTTGTGGAAGAGCCACACTCAAGGGGCCAAAAGAGCCAAAGAGAGCCGCTTGTGGCTCGAGAGCCGCAGCTTGATGACCGGGGCCAGTCACTAATCCCCTTTGGGGAGAAACAGCTGGGTGAGGTGAGCACCCTCTCCCACCTCTTGTACAGGTAGCGTGGCATGGTCTTAAGGGCGTGATTAAAAGAATAGAAGGCGGGGCAAAAACTCCTGAAAGAACACCAGTCGTCATAACCAAAGGTGAGGGGACTCTTCCCCCCTCCCCACGTGGGAGCCTGTGCTTTGTTTCTCAATAAATTTCCACCTTTGCTATTAAAAATAAATAAGAAGTTTCGAAGGGGGCCTTTTTCGTGTGTGATGGCTTCCCACCCTGCCACCCTGGGTCTCGGTCTGCTCAGCTTCTGGTTTCAGCTTTCTTCTTTAAAAAGTGTGGGGCGGGGAGGGGGGCTGGGAAGATCCCCTGAGGACTCCGAGGTCTCAGGTGAGGCATTCAGATCCCCCATCCAAGGGCCTGGGCCGCTGGCACCACTCACCTGGGGCGCTGGCTCCATAGGGCAGGGGCAGAAGTGGGGCATACAAGGCCCCGCTGGTGTGCCTCAGAATGGGGTTCCGCCGGTAAATGAGGGCCACGGCCTCTGGATCCCCACAACTCTCCTGGGGGCCAAGGAAAGAAAGGGTCACGGTGAAGGAGAAGGGGGCTCCCCATGAACCAGGAAAGCTGCTGGGCCCACCACCCCCCTCTTTCCCCATGGTGGAGAAGGAGGCTCCCCACGAACCCCCTCTTTCCCCACGGAGCTCCCTCTCTCCTACCTGAATGTCCCTGAGCAGCAGCTGGGTGGGGGTCTCCAGCGGCGCTTTGGAGGCGATCACTTCGCGCAGCGCCGCCCCCCAGCGCTCAGCCTCGGCCTGCCGCGGGGAGCAGAGCCGGACGCTGTGCTTCCGGCCAGACACGGTCACTAACCACAGGCCTGCGGGCAGGAGGGGCCGCGGGGAGCCATCAGGGCCCGCGGGGGCTCCGGCCCAGGGAGGGAGGGGAATCCCCACGAGGTCTCACCCGTCTCCTTGGGCCTGCGCTCCGGGCCGGTCACCGAGCACAGGCTGGTGAGCACGAGGCTCCCGAGGCGCCGCGCCCCGTGCCCGCTGCCGCTGAACTGGTCCAGGGAGTCCCGGGTGAGCACGAACCAGGCCCGGCGCGGGGGCAGCCAGGGCCGCGCCCCTCGCCCGCGGGGCTCGCGGTACAGCCAGCCTGCGGGGAGGGGACCCGCGGGCAAGGCCGTTATTCCCGGGGAGCCTGGGGACCGGACGGAGGGGCGTCCAGAGCGCAGGAGGGCGGTCCTCACCTTTCACCACCACGTCCGCGTCGTCCTCCGGCGGCCCCTTCTCCGGGATGAGGCTCCGCGTCTCCTCCCAGCTCTGCAGCCTGGGCAGGGGGGCAGGGGGGAGGAGGAAGGCTTGGGCGAGGCTGCGGGTCCTGCACCCCGCCTCCAGGGGGCTCCCCGATAGGGGTTCCCCAGGCAGAAAGGGGTGCCTGCTCCCCGAGCCGGGCACCCCTCCCCCAGGCTGTGGGAACTGCTGGGCCCGTCTGACTTCTCACCAAAAATAGCCCGGACCCCCCCACACCCCCCCTTCCTCCCGGCGCCCCCAGCCGGACCGCCCCCTCGGGACCCCAGCCAAACCACAGCGTCCGGCGGCGCACGGACTCTCCCTTATTGCACAACCGCGGGAGGGAAGGCGGCGAGGATGGGGGTCCCGGGGACGGGGTGGGGTCTCCCCGCCATGGTGGGATGCGGAGGAGGCGCTGCTCACCTGTCCGAGATGGGCCCGCTCCTCACAGGCTGGGTCAGCGTCACGTCCAGGGGGCCCTGGGGAGACGGGCTCAGGGTCAGCGCCCTCCTCTGGGGATGCGCAAGGCTCCCGCCCCGGGACGGCGCGCTCAGGGGATGGAAGGGTCAGGCCGCGGGTCCTGGCTGTGACGGAGCCAAGGCCCTGGGCTCGCCCCTCCCGCCGGGTCCCCGGCACAGCTGGAGCTTTTAAAAGGCCTCCTCTCGGCTGCACTTCAAAGGTGCCATCGGGGGCTCGGTGGGGGAGGAAGAGCACTGGAGGGGGAGTCAGGGGACCTGGGTTCTAGTACCAAGCCTAGCACTAACTGCCTGGGGAAGGAAGAGAGGGACCTGGGAGTCCCCTCCCGTCCTTGGGCCTTAGCTTCCCGACCTTTGAAGAGGGAGAGGTGGATGAGGTGGGTCTCTTTTTGCCCCGGCAGGTTCCAAGTCACCCCTCCCCCTCCTTCCCCCTCGTTGGCTGGCGGGGCGGCGGGAAGTGGGCGCAGAGGAGAGTGAAGGGGAGAGGGTCCCCTCAGGGTCGGGCTTAGGGCTTTCCCCGGGAGCCTCCCATGCCCTTCCTTCCAGAGACACCACGGAGACTCCGTGTCACCAGAGACCCCGTCCCTTTGCCTTAGAACTTCGACCCCAGACCGGGGTGTGAGAGGCCACAAACCCATCCAGGAGCCAGGAGCCAGGTCGGGCAGGAAGGCTCCGCCGTCCCATGGCAAGAAGACCGCTAAAGCCAGGAGGGGGAGGGGGGGAGGGGGGCCAGGGACACCTGTCCCCAAGCTCCGGGGAGGGGGGTGGAGGTGGGGCATGAGGGAAGCCAGGGCCTGATTCACAGAGCCGACCCTGCCCAGCCTAGAAGCTTGGGGACGCCGGGGTGTCCGGCGTGTCCCGGAGGCACAGAGACCCACCCATGTTCTGGAGGGTCTGAGAGGGGCTCGCGGCCACCCCCACCACCGAGGGCAGGTGCTGACCACCCTCAGACCAACTCCCCCAATCGCAGTCCCCAGCTTCCCTCCCCCTCCTCCCTCTATATTTATCCACCTCCGCCTCCGCCAGGTGCTGGCGCCCGCCCTGGCGGGAGGCTCAGCCCGCCCCACTCGGGCACCGAGCCACGGGGCCTGCTGGGGACCCCTGGGCGGGGGGTGGGAGCCCGACCCAGGCCATAGCACTGGGGAGCCTGGTGGCCAGTCTTCGGGGGGCATCAGAGAGGGGGCTTCCGGGGAAGGCCATCTCCCACACCAACGGTGCCTCAGTTTCCCCACGAGGAGGAGGAGGCTCGACACAGCCTGGGAGCCGGGGTGTTCCTCAGACCCATCCCCTCCGGATCCCCAAGGAGGCTCACCAGGGCGGGCCGAGAGTTCCGTCCTGAGGTTAATGGCGAAGGGTCCTCGGAGGGTTTGTGACCCCCCAGCTCCCTCTCCGTGGGGTCCCCGCCAGGGACCCTAACCCGAGGGGGCTGGTCTCCCCTGGCCCAGGTCCCTGAGGCGGGGGCTCCTAGGGAGCATCTGGGCCCAGCGCCCAGGACCTCGGCGGCGCGGAGGGGACCCAGGCGTCCGGGCCGCCCAGCCGGCCTCTCCGCATTCCTCGGCGCTGGCGGAGGCGGAAGGGGACGGGATGGGACGCGGGCCCGGCGGCGGGGAAGGGAGAGGCAGGGCCAGGTGGGGCCACGCGTGACGCCTCCCCGCCCCGGGGCCCCAGCAGGTGGACAGCACCCGGCGCGAGGCCCACAGGCACGTCCCAGGCAGGGCTGCTCCCGGGGACTCCCGACCCCGAGGCAAACGCCTCTCCCGCGCCCGCAGCTTGGAGAGCCCGGAGCGGGACCCGGCGTGACGGCCGGGGGGTAGGGAGGGGGCTAGAGACCAGGCTGCAACCCCCCAGCACTTACCCTCCCGCCGCCCGCTGGGCTCGGGGTCCGCAGCTCAAAGGTCTCCTCGTCCTCGTCCTCGTCCCCGTCCCCGCTCAGCTCGCCGTCGCCGTAGTCCCGGTGCAGAAGAGTGAAGCCCCGACGGCAGCAGAGGAGCCACCACAGTCCCCCGGGGAGAGGCATCCGGGCGGGCGGCCGGGGGATGGGAGAGCCGGCGGCCGGCGGCCGGGCTGCAGGGGGTCGTGCGGCTGGCGGTGCTCCGACCCCGAGCCGGGCGGGGGGAAAGGGGAGGCGGGTGGAGGGGAAGGGAGAAGGGAACGGGGCGGAGGCAGTGCCTGGCGCTCGGGTACCAGGGGTGGTTAGCTAAAGCCTGGCGGGGGGCTCCGTGTCTGGGCCCCCGAAGGGGGAGGGGGTGGTGGAAAAAAAAGCGTCCAGAACCCCGGGGGAAAGATGGAGCAACGTCCGGAGCTGGGAAGTGGTGCCCGCGGCCGCGGCCAGCCCTGTGGGGGGCAGTGTCCGGTGCAGAGTCCACGGCGGGCAGCTGTCCAGGCTCCGGAGAGGGTCGCGTCCGGTGGAGCGTCCGGTGGCCGGGGCCCGGGCCGCGCGCCCTGCGCTCCCTGCAGCCCGGGGACTGGCGCGCTGGGGGCGCGAGCGCAGCGCCGGGACCCGCCTCCCCAGTCCCCTCCCCTCCGCCCTCCCCCCGTCCCCCCTCCCTCCCGCGCGGGGCGGGGTCCGATGTCGTCACAGCCTCCTCCGCCCAATCCCGGGGCCTGGCGCCGGGCGCGGCCGCCAATCCGGCTCCGGGGACGGCGGCGGGTTGCGTCACGTGCCCCTGGCTTGTTGACAGTGGGGAGGGGCGAGGGGCTCGGGGAGCGGGGGGGGGGGGGGGAAAGGGGGGTGCAGAAGAGCGAGGGGAGCCCAGCCCCGTCTCTGAGGTCGGCCCGAGTGCCGGTGACGTCACGGGAGCCCGCCTCCAGGCTCTCGGTTTAACTCCTGGCTCTCCGGCCTGCGCGGCGCGGACCCCCCGGAGGAGCCGCTCTGGGGGGCCGAGGGCATAGGGCACCGGGGAGGTCCGACTGCTGTCCTCCGACCGCTGTCTGGTCTCGGGGTCCCTGCGGCCTGCGGCAGGCACGGCATTCGCGGGGGCCCCCCCATACCCCGAATGGAGGCCGGTTCCTCGACAGGAGTCGCCTCCTTTTCGAAGCGCAGACCTAGGCCGGAGATAGACCCCACTCCAGGGCGCACAGGCTCCGCGAGCCCTCGCGGGGAGAGTGTGGCCTGGGGCTCCAGGGGATCCCGCTGGGTTCGGCTAGAGCGGAGGCCTCTCGGTGCATTCTGCTGTCTGGTGTAGGAAGGAAGGGGTTAACCGCGGCGCTGGGCGGCCGGGGCAGGGCCAGGGCCGGGGCCGGGGCGGGGGAAGGGGGGGAGCCCGGGGGCCGGGGCCTCGGCGGGCGCGCGCGTGCGTTGCTGACTCAGCGGCGATTCCCGCGGTCTCCGGCGCAGGGTTCCAGGTCGCCCCCCTGGGGCTGGGGTGTGGGGCGTGCGGAGGGTCGGCGCCGCTTCCGCGCTCTCCGAGGTTTATGGCCCAGGCTGGAGGCGGTGGTCCGATCTCCCAGCTCTGGGCAGGAAGGCTGAGTCCGAGCGGGGCGGGGACCCGAGACCACCCGGCCACGCCGCGCCACGCCCTTCCTGCCCCAGGCCCCCAGGCTGCCGGCTGAAGGCAGGGGTCGGGGGCAGCTGGGCTGGCCGGATATTAAACTGCGGAGGGGAGTCGCTCGTGGGCACCACCATCCTGCCTGCCGGGACGGTGTGGAACAAAGACCAAAGCCCTCCACGCGCCCGCCGGTCTCCGCAGGTCGCCCGGGCCTGGCCCTGGCCGGAGCGGAGCCGGTCTGCCCGCCCCGAGGTTCCCTGGGGATGGAGACGCCACAGCCATAGGCTCTCCTCCCGCTCTGGTCCCAGGCTCTTCGCTGCAGGGAAGCTCTTCCCGACGCCTGCCCTCCCTCCGGCTGCCGCCTCGGAGCATTGGACGAGAGAACCACAGTCACGTCCCCTCCCCGCCCCCTCCTCTAGGGTAATGACTCTGGAAACTTGCAAATTGGGATTTTTTCTCCTTGCTTTTTTTTCCCTCCAAGGTGAAGAACTTCGACTCGACTCTTTGCCCACCCCCACCCCCCACCTCCCGCTTTTCACCACGGGATTTTACAGAAGAAACTATATAACATGGCCATCTACTCCAAAGGCCCACGGAAAACGGGAGTCTCTGCCCGCCCCTACCCCCACACCACCCCCGGGCGCGCACGGCACCCCGGCAGGCGCAGCCCTGACACCCCCGAGGCCGGGGACCCGGGAACCGGGGCTGCCGGGGCAGCCATTGTTGGATAGCACTCGGGTTGTTAGAAAGCTCTTCTCGGCCGTGTTTCCAGAGGAACCCCCGCCCCTCCTCGCTGGCCGCTTTCCCACCTCACCTCCGCCGGCGGCGAGCGGGCGAAGGTGGAGGAGGTGTCGGCGGCGCGGAGCGTTGGAACCCGCAGCCCCCGCCCCCGCCGGGCTCTCCGCGCCTCCCCTTGGCGCCCCGGAGCGGGAGAGGCGGGCGGGCGGTGCGGGACCCGGGGCTCCGCTCCGCTGCAAATCACTTTCAAGCCAGTGACTCAAAAATAGCAACATTCGTCCGTCGGGTTGCATCACATTTCCATGCAATCCATTTAATGTGGCCAAGTACGGAAGCAATTCCTTTTAGGTCCCCACCTCTTTTTTTTTTTTCGGCGTTCCCACACTTACCCCCTCCCCCACCCCCACCCCGGCCCCCCTCCCCAGCCCCGGGAACCTCCCCGATCCATTTCCTCCGCCCGCCCGCCCGCCCCCTCCCCGGGACCCGCGGCCCTAGGGGTCCCGGTAGGAGACGCTGTGCGCCTCGGTGGGCGCCGAGCAGGAAGAGAGGCGGGGCCGCCGCGGGCAGCCGCCCCCCGCCCGGAGCAGCCGCCGCAGGTCCTGGCGGAAGCGCAGGCCCAGGAAGGCGTAGAGCACGGGGTTGAGGCCGCAGCGCGCGAGGGCCAGGCCCCCGGTGACCAGCAGGGCCAGGTCCTTGCGCTTACTCGCCGGGCAGCTCCGCTCGCGGGCGGCCAGCAGGTCGGCCGTGTCCAGCAGCAGCGCCAGGCTGTAGGGCAGCTGCAGCGCCACGAAGGCCGCCACCAGGGCCACCACCACGCGCAGCGCGCGCCGGCGCTCCGGCCCCCTGGCGGCCAGCAGCGTGCGGCCCAGCAGCGCGTAGCAGGCCGCCATGACGCCCAGCGGCAGCGCGAAGCCCAGCGCCACCTGCGCCACGGCGCTCGCCCCCTTCACCGTCTGCGCCAGGCCCTCGGGGAAGAGCAGCCGGCAGCGCCGCTGCCCCTCCCGCCGCCCGTCCTGGCTGAAGAGGAGAGCGGGCAGCGCCAGGAGCAGCGACAGCAGCCACACGATGACGGAGACCAGATGTGCCCTGCCGGGCCCCGAGGGCCTGGGCCCAGCCGGGAGGGCCCGCGTAATGGCCAGGTAGCGGTCGGCGCTGACGCAGGCCAGGAAGAGGAAGCCCGCGTGGAAGGAGGCCGAGTAGAGGCCCGAGACGGCGCGGCAGGTGACGCTGCCCAGGCTCCAGCCGTGCAGGGCCCCCGCGGCGGCAAAGGGCAGGGTCAGCGCCAGCAGGAGGTCGGCCAGGGCCAGCTGGAGCAGGTGGGCGGAGGTGGGTGAGCGGGCCGCGTTCCCGGCGGCCAGGTGGGTGGCCAGCACCAGGCCGTTGCCGGCCAGGCCCAGGGCAGCCACCGTCAGGGAGACGCTGGCTTGGAAGGCTCGGCCGAAGGCCTGGACATCTGCCTTGTAGCACAGCTCTGGCAGAGGCTCAGCTGAGTAGGCCTCCTCATCGTCTCCGGAATACGGGCCCCAGGAGGCCTGGGGAGGTCAAGAGGAGAAAAGACACTGTATGAGTCCTTGCCCACCACTCACCTAAAACAGGCTTTGGCCTCCCCGGCACCCCTCCGGCCTCTGCACCCAGCTTTCTGGGTGACCTTGAGCAAAAGCCACTTGCTCTTTCTGGATCTCAGCTGCCTAATGCGTAGCAGGGTTGTCTGAAAGAAGAAGGTAATGGATGTAAAAGCATCTGGGCTCTTCACAGGCCAAGGGTTTGCGTGACTGATAATAAACCTTGGAGCTTCAGTTCTGCTTGCAGCGCCCTCTCCTGGGAGAACTCGCGCTCGCAGGCTTTGCCTCAGACCCCGTGGCCAGACTCTAGTCTAGACTCTTTTGTCTCCTTTCCCTTTTCCCCTCCCCAACCCCACCTCTACCTCGGTTCGGGTGCACTGACATGACTCATGACAAGCGGGTCTCAAGAACTGGGGCCCAATCCGAAACCGATTCTGGTCAAGGGCGTGCACATTGGTTGCAGGCACATCCCCGTAAGGGGGGTGTGCAGGATGCAGCTGGTCGATGTTTCTCTCTCATTGATGTTTCTGGCTCTCTATCCCTCTCCCTTCCTCTCTAAAAAAAGCAATAAAATATATATATATATATATTTTTTAAAAGAATTGGAGCTCAGGTCTTCCGTTGCACCTTGGACCTCTGTGTTCAGCTCACTCTTCCCTTCAGCCCGAGTCCTGTCCCCCAACCCCAGCCTCACATCACCAGCCCCCTTTGTCTGGAGGGCCCCTGGCCCAAATGGCTCCAGGAATCCTGTATGGGTCCTAGCCTGGCAGAGGCCTGTGGCCAGGTGTGGAACCCCATCCCTTCCCCTTCCCCTCCCTTCCTGTAACCCCTCCTCCCCCCTTCCCCCACTCACACCTGCTCTGTGGGCTCGGTCCCCATCTCTGGCTACGCAGGTTTCTGAGGTGTAGCCACAGAGGAGAGGAGTTAAATTAGAGGGACAGGAAAGAGGGGGCGGGGAGAGCAGCCAAGAGGATGGTGGGTATTAGGGTCTGAGCCCTCTCCACCTAGCGTACCCACTCCATCCCCTAAAAAAAAACAATTTCCCTATCAGCAGAAAGAGAATGGAATATCGCATTTGCTAGCTACCTGTGTGATCGATGGTGGGTTTTTTTTTGTGTGTGTGTGTGTTTTTGTTTTTACCTCTCTGAGCCTCAGGTTTTTTAATCTGCAAAATGGAGTCAAGTAAAAGTGCTGAATTCACAGGGGTATGGGGATGCCTCGTAAGGGTGCTTGGAACATAATTTGTCTTCAGAAAATGTTAGAATCTTCTCCCCATATCCAGCACACCCCCCCCTCCAACCTGGATTTTTCACGACCTTCCTTCCCGCTCGCCTGCGACCGACTGCCACTGCCGGCCTCAGGGCATTGAGGGTATTTCCTCAGGCCTGGAGGCTCTCTACCCCCCACCCCACCCCACCCCGCCCTTCAAGCGGGGCTGAGGCGCGCGCTTGCGCGGAGCCGGGGAAAGCTGCGCCCGTTAGGAGAGGCTGGGGAAGGGGGGAGGAGAGAGGAGAGAGGGTGGAAAGGAGAGCGGCGGAGAGCCAGGAGCGACTGAGAGAGGGGGGCGAGGGGAGAGGGTAGGGGAGGGGTAGGGGAAGAGGGGTGGGTGGGAAGGAGGAGAGACAGTGACCGCTGAGAACCCCAGGAGAGCCGCAGCCGGAGCCGGAGCCGGAGCTGGAGCCGGAGCCCTAGCCCCACCTGGCCACGGGAGGCGGCGCGGAGCCCCGGAGCCCCGGAGCCTGCAGGATGGGTCTCCGGCTCCTCTGCCTCCTGCTCGCCGCGGCCTCGGGAGCCCGGGGCTGGGGCTACTGTGAGTGCGGGGCGCGGGGCGGGCGGGGGCGGGCCCCGGGGCTCCGAGCGCCGCATTGCGGCGGGGTGGTCGCCGGCCCCCTCCCCGCCCCGCGGCGCGCGCCCGCCGGTTCGCTCCCGTCCGCCCCGGCCTCCCCCCCTCCCTCGCTCCGCATTGCAGCTCGGCGCGCGCGCCCGGGGCCGGGGCTGGGCTCGGAACCGAGGACCGAGTCGGCCCGCCTGGGATTTGGCACCACGACCCAAGCCTGGGCTAGTGCCTCGGTGTGAGGGTTGGGGATAAAGGTGTTACTGGTGACCCGGGCTAGGGTTAAGGTTTTGCCAGGGGCTGGGTTGGGGTTGGGGGCTGGACTTTGGGACTGGGATCCAGGGTGGGGTTGCTGCCAGATTGGTACTGAGGCTGGACACAGCACCGGTGGCGGTGTCAGGGCTGGCTGGGGCTGGGACCGAGGCCCGGATCTGGAGCTGGTGCAGGTGGGGGGATGCTGAGGACGCACTGACGCTCTGGATAGGCTGGCTGGGTGCCTTGGGCTGACTGGGGTTTATCAATTTGAGATTGTGTTCCGGGGAGTACTGAGCCCGGTTGATCCATGGCAGGAACAGGGCTAGGGAGGGTCTGGCCTAGGGGTTCCCCCCCTGAGTGTGCCCCGGGGGGAGGAGATGGCTGAAGTTAGGGCTGGGTCTGCTGCGGGGGACTGAGCGGGAGGCGCCCCAGGCGCTCGGTGTGCGGGGGGAGGGGGAGGGGGAGGCTGGGGCAGACCTGGGAGGGGCTGACCTGCCCAATATGCCTGTCCCCCCATGCCTGTCCCCCACCCAGATGGCTGTGACGAGGAGCTGGTGGGGCCCCTGTACTATCGCTCCCTGGGAGCCTCCTCCTACTATGGGCTCTTCACGGCTCCGCGCTTCGCCCGGCTGCACGGTGAGCCTGGCCCGGGAGCGGGGAGCGGGGAGCGGGGAGGGACTCTGGGGGGCCGGGAGGAAAGGGGGAGCCCGTGGCCAACGCCCTTGTCCCCTCTCTAGGCATTAGTGGGTGGTCTCCCCGGCCCGGGGACCCGAACCCCTGGCTCCAGATAGACTTAATGAAGAAGCACCGCATCCGGGCGGTGGCCACACAGGGCTCCTTTAACTCCTGGGACTGGGTCACACGCTACATGCTGCTCTACGGCGACCGCGTGGACAGCTGGACTCCCTTCTACCAGCAAGGGCACAACGCGGTACGCCCGCCCGCGGGGGAACCGCCTAGCTTTGCAGCCGGGCTTGTGGGGGAGGGAGGAGGGGGGGGAGGGCGCAGGCTGGGGGAGGGCAGGGACTAGGAGAAGGACTGTAAGCTCACAGGTGGGCCGGACACTCCCGGGTGACAGGGTTTAGCCACCTTAGGAGGAGAGCTTCTTGGAGGAGGTGACACCCGAGTTGAGCTTGGAGGGAGGAATAAGACTGTGGGAGAAGACACTCCCGGCGAGGAAAAGGAGCTGTGTGTGCGCAAAGCCAGGAAGGCGGGAGGGAGGTCAGGGGGTGTTTGCCTTTGGGAAGTCGGGATGGTCTGACTGTGACAGCTGTGGGCTGGGAGGCTGCGGGTTGGGGGTGGGGACAAGCCGAGGGTAGGGACTTCTCCTCTCCTCTCCCCTCTCCCCCTGCAGACCTTCTTCGGGAACGTGAACGAGTCGGCCGTGGTGCGCCACGACCTGCACTACCACTTCACGGCCCGCTACATCCGCATCGTGCCCCTGGCCTGGAACCCGCGGGGCAAGATCGGCCTGCGGCTGGGCCTCTACGGCTGTCCCTACAGTAAGAGCCCGTGCGGGGGCGGCGGGGGGTCCCCCCTGGTCCCCCGGCCCGGCCCGGCCCGGCCCCCGCCCACCTCCGGCCGCCCCGCAGAGTCCGACGTGCTCTACTTCGACGGCGACGACGCCATCTCGTACCGCTTCCCGCGAGGGGCCAGCCGCAGCCTGTGGGACGTGTTCGCCTTCAGCTTCAAGACGGAAGAGAAAGACGGGCTCCTGCTGCACGCCGAGGGCGCCCAGGGCGACTACGTGACCCTCGAGCTGAAGGGGGCGCACTTGCTGCTGCACATGAGCCTGGGTGAGCGGCTGGGGGCGCTGTGGCCGCGCCTTCTTTCTCCTCCGAGCCCCGCGCACCCTTCCGTTTGGACCCACCTGCCTCTTTGGTGTGGAATTTAGTGCCAGCGAAACGCGGGACTCCGAGTTAGCAGAGATGGATTCCAGTCTCAGCTGTTCCGCCTTCTTGCGGAGTGACCCCAGACTAGGCGCTTCCCCATCCCGGTCTCCTCATTGTAAAGTATCACACACACACACACACACACACACACACACACACACACACACACTAAAAAGGTATTATTTTTGTGTCTAATTAGTTTTTCATCACACCCACACCATGAAGTAGAAGCAGCTGCTCTTGTGCCCCAAGCTTTGCTGATAGAAGCTCAGAGAGGCTAAATGACTGACCCTAAGTCACATCCTCGCCCATGACCGCTGCTCCAGCCCAGGCTCTCGGCGGTCCCATCCGCAGGCCCGCCCTCCCTGGCTGCTGCCTCACCGAGGGGCTGGGCTCGCCGGGGTTCTGGGTTCCAGGGCTGACCTAGCCCCACCCTATCCTCAGGCAGCAGCCCCACCCAGCCGCGGCCTGGGCACACCACGGTGAGCGCCGGCGGGGTCCTCAATGACCAGCACTGGCATTATGTGCGTGTGGACCGATATGGCCGCCACACCAATTTCACCCTGGACGGCTATGTGCAGCGTTTCATTCTCAATGGCGACTTCGAGAGACTGAACCTGGACAATGAGGTGAGCAGAGCAGGAGGGGTCCTTAGGTTGAAGGGCGGGGGGGGGCGCTGGCTGGGTGGGTGGGGGACAGCACTTCCCTCCACCAAAGTAAGGCCTCGCTTCCTGGTGCCACCCGAGAACCACTGAGATGGGGTTTGGAATACTGGATTTTGAGGGCTGGGCAAGATGAGAACATTGCCCCCTGGGATTGCCCCACTCGGGGGGATTGGTAAAGACCCTGGCCTCCATCTGCTATAAAGAATCCCAGAAAGTGTTGCTGACTCACCCAAGGGCGTGCAGCCAGAGTGTGGTGGAGTTAGGACTAGAACCCAAACCTCAGGAGGCCCAGTGAGCTTCCAGCTTCAATACCGACATTGGGGAAATGTGTGTTTCAAGTCTTTAAAAAAAAAACAGCTGCATGGCGGGGAGCTCCAGGAAGGTGCCTGCTGCTCCCGTACCCAGGGACTCACCCCATTCCCTCCTCCGCCCGCCCACAGATGTTCATTGGCGGCCTGGTGGGCGCTGCCCAAAAAAACCTTGCCTATCGGCACAATTTCCGTGGCTGCATTGAGAACGTGATCTTCAACCGAGTCAACATCGCGGACCTGGCTGTGCGGCGCCACTCGAGGATCACCTTCGAGGCCAGTGGGCTGGGCACCTGGGAGGACGGACGGGGCATCAGAGCCACTGGGAAAGCAGAGAGGTGGAGCGGGAAGAGATCTTGACAATCAGATACAAACCCAGGACCTCTCCCTCCCCAGCCAGATGCTCAAGTGGGGGGCATGATGGAGTTAGAGGAGGTGCACAGTCCACCCAGGCCCCCTCCGCAGCTGGACGTGTTTCTAGGAGGGGGTTGAGATGTCAGGGTTGAAGGGCTCCCCCTCCCACCCCATTGCCCCCATACGGAGGGAGTGCTGTGACAGATCTCAGACCAGTATGAAAATGGGATTCCCAGAGAGGCGGGGAGGACACTGGCAGCCGCTGATGGGTCCTTGCTTTGGCCCCCAGGGCAAGGTGGCCTTCCGCTGCCTGGACCCGGTCCCTCACCCGGTCAACTTCGGAGGGCCTCACAACTTCCTGCAAGTGCCCGGGTTCCCTCGCCGAGGCCGCCTCGCAGTCTCCTTCCGCTTCCGCACCTGGGACCTCACGGGACTGCTACTCTACTCCAAGCTGGGGGACGGGCTGGGCCACGTGGAGCTGATGCTCAGTGAAGGGCAGGTCAACGTGTCCATTGCACAGAGCGGCCGGAAGAAGCTTCAGTTCGCTGCTGGTGAGGGATGGGTTGGGGGCGGGGCCTGGACGGAAGGGTGGACAGGGCCAGAAGGAAGGGTAGGAGGCCAGAGAGGGCAGAGGAGAGCCGGGTGATTCCAGACTTGGACTGAGGGGCGCAGAGCAGGAGGTCCCAGGGCCATGGGAAAAGGTGGGAGTGGATGTGAGAGGCAGCTGAGGCTCGGGGCAGATCTGAGGGGCTACGGTGCTGCTGGGAGAAGTAGGAAGGCTGAGAGTCCTGGTATTCTCCCGTTCCAGGTTGTCTCTGGAGGTGTTTGTTATTCATTTGTAACTTTGCAGACTGTATAAGCTGCTGGCGTTGTGGATAGTGAAGAGAGACTTTCAGAGATGTCACCACTCAGTGTGATCCGTGTAACAATGGGAGGAGGAACATAGTCCGCCATCGGGACACAGAGTGGGGGTGCAGCTTCCACAGGAAGGACAGATCGCCCCCAGGGCCTGGTGCTTTCCCCGCCCACAGCATCCTCCTTTCCTGTCCAGGCTACCGCCTGAATGACGGCTTCTGGCACGAGGTGAATTTCGCAGCACAGGAAAACCATGCAGTCATCAGCATTGATGATGTGGAGGGGGCAGAGGTCAGGGTCTCCTACCCACTGCTGATCCGTACAGGGACTTCATACTTCTTCGGGGGTAAGTGGTGGCTAACATGGCCAGACCCCCGACTGTGGGTGGGAAGGGCCCCACCGCCACCTAAGTCCACCCAGATAGGACGACATGGAGAGCTTTGTAGGAATAAATCCCTCTTTCCCCTCTGGGGCCTGGGGACCGGAAGGTCACTGCCATTGTCTATTGGCCCCCTCCCTTCCTTCATGTCTGGCTCTCCCTTGGCATCTCCCTGGGGGAGGGTCTCCGGGTCTCCCCTGGGGAGGGCCTCACAGGGGTGGTTGCTCCAGGTTGTCCCAAGCCAGCCAGTCGATGGGGCTGCCACTCTAACCAGACGGCGTTCCATGGCTGCATGGAGCTGTTCAAGGTGGATGGTCAACTGGTCAACCTGACTCTGGTGGAGTTCCGGCGGCTTGGACACTTTGCTGAGGTCCTCTTTGACACATGTGGCATCACTGATAGGTATCCCGAAAGTCCCTTTCCCTTCCAGGGGCGCCCCCTCCAGAGCCCTTTCCCATGGTCTCCCATAGGGAGTGCCCTTTCTCAGTCTTTCTTCTGATCCCAGCTTTCCAGTCTCCCACCTGGAGGTGATTCCTCCTTGGCCTCTCACTCCTGTTTCTTCCCTTAAAGCGACATGTGCTCGGAATGGAAATGAAGCCATCTATTTTTTGGGTGGTGGTGGCATTATTTGTTCTTTGGGGGAAGGGAAAGCAGTGCTTGAGCCAAGGCCTGCCTAATGCCCTGCATTAGGCCCGTACCCGGCTAGTTAGGTGAGGCGTGTCTCTCGGAGTTCTGTGTTCTCAGGAGTGGGGAGTGGAGCCTGTAGGGGGTCAGACTTCACTCTCAAGCTCCCAATAAGGCTTCTTCCCTGGGTGCTGACCCCTTCCTTAGGTGCAACCCTAACATGTGTGAGCATGATGGACGCTGCTACCAGTCTTGGGATGACTTCATCTGCTACTGTGAACTGACAGGCTACAAGGGGGAGACCTGCCATGAACGTAAGCCAGCTGGGACGTGGGGGACAGAGGGCAGGAGAAGGTTCCTGGGATCATGGGGCTGCTAGTGATGGTGGGACTGGCTCTGCTAGCCCTCTGAACCCATGCTTGCTTCCCCCCACCTCCCAGCTTTGTATAAGGAATCTTGTGAGGCTTACCGGCTTAGTGGTAAAACTTCGGGAAACTTCACCATCGACCCTGATGGCAGTGGCCCCCTGAAGCCATTTGTAGTTTACTGTGATATTCGAGGTAAGTGGCTCTGACAGGTGGTTAAGGGGCAGTTGACAAGGCTGTGCTGGGGCGTGGGGAAACAGGGAAGGATTGGGGGGGCTAAAGGAGGGCAGAGGGAAAAGGAATTTGTAATCGAGCCTTGCAGATAAATTCCAGCTTCCTGATGTGCTCCAGCTGTCGCATGTCCAGCCTGCAATGTCCGGGGCCAGGAGCTAGGCTGGGATGGAGCTGCTAGCCACGTTTGTTGGCTCCGAGTTGCAGCAGTGGTGGTGGAGGTGGGCAGGGGGAAGGGTAGAGAACGCCCGTCCCCAGCCAAAGCTCTGACCCCTCTCCCCCCTCAGAGAACAAGGCATGGACGGTTGTGCGGCATGACAGGCTGTGGACCACGCGGGTGACAGGGTCAAGCATGGACCGGCCGTTCCTGGGGGCCGTCCAGTACTGGAATGCATCCTGGGAGGAAGTCAGTGCCCTGGCCAATGCTTCCCAGCACTGTGAACAGTGGATCGAATTCTCCTGCTACAATTCCAGGCTGCTCAACACTGCAGGTGGGGTCTGGGGTGTGGGAGGGTGAGGCGGAGAGCTGGAGGAGAGACCAGTGGGGGCCTGGGAGAAAGAAACTGGACGGTTAAGTTGGAGTCCTGGGCTAGGAGATTCAGGAGTCTGGGCTGGTTAGAAGGGTGAGAGGGGAGCCCGGAGACTAGCGGAGGAACCGGGGCTAGAAACTGCCCGAACCCCTTCCCCAGGAGGCTACCCCTACAGCTTCTGGATTGGCCGGAATGAGGAGCAGCACTTCTACTGGGGAGGCTCGCAGCCCGGGATCCAGCGCTGCGCCTGTGGCCTGGACCGGAGCTGTGTGGACCCTGCTCTGCAGTGCAACTGTGACGCTGATCAGCCCCAGTGGTGAGGGAGGCGCGGGGCGGGCTCTCAGGTTGGGGGGGGGGGAGAGGGGGGCAGGTGAATGGCAGGGGCTGAGCCACTGCATCTCGCCCGCCCACACAGGAGAACCGACAGGGGACTGCTGACCTTTGTGGACCATTTGCCTGTCACTCAGGTGGTGGTGGGGGACACGAACCGCTCCACTTCTGAGGCCCAGTTCTTCCTGAGGCCTCTGCGCTGCTATGGCGATCGTGAGTGGCAGACTGTTTTGTGTATCGTCTAGTTTCTGAAATCTAGGCCACCTGACTCACTGTGTGCCTCCAGGACACACTGCCAGACACCCCAGATCCTCCTATGATGACCCCCCTTCCCCCCGCATCTGTATTGCTCCTTTACACCTTATTCTTTCATTACACTTCTTGGTTACCCCTAGTTGTCCCTCTGCCTTTCCTTCCCCCCTTCACCCATGACTCCCTTACTCCCCTACGCTCCAACCTCCCTGACCAGGCCTTCTTCCATCTGGCCTTGTAGGAAATTCCTGGAACACTATCTCCTTCCACACCGGGACGGCACTGCGCTTTCCCCCAATCCGTGCCAACCACAGCCTTGACGTCTCCTTCTACTTCAGGACCTCGGCGCCTTCGGGGGTCTTCCTAGAGAACATGGGGGGCTCTTACTTCCAGTGGTGCCGACCTTACGTGCGGGTGGAACTCAACAGTGAGCAGGCGCACGGGGAGGGACGCGGGGTAGATGACGATGTCTGGGAAGAGTGGGTGGAGGTGGAGGCTGGGGCAAGAGACAAGGGCAGATGCCTTGTCTCTTTCGAGGGCTTTTGATGGACAAGGCTTTACTGACCCTGGGTTCTAGTCCAGCTCAGTCCCAAAAGCTGGCCTTGTGACCTGAGTCACCCAGTGTGCCTCTCTGGGCCTCAGGCCCTTGTGAATAAGGAAGCGGGGATCCTGAGGTATCTCCTACCTACAGCTATGCTTCTAACCTGAGAAGGGGG
The DNA here is from genome assembly GCA_963924515.1 of Vespertilio murinus. Taxonomy (NCBI): domain Eukaryota; kingdom Metazoa; phylum Chordata; class Mammalia; order Chiroptera; family Vespertilionidae; genus Vespertilio; species Vespertilio murinus. The sequence goes on along the minus strand of OZ004718.1, from coordinate 14,661,500 downwards.
GTGGGAAGCTGGCTTTAGGGATCTGCACATTTGGGAGAGAACAGGGGTATGAGGTTTTAAGCAGCTTTAAGTTTTGTCCCAGGCCGTAGACAACCTGGAGGGACATCCCAGGAGCTCCACAGTGAAGAAGAGAGGTTGCATTGGGTGAGGAATCTTGGAGGTCTGAGTCCCCTCCCCTCACCCCCCCAGCATCCCGAGATGTGGTCTTCGCCTTTGACGTGGGCAATGGAGATGAGAACCTGACGGTCCACTCGGATGACTTTGAGTTCAATGACGACGAGTGGCACCTGGTCCGGGCCGAAATCAACGTGAAGCAGGCCCGGCTCCGCGTGGACCACCGGCCCTGGGTGGTGCGGCGCATGCCCCTGCAGACCTACATCTGGCTGGAGTACGACCAGCCCCTCTACGTCGGTGAGCAGCAACCCAGAGGCAGGGCTGAGGTCTCCTTAGCCTTTCTACCCTCTCAAGGCCGCTCCCCTTGTTTCCAGGAACCTGTGTCTTAATTCCCAGTCCCTCTGCTTCAGAGCCAAAGCCCGCCATCCCTCTGCAGGCCTTGGCTCCAGGCCATTGTCCTAGCTCCCTTGGAGCCATTCCCAACCCCAGGACTGATCCCTGTCTCTTGCTCTGCACCCACGTCTTAACCTGCCCACCCTCCCCAGGATCTGCCGAGCTCAAGAGGCGCCCCTTCGTGGGCTGCCTGAGGGCTATGCGTCTGAATGGAGTGACCCTGAACCTGGAAGGCCGGGCCAATGCCTCTGAGGGTACCTCACCCAACTGCACAGGCCGCTGTGTCCACCCCCGGTTCCCCTGTTTCCATGGAGGCCGCTGCGTGGAACGCTACAGCTACTACACATGTGACTGTGACCTCACGGCTTTTGATGGGCCATATTGCAACCATGGTCAGTGCTGTTGGTTATGGGAGGACAGGGAGCTGTAGGGTGTCATGGGATGTAGGGATGGCAGGGAAGAAAGGAAGGAGGGTGTCTCTAGGTTCCTGAGCTCTGAGCTGGGGCCATCAGCCAGCTGAAGATGCTGGGTGACTCCAAAGGCATACAGTGGGGCAAGGAAGGGCCGGTACAGCTAGCTGGTAGTAAAAGAACTCAAAAGCAACAAGCAAATAACTTCCCCATCTTCCTCTATCACCAAGGTAACGCAGGTTCCCCTTCTTGCAAGCACATCCACCTCAGGCTGCATGATGCCCTCCTATGCCATTTCCTATTTGACAATTGCTGCACTCCTAAAACATGTCTACAGCCGGGTTCTTGGTTAAAGAGAACCTAGTCATTCACCACAGCAAGATCTCTGCACATATGCTCAGACTGCGTCCTCCCTAAGGCTGGTAGGTCACTAATGGGAAGTCTGGTGGAACAGGGAGATTTAGGGACTTAGGGACCAATAGGTGGCTTTGGTCTTGGTTTGGAAATGTGAGCAGTGGTGAATGTACTGGATGGAGTCCTATCTCAGTTCTAATCTTGGCTCTTCACTTACTGTGTATCCTTAAGCAAGTCACTACCCACCTATGAACCTCAGTTTCCCCACCTGTAAAATGCAGCCCCAACCCCGGCAGGGGTTGGCTAAGATGAAACTGTGGTGGTGGTAGAAACTGAAGGCAAGTCCCAGGTGTGTATGTGTGTGTGCGCGCATGACATATACAGAGTCTGAATATGGGAACGGAAGCCCTGACCTCGCCACCTGTGCCCTCAGATATCGGTGGTTTCTTTGAGCCCGGCACCTGGATGCGCTATAACCTGCAGTCAGCACTGCGCTCCGCAGCCCGGGAGTTCTCCCACATGCTGAGCCGGCCTGTGCCAGGCTACGAGCCAGGCTACATCCCTGGCTACGACACTCCTGGCTACGTACCTGGCTACCATGGCCCCGGGTACCGTCTGCCTGACTACCCGCAGCCTGGCCGGCCTGTGCCCGGCTACCGGGGTCCCGTCTACAATGTTACTGGCGAGGAGGTGTCTTTCAGCTTCAGCACCGAATCCGCCCCCGCTGTCCTGCTCTACGTCAGCTCCTTCGTGCGGGACTACATGGCCGTGCTCATCAAGGAGGACGGTAAGCTCCCGACAGGCTCTCCCTCAATCCAGCTCTTCCAGGGCTCCCTTCATTCTCACAACTACTGACTCACTAATCAACACAGGGAAGGACCTCAGTGCTCTTAGAAGAAGGGGGTTGTGGGACCTGAAGGGGGACTCCCTCTTTCTCCTCTCCACCCCACAGGGACTCTACAGCTGCGCTATCAGCTGGGCACCAGTCCCTACGTGTACCAACTGACCACCCGCCCCGTTACCGATGGCCAGCCCCACAGCGTCAACATCACCCGGGTCTACCGCCAGCTTTTCATCCAGGTGTGTAGAGACAAGTGGACCAGCTCAGATCATACATAGCCTCATGATCCAGGCTGTGGCACCCAGGAAAATGTCAAATATTTAATATTTGTAGAGCACATGCCAATTTACAGAGAATTTTCCTAGGTATAAATTACCTCATGTGGCTCTCACATCAGGTCTGTGAGGCAGTTCAGGTACACATGTGGACTTATTTCTGTTTTACAAATCATTAAGTGGACTCAGAAAGTAAAGTGCTCCCCCCAAGTTAGACTACTAGAAAGCTGCACAAACAGGGCTCAGAACCAGGCTGTTGAGTTTTTAATGCCAAATCCTACATCTGGGTCCAGGGGTGGCGCACCTCGGACAAAGCTAGGACTCACCACCTGCCTGGACAGAGTTCAGAGTTCCTGGATGATGGTGGCCTCGTCTGCCTCTGGTTCTCCCTCCTGCATCTCCTTTCTCCTCCCTGCCTCAGGTGGACTACTTCCCTCTGACAGAGCAGAAGTTCTCACTGTTGGTGGACAGCCAGCTGGACTCCCCCAAGGCCTTGTATCTAGGGCGTGTGATGGGTAAGCTAAGGGTGACAATAGGTTTTGGGTAAGAGATTGTGGGTGAAGTCCCTGGAGCCCAGGTGAGAGTGAAGGAATTGGGCATCACAGCGCAGGTGCTGATGAGAAGGAAATCTACGGATGGTAAGGGAGGGCAGGGTAATTGGTGGTCCCAGCCCTTTCTGTCTGGGCCTGTCTCTCCCGCAGAAACAGGAGTAATTGACCCAGAGATCCAGCGCTACAACACTCCAGGTTTCTCGGGCTGTTTGTCCGGTGTTCGATTCAACAATGTGGCTCCCCTCAAAACCCACTTCCGAACCCCTCGACCCATGACTGCTGAGCTAGCCGAGGCCCTTCGAGTTCAGGGAGAACTGTCCGAATCTAACTGTGGAGCCATGCCACGTCTTTTCTCAGAGGTGCCACCTGAGCTGGATCCCTGGTACCTACCCCCAGGTATGTCCCCAGGACACAGAAGAGGGAGGGACAACAGAGAAAGAAAATTATTCTTACCATATCGGAGGCTTCTCCTAACTGGTGCTTTCTCTTCTTCAGACTTCCCTTACTACCATGATGATGGATGGGTTGCCATACTTTTAGGCTGTGAGTAGTGTGATCACCGCCCTAATCTCCTGATTCTACCCTCTGATTGTTGGCATTCGCTCCCTGCCCTGTAGAGCATGGCAGTGCAAAGAGGGTTGAGATAGGCTATGCTGAAGTAGTATGTAATTGGACTGGAGATTTTCAAGTGTTTAAGAGTGCTATAGACTTTTGTTTTTTGTTTTTATGTTATAGACTTTAATTGAAATATTAAGACTGCACTATGGATAAGGAATGAGGAAATGGGGGCATAGTAACATCTAGAGAGATAAGAAGGGTTAACTGCCATGGCTGGTTTGGCTCAGTGGATAGAGCGTTAGCCTGTGTACTGAAGGGTCCCAGGTTCGATTCCAATCAAGGGCACATGCCCGGGTTGTGGGCTCTGACCCCCAGTGGGGGGTGTGCAGGAGGCAGCCGATCAATGGTTCTTCCTCATCATTGACATTTCTATCTCTCTTTCCCTCTCCCTTCTCTAAAATCAATTTTAAAAATATTTTTAAAAAAAGAAGAGTTAACTACCAGAGATGTAAAAAGAGAATATTAGAAGATGGCGGGGATACGCCAGGAATTCAGACCTACCAGACACTGAGGAATAGCCTGATGGTTGTAGAGTGAACACTGCTGTCTGTATGTAGGAGAAACCCCAAAGATCTGCTCTAATTGTTTCTTTTTCCTCTTTCAGTTTTGGTGGCCTTCCTGCTGCTGGGGCTGGCAGGAATGTTGGTGCTCTTCTACCTGCAAAATCATCGCTACAAGGGTTCCTACCACACCAATGAGCCCAAGGCCACCCACGATTACCACGCTGGCAGCAAACCTCCCCTACCCACTTCAGGCTCTGCCCAGGCCCCGGTCCCTACACCAGCTTCCACCCAAGCCCCAGCCCCAGCCCCAGCCCCAGCCCCAGCTCCAACACCAGCATCAGCCCCAGCCCCAGCCCCAACCCCAGTCTCAGCCCCTGGCCCTGGCCCCCGGGACCAAAACCTACCCCAGATCCTGGAGGAGTCCAGGTCTGAATGAATCAGAAGGGCTTCAGGGACCAAGTCCATTTCCCCGAATTCCCCAGTTCCTGCCTCTACCCAGCCCTGTCAGGGACATTTGACTCCTTTTAGCTGGTTCTGCTCACCCAGAGGATGCCCCTCCTGCCAAGTTTGGTGGGCAGAGCTACAGAGGGGACCAAAGGGAGTAGCCGAGCCTCACTGCCTAAACCAATGCCCTGCCCATTTCTGTTCCCCCAGGCTCCTGGTTGTTGGCCTGCCTCAAGAGGAAAGCCTCGTGGGGTTGAGACAGGTCCTTCCTGCCATCCCTGTCCCAGCTGCTGCAGGGATTAGCAGAGTGCAGGGGAGATTAACTGTCTCTCTCCAAACATTCAATCTCAGCAGGGATAGATGTGTGGGATTGCAGGGATGCACGAGGCATGGGGGGAGGAGGCTGCTAAACATATCCCCGAGCCTTCCCCCTGCCCTGCAGAACATCTCTGTCTGTGTCCACTCAGTTGGGGGTTAGGGAGGGCTTCATCATTGGGTCCTACCCTCCTCCTCCTCGTTTTTGTGTTTGTTTTTATAGAGACTGAGAGGCTTCAGTTTAGCACTTTAGTACCTCTGCTGCTTCAAATGCTTTAGCCAAAGCCATACAAACTTGCAACGTAGAGAAAATAATGCAGATGCACTGGCTAGCCAGCTCCATACTCTTCCTCCCTCTTCCAAGATATGCAATAGCCTTGATGCCTGTCAGAGGCCTAGCCCCCTCTCCAATGCATGAGGAGCCCTCTTTCCTCCGCTCAGAGATGCTGCTTCATTTGCTCAGGAGGTCACTTTCTTTAAATATATTTTTTGTTGTTGTTGCAAAGTCTCTCTCTAGAGAAACTCTATATATTATTCTAATTTTTAAATTATCAATTTATATATAAAAGGAGAAAAAAAGCAATCGATTGTCCTGTCCTGTGCTGTGCCCGTGGTCTGTAGCTGCTTCTCCTGTGTTGGAAGTCCCATGAGGTCTGCTGGTCACTCATCCAGCCTGACCCGGCTTCCGCCCTGAAGCTGCTCTCAGACGGAGAGCCGTGCTAATAAACAGTGGCAGAGCCCCAGACTGTGCGTGGTGGCTGGTGTTGTGGTTAGTGGGTGGGGTAAGTGGAATGGTTTTAAGGGAACTAATTTGAGGGTTTGGGAATTTCTACAGGGAACCCTCAGAATCCTTAGGTCACCTGACTGGTTCTTGCCAACCCTCAATTTCACCCAGCCCCCCATCTCCGTGGACAAGTGGGGATCAGAAGCTAAAGCTTCAGCAGAAATGCCCCTGTACCATCATCCCTGGGTCATTTCCAGCCCCAAAGCACACGGAACACACCTTGCCAAAATGGATTCTGCCACTTTATTCAGATAAGAGGTCACAAGCCACAGGACTTAAAGTGCGTGAAATTCACTGGCAATAAAGCCTCACATATACCAGCCTCCTCGGCCCCCCGCCCCCCACCACCTTGCTCCATTCATCATTACAAGTCTGGGGGGAGGGGCTGACACCCGTCATTAAAGGTTGAGGACAGCGGGGGAGGGGGGGAAGGATGGGAATGCTGGAGGAGCGGGAGTATTAGTGGTCTGAGAGTGGGGAAGGGGGTTGACCACAGTGATTCTGCACACTGAGGCAAGGGTGGGCTCAGTCGAGCCTCTCAAAGGCTCGATGTAATTTCCCCCACCTGTTCTTCCCGGTCAGCCCCTGGCATTTCAGGCAGACCTAACTCCTCCTCCTTCATCTGCCTATGGTTTTCCCCTATAATCTATGAGTAATTCAGAGCCCACAGTCCAGCTAGAAGGTGCCCCAGTACACAATGGTTACAAACCACAGCAGACACACATTTCAGAATCATGGTGGGGTGGCCCCATCAGGTGGGAAGAGGCTTCTGTCAGGGGCGGGCTGGGCATATGCCCTACTGAGTGCATGTGCCCACAGTGTGGTGAGTGAGAGTAGGTGAGTGAGTGTGTGTGTGTGTGTACATGTTCCACAAAAACCCCTGGGCGGCTGCTTGGCCAGAGGGAATCCTATCTCTTGCTCCATGGGACAGCCAGTGGGCTGGAGGGAGTGGTCAGCATAGACTGGGAGGAGGGCTCGGATTCCCAGAGGGAAGGGAGCAGCCTGCTCCCTGTTCGAATACTCCCTAGGCCAGTCTGTGTCTGCCACGTCCTTTTTGCCAAACACAATGCTCCTTATTCCCTGCCAGCTCAGCACACAGCCACGGTCTCTTAGGGCTGGCCCTTTCTCATTAAATTCTTCTGTGTCAAGACAGCTCCTCCTACCTCCACCAGGCGATCAGACAGACCCCTCTTCTTCCCCCGACCTCAGGAAAGGGAATTGGGCAAGGACCTCGAGACCTTAGCTTAAACTCTATCTCAATCTACAGCTCTTCTAAAAGAAATAAAGTGCTTTGCTCTGCATAAATCCCAGAGAAAATGGCATCATGGACTGGCACAGGTGGTCTTCTGGACTCTTCAAATACCCTCTGCCAGCCTGTAGTGCCCACATGATGCCATCCTAAACACGTGCAATTTGGGAGTCCCTCACCCATTTCCAAACTCACCCTTTCCAACAGCAGGAGCTACAGACAGGAAAGTCAAACACACCGCCAATCCCCCCCTATACCCATCTGCATGGAAGAGATCAACAACAGGGCTCCACGGGCTTGGCCTCTGAGGGGAAGGAAAGGCCCGAAAACAACTACGGATCCAGGGAGCCTGAGTACTCACACCAGCCTGCACGCCCTCCGCTCCTTCAATGGAGCTGCTACACGAGAACTTTGGAGTTGCTACACCAGATCTTTGGATGCGCTGGTCCTTGCTCCAGGGCATCTGAAAATCTCCAGAATATTCAGAGGATTCTCGAAGCCTGCTGGGCCTCAAGCTTAACGTTTAATTACTATGGTCAGGCTGGTTCTCACTGTCCCCGGAAGGAGGGCATTTAGCTTTCCTTCTCCCAGCATCGAATGTCTATCCTTAGAACCCACTCTCAGGTTGAACCCTGCCAGGAAGGAAAAGGTAGTAAGGTGGCCCACCTCCCCCTGAATTCAGTCTCTGCTGCCTGCCAGGCTCACCTTTGACCCAGACCACTCAGAAGCTGCAGGCACTAAACCTCACTTAGCCTGTCTTCTTGAGGTCTTAGGGCCACAGAGAGATATGCTGGCAACCCAATCACACAAGGACCCTCGTTTGGAAAGTTACAATTACAGGCTAATGCTTGTTAGGAACCATCCAAGTTGATTCCCGAGGCCCACCGCCTGGGTGGCAAGAAATCACGCATACATCACCCGCCCTCCACCTGTGCTCTCTTCCCTTGAGGCCTGGGATGCAACTCTCTCTCCTGGGAGCCTACGCCGTAGCTGCCTCTGCCTGCCCTCTCACTGAGACAGTCTGTCTCTACTGGACACAGCCGAGGCCTCACTACAGAGGAGTGGGTGGGGGTTTCTTGGTGTGAGAAACACAAAGTGCAGGAAACTTGAGCAGCAGTGGTGTGTGCACGAAAGCAAAGACAGTGCTGCTACCATAAGCGCTGGCATGGAGCCCGGGAGGGCTAAAGGACATCAGTCTCCCTCTCGATCCCCACGTACTTGAGGGCATCAGCTTGGCTGTACCTGTCCCAGAGCAGGAGAGGAACCAGATTACTGTCAAGGCTTTTGTGATAAAAAAGATAAAAAAGAGTCCCTTCCCATCTCACTTCCCCTCCCACTTCTTAAAGCAGCTTTCAATGCTCCCCTTCTGAGGCAAGGCACCGGAAATCAGAACAAAGACAAAGCCTTTGCCCACCATGAGGTCCTCTCCTGCATCCCTATCACCCACCTTAAGCCCCCAAATCAATTCCAACCGCCACCCTTCCACCCGTGGGGCCACCTCCCTAGGACAATTGCTAGCCGCCTCACCTGTAGTCAAAGAAGAGCTCTTCGCCAGCCTGAATTGCCCTCTTGGCAAATATCCCAATCCGATGGTCCCCATTCACCATGACCACTGCAAACAGGACAGACCCTAAGTTCCTAGTCAACCCCACGTCAAGAATCAGTACTGATTCAAGGCTGATTTTCTCCGAATTCCCAGTGAAAACATAAATGAAGTGGAATTAGAAAGTAGTCAATAGAGTTGCCTCTGTGCTTTTTTTTCCTTTTTCTTTTGTCTCTAAGCTTTTAGATCTCTTTCTCTGGCTAGTGATATGGAGAAAGAATTATCTTTAAAAGACTCATGTTTGTGGAAAAAATGTTTATAATGTATTCAGTAAAAAAAAAAAAATATTATAAAACCGAGAGAATCAAAATGATATCAGGCATTAATCATGATTATCTCTGGACAAAGAATAACTCAGCTATAGAAAAGTTAATAATGGAGAGAGATCATAGCGAAGCATACATCCCCAGTCCACCTCCCAGGTCAGTCACTGAGAACTCACCTTTGGCATAACAGTTGGGGTTCACTGAATGGTTTGCGAATCGAATTTTGTTTCCTTTCCGGGTTGCATCCACTACAAAGTCTGTATAAAGTAGACCAAGAAAGACCATGAACTCACCAGGCGACTCCACAGCTTCTTGAGCCTGAATTTAAAAATCAATCAAAGAGTAACAGAAACAAGACGATCCAGTGGGAATTTCAGCAGGAGCTGTGAAAGCAGGCAGTATAAGAATGCAGCTTCACGTAGGAATATCCCTTTCTCTCCCCTCCTGCCCCCACCCGGCCACCTTTGCTGGAATTATGGATCTCCTCTTTCCATCCAGGGAGGGAGATTTCTGAGGTGTAAGTGCTCAGTGCTCTGATTACAAACACAACCTGGAAATGGAAGTTCTCCCAAAGCAAGTGAACTGGCTCATGGTGTCTCTGAGTTCACCCTCACCACCTTGCTCTGAGCGTCTGCTGGGAGATTCAGAGCTGATCTGAACCTGGACCAGAACAAGGGACATCTGGAGGAAGGCATGCTCAGGACCACTTCGGGATGAGAAAGAGAGACTCCATACCATTGTTGAGGTTGAAGAGGAAGCTGGACATGTATTTGTCATAGACCTTCCCTCGTCGATCAGCCTCGTCCTGAGAGATGAGCTGCAGACAGGAGGAGAGATGAGGGAACAAACAGGGGGGTGAGGCCGTCTGCTCAATGGATACAGACAGGATGCTAGACAGGAGAGGGAGGCAGTGTCACATGCAGGTGCTTACTGAGGATCACGAAGAGAATCATAACATGCTGAGCTCGGGTTGTTTCCTTCCAATCCCCACCCTCGCTGGCCAGTGTTAAGGTTGAAGAGAGCCCCCCACCTGGCCCTCCTGTGTGGCCTGAACTGCCAGAGTCGAAGAAGAGTGGCTTGTTTCAGGATTGCAAACAGTTCTGTGGGATCCCCCGAGAGTCCACATGAGAACTCAGCTGAGTTATTTAGAGATTAATTCACAGAAGTCTGGACCACAGAAAATCAGGGTTTCTCATCAGCATTTCCCCAGATAAGAATGTGGGCCGAACCGATAGCACTCACCTCACCACAGTATTCAGAAATGAACTCGTTCTTCTGCACAGACTCCTTAATGAAGGTGCCCCATCCGGCCACATCTGAGGGGGCCAGCAGCAGGTGCTGGGGAGAGGGAGTCAAACCTCAGTCTACAGGGTGTGTGTGTGCTGGGCGTGCATGTGTACGGTGGGCGGAGAGCATGGTGGAAAGAACTAGCAACTGTTCTCTAAGAGGATCTGAAAACAGAAAAAGGCCTCAGCCATTCTGTTCCGCTGGGAGGAAAAACAAAAAAGGGAGTGGTGAAAGGAAACATGCCCCCTCTTCCTCTAGACCTGTGGACCTTCACTGCTAAGTGTCAAGTAAAAATAGACCACACCAGGGACCAGTCCATCCTCTCTGCCCCTTTCCATCTGCTGGTTCAGGGGGTCACTTTTCTCATCCATCACTGGGACAGAACACTTCATTAATTCAGTAAAAGTGTGTCATTTAGGATTTACCGAGAACATTCATGCGCAAACCCTCTAAGGAGCCAGCAGAAACAGGCTGCTGGGGACTGTTCAGTCGTTCCCACTCCACTACCCGCAGGCAATCCCGAGAAAAGCCCTCACCTTCTTGAGTCCTCGCTGGATGCTGCAATTTTTACAGGAAACCACTTTGCAGTCCCAGTGCTCTGAGGCCCCACAGGTGAGACACAGGTCGGGGTCACACTCTCTCACGGCCAGATAGCAAGGGCACTGCTTGGTATTGCACTGGGTCTTACAGCGGCAGCCGGGGAAGCGATTCTGACCTGTGGGACAACAGGGGGGTTAGGAAGAGAAGCAGGCTAGTGCTGGGTTTGACTCAAGGGACAGTAGAAAAGAAATGGTATGTGTTCAAGGATATTTGGCAAAATAGGAGAGACGTTCCCTACCCAATAACCGTATACTCAAAAATTTCCCAAAGAACATGGAGTGCCTCCCAACACTCATGCCTGAGAGTAAAAAAAGCAGGCGTGACTGTGGAGATGTATTTCCTAGAGATTCCCCAACAGTGCTCTCCTTCCTCCTTGGTGGAATTCGGAAAGGAGGTAGGTAGTGCCCCCAGAAAAATCAAATCAGTGTTTTTCACTGGTAAATTCTGATCATCAAAACAAAACCACTTTGAGAACAGAAGACATCCGTTCTATGCCACCCCCCTCCACCCACAGCCCTCCCCTCTGCTGTGGTTAGATTGATAACTGCTACGGGGCAGGAGGTATTTCTAGCACAACCGCCTGGGCACAAGTTCTGCAAGCTCGGGAGGCTGCCATCAGACCGCCCTGACGGGGGAAGGGCATGGCTAAAGGAGAAGCACTTTAGCCCCTATCCTACCTCCTGCTGACATACAGACCAACCCGATATTAAAATTCCAGACAGTGAACTAAAATATACACAGAATTGTAACCTGTGCATGTTACACAACATTCTGGAAAGGGAGGCTGTGACTGCACTGTAAGGAAAAAGATGCCCGTGTTTCTTACTTCCGCCCTGGAAGGTAAAGTTGATAAAGCATCCGTATAATTGTTGCTTTTAGAATCATATGTGTACAGTTTTTAAAAAAATTACTTTTCCATATCTTAAGTCTCTTGTAGAATGCTTAAAACGCAGCAAAGAGAACATCAAAAGGCCCGTCAGCAGCAGAAAGTACAGGAGGGGAGGGAACCTGAGCTGCAATGGGCCGGCTGTGTTGCAGACTACAGGAGAAAAGGAAGAAATCTTACAGTCTGGGTTGCACTGGCAGAACTTCTCACAGAAATTCTGAGTCATGATGCAGGGGCAGGTGCTGTCGCAGGGGCGGTCTGGGTGGTCGCAGGGCTGGTAGTTGTACACTTGGGTGGAGGAGTTATCTAGAAGAGAAAAGAAGAGGCCAGGGCACTGCGGCGCTCGTGCTCCCTGGCGGCCTTCCCTCTCAAGTGTCCGGGGTGTCACTCACAGGCTTGTTCTACTGTAACCTTGGATCCACATGTAGCACCTGGCGATGGCAGTCCTGGGTGATGGTTGCTCATAAGCTACAATGGCGTGGTTTGCTTTGCGGCAAAAGTGTAGAAATAGTCCAGAACTACAGTGCAGCTATTCTGAACATTAAATGAAGTCTAGGATTTGGCACATGGCAAACCGTGAAAGTCAGAGACCACAAGGCCCGTAACTCTACCTCCTAAGAGGTCTCCACAGCTGCACCAAGAAGCTGAGCTGTTCTCAGCTGCTGCAGAACTGCAGCTTGCGGAAGCGGTGTAGGGTCAACAAGTGCAGCTGCAAGTGGGGAGAGGGTTCACAGTTCAGACCTCAAGCTGAACTGCGGAAGAAGGCCCTGCTGGAACCTACCTTTCTTTTTTTTTTTTTTTTAAATATATTTTATTGATTTTTTTACAGAGAGGAAGGGAGACGGATAGAGAGCTAGAAACATCGATGAGAGAGAAACATCGACCAGCTGCCTCTTGCACACCCCCTACTGGGGATGTGCCCACAACCAAGGTACATGCCCTTGACCGGAATCGAACCTGGGACCTTTCAGTCCGCAGACCGACGCTCTACCACTGAGCCAAACCGGTTTTGGCAAGGAACTTACCTTTCTTCAGCTGAATTTTCCTGCAGTGTGCAGCCCACAACCTGAAAAAAGACAGGGTGGGTCTGGGTCATGGTCCTGGGGAATCTGTAGATTCAGGTGAAGGACTCTGTGACCTACTCTGAGGAACTGCAGTTCGGTAACTGGGGAGTGTCCTCCCAAATCACTTCACCGGAGGCTCCCGTTCTAGTATAGGGAGGCTACAGTCCACCCCAAACCCAGCTGGCCTGTGCCTCAACATTTAAGCATGAACATCCTACCCTTAACAAACAAACATACATAAAATAAGAAAGAGACCCAAAACAAACCCAACCCTCTAGTCTATTGTAACCTGTTGTCCCTCCCCCTCCCCAGCCTTTGGGGAGGTGGACATGTGGGGGAGTTTCAGGGTGGGGAGTGGAGAAGGCTTTTTCAGGGATTCGCTCTAAGTGAAGGAGCTGAGAGGAGCACCAGGGGGCCTTCCTTCTGTACCTAGAATCTGCCAGCTCCTTTCTTCAGTAGGCGATAGTCATTAGGGAACCAAGCCAGGCAGAATGTCAATTTAAAAACACAACAGCAACAAATAAAGAAAAAGAAAAACACAACAAAAAACTTCCAACTCTAAGCAAAGGCTAGCTAGCAAACAGAGTTATTATGCAACTTAGAAAAATAATACAAGTGCCAGAAACAAAACAGCCCCAGTCAGGGTTGAGAAGTGAGTACAGCGATTAACTAATCACCAACACGGAAAAGGGCCTCAATGTGGAGCTAGGAGGCCAGCTCATGTTCTGTGTGCCAGGAGCTTAAACAGAAAACCAAAGTTAGCTCATGGTCAGGCGAGAGGCTGGGCCACGGAACAGACCCCCCGGGAGCACGGAGCAGGCCGGGAGCACGGAGCAGGCTGGCCCTCAGTTACGCAACGCCGAACGGATGGGCAGTGGCTACAGAGAGAGGCACATGGGAAGTCCAAGGGGAGGTCAAAGCACAGGGAACAGCTGCCACAGAAAGCCCTTTGTCCGGCCCTTGCCTGTGCTTTCTCTTCTTCTTCTGAGAAGGGTTCATGAGCTCATCTGTTGGCAGCTTCAGGATAAGTGATTCTTTGACTGCAAACTGAAAGACCTGGAAGAGAAATCCAACAAAAACTGTCACTCCTTCTGGAGCGAGGCGGTCACATACGGGGCCCAGCCAGGTACTGGGCTCAGGAGGGTTCTCGAGAGCTCCCAGGCAGCTGACTGAGCATTTCTTCAGTCACGGGGAGACAGAGAGGCAATGACTCTGATGTTAATTCTTATTTGTCTTGACTTGAGAAGGGGAGAAATAGTGAGCACAGTTACAGCTTTCCTGGTTAGTACCTTTTATCCACTGTTCTGCCTACCAAACCCTGAGTGTGGGCAGATTTTTACCAACAGTATCTCTCTCTTCTTGGGAAGGGCAACTTTGTGTACCTTGTGTAACTGAGTAAGACCTGACATACACCAGCACTGGCTCCCTCTGTTGGTATAAAGGCATCAGAGCCTTGAACTCATTGCAGTAGGACAGCATTTCAGGAAAGCTGGTTCCCTTTCACTGTGCTTATTTCCTTGATAGCATTCATTTTAGCCCCCCCTCCCTATATATATATAAAATAAGTCTTTTCAAGATCCTGTAAAAAGTATAGATACTCTACTCAGGAAAATATGCACAAAAATCATTTAGGCCTACTCCGATAGATCTTTATGTTAACATGTGCCTCAGGGAAACAGGCTTGAGCTCCTCAATGAAAGCAAAGGGCACGTCAATTCATGGTTCTATTGCTTGATCTAAGTAAAGGAAGCACGAAGAAGAGGGCACAGAGTCCCCTCTAGAAGTTAGGAGCCGTGAGCAGGGCACAAGCTCTGCTGTTTCTTTCTTGTTGGAGGGATTGGCTTTAACACCTATCTCCCTAGCCTCGCCCGTTTCTACAGCATGCTCTCACTGCAGTCTTGTCCTGCCTTCAGAGTGTGAGTGGCTACACTCAAACCGTGATTCTAGTGACGGTATGGGTGAGAAGGGCGAGGTCCAGGCCTAGCTTTGGGGTGATAATCAGAAAACCTCGTGATAGGATATTTGTAGAATAAAGCAATGAGGAGACTGATGGCGGGCACAGCACTGCAGCTGAGGAGAAGGAGCACACTAGATGAGAACATCCCCAGAAAGACCTGGGAGTCCAGGAAATGGATACCTATTTACAAGAAAATGTTGGAATAAAAAAAAAAGCTAAGTGTGCTGAAACATCCAGAAGAGTTAGATCGTGGCTAAAGACACAAATAAGAATTCAGCAAGGAGGAGAGCAGACCCCGAGCACTGCTAGGCTGGCCTCTGCAGGAGGCCCCATGCTTGGAGACCCGCTTCATGGCCCAGAAGCACAGGCTCACGAGGGCCTGAGCCTGAGACAGCTTCTCCAGACAGGCAGCTTACGATGGCAAAGGGCTGACAGAGCAGTGAGGAAAGCGGGCCCCGAGCTCGTTCCTGCTGCTTTCAGACGTACCTGCTTGCACGTCTTAGTCCCCAGAAGCCTCGCTATCGAACAGAAGTTGTTGAAGTAGGTGCCATGAAAGACTCGAAAAAGGGATTCTTCAGCTCCAGTCCATTCCACAGGCTCCGAGGGTGCCTCCACTACACAGAGCTGAGGTGGGGCTGGACTAGCCTTCTGTTTTGTGGGGGTCTGACAGCGAGAATTAGCCTCTAAGAGAGGAAAAAATAAAGAGAAACAGAAGAAGGTGGAATGCAGTTGTCATCAGTAGTTGGCTATAAACTCAGAAGTACTTTATTTAAAAGGCAGCTTAGTTAGGAACAAAAATATCCCGTCTCCACTGTTTATAAACCTGTGGACAGAATTAACAATTTTATAAAACACTAAAGGCCCAGTGCACAAAATCATGCACGGAGGGGTAGGGGATGTCCCTTAGCCCGGCTTATACCCTCTCGTAATTTGAGACTCCTTGGGGGATGTCTGACTGCCAGTTTAAGCCGGATCCCACAGGGATCCTGCAAGATTGGGCCTAAACTAGCAGTCGGACATCCCTCTTGCAATCGGGGACCACTGGCTCCTAACTGCTCACCTGCCTCTCTGCCTGATTACCCCTAACCCCTCTGCCTGCCTGATCACCCTTAAACACTTGCCTGCCTGCCTGGTGGCCCCTAATTGCTTATCTGTCTGCCTAATCACCTTAACCACCTCTGCCTGCCTGCCTGATCACTCCTAACAGTCTCTGTCCCTAATGCAGCGGCTTTGTCCGAAAGAACATCGGAATGATGTCCGGAAGGTCATTCGACTGTCCAGTTTAATTAGCATGTCATGCTTTTATTATTATTATTATCATTATTATAATAATATTAAGTGTTAGATGGTGATCCTGGGTTTACCAGAATTCTTGTGTGGTAAGAAGAGATCATTTTCTGTTCACTGTACCTGAAGAACTGGAGGCCCAGTCATTGCCTGTGTCCCTGTCACTGTCCCCTTCCTTAGTCTCCGCGATAGCAGAGGCTGAAGTGTTGGAGCAGGAAGCACTGACCATGTGGTGCCTTCGCCGGCGCCGACCAGAGCACTTGGAACGGGGGTTGTGGAGCATGGCGTATTCCTTTGCTCCTTCCTGCAATGGACAAAGATAGAAAACTGGAGTAGGCCCAGAATCACCATATTTATCCCGTCGTCACAAACCATCTTCTTCAGTATCTGTGCTTACGTGCAATGATCCTGTCTTTTTGTTTGCTCTGTACTATATAAATACAATCATCTAACAGCCATTTAGCAAACATTCTAAAAATTTAGAAACATATAGTACCTCTTCACAAAAGAGCTAACATACAAAACAATATTAAAAATATATAATCTATGCATTTTCAACTTTCCAGTGAGCTGTATCTAAAATTCATTGGCATGTTAGCTTTTGGAACTTGAGAACACACTCTCCTGTAGGGGTAATGAGGTTGAGAGAGGGGAAGGGACTTGCCTGAGAGTATATAGCTAATTGTTCCAGAGTGGGTACAAGGATTAGGACTCAAATGTTTCAATAATAAATATGTAATCTCTGAATTTATGCAATATTACTACTTAATTTTGGAACTTTCTTCCAAACTAGTATATTAAATTTGGAGGAATACTGTTTTGTTACTTTATAGCTATGCCTTTTTTAAAAAGACCAAATAACTATCATTCAGCTTGATTATTTATCTTCTTATCAGACTTGGTTCCCAAAGATTTGTAGCTGTTTCTAAAAACTAAAACTATGTGTAAATGATAAGCATTTACCATTAATAAGGATATTCAGAATAATATACTATAGGCACTAAAGGAAATCCTAAAAGAAAAGTTTTTAAATGAATTGAATATGATATTATGTGCCTATGTTATGATATGACATACACGGAATCACTTATAATATATTCTTTCTCACAATGTTTAACATAGCCCTGGCCAGGTAGTTCAGTTGGCTAGAGCATTGTACTAATACACCAAGAGAAAGAAAAGCATCGATGTGAGAGACACATCAATTGGTTGCCTCCCACACATGCCCAAGGGATGGAGCCTGCAACTGAGGAATGTGCCCTTGACCATATCAAACCCAGGACCCCTCAATCTGTAAGCCGATGCTCTATCTATTGAACCAAACTGGCGAGGGCTTTATTTATGTTTAATCTTTTTAGAGAAAGCCCAAGGACCATTTCCTGCTCAGTTTCAACAGTTAACAATAGTAGAACAGCTTAAGAACATACCAGCAAAAGGAAGCAGTCTGTGCCACACGGTTCTGGTTCAATCTTGATTTCTTTGTTCTTGCGTTTATATACATTTGGGGTAGCATGAAAAGCTGGAAAACACAACACTGTCCTGTTTCCAATGATTCATCCACTTGTCGGGATGGGGAGGAACAAAACTGAATTAGGGAGCTAGTGCAGAAGAATCTGGAGATAAACAGTCACCATCAAAGTGCACAAAATCCAATCATTTCTGATATCTACACGATCCTTTCAAAGCTAGGCGGTAGTCAGAAACAATTATGTTGCTGGTTTTTCTGTCCTGACCATGCAACGCATGTTGCACTAGAACTGAACAAATGAAAATAGATTGGCCCTTTGCAAAACCATCATCAGACCAGAAGCCGGGAATTCTATATGATAAACTAAAATAAAGAGAAGGAAATGGCGGCTGGGAGTAGAAAACAGGAGAGCATTTCAGAGTAGCCCCACTCACGGTGAAGGAAGCAGTCGTATTTAAAGCAGCGCCGGCAAAAAAGTGTGTGGAAGGAGTGCAGAGATTGCTCCCGCTGCACAGACTTGGCATTGGGGCCATCGATGTTGGGTGTGCACTGAGGGGGAAGTGCATTGGGGTCTGACATCTCTGTTAGCTCTCGGTACCTAGTTAAGAAAAGAGAGATAAGAGTTCCTTCCAAGGGAATGTCTTAACCGAGAAAATACAGATTGAGTACTGAGGATCATCCAGGTACAGCTGGCCAAGAGAGGATGGGAGTTTTTGACTCTTGTTGATGGATTGGTGTATAGCTGAGTTAGTACAACATTGTAATTATGCTGGGCAGGGCATATGCCTGAAGGGGAGGGAAATATTTAATAAGTATGGTGCTGGAGTAACTCTTCAGAAAAATGGCAGAAGTATAAAAAGTTCTCTGTCCAGACTAACTCAAAAGCCAGCAAACATTGACCCTTACTATGGAAATGGGTATTTAGGGTAAGCAAGTAAGCAAGAAATAATGAGAAATGCGGGCAAATCCTTATGCACTTACCATAAGGAAGGCTTTTTATTAACCAGCTACAGGCTTAAATGACAATTTTGCCTGATCACTCTACATGGCCTGAGGGGGCAGCTTCCCCTACCTCTCCTTCATGTCATCTGGGACTCCATTCTCAGGGAACATGGAGGCGATTGCACTGAAGATCATGTCATTTGGAAACTGTTTCTTGGAACTCTTTTTGTTGCCTGAATTAGAAAAGACAAAAAGCTCCTGAGTGCTATCTATAATCAGAGTATGCAAACAAAGCTGTTTGGTCTTTTTTTTCTTTTGTCACAGCATTTTGATTACAGCTGCTTTTTTGTTGTTGATAATCCTCACCCGAGGATATTTTTCCACTGATTTTTAGGGAAAGTGGAAGAGAGGAGGGAAAGACAGAGAGAAACATTGATGTGAGAGAAACACATTGATTGGTTGCATCCTCCATGAGCCCTCACCAGGACCCAGGCCCGGGAGGAACCTGCAACAAAGGTAAGCACCTTTGACCAGAACCCTACCCGGGACCCTTTGGTCTGCAGACTGACACTCTATCCACTGAGCCAAACCTGTCTCGGCACAAACAGGTTGATTTAAATATGTACTTAAAAAATTGAGATATATTTGACATACAACATTGTGTGTGTGTGTGTATTTAATATTTTAAAAATTTATTTCAGAGAGGAAGGGAGAGGTAGAAAGAGATAGAAACATTACTGGTAAGAGAGAATCACTGATCAGCTGCCTCCTGCATGCCCCTGACTGGGAATTGAACCTGCAACCCTGGCATGTGCCCTTGACTAGAATCAAACCCAGGATCCTTCAGTCTGCAGGCTAATGCTCTATCCACTGAGCCAAATCAGCTAGGTATACACACACACACACACACACACACCCCACACATATATATTTAAAAAAATTTTTTTTAGGTAAGAAGGAAATTTTAAAAAATGGTCTTTTATTGATTTCAGAGAAGGGAAAGGGAGAGAGAGAGATAGAAAGATCAATAATGAGAGAGAATCATTGAATGGCTGCCCCCTGCAGGCCCCCTACTGGGGATTGAGCCTGCAACCCGGGCATGTGTCCTTCACCAGAATCGAACCTGGGCTGCAGGCGGATGCTCTATGCACTGAGCCAAATCTGCTAGGACAGTGGTCGGCAAATTCATTAGCCAACAGAGCCAAATATCAATGGTACAGCAATTGAAATTTCTTTTGAAAGCCAAATTTTTTAAACTTAAATATATAGGTAGGTATTGTTATTAACTTAATTAGGGTCCTCCTAAGCTGGCCTTTGCTAAAAACCCAAGGGGCTAAATAACCGCCAGTGGCTTGCGAGTCGCAGTTTGCCAACCACTGAGCTAGGGCTAGAAGAAAATATTAATGCTGGTTATTCCTAGGCCCGATTACTAGTATAAGACCATTTTACTTTGTTTTTTAAACTTCACATTTTCCATATGTACCATTTTCTAATTAGAAGTGAATAGTGATTACTCTCTAAGTTCCAGCTTCTTCTCAGCTAGGTTACCCAAGCTATCTTAAGTTATGAGTGGAGAGGGAGAGGAGAGGGGAGGGCAGGGGAGGGAAGAGACATCATTTTGTTGTTCCAACTATTTATGCATCACATTTGTTGATTTTTTTTTAAATATAAATTTAAAAAAATAATTTTGAGAGAGAGAGAGAGAGAGAGAGAGAGAGAGAGAGAGAGACTGAATTGTTGTTCTAGTTATTTATGCATTCATTGGTTGATTCTTATATGTGCTCTGACCGGAGATTGAACCTACAACCTTGGCATATCAGGATGATACTCTAACCAACTCAGCTCCTTGGCCAGGCCTCTCCCTGTTACTTTAAAGTCACATGAGGAAGAAGTGCTCTTTACCTTCTATGGCATGTCGTTTCCTCTTTCTTGTTACTGGCAGATCTTCTTTGCTGTCATCTTGCTTTCCGTCTGAGGTGTCATTGTGCCCTTCCTCCTCTTCATCGGAGTATTGATTCAGGGCATCTACCAACTCCAGGAAAACAGCATCACTAATGAGGACAGACCCAGGAATCATCTCTGAAACAAGGATTAAATGGATGAACAGTGGTTGTTTCATATTCCATTAGTCCTCCTAGGAAAGTTTTGTTGTATTCACTCCTGAGGCCCAGGTGGACAACATGTGGACATTTTTATATGGACACCAGGGGATTACAATAATCTGATTGGCTCTTACAACTCAATAGTGCAGCCCACCAGTGGAAAATCCAGTTATAAATTTTATTCTTACTGGAGTATTTCACTTCCGCAGTCACAGAATCTCACAGAAATGTGCAAACAATACAAATGTGACAGAAAAAGAATGATAAAATAAATATATATTTGGTTTTTCTGCTAACTGGTCAGTAGTGACTCTTTTGAATAAAAAGATAGCATTTTATTTTTTCTCCTAAAATCATACTGTAGGGGGTTTTAGTTTAGGAGAAAGTCTTTGGACACTAGAGGGCGTAGTGGATAAATGCATTCAACAGCATCATAACACCTAAAATTGTCAAAAGAGCAAATCCACGGGGAGTTTCTCCCTATCTTTCCAGTTCTTGTACACTAACAGCCTTTTCAAAAACTACTTCTAAAACTACAACTAAATCTAAAATTTTTCTTTTAGGAAAGTCATAATATTATAACCAATTTCTGAGAGATACAGGGGATATCTTGATCAAAGTCATAGGACAGAGAGGTTATGCTCATTGCCATTCTCAGAGAAAGGAAAATGAAGAGAAATATCTTTGGATGGATTTACGAAAAACTTCTAAAATCAAATTTATTTTTACACTGAATTTTCTCTCTCGTCACTGATTACTATATGATCCTTTTATGTCCAAACTCTTTTTAAAACTTAACTGGAAAATTTTAAATATAAAATTTATACTCTCAGCCACATGATTACATTAAAATATTCTTTTTATAAAAATATATTTTATTGATTTTTTTACAGAGAGGAAGGGAGAAGGAAAGAGAGTTAGAAACATTGATGAGAGAGAAACATCAATCAGCTGCCTCCTGCACACCTCCTCCCGGGAATGTGCCAGCAACCAAAGTACATGCCTTGACCGGAATCGAACCTGGGACCTTTCAGTCCGCATGCTGACTCTCTATCCACTGAGTCAAACCAGTTAGGGCTACACTGAAATATTCTTTAGTGTGTACACCGTAAGGCAGGAGATAAGAGGAAGATGACACACCAAAGAAGAGGCACCATTCTCACAGTTTTCTCAGGAAGAGCCCAGTACCATTACCTTCTTCACCATGTACTTTCCCATCGTAGTTATTGATCAGCTCTTCAATGAAAGTCTCATCTTCTTCTTTCACCTCATCTCCCATGTAGGGAATATTGCACAAAACTGTCTCATCTTCTACCTGAAATCAAACCAGATGTGATTTCTTCCATGAATCTACTATGTACCTCCTCTTTTCTATTTAATGAAATACTTGCTGAGCGTTTTTGCTACCTGAATCTCCTGAAAATGACTTTGGTCACAGTGGCCTGAGTTTAAAAACCTGGTTATTTTGTTTTGTCAACAAAACCTCAAATGAAGAGGGCAATGCTACTTTTAGGGGGCAGGAAGTAAGTTTAACTACAGGAGGATATTAACTACCAAACATTTTGCATGATACTAATAAAGATATTTCCACTAACACCTAAAATTTAGTAGTACATTTGTTTTTCACAGTGATTCCATCACTTTTTATTCACTAAACATTATTGTGAAATGAGTATGAATATCACCTAAACAGTTTAAAAAGTCTGTTTTTTAAATTCTAATTCTTCTCGTACATAGAGATTAAATATAATCTGCAATATAACTAAAATATTTAGAACAGAAACTGAGCAACCATAAATTTTTGAGTATTTTATTATATATACCACTCTGATAATCATAACAACAAATATGATAATAATTTATGTCACTTGCACTCAGTGGGAACCTAAAGTCAATTGCAGTGTATGAACTACAATATTTTCTGGTAATAAGCAATACTAATGGATTTTTTCTGTTTTTGATTCAACAGAGAGCACAGTCATTCTTTTTAAAAAATATATATATATATTATTGATTTTTTACAGAGAGAAAAGGAGAGGGATAGAGAGTTAGAAACATCGATGAGAGAGAATCATCGATCAGCTGCCTCCTGCACACCCCCTACTGGGGATGTGCCCACAACCCAGGTACATGCCCTTGACTGGAATCGAACCTGGGACCTTTCAGTCCACAGACCGATGCTCTATCCACTGAGCCAAACTGGTTTTGGCAAGCACAGTCATTCTTAAATCCTCAAGTATCAGAGTAAAATTACTCTGAAATTTGATTCTGAGGATTCCCTTCTGTAAACCCATATTTTATTCTGCTGAATTGTTATCTGTCAGCAGGCAGATGATAAGCGATGGCAATATTTAGAGACTGCTTATCAGTACCACAAATAAGCCTAGTAGGAGTTAGCATAAGGTCCAGATGAAAGGATTGTGGGTCCCTGTGCATCTCATTTATCTCAGTTGTTTTCATAGCATCTTGACTTTAGAGGATTTAGAAAGGATTGAGCCATCAGCAGGGAGTTGTCAACATGCTTGAGCCTCAAGTGTCTGACTTAGACTGCATTTAATTGCACATGTTATAAAACTGGACAAGGTAGTAAGGAAAAGCTGGAGTCTTGCCCAGTCTCACTCATTCAAAAAAAAAAAAAGAACCATCATCAGTGCAGAAGAATACTTCAAGCGCACAATACCTACCAAGTTAGAGCAACTTGCAATATACCTTTTAGAGTACATAAATTACTCTAAAAGCATTCTGCCCTGCATGTCCAAGTTTTGTTACATATACTCCGGCAATATTTACCTTAAGAGGAGTGCCAGCATATTAACTTAAGAAAATCATAGTTTAAACAATTATCACATTGCTTTCAATACATACCATAAAGTTCTGCTGGAGAGGGGACCAGGAATACATAATGGGAACCAATGCAACTGTGTTCAGAGACCGCATTAACATATGCTGGCTTGCAAATCCCGGGAAAATGCTGTCAATGGTACACTGAAATATAAACAATGATATGGAGAGGGAAAGGCAAGCACACAACTCGAGAGAATTGGAGTTTCCTTCCAAAGTGATCCCAGTGTCCTTCCAGTTCTTTCAAACAAATAAGTAGCAGCTTCTAAAGGAACCACTACACACCTGTGGAAAGTGGGAACTGTCTCTCATTCACCTTTGTATCCTCTATCAAATCCAGCACATGCTCAATGGTGTTTGTTTCAAATCCCACACTTGATGTTTATTTCGACCTAAAACTGTTGGTCTCCTTGGGCTGTACACAAGAGCAAAGGACCTCTGCAAGTCCCAAAACATGAGGAGGAAGATGCGGAAGTTTTCCTGAAGACCTAAACTTGAAGGCAGTGGACTATAACTTAGCTGCACAGATATGGGGACAGCACAGGGGGAAGCAAAAGAAGGTACAGTCATATTTTGGAAAATAAAGTTACTCTCGATATTCTCCTTGACTTTTATATCTTAAAAGTATTATCTCTTTAGGAAACTGTTATGTGTAAATTTACAATAAGGGATATCCCTTTGGTCAATATATTCCTGTCCATTATCCAAGGCATAATTTTTTCCAATATCAAAATGTGAAAGTGCCAAACAAGGCACAAAAAAATGGTTGATTTGAAGCCTGAACACCCAACCCAGGAAAGTAGACAGCAAATGTCTTGTTTTTTATCTACGAAAAACTCATGATTATGCTCATTAACAGAGGAGAACAATAGGCAAACAAGTTCTTCAAGCTACAAATTTACCATTCCGGTTATTCAAAGTTCACTGTAACAACTGTACCCATTATCTTTACTTATTTTCTAATCACAAATACAAGTCCAAGGAAGAAAGGAAGGCTGAGCTTAGATACCCAGAAGTACCTTTTTGAGAAAAGGATGCCCACTCAGAGGCTTCATCAACTGAACAGGTTGAACACGTAGCTTCTTCCATTCTTCATTGAGGATCTGGGTTTTTTCTTGAACCTTTGCAAAATTTGCTACATACAGAGCCTAGCAAAGGCAAGAAAAAAAGTAGTTAGGATTTCAAGAGAAGAGCTGAAAAAATTCCACCTCTCCAC
This sequence comes from Vespertilio murinus, assembly GCA_963924515.1. Taxonomy (NCBI): domain Eukaryota; kingdom Metazoa; phylum Chordata; class Mammalia; order Chiroptera; family Vespertilionidae; genus Vespertilio; species Vespertilio murinus. The sequence continues at coordinate 14,637,130 of OZ004718.1, read as the reverse complement.
AATGGATCAATATGTTAAAATACAGAACCTTTCACTTGGAAATTATTTTTTACCTTTGCACCCATATTTGCCTGAAGCCGTTTAAGTTGTCGAAGTCTCATGTATTCAGACTTAACCTTTCTTTTCCAATAAGTAATACATTTGGAAGTTGGGGCATTTGGTATATCCATTTTTCTGTAATCTAAGAGAGACAGAGATGAGAAATAGCATTTTACAGCCTGGAAATGAAGCATTCCTCAAACTCAACCACTGTCAGTTATACTTTCATTCCTACTATATTTATTTTAAAAAACATACACTTTAAAGAACCCAATCCATGAGTTCAACAGGAAGTTTCAATTAAAAGATTTCATGTTTGCAATTCCTGATCTTATTACCACCCTAACCCCCAACTGAGTGGACACAGATGGAAGATGTTCTGCAGGCCAGGGGGAAGTTGGGGTGGGGGTGGAGGGTCAGATATGTTTATCAGCCAGCTCCTCCCATACCTCAAGAAGTTGTCTCAAGCCGAAACTGGTTTGACTCAGTGGATAGAGCCTCGGCCTGCAGACTGAAAGGTCCCAGGTTCGATTCTGGTTAAGGGCATGTAACTTGGTTGCAGGCACATCCCCAGTAGGGGGTGTGCAGGAGGTGGCTGATTGATGTTTCTCTCTCATCGATGTTTCTAACTCTCTATCCCTCTCTCTTACTCTCTGTAAAAACTCAATAAAATACATTATATATATAAAAAAAAAGAAGTTGTCTCAGCCCTAGCCAGTTTGGCTCACTGGATAGAGCTTCAGCCTGCAGACTGAAGGGTCCCACGTTCAATTCTGGTCAAAGGCATGTACTATTGTTGCAGACATATCCCCAGTCAGGGGTGTGCAGGAGGCAGCTGATCGATGCTTCTCTCTCATCGATGTTTCTAACTCTCTATCCCTCTCCCTTCCTCTCTGTAAAAAATTAATAAAATATATTTTTTTAAAGAGGAAAAAGTTGTCTCAGATATTTAGGAACTTGGATTACTTGGAAATTTTGAAGCCTACTTACTACCATGATTAAGAGAAATGTTCAGCAAGAATTAAATTAATATCAAAGAGGTGCATGGAAACATCCACACTATAAAACTGTACCTGCCAAATTATCTAAATCTACCACACCCTTAGCAATAAAGGGTGGACATGACAATAGCATAATTACATCTCAAAGTCAACAGCAAGACATTTAAAAATATATAACACTGTAAATAACTTTTTGTGTTTGAATAAAAAGTCAGTTTTAAAGAAATACTTATACTCTACCTACCTCAGAATGCAAGCAGAAGTGTCCAGTATAATGTGCCTTCTGTTCTTCAGAGGAATGGTAAGACATAAAGGCAAAACAAATATTCAGCTTTTCAAAAGAGAATCAACAGTTTTTAAGTCAGTGAGCATATTTAGACCCTGATACCTTCAGCAGGACGCTCTTCCATAACTATGAAGAGTTTGAGTTCTCTGCTACCACTACTTCTGCATGCGAGTCAGGTCTGAACAACACTTGATGCCATTGGGGAGGGGTCCTTTAAACTCTACCCTTCCAGTCATGTGTACAAATATATTCTCATAATTGCCAAATTTGCTAGTTTGCTTTTCTGAACCAGTTTCTAGGCTCAGCTTGCAGGCCGCCCATCGATTATTTTAGAGAAAGAACAAATTTTGTGTGCATGTGAAAGTTCAATAAAATCTCAGGAATATGTTTTTACTCTATAGTGATAACTATTTAGGTTTCCTAGAGAACTAGTTTAATTCATTTCACCTAAAATTTTAAGTTTCTGAATGTATTACAAGGAGCTATGAAGAGCGAAAATCTGAAACAAAAACTAAAGTTTCAGACCTTTTTTTTAAAAGTTTCTTTTGGACTTTAATATCACGTTTTCTTTTGTAGTTTAATATCATATTTCTCCTAATGGGTTATTTTGAAATCATCTGCTTTTCCCCATAAGAACTGATAGCACAGACAAGAAAACAGCAAATTTTAACCCACTGTCACACATACAGCACAATCAGATCATGGTCATGTTATCTCATGCACATGGGCTTGGATGAACCAAACAGACTGGTATAATGCTATTAGAAACTTAGAGGATGAGTAAAGGAAGGAAGGAATAGCAAAACACAGACAGATTCACTGTGTTTACTAAAACACAACCAAGTGATTCAAGCTTGTAAAAACAGAATTCCCTGTGAGTTAATCATTCTCTCTCTGGAAGAAGAGAATGAAACAACATAATCTAGGAATTTGAATCCAAGAGTGCTAAGATGATGGGATATAAAAAATTAAGCTGACCTGAATTTCTTTCCTACAAATTGCCCCACCTCTCTTCCTCCTACATCTCTTAAACAGTTCTCATTCCTCTACGGAATGGGATCAAAAGAGGGTCTCTTTTTGACTGGTAAAACTATACATCACACACACATGTAATATTAAGTAGTTGTTCAAATACTGTCTGCCGAACAATGAATGGTATACTCCAGGAAATGAAAAAATGGTCCAAATATAAGACAAAACTGACTCTCTGAGAAACGTTAGGTTATCCTTACTGAGATGCGAATAACCCAAACATTATGGATCACAATTCGGTCAATCACCATAACCTCCTTAAAAAAATGGGTTTTAATTGCAATCTCTTTCCCATTCTTTTCGGAACTCATTTCCCTTTTTGAAATAGTGAGCTTAGGGCAGTTTTCTGTATCCATTTGAAACTGGAGATCAAGTAATGGAAAATAATATAATCCACAGTTTCCAGTGTGTGTGTGTGTGTAGATTTCTTAGAGGAGATGGCCACAGAGAAATATAAATATATTTTATTAAAGGAGTTATAATTGACATGTAATATCCTACAACCTGTCAAGAGTTGACAGTATACACATATACACGAAAATGCCATTATTTTAACCAACCATAATGTAAAATAAGTCACACTTCCTCCTTTTACAATAAAAATGGTATTTGAATTTCATGTAACTGTGAAGTAATATTTATTTTGCTTTGCTTTTTAATGGGTCTTCAATGTTTCTAAAAGTTTATTTGGCAGTTAGTCCTCACAGAGTGTCTGAGGAAGATGAGATATTCTATTTGGAACAGAAGGTATGATTAAAATAAACACCTGAAACATAGCCAGAAGACTGGTTCTCAAAGCATTTGGACACTAACCAACAACTATCACTTCAGATTTTTTTTTTTTTTAAGCAAACAAACAAAACACTAAACACTCCGTAGAGCAGATTTGGAGAAAGAGGCTCATACATCTTGGGCAATGGAAATGGCACATAAAAAATACCTTACAGCCAAAACCCATTTGAATCAGTGGATACAGCGTTGGCCTGTGGACTGAAAGGTCCCAGGTTCGATTCTGATCAGGGGCATGTACCTTGGTTGCAGACACATCCCCAGTGTGTGTGGGGGTGTGTGTGTGTGCAGGCGGCAGCTGATCGATGATTCTCTCTCATCAATGTTTCTAACTCTATCCCTCTCTCTTCCTCTCTGTAAAAAATCAATAAAATATATTTTAAAAAATACCTTATATTTCTACTAGCTCTGTTCTTTAGTTCTTAGACATGCAAAACAACATTTATATGTCAGTTAACTACTATGCTATTATTTAAGAGCTTTTTATTATGTTCACTTATACATTGAAATAAACTTTAAAACATGCTGTTTTGGTCAAGAAGTTTAAAAATATCTTTATATAAATAATGCCAAAACTCAATAAGATAAGCAACCCGATAAAAATGACAAAAGAAAAAAATCTGAGTAGATACTGCACCAAAAAAGATATGGAAATGGCAAAACAGCACACCAAAAAATGCTCAATACTATTAGTCATTAGAGAAATGCAAATCAAAACCACAAGAATGTACTATTACTACCCACTAAAATGGCAAAAATAAAAAAGATTGATAATAATATCAATTGTTGGTAAGGATGTGGAGTAAATTGGTATCCTCATACATTGGTGGTGGAAATGCAAAATAGTATAGCCACTTTGGAAAATAGTTGGCCAGTCAAAAAAAAAAGTTAAATATATAAGATAAATGAAAATATATGTCCCACAAAGATCTGTACACAAATGTTCATAGCATCTTTATTCAGAATAGCCTAAAGTGGAAGCAAGACAAATATTTATGGATTTGTGAATGGATACAAAGTGCAGCATATCCATACAACTGAATACTCTATAATTTAAAAAAAGGAATGAACAGTTCCCATACATGCACACCACATCTCAAAAACTTTATGCTAAGTGTAAGAAATCAAACACACACACAAAAATGACATACTATATGACTCCACACACATGACATTCTACTAGAATATTTCTAGAAAGGGCAAATCTAGAAAGTGACAGGGTAGATCAATGGTTGTCAGGGACTGGGGTAGGGGGAAGCAATTAAAAGGAAGTTTCTAAGTCTCTAAGTTTCTAAGTCTCTATCTCTCTCCCTCCCTCTCTGTAAAACAATCAATAAAATATATATATATTTTAAAAAAGGCACATATCTAGGTTGCAGGCTTCACCTGGCTTTGGTCACACCTGGTTAGAGTGCAACCAATCCATGTATCTCTCTCACCTCTCACATTATGTTTCTCTCTCCCCCTCCCTTCCCCTCTAAAATAAAAACGGAAAGGAGCATAGTCCAGCCAGTGTGGCTCAGTGGTTGAGCATTGACCCAGAAACCAGGGCACATACCAGGATTGCAGGCTTGCTCCCCAATAGGGGATGTGCAGGAGAAAGCCAATTAATGATCTCTCATCACTGATGTTTCTAATTCTCTCTCCCTCTCCTTCTCTGAAGTCAATAAAAACATTTTTTAAAAAGGAAAATTGCATAAAGGCACTTTTTTGGGATGATAAAAATGTTTCATAACTTGGTTGTGATGATGGTGATTTGACTATGTACTTTTATGAAAACTTGCTGTACTATATACATTACATAAAACTTGCTGTACTATATACATAAATTATTAACTTATTGTACACAAAATTTTTACCTCAATAATGCTGACTAAAGAAAAAAATAAGTCTTTCTTGATGACCTGTTAATCTATCATTTCCCAGAAACTTACTATTAAAAATAGTAGGCAATGTCACCTTTTAAAAAATATATATTTTATTGATTTTTTTACAGAGAGGAAGGGAGAGGGAGAGAGAGCCTGAAACATCAATGAGAAACATCAATCAGCTGCCTCCTGCACACCCCCTACTGGGGATGTGCCCCCAACCAAGTTACATGCCCTTGGCTGAATCGAACCCAGAACCCTTGGCTCTGCAGGCTGACACTCTATCTACTGAGCCAACCGGCCAGGGCCAATCTCACCTTTAAAAAAAAACCTCTGGAGTGACTTCAGAATGAATAATAGTATAATGATAAATAGTGGTTCAATCACTATAAAAGATGTTACATGTATGCTACAGTAAAATGTTAATAACACAGGAAACGGGATGTGGGTTATATGGTAACTCCCTGTAATATCTTCATAATTTTTTTGTAAATCTAAAACTGTTTTAAGAAAATAAGGTTGTTGTTTTTTTTTTTTTTTTTAACTGATAATTGGAAATGTTAACTACCTATTTACAAGTCAGATATCTTCAGGAAAAAAAGCTGTAAAAACTTGGAAATCTTTCCCCAGAAAACTGGCTCTCGATTTGTTTCAAAGGCTAAACCTAGAATGTAGTTTGTCATTAGCTGAAAACATTATTGAAATATTTGGAGATAAAACATTTAAGGAACAATATCCTTAAGCTCAGAGAGACTTAAATCAGAATATAAAAGTTCCAAACTATGAAATTCTTTCATCCGCATAAAGGTGTTCATTTACAGACGCTTATCTTAGGGTCAAGTTCAACGTCTTTACTACTTTCTCTGTTAGAACAAATAATTTTTGTTAATGCCTGGGTAAATTGCACTGTAGATGTTTACATTTTCCATCTCATTCTCTCCTTTTCAGTTTACGGTGAATTTGAAACATAAACAATAGTGGTGAATCTACCTCTGCCAACAACTTATTCTGGTGATGACCAATTTCATCAACATTCCTGTTAAAATCAACTCTGTGGCTAGGTATATAATGGTTGATCCTTCAACAAAGATCTATTAAACACATCTTTAATTTATACTCTCCCACTCCTCCAAGATATTTACATTTGTTATCAGTTTGAGGTTTTGGGCATCAGAAAAAAAACATTTACACATAGAAAAAAAACAAACCTCACAAACCGAAAGCTGTGAAATTTTTTCCCTGAATTCTTATTTAATATAAAATTATACCACTAATATTTTTTAGTATTGCTTTATTAAGAAAATAAGATCATTTGCAGTAGAGGCAATGGTAATAAAAATCAAAGCAGTATTTTTATGAGACCCAACAAATATACAATAATCTATATATTCAAAAGCCTAATATGCAAATTGTCCCTATGGGAGTCTCATCACTTGCTATGGTGTGTGCTGACCACCAGGGGGTGGCAGGGATGAAGATGTCAGCACTGGACGTCAGCCAGCAGCCAGGGAAGGGAGGCCCTGATTGGCCCTGATCTCCGGCCTAGGGACCCTACTCGTGCCTGAATTTCATGCACTGGGCCCCTAGAGATTTATAATAGTTAAAGCAATCTCCTAACAGAATCAGCTCCATCTTGGCTGATTCTGTACTACACTAGCACAAAGTTTAATACTTAGTGATTAATACTTAATACTGCTCATTATCATTCAATTAAAAAAAGACCGTTTTAGTTATTCCATTTTGAAACAAAGTATTAGGGTAAGTGTGTCAGAGAACACAACACACCAGAAGCACTTAACTCCAATCATCCCTTAAGTAATTCTTGACTTTTGGGTTTAGAGCACTGAAGTCCTAACTGACAGTTTGATGGATTGCAAAGGTATAAAAGAGCCCAAAACACAATCTGAACAAATTTAAAAAGGAAAAAAAAAAACAACAACTGGGGCTTTCTAGAATGGAGGTATTCCCTAAGAGCAGTTTTTCTTTTTTAATTTCTCCCCTCAATCTTAATCTAACTGGTATAATTCTCTTCACCTTTCTCCACATGCCTTTTTTTCTCTTTAAACTACCCTATGTAGAAATGTAATGTGTTTTTTTTTTGTTTGTTTGTTTTGTTTTTGCTTTGTTAATCTTCACCAGAGGATATTTTTTCTATTGCTCTTTAGAGTGTGAGAGGAAGGGAGGAAGAGAGGGGAATGAGGGAGAGGGAGAGAGAAAGGGGGAGAGGAATGGAGGAAATGGAGAGAGGGAGAAGGAGGAGGAAGAGAGGGGAATGTGAGAGACACATTGATTGACCAGGAATAGAACCCGGACTCTAATCACGGAGCACACCAGCCAGGGCTGTAATGTAGTTTTAGTGTTGATGCCTCCAACATTTTTTTGGCAGTTGCTAGTTAACAAAGTAGAAAATTTTAAAACAGTCCAAGATAGGAAAAACATATACTACTTAATTAAATAAATTGTTACTCGTTTCACATAAAGCATGAACAGGAACAAAAACTGTTACCGACAGGAAAAGGAAGCCAGATTTCAGATATCAAAAGTTAAATAGAAAAAAATAATATATTAAATACTTTTTTAAAGGCATGCCAATTCAAAGGCAAGTAAGATAAGAGACACGAGTCCAACTACATTTCTCCCCCATTCCCTTCTCACAAAAGTGATTGAGAGTAAATTTTTTTAAAACCTAGGCTCCTTATTCTAGTGCTATTTCAAAGAGAAATCAAATAATACCATAATGAAGAAGTAATTTCAACCTCAGCCAGTTTTAAAGCTGTGTTTTAGCATAAGGCCCATGATTGGCCTATAACCGTGGTTGGCAAACTGTGGCCACAAGCCACATGCGGCTCTTAGGCCTCTTGAGTGTGGCTCTTCCATCAAAGACCACGGCCTGGGGAAGTCTATTTTGAAGAAGTGGCGTTAGAAGAAGTTTAAGTTTAAACAATCTGGCTCTCAAAAGAGATTTCGATCGTTGTACCGTTGACATTTGGCTCTGTGGACTCATGAGTTTGCCGACCACTGGGCTACAACTACTCAGCCAGTTAGCAGCAGAATTAGGATCCAGATCTCCAACTGCCAGCCCCAGAGATCCGCGCACTCTGTATGCATTCCACAAACATGTACTGAGCAGCCACCGTGTGCCTGGCACTATTTTGGGTGCTTAGGGTACAACAGTGAGTAAGTCAGACAAACATCTCTGCCCTGAGAGAGTTAACACTGTGCCGCTGCACACACGCAGTATAAACCTTGGCAAGGTTTGACCAGAATAGAACCCGGACTCTAATCACGGAGCACACCAGCCATTACAACTTTGTAGATAGTCCTTTCCTTTATTGTAATTGTGTTTACAAAAGAGTACTTATCTCCGAACACACACACTTTCTTTTATGTAACGAAGTAACCTCTGTTTCAGTGACACAACATCCCAGCCCTGGGGACGCCAAGACTCAACGCAGCCAGGCCTTACAGCACCTTCTCCGGCTGGAAACTGCATGCAGTGCTGGTCTCCTAAACTTAGAGGCACCGGGTGGGGGATTTTTTTCTCTTCAAAGACGCGGGGGGGAACAGACCACGCTTACAAGGCGGTCCTCCTGCGCCTGCAGGGGCTCCTCCATCCCTAGGACTCCTTTTCCTACTCCTCTCGCGCTGGGCTCCACACCTGAGCTACTCCCTTTACGAGCTCACATTCCACCTATAGAAGCCCGTCCTCACTATCCCCCCCGGCGTCGCTAACATCCCTCCCTATCCCGCCCCTCCCGGACCCCGAAACAACGTCTCAGTAGTCACTTTTTGTTTTTGTTTTTTACCAAAATAAGTTTGTCCCACATTTCCTAACAGGCATATCCCAAATACACCTTGCTTTTTATTTTTATTTTTATTTATTTTGTTTGTTTCAAGGAACTTTCCCTTCTACCATCTGATCCCCCGGATAATTCCGGGGTGGGCAGGGATAGGCGGGAAACCAAATTTGGAGAGAAGCTGCCCCTCACCCGGGGCTGGGACTGGGGAAGCGAGAGGCGCCCAGCCCCCAAACCCTCAGGGGGCTTCTGCACCGGCTCCACCCCGAGAGTGAGCGCCCCCTTATATCTTACACCTTAGGACCCCGCTCACCTCCCCCCAGCCCCGGCCCTGTTTCCCACGGCCACCCCCCCAACACCTCCCGAGCTGCGGCCCTCTAAGGGGTACCCCCCACCCGCAGGTGCCCCCGCCCACTCACGCCCTCCCACGCCGGGCCCCCGCCCACCTGACCCACCCGCCCTCCTACGGGATTCCCGTCCCGGGACCGCCCCCGCCCCCGCCCCCGCCCCGCCGCTCCTCCTCCGGACCCGCCGCCCTCCCAGCCCCAGACGTGGTCCTCGCCGGGGGCTCCCGGGCCCGTCACCCCCTTTCCTCCGGCCCTCGGGATCGGGGGTGCCCGCCCCGCCACCCCGGCAGACAGGCACTGTGCCCTCCGCTTCCTCTCCATCCCCTGAGCCCTTCGCCTTTTCCGCTCCGAGGTGCCGGGCGGCGAGGTGCCGAGGCCCGGCCCCGCCGCCCGGCCCGGGCTTGTTTACTCACTCACCCTCCATCCCGAGCCGCGGGCGCCCTCCGCCAGCACGCATGCGCGCCGCGGCCCCGCCCCCGCGCCGCGGCCCCGCCCCCCGCCGCGGCCCCGCCCCGCGCCTCCCCGGCGCCTGCGCACTGCGCCGCCCGCCCCGCGGGCCAGCTCCCTGGGCTTCCTTCTGCACCCGCCGTTATTGGGCGCCAACACCTGCGCCCTGGCGTGGAGGTGGTATATACAACCTCAGTCCGATGGTTTATGGAGTGGCACTGTCAGGGGACAGGTTTTTTTAAAAAAAATATATTTTATTGATATTTTACAGAGAGGAAGGGAGAGAGAGAGCTAGAAATGTCGATGAGAGAGAAACACCGACCAGCCGTCTCTTGCACGCCCCCTACCAGGGATGTGCCCGCAACCAAGGTACATGCCCTTGACTGGAATCGAACCCGGGACCTTTCAGTCCGCAGACCCACGCTCTACCACTGAGCCAAACCGGTTTCGGCAGGGGACAGGTTTGTTTGTTTTTTTAAAAAAATATTTTATTGACTTTTTACAGAGAGGAAGAGAGAGGGATAGAGGAGTTAGAGAGAATCATCCATCAGCTGCCTCTTGCACACAAGGTACATGCCCTGGACCCGAATCGAACCTGGGACCCTTCAAGTCTGCAGGCCAACGCTCTATCCACTGAGCCAAACCGGTTTCGGCAGGGGAACAGGTTTTTTGGGAAATCTCGAGGAGACACTAGTATCTTCTTGAACAGGTATCCAGCCGTTGCACCATCCCCACGTCTCACTGCATTATTTGAAGCCAATCTGGAACCCCTTCATACCAATCCCTCACACCTGCCAATACCCTACACACACCCGCCTACGGGCATTATTTATTCCTGCTTTATTTACACCTGACTTCTCCATTTCTGTCAAAAACTTTCCTAATCCCTTAGTTTCAAATTACCCTGTATCAAAAAGTATCTCTTCAGAAGATAGCTATAGGTTACAAAGGTAACTTAGGAGGAGAGAAATTTAGCAGACATCACTTTAACCAAAGTGCTCAAAGTTAACCATAAAGTCTCTACCTTTGCAACTCTTTTGCAAATCTGAAATTATTTCAAAATATAAAGTCAAAACAATTAAAACAAAATACAAAATAAGATTATCTTAAATTTGTCTCCAAGTGTAAAACTATAAAAGCTTGTAGTGTTTATTTTTTATTTTTAATACATTTTATTGATTTTTTTACAGAGAGGAAGGGAGAAGGAGAGAGAGAAACATTGAAGAGAGAGAAACATTGATCAGCTGCCTCCTGCATACTACAGGGATGTGTCCCCAACCAAGGTGCATGCCCTTGACCAGAACCAAATCTGGGACCCCTCAATCCACAGGCTGACACTCTACCCACTGAGCCAAACTGATTAGGGCTAATGTTTATTTATTTATTTAAAAATATATTTTAATTGATTTTTTTATAGACAGGAAGGGAGAGGGATAGAGAGTTTAGAAACATAGATGAGAGAGAAACCTCGACCAGCTGCCTCTTGTACACCCCCTACTGAGGATGTGCCCGCAACCAAGGTACATGCCCTTGACCGGAATCGAACCTGGGACCCTTCAGTCCGCAGGCCAACGCTCTATCCACTGAGCCAAACCGGTTTCGGCTAATGTTTATTTTTTAAAATAATCTTCATAACAATTCTATGAAGTAGGTAGGGAGGATTTCAGTTTTCTGCATGAGACTACTCTGGCTAAAGGAATTAAAAGACTCGCCTTACATGGATGAAAAATTACTCTATTAGGTCTTAAACTCAGGTCTCAGGATTCCCAATTTAGTTGGATTTTTTGTTTTTGTTTTACTTTTATCAGAATCTTTAACTTTGCTGTTTTTCTCTTGCTTCCATGTAATTAACTACCAGATAAAGACAAAATTCCTTCATACTTGGTCATTTGCAGTGATGTTCCTTTCCATTCCCAATTCCTTCTAGATCAGAGATTCTCAAACTTGACTCACATTGAAACAAATAACTGAGGAACTTTAATAACTGATGCCTATCTCTGAGGTATGGTCTGGGCTTCACAAGTTCTCAGAACATCCCAGGGGATTCCATGGTGTGACCAAGTTTGAGAACCATTACATTACATAAAAAATTGTTTAGCCCTGGCTGGTTTAGCCCTAGCCTGTTAGAGCGTTGGCCTACAGACTGAAAGGTCCTGGGTTCTATTCAGCCTGAAGACTGAGGGGTCCAGGGTTCGATTCTGATCAAGGGCACATACCTCAGTTGCAAGCTCAATCCCCGGCCCTGGTCGGGGTGCATGGGCAATGTTTCTCACAACCATATTTCTCTCTCTGTCTCTCCCTTTCCCTTCCACCTCTCTAAGAACCAATGGAAAAACATCCTCAGATGAGGATTAAACACTTTATTTGTTTAAAAAAAAAGAAAGAAAGAAAAGAAAGACAGGAAGAAAGAAAAGAAAAGAATGTGGGGTATCTAGCAGAGATGTTCAGAAAATCTGATTGTCAGGACTGATACTGGAGTGGAATTTGGGAGCCATCAACATATGGATGGTAACTAACATCATGGGAGTAGACACATTGCTTTGAGAGAGTATGCCAAGGAAATACAAAGAAATTTTGCAGTAACACAGAAAATACCGTTACAGAAATATTTTGAGATTGGAAAAGAAGGAAGGTGAGGGAATTTATGTCAAAGTTGTAGATCCGAGTTCTGCGGCCCAGTTCTGCGGCCCAGCTCAAGCTCCACCTCCTCCTTCCAGCCCTCCTGGATTTCTCTTGCTGCAACTCCAGCACCACTTTTAAAAAAATATTTTTAATTGATTTTTTTTTAAAGAGAGAGAGAGAGAGAGAGAGAGAGAGAGAGAGAGAGAGAGAGAGAGAGGGGAAGGGAGACGGAGAAAGAAAAACATTGATGTGAGAGTGGAACGTCATGTGAGAGCAGAACATAGGTTGCCTCCTGCACCCCTCCCCCCCACGGGGGATCAAGCCCAAAACCCGGGCATGTGCCCTGGTCCAATATCGAACCAGCAACCTTTTGATGCCCTGGAGGACACCCAACAAATAGAGCCACGCCGGCCAGGGCTCCGGTACCACTTTTACACCCGCCGTCTCACTGTATATCTTTTTCATATCCACAGCGATACTTGGCATAGGACTAACCCCAGGGTTTAGTAATCCTTGTGCACTGGAGGATTATAAAAAACAACTTTCCACATCACCAACAAGCATGGGGTTCTTGGGGAAACGTTGTCTGCCGACGGGTTCCTCCGCACTGTGATGGGAGAGAAGGTTTCCCGAGACCAGCCTCTTTTCCTAGCCGACTGTGGCTCATGCGCAACGATCAGGCAATCTTTGGCCCGCTCTTTCTTTACAACTGTTTCTTCTCCAGCCCCTCAGGTCTTTGTCCTATAAATTCGTGGAAAAACTGTTGGCAAGTGGTCAGCAATTGGACCTTTGAAAAACAGTACCATCACCCCTGCCCCACTCCTCCCAGCCCCACCCCCGGGCAGGGAATAAGAGAAAGGAACAACTGTGTCACTCCTGGCTTCTAGCTGCTCATCTTGCTCTTAAGCTGGAGGCCTTTGGGGGCTGAAAGAAACTGGACAGAGTGTGCCGGGTAGCCTACTAGAGTGATTCTTCTTGTGAAAAGTCCCTATTGCGGAAAAAATAAAATTATGTGTTTAATTTCTGAAACCTGACGCCTGATTTGCCTTGGCAGCCGCTCTCCTGGGCTTGGCTGAGAGTCCGGCCGCACTGCTTTACGCTGATTAATACCAGCGAAGCTTGCTCCCTGGAGGAGAAGAGCGTCATTTACTTGACCGCTTCTCTTAAATCCTTTTTAATTTGTGTGTATCTTAGCACGGTCTTACTGGCTTCAACATGCTGTTAACTCCGACTACTGGCCCCAGCGAAGCCTTGGAAAAGACGGCTCTGTGCCCTCACATCCCCGTCCCAAAGCGAGATGTGGTCCCACCCCAGTGATTAGAAACAACAGGTCACGCTCTGTTCCTTCTGGGGTGAGCAGGTTCTAAGGGTGCTTTTGTGCCCTGCTGGTCTTCTGGCCACTGATAGAAAGGGAAGGAGATGCTGAAACCGGTTTGGCTCAGCGCTAGAGCGTCGGTCTGCGGACTGAAAGGTCCCAGGTTCGATTCCGGCCAAGGGCATGTACATTGGTTGCGGGCACATACCCAGTAGGGGGTGTGCAGGAGGCAGCTGGTCGATGTTTCTAGCTCTCTCTCTCGCTTCTCTGTAAAATATCAATAAAATATATTTTTAAAAAAAGAAAAAAGAAAGGGAAGGAGGTGACGTTTCCCAGAAGAACTGTCTGCACTATTCCTTCCTCCCTCGAAGCCTTCCTCCCTTCCTTCCAGCCCCTTTGGATGGTGACCCCCTGACTCATTGGGCCCCTCCCTCCCTCGCAAAGCCCACAGGGATATCAGATAGCATTTCTCCGAGGGGACACAAAGGGCTCAGGAAAGGTTGGGCCCCAGACAGTCCCTGACAGGGAAGTGTAAACACAGCTGTGCAGATGGGAGCAAACCACCCTCCCTCCCTCCCTCCCCCAGTTCCCACCCAGAAGCGGGGAAAGGCCACCCTGCTGTGGGGGAATAAACAACAAAACAAAGCAAAGCACAATCTCAAAGCCTACGTGAAGGTCGCCAGAAACGGGGCTGCCGTCCAGGCCTTGGTGGGGCTGGTTCAAGTGCCAGACCCCTCCCTGAACTCTTCGAGGCAAAGGCAGCTAGCTCCAAGGAGCCTTGAGGCCTCAGACATTACTGAGCCTGGACACCTGGCTCCGATTTCGAAGCTGCCCCTCTCCGGGACACTCTGACCCTCCGATCTCAGCAACCTAGCTTTCCACCCCCAGGTACTGAGCTCCCGACCCCTCGTTGCTTAGCGACCGTAATAAATGCATTCAATTCAGCAAGTAAGAACAGGTCCGCAGCAAACCATGGTGGCTGTCATACGTTTAAACTCTGAGCCAACAAGCCAACATGTTAGAAAGGGCCTCCTCAGCCTTTGTTAATTACAGAATAAATCATTCCAGGAGGAAGGAACGTCCTCTTTGGGGGATTAGTTAGGTGGGATCTGTGCCTTGTTTTGCACACACTCTCAAAGCTCCAGCCCCACAGCTAGGGTGGTGCTGCCCACTCTCCCTCTCCCGGCGGAGGGAATGGCTGGGCCTTGATCCCACAGGACACGCCTTTGGCACGGCACTGCCCGGGAAGTCGCCCTGATTGGGTGGATAACGCATGAGCTGGGCTTCCTTTCTGGCCAGCAGGCTCCTGGACTGTAACACTGCAGAACTGGAAAAATAACAACAAGAGCCTTCAAACACTGACCATTCATTATGTGCCCGGAAGGGTCCTGAGCGCTTTACAAGGGGTCATCTCATTTCATAGGAAGTCAGTAAGAGTCTCATCCTCACTTTTACAGCTAAGAAAACTGGGGCATATAGGGATTTTGGAACTTGCCCCAAATCACCCCGTTGGTAAGTGGTGTGGTGTGGCCAGGATTTGAGACCACTCATTCTGACCCCTAAACCCATGCTCTGAACCACTTCCCCCGGCCTCTTCCTTTCTCTGAGGTCTTCCAGTTCTGACATCATGATTCTGGATTCTCCCCATGGCTTTCTGCTCTCACCAGTGGCTCCAGAAAGAGAAATGTGTTTGGGACTCCCTACCGCCTCTGCACTGGAGGCGCCAATCAAAGTTGGACACTCCATATCAGCAGGGAACAGCCTGTGTGGAGGACAAACAAACCCTAGCCCAGACAGGAAAAGGGAGTGCCCCTAGGTTCTCCGACTTCCTCCGTTCCCTTCCCTGACTTATCAGCAGGGTCCCATACTTCTGATGATTTGGCCCTTTGAACCCCACGGTGGCGAGGAGGGGATAGCAGGCTATGAAAACCCTTTTGGAGCAAGAAAAGGACACGTATCTATCTACAGATTGTATCCATGACCCTGTGGGTAAAAGAACAAGAATATTTATGTATTTAACAAATTGCCTTCAGCACCCACATAATCACTGGATATTGGACTGGATCTGAACCTACATCATTTCGTGTAATCCTTGAAGGATGCCGAGGAGACATGGTTAACATTGTGATCCCCATTTTACAGAGAAAGGACATGGAAGGTCAGTGAGATTGACAATACTGATCATGGCCACATCGCTGGAAAACAGGAGAGCTGGAATTCAAACCTAGGCCAGGTCCGTTTGAAAGCAAAGTCTGTACTCTTTTCAATAAAAGGAGTGCTATGTATGTAACGAAAAGAACAAAAGTGTGAAACTGGAAGGATTCCAGAATATCTTGGAAATATAGTTGTCATAGCTGCATGTGTTATATACATCATGATAGTGTGAACCCTCCCCCCCCCCCAAAAAAAAAGGACTTCTACTAAGAAAGACTCCTGGTAGCTAATAGTAAAATGTAGAACCTGCCGAAACTGGTTTGGCACAGTGGATAGAGCATCAGCCTGCAGACTGAAAGGTCCCAGGTTCTATTCCAGTCAAGGGCATGTACCTGGGTTGCAGGCACATCCCCAGTGGGGGGTGTGCAAGAGGCAGCTGATTGGTGATTCTCTCTCATTGATGTTTCTAACTCTCTATTCTTCTCCTTTCCTCTCTGTAAAAAATCAATAAAATATTTCTTTTTAAAAAGTAGAACCTTAAAAACAAAACAAAAAACCCCTAAGAGCCTCACAGCCGTTACTACACGGGGTCCTCTGAAGCCGCTGTGCTAAACTGCCTGCATGATATTTCTGACAGTTGAGCCAACCCTTATGTGTAAAGGTTTCCTGAAGTCCTCTTCCAATCATTAGGACTGAGGCTTTCCCCATCCAGTTGGATCTGTGCAGCTCTGACCAACCAGAATGTCTCTATTCTGGCCACTGTGCCTTTGGACCAATCAAACTGTGAGGACTTGGCACCCTCATTTGCATAAGGAGAAATCAATCAGGGACCAGGGCCTGGGGTTTCTGCCTCTGCAAACCAGCTCCCCTCTGGCTTGAAGAGCACACTTTCCATGGGAGACTGCTTCTTGGCTAACGCTGAGCAGACCATGGACTGGAGCTGCCTAGCTGAGGAGGGACCTGGTCCCAGGGCCACCTGGCCCCGAGAGCAGCCTCACTGAGGGGATATGTTATTCTCGAGCCTGTTGAACCATTTGCATCCAGTAAAGTTTCCTTCTTCAGTGAAGCCCAATCGGAGAGTCCTGTTGGTGTTGAATCGGTGCCAACACCAGGTTGATAATAGTTAATGGCCATTTATCACATGCTTACCAACACCAGGCATTGGACCAAATGCTTTATGTGAATTATTGCTACTGCTCAGTGAGATGCACACTAGTAGCCCCATTTTTGCAGATAAGAGAACAAACTCAGAGAAGTTAAGTAATTGCACAAGGTCACATACAGATAAATCAGTGATGGTGCTAGGATTCAAACTCAAGTTGCTTTGACTCCGTCGTGTAAGCTTTTAACCACTAAGGCAATAGGAATAATAATAATATACATGGACTATGGGCCAGGTACTGTTCTAAGTGCTTTGAATCTCATCATTTGTAGATATTATTACCCCCATTTTAGAGACAAGGAAAATATTGCCTTGTTTAGTATTTCTTATGCTCACATTATAAACACTACACATGTTAAAACACACATACATTATTAGTGTCATATTTGCTTAACATATATTTGATCCTTGTTAAGATCTAGGAAAATTATTATTTTATGTCATAAACGTTTTTTCATTGTCCATCTAATGCAGTGATTTTCAAACCTTTTCATCTTATGGCACACATAAACTAATTACTAAGATTCTGCAGTACACCAAAAATATATTTTTTACTAATATGACAAATAAAGGTATAATTTTAATTGATTTATCAAAAAATAATAATAGTGATTACTTATATTTTTGCTCCAAAGTAACTTAAAAAAAATCAGGCTTCTATACTTTTATATAAGGATTTCTGATAACAAGAATTAAACAATCTGCCCTCGCTGGTTTGGCTCAGTGGATAGAGCACCAGCCTGTGGACTGATGGGTCCTGGGTTTAATTCCGGTCAAGGGCACGTGTTGGGGTTGCAGGCTCGATCCCCAGTGTGGAGTGTGCAGGAGGCAGCAGATCAATGGTGTTTCTATCTCTCTCACTCTCCCTTCCTCTCTGAAATCAATAAAAATATTTTTTAAAAGAGAGCCAATTAGAGACAACCTTATTATGCAATGTTATCAATAAGATGCAAGTCTAGCCGAACTGGTTTGGCTCAGTGGTAGAGCGTCGGTCTGCGGACTGAGAGGTCCCGGGTTTGATTCCGGTCAAGGGCATGTGCATTGGTTGCAGGCACATCCCCAGTGGGGGGTGTGCAGGAAGCAGCTGATTGATGTTTCCCTCTCATCAATGTTTCTGACTCTCTATCTCTCTCCCTTCCTCTCTGTAAAATATCAATAAAATATATATTTTTTAAAAAGATGCAAGTCTATTATATGACCTATATATTTATGGTTCAAGACAGCATTCACAACTGACAGCTATTGTCATTTTTTAATCTATGGGAAAAGAGTTCAATGCCCCTGACTAAATAGTCATGTACTAGTATTGCATGTTTTTTGTTTTTAGGAGGTTGTTTTTTAAATCCTCACCTGTGGATATTTTTTCTATTGATTTTTAGAGAGAGTGGAAGAGATGGACGGGAAAGAGAGAGAGAGAGAGAGAGAAGCATCGATGAGAGAGAGACACATGGATTAGTTGACTCCTGCACCCCCCCCCAATGGTGCCAGGGGTTGAACCCACAACCCAGGGACGTGCCCTTGACTGGTTAGTGAACCTGTGACCCGTTGGTGGGTTAGGCTGACGTTCTAACCACCAGCCAGAGCGGTATTGCATGTTTTTAAAATTATTTTATTTCAATGTTTAGGTTCATTAAATTTGTTTTTTAAATTCTAAAACATTTCTTACAAAAGAGCATTACATTCTGCACACTGCTCGGAATAGATGCCAGGGACACAGGGACAATTGTTACTTTTCCTCTCCGTCCCCTCCCGCCTCCCCAAATGTTGCAGGGATCACAAAACAGAGCGTTTACAATAATTACATAAGGAGAAGTTTCCTTTTTAACCACCACCAACGAACAAAACTTAAAATTAACGCACTCTGCTGCTGTTTCAAAATTTCGATGTTAGGTTTTGCCCCTCCCGCCCCTTGACCCTGATTTGTAAGGAACTAAAACATTACATCTGGTGAACAGCAAAGAGCTCACTACACCTCAAATGCAGAACACCTATGAAGCAGAGGAAGGCTGGCTTTTTAAACAGAAGCAGATTAAAACTATATATATGCAGGACTCCGTCAGTTCTTCACTAGTCTTAGGGAACTTTCCAGAATGCTGCTTCACACTGCTCTGCAGCAACAAGTGCTCTGTGTTCTGTATCCGGTCCTGTGATCCTGTGATGGTAATAATCCAACCTTCAGACCCTTCCAAAAGCTCATCAATTTTTTTAAATTGATTTGAGAGAGAAAGAGCAGGTGAAAGAGAGAGAAACATCGATATTTTATTCATGCATTCATTGGTTGCTTCTTCTTTTTTTCTTTTTAAAAAGAATATTTTATTGATATTTTACAGAGAGGAAGGGAGAGAGACAAGAGAGCCAGAAACGTCGATGAGAGAGAAACATTGACCAGCCGCCTCCTGCACA
This sequence comes from Vespertilio murinus, assembly GCA_963924515.1. Classification (NCBI taxonomy): domain Eukaryota; kingdom Metazoa; phylum Chordata; class Mammalia; order Chiroptera; family Vespertilionidae; genus Vespertilio; species Vespertilio murinus. The sequence goes on along the minus strand of OZ004718.1, from coordinate 14,617,868 downwards.
CCCCCCACCGGGGATGTGCCCGCAAGCAATCTACATGCCCTTGACCGGAATCAAACCTGGGACCCTTCAGTCCGCAGACCGACACTCTACCACTGAGCCAAACCGGTTCTGGCAATTGGTTGCTTCTTGTATGTGCCCTGACCGGAAATGGAACCCGCACACCTTAAATATCTGGAAGACATTCTAATCAAATGAGCTACGGGGCCAGGGTTGGCTTATCAGTTTTTATCAGAGATCCTGACTCATGGTGAATTTGTTTAATCCTCTGGCCATAAATTTACTTAACAGTCTAGCATAGGCAGTAAGTCCGCTATTGAGATACCAATATGATTGCCAACATGGAGGATTTTTTTCTTTCCTGATAAACTGCAAGCTCTGACTCTTTCTTCCTTTCTTTTTAAATATATTTTTATTGATTTCAGAGAGGAGGGGAGAGAGAGAAAGATAGAAACATCAATGATGAGAGAGAACCATTGATGGACTGCCTCCTGCACGCTCAACGCTGGGGATCAAGCCCACAACCAGGACAATTACTCTGACTGGGAATGGAACCATGACCTCCTGAGTCATATAGGTCCCTGCTAACTGCTGAGCCACTATGCTTTCTTCAGTGCAACCAATGCTGCATGGGTTTTCTATTTCAGACCAGCTGTGGTTGACCCTTGTTTGACAGCTTCCATTGCATATTCAGTTTGATGAGTCCTGCCCCGAGGGCTCCGAACAGTGACATCACTGTCATACTGGTTGCAAAACACGGAAACATGGTTTGGATGGGCCTGGCTGTCGGCTCCTGCAAAACTGTGGATCAAGGAGCCTGTGCATGTCTTTTGATGGGAGACTCTGATATAAGAAAAACTATGATGTTCAGGCACTTTACCTACCAGGTTTTCCTCCAATAAGAATGCCTCTGGGGGATGGAGGCATGGGCTGGGTGGAAAAGGTGAACAGATTAAATTAAGCAAAGCAAAGCAAAACAAAACAAAACAAAACACACAACAAAACTCACAGACACAGACAACAGCATAGTGATGACCAGAAGAAAGGGTGTTGGGAGGGAGTAGAAAGGGAATAGAGGAGATAAATGATGCTAAAAGGAGACCTCACTTGGGGTGGTGAACACACAATACAGTATACAGTTGGTGTATTATAGAATTGTACACTTGAAAGCTATGTAACTTTATTAACCGATGTCACCTCAATAAACTCAATTAAAAATAAATATTAATTAATTCATATTTTTAACAAAGAATGACTCTGTCAGTGGAATGAGGACAGCATTCCCGGAAAAAACTTGTTGTCTGAGTGCCCTCTTGAAGTTCTTTAACTTTAGCACCTCTGACACCAAGAAGTCCTCCTGCCAGACTCTGATGAATCAACAGTCTCAATTCGAATTTAAGTCGCTTCCGTTATAGCGTTGGTAACTTAAGCATTCCACAGCATCAGATTCGAGCGGGAGCTGGCTGGTGGCCTTGGGTGAGGGCAACTGCAGGCCCTCTTCCAAAGTAGGGATGCTTTTTTTAAAAAAAAATGTCTCCAATTGTTTCAGTATCAGCACTGAAACTCCATATACGCTCGGGGCCACTGCTGGCTGGGATCAAAACACTGGCACTGTAGTCTGTACACAGAGCCTCAATATCCTTGCCTCCTTTTTCAATCACTGCCCCAGCATCCTTGCTCTCAAGCAGAATTCATCGTTAAAACATCTCATCAGTGTTTTTAGAGCTTCTAAAAGCTTGTTCCTCTTCCATATCTTCTGCGGGGCGTTTACTCGATCCACCATTGGGTTGAGTGCTGGGAGAGGCTTCCTCTGACTATTCAGTTTCCATTTCCTGTACTGTGTGGGCGCGCCAGTTGTGCAAGGCTGCTGTCCCTATGCTGCCATGACGCCTCAACTGGTCACAACTAGACAGAGGCTTGACCCAGACCAGTTGAAAGTCGCTGATCTAATGCATCAAGGTCTTGGGGGAAAGGACGTGAAAAGCTATTGTCTGTGGGTGACGCAGGCATAGTCAGAAGAGTTGACTGAGTGGAGAACGCCTTCTGTGCCACGAGGATCCTTGCCCTTCTGGCCACTCTTCCTCATCTCTTCCTCTTTGGTTCTGTCTTCAAGCTGGCTAGGAGGCGGACTTCTAACAGATGGACTTCTATCAGCAGATGAGCTAAAGTGCCAGGCTTCAGCGTCAAGAAGACTATGTATCGCCCCTAACCGGTTTTGCTCAGTGGATAGAGCGTCGGCCTGTGGACTGAAGGGTCCCAGGTCCGATTCCGGTCAAGGGCATGTACCTTGGTTGTGGGCACATTCCCAGTAAGAGGTGTGCAGGAGGCAGATGGTCAATCTTTCTCTCTCACTGATGTTTCTAACTCTCTATCCCTCTCCCTTCCGCTCTGTAAAAAAAAAAAAAAAAAAAAATCAATACAATATATTTTTTAAAAATAAAGAAGACCTATGTATCAATATTAGTTGCATGACTTGGACTTAACTTTTCTGAGCCTCCGTTTCCCCGCCTGTAAAGTGGGGTGCTGTTTACATGAATTGTGAGTTTTACATGAATCGCTTTGGATGAAACATTGAGCATAGTTCCCAGCATCCTCAGAGCATCCCCGTGTTCTACAACATCAAGCTCTCCGGGGTGCTGGGAGGGCACAGAAATGTACCTGGGGGGATGGTTTCATAGGAGAGTTCAGGAATGACGAGGGGTAACAGCGATCCTGCGTCTGACATTTGGTCCTGACGGAAACCATGCGTCAGCCTCGGTGCTGAGGGCTCAGCAGTGTTCTCAGCACTGCTGGGCGTGTGCTGTGGCCACTTGGCCACGGTCCTCTTCGGTCACATTGAATGTTGTTCTTGTAAATCTGGCCTGGGTTCTTTGCGGAAAAACAGCCTCCACAATGTGATGTCATGGCCCAGCCTGGGTCAGCGAAGGAGGGGGAGTGCGTGGTGTGCAGGCTCTTATTTCTGGAGGGCTCAATCTGATCTCCGAAGAAACTCTGTTCTCCTCCCTTCCTTTCAAGACCCGGTACGGAATCGGTACTCAGATTTTGAATGAGAGGGAAGTAATAAAATCATGACTAAGACACAAAACTTAGCATCAAGCAGTTCTGGGTTCGATCAATGGCAGCTACTAGGAAGTCCTCAGCAGTTGATGAAGAATATAACTTGAGCCGAAACCGGTTTGGCTCAGTGGATAGAGCGTCAGCCTGCGGACTGAAAGGTCCCAGGTTCGATTCCGGTCAAGGGCATGTACCTTGGTTGCAGGCACATTCCCAATAGGGGGTGTGCAGGAGGTAGCTGATCGATGTCTCTCTCATTGATGTTTCTAACTCTCTATCCCTCTCCCTTTCTCTCTGTAAAAAAAAAAAAAAAAAAAATCAATAAAAAAATATATACAGCCGAAACCGGTTTGGCTCAGTGGTAGAGCATTGGTCTGTGGACTGAAAGGTCCCGGGTTCGATTCCGGTCAAAGGGCATGTACAATGGTTGCGGGCACATCCCCTGTAGGGGGTGTGCAGGAGGCAGCTGGTCGATGTCTCTCTCTCATCGATGTTTCTAGCTCTCTATCTCTCTCCCTTCATCTCTGTAAAATATCAATAAAATATATATTTAAAAATATATATATATATACAAACCCGAGAACCACAGTTTTCTCTGATAACCATTTCCCCCCTCTGAGAGATGGTTATTCTTCTCCTACCAAGTGTGCCACCACCCTGGAGAGGAGGAGGCTGAGGAAGAGATGGAGCAATTGCGCCCCATTCCTTTGGTTTCCCTCCTTAGCTAGCCGGGTCCCTGCCAGCCCTCCAGGTCTTCTGCTGCCTCCCTGCCCTCAAAGATGTGCGTCTCTGCTCTCCAGCTTGGGAAGGTCAGCACCCCCCAGCCAAAACGTCTGGCTTCCTGGGCCCTGCCTCTCCCCCCACCTTTTCTGTTCTTTTCTTTTTCTTACGCAGGCAGCCTGAGAAGAGGCCAGCATGTGTGAATGTCTCTGCACCAGAGACACCAATTCCAAGATGCTCCACATAATTTCATTGTGCAGGAGGCCTCGGTGCTTTTTACTTCCCCTTATGTCGTTATTGTTTGTGTGTGTGTGTGTGTGTGTGTGTGTGTGTGTGTGTAGGGGGAAGGCTGAGGGTTCGAATGGCACTTCTTCTAAGGACTGAGTCATTGCTCCCCCTGCTCCAGGCACGATGGCCCTTAGCCTGCAAGAAGAAGGGAAACACACATGACAGTAGGATCCTTATCCAGGTCAGAAATCTCAGATCAAAATTCACTTGGAGGAGAACCACGTGGTTCTCTCTTCCCGACCACTAGGGATGCCTGTGGGGTAGGGACAGAGGAATAAGGGAGTATATAGGGAACTTAAAGACCAGACTCCACTGGATATAAGAAGGAAAAAAAAGACTAAAAACAATACTATGCAACAGTTAAAAGTGGCACATATATATGGCATCATGGAAAGATATCCAAGACATGTTATTAAGTTAAAAAAAAAAAAAGGGGGGGAAGAAGAAAAAGTCCTGGCCAGTTTTACTCAGTTTTACTTCCACTCTCTCTAAAAATCAATGGAAAAAATATCCTCAGGTGAGGATTAACAAAAAAGGAAAAAAATTACTGAACAACACAAATATTAAATCTTATTTATGCTTTTTTAAAAAAATATTTTTTATTGACTTATTACAGAGAGGAAGGGAGAGGGAGAGTTAGAAACATCGATGAGCGAGAAACATCAATCAGCTGCCTCCTGCACACGCCCTACTGGGGATGTGCCCGCAATCAAGGTACATGCCCTTGACCGGAATCAAAGCTGGGACCCTTGAGTCCGCATGCTAACACTCTATCCACTGAGCCAAACCAGTTAGGACTATGCTGTGTGTGTGTGTGTGTGTGTGTGTGTGCGCGCGCGCGCAAAATATATAGGGAGGTGAGTGATAAAGGAATGGGGTTATAAAGTTTTCTGTGTTTAAACATTTTTTTTTGTAACAGAGACTGAGCTGCAGACAGAATAGGAGACTCTGGCTTCAGTGTGTTCCTGTTTTTCCAGTATTACCTGAGCAGCAGGGAGACCGGGTCTATGTCGTGAAGCAGTTTGACCTTACCGGACAGCATACTGTCTGCTCAGCCCATCCTGCTGGTTCTCCCCAGGCAGCAAATACTCCCAGACTGAATCATGTCAAGAAACATTTCAAGCCCTAACCGGTGTGGCTCAGTGGATAGATGAGTGTCGGCCTGCGGACTCAAGGGTCCCAGCTTTGATTCTGGTCAAGGGCATGTACCTTGGTTGTGCGGGCACATCCCCGGTGGGGAGTGTACAGGAGGCAGCTGATTGATGTTTCTCTCTCATCGATGTTTCTAACTCTATCCCTCTCCCTTCCACTCTGTAAAAAAAAAATCAATAATAATATATATATATATATATATATATATATATATATATATATATATATATTAAAAAGAAACAAAGAAAGAAAAGTGACACATTTCAAGGTGCTGATGACCCAGAAACCCAGTCCTGTCCTTTGAGGGTCCCTTGAATTTGATGTCTCTCTCCTGTCTCCTGCTACCCCTCTGAGCTTTCCAAAACCAAGCTCTCCAGTCTGTGAGCCTTGAAGCCTTCTTGACCACCAGGCTCTTTGGAATCTGATGTCATCACTGCCTTTGGTAATGCTTGTGCGAGGAATCACAGCAGCACCCCCCTTAAAGGGACCAAGCTTGCGGAAACTGGTATGGCTCAGTGGATAGAGCATCGGCCTGCAGACTGAAAGGTCCCACGTTCGATTCCAGTCAAGGGCACGTACCTTGTTTGCAGGCACATCCCCAGTAGGGGTTGTGCAAGAGGCAGCTGACTGATGATTCTCACTCATCGGTGTTTCTAACTCTCTATCCCTCTCTCTTCCTCTCTCTCTAAAAATATCTTCAAGTGAGGATTAAAAAATAATAAAGGGACCAAGCTTGACTCTTCTTTTTATATTTGACTCACGGCCAGGTTATTTAAATGATTTGAAAGCAAAAATTGTATCTTGCAACAAGTGTACACTTTTGTATAGTACTTGCAATTAAAAGTGTATTTTTATAGCAAAAAAAAAAAAAAAGATACATTTCGAAGCAGAAACGGGCTTAGAAAAGAAAGGTAAGGGATTCTAGGGATGGAACATGGGACTTCCCCGTGAAAGAACCTGTCCCTGATGAAGCGCTTCTCTGCCCCTTTGCTGCAGAACATGGGACTGTCTCCCACGGCAACTTGGAAGATGAAGGCGAGGTCTCCAGTCTCCGTTCAGCCCCAAAGAGACCTCAGAGCTGACCCCAAGTTACCAGGATGCTCCCAGGGGTCAATGCAAACTTCCACACAGCTAACTGGTACGAAAAAGAGGGAAGAGGAAAATCAGGAGGAGAAAAACATCCCCAGACTCTGCAACGGAAAGGTTTGGACTTCCGTCCTCCTTTGGAGGTCTCCAATCCTGATGCAAGCTTAACCCAGCTCGAGGCTGGAAATCACACTTCCCACCACGTCACCTGTGTGTCCCCTGTGGATTCTAAGGTCAGTTTTGTATTTGAAAATGTTGAGCTCCAACGACATGAAATGGCCTTCCCAAGGTTACACAGCGAGACAGAGGCCCTCTGAATCCTAACCAATGTTCGTTTGTTTTTCTCCATTATACCATGCTGCCCTATTTAAAACCCAACATTTACTTTTGACAAGTTTAATCTTGACCCCAACTCCAGTTCTAACCAGAGTGGGCTCAGGTGCTTCTGACCCCGCCCAGTGGAAATGGCTGGTTTTGCTTTCTGCCCCTCCTTGCTCCCTAATTCCATCTTATCACTCAGAGTTTCCCTCTTGACCATGTTCTCTTCCTTCCTTCCTTCCTTCCTTCCTTCCTTCCTTCCTTTCTTTCCTTCTTTCCTTCTTTCTTTCTTTCCTTCTTTCCCTTCTTTTCTTCTTTCTTTCCTTCCTTCCTTTCTTTCTTTCTTTCTTTCTTTCTTTCTTTTTCTTTCTTTCTCCTTCCTTCCTTCCTTCCTTCCATCTTCCTTCTTTTCTTTCTTTCTTTCTCCCTTTCTTTCTTTCTTTCTTTCTTTCTTTCTTTCTTTCTTCCTTTCTTTTCTTTCTTTCTTTCTGGAAGGAATGGATTTTGTCCCTGGCCGGAAGTGGCTCTGAGGTGCCTGGCTTTTTCCCCCTGCGCCTTGCAGAGGATGACCCTCCGCAGGAGGGCTTTGGGGTTTATGCCTACCCTGTTTCCCCGAAAATAAGACAGTGTCTTATATTAATTTTTGCTCCCAAAGTTGCCCTAGGTCTTATTTTCAGGGGATGCACTATGTTTCCATTAAGTAGGTCTTATTTTCGGAGGGTGTCTTGTTTTCGGGGGAACGCGGTAGTAGGCCACCTCCCCTCTCCCTGTGACTGTCTTCCTAAAGCAACCTCTTGACCCCCAGCCCTGGAGGCGGGCCACGGGTTATCAGCGGCCGTGACTCAAGAGCCTGTGACCCGGCGATGAAGATTTTGAAGACAGATCACGAAAGATAATCTGTGTTGGGCAGGGATGAGTAAATTTGGACAATAGCAGCAGCTGAGTCCAAGGGTCAGCGTCTGGGAGTAATTTAGGAAAGTTCAGTGCTGACAGCTGTGTCTGGAGGGGGACCATCACAGCCGAGTCAGCTCCCGGGCTCCTCCGCGGCCGCAGGCAAACGAGGCTCTGGCCCAGGACCCGGAGGCGGCGGCGGTGTGGCAGGAATCAGGGCCCCTGGGGGCCCCGGATCACCGCGCTCCTGGCCAGCAGCGTGGTGACCTTAGGCAAGTCCTCAGGAAAGGAAACCCGGGTCTACTCCGGGGCACGCAATGCCCTTTCCCGGATGTCACGCTCACCGGGCGTAGGGAGGAGGGTGATTTCACCCGGGAGGACACCAGGGATCCGTGAAGGTGACTGAAGTCATTCCAGGGGAGGGGAGCGACGGAAAGAGGACCCGGGGCTTCTGAGCGCCACGTTCCCAAGGTCGGGGCTCTTTCCCCTCCAGGTTCCCATCTTGCGAGTTGCAGTCACACATTGCAGGTTCTAAACCCCTGCCCTCTCACAACCTGGGTCCCGGAGGGTCGTGGCCCCCTTCTGCCCGGCCGCAGAGTCAGTCATCTCCCTCTTGCCCCTCTCTCCCCAGTCCTGTTGGTGGGTCCCTCGAGGGGAGGGTGCTGCGACGCTGGGTTCCCCCTCTGTCTCTATTCCCAGCCTCCTAGGACTCCGGAGGCCGGCCGGCCGTCTCCCGTCTCCTCCCGGCGTTGGCGCGCGGCCTGACATCCACGGGGATTCCAAGGGGAACTGGAAACCCAGCCCAGCTCCAGGCGCGCCTTCCCCCGGCGGCCCAGGACGGCCCCAAACCGCGAGTTCCCAGGCCCCTCCCTCTTCCCCAGGCCCCCGAGGGCAGCTGCTCCCCACCCCGCCTGCACCCCTGCCCGTCCCCCCTCCGAAGAGGTGGGGCGCCCCGAGTCCCGGGCCGGATGCTGGGAGACCCTGGCGAGCGAGTCCCGGGCGCCCCGCGGCCGGGCGCAGGACCGGGACCCGGGCCCGGGTGCGGAGGGGAGCTGTCCAGCCGCGGGGTGCGCTGGAGGGGAGGGGGGGCCGAGGGGGGGCCGCCGCGGGCGGGGCGGGAGCGCCGGGACCGGGAGAGGCTGCGGCCCCCCCCCCCCCGGCCGCCGGCCCGGCGTCGCCCCCGCCCCACGTGGCCGCGCTGTCCCTGCCCCTCGAGGAAGCGCGCGGCTTCCTGCGGCGGCGGCGGCGGCGGGGCCGGGGATATAGGCGCCCCCGCCCGCCCCGCGCAGCGCCCAGAGCCGCCCACGCCTGCTCGCCGGCCATGGCCTCGCTCCGGCCGGACAGCGCGGCCGGCAGCCCGCGGGGCCCGGCCACCCGAGCGGGGCGACCCTCCGCCCTCGGCCTCCTGCTGCTGCTGCTGCTGGGCGGTGAGCGCCGGGGCCCGGGGCGAGGGGAACCGAGGGGAACCGAGGGGAGGGGAGAGGAACCGAGGGGAGGGGAGCCGAGGGGAGGGGAGGGGGCTGGACGGCCGCCGCCGGATCGGCCCCGAGGCTGCGGGCGCGGCAGCGCCGTTCCCGGGCTGGTCCCTCGCCCCTCCTCGGTCAGGGCGCCGGGCAAGCGGCTTCCCCGTGGGGGGGACACGGGGGCGGGGACCCGGCGGAGAGATGGTGGAAGGTCTGGGGAGGCGGGAGGGAAAGGCGTTTGGGATCTGCATGCTGGCGGGAAGGAGCTGGTCCTACCTAGCCCCTCTCCCCTGGGCACGGAGGCACCCGAGGGCGCACCATGCCTCCCTCTCCTCTGAGATGGGCTCTCCCTTCCCGGGGCCTTGGCCTCCAGCTCTCTCTCTCTCTCTCTCTCTCTCTCTCTCTCACACACACACACACACACACACACACACACACACACCACGCTCCACCGCCCAGACCCAACGATCCCACCTCCTGCCCCCCATTCCTGCCCGCAGCCGCCCTGCAGCCCCAGGAGTCCGCGGCTCAGCTCCAAACCACCGCAGGCAGCCTGGAGTCCGAAGGTGAGCGGCCAGCAGCTGGGGGGGGGGGGGGGGGGTCCTGGGGCCGGAGGAGAGGCAGGTCAGCCGGAAGGGCTGCTGGCCCCCAAGCTGGCCACCTCACGGGTGTGTGTGTGTGTGTGTGTGTGTGAACAGAGACCCCAGGAACAGGGTTTGCGGAAGCTGTGCCAGCCTGGGAAGGGCTGTGCAGTGGAAGGCACTGCCATTCTCCCTCAGCCAGAGGCGTCTTGCTGGGGACACTTCCTGAGGCTGCGGGGCAGGCCCTCTGTCTGAAGACAGGGACAGGGACAGGGACAGGGACAGGGACTCTTGAATGGGCTGAATGGAAGTACCGGGACCAGAGGGCGTGGAGGGCTGGGCGGGGTGTGGTCAATGTGCAGCCTTAGTGCCCACAGAGGACATGGCGATGTATACGTACGACGAGAGCATTTCATCGTGCTGGAAAGACTATCAGCATACGATGGACCACATCAAAGAAGACTGGTGCGACTGGGCCGTCATTAGCAGGTAGGGGCCGCGCCCGAGGTTGGTTCGAGGGTGGTCCGGGCCAGGGGTGGGGCCCGCTCCTTGTGGCTGGGCCTTGAGACAATGCGGGGGGGGGGGGTGGGCGCACCCCTCTCTGTGGGCCCAGTCCCTCCTCACGCTGGTCCTCCCCCGCCCCCAGCCCTTACAGCGACCTGCAGGATTGCTTGGAAAGGGGAGCAGAGGACTTTGACATGGGGTTCCCCAACCCCTGGGCGGAGCAGGTCATCTTTAGGACTCACCAGACCCACTTTGCCAACTGCACCCCGGAGCAGACCACCTTCTCGGACCCCCCCGAGGACGTGCTCCTGGCCATGATCATAACCCCCATCTGCCTCATCCCCTTCCTGGTCACCCTGGTGGTGTGGAAGAGCAAAGACAGCGAAGCCCGGACCTGAGGGGGCAGGAGGAGTTTCTCAGCAGCCACTCCTCCCCTCCCCCTCCCCTCCCTCCCTGTCCCCCTGACCCCTTCTCTCCCCTCAGGGCACACGGAGCCCGGGGTTGGTGGGTTGGAGCTGGGTGGGGCCATGGCACAAGTTCTGTAATTTTCAAAATAAAGGGTTTCTTTTGTACACCGTCCTCCTCCCTGTCCCAGTGGGGCCTGTGTCCTTCCCAGAACCTGTCCTTTCCACCGGTCCCCAGCTCTGGGCACCAGAATCTGATTTTGCTTACCCGCTGTTTTGTTTACTTACCTACCCCCGCAGTCCTGCGCCGGCGCCCCCCCACCACCTGAAGGCTACACCCCTACATTGCTCCCTCCCAAGGTGCCGGCCTTTCCTGCCCCTGCCCAAGCCCAGCTCCAGGAAACGTGCAGGAAGAGACTCCCTTCCGGTCTGGACAGCCGCTGGGGAGGTGTGGGGGGAGGGGCGAGAGAGAGAGAGAGGACTCTGGGCTGTGACTCCTACAAGAAGGAAGGGGGGGGCCCACCCAGGAGTTCTGAGTTTTCCGCTTTCATGTTTCAGTTCGCTTCTAGAGGCTTCGAACGGGAACTCTGATCTGACCTAACCGGAGTCCACCCCTCAGGACCTCAGCCAGGACGGAGGGTGAAGGCCGTGGGGGATCCCTCTGCTGCGTTCACCACCGGACTCCCCCCTCCTGGTCCCTGGCCCTCATCCTACATTGTCCTGGACCCCGGGGGTGTGGCCTACAGCCTGGCTGCACACTGCCCCCTGGTGTCCACTGAACCAAAGCTCAGAAGGTGGATGTGTGGAGGAGGAAGCTCCAAACAGGAGAGTGGACCCTGAGGTCAGAGACCCTGTCATCTCCATGGCAAAGACTAGTTCTGTCGGCTTCTGATTCATACTTGGGCTCCCTTAAGACACTTTCCCACTGTCGACATAAGAAATGTCCAAACCTGTGGAGAATTTTTAAGAGTTTCTTTGAGGGGTGGTGGGGCTGGGTGGAGGTGGGCAAGAGGGGAGAAATGGGGGACATCTGTAATAGTGTGAACAATAAAAATAAAGTTTAGGCCTGGCTGGTTTGGCTCAGTGGATAGAGCATCAGTCTGTGGACTGAAGGGTCCCAGGTTCTATTCTAGTCAAGGGCACATACCCAAGTTTTAGGCTCAATCCCCGGTGTGTGTAGGGGGGTGGGCGTGTGGGGGCAGCTGATGGATGATTCACATCATTGATGTTTCTTTCTCTCCTTCTTCCTTTCTAAAACCAACAGAAATGTATTTTGGGGGGGAAAGATAAAATAAAAAATATATCTAAAAAATAAAATAAAGTTTAATCAAGTTTATTTGAGCCAAAACTAATAGCATATACCAGCAGCAAGCTCTCAAATCCTCTGAAGAATAACAGTTTTGAAGTTTCTTTTATGCATTTTAAATTAAGGAGGGGCCGAAACCGGTTTGGCTCAGTGGATAGAGCGTGGGCCTGCAGACTGAAAGGTCCCAGGTTCGATTCCGGTGAAGGGCATGTACCTTGGTTGCAGGCACATCCCCAGTGGGGGGTGTGCAAGAGGCAGCTGATCGATGATTCTCTCTCATCGATGTTTCTAACTCTCTATCCCTCTCTCTTCCTTTCTGTAAAAAATCAATAAAATATATTTTAAAAATAAATTAATTAAGGAGGGGATTTAAGGAAGATTATGTGAAGGTGGGAGAAATCAAGGTAAGAGTGATTACATCTGAAAAGGAAGGGTTTGGGAGGAGGCATTTTCAAAGGTGTGCTAACCTGGATGCACAAAGACAATGGGCCTGGCTTGCTTAGGCCAGAAATTTATATGCCTAGGGTGTGACTACCCACCATGACCTGCCCAGTTAGGAATTTATGATTTATTACAGCATCCTTTTTTTTTTAAAGCCACATCACTTTTTGGGGACATATTTAGCCTCTGACTCACCATTTTGGCATATGGACACTCTTGTAGGTCCCCTGAACAGCGAGGCTCAGTTCCCACCAGGGAACCCTCACCTCCAATTTTCCTTGGAACAAACGTGCCAGGTCTTCAAAAGTACCTAGAGAACAACTTTTTGCTCCATAAAGACACCTGTGTATTCCTTGTGGCACCTAAAGCCTCTTCAGGAACTTCCTTCGCTCCTTGTTGAAATTTCTGCCTCCCTGAGAATATATACATCTCTGTTTCCTAGACACGCCTGTCTATTCCATAGATGCATAGTTGTATGCTTTCTGGAATGTATTTATTCATTCTCTGAGACACAGTTCTCCTCTCAGGTCGTATTTGTCTCTCTAGAGACACACCTGTTCCCTTGGACATTTTGAGTTTTCACCTGAGATAAATTTTTGCTGCTTCCATGAATGTATCTTCTCCAAGGATATATCTATGCTTTTCTTGGCCCATATTTGCCTTCATGCATTTTGCTAACATACATCAAAGGCATGCTGGTGTAAGACACTGTATGGTATATTGTGTTGAAAAAGAAAGTTAGCTGCCCTGACTGATTTGGCTCAGTAGATACAACGTCGGCCTGTGGTCTGAAAGGTCCCAGGTTTGATTTCAGTCAAGGGCATGTATGTTGGTTGTCGGCACATCCCCAGTAGGGGGTGTGCAGGAGGAGGCAGCTGATGGATGTTTCTCTCATCGGTGTTTCTAACTCTCCCTCTCCCTTCCTCTCTGTAAAAAAAAAAAAAAAAAAAAAAAAAATTAAATAAGGAAAAAGGAAGTTAGCTAAGACTTGGTTTCTGCCCTCAATGGCTTTTATCTGGTAGGGGAGTGGACATGTGTAAATAAACAAAAACAATGGAGTGTGTGATGGGAGTCAAGTAAAGAATACAAGCCAAATGTTTGTATGAGTGCAAAGGAAGGAAAGGTCACATCTAACAGAGGTGTGATCACAGGAGTTAAGATCACAGGAGGGTGATTGTAGAGTTGCTACATGAATTAACGGTAGGGGGAGTGCATTCCCCTAGAGGAGAGAGTAGAAAGGGAGATGAATTAGGAAACTATTGTAATAATTCAGGCTTGAGAAAAATAGGACATGGACCAAAACTGTGGTGAGTGGGAAATGGAAAATAATTGAAAAGCAGGATAGATGATTAAAAACGGGGGAGGAATCAATAGGATTTGGGTATGAAGACAGAGACTAGAGCTGACTCAGGCTTTGAACCTGAGTTATTTGGACAATGATGGAAGTAAGAATAAAGTAAGAATAGAAAAGGGCCATTAACAGGAGGAGGTAGCCTGAGGAAAAGGATATGCAATTTATGAGGTAATAATAAAACAAACTGTAACATCCCACAGTGAGTTAGAAATGGGAGTGGTGATGGTGGTGGTAGAAAGAGGGTGTGACTGGAAACACAGGTTTAGGAGAATTCTACACAGAAATGTCATATAAAGCCACGAGAGGGATGAGAATTTTAAGAGGAGGTGTGTTGAAAAGAAGACCGAAGTTAGGTTCTTAGGAAACACCCATAATTAAAGAATGAGGGGGAAAAGGAGACAAAGGGAAAGATCAGAGAGACAGTAGCAGACCAAGGATAAAGCATTGTCTTGGAAGCAAAGGAGATGGTACCCTTTGAAAAAACATTGTTAATTGCAAAGTTCATTCGCTCATTCAACAAATATTTGTTGGGTACTTCTATGAACCAGGAATGGTGCACAAGAAGAATGGATTTGGTCAAATTACAGAGATATGGGGGAGATAAGAGATCAACCGAAGGACTTGTATACATGTATATAAATATAACCAATAGACACAAAACTCTGGGGAGGGAGGGCATGTTTTTTTTTTGGGAGGGGCAATGGTAAGATATGTACACAGATAAAAATTTAATTAAAAAAATTATGGTCTTTAAAATAAAGAAAGAAAGAAGGGATTTTGGTGGGGGAGATGTTAGAGATCAGACAAGAAATTGAGAGAGTGGTAAAGTCAAGGACACTGCATTTTTAAAATTTTTTATTTTTATTGATTTTAGAGAGGAAGGGAGAGATAGAAATATCAATGATGAGAGAGAATGATTGACTGGCTGCCTCCCACATGTCCCTTAATAGGAATTGAGCCTGAAACTTGGGCATATGCCCTGACCAGGAATTAAACTGTGAAGGCACTTGGGCTGTTTCCAGATATAGGCTATTGTAAATAACGCTGTAATGAACATAAGGGTGCATATATTCTTTCAGATTAAAACGCAACATATTTTCAAATAGGGATGACTTCAGCATATTTGTAGACTAGCAGAGAGGAGGCAGGGGAAAGGACAAGAGGAAGGATGATGCATAGAGAAGTCATGGAGGAAGTTGGAAAGGAGAGAAAGAAGATACACCAGAGGATTGACCTTATAAGGAAGAACAGTGCTTCTTCCTTTGAGTCCAAAAGGGAGGAGTAAAAGGAAAGACTTTTATATATATATTTCAGAAAGTAAAACAGAGAGAGAGAGAGAGAGAGAGAGAGAGAGAGAGAGAGAGAGAGAGAAATACAACAATGATTAGAGAGAATCATTAACTGTTGCCTCCTGCATTCCCCCTACTGGGAATTGAGCCCACAACCCAGGCATGTGCTCTTGACCAGAATTGAATCCAGGACCCTTCAGTCAGCAGGCCGGTGCTCCATCCACTGAGCCAAACCAGCTAGGGCAAAGGAATATTTTTTTTAGACAAATCAAGTGTGCTGACAGATGGAGAAGTAAAGATTAATAAGTTCACATTCATAAAATAGAAGGGAAGGATATTCTGCAGAGAGGAGGGAAATGGGGACAGGTGACATGGCTTGATGAGTGTGGACAACGTTGCAGAGTTACTTTGAGTGACAGGGAGTCATTAAAAGACAAAGGGTTGGGAGCATTTGAGAGCTTCTTCCCCACCATATGTTGTCAGCTTGGTTCTAATAAACTCTTATTGAAAAAAAGAAAAAAGACAACCCTGACCAGCGTGGCTCAGTTGGTTAGAGCATCATCCTGCACACCAAAAGGTGGTGGGTTAGGTTCCTGGTCAGGCAGCTCACCCAGGTTGCAGGTTCAATCCCTGGTTAGGGTGTATACTGATCAATATTTCTCTCTCAAATCAGTATCTCTCTCTCTCTCTCTCTCTCTCTCTCTCTCTCTCTCTCTCTCTCTTCTTCTCTTTAAAATCAATAAAAAAGAAAATACAAAGGGCCATTGGGCTGCACTGAGAGTCCAGTCGTGAGCTTATCATGGAATCTGGGTCTCAGTCAGCATATTCTGGTGATTCCCTCCCCCCCCCCCCAATAATATTCCCTTGCCAAGGATTGACACAAAAAGAGGGTGTGGGTGAGCAGGGACCAACAATCTGGTTTGGAAATTGACCAGGAGGTAGGCAGACAAGGGGACAGAATTGAGTAGTCTAGTCTAGGTAAGGAGTCATGACCAAAAGGGGTCTGGAACCTGAGACTAGGAAGGTGAGATCAGAGATGGATGGCTGTGGTCGAGGATGGCAGCTCTGAATCAGGGGAGCAGAGCAGTTTGCAGCCATAAACGCTACAAATGTATTCCCACGGGTGCTGCTGGAGACTGAAGAATGGTAGAGCCAAAGGACATAGGAATCGAAGAGATTGGGAAATGTGAGGCGTTTAATTTAAATGGCATTCGACATAGATGTTGTTATTGAAAGAAGCCCAGCATAGTGGACACGATCCCAGGCTGGGGTTCGGAGACCTGGGGTTCTACTTGCAGTTCTGGGAACAAACGATGCTTCTGTGAGGGAGTCACTGCCTGCCCTTCTCTGGGGTTGAGCCAGACTTCTCAGGAACCTTTTGCTCTAACCGGTAAGGATTTTTAGGATACTGGCAAGGGGCTGGCAGAAGAGGAAGAGCCCTTCCTAGCCTGTTCCTCTCTCCCAAGAAGGGGCCGGAACCTTTCTGCTGTGCTTTCTGCCCGGACGTGCGGAAGCGGAGACCGGAAGTCCTTTGCCGGGAGGTTCCGGGTCTCCTGGGCTACTACGATGGCGATGGGTTTCGAGTGGCCGTGGCAGTATCGCTTCCCGCCCTTCTTTACGTGAGGCTCAGACCCCGAGAAGCCCCGCGGTGCCCGCCTTCCCTCCCCCGACCCCGGGCTGAGCCCCGATCCTTCACATGGGGAGGGGGAGAAAGGACTCGGTCGCCGCCACGCTCAGCCTCGCATTTTCTCCCTTTCTCCCCCAAACGCGCCTCCGGCGAGCGCTGCCTCGCTCCCTCTCCCTCCCTGAAATTCTGCACCCACCCCCTTCGCCCGGCAGGTTACAGCCGAACGTGGACACCCGGCAGAAGCAGCTGGCCGCTTGGTGCTCGCTGGTCCTGTCCTTCTGCCGCCTGCACAAGCAGGCCAGCATGACGGTGATGGAAGCCCAGGAGAGCCCGCTCTTCAACAACGTGAAGCTGCAGCGTATCCTCCCTCAGGCTCGACCCTACAGCCCCCGCACCTGCACTTGCACACTTTCCCACGCTCTCAGACACACACACACACACACACACACACACACACCCTTCACCCACCTTAGTCAGGTTCCTATCCAGACTGGCCTTGGGAAAGAGCAAGCATATGGAGCTGGGCATCCATTTTAAGCCCAAATCCAAATGCAGTAGCAAACCCTCTTTGTCCCAGGCAGCCATGGGTACCCAGCTGCCATGCAGGTCTTAGAACCTCTGCCCTGAAGCCAAGAAGCCAAGTCCCAGGTCAACCCGAATCCCTTTGACTCAGAATTTCCTGTCCTGCTCATTATGAGGCTCAAATTCAGGTACTACCTTTAGTAATTTTCTCTGCCTACTCTTATTCTCCCAGGAAGTTAAGTGTCATTTGTTTTTGCTGCCTGATTCATGCCTAAACTATCTGTGCAGGAAGGAGAGCGGACAGAGGATGAGGAAACAGTGCATTTCATTTTGTAAAGCTCTTCCTTTGTAAATTGGAATCGTTTGTTTTTATCTTCTTCCCCCCAGTGTCGGAGAAAAGCCCATTTATATCCCATTGGGGAACTGCACCTTTAAGTGTGTGGGAGGGAAAGGTAGGGGGCAGGTGGTTCTCAGCATGTGACTGGCTCTGCGAGTTTTTATCCCACCCAATTTATTCCATTAATGCCAACCCCTTAACCTTAAACCAGGGAAGCTCCCTATGGAATCCATCCAGGTTGTATTAGAGGAACTGAGGAAGAAAGGTGGGTTCAATTCCCCAAATTTCTTATTTTCCCTCCTACTTGGCTTTTCCTGAGGGCAGATAAAACAAGACTTTTAATAGCTTTTTTCTCTCCCCTTGCTTGCAGCCCAGAGTTCTCAGGACAGTAGACAGCCCGATTCCCTAGGTCCCTTCCCCCACTGGTATACAAATGAAAATCTCTTCCTCTGTGCCCTAAGACCTAAGATCGAGACATAGAAGGAGAACGAGTGCCTTGCACACAGCAGTAGTGAAACAGATTTTGAATTTCTCTTTCTGAAAACTGAGTCTCTTCTACTCTGTTCTACCTTGGTTTTGCCTCTTTGTCCCTCAGAGCTGATGCTTTCATAAGTATCTGTTTTTCAGGGAACCTAGAGTGGTTGGATAAGAACAAGTCTAGTTTCCTGATCATGTGGCGGAGGCCAGAAGAATGGGGGAAACTCATCTATCAGTGGGTGAGACTATTCTGCTGCAATGACAAATGGATGGCAAAGGAGATTTGTGTCTGGGCTCAGCGGATACCTGGTATTCCCAGACGGGGCCAAGTGGAAGGGGGCAGAAGGAGGAAGTCTAGGTCTTCCTGGCAAGATTCTTTCAGGGACTCAATTTCCATAGCTGCACAGAGGTTGTCTTTCTTTGCCCGTTGGATAGCAGAGGCTACATGAGGCCATGTTTGGAGAATGCAGTACTGGGAACCACCAGTACTATTGTTGGCTGGAGCCTCTGGCCACAGAAGATAAATGGGGAAAGGAAGGGGGGAAAAACACACATGGGGCTCCTCCCCCACTGCACCCTTATGGGGCTGTCCACAATATGAATTCGATGTTCCGAACCAATGTGGGTGTGGGGACAGACTCTGTCTCCAAAATTCCTAGCCACCACCACCAGCTCTAAACATTCCCAAGAGAGAAAGGAGGGTAAGAAGCATCAACAACCCAAATATAACAAATACATACCACCCATTCCTAAATAGGAAAACAACCAGAATGAGAGGTCAATCCTCAGACACGTGAAGACCTGTGGTTTAGCAGTCCCACATGTGTGTGTACACATATAAATATAGCACCTGTGTGGTTTGTGGGTTTTAGCCACTTCTCCGCAGAGGTGACAACCCTGGTTTGAGACTGGGTACCATTCCTGGGTCAGAGAGGTGGAGCTGCCAGTTTACCTTCTCCCGAGAGATTGCTGGTCCTTATTCAATCCCCATTTTCTGTATCCATAGGTTTCCAGGAGTGGTCAGAACAACTCCGTGTTCACCCTGTACGAACTGACCAATGGGGAAGACACAGAGGATGAGGGTAATGCCTTTCTCTTCCCCTAGTTTTGCCATCTGAATCCTCCCTCCAGTCCTTGTTTAGTTGACATTCAGACTTCCCACTTCTCTGCTTCTGAATTCCAAATACTACTTAACCCGTATCCATTATTTTCATAAACCACCTGAATTTACATACAAAAAACCCCCCAAGTTTTGTTTGTGAGGGGTATGTGTATTTTTCTAGGAATAGAGTCCATATCAGATTTTCAAAGAGCATCTGTGACGCATGAAAAGTTAAGAATTAAGGGTGTAGGCCGAAACCGGTTTGGCTCAGTGGATAGAGCGTCGGTCTGTGAACTGAAAGGTCCCAGGTTCGATTCTGGTCAAGGGCATGTACGTTGGTTGCGGCCACATCCCCAGTGGGGGGTGTGCAGGAGGCAGCTGGTCGATGACTCCCTCTCACCGATGTTTCTGACTATCTGTCCCTCTCCTTTCCTCTCTGTAAAAAAATCAATAAAATATATTTTTTTAAAAAGAAAGGGAAAAAAAAAGAATTAAGGGTGTAGACACCAAATGAGGAACCAGGGCAGGAGATTAAGCTTGAAATCTCATTCCTTGCTGACTCAGGCTTTCTTTCACCCTTTATTCTTACAGAGGACTCAAGCTTTGTGGGCATTAGCTGAAGGGATTGGGCCAACACCCTCAGCCCTTTTAAATACTTTGTTTTCCAGCCAGGCAACAATTCGCATAGTGTTTGATTTTTACACAGCTCTTTTTATTTCTGCCTTCGTATTCTGATCCCCAGGATCACCAAAAGCTCCCACCTTAGCTGGGGAAAGGGGATGCTTCCCCCTTTCTGCCAGGAACTGACCGCCCCAACCGAGTTTACAGCTCTTGGCTCTCCCCCTGCTCTGCAGGCCTCTGCTTGCTACTCCCACCATCAGCTATGACTTCAGTGCTGCAGCCTTGCCCAGCCCACCGCTCAGGCTGGGCAGAGCTGGAGGCTTCCTCAGAAAGCAAGTTTTCTGACTTAGGAGCTGGGCCCCCGCGGGGGATGATGTGAGCAGGCCTGTTGGGGCTTGCCTCCTGCCTCTCACATCTCCCTGAAGTATAATGCCCGAGCTCCAGACACTCAGCTGGCCCTTGGCTCCCGCTCTTGCTCTTTTTACCTAGGAAACGCTATATATCTGTGCTGGACCTTCTCAGTCTCGTGGCCAGATGTATGGCTATCCTTTGTGTTAGGACAGGTCCTCATGATGGGTACAGATGTGCAAGCAACGAGGGTCAGCCAGGGACAGGGTCTTGACCTCCCTAGGCTTGATTGTCAAGACCCCTCTGGCTTGCAAGCAAATGGTGTCACTCCTGTGCATCAGACATATTTGGGGTGTACATGGAGGTTGAATCTGATAGAAGAATCAAGAGTGGGAAAATTACTAGCACAAATACTCATTTTATGCTGACTAAAGCTTTCTTCCACCCCCCCCCTTTTTTTAAAAAATTAAAAAATACTGATTTTAGAGAGAGAAACATTGATTTGTTGCTCCACTTAGTTATGCATTAATTAATTGCTTCTTGTATGTACCCTGACTGGAGACCGGAACCACAACCTTGGCATATCAAGATGGCGCTCTAACAGAGATAACGGAGATACCGGGCTCGGGCATTCCACCCCTTACTCTTAAGGTGTACCCGGGAGGGATGGGTGGCGGCTGCAGCGGTGTGGATGGCCATGTATATCCCGGTCTTGTAAAGTCTCACCTTCCAGCTAGACTGCTCTCCTCGGAGGCCTTGAGCCTCAAGGAGCTGACTGCCCTTGACTGTCCCTGTCTCCCCGTCCAGAGTTCCACGGGCTGGATGAGGCAACCTTACTGCGGGCTCTGCAGGCCCTTCAGCAGGAGCACAAAGCAGAGATCATCACTATCAGCGATGGCCGAGGCGTCAAGTTCTTCTAGCAAGACCTGTCTCCTTTTACGCCTTACCTCCTACCCTTCCGGGGCTTTCCAAAGGAGACAGACCCAGTGTTCCCACAGACTGGATCTGTGCCTCCACCAGACTCAAAGGGCTTCAGTCCACTTACCCCATGTGTCTGTCCCTGGGATCGGGTGAGGCCGAGGCAGAGAAGAGATGTGCTTCTCCTCGCCCACCTCCTCTTCTGTCCTAGATTGTCCCTGAGCCGGGTCAACCCAGCACTTTACATGTGTTCAACATATGTAACTACACACACACACACACACACACACACACACACAAAAACTCTGTCTTTCCCCACTCCCACCCCTGTAGCTGCTGTTGCCTCCCCTCTCAGGCTGGTGCTGATCCTTCCTAGGGGATAGCGGGAGCCCTGGCTGCAGGCAGCCTTCCAGGCAATATGAAGACGGGAGGCCCAAGAAGCGATCTGCGAATGAGAGGAGGGGCCCGACAGTGATTTATGATATTAAAAAGCTCAACCACACTGCCTGCTTCTGATGTTACTACCGAAGGGGCCTGGGGAGGGCTGTGAGGTGTTACCCCCTGAGCGAATCCCAGCTTAGGAGAGGCGAGAGAAGGCCTGTGGCCTCTGTAAGTGAGAAGATCCTCCGGTGCTGGCGGCTCCAGGGAGCCTGTGGCTTCGCATCTGCGGGGTGGGCCGTGTGGGGGAGTGCTGATGGAACACGGCTTCGGGACAGACTGCTTTCTGTGTCTGCACCGGGAGTAACGTAATGGCTTCCTTTCCTCACCTCCCCCATGAAAGTCCTGAACTCCCCTGAAGCCCCTCCCTCTGCCCATCTGGTCTGGGCGAGGTAGTCGAGGCCAAGGAGACCTGAGGGGGAGTGAACCGGACATGGACTTTGGTTTATTGGAAACTCTGGCAAACAGAAGGGGGAGGAAGGAGAGCCCACATAGCAAAAAACAGCCACTCTAATCGGGGCCAGGCTGCGGTCAAGGTAGGGAGGTGGAAGGGATGGGTGACCGGGTCCTGGGTTTGGAGGCGGGGCTCGTCCTGGGGTGCACACACCCATCCCTGCGCAGCCCGGCGGGATGGTGGCGTCGGAGAAAACCAGACCTTTCCACTGACCTCCGTATTGCCAGCCCGGCGCTGCGCTGGACGTCCAGGAGGGGTGGCGCTACCTTATCTGGGGCGCGCAGGCCTGTGGTAGCCACCCCCCCCCCCCTTTCTAGGGCCTGGGAGTTGAGGTCACGTTTCCTCTCCCTATCCAGCGTCATGCCCCCCTCCCCTCCGCTCCCCGCCCCAAACAGGTTTGCGCACTCCGGGTGCGGGAGGGCACCCCGCGGCCTCGCACCCAGCTCCCAGGAATGAGCCTGAAGGCGGGGGCGCGGGGCGGGGCGGGGTCGGGGGGGCGGGAGAGAGGGCTATCGGCCGGGGGGCGGGGCGGAGGGCACCCGAATCCACACCCCTGGCGGCTGGAGGGGGCGGCCCCGGGGGGCGGGGGCGGGGCGGGGGCGGGGCTCGGGGCGGGCGAGCCGGGGGCCGGGGCCCCAGTGGCTCGGCGGAGCGCCGCGCACCCAGCCAGTCCGCCGGCGCGGCCGCCTCTGCCCCAGCCGCGGGCTCCCCGCGCTGCGGCGCCCAGCGCTTCTCCATGCTGGCGCCCCCGGCCCCGGAGCCCGCGGCGCCCATGTCCCAGGCGGAGGCCGACCTGGCCCTGCGGCCCCCGCCCCCTCCCGCCGCCGCCGCCGCCGCGGGGCCGCCCCGCCTCGGGCCCCTTCCTCGCCGCGCGCGTCGCTTCTCCGGCAAAGCTGAGCCCCGGCCGCGCTCCTCCCGTCTCGGCCGCCGGAGCTCGGTCGACTTGGGGCTGCTGAGCTCTTGGTCCCAGGCCACCTCGCCCGCCCCGGAGCCTCCCACTTCTTCGGACTCCGCCGGCCCCGACCCCGCAAGGAACCCGCCGCCCGGCTCCGAGGAGCCCCCCGAGGGCACGTGGGCCGGGGGCGCCCCGGCGAAGGCGGCAGACCCCGTGCGCCCCGAGCTCGCGTGCTCCCCCGGGGGCCCGGGGCCCCGGGAGCCGCCGAGGGCGCCCGAAGCCGCCGGAGCCCAGGACCGGCGGCGGGAGCAGGAGGAGAAGGAGGACACGGAGACCCAGGCGGTGGCCACGTCCCCGGACGGCCGATACCTCAAGTTTGACATTGAGATCGGACGGGGCTCGTTCAAGACGGTGTACCGAGGGCTAGACACCGACACCACGGTGGAGGTGGCCTGGTGTGAGCTGCAGGTGCGGCTAGGTGCCACCTCGGGAGGGGACCCTTCGGAGGTTTGGGGTCGGGAGACCCGGGGGGTGGACAGCCACGAGGGAGGAGGCGTGTGTTGTTCCAGCCAAATGACCAGACACCCCTACCTACTCTCACTCGCTCTGATGATTCCATGGATCTGGCTGATTCTGGGCTGCAGAGAGAGAAACTGAGGCAGGTGGTGTAAGTGGCTCCCCTGTGGGTTGGGGACATTTTCACTTTGCAGTCCCCCATACTCGGCCCTGAGGGGCTGGGAAATTGGGTAGAGAGCCGGCTGAAGTATGTATGAGAAGGTGGCTGGCCTCACGACTTTCCTGAAGTGGTCCCTCCCTCCCCCTAAGTCCTGGGACCCTCAGCGCGACCCTGGTCCCTCCTGTTCCCTCTCCCTGCATCTTCATAGGAAGTTGGGGTGATGGACGCCAAGAGGGTGGGGCAGGGTCCTCTCCACTTCCAGAAGATTTCAGCTCTTGTGGCCTCGGGGGGGGGGGACCCTCCCAGGCCCCTTCCGGACCTCCCAGCTGGGGTAGGGAGACACAGGAGCTGCAGCTCTGGCCCAAATCCCGTCTCGTTCCTCATCCCGTCGCCTACCTGGGCTCCCCTTTCCAGACCCAAAGGCGCTGAGCCCGTGGGCTGTAAGTCTGGGCCAGCAGCTTGGGATTCAGACTGGGGAACAGAGCCTGGGGGAAGGGTCCTCCCCGGAGCCCTGGCACTGGGTTTGCCCCTTGCTCCTGCCAGTGCCGCGCCCCAGGCTCGAGGCCAGGCTAGTAGAGGCGGCCAAACTGGGGTGGGGTGGGGGTGAGGGAGGGAGATGAGACGGGGGCGGGACAGCCACGGGGTAGGGAGCTGGTCCGAGATCCTTTAACCATACTCCTTCTGCAGCCCTCCAGCCTCCTGTCTGCTTCCAGCAGCTCGCAGTTTCTGAAGCTAACCCCCTTGCTGGCCCCAGTTCCCTGCCCGCCCGTCTGCCCGCCTGCTGCCCGCCTGCTGCCAGCCCCTGGGCACCCCCTCCCGCCCCACGGCCCGCCAGGGCAGCCACAAAGGCGCTATTGAGCTCAGGGCTCCTGGACCCGGCTGCATAAAGTCGCTTGTGTCCAGCAGGGGGTCCAGGGGGGCGGCCCCAGGCCCGGGATGGGCGTGTCCTCGGAGCAGCTTGAGGGGGTGGACCTGGAATTCGGGGTCTGCAGCCCGTTAGGCCAGCAATTCCCCTTCCCACGGATCCCACCGACCCAGCCCCCTTCCACAGCTTCAACCCTTCCGCTTCCTCCCCAGCCCCGCCCCCGCGACCCACCCCACCCCTTCTCCGTGGGGGTCCCCCGGCCAGATTTGACCTTGACCCCCCATCCCCTACCCCACAGACTCGGAAACTGTCTCGAGCAGAGCGGCAGCGATTCTCCGAGGAGGTGGAGATGCTCAAGGGGCTCCAGCACCCCAACATCGTCCGCTTCTATGACTCATGGAAGTCAGTGCTGAGGGGCCAGGTTTGCATCGTGCTGGTCACTGAACTCATGACGTCGGGCACGCTGAAGACGTGAGCTCTGCGGCCCGGTGGTAGTGGTTGGGGGGAGGGCCGGTGGTGGGTGGTCCCACCACTTCTGGAACGTCTCCCAGGCTCCTCAAGCCTACCCCCAGGCCCAGCACCGGCTCACCGTCTCCCACCCACCCCTCCTTTGTTTCTGCCGTGGTGAACGGCAAGGCCCACTCAGCGCTACAGCCAAAACGCGGGTGCCTCCCCCGGTGCCTCCTCTCTGACCACCCTGTGTGTCCTCTTCCTCCATAAGTCTGTCTTCAGGGTTTCTCTCCTGTCTCCCGTTTCCACCCCCACCTCACTGCCACCGACCTCCCTGGTCTGGAGGCCTGCAGTCCCCTCACCAGGCCTCCCCCCTCTCTGCCCTCTTCTCTCCACTCTGCCCCTCTTCACCAAGCTATCTTATCTTTCTGCAGTCTGGGGTTAGCTCTTCGTTGCAAATCTGACCTTACAGCTCCCATTCTTTTTTCTTTTTTAATTGATTTTTTTTTTTTTTTTTTTTACTGAGAGGAAGAGAGAGGGATAGAGAGTGAGAAACATCCATCAGCTGCCTCCTGCACACCCCCTACTGGGGATGTGCCCACAACCAAGGTACATGCCCTTGACCAGAATCGAACCCGAACCCGGGACCTTTCAGCCCACAGGCCGACGCTCTGTCCACTGAGCCAAACCTGTTTGGGCATCACTCCCATTCTTAAAAACCCTTCAGGGCCTCCCACGGCTCTCGGGATAAAGTCCACAATTCATAACCTGCTCGCTCACAGTCCTTAGGATCCAGCCCGGTCTTCAGCCTGAATTCCAGACGAACCAGATCCCCAGCACCTCCTCCCGCCCTGCTCTGTGGCTCGCTGTCTCCGTGCCTTTGAACACGGTGTCCCCTCTGCCTGGAAAGTCTCCATCCCTTCCCCTTTTCACCCTTGAACTCCTACTCATCCTCCAGATGCAACACAGTTATTTCCTTCTGCGGAGCCCTCCCCCGGGCAGCCGCGGTTAGTCATCCCTTCCGGCGCTGCCGCAGCACCTTGGCCTCGACCCTGTAACCTGTGCAGACAGACCCAGGCCGGCAGAGCGCCCGGCAGGAGATGTGGGGCGGGTAGAGCTGGGGAGCTTCCCATGGAGGGCTCCCCCCTCCCCCCCAGCCCCGGCTCCACGCCTCCCTCCCTCCCTCCCTCCGCAGGTACCTGCGGCGGTTCCGTGAGATGAAGCCCCGCGTCCTTCAGCGCTGGAGCCGCCAAATCCTGCGGGGCCTTCATTTCCTACACTCCCGGGTGCCCCCGATCCTGCACCGGGACCTCAAGTGTGACAACGTCTTTATCACTGGCCCCACGGGCTCCGTCAAGATCGGGGACCTGGGCCTGGCCACCCTCAAGCGCGCCTCTTTTGCCAAGAGTGTCATCGGTGAGTCCCTCCAGGAGTCCTTGTCATTCCTACCTACCTCCGCCACGCCAGAGGGAGCCTGGGGTCTCCCTCCCCCCCAGCTGGGTCCTTCAAGCTCCACAGAGTAAGAAAACCATGGGGGGTGGGGATGGGGAAACCTGTGGCAGGCCATATTCAGCTGCCCGGTGGGGGGGGGGGGGAGGGTTGCAACTTGCGCTCCAGAACCGGAGAGCTGCCGGGCCTGTGCACTTGGCACGACAAAGCCAGAACGTAGGCCCTGCAGCCCGATGCCTGCTGTGACTCCCACAGGAACCCCGGAGTTCATGGCCCCCGAGATGTACGAGGAAAAGTACGATGAGGCCGTGGACGTGTATGCCTTTGGCATGTGCATGCTGGAGATGGCCACCTCCGAGTACCCCTACTCCGAGTGCCAGAACGCCGCGCAGATCTACCGCAAGGTCACCTCGGTGAGAGGAGGGGTGTGGGGCACTGCAGGGCCCCTCCCATTGTCCTGTCTCCACCAGCCCCTGGCCAGTGCCCTTTCCCTTAATGAAAGCAGGCTGGACACAACGATGCCCTGGCTTACACGGAAGGACAGCGGATGCACACACGCCCCCCCCCCCTCCCCAGTATAGCTGTTTAGAATAAGGATGTGTGTGCCACACTCCCCTGAGTTTACAAACGATTCCATTTCCAGTCTCTCTCCGGATCCTTCCAGCCGCAGGGCACATAGCCTGCCCGCTCTTTTACAAATGAGAGAACTGGCCGAGGCAGACTTTGTTAAGGTCACATTATCCATACGCGGGGGGACTGGGATTCGAAATCAAATCTCCCTGCAGCAGTCGCTGTGCTTTTGCGGCTGCACGTTGCTACCTTCGGCGGGGTGGGGCGGGGCGTGTGTAGGTGGAGTGTGTGGAGGGGTGCACGTGTCAAACCGAGAACTGGGGCGCAGAGAGCCTGAGGCTAATGTACCCCCTTCTTCAGGGCACAAAGCCGAACAGCTTCTACAAGGTGAAGATGCCCGAGGTGAAGGAGATCATTGAAGGCTGCATCCGCACGGATAAGAATGAAAGGTGAGGTGGGGGGCAGGGGCAGGAGGCTGCGGCGAGGGGAGGGGGGGAGAGGGGAGGGGGCTGGGGGGCTCGGCTCACTGCTGCTGTGCCCTCTCAGGTTCACCATCCAGGACCTTCTGGCTCACGCCTTCTTTCGCGAGGAGCGTGGTGTGCACGTGGAGCTGGCAGAGGAGGACGATGGTGAGAAGCCCGACCTCAAGCTCTGGCTGCGCATGGAGGATGCGCGGCGCGGAGGGCGCCCCCGGGACAACCAGGCCATCGAGTTCCTGTTCCAGCTGGGTCGGGATGCTGCTGAGGAGGTGGCGCAGGAGATGGTGAGTGGAGGACAGACTGCGAGGGAAGCCTGGGTGGTTGGAAAGAGGCCCAACCCACTCTTAAAAAAAAAAAAAAAAATATATATATATATATATATATATATATATATATATATATATATATATTTCAGAGAAGAAGGGAGGAGAGAGAGAAAGAGAGAGAGAGAGAGTTAGAAACAGCAACGAGAATCATTGATCGGCTGCCTCTTCCCCAATTGGGGATCGACCCTGCAACCCGGGCATGTACCCTTGACTAGAATCGAACCTGGGACCCTTTAGTCCATAGGCTGACGCTCTATCCACTGAGACAAATCAGCTAGGGCCCAACTCACTCTTCTAGGCATCTCCTGCTAGTGTCTTCCTACTCCATTCTCCTTAACACACACACACACAAACTCACACATGTCCTGTGTATTTTTACACACACACACACACACACACACACACACGTCCTGTGTTCAATACAGGGAGGTTGGAGGACTTGGGTCTGATCTGAAAAACAAAATCTTCAAAACATACATACACACATACACACACACACACACATATACATACACGCACACACGTCCTTCAACTTGCCTGCTGGTTCAGTGTTTCCTGAATGCCTTTCTGTCCAATTTATCGCCTTATTTATTTTTTCGTATCTCCCTCCACCCCTATATTTCCCCCATCTCTTGTTTTTAGTTTTTTTTTTCTTCTCTTTCTTCCTCCAGGCTCATTACTGTCAATTTCAGGAAGCCTACCAACTCCACCGTCAAAATTAAGTTCTGCTTCTCACTTCCAAAGGTCCTCAGTTCCAGGACCCGCCACCACGGGACTTGTTTTCCACCAGGATGCATTTCTGTCTTTTTCCTCTTCTAGACTGAAAGCTCCTTGAGGGCAGAGACTGTGTTGTATTGATTTTTCTGTCCCTGCCAGTGCTTGACACGTGGTAGGCGCTCATTAATAATAGCCCACGTGTGTACACAGCGTGGAGCACTTTCACATGCACTTGATCATTGTTACAGCCCTGACATGGAAAGATTGTATCTTGATTTGTTGATGAGGAAGTGAAAGCTCAGAGAGGCTGAATAACTTGTCCGAGGTGCCAGAGTGGCAAAGCTGGATCTACACTCGCTTGTTCAGCCTTTCAGTCAGCCCCTGCCCCACCTCCTTTATGTGCCCAGCAATGAATAAAGAGATGATGAACAGAAACTGGGAGACCAGGAGAGGTATACATGGGAGGTAGAAGATGTGGGGGAAGAAAAATGGGGGCTGGTTGAGGAAGGCCTTAGGGGGACAGAAGAGAATATAAGATTCTCAATAGAAAAATAGAAGTTGAAAGGCTCACCCATGTGATGCTGGTGGGGGAGGGGATCAAAGAACCCGAGAAAGTGTTTGAAATGTGGCATAAGAACAGGTCTTCACAGCCCTGACCTGAGATCAAATCCTGACCCGTTACTTATAGGAGTTCTTGACCTTGACACTACTGACATCTTAGTTTTGGGGACTGTCCCGTGCATTGTAGGACGTTGAGAAGAATCCCTGACTTCTTACTCGATGCCAGTAGCACCTACCTCCCTACCCACCAGTTATGACAACTGTGAAGTCTCCAAATATTCAAATATTTAAAATATATATTTTTATTGATTTCAGAGAGAAAGGGAGCGGGAGAGATAGAAACATCAATAACAACAGAGAATCATTGAACAGCTGCTTCCTGCACACCCCTGACTGGGCATGTGCTCTGAATGGGAATCGAACCGTGAACGATTTTGGGTTGATGCTCAGCCACTGAGCCAGCCGGCCTGGCAAGTCTCCAAATAGTGCCAAATGTACTCCTCTCCCCCCAAATGAGAGCAACTGACCTACTGTGTAACCATGAACTGGTCACTTGTTTCTAAAAATGGGGTTGATAAGACCTACCTCAGGAGGTTATTGGGAGGATTTAACCTTGATAATATAAGGAGCTGCCGGTTAATAGATATAGTCGGTAATCAATAAATGTTGGTTCCCTTACTCCCATATCCTGGAGGCCACAGGAAGTGTTCTGATGGGTCTTTGGGGGTGGGGGGTGTCCCAAATGGTGTTCCTCACCCTTCCTATTCCAGGTGGCCCTGGGCTTAGTCTGCGAAGCTGATTACCAGCCAGTGGCCCGTGCAGTACGTGAACGGGTGGCTGCTATCCAGCGAAAGCGTGAGAAGCTGCGCAAAGCTAGGGAGCTGGAGGCCCTCCCCCCTGAGCCAGAACCCCCGCCAGCAGCCGTCCCCATGACGCCTGGTCTCCCCAGTTCCTTCCCCCATGAGCCTGAGGAGCCAGAGGCAGACCAACACCAGGCGTTCCTCTTCCGCCATGCCAGCTACTCCTCTACCACCTGTAAGTCACCTCTGATCTTAGGACCCACGTCCCAGAACCCTTGGCCTCTGCCTCCCACCCAGAAGTTCAACCCACAGCACTGTCACTTACCCTGCCTCCCGCACCTAGACCTGGAAGCTCCTTCTGGACAACTCCAGGCCCCTCCTTGCCAGGCAAGCCCCCTCCTCTGCCACCACTCTCCTTTATTTCCCCTTTTTTGATCCCCTCCCCCACCAGCGGATTGCGAGACTGATGGCTACCTCAGCTCCTCCGGCTTCCTGGATGCCTCAGACCCTGCCCTTCAGCCCCCTAAGGGGGTGCCATCCAGCCCCGCTGAGTCCCATCTCTGCCTGCCCTCGGTGAGAGGGGGTCACTTGGGGGGCTCCCAGCCATTCCAAGCCTATGACCTATTTCCCTCCGTGTGAAACCCAACCCTGTAATTTCGCCCCCTGGCCCTGGAAATATACCACTCTTGTCCTCATCTCCGTTAATTCCATCTCCCTACTACCTCAACATCCCTGAATCCATCTCCCTGGATCCCCATAATGATCTTTCTCTGATCTCAACAACCCATATCCTCTTTCAGACGTTTGCCCTGTCCATTCCCCGTTCTGGCCCCGGCAGTGACTTTTCCCCCGGAGACAGGTAAGTTTTGGTATGAGTTGGGGTGCTAGGGTGAGACATATGGAGCTCTGGGGTCCCAGAGTCCACTCTGACACACCTTCTGTCGTCTTTCTTTTTTGTAGCTATGCCTCAGATGCAGCCTCAGGCCTTAGCGACATGGGTGAAGGGATGGGACGGATGAGGAGACCCCCAGGGAGAAATCTCCGGCGAAGACCCCGATCCCGGCTTCGGGTCACTAGCGTAAGGAAGGTGTAGGAGATGGGGAACAACCTTCAGGGCCAGGAGGGAACTTTCAGGAAGATGGGGGAGGTTAGCCAGAGAAGGGGAGTAGCAGTGTGTGACTGGTACCTACGTGGCAGCCAGTTTCTAATACCAGATTTTGGGAGCAGGCTCTGCTTCTCTTCAATTCCAACCCGGCCACATCACTTGGTTGGAGTGGGGTGGGGATCTGTGATAAGGACAGAGGGCTTGACCTCCTCCCTTCTGCTGAATTTAAATCTGAAGGTCTCAGACCAGAATGACAGAGTGGTTGAGTGCCAGCTACAGACACACAACAGCAAGATGGTGACCTTCCGATTTGATCTGGATGGGGACAGCCCAGAAGAGATTGCAGCTGCCATGGTGAGGAGGAGCAAGATGAGGATTGAGTCTTTGGGTTTGGGACAACAGTCTCCCTCCTGATGTTCCCTGGTGCTGAACCCCCCCTCCCTCCATCTCACAGCAAAAGTGTTTTTAAAGCACTTGATGGCACTCCGCATAGTGTCACTGAAGACATCTTGTTTTGGGAGAGATTCGTTTATCTTGTGAGGTTTGGATCCTCAGCTGGAGCTATTGGAGACTAACATAGAGTATACACAAGAGCTACAGTGAAGTGCATGACAGGCATGTGATCCTGTGGCTGTCAGTAAAGGATGGGTTGAGGGCAGGAAGGGGAAGAAGTAGGACTTAGTCAAGCTCTGACAGATGCATGAGGATAGCAGTGAAGGATGGAAAAGGCATGCCTAGTTGCATAAGCAAAGATGTAGAAATAGATAGTGACTTAGAATATGGCATTGGGAGGGCTTTATGAGGAGACACTAGAATTAAGAGTTCCAGTAGCCCTTCTGGAAGTGAGGTTGGGCATGTAGAGTGGGCCCGGATTATAGGTGGTTCTGAGAGTTCGATCGAGTGTAACATGGTGAAAATAGGTTTTAAGAGGACCAATATGCCCCAGGATATGGGAACAATTTGGGGGTAGGGAATCCAGTTGGCTGGTGGGTACAAGGAGCTAGGTGAGGACTGGAAAGAATAGATTATCTGGGAGGGAGGAGGGGTTTTAGGACAACAAATTACTCTGTAATACAGTAATTTATTGACATAGTACAGATGCTCAATAAATATTTGCTGAGTGGATATGGAAGAGGAGATATCAAGGGTGACTTGTAGCTTGGAGGAACTACTGGAAGTAGACCATCAAAGGAGAGGGAAAGTTGGGAATGAAAGTGGGCTCTTTTAGGGATCATGATGAATTGAAGAATGGACAGGCAACATAAGATTCTCCATAGAAGCAGGATATGGGTTAGGCAGGGCTAGAGAGAGAGGTGGGTTTAGCAGTGCAGAACTGAGAGTGAAGGGAGATGGGCCTGCAAAACCAGAGGCATAGAAGATCTGAGAGTGTGTCTCCATGCATACCCCCAGTGCTAGAATGGGAGAGAGGATAGGTCATCAAAAGACACAGAGGTGGAACCTGAGAAGTAGGAGGATGTTAGTAAAAGGAGAGCGAGGAGTTTCAAGGAGGTGGCACAGGGTGAAGTCTAAGGCAAGATGACACTGGCATTTGTCAGAAGGTCTTTGTGGAAAATCAGTTTCGGTGGAGTGAGGGTGGTGGCTGTCCGCCTCTGGGGTGAAAGAGGAAAGGGAATGGGAGAAATGTCAGGGTTCCGGCACTCTCTCCTGCAAAGCTTACCCTCTATCATGTCATCCACTCTGTGTCCAGGATAGAGACAAAACATCACTTGGCATGCAAGCTTATCACCTCCCATCAAGCTACTTGACCCTTCCAGGCTCTTTGCTCCAGTCACCCTGGTTTCTGAGCAGTCCTCTGAAAAGGCTGGGTGCTTCTCTGCTTTTGCCTCCATCTGCTCATGGGGTCTCTCATCTCTTGCCTGAGCAACTTCTCTCTCTCTTTTTTTTTTTTAAAAAAATATTTTATTGATATTTTACAGTGAGGAAGGGAGAGAGATAGAGAGCTAGAAACATCGACCTGCTGCCTCCTGCACACCCCATACCGGGGATGTGCCCGAAACCAATGTACATGCCCTTGAATGGAATCGAACCCGGGACCTTTCAGTCTGAAGACTGACACTCTACCACTGGGTCAAACCGGTTTCGGCCTGAGCAACTTCTCTACTGAGCTTTCAAGCCCACTAAGATCCACGCTGCCACAGAGACCCCATCCCCTGAACCCAGCATCCATTGCTCTCTCTCCTCTCCTCACCAGGCAACCCTCTGCTTCTCTGCAACAGAATTCCCTTAAGATTAAATCTGATGTTCTGGAACGTGGTCTTTAAAATTCACAGCACTTTCAGCTGTGCTTACGTCTCCACTGCTTTGTGAATGTGCCATGCCGCTCCATGCCTCAGAGCTATTACTCATGCCGTTCTCTCTGCCTGCACTGCCCCCTCTTCCTGATGAGCAGCGTGGAACAGAGGAAAGGGTGGGATTCCACATAAGACCTGAATTCAAGTTTCACTGTAATTTACTAAAATCTTGGGCAAGTTTCATAACCTTTCTGAACTTCAGTTGCTCATCAATAAAATGTAGGTGATAACACCTATTTTGGCCGAAACCGGTTTGGCTCAGTGGATAGAGCATCGGTCTGTGGACTGGAAGGTCCGGTGTTCGATTCTGGTCAAGGGCATGTACCTTGGTTGAGGGCACAACCCTGGTGGGGGGTGTGCAAGAGGCAGCTGGTTGATGTTTCTCTCTCATCGACGTTTCTAGCTCTCTAGCCCTTTCCCTTCCTCTCTGTAAAAAATCAATAAAATATTTTTAAAAACTATTTTGCAAAAACGTTCTATGCAATGCGATATAATACATATGAGAAGGGAAATTATATATGAGAAGTATCTACACATGGTAGGTAGGTCTTTAAAAAAAAAAGGCTTTTTTATTCATCCTTCAAGGGTCAGCTCTGTGGCACCATCCCAACTCTCCCAGGTCGTCTCGGGGTAGAATGACCTGCTCTCTCTCTTTGGGATAGCATTTTTAAAAATTGTGGTTAAAAAACACATAAAATGTGAGGCAATAGTGGAAAGAACGCAGATTTTGGGTTTGGACAGATCTGATGCAAATCCAGTAAGCCTGGGCAGACTGAACTTAATCTCTTTGAGCATTGGTTATCTTAACTCTATAATGGGGGTGTTAATAAAGAAACCAGAAAGCTGTTGTTGGTGTTAAATGTGATAAGATATATGAAGTCTCTGGAATATACAAGCATCCTGTGAATGTTAGCTACTTTCCTCTAAGCTATAGAGCAAAGTAGCTAACTTCACACAGTGCTTGACACACAGTAGTTATTTATTTTTTAAATATATTTTATTGACTTTTTACAGAGAAGAGTTAGAAACATCAATGAGAGAGAATCACCCATCAGCTGCCTCTTGCACACCCCCTATTGGGGATGTGCCCGCAACCAAGGTACATGCCCTTGACCGGAATCGAACCTGGGACCTTTCAGTCCACAGGCCGAAGTTCTATCCACTGAGCCAAACCGGTTTCGGCAGTAGATATTTATTAAGTACTTGTTTTAGGTTGGTGGTTGGCAGAAGCGGTAGGGTGAAAGGCTGGCTTTTACAGAGTGGGTCAGGGGGAGAGAGGTGAGTGGGATAACTGAACCCTCCCTCCCCTTCCCGCTGATCTTTGTCAGGTATATAATGAGTTCATTCTGCCTTCGGAGCGAGCTGGATTCTTGAGCAGGATTCGGGAGATTATCCATCGAGTGGAGACCCTGTTGAAGAGAGATACTGGCCCTGTGGAGGCTGCTGAAGACCCCCTGAGCCCTCAGGTCAGACCCCTTGGGCACCTCCAGGGGGAAACTGATTCTCTGCTCAAGGCTTCATTACTCTCTGCCTCGCTATTGGCCTTGGATCTAACTCTTCTTCATCGATGGAAACCTAGAACAGTGGCTCTTAGCCTCTGATGAAAGCCTTCTTCAATGCATACTTTTCTTTTAACTTACTATTTTGAAGTAATTTCAGATTTACAGAAAGAAGTTGCAAGAATTGTACAAAGAACTAGATACTCTTAACCCAGATTTGCTAATCATTTTTGTCACATTAGCTTTTTCTTTTCCCCTCTGTATTTTTTTCTGAATCACTTCAGTTGTAGGCATCATGCCCCTTTTCCTCTAAATATTTAAGCAAATACATTTCTGAATTCCTGAAATCCTTCCATGGACTCCTAGAGGTCCGTGAGTCCTGGCTTACGAACCCTCATCTGACACCAAGTCCTGGCTCTTCTGCACTGTGACTGTGGGCCCCCTTCTCTTCCTAGGAGGAGCCTGCACCATTGCCTGTTCTCCCAGGTCCCCTCCCCAGCCCGTCCAGTGGTATGTACTGAGTTCGGTCCCCACGCTCCCCAAACCTTGGGTTGCTCCTGGGAAAGGTGCAGGGAATGGAGGGTTGGAATCTCAACACACCCTCTTCCCCAGCAGAGTTCCAGAGTGGTACCTCCCTGGAGCAGAGCGGCTGGGCAGCCTTCTCCACTTCCCCGTCTTCTTCTGGAACCCCCTTGTCTCCTGGAGACCCATTTTCTCCCAGAACCCCTGTTTTCCCTAGTCCCATCTTCCCCACCACTTCTCCCCCATATCATCCCAGCCCCTCCCCATTTTCTCCGATTTCTTCCCAGGTTTCAAATCTCTCTCCACACCCCCCCAGCTCTCCACTCCCATTCTCCCCCAGTGCATCCCAGTTTCCAATCCCAGCCTCTCAGTTTCCACAGAGTTCTCCCCTCCCCAGTTCTCCCCCTGCCTTCTCTCCCAGTTGTCCCCAGGTCACTCTTGTGCCTCATTTCTTCCCCCCATGCTCCTCCTCCTCTTCTCCTCTCCCCTCCACCACAGCAGCCCCGCTCCTCTCTCTGGCTAGTGCCTTCTCTCTGGCTGTGATGACTGTGGCCCAGTCCCTACTGTCCCCCTCACCAGGGCTCCTTTCCCAGTCTCCTCCAGCTCCTCCTGGCCCCTTATCGAGCCTCCCCCCGCCCCCTCCCCTTGATCCCTGCGGCCAGGAGAGGCCTTCGCCTTTGACAGCCGAGTTGGAGAGTGAGGTGAGTAGGAAACCAAGGGGGATGATTAAGGGGCCTCGATTCTGGATAATTTCTCTCCTCATGGACCACACTTTGTAGGCCTCCCCAAATCCTGCTCGGCCTCTCCTGGGTGAAGCCAGACTGGCACCTATCTCTGAAGGTGAGGCCTCCGACCACTGACCTGCCCCGGCCCGTTATCCTCAGTCCATCTTATATTCCGCCACTGATCATTCTCCCTCCTTCCGTGACTCCTTCCTTGTCTCTCCACAGAGGGAAAGCCCCAGCTTGTTGGGCGTTTCCAAGTGACTTCATCCAAAGAACCAGCTGAGCCTCTTTCCCTGCCGCCAACACCCCCAGCTCTCTCCGATTCCCCGAAGCCGCCAACCCCTCAGCCAACCTCGGAGAGCTCAGACACAGAGGATAATGCGGGAGACGAGCCAGAGGCCAGGGAGGCTCTGGCCGAGAGTGACCGCGCAGCCGAGGGCTTGGGAGCTGGAGGGGAGGAGGAAAGGGACAGTGGGAAGGAACCCCAAGTCGGGGACAGCTCCCCACTCCCGAGCCATCCCAGCCCGGTGTGGATCAACTACTCCTACAGCAGCCTGTGTCTGAGCAGTGAGGAATCAGAGAGCAGCGGGGAGGATGAGGAGTTCTGGGCCGAGCTGCAGTGTCTTCGGCAGAAGTGAGTCCAGGGAGGCGGGAGGACAGGAGGTGCACTTGGGAGAGCCATGTGGGTGGCTAGCTCCCTCACGCTCCTGGTGCACCCTCAGGCACTTGTCAGAGGTGGAGGCACTACAGACACTACAGAAAAAAGAAATCGAGGACTTGTACAGCAGGCTTGGGAAGCAGCCCCCCCCGGGGATCGTGGCCCCCGCTGCTATGCTGTCCAGCCGCCAGCGCCGCCTCTCCAAGGGTAGCTTCCCCACCTCCCGACGCAACAGCCTGCAGCGCTCCGAGCCCCCGGGCCCCGGTGAGACTGCAGTTGCCAGATTCCAATCTTTCTGGCCCCCTTCCCCAGTGATGCAGCTTCCTTTCAGGCCCTGGGGGGTCTGTCCTTCGTTTGGGGGGGACTAGCCCCCTTCTCCCCGGGGGCCCTTCCCTCACTTAGTGCTCTCCTTCCCCATCCTGCACCCAGGCATCATACGAAGGAACTCTCTGAGTGGCAGCAGCACCGGCTCCCAGGAGCAGCGGGCAAGCAAGGGGGTGACATTCGCCGGGGATGTTGGCAGGATGGTGAGGGCGGGCCCACGGGAGGGAGTCCAGGGAGTGGTGTCTGGCTGTAGCTTCACTCTCCTCCCACCCTGGGAGCTTCTTCAGTGCTTCTTCTTTTCCCTCCAGTGAATTCAGAATAGAAGCCATGTGTCTCCCCTACGCCAGGACCCGCCACGGAGCTTGTGCTCTTGGAGTCTGCGCATCGGTACAACTCTTCAAGGAAGACCTCAGCACTGAGGGAGAGTGCTGGTTCATTATAGGGAGAAGCCAAGCATGTGGGAACTATTTGCTGTGTGTAGAAAGAATAAATTCTGCAGCCTGCAACCTCCCCAGCCACGACCCAACCACTAAGCAATCCCACCCAAACGCAGATGGCTTTCACAGGGCGCACTTCCGGCTGGGCAAGTGGACACCAGAATTAGCAGCAGCCAATAAAAATGCTGGAAACTCAAGACTCCACATTTGTATCTGTCAGGCCTTAAGAACTGGGGGCAAAGGCCTGTGGGGTGAGGAAGGGGAGGACTCAGGAGGGACTCTCCTCTCACAAGAGGAGGCAGGGGTAGAAGCTGCCCAGCCTCCTGGCTTCCTGCCAGCAGTTGATGAGGAAACTGCCAAGCCAATGATCCACCTCACCATCTAGATCCCACCTCAGGCCTGCACAGGCAGGCCCCAATGGAAGTTTGAAAAAACGAAAGCCGTTTGTCCCTCACCTTTCTCTCTCGGGGTGGGAAAGGCAGTAAAGTTGGAGGGTGCTGTAGGGTGAAGGACAGAGTGACCTTTCTCCCCCCAAGATGTGGTTCGGTCTCAAACAGCCCAGTGACCCACCGTGAGCTCTCCCTGAAATCAGGTGGAAAGATCTCACGGAAAAAGTAATTCTAGTTAAACATTTACGGCTCCCTGGGGCAATGCCACTGTGCCGCAGCTACTGCCCGTGGAGCTTTCCAGCACCAAGTGTCAGCCCCAACACACTCACCTGACTCCGAGAGAGATGACTCAGTTTATTCTCAATCTGACCCCACCTTTCCTACGGGCTCCCACACTGCACAGAGCTGCCATGCCCACTCCCACAACAGCCCACCTCTTGTCCTGAGGACAGCCCACCTCTTGCCTCCGGCAAGTGAAGGGGATAAATCACAAGAGTCGGAACATTTGGGAAAAGCCAAGGTTAGATAACTTGCAAAACAAACAAACAAAAAAACACCCCAAAACAAACTATACGAAGGGTTCAACTACCACAAACAAGTGTGAGGTGGGCAATGTTCCTTTGACAATGGCCAACTGTATAAATCCCTGGCTTCTTGGGGCTGATCATTCATTGTCCAAGGTCAGTAAGGTGGCCAGCAATCCCGTGAACTTCTATAGGTCATGGGGCATCATCCGTCATGTGAAGGGGCTCCAGCAGGTTAGAGAAGTGCAGTGCCCATCCGGATCAGGAGCTCGATGCCCTTGCCGCAGCTCGGGCTCGAGCAGCTTTGGCCTCATCCTCCAGCTCATCTAGGAACCGCTCCTGGGACACTGAGTAGAAGGTGTAACCATCTGGAGAGGTTCGTTAGGGAAACCACTTGGAACATGCGCATTCCCTTGTCCTAGGTAATCTCTCATCCTCCTAAATCTGTAGCCCTTTGTTCTTCCAAGCCCTGACTCATTCTTCAAAGAGGAAGGGAAAGGGAGAAACATCCAGAGAGAATCGTTGATTGGCTGCCTCCTGCACACCCCCAACTAGGGATGTAGCCCACAACCTGGGCATGTGCCCTGATCTCCTGGTTTACTGGTCAACACTAAACAGCTGAGCCAACCTGATCGCGGACCGGTTATTTATTTTTTCAGAGAGGAAGAGAAAGGGAGAAATAGGAACATCAATGATTTCAATCACTGATTGGTTGCCACCTGCACACCTCCTACTGAGGACAGAGCTCGAAACCCAGGCATGTAACCAGGAACCCTGGTCCGCAGGCCAACGTTCTGTCCACTGAGCCAAACTGGCTAGAGCGGACCCGTTATTCTTAATTAGTCATAATAAAATAGAATCTTAAAATGACAGCGGAAGGTAAATTAAACGCTTGGCTCAGCGGTTAGACTTTCACACATCAGACTCTTTCAACCACCCCCATACTGCCCTGCCCTCCTACACGTCACTGCTCCCCTTCTCTCGCCCCCACAGGCGGTCT
Organism: Vespertilio murinus; assembly: GCA_963924515.1. Lineage (NCBI taxonomy): Eukaryota > Metazoa > Chordata > Mammalia > Chiroptera > Vespertilionidae > Vespertilio > Vespertilio murinus. Next base: position 14,578,893 of record OZ004718.1, on the reverse strand, counting down.
CCCCGAGTCTATAGTCCAGGCGGATACAAATAGCTAACACGAGGGCCCCGATGCTCAGGCCGGTCACGATGTTCCGGGTCCGCCGCTGTGGCAGAGTCTTCTGCCACTGGATGAGCTGCGCCTGCCGCATGAACTGTAGCTGCGCAGGCGTCAGCTTCTCCCGAGTCGGGTCAATGCGCTGGGCCAGAGGGGCCTCGCCGCTCTTGGCATTAAGGGGGTCACCAGCTCCCGGAGCCGCCATATTGCCGCTCCGCCCTTCGCAGTCTGGGAGGGCGCGGGGTTTGCTGGGAATAGCAGCCTTTCGCTTGCGCAGGGGACGCTGGGAGTTGTAGTCCGCGTTTTCTTCCGCCAACGGAGCGCGCGGCTCCAGGTCTTAGGGAAGGGGCGGGGCAGACGTGAAACGGACGTGCTTTCTGATTGGCTGAGGGGTCCACGGCCGTTGTGGCGGGAATAGGCTGTGGAGCGCTCGAGGCTGCGGTGGGAACTGAGTTTTCCTCAGGCTTGAGGCGAAGACAAGCACCTCGAAGAGGAGGACGAGCCCAGTGCTGGCAGAAGGCTCTGGAGTGACGCTAAGGAGATCGGGTTACGGGCCCAGGGAGCCGTCTGGGTGTCCGCAAAGGCTTCTGAAAATGGACGGACGTGTGAGGCCAAGACTGGCCCCCGTGAGCGAGTTTCAGTTTGGAGCTGTGGCCACGGAGACCATCGAAGACGCTCTGCTCCACTTGGCCCAGCAGAACGAGCAGGCGGTGCAGGAGTCTGCGGGCTGGATGGGCAGCTTCCGGGAGACGCGGATCGTGGGTGTGGACGCAGGGCCGGGGAGCTGGGTGTTTTTTGGGGGTGGGGGTTTGGGGGTAAGGGGGTGGGAACAGGGGCATCTGTCTTTGAGGCACCAATTTTGAGGTTCAGTGTGATTTATTAATTCAAAGAAGTTGCCGCATGCCAGGTGCTGGGGATATAGTGATGAATAAGACACACCAGCACCCTCCCCTTCATTTCCACATGTACATTTATTATCCGTGCTGCCTGGGATAGGACGATGACATAGAGTCCCTGCTTTCAAACCATGAATGTAATCCTTGGAGAATATTAGGACAAATCTGCAAATGCTTAGGTACAAGTATGGTTAAATAAGTGACATATTAGATTTAAAAAAACAAAACAAGCTTCTAAAATGAGTGAGGGCGTGAGGGGGAGGGTAGGAAGGATGAAAAGAGCCCTCAGGCGCCATGGCATTGGAGGTAGGCCTTGAAGGAAAGGTGACATTTTGTTGGTAAAGATAGTAAAGGGGTCATATGAGTGAAGCCATGGAGATAGGGACGCTCAGGGTAAGTGTGAGCACAGTGTTGTCCAGGTCAGCCGGAGCAACCTGGACTTTGGTGGAAAAGGAGTTGAAATCAAGACGAGAAAGGTAGTTTGGAGACATCCCACGGGGGACTTGGAGCGTCAAGGTGAGGAGTCTATACCTGGCTTGGTGGGAAAGCAAGAAGGCAAGGGAGGTGTCTTAATATGGGCGTGATGTGACGGGAACCTTGGCCCTGGGAAAGTGGCTGTGATGGGAAGGATGGATCGAAGTAGAGTCGGTGCTCGTAGTTTAGGGCCAAGGGAGTGACAATGGAAGGGTGAATTACAAACATTTCGGAGGTAAAATAGAGGGTTCCGTGATGGATGAACTTAAGAAGTGAAGAAGGTGAGGATGACTGTGCCACAGAATTGGGCCCAGGAGCCTGGGAATGTAGGGACGTCTTTAAGGGACTCATGCACGAAACAACACAACCAAACGGGAGGAAGAGTGACTTTTGTTTGGGAAGGACAATGACTTTGGTTTTGAACTCCTGAGTTCCAGGTGCTCATAGAAACACTTAGAGGAAGGTTTCTAGCAGGTGGTTTAAAAAGTAAGAGAATTCCGAACCGGAGAGAAAGGTTTGGGAGTTATCGCCATAATGAGACTGCAGAGGCAGAGGTGAGCTACGAGAGGGAGAAAAGAGGAGGCCGAGGACAGCTCCTTGGGAAACATTTTTGTGTTCAGGAAATTGGAGTCTGAAGCAAAGTGATGAAGGAAGTGGAAGGAGCGGTTTGGAAGATAGAAACAGAACCAAGAGATCCCTGGGAGCAAGAGAGTTTCCAGAAGGATGACAACAGTTTCAGATGCCTCACGGATGTGAACATCAGGAATGAGGTTGGCAAAAGGGCCACGAAGTTTGACAACTTGGACAAACTTGCTGGCCACCATTTCAGAAGTTGGGAAAAGTAGAAGCCAAATGGCAGAACTTGGGTAGTGAATGATGAGGTGGAAGCAGCAGGTGTAAACCAGGCTTTTTAGAAATTAGATAAAGCCCTCGCTTAAGAGAATAGAAGGGGCGGGTTTTTCAGTTAATAGTCGATCTGAATATGTTTGTAAGTGTAGGGGGTGGAGCTAAGAGCAAGGGAGGGGTGTAACCCTCATCCATTCCACCTAACCCAAGCTCAGTTTTCTTGGCAAATTAAAATGGAAAATAGAAACAATTGCCCAGATAACTCAGACCAAAACCAAACAACTGTACACACACACACACACACACACACATGAAAAACCTCAACTCCATTAAATAATAGGATCAGCTAATAACACAATTATTCTAGAGTATTTTTGCTTAATTGCTTAAACTAATTCACTTCATTGGACACTGGTAGCAGAGCTTTAGTCTCTGTAATAAGATTTTGTACATACACGTATGTCTGTTGTGTGTTGAGTAGATTGTTAAATTATCTTGTGCTGCTTGATATTTTCATTTTTATTTATTTTTAAATTTTATTTTTAAAATATATTTTATTGATTTTTTTACAGGGAGGGAGAGGGATAGAGAGCTAGAAACATGGATGAGAGAGAAACATGGATCAGTTGCACTCCCCACTGGTGTGCACCCGCAACCAAGGTACATGCCCCGGACCGGGATCAAACTCGGGACCCTTGAGTCTGCAAGCCTAGCTCTATCCACTGAGCCAAACCGGCCAGGGCTACCTTGACTTATAGGTTTTTTTTTTCTCCCTAAGAAAGTAAAATTTTCTCTGAACATATAGTAATTTGATTGTATGTACTTTTTTTTTTTTTTTTTTTTTTTTTTTTTTTTTTTTTTTTTTACCAATCAGTGCCAAAAGTTCCCAGTTCTGCAGCTTTCTTTATTGAGAACTAACATTTACCCTCGTTTCCGCCCTTTAATGATATTGCAAACTAAATAGAATTCTATCTGGGGCGGTTCTTTCAAAGAGAAACAGGCTGCCTTAAATCTTGCCAAGGTATCTTGCCCCTCCCACCTTCCCAGTGACTCCCCCACCTCCCAAATTGGGCTCTGTTCCCTGATTTGGAGGATGTTTCTTCAAAACAAGCCACTCCACCTTAACAAACTTGCTCCTGGGAGAGGCTCAGCCGCCACACATTTGCCCAGCGCACCGGTGGTGGAGAGATGGTGTCCAGCTGTAAGGTGAACCGTGTTTGTGAAGCAATGGGAGTTCTCCAGAGGGTGGTTACTAAACAAACAGTATTATAAAGAAAACTGTAGCTCCGGGAGGGACCTTTCTGTTCCTGTCAACATTCCTCTGTGGACAGAATATAAGGGTTAGGATTTGTGTCCATCCAAGAATCACCCTTGAAGCTGGGGGCTCCCAGCATGGCGTCGAGGCCAATTAGACCAGCTGGTATGTGTGCGTGTAGCTGGCTAAGCCTTTTGTCAGCTGAGACCCACGGGAAGGCTCCGGGGTCACCGAGGGGGCCTGGTAGGCCCTTTGGCACTCAGTCAGCCTCCTCTTCATGCCTCTGATCTGCCTGTTGGCAGCAAAAGGAACTAATCTCAGCTCGGGCCGTTTCAGTCTCATCTTTCTCACCTCCCGACCCCCTTCCCTTGGCCCCATCATGGCTTTTACACAACGCCAAGAGTTCACAGAGTGGTTTTGGTTGCACCTTGTGAATTAGGCTCTTCTTTTCTGTTTTGGCAGAGTTTGTTTTTCTCCTGTCTGAACAATGGTGTCTGGAGAAATCGGTGAGCTACCAGGCCGTAGAAATCCTAGAAAGGTAAAGCCCTGAGCATAAGGCCTTTGTAGTGGTACCTCTCAGAATGACTAATATATCCAAATCTTAAAAACAACAACAACAACACACACACACACCCAAAACAGTACTAGTTGCTCCTTACCATGAGACCTGGTTTTGCACCCACTAGAGCAAATGTAAATCTCTTAGCCAGCGATTGGTATTGGCGATTGGTATTTTCGAGGAAGAGATATAGCACAATTTGAAGCAGAAACACCTTTTAGCATGAGTGTGGGTTATTGACTCTCCCCTTCCTTTCTTTTTAGGTTTATGGTTAAGCAGGCAGAGAATATCTGCAGGCAAGCCACAATCCAGCTAAGGGATAAGACAGTGCCTCCGAACTGGAGGGCTCTGAAAGAGCAGCTTTTCAACAAATTCATCCTGCGTCTTGTGTCCTGTGTTCAGCTGGCAAGCAAACTGTCTTTCCACTACAAAGTAAGGAGCTGGGGTTGCTCCTGGGCACCTGAGTGTTAGACAGAAACCGGCTCATTCAGGGGTGACTGTGAGAAACCTCTCCTCGGCTAGGTGATCCTACTCATGTGGAATTCCAGAATGTGATTATGCTTCCTGAGCATACCACACACACACACACACACACACACACACACACACACACACACACACACACAGAGTTACACACATAGCCACACACACACAGTCACACACACAGTCACATAGAGGCAGTTATTAACTAGCCTGAAGTTCTGTTCCCAAAGTATAATTGCTGGACAGAGGCCCTTGTTCACGCAGGTCACCTTTTTTCCCCTTGGACTCAAGGACAGTTTGCATAAAATGTCTGAATTGCCAACCTATCAGCATTAAAGGTAAACTACTATGTTTAAAAAGGATAAAGTTTTTTTCCACATTACTACCCAATGTGTATATAACAAAGTATCATTCACTCAACAAATATTTATTGTCTTCTATGGCCAGATGCTGCTCTAGGTGCCATGGCTGCAACAGTAAAAAATATTGTCTGTGCTCTCAAGGAACTTATCCAATGAGAGAAGACACACAAGCAAATAATGTGTTCTGATTAGTGTCAGTACAGAGGGCTATGGATGTACCTCATTAGCCCTGGAGAGTCAAGGAAGTGTATTTAGAGAAAATGACTTCTTGAAGGGGGAGGGGTTGTGGAAGAAGGGTGGATCCTAAGGGAAGAGGGAGAGGAGTTAAGAAAAGCAGGGAGAGAGAAAGGGGAGGAAAAGAGGTCCAGATACAGGAAACAGCATTGTAGACTTGGGGAGCTTGGTGGGTTTGAGAGCTGCAAGGTCTATGATAAGCACTGAGTGTAATAGGGAATTACCAAGGGAAAAGGCAAGACTAAGGCAGGGGCTGGATTTGTACACGATGCCAAGATGTATGGCCTTTATTCTGACACCCTTTCCTCTCCCTCGCCGTTTTTCCTTGCCCAGATAATCAGCAACATTACAGTCCTGAATTTCCTCCGGGCTCTAGGCTATCTGCACACTAAAGAAGAGCTGCTGGAGTCAGAGCTTGATATTTTGAAGTCTCTGAACTTCCAAATCAACCTGCCTACTCCCCTGGCATATGTGGAGATGCTCCTGGAGGTTCTAGGTAATTGGTTAAGTGTGCCAGGGTCTGTGCATCGGCGGCATCTTCCATCCATAGAAGGCAATAAGAATGCACCCAAGGGTTTGGGCGCAGTGGGCAGACCCCACCAATGAGGAACAGCAGGAAGCCTGGGCTGATGGAGGGAAGTGCTCTCTCTGGTACTTGTCAGGAAAGAAACTTAGGCCGCGGCACCTGGCTTCTGTTTGGACTCATGAGGTTCTCGCTTACTGCAGGACCAAAGAGTTGATTTTATGGAGAGGCAAGAGATAAGAGTGGAACAAATATACTCACATTGTATATGGAGATTTCTCTACCTTTTCCTTTGTCCTTTATTTTTAAAAATATATATTTTATTGATATTTTACAGAGAGGAAGGGAGAGAGAGAGAGAGAGAGAGCTAGAAACGTTGATGAGAGAGAGAGAGAAACACCGATCAGCTGCCTCCTGCACACCCCCTACCGGGGATGTGCCCACAACCAATGTACATGCCCTTGACCGGAATCAAATCCGGGACCTTTCAGTCCGCAGACCGAGGCTCTACCACTGAGCCAAACTGGTTTTGACTCCTTTGTCCTTTAAAATCGACCTCTAGCTGAAGAGGTTTCTTACAGTAAAGCAAAACAACCAGGAAGCACATTAGCAGCTCAACAGTTTTATGTTGCATAATAACCATGATTATGACCAGAAAAGATCCGAATAATGTCCTTTACCATACCCATACTCCATCTAGGATACAATGGCTGTTTGGTCCCAGCCACGCAGCTGCATGCAACCTGCCTAACCCTGCTCGACCTAGTCTATCTTCTGCATGAACCCATATATGAGAGCCTGCTGAGGGCTTCAATTGAGAACTCCACGCCCAGTCAGCTACAAGGGTAAGGCGACCCCTTTAGCATAGGCTCCTTCCAGAAACAGAGGCCGGAATGTAGCATGAGAACGTGGGGAGTGGAATTCACCCAGCAAGGCACCCAATCCACAGATAACCTGCACAGGTCATCTGGCTCAAGTTAATGTCCGGTGTGTTGTCTGGATGCAGATGACTGAGCCCAATCAGCAAAACCCTAAATGTTTTCACTTCTAAATTTAAATGTCTTCAAGTAATTATTTCCTACTTCTTTCTTTATAGCTGTTTATAATTTGAGATTACCTGGCTGCTTTTATAGTCACTCGGGGAATAAAAGCCAGTCACAAGGTTGCAACTTGGACAAAAGTGTTTGATTACTGTGAGTCAGAATAGTAAAAGGCCTCACAATTACATTTGTTAGGGAGACAGATGGAACAACAAAAGGCCTATAAACCAGACAGGAGGCTCATGTTTAAATCCCAGTTGATTTGGGGGAGGCTGGGAGAGGCTGGGAGAAGGTCAATTAACTAGTAGTTGACCATTTCCTTCTATGTCTAAAAAATCCACGATGATCAACATCAACAATTGAAGTCCCATGACCCTAAGATTTGGAAGATCAAATTTCGGCTCCAAAATTAATAATGATTTTAATCACTCAGGGAAAAGTTTGTTTCAGTGAAGGAAGACTTCATGCTATTGGCAGTAGGAATCATTGCAGCAAGTGCATTCATCCAAAACCATGTGTGTTGGAGCCAGGTATGCATCACTGAGCAGGACCAGCACGGTCAGAATTCATTTAATAGAAAGCATTCTCCCATTTAGTTAAAGGAAAACAGAAGACTATAAAAGGTAAGTGCCAAGACCCAGGTTAAGATGAATGAGCAGGATTTGGGAGAGGAAAAACTAGGTTAGGACTGAAAAATGTTCTCCAGTTTTCCTCTTATACAATTAGAAATGGAGGTCCAAATTCAGCTTGTTCTCTTTATGATGATAATCTGTTATCATGCTAAAGTCTAATAAATATATCCTCCCAAAGAGAGAAAATGTCAAGGCCCAAATATCCCTCTCACCTTTCACAAAACTTATCTCCAGCCCAGTGAAATGTTTAGTAGAAACTTTCCACAGTGACACCATCAGGGCAAATGCATCCTCATGCAATTTGGCTATTGGCAAACACTGGGTCTGGATTTAATCTTCTCTGTAAATACAGAGAAACAAAAAAATTTATATTTGGCTTGAGAGACCAGCCCAAGCCATTTGTGTACTAAAACATGTTGAGATAATTTAGTAATAAAAAATCTGTCTCTATTTCTGAAGGTTGTGGAGCACTTGCAGAGCATCACGGGTATTGCCTTGGAGAGCATTGCTGCGTTCTCTTATGCAATCCTGATGCACAGCGTGGGAGCCAACACTCCGGGGCGACAGCAGCCTGTTCCTCCCCACCTGGCAGCCAGAGCGCTGAGGGCTGCTGCTTCCTCCAACACATGAAGCAGACAGAATCTGCCAAATAGAAAGCGCCTTCCTCACTGCACCCACCCCTCCCTTTGTTTACTTTATACTCAGGGCACAAAAGTTTCAACTATCTTTTGAACTGTGTTTTGTATTCCAACTTGATGCTTATTTTCCTGCATCAGAGAAAGAGTTAAGGTGGATAAGCATGTCCTTTTTGCCATATCAGAATGAAAATGTAAAAAATTAAGAGATAGAAATAGTGAAATTGGTTCATTTTTGTTTAACAAGATGTTTATGGCTTTTCTTTTAATTGTTCCTTTCATTGAGAGAATATCAGACATGGAGATTAGTATTTACCAAAGGCTCAAAAACTGAGACCATCTGGGTGATCTTGACTGAGCAAGAAGGCAGCCTGTGTTTCTCCTTCAAGTTTAATATATGTTCTGTTAAGATATATATATTAAAAAAATAGGGTTTTCTTTATATAGTTATTTTCACTGGTCTTCTTAAAGAGTAACACTAACCCACCTCTAGACATGTTTCTACAGAATGTCCACATACCTTCACTTGAACTCAGCCCTCCCAGAATACAAACTAACTCTATTTTAAAGAAAAATCCATGGGCAGTTATCAGACTGCAGCAAATCTTTTATTACAAATAATTCTCTCCATAATGTCTCTAGGAGTATCAAACACCATTTCATATCTCTAACACAGAGCAGACAGGCATTCAGTACTAGAACCAAGTGAGAAGTGTTAAATTTCAAGCTTCTGATCACATCACATGGTGACCAAAGCTTATATGTCATTTTCTCACATTATCTAAAACTGTGCGTCTCATACATCTCATCGTCTCAGTGGAGACAAAAGTTTCTATTTAATATTGTTAAGTGCAGGAAGTTGAGAGAGATAAATTACAGTGAAAACATATCAATCTCAATTCAACTCAGTTACAAACAAAAACAGAAGCAAATTTAAATTAGTAGTTTTAAGGGGAGAGAGGGAAAGAAAGGCTTGGGGTTAACAGTCAAAACTATAACAAGGCTGGTAGCTATACATGGCATATGTAGCTCTGGGAACTATTTGCCATGTGATATTTTACAATAAAGTGGCTTATTTGTAGATGTTTTCTTTTTTTTGGTATTTTAAACGTGTGTTTAATAGTACCCAAACTTAACTTAAAACTTTTCAAACAAAACAAAATTTAAAGCCTTTAAGGCAAACATCCCGCTAAGGAAAACAGAAAATCATTTATTATAAAACTGTGAGGACACCCAAGCAAGACCCCACTTAAGATTCGTCAGCATAAACTTGAGAGCTTTTGTCCACTGTTCCTCAGAGTTAAACTGGGTTTTGATGGAATAGGAGCCGCCGCTGCCTCCTGTGTCTTCAATCTTGCCCTTTTCCACATCCATCCTGCAGATGAACACAGCAGAGCTCATTAGTAACAGATCTGATTTAAGTCAGTTCAGGCAAATGGGCAGACACTTAAATCATGGGACCATTCACGTCATTTTATCTATTAAAGAACTTGGCAAGAAACGGTAGTGTATTTTGGATTTACTTGAAAGCCCAAAGTCAAGAAGGCTGTCACAAGAGCCTCATTGTCATTTGGAGTACAGGGACAGGACACACACCCAAACAGATGACAAGCCTGGAGCGGAGGGAAAGTGAGGGTTACAGTGCTCCTCACTGTTTCCCTAGGCATCCCTGAACTCACGGGAGGGAGGGAGCAGAAGAAAAGAAACGCTTTGTTTTGGGGTGACAGAAGCAGCTCAGCTTTACCCTCTTGAACGAAGGTCTCTATCACCGGGCTCCTACGCAGTTTGACCATAGGGAGCATTCTTGAGTATTTCTAGGGCCTTAAGGAAAAACATTCCTGAAATTGGAGACTGGACATGAGCTCCATAGCAAGAAAATCCCCCAACTACCTAAGACAGCATTCTTTTTCTCCAGGAGTCAGGTGGTCACGTTCTGTCCTACTTGCAGCATTAGATTACTCTTTGCTCATCAGTGTGTCATGTGATTTTGTACCATTTCTGCTTTCCCACCATTCATACCATATGTTTTGCCTCCATTCTTACTGGCCCTTCAATTCTGTTCAATTTGGTGCTACTCTAGATTCACTCAGCATTGGGAGATACTGACCTGTAAGGAAGACAAAATCGTGTCTCGCCTTTCTCAACCTCTTCTTTGAACTGCTGCACACAGTCCAGGAAAGCCACCATTGCATGATCAAACTTGTTGTCCCAGAAAAACCGCAACCCCCCAGAGCAGTATAACGGCAGCTCCTGCCCAAGAAGAGAGGACTGGTTATGGGTGTGGCACCAGAACCGGTGATCAGACATTGTTCCCAATCCTACCCATCTCTCACGTCATGTTCTTTCCGTGTTCCACTGAAAACAGTAACCCTGGGAAAATAACAATGCACCTAGAACTTTTTTATCTTCAATGGAAATGTATTAAACATCTACCTCACAGTGATTCCTTCCCCACCCTTAGAGCACACATTCTCCTCTGATCTGCCCATATCCCTTCTCAACAGACTGTAAAAAAAGCCCCTCATTTTCTCTCTAGGCCTCAAAGAGCTAATCCTGAACTGGACAAGACATTGGCTCTTCATGAGATATATGTCTAGGAAGGAAACTGAATAATGTCATCAAGAATAAACTGTTTAGTTTTTTTAGGAGGTATAAAAATTCTGTATTCCAGTGAAAATGGAGCTTCCCAGAGTACCTTAGATTTGTCTGTCAGAGACTCCAGGTACGAATGATTTCCATAGGGAACAAGTCGATACCTAAAAAGGAGATGCACACAGAGATGGATAGAGGGTTCCTCCAAAAGTGGTTATTGGGATGTTAGAATCCAATGATTTTTAGACTTCATCCTACCTCTTTTATTATTTCCACCCTCTCTCTCACCTCCCTATAGCTCTATGTTTAGATTTTGCTTACTGAACCAAGTGCATATATAATCATCTGTGGTGGTGGTGGTGGGGGGGGGGGCTTCGTGAATGAATGTATGTTTTGGTTTAGATTTAAAAACAAAAAGTGAAAAAGCTTGAGGAACACTAAAGTTCTGGAGATACTGGTGGCTGGGGACCACTGCAGCTGGAGGACTGCAGAAAGATCCTTATGGTGAGCGGAAAACCAGAGACAGACAGAAAAGTCCCAGGCTATTGGGAGTAAGGGCTCCTGCCATAGCGGACAGCAGTACCAGTGTGGATACACAAGTATCAAAGACATTCCGTACCCCAAGAAAAGGCTACACATCTTACCTCTGGAATTTCAGACCCATCTTATTTGCCAGGGCATGGAGCAGCAGCACTGTCTGGCCCCAAGCAGCATTGATCTCATTCCATTCCACAGGAACACTGGGCAGGCGACCCAGCCTGAAGTTATTAATTGTGCCAAACTGTCCACTATGCCTACAGAAGATGGGAAAAATACAGGGAGAACTTAAAACTTAGCAACTTCTAAGACTTCCTTCTCTTACCTAAAACCTAACATAAATCTCCTTTCTTATCTTTGGATTCATATAGCCAAGTTCTTCTTGGTACTTCAAATACATGTCTAAAATGTTGCCGAAACCGGTTTGGCTCAGTGGAGAGAGCGTCAGCCTGAGAACTGAAAGGTCCCAGGCTCGATTCCGGTCAAGGGCATGTACCTTGGTTGCGGGCACATCCCTGGTAGGGGGTGTGCAGGAGGCAGCAGGTTGATGTTTCTTTCTCATTGATGTTTCTAGCTCTCTATCCCTCTCCCTTCCTCTCTGTAGAAAATCAATAAAATATATATATTTAAAAATAATAAAATGTGAGTCATCTTTCCACCTGTTGCTCAGATGCCAAAGCAGAAATTGGGGCATTATCCTTGAACACTCTCTCAGCTCTCTCCCTTCAAGAAAGCATCAAACTCTGTTGATTTTACTTCCTAAATCTCTTCAATCTGTCCACTTCTCTCTAAACTCAATGCCATTACTTTCTTCTTCTATTTAGATTCCTACTAACAACTTTCAAAAATAGTAGCCTCTTCCCTCAAGTCATTTCTCACACTGCAGGTAAAGTTATCACAAATGCAAATGTAATTATGTCACTTGCCTGCCTCAAATGCTTCAATAGCTTCCACTGCCTTTTAAAAAAATATATATATGTATTTTATTGATTTTAGAGAGGAAGAAGGGAGAGGGAGAGACAGACAGAAACATCAATGATGAGAGAGAATTATTGATCGGCTGGCTCCTGCACGCCTCTCGCAACCCAGGCATGTGACCTGACCAGGAATCGAACCGAGACCTCCTGGTTCATAGGTTGATGCTCAACCACTGAGCTACACCAGCTGGGCTACCACTTCCTTTGGATAAAGTCCAAATCCCTTCATGATACCTACAAGGCACTTTAGGAACTGGTAACTCTCCAGTTTCATATCCTGTCATTCTCCCCTTTACTCTCTAGTCACAATAAGCTCCTTTCAGTTCTCTGAATTCACCACTCCCACTTTCCTGTTTCTTTGCACATGATGTTCTCTCTGCCAGGAACAACCCCCTCCTCTGCAGACTTCTATTCCCATCTCAGCTTAAACATCAACCTCCTCTGAGGGCGACTTTCCGCGTGGCCTGCTCACTTTGGGTAAAGTGCCCTTACGTGTTCCCACAGCACCCTAGGTTAACCATTATCAATCTGTATTGCAAGTGCCTATGACTTAGTCATCTCTTCCACTAGATTATAAACAGCTAGAAGGCAGAATGCATATTGTTTGCTGTTGCCATCCTAGTGCTTAGAATAGTGCCTACCACACAGTAGATGCTCAATAGATACTAGTTAAATGGATTAAAAAAAATCAAGTAAATTAATACATGAATGACCCTACAGGTAAGAAATCAGCTCTAAACTGATGAACCAAAAGATAGATATAGAGACAGTAAAGCAACAAGCAGATTGTCAAATGACAGTGGGGAGGGTAGGGAGATATGGGGGAGATAAGAGATTAACTGAAGGACTTGTATGCATGCATATAAGCACAACCAATGGACACAAAACTCTGGGGAGGGAGGGCATATATGGGAGTGGGGGGGCGCAATGGTAAGAAATGTACACATATAATAATTTAATTTAAAAAATATGCATTAAAAAAAATCAGCTCTAGGCAAGGACCAGAATTTCATGTGGGGAGGGCTCAGATCTGTCCCTTTCCTTGGAAGAGTGGACGGCACCAAGCTCTAGAATTCCAATCCCCCGATCACGCCTACCCCATCACAGGGAATGGAAAAAAACCTAGATGGGATAAAAATTATGCACAGCCCTATTTTGTGGGAGGGGGGCACCCTGGCTTAAGGCCAACAGCCAAGGTCCAGACATGCAGTGCTTTCCAGCGCTCCTCGCCCTCCAGCCCTCATTACCAAATGTGGAAGGTTGCATTAAAGACGTTGGTTTTCTTCAGCTTGTCCAGCTGCATCTGGGCGTACCGCATCTGGTTTTCTACACTCTTCAGCTCATCATCCAGTTCCAGCTGTTGTCGTTTAAACTCGCTGTATTCCCTCTGATACCTGTGAGCAGCCAAAGTGGCCATTGAAGGCCGTTAGTTTGGGGGTAACATTTCTGTTATCACCCTCCTTAAGGATTTCTTTTTGTGATTTGTGGTTACATCTAGTTACGGCATCATTTAGATTTGTCACAGTTCCCACTCAAAGGAACACACTTGCCCCAGTTGTCTTGCCTGGGAGGGACAGGAATGTCTCAAATTCCAGCTGTCCCAATGCAAAAAGGGGAGGAAGAAAGGACTCTTCCAAACCAGGCCTAGCACCTCTTGGATGACTGACCTTTTCCAGAATCAAGGTGAAATGTGTCAAGACTGGATTCTTGCCAAGACCGGTTTGGCTCAGTGGATAGAGCGTCGGCCTGTGGACTGAAAGGTCCCAGGTTTGATTCCGGTCAAGGGCATGTACCTTGGTTGCGGGCATATCCCAGAAGGGGGTGTGCAAGAGGCAGCTGATGGATGATTCTCTCTCATCGATGTTTCTAACTGTCTATCCCTCTCTCTTCCCCTCTGTAAAAATATATTAAAAAAAAAAAAAAAGACTGGATTCTTCATGGCTTGGCCATAATCGAACTCATATATAACTTCACCTCTACATTCTTATTGTCCTTTAAACAGTAAACACCATTTCCAAAGAAACTTGTTACACTGCTCTGTGAAAAATTAACTTTTTGTTCTGTCCTTCACTTCCCCTATTTCAGTTAATGTGGACACTGTCTCCTCCAATAGACTGAAGGTTCTCTCAGGTTGAGCGCACCAGTGACATTTTTGAGCCGAGAAGGAAGGAATGTGGGCCGATATGCTCATCTCTCCAGGGCAGAATGCCGTTCCCTACAGCACAGAGCTGTGACTACAGCCCCGGCTCTCCGCTCTCTATTTAACCAACATGCTTTTTTTACTTAGTCATGCTGACCCTTCATCCATAACTCTTCATACAAATAACTCTAGAAACAGGGCCTGGGAACCATATGCGGGATCCAGAGCAGACATGCTGCAGAATGATAGCCGAACGCAGCTTATAAACTAATCAGACACATTCAGCTGGAAGCCATTTCCCCTCCTGGAGCTTTCAGGGCAGGAAATTAAAAGAACAGGGCGACCACTTACTGAGCCTCCTCCTGATCCAGTCTCTCAGCTTCAGCCTGGACCTTTTCGAGATTTTCTGCCACTAATTTACGGTTCTTTTCCACATCTTCCAGCTCCTGGATCAGCCTCTCCTCCTCTAATGCCAGCTCCTTCAGCTCCACCTGTAGCTGTTCACTGTCATCCTCATTCATTTGCTCTAAGATCTCCAAACAGCGCCTGGCAACGACAGAGTATGCTTGCAGAAGGAACCTGTCATTCTGTTTACCTGAGCTGAGCACGGCTCCTGGGTAAGAGCCGGGCGGTCTCAGGACAGTGCCGGCTCTCAGGCCCAGCTGTCAGGCTCCAGGCCCCGGCCCCGGCGGCACTCACTTGTAGTTCTGACACTCATTTTCGGTGACGTTGAGCTGAGTGTCCAGCTGGTCTAAAAGAGTATCTGTGCATTCCTCACACAGTGGGTGATCCACATCTGTCTGGCCTGACATGATGTCAAAAAGGTCCCCAGTGACCTGCAAGTATGGGAGAGTCAGGGTAGGGCCCGGCCCCATATGCCACCTGCCCACACAACCCCCTCTACCAGCCACGCCCACTGCTTGATGTTGGAATGGGGCCGACTTGCCTTCAGTCTTCGGCTGAGGTTCTCCATGGTCCCGCCATCAGATGCCTCCCCAATCAGAGTGAAGCTGTTGGCACTTTCTGTAGACATCATCCTGCAGACAGCCCCCCGCCCATGGGCCACATGAGGGAGCAGAGAGGCCTCCTCCACCTACTGCGGTGCCAGTGGCAGAGACTCTCAAGCATCAGCTGAGGGGCCTCAAGGCGCACACCCGCTCCTAGCCCGACTGACCTCCCAAGGGTACCTCTCTCCCAAGGGAAGGCCATGCCGGTCTTCCTCAGGGGCCCTCAGCACGAAGGTTGGCTGGACAGACTAAGGAGGGAGAGGGGGCATCAAAAACTGACATGTGTGTGTCTATAACAGAAAAGGAAGGAGAATCTGGAAAGACCATTTTTTAAAATATTACTTCCTTCACATGCATCAACAACTAAGAACCTGAACATCTAACATCTGACCTTAGCTATTCTTAAACGTTTCAAGAGAGCCCATCTCTTTTATTATTGACTTTTCTCACTTCTTTATCATGAGAGCTATTGTTTCTTTTCACATGTAAATGGCTGCAGGAAAAACTCAATTAGTATTGGAAGGTGATGATGGGCCAAGTATAAGGGAATGCATCTTTTTTGGAGGAGCCAAAAGGCTGGGTGATGATACATCTCTATCACCTGGCTCCGGGTCTCAATTGTGGGTTCAATTAAAATGCTACTAGTCCTTGGCAAGGAGCAGGGGCTGAAGAGTAGTAGGCACCTGGCTGGGGGGATGAATCTGCGAGAGACACCATCCTGACGCGTTTCAATAAATGGCTCCTGGGAACGAAATAAGAGGGCATTAGAATTTTGGCGGCTTAGAACTATTTGGCTTTACCCTTTAATCTAGGGGCAAAGCCAGATAGTACCCAAGACAATAAACCAGAGACCTAACTGGGTATTACCTAGCCAATCCTTAAACACTAAGACACACCCCACGTCCCATTTGATATTTTTATGGGGAACGGCATTCCCTATGTTATATTCAATTATGATTAAATATGCATTTTCTCAACACTTACTAGTCAGGGATAAGGGTGAGATGCCCTAAATATCATGGCACGAGGAAAAAGCCAGATCAGACTACAGTGAAGTTTGGCATGGCAAAGAAAAAAGTAGGTCATTTATATGTTTTAAATACATTGATATAATTTATATGTGATCAAAAACTTATATCTGTCTTTGGCAATGAAAGTGATCACTGAGCCGAAACCGGTTTGGCTCAGGGGTAGAGCGTCAGTCTGCGGACTGAAAGGTCCCGGGTTCGATTCTGGTCAGGGGCATGTGCAATGGTTGCGGGCACATCCCCAGTAGGGGGTGTGCAAGAGGCAGCTGGTTGATGTTTCTCTCTCATTGACGTTTCTAGCTATCTCTCTCCCTTCCTCTCTGTAAAAAATATCAATAAAACATATTAAAAAAAAAAAAGTGATCACTGAAGTGTTCACAGTTTAAAAATGATATGTTCTAAAAAAAAAAAAAAAAAAAAGACATGTTCTCTAATGACAATCCCCCTGGCTAGGGTAATCATATAATTTGTTGCCCAAACCAAGATACTTTTGAGAATGGAGAGAAGTGGATATTAATAATTAGCTAGGACAACAGATGTAAACCAGGATGCCCTGAGATGACCTTGGATATATCCCATCTCTCACCTATAATGGCTTATAATTCTGCATGAAATAAAGAAGTACCTCTCTCCACGTTTTTAAATGGATGACTCTTTCAGTAACCCTGTCACCTCAGTACAATGATCCACAGTGGCTTGATCATGTAGAATGTCTGGTTAACCACAGATCCCAAAAGTCTGTGGGCTCCAGAAGCACTAAGTACCCTGCAGAAACCCGGTTTGTATTCCAGTGTTTCCTACCTCTCCTGAGTTACCCTCTTCCTCCTGGGTCTCTCCTGATTTCACCTGGGCTGTGGCAAGTAATGGAGCTAAGGGCAAGGAAAATATTGAGTCAGAAAGAATCTTATCAAAGGAGTGGGTATAAAAGTATAGAAAAAAAGCCCTGGCTGGCACGTTCAGTGGTTAGAGCATCAGCACGCACACCAAAGGCATGAACCTGGGTTGCGGGTACCATCCCCGGTCCCAGGAGGCAACTAATTGATGTCTCTCTCACACATCGATGTTCCTCTGTCTCCCTCCCTGCCTTCCACTCTCTCTGGAAATCAATGGGGAAAAAATATCCTTGGGTGAGGGTTAACAACAATAACAAAAAAGTATAGAAGAATTGGAATTATACTCATAACCACTCCCACCTATACCTTTTTCTTAAAGTACCATTTACACAAAGAAGAATCTTTACCCCTATTTAATATTAAGGAGTTGTTCATTTTTTTCCAGTATAATCTATATATCTAAAAGGTTAATATGCTAAGTATCCTTCTCTAGTCCAGGTAATGATGTTAAGTAGCAACACCTAGCTTCCTCTCCCTAGTGATGACCAGCCTCCTTGCAGTTCCTTCATGGCTAGTGCAAACATTTCACACTTTAACCAAATGTCTGTGAAGAGTTTTCCCGTGCCTCATCTCATTTTACCCTCACAGGAGTCCTGGAGTACGTAGATAAGAGAGTTGGTGGAATCCTATTTTCTTTGCATTAACGGGGGAAAAAGATTTAGAAAGCTTAGAAACTTGACCTGACTGAAAAGGCTCGGTCCTTAGCACTGCCGTGGTTTTCTCACTGCACAGAATAGAGACAAACATGGCTGCAGTTAAACCTTTTACCCTTTGTTCTCCCTGTGTGATCTACAATAATAATCTGCTTTGGCTGATATTTACTGCTGTGTTGCTGACAATTACCTGAAAGAGAAGTTGGGGTGTCTTACTGGACTGGGAAAAGTTTAGCTACATCAGAAAGCAGGTCTAATTAAGCAAGTTTATTCTATATCTATAAAAGGCTAAGGTGACTCGTGATACATATAAAGCTCTTGCTGGCGCCAACAGCAGGTGTGTGTTTCAATCTGTCATTGTTGGTGGTGAATTTGATTGGCCCTTCTATTATAGAGAAAGGACGAACATCGATATTCAAAGATTTCTTCTAATTAATTTCCTTCCAATGTGCATGAATCCGTGCACTGGGCTACGAGTGATATCATGGTTAGGTTTTTAAAGATGCCTTATCTTTCAAAAATAGTTTAAAAATATTAACTGTATTTATGTTTGGGATTTACTTAAAAATAATTTGGAACCTGGCTGGTGCTCAGTGGGTAGAGCATCAGCCCACAGACTGAAGGGTTGGTTAAGGGCATGCACTTGGTTGCAGGCTTGATCCCCTGCCCCAGTCGGGGTGTGTGCAGGAGGCAACCAATTGATGTGTCTCTCTTACATCAATGTTTCTCTCTCTCCCCCCCCTTTCCCCCTCCCTTCCATTCTCTGAAAAATCAATGGGAAAATATCCTCCCCTAAAAAAAAAAGATCTATATACATAAAAGCCCAAGTGGCCGAAACCGGTTTGGGTCAATGGATAGAGCATCGGCCTTCGGACTGAAAGGTCCCAGGTTTGATTCTGGTCAAGGGCATGTACCTTGGTTGTGGGCACATCCCCGGTGGGGCGTGTGCAAGAGGCAGCTGATCGATGATTCTCTCTCATCGATGTTTCTAGCTCTCAATCCCTCTCCCTTCCAAATATTTATATATATATATATATTTGGAAGGGAGAGGGATTAAATATATAGATATATTTAAGCCTAAGTGATTATTATGACAGAATGGCTGATACAACAGGTTGCTATGACATGCACTGACCACCAGGGGGCAGACGCTCAATGAAGGAGCTTACCCCAGGCCCCCACTGCTGATGGGGCCTGTGGGCCAACTCCTCCAGTCCCTCTTCGGGCTGGGGAACTGGGGTTGGGTGGCAGTGGATGGGGCCCCTTTTCCAGGGGGGCTCCCTCCTTGTGGCTGGCAGCCAACCTCCCACATCCCTCCTCTTTTCTTTCCCGCTGAATAGAGAACTGGGGGTGGGTGGGGAGGAAAGGAGGCCTCGGGGAACCTGATCAGCCCTCTGATCACCGGCCAGACCTAGGGACCTGGCCTGGCCTAGGGACCCGACCCGTGCATGAATTTTGTGCACCAGACTTCTAGTCCTATATAATAAAACTCTAATATGCAAATCAACTGAACAGCAGAATGACCGGTCACTATGATGCGCACTGACCACCAGGGGCAGATGCTCAATGCAGGAGCTGCCCCCTGACGATTCTTAAAACAACTTTGAGATTGTTTTATGTTTTGTTTGTTTTTTTAACTGTCTGCCCCGTATCTGTCCGTTACGATTTCACTCAATTCGTCCCAGTCATCAAAAGGCAGTTTATTCTAGGGAGGTATAGTGACAATTAGAGGAATACTCGGCTCTATTTGTGTATCAGCATCCCAAGAGATTGTTTTATGTTTCACTGATAAAGAAACCAGGACTTAGAGAGGTGATGTAACTTGCAAAAAGTCATCCAACTATTAAAAGACAGCCAGGATTTAAATCCAAGCAGGCTGACTCCAAATCCTTGAGCTTATTTTTTTAATGTGTTTTTTTAAAAAACTGACTTTTAGAGAGACAGTAAGGGAGATAGAATCATAGAAACACTGACGAGAGAAGGACATCATCTGACTGGAATCGAACCCCAAGACCTCTTGACGCTCAACCGTAGAGCGTCACATGGGCCAGGGTCCTTGAGCTTACTTTAACTTTATTCAATTTTCTCTTTTAAAAACTACATCTCACTTCCTAGGTCTGTGAGAATTGTTCCTCCATTTACTAGCTGTTGAACGCTGGGTAAGTCACTAAGTTTTCTGAGCCTCAACTCAATTGTAAAATGATTCCTTGGGGCTGTTGCATGGACTAAACTAAGTAATGCATGTAATGCACTTGGTACACGGTGAATCCTCAAAATGTGCCCTTCATTATTACATATACACATTCCTTTACTCTGAAAGAGTAGGAGAAAACAAACAACAACAACAACAATAAAGGACGTTTCCTTGTTATAGAAGGCTCTCCGAGGCGCACTGAGTCGGAAGTCCTTTACGTTCCGGATAAGAAAACAGGAGCCAGAGAGATAAGTGACTTTCCTAGGCTTACGCGGGAGCCTGCGGCAGACCACACGGATAGACACCTTTAAGACCTACATCTCCAAAGCTGCCCACTTGCAACGATTTTGACCACCCTCTTTGCAAGGGTCTCGCTGACCTGTGAGCTCCTGGATGGTGACACGGTCCAGGATCTTGAAGCTCGTGTCCAGTTTTAGGGGCTGGCTGCAGCGCTGGCACACGAAGCTCACCTGCATGGTGGTGCTGGACGTCTTAGATCCCTCCATCCCTGCGGCGACGGAGAGGAGGCGATATTAGGGCGAACCGGCGCCCTTGAATCCCCGGTTTGGGGCTACCGGAGGGGGGAGATCCCGCTCGCGCCGTTCTCTCTAGGGACGGTGCGATAGCAAGTGGACCTGCTTCCGGGGCAGCCCCGGCAACAACAGCGCCCAGCCCCGCCGGGGAGGGGAGGGACCGGCGCCGCCAGGGCGCCCAGGCTCCCTCCTAGGGTCGCGCTCGGCCCTCGACGCTCTTCACCTCGGAGTCCGGAGCCCGCCACCCTGCTCCGGTCTACCGCGGGGGCACCACGGCCTCCGGGCTGCCTTGGAGGGAGGACTCCAGAACTGCCATCATCCAGGCTTCAGCTACTTCCCGGTGAGCCGGGGGAGGACTTCCGCCAGGACCGGATGTGACGCCACGACGGCGGCCGCTGCGGGAGGAGCCAGGAGGTGGGACGCCAGGTGCACCGGCTTTCGGGCCGGGCCGCGGCCCCTAGAGGCTGAGCTGGGAAACGCAGCCGGCGCCGGCGCGTGAGCGCAGGTTACCTGGGGGTGCAAGGGCCGAGCAGGGAGAGAGGGAGGAGTCTCTGCCATCCTCTAATTCAGTGACTTCTCTTTACATTTGTCACTTTAATTCTTTCTGCAGTATCTGTTTTTTTGTGTGTTTTTTTTTAGTATTTTTAAAAGTGATTTCAGAGAGGAAGGATGATGGAGAGGAAGACAGAAACATCAATGATGAGAACCATCCATCAGCTGCCTCCTGCTGACCCCCTCTGGGTTTGGGGCCCACAACCCGAGCATATGCACCTGACCAGAATTGAACCTGGAATGCTCTATCCACTGAGCCAAACCAGCTAGGGCTGCAGGACCAGTTTTAAAAGTTTCTCCTTGGGAGAGCTGGGATTTCTTTCCCCCGAGAGAGTGTCTACTCTTGGAGGGGAGGTCAATTTTGTTTTATATTATAAAATGTCAATTATTAGAGAAAGTTGAGCACTTCAGATATTGAAACATATAAAGATGTTATAAAATATAAGACTAAAACATTTTTGTCTTTATGCAGGAATAGAGAGATCAATGAAACAGAATAGAGTTCAAAAGTAGACCAAATATACAGGGGAATTTAGTATGAGATAAAGCTAATCTTTCAAATCAGTGATGAAATGGTCTACTTAATAAGTGATTGAGTTGGGCCTAAGAGCCTTTAGATAGTAGTGAGCTGAATCTTCTACTTCACTACTTACACCAAAAGAGGTTTGTAGTTATTCACAAATTTAAGCATAAAAAATATGATTGAAAGTACTAGATGAAAGCATGTTTGAATATTTTTAATAGTCTTGGAGTGGAGAGGGTCTAAGCAGGACATGAAAATCAGAAGCTAAAAAAATGGGAATATTGAATTTTACTCCTCAGAAATGAAAAATTTTAGAACTGGAAAAAAATTACAAAAGAAAAATGTGGAAAAAGTTGCAGCTCATAAAATAGAAGGCAAATTTCCTTTGTATGAATAATTCTATACAATCAATAAAAATACCAATAAGCCAGTATGAAATGGCAAAGTATACAGAAAAGCAGATCACAAAAACAAATGGTTAATAAAGAAATAAAAAGACTTTACTTAGGGCATTCATAGACCGTCAAAGGACCTTTTCTTAGGTCATACTCCTCAGTCTTCTCCCCCCCCCCCTTTTATTCTTATATTTTAAAAGCTTAAATGTGTATATTAATTTAGGACTTTATTTAGAAGTATTGGCTCTCTTTGTTGGCAGTAGTATATTCTGAAATGTTTCAGAGATATTTATATTTTTGAATAAAGATGGTGTTGAATGACACACACACAAAAAGAAATAAAAAGATGTTTCATTTCACTTGTAACTAAGTCCATTGAAATTACACTTCAGGGAGGCATTCCTCATTTATGAGATTGGTAAAGGCTGAACCAGGTAATAATAACCACTGCTGATGAGCATTTAGGGAACTCTAGAATACTGTCGGCTGGGAGTATAAATTAGTATCATAGGGGATTGCTTTAAAAATTATGGTATTATTCATTAGCAGAATACTATGCAACTATTTTTTAAAATATATTTTTATTGATTTTTTACAGAGAGGAAGGGAGAAGGATAGAGAACTAGAAACATCGATGAGAGACATCGATTAGCTGCCTCCTGCACACCCCCTACTGGGGATGTGCCTGCAACTAATGTACTTACGTGCCCTTGACCAGAATTGAACCCGGGACCTTTCAGTCCGCAGGCCGACGCTCTATCCACTGAGCCAAACTGGTCCCGGCAGTACCTTGTATTTCTTAGAAAGTCGTTCTCACTTCTAAAAGTGACTTTCTTATTATTGTGAATGTAGGTGATCTTCCTATAATTAGATGAATTATAGGAATTAGATTTATTTTCTCCTGGTGTTGCTAATTAGATAATCTTTACAACCCTTGTTCCTCTTGGGTCTTTCAGCATGAGACTTCCTCCAGGGGAGGCCTGCTGTGGTGGGTTCATAGCTCTACATTTCTTCCTGCTTAGCTGCCACCAATACCATCTCAGAAAGGCATAGCGATGTAATGGCCTTCTATGGTAGAGTGCACAGAGATTACAACTGAGGTTGGAAGTCTAGACCAGTGGTCGTTACACTCATTAGTCAACAGAGCCAAATATCAATAGTACAATAATTGAAATTTGAGAGCCAAACTTTTAAAATGTAAACTTCTTCTAGCATCACTTCTTCAAAAACAGACTCGCCCAAGCTGTGGTATTTTGTGGAAGAGCCACACTCAAGGGGCCAAAGAGCCACATGTGGCTCATGAGCCACAGTTTGCCGACCACGGGACTAGACTGAGTTCAAACCTATCTGTATCACTCACCAACACTGACTTTTTGCAAGTTATTCAACTACTATGTGCCTTGTTTTCTTGTTCCTGAAGTGAGCATACTAGTGTATGTCACATAGGGTAGTGTGATGACTATATGATCTAATATGAGGTACAAGGAGCAAGGCCTGGCACATAGTAAACTCTCTGTGTGCCCTGCTGCTTGGAGAATATATGACAAGTCAGTATGTATAGTGCCCAAGGGATTGTGGATACTCAACAACATGACCCAAGTCGTCAATTCCACAAATATTTATTGAGGACCTACTATGTGCCAATCACTCTGCTAGGTCTGGGAGGATACATTTGTGAACTGCTCTCATATAGCTTATATTCTAGAGAGAATTTGACAAATGTAAACAAATCAATGATTTCAGATAATGATATGTGTTATAGGTTGAATTTTGTATCCCCAAAAGATGTTGAAGTCCTAATCCCAGCACCGGTGACGTGACCTTATTTGGAAATAGTGTCTTTGAAGATGATCAAGTTGATGAAGTCCTTAGAGTGGGCCCTAACCCAACATGACTGCTGTTCTTATAAAAAGGGGTCATTTGGCTCTGGCCGGTATGGCTTAGTTGGTTGTGTGACATTCTATGCACCAAGAAGTCACTGGTTTGATTCTTGGTCAGGACACATACAAGAATCAACCAATGAATGCATTAATAAGTAGAACAAAAAATGGATATTCTCTCTCTAAAAATCAATTTAAAAAATTTTAAAGGGGCAATTTACACACAAAGATAGTCATAAACAGAGGGATGACAGTTGGTTGGGTGTCAACCAGTACACAGAAAGGCTTCTGGTTCGATTCCCTGACAGGGCACATACTTGGATTGTGGGTTCAATCCTGGATGGGGGTGCATACAGGAGGGAACCAATCCATGTTTCTCTCACAAATGGATGTCTCCCTTCCCCCACCCTTCCCATCTCTATAGAAATGGGAAGGGTGGGGTAGGAAAATAAAACATAACTCGGGGGAGAATTAAAAAAAAAAAAAGAAAACAAGAAAAAGGGAGAAACAGATGTTAATGAGCAAGATGGGTAGTATGGGCTATGTTGTATGTAGTCTTGAAAAATGGAAAAGGACTTTTTTTTTAGTCTGAAAGCAGGGATGATAATTACATAGCTTAAAGAATAACCTTTTCATGCTAAACATTAACAGGTAGTTTATTTGACAATAGCTACTATGTATGTAGTGCCTGCCTTGTGTCCAGGTACTGTGCTAGTTCTTCTAAATATATATGATTTCCAATACAACCCTACATAATTATATATATTTATTAATAGTGATTAAAATAAAACTTGACAGATGAGGGAGCTGAGACTCAGCATTTCAGTAATTTTATCAAGATAGCACAATTAGTAAAGAGCTGAGGTGGAATTTGAAGCCTTAATAGTGATTAAAATAAAACTCATGCTATTCTTTATCAGTTACTTGTTTTCTAACATTTATTACATTTTGTCATATTTTTAAAAATGTATTTTTTATTGATTTTTTTATAGAGAGGAAGAGAGAGGGATAGAGTCAGAAACATTGATCAGCTGCCTCCTGCACACAGCCTACTGGGGATGTGCCCCACCCCGACCGATGCTCTATCTACTGAGCCAAACCGGTTTTGGCCATTTTGTCACATTTTCAGTTCACTTTCTGGTGCCTTTCCCCAGAATGAATCCCCATGAGATCAAAGAATTTGAGTTTTGTTTACCTTTGACACCCCAGAGCTGTGCTGTTCAATACAGGAGCCACTAGTCACTGCGGCTATTCAGTACTGCACATGTGGCTCCTCTGAATTGAGACGTGCAGCGAGTGTAAAAACTCAATGATTTTGAAGGCTCGGTATGAGGAAAAAACGTCTATGACCTTATTAATATTTTTAAATATTACGTGTTTACATAACATTTGGCGAACCTAGGTTAAATACGTAATTAAAATGAACTCCACCGGTTTTACTTTTTAATGTGGCTACCAGAAGATTTTAACTTACATTAAGTGACTCACATCCTCTTTCTAGGCTCGGAGGCAGTGTTGTCCCAGAGCCTAGCCCAGTGTCCTGACTCATTTCACTTAGCGAAATAACCAGTGTTAACAAACTGAAAAAAAATAAAATAAAGGGTGAGTGGAGACATGATATTTGCCTTCCATTAGGAAAACGGATAGAGCATTGTCCTGGAAGTCAGGAGAGCGGGGTTCTGTTCCAGTATTTACTGGCATCACTGTGTCGCCTAAACCCACCCTGGGGGTCAATCTGCCCATCAGGCAGTGGATCTCCAATGTCTGGGAGCGTATGGGTGATGGAGAAAGGTGAGGAAGCCTGGTACAACAGACCCTGTCCTCTGTTTGGCATAGCCCTAGAGCTTCCTCGGCCAACGGGAGGAGGCAGCAGGAATCCTAGACTAGATTCCTGAACTCGGAGCCCGGGGCGCCAGCTTCCTCGGCCAGACGTCACTTGGGGTGCGACGCCGTCGTCGTTCCGGTCCTCCAAACCGCGGGGCTCCTTAGGTTCCTTCCGTGAAGGCTGGCGCCGACGAGCTAGCAGAGAGCCACGCTGCTCCCGGAGTCTCTCTGGGACTCAGTTCTCAGTAAACCAGCCTCCGCCGCCCTCCCTCTAGCGCTCCTCTCACCCGGCTCCGGGACTCGGGAGACAGGCACCGGGGAGGAGAGGCGCGCACCAGACCTCAGTGCGGCTGCGCAGAGCACGTGCACGTCCACGCCGGGGTCCCGGCGCTTGGCTGTGACGCAACTTCCGGCGTGAGCGGCGAAAGCCGGGAGGGCGAGCGATAGTGCAAGCAGGCATCCAGCAGCAGGCGGCAGGCGGGCGGGCGGGCAGGTGGCACGGAGGGAGGGAGCGAGCGAGCGAGCCAGTGAGCAAGCCGGTGAGTCAGCGAGGGCAGCCGCGCCCGGAGAGGAGCCGAACTAACGCCCGTCCCTCTGATCCCCTCCCCGGAGCCCACAGCGCCTCCGGTCTCCAGCGGAGCGAACACGGCCCTGCCCGGCCATGGCCTCGTTGCTGAAGGTGGATCAGGAAGTGAAGCTCAAGGTAGCGACCCCGGTCAGGGGTTCCTTTCCCCCTCGCTTCGATCCCGGAGCACTCTGACCGGCTCCCCACTCCCCATGGCGTCTTTGTCTCCCTGGGGACACCAGCTCCGAGCTTCCGCTCAGCCCAGCCTCCCCCTCCCCCCTTCCCCACTCCCGGAGGCCGCATCCAGGGAGAGAGGGTGATATAGGGGGGCTTTCTGTGCCTTGTCTGGTGATGGAGAGCCCGCGGGGCACGTGGTGGATTCAGTGCTCGGGGCTAGTGACAGCTGGAAGCTCCCCAGCCCCGCCTCCGGACGCTGCCGCTGCCCTTGGGAGTCAGGCCTGCCTCGGAGCATCTTAGGTCTGTCTGAAAGGGAGCTGGCACGTTTGTGAGCTCACACCTCCCCTATCTACCTGCTCACCAATTCAGACCGCCTCACACACAGGGAGGGAGAGAGGGAAGACAGGTGAGTGCTGCCCTCAAGCCCCGCTTCCCTCTCCTTAAGATGGAGAAATGGGTCCTCAAAAAAAGAAAGTACTTGCAGTCCGGGGGCCTCTCAGCTTCTCACTACAATTACAAGGTGAGGGACAGACAGCTAGACTTGGGTTTCCCTGTCCCCGCCCTTGCCTCTGTTGCCAGGTACTGATTTGCTCTTAACTGAATTGCTCTTTGTTGATTTTAGGTTGATTCTTTCAGGGAGCGGATCACAAGTGAGGTGAGTGAAATAAATAGCAAAACGAGTGTTGGTTAATACTTGGGAGCTCCCCAAAGGGGAGATAACTGCTGAGAGATACCATCCCACAATTGTAACGCATTTCTTCTCACCCTTAGGCAGAAGACTTGGTGGCGAATTTTTTCCCAAAGAAGTTGTTAGAACTTGATAGTTTTTTGAAGGTGAGAGACCCTTTTCCCCAGATTTCCCAATTTTGGGGGATTCCCTGATCTCTCCATCAAATGGGACAAAGCATGTGTTGGTTCTATTTTGTTTTGTACTCTAAAGCACTCTCACATCGTGCCCTTCACATGAAATATTTATTTGTTCATCTCGAAAAGACTAATGTTGGGGCGGGGGGCCGTCTCTTTTTCAGGAACCAATTCTAAACATTCATGACCTAACTCAGATCCACTCAGACATGAATCTCCCTGTCCCTGACCCCATTCTTCTCACCAATAGCCACGATGGACTGGATGGTGTAAGTGTCCTATGTTTATCTTTGTCTTCTGTAGCAATAGGTTCTCTGTCCTCTATTCCCTGGTCAGTGTGGACATGTACAGAGAGGAGACAGTGGGATTTGGATCTGGGAACGAGGGCTCTTACAGACATGATGACTCCAGTGCACCCCCTTTAGATCCTGGTTTTCAATTACCCGTATTTGCCGGCGTATAAGACGATTTTTTGGCCCTGAAAAATATGCCTCCAAGTGGGGGGTAGTCTTATACGGCGAGTATATAACAAACTCTGTATTTTGAGTGGAAATGTTAGGGGGTCGTCTTATACGCCCAGTCTCTTATACGCCGGCAAATACGGTATTTTTCAGGGCCAAAAAATCGTCTTATACGCCGGCAAATACGGTATAGCATGAGGTGAATTTGCTAATGCCACTCTGTGTGAGAGTGAGTTTTAACACCTGCGGGCTCCCTTAGGTTATCTGGTCTGTTTCCATGGCTCTAAGCAAGACCTTTTCTTAACCTGTGCCATGTTTCAGTGTCTTGAGTCTTGTTATTGAGTGAGTAGTCCTTCTTGATATATATAACTGTTGTCCCTGTCTTTGCTGTGCATCTTTATTACCTAGTCCTTGTCAATTAATGTTCACATTCTGTAACACTGACGACACTGCATTATTCCTTGTCTGCTGCCTTATTATCTCCTTGTTAGAACTGGTTAGTTCTGGAAAGCAGAAACTGTCTTAATCATCTTTGTATTCCCAGCACCTAGCATTGTTTCTGGTACATAACAGGTGCTAAGTATGTGTTTGTTGATTGAATATTGTTTTTCTTTGTGGAACCAGCAGGTTTATATATGTTCCCTTAATTATCTTTACCCTCCACAGAAAGATTCTTTTTTCCTATTGTTTATATAGTAGCCAGTTTCAACTGATGTACTGTAAGAATTTTTCAAACATGCAATTCCTGACTCCTTAGTCAGGAGCACTGCCCTTTTTCCGCTTAGACTGGCAAATAAAAAAAAAAATGACACAGCCAACACAACAATGGCATCCAGTGTGAATGAATCAAAATTATGCCTTGTTTTGGGTCAGAAAGTCAAAAAATATATTTTTGGTGTGCCACAGAATTTTAGTAATTAGTTTTTGTGTGCCAGGAGAGGGAAAAGATTGAAAATTGCTGGCTATCCCTCTCGTTGCTTAATGTGTTATATTTCTTGAAAGGTTGGTCTTAACAACTAGAGGACCTTTTCTTAAAGCCTTTTATGAACTTGCCTAAATTAATAAGACGAGAGGCCCAGTGCGCCCTCTCACAGTCTGGGAGCCCTCGGGCTATGTCCTCTTGGGGAGTGGGGCCTAAGCCAAGCTGTCAGTCAGGCATCCTTAGCTCAGCTCCCCAGCCGTGAGTCCAGCTTCTGGCTGAGCAGCACTCCTCCTGTGAGAGCTCCCCCACCACCAGGGGCAACTCCTGCATTGAGAGTCTTCCCCCTGATGGTCACTGTGTGTCATAGCGGCCGGTCCTTCTGCCATTCGATTGATTTGCATATTAGCCTTTTATTATATAGGATAGGATAACCTATGGTGTCAAAGAAGGGATTAAACTTACTTAAAGTATAACTTGTGATAGGGATGTGAATGTTGGCTAATTTCTCTGTTTCCTTAGCCCACTTACAAAAAGCGAAGGTTGGATGAGTGTGAAGAGGCCTTTCAAGGTAAGAGCTGCCCCCTCATCCACCCTCTGGCTTACAGCCCTGAGAAGCAGATGGGTCTAGTGTTCTGGCCTGGAAGTAGGATCTGACTTTATTTCCCAGAGTTAGCATTCTCAGGTCTTCCAAATGTGGCATTATTTAGCACCCTGACCCTAATTTTCCAGTAAAAAAAAAAGGGGGGGGGGTTAACTTAGTGAAAACTGGCCAAAGGAAAGGACTTGGGGGTCACTACCTATTGCAGATTTTTCACAGAAGTCCCAGTTGTGTGTTATTTTTTTCCTCTTTAATAACAGTTGGTATATTAAGTCTTTAGAGCATATTTTAATTTCCTTATTCTTTAGGCTTTGAGCATATCTTAGATGCTTATTTATTTGTTAATCCTTGTTCTCTTTGTTTCTGTTGTTGGTATCAGTGTTGGTTGTGACAGATAAAAGGCAGAGGTCATAGCATTTCATGAATCTGGGGAAGGAGAGGGAAGGGTGGAGGATGCTCTATCCTGGCCCCCACCCCAATCATTTGGCCTTCTTCATGTCCTTGCCAGGAACCAAGGTGTTTGTGATGCCCAATGGGATGCTAAAAAGCAACCAGCAGCTGGTGGACATTATTGAGAAAGTGAAACCTGAGATCCGGCTGCTGATTGAGAAATGCAACACGGTGAGGCAGGGGCTAGCGACCTGTGGGCTGACTTCAAACAGCCTGGCTTGACCTATGACAAGTCATGGATGGTGGGGCTGGAGGCATGGAGGTGATATGGGTGTTGGCAAACTAAGTATCTTGGCTCCTGTGCTCCTGGCATCTGGCCCCAGCAGCGTGAATTGTATTCTTCATGGCATCATTAGAAAAAGCCATGTTCCTCAAGCCTTGGTCCTCATAGATATTTTGGTCTTTTTACCCTGCAGGTCAAAATGTGGGTACAACTCCTGATTCCTAGGATAGAAGATGGGAACAACTTTGGGGTATCTATTCAGGTAATTACATTACTGGAATGGAAGGTTTGAGAGATACTCTCATCTCTCCCACTTTGTTTTTCCTTTCTCTTTGGTTCGTTGTGGAGTAATGTGGAAGTGATATTGACTCACCGTGTTTGTTTGTTTGTTGTTTTTCAGGAGGAGACAGTTGCAGAACTAAGGACTGTTGAGAGTGAAGCTGCATCTTATCTGGACCAGATTTCTAGGTAGGGCTTCTTGGATTTGGCCCAGAAATTGGGGGCTGATGAGGTGGTAAGCACTGTCCAGGGTCTCCTGCAGCTTCCTCTTCTTTTTTCTCCTTCTAGATATTATATTACAAGAGCCAAATTGGTTTCTAAAATAGCTAAATATCCCCATGTGGTAAGTAAGGGTTTTGGGGCCTGAGGGTGGAGGTGGTAGGGGAGGGAGGGGTGACTGTTACGGGGAAAGGGCTGACTGTGGGTAGTTGGGCCTTGGGAACGAGCCTTTTCTCTGCCCCTCCTTTCAGGAGGACTATCGCCGAACTGTCACAGAGATTGATGAGAAGGAATATATCAGCCTCCGTCTCATCATATCAGAACTAAGAAATCAATATGTAAGTAACCTTGATCCCTGCCAACAGTTGCCCTGGCTTTTCTTAGTTCTGGTGATAAATTTCTTGCCACTCTCTGTGGGTCGAGTGCGGGGACGGAGGTAAACTTGATAAAACGAGTTCTGCTTATCAACCAAGTGTAAAATTTTAAAAATACAGGAACTAGGGAGGTGAGGGCATATAGCTGGGCATCTTCCTTCTTTCCACCTGGATGAGAGGGTGGAGATGAAGTTGTTAGTCAGACAATTTGGAACCAACTCCACCTGTAATGTGTGACCTTGGGGAAGTTGTTTAACCTCAGACTTCAATGTTTCTTCATCTCTAAAATGAAAACTTATATTAGCGTATCTACTGCACAAAGATGGTTTTTAAAAATTAGCGTGATAATACATTAAAGGATCCAGTGCACTTCTTGTTAGGTTAAGTGTTCAACAAATGTTAGTTATTATTAGACACTGGGGAACTTGGAAATACCCAGGTATGCCTAGTTTGGGGATATAAGAGAGGTGGAGCAACCACCTTGATTTTCAGGTTCCAATGAGTGAGAAGGGGATTATGTAAATGATTACTTCGTAATTGGTTGGGAGGGATCTTTTCTTTTTGAGGTGGATGTAGAACAGATGTGTGATTCTCTGATCTCTCCTCTCCCAGGTCACCCTACATGACATGATCCTGAAAAATATTGAGAAGATCAAACGGCCCCGGAGCAGCAATGCAGAGACACTGTACTGAGCCAGGGCCGGGGCCAGGGGACTCTGTGAGTCTGGCTCAAGACCGACATTGCCTTGGTTTGTTACATGACTATCGTGACGGGGAAACTGGCTGGAAATAGTAATCACACCTCTCTCTGTTTTTAGTTAGAGTCTAATGAAACTCTCATGTAGTTCTGTGACGTGTTTACCTCTTTTTTCAGGCCTCAGGAACTCTTCTATTTCCTTCCCTAATACCCCACCCCTGAGCTGTTCTAATTTCTGGAGAACTCCAGGTTTGTGTGCACAAGATGTTGGCACCAGAATACTTGTGTTTTCTTTCCCCACCCCCTTCTTTGTCTTGGGCTTTGTGCTGTTTTTTTCCTTTTGATGATTAGTTTGTTAGGAGCTGAGGGAACTAAAAGGAAAGTGCTAGGTTTTTTATTTTTTTTCTAGGATCTGGGGTCAGGGAGACTAGCTCCTCTCTTCTGATACAAGGTTAGTGTCTCTTGCCAGTGTGGGATATTGGATCCTCCCTGTCCCAGTTGTCCTGGTGATGACTTCAGGTTTTCCATCTACATACATGACAAGAAGCACCATAGACCTTGGCTAAGTCCCTAAGTCCTTCAGATGTTTTTATAAGTAGAATTTTCACATACACATAAGTGCATGATTGACACACAAATACAGACATGCACACATCTGCCTTCCTACTCAGTTACCTGACACTCCCCCGCCCTCCCCCACAAACCCTGTTACACACACACACACACACACACTGTTCAGGAGGTGATAGTTGTCTGTCATCACACAAACCCTGTTACACACACACATACACACACACACACACACACACAGTTCAGGAGGTGATAGTTGTCTGTCATCACACAAACCCTGTTACACACACACACACACACACACACACACACACACACTGTTCAGGAGGTGATAGTTGTCTGTCATCACACAAACCCTGTTACACACACACACACACACACACATACACACACACACACAGTTCAGGAGGTGATAGTTGTCTCAGTCATCATCCCCCGGGGCCTGTCGTCTCCTGATATTGTAGCCTCTTCGTACCCACAGGCTAGTGAGTTGGAGGAGAACCAAGAGGCGAGAAGCAGAGAGATTGGGGAAAGCTCCTTTCTCTGTGACCCAGGTCCTTTTGGGCATTATTGCAAAGGCCAGTCCTCTGACTCCTGACTGCCTCTGTCCACACCAGTTGTAATTTGGGGTGGGAGTGTCTTTAGCTGTGAGCACCAGCTGCTGCTGCTCCTCCTGGGCTTTTCCTTTGGGAAAAATATTTCTTATTTATAGTGTTGTGCTTCCAGGGAAAGCAGTCACTTATGTGTATATGTGTGTGCATGCAAACACAGGCGAGTACACGTGTGTATGTGGAAATCTGCCGGGCAAGTCAAAACCATAGAAGAGTTGCCCCCTATCTCTCGAATCTTCCAGAGATATCCCCCACTTTTTTATCCTATCACTGCTGGCGAGTCAGTATTTGCAGACGCCAGCCAGTGACTCTCTGTGTCTATTTCTGACTTATTCTTCCCCTGTCTGTCTTCCAACCCCTAATCATATTTCCACCTGGATGCATCATTTTTACTCCCGATATGCTCTATAGAGGAGGAGTCAGAATGCTGTCTTCCCACGAATAGTACTCAGTAACAAACCAATTGCATTTTAGTTGGGCACTGCCCCTACCCACCCTTCAGATCCCTTCCACCATGCATTTCTGTTTCCCTTTTTGTTTGTTGGATTGTTCTGCCCCTTCTCCTCACCCCAACACCCTTGGATCGTAATGTAAAATTCTTTTACCATGTCAAGAAATTATTAAAAATACAGGTACTTCGACCTCTTTCTAAAGCCGCAGACCCCGGTGAGATGCTCTGGTGGCTAGGGACGTGCCCATACTCGGTGCGTGCGCATTGGGATTCCACCTCCACACACCCCACCAGCCGTCCTCTTCGGTGTTTTTATACCAGTTATGCTTCCTCTCTTTTTCCGGAATAATGGAAAGATTGAGGTTTCTGCCTACCAAGAGGCAAAGGGGGGGGGGGGTGTCCTTCATTTGTGTTAAGAATTATGTGAAAGAGAGAGAGCTCTTCCCAAATCTAAGCTGCCTTCTGTCTACCCTGGACAAGATCCTTCCTTCCCCAGTGATACCCATGAACCGCCAGTAGAGGCTGCTCTAGTTCCACGGGGGAATCACCTGGTTCAAGGCGCACCCTACTGTGTCCTTCTTGTTACCTTATACTAATTCTCCCCTCAGAATAATGTCTTAAGTTTCTTAAGGAGATGCCAGAGGGCTCTTGGTTTTGGTTTTCAAATGACTTGGAGGGCTGGCTGTCTAGGACTCTACCTCCCTCTGAAATAAAGTTTCCTCAACTTCCACCTGGTAACGTAGCCTGCTGGTATCCAACGATTCCCTCAGTGTCTCTGCAAAAAGAGATTTAAGGTCTTAAACAATGGAGGAACATCTGCTGTGTTCTGTTTCAGAAATAATCAGTAGGTAACAATTTTTGAATGCCTACCCCGTGTTAGGCTCTGCTCAGCACTTTATATGCATGATCACATTTAGTCTTCATGTGTTTTATCCATTTATAGGTGAGGACATAGATTCATGATATGTACCTTCCCTGAGGTCACAGCATAGGGACCTGGAAATCTGACTGCTAAGTTCAGGCCTTCACCACTCTTTCCTTTCTCACTAACTATTTAGAAGAGGTCTAAGACTACGGATCAGGGGCTTAACCTTAGTCAACTGGCCGAGCACAGTGCTTACTGCTGAACTAGGCAGTAGATCCTGGAAATATTGGGGGATAGTGCCTGCCAGGAGGGTGGAAAATGGACAGTTTTGGTGCCTGCATTCAGCACACAGGACTTTGATTGGGCATCTGGGATTTGCATTCTTCCTCAGACCCATTTTGAGTGGAAGGTGCAGTTCAGCGGCACTTCAAATGCCCTCTAATCTGGTCTGAATGATGGAAACCAAGCTGCCAGTAGTCCAGGAGCAGGGGAGATGCTATGCACAGGGAAGTAGTGCTTTGGGCCAAACCACAGAACAGAAAATTGGAACAGAATTATATAAATCAAGGTCAGAAATTTCCTGTTCAACCCACAGGGTGGAGTTTTCTCCATTCCTATCCATCCTACTGAATATAAACCCTGATTTGATGTCAGTAACTGGACGAAGCAGCTGGTAGGACTCTCATTTCAACCCTCGGCACTCACCATGAATGTCAAGGTAGTCCTCGTGTTCCTGGCACTGTCCCTCATTACCATCTTTGCCCTGGCCTATGTCTTGCTGTCCAGCCAAGGGGGTTCCAGCCAACCTCCCCGCTGCCCCTCCGTATCTCCCAGTGCCCAGCACTGGACACAGCCTGGCCAGAGCCAGCTGTTTGCAGACCTGAGCCCAGAAGAGCTGACGGCTGTGATGAGCTTTCTGACCCAGCAGCTGGGGCCAGGCCTGGTGGATGCGGCCCAGGCCCGCCCATCAGACAACTGCATCTTCTCGGTGGAGCTGCAGCTGCCCCCCAAGGCTGCGGCCCTGGCTCACCTGGACAGGGGGAGCCCCCCGCCCGCCCGGGAGGCGCTGGCCATCGTCTTCTTTGGCGGACAACCCCAGCCCAACGTGAGTGAGCTGGTGGTGGGACCACTGCCCCACCCCTCCTACGTGCGGGATGTGACTGTGGAGCGTCACGGGGGCCCCCTGCCCTATCACCGGCGCCCCATGCTGAGAACTGAGTTTGCCCAGATGTGGAAGCATTTAAAAGAGGTGGAGCTACCCAAGGCACCAGTCTTCCTTGCTTCGGTCTTCAACTACAATGGCTCCACCTTGGCACCTCTGCAGGCCACTCCTAGTGGCTTGCGCTCAGGAGACCGCACTACCTGGCTAGCCCTCCACCATAACATCTCAGGTGTTGGGATTTTCCTACACCCAGTGGGGCTGGAGCTACTGCTGGACCACAGGGCCCTGGACCCTGCTCGCTGGGCTGTCCAGCAGGTCTTCTACCTTGGACGCTACTATGCAGACTTGAGCCAGTTGGAATGGGAGTTTAAGGCTGGCCGGCTGGAAGTAGTTAGAGTTCCTCTGCCCCTGCCAAATGGGGCTTCATCCCTGAGGTCTCGGGTCCCCCCAGGTCCTCTTCCACCTCTTCAGTTCTCACCCCAGGGCCCCCAATACAGCGTACAAGGGAACCTGGTGGCGTCCTCCCTCTGGACATTTACTTTTGGTCATGGGGTGTTTAGTGGCATGAGGATTTTTGACATCCGGTTCCGGGGTGAGCGAGTGGCCTATGAAATCAGTGTCCAGGAGTGTGTGTCTATCTATGGTGCCGATTCACCCAAGACAATGATGACCCGATACCTGGACAGCAGCTATGGACTTGGCCGAAACAGCCGGGGCTTGGTGCGGGGCGTGGACTGCCCCTATCAGTCTACAATGGTGGATATCCATGTATTCGTGGGCAAAGGGACTGTCCAGCTGCTCCCGGGGGCTGTGTGCATATTTGAGGAGGCCCAAGGACTACCCCTTCGAAGGCACTATAATCACCTTCAGAGTCATTTCTACGGTGGTTTGGCCAGCTCAGCTGTTGTAGTCAGGTCTGTGTCAACCGTAGGCAACTATGACTACATCTGGGACTTTGTGTTTTACCCAAACGGGGCGCTTGAAGGGCGGGTCCACGCCACAGGCTTTGTCAACACAGCTTTCCTGAGTGGGGGGGAGGAGAGCCTCCTCTTTGGGAACCGAGTGGGGGACCGAGTACTGGGGACGGTGCACACGCACGCCTTCCACTTCAAGCTGGACCTGGATGTAGCAGGTGAGTGCTCAGGGGATTCAGATCGAGAGTTGGGATGGGGCAGAGGGGACAGAGACTCCTCACCCCCAGATCAAGCCTGAAGAGTAGAGGAGCAGTCCAGCCCCACAGTTCATTGTGGCAACAGAGCACAGGCTAGTTTAAGAGTATTCCGCTGCAGTCAGTCTGAAATACTGGGCTTACCGAGCCTGGCTGAAGGGGTAGGGGAAGGGGATCATCCAGCCGCTCTGGATTGCCACCATTGTGAAATTAGTTTAATGTAAGGGCTATGCCTGTCTACCTTAACCTCAGGTGACCGTGCATGGCGAATTGGCCCTAAGGCTGAGTGGGACTAGGGTTGGGGCTCTTTGTTCCTAATTCTTAGTGGAGGAGGGGGAAGCAGGGACCTGAGCAGAGGTAGGGAGCAGTCCATCTCGAGAGGTTTTCGGAGGAGAGGTGGTTTGGGGGGACAAGAGGGAGATACTAGATAGGATTTGCTCCACAGGATTTCAGACAAATGGGGATATAGAATTGTGGCCCCATCCTTCTGAGGGGGGTGCGGGGGCATACCATTCCTGTCAGCACATGGCATCACAGTGGGCTCTCGGGTGGCATGGCAAGCACATAGTAGGCTTGCCTCAAGTGTAGAAAGGAAATTCTCAAGTAGGGCTCAGAGCACAGAGAAGACTTGCTCCTGACACGTTTTGTTGGGGACAGAAAATAACCAACTTATCAAATCAGACAATTAGACCCAGAGAGAAAATTAGAAATCCACCAGACCCTCTCCATGTTACAGTTAGGGAAGTTGAGGAGGGTGGGGGGGGAAGATGAGACAGAAAATGGTTATCCAAGTGTAATGTGCTATAACTAAGGATATATCTTGTGAAATGTTTTCTTATTCTTGGGTATAAAGACATGACTGTGTGTGTGTGTGTGTGTGTGTGTGTGTGTGTGTAGGGGGGTGCCTGTGGGGGTGATGTGGAGGCAGAGGGGAGGAAGAACTAAGAAAATAGCATGGTTGAAATGGCATATTAATTATTTGACACATTTAGAATATGACTTTTCTAATTTGAAGTTTCTCCAGCATTTTTGGTATCAGAGAGCCTTGTCGGGAAGTAAAATGAAATAACATTTATTGGATCCCTGGTGGGCACAGCACAGGTTGGTGCTGTGGGTTGGAGGCTGTGTCAGGCTCCCCACCCCCACCCCCCGTGCACAAGAGACCAGCAGAGGCACCGGCTTTGGTAGAGTGCCCCCCTGAGCCAGCTTTCTCCATAGTTTAAAGTAACTGAGTCCAAGTATATGATCAGGTGCCGAGTAGGGTGATGAGTTCAGGTTATCAATGCAATAGAGTTCCAGTGAGTTCTCAGACAATTTAAGGACATAAATCTATTCACTTCTGAAAAACACTGAAAGTGGTCCCCATCTTGTCGAGAGAAAGAAGGCAAATTCTCAGAGCTGAGCGGGGTAAGCAGGGCACCATGGAAGGGGGTTGGGTTTTTCCAGGCAGCTTCTCCAAGACAAATGTCCCTTTCATAGTCACTAGCCACCTGCGTGTGTTTTTCCATTTACAGAGCTCAACCATAGAACAGCTTTAATTATGTCCAGTGTAGAGATTCGGAAAATGAGAATCAAAGAAGCAATTTGTCCAAGGGTAGGTAGACCAGTGCTACTAGAACTTACCGCAGTAATGGAAATGTTCTGTATCTGCATTGTCCAGTACATTAGCCACTGGCCACATGGTGGCTGTTGAGCACTTGCAATGTGGCTAGTGTGACTGAGGAGCTGACCTTTTAATTTAAATGCAAATAGCCACTTGTGACTGGCAGTGACTGTACCGGACAGGGCAGCGTTGAAGAAGATGGGCTAGCTCCCAAATCTAGAGCTTCTGGCTCCCAGCATGAAGTGTTCTCTGATGAGTTCTGCCGCCCTTTGTCAGGCCGCTGCAGTGTTCGTGGTGGGGGCGATGAGGAGCCTGTCTTACCCGGTATGGACCTCCTCTCCCTCCCCTCACCCTGGCAGGGCTGAAAAACTGGGTGGTAGCTGAAGACGTGGTGTTTAAGCCTGTGGCAGCCCCTTGGAATCCAGAGCACCAACTTCAGCGTCCACAGCTGACTCGCCAGGTCCTGGGAAGGGAGGATCTGACAGCTTTCCCATTGGGAAATCCCCTTCCTCGCTACATTTACCTGGCTGGCAACCAGACTAATGCCTGGGGTCACCAGCGCGGGTACCGAATCCAGATCCACAGCCCCCTCGGCATACACTTGCCCCTGGAGAGTGACATGGAGAAGGCCCTCAGCTGGGGGAGGTGAGGAGGGCCCTGGGCACTGGGTGGTAGGGAAGAACTGGTCCCCAAACCCATCCCGGCTCTTGGAGACCCCCACTCATTATTCTTGGCTTACTGTCCACCCCTGTCCCTCCTCAGATCCATATAGATATGGGATGGGAAATGTCACACTGAATCTGATCCAAAAGATTTCTGGGACAGGAAAGGTCTTTGACATTGTCTGACTCCACCTTCTTATGACATTCCTGGTCAGATACCAGCTCGCGGTGACCCGGAGGAAAGAGGAGGAGTCACAGAGCAGCAGCATCTATTACCAGAATGACATCTGGACACCCACTATTGCCTTTGCTGATTTCATCAATAATGAGACTCTCTTAGGAGAGGTTGGTAGATCTAGAGACAGGAGAGGGGCTCTTCTGTGTCTGGTGTCTGGGCTGCCCAACACCTGGCCCTAGACTGGAGGGAGGGTGTGTTTCCAGTGCTCAGATTCAAGAGTCAAGGAGTTCTCTGATGACCAACATGGGTCATCCCTCCTGGGGTGAGATTAGCTCTGGGATATTGACCGCCCTACACAGATCCCCACGTTTTGTGGACCTGGGGCTGGGAGGAGGTGGAAGCAGGGCTGAGGCTGGAGGGTGGGAATTGTGGCTAAGGGGTAATTCTCTGGGTCTCACCTCCAAAGTCCTCCAGCTCCTCCTTCTTCCTGCAGGACCTGGTGGCCTGGGTTACAGCCAGCTTCCTACACATCCCCCATGCTGAGGATATCCCCAACACAGTTACTGTGGGGAACAGAGTTGGCTTCTTGCTTCGACCCTATAACTTCTTTGATGAGGACCCCTCCATCTTCTCCCCTGGCAGCGTCTACTTTGAGAAGGGCCAGGATGCTGGGCTCTGCCATGTCAACCCTGTGGCCTGCATCCCCCACCTGGCAGCCTGTGTTCCAGACTTGCCCCCTTTCTCTTATCAAGACTTTTAACCCCAAGGGTGTGGTGGGACACAGAGATAGGGTGGGTGGGTGGGTCCCAAGACATATGTACCTTTCTCTCTGTTCCCAGTTCCTGCTCCCCTGACTTCTATCCTCTTAATGTTCCAGACAGCCCCTTCCAACACGAAACCTTCACGTAGCCTTTTAGTTAATTCATATTTCCAGTGTCTTTTTAAAATGATGGATTTAGCTGAGGTCGGTTTGGCTCAGTGGTAGAGCATCGGTCTGCGGACTGAAAGGTCCCAGGTTCGATTCCGGCCAAGGGCATGTACATTGGTTGCGGGCACATCCCCGGTAGGGGGTGTGCAAGAGGCAGCTGGTCAATGTTTCTCTCTCATCGACGTTTCTGGCTCTCTATCTCTCTCCCTTCCTCTCTGTAAAATATCAATAAAATATATTAAAAAAATAAAATGATGGATTTATACAGATTATATTCTTATTAAAATATTCAAGCAAGGCGGGCCAATGTGGCTCAGTGGTTGAGTGTCAAATTATGAACCCAGAGGTCAGGACTAGATTCCTGTCAGGACACATGCCTGGGTTGCCAGCTTGATCCCCAGTGGGGATGTGCAGGAGGCAGCCAATTAATGATTCTTCCTCATCTTTGATACTTCTTATTTCCTCTCTGAAATAAAAAATATATATATTAAAAAAAAAACATTCAAGCAAAAACACCACAAATCCTACCACTCTGAAATAGCGAGGGTTCACATTTGGTGACCATTATATCAGATGTTTTTTTCACCAGGAGCATTGAAATGGAAGAATAGATAGAATTTTGTAAAAATAGATGATATGGTCCAGCCAGCATGGCTCAGTGGTTGAACGTCGACCTGTGAACCAGCAGGACATGGTTCAGTTGGGGATTAGAGCATATGCTTGGGTTGCAGGCTCAATCCCCAGCGTGTGGCATGCAGGAGGCAGCCGATCAATGATTCACTCTCATCATTAATGTTTCTATTTCTCTCTCCCTCTCCCTTCCTCTCTGAAATCAATAAAAGTATATTTTAAAAACTAGATGGTATGTGCAATTTATTAAAAAAAAAACTATTACAAGATTTTTATTTGGATTTCTTCTATGTGACTTTTGAAATAACCAGAATTCCCCAGAGAATATTAAGGATTCTGGCCAAGGAAATTAGCAATGACGGAGAGAGGAAAGGGGACAGTACTTGCCAAGGAATGCTGCTTGGGAAGCTGAAGGGCTGGGGGGTAGGGATTTCCTTGGAAGGAGAAGAATAGTTCCAAGATACAGGAAAAGGAACATCTGGCCCTGGGAAGGTGGGGATCGAGGGGAGGAAGAAGGGGGCTGAGGAGGGTGTGGGATTGCAGACCCCCACTCCTTAATGGTGGTTCCTTATTGTGCTCAGGCTGGTCAGTTACATTATTTTGAAATCCCTCCCCCTTCCCCTACCCCTGCTCTCGCCAGTTCCAACCCTGACCCAGAGTCTGATTTGGAGCCTGGAAGACAAAGCCATGTAAGGTCTGTGGAAATCACTGCTGCCTGCATGAGGCCCGCCCCAAACCCGGGCCTGCCCCGCCCCAAGCCCCAGCCTCCCCAGTCCTTCCCACCCTCAGTTTCCTGTGCCTCTGGATGGATACTGAGAACCTAAACCAGAGTCCAGGAGCCCCCAATATAGAAGCCAAGAGGGCCCCTCTTCTGCTGACCTGCGAATACACACCTCCATTCTTGTTTAACCCTCTGCTCCTCGGTTCACACGACAATGAACCAGAAGACAACCCTGGTGCTCCTCACTCTGGCGGTCATCACCATCTTCGCCTTGGTGTGTGTCTTGCTGGCTGGCAGAGGAAGAGGTGGGGGTGAGCCCAGCTTGCCTCCCCGCTGCCCCTCTGTATCCCACAGTGCCCAGAACTGGACACACCCTGGCCAGAGCCAGCTGTTTGCAGA
Source organism: Vespertilio murinus (assembly GCA_963924515.1). Classification (NCBI taxonomy): domain Eukaryota; kingdom Metazoa; phylum Chordata; class Mammalia; order Chiroptera; family Vespertilionidae; genus Vespertilio; species Vespertilio murinus. The sequence continues at coordinate 14,537,413 of OZ004718.1, read as the reverse complement.
CCTGAGCCCAGAAGAGCTGACAGCTGTGATGAGTTTTCTGACCCAGAAGCTGGGGCCAGGCCTGGTGGATGCGGCCCAGGCCCGCCCATCAGACAACTGCATCTTCTCGGTGGAGCTGCAGCTGCCCCCCAAGGCTGCAGCCCTGGCTCACCTGGACAGGGGGAGCCCCCCGCCCGCCCGGGAGGCGCTGGCCATCGTCTTCTTTGGCGGACAACCCCAGCCCAACGTGAGTGAGCTGGTGGTGGGACCACTGCCCCACCCCTCGTACGTGCGGGATGTGACTGTGGAGCGTCACGGGGGCCCCCTGCCCTATCACCGACGCCCCGTGCTCATCCGAGAGTACCTGGACATAGACCAGATGATCTTTGACAGAGAGCTGCCCCAGGCTTCCGGTCTCCTCCACCACTGCTGCTTCTACAAGCACCAAGAAAGGAATCTAGTCCCGATAACCTCAGCCCCTCGAGGTCTGCAATCAGGGGACCGGACCACCTGGTTTGGCCTCTACTACAACATCTCAGGGGCTGGGTTCTTCCTGCACCCCGTGGGGCTGGAGCTGCTGGTAGACCACAAGGCTCTGGACCCTGCCCGCTGGACCATCCGGAAGGTGTTCTTTCAAGGCCGCTACTATGAGAGCCTGGCTCAGCTGGAGGACCAGTTTGAGGCCGGCCTGGTGAATGTGGTGGTGGTCCCAGACAATGGCACAGGTGGGTCCTGGTCCCTGAAGTCCCAGGTGCCCCCGGGTCCGGCTCCCCCTCTGCAGTTCCATGCCGAGGGCCCCCGCTTCAGTGTGCAGGGGAGTCGAGTGGCCTCCTCCCTGTGGACTTTCTCCTTTGGGCTCGGGGCGTTCAGTGGCCCGAGGGTCTTTGACATCCGCTTCCAGGGAGAACGGCTAGCTTATGAGATCAGCCTCCAAGAAGCCTTGGCCATCTATGGCGGAAACTCCCCCATGGCAATGGTGACCCGCTACATTGATGGCAGCTTTGGCATGGGCAAGTACACCACGCCCCTGACCCGTGGGGTCGACTGTCCCTACCTGGCCACCTACGTGGACTGGCACTTCCTTTTGGAGTCCCAAACCCCCAAGACGATACAAGATGCCTTTTGTGTGTTTGAACAGAACCAGGGTCTCCCCCTGAGGCGACACCACTCAAATTTCTACTCCCATTATTTTGGGGGCCTTGCAGAGACAGTGCTGGTCTTCAGGTCTGTGTCTACCTTGTTCAACTATGACTATCTGTGGGATATGATCTTCTACTCCAATGGGGCCATAGAAGTCAAATTGCACGCCACGGGCTACATCAGCTCAGCATTCCTCTTCGGTGCTGCCCGAAATTACGGGAACCAGGTTGGGGAGCACACGCTGGGCACCGTCCACACCCACAGTGCCCATTACAAGGTGGATCTGGATGTAGGAGGTAAGACGACGTGGAGGGGGAAAGTGTTCCAGAAGAGGGGGCTCAAAAGTTGCCTCTATTTGTCTTGTATGTATAGCAATTATGCAGGAAAAGAAGATATGAGAGTGAGTACGTAGCTTTGGAGTCCAGGCTCCCTCTTTGGCTGGATAGAAGAGAGCTGGATGCTAGATTTTATTTAGCTCATTGGCTGGGTGCATGGCCGACACCCTTCCACATGACCTGGTCAGAAAGTCCTGGGGAATGGTAACTCAGGGATGAGGCAGGATCTGAGCCAACAGGGTCCCCTTCGCCCTCTTCCCTCCCTGTCGTTTATATGGAACCCTTTTCCAGGAGGCAGCCATTTGTTTTTCAGTTCACGTCTCTGCATCTGGGCTGTGGTGCTGGTCTTCTGGAGGACCTGTTTGCAGTCTGCCAAGTCCCTGGCACACGCAGGCCAGCCATGGGACACCCAGGTTGGACATTTCCTTGGGAGATGGACCCTCCTTCTCCCTGGTTTTCCATGTCTCTCTGCACTTAAGTGTGAGGGATAGAATGGATCCTGGGGAGCATTCCAGGTAGTTCCTGGCAGTCACAGAGAGAGCCAAGGAAGCAGGATGTCTTGGAGTCTATCCTTTTACTTTCCTTCCTCACATTGAGCTGATCCCCAGACTTTTTCTTTTTTTATTTAAATATATATATATATTTTATTGATTGTTACAGAGAGGAAGGGAGAGGGATAGTTAGAAACATTGATGAGAGAGAAATATCAATCAGCTGCCTCCTGCACATGCCCCACTGGGGATGTGCCCGCAACCAAGGTACATGCCCTTGACCGGAATCAAACCTGGGACCCTTGAGTCTGCAGGCCAAGGCTCTATCCACTGAGCAAAACCGGCTAGGGCCCAGATTTTTTTTTTCTGTTCTGCATCTGAAGTATCTTAAGCTCCTCACTGGGCTCCACTGTCATACCCCTACTGGTGCCAGGTATCATTCTGCTGCTTCCACTCTTCTTCCTCCCAGATCCAGGGTTCACTTTGTGGCCAGAGGGACCTGCCAGCCCCTGCCAGCCTGCTCCCTCATACCTGTTTCACTTTCTCCATCAAAACAGGATCCCATTTCACAGAATTTCCTATAAGGCCTTTCCCTTCAGGATGCAGTTTCATCCTGCCTTTGAGATTCTTCCCTATGCACCGCTTTAGCCATCCTGTCCCTGGACACACACACCTGGCAAGATGGTCAGGCTCCTTTGCTTTGGCTCATGTTTTGTTCCTGCCGAGACGGCGCTGCTAGGTCACCTCTGCTGGGAACATCCTGCAAGGCCAGGCTGACAAGTTGCCCAGGAAGGACCCTTTTCTTGCCTGCACCTCCATTCCTATAACCTTGGATCTTGAGTGTACACCTCTCATAGAGCAGGCCAGTCAGGGCATTGCCTTCTGCATCCTCTGTGAGAGCAAAAGGGTAAGGGTGAAGGTTTATTCATCTGTGTGTCCCCATGGCCACGCCTGAGCCTCAACACTGATGAGATGAGTGAATAAACAACAACAAATCAATGAAATCCTGACAAAGTATTTTATAGGTCAACAGCTTTGGCTAAACGACTGGGGATATTTTGGGGAGAGGGAAAGAAAGTAGGGGGCACTCTCAGTTCTGGGCCTCTCTTTGGCCCCAACCTGAAGCCAGGCGGGTGGTCATTCCCTTCTCCCATCCCTTCTCCTCCTTCCCTCACTTACTCCGGCAGGACAGAAGAATTGGGTCTGGGCTGAGGACATGGTCTTTGTCCCCATGGCTGTACCCTGGAGCCCTGAGCACCGGATGCAGAGGCCTCAGGTGACCCGGAAGCTGCTAGAGACAGAGGAGCAGGCCACCTTCCCCCTGGGAAGGGCCGCCCCTCGCTACCTGTACCTGGCCGGCAACCACAGCAACAGGTGGGGTCACCCTCGGGGCTACCGCATCCAGGTGCTGAGTTTTGCTGGCGAGCCGCTGCCCCAGAACAGCTCCATGGAGAGAGCCTTCAGCTGGGGGAGGTGAGTGACAGCATGTCAGAGGGAAGCTGGGGGGAGATGAGGGAGAAGGGAGCATTGGAGGGGCAATTGGAAACTCAGTTGAAACTGTATGCAAAGTGAATAAGAGCTCAAAAAAAAGACTTCCTGGTTATCTGAAGGCAACAACAGTGGGCACTGGCATGTCCTCCACTGCAGGACTAAAGCTCAGGTCTGAGAGCCTTTTCCTCTTTTGCCTGGTGGCCGGGTCATGCTGTGTTATGGCAGGGGGGTGGACAGGATTCCCTGGGAAGGTGTTGGATGGCTCATCAGGGTGGTGTGCGAGTCCCTGAATGAGTGAGATGGGGAAGCTGAGGTCTGCATGCTCAGCTCCCTCCCATCATAATCAGGCAACAGGACAGGGTTAGCGACTGTGCCTCCCTAGGTACCAGCTGGCCGTGACCCAGCGGAAGGAGGAGGAGCCCAGCAGCAGCAGCATCTACAATCAGAATGACCCCTGGACCCCCACCGTGGACTTCTCTGACTTCATCAATAACGAGACCATTGTTGGAGAGGTCAGCTGATGGGGAGGGCCAGTGAAAGGGGTGGGGACGCAGAGATGAGCCCTACCTTCTCTTGGGGGCCCCCTGAAAACCATCTGGTCCCTTCCGGGGTGGAGTTGAATCCTTGTCTTCTGTGCTTTCATGGATCTGATCGTTATCTCTTGAGGGGAATCTTCCCAAGCTGGGAGTTCGTTTGCAGATGCTGGCCGAGGCCCCAGCCTGTCCTCAAGACCCTACAGCCCTCTACGTCTCAGCGTTGTGGACAGAGTCCTTTTCAGCCTCCAGCGGTCAAGGAGGGCGGGCGGTCACCAAGGGCAGACCACATCTTGCATATCTAAAACCCGTTCCTGGTGTGACCCCTAAAGGATTAACTTCTAAATGGTGGCCTTTTCTGCCTCCCAAATGCTGATCTCCCCTCCTCCATCCTCCGTCCATCAGTTATAGTTTGGGAACTCTCTGGGAGTTAAGGGGGGAGAAGTTGATATAGCCTGTGGCATCATCATTCCTCTGTGGGTGGAGAGACTGACGGAGGTGTGATAGAAAGTGTACAGACTGGGTCAGGCAGCAGGTGCTGGTTCCAATATGAATATGAAATTGATTATATTTTTATTTCTGGGCCAGTAGGAAAAATGTTTAAAGACTTAAGATCCTTTGGAGGAAAAGGGGTGTGTGGGGGGGGGCTGGCATGGCAAATCCTTACATACCAGGCTACTGTGGGCGGCACGTGTGTCTTTAGCAAAGCCAGGCCTCATGACCCTCTTCCTTCTCCCCCGCTAGGACTTGGTGGCCTGGGTGACAGTTGGTTTCCTGCATATCCCACACGCGGAGGACATTCCCAACACGGTGACTGTGGGGAATGGTGTGGGCTTCTTCCTCCGGCCCTACAACTTCTTTGACGGGGACCCGTCCTTGGATTCTGCGGACTCCGTCTATTTCCGGGGGGACCAGGATGCTGGGTCCTGTGAGGTCAACCCCCTGGCCTGCCTCCCCAAGGCTGCTGACTGTGCCCCCGACCTCCCTGCCTTCTCTCATGGGGGCTTCTCTGATATCTAGGTGATCCCTGGTTTGGGGAATATGTCCAGGGGCCCAGGGCCAGGAAGTGGGGAGTGGGGAATGGGGAAGCAATGGGCACTGAGTTGGACAGACTGATGCCTTCTTCTTCCTCACATCCCTGAGGTTCCTTCCTCTTCTTCCCCAAGGTCACCTCCTGCCACCACCCCCCTTACTTCCCCTCTCTACTGGGAGCGTCCTGAGCCTGTGATGCTGGTGATGGGGGGACACAGGAGAGACCCAGCTTTGTTGCCACCAGATAGGCCTGGTTTCTGTCCCAGAGAGGAGAGGAATGGCAGCCAGAAGCTTGAAGTTATAGTCAAGCTTTTCACCAGAAAACTCCCCCCCCTTTTTTTTTTGGCTTTTCCAAATATTTTAGGACTTCCTCCAGGTCCCTCCTTACCTCCCCGGTGCCTGCCTTGGGAGATGAAGATAGGTCTCTGCAAGGAGATAGTCCCCTAAAGGACCAGCTCAGGGTTCTTGCCAGGCCTGTGCATACATGGATGAGCTGAAAGGGCCTTCTGGGCCCGTATTTTCTCTTATCCAAGCCTTCCTCCTTCTTTCCCTCTTCCTCTTGCCTACCACCTCTTCCTCCCGTTTCTACTCTTTCTTATTTTCTGGGATTTCCCTCCCAGCCCTCCTTTCTCAACTTCAGTCTCCTCTCCTGGCCCTAGGCCTGGGGAAGTCTAAAAATGCAAAGGACATCTAGTTTGGGAGGACAATCCCTGTCTGTCCCTCTATGTCTGTCACATTGCATTCTCAGCAGAGGATGGCCATAGAGACAGCAGCTCCTCAAGTTAGCATGTGAGGTGGTTTTGTGGGTACAGTGGTAACAAGGAGCGGTCACTTTGTGCCAAGGTTGTGTGTGACCAATACCTCTATCCTCTGTAGCAGCCAACAAGGGAGGCACCAAGGATGAGAAGCACAAATACCCAGGAACTCTAGCGGTTAACTGGCCGGGGCCATTCCATCACATACGGGCATGCAAAGGAGCTGGGGCTTGGTTGCTTAGGAGCCTGGATTGGGGCGGATACACAAACACCAAGCATTCGGAAAGGACAGAAACATCCTTCCCTAGAGGATTGGTTAAATAAATTCTGTGGACTCCATCTATCTCCGAGCTATAAATAGAATGACATTTCTTTATATACGAATAGGGAATAATCTCTCAATGAAAAGGCAAGGTGCAGAAGTGTGTATGGTGCACTTCCCATTGGTGGTTGCTAGAAGGGAGGGAAATATGTGTAGATTTGCCTATAAATGCAGATCCAGAAGAAATGGGTAACACTGGTTGCCTCTGGAAAGGGAACCAGGAGTTTGGGGCCGGGGGAGGGAGGGGACTTAGTACTGTATACCCTTTTGTACATTTTGAATTTTGAACCATGTGACTATATTACCTATTAAAATTAAATAATAAATGGTCCTAATAAATAAATAACTTTTTAAAAAACTGATATGTCTTTTAGAGCATGTCTGGTTGTAGGGGAGGGTGAAATGAGTTAAGGGATGGGGCCATGGACTCCATTGTCTTAAAATATCAATAAAATATATTTTAAAATATATTTTTTAATTGATTTTTCACAGAGAGGAAGGTAGAAGGACAGAGAGTTAGAAACATTGATGAGAGAGAAACATTGACCAGCTGCCTCTTGCACACCCCCTACTGGGGATGTGCCCACAACCAAGGTACATGCCCTTGACCGGAACCGAACCCAGGACCTTTCAGTCCACAGGCCGATGCTCTATCCACTGAGCCAAACCGGTTTCGGCAATTGTTTTAAGTTTTTGAGAACAAGAGAAATGGGCATGGCCTATGGCAGGGGTGGGCAAACTTTTTGACTCGAGGGCCACAATGGGTTCTTAAACTGGACCGGAGGGCAGGAACAAAAGCATGGATGGAGTGTTTGTGTGAACTAATATAAATTGAAAGTAAACATCATTACATAAAAAGATACGGTCTTTTTAAAAAAAATTTATTTCAATAGTTTAGAACAGCCATCTGGCCCTCGGGCCGTAGTTTGCCCATGCCTGGCCTATGATAGCTCCTTTGCCTTCTTTTGCTTGCATATCTCTGAAGAAAAGGTTAAACCTCAGGAAATCGCTTTTGTTCTTTCTCTCACGTTTGCTCCCCATCGCTCTCAGCAGAGGGAGCGATGAGAAGCAGTGGGGAGGGGAACTTCTGCCCGCTGGAAGCTCAGGCCAGGCCGGGAGTTGAAGCGTAGGAAATGAATTTTGGATGCTGTTCAGCTTATGACCAGGGGGAGATCTATCCAGGGAGCTCAGGCATCGGCTTCTGCCACCTTCTCTCCTGCCCCAAGCTCAAGTTCACCTCTGAGTCTGTGGAATAGCAGATGGGGAGGAGTTTATACCTCCTATCACTCCTTCTTATGTTCAGTTTCCCAATGGTCTCTAGAACAAAGAGTGTGAGTGTTTGTATGCGATGGGAGTGTGTGTGAGTGTGTGCACATAAATGCTCACAAGTTTTTATCTGAAAATGTGACTCTGGTTGGGTCTCACTACATCTCACCATAGGGGGTGACACCACCTGCTCCAGGCTTCCATGGACGTGTAGATCGTGAGAGTGTCGGCCTAGCTGGGGTCAGGAGGGCTGCAGGACCAGCCCTTCTTCCCTCCCCATGACACCCCCCCTGTCCTGGCAGGACCTGAGTACTGGGCCTGGGTTGAGAACATGGCCTTTGTTCCCATGCAGTACCCTGGAGCCCCAACCTACTCTCTTCCGTAATGGCAGATCACTGAGGCCTACTACAGTGTTGGCCTCAGACCTGTGGTCAAGTGAATAATCAGGGATGCGTATGAATGCCATGTTTCTCTATTTTTCTGTAACAGATAACCAGCGCTGTGCCCTCACTCACCTGGTTGACAGGAAACTCAATTACAGCTATTGGGGGTGGGGGTGGAGATCATCTTTAGGATTAGGGAAGACTCATCTGGGACTTGTTGGTTAGTCTTGAGCTAACAGTGGCCACTGCTGCTTTACTCCCTTTCCACTGCCCTGAGGCCATACTTGCCAGACAAGGATGGGAGGAGGGGCTGACCCACACCTATTTTCGCCTAGAGCAAAAGCCCCATTTTCTCCTGTTTGTTCACCAAATGCTATTAAAACATATTTTTAAAATTAAAAATAAATACTGGCCAGTGTGGCTCAATTGGTTTGGAGCATCATCCCATACAGTAAAAGGTCATGGTTCGATTCCCAGTGAGGGCTCATGCCCGGGTTGTGGATTCTGTCCCCAGAACAGGGCAAGTAGGAGGCATCCGCTCAGGGATTTTCTCTCATCATTAATCTTTCCATCTCTCTCTCCTTTTCCCTTCCGCTCGGAAATCAATAAAAATATCTTCTTTTTAAGAAATAAATAAAAGGGGAGGATTCAGGGAGGGCTCAGAAAGGGCTCGGGAATGACTCGGGGAGGGCTCTGGAAGGGCTCGGGGAGGATTCGGGGAGGGCTCGGGGAGGACTCGGGGAGGGCTGGGGGAGGATTCTGGGAGGGCTCGGGAAGGGCTCGGGAAGGGCTCGAAACAGGTTTAGCTCAGTGGTTAGAGAGTCGGCCTGCGGACAGGAGGGTCCCAGGTTCAATTCCGGTCAAGGGCATGTGCCTTGGTTGCGGGCACATCCCCAGTGGGGGGTGTGCAAGAGGCAGCTGGTCGATGATTCTCACTCATCGATGTTTCTAACTCTCTCTCCTTCTCTCCTCCTCTCTGTAAATAATAAGAAAAAATGTTTTTTAAAAAAAGAAGTGTGTATTTATCTACTGAGATTTATTGTACTAAGAAGTTGTCCTTCTGCTCTATCTCTCCTTTGGAAATTAAGAGGAACAAAGAATATACTCCTCTTAACAGACCACCTAATTAGTGTTTTGTGCATAAAAAGCATTGCACAGTTAATAAAACTACTACAGTTGGTCAATGGCTACCCCTAGCCCTCCGGATCCCGCTTTCCTGTCTCTTTCTTTTCTCAATTCCCACCTCCCGACCTCAGCCCGCTTCAACCTGCAGCCTGGCCCTGGCAAGGGGATTGCTCGTGGAGGGCTCCGGGAGGATTTGGGGAGGATTCGGGGAGGGCTCGGGGAGGGCTCTGGAAGGGCTAGGGGATGTTGGAGCCCGGATGTAAGCTGACAAGGTCCTTGCATCTGAGGGGGCTAGCAGGGCTGGCCCCCTAACAATACAGTTTCCCCAGACTTGTTTGGATGGCTACTATCAGTAGAATGAGAGCAACCTTTCATGGCTTTCCAAGAAGTCTGTATTTAGCTGAAACTGGTTTAGCTCAGTGGATAGAGCGTCGGGCTGTGAACTGAAGGGTCCCGGGTTCGATTCCGGTCAAGGGCATGTGCCTTGGTTGCGGGCACATCCCCAGTGGGGGGTGTGCAAGAGGCAGCTGGTCCATGATTCTCACTCATCAATGTTTCTAACTCTCTCTCCCTCTCTCCTCCTCACCTTAAAAAATCAAAAAAATACTTTTAAAACAAATAAGAAGTGTGTATTTATCTACTGAGATTTATTGTACTAAGAAGTACAATAAAGGAGGGATCGTGAGGACTCGGGGAGGGCTTAGGAAGGGATCGTGAGGATTCGGGGAGGGCTCGGGAAGGGCTCTTTAGGGCTAGGGGAGGGCTCGGGAAGGGCTCTGTAGGGCTCGGGGAGGGCTTTGTAGGGTTAGGGGAGGGCTCGGGAAGGGATCGTGAGGAATCAGGTAGGGCTCAGGAAGGGCTCTGTAGGGCTAGGGGAGGGCTCGGGAAGCTATCATGAGGATTTGGGGAGGGCTCCGGAAGGGCTCAGGAAGGGATCCTGAGGATTCGGGGAGGGCTCGGGTAGGGATCGGGGAGGCCTCGGGGCAGGCTCGGGGAGGACTCAAGAGGGCTAGGGGTGGGCTCGGGGAGGACTCGAGAGGACTCGGTTAGGGCTCGGGCCAGGCTCGGGAGGACTCCAGAGGGCTCCAGAAGGGCTCGGTTAGGGTTCGGGCCAGGCTCGGGAGGACTCGAGAGGGCTTGGTTAGGGCTCTGGCCAGGCTCGGGAGGACTCGAGAGGGCTTGGGTAGGGTTCGGGGAATATTCAGGGAGGGCTGGGGAAGGGTTCTGGAAGGGTTCTGGAAGGGCTAGGGGATGTTGGAGCCAGGATGTAAGCTGACCAGGTCCTTGCATCTGAGGGGGCCAGCAGGGCGGCCCCCTACCCACACAGTTTCCACAGACTTGTTTGGATGGCTACTATCAGTAGAAAGAGAGCAACCTTTCATGGCTTGCCAAGAGATCTGTATTTATCTACTTAGATTTATTATACTAATAAGTTGTCCTTCGGCTCTATCTCTCCTTTAGAAATTAAGAGGAACAAAGAACATACTCCTCTTAACAGACCACCTAATTAGTGTTTTGTGCATAAAAAGCATTGCACAGTTAATAAAACTACTACAGTTGGTCAGTGGCTACATGTTGTCCTCCGGATCCCGCTTTCCTGTCTCTTTCTTTTCTCAATTCCCACCTCCCTACCTCAGCCCGCTTCAACCTGCCAGCCTGGCCCTGGCAAGAGGCGGGCTCGGGAGGATTCCTGGAGGGGTCCGGAGGGCTGGGGGGACACTCGGAGAGGGCTCGGAGATGGCTCAGGGAGGGCTCTGGGAGGATTCGGGAAGGGTTCGGGAAGGGCTCGAGGAGTGCTCCCCAAGGGCTCGGGGAGGGCTCGGGCCAGGCTCCGGGAGGACTCGAGAGGGCTGGGGTAGGGGTCGGGGAGGGCTCGAGGAAGGCTCCGGGAGGACTCGAGGGGGCTCGGGTAGGGCTCGGGGAGAGTTCGGGAAGGGCTAGGGGAGGATTCGGGGAGTGCTCGACAAGGGCTTGGGGCAGGCTCCGGGAGGACTCAAGAGGGCTAGGGGTGGGCTCGGGGAGGACTCGAGAGGACTCGGTTAGGGCTCGGCCCAGGCTCGGGAGGACTCCAGAGGGCTCCAGAAGGGCTCGGGGAGGGCTCAGGGCAGGCTCGGGCCAGGCTCAGGGAGGACTCGAGAGGGCTTGGTTAGGGCTCTGGCCAGGCTCGGGAGGACTCGAGAGGGCTTGGTTAGGGCTCGGGCTAGGCTCGGGAGGACTCGAGAGGGCTTGGGTAGGGTTCGGGGAGTATTCGGGGAGGGATGGGGAAGGGTTCTGGAAGGGCTCTGGAAGGGCTAGGGGATGTTGGAGCCAGGATGTAAGCTGACCAGGTCCTTGCATCTGAGGGGGCCAGCAGGGCGGCCCCCTACCCACACAGTTTCCACAGACTTGTTTGGATGGCTACTATCAGTAGAAAGAGAGCAACCTTTCATGGCTTGCCAAGAGATCTGTATTTATCTACTTAGATTTATTGTACTAAGAAGCTGTCCTTCGGCTCTATCTCTCCTTTAGAAATTGAGAGGATCAAAGAACATACTCCTCTTAACAGACCACCTAATTAGTGTTTTGTGCATAAAAAGCATTGCACAGTTAATAAAACTACTACAGTTGGTCAAGGCTACATGTAGTCCTCCGGATCCCGCTTTCCTGTCTCTTTCTTTTCTCAATTCCCACCTCCCTACCTCAGCCCGGTTTAACATGCCAGCCTGGCCCTGGCAAGGGGAGGGCTCGGGGAGGATTCATGGAGGGGTCCGGAGGGCTGGGGGGTGGGGGGGGGCGTCGGAGAGGGCTCGGAAATGGCTCCGAGAGGGCTCTGGGAGGATTCAGGAAGCGTTCTGGAAGGGCTGGAGGAGTGCTCCCCAAGGGCTCGAGGAGGGCTCGGGGCAGGCTCGGGAAGGACTCGACAGGACTCGGGGAGGGCTCGGGCCAGGACTCGAGAGGGCTTGGGGAGGACTTGATATGGCTTGGGTAGGGTTTGGAGAGGTCTCGAGAGGGCTTGGTTAGGGCTCCGGCCAGGCTTGGGAGGACTCGAGAGGGCTTGGGGAGGACTCGATATGGCTTGGGTAGGGTTTGGAGAGGTCTCGAAAGGCTTGTTTAGGGCTCCGGCCAGACTCGGGAGGCCTCGAGAGGGCTTGGTTAGGGCTCGGGCCGGGCTCGGGAGGACTCGAGAGGGCTCGGGTAGGGCTCGGACCAGGCTCGGTAGGACTTGAGAGGGCTCCAGTAGGTCTCGGGGAGGGCTCGGGCCAGGCTCGGGAGGACTTGAGAGGGCTCCTGTAGGGCTCGCGGAGGGCTCGGGGAAGGCTCAGGAGGACTCGAGAGGACTCGGGGAGGTCTCAAGAGGGCTTGATTAGGGCTCGGGCCAGGCTCGGGAGGACTTGAGAGGGCTGGGGTAGGGCTTGGGGAGGGCTCGGGCCAGGCTCGGGAGGACCCAAGAGGACTCGGTTAGGGCTCGGGAGGACTGGAGAGGGCTCAGGTAAGGCTCGGGGCAGGCTCGGTCCAGACTCGGGAGGACTTGAGAGGACTCGGTAAGGGCTCGGGAGGACTCGAGAGGGCTTGGGTAGGGCTCGGGGAGGACTCGGGAGGGCTTGGTTAGGGCTCGGGCCATACTCGGGAGGACTCGAGAGGTCTTGGTTAGGGCTCGGACCGGGCTCGGGAGGAGTCCAGAGGGCTCGGGTAGGGCTCGCCCCGGGCTCAGGAGGAGTTGAGAGGGCTCGGGTAGGGCTTGGGGAGGGCTCGGGCCAGGCTCGGGAGGACTCATGAGGACTCGGTAAGGGCTCGGGAGGACTCGAGAGGGCTCGGGGAGGGCTCGGGGAGGTCTCGAAAGGCTTGTTTAGGGCTCGGGCCAGGCTCGGGTGGACTCGAGAGGTCTAGGTTAGGGTTCGGGCCGGGCTCGGGAGGACTCGAGAGGGCTCGGGTAGGGCTCGGGCCTGGATCGGGCCAGGCTCGGGAGGACTCGAAAGGGCTCGGGTAGGGCTCGGGCCAGGCTCGGGCTAGGCTCGGGAGGACTCGAAAGGGCTTGGGTAGGGCTTGGTTAGGGCTCGGGCCAGGATCAGGAGGACATGAGAGGGCTTCGGTAGGTCTCGGGGAGGGCTCGGGGCAGGCTCGGGCCAGGCTCGGGAGGACTTGAGAGGGCTCCGGTAGGGCTCGCGGAGGGCTCGGGGGAGGCTCGGGTCAGGCTCGGGAGGACTCGAGAGGACTCGGAGAGGTCTCGAGAGGGCTTGATTAGGGCTCGGGCCAGGCTCGGGAGGACTCGAGAGGGCTGGGGTAGGGCTCGGGTAGGGCTCGGGCCAGGCTCGGGAGGAATCGTGAGGACTCGGTAAGGGCTCGGCAGGACTCGAGAGGGCTCGGGGAGGGTTTGGGGAAGTCTCGAAAGGCTTGTTTAGGGCTCAGGCCAGACTCGGGAGGACTCGAGAGGGCTTGATTAGGGCTCGGGCCAGACTCGGGTAGGACTTGGTTAGGGCTCGGGCCGGGCTCGGGAGGAGTCGAGAGGGCTCGGGTAGGGCTCGGGCCGGGCTCAAGAGGAGTCGAGAGGGCTCGGGTAGGGCTTGGGGAGGGCTCGGGCCAGGCTCGGGAGGACCCGAGAGGACTCGGTTAGGGCTCGGGCCGGGCTCGGGAGGAGTCGAGAGGGCTCGGGGAGGGCTCGGGGAGGGCTCGGGTCAGGCTCCGCCCAGGTTCAGGGAGGACTCGAGAGGACTCGGTTAGGGCTCGGGCCAGGGTCGGGAGGACTCAAGAGGGATTGGTTAGGGCTCATGCCAGGCTCGGGAGGACTCGAGAGGGATTGGTTAGGGCTTTGGCCGGGCTCGTGAAAACTCGAGAGGGCTCGGGTAGGGCTCAGGTCGGGCTCGGGGCAGGCTCGGGAGGTCTCGAGAGGGCTCGGTTAGGGCTTGGGCCAGGCTTGGGAGGACCCGAGAGGGATTGGTTAGGGCTGTGGCCGGGCTCATGAGGACTCGAGTGGGCTCGGGTAGGGCTTTGGGAGGTCTCGAGAGGGCTTGGTTAGGGCTTGATCCAGGCTCGGGAGGACTCGAGAGGGCTTGGGGAGGACTCGAGACGTCTTGGGTAGGGTTTGGAGAGGACTCGAGAGGGCTTGGTTAGGGCTCGGGCCAGGCTCGGGAGGACTCGAGAGGGATTGGTTAGGGCTCTGGCCGGGCTAGTGAAAACTTGAGAGGGCTCCGGTAGGGCTCGGCTAGGGCTCGGGCCAGGCTATGGAGGACTCGAGAGGGCTCGGTTAGGGCTCGGGGAGGTCTTGAGAGGGCTTGGTTAGGGCTCGGGCCAGGCTCGGGAGGACTCCAGAGGGCTTGATTAGGACTGGGGCCAGACTCGGGAGGACTGGAGAGGACTCGGGTAGGGATCGGGGAGGGCTCGGGGAGGGCTCGAGTAAGGCTGGGGCCAGGTTCGGGGAGGACTCGAGAGGACTCGGTTAGGGCTCGGGCCAGGCTCGGGAGGATTCGAGAAGGCTGGGGTAGGGCTCGGGGCAGGCTCGGGCCAGGCTCGGGAGGACTCGTGAGGATTCGGTAAGGGCTCGGCAGGACTCGAGAGGGCTCGGGGAGGTCTCGAAAGGCTTGTTTAGGGTTCGGGCCAGACTCGGGAGGACTCGAGAGGGATTGCTTAGGGCTCGGGCTGGGCTCGTGAAAACTCGAGAGGGTTCGGGTAGAGCTCGTGGCAGGCTCGGGCCAGGCTCGGGTGGACTCGAGAGGGCTCGGGTAGGGCTCGGGCCGGGCTCGGGAGGACTCGAGAGGGCTCGGGTAGGGCTCGTGCCAGGCTCGGGCCGGGCTTGGGAGGACTCGAGAGGGCTCGGGTAGGGCTCGGGGAGGACTCGAGAGGTCTAGGTTAGGGTTCGGGCCGGGCTCGGGAGGACTCGAGAGGGCTCGGGTAGGGCTCGGGGAGGACTCGAGAGGGCTTGGGTAGGGCTCCGGTAGGGCTCGGGTAGTGTTCGGGGAGGGCTCGGGGCAGGCTCTGGCCAGGCTCGAGAGGACTTGAGAGGGCTCCGGTAGGGCTCGGTTAGGGCTCGGTCCAGGCTCGGGAGGACTCAAGAGGGCTCGGGTAGGGCTCGGTTAGGGCTCGGTGAAGGCTCGCGGCTGGCTCGGGTCAGGCTCGGGAGGACTCGAGAGGGCTCGGGGAGGTCTCAAGAGGGCTTGATTAGGGCTCGGGCCAGGCTCGGGAGGACTCCAGAGGGATTGCTTAGGGCTCTGGTCAGGCTCGTGAAAACTCGAGAGTGCTCGGGTAGGGCTCGGGTAGGGTTCGGGGCAGGCTCGGGAGGACTCGAGAGGGCTCGGGTAGGGCTCGGGGAGGTCTCGAGAGGGCTTGGTTAGGGCTCGGGCTGGGCTCGGGAGGACTCGAGAGGGCTCGGGTAGGGCTCGGGCCAGGCTCGGGCTAGGCTCGGGAGGACTCGAAACGGCGTGGGTAGGGCTTGGTTAGGGCTCGGGCCAGGCTCGGGAGGACTTGAGAGGGCTCCGGGCAGGCTCGGGCCAGGCTCGGGAGGACTTGAGAGGGCTCTGGTACGGCTCGCGGAGGGCTCGGGGAAGGCTCGGGTCAGGCTTGGGAGGACTCGAGAGTGCTGGGGTAGGGCTTGGGTAGGGCTCGGGGAGGACTCGGGAGGGCTTGGTTAGGGCTCGGGCCAGGTTCGGGAAGTCTAGAGAGGACTTGGTGTGGGCTCGGGCCAGGCTCGGGATGACTTGAGAGGTCTTGGTTAGGGCTCGGGCCGGGCTCGGGAGGAGTCGAGAGGGCTCGGGTAGGGCTCGGGCCGGGCTCAAGAGGAGTCGAGAGGGCTCGGGTAGGGCTTGGGGAGGGCTCGGGCCAGGCTCGGGAGGACCCGAGAGGACTCGGTTAGGGCTCGGGCCAGGCTCGGGAGGACTGGAGAGGTCTTGGTTAGGGCTCGGGCCGGGCTCGGGAGGAGTCGAGAGGGCTCGGGGAGGGCTCGGGGAGGGCTCGGGTCAGGCTCCGCCCAGGTTCGCGGAGGACCCGAGAGGACTCGGTTAGGGCTCGGGCCAGGCTTGGGAGGACCCGAGAGGGATTGGTTAGGGCTGTGGCCGGGCTCATGAGGACTCGAGTGGGCTCGGGTAGGGCTTTGGGAGGTCTCGAGAGGGCTTGGTTAGGGCTTGATCCAGGCTCGGGAGGACTCGAGAGGGCTTGGGGAGGACTTGAGACGTCTTGGGTAGGGTTTGGAGAGGACTCGAGAGGGCTTGGTTAGGGCTCGGGCCAGGCTCGGGCCAGGCTCGGGAGGACTCGAGAGGGATTGGTTAGGGCTCTGGCCGGGCTAGTGAAAACTTGAGAGGGCTCGGGTAGGGCTCGGTTAGGGCTCGGGCCAGGCTATGGAGGACTCGAGAGGGCTCGGTTAGGGCTCGGGGAGGTCTGGAGAGGGCTTGGTTAGGGCTCGGGCCAGGCTCGGGAGGACTCCAGAGGGCTTGATTAGGACTGGGGCCAGACTCGGGAGGACTGGAGAGGACTCGGGTAGGGATCGGGGAGGGCTCGGGGAGGGCTCGAGTAAGGCTTGGGCCAGGTTCGGGGGGGACTCGAGAGGACTCGGTTAGGGCTCGGGCCAGGCTCGGGAGGATTCGAGAAGGCTGGGGTAGGGCTCGGGGCAGGCTCGGGCCAGGCTCGGGAGGACTCGTGAGGATTCGGTAAGGGCTCTGCAGGACTCAAGAGGGCTTGGGTAGGGCTCGGGCCAGGTTCGGGAAATCTCGAGAGGGCTTTGTTAGGGCTCGGGCCAGGCTTGGGAGGTCTTGAGAGGGCTGGGGTAGGGCTTGGGGAGGGCTCGGGCCAGGCTCGGGAGGACCCGAGAGGACTCGGTTAGGGCTGGGGCCAGGCTCGCGAGGAGTCGAGAGGAATCGGGTAGGGCTCGGGGAGGGCTCGGGTCAGGCTCGGGCCAGGTTCGGGGAGGACTCGAGGGGACTCGGTTAGGGCTCGGGCCAGGCTCGGGAGGACTCAAGAGGGTTCGGGTAGGGCTCGGGCCAGGTTCGGGAAGTCTCGAGAGGGCTTGGTTAGGGCTCGGGCCTCGATCGGGAGGACTCGAGAGGGATTGGTTAGGGCTCTGGCCGGGCTCGTGAGGACTCTAGAGGGCTCGGGTAGGGCTGGGGCCAGGCTCAGGCCAGGCTCGGGAGGACTTGAGAGGGCTCCGGTAGGGCTCGGTGAGGGCTCGTTGAGGGCTCGGGGCAGGCTCGGGAGGACTCGAGAGGGATTGGTTAGGGCTCGGGCCAGGCTCGGGAGGAGTCGAGAGGGCTCGGGTAGGGCTCGGGCTAGGCTCGAAGGAGTCGAGAGGGCTCGGGTAGGGCTTTGCCGGGCTCGGGAGGAGTTGAGAGGGCTCGGGTAGGGCTTGGGGAGGGCTCGGGCCAGGCTCGGGCTGACCCGTGAGGACTCGGTTAGGGCTCGGGCCAGGCTCGGGAGGACTGGAGAGGTCTTGGTTAGGGCTCGGGACAGGCTCGAGAGGAGTTGAGAGGGCTCGAGGAGGGCTCGGGGAGGGTTCGGGTCAGGCTCGGGCCAGGTTCGGGTGGACTCGAGAGGGCTTGGTTAGGGTTCGGGCCGAGCTCGGGAGGACTCGAGAAGGCTCGGGTATGGCTAGGGCCAGGCTCGGGAGGAATTGAGAGGGCTCCGGTAATGCTCGGTGAGGGCTCCGGTAGGACTCGGGGATTGCTCGGGCAGGCTCGGGCCAGGCTAGGGAGGACTTGAGAGGGCTCCGGTAGGGCTCGGGGAGGGCTCGGGGCAGTCTCGGGTCAGGCTCGGGAGGACTCGAGAGGGATTGGTTAGGGCTCTGGCCTGGCTCGTGAAAACTCGAGAGGGCTCGGGGCAGGCTCGGGAGGACTCAGAGGGCTCGCGGAGGGCTCGGGGAGGTCTCGAGAGGGCTTGGTTAGGGCTCGGGGCAGGCTCGGGTGGACTCAGAGGGCTCGCGGAGGGCTCAGGAAGGTCTCCAGAGGGCTTGGTTAGGGCTCGGGGCAGGCTCGGGGCGACTTGAGAGGGTTCGGGTAGGGCTCGGGGAGGGCTTGGGCCAGGCTTGGGAGGATTCGAGAGGGCTGGGGTAGGGCTTGGGGAGGGCTCGGGCCAGGTTCCGGAGGACCCAAGAGGACTCGGTTAGGGCTCCGGAGGACTGGAGAGGGCTCAAGTAGGGCTCGGGGCAGGTTAGGTCCAGGCTGGGGAGGACTCGAGAGGGCTTGGGTAGGGCTCGGGCCAGGTTCGGGAAGTCTAGAGAGGTCTTGGTTAGGGCTCGGGCCGGGCTCGGGAGGAGTCGAGAGGGCTCGGGTAGGGCTCGGGCCGGGCTCAAGAGGAGTCGAGAGGGATTGGTTAGGGCTTTGGCCGGGCTCGTGAAAACTCGAGAGGGCTCGGGTAGGGCTCAGGTCGGGCTCGGGGCAGGCTCGGGAGGTCTCGAGAGGGATTGGTTAGGGCTGTGGCCGGGCTCATGAGGACTCGAGTGGGCTCGGGTAGGGCTTTGGGAGGTCTCGAGAGGGCTTGGTTAGGGCTTGATCCAGGCTCGGGAGGACTCGAGAGGGCTTGGGGAGGACTCGAGACGTCTTGGGTAGGGTTTGGAGAGGACTCGAGAGGGCTTGGTTAGGGCTCGGGCCAGGCTATGGAGGACTCGAGAGGGCTCGGTTAGGGCTCGGGGAGGTCTGGAGAGGGCTTGGTTAGGGCTCGGGCCAGGCTCGGGAGGACTCCAGAGGGCTTGATTAGGACTGGGGCCAGACTCGGGAGGACTGGAGAGGACTCGGGTAGGGATCGGGGAGGGCTCGGGGAGGGCTCGAGTAAGGCTTGGGCCAGGTTCGGGGAGGACTCGAGAGGACTCGGTTAGGGCTCGGGCCAGGCTCGGGAGGATTCGAGAAGGCTGGGGTAGGGCTCGGGGCAGGCTCGGGCCAGGCTCGGGAGGACTCGTGAGGATTCGGTAAGGGCTCGGCAGGACTCAAGAGGGCTTGGGTAGGGCTCGGGCCAGGTTCGGGAAATCTCGAGAGGGCTTTGTTAGGGCTCGGGCCAGGCTCGGGAGGTCTTGAGAGGACTCGGTTAGTGGCTGGGGCCAGGCTCGCGAGGAGTCGAGAGGAATCGGGGAGGGCTCGGGGAGGGCTCGGGTCAGGCTCGGGAGGACCCAAGAGGACTCGGTTAGGGCTCGGGCTGGGCACGGGAGGAGTTGAGAGGGCTCCGGTAGGGCTCCGGGAGGGCTCCGGTCAGGCTCGGGAGGACTCGAGAAGTCTTGGTTAGGGCTCGGGCCGGGCTCGGGAGGAGTCGAGAGGGCTCCGGTAGGGCTCGGGTAGGGCTCCGGGAGGGCTCCGGTCAGGCTCGGGCCAGTTTCGGGGAGGACTCGAGTGGGATTGATTATGGCTCGGGCCAGGCTCGGGAGGATTCGAGAAGGCTCGGGTAGGGCTCGGGGAGGTCTCCAGAGGGCTTGGTTAGGGCTTGGGCCAGGCTCGGGAGGACTGGAGAGGGCTTAGTTAGGGCTGAGGGAGGGCTCGGGGCCGGTTCGGTCCATAGTAGGGGAGGACTCGAGAGGGTTGGGTAGGGCTCGGTTAAAGCTCGGTCTAGGCTCGTGAGGACTCGAGAGGGCTCGGGGCAGGCTCGGGCCAGGCTCGAGTCAGGCTCGGGAGTACTCGAGAGGACTCGGTAAGGGCTCGGGAGGACTGGAGAGGGCTTGGTTAGGGCTCGGGTCAGGCTCGGGAGGACTGGAGAGGGCTTGATTAGTGCTCGGCCAGGCTCGGGAGGACTCGAGAGGGATTGGGGCGGACTCGAGATGGCTTGGGTAGGGTGTGGAGAAGTCTCGAGAGGGATTGGTTAGGACTTTGGCCGGGTTCGTGAGGACTCGAGGGGGCTCGAGTAGGGCTGGGGGAGGTCTCGAGAGGGCTCGGGCCCGGCTCGGGAGGACTCGAGAGGGCTCGGCGAGTGCTCGGGGCAGGGTCGGGCCACGCTCGGGAGGACTCGAGAGGACTCGGTAAGGGCTCGGGAGGACTGGAGAGGGCTCGGGTAGGGCTCGGGGAGGTCTCGAGCGGGCTTGGTTAGGGCTCGGGCCAGGCTCGGGTCAGGCTTGGGGAGGACTCGAGAGGACTCCGTTAGGGCCTGGTTAGGGCAAGGGCCCAGCTTGGGAGGACTTGAGAGGCCTCGGGTAGGGCTCGGGGAGGACTCGGGGCAGGCTCGGGCCAGGCTCTGGAGGACTGGAGAGGGCTTGATTAGTGCTCGGGCCAGGCTCGGGAGGACTCGAGAGGGTCGGGTAGGGCTCGGGGAGAGTTCGGGAAGGGCTTGGGGAGGATTCGGGGAGTGCTCGTCAAGGGCTCGGGGCAGGCTCCGGGAGGACTCAAGAGGGCTAGGGGTGGGCTCGGGGAGGACTCGAGAGGACTCGGTTAGGGTTCGGGCCAGGCTCGGGAGGACTCGAGAGGGCTCTGGTAGGGCTCGGGGAGGGCTCGGGGCAGGCTCGGGCCAGGCTCGGGGAGGACTCGAGAGGGCTTGGTTAGGGCTCTGGCCAGGCTCGGGAGGACTCGAGAGGGCTTGGTTAGGGCTCGGGCCAGGCTCGGGAGGACTCGAGAGGGTTGGGTAGTGCTCAGGGAGCGTTCGGGAAGGGCTAGGGGAGGATTCTGGGAGTGCTCGGCAAGGGTTCAGGGCAGTCTCGGGGAGGACTTGAGAGGGCTCGGGTAGGGATTGGGGATTATTCGGGGAGGGCTGGGGAAGGGTTCTGGAAGGGCTCTGGAAGGGTTAGGGGATGTTGGAGCCAGGATGTAAGCTGACCAGGTCCTTGCATCTGAGGGGGCCAGCAGGGCAGCCCCCTACCCACACAGTTTCCACAGACTTGTTTGGATGGCTACTATCAGTAGAAAGAGAGCAACCTTTCATGGCTTGCGAAGAGATCTGTATTTATCTACTTAGATTTATTGTACTAAGAAGCTGTCCTTCTGCTCTATCTCTCCTTTGGAAATTAAGAGGAACAAAGAACATACTCCTCTTAACAGACCTCCTAATTAGTGTTTTGTGCATAAAAAGCATTGCACAGTTAATAAAACTACTACAGTTGGTCAGTGGCTACATGTAGTCCTCCGGATCCCGCTTTCCTGTCTCTTTCTTTTCTCAATTCCCACCTCCCTACCTCAGCCCGGTTTAACATGCCAGCCTGGCCCTGGCAAGGGGAGGGCTCGGGGAGGATTCCTGGAGGGGTCCGGAGGGCTGGGGGGGGCCCTCGGAGAGGGCTCAGAGATGGCTCCGAGAGGGCTCTGGGAGGATTCAGTAAGCGTTCTGGAAGGGCTGGAGGAGTGCTCCCCAAGGGCTCGGGGAGGCCTCGAGCCAGGCTCGGGAGGACTCGAGAGGGCTCGGGTAGGGCTTGGGGAGGTCTTGAGAGGGCTTGGTTAGGGCTCGGGCCAGGCTCGGGAGGACTCGAGAGGGCTCGGGTAGGGCTCAGGGAGGGCTCTGGGAGGATTCTGGAAGTGTTCGGGAAGGGCTCGGGTAGTGCTCTCCAAGGGCTTGGGGAGGGCTCGGGGCAGGCTCGGGCCAGGCTCGGGAGGACTCGGTAAGGGCTCGGGAGGACTCGAGAGGACTTGGGTAGGGCTCGGGCCAGGTTCGGGAAGTCTCGAGAGGGCTTGGTTAGGGCTCGGGCCAGGCTCGGGAGGTCTCGAGAGGATTCGTCTAGGGCTTGGGTAGGGCTCGGGGCAGGCTCGGGGAGGACTCGAGAGGGCTAGGGTAGGGCTCGGTCCAGGCTTGGGAGGACTCGAGAGGGCTCGAGTAGGTCTCGTTTAGGGCTCGGGCCAGATCGGGAGGACTTGAGAGGGCTCGGGTAGGGCTCGGGGAGGATTTGGGGAGTATTCGGGGAGGGCTCCGGAAGGGCTCTGGAAGGGCTATGGGATGTTGGAGGCCTAATGTAAGCTGACAAGGTCCTTGCATCTGAGGGGGCTAGCAGGGCTGGCCCCCTAACAATACAGTTTCCCCAGACTTGTTTGGATGGCTACTATCAGTAGAATGAGAGCAACCTTTCATGGCTTGCCAAGAAGTCTCTATTTATCCGAAACCGGTTTAGCTCAGTGGATAGAGCGTCGGCCTGCAGACTGAAGGTCCCGGGTTCGAGTCCGGTCAAGGGCCTTGGTTGCGGGCACATCCCCAGTGGGTTGTGTTCAAGAGGCAGCTGGTCGATGATTCTCACTCATCAATGTTTCTATCTCTCTCTCCCTCTCTCCTCCTCTCTGTAAAGAATCAAAAAATATGTTTTTTTAAAAAAAGAAGTCTGTATTCATCTACTGAGATTTATTGTTCTAAGAAGTTGTCCTTCGGCTCTATCTCTCCTTTAGAGATTAAGAGGAACAAGGAATACACTCCTCTTAACAGACCTCCTAATTAGTGTTTTGTGCATAAAAAGCATTGCACAGTTAATAAAACTACTACAGTCGGTCAATGGCTACATGTAGTCCTCCGGATCCCGCTTTCCTGTCTCTCTTTCTTTTCTCAATTCCCACCTCCCGACCTCAGCCCGCTTCAACCTGCCAGCCTGGCCCTGGCAAGGGGATTGCTCGTGGAGGGCTCCGGGAGGATTTGGGGAGGATTCGGGCTGGCTCGGGAAGAATTCGGGGAGGGCTTCTGTGGGGGCTCGGGGAGGATTCGGGGAGGATTCGGACAGGGCTCGGGAATGACTCAGGGATGGCTCGGGGAGGATTCAGGGCGGGGTCGGGGAGGGCTCCGGATGGGCTCAGGGTGAATTCGGGAAGGGATCCGGAAGGACTCTGCGAGGGCTCAGCGAGGATTCGGGGAGTGCTTGGGAAGGGCTCCAGAAGGGCTCGGGAAGGGTTCGGGAAAGGCTAGGGGAGGGCTCAGGGAGATCTCTGTCAGGGTATGGGAAGGGCTTGAGAAGGACTTTGGAGGGTTCGGTGGGGTTACTCGGGGATGGCTTGGAGCAGGGACTCGGGGAGGGCTCGGGGAGGATTCGGGGAGGGCTCAGGTAGGGCTTGGGGAGGGCTGGGGTAGGGCTCCGGAAGGACTCGGGGAGGATTCGGGGAGCACTCGAGAAGAGCTCAGGGAGGACTCGGGGAGGGCTGGGGGAGGATTCGGGGAGGGCTTGGGAAGGGCTCTGGAAGGACTTGGGGAGGACTCGGGGAGGATTCGGGGAGGGCTCGGGAAGGGCTGCGGAAGTACTCAGGGAGGGCTGGGGGAGGACTTGGGGAGGGCTAAGGGAGGGCTGGGGGAGGGGGACTCGGGGAGGGCTCGGGAGGCTACTCGGGGAGGGCTCGGGAAAATTAAAAAAAGAAGAAAAAAAAGAACAAAGGAGAGGAAATATTTCCATATCCAAATAGAACTGGTTGTATACATATTTCTGGATTATCTGACCTTTCTGAGACTGGTTGCCCTAGTTTAAATGTCTGGGTTCTGAGATGTTTCATGTCTTCCTCAGATTACTAACACTCAAAACATGAACCACACAAGGCTTCCTGACCTTAGCTCTCCTGCCTGCCCTCCTTCCCATCCCCACTTCACACCAAGCATGCTGACCTTTTGGCCATTCCCTGCCCATGCTGAGGCCGTCTCAAGTTTCTGTGCCTTTGCACCCTCTATTCCTTTTGGCTGGAATGTCCTTCCCATTCTCTGCCAGGAGCTTGCATCCTGCCTGCAAGCTCAGTTTTGCACAGCCGTGGGCAAACTACAGCCCCCAGGCCACCCGTTGGGCTGTTCTATCCGGCCCTCGGAGCCGAAAGAGCGGAGGGTTCTCTTGCTCCCCCCGCCCCCCCCGCCCCGCTCCTTCACCAGCAGCCCAAGATGCGAGTGCCAGCATGGTCAGGTTGCTTTTGTTCTGGCCCTCCGGTCCAGTTTAAGAACCCATTGTGGCCCTCGAGTCAAAAAGTTTGCCCATCCCTGGTCTAGCATCATTCCTGGAAAAAGTCTTCCTGGACATGCCCAGCTTGGAAAGGATTCTTCCCCAGGCTCAGGAGGGAAGCAAGTTCCTTCTCTTGAACCTTCAGTCTCTCCTAGTTCCCCTTGGGATCTGGCTGCCCAGATCGTGTTGGCCTACGGCACATCACCTGGAAGAGAATGGAACTGGCTTTTCTCTCTGAGTCTGCAACATTTTAAAGGAAGGTCTCCCCGAGTTGAGGGTTGTGGGCTGCTAGGTTAATTCCACAGCCAGTTTTCCAGGCCCCCTGACCTCTAACCAGCCCATCTGTCCTGCTCAAGATGTGTGTTGAAGGGGGAAGGGGTGTCTCTGTTACACTCTGCAGCCCCTGTGACCCCCCTCCAACTTCCCACTGGCTCCACATCCTGCATGCTCCAGGCACTTAGGATGCTCACGGAGCCTCCACAGTGTTGACCTGTCTCATTCAGCCTTTCCCAGATGCTTGGTGTTTGCAACATTATTCTCAAGCATCCCCTGGGGCTGCAGTGGGACTCTAGTTGTTGGTGGGTGCTGGGGAGAGAGTAACGAGGAGGAATCTAGAGGACTCCATGAACTAATGGAAGAAAGGAGGGAACCTGGCTGGAGAGGTGTGGGCAGAATTAGTGTCACTTCCAGCCTGAGAAAGGTGCCATCCGGAGGGTGGAGGAAGAGCCCAAGAACAGTCCTGCCCCTGTCACTTCCTCTTTCCTCCCTCCAGCTGTGTTACCTCTCAAATCAGCCCCTCCCCCACTTTGGTCCCCAACCCTGACCCTGAGTATTTGATTTGGAACAGGGGACAGAGGCTTATGTGGGTCACTTAAAGTCCAGGTTCCTACCACAGCCCCACCTCCCAAGCCTGGCCTGACCCCTGGCTCCCTCCAGCGTCAGCTCCACCCCTCCCCGACCCTTTGCCCTTGGCTGATTCCCCTCAACGTACCCATCATGCCTCTTGTCCAGCAGCACCGGCCAGAGACCAGGAACCTCCAGAGACTGAAAGAGGTGCTGATCCTGTACCCAGGTCTTCTTTATCTTTCTATTTCCCGTTATTCATTCCAGTTCAAGAGCCTGAAGACAGCCCGGGAGCTTTACCTATGGCTTTCTTCCTTATTTTGCCGCTTTGTAGTGTTTTGGTGATAGGCATGGGTGCGGGTGGAGCTGGGAGTGAGGAAGGGTTTGAGAGGAAATGTAAACCTGGACAGCTTCCCCGCTGTCCCTCCGTATCCCCCAGTGCCCAGCCCTGGACACAGCCTGGCCAGAGCCAGCTGTTTGCAGACCTGAGCCCAGAAGAGCTGACAGCTGTGATGAGCTTTCTGACCCAGCAGCTGGGGCCAGGCCTGGTGGATGCGGCCCAGGCCCGGCCATCAGACAACTGCATCTTCTCGGTGGAGCTGCAGCTGCCCCCCAAGGCTGCAGCCCTGGCTCACCTGGACAGGGGGAGCCCCCCGCCCGCCCGGGAGGCGCTGGCCATCGTCTTCTTTGGCGGACAACCCCAGCCCAACGTGAGTGAGCTGGTGGTGGGACCACTGCCCCACCCCTCGTACGTGCGGGATGTGACTGTGGAGCGTCACGGGGGCCCCCTGCCCTATCACCGACGCCCCGTGCTCATCCGAGAGTACCTGGACATAGACCAGATGATCTTTGACAGAGAGCTGCCCCAGGCTTCCGGTCTCCTCCACCACTGCTGCTTCTACAAGCACCAAGAAAGGAATCTAGTCCCGATAACCTCAGCCCCTCGAGGTTTGCAATCAGGGGACCGGACCACCTGGTTTGGCCTCTACTACAACATCTCAGGGGCTGGGTTCTTCCTGCACCCCGTGGGGCTGGAGCTGCTGGTAGACCACAAGGCTCTGGACCCTGCCCGCTGGACCATCCGGAAGGTGTTCTTTCAAGGCCCCTACTATGAGAGCCTGGCTCAGCTGGAGGACCAGTTTGAGGCCGGCCTGGTGAATGTGGTGGTGGTCCCAGACAATGGCACAGGTGGGTCCTGGTCCCTGAAGTCCCAGGTGCCCCCGGGTCCGGCTCCCCCTCTGCAGTTCCATGCCGAGGGCCCCCGCTTCAGCGTGCAGGGGAGTCGAGTGGCCTCCTCCCTGTGGACTTTCTCCTTTGGGCTCGGGGCGTTCAGTGGCCCGAGGGTCTTTGACATCCGCTTCCAAGGGGAGAGAGTGGCCTATGAAGTCAGCGTCCAGGAGGCCTTGACCGTCTATGGTGGCAATTCACCTTCTGCTCTGCGAAGCCGGTACACCGATGGTGGCTTTGGCTTGGGCCACTTCTCTTCACCTCTGACCCGTGGGGTCGACTGTCCCTACCTGGCCACCTACGTGGACTGGCACTTCCTTTTGGAGTCCCAAGCCCCCAAGACGATACGAGATGCCTTTTGTGTGTTTGAACAGAACCAGGGTCTCCCCCTGAGGCGACACCACTCAGATATCCACTCCCACTATTTTGGGGGCCTCGCAGAGACAGTGCTGGTCGTCAGATCTGTGTCCACGATGCTCAACTATGACTACGTGTGGGATATGGTCTTCCACCCCAATGGGGCCATCGAAGTCAAATTGCACGCCACGGGCTACATCAGCTCGACGTTCTTCTTCGGTGCTGCCCGAAGCTACGGGAACCAGGTTGGGGAGCACACGCTGGGCACCGCCCACACCCACAGTGCCCACTTCAAGGTAGATCTGGATGTTGGAGGTAAGATATCCCGGAGAGGGTGGCATTCCAGAAGCGGGGGCTGAAGGCTCCATGCCTCGCTTTAAAATTTGTCACTGAAACATTAAAAATGTAAAAGTATATGAAGTAAATGTGCAAAACATCAGGTTCCTAAGAGATTTCCACCCTTAGCAGATCAGTCTCAGATCATTCAATTGGATTCCCAATGTGGAACCTAGTTACATCCTAGCAGATCATTCAAAACTCCAAAATTCAGGGACCTGACTGCCTGTTTGTTGGCCCTACTCTTAATTCCTTGCCAAACCTCAAACTGTGGGAAACACCTCCAAGCTCCAGCGGCACTGGGCCCACACGTCTGCTGTCGTGTGGTGAGGCCGTTCCATGTTGGTTTCCTCCAGGTGCTGATGTGTAGGCACGAGAGTCAGATGAAGACATGGGTCTCAGGCACTGCCGCACTACTAACAGTGTCCCTTTGGTGAAAAGCCAGGGCACGTTCTTTAAGTTCTCTGAGCCTCAGTTGTCCCATCTGGAAAATGGGGACAATTGTAGTTCCTCCTTCAGAAGGCCGTTATACAAGTAAATCACCAGTGCATGTAAAGCACTCAGCATGATGCCTATGCATAGCACCTTCACGTTCAGTAAATGTGAGCTACAGCTGTTATTGTTTACATGATACGGTAGATCTGGGGATGCCGGGGGGGGGGGGGGAGGCTTCAGATATGAGGCCAGGTCCCTTCCTCAGGTCAGAAACTTCTGACTGCCCATTGCCTGCGAGGTTGTCTCAGCCTCAGGTAAACCCCCGTTCCTTCTCAGAGGAAGGTCAGGGGAGGCCCAGTCACAAGGCACCTGGGATTGTGACCAGAGGTGACATCAGGGAGAAAGATCTTTTCGAAATCTCTGAATCAGGAACATCTTGGGGAGAAAAGGAAGAGAAGTAGAGGCCATACTCAGTTCTGGGCTTCTCTTCGGCCCCCATTCTGAAGCCAGGCGGGTGATCATTCCCTTCTCCCATCCCTTCTTCTTCCCTCACTCACCCCGGCAGGACTGGAGAACTGGGTCTGGGCTGAGGACATGGTCTTTGTCCCCATGGCTGTACCCTGGAGCCCTGAGCACCAGATGCAGAGGCTGCAGGTGACCCGGAAGCTGCTAGAGACAGAGGAGCAGGCCACCTTCCCCCTGGGAAGGGCCGCCCCTCGCTACCTGTACCTGGCCGGCAACCACAGCAACAGGTGGGGTCACCCTCGGGGCTACCGCATCCAGGTGCTGAGTTTTGCTGGCGAGCCGCTGCCCCAGAACAGCTCCATGGAGAGAGCCTTCAACTGGGGGAGGTGAGTGGCAGGGTGTCAGAGGGAAGCTGGGGGTGATGGACTGTGAGAAGGGCCCCATGTTGCTGGGAACCCAGGTTCTCTCACCTACTGTAGGTATATATGCACACTCCTACACACACACACACACAAGCCTGTGGCCACAATCATGATCCTAGTGCCCTGGCTTGTTGTTCAGTGGTTAGAGCATAAGCCCCACACACTGGGGGGCTCGAGTTTGATTCCAGATCCAGGGCGTGTACCTGGATTGCAGGTTTGATCACCAATGCTGGTAGGGACACATGTGGGAGGCAACCAATCCATATGTCTCTTTCACATGGATGTTTCTCTCTTCTTCCCTTCCTCCCTTCCACTCTCTCTCTCTCTCTCTAAGATAGATAGATAGATAGATAGATAGATAGATAGATATAGATAGATAGGTAGATAGATATTTAAGAAATTAATGGGAAAAATATTCTCGGGTGAGGGTTAACCAAAAAAAAGGAATAGTGGAAATAAATAAAATGAGGCCTACTGACAGGATGGGAGAATGGAGAGATACATGTGGAATCAAATAAAGTAAAATGTTACAGATAGAATCTGGGTTGTGGGTCTGTGTATGTTCACTACACTATTCTTTTTTTTAAAAAAACCACTTTTTATTTTTATTATTAGTTTTTAAAATATATTTTATTGATTTTTTTACAGAGAGGAAGGGAGAGGGATAGAGAGTTAGAAACATCAATGAGAGAGAACCATGGACCAGCTGCCTCCTGCATACCCCCTACCGGGGATGTGCCTGCAACCAAGGTACATGCCCTGACCAGAATCGAACCCGGGACCTTTCAGTCCGCAGACCGATGCTCTACCACTGAGCCAAACCGGTTTTGGCTATTCTTTACCTTTAAATGTTAGCAATAGGGGTGGAGGCAAAACCAGAGGAAGAGGAACACAGATCTCAGGGAGTGTTCCCTAAAACCCAGGCATTTGAGATACAGAAATTGGCCTGAAGCGGGAATCAGGCCATGTCTGTGCATCCAGGGCCCAGGCTCTGATCTGGAACCTAGAATAGATGGATGCAGGAACGACCTTAGGACCTGAAGTCCGAACAATGGCCAGTTGGCGTTTGAGAGACACGTCGCTGAACAAGCGTGGGAACTCTGAGGGACAGGCAGAGCCGGAGAGTGGGACGTGAACAGAGACTTAGCGCTTATTTTCCCCTCCTGGTCCCTCTTCCGTGCGGCTTCAAACGGCAGGACCGTTTGATGGCCCTGTGGGTCTAATCCAACCCCCCTGTAGGTACCAACTGGCCGTGACCCAGCGGAAGGAGGAGGAGCCCAGCAGCACCAGCATCTACAATCTGAACGACCCCTGGACTCCCACCGTGGACTTCTCTGGCTTCATCAACAATGAAACTGTTGCCGGGCAGGTTAGTCTGGGGGAGGCGGCAGGAGTAAGGATGCGCCCCTTCACTCTCCCACGCCCGGGCCCTCCAGGGTCATTAGAACCCGCTAAGAAACGAAGCTTCTCCTTTCCCCATTGTTCCTGGGCTGGTGAACTGCATCCTTACACACCAGGCTACTGTGGGCGTGGGCACATGTGTCTTTAGCAAAGCCAGGCCTCCTGACCCTCTTCCTTCTGCCCCTGCTAGGACTTGGTGGCCTGGGTGACAGCTGGTTTCCTGCACATCCCACACGCGGAGGACATTCCCAACACGGTGACTGTGGGGAATGGTGTGGGCTTCTTCCTCCGGCCCTACAACTTCTTTGACGGGGACCCGTCCTTGGATTCTGCGGACTCCGTCTATTTCCGGGGGGACCAGGATGCTGGGTCCTGTGAGGTCAACCCCCTGGCCTGCCTCCCCAAGGCTGCTGACTGTGCCCCCGACCTCCCTGCCTTCTCTCATGGGGGCTTCTCTCACAACTAGGGGGTCCCTGGGATGGGGCGTGTCCAGGGCCAGGATGTGTGGAGAGGGGGAGCAGTGGGCGCTGGGCCAGGAAGCCTGATCTCAGACTAAGAATCTCTCCTCCCCTGCCCCCAAGATCCTCTCTCCCATCACCCTGCTTTGCATCCCCTTCCTTACTGTAAGCATCCTGAGCCTGTGACACAGCAGGGACTCAACTCTGTTGACTTTAGGCCTGCTGGGTTTCTGTCCCAGAGAGCAGAGGAATGGCCAGCTGGCGTTGGAGTGATGGCCTAGCTTTTCCCCAGAAGACTTTTGTTTGTTTCTAATGGTTTTTCAATCTTTTTTTTTTTTTTTTACAATTAGATATCATTCACATACCATAAAATTGATCCTTTTAATGTGTCTAGAATAATAGCAGCATATTCATAAAGTTGTCACTACTAATTCCAGATCATTTTCATCTCCCCAGAAAGAAACCCCATACCCGTTAGCGGTCACTTCCTCTTTCCCTTCAACCCTTCCCAGCTCTAGGCAACCACCAAGCTTTCTGTCACTATAGACGTGCCTATATTCTGGCCATTACATAGAAATGGATCTACTACAACATGCGGTCTTTTGTGATTGGCTTCTTTCAACGGAACCTTTGTGAGGTGCATCCACTTCGTAGCATGAAACAAGAGTTCATTCCTTGAGGTCCGAATACTATTCCATTGTGTGAATATTACCACATTTTGGTTTGTTCATTCATCAGTTTAAGGACATGTGGATTGTTTCCACGTTTGGATTACTATGGATAATGCTTCTGTGAACATTTGTGTACAGATTTTCATGTGAGCATATGTCTCACTTCTCTTGGCACAAACCTGGGAGTGGAATTGCTGGGTCATAGGGTTAACCTTTTGAGGAGGCTGCCAGACTGCTCTCCAAAGTGATTGTGCCTTTTTCTCTCTCTCTTTTTAAATTTTTTATTGTGGTAAAACATAATAACATAAAAGTTACCATCGGGCCATCTTTAAATATACAGGCCAGTGGCATTAAGTACCTTCACATGCTTTGTTGGGCCTGCTCAGCTCCTCCTCGGCCCTGGGTCTTGACTATGAAGGCGAGGCCTCTGGAGACCTCAGGGTAGGGTCCCTTCCTGGCCTGTGTCCCAGCTGTTGGGAAGGTGCTTCTCTGTTTTTGTTCCCTGTCATCCTAGCACA
The DNA here is from genome assembly GCA_963924515.1 of Vespertilio murinus. NCBI lineage: Eukaryota > Metazoa > Chordata > Mammalia > Chiroptera > Vespertilionidae > Vespertilio > Vespertilio murinus. The sequence goes on along the minus strand of OZ004718.1, from coordinate 14,506,688 downwards.
TTCCTTCTCTGCTCTTTCTCCCTCCTCTTCCTCTTGCTAGGTCAGCTTCTACTCCCCGGCCTTCCCGCTGAGGTGCTGGGGGGATGTCCCTGCTGCTTCGAGTCCTGTAATTCTCCCCCCGTCCCTCAGTTCCGGTGTCCTCCTCTGTCCCTGGGCTGGGGAAGCCTAGGACAGCAGGGGGCTATCTTGGGGAGAGAAAGACAATCCCTGATTGTCTTCTTGTGGGAGACATTGGTAAATGGACAGCTTTCTTTCTTTTTCTTGTTGTTAATCCTCCAAAAAAAAAAAAGTGAGCTGGAAAGGAACTGAGTTCTGGCAAAGGGACTTTCATACGGTGAAAGCTACGTTCTTGATTCAAGGATAATAGCAGGACATGGTGACAAGAGCTCAGCTGGGAAAGGGTTAATGGCAGAGCTAGTTTGCTATTGCTGGCTCTTTCCATTTTGCTTTTCGGACCAGTGATTTCGTTTCTCCTTACCTTCTCAGCCCAAATAAATATCGTTTTGACTTTCTTGTGTTTTCTTACTTAAGGAAATTGGGACCATGATGTATGCAAACGTTTTCATCTCGCCCCCAAGACAAACGCTGTGGAGGAGCCAATGATGCTTCTCTTGGCTGTTCCGCCTGTTCCTCCGGGTGCAGGAATGGGGAGCGGGGGCCTGTGGCCCTAGGCTGTGTGGGGGACCCTGCTACGGTGGCTCACCTGCTGACCCAGGAGTGTGCCACGGGGCTCCCCAGGGGCCAGAGGGCACAGCCTGAGCCCCCCCCCCCACCACCACCAAGGGAGTGTGTGCACAGAGAACCCTATTGGAGGGCTCTACTTGGAACATATCCTTCCAGCCATGAGAAAGAAGCAACCAGACCTTAAGGAATGCAGCCCAGAAAAATCCAAAGGGAGCGAACAGCACAGTTCTAGGAGGAACCTGGCAAGTGAGAGAGAACCTTGGGAATGCAGGCCCTTCAGGGACCCTTAGACCTACAGATCCCACTGAAGGGGCCTGGAACACACACAGTATCACACACACACACACACACACATATACACACACACACACACACACACACAGTATCAGTGTGTGCTCCCTCGCTTGGCCTCTTAGTGGTGCTGGCCTCATGTCCCCATTCCAACACTTAGCCTGCGGCTGATGGTGGACTATGCTTTCTCCGCTCAGGCTCCGGTGGGTGTCGGCCTCCTCTGTAGCACTCCTCCTCACCACATCTGGATCCTGCGAAGGGAAATAGATCAGAGCATTCTCAGTAGGGCTTGGGTCTCGGACACCTTCCCACTGCATGTTTCTCACTTCCTTGACCTATGTGTGTGGGCTGGAATGTGATGGGGGCTCCCCTTTTCTTAAGGCCCCTCAAGGAACGTGATGTCTCCGTCTCTCCCACTGAAAGGGAGACAGTAGGGTAGAGACTCTGATGGACTCGTTGTTGCTTCATTTATTCCTCACAACAACCTGGAGAAACAGAAACTACTCTTCCCATTTCACAGATGAGGAGACTGAGACTCACAGGAATTCGGTAACATGCCCCAAGTCGCCTGGCTGGGATTGAATCCAGGTCTTTGTGGAATTGTACCCCCACTGCCTTCCCCTGCACCACTGCTCTCCTTCCCTGACTAGCAGGCCTGGTTAAAGAATTAGCAATGTAATGCTTGAGAAGCACTTGGCACCTGGCCCGTGGTAAGTGACCTTCTATGAGCAAAATCAACACTCAGTGGCCCAGAGCAAAAGCATGCACCATTGCCTTAAAGCCAAAGCTCTCAACCTGGACTGTAACTGAAATCACGGGGGAGCTTGTAAAACTCCACATACCCAGGCTGCACCGCAGGCCAATAAAATCCATCTCTGGGGGTGAGGCAGAGCGTAAATGTACGCATTAAGCAACATACATTTTCCCCATGTGATTCTAACCTCTAGCTACGGTGGAGAAAATCCTGGGACAGCAGTTTAGTTCCAAACTGGCCAGAGGAGCCTGGCCAGAGTGTAAGACGCATAAAGAATGTGTCTGTCAGAAGGCACAGAAAAGGAGCATCACGGAGCCTGCCCTGGCAGTGCCCATCTGACCACAGCTGGAGCAGAAGACCTGGCCTAAGGCCAGTGCAGACCAGCCCTGGAGGACACTAGCCGTGCAGATGGAGGCACTGGGCCCTATCAACCTATCTCATGACCAACTGCTGATTCTGATTCACAGCTCAGCCGGCCGGCTTCCCACCGCACCTGGGTCATGGGGAGAAACGGGCAGATCGGTTATATCACTTGTGTAAATGAACTAGTGGGTGTTCTGATAATAACTGGTTTTGCTTGACAACTACTATAAAGTGAGGATTAGCCTTTATGGTTACTTTGGTAGATTTAGATCTTCCCTGAAAGACAATCTCCCTTGGGGGGGGGGGGGGAGGACTTGATTAATCTGGTTTCTCACTTAGGCCCCTCCCTTAGGCTGTGGTTTATGCACCAAGAAGCCGTCGTGTGGTATCCTAGAGACGGCCAGACTCTCCTGATACAACCCACCCCAGCCTCTCCATGGACTTCTCACCTAACTCCCTGAGCAGACTCATTATAAGCAAATTCCCAGCTTCATCCTTCCCCCCACCTCTCCTCCCCGCATAGTTTTTCCTTGGACAACTGGAATTGTAAATTTTCCGAGCTCCCCACTCTCTGGAGCACATTGGGTTGTTCACACTGGGTTTGCACATCCTGCCATCCTGACGCCCTGAACTCCAGACTGTCATGACCCTGTGCCCCTCCCAAAACAGGCTGTGCCCATCCACGCATGCCTTTGCACATCCACTTTCTTCCTTATTTCCTCTGGTTCCTTCCTCTTTCTCCTTCCTCCCTCTTCATCTGCTGATGCCTTATTCATCCTCTAAAACCCAACTCAAAGATTACCCCCCACACACCGTTCTCTGCTCATTGCTGTGTTCTCTCTGCTCCCTTAGTTCTTCAGTATGTGTGCTGCTGAAGCAAGCACTCCCTTAGGACTTTAAACAAAACTCTACAATGGAGGCTCACACACCACACTCAAGTTCATTGCCACCTCCCCACCATGTCACCCACAGGCCTCCCGTGCCCACCACGATCTCCATTCAGCAGCTGATAGAAAGATGGCTCTTGGTGGAGATCAAAGGCTTCACCGAGTACATGAGGGAACTAGGCGTGGGAATGGACGCCATGGCCAAGCCAGACTGTCGTCACTTCCGATGGCCAAAACCTCACAGTAAAAACTGAGAGCACATTGAAGGTGACACAGTTCTCCTGCAACCTGAGAGAAGAGTTTGAAGAAACCACAGCTGATGACAGAAAAACTCAGGCCACCTGCAACTTTGTAAACAGCGCACAGGGTCAACATCAGGAATGGGATGGGAAGGAACGCACCAGAACAAGAAGATTGGAAGGCGGAAGTCAGTGGTGGAATGTGTCATGAACAATGTCAGCTGTCCTTGGATCTATGAAAAAGTGGAGCGAAAATTCCAACATCCTTCCGGACAGGAATTAGCCATGAGGATAAACAAACTCAATTCAAGCATGCCTCCCTGACTCCACCCCTGCCCCCACCCCCGCCCATTTCTGTGTTCAGTTTTCTATCACAGTCATTTTTCATGCAACTACTTCTGAGTGTTGGTTTAATTAGGATTGACCCCTTGGTTAGTAAATAAATTTATTTATGCTTTACAAAAAAAAAAAAAGGTCGAAGAAAGTCCAAAGATCCTGAGTGAAAAAAATCACCCTGGCTGCACAGGTTAAGCCAGGACATGGGGTCAAAGGTCAACACTGACACGCTGAGCCCAAGCAATTCCTCTCCAACTGAAACCTGCACCGCTGGAACCCAGCGAAGGTTGTAGGAAGGATAACAGGGGACAGACAGATGGCAGGTCTTAAATCAGTTCCCCACGTGTGGCTTTCCCTGAAACAGGCAATCGGGGCCCAGAGCCTGGGACAGACTCAAGAGGACATCGTGTGGGAGGGTTAGACGCATAGGCTGGGCATTAGACCCCAAAATGCTGTGGAATTTGGCATGTATGTTTTCCTCCTTCTACAATGTGATATGATGATTTCTGGAGCCAGATTCTGGGGTTTGAACCTGACCAGTGTGTCCTTGGGCAACGTAGTTAACTTCTCTGGGCCTCGCTTTCATTACCTGTAAAATGGGGGCAGGATTTTTCAATCTGTGTAATTTTACAAGTCTAGTTCTTAGAGTATAGTAAGTGCTCAATGAATGCTGGCTATTATTTAACATTTTACTAACAGCATCTACTGGGTGTTTCAGTTACTGCAGAACCCCCTTGAAAAGCAGTGGCTTAAAACATGAAACCATTTTATTTGCTCATTATTCTGTAGGTCAGCCCTCTGAGCTGGGGCTCAGTTGGGCAGTTCTTCTGCTGGAGTCACCTGGAATCACTCTCTTGACTGCAGATATCTGGTAGAGAGACTAAGGCTGGATGGTCCCTGATGGACTCACTCACACGTCTGGCGGCTGGGGCTGGCGGTCAGACAGGTTACATGCTACAGCCTCGTGTATCCAGCACACCAGCCTGGACTTCTCCTCTTTGTGGTCCTGGATTCCAATGGTAGCCCATAGAGGACGAGCCCTAGTGAGTGAATGCTTTTCAAGCCTCTGTTTGTATCACATCTACTAAAGTCCCATTGGCCCCCAGATTCAAAGGAAGGATAGAGATAATAATTCTCTCCTTGACAGGAAGAGAGGCAAAGTAACAATGCAAAGAGGTGCATGCATATCAGCAATGGAAGGAACCATCACAGCAGTCTAAACAATCTATCTCACTGGCACCAAATATGCAAGCAGAGTTCAGATCTGAAAGCTGGAAGGGGTACTTTCGTAGCTCACAGGGCTCAGGATAACTGAAAAAGGTGAATTCATATGCAAAACCACCGGCAATGCAAGGTTTGAACATGCTAAATGCCCTAAAATAAGAATCCTTGAATGCTAGGAAGGTCCAGGACAGAGTGGTCCTTTATAGCTGACAACAGCTAAGCCAAGTGGGTTGGAAAGGCTTTATTATCTTGGCCTTTGAAGTATGCTTAGAATCTGGACATGTGGAGATGAGGAAATGATATTCCAGGTGGAAGAAAGAGCAAACAAACAAAATGTGTTTGGGAAATCCAAATCCCATTAGTGTATATGGAATAGGGGGTCCAGGAAGAGGAGTTGCAAGACATAAGGCTGGAGTGATAACCTGAGGTTTGATTGTGGATAAGTTGGAGTTTGAACTTCATTCTGTAGGAAGCGTCCACTGGATATTCTTCAGGTGTTAAGTGAAACACACACACACACACACACACACACACACACACACACGGTATTGTAAGAGGCTCTTTTTCCAGTGGTCTGTAGGATGGCTTGGGTGCGGCTGTGAGAAGGGGAGTAAGAGATCATTAGGTAATGAAGGGACTAGCAGGTCAAGACAGAGGGATCGATGGGGGCAGTAAGAGTAGAAAAGTCAGAACCCTCCACCAAGCAGACCTGAAATAGCACGGCTGACATGCACACATAAGGAACTATTTGATATTGAAATTGGAACTCAAAAGAACTGTTGGCCCAGAAAGGAACTCACTACAGACTGATTCATCTGCCTCTCAGCATAACCATTATGGCTTGTCGCAGTTTAGGTTCTTACAAGGGTATTTATTGGATCACATGATCTCATACACATAGAGGAAATAATGAACAACATAAATAGATGAACAAAAATAGACCCAGAGAAAGAGAAGCAGCAATCAGACTCTCAAACCTCAGGGGGAAAGTAGGGGAGGGTAGGGGTAAGGGGAAGAGATCAACCAAAGGACTTGTGTGCATGCACATGGGCCTAGCCAGTGGCCATAGATAACAGGGGGGTGGGGGCATATGTAGGGAGGGTTTGGGGATGGGAATGGGGGGATGAGGACAATTATGTGATACTATAATCAATAAAATAAATTAATTAATTTTAAAAAAAGAAAAGTCAGAACCCGATGAGGAAGTACCAAAGACGCCTCCAGGGTTGCCAGGCTCGGTGCCCGTGGGATGGCAGAGGAGGAGGAGATGTTTACAAAACAGAATATGGAACAAGAAGGACTCTAGAAGGAACTTGCAGGTTTGTGGAATGCATGGGCATCCAGCTGGTATCCAAGTGGGGTCTAACATCACACTGACTACGAGAGGATGAAGAGGAGAAGAGAGAGCAGATTTTGCTAGAGCAACATTGAACACAGAGAGGGCAAGTGTTGCAAGGCAGTTATCCGCCAAATGTTGCAGAGGTGACCATAAGATCAAGGAAAAAGGAGGATGAGAAAAGGCCAACCAGCAGATCTGACCGTGAGAAGGTCACAGTGACTAACCAGGAGGACAGAGGAGGCTGACATGGCACAGGGTTGAGGAGGGCAACAAGCATCCTGCGCTCTGGAATTCAAGGTTGGAGAGATCCCCTGGAATCCCATGAATCTGGGCTGCCCTCCTCCCACTGCAAACCTACTAAAGTGAAGGGAATCTTTTAAATCTTAAACATAAAGCAAACACGGACGTTCCTTTCTGTCCTCCCCTCCTCCCTTTCTCTCCTACTGGCTGGCTGGAGATCAGGCCCTGTCGGGGGACTTCCATCCAGGGAGACAAGCGTTGGCGGACAGACTGCTGTTTACTTCCTCGCAGAGCCCATCTGTGTTTTCATAGCTCAGAATAGTTCCTTGGCCCTCTCCTGGCCTGGGAGGCTGGGGGAGGGGGCAGGGAAACCTCACTGCTTGTTTTCATGACCATTCTGGCCACACCTCACTCGGGAACTCTCAAAGGGGGTAAGTTGTGGGTTAAGAGGGTCTAAGACTACTGATTTCCTAATTATGTCCCCCAACTGGGCTCCAGAAGAGGGAAGGACAATCACTGACTGTACAACATGGGCATTTTGGTTGGGATGAAAGTTCCACAGCTATTAAAGAAAGAGCTGATTAAAGGACTACAGGGAAGAGCTGGGGAAGGAACAGAGGAGGGGGGCAGAGAGAAGGTGGAAGGGATGACCCCTCCCCAGTCTGGATCTCATCTGGATGCCGGGCTCTACACAGGGAGCTGACTTCTGATGGAGAATTGTGTGTGTGGGTGTGTGGGGGGGGGGGGAGGGGGCGGGTTCCCCTGAATGACTCTGGATGCACCTTGGGTCTCAGCTGGGTTCTGGCAGCACCAGTGTTTGGACGGCGCCCAGAGGTGGGAAGAAGAACTGAGTTCACAGCAGTCAAGTCCTTGATCTTATTGGCAGTTCACTCTTTTGAACTCTTCAAAACCATGTGAATATATCACTTTTTAAAATATTTTAATTTTAAAAAATATGAGCCCTGGCCAGTTTGGCTCAGTGGATAGAGCATCAGCCTGCAGACTTGAAGGGTCCCAAGTTCGATTCCAGGTTGAGAGCTTGATCCCCAGTAGGGGGCATGCAGGAGGCAGCCAATCAATTAATTTCTCTCATCATTGATGTTTCTATCTCTCTCTCCCTCTCTCTTCCTCTCTGAAATCAATAAAAAAATATTTTAAAAATTTTAAATATTAACAAATCTTTTCTTCTGGCAATAATGAATCATTTACTTCTGTTAGGTCACTGAAAGTCAAGTACCACTTCATTGGAGCTACTTTCAATGGAGCACCCCAGAGTCAGAAAATGATAGAAGTGAAAGGAGGGCGAGAGTCACCAAGTCTCAGTCTACAGTTGACAAAAGTAAAATCTAGAGAACTCTAGTGACTTGGCCAAGATCACACAACTCTTTTTTTTTTTAAGATTATCTGGAGGATTTTTTTCCCCCATTGATTTTTAGAAAGAGTAGAGGGAGGAGGAGAGAAACATGGATGTGAGAGAGACACATTGATTGGTTGCATCCCCCATGTGGCACGTGGCCCCACGAGATTGAATTTACAACCCAGGTACGTGCCCTCGACCGGGATTCCTACCCGCCACCCTTTGGTGTTCTGGCCAACGCCCTAACCACTGAGAAACACCAGCCAAGACAATCACACTCTTCCTATTTGTTCTTTTTCTTTTTACCTTCGAAGTCCTAGTGATGGCAGTAGGAGAGTTGTCTCAAAGGCTGCCTGCTGAAAGCTTGAGGATGTTTTCTGAGGGTCGTCTAAGGAAAAACACACCCAGCTTTTACACCCCCCCCCCTCATCCCCAGTCCCCACCTCGTTCCACACCCAACCAACTGAGCTATGACTGAGCGACTGATGACATATTCCCTCCCCTTTTTTTCTTTAGTTAGCCCCAATTCTTTCAAAGTACATGTGAGATGAAGCAAGGAGGCAGGCACAGTGGATTGGGGCTAGATTCTTAGCTTACACTTCCCACCTTTCCTCAGACAGCTCCTGTTTGCCTGGGGGGTGGGGGGTGGGGGTACCAACTAGGAAGAAGGAGGGAACTGAGCTTTTCCCAGATAGTCCCAACCATCATGTTAGAGGTTTACTTCCCTGGACTCTGCCTTCTGTGCATCATCAACAAAGCTTAACTCCTGGCAGGAAGGATCAAACTTAACGGCAAGAAGGTTTCCCAGCTGCTGGGGTGGTTTGGCAGCGCCAAAGGGCTGATGGCCAGTTGGACAAGTGTCACCATCTGGCCGTGAGGGAACTGGTTGGCTGTCTCTGGGGGTCACAACAGCTTCTTTGGGCGGGGGTGGCGTTGCAGGTGACAGAGGAGAGGAGGAAAATGGTCAGCCTGTGCTTCCCATAATGAAGGCTCCCAGGGGTTCATGTAACGTCGGGAGAGAGCAGACGCCAGGGTGGCAGGAGGAAGGTAGTGAGCAGGGAGTTCTTAGCTGTTTACAATGAAGCGAATGTCCTCTGGTGCTCTGCTGTGGACAAAATGTGCAGCGAGCGCGTCTTGAGTCAGACAGCATGCTCCCCCCCACGTGGTCGGTAAGTGCACAGTTCAAGGTCCTGGAGCTGAACTTTCTCACCAATGCCGGAGATAAGTCAGCCATGTTCACAGGCTGACAATGATTAATCCGCCTCTCCCTTCACCTGCTTTCCCCGACATAGTTTTGTAACAAATGAGCAGGGTCACTCCCTGAGAAGGTGACAGCAGTTGATCCAGCCAGTTTCTACTGTCTACCCCTGACCACCTTCCCCATGGATCCAGTGGTAGGGGGAGAGGAGCCCCAAAATAAATGAATAAATAAATAAACAAACAAATAGATAAATAAATAGATATATAAATAGATAAATAAAATGGGGGGAAAAACTACATTTTGGAGTTTGAGCTGCAATCCTTTAAGGAAATCTCCCCCCACAACCCCAATGTTCAGACAAAGCCTTGGCTTGAAGCTGGGTTCTGTATCCTTAATACAATGTGCAGACAAGACCCGTTCTAGTGATCAGAGCTGAGCAACAAGGCAGCTCCTCACGCCACAGAACCCAGAGCCCCCGCCCGAATAGAGGATTTGACTGCAGGGAAAGTCAGGATGTCTTACTGCTAATAAAAAGCAATTTTGGGATGAGGTGTGTGGCAAATTATGACTCCTTCCCCTCTTTGCCTGCCGGTTAGCAAATAAACCGGCCCGAGCGAATGAGTCAACCTTGCTGGAGGAGGAGCCGGTGCCAGGACACGGGCACCAGCTGCACTTAGTTAGCAGCAGACCAGACTGTTCTGTCTGGCACCTCTCCTTCCTGTGCTTCCCAAACCCAGATCCCCAAGCCTCTGGGTTTCTGTTTGTGGAGAAAGTGCCTGAGGAGTGCCCAACCTCTAACGTGTTCCTGTTCAGGGGCCCGTAGAACTTTCCACCCTCGTCGCTTCCCAGTCTCGGCTGGTCGCTGTCCCAGACGACATCAATAAGTCTTGAGTCGCCCTGGTTGGTTTGGCTCAGTGGACAGAGCGTCGGCCTGCGGACTGAAGGGTCCCAGGTTTGATTCTGGTCAAGGGCACATGCCTGGGTTGCAGGCTTGATCCCCAGTAGAGGGTGTGCGGGAGGCAGCCGATCAATGATTCTCTCTCATCATTGATGTTTCTATCTCTCTCTCCCTCTCTCTTCCTCTCCCTTTCTCTCTAAAAATCAATAAAATATATATATTTCTAAAAAAATCTTGAGTCATCTCTGCCTCGGACAAAATAATAGGGAGCTCACCGTTATGAGTTCAGTTTCGATCTAAGGATCCCCCAATTGACACAGTGAGTTGTGTCAACATCTAACTTCCCTGTCCCACTAGAATGTCCAGGTCCCAGAGGACAACCAAGATTTAATTTGTAATCTCTTTTTTGTTGTTGTTTTTTTTTTTTTGTTAACCTTCACCTGAGGATATTTATCTATTGATTTTTTTAGAGAGAGTGGAAGGAAGAGGGAGGGAGGGAGGAAGGGAGGGAGGGAGGGAGGGAGAAAAAGAGAGAGAGAGAGAGAGAGAGAGAGAGAAACATCAATGTGAGAGAGATAGATTGATTGATTGCCTGACCATGGCTGGGGATTGAGCCTGCCACCAAGATACATGCCCTTGACCGGAATCAAACCTGGGACCCTTCAGTCTGCCGTCTATCCACTAAGCCAAACCAGCTAGGGCTCACTTGCAATTTCTTATAGAGCCAAGCATGGAGCTTTGAATTAAACTGGAGACCTTCTTGAAAGGGAAGATGACAGGAGTTAGAAGGAGATGATAGAATGAATCCCCTCTCTGGAGAGAGTTCTTTAAGAGAGTAAATCCTCATCGAAACCTCCAGCAACTCAAATGCTTCCTCCCCATTATCCACCTCGAAATATCCACAAGTCCCGTGAGCATCAGAGGACGCTGCCATTTCTCTCGGCAGTCAGCTTCCTAGCAGCCTGCGTCTTTGGGGGCCTCACCACTCTCTGTACATGATAAACATCTGCTGGAGGCAGCAGGAAGGGGCTGGAAGGTAGGAAGACAGACTAGCCAAGAGTCTCATGATGACATACAATGGCTCTGACCAAGAGGTACCCCTACCAGGCCTCTTCTACCCTGGGAGCAGATATCAGCTCCCATCCCACTCCTTATCAACACGCGCATTCTCCCTGAGTTCCCTCCAGAAGACAGGGCCCTGCACTGGCCTCCCCATATGCTGGGAGAACTCGCCTGACTCAGAGATTCTGGCTGCTGGCGGCCCTGTGGAGAGCCAGATAGTCAGTGGCCTTGGAATATTTTGTCAGAGGGTCTGCCCTATTTGCCCTCAACTCACCTCAGTCCCCGGGGATCGCGACAGCAGTTACTCAATACTTTCGAGGAAGGCTTATCGGGGTGGAGGGAAGAGACTATCTCTTCCAGTGGGGCCCACTGCCTGTGGCCTAGCATTCCTCACCATACAGAGCACCATTCCCCGCCGCACTGTCGAGTACGTGCTTTATTTGCAGCCCGCCCACAGCCCACCGTCACCTCCCCGGACCAGGCATGGTAGGAGAGGGTTGCTTGGACCAGCAGGGACAACATGGTCAAGGGCCGTGGGGGGGTCTGCTGGAGGTGGGTGGGAGCCCTTGGAGGCTGGGGAGAAGATGCCAGACCATACTTCCGGGATGATGTTTTAATCATTTCCAGCATGGAATGTTGTGTACCTTTGCTACAGACTCATTAGCTCCGAGTTCCTTTTCCCTGTCCCCAACCTACCCCTTATGAGGGAACATGGACTTGCTGGTAGGAAATTCACGTGAATATGTTAAAGTTTTATTCCCGCTAGCTCTTATCCTTGAAAACTGCCTCCGTTCGCCGCCTGATTCAGCCCCTGCTTCCTTCAGAGTTCGAGCTGACCGAGGGTGAGGTTCTGGTCTCTGCACCGCTGCAGGGCGATTTCTGCTCGTGCAGGGGGAGAAAGGCAGCATTGCTTCTCACGACTGGGCATCTGTTACTTTAATTTATTCCTTGCCTATATCCAGGGCTATAGTAAAAATGGATCGACTAACTCGTGAACATAAATATCTCCAAGCACAAATGGAAGAGCAAACTACAGAAGCCTTTCCAGAGTCCCCAGTCACCAATTGGTTGGTGACTTTATTTAGAACTATATATCAATCATACTGTTTTTTGCATGAACACACATTCATTTTATTGCTTACACTCATGTGGGAAAACCCCAAAAGTCCTAACACTAAGGACATTATATGAATGAATTAATCAGGCATTCAAAGAGGATTCTTTTCTGGCCCTGAGCTAGGGAGCCACATGGGAAGAGGGTTTGCCCTCCCAAACCAGAGGCATTTCGTAGACCCGACTGCAGTTAAGAAAGGCCCGGCAAGGTGACATTACCCAGGACAATAACATGAACTACCTTCTAAATTAATAACTTAAAACTTGAATCACTAGGCCTTCAAGACTTTTCCTTTGTTCCCAAGTAAGTGCAGCTGCAGACTCAGGAGATCAGGCATCTCTGCAAGAACCACGGCGATTTAGACTCTGTCCCGTGTCTCTGGCTGGGTTCAGAGCCAGGAGGGCAGCCCCTGGCACTGTCAAGCAGCGTGCCCAAGTTAATCATTGGCCCCGCAGAGTACATGGCCCATCAGGCTGTTTTTGTGTGTCTGGTTTTCTATTTTACGTAAATCACCCTGAACATGTTTGCATCAACCTACTGATGATGCACCTTTGATCAATAGATTTTAGACAAAAGTGGTTTTTTGAGTCCAAAGATCAGGGCTGGGTTGACCTGCCGGCTGGTGACAGGGTGTATAAAACGGGCAAGACGCAGGCTGATAGCAGAGTTATCACCACCAAGTCTGCCAGGGCTCAGCTGACGGCTTCCTGCGGGGCCGGGGCGTGAGCATGGAGGAAGGCATGAACGTCCTTCATGACTTTGGGATCCAGTCAACACACTACCTCCAGGCGAATTACCGGGACTCCCAGGATTGGTTCATCCTGGTCTCTGTGCTCGCCGACCTCAGGAATGCCTTCTATGTCCTCTTCCCCATCTGGTTCCATCTTCGAGAAGCGGTGGGCATCCAACTCCTCTGGGTGGCTGTGATTGGAGACTGGCTCAACCTCATCTTCAAGTGGTGAGTAAGAGCCAGGCGGAGAGGAGGCCGGCATTCTCTCTGGAAATGTCTGTCCATCAGAAGCTGCCTTCTCCGTGCTATTCAGGAAGCCACAGGTCCCTCCCCTCCTGACCCTCCACCCGCTACCTAAAGAGAGAAGACTGGAGAAAACCCTGTCAGTGAGTTGAAGACGCAGGAAAAGGCTATTTCATGTGGACGGAAGGCCAGCTGGACTTAGTGCAAAGTCTGGATTTTGTAGGCTGTAAGCAAAGAAACACTGTTTTTCTACTTCGCAGCAGAACAGGCAACATAACGATAGATGTGTAAAAGAAGAAAAACGATGTGTGACAAAAGGAAGCCTAGAGGGCGTTTAAAAAACCTGTCGTGTGGAGCAATGCGGGGGGAATCCAGAGAACTGGGCTCCAGCCAGGCTTTGTTCAGCCACCTACCAGCTGCATGTCCCGGGCAAGTCATAGCAACTCTCTGAGATTCTGTTTACTTAGGTTATCTCTTGAACCTTATAATAATTATAGTTAACAGGTATCAAACATTTAGTACGAGCCAGGCCAAGTGCTGAATGCTTTTCTGGAGGTAGCTACTATGTTATAGGTAAAGAGACGGTGGCTAGACCAACATGGGTAGTAAATGTCAGAGGCAAGGTTGACACCCAGGCGGTTTGGCTTCAGGGGCAAGGCTCTTAAGAACCATGGAATATGCAATGCTGATTAACTGACTATTTCAGGGAAGGATGGGAGGCGGAAGAAACCCGATTTTATTTATTTGTTTGTTTGTTTGTTTGTTTGTTTTTTAAGAAACCCGATTTTAACATTTGCCAAATTCTACTGTTTATACACTGAGTGGCCAGATTATTATGATCTCTGAGTGCATAATAATCTGGCCACTCAGTGTAGATGTATATATATTAGAGGCCTGGTGCATGAATTCGTGCATGGGTAGGGTCCGGCCAGCCTGGTCAGAGGGAGGGAACATAGGAGGTTGGCCGGCCTGCCTGTTGGTCGAACTCCTGGTTGAGGGGACAATTTGCATATTAGCCTTTTATTATATAGGATTATTATATAGGATATACACTGAGTGGCCAGATCATTATGCATTCAGAGATCATAATAATCTGGCCACTCGGTGTGTATTCCCATTATAGCCACTTTCAAGCTACTGATGGGTTCGAATAACTAGGACTTCAAGACTTTTTCTTTGCGAAAATCCTGAGTGTTTTATAATTGTTAGCCAGCACCAGCTGACTTTAGCGTATTACTGGCTTGGCCTCTCTTTCATCATGTAGAAAATGAAGAGTAGGACCAGCTTCCCTCTAAGCCAGCCATGGGCAAACTATGGCCCACGGGCCGGATCCAGCCCGTTCGGCTGTTCTCTCCGGCCCGCGGAGCCGAAAGAGCAGAGGGTTCTCTTGCTCTCCCCTCCGCTCCTTCACCAGCAGCCCAAGATGAGAGTGCCAGCATGGTCAGGTTGCTTTTGTTCCGGCCCTCCAGTCCAGTGTAAGAACCCATTGTGGCCGAAACCGGTTTGGCTCAGTGGATAGACTCTATATCCGATAGAGCGTCGGCCTGCGGTCTAAAGGGTCCGGGGTTCGATTCCGGTCAAGGGCATGTACCTTGGTTATGGGCACATCCCCAGTGGGGAGTGTGCAGGAGGCAGCTGATTGATGATTCTCTCTCATCGATGTTTCTAACTCTCTGTCCCTCTCTCTTCCTCTCTGTAAAAACTCAATAAAATATATATATATTTTTAAAAAGGACCCATTTTGGCCCTTGAGTCAAAAAGTTTGCCCACCTCTGCTCTAAGCCCTTTACCATCTCTAAAGCTATCTATGACTACTATCAGATGATTCTTACATCTCTTTCAGCTCTAATAGTCTCTGGCCATAAACAGTAAAAGTCCTTTAGAATAGAAAATAAAAAAGATTATTGGGCTCAGAAGCCCAAGGGATTCTGAAATTTCTTTTGAAAAATCTAAATTTTATCTGTAACATCCCCTATTAAAGAGCATGACCCTAAACAATAAAAATATAAGTGGCTATTGCAGACATCTGATCTCAATTAAAGAGGATGGCTTTCCTCGGAGTTGGTAGAGGTGAAAGTTAGTGGCTGTCCCTGATTTGGGTGAGCAATCACTATTCCACCAGCACAGGGAGAAGGAGGCCTCCAGCCGGACCTCTGACACCTGTCTCCACAATAAAAGATCTAGGCCTTTTAAAAGGGAAGTCGCTTGGCCGTGGCCAGTGGGGCACAATTGGTTGAAGCACCATCCCATGCACCGAAGGGTCACAGGTTGGATCCCAGTCCGTTGCATAAGGGAGGCAAGGGGTAGATATTTCTCTCTCACACCGATGTTTCTTTCTCTTCTCCTCTCTCTTCCTCTCTCTCTAAAGGGAGCATATTCTCGGGTGACGATTAAGGAAAAATAAATAAATAAAATAAAAGAGCAGTAGAAACTGGTTTGGCTCAGCGGATAGAGCGTCAGTCTGAGGACTAAAGGGTCCCAGGTTCAATTCCGGTCAAGGACATGTACCTTGGTTGCGGGCACATCCCCAGTAGGGGGTATGCAGGAGCAGCTGATCGATGACTCTCTCTCTCTTTGATGTTTCTAACTCTCTATCCCTCTCCCTTCCTCTCTGTGGAAAAATCAATAAAAAATATATATTTTTTAATTCTCCATTAAAAATACATTAAAATAAAATAAAAGGGCAGGGGTTTGTCTGAGATATCCTCTTTCAAAGCAGAGGACACAGAGCAAGCACCCGAACTATGTCTGTCTTGTGGGGAGTCATTCTGAGGCCTGAAGAAAGAGCGGAGGGCCCGGTGGGATATGCAAATTCAGGCTGCAAACTGCAGTTCCAGATACATCCTTCCAGGACAAATTTGTCTGGCGGTTTTAAGAAAAAATCACTTCGCTGGCCGTGAACATGGGTTTATTTATTTATGTTTTAATGAATAATAAATTCAAATAGTTGAAAAATGCAAGCATGATATAAAGGATGTAGCATACAAGTCCACCTCCCCCACCTCCTCCCAGCCACCCGGTTCGCCTTCTTGGAGGTGGCCGGTGCACCAGTTTTCTGTGTAGGGACCCATGCATCTTCTTCTCAGAGGCGTGGGCTTCAGGCAAAAGGGTTCCCTCAGTAACCTCAGACACCGGCTCTGCTTTTCCACAGGATTCTCTTTGGGCAGCGCCCGTACTGGTGGGTCCTGGACACCGACTACTACAGCAATGCCTCCGCGCCGCCGATAAAGCAGTTCCCGGTCACCTGCGAGACCGGGCCCGGTAAGAGCCCCGCCCTCGGCCAGACAGAAGCTCGGTGCCCCTCGCTCCTGTGGGCACACCTGTCAACATGCGTTGTGGGTGAAGCTCTCTTTGAGGGGACACTGGAGAGCCACTCCTGCCCGCCTTTCCTCCGGGTCTTCAATTGGATACAACCCCATCTCAATTGACCCCAAGAAGGCCTTCCTGAATCTCATCTTGCTGCTGCTTTGGCAATCTGCCTAATGTTTCCAGAACCTTAATTACTACTCCAGAGAGGCAAGCACCCTCATGGCCAATGGGCTCATGAGAGTACGTGTGCAATGGCCCTTAGTCTGGGCAAGGTTAAGCTCTGGAGGCCTGGTGCCCTGGCTGTCCTCCCCAGAGGCCTGGTCCGGCAGCGATGTCCTCCTGAGCTGACCTACCAAGCCCACAACCTGCCAGTATTTTTGCTAATTATAGCCATGCTGGTATTGCTCAATCAAATGGCAGGTGTTTTTTTTAGTAGGTAATCAGAATATGCAGACCCTTCGCTCCTCTTAAGTGCCCTTTACCCTGAGGAAGGGTGCTGGCATTCCGTCCTCGGGGACCCTCCCCCTGAACCCCAAACTAGGGCAGGGCCCAGGGTTGTTCATTCTTACAAACCCCGTGTTCACTTCAGACCGTGTGCCTTCACTCAGGTGTGATTTATTGGGCACCTACTCTGCGCCAGATTCTGTTCTAGGAACTCAGAATACCTCAGTGAATAAAACAAGGGTCTCTGCTCTCGTGGAGCTACTTGAATGGTGTGTGTGTGCGTGTGTGTGTGTGTGTGTGTGTGTGTAACACACAAGTAAATATATATATATAGAATATTAGAAGGTGATCATTTGGAAGAGGGAGGAGGAGGAAGTAGAGGGGAGGAGAAGAACAGAAAAGACAAAGCATCCTAGCTGGTTTGGCTCAGTGGACAGAGCACCGGCCTACCAAACCAAAGGCTCCTTGGTTTGATTCCAGCCCCGGGCACATGCCCAGGTTGCAGGCTCGATCCCCAGTTGGGGTGAGATGCAGGGGGCAGCTGGTCATTCTCCCTCATATTGATGTTTCTAACTCTCCCTCTCCCTTCCTCTCTGTAAAAATCAATAACATATTTTTTTTTAAGAATAAAGAATAGAAGAGAGGTTGTGGAGGGCTAATTAGTTTCTCATTATACATCCAGTACTCTGATCCTTTGTGTAATCTCTAGACTGTATGTAAATACAAGAACTGGGCCTTCTCTGGTTTTGCTCACCACTATACTCCCGGACTCAGCATAGTGCTGGGCCTGCAATAGAAGCTCAGTGGAGACTTGTTAAATAGGTGACTAAATAGATAAATGAACCGATAGTATGATGGGTGGATAGACAACACCCATAGCAGTCTCTGGGATGGAGACTTTCACCTTTGGTACATTCATTCATCTCTTTCCCGCCCTTTAGGGAGTCCCTCCGGCCATGCCATGGGCACAGCAGGTGTATACTATGTGATGGTCACATCCACCCTCTCTATCTTTCGGGGGAAGAAAAAGCCCACCTACGGATTTAGGTAAGCACTCAGCCCTGGGGCGTGGGTGGTGGAGAGCAGGAGGTGGCTTTCTCTGTAGCTGACACACCACTTGCTCTTCCTCACATCCCCCTGGCCCACCCCACACTTTGGGTTGGTACTGATAAGAGTTGCAGCCTGTCTGCTGAGTGTGAAGATTAGAGTCGCAGAATGGCAGGGCTGGAAGAGACCCACAGGTGCACGTCCTAAGGGTACAGATAAGGAAACATGGTAAAGGGGCTTCTTGAGACCAGGTAGTTCGGTAGTGGCAGGATTTCAACAAAGACCCATTTCTGTACCAACCCTAGAGTCTACCCATCTACGTTAAAATAAAGTGAGAAATGTAAGACTACTACAGGGAATTCTGGGTATGCGACCACGGTGCAAATACATCCTCATACACAAGGGTTCACCGCGTGCCACAGGCACCTTTGAGCTTGTGAGTACAGACATTAACTTAACAGTGTTTCCCAAACTCCTCTCAGGATGAGAATCACCTGGTGGCGTTGTTAAAATACAGATTCCTGAATCCCAGCTAAGAAGTGCTAAGCCAGAATTTTTGGGAACATATAGGTAAAATTGTATACTCAACTAGTGCTCAAAACTCCTGTATGCTGATCTCCATCTAAGCTTAGAGCACTAGTTAAGTATACAATTTTACCTATATTGTTCCCAGAAATTCTGGTTTAGCACTTCTCAGCTGGGATTCAGGAATCTGTATTTTAACAACGCCACCAGGTGATTCTCATCCTGAGAGGAGTTTGGGAAACACTGACTTACAAGTATCCCTCTGATGAGCCCAAATTTGCCAGGCTTCATCACTCCTGCTGACACTGTCCTCCTTGCGGGAGGATGTGTATCTGGGTTCTGTTATGGTTGCCTCCTCCGTTGCAGGTGTTTGAACGTCGTTTTGTGGCTGGGATTCTGGGCCGTGCAGCTGAACGTCTGTCTGTCACGGATCTACCTTGCCGCTCACTTTCCCCACCAGGTGGTGGCTGGCGTCTTGTCAGGTATCAGCTGCTCTGGGCCCCTTCCTTCCTCTCCCACGTTTCCCACTTCTCCCTACTCGGGACAGAATCCCAGCCTGCCAGCCATAGTCTGTGCCTGTCAATGCTGTGAGCATTCCAGTGGGCAGAAAGTTGGGGTTAGATCGTTTAAGATGATTAACTTTTATGGGAGTGCCCAGGTCTACACATTTGAGTGTGTTCTAGAAAAGCTGCACTACACCGACTACGTACTCCATTAAGTTAGCTTGACATCTCTGAGCTTTTTGCCATCTTTATTTCTTTCTGATTTCCCATTGGGAGTGGCCCTTCGCTTAATTTTAAGGGACTCTGACAAACTCAACAAATTAGCACAGTGTCCTAGGAAAGCTCTTTATTTAAATAAATTCACTTGCAAACCTAATAGGTACATACCCACACTTGGTCGTTTTTATAGGTTTAGAGTTTTCAATATTTGTGTTTTGTGGTGTTGTTTTTTTTATATCCAGCTAATGAGGCTGCGAAAAGATCTAGGCTACGTGTAGAAAGAATTTGACTTTGTGGTAGGCCTCCTATAGAATAAAAGCCTACTATGCAAATTGGCTGACCAGCAGAACAAACTGTTACTATGATGTTCACTGACCACCATGGGGCAGATACTCAAATCAGGAGCTTCCCCCCAGTCCACAGGCCCCAAGCCAGCCAAGGTGGTGACCGGTGGTGGCAGCAGCAGCAGGGGGCAAGGTTGGTGAGCGGGCAGCGCCAGGGTGGCCAAGGCAGGTGCCAGGGGAGGCTCGATTGCCCCACTGGTCACCCCACAGATCAGCTCTGATCGCTGGCCAGGCCTAGGGACCCCACCCGTGCACGGATTTCGTGCATCGGGCCTCTAGTAGGGGTATAAAATGTTAGGGAAATTGTGAATTTTCTCCCTGGAGAAAACAGAGCAGAAAACAGTGCTGCCAGCAAGAGATAGAATGAGTTCATGGAAACTACAAAATAACACAACATTTAGTCCTGGGTTCCATGTTTGAGCCTGGAAGCCGTGTTACATGAAAGACCTGAGAATGTGTAGGTTCGGGAGGAGAATAACTATCCCCACATGTGTTAAAGAGGCTCTGGACTTACCACTGACCTCCTGCAGAAAGAACTGAGACCAGTCCATGGCATCAAAGGGGGGCAGGCTTCCTTCAGCTCAGCGAAGGAAAGGAAGTCCTAATAATCAAATCCATTCAAAGAGGAAGCGGGCTGCCCACGTGGGAGTGAACTCTCCACCCTCAGGCTGTTCAGTTAGAGACATGAGGACTCCCCCACACACACAGGGAACAAGCAGGCAGTAGGAGGATGTATGGGGCACAACTCTTCCCTCTGAGAGACTCTATGGGTGAGGAAGGGCTGGGGTCACCTATGGGAATAAACCAGGTGACCCTCTCATCCAGCATCCGTGACTTGGTGGGAGACAGATGACACGTCACCCATTCGTTCCCACCCCACCTCCAGCCGAAGGTCCAGAGCCTGTCCTATTTCTCACCATCACTCTCTCTCCCGCTCAGGCATCGCCGTTGCCGAGACTTTCCGCCACATCCAGAGTATCTACAACGCCAGCCTCAAGAAGTACTTCCTCATCACCGTCTTCCTGTTCAGCTTCGCCATTGGGTTCTACCTGCTGCTGAAGGGGCTGGGGGTAGACCTCCTGTGGACTCTGGAGAAAGCCAAGAGGTGGTGTGAGCGGCCCGAGTGGGTTCACATCGACACCACGCCCTTTGCCAGCCTCCTGAAGAACCTGGGGACCCTCTTCGGCCTCGGGCTGGCCCTCAACTCCGGCATGTACCGGGAGAGCTGCCAGGGACAGCTCGGCCGGCGGCTGCCGTTCCGCCTCGGCTGCATCGCGGCCTCCCTCGTCCTTCTGCACCTCTTCGACTCTCTGAAACCCCCTTCCCACGTCGAGATGGTCTTTTACGTCCTGTCCTTCTGCAAAAGCGCAGCTGTGCCCCTGGCATCCGTCAGCCTCATCCCCTACTGCCTGGCCCGGGTCCTGGGCCAGTCGGACAAGAAGTCTTTGTAGGGAACGTGGAAACTTCAGTGCAGGATTCAACGCCCGTGACTGTGCCGAGGACGGGGGGCGACCGGCATCTCCCGCCAGCCCACGTTGCGGCCAGAAGTGCCTGAGTCAGCTCGAGTGACCCCTTTCCCTCCTGTGCAATTCTAATTGCATTGGGGGGTGTTTTCTGAAAAAAAAAAAACTAATAAGGGTATTTGAGAAAGCCGTGTCTGTTAGAAGCCGGGTATGGGTTTTTCCCTGAAGGCTAATTCTTCTGTCAGATACACAAAATCTGGCTTGCAGGTAGGGGACGACAGCTCACGGCCCCAAGCTGGGAATCCCACCTGAGAATGCTCTCCCCACGCTCATTCTTATCCAGAAAAGGAGAAAAGAGAAGCGGATTTTATAGGAAAGGAAGGGTGGATGGAGGAGGATTTTTTTTTTTTTAGCCTGTTGAGTATCATGCAAATTATGTCGAACAATACCTAAATGGCTTTGACTGTACTTAAACCGTTAGGTGAGGGACTCTCAGTAGTGGGGGACCGACCTGAAGTGTAATTAACACTCAGATAGTGGGGTAATTCTGCATTTTGTCTTTTTCTGTTATGTATCTGTGGCCATTGTATTTACCAGGATTTCTGAGTGGCTGCCGTGACCTAGATTTGTACTAAGTCAGAGCATTCAGGCATAGTCAAGCTTCTCCTCTGTCACCCCAGATCTCCCTCCTTCATTAGCCCAGCTCTGCTTTCCCCAGAATTTTCCACTGGCTCCACACCTGCCCTGCTGGATCCTCGGATGCCTGAAGGTGACTCTGTGGGGGTGCTTCTTTCTCTGTTTCAGCTAAGCTCTGAGATCTTGGGCGAAAAGGTAAGGGGAGGCAAGGATTCCCCTCTCCAGAAGGTCACTCCAATGTTACTTTGGATTCCTGAGGGTACCCATGACTCCTTTCTCTGTCCCACGCCAACCAAGAGCGCATTCTGGGAGAGAAAGGCTCTTTGCCCGTCCTCAGTGCCAGCTGGTTTGCAGACCATGTCCTAGAAAAAATGCTGAAGTCTATTTATTTGGGAGTCCTTGTTTTCGCTCCTCATTATGTAGTTCGCCATGTGTTATCACTCACACCCAACTTCCTGGTCATAACATCTTTGAAAAGAAACATATATATGTGTGTGCAGTATTTTATTAAAAAACAACATTTTGTTTAAGAATGAAGTCTTGTTGGTTACTACACTTTAGGTGCAACGAGAGCTGAAGGTCCTAATTCTGGCTCAGTGACATTTCTAGCTCTTTCTCTATTTCCCTCAATACATAATTTAGTTTCTGTGTACCTATGTTTTCCCTTGGGATTTTAAAAAAAAAAAAAGTGCTTTCTCTTGAGTTGGCCAGGAGCCCGAGTAAAGTTAGGGAGACTTATGAAGTGTCCATAGGCCACAGGTAGAGTGGAGCACAGCATAAGCACAATATATCACCGGCTAAGTCTGGACATTCCTTACCAGACCACAGGTCAGCACGAGCTGCTCTACGGGTCAAACCACCACTTGAGGGTGGACAGGCAGGGTCATTACCAAACTAAACAGTCAGGGAACGTCAGTGGCAGCAGGAGAACAAGACCGGTGGGACTCTGGAATGCATAACCCTGTGTCAGCAAGGTTTGGGGTTACAGGCCAGGTCATGGCCCCAAGGAGAACACACGGAAGCTAGTGCAGGTTTCTCTACGGAGTGAGTTCTCTCCTGAGGCCGAGACCTGCTCAGTCACCTCAGAACTTGGAAATGGATTTATTTAGGGAAACTTGAGTTCCCCTCCTGGATTTGTTTGTTTGTGTTTTAGGAGGAGCCACGCCCCTCAGAGACTCTAATGGTCTCACCCTGGGAGAAGTGAAATGGTCTTGTGATGTCTGAACTGAACCCCGCTGCTCAAGCAGAGCCCTCGTCCTTGATGATTTATTTGTTCTCAGGGACCAAGTCCAGGCTCCGTGCAATGGTATTCTGACAGAAAGTAAAGAGTGCCCCTCCCCCCAATAGTTGGTAAAGTGGATAAAGATCATGATAGCAGATAAAATTTATTGCGGACTTACTACCTGCCAGACTCTGTTCTCTGCATTTTATTTATGTATACAATTAAGTCACTTAATTCTCCAGACCTCTCTGTGAGGTGGGTGCTATAATTCACCCTCATATTATATATGAAGAGACATGGAGGGGTTCTGTGTCTTGCCCAGTTTAAACACCAGGCAGTTTAGAGTCCAAGCTCCACCCTCCACCGGCCTCATCCCGACACCCTACCGATATCAGTAAAACTGGCAGCTGTATCAAGCTTTCCAACACCAGATATGACTCTTTTTCTTTTCTTTTTGTTAGTCCCCACCCAGAGGATATTTTTCCCATTGATTTTTAGAGAGAGTGGAAGGGAGGAGGGAAGACAGAGAGAAATATTGATGTGAGAGTGACACAGCGATTGGTCGCCTCCTGCACGGGGGCTGGGACTGAGCCTGCACCTGAGGTATGTACCCTGGACTGGAATCAAACCTGTAACCCTTCAGTCCACTAGTTGATGCTCTATCCACTGAGTTAAACTGGCTAGGGATATGATTCTTAATTCAAACCATGGAAAATCTGATTTATTATAGGCAATGGACATTATAAAACTTAGAATGATCCTCCCAGTGGGCTACTACTCATTTCTCTTTTTTAAAAAATATATTTTACTGATTTTTTACAGAGAAGAAGAGAGAGGGATAGAGAGTCAGAAACATTGATGAGAGAGAAACACTGATCAGCTGCCTCCTGCACACCCCCTACTGGGGATGTGCCCGCAACCAAGGTACATGCCCTCGACCGGAATCAAAACTGGGACCTTTCAGTCCACAGGCCAATGCTATATTCACTGAGCCAAACCGGTTTCGGCTCATTTCTAAGATGCCATATTTTAAAGGAAGATGCCATATTTTAAAGGTATTTCATAAAATTACTATTAGAACAGGCATAACCATTTTTTTTTTTTTTTAGCTCTTTGCTTTCTCTCTTTCAAGAGAGAGATTAAAAGTCTTGCTCAGACTATCTGGGTCAAACAGTAAGGGAACTTACTTCTTATTTTCACAATCAAGATAGAGGGAGAAGATAGAATTACCACAAAGAACTTTTGGTATAAAGCCATAGGCAGAGGCAGAAAATAGAGACACTGTGTGGAAGCTTGTTTAGACCAGAGACTCCACAAATACAAGACTGCTACCTTTTATTGGAATGGGCAAAGTCTAGAAATGGACAGACCTAAGGGCTTAGAATTTATAATGGGTAAAAGGCCAGAAAGGGGGTCAGCTCATGATCAACTCAAGATATAACCATTGTATTAGCACATTTTGATCATTGATCTCTCCCCAAGTTACAGAGATAGGCTTGCTTTTAAAATGACTTGTGAATTCTCAGGGTGAAAATAAGTTTAAGTGGCCGATGACTGTTATAAACCAAGGTTCGTGGCATGTTTTAACATAGTTTTGAAGAGGTGGATTGGGGTTGGTACACACACACACACACACACACACACACACACACACACACCACATCACAATTGAATGACTGCCCTGGGAAAATAGACGCATTAAGAACGTGCAACTTTTCTGCTCTCCAGGCTAATGCTGCTGCACCACAGGCTGATGGCTCTTGTGTTTGCTTTTGTGCTTTAACAAAATTGATATAGCTTTTTAAAAATGTATAACAACTTTTTTGAGATGTAATTTACAGACCATACAGTTTATCCATTTAAAGTGTGCCATTTAATGGCCTTTTGCATATTCAGAGAATTGTACAACCATCACCACAAATCAATTTTAGACCATTTTTGTCACTCCATAAAGAAACCCCATACCCATTAGAGGTCACCTCCATTTCACCCCAACCCATCCAGCCCTAGGCAACCACCAGTCTATTTTTTGTCTCATAGATTTTCCTATTCTAGACATTTCCTATGAATGGAATCATACAATATGTGACCTTTTGTGACTGGCTTCTTTCATTTAGCATAATGTTTTCAAGGATCATTCATGTTGTAACATTTATTAATACTTCATTTCTTTTTATAGTCGAACAATATTCCATTTTAAGGATGTAATAAACTTTGTTTGCCTGTTCATTAGTTGATGGATATTTGGGTTGTCTCCACTTTTGGCTATAATAAATAATACTGCTATGAACGTTTGTGTACAAATTTTTGTGTGGAACTATGATTTCATCATATATATATACACACACACACCCCTATGAGTGGAATTGCTGAGTCATATAGTAACTCTGTTTAGCCTTTTGAGGAACTGTCAGACTGTTTTCTCAAAGGCTTAGTAAGGAAGGTTTGCAGTATTTCTGGTTTTGCCATCTCTTTGGATTCTCTATGATCATACCCTGTATTATACCTTTGTCTAATTCTTTTCCTTAAAGAGTTTTAAAGCAAGATTGATCAGGCGATCAGATTTTAATGATGAAATGTCAGTGGGCTCCTCCTACTTTTGTTGGCAATGGCTTTTTTGTTTTTTGGGGGGATATATATTATTATTATTATTACTATTATTATTATTGATTTTTTACAAAGAGGAAGAGAGAGGGATAAAGAGTTAGAAACATGGATGAGAATCATTGATCAGCTGCCTCTTGCACACCCCCTACTGGGGATGTGCCCGCAACCAAGGTACATGCCCTTGACCAGAATTGAACCCAGGAACTTTCAGTCCGCAGGCCGACGCTCTATCCACTGAGTCAAGCCGATTTGGGCATACAATGGCTTTATTGCTCCAGTATGCATTCCAAGAGCATTTTATTTGAAGACATATCTGGATATCTAACATTCCGGCCCAGATCAATTGACTAGTTGTTTGTAACCTGTCAAAATTTGCTGACTTGTTTCCTTGAAAACCATTACTTTAGCTTTTGAATTATTAACGCTTATTGATTTTTCTCTGTAGTAACTGAAGAACTAGGATAGTTGCTTTTAAGACTTGTATGTGTACATAAAATAGGACAATATTTGTAACCAAGAGTTTTTTCAAGAGGTTCTTGAGATTGGAAAACCTCTGGCCAAATAGCCTCCTGATGATGTTGTTAAGGGAAGGATCAACCAGAAATAGTACAGAGAAGCAGTCAACAAAATCCACTTGCGTTAGAGAACCAATAACCTAATGAGTCTAGAAGATAAACTAGAAATTGTCCAGCCCAGTGATGGGCAACCCAAAGCCCAAAATACAATTTCAGAATGAAAGCCCCCACTGCTGGGTTGTTACTTCCCAATAAAAAAAAAGGAGGGGAAAGAAAAGTCTAGGAATATGTTTCTTTTTCCTGAATTGGCCCCTTTGTTTAAGTTGCCCACTATTATTTCTATTCAAAAATTGTTTTCATTTCACAGATTCAGAAATTAAGGCCTTAGCTCCTCTAAGCCACCTAAGTGTGCGTCCCCGGGTCTCATGATTGTTAACGGAGAGCAGTCTCCCTTTGCCTGCCGCCTGCCTTGGCCGGAGCTGCTATGTCCACACGAAGCTGTGAGACAGAAGTGAAAGACATAAGCAGACTGTGAATTGCTTATTTGAACCAGATCCAGGGTTTGTGGACCAAATTAAAGCCACAGCTAGAATAACTATGCAAGGTGGCCTGTTCCTAATTATGTTTGTGCTCGGGCGCTTCTTTTGCTTTCATAAATCTTTCCAGGGCAGAAATGTAGCGACAAGAAGAAACAACTTGGTGTTTTTGTTTGTTTTTCTTTTAAGCACGAGGTTAGTTTTCCAGCCAACAAAGGCTCAATGCTTTCCTTCATGCCGTCTTCTCTCTTTCTTCTTTTGCTCTTCGTGTTCCTCAGTCATTGCCTTCAGATCAGCTCAACGCACTTCGGCGTTTGAAAACCGGTAGAACTCTACTCATGCTGCTCCATCACAGAACTGGGAATATGACCCTTTATTAGCTGCATTGCTTCCTATCCAAAGGCAAAAAGATTGAAAATCTAATTCCTTTCTCCTCCGTTGTGAACAGTTTGGAACTCCTTGGTCAAAGCACGTCATCGCAATTTCATTTCTCTACCTCCATCTTTCACTCTAATCTCCTCCTTCGACACCAGCCCACTGGCAACATGCCACTGATCCCTGCGCGCTCACCCCAGTAATGAACTCAAGTGAGCCTGTTTGTGTTGTTGTTAATCCTCACCTGAGGATATTTTTTTTCATTGATTTTTTTTTTAGAGTGGAAGTGGGGGGAGAGGAGAGAGAGACACATCAATGTGAGGGAGACATATTGATTGGTTGCCTCCCCCAACCAGGGCCAGGGATCAAACCTACAACCCAGATATGTGCCCATGACCAGAAATTGAAACAGAGACCCTTTGGTCCTTGGGCTGGTGCTCCAACCACTGAGCCAGGACTCAAGTCAGTCTTTTGAGAGATGTAATTTGGCTTAATTGATTTGATAACCCATGTGCATAAGTCAATTTCTTTGGGTCATGTCTTTAGGCCGCCAAAGCCCTAACCATTCCTAACCTAGTCCATCCCTCCCCCCCCCACACACAGTGAATACAATGGTATGACAGTGCCCTGGCTGGTTTGGCTCAGTGGATAAAGCATCGGCCTGTGGACTGAAGAGTCCCAGGTTCTATTTCAGTCGAGGGCACATGCTCAGGCTATGGGCTCAATGCCAAGTAGGGGGCGTGCAGGAGGCAGCCCATCAATGACTCCCTCTCATCACTGATGTTTCTAGCTCTCCCTCTCCTTTCCTATCTGAAATCAATTATATATATATATATATATATGTGTGTGTGTGTGTGTGTGTGTGTGTGTGTGTGTGTGTGTATATATATATATATATATATATATATATATATATATATATATATCAACAATGGGGTGGCAATGGCATTCATCTTTCCCTATAGGCTGTAGTGACATCACCATGGACATGCTACACCAAAGCCTCCAAAAAGTTCCTTTGCTTCAGAAACCTTAGGTGAGGCCCTGGGTCCTGACAGGTATCAGCGTTAATCCAGGAAAAGCTGATTCAGCAGCCCCAGTCTTTGATCTGGTTCTCCAAGCTTCGTCAGCAGGTTTGCTAGTTATGGTGGCTGCCAAACTGTTATCTCCAGAACTATGCCCTTTCTCATTTTCTATCTACAGTGCTCTGCACAACCACACAATATGCTTCCAAGAACTTCCAAAGGTCGAATGATCCAAAACATAACGACTGGTGAGTTCATTCCCCAAATCGAGGGGTGGTTGAGCTCAACCCACTTTAAGAAAAAATAGAAGACCCGGGGTGACTCTGCCCACTTTGGGCTCCTCCACCTGAAAGAGTTAGAGATTTCCAGTTAGTTACAGGTATTTGTTGGGGGTGCCTTCCATATTCAATCCCTGAGGAAGGCTAATTGGGGGAAATGAATTTGAGGAAGAACAAGAAAGTGTTGGGAAAGAGCGTGGTGAGGGGAAGAGTTTGGAATGAAAACAGCTTTCCCTCATATTTCATTTTGAGCTGAACCCACTGGGAAGCCCAGGACGGGGAAGATGAAGTTGGAATGTTCCATTCTCTTCATAGGTAGGGGAGATTCTCACACTATTGCCAAAACACTATTATTTCCACCCAAAATATCTAGCCAAGAAATGGTTCTCAACTGAGGGCAATGTTGCCTTTCAGGTGACATTTGGCAATGCCTAGAGACATTTTGGGATGTCATTACTCCTAATGGTATCTAGGAGGTAGAGGCCACACAAGCTGCTGAACATCTTACAATGCAGTCCCCCCACCCCCAACATAGAATTATCCTGCCCGAAATGATAATAGTGCCAGGACTGAGGACCCCAGTAACCAACCAAAGAGGAGAATCATCACGGTTTACCTAAAAGAATTTTCTTCCAGTGACTATTTTTTTAAAAATATATTTTATTGGTTTTTCACAGAGAGGAAGGGAGAGGGATAGAGAGCCAGAAACATCGATGAGAGAGAAACATCCATCAACTGCCTCCTGCACACCCCCATACCGGGGACGTGCCCGCAACCAATGTACATGCCCTTGACCGAAATCGAACCTGGGACCATTCAGTCCACAGAGCAATGCTCTCTCCACTGAGCCAAACCGGTTTCGGCCCAGTGACTGTTTTTCAGCTCAGTATCAGAGCACTCGGTGCAGACGGGCCCTCTGGTCTGCCAGAAGCTTTCCCTCCAACGAGGTCAACTTGCTCAAGTAACTGGAGTCATTGCCTCTGGGTTCACAGGCGTTAAAACCACTCTCACCTCTTGGCCTGTCGCAGAGATTCTGAAGCAAGCATCCACAGATGTGGACCTCATTAAACACAGGATAAAATGTGTGAAGGACTGAGAATTTTAGATAAAGAGTTCGGGTAAGAGGGGCGGGGTCTGGCAGGGAGCCCCTATTGTAAGAGTTTTTGTAGACAAACTGCCCTCCCCTTCCCCAAGGGTTTGGATGTAGTCAAACATTGTTGTTAAGTCACCAGGGAGAGGAATGAATAAAGCAAAACATATCCTTAGATGAACAAACAAAAGCCGTAGTCAAGACACGCTGCATAACACCAGCGCTTACCCCCCCCTGAGCTTAGACCTGACTTCTTCGTAGAAGGCGTGAGATGAGGTCCCGCTTTTGTTAGTACACACTCCTGTTTCAATTCCTGTTACTGGCTGAAGGAAAAGCCTGATTTGATTATGTCTTACTGTCCAAGTTAAAGTTGAGAAAGGGAGGGGAAAAAAAAACCCAGACTGTTAGCTTTCTGATGATGATGTGAAGGTAAAGATTCACTAGAAAACCGATTTTAAATGCTGTGTAGACTTAAATAATAGTTTATCCCAATGAATGTTTCCTTGCTTTCTAGTTGTTAAATATTAACCCACCCCCAATATATACTGTTTTTAAAGTATTCTATATACCCTTAACTTGCCACAAATATCCATCTGTCTTTTTCCTATTTTATCCAGCTCCTTGATTTAATGTCCTTTTGGTTCTTGATATGGCTGTCCAGTTTCCTATTCTGAACTCTTGTTTCTAGTTGTTTTGTTGTTGTTGTTTTAAGAAGTATGAGTCAGGCTGTAGGCCTGACTGTAATAGTAATTAAAGAGCCGGCTTGGCTCAGTGGATAGAGCTGTCAGCCTGCGGATAGAAGGGGCCCCAGTTCGATTCCGGTCAAGGGCACATATCTTGGTTGCAGGCTCTCACATCAATATTTCTCTCTGTCTTTCCCTCTCTCTCCCACTCTCTAAAAATCAGTGGGGAAAATATCCCCAGGTGAGGATTTTTTTTTAAGTTTAAAATAAGACTTTTTTGTAAATGTTTCTTTGGCATCTGATATATTCTGGCCTCTGAAACCTAATTTCCTCCTCTCTGCCCATTTACACAACAGTCTGTGCCCGCTGGGTTATTGGTGAGCCCTCAGCGAGGTCTGAGGATTGCTCTGCCAGAGAACAGCAGACTGACCCCAAACCGGCTGTAACAGCAGCTTGTCTTTCCTGCAGCTCCAGCCCTTTCTTGGTGTCTCTGTAGCAAAGAGTCCTGATGCACTGAAACTGGTCTGTTCAGTGGATAGAGCGTCAGCCTGCGGACTGAAGGGTTCCAGGTTCGATTCTGGTCAAGGGCATGTACCCTGGTTGCGGGCACATCCCCAGTAAGGGGTGTGCAGGAGGCAGCCGATCGATATTTCTCTCTCATTGATGTTTCTAACTCTCTATCCCTCTCTCTTCCTCTCTGTGAAAACTCAATAAAATATATATCTTTTTTAAAAAGGAGTTCTGATGCTACAGTGGTTGCTTCCCCATAGCCTTGGCACATAACCATGAAGACTTTTTACTGCAAAACAAGACTTGCTGGTCTACTTTATATGCTTAAATAATTGTTTTAGGCTCAACATGGTCAGACCCTGGCGTGTATTGCAATAGATACTATAACTCACAAGCAACTTCACAGAAGAGGCATCAAACTCAACTCTAAACTACATTTTCCTTCCCTCCAAATTCCCTTCTATATATTTTTTTTTTGCAACACAAATTTGAAATAGCTATAAACTTCCTGTTTGGTGTACTTTGTCACTTGAAATACTTTAATCTACCCATTCCCGAGAGCCAGCAGAGGCTACATCGCTGTCATTAAAAATAGATCGCTGGGGTTTCCTTATGTCACTATACCATAACTTGCCCGAGTCATTCCCTTATTTGGCATTTGGCTTATTTCCAATTCTTCACTCCTATAAATAGCAGCACACGTACCTCTGTGCACAAATTACATTTTTTCCCTTTTGGGTTATTTCCTTGGGGTATATTCCCAAAACTGGTATTAGTCATTAGTGGGTCAAAGGTTTGAAAAGTTTCATAGCTCTTGTTACCCACTGCCAGAATAGCCTCTAGGCGGACTGTGGTATATTTGAGCATTTCAAATGTTTCACTGGGTTTCCCACGACATACAAGATTAACTTTCCTCTTCCTTCATTCTTGCATAATCTTTACTCAGTAGAGGAGGGAGTTACCAAATTTCAAATAAATCAAGGGCAAAGACAGAAGCACTCCTTCTATAGCTAGCCAGGGTCGGGCTTTTTTAGGCTAACTTGAGAAAATGCTACCCCACCCATGCTGGGATGGAATAGCTGTATTCCAGGCAGAACAGAAAATAGCACCCAAGGTCTGTGGAGTAGTGACAGCTGATGATACCGGAGGCTCAGATAGTTTCAGGGAGAATGCAAAGCTGGCAAGTGCTGAGTGATCAGGAAGACTTGGTAAAAAGGGTGGAAAGAGAGGTCCAAAATGGCATTGCTGCCTCTGGGGTGATGGCACCAGCAGCGAGAGAAATGCACTGATTCTGTGCCTTTGAGATTCTGGTTATCCACCATTGGGAGGTGACTTCTAAGAACTGTGAATACTGAGGAACCTTGGTCTCCTTGGTTTAAGATCCGAGACCAAAACAAAACAACCCACGGAGTCATCCTTACCATCTGATTCTTTGAGCTAATCATAGTGATGATGACGATGACAATGGTGATGATGGTGATGACCAACATGTACTAAGTACTTACTGTGTGCCTGTCACTTTTTTTGTATTGATCTGCGATAGAAAGAGAGAGGGGGGGGAGAGATAAAGTGGCATCAATCTCTTGTTCCACATATTTAAGCGTCCATTGGTTACTTCTTGTAGATGACCTGACTGGGGACCGAACCCACAACTTTGGCCTATCAGGACGGCTCTAGCCAACTGAGCAACCCGGCCAAGGCTGTGCTTGCCCTGTTCTAAAGGCTTCACATGTGTAACTCATTTCCTTCCCCAACAACCATTGTCCTCCCCTGTTTGCGAGGGAGAAACAAAAGCAGAAAGCTAAGAAACTTCTCAAGGTCACAGAGCTAGTAAATGTCAGAGCCAGATTCAAACCAAGTCAATTGACCACGATGCCTGGGCTCTGACCACTATACCATACGTACAGCCTCAGGTGCAACAATCGAAAATGGCTCATACAGCCCTAACCGGTTTGGCTCAGTGGATAGAGCGTCAGCCTGCAGACTCAAGGGTCCTGGGTTTGATTCTGGTCAAGGGCATGTACCTTGGTTGCGGGCACATCCCCAGTGGGGGGTGTGGAGGAGGCAGCTGATCAATGTTTCTCTCTCACTGATGTTCTAACTCTCTATCACTCTCTCTCTCTTCCTCTCTGCAAAAAGTCAATAAAATATATTTTTTAAAATAAAAAAGAAAAGAAAAATCCAGAAAAAATAGAAGAAACTGACTGACACCCATGGTATTAATACTGATGCAACTACTACATGTAACTGTGTAATGATGATCCCTGTTTTCACTGGGGTGTTTTGTGTTTTCTCTACTTTTAGGAGGTTTGAAGTATCATAAGGGGATAAAGAGCGAGGGTGTCGCAGGGCCAGAGGCAATGTGGTCCTTGTTGGTTAAGCCACCAATAGGCCTGTGACTGCCAGGAAAAGGCTGGAGTCCTACACTGGAAGGGGTTTGGGTTTGGTTCACACTATCTCCTTTACCCTCAAAACCTTTCAGAGTCAACCGCTATCTTGAAAAACAGCAGTAAGTCTTAGTCACGACTTCCTAGTAATTGGCCGCTCAGTTTGTCCCTGTGTACAAGGGAGAAACTTCTGGAAAGAAGCCAATGCTTCTATAAAAGTTTGCCCTGTTCTTTGGGTTTTCAACCTCTTTGTAATTTTGAATTGGGAGTGCCTTAAGAATGTCTTTTTATTGAGTCATTTGTGGGACTATAAACTATCTGACTCTGTCATTTGTTAGCTGGGTTTCCAACTTGGCAACAAATAATTGTATATTTTTTCTCTCATTTATTAGTCAAGAAGGACTTACTGAAACCTTTTTCCATTAGGCCCTGAGGTTGTGTACAGTGGAGGTCAGAAGAGGCATGGAGCTGCCCTCGTGGGGCTTCGAGTCTGGTGCGGAAGGCAGACGTGACTCAAAAACCAAAGACTGGAACTTGCCAGAGAGGAAGAGTGAAAGGGCTACGCATGGGCTGGGCAAGGGCTCTTGCCCTCAGCCGGGATGGGCAGTGCCGTACAATGGACGCCGGGTTTCGAAAGTGTTACCAAAAGTCTCACGTCCGCCATGCTTGTTTCCCAGGCCGTCGTCTGAGATTCGGACAGGTGAGCCGTGTCTCACGGTGATCAAGGAGGTTCCCCTGAGAAAGTGATATGGCATGAGGAGGAATTTACTGTGAGAAGTGGAGGAGAGTGTTCTGTGCAAAAGCCCAGAGGAACCCGGAGAGTGGCTCCCGGGCTATGTACACGGATGGAGGTGGAGGGGGCGAGGCAGAAGAGGCCCAGCTCAAGCTGGCTCCTGGAGGCCATGTAATCTGTATACTGGGAGGAGGGAGGGGACTAAGAACTCTATTGAGATATCATTTAATTTTATTTTTTTAATATATTTTATTGATTTTCCACAGAGAGGAAGCAAGAGGAATAGAGAGCTAGAAACGACGATGAGAGAGAAACATCAACCAGCTGCCTCTTGCACACCCCCCACTGGGGATGTGCCCGCAACCAATGTACATGCCCTTGACTGGAATCGAACCTGGGACCTTTCAGTCTGCAGACCGACGCTCTATCCACTGAGCCAAACCAGTTTTGGCGAGATATCATTCATTTTTAAAGTCCATATTTATTGACACTCCTCTATTAAAATGAACACATCCTGGTATGGTAACCCTTTTAATAAATCACATATCCACCTTTTCTAGATCTTCCACACACTCAGCTTGTTTCAGTTCATCATCATTTTTCACTTTGATGTCAAAATGGCCGCAATGCGATCAAGGGCCCCCGTATGCTTCCACCGTTCCTGCCTGAAATCCTTGCTTTCTAGGCTGATTCTATGTTTTTCTTGTTCCAAGATGTAAAGTCACCCTCCAAGAAGCCATAATGCCTTTTAGTGAGAGTCAGGGTTTGGCAGAAGTGCTGCTGTTGATGGGCGACAGTCAGGGTCAGAACCAGAAAAAAATATATTCTGTTAACGGTGCGGAGTTTACATGTATGGCCCATGGACACAGGTAACAGCGAGGTGAAGACTGGGGGGTGGGGTGGGAGGTGAAGGGGTTTGGCGGGGGGGGGGGGGGGGAGCCTAAAATGAGCAACGTCTGTAATACTGTCAACAATAAAAACATTTTTTTCAAAAAGGTCCTGAGTTTACAATGGTTTTCCCAATTGAATTTACGTTTCCTTTTCCTTTTTATTCCTTACATGCCTGGCCAACCACCGTTATGCCATCCCTTTGTTGACAGTGATGTCTATTGGGTTGGCCTCTTGCTCTAGTTGACTAACCTGTCTTCCTTCATAAACAGCAGGAAACACAACCCCCCAGCACGCGCACACACAACCACACACACACACAACCACACACACAACCACACACAACCACACACAACCACACACACACACCACACACACACACACACACACCACACACACACCACACACACACACACACACACACACACACACACACACACACACCAGTGTCAGCATTCTCCTCCTTTGCTTGTTGAGGCAGCAGCCTCATGACAGTCAGACATCCTTCTAAGACAACGACTCCTGGAGTAAAATCATAGCTCAGGGGTTTCTGGGAACTTTGGTTCCTGTTGTTTAATTGTTTTGCCGAGTTGGCATTAGGGAAGCTGATATTTATGTGAAAACATCCTTACAATCAAAGTATATATTTACATGAAAACATCCTTACAATCAAAATGGCAGAATAAAAACTCTGGGACCCAAAAGTGTCAGGCTTTCCATAATTTTTTTTTCTTTTTTGTTTACTATACTGTGTTGTTGTGTTGTTTTAATTAACTTGAGAAACATTTGTTTCTAGATAGTTAAACTTAATCCAGCTCATAAAAATCAGAAGACCTCTCTGATAGGTAACTGGAGAATCAAAAACCTATTTTTTCATTTAAAAGAAAAAGTTCAAGATCCACGCCTTCTTTTAAGTTCACTCTACAAGAGAAAGGAAGGAGGGAAAGCTAAACTATAAGCACAAAGTCCAGGGCTGCCACCAGCCGGTAAGCACCACAGACACCCTGGCTGTGTAGAGCTTCCCAAGTGTCCCTGCTATCCTGGCATCGCCCCCACCCCGACCCCCACCCAACACCATCCCGCCCCCCACCCAACACCACCCAACACCACCCCGCCCCCCACCCAACACCACCCAGCAATGAAACCAGCAAGGGGCTCTGGAGCCCCGGACCCGTCCTGACTGGCCTGTCCTTCAAGCCCAGGGACGTCCTGCACCGTCACCCTCCTCACACTCACCCCACATCCCTCCGTCAGGAAGTCCCCACGGCTCTGCCTTCAGGTACATCCAGAACCCACCACCTGGATCTGAGCCACCTTGTTCAATCCCTAGGTGAGCATCCTCCTAACAGACCCCACTTCCGCCCTGGCCTCCTCCAGGCTTCTCCCCACAGAACAGCCACGCTGGTTACTTTAACATGAGAGGCAGACCCTGGCCGATGTACTTAAAATGCTTCTGTGGACGGGAAGCACTCAGAACAAGAGCAGCGTTCCTGACAGGTCCATCAGAGCCCTTATCTCGCTAAGCTCCTCTCCGAGTCCAGCCCCCTCTCGGCCTCTCTGGCTCCCTGCGGTCCGGCCCGGGAGCAGGCCAGGCGCCTTCCAGCCTTAGGGTTTGGCGCGCTGCCCCCCCGCTCTGCCCTCAGACATCCCCGTGCCCTGACGCCCTCATCTCTACCAAGTCTTTGCTGGATTCTCATCTCAATGAGACCGGCTCTGCCCATCTGATTCAAATGTCAGCCCACCCTGCTACTTCCCTCTTCCCCCTCCCAATTCTCCTTCCTCCCCTTCCCTCTTGTCTTCTTTTATTTTCCGGTATTGATCAGATTTATTGTTTATTCTGTGTCTGCATCACTAACACTTAAGCTCTACTAGGGCAGGAATTCTTTTGTTCACTGCTGCATTCCAAGCACCTAGAATAGTACCGGGCACATGGTGGGCACTCAGTAAATATTTGTTAGAATTGGTTAGTGCTCATTTCATAGCAATTGGTAAATAATTTGAATACATCACCTAAAAACTGCCTACAAAACTATCCGACAAACAGCAGTCCATGGGAAAAGGTACAACAAGGTGCATCATGGGGAAACAGTTGTGGCTAGCAATTATTAAAATCCGAAATGATTGTGCCCGGAAAAAATGATTGTACCCCAATTCAGAGTACCTGGCAGTGCCACCCTTACCCCACATTACCTGACTAAAGGAGGCTTGCCTTGGTGCTCTAGAGAAAACTCCTTTTGCTTTGTTGGTTCTCAAATTCATTTCAAAATTATAGCTTGCTTTACTTTCAGATCGTGACTTTTTTGAACAGTGCATCTCTCTCTTTTTCTCTCTCTCTGTCTTTGAAGTTTCTAGTTGTCTTTCCATTTTCTCATTGGGCTTTAATGCTCCTTGTTATATGACTCAGCTGTCACATTGCAATCTCCTTGCCTGCTGCCCTTGATCAGTGGCTCTTAAATCCCGCTTTCCTCTTTCCTGAATTCTTCTCTTGTTTTGCTGAAGTTCACCCAGCAAATCAAACCAAAGGCCGCTTGTGTGTGTGTGTGTTTGTTCCAGAGAGGAAGCACAGGCGGCGATCCTGCCGAGTCCTTGCCCGCCTGCCACGTGTGCCTCCTGCCTGCTTGTCTGGAATCTTGTCAAGTTTACACTCCAGGTGAGCGCTGATGCCCTGAGAGGCTGGTCTTGCAGCCACAACTTTGGTCCTAGGTCCCTCTGCATATCCCTCTCTCACACGGTGGCTAGGAAACCACAGAAACAGTGAAAGCCAGCTCTCCCGGAGAGAGATGAACAAATTCTGAGCGTGTCTATCAAGTACTATGATGAAACTCATCAGTGTGTCTTGCCGTGAAAGCCTACTGGGAATGATTTTATTAAAATAAATCGCCCTGCTCGCTTCAGCAGCACATAGACTAAAACTGGAACGATACAGAGAAGATAAGCATGACTCGCAAATCTGTGAAGTGTTCCATATTTAGGTAAATAAATAATAAATCGCCCATTGATGGCATCTAGATTCTTCTAAAGCAAATTTGCTTAGAGCAAAGCATGACTGAGGTATGGAACGTCATTGTTGCTTCCTATCAACAATCAAGAGGTAAAAGGGCTGTAGGAAGTCAGGAAGCTGGGGGGGGGGGGGCGGGGATGAGTGAAGGATGCAGAATATAAGGACGATGGAGAAAGACCCAGAGAAAACCTGGAGGTAATAGTCAAGCCTCTGCTTTTAAAAAGAAAGAGAGGGAGGAAAAATGTTATCTTGTAGCCACGGATAGAATTAGTACAAGGGAATTCAGAGGGAGCCCAGGAAAACGGGGGTAATAAATGTTGTTTTCTGAAGTGAGTTGGGACCCACCGCTATTCAGAAACTCTGGTCTCAGCGAAGTGCATAAAATATCAAGCGTCAACTTAATCCGAGAAGGGTTAAAATTCTCAAGAACACAAAAGGCAAGATTGCTTCCAGAAGGCCACACCCCATTTCTTGATTGCCTGCTTGCATTTTGGGAAACATCTGATTACCCCACAGCCCACAGACAAAATCTTCTTCCAAAGCAGCAAGAGAACAACACAATTAGAAGCCTTCTCTCGGGCGGGCTGCCTTCGCAGGGGCGAAAAGCCTCTCCGTTTCCCCGGCTGAGACCTGGGCAACCGCAGGCTCGCAGCGCCCTCTGCTGTTAACTTCTCAGAAGACGGCGCCTGGGTGTTGGGACTGAGACCGCCAGAGGATTCTGGTCTAGGGCAGAGGCAAACTACAAGAGCAGAAGAGATTCAAAATTTGTTTTCCATGCAAACCTTCAGGATGTGTTCATCTTGCTGGTAGCAGGCAGCAAAGACAAAGCATCATTCGCCTCTCAGCATAACTATTGTGGCTTGTCTCATTTTCGGTTCTTGTAAGCGTATTTCTAGGAGCACATGATGTCATGCTTCTAGGAGAAATGGTGCACAAATAGGCTGATGAACAAGAACAGACCCGGAGTCAAGGAAACATAGATCAGACTGTCGGACCTCAGAGGGAAGGTAGGGGAGGGTGGGGGTAAGGGAGAGAGGTCAACCGAAGGACATGTATGCATGCATATGGGCCTAACCTGTGGCCAGGGACAACAGGGAAGGTGGGGGCATGTGTGGGGAGGGGTTTGGGGTGGGAATGGGGGATGAGGATAAATGTGTGATACCTTAATCAATAAAAAAAACAAATTTTTAAAAAAGAAACAACAAGCTAGTCTTCCAGCCTTTTCCAAGCTGAGTGGAAATCCCCCAGTCACCCACACCACAGCTCCAGGACAGGAAAAAATACACTTTTTTCTAGCACCATTTGTGAAACACATGCAATTCTGTTTTCATAGAAACGGAGCCCAGAGTAACAGAAAGGGGGAGACAGGATTAGAATTCAACGTAGGGAGTTGGGGTCTTAACTAAAAGGATAACCCCCTGGCTTTTTTGGTTCCAGCGTGACAATACACATACCTGCCCCAACAGAGGTAAAATTAGAGGCTCCGTGGCGACATTATAATGGACGGTTTTCACGTCTATTTATAGCTTGCATCTTTGGTCCTTTCTCCTTGCCAGAAAGCGCCAGAGAGTCTCGAGGTCCTTAAATGCCCTCGTCCTGAAATTGCTTATTTCACCATGAGAGAGGCTCGTTGATGAAAGAAAGGATGTTGGTCACAGATACAATCTGTGTGCTCTTTTTAAAGTACGTTCATGGACACGCCAAGAAGCCACATAGTCTGGCAGAAGGGCTCCGTAGCCAGACTGCTGGCTCCACGTGGTGCCCTGCCATTTACTGGCCGAGTGACCTCAGGGAGCTGCTGTGCCTCGGTATACTCATCTGAACACTGGGGAAGACAATAGGGTTTTATTTTTTTTAAATATATCTTATTAATTTTTTACAGAGAGGAAGAAGAGGACAGAGAGTTAGAAACATCGATGAGAGAGAGACATCGATCAGCTGCCTCCTGCACACCCCCTACTGGGGACGTGCCCGCAACCGAGGTACATGCCCTTGACCGGAATCGAACCTGGGACCTTTCAGTCCACAGGCCGACACTCTATCCACTGAGCCAAACCGGTTTCCGCGACAATAGGGTTTTAATGAAAACCAAATGAGTTGACCATTATGCAGCACTTAGAACATTGCCTGGTAGAACTAGTTAAGTGTTGGTTTAATACCAACTAATAATTGAAACGATCCCAAACAAGTAATAAGTGGGTCAGTGGCGCTGACGTCTGCTTTTCATTGTGTGAAACTGCAACTGGCAGAGGTTTCTAGTGAGCGTGCCTTCCCTGTGGGCATGGGGTGGTTGTCGGACTGTTGTGTCTTTCAACCTCTCTCTGCCGAGGTGTAACCTTGTGCTGATGGAGAGAGAGAGGCCTCGGGGGCCAGAAGAGATGGCCTCGCCGTGGCGAGAGGGGCTCGTTTGGGTGAAGAGCAGCACAAGATTCATGTTGGTCTTCCTCTTTGCCTCCTTGTAACAGCCGCATAAAGGTGCCCCAACTATGTACATCACGTTGACATACCCGGAAGCCTCCTCGGGATCCTGGTCCCATTCCGTGGCTGAAGACAATTCCCAGCTCGAGAGTTTCTACAAAGAAGGGGCTTAGCAAGGGCCATCTGGTTGTAAGAGAGACCAGCAGAATGGTCTTAAACCAGTTCATTTTGTTTGCTGTTTGAGCACGTTGCTTTATTTGAGACTACATTCTCCCCAAGCCTCCCTCGTCACTGTCACAACCCTCCCCATTCTTCTTCACCCTGCCCTTTGCTTTTGGCATTAACAGATGGTCAATTCCGCATTTATTGGCTTGTCTTTCCTGTCTTTTTTTTCTCCGAGGCCATAAACTCCGTAAGAACAGTGGCCAGCTGTGGTATTCATCAATTGTGGCCCAGTTCTTTTTTTTATTTTTTTTATTAGGGTATTATATGTGTACAAAGCTTACCATTGCTCCCCCGCCCCCCACCTCCCATTCATGCCCTCCCTCCCCAGAGTTCTGTGTTCGTTGGTTGTACTTATATTCATGCATACCAGTCCTTCGGTTGTTCTCTTATCTCCCCCCAAGTCTCCTTCCCCTCCCCTCTGTCATTTGGCAGTCTGCTTGTTTTATGGTGACTATCTCAGGACCACACGAATAGAATCCGCTCCTCCTCTGGTTCACACCGCCCCTTCCCCTGGATCCCACTGCTTCCCCGAGGCACACGGCTCTCCCGGAACACCCGGCCCCCTTGGGGCTATGGCCCAGTTCTTAAAACAGTGTCCAGGACACACACTCCTCTCAACAAATGCCTGTTGAATACATGAACAAATGAGTTCTGTGGTTATTACCTGCACAAGAATGGCAACAAGTACGATCATATGAAAGGAAGAGGAACGGTCGTTTTAACGGGAGAAAATGGCGATCACCCTTACTTCTGAAACGCTTGGCTTTGAGGTTGGGGTGTAAAGATGACCGGGGATATTGACCAGCAAGCCTCAGCTGGCAGGCGCTTCTGCAGGGAGGTTGTGAAAAAGCTCAGCACAGAGAGAGAAGACCGTCCCTGGGAGGGTCTCTCCCGCTCCAGACACAGGCCCACCCAGGTTAGCTAACCGAGACCCCCTCTGGTCCCCTCGAGTTGAGAGCCTAGCATGCTGCCAGCAGCAGTCTGCACAGAAGGTTTAGTCTGGAAAAAGGAGGAAACTCCTCCATCACTCTTTCCCAAGTAGCCCTGGTTGCCCTCCACCAAAGGCACGTTAGTCATAGTTTGGATGACATTCAGGAAAGGGATGGCAGACACAGAAGCCTTCTGCAAGAGGGTTTCTCAATAGGGTACGTTGAGCTGTCTGTTTTCCCAGTGGGGCCCTGGAGTTTATTTAAGTTCTTGCTAAGGAAAAGACCTGGCAGTCCAGCCCAGCTTGGCCGACTCCCTGGTTTCCACTCGGGACTAACGGGTGAGGTGGGGCTCTGGGACATTCAGTCACAGTAACCTCCTGATTTCCTGTCACTGCCCCTGGTCTGTTTCTCATGCAACTTCTGGCCAACCTGTGCACGGACAGTTAGTTACCCGGGAGACCTGCCCCTTGGTGCAAGCCACAGCATCCACATCGCTAGCAATTTATGGGCACTTAAGTCCTAAAACTTTCTTAGACAAGGAGTCCCTTCTCACTATGACTAAGCTGTAAACGTGGCTTATAATAATGTTCCAGGACATATAATCTGTTATTTTATGTGTACATAAAACTCCATCACATTTTGTGCTAGTAAAATACCTATTACTCTGTTTGTGCTAATTTAATGTCACTCTAATAATTAATTGAACTAATTCTGTTTGGTTTTCTGGTGAACCTCATGAAAGACAGTTCACCTATCCCCTGAAAACAAACTGTTCCTCTCCCCACCAACCCCCCCCCTTGCCCCCTGCCGTCCCTGTCCCCATCTCCTTGGGGCACTGGATTAAGGCCCCTTTCACAGGCATCGATGATATCACCAGTTCAAGAAACAGCTGCTTTATTTTCCCTTTCTTTACACAACTAAATTACTGTTTTCACATAGTTTGCTCAAGTGTTTATGTATTTTCCTGAGTTATTTCAGAAAGTTCCTTCTTTCTTAGGATGCTATGTTCACATCCCTGTTTTTATTTATTTTTTTAAAGAATATTGCTCA
Organism: Vespertilio murinus; assembly: GCA_963924515.1. NCBI lineage: Eukaryota > Metazoa > Chordata > Mammalia > Chiroptera > Vespertilionidae > Vespertilio > Vespertilio murinus. The sequence goes on along the minus strand of OZ004718.1, from coordinate 14,464,764 downwards.
GCTGGCATGGCTCAATGGTTGAGTGTTGACCTATGAACCAGGAGGTCATGGTTGGATTCCAGGTCAGGGCACATGCCTGGGGTTGCAGATCAATCCCCAGTGTGGGGTGTGCAGGAGGCAGCCTATTGATGATTCTCTCCATCGTTGATGTTTCTTTCTCTCTCTCCCTCTTCCTTCTTCTCTGAAATCAATTAAAAAATATATTTTTAAAATATTTTTCAGAGAGATGGAAGCATCAATGATGAGAATCACTGATCGGCTGCCTCCTGCATGCCTCCCACTGGGGATCAAATCCACAACCCAGGTATGTGCCCTTGACCGGAATCGAATCTGGGACCCTTTAGTCTGCAGGCCAACGCTCTATCCACTGAGCAAAACCAGCTAGGGCAAAAATATTTTTTTTAAAGAATAGTTTATTGGGGACTCTATCCCCTTCCCCAGGTGGGAGTCTGTGCTTGTTTCTCAATAACTTTCCACCTTTTGCTATAAGAAAAAGTTTATTGATATTTTAGAGTGAGAAGAAGGACACATCAATGTGAGGCTGCCTCCTGCGGGCCCCCCTACCAGGAGTCAAGCTGGCAGCCTGGGCATGTGCCTTGACCAGGAATCGAACCAGCAACCTCATGGTCCAGAGGAGGACCACCAACCAACTGAGCCACACTCGCCAGGACTCACATCCTCATTTTTAGGTAAAGAGGCTCTGGGAGAGTCTCCAAGGGGAGACCAGATATCTGGTTGTGCCTGTGGTTCTGGTGTGATGTGTAAAGCACCTTTCACTCTCAGAAATGCCAGGGTTTGGGTAATAACCAGAACCCATCAAGTGATGGCAAGCAAGGGAGGCCTCCAGTACACCGCTCTTCTTATTACACACTGATGAGACAAAGACAGGGAGACAGGAGGTCGCGCACACAGGAGAAAATGAATTCTTGTGGGCCTCTGTTCAAGGGAATCCTGCCCGGCTCCTTCTGCAAGTAAGGAATCTTTGAAGCAAATTATATTTCCCTGTCGCCTACCAATGAGTCATTTTGCACTGCATAAATTTTATACTCTGGGTTTGTCTTAAAATATGGCACTCATTTAACTGAGAAACGCAAAATGCGGAGGAGTGTACAGTCTATGCCAGAAGAGGTTAGATTTATACACATCTACATAAAGAGACTACCAGAGGAAACATGAGAAATTGGTGACAGTAGTTGCCTCTGGCAAGGGAAATTGGGTGGCTCAGGGGCAAAGTTGGAGTCTTTTAAAAAATACTTGTTGGCCCAGCCAGCGTGGCTCAGCGGTTGAGCATGAACCTATGGACCAGGAGGTTATGGTTCAATTCCTGGTCAGGGCACATGCCCTGGTTGTGGGCTTGATCCCCAGTGTGGGGCGTGCAGGAGGCAGCCGATCAATGATTCTCTCTCATCATTGATATTTTTATTTCTCTCTCCTTCTCCCTCTCTAAAATCAATACAAATATATTTTTTTAAATATTTTAAACATCTCTTGGTGACTTTTGTACCCCTAGGTATGCCTAAATTTTTGCCTCAGAAACTCAAATTCCCCTTCCTCTGGCCACCCCCCTTGCAGCCCAGTTCTCCCACTAATCTGCCTCCTGGCTTCAGGAGAAAGGCTAGGACTCCAAATCCTTGTCCCTGACAAGTAGTCTGTCTGCCTTGTGGCTTTCGATCTTTTTTACTTTATTTTATTTTATTTTATTTTATTTTATTTTATTATTGTTTTCAGAGAGGAAGGGAGATAGAATCATCGATCAGCTGCCTCCTGCAGGCCACCTCCTGGGGGTCGAGCCAACAATCCGAGGCATGTGCCCTTGACCAAGAATCAAACCCAGGACCCTTCAGTCCCCAGGCCGACCCTCTATCCACTGAGCCACACGGGCTAGGGCATGGCTTTCAATCTTATCAGACAAGTTGTTTCAGCTTCTTTCCCTTGGGAGAAGGCTAATTGGACCCTGTCATTCTTTCCTCTGGGCTCTCTTGACACCTGAGGGAAAATGATTGCCTGCCAGAGCTGTCTCCTCTATGCAACTTCAGTTCTCTGGTTAAACCATGTTTACAGCCAGGAGCTCATCGAATGCTGCTCCTGGGGTTGGAAGGAGACAATGGATCAGCTGCCCTCAGCCACAGCTTATCCCCCTGGGTGTCCGTTTTCTCCTTATTTCTCTTGTCATTTCCTCCTGGCCGTCTACGCCCTGACCGTCTTTGTCTGGCTGAAGTTCTAGCTGGATCTGAGTGTTAGGTTGACTTCAGTTTAAGATCTTAATTATAAAGATGGATGACTTTGGCCAACACCAACAGAGAGCTTTTCCCCTGCCGAGGGGCCAGACATTTATCATTGTTATATGGTATTGTCAGACTTGGGCTCATCATAGACTCAGCTGTTGGTTTTTTGTTAATCCTCACCTGCGGGTATTTTTCCATTGGTTTTTCAGAGGGAATGGACGTGGGGGGGGGGGGAGAGAGAGATAGTTAGACCGACGCTACCACTGAGCCAGTCTCTTAAGTTTATCTCCTTTAATGATGAAAATTGTAAATGTTAAGTTTTTCATTTTACTGCAATAAAGAAAAAAAGAAGTTTATTTCCTCACTTGCCAGATCAGGTTGTCAATCTCTAAAGTTCCTTCCAGGCTTAGAATTTGTTTTGATTGTGACTTTACATAGATATCCATGTAAGGTCACATGGATACATAGAGCTATCTATCCATGCCCTAGAAAGGTCTGAAACCTAGTTGGAAAATTAGGAATCAGTGTTACACATCTTCTAGAATTGCCATTATGGCCCTATCCGGTTTGGCTCAGTGGATGGAGCATCAGTCTGCGGACTGAAGGGTCCCAGGTTCGATTCTGGTAAAAGGCATGTACCTTGGTTGCCAGCACATCCTGGGGCGGGGGGGGGGGGGGGGGGGTGCAGGAGGCATCTGATCAATGTTTCTCTCTCATCGATGTTTCCAGCTCTCTATCCCTCTCCCTTCCTCTGTAAATAAATAAATAAATAAATAAATAAATAAATAAATAAAATTGCCATTATGTTTCAATAGAAGGTAACTTGGGAATAAATGTCTCTTCCTTTACATTCCTAAGACTGAAAGGATTATCCGTTGGATGTCCTAGTTTTGCAGACTACATTCTCATTCATAGTACCTGGAACTTTCTTCAGGTATATCACATGTACTTGTGATCACATGACTTCATCGGGAGACCCACGATTCAACGATAAGTTTGAAGGACCAACTCCAAGTATCGTTAACTTATATGCCCTGAGGGAAAAAATTCAGGGGCTGTTTGGAGGGGATCTGTCTGCATGTTACATGGAGTGGAATATTGCCCTCCAGGTTGGGAGTTCGGCTCCAGGGGGCACTCCGGGCCTTCCTACGCCTCCACTCCCGGTTCCAACCAGATCAGAGCAGCTTTCACCCACTCCCATATTGTGCTTCTACTTGTAAAACGTCATGCAAGTGTCCATTATTTAAATTGAAAAGTTTGGAAGCCACTGCTCTGGGTGACCACTCCACTCCTCCCAGCAAAATCCTAGGAAGCCACGATCCCTGCCGGCCTGCTCCACCAGCAGGATTTCCTCCTGTGGGAATCTTACCCGAATAAAGTCCTTGTGTGAACAAGATGAATGTCTAAATTAAAGCGATCTGCCGGTGGCTGCCGGGCTCACAAAGAAGCCTCCCGCAGGCTCAATCATAGCGCCTGAGTAATCAGGAAGCACACGGGATGGCCGCACCCACGTCCTCAGCAGCACTTCCCGGGGGCACAGCTCACCTGGGGCGACAGTAGGGCACTGGCCCCTGCATTTATCATCAACTCTCAACTGGAAGGTAGAGGAACAGAAGACCAGGTAGTGAAAAATTCTGTGTTCTTAGGTCAATGGGGAATCGCGCGTTTTCTTGAGCACTTACAGTTGAATGTTACTTCACGACACCCCAGAGAACTAGCTGCTGCCTTACTGCCCCGTTATCAGTGAGGCAACTGAAGGCTGAAAAGGCAAGATAACTTCCCCAGGCAAGACACAGAACCAGAATTTTTTTCAGTGTATTCTTTTTTTTTTTTTAAATATATTTTATTGATTTTTTACAGAGAGGAAGAGAGAGGGATAGAGTTAGAAACATCGATGAGAGAGAATCATCGATCAGCTGCCTCTTGCACATCCCCCACTGGGGATGTGCCTGCAACCAAGGTACATGCCCCTGACTGAAATCGAACCCAGGACCCTTCAGTCTACAGACTGATGCTCTATCCACTGAGCCAAACCGGTTTAGGCTTCAGTGTATTCTTAAATTGTGACCTCAGGCTTAGACTCGTTCACCTGACTTGCACGCTCCTTTGGCAGCTATATTTCTACGTGAAGAAAAGCTGCAACTTGAATTCGGTGAATCAATGCACCTCATCACATACGACTCGTTTGCATAGGGTATGTCTAAGGGACCAAATTGGTGACCCGCTTGTTCACAGATACTCATTGCATAAACAAACTGGAGTACAGTATATACATTAGTAATACATGGCACCACAACCACTGCAAATCCAACTATTTTATTGTCCAAGAGACTCTTTCTGTGGACGCGGGAGGCAGTCTCAACGCAGGAGCCGCAGGGAGGCGGCGTCCTCACTTCTCAGCACTCTGCATGCCCACGTGGTCCTGGAGAAGCGCCAGCGCCTCTGCCCGCCGGCTCATCTTGGTGGCCTTCCCCTGAAAGCGGCCCTTCTTACCCGCTCCTTTGCCTTCCAGCACCTCCGCCACCCTGGGAAGCAGAGATACGTTAGGGGGAAAGCCACAGAAAAACCAAGAGCAGCCCTGAGTCTTTCCCCGTGGGCTGGGGGCAAGGGAGAGAAGAGTAGATGGCTTCTAGAAATCCTTCTTGAAAATACTTGCACATGTAATATGGACCACCTTTACCGTAAGAGGGAATAACTGGGAACAACAGAAGTATCTAGAAATGGCCTGGACAGATTATGGCAACCTCCAGGGAGCAGAGTGAATGTACACTAGTTCTAACTTTTCCCTAACAATTATATCAATGCCTTTTTAAATTTTGTTTCAAAATCCTAAACCCCCCCCCCCCAAAAAAAGAGTATGTGCCTCTCCTCTGCAGGTGCCTTAAGCATCTGCTTCATCTGCCTACTGTCAACCCAGCAGCTGTATTCATGTACCACCTGTGAATCTCGATGTCTAAAAGAGAAAACTAAACACATGGATTTAGAGCCAAAAGACCTGGGTTCAAGTCTCAGTTCTGCCCCGACTTGGTGAGATCCCAGGCACAGGTGTGCCGTCCCTCACCGAGGACACTGGGAATGGTGGCTGGGCTTAATGATTTCAGCCCACCTCACAGGTCTGTGATGTGAATCAAAATGAGATTGCAGATGTGGTGGCCTCTGTCATCAGCAGCGGGCTCTCCCCCACATCTCCACCCCCCCCCCCATGCAAAGCCATCTACGAAAGGGTACCTGGGTCCCAGGGTCTCCACGGCCTCAGCTGGCCCTGCCAGTAAGAAGAGCCCAGCGCCCTTCTCGTCGCCCACAGTTAGGAACAGGAGGGTGTCCTAGAAGGTAAGAGGAGGGGATGAACCCTGACACTTAAGGGTGTGGGTCAACCCCTCTGTACTGTGCACTCTCCTCAGTCTCAAGAACAGATTTAAAGATCATATTGCAATTACAAGTGTATCAAATCAACATGACATACACCTTAAACGGACACATCGTACCTCAACTAAAAAAAATTTTTTCTCTCTAAAACACAAGTGATGTTCTGAAGGAACGATAATGCAGCCCCTCCACTCTGGCCCACCAAAGCCAAGAAACTTTTTAAGAGTGACCACAGGAACTTAGCTTTAACATTAAGAAGACAGAAAGCTGCCCGGCGGTGTGGTTCGGTGGATTGAGCATCGTCCCATGCACCAAAAGGTCACCGGTTCGACTCCCAGTTAAGGGCACATATTTGGGCTGCAGGTTTGAACCCCAGCCCATCAGGGGTGAGGAAGCAACTGATTCATGTGTCTCTTTCACATGTTTCTCTCCCTCTCCCCCTACCTATCTCCCTTCCACGCTAAAAAAAGAAAAAAAAAGAAAACTGTACTGAATGAATTTCTGTCCCCTACTCTTCACGTGCTCATGTGGAAGGACTTCAGCTGAACTAACGCCCCTCACTTAGGTTTCTCTTACCCAAGAGTGCATCTCTTACCTCTGACCCAACCTCATTGGCGATGATATTCATGAACTCAGAATCGCCCTCCTTCCTACAACAGAAGGCACAGGGGTGAGACCCAGGCTGCAGGGAGCTGGGAAACCACAGGATGCCCAGCTCCTCCTGGAGGCTGGCCTCCCTGCGCCTGTGTGTGCGAGTCCCAGGCCCTCCGCAAAGAGAAAGAGTGCTGGGCGGGGCCAGCAGGGCGTCCTTCTCATCAGCAGTTCCTAGCAAGCTTTGCCTTTCTGTCTTCCTTTTACAGGATTCACCCAGGTAGGTGAAGGCCTGTGAGACAGTGAAGGAGGCAAGGGAGGCGCTAATGAAAGTTAGGGTGAAGGGCATGCACCCAGGTTGCAGGTTTGCTCACCACCTGAGGTGGCGGCGTGTGTGGGAGGCAACCAGTGGATGTGTCTCTCTCACATTGTTGTTCTCTCTCACATCAATGTCTCTCTCTCCCTCCCTCTTCCGCTCTCTCTAAAATGCAATGGAAAAAATACCCTCAGGTGAGGACTAAAAAAGAAAGGTGCTTATCTGGTAGGTAACGCATTTCTTAGGGTCTGCCCAGCCTGCAGAACACCAGCGAGTGGCCCACCACCCACTGAGCCCTGCACACAGGGAGAGGCTGAGCCCTGCGGCCTCACCCCGGCCTCTCACCTGTGCAGTGTGACCACGCCGCCCCAGTCCGGGCTGTTCCTGAGGCCGTGGGCCACGTGCACAGCCAGGTCTCTCAGCAGATTCAGGTTGTTCTGAAATGGATGCCAGAACTGAGCAGAGAGGTGGGAAGGACCACAAGACAGCACCACCTGCCCTCCACTCATTCTCCCCCGCCTCCCCCTCCAACAACTACACATCTGGTGAGGCGGAGGGGCCGAGGCCAAGGAGCCTATTCCAGGCAGAGCGTTCCCACGCGCGCTCCACCCGCCACGGGATAAGCACCTTCTGCAGGAGCTTGGTGGCGTTCTGCAGCTTTCTCACGGCCTCCACGTGATCCTCTGCTCCGCACCTGCGAGGGAAAGGCCGTGGAGGTCTGCCCAGCCTCCCGACCGCTTTTGGTGTTGGGCGTTCGTCCACGGCACTTTATCGTTTACGGCCACATCTTACCGCCCGGAGACAGATTATTCTGTCTGCCTCACAGGCAGGAAAGCGGAAAGCTACGCCCCGGGTGTCCAGGTCCTGAGAAATGGGAGACAACAGGAGGGGGCATACTTCAGCAGCGTGGTCAGCGCCTTTTCAGTTCCATAGCTTCTCTCCATCCACTTCAGCACACGGTGCCCAGCCAGAAAGATCAGGTTGGTTTTGTTCTTTTTCCCCTTCTCGGTGCCCAGAATTTTAATGACCTACATGAGGGAAACACACACACACACACATGCAGAAACACAGTGGGTGCTGGACACAAGGGTAGGAGACACCTAGACCTCCCCCTCAGTTGAGAAGCAATAAGAGTGATTTTGCTCACTCTTTGTCCCCCCACCACCACTCCCAACCCTGTTGTGACCCCACACTCCTGACACCCTCTTTCCTCACCATTCAGAAGCCCTTCCTTCCTCACCTACCTGGAGGTCACTAAGATTGCTCACATGGGTCCCACAGCACATGTTGGAATCAACGTTCTTGATGGTAACAACTCGAATGGGCCCAGCATGGTCATCGGGCAAACCCCGGCCCCTCACCTAGAACAGGGGAGGGGGAAGGGCCGTCTGAATTCTGCTGAGCAGCCCCCAGAGGGCCATTCTACAGGAGCCGCGCCCCGGGCTCTCCCCTCACCTGCTCCACCTCCGGATCATCTAGGCTCAGTTCTCGCACGTTCACGGGCAGCCGATCTCTGATTTTTTCGTTGACGCTCTGCTCAATGGCAGCTACTTGCTCTGCGGTCACAGAGGGGCTATCCAGCTCAATCACACTCCGGAGTCGCCCTAACTCCCTGTCAGGAGAAGTAGAGTAGCCACAGGATGCCGACAACAACAACAGCAACGATATAAGAAAGTTTACAGTTTACAAAGAATGCCCACAAAAATCGCCCTATTTAATCCTCACAAAAGTCCTGCGCGGTAGGGAGTGTCATTTCCATCTTACAGCGGAGGGGTAGTAACGAATGTGATCAAGGTCACATAGATCCACACTGCGTAGGTCTTTAGGCTCAAAACTCTATGCCCTTTCCTATACCTCTCCTCTCATCCTAATGCTTTCCCTAGGAAACACAAGGTCATGCACCCCCACCCTCAAGGGGACCAGGGGAACACAGCAGATTTTGAACGCTGCTCTTTCTCTTAGCCTCCTACCCCCTGACCCATGACTGGGAAAGGAGCTGGGAGTCACGAGTCATGCTCCACAGTTGCTCTTATGCCTCCTCCTCACCATGACGTTGTTTTCAGCCCAAACAGATGATCAGCAACTGCGGTGATGAGATGCTGCCCTGGTAAGAGAGAATGAGAGGCAGCAGAATGAGAAGCCCGACAGCCACAGACTCCCACGTCATCACAGGACGTTTCCTTGTTGAAAACCCGTTGGGCACTGGGCAACATTCTTGAGATACTTTACTGAATATCCTCACAAGAATTCTGCAAGAGGCTTTACGATGCCATTTCACAAATGAGGACACGGAGGCCTAGAAATGTCAAGTAACTCGCCAAAGCAATGGAGCTTCTCAGAGGCAGGATTTGAACTGAAGCTCTAATGTGGCACATTCACTCAACAAATATTTATCAAGTACCTGCCACACGTGAGGCACAGGGCTTAATGTTAGAGATACAGCATTATCTCTGATCGGTGACAGGAGGAGGAGGAGGAAGAGGAAGAAGAGGAGGAGGAGGAGGAGGAGGAGAAATAGAAGGAATTACCTATGAAGGCAATTAGGAATAGACAGCCAAAGTCCTTGAAGGAGGAAAGCAGCAGGATGTGTTCAAGGAATCGAGAGGAAGGCCAGCATGGCCAGAATGCCGACAGCAAGAGGGAGGGAGACCAGCTGAGGCCGGAGCAGCAGGTGAGCACCAGCTCAGGTAGGGCACGGGGGCCATGGTAAGCATAGTTCTATCATGAGCACAGGAAGCTTTTGAAGAGCATTAAGCAGCAGAGGGACATGATCGGATCTTAATTTTTAAAAGATTATTCTGGCTGCTCTGGCTGCAAGAAGCAAGACTGTGTGTGGACAGACTAGCCGGGAAGCTGTTGCAGAGGTCTGCGGAAAGACGAGGAGAGCTGGGTCTAAGGTGATCACACTGACGGAGGGAGGACATAGAGAAGTATTTAGAAAACAAAGCGACAGCACTTAGTGACTGGCTCTCCCCAAAGGGTCTGTACTAACTTCCAGGATTTCAGCAACTAGGCGGATTGCTGATGCCATGCACTGAATACAGAAAATGCCAATGGAAGACCAAGTCTGGGGAAATGGGTGACTTTAAAAAAAAAAGTGTTTTTATTGATTTTAGAGAGAGAGGAAAGGGGGGGGGGGGGAGAGAAAGACACATCAATTGGTTGCCTCCCGAAAACAACACACCCGGACCAGAAACCAAGCCCACAATGTGGACATGTACCCTGACTGGGAATCTAACCCGTGACCTTTCATGGCACCGGACAACACTCCACCAACTGAGCCACACCAGCCAAGGTTATTTTTCAAATACCATTCTAGATGTTCTGAGTTTAAGAAGTTTATGGCACATCCAGATAACGATACCAAGATGGGAAGTTGGTAACACTCAAATCCAGCAGTTATTCTAATACTTTTATTTTAATTTTCATTGGTTGATTTGAGAGAGAGAGAAAGGGGGAAAGATCGAGGGGGGGCGGAAAACACATCAATTTAGCCCTAACCAGTTTGGCTGAGTGGATGGAACGTCGATCAGCAGGCTGAAAGGCCCCAAGTTCATTTCCAGTCAAGGGCATGTATCTTGATTTCGGACACATCCCCAGTGGGAGGTGTGCAGGAGACAGCTGACCAATGTTTCTAACTCTCTATCTTTCTATTTTTCCTCTCTGTAAAAAAAAAAATCAATTAAAAAAATTTTAGCCGAAAACCGGTTTGGCTCAGTGGTAGAGCGTCGGTCTGCGGACTGCAGGGTCCCGGGTTCGATTCCGGTCAAGGGCATGTACATTGGTTGCGGGCACATCCCCGGTGGGGGTGTGTGCAAGAGGCAGCTGGTCGATGTTTCTCTCTCATCGACGTTTCTAGCTCTCTATTTCTCTCCCTTCCTCTCTGTAAAATATCAATAAAATATATATAAAAAAAATAAATAAATAAATAAATAAATAAATAAATTTAAAAAAAACACAAAACATCAATTTGTTGTTCCACTTATTTATGCATTCATTAGCTGTTTCTAGTATGTGCCCTGGCCAGGAATTGAACCTACAACCTTAGTGTGTTGGGGCAATGCACTACCAATTGAACCTCCAGGCCAAGACTATGTTCTAATACTTTTAATTGCTCGTATTGCTTTTGTAACATCTATCATACCCTGCCTCAATCGGAGCTGATTCTGCATACGTCTGACTTTTCCAAAAGGTACCTCTCTCTCTCCTAGAGAACCCAAACCATACCTGAATCATCGTGGCATCCCCAAACATACAGAGAGAGCATCTCCTCCACCCAGAGCAGCTGCCCCTCCGACAGACCCCCGGTCCCGTCCCCGCCTACCTGAATGCTGCTGCATGTGGTCAAACCTCCGCTCCCAGTCCACCTGGACGTGGACCTCCGTGCCAGGGGTCAAGGGTGTCTGCGTGAAATGATCGGCCTCGGCCCCGCGGCGGGTCACTCTCAGCACAGAGATGCCGTTGATTGTGCCGCGGTCATCAGGCTGGGGGGGAAGAAATGCATACAGATCGGCAGCAGTGGGAGGCAGGGCTCACCCACCCCACCTCCGGGACACAAAGACCCCGGCGGAGAGGAAGTAGGGGCTCCGTGGGAGGGGACGGAGGGTGGGACGGGCTTGGTGCCTACCTGTCCCCCGCCCTCGGGGAAAAGCAGCGTGTCTTCCAGCACCACATGGAAACCGCTCAGCACCTCCTTCGGGCCTTTGCTTCCCTCGGTCTGCAGCTCCGCGGGGCGGCAGGCGACCACGGTGGTGGAGAACTGAACAGAGAGGGGCGGAGGAGCAAACGGCATGCAGCCCGGCTCTCCCCTCCCCGCAGCGCCCTCTCCCCGCAGCGCCCCCTCTGCTCGGCTGCATCGGGGCCCCCCTCGCCCGGCGGCCGCACCTCCCGGGCGTAGCTGTCGCGCTGACACCGGAACGCCATCGCCTCCGCGGTCCCAGGAGGCCGGACCCACGCGCGCGCCGCCGAAGCGCCTGGGGGCGGACGGAAGCCCGCGCAGGACAATCCTCAGTGTGAACGCGCGTCTCTGCGCAGAAGCGAGAGCGCGAGGAGTGGGATGGGGTTGGGACAAACTTGTTTGGAAACGCCATGTGCAGGCGTTCTGGGCAAGTTTAGCAACGGTTTTTGACTTTGTAAAGGAGCAGAGGACAAAACTGTGACCTGAACTTGTCGAGGCACTTCGTTTGGCCGGTTGGGCTCCAAGGATGTGCAGAGGTGGGCTTGATATGGGCTTGGTATGGACTTGGATGCACGGCAGCGTGCCCAATAGAAATAATGCAAGCCACACTTGTTAATATTTTATTTAAATCAGCATATTCGTGGTACTTTCATCAGGTAGTAGGTATGTAAAAATAAGTTCTTTTCCCCGTATACAATTTTCAAAACCTGGTGTGTATTTTACACTCACATCTCAGTTTGGACTAGCCATATTTCAAGTACCACAGGTGACCAGTGCTGGACAGTGCCTTAAGCCTTTAACCGCTTAAAAATTAGAGTTGACTTTCCTTCTGCTCTTTCAAATCGGCTAATAAAAAAAAAAACCTGAAGGCTCCAGATGTTTCAGAATTTAGGATCTTTCAGATTTTAGGCAGTAATGGAGAGCATACTCTATGTGTTGTCACCTAACAGGCTCTATTTGGAACTCAAGAGCAACATCAGGTAATCAAACTCATTAATATTTATGCTAAGAAATAAATATACTAAATGGAATAAACTCTATAAACAGCCTCACATCAATTTAGGTCATGTTTTGCTGTCAACTGAGTTTTGATGTCAATTTTTTGTTGTTGGTTTTCAGAACTGGATAAGAGGACATGCTATACAAATTCAAGTCACAACTTTGCCCCTTATTGTTACCTAATTGATGACCTATGAAGAAAATACCTAATTATTTAATGAGCTAAGAGTAAACTGTGGAACATAATACAAATATAACTAAGTATTAGCAATTGTTTTGTTTTTTAGTTTAAGAACTAATGTCAGCTTTAAAAGTATAAAGAGATTTCTGGAGTGTGCAGGAAGCTGAGGTAGGTTTCTGGCTGATTCTAAGAGTGGCCGTATTTGCCATATAGTGGAAGGCTGGTTTCTGCTCCGAGAAATCAGAGCACAGATCTGTGCCTGGGGAAGTCCCCTAGCCTGGTTACAACCTGCTCCTAACAGATTTCTTCTTTCGACCTCAGTGATGAGGGCCAGGATTCCTGACACCCACTCCTCCCATAAAGAGTAACTATAGAGGGAGAAGAGGCTTGCCTCCAGGAGGAAGAAGTACAAGCACGAAAGAGATCGACCAGTTCCTAGAGATTTATTATGATCCATACGCTACTTCTTTGGATTTTGCTCTACCATATACACACATACTTGAGGGCCCTGATGAGTAGCCCAAACATAAGAGATTATAGCTAGTTGGTAGGAAGTCAGCAGTCCCACCAGTCTATTCCTCTGCCATTCTGCCATCTGATGTAGCAGCCAGCCATCGTCAAGTGCCTAGGAGGACTATTAAGAGCTTCAAGGAAAGATCTGAGATCCCAGAGGACCTTGGTGCTCAGCCAAACAGCTGGACCAAGGCCCAGGCCCTAGCTTGTCAGAATGACTGGAAGACGGCCACAGCCTCCTCCGCAGGTCTACCGTGCAGAAGTTAACTACTTGTTGCATCGGCACTGTCAGAATCATCCTAGAAAAAAAAAGAAAAGGACAAAAGTTACCTGCAGAATAAGGAAAGAGCGAACATTTGTGTTCACAAACACTGCTCACTCCCTTCTGCTCTCCAAGTTTTCTTTTGTGATTTTCTGAGTCACGCAAGTTCTTGGGAGGTTACTATGGAAGGATTTAAACTTTGGAAAAATAAACCACTAGTACTGAATAAACAGCACAGTGTCATGTATCATTCATTTAGTGTCAGAATTTCAATTAACGCTACTCCTCCTTACAACTGTAAAGATAGTCAACAGGGCCAGAACTGCTCTAGGATGGCGAAGCAGAGGGAGAGACAGAAGTGAAGAGAGTCTTGCTGGGTTTGGTGTTGTTTTTCTTTTTGTGTTTTCTTATAAGCAAACGTTTATTTAGAAAGCCACAGCGGTAAAAGAAGTAAGCCATAGAAGAAATGGGTTTAAGAAAAAAGTTACAGAGGCAAAGAAGGGCCCTTGAAGCTTGGGAGAAAGAGGGAAAGGTAAGATAACATGCCTGGGCCGAAACCGGTTTGGCTCAGTGGTAGAGCGTCGGTCTGCGGACTGAAAGGTCCCAGGTTCGATTCCGGTCAAGGGCATGTACATTGGTTGCGAGCACATCCCCAGTGGGGGGGGTGCAAGAGGCAGCTGGTCGATGTTTCTCTCTCATTGACGTTTCTGGCTCTCTATCTCTCTCCCTTCCTCTCTGTAAAATATCAATAAAATATATTTTAAAAAAAAAAGATAACATGCCTGGGAGGAGGAGGAGGAGGAGGAGGAGGATGAGGAGGAGGAAGAGGTGAAAGGTACGGTGTGCTCCCATGCAGGAGAGCACTTACTGGGGTTTTCTTAAGCCTGGAGAAGAACATTCACTCTTTTTTGTCAAATTCAAATTTGGCTAAAAAAAAGTAATAATCAAATTTGGCTAACATGCACTGAGAACTGCTGTGTGCTAGGGACTGAGACAGGAGCTTTCTAGTATTGTATCTTATTTTTAGGAGCAAAAAGGAAACTGAAGGGTTGAGGGGCAGGCTTTACTTACATCCAGATCGTCCATGGCAGGGGGAGGTCTCTTGTTGCTGACCTTCTGCAAAAGCTAGAGGGAAGAGAAACGTAGTCACAAGAGAGAAGAGCAACCTGCATACTAACGGGCCATAGGAGAATGGTCCAGCCAGACAACTGCCCTACGTAAAGCCCCTAACGCATCAGTGGAATGAATTGGAGAAAAGTACATTGATCCCCTTTTTATTTTTATTTTTTTTAAATATATTTTATTGATATTTTACAGAGAGGAAGGGAGAGAGATAGAGAGCTAGAAACGTCAATGAGAAAGAAACATCGACCAGCTGCCTCTTGCACACCCCCCACCGGGGATGTGCCCGTAACCAAGGTACATGCCCTTGACCGGAATCGAACCTGGGACCCTTCAGTCCGCAGACCAACGCTCTACCACTGAGCCAAACCGGTTTCGGCTGATCCCCTTTTTAAAAAGAACTTTAAAAATGCACAGAGCACCCTCCTTACTAATCCAGGTCAAGGTCTGCTAGTGTTTTTGAAACTTCAATAACTAGTGCTGAAATTCTGAAACCAAGTAATTAACTTTTTGGGAAATAGTGATTTATTTATTTATTTATTTATTTATGCTAATCCTCAACTGAGGGTATTTTTCCCATCACTTTTCAGAGAGAGGGAGGAAGAGAAGGAGAAATCGACTAGTTGCCTCCCGCATGCACTCGCCCCAACCTGCAACCTAGGAATCAAACCTTCGACCCTTCGTGCGTGAGCAAATGCTCTAACCCAGTGGTTGCAAACTGCGGCTCTTTGGCCCCTTGCGTGTGGCTCTTCCACAAAATACCACGTGCAGGCGAGCGAGCACATACAGTGCGATTGAAACTTTGGGGCCCATGTGCAGAATTCAATTTTCGGCTCTCAAAAGAAATCTCAATCATTGTACTGGTGATATTTGGCTCTGTTGACTAATGAGTTTGCCCACTGCTCTAACCATTTAGAAACACTCGCCAGGGTGAAAATAGCAACTTTTTAAATTTGAATTTTAAATTGCTTAGGTTGAGCTTCCCATAAAGTTATCTGGCTCAAGAAACACACACACACACTCAAAAGAACAAAAATTACAGAAAAGTAGGAAAAGGTTCTACCAAATTTCTTCAGAACACAGGCTCTACTCTACAAATAGAATATTCATTTTTCCCATCCCTACTAAATAAACATTGCACACAATGCATAAAGAATATCAGCACCAATAAGCAGCCACCTAAAGAACTCACATATCTCTGCTTAGCCCTGATGACAACTCTCCAGAGAAATGCATGCAGAGACTCAGAGAATGATCCAGATGGGTAGAAAATGACATTACCTCTGCATAATGTTCCACCTGAGCCAGCTCCACCTCTTCATCCCCTTCCCAGTCTCTCCAGTTATCAAAGTCCACAGACAACCACACTGGCTGAAAGAGGAAGCGGGGAGAGTCACAGGCCAAGAGGGCAGCAGAAGTGCACAGGAAAGTGTGGTTGTGCGCATAGGAGCATGCTTGGGGAAGGTCAAAGGGAGTAGTCTTCCAACAGCCCCCTTTAGCCCTACCTCCAAGCTACCACATCACCCATAAAGACTTCCCAAGAGCTCATTAAACACATGGTTAGGGTATGGAAAAGCATAGAAATTCTGCCCTCCAAGAGCAGATTGGCTGGGAAGATAACACATCTGGAAATATAACTGTGTCATCAAGTAGCAGAGAATCAACCGAGAAAGGCAGGGACAGCCCTTCAAGGCCCGTGTCCCAGTTATTTACTAATTCATTTAGCAGATGTTTATTGAACAGATGCTATGGGTCAGACTCTGAGACTGGCACTGGAATTATAAAATATTTAATACATAGCCCCAGCCATCAAGAAGCAAGGGAAGCCCAGCTGGTGTTGCTCAGTGGTTGAACATCGACCTATGAACCAGGAGATCATGGTTTGATTCCCAGTCAGGGCACATGAGGGGGCAGCCAATCAATGATTCTCTCTCATCATTAATATTTCTATCTCCCTCTCTCCCTTCTTCTCTCTAAAGTCAATAAAAAAATTTTTAAATAGGGGTAGGGAAAACTCCAACTCTAGGCAGTGGGAAATTTTGAAAAATGTGCCCAAAATCACCACTTTTTGAGAGAAGCTAATCTGGATTTGTAGGTGAATTCACCACATTTTTATATGTCAGCAACTAGTCAAAACTTCTAAGTATCAGTAGGCAATGGAAATAACTTTGAACACTGTGAAGACTGCTCAAATAAATCTGAGAGCCAGATCCAACCAATAAGTGAGCAAATTGCAACCTTTAGGAGAAAGAAGCCACTGGAGGGTCTTAACTAGGGGAGTGACAAGGTCAAATGTGTTTTATTTATTTTATTTTTTAAAAAATATTTTCTTATATTTTATTGATTTTTCACAGAGAGAAAGGGAGAGGGATAGAGAGCTAGAAACATTGATGAGAGAGATACATCGACCAGCTGCCTCCTGCACACCCCCCACCAGGGATGTGCCCGCAACCTTGACAGGAATCAAACCCGGGACCTTTCAGTCGCAGACCGACGCTCTACCACTGAGCCAAACTGGTTTCACCAATTTTTAATATGTCTTTATTAATTTTAGGAGGAGAGAGAGAGAAAGAGAGAGAGAGAGAGAGAGAGAGAGAGAGAGAGAGAGAGAGAGAAACATTGATTGGCTGCCTCCTGCATGCGCCCTACATGAGGGATCAAGACAGGAAATCAAACCTGCAACCTTTTGGTGCTTGGGACAACACTCACACTCACCAGGGCTCAGATATGCGTTTAGACAGACCATAATGGGAGAGATGCTATAAACAGATTGGAGGCGGGGCTGAAAATACACAACAAATCTCACCCAGTGATGGATGAAGCCTGAATTAGGTAGATACGGAATAATGGATTCAATCCTTATCCAGGTAGTCAAACAGGCAGGATTGGTGAGTGACTGCAAGTTGGTGGGGAAGGAGGCAAGATGATCCCCAGAGCTAATTTGAGTACCTGCTGTGGTGCAAAGACAGAGAGCACAGGAGAAAGACCAGGCCACTCCCCACCTTGATATCCTCCTTGGTGAGCCGAGGCCAGGCCACTTTCTCCTTCCATTTCCTCACGAAGCAAGTAATGGAGCGGCCAGAGCGCTTGTCCTGGGAGTCCTGCCACACAGAGAGCCTCGTCCTTAAAGAGTCTGATGTGTAGAATGAATCTCCCATGTCCCAGGCAGCCTTCCCACCCAAACCCGACTGTGCCACCCCATCCTTACCTTGGAGTTCACCTTGGCATAGAACTCAATCTCATTGTACATCTCCACCCCATCGGCGTTCTTGCAGCTAAGGAGACAAAGCAAGCTGAAGAGGCCGAGGGTGGGGGCAATTACAGAGAAGGGAAAAGGTTCCCAGGAGGCCAGACTCAGCCAATGGGAGGCCGGTACCTGAACACGATGCGGTGGTCTTCCAAGAGCACGTGGACGTCGGTGCTGTCCTCCACACAAAACTCCATGAACACGTACCTGGGCCGGTCATACCACAGGGTCCGCGCGTGCTGCCTGAAGAGGAGTGGAGGTGGGGCTTCACAGGGCTGGGAGAGGGAGGACTGAGAGCATTCGGGAAAGACAGGAGAAGGGGGACACATAGGGATGTTTTATGCTACAGCCCTGTCAAAAATGGAGCTACACGAGGCAGGAGGCGGTGCAATGGGAGTGATGCACACGGGTGTCTGGGGTGAGGGTGAATCCGGGGAGAATCAAAAGTAGTGTGAGCGTGAGAGGTAAGGAGTGACGGAGGCCACGGAGATGGCACTGCCCCTCACCACCCCAGAGTTGCAGAGACCTGGGGTTCCCGTGGGACCTCGCAGAACCCGGAGCGCCCCCAGGAAAACGTGGGGCCATAAATCTAAAGGGGAAAGGGCGGCCGGAAACACTCACCGTGCCATGGCGGCTCCCGCGGCCCAGTGGCCTCGGGAGTCCGATCCGGGGTCACTATCTTTAGAGGCTGGCGTCGCCCCGGCAGCTGCCGCTCCTTATATGGTCGGCGGGTGGCAGGTTTCAGAGGCCGGAGGAACACGGCCTCACCAGGGAGCCGCACTGGGGGAGGAGGGGACGGTGGGAAAGCCGACCCCCTGCAGCCCTGCAGCCCTGCAGCCCTGCAGCCCTGCAGCCCTGCAGCCCTGCAGCCCTGCAGCCCTGCAGCCCTGCAGCCCTGCAGCCCTGCAGCCCTGCAGCCCTGCACAGCTCCGGGTCTCCAGAAATGTACACATTTAGGAAGAGACTGGGACCAGGCTAAGGGCTACACGACCCTAGATACACACACGGAACGACTCGTCCTCCGGCCCATTCACCTGTGCCTCCGAGGCTTAGTACATTCGGTGCCAGATTCACAAAGGGCGCTAAATAAAATAAAATAAAATTTTATTGGTTCGAACAGAATCCCCGGGGAAGGCACGCCTCCCCCGAGACAACCTCGGCGCCGTCTAAGCCCCGCCCACCCGCCGCCCCACGGCTCCCCAGCCCGTGCGTCGTAGCCATGGCAACACGGGGGCGCCGCTGACGTGCGGCGGCTTTTCCGGCAAGATGGCGGCCGTCGAAGTAGCCGCAGAGCCGGTCACGGTGGTGGCGGCGGCGGCCGTGGGACCAAAGGCGAAGGAGGAAGAGGAGGAAGAAGAGGAGTCGCTGCCGCCGTCCGAGGCGGTGCGCTGGGCCCCGGTGGGGGCCGTGGCCGAGGCCGGGCCCGGGGCGACGGTGTTCTCGGAAGAGGCGGCGGCCGAGGACCCCGGCGCGGCCCCGGGCTCCCCGCCCGACTCTCCGGGCCGGACCCTGCGGCGGCTGCGGGCCGAGCGGCGGCGGCTGGACTCGGCGCTGCTCGCGCTGTCCTCGCACTTTGCGCAGGTGCAGTTCCGCCTGCGGCAGGTGGTGCGCGGGGCGCCGGCCGAGCAGCAGCGCCTCCTGCGAGAGCTCGAGGACTTCGCCTTCCGCGGCTGCCCGCACGTCCTGGGCTACGGGGGGCCCGAGGACCCCGCCTGCGACGAGAGCGACGGGCTGCCGGGGGGCCGGCCACGGGTGCGGGGCGAGGACCAGGTGAGCCGCGGGGGCCGAGCCCCGAGGGGTAAGGGGACCAGGAGGGGTTGGGTGGGTGGCGATGCTGACGAGGATGGAGGTAGCAGTGGCGAGAAGCCGACCTGTCGTGGTGAGTACGCTCGGGGACAGGTGTGTGGACAGGAGGACAAGAAGGCCCGGGAACCTGTGGTGGGAGCTGTCCACCGAAGGTGTGATGACCTGAAGGGCAAAGGAGCTGTGGGCGAAGAGAGTATGTGGAGAGGGCCACAGAGCAGCCAACCAAAGCAGTGCTGCTTCCGCTCACCTTGCAGCCACCTTATCAAACACCTGGCACATTTGCTGGTGCAATGCCCGGACCCTGGGGATTGGGGAAATTGGCGGGTGAAGAACAAGTGAATTGGAAATGGTGGAGAATTAGATCTACCCTCTGTCCGTGTTTTCCTGGAATCTAGAGAACCTTTCATCTTGAGACTCATGTCTGAGTGAGAGCTTTGGTGAACGACGGGGTATCTTAAAAGGAACACAACTCCTGATTACATGAGTTTTCTAATGCTGGTATTTTAAAAACTCCTTCCCCATCCTGCTTCGTAACTAGATATGCTAATGAGATTCCATTGGTAACTGACAAGATTCAGGTAGCCCACCTCAAGAAGTTCTGAGAGTCTGTATACCACACCAAGGGAACGTTCCCTTATAGTCTTTGAATCTCTGGAAATGAGCAGTTGTAGATAGGCGTTAAAGAGACTTACTGCCTTTTCTTCATGTATATTATTGATTTCAGAGAGGAAAGGAGAGAGAGATAGAAACATCAATGATGAGAAACATTGAGTGGCTGCCTCCTGCACGCTCCCTACTGGAGATCGAACCCACAACCTCGGGCAGGTGTCCTAGGCTGAAATTGAAACTGGACCCTTCAGTCAGCAGGCTCTATTCACTGAGCCAAACCAGCTATGGCTACTACCTTTTTATTCATATATATATATATATATATATATATATATATATATATATATGAATATATATTATTTATTTATTTTTACAGAGAGGGAGAGAGTTAGAAACATCGATGAGACAGAAACATCAGTCAGCTGCCTCCTGCACACCCCCTACAGGGGATGTGCCTGAAACCAAGGTACATGCCCTTGACTGGAGTTGAACCTGGGACCCTTGAGTCCGAAGGCTGACGCTCTATCCACTGAGCCAAACCGGTTAGGGTCCACCTTTTTATTCTTAAAGCTACAACCCACAAGTGCTTTCTTCCCACTTAAATTGGTTTTAACCAAGATTTTTCAGTAACAGATATTGAATTATCTTCATCTGGAATGTTTCTAATGCAATCCTGTGTTTACTGTTCCACCCTTCTTTCCAAATAACCCACAGCTCCTTGCACAAACAAGGAGCAGCCACGTCAAATTACCAGACTCTTAAGGAACAGAAATGACTGGGAGGAGCACCAAAGGTTCTCGTGGATTTGCTCTTTTGGTTGTTCATTTTCACTTTCAAAAACAGAGGACGACTTTGAAAAAAAAATGTAGTGTTCAAAAGTACCTAATCAGTAGCTGTGATCTTGTGTACAAATATTGATACAAGAACAGGTAGTGGGGGATATGTGTGAACCAAACGATTTACTTCTTATCAGTTCCTGATTTTTTTAAACCAATATGTTATCTCACTTCACACTGGGAATTATTTCTGTTATTTCCTGCCTTGCACCAGAGCTCCTTGTTTAAGCTTGTTTGCTCACATTCCAATAAATTACATACTAGAACTATTGTGGCAAAGTTCAACATTCTCATGAAAACGGAGTCAGGATTTATTGCTGGTATAGTGAAAACACAAAGTTTACCCCGTAGTGCGCCTTGAGCTGGTTAGACTTCTAGTCAGAGTGCATTACACTAGTCCCTGCCTATCCAAGGGAAATATGTTTGAAGACCCTTGGTGGATGCCTGATACCTCGGATAGTACTGAACATACATATTATGTTTTTTCCTATATATACACATCTATGACAAGGTTTAATTGATCAATTAGGCACAATAAGAGATTAACAGCAATAACTACTAGTGAAGTAGAACAATTATGACAATATACAGTAATAAAAGTTTTGTGAATGACTTTGGGCCTGTAGTAAGTAAAGTAAGGATTACCTGAATACAAGCACTGTAATACTGCAACAGTCCAAATAACCAAAATGGTTACTAAGTGACTAATGGGTGGCTAGTAGATACAGCATGGATACCTAGATACTCTAGACAGGAGAAGATTCAGGCTCAGGATTTCAGAATGCTACTCAGAAGAGTACACAGTTTAAAACATTTGAATTGTTTATTTCTGGAAATTTCTATTTAATACTTTTGGACCTTGGTTAACTGCAGGTAACTGAAATCACAGAAGGCAAAACTGCAGATAGGGGGTGACTGTTGTGTTTGGCATATGCCATTCTGTATGTGATTCAGTAACATAAAACAACTGTGTATTGAGAGTTTACCCTGTGCTAGCCTTGAGGGTACAAGGCCAAGGCCCTTGCCTGTAAGGAGCTCATAGACTGGGGGAGACAGAATCCTAAACAAATAATTATAATGTGGCATGAGCTGGAGTAGAAGTGTATACAAAATACAGTGGAAGGAATGATCAGTTCTGCCTGGGAAAATCAAGGAAACCTTTTAAAGGACAGCTTAAACCTGCACTAAGACAGGAAGAGAAAAAGGATTCTAAGAAAAACACTCAGAAAGGATTGCAGAGGGAGTATCCTAAGAAAAGGCTTGCTTTCATGTTGAATAAAGGTAAAGCAAGAGCATTGCTTTTTCAATAAATTGAACAAAAAGTTAACTTGTGCCGAAACCGGTTTGGCTCAGTGGTAGAGTGTCGGTCTGCGGACTGAAAGGTCCCGGGTTCGATTCCGGTCAAGGACATGAACATTGGTTGCGGGCACATGCCCGGGAGTGGGTGTGCAAGAGGCAGCTGGTCAATGTTTCTCTCTCATCAACGTTTCTAGCTCTCTGTCTCTCTCCCTTCCTCTCTGTAAAATATCAATAAAATATATGTATATTTTTAAAAAGTTAACTTGTTTTTCATTTGTCCTCCCTCATACCTTACTTCTGGAGGGCTTGGTACGTACCATTTTAAGGTTAAATTTAATATCCTATAGACTTCTAGTTTGAAATGCAGTCTTACCCCTGCATAATGTACTGGGTTTGCTTTGTTTTGTTGCTCAAGAAAGGCATGGGAAAACCAGTGTTTGAGTATACATTGGCAAGATTTTGCCACCTTGAAGGGATTATAATCATTTAAATGCGGAAACTACCTGCTGGCCAACAGTGAGAAAGGGAATCACTACTCAGGGGAACTTACCAAACATCCTTCTTAAAAAAACACTATTACCGCCCTAACCGGTTTGGCTCAGTGAATAGAGCATCAGCCTGGAGACTGAAGGGTCCCAGGTTCGATTCCAGTCAAGGTCATGTACCTTGATTGCTGGCACATCCCCAGTAGGGGGTGCAGGAGACAGTTGATCAGTGTTTCTAAATCTCTATCCCTCTCCCTTCCTCTCTCTAAAAAAAAAATCAATAAAATATATTTTAATAAATAAATAAATAAACACTATTACCTTTCCACCCCCATTACTTGGCTTTGAATTCTTTTATTGCCTCAGGTATCTGCCTTTATTCTTTTGATTTTGTAGATGTCTATAAAACATTGAATGGACTTTGAATCTTAAAAAAAAAAACTGGTTATGAGTTGTAAAGCCTTTCTCTACACCCTTACCTCCAGATCCTCTGCAGAAAATATTCAGGAGTTGTTCTGTGGTAATTGGCTGTGGGAGATGGCATGGCTAATTCCTGGGAGACTGTCTTGGCTAAGATAAGTTGTCTCACTCCTAACTAGACCTTTGAAGGGGGAAAAAAAGCAATCTTAACAAAAGGCCCCATTGTATTCATATCCTATTTCTAATGAGAGACAAATATTTTCTTAAAAAACAAACGTAATAAATTTCTCTGTATGAAATCATTATTCTTATTTTTGAGCCTATCTTATAAATTCTGTATTTCATTTGGATTATTTGGAAATGTCTTATATTTTGCTAGTCATTATTGGCTTGAAAGGATTCTTGATATGCCCTGAATTTTCCTTTTCCTATGAAACAAACCTAAGTATTTTCTCATCTTAGAGTGAACAGAATAAACGGGAACGTCTAGAAACCCAAAGGGAGAAACAGAAGGAACTGATACTGCAGCTCAAAACCCAACTAGATGATCTGGAAACATTTGCCTATCAAGAGGGCAATTATGATTCCCTACCACAGTCTGTGGTCTTGGAGAGACAGCGGGTAAGTAGATGCCACCACTACCCAAACACTGTTCCTTCCGGTGTTTATTCTTTCCAACATTTATTCGCTCCTAGCTTGTTTGTCCGGGGCCTTCCTGAGAATCCCTTTGCTGGCCCAAATCAAAGGGAAATTTTACTATTATAGTCCTTATTCACACAAGGAAACACAAGTTCCAAAGCTTTATAATATGATGATTGAGCTCTACCTTTTTGTTGATCATTATTAATAACTAGAGGCTCGGTATACAAAATTTGTGCACAGGATGGTGGGGGTGTCCCTCAGCCTAGCCTGTACCCTCTCCAATCTGGGACCCCTCAGGGGATGTCTGACTGCTGGACATCCTTCTCACAATCCAGGACTGCTGGCTCCTAACCACTCCCCTGCCAGCCTGATTGATGCCTAACTGCTCCCCTGCTGGCCCGAACACCCCCAACTGTCCTCCCCTGCTGGCCATCTTGTGGTGGCCATCTTGTGATGATGTGAGGGCATTGCACAAGGACGTGAGAGCCACCTAGGCTTTTATTAGTATAGATAGTAGTAGTAATAACAGTAACTCATTTGATCATTAAAATAGTTCTACTTGGGCAGATCATACTATGTAAACTAGCTTTTCCCCCCATAATCAGTTGATAAATATACCAGGAATCCAAACTGACTTTAACGCTGTATTTATTTAAACAATTTCTGGGTAGGCAGGTAAATCAGCTAGTGGAAATACAGCTACAGCCTCCCCTACATGTTTGTCTGTCCTTTTGATGTGCCTATTTCTCTGCCTGGGTTGGAGTTGCATTACCAAGATTTCATTGTTCCTGTATTGTCAGTAGGATATTTTGGCTGTAATATAACTTAATGTTTTATAAAGATTTTTCTTTAGTAACTTAGAGTAGAACAAGAAGGGATGAAAAGGACTAGAAACTGAGAGAAACCAGTATTTATTCTCTTGGAGACATTGGGGGAAGCTAAGTATGAGGTTTTTTGGATCATCAGCCACTAGGATTGTTCATACTGTTAGTCACCTAAGTGAAAGTTGCCTAGCCCAGTAGAACATTTATAGTTAGAAGAGCCATTTCTGTCAGACAGGAACCAAAGGTTCTTGTTACTCCCAGAGAAGTAAAGGTCTATTCTTACCTAATAAGCAATTACATCATTTCTCTCACAAATTTGACCGTTCTTTGTGTCTTTGATTTCTATTTAAGGGTAAGAGGTATACCAGTAAAAATTATCTTTCTTCCTAATCTTCTCCCTGAAAACTCCAAAGGGTGTGCTCATTGCTTATGGTCTTGATAGGTGATCATAGATGAATTAATAAAGAAACTGGACATGAATCTGAATGAGGACATCAGTTCACTGTCTACTGAAGAGCTTCGGCAGCGTGTCGATGCGGCTGTGGCCCAGATTGTAAATCCAGCCCGAGTGAAAGAGCAGCTGGTTGAGCAGCTGAAAACTCAGATCCGAGATCTCGAGATGTTCATCAACTTCATCCAAGGTCAGAGCGGGACGGACAGATGTTGTGACAATTATATATAAGTACTAATACCTAAAGGTGCCAGTCTTGATGTACTCTTTAAGGGGTTTGATCCCTTAGTAGGGGAGCTAGCATGGTGAGGAACCAGATAGCTAAAACTCACTCTGCCGTGCACTGGCTTCATGTCCTTGAGCAGGTTCCTAACCTCTCTAGTCCCACTCCCTCACCCATAAAATGATTCATGCTTTCTTCACTCCGCGAATATTTTTTGAGCCAACTATTATATACGAGTCACTGTTTTATGCAATTAAGTGAGATATATTTGTAAGTCTTGTCATATAGTAGGCACTATTAACTATTCTTCCTTTTTGTATGTATCTTCTCTTTGTAACTTCTGATTATAGATGAGGTGGGAAGCCCACTGCAGCCGGATAATGGGCACTGTGAGTGCAAGGCCAGTGGGAAGACAGGGAATGGCTCCGCCAGGACCGGCAGCAGCAGACTGCCTCCAAGAAATAGCAAACGTAAGTACAGCTCCAGATTGGGCAGATCTATAGAGACAGAAAATAGATCCGTAGTTGCTGAGGGTTTGGGAGGTTGGGAAGAAGGGTAATGGGGAATGCTAATGGTACAGGGTTTATTTTGGGGATGATGGCTATACAACTCTCAAATATACTAAAAAAAACACCTCTGAATTGTACACTTAAATAGGTGAGTTGTATGATATGTGAATTATATTTCAATATAGCTGTTATTAACTCAAAAAAAGGGAAGTCCAGTGACATCCTTAGGTGGCTCTTGGCTTCATGTGGGACCTATATGTATTTCAAAAGCAATACTTGATCTCAACTTGTGACTTATTGAATGTACTTCTGTGCTATTATGGCCCTAACTGATGAGTATTGGGTTTTCCAACAGCGAAGGCAGAAGATGTGAAGAAAGTGCGGGAGACGGGGCTGCACCTGATGCGGCGAGCACTGGCAGTGCTCCAGATCTTTGCTGTCAGCCAGTTTGGTTGTGCCACAGGCCACATCCCACAGACCCTGTGGCCAACGGGCCAGGCTGACCGGGACTACTCTCCCTTACTGAAGAGGCTGGAGGTGTCAGTAGACAGAGTGAAGCAGCTAGCCCTCAGGCAGCAGCCGTACGGCCACGTCATCACCTCTGCCAACCTCCAGGACCTCTGTCTGGGGGGCAAGGACAAGCTGACCACAGCTGTGCGAAAGGAGCTGACGGTGGCCGTGAGGGACCTGCTGGCCCACGGACTGTATGCCTCGTCTCCGGGGATGAGCCTCGTCATGGCCCCCATTGCTTGTTTGCTGCCGGCCTTCTCCTCGGGCCCCGAGGCCATGCACCCCTGGGAGCTCTTCGTAAAGTACTACCATGCGAAGAATGGCCGCGCGTACGTGGACTCCCCCGCCCGGAAGCTCTCCCAGGCCTTTGCCCTGCCTGTTATGGGAGGCACTGCCATGACTCCCAAACAGAGTCTGCTCACAGCCATCCACATGGTGCTGACAGAGCATGACCCCTTTAAGCGCAGCGCAGACTCGGAGTTGAAGGCCTTGGTGTGCATGGCCCTGAATGAGCAGCGTCTCGTGTCCTGGGTGAACCTTATCTGCAAGTCGGCCTCGCTCATCGAGCGCCACTACCAGCCCTGGAGCTACATGGCGCACACGGGCTTTGAGAGTGCCCTCAACCTGCTCAGCCGCCTCAGCAGCCTCAAGTTCAGCCTCCCTGTGGACCTGGCTGTGCGCCAGCTCAAGAACATCAAGGATGCCTTTTGATGATAGTGCGCTGGCCCTACCCCGGCACCTTGTTCAGTAAAGATAGATGGTTAGTCTTCTGGATAGGAACAGAGAGTAGGAGGAAGGGTTCAAGATGTTTCCCCTAGCCAAAAGACTGCAAAGTCTGTTTTATTTAAAGGTTCTTCCCTGGTGGGTAACCACAGTGTACCCGTGGCACATATATTTGAGCCTACGTAAAAGAAATTAGTCATGGCACAGTTAATGCACCAACTCCTCATGCCAGGTATAAATTTTAGAAAATCCACGTTTCTCTAACCATTCTCTTTATGACAGTGAGTGACAATATGAGTGAGTTGTTAGTCTTGGAAGAATCAGACTTGAGACTGCTATTGGTTACGTTGGGAGCCAAGGTTCAGGGGAGGCTGTGTATATTCCAGAGCTGCCTCTAAACTAGGAATGGGAATAGTCTGAGACTAGCATTTCTGAGGGAGTTAACCACAAATTAATTTTAGTATGATCCCTGTAAGAATTGAAGTCTGTTCCTGACGGGTGGTCCTCTTCACACAGCACAGACAATACGTTTGTTTTGGAGAGGACTGTTTATAAAGCATGACCACCATTGTCTGGTGCCATGTCCTCTGGCAAGTAACCTTTCCTCTGTGCGTTCCCAAGGCCATGCTGACAGTGTTCTGAGTAGATGACGTGTTAGAAGTGTACTTCTCAGAAGAACCCTTGCCACTGAATCAAGTGTGGGTAGGAAAACACATCAGTGACCAACAGTAACTTCTTCCCGGGCTGTGATTCCATTTGGAAGGCTGGATGGTGGAGGAGGTCTGATCCTGTGATAAGTACTACAGTGGGGGTGGGAAATGTGGCAGATTGCTGTTGAACACTTAATTGTAAAACTGACTCTAGAGCCGCCCAGTTTGGTCCTCGGTATTTTAGCTTTTTAGTTTCTATGTCATTCAGCCCGCATACTACTCCAGGACTGACCAAAGATGGGCAAATTGTATCACTTTCTAGAAAACCAAATGAGTTCCCAACACTACTGATTCAGCTTTGTTTCATGAATTAAATTGGCAGCTGCACTTTATGTCTGCACTATTACATAGTGCATTTTAACTTAATTTTTCCAGCAACATGTTATTTAAGATGTATTGTTGAAAATTCATTAGAATTCGTTTTCCTGTGTGAAAAATGTATAATGTTGTGGAAAATGATATATCTGTGGTTGCTAATAAAAAATAGTATTTTGTGTAGATTCTCTGTAAGGATTTCAGAGACCTTGGCATGATTTATAAGTCCACCTGGGCATTATCTGATCCAGACCATTTCCTCAAGCTGTGTCTGGCTCCTGGCCTTTCTGCCTCTTCTCTAACCTCTGCCCTGGATCAACACAGTTTAATGGTAGTTTTCATCTCCATAAATAAATTCAGTAAAAAGTGCCCTTGGCTTTATCATCCCATCTCACCCAGTCACATCCCCACAGCAGATGTCACCACACCTGCCACTTATGAAATTGGCACTTTTAAACCTATTTGGATATTATTTAGGGTGGGTAATAACTGTTGTAGTCATATGGCATAGCTCTGTATCACACCAGTATTATCATTTTCTAATCCTCAAAAACTAATTTGTATTAAGGCTTTGTGGGAAATATTTTTGTGTTAATACTAATTTTTTAAATTTTAAAGAGAAACATCAATGATGGGAAAGAATCATTAATCCGCTGCCTCTTGCATGCCCTTACTGGGGTTCTAGCCTGTAACTCGGGCATGTGCCCTGACTAGGAATCGATCCGGAGACCTCTTGGTTCATGGGTGAATACTCAACCACTGAGCAACACAGGCCAAGCTATTAAATTCTCACTTTTAAAGTAGGACAGCATTGCCCTGGCTGGTTTGGCTCAGTGGATAGAGCATTGGCCTGGGGACTCAAGGGTCCTGGGTTCAATTCCCCTCAAGGGCATGTACCTTGGTTGCGGGCATATCCCCAGTAGGGAGTGTGCAGGAGGCAGCTGATTGATGTTTCTCTCTCATTGATGTTTCTAGCTCTCTATCCCTCTCCCTTTCTGTAAAAAATCTATAAAATATATTTTAAAAATAAAGTAGGACAGCATTATTCCCATTTTATAGCCAAGGAAACTAAACTGCAGGAAGGTTGTCTAGGTTTACATGATGAAAGAGCTGGGATTGGAACTTGAGTTGCCTGAATCCATATCCTATAGTCTGTACTCTTACCATGTTACCTTATTGTATCTTGTGGCTTCTAGATCTTTTGTTCCTCTTGCCTTTTTCCAGCCCCTTCTACCATCACTTCAGGGAAGAGAGGGTATTTTCCAAATACCTGCCAGAAATTTCAGCTGCCAAAGGACAGGCTGCAGGGAGATGGGCAGATAGCCATTGCTCTGCTGAGTTCATAAAACCAAGATGTGTAGAGACAGAGATAATCCCATCAACATTCCAGCAGTCAGATGATCTAGTCACTGTTATCTGCATTATAACTGAGGACAGTTCTGCCCCTGGGTTAGGGTGAGGCAGTCAGGACAAGGGAGGAAAGGAGGAACAGAACAGTCAGCCCAGGTCTAAAGTATAGAATGAAAAAGAGCCATGGGGCCGAAACCGGTTTGGCTCAGTGGTAGAGCGTCGGTCTGCGGACTGAAAGGTCCCGGGTTCGATTCCGGTCAAGGGCATGTACATCGGTTGCAGGCACATCCCCAGTAGGGGGTGTGCAAGAGGCAGCTGGTCGATGTTTCTCATCGACATTTCTAGCTCTCTATCCCTCTCCCTTCCTCTCTGTAAAATATCAATAAAATATATTTAAAAAAAAAAAAAAAGAAAAAGAGCCATGGGTATGTATCCAATGAAAGTACAAGATTTGTTGCAAAGATTTCTAAGGTTCTCTATTCATTATTACCAACCGCCTGGGCCAGGCTAGATGCTGAGGAAATGTTTTATATATACTATATATATTTTATTGATTTTTTACAGAGAGAAAGAGGGATAGAGAATTAGAAACATCGATGAGAGAATCATTGATCACCTGCCTCTTGCACACCCCCTACTGGGGATGTGCCCGCAACCAAGATACCAGGGATCATAAGAGGTTGGACTTTGGAATAGTTGAGCTGTATGGAACACCAGTGGTAAAGGAAGTATATGGAGGAGTCAGGAACTTATGCTGAAGGGAAGGAATGAGAGTTCAAACTTAGGTACAAAGAGCCAACAAAGTATTTCAAGCAGACAAGTGGTAGACTTGAGAATTGTGTTTAGAGAAATTTCTCAAGATCTATACATCATAGGACTCCACTCCAGACCTGAATTTTGAGTTGGAGATGTATCTTTAATAAGCATCCCAAGCAATTCTGACCCATACAAAATTTTGAAGAGGGACTGGAGAAGAAAAAGAAGTGAGGCTGGATCATTTAGGGAGCAGGTGGAAAAGGATAGAAGAAAGACTTAAAAGACATAAGGCAAAATTCACAGGGTTTAGTTATTAATTTACTTAGGAGAGTGTTTGTGAAAAGAGTCCAGATAATTATAAAATCTTAAGATTTGGTTTCTATTTTCCAAGGGAGCAACAGCAAAAGAGGCAGAAGCAGCCAAAACCAGTTAGGCTCAGTGGATAGAGTGTCTACCTGCAGACTGAAGGGTCCCAGGTTCGATTCTGGTCAAGGGCATGTACATTGGTTGTGGGCACATCCCCAGTGGGGAGTGCTCAGGAGGCAGCTGATCGATGATTCTCTCTCATTGAAGTTTCTAACTACCCCTCTCTCTTCCTCTCTGTAAAAAATCAGTTATATATATATATATATATATATATATATATATATATATATATATATGCAGATGAGGTTGGGAGAAGACCATGGAAGTAAAAATGGATAGGGTAATGTATTATAGTGGAAAGAACACTGGATTGGAAATGAGGAGACCTTGCTCTGTGAACTTTGCTGCTGTAAGAACTATCATTTTTTAGAGGCCAGAGTAGATGATCTCTGAGGTCCCTTTTAACACTAAAATGTCATATTCCAAGTTAAAATAGAAAATATTTTAGTTGAATATAGAAATATAAGTACACAGGGGAATTAGCCATTGAAATGAGATCCTAAGGCCTGCAGGAAAAAATTGGTCCCTGGAAAACCTCAAAAATTGATGAAACCATGATTTGTCCAACATGTTGCCCAAGACCAATCCTATAAATTTTTCAATGTTCAGATAAGCAAAAACTGTAAGATGGTTTCTCTTTCTTTTGGACTTGGAAGACACCTAAAGAACCATTTAAAACATTTCTCCAGCATGGTTGGGTGTGGCTCAGCGATTGAGCATCCACCTATAAACCAAATCACACACCGATCGATAACCAGTCAGGGTACATGCCAGGGTTGCAGGCTTGATCCCCCATAGAGGGCGTGCAGGAGGCAGCCTATGAATGATCCCTCACCCTTCCTCTCTGAAATCAACAAAAAATATTTTTTAAATATTTTTTTTTAAACTTCCAATGAGTGAAGAAAATAATTCCGTTTGAGAGCCAACTAGACCTGAATTTGAATCCCATCTCAGGTAACATCCTCTCTGAACCTGTTTCCTCATGTCTACATGGGAAGAAAATAGCCAAGATGCAGAGTTGAGAATTAAAAAGGCTGTGGACTTAAACTGCCTAGCACAGAGTCGGTGGTAAACAGTACAGGCTCCGGACTGCTAGAGTCTGTGTCCCAGCTCCACCACTTCCTTAACTAGCTGTGGACTGGGGGCAAATTACTTAATTTCTCTAAGATACAGTTTCTTCAACTGTAGAAGGGAGATAATACCTATCTCCTAGTATTGGTATGAGCCTCAACTGAGGTAATCTACATAAATAGATTAACTCGATTTAGCAAACGGTAAACAGCTGCTATCACCATCTTCGTCTTTCACCTCCTTCACTGCTTAGTTTGTCATGTCTGTAACATCACGACACTAAATGTCGGGGGCAAGTACCCTTGTTTGATCAATGTTCGTCTCCCCTTCCTTACGACCAACAGCAGTTCACACAGTGGACATTTAAACAAAAAAAAGTTCTATTTTGCTCCCTGACTATTCCAAGGCAAAAAATAAAAAAATAAAAAAATAAAGTAAATTTCAAACTGTGTCCCCTCCTAGCGTCAGAGAAAGGAACTACGAAAGGCTGGAGCATACAAGCCTTCCTTGCTTTTCCAATAGTAGGCGATAGAGGGCACTCCCTGGCTCTTTTCTTTTGCGGGATGTGCTAATAAAGTTTGATTTGAATGGCTAAGCAGCCAGGCCCTGCTTTCCCCACAGAAGCTTCTTCCGCCAGCGCCTCGCAGGAGGCGGGTCGAGACGTAAGGGGCGGTACCGGAAGTGAGGTAACCACCTCCGGGGTGAAAGGTTAGCGGAAGTGTGGTTCTTTCCTTTCTGCTCTAGGCCCGAGTGGCTGCGTTCGGTGAGTAGAGCCTTGGGGAGGGTCTTCCAATCCACCGCCATCCGCGGCCTGGGGGTCGAGTCGTGGGGTGGCTCTGGGCATTTTCCATTCCTCTGCCTCTGGCGGCTTCGTGGCGGATTCTGTCCTGTGAACAGGGCCCGTGGGCGGCCTGGGCCAGGACGATAATCAACGCAGCCCGGGCTTGCGAATTTCTCAGGGGCCCCTTGTTCCTCTCTGCAGAAATGGGCAAGTTTATGAAACCCGGGAAGGTGGTGCTGGTCCTGGCCGGGCGCTACTCCGGACGCAAAGCCGTCATCGTAAAGGTACCATCCTCGCGAGCCTGTACCCCCGTGTTTCCCCGTATTGGGCCGGATGCGGAGACCACAAGCTTGGACTAGTTTGGGACATGAGCCATTGAGCATTGCGTGTAGGGGTGTGGGTGAATGCACGAGGGCTTTTGGAAGAGGAAAATGGAAAATAAAACAAGTTGACTTGAGCACCTAGCACAGAACGCGCCCCCTCTACCACAGAGGCTTTAAATAATAACAACAATAGTAATGGCCAACGCTTACTGAACGCTTGTTTGCTGACTGGTACACTGCCTTAGAGATGTTTTCGTGCCCATTCCTCGCAGTAACCATAGAGGGTTATTTCTACTACTGAGGCTTAGAGATGGTTGGTAATTGACCTGAGATCAAGCAGCTGGGATTCTGTAAAAGGAGGAATTGTTTCTAGCAAAACGGTCGTGTAGCCTATTGCAGCCTTTGACTATTTGTCTTCTGCCTACATCTGTTAGCTTCTTGAAATGTCCCTAAAATCTGACCTCATACAGCACTGCCTTGAGTTGTTTGGGGGACACTGGAACTCCTGGTTCCCTCGCCCCACCTTCCTGAGACTGGAGTTAGGCTGCCTGCCTCTGCTCCTCAGGACCAGTGTGCTTGGCGGGTCACACAGACTTCATTCATAAATGATAGCTGTTACTTTAAAACCTCTTACTTCCCAGGAGCCCAAATTCTTCCTGGTGGGCATGAATACCCCCTAACCCTTACTACTCGGAGCGTTTGGCATAGCGCTTAGTGTGTCTGCTTTTTGTGGTTTTTCTCGGTAAAATGGTGGGATGGAGATGATCTTTCTGTACATGCCCAGGCCAAGATGGGCTTTAAGTTGATACCGAATGTAAATCTTGCTCATTTAGAACATTGACGATGGCACCTCGGACCGCCCCTACAGCCATGCTCTGGTGGCTGGAATTGACCGCTACCCCCGAAAAGTGACAGCTGCCATGGGCAAGAAGAAGATTGCCAAGAGGTCAAAGATCAAGTCTTTCGTGAAAGTTTATAACTACAATCACCTCATGCCCACAAGGTGAGCATTTCAAGAATGGGAATAAAGGTGGCTTTTTAAAAGTTTCTTTCCACCCTGCATTAAGAGGCAACCTTGCAGCCATATCACTTTCCCTTTGCCACAACGTGGCTGTGGTTTGCCCCCTTCATACATATTGGGACCGATTCCATGTCATTTTCTTCGGTGGTTTCCCTCAGTGTGCCAAGCCTAGTTGAAAATCTTCAAGCTTGCTCTTTGTCCTTCTTATATGAAAATTCTAAATGTTGGTTGAGTAAAGATTTGTGTGCATTTAAAGTGAACACAGGCATGGGGTTTGGCCTGCTGTTCCATTCTCACACATAGTTATTATAGGCGGTGAAAGCAGTTTCACTGGACTGCCAGGCCCTTTGTCTCCCGGCCTTTCGCAGTATTGTGCCGCGCATCTACTATCCTGGTACAAGGGTTGTAAAGGAATGCAAGATTTGAAAGAGACCTGAACAAGAGTTGCCAAATCCAGCAACACGTGCCTTACAATTTGCTACTGGGATCTGTTCGCTCTTAATGTGCCGACCCGGAGAGCAGAGCCCTTTGTCGTGTGCTGGAAAGCTGTGAGGTTGAGGCAGCTAGCTGCCCGCTCTTGCATTATCATAATGGTGGCGCCCTGCATAGGCAGAACTTGAACAGTACTAAATACAATGGCTCTAAATAGAAAGCTAGCCACCCACTAGGAACCAAGTAAAGTTCTAATCCAGCCCTGACCGGTTTGGCTCAGTGGATAGAGCATTGGCCATCGGACTCAATGGTCCCGGTTTCGATTCCACTTGAAGGCATGTACCTTGGCAGCTGATTGAAATTTCTCATCAATGTTTCTGACTCCCTTCCTCTGTAAATCAATAAAAAATATATTTTTTTAAATTCTAATACAGTGTTGGTTCATAGCTAGAAAATAAGTTGGGAAAGTAGACGGTGAAATGTGAAGTTTTCCAGTGGCTTAAGTTTATGTAAATGAGTTAGCGATTTCCAAAGCCTATCATCAGCTCTTTGGGGCAGCTTTTGATGGTTTTTCCTGTGGAGGCAGAGCCTGGTGCCCTACTGTCCTAGGAGGATGTGGGTGACTACTCCCCACCGTTGTCCCCAGGTACTCTGTGGACATCCCCTTGGACAAAACTGTTGTCAACAAGGACGTTTTCAGAGACCCTGCTCTAAAACGCAAGGCGCGACGGGAGGCCAAAGTCAAGTTCGAAGAGAGGTAAGTCGGGCTGTGGTGGTGGGTGTGGGGTGTGGTGTTGCTAAGTCCCGTAAAGGGGAATGTGTCTCCCTCCTCTCATTGGTCTCCTTGTTTCCCACTAGGTACAAGACCGGCAAGAACAAATGGTTCTTCCAGAAGCTGCGGTTTTAGATATTTTTTGTTTCTGTCATTAAAAGTCCATAAAAACATCCCTGTGTCTACCTGTTGCGTGTATTATCATCTGGGAAAGGATACTGGTCATAAGATAAAAGGCTGGTGGATGAGGGGCTACAGAAAAAAATACAAAAGTTAAATCTGCCTTTGAGACTTCAGTTTTTCTCAGCTTGGTAATCCTTTAATGAACTGCTTCCCAGAGGTTGGCATTTTTAGGTGCAGAGTTTTTGGCTTTCCTGACTTCAGCTCTTTACATCCTTAGAGAACCTGCCCACCCACCTCCGATTAGGTCAGCCAAAAGCCCCTCTGGATGCGCACTGACTTTCGTATTGAGAACTGACCTGAGGTTCTCAAACCTTAGTGTGCGCTGGTGGATGGTCAAGCCAGCGTCACCCTGTGAGTCAGATTTAGTTCATTCCTAGCAAGTTGTCTGGTGACACTGGTGCGCTTCCAATGAGGACCGCTCTGGGTGCGGCCAGGCCAAGAGCAGCCATTTCTAGTAGGACCAGGAAGAGGTTCCCTAACACCTGGCAGAGGCTGGCCAGTGGTTGGGCATCAAACTATGAAATTATTTTTAAAAAATTTTTAAAGAAAGGGTGTGATTCTTGTTTTGGGATACTTGTTACCCTGTTTTACGAACGAGAGGCTCGCAGCTGAGCTGGTTCTCAGTCACGAAGAAACGGATCCAGAGGCCTATTGGCCAGGCCTGAGGTGCACCTCCACCTGGGGTGGGGGGTGTGAGAAGGGCTCAATAAGTTGCCTGTGTAAAAATCCTGGACTAGATGAAAATCATAGGAAAGACAGTGTTTTATGTACTTTAATTTGGCTCCTCTGGCCTTTAAGTAATGGGCGTCTATTGAAACACTCCTGTTAGCTTGTGAATTTAAACCCTGCTTTGACTAAAAATTCAAGTTCTCATACCTCAAAGCCCAAGTTCAAATACTATAATCACTTGTGTACTTTAGAAGTTTAGAATATCATTGGTAAAATCTGGAAAGAACTAAGGGGTTGTTTTGAAGACTGAGTTAAATTCATGCAAAACAACCAATATTGGACACAGCAGCTCTCAATAAATGCTATTGTAACAGCTTGGTGAGCGGGGAGTGGCTTTGCCCTGGTTGCTTTTTTTTTTTTTTTTTTTAAATATATTTTATTGACATTTTACAGAGAGGAAGGGAGAGAGATAGAGAGCTAGAAACGTCGATGAGAGAGAAACATCGACCAGCTGCCTCTTGCACACACCCCCACCGGGGATGTGCCCGCAACCAAGGTACATGCCCTTGACCGGAATCGAACCTGGGACCTTTCAGTCCACAGACCGACGCTCTACCACTGAGCCAAACCGGTTTCGGCCAAACAGACAAATTTCTACCAATGGGCTTCTGCTGGGATTGACAGGTTGGGAATGGTTGGTAGGGGCCAGAATTTAGTTTGCATTTAGTAAGGGAGTTTCCCCTAAGGCCTCATAGCTGAGTGAAGGCGACTTAGAGACCAGGAAGTCTCCGAGGGGTGGGGAAAAGCAGCTGGCCATGTGAGCACTGAATGGGCAGGGACTTCCCAGAAATGAAAGTGGAAGCAAAGAGCCTGCAGGAGGGACTGTGAGGTGCGGTTCAGGCTCTGCTCCGGGAGATAAGTCTCCTGAGAAGGTGAAGCAGGGCTTCTGTTGGGTGGATTCTGGCGCTTTGTTTCCAGCTCCGAGGCCTCGGCTCTTGCAACCAGACCCCAGACCCATGTCAGTGACTCCAGATCCCGTAAGTGAGGAGGGGCGGGGGGTGTTGGGCGGGAGCAGAGGACCATTCCTCTATGCCTGGCCTCTCCCGGTCAGTCCAGGTGTCCTAGCCTCTCCCTGTCAGCCTTTTAGACCTGCTGAAGGTCTGGGCCGGGATTTCCTCTCCCCTGTGGAGTTCGTTCCCTAACCCATTGCCTCAAAGACAAACCAATACAATCTGTACCTCAGGAGCTGATGAGTTCCTTGTGTGAATGCATTTTTCTGGAGAGAATCTACCGTTTTCATTAGATACCCAAAAAGTAAGAATTGCTCTCATGACAATTCTAAACATTTAAGGTGCAGGCTGGGTAGCTCCGTTGGTTAGAGCATCCGTCCTGACACTCCAAGATTGTGAGTTTGAAGAAATGGACCTCCTCTGAGAACTGAGCTCCTTGCTGCCTGTTGTCCACCGTTTCCTGACCTCTCCTCATGCCAGAGGAAGCTCTGTGAGGCCAGGGTCCCAAGTAGGGCACATCCAAGAATCAACCAACAAATGTGTAAATAAGTGAAACAACAAATCTGGGTTTCACTCTCTCAGAACAATTTTTTTTAAAAAGATCAGAAAAACCCTAGCTGGTTTGGCTCCGTGGATAGAGCGTCAGCCTGCGGACTGAAGGGCCCCAGGTTCCATTCTAGCCAGGGGCACATTCCTGGGTTGTGGGCTTGATCCCTAGAGGGGGGCATGCAGGAGGCAGCTGATCAATGATTTTCTCTCATCATTGATGTTTCTATCTCTCTCTCTCCCTGCTTCTCTCTGAAATCAGTAAAAAAAAAAAAAAAAACATTAAAAATAAAAGCTTTCAAGTCATTCCAGACTCCTCTCTTTCTTCACACCCTATTTCTGGTCCATCAGCAACCACAGCGTATTATTTCTTTTGACTACTCTTCACCACCTCCACTGCTTCCACCTGTCACTAACATCAAGTCACTAACATCACTCACCTGGATGCTGCAATGGCTCCCTGCTTACGCTAATTCCCCACATCCGTCTACTCATGCAACTGCCAGGGAATCCCATTAACCTTTAAGCCTGCCTATGGCCTCCCACCCCACTTCAAGTAAAAGGCCGTGCATGATCCAAACCCCTGTGACTTTATTTCCAACCACTCTCCTCACTCCCTGTGTTTCCCACATAGCTCTCCTTGTTCTCCCCCAAATACACCCGACAAACTCCCACCGCAGAGCCTTTGCACTTGCTGTTCTCTTTGCATAGAACTTCCCCCCCACACACACACACACACGTACGGCTTGCTCCTTCATCTCCTTCAATTATATGGTCAGATATCTCAGTGAGGCCTCTTCTTGTTACCCGATTTAAAATTATCCTCCAACGTTCTCTGTTTTTATCCACAACACTTAATCACTACCGGTAGCATAATGTACATTTTACGTAAACTCCACAAGGAAGTTTTGTCTGTTGTGTTCAATTCTGTGTCCCCGGAGCCTAGAACGGGGCCTGGCAGATGGTAGATGCTGATTGTTGAGTGAGTGAGTGCTGGTAAGTGAGCAGTGAATGAACGGCCTTCGGGTAGCCAGTTTTATCCCTCCTCCTCTTTTGTGGCCGAGACTTCCCAATCCTGGCCTGGCCCTGCTTATCTCTGACCATGTGTTCCATTTCTTCCCTGCATTCTCTCCTGACCCTGACCAGGTAGCCTCAAAGATTTTTTTTAAGGCTCTTTTCTTCAGAGAGCTCTTCCATGCTCTTGGCTTCAACCGTCACCACATGCTGTTCTAACCCAGAGTCCTGTTCACCAAGCTCTGTCCCTGACCTTGTGTGTCTTCAACAGCTTTGGGTTTGACTAACTTTGGCCCATTAGTTAACCTTGATGAACCTCAGGTTCCTCATCTAAAAAAGGGGTGTGTGTGTGTTTTAATTAAAATAGAAAACATATAACAGCACTTTTGTGCCCTGAACCACTTCCAAACAAGTTCAGGTGCCTGGCTGGGTAGCTCAGTTGGCTGGAGCATCGTCCCATAAACCAAAAAGTTGTAG
Source organism: Vespertilio murinus (assembly GCA_963924515.1). NCBI lineage: Eukaryota > Metazoa > Chordata > Mammalia > Chiroptera > Vespertilionidae > Vespertilio > Vespertilio murinus. Next base: position 14,426,071 of record OZ004718.1, on the reverse strand, counting down.
AATTGATTCCCAGGCAGGCACATAACTAGATTGCAGGTCGGGGCAAGAGCAGGAGGTAACCAATGTGCCTGTCTCACATCAATGTTTCCCTCTCTCCCTCTCTCTCTCTCTGTCCTTCCCTTCCTCTCTCTATAAAATCAATAAAAACATATCCTTGAGAGAGGATTTTTAAAAACTTAAATACAGGTAGAAACTACTATTACGCCCACTTTACAAGTGAAAAAAACCAAGGCACCGTGAGTTTTAAAATTTGCAGTAGCCGAAACCAGTTTGGCTCAGTTGGATAGAGCATCAGCCTGAGGTCTGAGAGGTCTCGGGTTCGATTCTGGTCAAAGGGCACGTACCTTGGTTGCAGGCACATCCCCAGTAGGGGATGTGCAGGAGGCAGCTGATCGATGTTTCTAACTCTCTATCCCTTTTCCTTCCTCTCTGAAAAAAATCAATAAATTTAAAAATAAATAAATAAAAATAAATAAATACTTGCAGTAGTAAGATGAGCTAATGTAAACCCCAAAGGTTTGGCCCCAGAATTTGTGCTTTTCTAAAAAATATATATATTTTATTGATTTTTTACAGAGAGGAAGAGAGAGGGATAGAGAGTTAGAAACATTGATGAGAGAAACATCGATCAGCCGCCTCCTGCACACCCCCACTGGGGACATGCCTGCAACCAGCGTACATGCCCTTGACCGGAATCGAACCCAGGACCCTTCAGTCTGCAAGCCAACGCTCTATCCACTGAGCCAAACCGGTTTCGGCCAGAATTTGTGCTTTTAACCGTTATGCTAAACTGCCTCCTAATTACTCCCATGATGAACATAGATAGCACGAGGTTTTATCGTGAGGTTTTATCTTATAGGATTCTAAACTCAAAAAGTAAGCCAGCAGAATATATGTAGTCAAAATTAACTTTAAATAATGAACTTACCCAAAAAGTATCCAGAATTTATAGTCTCTCAATTAGCTCAATGTAGATTGGGTTGCAAGTTTTTTCAGCGGAGCACCAGATGGCTTGCATTTATTTATTTAAATATTTTTTATTTCATTTTATTTTTATTTATTTCAGAGAGGAAGGGACAGAGAGAGAGAGAGAGAAAATCACCAGTCAGCTGCCTCCTGCATGCCCCATGCTGGGGATTGAGCGCACTACCCAGGCATATGCCCCAATCAGGAATCAAACCGTGACCTCCTCGGCATTCAACCACTGAGTCCTGCCAGCTGGGCTGTTTTTATTGACTTTTGACAGAGAGGAAGGGAGAAGGAGAGAGAGAAATATTGATCAGCTGCCTCCTGCACGCCCCTTTACTAGGGATCAACCTGAAACCTATGCATGTGCCCTGGCCAGGAATCAAACTAGTGACCTTTTGTTACACAGGACAATGCTCAATTGAGCCACACCAGCCAGGGCACGGCTTGCAGTTAGAGACCGTGTTATCATGTTGGATAAGTAAATAGCCAGGAGAGCTGAACTCAGGTTAAGTGATTACAGTTGGCACGTGTTGTCCTTAAGAGAGTCCTGTAAGAGACAAGTTTCAGTGGGGAGTTGGAGGCAGGAGGGAATTCTGGGATATTTAAAAGAGATAGAGTCCAGCCAGCTGTGCCTGGCATTTACTATAGCAGGCCTGGATCTCTTTCCTTGCCCTCTGGGCCAGTGGCATTATACCAAACTGGAGCACCAGGTCTGCAATCTGGCATTGTCTTCACTGCCCTCTGTCTCCTGAATACAAACACCCACTGTATCTGGGAGGTTGTCTCCGTGAAATGTACTCACCCTCGTGTGCTCCTTGGCCGCCCCTGCCAGAGGTCCGGCTCAGCGCCTGCCACGTTGGCGGGAACTAGAGCCACGGAGCAGGGCTTGTTTCCCTCACTCCCACCCAGTTCATCCTGCCATCGCTCCCAGGATCCCTTTTAAACACCGTGTCCATTCCCCTACCCCTCTCCCCCCTTTCAGAAAGCTTCACTAGTTCCCCATTTCCTTGCTGATAGCACAGCTAACCTCCCTAGCTTGAAATTTTCTTAAAATAGTCTATTTGTGCCGAAACTGGTTTGGCTCAGTGGATAGAGTGTTGGTCTGTGGACTGGAAGGTCCCGGGTTCGATTCCGGTCAGGGGCATGCACATTGGTTGTGGGCACATCCCTGATAGGGGGTGTGCGGGAGGCGGCTGGTCGATGTTTCTCTCTCATTGATGTTTCTAGCTCTCTATCCCTCTCCCTTCCTCTCTGTAAAAACTCAGTAAAATATATATATTTTAAAATAGTCTATTTGTGAAGCTCTTATTTATTTTATTTTATTTTATTTTTTAAGAATATATTTTATTGATTTTTTACAGAGAGGGATAGAGACTTAGAAACATGGATGAGAGTCATTGATCAGCTGCCTCTTGCACGCCCCCTACTGGGGATGTGCCCACAACCAAGGTACATGCCCTTGACCGGAATCGAACCCTTCAGTCCGCAGGCAGATGCTCTACCCACTGAGCCAAACCGGTTTCGGCTGTTATTTATTTTTATTAAGCTATTTATTGAAAATTAGCATAGCCAATCACTAGATTTTCAATTCTGTATACTTAGATCAAGATTTAAAGCAGAAGTTAAAAGAGAATGGACTGTGGACTGAATCCAGCCCACCAATGTATTTTAGTTTTCATGTATTTTTTACATTGAGCCATCTTTTTCAAATAAAAATCCAGGTTTCTGATTTCCCTTTAAAACGGGAGAGACGGGGGATACTGGGGCCACAACACACTCCCATGTGAAAAAAAACTCGGTTAGAGCTAAGAAGAGTTGCCACGTTAGCAGGGATATACACTCTCTCCGGTTTGTCAGGCTCTCCGCCTCCCCTTACCTCACTGCACTGGCTCCCTTGGCTCACCGATGTCATCTAACTGGCCCGTAGGCACTGAGTGTGTGACCCCTTCTTTACAGAAATATAAAGAATGGAGGAAAGAAAAGAAAAAAATAAAAAGAATGAGTTACCTTTCTCGCTGCTCATAAACCAGCACTATTCAAGCCCTAGTTTTTCTCTGCTTACTGGATGTCTGCAATACCCTCTGTAACATGCTTTCATCCCATTATCCATTCACCTCATTCATTCATCCAACACCCACTCGCCGAACGCCTGTTTTGTGCCAGGGTCTCTGCTGAGCGCTGGGGATACAGAGGAGACCAGGACAGAGTCCCATGGCCCCAGGTGAGCTCACTCTGAGACTCTGGGCTGACCTTATCTATCAGGTTTCCCAGCCACCGGGTGGACTATGCAGCTAGCAACTGCTCCAGCCCACAAACAAAGGTGCATTTATTCCTATCCCTGGTGTAATTCCTCTGCCTGTGTTGTCAGCTCTCTCTCTCTCTCTCTCTCTCTCTCTCTCTCTCTCTCTCTCTCTCTTTCTCTCTCTCTCTCTCAGCCTGCTCCAAATGACACCAGCTTTGGAACAATGGAAAAGGTGGCTAACTGTCCAGGGACATGCCGGGGAGGTGTGGGTTAAATTACTCTCCAGCCGAAACCAATTTGGCTCAGTGGTAGAGCCTCGGCTTGCGGACTGAAAGGTCCAGAGTTCGATTCCGGTCAAGGGCATGTGCCTTGGTTGCGGGCACATCCCCAGCAGGGGTTGTGCAAGAGGCAGCTGATCGATGATTCTCTCTAGTCGATGTTTCTAACTCTCTATCCCTCTCTCTTCCTCTCTGTAACAAGTCAACAAAATATATTTTAAAAGGAAAAAAAAAATTACTCTCCAGCTCTGGGCTTGATTTCTTCACTGTAGAGCACAAATTAGCAGGGTGGAATCACCTCTCTGAGCTCTGGGTTTCCTCATCTGCAAAGTAAGGACACAAGGGTTTGGGGGAGAACTGAGTGATATAATCCATATAAATGGCTTAGGACAGGTGCTGTCCTTCTCTGGGGCACACCTGCGCCTCTCCTACCCCCGTGTCTCACCCCATCCCCCCAGGAGCAGTTGCCTTGGCCGTTCCAAAGGCCCTTCTTCCGCCTCTGCAACCTGTTTCCTGAGCTTATGCAACCTGGCTGGCTCCCTTCTACCGGCTCCGTAACTTTCTCTTATAACTTGAAAAAAATAAAACAATGCCTGACATGTTTGTGCTTACTGTGTGTTAGCTAATAGTATTAGGACATTTTGCAATGCTACTGGCACCCTTTTCCCCTGGAGGCCTCCCTAGCCGTGTTAACCTGTGTTAACTCTCCCTCTTCCAAACTCCTGCTGTCCTCCTCCACAGTCAGTCATGTGATCGCTTACAATCTCGGGTTCTGTCTTGTACAGGCTGGAGGCCTGGCTCTTGTCTTACACTGCCCTGTGTCAGCAGAAGCTCAATCAGCGTTTGTTAAACTCTAGGTCTCAATAATAAACCAGCCATGGCTGCTGCAAAGGCTTCTGCCCTTCAGAGGGTGGCTGAGGCCACCAAGTCCTGAGTAGAGGGGCCAGGACCCTCCCCCCAACCCAGGGCCAGGTAAAGGGGTTGGGTTGTTCTTTTCTATTTATTTATTTATTTTTATTGATATTTTACAGAGAGGAAGGGAGAGAGATAGCTAGAAATGTCGATGAGAGAGAAACATCGACCAGCTGCCTCTAGCACACCCCCTACCGGGGATGTGCCCACAACCAATGTACATGCCCTTGGCCAGAATTGAACCCGGGACCTTTCAGTCCGTAGACCGACGCTCTACCCACTGAGCCAAACCGGTTTCGGCTAAAGGGGTTGGGTTGTTCTTAAGCTGAGAGAGTCCAGTTCTCTCAGAGTAGGATCCCCTTCCCCTGGAAAGGCCGTTCGATCTCTGATTGTCCTATCTGTCCCAACAGGCATTCTTCGGGAGGGAGAGGCTATTACACAGCCTGCAGGAGGAGCAGGCCAGGCTAAAGATGAGGCTGCAGGAGCTGCGGGAGCTGAAAAGGGGGCTCAGGAACTCCCCCCAGGACAAGGTAAGCTGGGAGAGGGGTGTGGCCAGGCAGAAAGAGCTTGGGAGGTCTTAGTTTCACTCCTCGCTCTGCCACTTCCTTGCTCTGTAACCTAGTCCGAGAGCAGTGGTCTGCAAACCAGGCTCGGGAGCCACATGCGGCTCTTTGGCCCCTTGAGTGTGGCTCTTCCACTGAGTGCACGTACAGTGAGGTTGAAACTTCGTGGCCCATGCGCAGAAGTTGGTTCTCGGCTCTCCAAAGAAATTTCAGTCGCTGTATTGTTGATATTTTGGCTCTGCTGACGAATGAGTTTGCCAACCACTGTCTTTTTTTTTTTTAAATATATATTTTATTGATTTTTCACAGAGAGAAAGAGAGAGGGATAGAGAGTTAGAAACATCGATGAGAGAGAATCATCGATCAGCTGCCTCTTGCACACCCCCTACTGGGGATGTGCCCGCAACCAAGGTACATGCCCTTGACCGAAATCGGACCCGGGACCTTTCAGTCCACAGGCCGACGCTCTATCCACTGAGCCAAACCGGTTTCGGCGCCAACCACTGTCTTAGAGTACGTTACTTGAACCCTCTGGATCTGGCTTTTCATCTGTAAAGCAGAGATACTTCCTTCATAGGCTTGTGTGATGACAAACTAAAATCTCGTATATAAAGTGCCAGGACAGGCATGGCCGGTGGGCTCAGTGGTTGGACCATCGGCCGGTCTGTGCACCAAAAGGGTTGAGGATCTGATTCCCAGTCAAGGTTATGTGCCTGGGTTGCAGGTTCAGTCCCTGGCCCCAGTTGGGTATGTGGAGAAGGCAACCAATCAATGTGTCTCTCTCACATTGATGTTTCTCCCTCTCTCTCCCCTCCTCCTCTTCTACTTTCTCTAAAAATCAATGGGAAATAATATCCTTGGGTGAGGATTTAAAAAACACACACAACTTTAAGTGCCAGAACAATTTGACCAGCTTTCATCTGCTTACTTATCCCGCTCTTCTTCCATAAAACATATTCATCCCCTGCACTCAGTATCAATCACATGGGACTGGGGACACTTTCCTCCTGGGAGGGAGCAGAGAGCTCCCCCACCTTGAAGGCTATATCAGCCCTGCACACCGACCCCCTCCCATCTCCAGGTCCCATTCCCAGTTCCCGAGGTCCCCCTGGTGTTCCGAGGACACATTCAGGAGGATATGGAGGGGCCCAAGTCTCTGGTCTCCAACCTGCAGATCTGCTACCCTCTGCCTGGAGGCTCTGCTCTGGTCATCTTTGATGACCCCAAGGGTGAGCTGTCTGGGAAGGCTTGGGAGGGAGGCTGGGAGGCTTTTCCCAGTACCGATCCTGCCTCCCCCCTACCCCTCCCCTCTCACCCCCAACCCAGTGGCCAAGCAGGTGCTAGGACAAAAGGAGCATCAGATCCAGCTGGAGGAGTGTCGGCTGCGGGTGCAGGTCCAGCCCGTGGAGCTACCCGTGGTGACAACCATCCAGGTGACAGACTGGCAGAGTTCTGGGCCCTGCCGGGGGGTGCCGTACGCCTGGACGCTGGGCAGTGGGGCTGTGCGTGGAACCACGCCTTGTCTCCCCGCAGGTGTCCAGCCACATGAGTAGCCAGAGAGTGCTGGTCAGCGGGTTTCCGGCTAAGCTCAAGCTGAGTGAGGAGGAGCTGCTGGACAAGGTGGAGCTCTTCTTCGGCAAGACCAAGAACGGGGGCGGGGATGTGGAGACGCGGGAGCTGCTGCACGGGGGTGTCATGCTGGGCTTCGCTGAGGATGAAGGTAAGGCTCTCTCAGGGAGATGAGGGCAGACGCATCAGGCCTCAGAGGAGGAAAGCCCTTGACGCTAACGGTCTACCCTTCCTGTGGTCCCTGCAGTGGCCCAGAACCTGTGCCGGATCGGCCAGTTCACCGTGCCCCTGGGCGGGCGGCAGTTCCCTCTGAAGGTCTCTCCCTACATGAGCGGAGAGATCCAGAAGGCAGAGGTGAGCGGGGAGGTGGGAGAGGGGGGCTGGCCAGGCCACCTGTGTGCCCCCCTCATACTCCCGGGGGCCCTGCCTCCTCCACCCTCTGCCCCGGCCCCTGACTCCCATGAGCCTTTGCTCATCTCGGGACCCCTTCTCCAGATCAAGGCCCAGCCGGTGCCGCAGGCAGTGCTGGTGCTCAACATTCCCGATGTGCTGGACGGCCCCGAGCTGCAGGACGTCCTGCAGGTCCACTTCCAGAAGCCCACCCGTGGGGGAGGGGAGGTGGAGGCCCTGAGGGTCGTGCCCCCAGGAGAGCAGCGCCTGGCGGTCTTCACCACCGAGTCCAGCTAGGAGCCGGCCTCCTCGTCGCCCCCCAGCCTTCTGCGGCGGTTCCCTAGCCGCCTGGGGTTGGGCACATGTGGACGATCCAGATCATGCTAGTCAACGGAGGGGGGCAGGACTCTGAGTTGTGAAACGCCGTTCCAGACAGTAAAAGTGCCTGCCTGGAGCCATCTCCTTCCTCATTTCATTTCGTGAAAGGAAACTTGATTTGGGCAAGGAAGGAGGCTGGGGGGAGGGCAGACACCCTCGCCTTCCGCCACCAGCACTGACCTCCCCTCCGCTCTCAGAGGCAACAGGCAGGAGCCAGGGTTTAGCTTTTTATTGACACAAACACAAAGGCAGCTTCGGTCACGGGGTGGGTACACAAAAGCAGAAGTCGCACTTCACACCCTTTAGGCCTCAAGGAGACAACGAAGAGGCTGAACCCTTCTTCCTTCCAGCTCGGGGAGCTGAGGGAGCTACAAGAAGTCCCCACTTTGGTTCCAGGGCCCAGTTCCTAACACGCCCGCTCCCACCATCTCCCTCGCTGCAGCTCCCACCCATGTAAACAAAGTTTGGGGATGAGTTTGAAAGGTGCCCCCTGCTCTGAGAAGGCGGGGGGCAGGGGCCTCCATGACTGCACGGGGATGTGCTTTAATTTTTACTTTGGTCCCAGAACAAGAAGTAGACAGCACTGACTCCCAGGGCTCTGGCTGGTCAATGCCATCCTCATCTGCAAGGCTGAGAGCGCTCCCCCAGAGAGAGACAGCACAGGGCACAGGACCTAGGAGGCCAGGGGCTGCTCCTGCCCCTGACACTGGCACACTCACAGAGTTTGGAGGTGGTGTGGGCCTGGGGGGCAGCAGAACCCCAGCTCCACCAGAACAAGGAAGGCACCGGGGAGCACAGGGTGGAGAAGGAGGGGTGAGACGGGGACAGGGACCCCTCTCCGTATGCACAGCACAGGTTTTCCATTGCTAAGGCACTGAGAACACATCCAGGGAACTCAGTGAAGGAAGGGGGGGGCTCTGTGTCCCTCCCACAGAGTCTAACCGAGGGGAGCAGGTGTGAGGCCTGCCCTTGTGGAAAGAGGCAGCCTGGGTTGGGAGTGGCAGGCAACCTGGAGGTGGAAGAAGCCCAATTGTGCTTAAGAAGTTGGGGGACAAGAAGATGAGGCCACACAATGAGGCAGGCAAAGGAGTTCAGAGGCGGGCGCTGGTTGGCCCGGGTGGAAGGGACACTAGGGCGAAACAGGGACATGCTGGACTCACACAGATTGGCCCCATATCCTGAGCTGACATTTCATTTCTTTGGGGGAGGTAACGGGGCAGGGGCAGGGGCAGGAGGGGAGATGGGGCAGAGGCAGAAGCACACAGAACAGACCGGGAAGGGACTGGCTAGTCTTGGCACAAAAGCAGCACAGCAGGCCCGGGGGAAGGGCGGGGGCAGGAAGCAGCCAGGCTCCCTCTGTCCCTCCCTGTCCCATTGGCGGGGCCCAGACATCCAAGTGGTCACTTCCCAACCTCTTCAGAGGGCAGGAAGGAGGGGAGGGGGCAGCCCTGGCTAAAGAGAAAACACCGGGCAGGGAGAGGTCATCACCACGGAGACCTCCGGGGGGGGGAGAGGGCAGAGCATTATGATAGAGGATGAGATCGGAGGATGTGGTGGCCCACATCACATGGTCTTCCAGCCCCCATCCTAGTTCTCCTTCTCTGGCCCAGGCACCAGGAGGATTTTGCCCACATTCTTCTTCTCCTGCATCTGCTTCATGGCGTCCACCACCTGAAAAGGAAGACGAGGCACTATTCCCAGTGCTCCAGAGCGTCACCCTAAAGGAGGAAGCCCTCCTCCCCTAGGAGTCCTCCCCCTAGGGCCCCAGCCTCTCAGGGTCCTGCCCAGGCCCTCCCTGCAGAGCCATCACTCACCTTCTCGAAGGGCCACACAGAGTCAATGTGCGGTTTGATGTGGCCCTGGTTGTACAGAGCCACGAGGCGGGTCACCACACCACTGACCAGCTCCACCTCATCCTCCAGGTAGCCCAGGTGGTAGCCACACACGGCCCGGTTGGCCGGCAGCAGCTGCAGAGCTGTCACGCTGAACTGATTCCACCACGTACGTGCCAGCGCCATCAGGTTCCGCTTGGGGCCTGTCATCAGGTTGGCCATTCCTGAGAGACGAGGAGGCAGAGCCTGTGATCCGGGTGCCAGGCTGGCCCTGGGTCCGGACCCCTCAGCCCCTGTGGGCCCTTACAATTATCCACACTAGTGCCAGGAAGTGACAGCATAACACACTGCCTGCAGGCTACCGGGCCCCAGAAGACGCCATCTAACTCAAATATGGTTCTAATCTTTGTTTATTTTTATGTGAAAAGTTATTTTTAATTTTGTTTTTCAATGAGTTTACATTCAATATTATTTTGTATTAGTTTCAGGCATATGAAATGGTGCTTTAAGTGGAAATGCAGTTGTCCCAGAAGCCAGGAGGGTAGAACAGAGGAAGGCAGGCTGGGTGGTTGTGCATCAAGAATGCCCTAGCTCGTTTGGCTCAGTGGATAAAGCAGAGGCCTGCGGCCTGAGAGGTCCCAGATTCAACACCGGCCAAGGGCACATGCCCAGGTTGCTGGCTCAATCCCCAGAGTGGAGCATGCAGGAGGCAGCCGATCAATGGTTCTCTCTCATCATTGATGTTTCCATCTCTTTCTCCCTCTCCTTTCCTCTCTGAAATCAATAAAAATATATTTGAAAAAAGAATAATCCCCAAACAGGAGCACAGAAAGAACACAATTTACTGTCACTCACATGGAAGACTGTGAAAGAAAATGACAACAGCTGCTCCCAGGAGGCAGCAATCTGAGGGCAGCATCTCACGGCCATCCTACCCCCGGCACTCTCTCTCTCTCTCTCTCTCTCCAGTTCCTGGGTCCCTGCCCCTTCTTCATTCGCTGCCTCCTGGACACCTAGATCCCTCCCCATTCTGGCCCACTGACTTACCGTAGGTGATCAACTTGCCCATGGGTTTGAGGAGGTTGTAGCCCTTGGTAGTATCGGCCCCTCCCAGAGGGTCCATGACGATGTCCACGCCTGTCACAGAGTAAGGGGGCCGGGGCAGCATTAGAATCCACCAATTTGGAGACCTCCCCTCTGGGCCATGCCATCCCACACCCTGGCCCCACCTTTGGGGGAGATCTTCTTGACCGCTTCCACGTAGTCAGTTGTGTGGTAGTCAATGGGATGTGTGACCCCGTTCTCCTTCAGCATCTCATGCTTGCTGGCCGAGGCCGTTCCGAACACTGTCACGTTCTCCACTGTTCGGCACAGCTGCAAGGCGGCTATACCCACACCCCCTGCAGGGAGACACTTTCATAAGCAGGGGATACAGAGTCACCCAGTCACCAGCCTTCACTCTTGCCTCTCAAGGACCAACCCCACCATCTTCGTCCTGCCTGGCCTCAACAGCGGGCTTTCTGCGCTCATCTCACGTCCAGTTTCTGTGATTGACAGTTGGGGGCAGGGCATCTGGCAAGGAAGGGGTGCTGGGCCACAGCATGTTGCTATGCAGGCTGGATCTGGTGCCTGAATGTTGCCACGGCAACAATACTGCAGAGGCCTTGGGAGCCACAGGCCAAGGCAGCCTGGTGTTACCATGGCAACAGCCCAGCCATGCTCCTGAGAAGGGGCCCAGGAGGAAATCTGGCTGAGGAGGGGCACAAAGGAAAGGGGCCTGTTACCTGCAGCCATGTGTACCAAGACGCTGTGGCCAGGCCGAAGGTTGCCAAAGTCAAAGAGGACCATGTACGCGGTGATGTAATTAACCAGCAAGGCGGCAGCTTCCTCAAAGGTCATGGACTCAGGCATCAGAAAGGTCTGGGCTGAGAGCACGGTCACCTCCTCCTGCCACATGCCCGCGCGCATCAACACCATCACCCGATCCCCTACCTTGAAGAATGAAAGCAGGGCATGAGTAAGTCACTCATTCATTCACTCGTTGGCTATTTATGACCTTCTGTTATGGACAAGGCCCTCTTCCTGGTAATGAAGGAGCAGCAGGAGTTATGGTGATAATAATTAATAATAATAATAATAATAAGTCATTACAAACAATAACAACTTTACTGAGTGCTTCCCAAGGACCAGGCTATACTGAAAGGGCTTTATCTATAAACAACTAATCCTTACACCAGCTCTTTAAGGTAGATACCACCCTTATCTCCACTTTACAGATAGGAGACTTCACTATTGTGTAAGGTCCCTGATGCAAGAAGCTTACGTTTGGGGCAGCATAAAGTATTGAAGAGATCAAACTGCTTCTGTTTAAAAAAAAAAAAAAACAACCACACACACAAAAAAACCCAAACAGGCTCCACTATTGACCATGTGACATTAGGCAAACAGAAAACTTTTTTTTTGTTTTAAGGAGGGATTTTTTTCTTTCTTTTCTTTTCTTTTCTTTTTTTTTTTTTTTTAAATATATTTTATTGATATTTTACAGAGAGGAAGGGAGAGAGACAGAGAGTTAGAAACGTCGATGAGAGAGGAACATCAACCAGCTGCCTCCTGCACATCCCCTACTGGGGATGTGCCCGCAACCAATGTACATGCCCTTGACCGGAATCGAACCCGGGACCCTTCAGTCCGCAGACCGACGCTCTACCACTGAGCCAAACCGGTTTTGGCCTTTCTTTTCTTTTTTAAAATATATTTTATTGATTTTTTTACAGAGAGGAAGGGAGAGAGTTAGAAACATTGATTCGCTGCCTCCTGCACGCCCCCTACTGGGCATGTGAGCGCAACCAAAGTAGGTCCCCTTGACCAGAATGGAACCTGGGACCTTTCAGTCCACAGGCTGACGCTCTACCCACTGAGCCAAACCGGTTTGGGCAAAAATTAACTTTTTGGAGCCCCAGTTTTCCTATCTGTAAATTAGGGAGTTGTGAGGATTAAGTAACAAAAAAATCACATAGTCTTTTTTTTAGCCAAATGTTGGCCACATGATAGACATTCAGTGGCACTAACTAATAATAACAACAACAACAATAATGACAATAATAGTACCCAGGAGGGGAGGTGACCAAGTCCAGTAACTGAAGGAAGATGGAGTATGTGATAAGGACAATACCACAGTGCAGGTCAGAGATCAGTTAGGGCTGGGTGTGGTTCCCTCAGGAGAGGCAACTGGGGCCCAGGAACACTTTCACTCAGAGATGTGTGTGTTGTGGGCAGAGGTGATGGACAAGAAGAGCCACACAAGCCCTCCCACCAGGAAAAGGTATTCTCCTAACTCTTAGCCACCTGTAGGAGAGGCTCCTTTCTTTTTCTTTCTTTTTTTTAAAAAAATACATATTTTATTGATTTTTTACAGAGAGGAAGGGAGAGAGATAGTTAGAAACATTGATGAGAATCATCGATCAGCTGCCTCTTGCACACCCCTTGCTGGGGATGTGCCTGCAACCAAGGTACATGCCCTTGACCGGATTCCAACCCGGGGCCTTTCAGCCCCCAGGCAGACGCTCTATCCACTGAGCCAAACCGGTTTTGGCTGGAGAGGCTCCTTTCAGCTTAGGCCAGGGAAAGGGAGCATTCTCTGGAGAAAGGAAGGCCCCTCCTCACTCTTTGAAGAGCTTGGAGAGGGAGGGGTGGGACAATCCGGGTCTGTCTTGGCCCCTGCCAGGAACGACAGGAATTCTGTATATTAAAGAGGCTTGGGATCCATGAGGGAGGGGCATGGGACTCGCCCACACACCCTTTTTCATGTCCTCAAGCCCCCCCCCCCCCATTGATTGTGGGGATTGAGGGCAGACTAGGGTCTTTCCCTTCAAGCACTGATGTGAGATGAGGGGTGGGGAATGAAGGTGTTCCACATCAAGACTCAGGATTAGCAGGCTGGGCAGTGACCCTAGAGGACTGGGAAAAATGCAGTGCTCCGTCTGGTTGGTGACCAGGCCCAGGTCTGGCCCAGAACAAGGCTGACCACTTACCCAGATTAATGCCCACCACTCAGCCCACCACAGAGCAGAATCAGCCCCGATATCAGGAGGCAGGGAGGGAGCCCTCTCCACAGAATCTAGCCTCTTAAAATCAGATTCTTGCCCTGGACAGGATATCCTGTATTTAACCGAGTGGAAAGTGTGGGGAGGGGAGGTCTGGTGGGTGGCCTGCATCAGCAGCATGAACTACAACTGCCCCCACTAAAAAAAAAAATGTTCCTCTTAGCACCCTCTTAAGAGTGGGATTATTGAAAAGCCAGTGGAAAGGGTGGGGCCAGAGCTGAATCCAGGAAGAAGGCCTTTAAAGAGGATATGTGTCTGCACGTACAAAGAAACCCAAGAATTCCAGCTCTGGGACTGAGGACTGGCAGGCCTGGCAAGAGAAAGGCTGCATCTGGGGGGGCTTCTCTTTTGGGGGGCCGATTTGAAAAGAAACCCCTAAACAAATGACATGCAAAGGCTCACTCCAAGTCTCTCCAAAAGTTGGTCATTTGGAACTCTCCGGTGTCCAGGGTTGTGGCCAAGATTAATGATAAACAAAAAGGAGAAACAGACCCGCGGAGCCGGGCCAACCTGCTCCCGCCGCCACACCCCTCAGCCCCCGTCCAAAGAAGCACCGCCGCCAGGGGTTCCGAGGGTCTTCCTCGGGGAAGAAGGCTCAGGCAGGGTCTGCCGGCTGGGACTTTCCCCGACCGCAGCCACGGGGGTCGTGACCCGGTGGCTGAGTCACCGGAGGAGGAGGAGGAGATATTGCAGTCATGGGAGTCAGAGTCCAAAACAAAGATCCAGAGACCTAATCTCAACTCCACGCCCCTATCTCCCCCCCTCCCTGGCCCCCAACAAAATCAGGCTGGCATTGTGGGGCCGGTGGAGGGGTGGAGGTGGGGGGGCAGGCTCCCTCTCTGCCATGGGATGGGCGTGCCTCCTCTCCGGCCCGGTTCTGGGAGGGGCCGCCTCACACCCCCACAGACCACGGGGCTGCATGTGACTTGGGCTCTGGCACAGCCCTCTGCCGCCGCCCAGCCCTGACTCCATAGCTCCCAAAGCTCGCTGGGGAGCGAGGCACCCACCAATCGGGGTCACCAACCACCATTGCGGGCTGTGCTTGCTGGGCAGGGGTACAGGTGTGGCTTCACTGGGGATGGCGGGATTGGGGGGTGAGGAGGGAGGTGGGGGGGGGGGCACTAAGAAGGTCATTACGCGCATGCGCACGGGCGCCTTATTGTTTTCCCCCCAAACACACCCACCTCCACCCCCGCTGCTCCTGGGCGGCGGCCGCCGTTAAAAATGGTTGGGACCGGGGGGATAACTCCGGCTCACGCCACCCCCAAATATAAATAAATCCAGTTTTCCAGGAGCTTCAGAACCCGGGCATGCCCCTTTCCTACCCTTCGTCTTCCACGCCCGTCTCCCCAGGTCCCCGCCAGTGTCCCCCGCGCTGCCACACCCCCGTGGCCGCCCGCACGCCCGGCCCCGCGCCGCTGCGCTCACCTTGCGGTCGTTGACTCCCTCGCCCACCGCGACCACGACTCCCGCGCCCTCCATGCCCGGAGTGTAGGGCAGCGGCGGCGTCCGGTCGTAGATCCCCTGCCGGGCCATAACGTCCGCGAAGTTGAGCCCACAGGCCCGGACGCGCACGGTCAGCTGGCCGGGGCCGGGGGCCGGGGGCGCGGCCGGCCTGGTCTGCAGCTTCACCTTGTCGTAGCCGCCGAAGCCGGTGAGCACCAGCAGGCGCAGCGGCGGCGCCGAAGGGGCGGCGGCCCCCTCGGAGGCCGCGGCTGGCGGGGCGTCTCCCGCGGCTTCGGCGGGACCTGCCTCGGCGGGACCCGCCTCGGCCGCCGCCACCACGGTGGCCACCTCGGCTGCCTCTCGCTCCGCGGACATGGCTGGGACTCGCGACGTGCGCGCTCCGCTGGGCTGAAGGCTGAAGGCTGCACAGCTGGGGAGGGCGGGGCGCGCGGCCGGATGAGCCGCGGCCGGGAGCTCGGGGCGGAGGGGCGGGGCGCCGGCCCGGGGGCGGGGCTTCGCGCGCCCCTTAAAGGGCCAAGGCCACCGTGCGGGGGGGGGGGGGGGGGCCGCGGGCGGGAGAAAACTGGAGACTGGAACCTCGGCGGAGCGAGGGCATTACTTGTGTATTCATAATGAACCTCGCGCGCAAGTTAAAAATATATGTTAAGGAGCAGTCTGAAGGACGATCTCAATATCTGAGCTGACTTCAAATTTGAAGAGCTAGCCACCTGTAGACCGGAACCCAACCAACTTATTCTTTAGACTCTGACTCTGCCCATTCCGTGTGCTCTTATCAATGACAAACTTGGAGCAGAGAGCCTTAGAAACTTTCCATTTGGTTTTGTTTATTAAAAGTCTGTGCTTCAATTTTCCCTTCTGTCAAAGGGGGAAGATACCGCTTGATAAAGGGTAAAGGTAAAATCAAATCCAGTGTCCTCGATGTAAAGAGTAAAAGATGTCATACAGAGGCAAAACAGAAGCTCGATTATTGTTAGACTCCGGACCAAGCCTGAAACGACTCCAGAGTTTGTCTCTGGCTCCAGCGGGGCTGTCACTCTGGGCAATTCGATCTGCCTGCCTCTCCCTCGCTCCCCATCCCTGTCACCCCCAAGTATCCACCAGAGGACGCAGCTCCCCCAAAACTTTCCGCCCTGCGCTTGGCTGAACGAACTCATTCTCGCCTCCAGCGAGTCCAGGCCCGCCGGTAAGTCACCACAGCCCCAGACCCGGCCACTCGTTGCCATGGGGACGGAAAGCCGTGACGTCACCATTTTCCTGGCGGGGGTGATGGAGCCCGTACCCTCCTAACCCCAAGACTCCCCGCCGGGACCCGAGCATAGAGGAGGGAGACCGTCCCCTGGGCTCCATCACCCACCCCGCGACCTCAGCTCCCCGCTCCCAAGACACCGTCCCTCACCCCGGCGTAGGCGTCCTCGGCGAACACCTGCCGCAGCGCCGTCCGGCCGCACCCCGCGTCCCCCACCACCACCATCTTGCAGTCATGGCTTTCCGTCCCCATGGCAACGAGTGGCCGGGTCTGGGGCTGTGGTGACTTCCCGGCGGGCCTGGACTCGCGGGAGGCGAGAATGAGTTTGTTCAGCCAAGCGCAGGGGGGAAAGTTTGGGGGGGAACTGCGTCCTCGAGCGTGTGCGGATCCCACCAAGCCCCGCCCGCCCCCAAGAAAGTAAAATCAGTGAAAAGGCCCGGATCCGCCCGCCCCAAACCGCGCGCTGGAACTCCGCTTTCTCTCCGGGGTTCCGGGGTCCGCCCCGCTCCCCTGAGCCCGCCTCCCGGCTGCGGGGCCGGAGGAGGGAGGCGGGAGGCGGGGCCGGGGGCGGGGCCGCCGGGATGGGGGCGGGGCCGCCGGGCTGGGGGCGGGGCCGGGGGCCGCGGCCCGGGTGGGGGCTCGGCGCGGGCCCGCGAGATGCCGGTGTCGGCGGCCCGAGCGGCTGCAGAGGCGGCGGCGGGGGAGGCGGCCGCGGGGCCCGGGAGGGGGGCGCCGCCGGGGGCCGGCGTGTAGCCCGGACCATGGAGGGGCAGAGCGGCCGCTGCAAGATCGTGGTGGTGGGGGACGCGGAGTGCGGCAAGACGGCGCTGCTGCAGGTGTTCGCCAAGGACGCCTACCCCGGGGTGAGGGACGGTGTCTGGGCGGCGGGGGTGGGCGATGGAGCCCGGGGGACAGGCAGACATGGGTACTGGGGTTACCAGGGACCAGAGAGAGGCATGGAGGACGGAGTTTGGGGGCCCGGGTGGGGGGGTAGAGACGGTGGTGCTGGTGTTGGGAGCTCTGGAGGGACTGCAGAGGACTGGGGTGGGAGGAACTGGGGATCAGGATGAGATGCTTGGGGTTTGGGGGAAGGAGAGGATCTCAGGAGGGGAATTAGGGGATGGCAGGGGTCCTGGGCATCAGAGAGGGGACGAGCTGGGGGCTGCAAGGGCTGGGGAGGGGGCTCTGGAAGCTGAGCAGAGATTCCCCTTTGCCCCACACCGAACCAACTTGTGTCCAGGGGCTGGGCTGGCCAGGGTGTGGGAGCGAGGAGGGCATGTGTCTGGAGTGGGGGCCGGAGGGCCACATCTTGAGCCATCCGTGTCTGCAGAGTTATGTCCCCACCGTGTTTGAGAACTACACCGCCAGCTTTGAGATAGACAAGCGCCGCATCGAGCTCAACATGTGGGACACCTCAGGTAGCCACCCCCCTGGGGTCACCCTGACTTCCAAGGCCCCCACTCTGGCCCTCCCTCCCTCCCTAAAAGGCTAGACCTGTAGGCTCAGCTCAGCCCTCCACCTAATTCTAGGAGCAAGGAAAAGCAACCGCAACCGTATGCTTAAAGCCAGAGAAACTGAGGCAGAGCTTGCGGACATAACATAGAAACCATGCCCTGAAGGAGGAAAGCCCAGTACCTAGTACCCAGATCCCGCCTCTCTGGGAAAGTTAGGAAGCAATGTTTTCACTTGGGAACATGCTTCTTTAGGAGGTTGCACTGGATTTAGGAAAGAGATTGAGAATCTCTCTGGGTGTGGGCACGAGGTCTCCAGACTGAGCTATGGAAATCTGAGATCAGGTCCCCAGAGGGTGGGAGAGCTCGCCCCCTCCTCCACGGAGGAGGAGGAGGTTTTTATTTTTACCCTGTTCCCCTGGAGGTCATTAGAAGACGTCTGTCAGAGCCCAGAAAGCACACACAAAAATTTGTAAGGATGTCGAGAGGATTCGTGAGCTTCTCAGACTCTGGAAAGATTAAGAATGCTTACATTTAGAGAAAGCCCTGGAGAAATGGAGAGCTGTTTTCTGCCCTATAACAGCCCCTCTGCCCGTCCCCACCTTGGAGAAACACGGAGTCTTGGATGGCTTTTAATAACTGCTCTTCTGGCCATGTGTCCCAGATGAGCCGTGTGCCCAGGGGCACGTGTGCCCGGGGTGAGCCATGTGCCCCGGGAGAGCCGTGTGCCCCAGGAGGCCGTGTCCCCCGGGAGAGCCATGTGCCCCAGGGGGGCCGTGTCCCCCGGGAGAGCCATGTGCACTGGAGAAGCGGTGGGACGGGAGGCGGTGTGAACCGGAGGAGGAGCAGATTCTATTCATGGGGTCCTGAGATGGTCACCATAAAACAAGCAGATTGTCAAATGAGAGCGGGGAGGGGAAGGAGACCTGGGGGGAGATAAGAGAACAACTGAAGGACTGGTATGCATGAATATAAGTACAACCAGCGAACACAGAACTCTGGGGAGGGAGGGCATATATGAGAGGGGGGGGCAATGGTAAGCTATGTACACATATAATACCTTAATAAATTTTTTAAAAATGAAAAAAAAAAATAACTGCTCTTCTCCTTTCCCTGTGCCAGAAGAAATCCCCACCCACTCCCGGCTCATCAGACTCCTCCTGCCCTCCCTCCCCTAAGGACCCTGCCCTGGTCCATCTCCACCGATCTCCCCAAGGATTCTGGGAGCGCTTAAAGGCACAGGACAGCCCACCCTCTCAGACCTTGACCTGGTCAGAGGCTGACTCTGAGGCCCTCCTCAAGGCCCCTGAGGCCTGGATTAGGGGTTCTGGGAAGGCCCCCCTCTCAGTCTGGTCCCACAGGACTGGCTCTTCCCCCACAGGGAACGGCCATGCCCTCAGTGTGGGACTGGGGGCCTCGGGGCTTCCCTCTTTTCTTTGGACTTTGGTACCAGGCGGGCCGCGGCCTGTGGCTGCCAAAGTGCGGTGATTGCGTCCCTGTCTTCTCCCAGCCCCCCTCTCCTGCCACGCTGGCACTTGGGGAGCGCGAAGGCATTTCAACATCCGCCTAACGCAAACATAATTAGGGGAATAAATCAGTTGGAGGGGCCCCCAACGTTTAATACATTTCCAATGCCGCCGGCGACAGATCTTGGTCCCTCTGCAGGTCTTATTTCCCGGAGGGGAGGCTGAGCCTCTGGACTAAGAAGCCCAATAAGTGGGGGCAGGGGAGGGGGCTTCTTCTTGATACTCAACGCCCCCTGCAGGCCGGAGGGAGGGAACCTACCTCCCACCCTCGCCTCCCGTCTCAGGTGCAGGAGTCAGACTCAGCTTCCATCTCTGCAGCTGTTTCCCCCTTCGGGAAGCAATGTGGCCTCCTACCCATTTAATGAAATAAACTGCTAATCACTGTGATGCTCCCAGTGTTTCTTAACCTCAGCCCTCAGCCTGCCCAGGAGGGGGGAGGGGAAAGGAAGGGCAGGAGCAGGGGCAAGGGTCTAACCCCTGAAATGCTTCACCTGCTACAGGGTCATCTCCTTGTGGCTCCAGTCCTCCCAGCAGGCACAGGCCTGTGAGGAGCTTAAGACTGGAGGCAGAGGTTCAAGGGCCTGGGTCCCAGCTCCTCCCCTTCCTCCCTGGGAGCCTTTGGTAAGGCCCGCACCTGTCTGAACCTCAGTTTTCACACCTGGAAAAGGGGGGCTGGTCACCACATCTGCCTCATGTTGAGGAAGACTCAGAGAAAGGATGTAGAAAAGCTGTTTGACCAAAACCGTTTTTGGCTCAGTTTGATAGAGCATCGGCTTGCGGACTGAAAGGCCCCAGGTTCGATTCCGGTCAGGAGCATGTACCTTGGTTGTGGGCACATCCCCAGTAGGGCAGCGGATTGATGTTTCTCTCTCATCGATGTTTCTAGCTTTCTATCCCTCTCCCTTTCTTTCTGTAAAAAAATCAATAAAATATTTTTTTTAAAAAAAAAAAGGAAAGAAAAGCTGTTTGACCCTGTAAAGATGGTTGAGCTATGTCAACCTTTATTCTTCTTTTACTTTTTTGGTTAATCCTCACCAGAAGATATTTTTCCATTGATTTTTAATATATACATTTTTTATTGATTTTCTTACAGAGAGGAAGAGAGAGGGAGAGAGAGTTAAAAACATTGATGAGCAAGAAACATCGATCAGCTACCTCTTGCACACGCCCTACTGGGGATGTGCCTGCAACCAAGGTACATGCCCTTGACCGGAATCAAACTTGGGACCTTTCAGTCCACAGGCCGATGCTCTATCCAATGAGCCAAACCGGTTTAGGCTTTTTCCATTGATTTTTGCAGAGTGGAAGAGAGAGGGAGAGTCAGACAAAAATATTAATGTGAGAGAAATGTATCGATTGGTTGCCTCCTGCACAAGCCCTGACCAGGGCCCAGGCTGGGGAAGAGCCTGCAACCTCGGTATGTGCCCTGGACCAGAATAGAACCTGGCACCCGTCAGTCTGTAGACCGATGATGCTCTATCCACTGAGCCAAACCAGTTAGGACTCAACCTTTATTCTTCCCAATGTAGTCACCCAGCGCTTCTGAGCCGGACCTGAGGAATTGAGAATGGCTTCTTTGAGGGGCTTCCTGTGCTGGGGATCCAAAGGCTGGAGGAAGGCCAAACCCAGGAAGGGGGTGGCTGTGTCTTCTCTCACCGTATCCTAAGGACTGGAGAGATCCTCTAGTGACTCTGAAGGCTCAGGGTTTTTGGTCCTCATTTTTCTAAACTCTTCCCATTACCTACTCTGAAGTCTCTGGGTGAGGACTCCAGGTTACCATGGTGGCCCCACCCCAGACACACTCAGATTGGTCCTGAAGGCTGAGGGAGGAGGAGGAAGAGGTCATGTCCCAGGTTGCCAGTGGATACCCCCCAACCGCCCCTAGAGCCAAAGACAGCTCCTGACCGGCCCCGACAGCCCCCCGACAGCCCCGACTTCTCCCAACAGCCCCCGACCGGCCCGGACAGCCCCCCACGGCCCCCGACAGCCCTCGACCGCCTGCAACAGCCCACCGCCGCCTCCGAAAGCCCTTGAGCGCCCTCGACCGCCCCCAACAGCCCCCCACCGGCCCCGACCGCCCCCAACCTGTCCCGACAGCCCCCCGACAGCACCTGACCTCTCCCGGCAGCTCCTGACTCTGGGGCGGTCTGGGGCGGCTGCGGGCTGTCAGGAGAGGTCCGGGCTGTCGGGAGAGTTCGGGGCTGGTCAGGGGCTGTCGGGGGCTGTTGGGGGCTGTTGGGGCCTGTCGGGAGAGGTCGAGGCCGGTCGGGGGCTGTCGGGAGAGGTCGGGGCCATTCGGGGACTGTCGGGAGAGGTCTGGGACTGTGGGGCCCGTTCGGGGGCTGTCGGGAGAGTTCGGGGCCGTTCTGGGGAGGTCGGGCCTGGTCGGGGGTGTCGCGAGAGGTCGGGCCGGTCGTGGGCTGTCGGGAGAGTTCGTTGCCATTCGGGGGCTGTTGGAAGAGGTCTGGGCTGGTCGGGGGGCTGTCGGGAGAGGTCGGGCCCGGTCAGGGGCTGTCGGGGGCTGTCGGTAGAGGTCGGCGCTTGTCGGGGGGCTTTTGGGAGAGATCGGGTCCGGTCGGGGGCTGTCGGGAGAGGTCGGGGCTGTGGGCGGTCCGGGGCTATCGGCCCGTTCAGGGGCTGTCGGGAGAGGTTGAGGCCGGTCGGGGGAGGTCGGGAGAGGTCGGGGCCAGTGGTGGGCTATCGGGAGAGGTCGGGGGCTGTCGGGTGAGGTCGGGAGAGGTCGGGGCCGGTCAGGGGCTGTCGGGAGAGGTGGGGCCATTCGGGGGCTGTCGGGAGAAGTCGGGGCCGGTCGGGGGAGGTCGGGCCCGGTCGGGGCCATTTGGGGGCTGTCGGTAGAGGTCGGGGCCGGTCGTGGGCTGTCGGGAGAGGTCGGGGCCGGTCGTGGGCTGTCGGGAGAGTTCGGGGCCATTCGGGGGCTGTCGGAAGAGGTCGGGGCTGGTCGGGGGCGGTCGGGAGAGGTCGGGGCCATTCGGGGACTGTCGGGAGAGGTCGGGGATGTGGGCGGTCGGGGACTTTCGGGCCCGGTCGGGGGCTGTCGGGAGAGGTCGGGGCCAGTCGGGGGCTGTCGGTAGACGTCGGCGCTCCTCAGGGGCTGTCGGGGGAGGTCGGGCCCAGTCGGGGGCAGTCGGGATAGGTCGGGGCCATTCGGGGGCTGTCGGGAGAGGTCGGGGCCATTCGGGGGCTGTCGGGAGAGGTCGGGGCCATTCGGGGGCTGTCGGGAGAGGTCGGGGCCGGTCGTGGGCTGTCGGGAGAGGTCGGGGCTGTGGGTGGTCCGGGTTTGTCGGCCCGGTTGGGGGCTGTCGGGAGACGTCGGGCCCGGTCAGGGGCTGTCGGGGGCTGTTGGGGGCTGTCGGGAGAGGTCGGGGGAGGTCGGGCCCGGTCGGGGGCTGTCGGGAGAGGTCGGGGACATTCGGGGGCTGTCGGGAAAGGTCGGGGCCAGTCGGGTGCTGTCGGGAGAGGTCGGGCCCGGTCAGGGGCTGTCGGGGGCTGTTGGTGGCTGTTGAGGGTTGTCGGGAGAGGTCGGGCCCGGTCGGGGGCTGTCGTGGGCTGTTGGGGGCTGTCGGGAGAGGTCTTGGCCGGTCGGGGCCTGTCGGGAGCGTTCGGGGCCATTCGGGGGCTGCCGGGAGAGGTCGGGGCTGGTCGGGGGGCTGTCGGGAGAGGTCGGGGCCATTCGGGGACTGTCGGGGGAGGTCGGCCTGGTCGGAGGCTGTCGCGAGAGGTCGGGGCCGGTCAGGGGCTGTTGGGGGAGATCAGCGGCTGTGGGAGGTCGGGGGCTGTGGGCGGTCGTGGGCTTTCGGGCCAGTTCGGGGGCTGTCGGTAGATGTCGGGGCTGGTCGGGGGCTGTCGGGGGAGGTCGGGCCCGGTCGCGGGCTGTCGGGAGAGATCTGGGCCATTCAGGAGCTGTAGGGAGAAGTCGGGGCCATTCGGGGGCTGTCGGGAGAGGTCGGGGGAGGTCGGCCCAGTCGGGGGCTATCGGGAGAGGTCAGGGCCATTCGGGGGCTGTCGGGAGACGTCGGGCCCGGTCAGGGGCTGTCGGGGGCTGTTGGGGGCTGTCGGGAGAGGACAGGGCCGGTCGGGGGAGGTCGGGAGAGGTCGGGGCTGTGGGCGGTTCGGGGCTGTCGGGAGAGGTCGGGCCCGGTCAGGGGCTGTCGGGGGCTGTCGGTAGAGGTCGGCGCTTGTCGGGGGGCTGTCGGGAGAGGTCGGGGCTGTGGGCGGTCCGGGGCTATCGGCCCGTTCAGGGGCTGTCGGGAGAGGTTGAGGCCGGTCGGGAGAGGTCGGGCCCGGTCGTGGGCTGTCTGGAGAGGTCGGGGCTGGTCAGGGACTGTCGGGGGCTGTCGGTAGACGTCGGCGCTGGTCGGGGGCTGTCGGGAGAGGTCGGGGCCATTCGGGGGCTGTCGGGAGAGGTCGGGGCCATTCGGGGGCTGTCGGGAGAGGTCGGGGCCATTCGGGGGAGGTCGGGCCTGGTCGGGGGCTGTCGGGAGAGGTCGGGGCCATTCGGGGGCTGTCGGGAGAGGTCGGGGCCATTCGGGGGAGGTCGGGCCTGGTCGGGGGCTGTAGCGAGAGGTCGGGGCCGGTCCGGGGCTGTTGGGGGAGGTCGGGGGCTGTGGGCGGTCGGGGCCAGTCGGAGGCGGTCGGGGGCTGTCGGGCCGGTTCGTGGGCTGTCGGGCCGGGGGCTGTCGGGCCGGTTCGTGGGCTGTCGGGAGAGGTCGGGGCTGTGGGCGGTCCGGGGCTGTTGGCCCGGTTGGGGGCTGTCGGGGTGTCGGGGGCTGTCGGGGTTGGTTAGGGGCTGTTGGGAGAGGTCGGGGGCTGTCGGGAGAGGTCCGGGGCTGTCGGGCAATCCTGGCACAGCTCTCTCCACCAACTCCTCACTCTTTTACCCAGGAAAGGGGTTCAGCTCTTCTGTGGTATCCCCCCTGCCCCTGCCTCTGCCTCTGTCCTAACAGATTTCCTTCTGCACACTGCAGCCCCTCTCCCGCCTGCCTTCCCCCTGCTGGATTCCCAGGTCTCCCTCCATCTCTCCAGTCAATCCCCTCTTCCTTCTCCTCAAGGTTGGGGGATGGGTTAGGGGGTGATCCCCAGCAGCTCCCTCCCAGGAGCCACAGAGACAAGAGGTACAGGGACATAAGAGCTCCTCCCCCCAAGAAAATGCCTCTGCTGTTGACTCCTAAATAACAGATGTCTGTCTGCATGCTAATGAGACGGGACGAATAATTGGTGAGTTTTTCATTCAGTGTCAGAATGAACTCGGAGGCCTTATGTTCATGCACACAGACACCCACTCACCCCCCGGCTCTCCCTTCCCCCAGAGCACAATGAGACAGAAGCAGATGCTGGCAAGCTTGACCCACAGAGGGAGGGGCAGACAGGGAGCTGGGAGGGGTGTGAGGTCTGGGTTTGTCAGGTTTCTCCCACTTGATTGTCATCTCCCCAGCCCCCCTGGGGCATAAGCTTGCATTTGTGAGATTTCACCACTGTGCAGAAGGGGCCTAGAGGAAGGTGGGAACCAAGGGGTAAAGGTGAGAGGGGGGGCAGGCGCTGCATGGTGGGGGGAGCAACAAAGCAATGGCCTCCATGTGCCTAGGGAGAGCTTTGTGCCCCGGGGGAGCGTTGGGACCCGGGGAGCTGTGTGCCTCGGGAGAGCTGTGTGCCCCTTGGGAGCGGTGGGACCTGGGGGAGCCGTGTGCCCCAGGAGAGCCGTGTACCCCGGGGGAGCTGTGGGACCCGGGGGACCTGTGTGACCTGGGGGGGCGGTGGGACCCAGGGGAGACCCTATGTTCATAGCAGCACAATTTACAATAGGTAGGATTAAGAAACAGGCTAGGTGCCCATCAGCAGATGATTGGAGCAGAAAACTATGGTACATCGACACAATGGAATACTATGCTGCCATATAAAGAAGGAATTCTCATCATTAGCAGCAACCTGGATGGAATTGGAGAATATCATGCTGCATGAAATAAGCCAGTCAATGAAAGAGAAACACCACATGTCCTCACTCATTTATGGATAATAAAGAATATTATAAACTAATGAACAGAAAGTTAGATATAGTGACAGTAAAGCAAGAAGCAGACTCAAATGACACAGGTAGGGGAGGGTGATCTAGGGGAGATAAGAGATCAACCGAAGGACTGGTATGCATGCATATAAGTACAACCAATGGACACAAAACTCTGGGGAGGGAGGGAAGGTATGGGAGGTGTGGGGGGGAGAAAATGGTAAGCAATGTACACATATAATACCTTAATTTAAAAAATGGTGGGGGAAAAAAACAACAACAAAAAAAACAAAGCAGTGGCCTCCTTCACAGAGGTTGTGCCTCCCCTGAGCCTGGCATGTGCAGGCCTTTTACCCTGCTTTTCCTCCTGTGCCAGGGTGTGAGGTGGAAAACAGAGGTTTTGGAGTGAGAGGTTGCCAGTGGACACCAGCAATCCTGGCACAGCTCTCTCCACCAACTCCTCACTCTTTTCCCCAGGAAAGGGGTTCAGCTCTTCTGTGGTATCCACTTACCAACAGGGTGCTCTAGTGCAAGTTACCCAACCTCTCTGCGCCTCCCACTGTCCTTGTCTCTAAGAATACCTTCCTACCTTGCAAGATGGGAAGGACAAAACGTGATAGTGTCACAACACATGTTTGTCCTCTCCCCACCTGTCCCCCCAAACACACCAAGACAGTTTCAAAATGGCTGCCTCTCCTGCCAGACCCACCCTTGTTAGGGCAGAGGTTAATGAGAAGCTCAGTAATGATCCTGGCTTCCTGGACACGAAGGAAACCATAGAGGGGAAGGAACAGAGAAAGAAGCCATGAGGGGAGGGATGGCATGTATGGGAGTGGGGGAGAGGGGGCAATGGTAAGATATGTACACATATAATAATTTTTAAAAAATATTTTTATTGATATATTACAGAGAGGAAGGGAGAGAGAGAGCTAGCAACGTCGATGAGAGAGAAACATCGACCAGCTGCCTCTTGCACACCCCCTACCGGGGATGTGCCCGCAGCCAAGGTACATGCCCTTGACCGGAATCGAACCTGGGACCTTTCAGTCCGCAGACCAACGCTCTATCCACTGAGCCAAACCGGTTTTGGCAACACATATAAAAATTTAATAAAAGAAGAAGAAACCATGAGATGGCTTTAATAATTTAATTTTTTTTAAAAAGATGCCAGGAGAGAAAACTGGTAGAAACCAAGGCCTGGTGTAGAAGGAAAGAAACGAACCCCGAACCCACTGGCAATGGACTGAAGCCCGGAGTGAGTCTAGAATCTAGACTGTAGACGCTGGAAGCTCCAGGTCAGCCATGACCTTGCTGATGGACCTCAGCAAGTCTCACCCCTTTTAGCATCTCAGTCTCCTCATCTGCAAAGGGATGGGGTTGGTTTGCTCTCTAAGGTCCCTTCTCAGGGGCTCGCCACCTTCCCGCTATGGTCCATCACTCTTGCTCTGTCTCCTCTTCCCCTTGGTAAATGGATCTGCTGCGCCAGCAAACAACTGTCCATTGTGTCCTAATGAGGGAGAGCAGGGAAAACCAATCACTTATGATGCAAATGAGCAGCGGCTGTGGCCTCCTTGCTTTCACTGAATGACTAACTCTCTTCTGCCCAGATCCCAGCGCGGCCCCACTTGGGCTCTGCTGCCCAGCCCAGTTCCCATCTGGTCCTGGGGGAAGAGCGGGGAGGCCCTTCCATTGTCACTCACTGCCCCTCCCTGCGAGGAGCCTCCGCCCTCTCAGCCTGGAGAGGCCCAGCTCCTCTCTCCCTCTCAGGGAGCTCAGTTCTTTCACCTCTCAATTGAGGTGAAATTCGCATAACGTGTGACTAGCCGTTTGAAGGTGTACAATTCTGTGACAGTTCATAGGGTGGCACCTCCCTCTCTGGGCCCAGGTGACCCGCCCCTCTGCCCATCTGGGTCCTCCCTTAGCCTCCGGGCAGTGGTACAGGGAAGCTGCTGAGGCCTCTGCCAAGGGCCGAGGAATAACGGAGGCTGGTGTTGGGCAGCAGCTGAGAAAAGTCCAGAGCTGGTAGGGTGGGGTGGAGGGCTTGTCTGATCCCATCTAATTTTCGTTTCTCTTGTTAATGTCCACCACCATTTGGTGTTGTGTTGTCTTCCAGAGGAGATGGCAAACATCTGCCTACCTGTGTGTCTGTTACCTTCAGGTTCACCTTTTCCCCCTTTCTCTAAGCTAGGACAGGTGGTAACGTATTTAAAAAAACTCTCCTGGAATTAACCAGTGCCACCTGCTGCAGCATGGCAGAGAGAACACTTCACAGGGACACAAACTCTCTTTTATCTTCTCCAGTCTCTGCTCCTGCTCCACTGGAGTCCACACTCCCTCTCTCCCAGACAAGACACAGTCCAGACAAAATAATGAGGGCGCGTCCATCTGTGGCCTGATGAATAGGGGCTTGTCCGCTGGTCAGCGCCAGGTCTGCCACCAATCCACTGCGTGGCCCTGGCCCTAAGTTTTATCACCCCTAGAGTGGGGACACCCATCTTTACTGCAAAATGTTTCCGTTCCCATTCTTCAGATGAGGTGACAAATAGCCACTTCGTAGAGCTGTGGTGAAGACGGAATGCAATAAAAATGTAGCAATGGCCGTTGGTTCCATTTTCTCTCTCCCCTTACCCACCCACCCCCCTCCTTACAAATATGGCAGCACTGAATTGTGTGAGGATTTTCATTCTTTGCCTCCAAGAGGATTCAGTGTAAAGACCAAGAAATGATGATACAGAGTATTATCTATGGATTAAGCAGGTTAAATAGGAGTGGTTGTCAGAATTCTAAAGATGTCCTTTCTTGATTTCTGGCCACTGGCTATTGAATCAAACAACTATATATATATATATATATATATATATATATATATATATATATATATATATATATATATTTATTTATTTATTTTTTACAGAGAGGGAGAGGGAGAGAGAGCCAGAAACATTGATGAGAAAGAAACATTGATATCAGCTGCCTCCTGCACATCTCCTACCGGGGATGTGCCCGCAACCAAGGTACATGCCCTTGACCGGAATCAAACCTGGGACCCTTCAGTCCGCAGGCAGACGCTCTATCCACTGAGCCAAACCAGTTTCGGCTGAATCAAACAACTCTTAAGGGGCTCTGCAAATGTAATTAAGGTTTTAGACCATAAGAGAGGGAGATCACAGGCAGGAGCCAGGGTTTAGCTTTTTATTGACACAAACACAAAGGCAGCTTCGGTCACGGGGTGGGTACACAAAAGCAGAAGTCGCACTTCACACCCTTTAGGCCTCAAGGAGACAATGAAGAGGCTGAACCCCTCCCCACCACCTCCTACTGGCAAAGGCTGGGCCAGAACCCTTAATTCCAGCTCAGAGAGCTGAGGGAGCTACACCTGTACCCTAGAAGTCCCCACTTTGGTTCCAGGGCCCAGTTCCAAACCGCCCGCTCCCACCATCTCCCTCGCTGCAGCTCCCACCCATGTAAACAAAGTTTGGGGATGAGTTTGAAAGGCGCCCCCCTGCTCTGAGAAGGCGGGGGGCAGGGGGCCTCCCACGACTGCACGGGGATGTGCTTTAATTTTTACTTTGGTCCCAGAACAAGAAGTAGACAGCACTGACCCCCAGGGCTCTGGCTGGTCAATGCCATCCTCATCTGCAAGGCTGAGAGCGCTCCCCCCCTCTTCCTCCTCAACCACTGAGAGAGAAACGACAGCCCCAGAGAGACAGCACAGGGCACAGGACCGAGGAGGCCAGGGGCTGCCCCTGCCCCTGACACTGGCACACTCACAGAGTTTGGAGGTGGTGTGGGCCTGGGGGGCAGCAGAACCCCAGCTCCACCAGAACAAGGAAGGCACCGGGGAGCACAGGGTGGAGAAGGAGGTGTGAGACGGGGACAGGGACCCCTCTCCGTATGCACAGCACAGGTTTTCCATTGCTAAGGCACTGAGAACACATCCAGGGAACTCAGTGAAGGAAGGGGGGGGGGCTCTGTGTCCCTCCCACAGAGTCTAACCGAGGGGAGCAGGTGTGAGGCCTGCCCCTGTGGAAAGAGGCAGCCTGGGTTGGGAGTGGCAGGCAACCTGGAGGTGGAAGAAGCCCAATTGTGCTTAAGAAGTTGGGGGACAAGAAGATGAGGCCACACAATGAGGCAGGCAAAGGAGTTCAGAGGCGGGCGCTGGTCGGCCCGGGTGGAAGGGACACTAGGGCGAAACAGGGACACGCTGGACTCACACAGATTGGCCCCATATCCTGAGCTGACATTTCATTTCTTTGGGGGAGGTAACGGGGCAGGGGCAGGAGGGGAGATGGGGCCAGAATCCCTCTGTCCCTCCCTGTCCCATTGGCGGGGCTCAGACATCCAAGTGGTCACTTCCCAACCTCTTCAGAGGGCAGGAAGGAGGGGAGGGGGCAGCCCGGGCTAAAGAGAAAACACCGGGCAGGGAGAGGTCATCACCACGGAGACCTCTGGGGGGGAGAGGGCAGAGCATTATGATAGAGGATGAGATCGGAGGATGTGGTGGCCCACATCACATGGTCTCCCAGCCCCCATCCTAGTTCTCCTTCTCTGGCCCAGGCACCAGGAGGACTTTGCCCACATTCTTCTTCTCATGTATCTGCTTCATGGCGTCCACCACCTGAAAAGGAAGATGAGGGGCAAAATCGGTTTGGCTCAGCGGATAGAGCGTCAGCCTGTGGATGGAAAGGTCCCAGGTTCCATTTTGGTGTAAGGTCATGTACCTTGGTTGCGGGCACATCCTCGATGAAGGGTGTGCAGGAGGCAGCTGATTGATGTTTCTTTCTCATCGATGTTTCTAACTATCTCTCTCCTTTCCTCTCTGTAAGAAATCAATGAAATATATATATATACATATCTCTATATAGCTATGTCTATATATATATGTATAGATATATATAGATATGTATATATATATGTGTGTGTGTGTGTGTGTGTGTGTGTGTGTATATATATATATATATATATATATATATATATATATATATATTAAAGGAAGACAAGGCACTGCTCCCAGTGCTCCAGCCCTCCTCCCCCAGGAGTCCTCCCCCTAGGACCCCAGGCTCTCAGGGTCCTGCCCAGGCTCTCCCTGCAGAGCCATCACTCACCTTCTCGAAGGGCCACACAGAGTCAATGTGCGGTTTGATGTGGCCCTGGTTGTACAGAGCCACGAGGCGGGTCACCACACCATCCAGCAGCTCCACCTCATCATGCAGGTAGCCCAGGTGGTAGCCACACACGGCCCGGTTGGCCGGCAGCAGCTGCAGAGCTGTCACGCTGAACTGATTCCACCACGTACGTGCCAGCGCCATCAGGTTCCGCTTGGGGCCTGTCATCAGGTTGGCCATTCCTGAGAGACGAGGAGGCAGAGCCTGTGATCCGGGTGCCAGGCACAGCCCTGTGTCCTGACCCCTCTGCCCCTGTGGGCCCTTACAGTTATCCACAGTAGTGCCAGGAAGTGACAGCATAACACACTGCCTGCAGGCTACCAGGCCCCAGAAGACGCCATCTAACTCAAAAATGGTTCTAATCTTTGTTTATTTTTATGTGAAAAGTTATTTTTAATTTTGTTTTTCAATGACAGTTTACATTCAATATTATTTTGTGTTTGTTTCAGTCGTATGAAATGTTGTTTTAGAGGCATTGGAGAAACCAAGATGGCGGCATAGGGTAGACACCCGAATGCAGCCTACCGCAACAAATTTGAATCTAGAACTGGAAAACAGGGGAGGCATTGCCCTGAAGCACCGGACGGCTAGCTGAGAGGAGGCTCTGCCATCTGGGAAGGAGAGAGAAGCCGCGCTGACCCTCAGAAACGGTGAAGGTACGGAGCACTGTGTGCGTGAATAGGCGCTGGCTTAACCCGGCACTTGGAGAGGGATGGCAGGAGATTGCTGCTGGCAGACGCCCTTGCGCAAGGAGGGCAGAACAGGCTGAATTCGTTGCTGGCTTACTCCTGGCAGGGAGAAGGCAGACAGCTAACAGGCTGCTGGCTTTCTTGTTTGAGAGGAAAACAGAATCACCCTATTGCTCTGATAGACGGCCCCAGTCAGGGAGAAGCCAGACTGTCAGGCAGCAGGCAGAGATCTCTCAGAGGTGTGTAAAGCCAGAGGCCATTACTGTGGGACTTGGGGAGGAGCCGACAGGAAAGCAAAGCTTGGCTGCACCAACCCGAGACTCTGCCCCATCCAAGCTGAGCACAGAAGCTCTCCCAGAGGCTGGCTTTCTCTAAGGAGGGACTGGCCAGAATACAAAGCTTGTCTGTGCCTTTACCAAAGAGGTGCGAGCGCCTGAAACCAATCTTGTGAGACCCACCACGAACAGGACTTTTCTAAGGCGAGACTGACAGGGAACCAAAGATTGTCTGCGCCACCCCGAGAGACTCCACCCCATCCAAGCGGAGTACAGAAGCCCTCCTAGCTGAGACAGTGCTGATCCTCACAGCCAATTGGCTTGGAGATCAATGCTTCCCAGTGATACCAACAATAAGCAAGGCTTAACAACAAGACTGCATACACAGCCCACAAAGGGCTACACCAAGACTGTCCACTGGGAAGGCTGTGCTACTGGGCTCTACCAGAACACCTAGCACACAAAACTATTCCATCAAATCAGGAAAACAACTAAAATCAGACAAGAGGCAGGACACAAAGGAAGGAGATGGAAGAAAATAAAAGAATGGACACTGAGTTCAAAACTACAGTTATAAGGCTTTTCAAAAATATCCTAAAAAAGGCCGATAAAATAAATGAGACCTATGAGGATATGAAAAGGGATCAACTAGAAATAATAAGGGATCAACTAGGAATAAAGAAAACATTGTCTGAAATAAAATATATTACACAGAGGCCTAAAAACAGACTGAAAAATCGCAAGAATCAAGACAAAGATTTAGAACACAAAGAGCCAGAGGACACTCCTCTACAGAAGCAAGAAGATAAGAGAATCCAGAAAGTTGAAGATAGTGTAAGAAACCTCTGGGACAATTTCAAGCAAACCAACATCAGAATTATGGGGATCTCAGAAGAAGAGAGAGAGCAAAATACCAAAAGAATACTGGAAGAAATAGTGACAGAAAACTTCCCTCACCTGGGGAAAGAAATAGACTTACAAGTCCAGGAAGCACACAGAACCCCAAACAAAAGGAATCCAAAGAGGACCACACCAAGACACATCATAATTAAAATCCCAAGAGCAAAAGACAAAGAGAGAATATTAAAAGCAGCAAGAGAAAAGCAGGTAGTTACCTATAAAGGAGCACCCATACGATTGTCAGCTGATATCTCAACAGAAACCATGCAGGCCAGACGGGAATGGCAAGAAATATTCAAGGTGATGACTAGCAAGAACCTACAGCCAAAAATACTCTACCCAGCAAAGCTATCACTCAGAATTGAAGGCCAGATAAAGAGCTTCACAAATTAAAAAAAAGCTAAAGGAGTTCATCACCGCCAAACCAGAATTACATGAATTACTGAAGGGGGCTATTTAGGAAGAGGAAGAAGATAAAGATAAAAATTATGAACAACAAATACATAACTATCAACAAAGGAAACTAAAAACCAAGGGAATTAAAAAACCTGATGAACAATATTAACTGGTGAATATAATAGAATCAGAGGTATGGAAGGGGAGTGGACTGACGATTCTAGGGGGAAAAGGGAGTGGGGGGTGTGGGAAGAGACTGAACAAAAACTGTGCACCTTTGGATGAGGACAATGGGGGATGGAAAAAGGACAGAGGGTGGGGTGGGAACCTGGTGGAGGGAAGCAATTGAGGGGGGGAAGAGGAACACATTTGTAATCTGAACAATAAAGATTTATTTAAAAAGAAGAAAAAAAAGAGAAATGGTGTTTTAAGTGGAAATGCAGTTGTCCCAGAAGCCAGGAGTGTAGAACAGAGGAAGGCAGACTGGGTGGTTGTGCATCAAGAATAATCCCCACACCTAGCTGATTTGGCTCAGTGGATAAAGTGGAGGCCTGCGGCCTGAGAGGTCCCAGATTCAACACCGGCCAAGGGCACATGCCCAGGTGTGGGCTCAGTCCCCAGAGTGGAGCATGCAGGAGGCAGCTACTCAATGGTTCTCTCTCATCATTGATGTTTCTATCTCTTTCTCCCTCTCTTTTCCTCTCTGAAATCAATAAAAATATAGTATTTTTAAAAAATAATCCCCAAACAGGAGCACAGAAAGAACACAATTTACTGTCACTCACATGGAAGGTTGTGAAAGAGAATGACAACAGCTGCTCCCAGGAGGCAGCAATCTGAGGGCAGCATTTCACGGCCATCATAACCCTGGCTCTCTCTCTCCAGCTCCTGGGTCCCTGCCCCTTCTTCATTCAAGAGCCCTGGGCCCCTAGATCCCTCCCCATTCTGGCCCACTGACTTACCATAGGTGATCAACTTGCCCATGGGTTTGAGGAGGTTGTAGCCCTTGGTAGTATCGGCCCCTCCCAGAGGGTCCATGACGATGTCCACGCCTGTCACAGAGTAAGGGGGCCGGGGGCAGCATTAGAATCCACCAATTTGGAGACCTCCCCTCTGGGCCATGCCATCCCACACCCGGGCCCCACCTTTGGGGGAGATCTTCTTGACCGCTTCCACGTAGTCAGTCGTGTGGTAGTCAATGGGATGTGTGACCCCGTTCTCCTTCAGGATCTCATGCTTGCTGGCCGAGGCCGTTCCGAACACTGTCACATTCTCCACTGTTCGGCACAGCTGCAAGGCGGCTATACCCACACCCCCTGCAGGGAGACACTTTCATAAGCAGGGGATACAGAGCCACCCAGCCACCAGCCTCCACTCTTGCCTCTCAAGGACCCACCCCACCATCTTCGTCCTGCCTGGCCTCAACAGCAGGCTTTCTGCACTCATCTCACATCCAGTTTCTGTGACTGACAATTGGGGGAAGGACATCTGGCAAGGAAGGGGTGCTGGGCCACAGCATGTTGCTATGGATAGCACACCAGGCTGGATCTGGTGCCTGAATGTTGCCACGGCAACAATACTGCAGAGGCCTTGGGAGCCACAGGCCAAGGCAGCCTGGTGTTACCATGGCAACAGCCCAGCCATGCTCCTGAGAAGGGGCCCGGGAGGAAATCTGGGTGAGGAGGGGCACAAAGGAAAGGGGCCTGTTACCTGCAGCCATGTGTACCAAGACGCTGTGGCCAGGCCGAAGGTTGCCAAAGTCAAAGAGGACCATGTACGCGGTGATGTAATTAACCAGCAAGGCGGCAGCTTCCTCAAAGGTCATGGACTCAGGCATCAGAAAGGTCTGGGCTGAGAGCACGGTCACCTCCTCCTGCCACATGCCCAAGGGGACCAACACCATCACCCGATCCCCTACCTTGAAGAATGAAAGCAGAACATGATTAAGTCACTCATTCATTCACTCATTGGCTATTTATGACCTTCTGTTATGTATAAGGCCCTCTTCCTGGTAATGAAGGAGCAGCAGGAGTTATGGTAATCCTATCTAATAATAGAGAAATATGCAAATTAACCGTCACTCCGTGACAAAAAAAAATGGCAGCCCCCATAGCCACAAAATGGCAGCTCCCAGTCCCCTGGGCCCTGTTGCTAGAGTGTCTGGCCTGTCCCCAGGAGCAGCAGGCTGGATCCACCTCTGGAGGGGGCGGACCTAGCCTCCCCGCTCCACTGCTGTTGCAGTTTCTGGGTCTGTCAACCCCAATAGGGTTGTGGTGGTGGCGGACCAAGCAGTGAGGCTTGATCCGCCCCCAGACAAGGCAGACAGAGCCCGGACAGCAGGGCATGGAGGCTTCCATAGCAAGGTAGCAGTGGAAACACCCCCAAGCCCCACAGACAGAGCCAGGACTGCAGGGCATGGGGCTTCCTTAGTGTGTCGGCGAAGCCCCCAGGCCTGGCAGACAGAGCACACTGTGGGGCATTGGGGCTTCCTTCGCATGTCGCATGGCAGAGGCAGGCAGAGCAGAGAGCAGGGCATGGGGCTTCAACTCCATGGCTGCAGCAAAACCTCCAGGCCCGCAGAGAGCAGAGAACCGTAGGGAGTGGGCCTAAGCCATCAGTAGGACATCCCCTGAGAGCTCCTGGATTGTAGAGGGTGCAGGTTGGGCTGAGGGACCCCCATGCATGAATTTCATGCACCGAGCCTCTAGCGATAATAATAATGATGTCATTACAAACAATAACAACTTACCTTTACTGAGTGCTTCCCAAGGACCAGGCCATATTGTAAGAGCTTTTCATATAAACCCTTAACTAATCCTTACACCAGCTCTTTAAGGTAGATACTATCCTTATCTCCATTTTACAGATATGAGACTTCACTATTGTGTGGGGTCCCTGATGCAAGAAACTTACAGTTGGGGCAGCATAAAGTATTGAAGAGATCAAAATGCTTCTGTTAAAAAAACAAACAAACAAACAAACAAACAGGCTCCACTACTTATTGACCATGTGACATTGGGCAAACAGAAAGTTAACTTTATTGAGCCCCAGTTTTCCTAGCTGTAAATTAGGTGGTTGTTAGGATTAAGTAACAAAAAATCATTTAGTCTTTTCTTTTTTAGCCAAATGTTGGCCACATAGTAGACACTCAGGGGTGTTAACTATCGTGTTTCCCCGAAAATAAGACATCCTCCGAAAATAAGACCCACTTACAGGTTTCCTTCTGAGTGAACTAGAAGGCATCCCCCCAAAAAATAAGGCCTCCAGGCTCTGTCTCAGAATGAAAATTAATTTACCGTAAACTAGTCGCTAGGGCCGCCCCGACTGGCGTCTAGCAACCAGTGACGTGACGCCGAGTCCTGACGTCACTGCTGTGTGAATGGAGAGAAATCAGCGTGGAAACGTTGTGAAACCTAAACTGCAAGAAGTTGTGACTTGGGTGAAGAATTCATGGGAGAAAATCACTGACAGTTGCATTGCAAATGCACTGCGAGCAGGCTACCTTGACAAGAAGTACTCATTTAAAGACAGTGCTATTGCTAAACATGAGAGATTGGGTCCACTGATTCTGAAAGAGATGGAGTCACAAGAAATTCACCAGGAAATTCAGGAGTTGGATTGTTATGATGATGTTACAGAAGATGATGACATGATTGAATAAATGAATAAATTCTTGATACTGTAGGATTCACAGTTTGTCTGGTTTGTGTTGACAACTCCCGTACTACCGTACCGTATACAGGTAATAAATTTCCTTTATTCTCATTTAACAATAAATGTGTACCTTATTCTTCTTCATGGAAAAATAAGACATCCCCTGAAAATAAGACCTAGCACATCTTTGGGAGCAAAAATTAATATAAGACACTGTCTTATTTTCGGGGAAACAGGGTAGTAACCAGGAGGGGAGGTGACCAAGTCCAGTAACTGAAGGAAGATGGAGTATGTGATAGGTCAATACCACAGTACAGGTCAGAGATCAGTACAGTTAGAACTGGGTGTGGTTCCCCCAGGACAAGTAACGGAGTCAGCACTGGGAGCACAGGAGCACTTTCACAAGCGATGTGTATGTTGTGGGCAGAGGTTACAGATAAGAAGAGCCACATAGCCGGAACCGGTTTGGCTCAGTGGGTAGAGCGTCAGCCTGCAGACTGAAAGGTCCCAGGTTTGATTCAAATCAAGGGCATGTACCTAGGTTGCAGGCACATCCCCAGTACTGGCATTGTGGGGGCCGGTGGAGGGCTGGTGGCAGGCTCCCTCTCTTCCATGGGATGGGCGTGCCTCCTCTCTGGCCCCATCCAGGGAGGGACCACCTCACACCCCCACAGACCACGGGGCTGCATGTGACTAGGGCTCTGGCACAGTCCTCTGCCACCCCCAATCCCTGACTCCATAGCTCCTCAAGCTCGCTTGAGGAAGGAGGCACCAATCAGGGTCACAAACCACCATTGGGGGCTGTGCTTGTTGGGCAGGGGTACAGGTGTGGCTTCACTGGGGATTGCGGGATGAGGGGTGGGGGGCACTAATAAGGTCATTGCGCGCATGGGCGCCTTATTGTTTTTCCCCCCAAACACACCCACCCACCAACCACTAGCCCCTCTGCTCCTGGGTTGGGAAGGGGGGATAACTCCGGCTCACGCCACCCCCAAATATAAATAAATCCAGTTTTCCAGGAGCTGCAGAACCCGGGCATGCCCCTTTCCTACCCTACGTCTTCCACGCCCGTCTCCCCAGGTCCCACCCCGCCAGTGTCCCCCGCGCTGCCACACCCCCGTGGCCGCCCGCACGCCCGGCCCCGCGCCGCGGCGCTCACCTTGCGGTCGTTGACTCCCTCGCCCACCGCGACCACGACTCCCGCGCCCTCCATGCCCGGAGTGTAGGGCAGCGGCGGCGTCCGGTCGTAGATCCCCTGCCGGGCCATAAGGTCCGCGAAGTTGAGCCCACAGGCCCGGACGCGCACGGTCAGCTGGCCGGGGCCGGGGGCCGGGGGCGCGGCCGGCCGGCTCCGCAGCTTCAGCTTGTCCTGGCCGCCGAAGCCGGTGAGCTCCAGGTAGCGCAGCGGGTGGGCGTCGCCCGCCGCCGCCCCGGCGGCCCCCTCGGCTGCCTCTGGCTCCGCGGACATGGCCGGGGCTCCCGACGTGCGCGCCGCGGGGCCGAAGGCTGCACAGCGGGGCGGGCGGGGCGCGGCGGGCTAGGCCGGGCTGGGGATGGGGCGGGGGGCGGGGGGCGGGGCGCCGGCCCGGGGGCGGGGCCCCGCGGGCGCGAGAAAACGGGAGACTGGCACCTCCGCGGGGCGAGGGCATTCTTGGGGTCCTGCAGATCGCGATTTAACTTACTACTTGTGTATTCATAATGAACCTCACGCGAGTTAAAATGTATGTCAAGGAGCAGTCTGAATCTGAGCTGACTTCAAATTTGAAGAGCTAGCCACCTGTAGACCGGGACCCACACAAGTTGCTCTTCAGACTCTGACTCTACCCACATGTGACCCATTCCGTGTGCTCTATCAAACCTGGAGCAGAGAGATAGAGTCTTTTAAAAATATAGATTTTATTGATTTTTTTCCACAGAGAGGAAGGAAGAGGGATAGAGAGCTAGAAACGTCAATGAGAGAGGAACATCGACCAGCTGCCTCCTGCACCCCCCCTACCGGGGATGTGCCCGCAACCAAGGCACATGCCCTTGATCGGAATCGAACCTGGGACCTTTCAGTCTGCAGACTCTATTCACTGAGCCAAACCGGTTTCGACTAGAGTCTTTTTTTTTTTTTTTTTTTTTTTTACATTTTAGAATATATTTTATTGATTTTTTTTTTCGGAGAGGAAGGTAGAGATGGAGTTAGAAACATCAATGAGAGAGAAACAATGAGAGAGAGTGTGCCTCCTGCACACTCCCAACCAAGGGACATGCCCTTGACCGGATTTGAACCTGGGACCCTTCAGTACGCAGGCCAACGCTCTATCCACTGAGCCAACCCGGTTAGGATGTTGTACCCTTGTACCTGAACCCCAAAGACCATCAGGAAGCCGCATCCGATGTAACTGCAGTAAGCCTGGATTTATTTCGGACCAGTCCGAGCTCAGTCCTACCTACGCAGGCAACAGCGAGGCGAGAAAGAGAGCGAAAGTCCCATTTCCATGGGTTTTATACCAGGAG
The DNA here is from genome assembly GCA_963924515.1 of Vespertilio murinus. Classification (NCBI taxonomy): domain Eukaryota; kingdom Metazoa; phylum Chordata; class Mammalia; order Chiroptera; family Vespertilionidae; genus Vespertilio; species Vespertilio murinus. The sequence goes on along the minus strand of OZ004718.1, from coordinate 14,387,545 downwards.
GCATATCACCCTGATTGGTTGGGTTAGGGATAGGGGATAGGGGATATGGACCCCTGATTGGTTGGGTTAGGGATAGGGGATAGGGTTGTAGTCTGGGGGGCTGGCTCTCCCCCTCCCCCCGCAAGGAAGGAGCACACAGAGGTGTCCGCTGGGGCCTGGCACATGTGCGCTGGTCCCGGCTGTTCAAGGGCAGAGAGATAGTCTTAAAAACTTTCCATTTGTTTTGTTTATTAAAGCTCTGTGCTTCAATTTTTCCCTTCTGTCAAAGGGGGAAGATACCGCTTGATGGAGGGTAAAGATAAAATCAAATCCAGTATCCTCCATGTAAAGAGCGCTTTTCCAAAATAAAAGATGTCATACAGAGGCAAAACAGAAGCTCGATTATTGTTAGACTCCGGACCAAGCCTGAAACGACCCTCGAGTTTGTCTCTGGCTCCAGCGGGGCTGTCACTCTGGGCAATTCGATCTGCCTGCCTCTCCCTCGCTCCCCATCCCTGTCACCCCCAAGTATCCACCAGAGGACGCAGCTCCCCCAAAACTTTCCCCCCTGCGCTTGGCTGAAGGAACTCATTCTCGCCTCCAGCGAGTCCAGGCCCGCCGGTAAGTCACCACAGCCCCAGACCCGGCCACTCGTTGCCATGGGGACGGAAAGCCATGACGTCACCGTTTTCCTGGCGCGGGTGATGGAGTCCGTACCCTCCTAACCCCAAGGCTCCCCGCCGGGACCCGAGCATAGAGGAGGGAGACCGAACCCTAAAGGTTCCTTTCCTCCCCACCACCACCTCGTCGTGCCTCCTGTTCAGGGAGTGGGTGGGTGCCCCGCGCGTGTCCGCAGTAGCACACCGGCGTGCACGCGTGGGCACGCAAAAGGCCCGAGCCCCGTGCCTGCGCCCATCCCACCAAGCCCCGCCCGCCCCCGCCCGCCCCCGCCCGCCCCCGCCCGCCCCCAAGAAAGTAAAATCAGTGAAAAGGCCCGGATCGGCCCGCCCCAAACCGCGCGCTAGAACTCCGCTTTCTCTCCGGGGTCCCCGGGTCCGCCCCGCTCCCCTGGGCCCGCCTCCCGGCGGCGGGGGCGGAGGAGGGAGGCGGGGGGCGGGGCCGGAGGAGGGAGGCGGGGGGCGGGGCCGGGGCGGGGCCTCTGGGCCGGGGGCGGGGCCTGGATGCTGGGGGCGGGGCTGGGGGCCGCGGCCCGGGTGGGGGCTCGGCGCGGGCCCGCGAGATGCCGGTGTCGGCGGCCCGAGCGGCTGCAGCGGCGGCGGCGGGGGAGGCGGCCGCGGGGCCCGGGAGGGGGGCGCCGCCGGGGGCCGGCGTGTAGCCCGGACCATGGAGGGGCAGAGCGGCCGCTGCAAGATCGTGGTGGTGGGGGACGCGGAGTGCGGCAAGACGGCGCTGCTGCAGGTGTTCGCCAAGGACGCCTACCCCGGGGTGAGGGACGGTGTCTGGGCGGCGGGGGTGGGCGATGGAGCCCAGGGGACAGGCAGACATGGGTACTGGGGTTACCAGGGACCGGAGAGAGGCATGGAGGACGGGGTTTGGGGGCCCGGGTAGGGGAGGAAGGGGGGACGGGTGGTGCTGGTGTTGGGAGCTCTGGAGGGACTGCAGAGGATTGGGGTGGGAGGAACTGGGGATCAGGATGAGATGCTTGGGGTTTGGGGGAAGGAGAGGATCTCAGGAGGGGTATTAGGGGATGGCGGGGGTCCTGGGCATCGGAGAGGGGATGAACTGGGGGCTGCAGGGGCTGGGGAGGGGGGTCTGGAAGCCGAGCAGAGATTCCCCGTTGCCCCACACCGAACCAACTTGTGTCCAGGGGCTGGGCTGGCCAGGGTGTGGGAGCGAGGAGGGCATGTGTCTGGAGTGGGGGCCGGAGGGCCACATCTTGAGCCATCCGTGTCTGCAGAGTTATGTCCCCACCGTGTTTGAGAACTACACCGCCAGCTTTGAGATAGACAAGCGCCGCATCGAGCTCAACATGTGGGACACCTCAGGTAGCCACCCCCCTGGGGTCACCCTGACTCCAAGGTCCCCACCCTGGCCCTCCCTCCCTCCCTCGGCTAGACCTGTAGGCTCAGCTCAGCCCCTCCACCTAATTCTAGGAGGAAGGAAAAGCAACTGTCTGTCTGCTTAAAGCCAGAGAAACTGAGGCAGAGCATACGGGCATATATAGAAACCATGCCCTGGAGGAGAAAAGCCGAGCAGTACCCAGTCCCCTCGGCTGGATTCTGCCTCTCTGGGAAAGTTGAGAAGCAATGTTTTTCACTTGGGAACATGCTTCTTTAGGAGGTTGCACTGGATTTAGGAAAGACTTTGAGAATCTCTCTGGGTGTGGGCACGAGGTCCCCAGACTGAGCTATGGAAATCTGAGATCAGGTCCCCAGAGGGGGGGAGAGCTCGCTCCCTCCTCCACGGAGGAGGAGGAGGGAATTATTTTTACCCTGTTCCCCTGGAGGTCATTAGAAGACGTCTGTCAGAGCCCAGAAAGCACGCGCAAAATTCTGTGAGAATGTGGAGAGATTTCGGGAGCTTCTCAGACTCTGGGAAGATTAAGAATAAGAATGCTTACTTTGAGAGGAAGCCCTGGGAAGGCGGGGAGCTGTTGTCTGCCCTCTCACCGCCCCTCTGCCTGTCCCCGCCTTGGAGAAACACAGAACTCCTGGGTGGCTTTTAGTAACTGCTCTTCTCCCTTCCCTGGTCCCAGCATCAGGCCTCCCCCTCCCTCCCAGGCCTTCCGCCCGCTCTGGAGGGACCCTCACCGCCCTCTCCCCTCCGTCCTCTCTCAGGCTCCTCTTACTACGATAATGTCCGGCCCCTCGCCTATCCTGACTCCGACGCTGTGCTCATCTGCTTCGACATCAGCCGGCCAGAGACACTGGACAGTGTCCTCAAGAAGGTGGGAGCCTGGGGGAGCCGGAAGTCAGACGGAGGGGGACCAGGAGCCTCGGTGCTGATACAGCACGAGCCGTATCACCTGGACAGTGTGTGAAGCTCTCATCCCCCCCCCCCCCTTTCCTAGAAATCAGTCCTCAGAGCTGGGTCTGGCACCTCGGGGTGATGAGGGAGAGGTCCTCAGGATATTCCGGAGCCACCCTCCCCGTCTCCCTGGGCGTGGGAACCCCAGGTGGACTGGACAGGAGGGCCGCTCTCTGGTCTCAGCTCCAGGCCCCCATTTCCATGAGAAAAGCCCGTGGTGAAAGGCCAGAAGTCAGCTAAGGCGGCCCCAGTTCCCCGTGGGGGGAGGGGCGGGCTGGGCCGGTCTGTTCCCACACACAGGCTTAGGATGGGGGTCAGAATGGGAAGGCCCCAGGCTGGCAGGAGCTACTTGCCCCCCCCCCCCAAAGCTAGACGCAGGGCACAGACCCTAGAGCCCCACCTCAGCCCACTCTTCCCTCCCCTTCTCCCACCCCCCACCCCTGCTTTCAGCCCAAGCCCGCCACCCCTGCCTCCTTGCTCACACAGGAGGGGTGTCGGTTCTGATGCTGTGATAACAGGGGCGCGGGGGGGGGGGGGGGGGGGGCGGGGGTAAGATGGGGAGGGAGCCTCCTGGTGGGGAGCTCCCATGTGCCTTCTTCTACCCTCCACAATTCTGTTTTCTTTCCCCCAAAATAGTGGCAAGGGGAGACTCAGGAGTTTTGCCCCAATGCCAAGGTTGTGCTGGTTGGCTGTAAACTGGACATGCGGACCGACCTGGCCACACTGAGGGAGCTGTCCAAGCAGAGGCTCATCCCTGTGACACACGAGCAGGTAGGTGGGACTCTTGACCTTTGACCTCACCCCCAGCCTGGGCCTCCCATTTCCGACCCTCTCAGTCTCTGGTTTGAGACTTGTCCGTCCCTTGTCCTGGCCTCTGACCTCCGGCCTGGTCCCTCGCCCTCCTCCCCTCCCCCAGCCCTCTGCCTCCCTGCCCCCTTGCCGAAATGCGTAACTTCCCCCCTCCACTCCGCCCTTCCAGGGCACCGTGCTGGCCAAGCAGGTGGGGGCCGTGTCCTACGTGGAGTGCTCGTCCCGGTCGTCGGAGCGCAGCGTCAGGGATGTCTTCCATGTGGCCACAGTGGCCTCCCTCGGCCGTGGCCACCGGCAGCTGCGCCGGACTGACTCCCGCCGCGGGCTGCAGCGGTCCGCTCAGCTGGCAGGAAGGCCGGACCGGGGCAGCGGGAATGAAGGGGGCGAGATGCACAAGGATCGAGCCAAGAGTTGCAACCTCATGTGAGGAGCCGGGGAGGGGCAGAGCGCCGGGAGGGGTGGAGAAGGGCCCAGTGGCTCCCCTGCCTGCACCCTGGCTTCCTGACCCCCTGGCTGGCTGGAACTTCAGGGCAGGCTGAGGGGGCAATTCTCCTGGGCCAGGGGCCTGGAGGCAGAGGCTACCACCATCGTTCCCCACACCCTCACCCCCTCCTCTCCACAGGAAGCTGAGGGAGCTAGCAGAGCGGGCATCTGGGGCAGGAGCCGGGACGGACACGGGGCAGGGGGTTGGGGAAGCTGGCATGGAGCAGTGACCTTGGTTGAGTCTCAGTAGGCGCAGAGTGCCTTCCCTCCCTGCCCCCAGGCCCCCGGTCCTGGTCCTGGCTTCCTTCCCGAAGGAAAGTGTCCATTCCATGAACTCCCCTTTTCCTCGCCTCTCACGTCCACAGCTGCGCTCACTTACCCTAACCTCCGGGCAACATGCACTAAATGGAAAAGCAAGTTAAGAAGCCCTTCCCCCGCCCCCCGTATGCCCACCAGCCCTAGCTCCTCCCTCCCTTCCCCAACAGCCCCCCAATAAAGCCCCTGTCCACGGAAAACGGCTGTGGCTTTAGTTCTGTTGCTTTCTAGATACCAGTCTACCAATCTCCCGCAGCAGGAGGGAAGGTGAGACTCGAGGAAGAAGCAGAGGAAGCCATGGATCAGCAGTGTCCTTTAGGAGCCAGAGGGGGGGGGCGTGAGGTGTCTTGGGAATATTCACCTCCGTTAATGAGGCAGACAACCCTAGAGCCATCAGGGGGGGTTAAAGTGGACTGATGTGCAATTCGTTACTCAACCCAGCGGGGGGGAAAGAGGGGATCCTGCTTGCGTGGGAGGGGTCCAGCTGAAGTGGTCCAGGCCCTTTGCCCACCATCTCCAAACTCCCCCACCTGGGAATCTGCTGGTACCCTAGGAGTCATGGGGGTCGGGAGAGCACCAGAAGCCCCCCCCACATCGCAGAAGTGACCCTGGACATAGGGACGTTTCGCAAGGGGACAGAGGTTTGATTCTGCAGTCTCCTCGGAGGGGGGCAGCGGTCCTCACCCTCTTTCCATCCTGAGCTCTTTGACGATGTTGGAGGGAGCATCGGCGGAGTTTAGGGTCACCCCCACCCAACCCCCTCCTGAAGGAAAGCTGGCGGAGAGGGGCTGGCCGGGGCACTTGTTGTCAGGACAGACAGTGCGGGTCTGTGTTCTCGGGAGTCTAGTTTCACATTGTCCTGTATTCCCTCGCTGGCTGCGGTCCCACTGGCCTCTTTTCGGTGACATTCTCCCCCAGGAACCGTCCCGGGCCCGCCCCTCCCCCAGCCCCAGACGGCTCCTCCAGACACACTCGGGGAGAGAACACAGGCCTTGCCCTCCCATCTGGAATCCCCACCCCCCAAATCACAGCCCATTCCTCTGGCGTCCATTCAGCGAATGTGCACTGAGCACTGACGGTGCCTCAGACCCTGGCTTGGGAGACGGAAGGGACCGGTCTCTCCGCTCTGGGGACCCCAGGGGTGAGAGGGCCTTGGCCGTGGGGTCTCCTTACAGTCTTTGGGAGTTCGTGCCCTGAGCCAGGTCCCGAGGGTTGAAGAGGGGTTTCCAGGCAGGAAAGGGGGAGGAGAAGCACTCCGGAGAGAGGGTAGAGCATGTGCAGGCATATGGAGATGAGAAACAACATGGCGCGGGTGGGCTGCCATGGCGGGAAGGGCAGGAGACAGGCTGGGAAGGGACATTGAGGCCGCTGCAGGGCCCACAAGGGAACCAGGACTTCCTTCGGAGGATGGGAGGAGGAGCTGCGGACTCTGAGCACAGAATGAAGTGGCCAGATCTGGCTTTAGGGTGGATGGGTCGTCTGGAGGAGGTGATGGCGGTGGGGGTCTGGCTCTGAGAGGTATCATTTAAAATAGCTTCTCCTGTCCCTGTGCCAGGCCCAGCCTGGAGTGGAGAAGGAATCCCCACCCACTCCCGGCTCATCAGACTCCTCCTGCCCTCCCTCCCCTAAGAACCCTGCCCTGGTCCATCTCCACCAACCTCCCCAAGGATTCTGGGAGCACTTAAAGGCACAGGACAGCCCACCCTCTCAGACCTTGACCTGGTCAGAGGCCGACTCTGAGGCCCTCCTCAAGGCCCCTGAGGCCTGGATTAGGGGTTCTGGGAAGGCCCCCCTCTCAGTCTGGTCCCACAGGACTGGCTCTTCCCCCACAGGGAACGGCCAAGCCCTCAGTGTGGGACTGGGGGCCTCGGGGCTTCCCTCTTCCCTTTGGACTTTGGTGCCAGGCGGGCCGCGGCCTGTGGCTGCCAAAGTGCGGTGATTGCGTCCCTGTCTTCTCCCAGCCCCCCTCTCCTGCCACGCTGGCACTTGGGGAGCGCGAAGGCATTTCAACATCCGCCTAAAGCAAACGTAATTAGGGGAATAAATCAGTTGGAGGGTCCCCCAACGTTTAATACATTTCCAATACCGCCGGCGACAGACCTTGGTCCCTCTGCAGGTCCGGGCTGCCAGAAGTCTTATTTCCCGGAGGGGCTGAGCCTCTGGACTAAGAAGCCCAATAGGTGGGGGCAGGGGAGGGGGCTTCTTCTTGATCCTCAATGCCCCCTGCAGGCCGGAGGGAGGGAACCTAGCTCCCACCCCCAGGAGTCAGACTCAGCTTCCATCTCCCCAGCTGTTTCCCCCTTCGGGAAGCAATGTGGCCTCCTACCCATTTAATGAAATAAACTACTAACCACTGTGATGCTCCCAGTGTTTCTTAACCTCAGCCCTCAGCCTGCCCAGGAGGGGGGAGGGGAAAGGAAGGGCAGGGGCAGGGGATAGGGGTGGGGCAGGGGCAAGGGTCTAACCCAGGGGTGGGCAAACTTTTTGACTGGAGGGCCACAATGGATTCTTAAACTGGACTAGAGGGCCGGAACAAAAGCATGGATGGAGTGTTTGTGTGAACTAATATAAATTCAAAGTAAACTTCATTACATAAAAGGGTATGGTCTTTTTTTTTTTTTTAATTCAATAGTTTTAATCACCGGATCCGGCCCTCGGGCCGTAGTTTGCCCAAGGCTGGTCTAACCCCTGAAATGCTTCACCTGCTAGAGGGTCATCTCCTTGTGGCTCCAGTCCTCCCAGCAGGCACAGGCCTGTGAGGAGCTTAAGACTGGAGGCGGAGGTTCAAGGGCCTGGGTCCCAGCTCCTCCCCTTCCTCCCTGGGAGCCTTTGGTAAGGCCCGCACCTGTCTGAACCTCAGTTTTCACACCTGGAAAAGGGGGGCTGGTCACCACATCTACCTCATGTTGAGGAAGATTCAGAGAAAGGATGTAGAAACGCTGTCTGGCCCTGTAAAGATAGCTGAGCTATGTCACCCTTTATTCTTCTTTTACTCTTTTGGTTAATCCTCACCAGAAGATATTTTTGCAGAGAGTGGAAGAGAGAGGGAGAGACAGAGAGAAACATTGATGTGAGAGAAATAACATTGATTGGTTGCCTCCTGCACAAGCCCTGACCAGGGCCCAGGCTGGGGAGGAGCCTGCAACCTCGGTATGTGCCCTGGACCAGAATAGAACCTGGCACCCTTCATCTCATCATCAGAGATGATGCTCTATCCACTGAGCCAAACCAGTTAGGACTCAACCTTTACTCTTCCCAATGTAGTCACCCAGCGCTTCTGAGCTGGGCCTGAGGAATCGAGAATGGCTTCTTAGAGGGGCTTCCTGTGCTGGGGATCCAAAGGCTGGAGGAAGGCCAAACCCAGGAAGGGGGTGGCTGTGTCTTCTCTCACCCGTATCCTAAGGACTGGAGAGATCCTCTAGTGACTCTGAAGGCTCAGGTTTTTTGTTCCTCATTTTTCTAAACTCTTCCCATTACCTACTCTGAAGTCTCTGGTTACCATGGTGGCCCCACCCCAGACACACTCAGATTGGTCCTGAAGGCTGAGAGAGGAGGAGGAGGAGGAAGAGGTCATGTCCCAGGTTGCCAGTGGACACCAGCAACCCTGGCACAGCTCTCTTCACCAACTCCTCACTCTCTTCCCCAGGAATGGGGTTCAGCTCTTCTATGGTATCCCCTCCCACTCCATCCCTCCTTCCCCTCCATCCCCTCCCCCCCCCCCCCCCCCCCCCGCGCCTCTGTCCTAACAGAAGATTTCCTTCTGTACACTGCAGCCCCTCTCCTGCCTGCCTTCCCCCTGCTGGGTTCCCAGGTCTCCCTCCATCTCTCCAGTCAATCCCCTACTCCTTCTCCTGAAGGTTGGGGGGGAGGGGAGGGTGGGGGGTGATCCCCAGCAGCTCCCTCCCAGGAGCCAGAGAGACAAGAGGCACATGGACATAAGAGCTCCTCCCCCCAAGAAAATGCCTCTGCTGTTGACTCCTAAATAACAGATGTCTGTCTGCATGTTAATGAGATGGGTCGAATAATTGGTGAGTTTTTCATTCAGTGTCAGAATGAACCCGGAGGCCTTATGTTCATGCACACAGACACCCACTCACCCCCGGCTCTGCCTTCCCCCAGAGCACAATGAGACAGAAGCAGATGCTGGCAAGCTTGACCCACAGAGGGGAGGGGCAGACAGGGAGCTGGGAGGGGTGTGAGGTCTGGGTTTGTCAGGTTTCTCCCACTTGATTGCCATCTCCCAGCCCCCCCCCCGGGGGGGGGGCATAAGTTTGCATTTGGGGGATTTCACCACTGTGCAGAAGGGGCCCAGAGGAAGGTGGGAACCAAGGGGTGAAGGGGGGTAGTGGGGAGGCAGGCACTGCATGGGGGAGGGGGGGCAACAAAGCAGTGGTCTCCTTCAGAGAGGTTGTGCCTCCCCTGATCCTGGCATGTGCAGGCCTCTTACCCTGCTTTTCCTCCTGTGCCAGGGTGTGAGGTGGAAAACAGAGGTTTTGGAGTCAGAGGGCTGCCACTTACCAACAGGCTGCTCTAGTGCAAGTTACCCAACCTCTCTGCGCCTCCCACTGTCCTTGTCTCTAAGAATACCTTCCTACCCTGCAAGATGGGAAGGACAAAACGAGATAGTGTCGCAACACATATTTGTCCTCTCCCCACCTGTCCACCCAAACACACCAAGACAGATTCAAAATGGCTGCCTCTCCTGCCAGACCTACCCTTGTTAGGGCAGAGGTCAATGAGAAGCTCAGTAATTATCTTTAAAAAATTACTGGCTTCCTGGACCCGGAGGAAACCATAGAGGGGCAGGAACAGAGAAAGAAGCCATGAGATGGTCACAGGAGAGAAAACTGGTAGCAACCAAGGCCTGGAGTAGAAAGAAACCACAGAGATAAAGAACCCCGAGCCCGCCGAAACCTGTTTGGCTCAGTGGATAGAGCGTTGGCCTGTGGACTGGAAGGTCCCAGGTTCGATTCTGGTCAAGGGCATGTACCTTGGTTGCGGGCACATCCCCAGTAGGGGGTGTGCAAGAGGCAGCTGATCGATGATTCTCTCTCATCGATGTTTCTCTCTCTATCCCTCTCCCTTCCTCTCTGTAAAAAATCAATAAAATATATTTAAAAAAAAAAAAAAAAGAACCCCGAGCCCCCTGGCAATGGACTGAAGCCCGGAATGAGCCTAGAATCTAGACTGTAGACTCTAGAAGCTCCAGGTCAGCCATGACCTTGCTGATGGACCTCAGCAAGTCTCATCCCTTTTAGCATCTCAGTCTCCTCATCTGTAAAAGGATGGGGTTGCTTTGCTCTCTAAGGTCCCTTCTCAGGGGCTTGCCACCTCCCCGCTATGGCCCATCACTCTTGCTCTGTCTCCTCTTCCCCTTGGTAAATGGATCTGCTGCGCCAGCAGACAACTGTCCATTGTGTCCTAATGAGGGAGAGCAGGGAAAACCAATCACTTATGATGCAAATGAGCGGCGGCTGAGGCCTCCTTGCTTTCACTGAATGACTAACTCTCTTCTGCCCAGATCCCAGCGCGGCCCCACTTGGGCTCTGCTGCCCAGCCCAGTTCCCATCTGGTCCCCGAGGAAGAGCGGGGAGGCCCTTCCATTGTCACTCACTGCCCCTCCCTGCGAGGAGTCTCCACCCGCTCAGCCTGGAGAGGCCCAGCTCCTCTCTCCCTCTCAGGGCAGCTCAGTTCTTGTTTGCAATTGAGGTGAAATTCGCATAACGTGTGACTAGCCGTTTGAAGGTGTACAATTCTGTGACAGTTCATAGGGTGGCGTCAGCAACAGCACCTACCTCTCTGGGCCCAGGTGACCCGCCCCACTGTCCATCTGGGTCCTCCCTTAGCCTCCAGGCAGTGGTACAGGGAAGCTGCTGAGGCCTCTGCCAAGGGCCGAGGAATAATGGAGGCTGGTGTTGGGTAGCAGCTGAGAAAAGTCCAGAGCCGGTAGGGTGGGGTGAAGGGGACAAGCCCTGAACTTTATTTATTTTTTTAAAAATATATATTTTATTGTTTTTAGAGAGGAAGGAAGAGGGAGTGATAGAAACATCAATGATGAGAATCATTGATTGGCTGCCTCCTGCACGCCCCCTACTGGGGGATCAAACCTGCAACCCAGGCATGGGCCCTTGGCCGGAATTGAACCTTGGGACCCTTCAGTCCGAAGACCAATGCTCTATCCATTGAGCCAAACCAGCTTGGGCAAGCCCTGAACTTGTAGAATGGAGCCAGGAGAGAAGGCTAGGGCTTTGGAGGGAAGGGAAAGGCCATCACTGCCTTCCCCAGTCCAGCCCTGGGGCCATGTCTTTAGAAAATGGCCTCTTGCATTCCTATGGAGATTGAAAATTATTATTTCTCTGGCATTTGGATAGAAACCAGATCTTGCTTTCCATGACTTCCAGAGCCTCTGTGGGCTTGGGGACGACCCCACTTTGGCAGCTGTGGAGGCCCCCAAAGAGCCCTCAAAGCCCCCATGCCCCCAGGAGAGCCCTCCCTCACCAGGCCCCAGGGCCAGGTCTTACGGGGAAGACTGTCACTCTACCTTCTTGGCAGCAGTGTATCCCAGAGTCCAGACAGCGGGAGGACCCACATGAGCTGTAGTTTTCGTTTCTCTCGTTAACGTACACCACCCTTTGGTGTTGGGTTGTCTTCCGGAGGAGATGGCAAACATCTGCCTACCTGTGTGTCTGTTACCTTCAGGTTCACCTTTTCCCCCTTTCTCTAAGCTAGGACAGGTGGTAACGTATTTAAAAAAACTCTCCTGGAATTAACCAGTGCCACCTGCGGCAGCATGGCAGAGCGAACACTTCACAGGGACACAAACTCTCTTTTATCTTCTCAGTCCCGGCTCCTGCTCCACTGGAGTCCACACTCCCTCTCTCCCAGACAAGACACAGTCCAGACAAAATAATGAGGGCGCGTCCATCTGTGGCCTGATGAATAGGGACTTGTCCGCTGGTCAGCGCCAGGTCTGCCACCAATCCACTGCGTGGCCTTGGGCGAGGCCCCGGCCCTTGGTTTCATCACCCCTAGAGTGGGGACACCCATCTTCACTGCAGCCATCTCCCAGGGAACAAGTGAGGAGAGATTAATAATGGTGGTGTCAGCGCTTTGAACTTGCAAAGAGATTGTCATGGACCTAATTATCTTTGTAGCGACGGCGGCAGCCGTTCATCTGTCATGAGGAACCAGCCTGGAGGTGGCCTGGCGGGAGGACGCACGGACAGGGGACACAGACAGGGGACTCAGTCTCGGTGCTGTTTGGATTAATCACAGAGGGGGTGGGCTTTATGACAGGCTAAAGAGAATTGAGGAGGACACCGGTAGGTGTGGGCTGAGATGAGGGAGAGTGGATTTTGGATATTTAGAGCCCTCACATTGTGTCTGGAGTACATCGGGATCCTAGAAAAGTGAGTGGGGGAGATTAAAGGGACTTAGTACTCCCAGTGGCAGAATGTGGATAGTTTATCAGGGATCCAAGTTTTTGAGGGTGAGGCCAGTAGTTGGATAAACCATGCACTCAGTGAGACCATTCATTCATCGTTTAACTTACTCCTTTAGCACATACTCCTTACATACCTAACAAGGAAGCGGCCAGACACACAGCTGGATTACAGCAAAGATAAGGTGATATTTCCCTGGCCTGCGTTGCTCAGTGGTTAGAGCATTAGCCTGTGCACCGGAGGGCTCATACCTGGATTGCAGGTTCGATCCCCAGTGGGGATGCGAGAAGGTGGTAACCAATCTCTCTCTCTCTCTCTCTCTCTCTCTCTCTCTCTCTCTCCTTTTTATCTCCCACTCCCCTTTTCCATTCTCTCTAAAAATATCAGTAGAAAAAATATCCTCCGGTGAGGATTAACAACAACAAAAGATAAAGTGATATTAATCTTGCCCATAAGGACAAATAAAGAAACAATCTACTGCTGAAACCAGTTTGGCTCAGTGGATAGAATGTCTGCCTGTGGACTGGAGGGTCCCGGGTTCGATTCTGGTCAAGGGCATGTACCTTGGTTTCAGGCACATCCCCAGTGGGGGGGTGTGCAGGAGGCAGCTGGTCGTGTCCCTCTCTCATCGATGTTTCTAACTTTCTATCCCTCTCCCTTCCCCCCTGTAAAAAAAATCAATAAAATATATTTTAAAATAAAAAGTATTATACTATTAAAAAAAAAAAAGAAACAACCTACTGAAGAGAGAAAGTATCATAAATAAAGCAAAACTTTTGAGTGTTTTCGGGAGGTGGGGGGGGGGGGGGAATTCTGGCCTAGAAGACCTGGGAAGACTCTATAGAGAAGGTGGGGGAGGCAGGGCGTGGGCCTGCAGAGAGGGCAGGACGGAACTGGCTCAGCGTGGGACAGACGTGAGCAGAATCTGTGGGTCCCCGATTTGTCGGTCAGGGTGCCTGAAAGGGATCAGCAAGCGCACCATGGAGAGGTGGGGTTTGGGCTTGGGACGGAAAGTCTGGGGAGCCTGGGTGAGTGGCTCAGAGGAATGTATCCTTAGAAACTCTTCTCTCTTCTCTTTCTGGGTCGGATGTTCCTTCTCCCAGTTCTGGCAGCTGGTTCTTACCTGGGCCTTCTGAAATCGCCTGGCTTCCTTTTCACCTGGTCAAACCCTTCAGAGGTGCCCAGGGCCAGCCTGAGATGCTTTACCCAGAGGTTCCCACATAGCAGGCAGAGCCTGACCCCACCACACATCCCACAAAGGGCTTTTGAACCAGAAGGCACAATCCTGCAAAGGTTTCTATTTTTTTTTTTAAACTGATTTTTTTTTTTTTTTAACAGAGAGGAAGGGAAAGGGATAGAGAGCCAGAAACATTGATGAGAGAGAAACATTGATCAGCTGCTTCCTGCACACTCCCTTCTGGGGATGTGCCTGCAACCAAGGTATGTGCCCCTGACCAGAATCCAACCCAGGATCCCTGAGTCCGCAGGCCGATGAGCCAAACTGGCCAGGGCTTCTGTAATTTTCTTACCTCTCCCCTGGAATAGTAAGCAATTTGAAGGCCAGAAATGGATATTTTTTTCTCCCTTCCACAACCCTAGTATGCACACATATACACACACACAAGCTACCCCAGAGGTGGGCTCAGATTCTCCCCTCCATCACTGACCTTACTAACATCATTCACCTTCACCGTCTCCTACAGCTGGTTCCCAGTACAATTTAGCTTCACACGAATCTTTGTTTGAATCGAGGCTTCGCTACTTCCTTTTTCTGTGTGACCTTGGGCAAGTTGCTTGACCTCTGAAGGCACCAATTTCCCTCCTTTGTATGTCGGGACTAACGCATGGCAAGGGGGAGGCAAATGACAGTCATTCATGATTGTTAGTATCGTTTCCCGAGAGCCCGCAAGATCAGATGGTCCTCAGAACTCAGGGTTGAGTTTCCATTTTCCTTCCCTTTTAATTCAGTCTTCTCCCATCTGCCTCCTTGTTTTGTCCAATTTGGCTCTTTCCTGCCACCAGGCTCCAGCCCAGCCTACCTTCTTCCTCTAGGAAGGCCCGCCTTTCTCTTCTCCCAGAGAGACCCCAAGGGCAGCGGACTCACGGGCAGGTTGTCTGCGCCTTGCTCTCCATCCGTCAATGAAAATAGATTACAAGATCATTTGTTTTATTTGTTCCTGTTACCTTGAGGACGGTCTGAGATTCTTTTCTTTAGGAAGCTGTATTTGCATAGTTCTGGGCTGGAGTCAAAGGCTGCAGCGGTGGTTCCACTGCAATTTAAATATTAATAAAACCTCCCAAACCTCTAGCTGTTTCTTTTAAAGCGGTCTGCTCCTAGGCTGCTAATATAATTTAACCTTCGTCCTTCGCTTTGTATTTGTTTAAAGGGCCATTTTGGAGTCAACTGAAGTCAGCTGCTGCAACCTTGGAGATAAGAACTAACTAAGCCTTTCAAACCTTAGTTTTTCTTCCTCTCTTTTTTTAAGTTGATTGGAGAGAGAGAGGAAGAGAGAGAGATATTTGTTGTTCCACTTGCTTATGCATTCATTGGTTGGTTTCTACATGTGCCCTGACTGGGACTGAACCTGCCCCGTTGGCATATCGGGAAGATGCTCTAACCAAATGAGCTAGCGGTCAGGCCAGGGCAACCTTAGTTGTTGTTGTTTTTTTCAACAGCCCTAAGATTCATCTCTTACGGAGACAAAGATTCGTCCATGGGTAACACTGATAGGTCCTCCCTTCCCCCGACTGATGGACGGAGTATGACGTAAACTCCACCTGCAGCTCGGACATTCCTGAGCACCTAACCAGGCACCTTAGATGGACTGTACATTGAAGCACCAATCAGCACCTGCCAAATACCCTAAGCACACCCCCCCCATTCCTAAGTCCCTAAGTGCCTAATCATGAGCCTTATATGAAACCACCAATCACCGAGTGCCTAGTACCATAAGCCCCATCCCATCCCTTCCCTCCCCTCAAAAAGCGTCTTCACCCTGCACATGTGCTCCCTTCCTTTGGGAGGCAGCCTGCGGGGTTCCTTCTCCTCTAATAAAGCCCGTGTCCTGGTCTCCCGCCCTCTGTCTCAGCTTTCAAACACTTCATACTAATTAGCGGCCCCTTTCACTACGCTAGTGGTTCTCAAACTTGAACCAGCTTCAGAAGCCAATGGCTGGGTCCCACTGTTTGTGGAGTGAGGCGCCAGGATTTGCATAGCTAACAAGTTGCCAGATGATTTTGTTACCTACCCCCTTTTCCCATCAGGGGGCCATGTGTATATGGCTAAACTGCATATTGATCGGCTTTATCATCCGAGGTCCCAGAAACCAGGATTCACAGTTGGCCTGGAGACAGGATCAGCCCCCTTTGCACTCCCCAATCCCTGCTCTCCACAGGGCCCGGCTGTCTCCAGTTCTCCTTAATGACCTGTTTGCCAGATTCATTTCGTTAATTTTCTCCTTGTTATGGGCAGATTTATAGGCTGTGTGAGGGAGCTGAACGTCACTGAAGTACGGTAGAGGGGCCTCTCGCTCAGCCATTTCACAGGTTTTGATAAGCAAACTCCCAAGGCGTCTGGCTAGCAAGCAAGCCCCTTCCTCTTGGTTCCTGCGGGAGACAGATCCACAGTCCCCTCACCGGGCCGTCTCTCTGCCGCTGCCTCTGGGCCCTTATCTGCTCCTTGCAGCCTTCATAGGATACATTCTGGGCAGCTCGGCTCCTTCCGCTTCCACCACCCCAACACCGATTCCTTTCTTTTGCTCCCGCATGTTTTTGAGCCCATACTTTGTGGGTGATTCCGGCTGCAGTTTTTTTTTTTTTTTTTTTTTTTTTTTTTTAAGGAGGGAGATAATCTACCAAGCTCTTCTCTAGGCCCCTCCCTGCGCCTGCAGGATAATCCCCCCTCTTCTTCCTCCTTTCCAACTCCTTTGCAGAAGTTCATTTTGTGAAATGAGATAAAGGCTGTATAGGAACCAATTCCCCAAACGCTGCTTTGCCCAGAAGGGGCTAAAGATTGTGGGATGGAAAACTGGGAGAGAGGGCGTCTTAAAAGCCAGAGGGGAAAGGCACAAGTAGATTTCCTTTCTCATCAGAGGAGACTCAGACCCAGCCAAGCATCAGGAGGCAGGGTCAGAAGTTGACTTCTAGGGAAAGGTTACAGAGCTCAAAAAACAGATGGGGTGGACCATTGTTGGGAGGCTGAGAGACGGTTCTAGACAACATCTTAATGAGTGTCTGAACCATCTCTGCTTCCCCCCAGGATTCCTGGGAAGGCAGGCTGTCCTAGATAGATACTGCTTTTCCTATTAACGCATCAGTGATGGGGCAGCAGGCTGAGGCCTGGCTCACGCCCAGAGTCCGGCAAACCATGACTGGTCCCTGTAAATGAAACATTTTTGACTGAAGACTGGGTGTGTAGAACTTGCTTCCTGCCTGTCATTCCTGCTAAGAGAACCCAGGACTCTGGCTGGTAGAGGGGGAGCTGGCATGGGCCCCTGAGAGGTGATGCTGCAGGCGAGGCTGAACTGGGAGGCTTTGACAACGGAAAGATGAGCAATCATAAGCTGGGAGGCTGGATGGGAGCGGAAACGGAAGTAGCCATGACCTAACCGGGTAAGTCCCTTTGCCCAGGGCTGCTTTCCCAGAAAGAGCTGCCTCTCGGAGACAGGAACCTTCTGCTGCCTCCCGCCACGGCCCGGAAAAGAAGCTAGAGTGCTAATTCCCCTCACAACCCACTGTGCTCCCCAGATTTCCTTGAATCTTGAAGGGATGGCTTCTGACCTGGCCAGTGACCGATACATAGGGAAAGCTGAATGATGGGACAGAAAGGGCATGGGTTCAGGTCTCCAAGTAGTCATTTACTAGCCGTGCAAACTTGGGGCAAAATCTTTCCGTTCCCATTCTTCAGATGAGGTGACAAATAGCCACTTCATAGAGCTGTAGTGAAGACTGAATGCAATAAAAATGTAGCAATGGCCGTTGGTTCCATTCTCTCTACTCTCCCCTTACCCACCCACCTCCCTTACAAATATGGCAGCACTGAATTATGTGCGGATTTTCATTCTTTGCCTCCAAGAGGATTTCAATCTATGACAGTGTAAAGACCACGAAATGATGACACAGACTATTATCTATGGATTCAGTGCACTAAATAAGTGTGGTTGTCAGAATTCTAAAGATGTCCTTTCTCGATTTCAGGCCACTGGGTATTGATTCAAACAACTCTTAAGGGGCTCTGCAGCTGTGATTAAGGTTTTGGACCATCAGATAGGGAGATCACTCTGGACTTCCTGATAGGTAGACGCAATCTAATCGCTTGAGCCCTTACAAACAAATTCTCTGGCAGGAGTTAATAGAGATAAGTCAGAGAGAGTCCAACTGTGAGAGACTTGACCAGCTACGGCTGGTTTTGAGGGTGGAGGTGGGGTCATAAGCCTAGGAGTGTGGGTAGCTAGGGATGACCATTGGCCAACAGCCAGCAAGGAAACTGAGATCCTACAGCTGCAAGGAACAATCTGACCAACAACATGAAATGAGCTTGGAAGTGGATTCATCCCCCAGAGCCGCTAGAAAGGAACACAGCCTTGATTTTGGCCTTCTGAAACCCGAAACAAAGAAACCAGTTGCGCCAATTTGGACTTCTGACCCACAGGACTGAGATAGTAAATGGGTGTGACTATAGTACAGTGAAAAGGCTCTGAGAAGTCTGCAGGCGTGAGCATGGAGGACAGTCATACACGTGGAAGTGTTTGCTACCAACTTTATTTGAAGGTGAATAGGACAACACTGACAGATGTATTTTGTACAATCAAAATACTGTGGGGCTAAGGAAGACAAAGTCCTTGCAACAGCTAGAGACAGTCCCAGATAATGAGTTTATGAAAAACACTTTCTCTTCCTCCAGCAAACAAAATTATTTATGAAGCTGCACAGTTCAACAATAGGGAGCAAAAGGAAAAAAATAACCTCAAGGAAACCAGCAGCTCCTTTTCTGGTGGGATCCGTCATTTTACAGACATGAAATACTCACATCAGAGATCTTATATTTCAAGAGGAATGGGTTACATATCAGAGCTACAACAATAAACGTTTTATTTATTACCAACGGGGAATTAGAAGACTCTCTTTGAACACAGTTCTTACCCAGACTTTTGGAGACCAGGGTCAGCGTGACGCCTCTTTCTAATTAATCATCAAGTTTCATATTTCTGTCACCTGCCTCTGAATTCCCTCCCCAGCACCCCACTCCAACACTGAAGGGCTGCCTGAGGACTGTTCTGATTTTAAGTTGCATCACAGATCCATAAATGCTCCCCTCCCTCCCATTTAAGAGTTTGACCCTCTTGGCCTTTGTGAACACAGGGTTTTGGAGAAACAAATTCAGGGAAACCATCTATTCTCCTGAGCCCAGCTACTCTGTGCCACCAGCTCTACGCCGGCACAAGGAATAGGGCTGATAAATAATGAATCAGCATCTTGCTCAACTGGTGGCGTTTAAAATTCTTTTCAGGTGAAAAATTACCACAATTTTGTGCTCATGGCAGATTTCAAAGGGAGACTTGGAACAGAAAATCTTTAAGGGACCCTTACACAGCCAGAAGTTCTTTTCAGGTTGATGTCCATAAAACATTTAGTAACCGGGACAGTGGAAGGACTACAGAGGAGCTCTCAGGGCCTGGGAAAAGGCCATTTCTTAAGCTTGCTCTTGGGGTCCTGCGGAGACAGGCTCCACACATGGTTGGCAGGAATCAGCAGCAGCGCCAGGGCCCTGGGGTATCAGGTAGGTGTCCAGCTCCTGGCACTGGCAGAGGGCTACGCTGTCCAATACCCACTCTCGGGTTACCATAGGTACCTCACACGCCAGCCCAATCACTGAGGACAGAGAACACAAGTAGAGATTAGTGTCAATTCACATTTCCCCAGAGCAGACTGTAGTTAATCTATGCTGGGCACCTAGTTGTATGAGTTCTTAGGGTTACTCGGGAAGAAGCAAAAGTGTTGATTGCAAGTAATGCTTTAGAACAGTGGTCGGCAAACTCATTAGTCAACAGAGCCAAATATCAACAGTACAACGATTGAAAAATTTTTTTTGAGAACCAAAAACTGACTTCTGCGCATGGGCCACGAAGTGTCAATCGCATTGTATGTGCATGCCGCACGTGGTGGTATTTTGTGGAAGAGGCACGCTCAGGGGCCAAAGAGCTGCATGTGGCTCGTGAGCCGCAGTTTGCCGACCACTGCTTTAGGACATAAGACCTTATTCGGCAGCCTGAGGAGTGACAGCTGGTGAAAGCCTACAGCTTTAACAACTTTATTAACATGAGCCCCAATCTGTTAAATAGCATTGCAACTTAATGGTGGGAAAACATTTGCAGTATCTTAAGTGAAAAGCAACACAATATGAGCATGATCACATGATACATATACACATGCCTGAAAGAATTTTATGGTGATCATCTCCAAGGGGTGGGATTACTGGGATTCCCTTATTGTTTGTGTTCATTTTTTAAAAAATATTTTTTTATTGATTTATTTCAGAGAGGAAGGGAGAGAGAGAGTTAGAAACATCCATGAGAGAGAAACATCAACCAGCTGCCTCTTGCACACCTCCCTCTGGGGATGTGCCCGCAACCAAGGTACACGCCCTTGACCGGAATTGAACCTGGGACCTTTCAGTCCGCAGGCCGACGCTCTATCCACTTAGCCAAACCGGTTTCGGCCATGCATTACTTTTGTAATGTAAAATATACAACAAAAAGGTTTTAAAAGGATATTTTAGCCATTCCTTCAACAAATAGGAGCCCCTCGAATGCACTGGGCGCTGTGTTAATTAAGCACTGGGTAACCGGTGGTGAACCAGACTCATCCCACAGGCACAGGCTTGTGGCCTTCTGACGCCCCAAACAGGGGCACCATTCACTCCAGTTGATGTAAACAGGACAATCAGCTCTAAAACCACCATAGTAACCTGCACACTCTACTCCACACTCCCCTGGGGGAAGGCTTACGGTAAGACTTACCAGGGAAGCCACTGCCGTCTGTCCAGGCATCCGGCTGCATGACCACAACTGGGCGAGTGCCCTGCATCCCCGGGAAGGAAACAGTGAGGGCATCAGAACAGGACTTTGGGAAACAGTCACTTCCCCATTTTTGATGGTGCGAGGAAGCGACCACACGGAGGAGGAGGAAGGGCACACGGCACGAAGGAAGGATTAGAGGAAAAGAGCCTCCCCTCAGGATGTTAAATACTTAGAGCTCTCAGGTCCTCAGTCCCTTACAGGTGGGGTTTTCTGAAACACACACGTGGTCAGAGGAGGCCTGGGTTAAGAGAGACCTCTCAGGCTACACTGGGTGTGGAGGGGTGGTTCAGAGGGATTGAGGGGTGCTGCCTTGCTCCATCACCAGATAGAATATTGTATATCCACACACACCCCTGCCCCCCAGGGCACCACAAATGCTTACCTTGCCACGGGTGAAGAGTGAAGGCTCCTTCACCACAGAAGCCCCGCAAAGCTGCACCATCCACTCCAGTTTATCTAAACAGGCATCCAGACAGAAAATCACCACAGTAATCTACACGTTTAACCTGGGATCCCTAGCCACACTCCCCTGGATGAAGGCTCATAGCAAAGTCCTCAGTGGGAGTCCCTGTCTCGTTACTCCAGAGGGACGGAGAGGCCTGAAACTAAAGGGGCATGGATGCTAAGTTCACGTGTCACTGATTTGCTACTCACTCTGGTTATCAGGCCCAATAAGGCCACTGGGTAGATGAGGTTTAACAGTCTCTCAAATAAAACACAAGAAAGAAAAAAATACTAATGTTCATTAATTTGCTAAGTTGCAGGTAGGATAGTGTGAAAAAACATCCAGCTGTCTTCCCTCCCTTCCTTGCCTAATTCTGTGTTGGTAATTGATAATCAGGGCCACAGAGAGCACCATACTCGGTGGTAATTACTGTAAACGTTAAGATATGGGAAGAGAATTAAAACAAAACAAAACAAAACAAAAGCACTTATCACCCGGGACAGAGACTCAGCACATCAGCTGGGAAAGGCTACGAGCTGAGCTGGTATCAACACACTCAAGGGAATAAAAATCAGAAGAGGTTGTACCTGTACCTGAAAAATCAGTAGAACTGACCATTGGGTGGCTCCTGGGCTCCTATGGGTGCTCTTTTCTATCAGCCCATTTCTGGGGGTGGTTAAGGTGCTCCTCTTTGTCTGAGCGTACCGAGGTCAACTGACTCACTTCTAAAATGATACCTGCTAGAGGCCCTGGTTTTCATTTTACCAAAGTACAATGACACTGAGAAATCCATGTGTGGCATGTTGACGTTTCATAAAAATCCAATCAATAACTAATAAAGAAGACGCAGCAAAATTACTTTGCCAGGCTCTCTAGCTGCCACTCATGGCATCCCTGACCACATGGCTAAGGCTGTCTTCTGAGAAGCAAAAGGACCTGATCCTGGGGCAGAAGTGAGCACAGATGTAAAGGTAGGTTTACATCTGTGTTCACCCCTTCATTAAGAAAATGAACCAGCCCTGGATGATGTTTACTACATATCAAGGGTCATGGGTTCTCTCCCTGCCCCTGGTCAGGGGGTGGGTGGGGAAGGCAACTTATCTATGTGTTTCTCTCACATTGATGTTTCTTTCTCCCTCTTCCTCCTACTCCCTCCTTCTTTCCCTTCCTTCCACTCTCTGAAAAGCAATGGGAAGAATATCCTCAAGGGAGGATTCAAAAAAGAAAAAGAGCCGGAACCAGTTTGGCTCAGTGGGTAGAGCATCGGTCTGCGGACTGAAGGGTCCCAGGTTCGATTCCAGTCAAGGGCATGTACTTTGGTTGTGGGCACATCCCGGTGCAAGGTGTGCAGGAGGCAGCTGGTCAATGTTTCTCTCTTATCGATGTTTCTAACTCTCTATCCCTCTCCCTTCCTCTCTGTGAAAAACCAATAAAATATATTAAAAAAGAAGAAAAAGAAAAAGAGAACAAACCAAATCTATACATACGTATCATCGAGCAACTCCAGAGTTGAGCCCCACAGCACTAACCATCACATGGCATCGGTGTCAAATTCAGTAGAAAATGCTCACCAAGTCTCCCCTGCTCTGAGCTTGCATGGGAGAGGGCTCATGCAGCTGCTGTGCTTTCTTCACCATCAAATGAAGATGGTTTAGTTCAGAACTCTCTCCCTAATTTATTTCTCCCTCTTTCTTAGACCAAAAGGCACTAAGAGCAGCTCTGCCCCATCTGAGCACAGATGTTAATTCTTCACTGCCTTCAAGCTCTGGAGAAGGGGCTCAGGCCTAGGTTTTGTTCTTGTTTGTCACAGGGTAACATTTGAGTGCAGCTTTGTCTGACAGGTGATAGAGAAATAGACTAACCTCTCACCAATCTGAGGGCCCCCATAAGATGACCCCTCCTATAACTATGTGCGGGAAAGGCTGGTGCCGGACCCTGCAGCAACCCCAGTCTCTTACCTGTGGGCATGTTGGTAAAGGGCCCATAGCAACAGATTTCTAGGCCCTTGAAGATCTGGGAGAAGAGAGGAACAGAGGAACAGAGAAAGAAACACTAGTTACAAGAGTATGTTTTATAAAAAACAACATAAAGAGACTCTCTAGGAACTTCCACCTTTTCTTTCCTTCCCTAACCCCTTTAAATATATTTTTATTGATTTCAGAGAGGAATGGAGGTGGGGGGGAGGCAGAAACTCAATGATCAGAGAGAATCATTTATCGGTTGCCTCCCACACGTTCCGCACTGGGGATCAAGCCTACAACCTGGATATGTGCCCGGACTGGGAATTGAACAATGACCTGGTTCACAGGTCGACACTCAACCACTGAGCCATCTTTTTTCTTTTCTTTACCACCAGGCGATTTCTGCTACTACTTCCAGAGTAGTACACTACTGGATTTTAGAACTTTTTTGTTTGTTTTGTTGTTGTTAATCCTCCCCTGAGGCCATTTTTTAGGGAGAGTGGAAGGGGCCTGTTTAAGGGCTAGAAATTCAGCTATTAGTTGATATTTGATGTTGATCCAAACTTGGTACATCAGTACTAACTAACCATAACTGATTGGCAGAGGTCTATGTTTATTTTATATGTACACGCTCCTTTTCTCCTGACTTTCTTCTGGTCTCCAGCATCTGTGAACACCAACCTATGAACCAGGAGGTCACAGTTCGAGTCTCGATCTGGGCATATGCCTACACTGCAGGCTCAATCCCCAGGGTTGGGTGTGTTGGAGGCAGCCAATCAATGATTCTCTTTCATCAATGATGTTTCTCTCTCTCTCTCTCTCTCCCTTCCTCTCTGAAATCAATTAAAATAACTTGGGGGGGGGGGGGGAGTTCTTCCCAGACAGCCAGCTGGAGCCAAATGTTGCTGTAAAAAGCACAAAAGATTATAATTTTTTTCCATCCAGGCTGATAGCTATTGAAGAGGATGTCTAGATATGAGAGAAAAAATTTGAAGTTTCACCTCTACAAATACATTTCTCTTTCATAGGAAAATACTATGGTGATATTTTCGTATCTTCAGAATGTCATTATTTTTTAAAAATACATATTTTATTGATTTTTTACAGAGAGGAAGGGAGAGAGAGTTAGAAACATCAATGAGAGAGAATCATCGATCAGCTGCCTCTTGCACACCCCCTCCTGGGGATGTTCCTGCAACCAAGGTGCATGCCCTTGACCGGAATCGAACCTGGGACCTTTCAATCCGCAGACCGACGCTCTATCCACTGAGCCAAACGGGTCTCGGCAGAATGTCATTATTCTGATCAGGTACTTCCCATCACTGCCTCCCCGCATGCAGCAAAAAACCCCAAACACTGAAATTTCCTTTGAAGGAGGGAGAAATCTGGTGCTAGTTCTGCTTTGCACACAACGGGATGAAAACAAATGTCTGGGGCCTGCTCTCGCTCTCAGGAGCAAGCCCCGCCTTTCCCTCTACTCCTCTTTTCCCCTCCCCGCTCCCCAGCCAGTTCCTTTGCCTCTCTCTCTCCTAAGCTCCAGGTCCCCCCACCCCCCTTTTTGCTTCTGTAACTTGTTTCCTGAGCCTACGCAGCCCAGCTGGCTCACTTCTACCACCTCTATAACTTTCTAAATAAACTTTCTTACTTTTAATTCGAAGAAGAAAAAAAAAGTTTGGCTCACAGAGCTCCCCCCGGGTGAAGGCAGAAACAGACACAGGGCCAGCAGCTTTTCTTGGCAGCTGGGAAGTTACTTGATTGGTTAAGAAGGTGAGGGTGGGCTGACCCCAGGGGTTCAGAGCTCCAGGGACTGATAATTTGTGATCATCTCCCAGAGCATTTTCCTTGGAAAATCACCTCTATTGGTTCGCCCTCAAGTTCTGTAAAAGGACAGAAGGTGCTCCTTGTGGGGATGTTCCAAAATGCCTGGCGGTGCGCACTCGGAAGAGGAAGAAGGACAGACTGGGAACGTAAGCACGCAGTCAGGGGCCTAAGAAAGCTGCTGGCTCAGGCCTCACAGGCAGGTGTGAAATCTTGCCCGGACTTCTCCCTGAGAGGACACAGTTTTTGGCTGCATCACTTGCTACAGGATGATCTGGGCACATCACTGAGTGTTTCTGAGTGTTCTAGTCCTTCCTTTTCAAAGATGTCAGAATCAGCTATTTTTCTCCTTGGTGAAACCTATAATTTTCCAAGGAATATAATAGTGTCATTAAGAGCTCAGATTCCAGGCTCTGGGCGAGCAGCTCAGTTGGTTAGAGTGTGGTCCCCGTACGCCAAGGTTGCGGGCTCAATCTCTGGTCAGGGCACATATAAGAATCAACCAATGAATGCATAAATGAGTCAAACAACAAATCAATGGTTCTCTCTCCCTTCCTCTCTCTCTAAAATCAATAAATTTAAAAAAGAGCTCATATTCTGGAGCTAGACTGCCTGGGTTCAACTTCTAGTTGTGTGTTCACCTCTCTGAGCCTCAATTTTCTCATCTATAAAATAGGCACAATTATTGTACATATCTAATAGGGTTACTATAAAATTGTTAATCAGTTAGAACACGTTGAGTATTTAGATCTGGCATATAGTGAACATTATATAAATATTAGTTATTGATTATCAATCATTTTCTCTTCTGTGCATCCACAGACAGCACTGCGTACATTCCCTTTACAGCACTTACCACACTGCTTTAGAGAAAGACACTATGGTAAAGTGGAAAGAGCAAAGGCTTAGATCCATATCTGTTTCAAATCCCAGCTCTGCCTTTTATCAGCTAAGATTTGAACCCCAGGTTGGACCAAATTACTTCTCTAAACCTCTAAGCCCCCTCATTCATTAAATGGATATAATACTTACTTACCTTGTTAGAGCTGAGAAAAGAACCTACAGGGAAGCACCTAGTGGTGTGTAACACCCCTTAAAAGACGAAGTAAGGGGCCTGAACGCAGGGAGGTGGGGGGTGGGATTTCTGTCAACAGGGGGAAGGAGGGCTTTACCTTTCTGTCCTGGGACTCTCTTGCTCGCTTTGGACCTTGGTGGTTCCTTCCATTGATAACATCTCCTCTCACTTCAAAATCATGCTACAAGAGACCAAACGCAAACCACAGGGATCAGGGGAAGAGAAGCCGCCCTCCGTGGAAGCAGAGTAGATGTGCCATACTTAAGGAGCTGAGTATTGCTAGGCAATCTTTTGACCACTCCCCTCAAATCATTCTTTTTGGTAGACTGGATGAGCCGACGAGCATCTCAGCTGCTGAAATCAATTCCCTGAAGCAAAGCTTTGTGGGCAGAAATTAACAACTGGCCTTTCACCTCACTGGGACTTAATGTATTTTAATTTTCAACATCTATCTCCTCTCAAAACATTCACTTAGCATTTAGATTAAACTGCTAATTCTGTGCGGTTATAAAGATAACGGGAGAATTCCTGATCTCTTAAATCAATTGTGTATTACCAGCTAAGGGCTTTTCAGATTTCCAATGAGAGATTTAGTTAATGAAGCCAAAATGATAAAATATACATTTAATACACTGAAGAAGAAGGTTTTACTTATCACTACTTTGATTGGTCAAGGATGAAAGTAATGGGATCGGGGAGGTTAGAGCTTTTGGGATAAATTAGGAGAAGAATGCTTAGAAACAATTCTGACTGAAACTCAGGTTGTAGAAGAAGGATCATATCCACTGCCAAGATTATTACAAAGTAAAATAAAGTCATGGTAGTATAATCACAGGCTAATATTAGGGGAAAGACCACTTCATACTTCCTAGTCGCTTGAGTGAGAAGAGTCTAATGACAAATGTCATCTATTTGGAGATGGCCTTCAATTTTATAAGCCTGATTGTACCCTGTCCCTACTTAACCTCTCTCCCTGGATGCCTAGGATATAACCCTCAATTTTTTTTTGTTGAGATTACAAATGTCTCATTTTCTCCCCTTTGCTCCTCTCCATCCATCTTTTACCACCACCCCCCCCCCCCAGGCCTTCTAAATCCCCAAATTTATACATCTTGCCCCTTGCCTAATCTTATGCTCCCTATATAGTATTCACCACTTGCTATCCTCCAGCCTCACTAGTCTATTTTTCTTTAACAAACAAGCTCATTCCTACCTCATGACCTTTATGCTTCCTGTTCCTCTGCCTTCAACACTTGTTACCTACATTTTCTAAGGCCAATTCTTTCCTGTGTTTTAGGTTTCAGCTCACGCATTTCAGAAGCCATCTCTAGTCTCCTAAAGTAGTCAATCTCTGTCCCCGGTCAATTACTAATCTGCTGTTCATGGTATTTATTGCTATCTTAAATGATCCTTATCATCGTGTATTTTTCTTCAACAAAACAAGAATCTGGTCAGAGAATGGACCTGTCACTCGTTTACTGCTGTATTCCTAGTGTCCAGCACAGAGTAGGCTCCCAATAATATATGCCCCAGAATGATAGTTAAAACCAACAAAAATATTACTTAATTGATTATGAATATACTGAGTAGTATATAATATCTCAAAACTATTTTTTGTTAGTTTTATTTTCCCTGATCTGTTGTCACCAGCAGCTCTTAGATGGTTCTGTTCTAAAATATTTCTCCTCCTACACTCTTCTTATTTACCTCTCACTGTTCTCATGTCATAAAGAGTAACATCTCTTTGAAGGATTCTGATTTCTAAACAAACACATTTTCATATTAATATGAAGGATTTTTCTTTAATTCAACAGTGAACAACCAGTTCTCTATCAAGGTCTATGTATATAGATTTAGGTGGGCCTATTTCTTTTGCTTATGAATCTTTTTTCTGCTTTATAAATTCCTTTTCCTTCCTCCAAGGAAAGGATTGTTTCCACTGAAATTTAGAACAAGCGAATGAGGCACAGAATTTTTGGGTTTGCTCTGCATAATTCTTGATAATCCCCATCATCAAAGTGGTACAAGGAAGGAAGCAGCTACATTTTTGGTGTTATGTGACTCACTGGCATCAAGTCTTTCTGATTAAGTACCTACCTCATTTAGAATCTTTCCTTCTTTAATAGACTGGGTCACCCCTAAAGAGATCACAGAAAAGACAGGTCACAATGCAGAAGAACATGAACTTTATATATATATATATAATTTTTTATTGATCATTTACAGAGAGGAAGAGAGAGGGATAGATAGTTAGAAACAGGAGAGGAAGGGAGAGGGATAGATAGTTAGAAACATTGATGAGAGAGAAACATCAATTAGCTGCCTTCTGCACACCCCTTACTGGGGATGTGTCTGCAACCAAGGTAGATGCCCTTGACCGGAATCGAACCTGGGACCCTTGAATCCGAAGGCTGATGCTCTATCCACTGAGCCAAACCAGTTAGGGCAGAACATGGGCTTTTTGTGGAAGTGAACGGTGAAGCAATTCACGTCAGAGCTTGGGAGGAATGACACTGAGCAGAAGTCCCATCTCAGTGAAGCCACAGCTCCTTGTAGCAGAGATTTCTTTTTGGAGATATGGTTGATGCTTAATCCAAACATTATAACAGCGCCTGCTGCACATGGATTTCTGCCTACTATTAGATAAATCCCTAATTTGTATACCAACATCCTCGGAGCAGATTAGGTCCTATTAGTCATAAAAAGAAAGCCATTTTCCCAACATCACCAGCTTATCTGAACAAAGACATATGTGTTAAAGATAAAACTAGCTTAGTGTTATCATTAAAGACCTTTTGGTAATTCAGATACAACATCAGCAAAAAACCTTAGGTGGTAAGATGTTTGATATAAAAATGCAATCCTGAAGTGTAAAAGGGAGGAGGGGAGAAATGCGCTGTACTTACAGAAATAGCTAACTATCCATTTTCCTCCTGCAATTCCCAGAAAATATTTCAGGGTCCGTTCACATACAAATTCAGCATCTGCAGAAAGAAAAACATCCAAAGGATCAGTAGAAGTTGAAAACAAAGTCAGGAAGTGCTGCCCTAACAAGCTAATGAGCTCCAGTTCTATATGCTACTTGCAATCAATAGGGATCGATGATTCCAATACCCCAGCGACAGAATCAGAGGCTGGAAGCACCCCTAATTATAACCAGCATGTGTGGATCTTTGGAAGTCAGAAAAGGCTGATACAACGTTAAAACCAAAGGAGATGCCTGCCTTATCTTCCAAATGACAAGACTAGCTACAGACTTCCATCACTGTGCTCAGGGAATTATCTCCATCAGTAGCACTGATACACGTGGATGCGGAAGACCTATTTTACTGGATGGCAACATGTGGAAGGAGAAGAAAACAGTACTGTTGAAATCCTCTATCTGATGTGTCAATGTAAGTGACAAAAATTTTCACCCTCTGGGGAATCCTAACCTAATTTCCCTGAGAAGGACAGAAAAATACAGAGTATTTTCATAGCATTTTCCCTCTATTCATAAGTATTTCAGAAAGAAGTAGCTAAAGAATCGTTTCTGTTTATTTCCTAGTGTTTCAAAAACCCCTCTGTGCCTTAGCCGGTTTGGCTCAGTGGATAGAGCGTCAGCCTGCGGACTGAAGGGTCCTGGGTTTGATTCCGGTCAAGGGCACATGTCAGGGTTGCTGGCTCGGTCCCCAGTGGGAGGCATGCAGGAGGCAGCCAATCATGATTCTCATCACTGATGTTTCTATCTTTCCCTCTCCTTCTCCCTTCCTCTCTGAAATCAATAAAAATAAAATAATAGTTTTAAAAAAAACACCCACAACTCTCTGAAGAGCTAAGCAAACTGGGAAATAAATGTATTTAACTAAATCTTAAACAGCATTCCATCTGCCAGTAGTAGCAACAGCCGTTCTCCCTCACAGAATTCTTCACAAATTACTTGTCTTTTTTCTTTCATTACAGTTTCATAGCTTTTTGTTTAACTGTTATGAAAGTTGACTTAATAATATGGTTTCAACACAGACATTTTAGCTTATTTTTAGTTCAAAAGTTGTATTGCCACCTGGACAGTGTGGCTCAGTGGTTGAGCATGAACCCATGAACCAGCAGGTCACAGTTCAATTCCTGGTCAGGGCACATTCCCGGGTTGTGGCTTTGATTCCCAGCGGGAAGAAGCCGATCAATGATTCTCTCTCCTCAAATTCTATCTCATCATTGACTTTCACCCGTGCTAGGCTAAGACTTTCTCCCTTCCTCTTCTGAAATTAAAACATTTTTTTTTAAAGTTATATTGCCTTTGAGTTTAAAGACTAATTACTTCAGATTTAATTTATATCTTAAAGTTTTCTTTTCACCTTCCAGCAGCTTTGATCCAAACCTATAGCTTAAGATATATTACACTTCAATGACATTCAACTCTAAAATAGAACTTGGTTGGAGGTATCTTGTTCTGGCACCTGGTTCCTGTCAGTATTATCCCCTGACCCTGTGGTACGATCTGCATAGAGTACAAAGCTAACATTTTAGAGGTTCTAAGGCGTTGTGCCCCTGCCAAGGACTCTGGATCCTCTACTCAAGGGCCTGTAGCAAAGTGAGCAGAGTGGACCATTTTATTCCCTAAGTCAATTTTGAGAAAGGTTTTAGGAGCTGCATCTCCTGTTTGCTGCAAGCACCGGTCTCTGCTTCCCGGAGCCTGAGAGCATGTCTAACCCCTCTTCCAGACAACACCACCCAAATATTTGAAGACAGTGGTCTAGTTCCCTTAAGTCTTCTCATTCCTTCGTCTGTTCTTCAGACGACATTGTTCTCACCTTTTCACACGCTGGCTATCTCAGAGCTGATACTGTACTTATTTCCTGAGAAACTCTCAACCACACTCACACTAGTGTTTGTGTGGAGCCGGGACATGAAATAGACATGGCGCTAGGGCTTTCAATCACCCAGATTTTGAATAAAGGCTCACTTCCGTCCGTTCTCCTCTTTGCCCCATTTATTGCTCTAGGGTTTGAGCTCTGCCTTACCAGAACAGTCCAGGCAGGGTGGATTAGTAAAAGTGGTTCATTGCCCTGGTTCACCACTCTCCAAATCTTAAACCCAAAACAAAAGGGGGTCAGGAAGTAGAAAAACTATTATTTTTCTTTCGCAAAATACAACTGACCAACTACTGGGAGACTTTCACCCGTGCTATGCTTAACGAATACTCCCATTTCTCCATGTAGTTCCATGTAACAGATGCAATGCATTCCATGAAGGTTCTTGATATACCTGTTTTCATAATGACGTGAGTAGTCTCTTCAGTAATTACATTAGTTACAGTGATGTGGTGTTTTCTGGCAAACTTGTTCACACGCACCTGAAATCAAATAAAATATTATTATAAATTACCTCTAGCGTACAACTTAGAGCATTAGTTATCCTAGCTTTGAATCTCCATTTTTTTCTCTCACAGAAAAGGTACTTTCTTTTTATTCTAACATGTCTGAAGTCTCAAAATAAATAGCAATTTAATCCAAGTTATGTACAAACCAGAGGAAGAAATTCTAAAGTAATTCATGCTAGGAGACATGAACTATAACCAAGGATTCAAAATAATATTAATTTTCCCTTTAATAGCAGATATCATTGAATTCCCTAAGACATGTAGTTTCTTTTCAGAGTGCTGCTCTCCTATAATACAGATTTATCAGCCTACACTACATGTAAGCTGAGAGGTAATTAGCCTACACAGAAAGTTATGTTACAGATATGTGGCTTAAAAACAAGAGGTGCCTGGCTGAGTGGCTTAGTTAGTTGAGCACCATCCTGTGCGCTGGAAGGTTGCTGATGCGATTCCCTGTCTGGGCACATACTGGGCTGTGGGTTTGATTTCCGGTTGGGGCACATACACAAGGCAACCAATCAATGTTTTTCTCTCCTTTCTTCTCTCTTTAAGTATGTCCTCAGGTGAGGATTAAAACAAGATGCAAACCTCTGATAGCTCAAAAACATTCAAGTCTAGAGTACAAAAACAAACAAACAAACAAACAAAAAGTACAAAAAACTATCAATTCCTCTTTCGGGGAAGGACTGAAGAGACTCATATTATTCCCAAAAGAAATCTAGAGCCTTTTAGCTATTATCTATCAACCAAATAAAAATCAATAGGTAGCCAAAACCGATTTGGCTCAGTGGATAGAGCCGTGGGCCTGCAGACTGGAAGGTCCTGGGTTCGATTCTGGTCAAGGGCATGTACTTTGGTTGCGGGCACATCCCCAGTAGGGGTGTGCAGGAGGCAGCTGATCGATGATTCTCTCTCATCAGTGTTTCTAACTCTCTATCCCTCTCTCTTCCTCTCTGTGAAAAGTCAATAAAAAATATTTTTTTAAAAATCAATAGGTGTAAAAGAAATTAACCAGATCCATTATGGACACTATTGACATAATCAGTAGCAACCATTTGGTAAATAACTCAGTTTACCAAAGGCTATCATTGATTAGCCATCACCACCCATGCCAATATTTACGTTCTGCACAATATTGCCACGGAGATCAGGCCATCCTTCTTTCACGATGCCTCATTCCACACCGCCACAGGGCACTAAAAAGGCAGACTAGAGAAGCTAATGACATCCTCCCCCCTTTTGTCACTGCCCTCTGCCAGGATCATTAGCAATTCTGAACTGATTAAATGCTGAAATCACGGCCTTGAACAGTGTTCAGTCAGAAGAGCAACCGCTGAAAAGATCATTTTAATATGGGTTTCAGAATTAATCACGTGTAACACAGTCAGCAGCTTTCATAATAAATTTACCGCAATTCAAGTCTGAATAGAGCTGGAAAGTTTTCCTCTTTGCTTGTTTAAAGACAATATGTACCGGAGCCACTTACAGTCTAATGTGCAGCTCAGAATTGCCCATGGCAAGAATGATTAAATTATCTTAGCCTTCTCTGAAAAGCCGAACTTCAAAACAAGAAATGCTAATTTTCAACGAATAAACGGAAACTCTAGGCATGTAGGCAAAGGATCAAGAGCTACATAAACCGAACACAGGTATGAATTTTCAGAGCAAACAGCTGGTCTGGGCACCTGGTTGTGAAATTAGGATTCCAGCATTATTGATGAGAATGTAGTCATTGTATCTTCTAGGGCAGACATAGCTCACTTTGCCCTTTTAGGAGTAGGCTACAAAGAATGTTATGCTCAGCTGCTACGCAGAGAGAACTTAGAATGAGAAATGGTTCTTATCCTAGGAAGGATATATTAAGAAAGATACTTAAGAATGACTGGGTCACCTCTGTGTATAATAAATTATACCCCCACTGAATCCATTTGATACTCTGGTGTGCTATTTTATCACGGTTCTTTAAGATGTATCCACTCAATTATTTTATTATGAAGTGATACCAATGGTGATCACTTTACTAAGATGTCTGAAATCTATACTCAGAAACGATGTGTCAGTGACCTTAGTATTTTAATGGGTATTTTCCTTAGTGAGAAACAATTCCTGTTTCCAGCATTAGGGACCCAAGGAGATGTCAAAATCCTAATAGGGCAGAGAGGCTCTTGCAGAGCAGAAATGATAGGGCAGGCTACTGAATAACTGTATCACCAACGAGGATAAAGACAAATAAACACGAGAAACGCCATTATCTGGCAGTGAGCTTGGAACCAGTTTGCATTTAGCTAATCATGCTAGTGTGTCTCTCATATGAGAACCAAAGTGGAAAAAAGATGCTTTCTGGGGAGTAGAGCTACACTACTTGCTTTTTATAATAAAAACTAGAGGCCCGGTGCACAAATTTGTGCATGGGTGGGGGTGGGGGTCCCTCGGCATGGCTTGCCAGAATTGGGCTGAAACCTGCAGTCCAAGGCCACGTGCCGCTCCTGCTCATCCCGGCGGCCCTGCTGCACCTGTTGTGGGCTCAAGCCCAGTCAGTCCTGAACAGGAGAGGCAAGCTGTGAGCCCTGTGCCTGGCACAGTCCCTGGGGGTGGGGGCACCGGAAACACGACTGGCCCTCAGGGCAGTGGTGGGACGCCTTTGCCGGCCTGGGATCCGGACCCATACCGCTGACGTTCGGTTTGGACTCGTTGTCAGGAGCCACCTGGTGCCCGCTTTTATATTGTTTCTTCCTTGCGGAGTGTCTAGGGAGGGGAAGCGGCTGTGGTGCCTGAGGTTGACTTCTGGGAGGCAGCAGTGCTGTTGGGATCATGCGACAGCGCCAATCAGTCGGTGCCTGGCCCTCTCTCAGGAGATTGGACCTGCAGGACTACTGAGGGAGGGAGTGGCTGCCACTGGGATGGGTCAGCAGCACTCCGGCTGTGGAAGTGCACTAAACACCAGGAGGAAGCTCCTGCGTTGAGCATCTGCCTCCTGGTGACAGTGTGCATCATAGCGACCAGTCGTTCGGTTGCTTAGGAACACACACACACACACACACACACACACACACACACACACTAGAGGCCTGTGCACGAAATTCGTGCAAGAGTAGGCCTTCCTTCCTCCTGCCCGCACCAGCTTCCTTCTAGCACCCGAGACCCGGACTTCCCTTGCAGTCCTGGCTTCGTCTGGAAGGTCATCCGGAAGGATGTCAGATCAAGTTAGCATATTATGCTTTTTAAAAAAATTTTAAATATCTTTTATTGATTTTTCACAGAGAGGAAGGGAGAGGGATAGAGAGCTAGAAACATTGATGAGAGAGATACATTGAGCAGCTGCCTCCTACACCCCCCCCCCCCCCCACTGGGGATGTGCCTGCAACCAAGGTACATGCCCTTGACTGGAATCGAACCCGGGACCTTTCAGTCCACAGATTCACACACACACACACACACACACACACACACACGAAATTTTAAAATCTCTATATCATACCCAAAACTATAATCTCTCTAATATTTAATAATTACTTTCTTTTTAAAAAATTGATTTGAGAGACAGACATAGAGAGAAATACCAATTTGTTCCACTTATTTATGCATTCATTGGTTGCTTCTTGTATGTGCCCTGACAAGGGATTGAACGTGCCACCTTGGTGCATCAGGAGGATGCTCTAACCAACTGAGCTACCCATTCAGGGCTAATCATTATTTTCTTAAGTAAATTTATACAAAATAATTAATGCTATAGTGTTAAATAGGTCCAAAATTTCAGAAACTAGTAATAAAAATTAAATTTCATTAGAATTATGCCCATTTCTTAGATTTCTTCCTATAAGTTATTTATTACTTCTAGTTAAAACTATTATGGTGTGTAAATGAAGACTCAGTCTTTAGGGAGATACATATGGATACACTTACAAGTTCTTTTGGGGTCAAGCCTGATGCCACCATAGATATTCCTTTGACTGTTTTTGCTGAAGATGTCACCTCTGGCTTCCCGCTGCTAGCACTTTCTTCCTTCACATTATTCCCAGCAGCATTAGTAGTATGAATAGCAGCTGGACTCTTAGCAGATTCAACTTGAATTTGGGGCAATTTCAATGCAGAGGTTGAAGCTGGCATGCTGCAAACATGAGCTGATTCTGGGGCTCTGTCTTCAGGGGGATCAGACTCTGGGTCATCCGAGAAGAGGCTGATTCCAGACTGTACGTAAGGACTTTCCTCTGAAAGGAATCGGGGATGAAATTTAATCTACATGAAAATGAACCTTGAATTACAACATCTAGTCTCTGCTAAGAATTGAAAAGATAGACCAAGTCAAGAGAAAAATGAGTGTGCTAATATGGAGGTGCAAGGTGTCTTAATTTTTCTAAAGGACAATTTGGCATTATATTCCAAAAGTCATGTGCGTTTACACTTTCAGTCAATAATTCAAGTCTTAGAAATGTATCCTAAGAAAGTAAAAGATGTATGCGCAAGTTTAGCCATAGGAATGTTCACTGCAATATTGTTTATAACAGTAAAGTTCTAGAAATAACCTAAATGTCCAATAATAGATTGGCACATCTATTTCAATGGCGTACTCTTCACCCATTACATCCAGTTACTATGAAACAGAGAAATGCACACACCTATGTTCATTGCAGAATTATTTACAATAGCCAAGAGTGGAAGCAATCCAAGTATCTATCAATGGATGAATGGATAAAGCAAATGTGTTATATACATACAATGGTTTTAAGTCAGTCACAAAAAGACAAATGCTATACTCTTGCACTTACATGAGGTATTAAAGTTGCTAAACTTTTAGACACAAAGTAGAATGGTAGTTGCCAGGGGATGAGGTAGGGGGAAAGTGGAAAGTTGCTGTTTAGCGGGTACAGCTTCAGTTTTGCAAGATGAACAAGTTCTAGAGAATAGTTGCACAACAATAAGAATATACTTAACACTAATATACACTTAAAAATGGTTAAGATTGTAACTTTTGTTATGTATTTTTACTGCAATTAAAAACAAAACATATGCCATTGAACTTAAGATGCTATCCTATTTCAGAGTTCAAACATGAAAAAAGAATTGCACCTTAGAATCCATGAAATGCATTATTGTAAAGTATGCTTTCTATAATTTTAGTCATTTATTTTTATCTAATTTAAATAACCTTTTATATTACCTATATTCTCCAACTGCTTGGCAATTCTCCAACTTTAGTAAGGAAGGAAATATATTGAAAGATGAGAAATATTCAATTTTTGTTTCATCATTCACGATGATATAATTACCTTTTTTACATAATAGATCATCAGATATCATCATCAAATTAAAAATAGGAGATCATCCCTGAAACATTTCAGAAAATGCCACTCAATCAGAAGTAAGCATAACTAAGTAGAATGTATGAGATTCCCAAAATGACCCTAATTAAAATGGTCAAATACCACATTCAGAAGCCAAAAGGCATCTTTTATGATAATGTGTTTTAGAGAATTAATTTAAAATTTTCTCTACTAATTCAGACTTTAATTCACAAACCGTAGCACACGCCGTTCATTTAAAGTGATTTATAAGGCATAAAAAATATAGTCATTTATATTCATTAATTCATAACATAAGAGCTTACTTTGGAGGTTTGACTCATTTTTCAATCAAGGACAGGCCTAAAACTTTGTTCTAGGGCTCTAGAACTCTTACCTAACAGTTGAAATAAAATATTTAGAGCACACCAAGACTCTCCCATCTTCAAAAATAATTAAACCCATATAGACAGATGAACAACTGCATTAATTTTCAAGTACACAGGGATAAACATTCAAGCTATTTTTTAAAAAATGGGTTTAAGTATGACAGATGCATTCATGATATACTAGTACATATGAATGATGATGAACCAGAACACCTTCAGGTAAGATTCAGAGTAAAATAAAAGTCTTGTCCAACAGAGAAGATGAAATATTACCTAGATCTTGTCTTGGCAAACAGGACGGCTCCATTAAATCTTGGGTCTCAGACTTGGTCGGCTGTTGCTCCTCTACATCAACCCTCTCAGTGAGCTCCTTTTGAGATGGGCGGTGTCCATCCTGAAGACTCTGTGAGTGGCAGTGCACACCCACCTTGTCATCTAACAGCTGGGATGTAGAAGAGCTAGCAAGGATGCAAGGAGATTTTTTTTTATCACCACAATTCACGAAAGGACTTATCACACGTCCTGGGCAGCCAAAGCATAAGTAAAACCGCTCATTGTTGGAGAGACACTCAAGTGATGGCGTGGAAGTCTGGATTCCTGACGTCTGCCAGCATGTCAGGGTGGACACAGTACATTTCCCCTGAGGCAGTAGGTATACATCTCCTAAGATGTTTAAAAGCATGTCAGGAAATTTCAGCAAATGATCTACCACCACTTAATCAAATTCTATAAAACAGAAAGTATTATTCCACTTGAGTCCCCACGGATGTGTTAATCACATCTCTCATAAAAGTAGAGAAAAGAGAAAGCTAATGATTAATTCTGACACCGCTACACTCATTCTTTCTATAGCCAATTTCAGCAAATTCATAGAATCATCCTTATCTCCTGCCTTTTCGGTACAGAGTCATTCTATATGCACACAAAAAGTAATTCCTTTACTCTTTCAGGTTTTAGGACTTTGCTGATTAAGATACTTAAGAGATTTAGAAGACCTCAGAGATCAGCTAATTAATTCAAACAATTATTAGTTGTTTACTGTGAGTCAAACATCAAAACTAGGCTCTGTGGATTAAAGACGAACAAGATCTAAACTGCTGCGCTCAAGTAATCTAGCAGAAGGAGTAAGTTCAATGAAATGTTTAAGTCTCTCGTGGGAGGGGGAGGAAGAGCACAAATATTTGGTCTGAATATTAAATGGATGCTTCAACTGGTGAAAGCTTGGCAATGAAGTCATTACTTTTAAACATGGGTTTAGTGCCTATGGAGGCCAGATCTTTATTTTATTTTTGTAAGAGAACATTTATTGGGTAAATTACAGAGGTAAAAAAAAGTAATTCCTAGAAAAAAATGGGCTTAGGAAACAAGTTATAGAGGTAAAGCAGTGTTTCCCAAAGTGTGGTACGCGTACCCCCAGGGGCACGGGAAGAGTTTGGTGGGGGTACGCATTGCACTGGAGTTTGGTGGGGATATGCACTGCACCGTGCTTAGCTGCACCTAATTCTACGTTCTCATGAGTCAAGTCAAGACAGTCTTGTGAGGCGTGAGATGGTCCGATGTGCAAATAAATGTTATTTACAATATAACTTTTATTTATATTTTCTTATGAATAATTTTATTTTTCGTTTATGTAGCAAAAAAATAAAAAATAAATATATTTTGGTTGTTATTAAAACACATCCTTTTTTTTGATGAGGGGTACTCAGCGTTACAAAAATTATAGAAGGGGTACCGTATTTGCCGGCGTATAAGACGATTTTTTGGCCCTGAAATATACCGTATTTGCCGGCGTATAAGAGACTGGGCGTATAAGACGACCCCCTAACATTTCCACTCAAAATACAGAGTTTGTTATATACTCGCCGTATAAGACTACCCCCCACTTGGAGGCATATTTTTCAGGGCCAAAAAATCGTCTTATACGCCGGCAAATACGGTACATATATGTCAAAAGTTTGGTAAACACTGAAAGAGCCCTTGCCCCAGCCCGTGTGGCTCAGTGGTTGAGCATCAACCTTTGGACCAGGAGATGGTGGTTTGATTTGGGTCAGGGCATATGCCCAGGTTGCAGACTGGATCCCCAGTGTGGGGCACACAGGAGGAAGCCAGTCAATGATTCTCTCTCATCATTGATGTTTACATCTCTCTTCCTCTTTCCTTTCCTCTCTGAAATAAATACATTTTAAAAAGGAGCTTGGGAATGAGGAAGCTAATAATAATGTGCCTGGCCAGGGAGGGAAGGGCATAGGGGTAGTCCCTGGAGGGAGAGCCCTGGAGGCCAGATCTTTTAATTCTGTCAGCCACAGTGCCAGTACCCAAGCCTCAATATCCACAGTTTAGTTCAAGAGGTTTGGAAAAGAAGGTGTTATTAGATTTTTGACAACTTGTCACTATCCCCAAAAAGGTAAGTAAAAATATACACATACTCAGTAGGAACTCAATAAATATGAATTCCTTTTCCTTCCTAGAGTGGTAAAATATTGGCTCTGAGACTCTTTCTTGAACTATCAAATAGGAGTAATAGTCCAGAACTTGTCCTTTTACCATCACAGTGTTGTTGTAAAGGTCAAATGAGAAAGTAGATACAGTATTTTTGAAACTATAAAGTACTATACAACCTAAACTCAATAGTAATTTGAATACTGTGAAAAATATTTAACAATAAGAGTTCAATGTAACTAAAGGTGTTACTTAGATACCACAATTTGACATTTATTACTTCTTACCTTCCCATTCCTGGTTCTTTATTTTTATATCTGGTGGAATTATCCAGAGACTCTTGAAATTTGTCTGCAGAAAGGCTTTCTGTATTCCGGCTTACAGGATATTCATCACTTTTCTCTGACTTTAATACTATTTTAAACGAAATAGGAAAACAAAGAAATTTACTGCTTTGTTCTGATGGTGATAATTCAGGTGAGTAGATAGATTTTTTTATTTATTTTTATTTATTTATTTTAGAGAGAGGAAGGGAAAGAGAGAAAAACATTGATTTGTCATTCCATTTATTTGTGCATTCATTGGTTGATTCTTATATGTGCCCTGAATGGGAATCAAACCTTGGTACGTTAGGACAATGCTCTAATCAATTGGGCTATCCGGCCAGGGTGAGTATATTGATTTTCAAAAGCAGCAATCTGTGACAATCAAACTGGTTTTTAAGCAAGTATATCAGACATAATATTATAAACACAAGTGATCCAGCACCAAATGGAATGAAAATAAGTAAGTAAGTTAATAAATGGAACACTTTAAGACCAGGTAAATAAAGACACTCAACTGAGACAATGCTGAAAAATCATATATTTATATATTCTTGGCCCTAAATGATAAGGAAACAAGAATAGGAAGTAATTTTTATCTCTACGGCAAACTAAATTTTACTCAAATCCCCTTAGATAATAGGGAACAGAAAGTACTAGAAAGAAAAGAACATTCCCTTTTCTACACCTATTGCCTCCACATCAAAGACTGTATAAAATGGGGTGTGAACTTTTACATGTGTGAAAAAACAAGAGGGGATGGGTCACATAGAAAGAAAAAACAGTTGACAGTCTGCTTCAGATTTTCAATTAGGAAGAAAGAAAACCAATACATATAAGAAAACCAAGGTACTGAGTGATAAGGAACCCTGAAGTAATACATGGACTAATGACGAAATGGCACAAGAAAAGGAAAAAAACACAAAATAGACCCAAGGCAAAGTTTTGACACATTAGTACATCCTTTTTATTTATTAATTCCTCCAAATGTATTCTGTGCTACTGCTTTCTAGGAAGTAGCTTAAAGGCAGAAATATTTAAAAAGTAAAACAAATACTTAAAAGTTACAAATGTCTTTTATCCATTAAACAGTCACTGATGAATATAATTTATTTTGAGCTACATTTTTCAGCTAATTTATCAGAAAAGCTAAAAATTGAGGCAAAAAAATTGTAAACAAAGGGCTGTATTAATTAAACTGTTTTAAAGACACTGGGTGACCTGGGGGAAAATAATTATTGATTTCCTGAGTTAATCCTCAAATGCATTATTTATAGTTTTCTCTGTGTTTATCTTTTCTGAGAGTTTCCAGGAATACAAGAACTCTGCCTGAAGCTACCAGTTGCTGAAAGTAAGCTGAATCTAACTCTGCAGATTTTTCTTTCAATTAATTCTGTAAAGCTTTTTAATAAGGGTATCATTTCCCCCCAAATATAGGGTAATCATTGGTAAAAGGAACCACAGAATTAACCATTGGAAAAGGTTATAAAAAAATAAGTAAAAGGACAGGGAGGAAGACTCAGACATACAGATATTAAAAAGTCATTCATCACATCCAAACATTCAGCATATGAGTTCCTCTTTTCACAATAATGGGGCCAAGCTATGAAGAAAATAAACTAACCTGAGTTAGAATTCAATTACTCAATGGTACCTAAAAAGATAGGGCAAAATTTTTCTGTTCTTCTTTTCCCTTAATCCTTATTTCATAAGTGCAGAGATCCAGAGCCCAAGTACTGGGAGAGTACCATAGTTCCTCTTAAATAAATTCCTCATCTGGGGATTTTAACATGTTACATATTTTATTTTTCATGGATATGGAATGTGGGCCAGACCTAACATTTAATAAATTTACTGACCGCCTATTATGTGTTATTAGTAAGCACTGTGCAAAGTATTAGGAGGATCAAAGGAAAAGACATTGGGGAAGAAAGGAAGAGATATTAATAAATGATAAACTACTAAATAAAAAACCCATAAGGAAATCCAGCTTTAAAAAGCACAAAACCCATTCACACAGTTAATTCAATATTTCCAGAGGAGGAGCATAGGAATTTTTAACAAGTGCTTCCAGGAATGAGTATACTACAAGACAAAAAAGCTCTGATGTATCTGAAAATCACTTCCACTGTAACAGATTATGATCTTATAAACACTAATGTTTGCTTTATGAATGGGTAGTAATCCACAAGAAAAGAAAAGAAAAGAAAAGAAAAAAAAGAAAAGACTATGACTAAGTGCCTGATATGAAATAACTACCTACAGAGGAGATACACATAATTTGTAGTGAGTATACAGATTTGCACAAAAAATATTATGCAGGCTTGGGAATTACCTTTAGATATACAATAGGACAGAACTATGCTGAGGGCAGGACATTTGATGCAAAGACCCTAGACTATGAATACCTTTACTACAAAGGATAAAGAAAAACCTCCTAACAAAATATTTTATATAGAGATTCATAAGAAGATTCAAGCCCTGACTGAAGGGTCCCAGGTTCGATTCCAGTCAAGGGCATGTACTTTGGTTGCAGGCACATCCCCAGTGGGGGTTATGCAGGAGGCAGCTGGTTCATGTTTCTCTCTTGTCGATGTTTCTAACTCTTTATTCCTCTCCCTTCCTCTCTGTAAAAAACTCAATAAAATATTTTTTATTTTTAAAAAAACATATTTTATTGATTTTTTTACAAAAAGAAAGGGAGAGAGAGAGTTAGAAACATCGATGACAGAGAAACATTGATCAGCTGCCTCCTGCACACCCCCTATTGGGGATGTGCCGGCAACCAACATATGTGCCCTTGACCGGAATGGAACCTGGGACCTTTCAGTCCACAGGCTGATGCTCTACCCACTGAGCCAAACTGGTTTTGGCTAAAATATATTTTTTTTAAAAAGAAAGAATTTTTCAAATCCATAAAACATGTATATAAATATAACATTTATAAAATTTTTTAAAAATCCACAACAAAACATTTGGACTGCAGATCTTCAGAAATAAATAAACACCCCTCCCCCAAAGATGAGATAGATTTACACATATGATCAAAGCCAGACAATAACATTTTGTAAGTTGGGCATACAAATGAAAAGTCTAGCCTGTTTTTAGACTGAAGAGGGTGAAGGCACCTCAAAGAAGGGAATTATGCTGGGGTCTAGACTTTAGGCTTCATTATCTGGGAGATAAACTAAATGAAGACACAGTTACAACGAAAGCATTGAAAGTAATACAGCTGAACCACTGCCATAGCAACAGAGTTCCTAACTTCTCATGCATAAGCTACTGTTTCTCCCTGAACATAAAAACATTGCGAGGCACACTGCCTGACCAAAACCACGATTCTGAATCATAAAGACTTGAGTTCCTAGAAGGACTGAAAGGAAGGCACTATTGTCCTGAGTAGGACTGGGGACGGACGTGATGAAGAAGGAACTTGAACACTAAGTTAGCTGAGGAGGTATCACTGAGATAAAATGAACACGTGGGAGGACTTGCCACACCTGCTATTCAAAGCACCAACTCCCCCTCTGGAACCCAGGCCTGTGCCTAACCTCTCCCCTACCTGGCTACACATTTGCCCCTATTTAAAAACCTGCTCGATGTACTATCTTTCATAATGCTCTTTTCACCTAAATACTCAAAATTTCATCTGACCGGGAATCAAATCATGACCTCCTGGTTTGTAGGATGATGCTAAAACACCAAGCCACGCAGGCCAGCCTCAACGCTCACTTCTTCCAGGAAGCCAGCTCTGATCAACTCCATCTGTCTGGGTTACTCTAATCACCTCCTCAGAGATCAATCTGGTCTTGTTGATAACTGTCATGTTGGAATAAAGCACCTGACTCTGCCACATACCATGTTTCCCCCAAAATAAGACATCCTCCTAAAATAAGACCTACTTCATGGAAACATAATACATCCCCTGAAAATAAGACCTAGCGCGTCTTTGGGAGCAAAAATGAATATAAGACACTGTCTTCTTTTCAGGGGAAACAGGGTAATTGGGTTTTCTGGGGACCAAGATGAGTTCCTCAAGTAAAGGGCAAATTCTTCCTTATAAACCAGAAAGCACATGGAACAGGGCTTTCTGATCTCACACCTGTGGTATTAGAAATATGAGTGGTTTTTTTTTTTTTTTTAAATATATTTTATTGGTATTTTACAGAGAGGAAGGGAGAGAGATAGAGAGCTAGAAACGTCGATGAGAGAGAAACATCGACCAGCTGCCTCTTGCACACCCCCTACCGGGGATGTGCCCGCAGCAATTTACATGCCCCTGACCGGAATCGAACCCGGGACCCTTCAGTCCGCAGACTGAGCCAAACCGGCTTCGGCATGAGTGGTTTTTTTTTTTTTTTATAAGCTTTCTAAAATGAGGGGGCTACTTATTTCTAATCTCTCCCATTGCACTCAGCTTCCTATGGGCTCCCCATAACATCTCCTCATTTTGGGTACTCAGTCAGAAAATTACACTTAATGACTGCCTTGATCTCTCTGAATGGTAAATTAGTTGGAAGCAGGGACTAGAACCGAGGCTCTAAAATTACCCGCGGAGTGACTCAGCAAATATACGCTGAGCAAAGATCATAAAATGTTCAAGCTAGGTTCACATTTTCCTGGAGATAAAGGCTTAGGGAGAGGAAGCCTTTTGCTTAAGAGGAATTTGGCCCATATTACAAACCTTTTACTGATGCGTTTTGTCCTGGGTTTAGTAGGTCCTCAGAAGCACAGGAATCAAATGTGAGGAGAGGGGGTTTGCCAGAAGGCTGGCTCCCCTGCTGCTCTAACACGGCTTCCAGTTGGTCCATTTGCTGCTTGATCTTTTTCAGGTTGTCCTGCATGGTATCCCTCTGCTGCAGATACAAAAGGTGACATAAAGTTACAGAAATTGACCAGAACACAAGAGTGTGTCATGCCAATTAATTTTTGCCTGGGAATTAAAATCATCTAGTATGGAATTATAAGTTCTGGCTGAATACCTTTTAAGCCAACCATATTCACGCAGTTCATGCCCATGAAATGACTTCAGAATGATGTTAAAGGAGGGGGAAAAATTCCTCATATTCTCCCAAATAGACTTACTTTATTTTATTGTGATGTCCTTTTGAAGTTGATTATTTTTTTTAAAAAAGCTCAGGAGTGGGGAATAATAATTAAGGTGCTTATAATACTTTTGATATTTAAAATTAGCATGACTTTGTTAAGATTTTACATAGGCTGTGTTTCAAAGACTTAGTATTGTGGAACTCATAAGAGATATAGATTAGTTCATATAAAAATGTCTGATTTCTGGCGTGTGAGGACACTTCTTTTTTCTGGGATTCTTTGAACATTTAATTTCTAACAGAAAGAACAAAGAGCTAATTCATTAATTTACCTATTTGCTCACTC
Organism: Vespertilio murinus; assembly: GCA_963924515.1. NCBI lineage: Eukaryota > Metazoa > Chordata > Mammalia > Chiroptera > Vespertilionidae > Vespertilio > Vespertilio murinus. Next base: position 14,342,968 of record OZ004718.1, on the reverse strand, counting down.
AACAACTATTTGTTGACCATCTATTGTATGTCAGACACTGTCCTAGTGCTGGGAATATAGTGTGCATGGTGCTGCCATTCTAGATGGGGACAGTGAACTTCACAGAGAAGGACCCGTTAGAGGGAAGGACCCCACAGGAACAGCCCTAGGAAAGCCTGTAAGGACAGTTATTGTTTTCAACTCAAGATAAGGGTCTTCTCTGCTTATGGGCTCATGATGTTTATTTCTTCACTTCAAAAAGAAATCTGGCCAAAACCGGTTTGGCTGTTTGGCTCAATGGATAGAGCGTCGGCCTGCGGACTGAAAGGTCCCGGGTTCAATTGTGGTCAAGGGCACATATCTTCATTGTGGGCACATCCCCAGTGGGGGATGTGCAGGAGGCAGCTGATAGATGTTTCTAACTATCTCTCTTCCTTCCTTTCTGTAAAAAATCAATAAAATATATTAAGAAAGGAAGGAAGGAAGGAAGGAAGGAAGGAAGGAAGGAAGGAAGGAAGGAAGGAAGGAAGGAATAAATCTGTGCCCTGGCCAGTGTTCTCAGGTTAGAGCATCACCATGCACCGACGGGTCACAGACCTGATACTCAGTCAAGGGCATGTACCTGCATTATAGGTTCCATCCCTGGCCAGGTTCAGAATCTTGTGGGAGGCAACCAATTGATGTGTCTCTCACATTGATGTTTCTCCCTCTCCCTTGCATGCTCTCTAAAAAGCATTAAAAAAAAAAAAGTATCCTCGGGTGAGGATTAAAAAAAAGAAGAAAGGAAGAAAGAAAGAAAAGTGTAGCTGGGTAGCACAATTGGTTAGTGCATTATCCAGATACACCCCAACGTTGTGGGTTCAATCCCTGGTCAGCGCACATACAAGGATCAACCAATGGATGCATAGAATAAGTGGAGTAACAAATGGATGTTTCTCTTTCTCTAAAACAAATGACTTAAAAACAACACCCTCTAAGGCTAAAATAAGAACATTAATTAATTTTTTTTTAAAAGAAATTTCCTAAGTCTAAGAGTTTTCTTCCTCCCCCCCCTCTGTTTTCTTCTTTCTTGAGTCTAAGGTTTTTGATAAGCAAATTATTTCAGAATTAAGATTTACAAAATATACCTTTCTTCATTACTTTTAGAATGAACAATGGTTGCCAGCAAACCCTGGGGAAATAGATTGTTTCATCCTCCATTTCTTCTCATCCTTAAAAATGACTTTGCCTGCCACTGAAAACTAGCCAGCTACTTCCTCCTGCTACACTGATTAATTCTCAGGTTTTTGCGGCCAGAAAATGTATTCCCAGCTTCACAAGGCTTCCAGTGCTGCCCTGACACCGTTTTGCTGCCGCTGTCTGCAGCAGCGCCATTGCCACCACGTGGTGCTTGTGAGTAGTTCCATTACTGATCAAGAAGGGCTTGCCTCAGTAAATGTGGAATGGAATCACATATCCATCCGTCAGCTTCAGGAGCTGTACTAGGTGTCACTGTCATGACCATCACATCTAACTATGTGGCCATTGAACAGGTTAGAAAACTGGGGGGAAAAAATAGTAATGGGAGAATTAGTGAACTTTCCTTTAGGTTTTCCCAAAGGAATTACTTTATAACTTGGACAATTCCCCTATAGGCAATTGGCCAGATACATTTGGGAGACCAAAACCAAATTGGTTACTACGTTTTCTTGATTCTAATTCTGAAGTGTTTCTTAAATTAGCCCTAATCTTCTATTTCCCACTATGCTACTCTGATCTTTTACGTTTTATTTTTTTTGAGTGTTCCTAAGATTTTATTTGAGCCAAACTGACAACAGTTGCTGGGAAAGCAAGACCTCAAATGCTTCCTGATCTGTACTTTTAAAAAATATATATATTTTATTGATTTTTTTTTTTTTTTTACAGAGAGGAAGGGAGAGGGATAGACAGTTAGAAACATCAATGAGAGAGAAATATCAATCAGCTGCCTCCTGCACACCTCCTACTGGGGATGTGCCTACAACCAATGTACATGCCCTTGACCGGAATCGAACGTGGGACCTTTCAGTCCGCAGGCGGACACTCCATCCACTGAGCCAAACTGGTCTCGGCTAGGGCAGCTTTTAATACAGATAGCTACATTACTATCTGTATTAAATGCATGCTTATCTTGCCTCTTTCTTCCATAATGGCTGTGGTGGCGGTGGTATACCACTGCTCAGATCAGGTAACACTTTCTGAAAGCGAAATAATTATTACCCATTGCAGCTCTCAGGATAAAGCCCAAATTCCTAAGAAGAGATATTCAGAAGGTCTTTTAAACCCTCTTATCTCTTAATTCTCCCTAAACCACCCATATGCCCTGTTTTCTAGTTGCAGAGGACAAATTTGTGCTTCCTGGGCATTTTATGCCTTTGGCATTTGCCTGGGTTGCTGCCTCCCTTCTTTTTCCACCTGGAAAAATTCTTCTCATCTTTCACGCCCGTTTAAATGTCTTCTTTGAAAGTCCCCACCAACAGGTGATCCCTCACTACTTCATTTTTAAAAAAAATATATTTTATTGATATTTCACAGAGAGGAAGAGAGAGAGATAGAGAACCAGAAACGTCGATGAGAGAGAAACATCGACCAGCTGCCTCCTGCACACCCCCTATCGGGGACATGCCCGCAACCAAGGTACATGCCCTTGACCGGAATCGAACCCGGGACCTTTCAGTCCGCAGCCTGATGCTCTACCACTGAGCCAAACCGGTTTTGGCCTCACTACTTCATTTATACTACTAATGCATTAGCAGACCAAAGTGGAATACGTAACCCTCCTTTGATTCAATACTGCTTTCATATTTTTGCTATAGGAAACATGAGTTTTGAACGTTTAGCTTATTCATTAAGTTCAGTATGTAGTGTTTTGCAGGGAGCTCGGTGGTATGTTTGTGAGTAGTATGAAATAAAAGGTAGCATGAGTTCTAGGCAGGTGATTACAATCTAATTTGAGGAGGCACAGTACCACATACAACTGTTATACCACTGATTCTAAAGGATGATAAAAGCCAATGCAAGAATGCAGGATACATACTACTTAATGCACAAGATACCACACATCTATCCACACATGCTTTTTACCTGAGTTGTTAAAATATCGCTCTGGGAGGACAGGACTGAACAGTCTTCAGAGAGGTTTGTTTCACTCTCATATTCAAATCCTGCTTCATCTAAATGATAATAAAAATAGAGATTCAGATGTAAGAACAGACAGCAAATACTGCAATTTGCTCTATGTTTCTTCCCATTGGCAGGACAAGTATCACTTTCATGTCACTCAAAATGATTCCACTCCTTGTTTTGAGACACCCGATTTCTTCTAGAAACAACAATGAAAATCAGAAGCAAGTCCGCCAACAACTAGGGCCCTAAATCTCATTCAAATAGAGATGTTCCAGCTAGGTGAAGGACTTTTTAAGGAAAAATACCTTAGGAGGAACATGCTTAAAGTTTAAGAAGCAGCTACTGTAATTGTACTTCGAAACTCATAGTGTGCTCCCCCGAAAGGCAAAAACAGTTAGCTCATTTCCATAAAATACCTAAGTCTGAATCCACACTCTGCTCTTCTTGATTTGCCTCTGACAGGCCGGTTTCCCTTTCGTCATCGTCTGAAATCAATTCCTTGTCGCTCAGAACTCCCTGGTTTTCAGAATGACACCCCATTTGCTCGGAAGGAGGATCAAACCTGAAGAAAGGATCCTGGGTGTTTGTGTTAGCGGTTAAGTCCTCTGCCGCACTGCGCTGTGAGGAAAATAAGCTTCTAGAATATCTATCTTCTTCACTAAGGTGCTGTTCCTGGGATGCCTTTGTTGACATTACCAGGTTGCTGCAGTTGGTTAAGCTACTCTTTAATGACACCAGGTTGTCCTCCGCTTTATTAGACTGGCTCTCTGTGGCAACACCGTTATGTCCGGTAGACGGAGAAGGTATTTTGGTGACTTTACCAAATATTAAATGTTGGAAGCAAGGAAGCTCTTCGTCCTCACTGGACGTGTCCTCTTCTGAGGACTCTAATTTCCTGGCCCTTTTTTGGCGAGCCCGAGTCAAATGTGTATGGGCCGAGGGGCTAGGGCTCCTTCTGAATTCTTCTTTCTGAACGCCTTTGCTAAAAACAGCAGATCTTTCCTTAATGTCACTGTCATCAAAGCCGCCGTTCTCCTTTACTTCGTCGTCAGTTAACAAGTCATCCGGTGTCGCAGAACCAACCTGAGAAACAGGACTCCTTCCCAGAGGTTGTTCTAGGTTGTCTGAAATTTGACCTGGAGGGAAGTCTGCATGAACAGCCTGGACTTCTGCTTCGCTGTCTTCTTCCCTTTTTATTTCAGGATGTTCACAATTACTGATGGGAAGGCTTGGCTTATAGACTTCGGGTTGCATGAGACCTAATCTGAGCATAGCATTTAACTTTGGCCCTTTGTTTATAGCTAGTTCCGCCTGAATGTTTTCACCGCTGGAACCTACTTCATTGATACTGGAGCCTCCTCCATTAGTACTGCTTGAGCTGCTGGCTTTAAAAGCGCTTTCCCTAATGTTACTCAGGCTAATGGGGCTCTCTGTGCTCTGAATGTTCTCATTTCCCATGGCTCTCTCAGGTGACACCGAATGTTCCTCACACTTTTCCTCTGACGGGCTTTTCTTACTTACAGTTTTAACAAATGACCTGATGGGAGAAATGGATGGTATATGATATGGGTTTTGTGACATTCCATGTTTGTCTGCAGGAGTGAGTTCAGTTTCGTTGCCTCTGAACTGAGAGGACTGACAACCCCAAGAGGTTCCTTTTACGCTGTATTTGGCATCCTCTCCTGGCTTTGTGTCTTTCTCACAAACCACAGGAGAGCCTACAGGTGTGGGAACGGCCGGTACATGCTCGATTTTAGGTTCTTTCTTTCCCTCATTTTCTTCTTTTTGTCCACACTCAAGAGTGACTTTTGGACTTTGTTTCCTTAAAGACTGGGAGTGAGCGTAGACTGTTGCACATTCCTTTTCAGGATTTGAAAACAGAGCAAATGACTGGCGCTTTGAAACCTTGAATGTATTCTGTAAATACTGTGTATCAAGATCACTCTCTTCCAATTCTGTGCTTGTCTCCTGAGTGTGGTTAACTTCACATCTCAATAGCTCCTTAAGGCCCTCTCTGTCATTTCTGGTATCTTTAGAACCACCACACACAAGTTCTTCAGGATTTTTAATTGCTGCACACAGATCCCCACACTCATTTGGCGCTGTTCTTGCCTTCCCTGGGGTGTCAGGTTCCAGTAATGAGAGACTATCCTGGGTGCTATAATCAGTTTCCGGTACCAATACCATATTGGTACTCTCCGAAGATCTATCAGTTTGCACACTTCTTCCTGCACTTAATATCAGATCTTTGAGGGCTTTGGTACTCTCAGGCATTTGAACTGTTCCTAGGTTCTCTTCTGTTGCTTCTCTTTGTAGGTTAGGATCGACAAATTCTTGAGGTTTATTAGAACTTGAGCCATTAGTAAAAACACGCGGTATGTTTGTTAAGTTTAGTTCTAGAAAAGCATCACTGGCAAGTTTTTCATTTATTTGTTCATCTGACTTATTACTCTTCGTGGCTCCAGCTGCAGGTTCTTTACCTTCCGTGAGTTGAAGCTTCTTTCTGCGTCTGACTGGCATTTGGTCAGAATTCTTTTCCTTCACCTCTTCACTGCTAGAACAACTATCGATTTGTAGTTCAACATTGTTAGACGGGCTTGGACTTCTATTGACTACGAGTTCAAGTGCACAGACGTGCCTGGTAGAGGACTTCCTCTTCAGCCTGTTCTTCTTAGGTGCTTTTGAACTATGGACGTTTAATTCTAGTTCCATATTGCTTATGCTGCTGCTTATAGGTTCAGCTTCAGCTGTGAAAGCAGATGCTTTTTCCAATGATTCTGTTAGGTTAGCATTTTTCTCTTTCTGAACATAATCGCCTTTTGTTTCATTCTCATGACCATTATTAGTAATATTCATCTCATGACCATTCTGTTCCATTCGGGCAGTTCCCTCAATTACCTCCTCAGGAGTCTTTTGAACAACTGCCAAATCTACTTTCTTGATAAAATCCTCGGGACGAAGGCCCGATGTATGTCTCCTTTTACGCTTTAGTTTATTTTTGAAGGGATACTCTTGCGTTATCTGAGGCTCTATAGCAGATGCTCCTATAATTAGATTTTCAGTTACATGGCTCAGGTTAGGGAGGCTTGCCTTCCTCCGATAGGTTTTCCCAAATATTTTATCTTCAATATTACTTTCTACTGGTTTGGAGTGAACTCTTTCACTTTCACATATTAAAGCGCCACGAGGAGCAGGGGCCGTTAAGTTTATTTTCCCCGGAGAACCAGGACACCCATCTACTTCATTTGGATCTTCCACTGCGCCAGCTACTTCAGCATCTGACTCAGGCTTCCCATTGTGTGAGCCGTCAGCAGTTAGCATTTCATCACGTTTGGAAAACCACTCATTAACTTTCTGTATGCTATTGCTCCGTTTTATCCAAGGCACATCTTGGGAATCTCTAGGATGGTCAGAGCGTGGAAGGTCTTTCCTCCCATTCAGAGGATCAGCATTCAGAATTACCCTTTCCTCGGTGCTGGGAGTCTGCCCGTCATTACATGTTTCTTTACTTTCCGCCCATCTGCTCTGCTGGCTCCTTGGTAAGCCGGGCTGCTTGCTTTTACTACAGAATTCAGCCTTTTCTACATCCATTCTGTCTTTGGTGAGTAGTAAACTGCTGCTCTCATGCTGTAATGAGCTGGCAGGAGTATCTGTGCCACAAGGCTCCGCATGCGAGTTTGAAACAGAAGTTCCCTGATACTTTTCTGTATGCTTCTCAGTGGTGGTCAAATCTTTATTACTGGATTGACGATGTTCAATATTTGTTATGTCCCCAGAAAACTCACAAGCAGCTGAAAGTATACAAAAACAATAGATAATTTACAAATGAAATTATCATGAAAAAAAATACATACTTAAACAACTTGAAACATTTGGCTATTTTTAGAAAAACTACCCTCTTAAACAACCAAGTATACTAAAGTTATAGCTCACACTGTTTCATGTAATTCCTTTTATTAGCTCCACTGAAAATAATCAAAATTTTAATTTCAGAATTCTCCCTACTCATAAACCACACCTATTTCCCTAACCTGTAACAGTAAATTAAAAGCAGACTTTATGCATCAGACATACTGTGCTCTGTTCTATCTTAAGATCCATACCCACTATATTTAAATACCAGTATATAAAAGATGAAATATAAACACATAAATTTAAAGTAAAAGGCAACAACCAGTTATGAAGGATGCTATTACAATCACATCAGTCTAGTCAACTGAAATAGATCAGGCTGTACCATACATCTAAGAAAGAATGATATTCTAACTGGGCCAAGAGATGTTGTAAATTATAAATGTCCCAAACGATCTTCAGAATAATGTAATTATAGTACTGTATCTACCCATTCTCTCTCCAGTGCCTGTTATTTTGGGAAGACTTGCCATTACCCTTTTTTGCAGGATTCACTCTGGCTTCAGCCCTGGCTCCTTGAGGAGTGATTTGTAACGGTTCATGATCTCTCACTCTATAGGGAAAAGACAAAAGCCTTAATGAGAAACACTAGTTACATGCTCAAAGAGTTGTCAAATGAACAAGATCAAGTATTTTAGCTCTTTTAGGTAGGGTGGCCAAATCTACTCTCTCCTTTAATAACTTCTAGTCAAAATGAAAGGATCAAAGACCAACACACAGTCACAAAAAACCAGAGCAGGAGTGCAGAATATTGCTTTATGGACATGCAAATGAGAACCAAAATTTAAATGATAGTCCATTTAACTACAAACAATAACCAAAAGACAGTAAAACAAAACAAACAAAACAAACAAAAAAACACCACAAGCCCCACAAAACTTAAAAAGATATCTTAATGAGACGGCAGGAACGAAGATATTTAAACAAAACAAGCACTGGGATAAAGAGACTTCCCAATAGTATGCAAAGAATGCAGCATTCTGCTGCTCAGCCTTCTGTGCTTCTTTTCAAACTTAAAACCACTTCCTCTCAATTGAGAGATTAGGAAAAAATCACTTGCAAATAAAATATTATTGGCAATGACATCATTGTAGTTCAAACAAAGCATCACAGATCTTAAATTAAGGTGAAGCAATAATTCTTAAGGAAAGCAATTTGCCATGTAACACAGTTGGGAGCTGCTTGTAGATTATTGTATAATTTACAAAAAGTTTGAGGGATAGATGGAATTAAGAAACAGAGAAAGGAAAGAAAAATGGAATAATCTAATATTTTCATCAGCCATAATTACCACTGTGTCAACACTACTGTATATGAGGAATAGAGCAGAATAGAGCAGAACCATCTGCTGGGTATTATTCTGTGCAGAGATGTTATTTTAAATTCTTTTGGACTCTACTAAAAAATCAAACATACAAGAGCCTTGGCTGGGTAGCTCAAGAGTTGGTTGGTTAGAGTATTGTCCTGATATGCTAAGGTCTCATCTCTGGTTAGGGCAAATACAAGAAGCAACCAATGAAAGCATAAAGAAGTGAAATGAACAAATCAGTGTTTCTCTCTCTCCCTCCCTCAAATCAATAAAATAAAAATAAATAAAATATAAAATAAAAAGTAATATTAGCCTAGCTGGTGTGGCTCAATAGATGAGCACTGACCTATGAACCAGGATGTCACGGTTCAATTCCTGGTCAGGGCACAAGCCCAGGTTATGGGTTTGATCCCCAGTAGGGGGCATCCAAGAGGCAGCTGGTCAATGATTCTCTCACTATATCTTCCTCTCCCTTCTTCTCTGAAATAAATAAAATCATATTTTTAAAAAATGAGATTAAAATATATGGTCTATTCCAATGCCATAACTCTAACCTAAAAAAAATACCGCCGGAACCGGTTTGGCTCAGTGGACAGAGCGTCGGCCTGTGGACTGAAGGGTCCTGGGTTCGATTCCGGTCAAGGGCATGTACCTTGGTTGCGGGCACATCCCCAGTGGGGGGTGTGCAGGAAGCAGCTGATCGATGTTTCTCTCTCATCGATGTTTCTAGCTCTCTATCTCTCTCCCTTCCTCTCTGTGAAATATCAATAAAATATATATTTTTTTAAAAATACCAATCCTTAATACCTAACCACGAAAATACCAGCTTAATAGACAAAGGCTCCCTTTGACTCACCTGTAATAACTTGCTTTATTAGTCGTATCTTCAGAAGAATCAGATCCTAAAAATAGTTCCCCAAGTAACAAATCAATAAAAGAATTTTTATTGAAAGGATTAAACTAAAAAAAAAAAAATGACTTTCTGCAAAAGATACTCATTTAAGAAATATTTACTAAGCACCCACTATATGGTAGGTACAATGATACATATGCCAGGAAATAGAGAAGTAGTTGTAAGCACAGGCTCTGAAGCTTGATTTCCTAGGTTTGAATCATGGCTCTGCCACTGAGTAGCTTCACTACCTTGGCCAAATTTCTTAATTTCTTCATCTGTAAAATAATTATGTGTCTTAATTTCTTCATCTGTAAAATAAATATAATAATAGTAACAACCACAGTGGTTTGTCAGGCCTCTTACCTGAATTTTATAAGTGAAGTACAACAGAGCCTGGACTATCCTAAGTGCTCCTAAATATTTGCTCTTACAATTATTTTGATTATTTTTGATTATTAAACTTTCTTGTATTTGCCCCAAAATAATCAAAATAAAAAGTCACAAGTCTAGGAACTTACGATTTTAAAAGAGGAACAGACATACAAGTAATTTCAAGAGAATCTGGTATGCGCTATGGTAAACATATGGTGGTGCTTAGGAGCCCAAAGAAGGGCCATTCTTTCCAATTATAAATATATTCTAAACAACAAGACAATTAGAGAAAACTGACTGAACTGAGCTCAGCTCTTCTTAAGTCTTTCTAGTCTTCCAATGCTGTAGCCAGCCCATCACGTTCTTTCTTGTTGCTACTTCCCATTTTTCCTAAGTATAGTAAGTCTTCACATAATATCAAATGATTCTGTGACTTCATGCAAAATGACATATAACAAAACCAATTTTACCATAGACTAATGGATATGAATGAGTTACATTCCTTTGGCATCTCATCCAAGTTATAAAGAAATGACATTGAGCCTGGCCAGTGTCGCTCACTGGTTGATCATCAATCTAGGAACCAGGCAGTTATGGTTAGATTCTGGGCCAGGACAACTGCCCAGGTTGCAGGCTCAACCCCCCAGGAGGGGGCATGCAAGAGGCAGCCAATCAATGATTCTCTCTCATCATTGATGTTTCTATCTCTCTCCCTCTCCCTTCCTTTTTGAAATCAATAAAAATACATTAAAAAAAAAAAAAGACTAGCAACTACAGTTCTAAACTTAAAAAATCAGAGACTCTTACCTAATTCAATGTAGACAGACTTTTTCTGGGATTGTACTTGCTGCTTTGTCCTCCGTGATCTCACAATTCCAAGGTTAGAGAGTTGGGCACCAAGTCTGGTTTCCTGCTAAGCAGTAAAAAATGATGAAGTAATTACTGGCCAATTCTTTGCTTTCTTTTTTTCCTTGAAGAGAAACTAGAGGCATGTTTCTATCTCTCTCTCCCTCTCCTTTCCTCTCTGAAATCAATAAAAATATACTTAAAAAGATAAAATTGTTTAAAAATATATGAGTTATGTTCTAGTAGTTTGAATATTTTTTCTCTGTTGTTTTAATTTTTCTAAACAGGCCCTGACCGGTTTGGCTCAGTGGATAGAGCATAGGCTTGTGGACTGAAGGGTCCCAGGTTCGATTCCAGCCAAGTGCATGTACCTTGGTTGCAGGCACATCCCCAGTTAGGGGTGTTCAGGAAGCAGCTGGTGGATGTTTACCTCTCATCAATGTTTTTAACTCTCTATCCTTCTCCCTTTCTCTCTGTAAAAATCAATAAAATATATTTTTAAAAATAATAAAATTTTCTAAACAGAGTATGTATTATCTGAGTAAATTTTTTGAAGTATAAGAAAAGCATATTTTGCCCTAGCTGGTTTGGCTCAGTGGATAGAGCATTGGCCTGCAGACTGAAGGGTTCTGGGTTCGATTCTGGTCAAGAGCATATGCCTGGATTGTGGGCTCAATCCCCAGTAGGGGTGTGCAGCCAATCAATAATTCTCTCTCATCATTAATGTTTCTATCTCTCTCTCCCTCTCTCTTCCTCTCTGAAATCAAATATACTTTAAAAAAATACTTTGTATAATATAGAAAGGAAATAAGGTTCATTTGGTATACATTTCTAATAACATCTGCACATCTGATAATAGAGTTGGCGACTAAGATAAAAAATATATATATGTATATATTTTTAATATATTTTATTGATTTTTTACAGAGAGGAAGGGAGATAGTTAGAAACATTGATGAGACAGAATCATCGATGAGCTGCCTCTTGCACACCCCCTACTGGGGATGTGCCCGAAACCAAGGTACATGCCCTTGACCGGAATCAAACCTGGGACCTTTCAGTTTGCAGGCCGACGCTCTATCCACTGAGCCAAACCAGTTTCGGCAAAATATATTTTTTAATTATTTCTTTTTTTTTATTGATTAAGGTATTACATATGTATCCTTATCTCTCCCTGCGTATCTCTCCCCCATTGCCCCCCAACCCCTTAAAATAAAAATTTTAAAAAGATAAATAAAAACAATAATAACCCTGCAATCAATCCTTAGATCATTCAGTATAAGAAAGACTATTTAAAAAACCAACATTATTCCAATGAAGTTTTCCTTCTTCTTTTTGAATCCTTCAACATCTACTGAAAAATCAATGTTGGTAGAGAAGGAACTATTGTTTTTGAGATCTCCGTTATTCATTCACATATGCATAACAACAGAGTAAATCATCGCATTATTTTTTTTTACAATTACACCTTTTAAGTTGAAGCAATTTTCTTTTCTTTTTTAATTTATTTTTATTGTTGAATGAAGCAATCCTCAAATGTTAAAACAGATTTTCTTTTCAGGCGATTTTTCAGAGGAAATAAAATAAATACACTTCTTCATGCCTGGAGAATTGCCATAAGATGGTTATTATAAAAACTAGCAAGCTTAAAACCATCAGTGACCTTGTAGCGTAGACGAGCAGGGGAATGGATAGAGCACTAATGCAGGGGAAGGGCCTGTACGGTCTCTCCTGACCACAGTAGGTACACAGACCTTCTCTCAACAATTCTAACTCTTGTTCATCAGAACAGTTGTCCAACCACTTAATTTACCATCTTCCTTGTTTACCGACTTTTTATATAAATCCATGAGTATCTAGCACACTCACTAATTCACAATACTCAGTAAAAAGATTTTACCAGAATAAATGAAAATGGCTTTACCAAGGGAGGATTTTCAGGTTCACTCTGTCGAAGTTTTATGGCACGGTTTCGGAAGCCCAAACTTTCTATCATAGGTATTTCCTCACTTAGATGCTCAGGAGAGTCATTTTCCTTTTTTGAAAAGTTGTAACTGTTTGTAACTGTGAATTACAAGGGAAAACGTTATTTTTATAACTGCCATCAAAGAACCAAGAGAAGTCCTGTGTATGCTCTTTGTTATATATTAAGACAATGCAGCAAAGGCTACCTATAATTTTTAAAAATAAAACTTTGGAAATTCTACTCCTTCGAATCAAACACACAGACTGTCAAAGTTATTTCTACTAACAAATTTGCCTATTAATCAAAGCTCACTGAATCTAAGATACCAATAATGTAAGAAGCACTATTATTTTCTATATCACTAAGAAAGAAAACACCCAATTAAACAATGACACACCACCGATGATAAATTGTCCCCAATTTATGTGAAAAAATGTGCATCTTGGGATGGATAAAATAAGGTGTGAGACCAGTGGGAATGATTTAACAAATAGATTACAGGTAAAGGGCTAAAATTAAACTAGACCAAAAGGTCTTATCACCTGTTTATAGAAAATTGTGTAAACCTCCTTCAGAGTGTTTTATTTTTTGTTAATCTTCACCCAAGCGTATTTTTCAATTGATTTTTAGAGAGTGGAATGGAGTCGGAGAGACACAGAGAGAGAAAAACATGATGTGAGAGAGACATAGATTGGCTGCCTCCTCCCCAAACCCCAACCAGAGCTGGGGACGGAGCAGAGCCTGCAACGGAGGAACATGCCCTTGGCATAACTGGCTAGGGCTCCTCCTGAGTTTTAATGAGGGCCACTTGAACATTGGCCCCTGGGGCTATCCAACACTTACATGGCAATCCTGTGTCAAGTTCAAAAGCATGAATGATTTTCAATAGCTCTTCAACAAGTTGACTAAATCTTGTACTTTCTTGTAGGCTTCTGAAATTATATCATTTGAGAGACACACTTACAAAGTAATTATCAACTTTCTAAGGACTTTTAAAATAAGGAAAGACATATAAATACTAAAAAAAGATGCAGCCAAAGCTGAAAAACTATATTCAAAGAACAGAGCTATTAGTGACATCACATAATCAAAAAATCACTGACATCAGTACTGATTATTTTTGTAATATTTTCTTTTTTGCCATTCAAATCTACCAAAAGCCTGTAACTGTCTAAAATAGAACTATGAATCCACAGTAAATATAAATCCACTGCATAGAGAACTTACTGTTCTTAACATCTGAGCCCCATCCACTTAACATCCCACTTCTAGTTATCGGGGATTTCTGTCAAATGATGTTTTCATTATTTGGAAAGCACAAACAGATGACAATGTCCAAAGAAAGATTCTGATTTAGGAAGTTTTCATTTTCCTTTAAATATCTGAGTGACTACTCTATGCCAAACACTGAAAAAGCCGTGTTGACTGAGACAGACAAAGCCAGTGCCCTAACAGAACTTAAATCCCGACCAGAGGGATACACAATATAGAAATACTCTAGGGGCCCAGTGCACAAATTCATGCACCTTGAAAGAAACTGTGGGCCACAAGGCTGCAGCAGGCACAGGGGCAGGGAGAGATAGAGAAACCCTGAGGGACAATTGGGGCTGATAGCCACTGCTTGCCCCCGCTAATGGCACCAAGCGATCGGGGCCAGTGCTAGGCGCCAGCAGTGGGTGGAAGAGGTGCCAGTGCCGCAGCAGGTGTGAGCACTGGGCGGGACTGTGGTGTGTGGGAGCAAAGAATTTTCAGTAACCACCACCAGAGGATCGCCCTGATGACAGTGACCAGCACCCCACTCACCTGCTCCACCATCCCACAGCAGCCAACACCCCACCATGTTCCTCATGCGCCCCTGGTGGTCAGCACATGTCATAGCGACTGGTTGTTCCACCATTCAGTCTATTTGCAGATTAGCCTTTTATTATATAGGATTATTATATAGGATTGTGTGTATGTAAATAATTAAGTAGAAATTAAGTGTACAAGAAAAATAAAAGGATCAGGAGACAATGGGGGCAGGTGGTACACTTCTACTTTAGATAAGACTGCAAGTTCTTACACCATTCAGAAGCATTAGAAAAATGCATGTTGCGAATTGCTAACACTGAATAAGGTACCATAAAACTTTCAGGAAAATAATTTATTTTGTCAACTAACCACCCTTTTATACATTTTTCTACTGAGGAATGGTTTGATAGGAATAGCTATAATAGTAAGGAATTTCTACTTTTTCTAGCCTCTCATTACTCCCCAATTATATACCTTTTGGTTATATCATTCTTACACAAAGGACACTGTGATGGCCCTTTCTTCTGGTTGAGAAGTTTCAGCATACAAAATCTACAAAATATAAAGAATAATTAAAGTTACTTTTTTTATAGAGAGAATATTCAAAGGGCAAATAGCCATGAAAATAATAATCTCACAACATTAAGAACAATTTCAAAGTTAATGGCGGGTGAATTACAATCAATGACTTCCTTTAGTTGTTTTCAGATGTTGCCTAAGAAGAAAACTAAACTACCAAGCAATGATCTAAAACTAAACTTATATGCATATGGCCTACTGTTATGATCTAATAAAACTTACTAAATGTGGCATATTTAATACTAATTATTTCATTCTGCATAATCAGACATAAATGGTAAGTAGTTCAAGTAAAATTATTGTAATTGGTTGAAAAATCTCAGCACCTCACTATAAGGCTATAGTAATCAAGACTGTGGTACTGGCATAAGAATAGACATATACATGGATGGAACAGAATTGAGATACAGGGAAAAACCTGTTCATATATGGTCAACTGATTTTCAACAATGGCATCAAGACAATTAAATGGAAAAAGAATAGTCTTATCATAAACAGTGCCAGGACCACTAAATATCCACATGCAAAATTTGAAGCTAGACTCCTACCTCATATAACACACACACACACACACACACACACAAACACAAAACCTCAAAATGGATCATAGAACTAAATGTAAGAACTAAAAACTAAATTATTATGACCTTGGGTTAAATAAATAAACAAACACCAAAGCACAAGCAACCAAAGGAAAAACTGGATACACTGGACTACATCAAACTTAAGAACTTTTGTGCTACAATACCATGAAGAAAGTGAAAGGATGATCCACAGAATGGGAGAAAATATTTGCAAATCATATATATCCATTAAGTGACCTGTATCGAGAATATACAAAAAACTCTTATAATTCAATCAGTGGTTTTGAATCAAATGTAGATCATTTTCAACTACTTGAGCTAAACTTCTGCATGCTTCATAATTTTTAAAAATATATATATTTTTATTGATTTTCCACAGAGAGGAAGGGAGAGGGATAGAGAGCTAGAAACGTCGATGAGAGGGAAACATCAACCAGCTGCCTCCTGCACACCCCCTACTGGGGATGTGCCCGCAACCAAGGTACATGCCCTTGACCGGAATCGAACCTGGGACCTTTCAGTCCGCAGACCGAAGCTCTACCACTGAGCCAACCTCGTTATCCTTAATGCCGGATGCTTTTCACATTTTTTAGGTTATGGAAACACTCTAAGAACTTGATAAAAATTATTGACTGCCTTTCCCCAAAATTGCAAATGCCCAGTTTTTAATACAGTTGAACTTATAATTGAATATAATTCTAGGACATTTCATGAAAACCAACAAATCCCAAGCTAAAACTCTTAAAATTTAAAAATTCCCAAGAAGATATATAAGAAATTGATCATAGTAGTTGTTTCTGGAAAGGGAAGAAGGCAGAGATTTGAAAGTAGGATGGAAATATACTTTGCATCATATAACCTTTTGTGCTAGTTAAACTCATTATAAAAGACATGCTTTATCAATTGAAAAAGAAAAAATACTTAAAAATTGGCATTCAGGAAAAGTCTCAACCATAGCTTTAAAAAAAAATCATAGCTTAACATCAGGAAAAGGGAAAAAAAAAATCCTTGTTCCACCAAATTACCTATCAAACTTTTTCTGGAATTCTTTCACCAAAAAACATTTTCATGCCAGTGAAAAAGGGAAACATATATAATACTTTCAACAATAAAGATTAAAAAAAGAAGCAACTATCTTTACAAGGATTATGAAGCAGACAAACACTAAATCTTAGAAAGGGAAACGTGGGACATACAGAATGTACAGGAAAGAGAAATTGGGAAGGTTGAAACATAATTTGTTTATTGCACAATTGTTTGCAGTCTGCTGTCCCCATGGACACAAAAAACAAACAGCTGTTCAAAGTGAGTTGACTTCCAATATTTTACCAGGAACTAAGTATGCCAATATTTTACCAGGAACTATGGCTAAAACCAACTCATGGTGACTTTCTGTGTATTCTCTGAGACAGAATGAAATGAAGCCACATAAGACATTCAAACTTACTTGCAAAGTAAGCCACATAAGACAATGAAGCCACATAAGACATTCAAACTTACTTGCAAAATATGTGGTCACATTTCGTAGAAACAGGCTCTTTGAGTAACTCCAGACTAGAAGGGTAGGGGGAAAGGAAAAAAAAAATAAATGCAGTTCAATAATTTATTTAAAAATAAATACTTATTCTTAGAAGTTCAACTTTAAGTGGTTATAACTAAGCCAAGGTAAGGTTTTAAGTTCATTCAATCGATACTTATTAAATGTCTGCCGTTCCAGGAGCCAAAAATACAGCAGAGAATATGATCCTTATTCTCACTGAGCTTTCAGACATCAAAACAGAATATATATTACTTTTTTCAATATTCTACATGACCTATAGCACTTAAAAGATTAGTTGATATTACTTCATATTAATTACCAGTAGGTTTTACTGATACACTGTAAGAGCTATCAGTGGGTGCATAGCCTGTATCTTAACTAGACTTTGAGCTCCACAAAGACAAAAACTTCTTGTTATTTCTTTTGGATTCCCTGACAACACTTCTTTTTGGCATGTGATTACCTTTTTAATTTCCTTATATGGAAAATTTCAAGCATTTACACAAATGATATAGTAAAATGACCTCCACGTACCACCCAGTTTCAACGGTTATCAACTCATAGCCAATAGTGTTTTTGCCCATGGCTGACACTAACCCAAAGCCCAGATTATTTGAAAATAAATCTCAGCCATCATATAATTTCATCTGTAAATATTTTGGAACATATTTTCAAAACAGAAAGACTTTTTTAGCATAACCATGAAAGCATTATTACTCCTAAAAATAATTTCCTTAATATCACCTAATATGTAATTAATGTTGTAATTTTCCTCACTGTCTCATAAAAGTTTAATAATTAAGTCTATGTAAATCAGGATCCAAACAAGAGCCACACATTGTCTCTGGTTGATATGTCTCAAGTCTCTTTCATTCTATAGATTTTCCCTTCTCTCCCTACCCTCATCACTTATTTAAAAAAAACTAGGTCATTTGACTTGTAGAATTTCCCACATTCTGGATTTTGCTGATTGTAACCCTATGTTGTGTGGTTTAACATGTTACTCTAGTCCAGGCGTGGGCAAACTACGGCCCGCGGGCCGGATGGCTGTTCTAAACTATTGAAGAAAAAAAAAAAGAGACCTTACCCTTTTATGTAATGATGTTTACTTTGAATTTATATTAGTTCACACAAACACTCCATCCATGCTTTTGTTCCAGCCCTCCGGTCCAGTTTAAGAACCCATTGTGGACCTCGAGTCAAGTTTGCCCACCCCTGCATCTAGTCTCTATAGCCTCAATCAAATTCAGGTTCCATTTTTTTGGCAAAAACAATTTTTTTGCAAGAACACTTTTAGGTACTGTGTACTTCTATTACATCACTTCAAAAAGTACATGATGTTTGCTTTGTGATTACTTTGTAAAAACAATGTAATAGCCGAAACCGGTTTGGCTCAGTGGTAGAGCGTCGGTCTGCGGACTGAAAGGTCCCGGGTTCGATTCCGGTCAAGGGCATGTACATTGGTTGCGGGCACATCCCCAGTAGGGGGTGTGCAGGAGGCAGCTGATCGATGATTCTCTCTCATCGATGTTTCTAACTCTCTATCTCTCTCCCTTCCTCTCTATAAAAAATATCAATAAAATATATTTTTTTAAAACCAAATGTAATAAGCTAACTAAAAAAAAGAAATTTAGACAAATATTAAAAACTAGAGGTCTAGTGCATGAATTTGTGCATAGGTGGGGTCTCTTGGCCTGGCTGGCGATCAAGGCTGATCAGGGCCATCTTACCCAGGCCCAATGGGGGCTGATGGGGGCCGGTCAGCTGGGGAGGGCCTGCAGGAGGTTGGCCAACCGGCCAGGGAGGGCTTCAGGGTGTGTCTGGGCCTCTGGTCCCATCCCCATCCACCAGATCCCAGCAGTAAGCTAATTTACTGGTCTGAGCATCTTCCTCTTGATGGTCAGTGTGCATTACAGCAACTGTTTGAGTGGTCAACCGAATGGTCAACCTATCAGTTAGACCCTTAGCATATTATCCTTTTATTATATAGGATTTGAGAAGAGCCCTGGTTGGTGTTCAGTAGTTAGAGTACCAACCCACAATTGACGTCTTTCACATTGATTTCTCTCCCTCCCTTCCACTCTATATATAAAATCAATGGAGCCAGGGTGGTGTAGCTCAGTGGTTGAACATTGACCTATGAACCAGGAGGTCAGGGTTCAATTCCAGACCAGGGCACATGCCCAGGTTATGAGCTTGATCCCCAGTAGGAGGCATGCAAGAGGCAACAGAATGATGATTCTCTCTCATCATTGATGTTTCTCCTCTCTCTCTCTCCCTTCCTATCTCTGAAATCAGTGAACATTAAAAACAACAACAAAACAGTCTTGGCTGGGTTGGCTCAGTGGATAGGGCATCGACATGTAGACTAAAGGATACTGGGTTCGATTCCTGGTCAGAGCACCAAAACTAAAAAATAATAAAAACACCAGAAGAAACTTACAGAAAAAAAAGAAATTTATAGGAAACAGGGGTAAAACAGGGAGAAGGCAATCAGTAAATAAGACCCTTCTGGGGGGAAAAGGAAAATAGCTTTCAAAGATAAGTCCTGGAAATTAAAAGCAAAAATGAAAAAAGGAATAGAAATTTTGATAAATGAACCAGAAAGTGTCAAAATAACCTGGTTGTCAAGAGTTTGGTAACGTAACTCTTATAATTGTGGGGTTTCTGATGCAGCACGGGAAGAAAAGAAAAATACCACATTAAGTCAGAAGGCTGAGATTCTATTACCAGATTTCTTTAGGTTAAGTTAAGCACCCTAGCCGAAGCCGGTTTGGCTCAGCGGTAGAGCGTTGATCTGCGGACTGAAAGGTCCCAGGTTCGATTCCGGTCAAGGGCATGTACTTTGGTTGCAGGCACATCCCCGATAGGGGTGTGCAAGAGGCAGCTGGTCGATGTTTCTCTCTCATCGATGTTTCTAGCTCTCTATCTCTCTCCCTTTCTCTCTGTAATATATCAATAAAATATATTAAAAAAAAAAAAAGTTAAGCACCCTACCTGACTAAACCTCTCTTCAGGCAATTGTGAGAATAAAATTAAAAGCTACTGCCAAAACCGGTTTGATTCAGTGGATAGAGCGTCAGCCTGCGGACTGAGGGGTCCCGGGTTCTATTCCGGTCAAGGGCATATACCTTGATTGAGGGCACATCCCCAGTGGGGGTTGTGCAGGAGGCAGCTGATCTGTGTTTCTAACTGTCTATCCCTCTCCCTTCCTCTCTGTAAAAAAAAAAAAATCAATAAAATCAAAAATTTAAAAATTTAAAAAAGCTACTTGGGAAAATGTTTCCAACTGAGATGACTTGTATAATGCTAGCAGTATTATTGGGACTGAATGTGACTTAAAACAACAACAACCTGAAGGAAAAAAAAGAACTGTGATTTGTTACCAAATCACTATTCCTCCGAAAAGCTAGATATCAAAAACATTCTCAGTAAAAGAAAGTGGAGTTAGCTACACCAGATGGCTTTCCTTTTCACCATTGACTCAATTCTGAAATAACTATATTTCAGTATATTAATTATAAGCCAAACTATACAAACATACTCTAAACAAACTTTGAACAGATGAAAACTCCAATATGGAAAAAAGTAGTAAATGTTGAAGAAAAAGCTTGAAGAGGGAATAGGAATGAAAAGACAGCTAGGAATGAAACAGCAACTACATTAGGTTCCAAAAACTACCATGTTCTCTTCTAGGTCCTGATGATAGTTAAATGTTTACTATGAAAGTATCTAAATCAGTGGTTCTCAGCCTTCCTAATCCCGTGACCCTTTAATACAGTTCCTCAAGTTGTGGTGACTCCCAACCATAAAATTATTTCATTGCTACTTCATAACTGTAATTTTGCTACTATTAATGAATCGTAATGTAAATATCTGTTTTCAGATGGTCTTAGGCTCTACAGCAACAAAATTACAGTTATGGCCGAGAAACCGGTTTTGCTCAGTGGATAGAGCATCGGCCTGCGGACTCAAAGGTCCGAGGTTGGATTCCGGTCAAGGGCATGTTCCTTGGTTGCAGGCACATCCCCAGTAGGGGGCGTGCAAGAGGCAGCTGATAGATGACTCATCGATGTTTCTAACTCTCTTTCTCTCCCTTTCTCTCTGTAAAAAATCAATAAAATATATATTTTTTTAAATTACAGTTATGAAGTAGCAACGAAAATAATTTTATGGTTGGGGATCACCAAAACATGAGGAACTATATTAAAGGGTCATGGCATTAGGAAGGTTGAGAACCCCTGATCTAGAGCCTGACCGGTATCTCAGCTGAGTGTTATCCCATACACCAAAAAGGTTGTGTGTTAGATTCCTGGGCAGGGCACATACCTAGGTTGTGGGTTTGATTCTCAGGCAGGGCACATACAGAAGACAACTGTGGGAACCACGCCAGGTCCCTGACTAGTCAAGGCCGACGGGAGCCCAGAGGCCTTGTTATCAATACACCAGAATGGCCAAAGGCCGCTCTGGGCAGGAGCCTAAACGGGATGTTCAAGGACTCTGAGCGTGGGAATCCTGATCAGATCAAGATACCAGAAGCGGGTGCAAGGACACATGGTACACTGTGCCCTTAAGTAGCAGATATGATTGGTGTAACTATTGGCAAGAAGCCTTCTTTATCTAAATACTATAAAAGTAGGTTACTGACTAGTCTAGTCAGCTAAGGCGAGAGTGAGAAGTCTGTTGGAGTGTGGAGAGAGAGCAGCCAGGATGAAGTGTGTGAAGAAGGCTGCTAGAGAGAGCCAGAGAGAGCAGCTGGGCAGGAGAGACAGAAGCTGCTGAGCCGGGAGCTCAGACACCACTATGATGTGAGGCGGTGAGTCTAGGAGGCAGCGTGTGGCCGCTCAGATAATAGCTGTGGGTGCAGAGACCGATGCTGCTCTATGGGAAAGACCTGGGACCTTTGTGTTCACTAGCCGGTGCCCAGCTGCATACCTGGATGGACTTTGCTGTGAGGACTGTTCTTGTCTGATGGATCTATGACCACTGGCTTCAGCAATAAAAATGCATTCTTATATACCCACAACCTCTCATGGATGGCTTCTCCGTCTGAGACCCAGCGTCCTAGGAGGTCCAGCCCCAGGCAGAGGGGCTCGGACCCAACACCTGTTACTAGTGAGCAGAGGATAAAGGAGGCACTTGGACTAAGTTCCCAACAGTTAGCACAGTGGGCAGGGTTTGAAGAAGAACCAGCCCTGGTGTCGTCAGGTGGGAGACTTTGGAAGAGTATGAACGCAATGCCACTCAGAGCGCCAGGGCTCCTGCTGCTTGCTCTGACAGCCACCAATCAATGTTTCTCTCTCCCTCCCTCCCCCTTCCTCCTAAAATATCCTCAGGTGAGAGTTTAAAAAAAAAAGTGCTTAAATATTAAAGCTCTTTTTAAACCAGCCAATTCTTTAGGCCTAATTACATGCCTACATTTTAAGGTTCCAAAATAGATAGGTGATTAGAAGCAGCAGCTACATTAGGTTCCAAAAATAACAACCACCCACCAGGATACACATTTTTAAAACTCTTTAGAAAGTCAAGAATTTTATATAGTCAGATGTAAAAAGTTAGAAAGAACTACCAATTATCAGACATAAATGCCAAAAGTGACTTAGAGGCCAAAAGAAGGAATTTCAGCTCTTGAGACCTAAATAATGCTAGAAACCTACTTTACAGCTACTGTAAGTAACACTGTTTCCAGCCACAATCAGAAATTATTAAGACATAACAGCTGCCAAAGCCGGTTTGGCTCAGTGGTAGAGCGTCGGACTGGGGACTGAAAGGTCCCGGGTTCGATTCCGGTCAAGGGCATGTACATTGGTTGCGGGCGCATCCCTGGTAGGGGGTGTGCAGGAGGCAGCTGGTCGATGTTTCTCTCTCATTGACGTTTCTAGCTCTCTATCTCTCTCCCTTCCTCTCTGTAAAATATCAATAAAATATATTTTAAAAATATATATTAAAAAAAAAAAAAGACATAACAGCGAACTGTACTGTTCTGGGCACTGAAAAGAAAAAAAAGTGAGGTAGAGATGATTCCCATCCTAGAACTTCCCATTTAAATGCATTAAACAATGACTAGACTGCACAATTTTAGTTAAAAAACCTAAGTGTATTTTTTTAAAATATATTTTATTGATTTTTCACAGAGAGGAAGAGAGAGTTAGAAACATCGATGAGAGAGAATCATCGATCAGCTGCCTCCTGCACACCCCCTACTGGGGATTTGCCCACAACCAAGGTACGTGCCCTTGACTGGAATCGAACCCAGGACCTTTCAGTCTGCAGGCCGACGCTCTATCCACTGAGCCAAACCAGTTTCGGCCCTAAGTGTATTTTTAATAGAAAACAGATTAAAAGAATATATCGGATGTAAAATATACAGTATTTGACCAAAATGAAAATTTAGCATTAACTTTCTCATCTTACATCTTTAATTTTTATGTATCTGAGGTTTTTTAATTGCTGGTTTAATTTTCTGTGGAAATATAAAATAAATGGACCCAAGTGCCACACTATTGAGGACTTTTTAATCACTCTTTGTAATTACGAGTTTTATGACTTTCCAAAAGCAATTTTCCCCCAATTGCCATTTCCTGCTTCTCTGACTCTTATGTTTCATAAATTTGGCTATAAATCTCAGTTAGCTCTTGTTTTTGTTTGGCTGAAATGTTGAAGGGCAAGGGAGAGTAGGGTTACTTATAAATCTCGTATTTCTCTGAAAACACAACTTGCATTTTCTTTAGTCTTATTTGACTCCAAATATAATAAATAATTTTCACGAAGCACAAGAGACATTTTACTTAAATTTACTCTCCTTTGTTCAAGAAAAGAAGCAATAGGTGCAGCTTTCCTATTTATTTATTATTTTTAACATATATTTGTATTGATTTCAGAGAGTAAGGGAGAGACAGAGAGAAATATAAACATCAGTGGTGAGAGAGAATCATTAATTAGCCGCCTTCTGCATGCCCCACACTGGAGATCGACCCCACAATGCAGACAAGTGTCCTAACTTGGAATTGAACCGTGATCTCCTGGGTCATAGGTCAATGCTCAACCACTGAGCCACAACAGCCAGGCTGATAGCCTAATCTTAACAGACATTATAATTTTTTCTCCTTACTATGTAAGGTCAAGTCTATTCATCTGCATAGGACATAACCATATAAGAAAAAAATCTCAAATTAATAAATTGACTTACCAGATTGGACACTCTAAGATTTTCTGCATAGCATGAAGGACATTTTGAACTTCTTCAACTCGATCCGCACATAAATCCATCTCTCCCTGTTACAATGAACTTTAACACATAAACATACCTGGTTATTTGTCTATATGTGTATCTATCTATATACTAGGGGCCTCGTGCACAAATTCATGCACAGATGGGGTCTCTCGGCCTGGCTTGTGCCCTCTTCCAACCTGGGACCCCCCGGGGGATGTCAGAGAGCTGGTTTCAGCCAGATCCCACCAATGCACCACTGGGCCTCTGGTTTTTAAATAAAGAGAAATTTAAGATTGGAGTGCTTTGGAATTATGCCAACCAAAAAACTAATAACAAAAGCCTTACTTCTTAATATTCTAAGTTTTTCATCGTAATTCAGATCACTTTAAATTCCTTATTTTTTCTCATATAGCCTCCAACCATTTCCTTCCGCTTCCCTTTGGTCTCTTCCTTTCTCCAGCCAAGGGAAAGCCACAGTGGGGTGACTGTGGGTGGTGGTGGCCTCAAATTTCTCCAATCAGCCTGGCTGTTTTCTTTTACTTGCATAAAACCATAATCAACACAAACAAAACCAACACAACCAAGGCTCCCCCCTTTCCCTTCCCCAGTGTTTCCCACTGGCTTGCACCCATCTCAGGAGCCTCGGGCACATCCAATGCCGGCAGCCTCTGCGATTAGTAATGTCCCTCCACTTTCCTTCTAGTCTCTCCTCGGAAACGTATATGAATACAGTTCTTCAGGGCTCTCCCTCCCACAAAATCCTGTCTCCTCCTCTTCCCTGACACACGTCTGCCCTTATTCTTCATCAGGGTCCCCTTCTCACGAATGCCACCTCCTCTTTTACATTCCAGTGTCGCCCTCAAAACACATTCCAGCTAACATCTGGATTCCCCTTCGGACACGCCTCTTCCTTATTCTCGGCGCCTCCCCCACCCTGCGGCCCACAGAGTGCACCCCTCCCCACCATTATCCCACTTTCAACTTCTTAGGCTTCTCAGGTCCCACCTTCCCGCTAGCCCCAGCCAGATAGCACCCACATTGCCCTCCTTCAGGAGTTCCCTCCCCCACTCCCTGCGCGCCCTGTTTCTAGCCTGTCCGCCCGAGCACCCCCTGGGCCCACTCCCCTTCCCCAAAGTTCTCTCACCTCTTCTCACATCAAAGAGTCTGGGCTTTCCCGGCCCAGGAACCCCGTTGCCTTTGAAAAAGCACTCCTCCGCTGAGACGGCTCATTCAGCTTAAGGCGCGCAGTCGCAGATTCAACTTATCCGTAATTCCCGCGCTTTTCCGTTGCCACGGAAACCGGCCGCTGCGGCTGAGCGAGAGCCTCTCAGAACACGAGATCGAAACACGTGTACGGAAGGGCGGGGCTGAAAGAGCCAAGCGTCTTTTTAGGGGCTTCCCATTGGTCGGCCAGTCCTTTCCCTGTGACGTCATTAGTAAGAGCCGGAAGGGAAGGCATTCTCCCCGAGTTTTCCTTTAGGAGCGACCGCCCTCTCACCTCAGCGCTTCCAGAGACGGCTTATTATTACGTCACAGAGGTTGCCGTCCTGGGGTCCGTCACGCCGAGGCCCGAACTGAACGCCAGGCAGTGCCTGCACACTCGCGCGGAGAGGTCTCGTTACCTCCCCCTCCCCGCCGCGATGGAAGGCTCCAGTTTAGGTAAATAAAAGGATTGCAGGCAAAAAAAAAAAAAAAAAAAACCAACACTACGATTTCCAGCATGCATTGCGGGCCAAATGACCTTCGCCACGGTGTTCCTTGGAAACTGTAGTCCTATGGAGAGGAGCTTCCGACCCTGGAGGCGGGCGCGATTTCTCAGGGCAGCCCAGTGAATAGAGTGAAGAGCTTCGCACACTTCTCACGTCCACCGACATGGATCGGAATGTTATGTTTTCGCATCTTAAGAGAGGGGAATAAGCTGAAGAACCTACACGTCCTAGGAAGACTACAATTCCCATCCAGCCCCTCGCATCTCCAGTAAGTAGTCCTTTAGGGCAGCGACCTCAGGGAACGCCGCCGTGGGCGCTGCATTTGCCTGGGCAGGGGGACTGCGGTTCCAGCCCCACGGCTGCGCACTCGCAGTTCCGCCCCTCATCCCCAGTGTTTATTATTGTTGTGCGGTTCAGGCAGCTCTGGCCCAACCCCCGCAAGCGCGCCCTCGACCAATCAATAGGGTGATCGTTTTGAGCGACAAGGAGTAAGAGCCAATCATCTGGCCGGAAACTCAGAAACTGGGGACTAGCCTCTGCCTCTAGCCGCCATGTTAAGGTTCACCCCGCAGAGGCAGCAGCAGCAGCAGCAGCGCCGGCAGCGAACGGTCCCTGCACTGGCCTTTGGCAGGCGCCCCCCGGGGGCGGGAAGCTGGTAAGGAAGCCGCTGCGATCACCCGGGGGTTGGGGTCACGTCGCGCTGAGAGGGCTTGGGGAAGTTCGAGGGAGGAGTCCTGGGAAGAAGAGGGGCGACTTTTCCCATGTCTGGGGGCAGCGGTTCTTTTCGGTGACCGGAGGGGAGAGCCGTTCGTGTTCTGAGGGGCCGAGGGGGGGGGTCGGATACCGCCGGTGGGATGGGGGGTCCGTGGCTGAGAAGGGCCGGCTTTTTGCGGATGGAAGGCCGAGATTCCCCGGCACAAAGAGGGCCTGGGTACAGAAAAACGAGAGTCTTGGCGTGGGGGGAGGGTGACACTGTTTGGGGGACATGGAATGCTAGGAAAGGATAACTGGAAGGCTAAAACGCAGTCCGCAAGGGAAAAAAAAACACAAAACACAGCGATACAGAGCCTCCTCAACCCCAACCCTTCTTTTTAAGAACCTCAGAAGTCTCCTTGGTCAGGGAACTGGGGTATTAGAAAGGTACCGTTTTGGGTTGCTTTTATTTTTATTTTTTTTGTCAAACACCCCGCATTCCAGGCCCAAACACTTAGCTTTCCAGGTCACACATTTTAATGTCCGGGATCTCCGGTGGAGACAGTCATCCCAGCTCAGGTTCCCAGGCCTGTTTTCATTAAAGAGGTTTTTGGTATCCTGAAGGAAAAAAAAATTAAACATAGGGGGAAAGCTGACTTGTGCCGAGCAAAGGTGAGTCAGTGGCATGAAGTTAGGATGCCAGTTAATTAAAGCTGAAGGCCTCGTCTTGCCTGAGTTAAACTGACTGCAAGGACAGATGGGTCTGGCCATAGCCATCGCTTTGGTGTTTTCCACAAGTTCACGATGAATGCTCTTGCTGAAAGAATTTTTACATATACTAAGCCAAACGGAAACAGGCAGTTCTTTACGAAGGCCTGGATTTGATCCAGCTAAGCTCGCCTCCCCCACTTCCTGTTTGCTCGTCAGCCGCTCGGCTGGATGAGCTCCAAAGTATCTGAACTAATATTTCCAATTGTGTAATTTGAGAAAAGGGGGAGGGGAGATCAGTGTCCTCTGGACTCTGAAAAGTGTGGAAGTGTGTTTCTCCGAAGTTGAAAAGTCAGACTGTTTCAGAGTCCCATACTTTTGGCAGACTGAATCAATCACTTCATTTCCCAATTTTTTTCTTTTTTTTTTTTTTTGCACTAGATTCTGGGGTGTTGACAGGAATTCTTTTCAAGTTTTAAGGACCCCCAAAATTGCATCCATATGACTAGATGTCAGCCGGGTTGCTAGAAACCGGTGTTATTTTGGTGATGAACTTGACTCTAGGTGGAGACAACGAATTTTTTTTTTTTAATGGGGGATAATTGTTTTTTGTTTTTTTTTCTTTTTTTTCTTTTTTTTCTTTTTTTTTTATTTTTTTTTCTTTTTTTTTATAATTGTTTTTTGTTTTTAAAAAAAATCCTTAATCAAACCTTCAAGGTCCTTTTTAATGACCTTGTATTGTTTCACGGGACAGTACATTCTACTGTGGAAAACAGGACTATTTTAGATTCTAAAAATTGATTTATCATAATTTTACATTTGAAGAACATTTTCAAAGAACTTGCACACATTTTTACTTGGTTCTTATGATAACATGGTGAGGCTGTCAAAGCAGAGATATTAGACCAGTTTTTCAGATGAAGAAATGGAAGCTCAGTGGTTAAATAGCTTGTTCCCAGTTACATGACTAGCAGCATGTCTGGAACCCATTCTTTTCAGCCCTTGGGCTCCCTCGCCCTGTATGCTGTAAGTTTCTGGGGCTTAATCTTGTTCACGTATCTCCTGTGCCTGGGTCAGAATCTGGCTCTTTGTAGATGCTTTGTTAAAGTCATAAAAATAGTAAATCAACTTAACAGCTCATCAGTAAACAAAATCCTTAAGTAAAAACAGGCCCTACCAGGGTAGCTTCGTTGGTTAGAGCGATGGCCCCAAGGTTTTGGCTTCAAACCCAGGTCAGGGCACATACAAGAATCAACCAATGAATGCATAAGTAAATGAAAAAATAAATCTCTCTTCCCTCTTTCCATGCTCTTTCTCTAAAATCAATCAATCAATAAAAGATTTTTTAATCCTCAAGTAAAAACTAGGTAACAACTTTATCAGAATAGACATTCCTTTAATAAGGAATTGTTAACTTAGGCATGTTAATAGTATTATGGTTGTTTTATAAATTCTTATCTTTTAGAGGTACATAATTATGTTATAGATGAAATAGTGGCTCTCGCTGGTTTGGCTCAGTGGATAGAGCATCAGCCTTCGGACTGAAAGGTCCTGGGTTCAATTCCAGTCCTGGGCACGTGCCTGGGTTGCAGGCTCAATCCCCAGTGGGGGGCTTGCAGGAGGCAGCCAATCAATGATTCTCTCTCATCATTGATGTTTCTGTCCCTCTCCCTTCCTCTCTGAAATCAATTTAAATATATATATATTTTTAAAGAAATGATGGCTGTCTGTCAGTGTCAGAATAATCCAATAGGAAAGGGTATTGCTGTAAAAAGATGAGTCCTGAGTCAATGTTAATTATGGAAGATAGCTGTTGAGCCCATAAGGTTCGTTAAATATTAATCTCTTCCTTTCTTTATAATATGTGTTTATTGATTTTTAGAGAGAGAGGAAGGGAGAGGGATAAAAAGGTAGAAAGATTGATGAGAAAGAAACATCCATTGGCTGCCTCTTGCACACCCCCTTCTGGGATTAAGTTTGCAACCCAGGCTTGGTCTTGACCAGGAATCAAACTGGTGACCTCTTGGTTCATGGGTCAGGGATGCTCAACCACTGAGCTATACCATCTGGGCAATCTTTTTCTTCTTTTTTTTAATATATTTTTAATTGATTTTTTTTTTTACAGAGGAAGGGAGAGAGTTAGAAACATCAAACAGCTGCCTCTTGCACACACCCCACTGGGGATGCGCCCACAACCAAGGTACATGCCCTTGACCGGAATCGAACCCAGGACCTTTCATTCCACAGTCCGACACTATCCACTGAGCCAAACCAGATTTGGCCTTTTAAAAATATTTTTATTGATTTCAGAGAGGGAGGGAGATGGAGAGAGATAGAAATATCAATGATGGGATCATTGATTGGCTGCCTCCTGCCCTCCCACCCCCCCCCCACCCCCTGGGGATGTGCCCATGATGGAATCTAACCTGGAACCCTTTAGTCCCCAGGCCAAATCTCTATCCACTGACCCAAACCATCTAGGGCTCCCTTTTTGTATAGGTTTAAATTTCTCCATAATTTTTTGAAAAAATTAGATTGCTATCACTTACTGGCCTTTAGACTAAAATCAAGTGTAAAAATTAAATTACTGTAGTTTGCTTAAAACATTAATTGACTATAGTCAATCCACATTGAAGGGTTCGGGGATGGTAGGAGTATAGTTGAAGTGAGGGTAACCTGGATTGATCATTGTTGGTTAGAAGTGTTCATTACTCTACACTTTTATGCATGTTTGAAATTTTCGGTAAAGAAACTACAGTTGAACTTGAATGAAGGGTGTTGAATGCTACCTGTGTGTAGTTTTTTGGCTAGTGTTTTGGCTCTAAGTTGTTAAAATTGATGTTATAGAGATGCTGGGTTGCTCAATTTAGAAAAAGACTTCCAAGAAAAGTGTAGGATGTTGTTTTCAAGTTATGAAAATATACTATATAATAAAAGGGGCCCTAACTGCTTTGGCTCAGTGGATAGAGCATCGGCCTGTGGACTGAAAGGTCCCAGGTTTAATTCCAGTCAAGGGCATGTACCTTGGTTGCCGGCACATCCCCAGTAGGAGGTATGCAGGAGGCAGCTGATTGGTGTTTCTCTCTCATCAATTTCTAACTCTATCCTTCTCCCTTCCTCTCTGTAAAAAATCAATAAAATATATTAAAAGGGTAACATGCAAATCAACCGAAGGGTGGAACAATTGATCTCTATGATGTGCCCTGACCACTAGGGGGCAGACAATAAGGGAGCTTCCCCCGAGGGTGGTCAGTGCACTCCCACAGGGAGAGTGCTGCTCAGACACCAGCTGGGCTGAGGGCTGGAGAGTGCCAAGGTGGTGGAGCCTGTCACACCTTCACAGCAGCGCTAAGGATGTCCCACGGCGGCATAGGCCCTTTCCACCCCTACCTCCCAGGCTCCTGGACTGCGAGAGGGCCCAGGCTGGGCTGAGGGACACCACACACACACACACACACACACACACACACACACACAAGTGCACAAATGTCGTGCACCGGGCCTCTAGTAAAAATATAAATTTCCTGGCAGTAGGGACCTAATCCAATTTACTTATTTTGATATTAGAAGATAATAGGTATCTGTTTAGTTAACTAATCATTATATGTTTTTATTGATATTTTTAGAGAGAGAGAAGGGGAGAGGAAGAGAAACATCGGTCCATTGCCTCCCGTAGCACCCCAACTGAACCTGTAATCTTGGCATGTGCCCTGGGAATCCAACAACAGCCTTTTGTTCCAAGGGGGTGACATGCTCAACCAAATAAGCTGGCCATGAATTAACCAATCATTATGAAGTTCCAGAAAATTCTAAAGGATTTTATTAGATGATTTATGTGGAAGTGGCCAAAATTTACATCCTTTCATCAAACATTTAACCTTGTTTTATTTTAAACCACCCACTAGGTTGTAAGTAGCAGAAGAACAGACATTGTCTTTTCATTCACTGCTGTGTCCTCCTAGCCTAGCTGAGCCTATATTAAATCCTCATAAGTATTTGTTGAAATACGTTTATGCAATTTACACTCTTTCTAATGTTTCCTCTCTCCTCTCTCCTCTCAACTCTAGCACCACAGCATGGAACCACAGGTTACTTTAAATGTGAGTTTTAAAAATGAAACTCAAAGCTTTCTGGTGTCCGATCCAGAAAATACAACTTGGGCTGATGTCGAAGCTATGGTGAGCGTTAATTTTATTTCGTTTCTCTATCCTTTAACCATAGATTTCCCTCCCCCTCAGAGGTAGCTATTTTTAGCAGTGTTGTTTCATAGCTGCAGAGTCTGTCATATTTACCATTTCTGAGCCTTTTGGAAAATTATTTTTGACAAAGGTTCAGTATTCATATAGGAGATGTGCCTTAGTAAAGGGAATGAATAAATAAATTTCTTTGGAAGAGTTTAGAAAGGCAAATTTTTTTTTTGTTTTGTTTTTTTAAGTGAGATAGGACTTAGAAAACCTGTTAATTTTAGAAACAGTCTGAGGAATGAATTGGTGTGGGCCCCACCCTCACCAGGCCCCAGAGGAATGTTCTCTTGCGTGAGAACAAATATGTTACTGTGGTTTGTGAACCATTAGGGTATAATGTATTTTACAAGAGTTGATTGATTGCTAGGTCAGAGGTTATCCCAAAGTTAAGCAGAAAAAAACCACCGGTGCTTAGACAGCAACTCATATATTCCTTTTTTATTTCTCTTTTTAAATTTGGTTATTTTTGTTAATGCTTTTCCTCCTCTTGGTTTGCCCTTTGTACTCTTGCTTTGTTTGCAGTAGTGAATGTTTTACTTCCTATAGAACTGTTTATCTAACAAACACTTTAGTAAAAAACCTACTTTTACCTGGTTAGTAAAAGCCTCGTAATTGGTTATGTGTTATGGCAACTAAAAAGGGAAATAAATGGTGGAGAGACCACAAAATATGGTCTGATCTAGTCCTCTGTCTTTCTGCACATAGTTTCTTTTATACTGTCCCAGACAGATGGTTATGTGGAAAGTTGGATTCTTGTTTGTCAAGTAATCTGAAAATCAAACATAGTTAATCTTTTTCCCCCCTAGTAGTTAAATGAGTTGACAGCTTGCCTTTTTACTTTATTGTAAATGTTAAATCACAAAAATGTAATATGTGAGCCTAACCAGTTTGGCTCACTGGATAGAGCATTGGTCTGCAGACTGAAGGGTCCCAGGTTCGATTCCGGTCAAGGGCATGTACCTTGGTTGCAGGCACATCCCCAGGAGGGGGTGTGCAGGAGGCAGAAGTGAGACAGTGCAGACATATATAAAGAAAAAGTTAATTTCTCACCTCTCTGGGGTAATCAACATTAACAGCCATGTTCATACAGATATCATACTAGGATCCTACTATAAACATTACAGTACACAGCTTGCTTTTTTTAACCAAAAGTATATTTTATTTTATTATTTTAAAATATGTTTTATGAATTTTTTTACAGAGAGGCAGAGAGATAGAGAGTTAGAAACATTGGTGAGAGAGAAACATCAATCAGCTGCCTGTTGCATACCTCCTACTGGGGATGTACCCGAAACCAAGTACGTACCCTTGTCCAGAATTGAACCCGGGACCTTTCAGTCCACAGGTCAATGCTCTATCCATTGAGCCAGACTAGTTAGGGCCAAAAGTATATTTTAAACATAGTTTTCAGTGACTAGATAAGAAGTCAAGCTCATTTTTTAAAAATTATAAATTGTCGCCGAAACCGGTTTGGCTCAATGGATAGAGCGTCGGCCTGCGGACTGAAGGGTCCCGGGTTCAATTCCGGTCAAGGGCATGTACCTTGGTTGCGGGCACATCCCCAGTGAGGAGTGTGCAAGAGGCAGCTGGTCGATGTTTCTCTCTCATCAACGTTTCTAACTATCTATCCCTCTCAATTCCTCTCTGTGTAATATCAATAAAATATATTTTTTTTAAATTATAAATTGTCCACATTATTTGTATTGGTGTATTATTATAACTTGACCATTCCTTATTGAAAGATTATAGTTTTTTTAATTGAAATGTAATTGGCATTTTATATTAGTGTCAGGTGTACAATATGAATCTATATTTATATACTAGAGGCCCAATGCATAGATTTGTACACCAAGGGGTCCTGGATTGCGAGAGGGTGCAGGCCAGGCTGAGGGACCCCAACAGTGCACGATAGGGGCCAGGGAGGGACTGCAGGAGGGCTCCAGGTTGTGTCTGGCCTGTCTCACCCAGTCCTAATTGGTGGTACCCCAGCAACAAGCTAACCAACCAGTTGGAGCATCTGCCCCCTGGTGGTCAGTGAGGGTCATAGCAACTGGTGGATCCGTCGAATGAGCAGTCAGACACTTAGCATATTAGGCTTTTATTATATAGGATACCAACAATAAGTCTAGTTAACATCTATCACCATACATAGTTACAACATTTTTAACTGTAAGTTTGTACCTTTTGACCACCTTCATCCATTTCACCCACCTTCTACCCCCTGCCTCTGGCAACCACAATGTGTTCTCTGTGGCTGAGTCCATTTGTGTGTTTATTTTTAATATTCCATATGTAAGTGAAATCACACATTATGTGGGTGTGTTTTTTTTTTGTCTGACTTATTTCACTTAGCATAATGTCCTCAAGGTCAAAGGAGGTTGTATGTATGTTTTTTAACCACTATAAAGTAAACCACAAGGGCTAGCTCTTTGTATATAACTTATACACTGATCTATGGGATAAAGTTTTCCAAACTGAGATTACTGGGTCACAAGACATGTGATTTTAATTTTTAATGAACATTGCCAAACAATTGTAGCACCTTACAGGAATATATTACAGTGCATTAAATTTTTGACACTATTGGACATGGCTTTGAATTTTTTTTGCCATTCTATTGGGATGACAGACATTTCATTGCTTTAATTTGCATTGTTCTTTTATTTTTTAAAAATATATTTCCTATTAATTCCAGAGAGGAAAGGAGAGGGAGAAAGAAATAGTGATGAGAGAGAATCATTGATCAGCTGCCTCCTGCACACCCTCTTTTGGGGTTCAAACCCGCAACTCAGGCATGTGCCCTTGACTGGAATCGAACTCAGGACCCTTCAGTCCACAGATTGATGCTCTCTCTCTATCCACTGAGCCAAACCAGCTAGGGCTAATTTGCACTGTTCTGACTACCATTAAAGCTTAACATCTTTCATGTATTTTTTCGGCATATCTTCTTTTCCTATGAAATTTCTGTACATTTTTGCCCACTTTTACCTTTAATCGTATGATTATCAGTTTTGCAAATGCTCTTCATGTATTACAGGTGTTAACCCTTTGTCTATTTTATGAGTTGCAAATATTTTCTCCAGTCCATTGTTTATCTTTTGACTTAGTTTATGGTGTGTCTTTTAGCCATTGGAAATGTTTAACGTTTATGTTCTGAAATATGTCCATCCTTTTATAAGGTCTAGGTTTCTGTTACAGACTACCTTTTTGATATCTTGATCATGTAGTGTGTTTATTTCATTTGCAGGTAAAAGTTTCATTTGACCTGAACACTATTCAGATAAAATACCTGGATGAGGAAAATGAAGAGGTAAAGTATATTATGGTACCCATTGCCAGGCATCCAGAATAGGGATTTTACTTTTCAAGACTTATGTGGGGCTTTTGAAGAATTCAGAATGCTGTTTATCTCATTTGTGTAGTGGTGTATATGTATTTGATAATTGCGTGTTCTATGCTGACTTATGGCATTTGAGATGGAGTTGAGAAATGGGGAAGCAACATCACAACAGAAAATTTAAGAGAGAACTTTTAAAACTATGTCCTGATCTTAAATTTAAATGTATCATAAATTGCCATTTCATTTATAATAATAATAATAATAATAAATACTGGCCAACCTTTGTTGAGTGGTTACAATGTGTCAGTCTAAAAGCAATACTATATATTAGGTACTTCATCATTATCACTATTTACATGAGGAAGCTGAGACTTAGATTAATTAATAAACTTACCCAAAGGCACAAAAGCTGACAAGTAGTAGAGGTTCATCCCATACCCTCTGGCTCCAGAGCCCAGGCTCCTAGCCATATATTATGCTGCTCCTTAATGTATCTGAAATAAAGGAGAATAAAATAGGTAAGCAGTAAAACTTCTTAACTATTAATTACAACTAGTTTATGGTACTAGAAATAATTACAACTAGCTTATGGTACTAGAAAAGCTGAACCCCTGATCTGAGATTTTGCATCTATCCTGTGAGGCTGTAAACCACTCAATTGATGGTTTGTATCTCAGGTTTACAACTCACTGTTGTAACAGGTTTATAACTCATTGCTGCTTTTTTTTTTCTTTTACAGGTATCCATCAACAGTCAAGGTGAGTCAAAAGCCTTCACCTGTTTGTTGGCATATGCATTTCTATATACACTCAATCTTGTTGCAGTATTAATTTTAGAGTAGGATTTGGTATACAGTAAATTGACATTGCACTCATTTATCCATGGACATTCGTTACATAACATATTTTTATTTTACAGCAGTTTTTTTGTATCTAAAGGTTGGTGCCTTTGGTTGGAGCGTAAGGACGGCTTGTTTAAACAAAATCCCCACCTCAGGATTTGTTGTTGTTTTTTACTGATTTTTGAGAGAGAGAGAGAGAAAGAGAGAGAGAGAGAGAGAGGCATCAATTGATTGCTTCCATATGCACCCTGACTGAGATTGTGCCCTCAGCGTAGGCATGTGCCCTGATTGTGAATCTATCCTTAACCTTTTGGTGTGGGGGACAGCACTCCAATCAGCTGAGCCACCCGCCAGAGCAGAGCCTAAGGAGAGCTTTCATGGGAGGTTCTCTTAAGTTTCGGTGCTAATCTGACCTGCCTCCCAGTCCAACACATACAATTTGTTCTGGTATTATGTTTGTCTCTGACTTGGTATATATGTTAATGTCAGTTCACAAACAAGTGGTATTCTAGAAGCTTATTTATAAGATGATTGTTCAGAGGTTGGAGTATATTTTGCCACAGGAATAATGTTATCTTTGAAGGCTAGGTTCCCAGGCTAGCCCCCCAAAACTTATTTTAAGCAACTGAAATGATAGCTTTTCATGAACTACATTGAGTCCTGAGTTCCATTAAGCCTAGTGTGAGGGATCTGGGTGGAGGTTTTGTAACTAGAAGGCTCCAGTATCCGAGAGGAAATTAAAGGGGAGAATTAAACTGCAAGTAGCTTCTATTTGCAATGTGATGAGAAAGGAGTTTGTCAACAGAAAGATAGTAGCTGTTCATGTGTAAGGATTGTAATTCTTAAAAGTAAGATTGGCTGTACTTAATAGAATCTTTGGGGCTGGTGAAGAAATATCACCATATGTATTTTTTTGTCCTTTTAGGAGAATATGAAGAAGCACTTAAGGTAATGATTATTGCATCTTATTTTCAAATAATTTTTAAAATGTTAATTGACTAATACTTGAACCTGAATTCTATTGGCCATGGGGAGAAACTAATGAATATAAATAGAGAAAAACCTATTTTTAGGGAAACTATGATGAGTGGGGCATACCACTCAGCAAAAGGCAGCCCCAGATATAGTTTTTTTTTTTCAGTTATCATTCCATCTTGTTGCTGGTCTTGGTGCCACCATCCTAGCATTTAAAAATACAAAGAGCCCAAACCGGTTTGGCTCAGTGGTAGAGCGTCGGTCTGCGGACTGAAAGGTCCCGGGTTCGATTCCGGTCAAGGGCATGTACCTTGGTTGTGGGCACATCCCCGGTAGGGGGTGTGCAAGAGGCAGCTGGTCTGGTCGATGTTTCTCTCTCAGTTTCTAGCTCTCTATCTCTCTCCCTTCCTCTCTGTAAAATATCAATAAAATATATATATTTAAAAATAAATAAATAAAAAATAAAAATACAAAGAACTCTCGGAATGGTACTTTCTGACTGACATTTTTTATCTTCTCCTAAATCTTAATCTCCCTATAGAATATTGCAGTATAAAGTGGGAGAATTTAAGGTGTAAAGCACCAGTTACAAACAATGCCTTGTCTGTCAGTGATGGATCAGAGCATTCCTCAAGGTCACTTT
This sequence comes from Vespertilio murinus, assembly GCA_963924515.1. Taxonomy (NCBI): domain Eukaryota; kingdom Metazoa; phylum Chordata; class Mammalia; order Chiroptera; family Vespertilionidae; genus Vespertilio; species Vespertilio murinus. Next base: position 14,305,685 of record OZ004718.1, on the reverse strand, counting down.
AAATATATGTATGTGTGTGTTTTTAAATATATGTATATATATTGATGAGAGAGAAACATCGATCAGCTGCCTCCTGCACACCCCCTACCGGGGATATGCCGGCAACCAAGGTACATGCCCTTGACCGGAATTGAACCTGGGACTCTTCAGTCCACAGGCCAACGCTCTATCTACTGAGCCAAACCAATTAGGGCAAGGTCACTTCTTTAAAGTGTGGCAACTGTCCTTCATTGCCACCTTTAAGGTTTTTCTTTAATATTTGACTGTTCTTTATGAACTTCTAGTCCAAGACTAAGTTATTTTCCATAATCACTTTTAGTCTAGGGAGGGAAAGGCAAGATTTTCTTCATTGAAAGTTGGATTTGTCCTTTTTGGTTTCTGGTCAAAATTGCTGTTCTAGTGCCAAGTGTTTCAGTAGTTTAGCTGATGTCTTTCTTGGTTTTTACTCAGAAATCTTACCAGCTAGTCTCTTGGTTTTGGATATTCAGGCCTTTCCCTGGATTCTCTTAAGATATCCATCTCTGTTAATATTTCATGCTTCATAATTTCCCTCTGCCCTAGTTTCATATAGTCTTCCTATTTCCTCTCAGCTTTTAAGCTATTTCAGCCTGCTGTCCTTCCATCTCCTTCAGTCTTACCCAACTTTTCCTGGCTCTTCTCTTTTCCTATTCTCAGAAGCTATAGTAGTTTATTCACTAAAAAGTCGTCTTAGATTTTCAAAACTAATACATTTCCCACAGTCACTATTAGTTTACCTAGTCAGTCAGAAATCTTGGACCTCAGTAGTCTAAAGTTTATATAAACCAAGACTGTGTGTGTGTGTGTGTGTGTGTGTGTGTGTGTGTCCTCCAATGTAATAAAAGCCTAATATGCAAATTGACTGAATGGCAAAAAAAAAAAAAAAAACGTTTCCTATGACACACACTGACCACCAGGGGGCAGACACTCAATGCATGGTAGAGCCCCAGGACAGCCAAGGTGCGTGCCAGTGGGGGCTCCCAGTTGCCCCACAGATCAGCCCTGATGGCAGCCAGGCCTAGGGACCTTAACCTGTGCACAAATTTCGTTACTGGGCCTCTAGTATATGGTAATACTACTTAATACTTAAGATTTCGTGTTTATATTTAGACACGTTTCCTTGGGCAATTTTATCTACGGGCTCTACCATAACTTTTACTAAAAACTTCTCTTTTTTTTTTTTAATATATTTTATTGATATTTTGCAGAGAGAGGAAGGGAGAGAGCTAGAGAGCTAGAAACGTCGATGAGAGAGAAACATCGACCAGCTGCCTCTTGCACACCCCCTACCGGGGATGTGCCTGCAACCAAGGTACATGCCCTTGACCGGAATCGAACCCGGGACCTTTCAGTCTGCAGACCGACGCTCTACCACTGAGCCAAACCGGTTTCGGCACTAAAAGCTTCTTGATTTATGGTGTGAAAAAGGAGGAGTTGGCAAACTACCTAGTGGGCTGGCTATATGTTTTTATAAAGTTTTGTTGGAACACAGCCATGCCCAGTCACTATTGTCTGTGGCTGCTTTTGTGCTATAACAGATTTGAGTAGTTGTGACAGAAACTGTACATGGCCTGTAAGCCTGAAATACTTATTATGTGGCCCTTTAAAAAGTTTGCTGATCTCTGATTTAAATATCTTTGAAACTTATTGACCATGGAATGGTCTATTAAAACAAAATATTGAAAGGTCTTATGTGTAAAATACATAACTTGTCACTGAGTGACAAGTGGGAGAAGTTAAAACCCCGTGGACTTGATTTATTAATCTCTTGGACATTGAACTACCTTCCTGGAACCTTCCTTGAAGTCGTTTTTTTTTTTAAATAGCGTTTTTAAGAAGATGGTCTTCTTAAAAGGTGCCCACATAAACATGCTTCCCAAAATATTATTCTTAGTGGGAAAATAAATAACTGTAGGACATAACTTTAAGTTTCTCTCAATTCTGGTAGTCAGGGATTGACTTTTTTTTGAAAAGTTGAGATGAAAATCCATAAATGTGAAGACCTACATAAAAACCAATTAAACAGAAAAGTAGTAACCCAGTTAATGAAAACATCTGATAAAGTGCTGCACTGAAAACCTTCTTTTTTGTGTTTTTAATAACAAAACCATTCCTAGTTAACATACTTGACAAAGAAACAGCAGGCTGACATGTATGTCCTTTGACTTCATTAAACAAACATTTTCCAGCATAATTTACCACACCTCTTCTGTTTGAGTGTCTGAATTTCTCTTTGGGAAAGGAGAATCACACAGTGTTTTTACTTCATAACATGTGCTCTCAGATGGCAGTTAAGCAGGGAAACCAACTTCAGATGCAAGTCCACGAAGGCTACCGTGTTGTTGATGAAGCTCCACCCCCAGTTGCAGCAGAAAAACAGCCAGTTTCGAAGACAGGGAAAAAGCCACTTGCACATTATTCTTCACTGATGAGAACCTTGGCATCAGACGTGAAGACTCGAGGGGAACTTGCAGCACAGGTATGCAGGGAATGGACCTGTCTCTACAGTTTCTCTAACCTTAAGTTTCATTCTCTGGTGTGAGATTTGAGCTCCAGAAAGATTGGGAGTTATGGTGACCATGTCAGTCTGACTTTTTATTTTTTATTTTTTTTTTTAATATATATTTTATTGATATTTTACAGAGAGGAAGGGAGAGGGATAGAGAGCTAGAAATGTCGATGAGAGAGAAACACCGACCAGCTGCCTCTTGCACACCCCCCACCAGGGAATGTGCCCGCAACCAATGTACATGCCCCTGACCGGAATCGAACCCGGGACCCCTCAGTCTGCAGACCGACGCTCTATCCACTGAGCCAAACCGGTTTAGGCTCAGTCTGACTTTTTAAAACTGGTAACAGTGGTACTTCTGGGCGGGGGGCAAATAGGATGACACAGACTTTGTTTTCCTTTTATATTTCTTCATACTGTCTTTTTTTCTTACCCACATATTTTGACAAAAACCTCAAAATAATACATTTCAGGAAATTTATTTTAAATAGAAATAAAAAGTAACGTGCAAGATCTTGGATTGTGTTTTCTTGGCAGCAGTTTCCGCTTGCTCCATCTGATGCAGACCAGCGTCAAGACAGGCCCCCCGACTGGTTCACAAGCTACTTGGAGACAGTGAGTGTTCTCTGTGACTTGGGCTTTAGCAGCAGTGTGTGGAATGTGGAAGAAATAGAAAGTTGAACCCAGATGGCTGCTGCCTCTGGTAGCTAATAATTTCCAAACTAGAGCAGTTCCAATAAAGAAAGCTCTCAACTTGTGCAGTGATGTAACAGAAAAAGAGAGTATGTAGTTCTAAGGATGTACTAGAAAGAAACAAATCTCATTGCTAGAGAAAGAAGAAGTTGGAAATTTATTAATCAAAAGATTTTTTTAGGGGGGGGCTACGTACATAGATAATACCTTAATAAAAAATATTTTAAAAAAACAAAAAAAAAGATTTTTTTATTTTGATTTTTTGAACCATTTTAGCTGTAGGAGAAATAGACCTTTTCTATGTTTCTATTCATTTGTTCAGTAGATATTAGCTGCTTAGATGATACTAGTAGCCCTGTGCACGAATCTGCGCACCAGTCGTTCTCTGTCGGGCCTGGCTGCTCTGCACCCACTGCCCAGAGGCTCCCTGAGGCCCAGAGGCCCGTCCACAGCCAGGCACGGAACACTTGCCTCATCACCACAGTGATGAAGCAAGCATTCCGCCAGGCTGCTCATGCTGCCCGCTGTCCGTGGCCACACACACACCCCCACACCCTGGGATTGGGGGATTCTGGTGGGGCTGAGCACCACCATCTTGTGGCTGTGGGTGCCGACATGTTTGTGACGGAGTGATGGTTAATTTGCATATTATCCTTTTATTAGATAGGGCTAGAGGTCCTATCAGGACCCCCCAGGGGATGTCCAGCTGCCGATTTAAGCCCGATCCCCAGCAGTTGGACATCCCTCTCACAATCCTGGACTGCTGGCTCATTACTCACCTGCCTGCCTGCCTGGTTGCCCCTAACTGTCCTCCGCTGCTGGCCAGGTGGCCCCCAACTGTCCCCTCCCTGCCAGCCTGGTCGCTCCTAACTGCCTCTGTCGGCCTGGTTGCCCCATGCAGCTTTCTTGTTCAGTTGTTTGGTGGACCCTCACTAACCACCCCCCTACCAGCCTGGTCATAGGTAGCCATCTTGTGACAGTGTGATGGTCAATTTGCATATTACCTTTTTATATATAGGACTATTTAATATTTTCATGCCTTTTCCAAATATTGGAACTGAGGAGTTCCCCCCTCCCATCTTCTGCTCTGTGTTACAGTTCAGAGAGCAAGTGGTTAAAGAAACTGTTGAGAAACTTGAACAGAAGTTACATGAGAAGCTTGTCCTCCAGAACCCATCCTTGGGCTCCAGTCCCTCAGAAGTCTCAATGCCTATTTCAGAGGAAACACTGTTTTTGCCAGAAAACCAGTTCAACTGGCATATTTCTTGTAGCAGCTGTCAAAGGAGGATCTTTGGTGTGCGTTACCAGTGCAGGTAAGCAGTAACTTGGGAATGACAAGTTACAGCTATCAGTAGACCTGAAAGCAGGCCTTTCTGGCATTCTGGGTAAATAATGGGAAATTAGATGTTCTCTCTCTCTCTCTCTCTCTCTCTCTGAGTATCATATATAGCAGCTCTGATTGAAAGCAAGCTATTCTTCACCCACAAGAAAAAAATAACAATTTGAATAACTGTTCAGATATACATTTGAATTAACAGAGAAGGACAAAATTATGTCTGCCCCCCCTCCCAAAAAAATTAGATAACCAAAAATTGTCTCTCTGTTGTTCTAAATACTTCCATGTCTTGCTTCCTCCCATAGATTATCCTTTGAAACAGATACAGGTTAATTGTTTCTGTACTCATTTTATTAATGAGGAAAATTAGTACATGGCTTGGTTGGGTGGCATGCTCAGGTTACTACCTAGCAGGTAGTAGAGCAAATATGGAAGTTTGGTCTCATAGCTCCCCATTTCATATATTTCCCACTGTGCCTTTTCCCCCCATAGCCTGTGCCCATCCTACAACATCTGTGAAGATTGTGAATCAGGGCCCTATGTCCATGACTCCAACCATGTCCTGCTGAAGTTGAGGAGACCTGTTGTGGGTTTCTCTGAACCGTTCTCTCACTCGAGGTTCTCTACTCCTCGTCTTCCTGCTGCTCTGGAGCAAGCCAGGTAAGCCATTTATACTTGGGATGTGTGTTTTCTGGCTTCTTGGTTCTGGTGACAGGCTGTGAATCACAAAACCACAAATGATGGGGACAATTATCCAAAGTTAATGAAATGGAAATGAGAACTGCAGAAAGAGGTTAATTTTATTAACCAACATGACCCTAATAAATTTAATTTTTAAAAAGTATATATTTTATTGATTTTCCACAGAGAGGAAGGGAGAGGGATAGAGAGCTAGAAACGTCATTGAGAGAGGAACATCAACCAGCTATCTCCTGCACACACCCTACTGGGGATGTGCCCGCAACCAATGTACATGCCCTTGACTGGAATCGAACCTGGGACCCTTCAGTCCGCAGACCGACGCTCTATCCACTGAGCCAAACTGATTTCGGCATAATTTTTAAAGAAAGAAACTAAACTATAAGCTGGCACTTATATAGAGACTACAGATAGCTCAAATTAGCTTCAAGATATGCACACCCTCTACTGGGGATCCAAGTCCACAACCTGGGCATGTGCCCTTGGCTGGAATCGAACCTGGGACCCTTTAGTCCACAGGCTGACATTCTTATCCACTGAGCCAAACCAGCTAGGGTGTAAGGTTTGTTTTTAAGACTATCATTTATTGTCCCACAGGCTCCAGAAACAGGTTGACAAGAATTTTCTTAAAGCAGAAAAGCAAAGGTTGCGAGCTGAGAAAAAACAGCGTAAAGCAGAGGTCAAGGAACTTAAAAAGCAGCTTAAACTCCGCAGGAAGATTCATCTGTGGAATTCCATCCATGGACTCCAGAACCCCAAGTGTCCCTTGGGCCGACCTGAGAGCCTCCTGCAGTCTAACACCCTAATGTAAGCCCAGGACAGGGTGGGAGACAAGTCTTGAGGTCCAGCCCTCTAAGACTAGAACTTCAGCCAGCCAACATCTTTCATATTTATTGGTAGCTCCTAACAGCCAAATTCTTAAGTTTCCTGTTCTCTGATACAAATATTTTTTAAAAGGGTGGTCAGGTAGTTATTTTTAACATTTCCTTTGTTGCCTTCTTCAGAAAGATAGAAACCAGTAAGGTTCAGAACTGGTAGTGTGAACTCTTTTCACTGGAGGCAGTCTGGATTTGGGGCAAAAAGAGCAAATATTTTAAGTCTGACTCTAGTTGTTTTATTTACAGATCCTCATCATAGCTTTTTAGTTCAGGAGTCAGATTTGTCTTCTGTTTGTTAAAAAATTTTATTAGTATTAAAAGGCAAATGCATTAGTGCATCCTCAAGAGTCAGAGCCTCAAACTGCAGTGTTGGATATTCAGAAGCCATCGCATCCAGCAGCAGGTGACTCTGAATTTCTGTTCAGGCTCCCTTTGCAGCCCTGTGCCCCAGTTATGCCAACCCTCAGTGCAGCGTTTGTGGATGAGAATTTGCCCGATGGGACTCACCTTCAGCCAGGAACCAAGTTTATCAAACACTGGAGGATGAAAAATACAGGAAATGTAAAGTGGAGTACAGATACAAAGGTATTTTTCCCTCAAAAATGTGAAGATGAAGTGATTTGAAGTGACGGAGCGCTCAGCTAACAAGCTTGCTTTCTTTCTCTCGTCACTGTTCATTTCAGCTCAAGTTCATGTGGGGAAACCTAACTATGGCTTCGACAGAGAAGAAGGATGTTTTAGTCCCCTGCCTCAAGGCTGGCCACGTGGGAATTGTGTCTGTGGAGTTCATTGCCCCAGCCTTGGAGGGAACATACACTTCCCACTGGCGGCTTTCTCACAGAGGCCAGCAGTTTGGGCCGCGGGTCTGGTGCAGTATCATAGTAGATCCGCTCTGCTCCACAGAAAGCTCTGATAACATTGAAAAGAGCATGATTAACTCAAGCACAACGGGTGATCTCATCTGCCAGCAAGAGGTGAGCACTGCAAGAGGTGACCAGCTAAACGTGCCCACTCATAGCTGCTTGTTCTTTCAGAAATCTGGAAAGGTTGGCTTCTCCCTATCCCCCAAAAACGTGGATGTATACGCTTATCTTGGGCATAGTCCTCGGGGGCCTTTGTTTGTGAATCCTTAGGATCTGGTGCAGGTGCTCCTCGGTGTTTCTGTGTCTTTGTAATGATGCATTGCCAGTCTCTGCTACGCTGGGGAGAGTAGTCTGCCTGGCTGGCCTGTGGAGCTGCTGGACTGATGGCTTTGTTCCTTAACATTCATCTCTCCTGGGTTTCCCTTGTGTCCCCTCCATACTAATGAAGTCTTGCCCTAGTTGTTACTTGGTGCAGTTTTTTAAGGCAATATTCCTATATTATGGATACTTTTTTAGGGTGTTTACTGTTGAAATTTAGTTACCCAATGCTAACGTCCTGGTTTTGACGGTTGTTACTGTGGTTAATCTAAGTTGTCACTATAGGAGCCAGGTAAAGGGGGTAATAAGTGAACTCTATACTATTTTTGCAACTTTTCTGTAAGGTGCTGCGGTGTTCGTCAGCTTGCCTTGTTGAGTTCGGTTGAAAGGCCTAAAATGTGTCCCAATGGTTTTTCTCTATAGGAAACTTTTCTTCTGGCTAAAGAAGAAATTCAGCTTGGGGCAACTGAACATACAGAAGGGACAGGAACCTACATCCCACAGAAGACAAAAAATGTTGCCAGCGAGAGGGAGCTCTTCATCCCATCTGTGGACCTTTTAACTGCCCAGGTGGAAGATTGAGCACTTTGAGGGGCAAGGGACAGAAAGCACTGGGGAAAGAGTTCTTGTCGAAGAGAGAGTGGTATAGCCATAGGTGGTGCCCATAAAGGTAGAGATAGGCCCACCCTGATTCAGTCAGATGCACTGAATGGCAAGATCTATAGACGCGAGTTTCTAAACTGAATGCTTGCTCTTTGAATTGGGAACTCAGTCTTGTGCTTTACCACAACTTCCCTTTAGCTGCCTCTTCATATGGGTTCTCCCTCATCCCCACTGCATTTTCTCTCTCTCCTACCCTTTGGTTATTTGAATATCTAGTTTCCATTTAACTCTTCTTCCTTGTTTTCACTTGGCTAAGGTGGGGCATGAATTTGAACAGAGTTCCATCTAGGATGATGCGGAGCTCAGTGGCCTTGCAAATCCTGTGAAGACAAAACTATTCCAGTGTGTACTGCCTGACATTGCCTATTTTTCCCCAGGATCTGCTGTCCTTTGAGCTGTTGGATATAAACATTGTCCAAGAGTTGGAGAGAGTGCCCCACAACACCCCTGTGGGTAAGACTGTCATAAAAGCCACCTTGTTTATTAACAGGCATAAAGGAAGGTGGGTGAAGGGGCAATAAGAACTCTGTACAATGTAAGTTTGTATAAGGCTCCTCCCCACCATAAAGGGACCCTCATCTCCCTTTTTCTCTAGATGTGTGTGTCCCTTTATTCCTTTTCATTCATGGCTCTGTCTTTGACATTGCCTTCTGGACCAGACAACTGCTTATGACCGTCCCTGCATTGATTCATCTGTCTGAGACACTTAGACCAAATAGTCTAGAGAAATTCCTTACAGCAGGCCTTGAAGCATACCTGAGTTTGTGTTAGCCCTGTAGGAAGCAAGAAGCCAGTGAGCTGCTGCTTCTGAGCACTGACTATTGGTAATGTGATGCTTCTTCTTGGCTGATGGTTCTCCTGTCTTCCTTCTCCAGATATGACTCCCTGCATGTCTCCTCTGCCACATGACAGCCCTCTAATAGAGAAGCCAGGCTTGGGGCAGATTCAGGAAGAAAGTGAAGGGGCGGGACTTAAAGCTCTGTCTGGTAAGGGGTTAAATATTTGTAAAGTATTCCCATCCTCCCCTTTCACACCACACCATTTTTATAGATACCCCTTTCTCCCGGCTAATCCTACCTTAGCTTATGAATGGTTTTTCGGTAGCATCTCACATTAAGTCTCCTCACGTTGGCATGGCATAGCTAGCATCATTCTTTGGTGCGGTATCAAGCATGGGTACATGACTGGAGAAAGGGTCTTAACACTTTGAACACCAAGTGTAGACAAGGTTCATGTCTTTCAGATTCCACGACATCGGTGAAGAGGGCTGAGAATACTACTTCAGTGGAGGAGGCAGAAGATGATCTGAGTGGGACCCAGTTCGTGTGTGAGACTGTAATCCGATCCCTTACCTTGGATGCTGCCCCAGATCACAACCCACCCTGCAGACAGAAGTCCCTGCACAGTGAGTGTCCTGAATTCCCCCAAACAGGAGGGTGGCGTCTGAGTTGTGATTGTCAGACCTGAATTGGTAGAAGTGCTCTTCTTCACTGAGAATGGAGGCAAGGTGATCTTCGTTAGAATTCGGATCCTGTTTATTTCGACTCTACATATTGTACCTGGCCTTTTTAATTAGCTGCAGGAGCAAAGCAGCCACCCTAACTCATTTCTGTACTTTGCCAGGGCAGAATTACAGGTGCATGCCACAGAGGAATAGCAGCTAGTTGTGCTGCCTGGGTTCTGCAGGAAGGAGTCTTCCTGTAAGCTGACAAAGCCCCCCGGCAGAACCCCCATTTGGCAGCTGAAGTGTCTCTTCTCCAAGGGAGCAGTCCCGGGAAACAGTCCAGGGCAGAAGCAGGAGTGCCAAACTTAAGTCTCTTCAGTTTAAATTCTTATAGAATAAATTTCTCGATAACAAATTTCTAGATATCAGAATAGGTAGAACCAGTACTGCATATTTCACCTTTCCCAATTTGGATGCCTTTTATTTCTTCTTGTCTGATCTCTATGGCTAGTACTATGTCAAACAAGAGTGGTGAAAAGGGGCGTCCCTGTCTCGTTCCTGTTCTTAGGGGAAATGGTTTTAGTTTTTAGTACTGTATATTGATCTCCCTACACCTATCACATATTTCAAGAACTATCCAAAAATTCAAATTCTAGTGCATCAAAATAATATGGGAAAAGCTCTTGTTTATTATTAGGAAATTTGACCTATAACTTTTGTTATTTGTTTTACTTTTGTTTACAGTACTTGCATACACATGCTTGTGCATAATTGCCTAACTTAAAAATCGGGAAGAACTTACCATCAAAATGTTCACTGTAGTGCCTTAGCCAGTGGTGGCTCGGTTGGGCATTGTTCCATGCACAGAAAGGTCACCAGTTCAATTCCCAGTCAGGGCACATGCCTGGGTTCCAGGCTTGATTCTGGTAAAGGTTGTGCACGAGGCAACCAACTCGTGTCTTACTCTCACATTCATGTTTTTCTCTCCCTCTCCCTTCCTAAAGGTAAAAAAAAAAAATGTTTACATTAATTATCTCTAGGATTATAGGTGCTCTTTTTTTTTTTTTTTCTTAGCCAGATTTTGCCAATTTTCTATCAAAAAGGAGGAGGAAAGTAGGCATATAGTCCTACAACACTCACCACCTAACATTTTCTCTTTTTATAGCACTGAAAACTGGCATATCCATTTTGCTTTGACCGATCTCAGTATATTAAACATTACATGAAAAGGAAAAGGGATGGGGCCTCCTAGTTTTAAGAATCATAGAGCTGCCCTAACCGGTTTTGCTCAGTGGTTAGAGCGTTAGCCTGCGGACTGAAAGGTCCCAGATTCAATTCTGATCAAGGGCATGTACCATGGTTGCGGGCTCGTCCTCAGTAGGAGGTGTGCAGGAAGCAGCTGATTGAAGTTTCTCTCTCATCATGTTTCTAACTCTAACCCTCTCCGTTCCTCTCTGTAAAAAAAAAAAAAAAAATCAGTAAAAAAAATACAAAGAATCATAGAGCAGAGTTCTGGGTGTTTCTGCCTACCTTGTTTTTGTGAGCTTCAGTTTCATTCAACTTTGCTTAGGCTTCAGACTTAGAACATGACCATGATATGGTTCAGGCAACAACCCTCCCCTTGGGTCATCGCTCTCCTCTGGCTTTTATAACTAGCTCATGACCCACAAGGCTCTACCAGGTAAGGGCAGCTCCAGGGACTGCTTTTAGCTTATGCCTTAAAATTGGTTGTTTTCATCCTTCAGTGAAACTTGCCTCACATGAAGAGGGACCACTGGGAGATGAGAGAGAGGAGATGGTCCATATCTCTGAGGAAGAAGCTATTGTGGAGGAGGAAGAAGAGGATGAGGAGGATGAGCTCAAAGATGAAGTTCAGAGTCAGTCCTCTGCTTCTTCAGAGGATTACATCATCATCCTGCCCGAATGCTTTGACACCAGCCGCCCCCTGGGGGACTCCATGTACAGCTCTGCCCTCTCACAGCCTGGCCTGGAGCGAGGGGCTGAAGGCGAGCCTGGGATTGAGGCTGGGCAGGAACCGGCTGAGGCTGGGGAAACACCCCCTGGAGGGGAGAACCAGCCGCAGGGGTACAGCATCAATGACATCCTCATGACCTCACAGACTCTGGATACAGTGCCCCTCACCCCCGAGGTGGTGGGCCCTCCGCCACGGCTGCCCAGGTACCATCCACACACCCATCAGCGGGGCTGTTCTTCAAAGGTGGAATAAAGAGAGAGGAATCAACTTGATCTCAAACCTGTTTTGTATGTGTATGTGTGCGTGCGTGCATGTGTGTGTGTGGCATGTGCGTGTGTGGCATGTGCGTGTGTGTGCATGGGAAGAGACTATTTCCCATAGTAAAGTCTGAATTTAGATGAATAAAAGTTGTACTTCCCAGTATTAATGGATTCTGGATTCAAAGAAATACCGGTTTTAGTTAACCTTAGCTATCTGAGTATCATCTGTCTACTTACGTTTTGATCAGTCAGAGCCAGTTTTTAAACACAAACATCCCTAGACCTTCTCTCCCTGTTCTATTGACTCATGGGCAAAGGCAGCAGAAACTAATTCTCATATTAACCCAACAGAGTATAATTAGGAACTTTATTAAGAAAAGAGTATAATAAGAAAAGAGAAGATAGTTTAATTCTCTACTGGGTTCTGCCTGTGTCATTGCGCTCTCACAGGATGGGAATGATAGGGCCCGGACTATAATTTAAATCATTCTCCCAGGGAGCTAGACATTTCCCTCTGTCAGCACCAGCTGATGTAGGGGGAGTGACCAAACTGAAGCCAGTCTTTCTAGCTTGACTGTGTCTGAAGAGGAAAACCAGGAGAATGAGCCCTTCTCACCTGATCCCTAAAGTCAGGCATGTGACCTGGATCAGAAATGCGAAGCTTCTGTAGGGAATCTGGCACTGCTGTGCGTTGTGCACTGTTTCCCACCGTCACCACAGGTGCCTTTCAACTTCCTTTCCATGTTGTGTCTTTCCGAAGGAGCCCTCCTTGTGCACAGCATCATGGCCCCCCCGCAGTGGACTTACCAGTCACCATACCAGAAGTTCCTTCAGTCCCTGATCAGATCAGAGGAGGTAATGACCCGCCTAAGCTTTATTTCTTTTTCTGTGATCTTTTCTAATGGAAGCCAGGTATAAATAGACACTCAGTCTTTGTGATTCTTGGCAGTTTTTAGAAATGTGCCTTTCACTCTTTCTGAGTGCCTCCCTTTCCTATTCTCCAGCTTAACATTTATTAAATGAGACCTCATAGAGGTGGGCAGTGTGCTGTACTTGAAAGAACACCAGTCTAGGTTCCAACCCCAGCTCAGTGTTTCCTCCCTGTGTGACCTTGCAGTGGTTTGGCAAGTTTACTAGTGTGACACCTGCAGGTCTGTTTCCTTATCTTCAAAATAAGGAAAATAGCACCTTGAAGTTCTGAGTAGACCTTCAAAAGTCACTTCCTACTCCCTCAAAAAACAAAACCTAAAATTAGTTAAAAACTAATGAACTAATATGATAGGATTAAAAAATTATTTTTTCTGATTTAATAAAGTCATCTTGCAATGCATTCTGGACAGTTCCTCCTTATTCCTTAAGCCACCTGGAAATTTTCCCAAATATTAAAAAAGAAAAAAGAAAGGCCTTAAACACTGTGATCAGATTGCCACCTGCCTCAGTAATAGCCTTGCTCTGAGGTAGGAAACACCAGGCACTCTGGATGCTACATCTAACCAATAGCTCTTTTGCTTTTAGAGCCCAGAGGCTCATCAGGACTTGTAAACAGCAGACAGAAGAGCTATGACCACTCAAGGTAATGACCTTGTGCAGCCTCTTCTTCAGAAGCAGGTGGATATCCTAGTATTGCTTCTGCTTAAACAAGCCTTCTCGGAGCATGTGCCAGTCCACAGAGCAGAGGAGGAGAGCCATCGTTCTTTCTTGTTCTTATTTCTAGAACTTGTAAGCAACACTGAACAGAGGGTTAAAATTGATGTTCAAAAGTGTTCACATTCCATACCAGAAAGAGTGTCCTCAATACAACTCACCCTTAGCACCAGAGGAGAAGGCAGGGAGGTCAAGCCCACTGTGCATCTTAGTAACAAGACACACCTGCCCCTCTGCTCCTGGTCATCTCAGAGCATTGCCAAGGTGGGCTCCTCCCAGCTAGTGTCCAGGAAACATTCGCATTTCCTTTGGGAGGTTCTCCTCTGAGGAACTGAGCAGACATTGCCAATCCCCCACAACGTCCTGACACATTAGTTTCCAGCTGGCCTGAAAGCTGCCATGCTTATTAGCATGGTGTGTTTTTTGCAGTGCCCATACCTTGCAGTAGTAGAGCTGGGCCCTACATCAAACCAAGATTTATAGCTTTAAAATCGATAAGAAAGCTTACTCTTTTTTTTACAACCTTTTTCTCCTCAAGGAAATTTAATTTGCTTTTAAGGATTAGAACTTAGGTTATCTTGTAGGAAGATGATGGTTTGTGCTTTTTAGGGAGATAATTTAGTTTTCTTCCACAGGCACCACCACCATGGGAGCAGCATTGCTGGGGGACTGGTGAAGGGGGCTTTGTCAGTTGCTGCTTCTGCATACAAGGCCTTGTTTGCTGGACCACCAGTCACTGCACAGGTCAGCGCATGATTTGTTCCCATGAACCAAACCCAAGTCATCAATGAAGACTATGTCATCTGAGTGGAGAGTAGCATGGCATTGTAGGAAGCATAAGCTTTAGGTTTAGTCTTTGGTTAACACCCAATTCCACCACTTTTTAGCTGTATGACTTTGGCCACGTTTCTTAAGGGAGTAAAGAAAAAAACGCCTGTTTTTTGAGGAACTATGTGTGGAGCTCTTCCGAGTGCTGAGCGCCGGTGCTACCAGGTGAATAAGGCCCCAGTGCGGCCCATAGGCAGTGGGGAGAAGTGAGGTAAACAGACGTTTACTCTAGAATGTCAGGTACTGTGTCGGTGTTCTTTTTTTTATATATATATATTTTTTTTATTGACATTTTACAGAGAGGAAGGGAGAGAGATAGAGAGCTAGAAACGTCGATGAGAAAGAAACACCGACCAGCTGCCTCCTGCACACCCCCTACCAAGGATGCGCCCGCAACCAATGTACATGCCCTTAACCGGAATCGAACCCGGGACCTTTCAGTCCGCAGACCGACGCTCTACCACTGAGCCAAACCGGTTTCGGCTGTGTCGGTGTTCTTGACAGATGGAACACCTCAGCCTAGGATGGGCTCCTGGGTGGAGCCAGGGATGGCTTCCTCGTCAGTGAAGCCTGAACTATGTCCTAAAAGGACAAAGGAAGTGTTTGCCAGCAGAGACAGGTATAGGAAGGGCATTGTAGACAGAGAGTAACCAGTAAAAGGACTTGGAAGTGTGAGTCTGGAAGGTGGATTGAGGCTGAGGAAAATAAAAAAAGACCTTTGCTATGCAAGCATGATGCTGTGTTAAGTGGTTTGAAGTTTTAGGGGAGTCATTAACCTGATCAGGTTTGTCTATAACATGATCAGATTTGCTACAGTAAGGTCACTCTAGTGTGGAGGTTAGTGGAGCTGGGAGAACCATCTGAGAATTCATGTGTAAGTGGAAAAGAAGTGTAGGAGAGAAAGAGAAATGGCAAAACTTAGAGACTATCCGAAACCGGTTTGGCTCAGTGGATAGAGCGTCGGCCTGCAGACTGAAGGGTCCCAGGTTCGATTCCGGTCAAGGGCATGTGCCTTGGTTGCTGGCTTATCCCCGAACAAAACAAAAAACTTAGAGCCTATGATTAAATGGCTTTAAGTCAGGGATAAACCCAAAGTTTCCAACTTAGGCAATAGTACCATTCATTAAGAGAGGATATGCAGGAAGAATATATTTGAGCAAGAGGAGAAGAAAATTAGATAGTGTAGGTAGTGCTGAATTTGAGGCATATCCAGGTAAAGTCCAGAATGCAGTTGAGAATGTACACCTGTCTTACGGAGAGATTTGGCCTGGAGATAGTCATGTGTTTACAGGTTCTAGCAAGAAGCAGCCTTTAAAGATCATGGAAAAAAGGAGGGCCCCTTCAAAGAGAAAACTGAGAACGGGGAGGCAAATGAGAGAGTTCTGGGCTAGAGCTAGAGGAAGACCTGGCCGGAGCTTCAAATATGCTGAGAAATGTGAACAGGTGGAAAGGACAGTGCAATAATGCCTCACTTTCAAGATAGCTGAATTACTAAGGAAAAACGAGAGTAAAAGCTAAGAGGGAAGCATTTTTAAAGATGGGCTAGCTAGTAGCAAAGGAGATTCATAGTCAAGATGAGAGAAGATAATTAATAGAAAAGGATTTCTGAGGTCATGATAGTTAATGAGATACAAAGTACACGTGGAAGGATTAACTCGGCAAAAAGAACGGATAATTCTGAAATGAAAGAAGAGGGATAGATGAAGGGAAGAGTGGAATTAGATGTAGAGGGAAACGGCAGAAAATGCGTTCAACACTTCTACTATTTTCTCACCTTAATCCTTTCAATGCTGCAAAATAGGATGTATTCTGTACCTCCATTTTCCTAAAGAAGGGAATTGATACTCAACACAGTAAAAAAATGGTTAGAGTCAGGGTATTCTAAGTGTTAGGAGGATTTAATAAGGTTGTGTCCACCATAGAATTTTTCCTAAAGAGGGAATAAATGAATGTTAGCCCCCTCTTACCTGGGTCACTTCTATTTTTTTTTTTTTCTCTTTTTTAAGAAAAAAAAGGAAAATTTTGATTTTTTACAGAGAGGAAGGGAGAGGGATAGAGAGTTAGAAACATCGATGAGCTGCCTCCTGCACAACCCCCACCGGGGATGTATGTGCCTACAACCAAGATACATGCCCTTGCCCGGAATCGAACCTGGGACCTTTCATCCATTGAGCCAAACTGGTTTCAGCCACTTCTATTCTTAAAATAATAATAATAATAATAATAATAATAATAAAACCCTAAAAGATCACCTAGGATATAATTTTCCAGGCAGTTTTTTCTGCAGTTCTTTTGCATCTAATTAAATTTCCCATACTAACTTCCAGTGACACTCTCATCTCTTGCTTATACTTCTCCCATCCTCACAAGTACCTTTATTTCAGAGTTTGCATCTTTTGCTTCATCTGGCCAAAGAATGCTTTCTTCTGAAAGTCCCCTCTGAAGCATCTCCTCCTGGCTCTAAGGCCAGACCATACCTAATCCCAAACAGGGCCTTCCCTATTCTTCTCAGATGACCCATTAGTAAGTATCAGGTGGACAGATACCCTTGCATCTACCCACCTAATATTTTTAATAAATCTGGAAAGATTAATATGACTTGCAAGATGACATGTAAATATACAGAAAATGTTCTGCTTTTCTTGATTCCACACAGCCAATAGTTTCTGAAGACCAGACAGCAGCCCTGATGGCCCATCTCTTTGAAATGGGATTCTGTGACAGGCAGCTGAACCTGCGGCTGCTGAAGAAACACAATTACAACATCCTGCAGGTTGTGACGGAACTTCTTCAGGTCAACAACAACGACTGGTACAGCCACCGCTATTGAGAAGTGACCACGTATTAAATAACTTTGCCTGCTGCTCAGAGATGATCTTTATTGTCCCTGGGGTGTGGGGCACAAGCCCTTGCTTATTTTTTAATCTAATGAATATGAATAGAGCCCATCGCTGAATTGTCAAGACAATACTGTATTACATTATTTTTTGGAGCAAATCAAAGACCAGACGTAAATTTTCACTTTAAACATTGAATGAGTAGTAAGAAGACAGCTTTTTCAGTTGATTTGGCTAAAACTCCTTTCTCCATTTTAGTGCGTTGGAGAGCATAACTTGACTTCTTATACCATTTCTCTTTTGCTTGTATTGAAGTTGAGTATTTTTCTTGGTTAATGCAGATGTTTGTATGGGGTTATATGTTAATTGTCAGTTTTTTAAAAGAAATTCACCCTGAGCCCTAGGTGGTTTGGCTCAGTGAATAACAGTGTCAGCCTGCAGATTGAAGGGTGCCAGTTTTGATTCTAGTCAAGGGCACATGCCAGGTCCCGGGCTTGATCCCCAGTAGGGGGCATGCAGGAGGCAGCCAATCAGTGATTGTAATCATTGATGTTTCTCTCCCTCCTCTCCTTCTCTGAAATGAATAAAAATATTTTTTTTAAAGAGAGGGAATGAAAAGAAATTACCTGAAAGGTGTTTTCAAGAATTACTTATAATTTCTCTATCCTATCCCAAGGCTTAGCTATGTGGTATTAAAATGATACCAGAACATGATAGGAATGTTAACTCTTCCTTTCTCAAAGAGAAAGTAATTTCCTGCAAGACTTAGTAATTGGCATGTTGTTTTTTAAAGAACCCGATGATGAATTGAAGAATATCTACCTACTGGGTTTCTACGCTTCAGTGACAGGAGAGGAGAGTGCGCTAATTAAACCACCAGCACCTTTTGAGCAGTGTCTGTTGTAATTTTACATACATTTTCTTTAAGGAGAGAAAATTAGGTAGTGCGAAATATTTTGCTAATCCTATAGAGCAATGGTGGGGACCTTTTTTTCTGCCAAGGGCCATTTGGATATATATTCTTGGGCCATACAAAATTATCAATTTAAAAATTAACCTGCTACATTTGGTCAAATATTTAACTCACCCCCTAATGCCTTGGCAGGACCAGACCAAATGACTTCTCTGGCCTTATACGGCCGAGGGCCGGACATCCTCCCCCTCCCCCCAACTCCACTATAGAGGAAGGAATAAACAAAAAAACTTAAAGAGAAGGAAAATTTAACAGTTACCTTTTTTTCCCTGTCAGGGCAGATTTTATTTACGGTAGAGTTGGGGGGGGCGGGTAGAAACAGGAAAAGGGGAAAAGCAGCTCCTGTGTTAATCTTGGCAAAGTTCAAGGGTGGGCAAATGAGTGTGTGTGAGGCATAGGAAATCCTGGTGACTTCCTGGAGGTTTAAAATCTGCTCAAGGGTACCTCGCCCTAGAGTCTAGAACAGACAAGAGAGGCTGGTTGGTGTTGTGCAAAACGTAGATGGGACAAACGGCGCTTTTGAGCCCAGGGTGAGTGGAGGAGAACTTGCTTCCATGGGTGCAGGTCATCCCTTTGTTTACAGGGGAGTCAGAGATCAGGCAAGCCCCAAAGTGTGGGTCCCGGTAGAGCACAACACATGCTCGGGAGCCAGGCAGCAAAGCAAACGCCTTTACTTCTCCGTGGAAGGGGGTGCACACCTGGCCTGGGAGGTGGGCTGCTTGGCTTTATCATCTCTGTCCCCCTTGGCTGGTGCTCAGGCGCACAGTCTTGCACGATTGGCTAATTCAAAGGGAGGGGTTGGCTTTTGGGGTTCAAGATTCGGCCCCAGGAAAGCTGCAAGCCGTGCAGTCCAAGGTGGCGCTGTGTAAACTGTCCCTTGACAGAAAAGGCGGCTTGCTTGTTCTCACAAGGCTTGGGTACAGTTGGTGAAGAAAGAGGTTACCAAAAAAAAACACTAAAAGATATATTCGAGAAAATGACTTAGAGAAGAATCTCACCAGCCCAAAGGGGAAGGATCGTAAAATAGTATTTAACCTGGTTGGTGCTATAATGAATGACGTTAACATAATGATGTCTATGTACAGTATCGCTCTGAATGCTAATGAGTAAGCCAGGGTTCCGGCCAGCCAGGCTGATCATTACTTAAAGCGTTTTTATCCGGCGGCGGCAGCCTGTGTGTAATCAATGGGGTTGATGTGGGGCGGGACCGCCTGGATCTCTGAGTCTTATTGTCGGGCCGTCCGCCCCCATTGTACTTGTACATAAGTGCTGGAGAGAATGGTGAAATAAAGGTCATTTGAAAAACCTACCCGGGTTGGCTGTCCTTGTGGCCGGGGCCTGAGTGAGTGACCTCTGGGGAGCATCTCGGCCGCCGGGCCGAGGGGCGGGCCCGGCCGGGGGCGGGGCGGAGCCTCCCGGGCCCCGCGTCAAAGCCGGGCGGCCGGCTCCCTCCGCACTTTCTGTTCCGCCTGCAGCCGTTTCTGGGAGTGACCGCGGGTAAGGCTCCCGGGACCCTTCTTCCTGGGAGGAGAGGGCGGGCGTTCGCGGCTAACGGCCTCTGCGGTGTCCGGCGGGACGTGAACTCCCCCCTCAATGAAATGCCAGCCTCTCCGCCGGCTCCTCACCCCCACCCGGCCAGTGGCCCTCCCGGGGCCGGCGGGAAGCAGCGTGGCTCTCGGGGTGCCCCGGCTGGTCGCCGCTCCACGCCCCCTCCAGCGCGGTGCACTGGGTCCCCCAGGACTCTGCTGGAGGCGCCCGGTTGGTTACCTGGACGACCCAGCCCTGCAAGCCCTCTTCCCCCCGACGCAACCCCGAATCCCTTGCAGCTGAGAGGAGCCCGGGTCTCCGGCTGGAACCAGGAGAGGCCCCCCGTTATCTCGGCTCTCCTTACCCACTCATTCTGCCACCACTCGAGTTGGGAGGGCAAGAACCTGGATTAGCCTTGGCCTTGCCTAGTGAAGGACAGATGCTGGCGTTGCTACTACCCGCCCCCCCCCCACCCCCCATCCTTTCTGACCCCACCTCGGAAGGCAGGAGGAAGAGGTTTATGCTCCCTTCCAGGTTATGCTAGAGGGGTCTTAGCCTCACCTGTGGCTGGTCTAGCCTCCTTTCTCTTATTTCAAAGCATCCCAGCCTTCTCAAAGCCTTCACCTGCCCCGGCTCAGGAATGGGAGCTCTCCGTCCACCCGGGGCTGGCAGACCTCAGGTGTTTCTGCCCGGGTGCTCAGGAATCCTCTTGAGAGCCGTCCTGATTAGAGTAATCTTGCAGGAAGAAGGGACTCTTCCTGACAGCTGTCCCCTGCCTTACCCAACTTACTTCCCCTCAAGTAAATGCCTGCTCAGCAACTTGACCAGGAAAAAATAAGATCTGTTCACGTACAGAAGTCCCTTTCAGTGAACTAACTTCCTCTCGCGGGCAGATTGAGCGTGCCTACAATAATGAAAGGAGCTGGAAATGCAGTGGGATTTCTGCCCTGAGAGACCAGTGTAACTGCTCAACTTCCCATACCCTACCTAGCTAGCTTAGGGCTTGAGCTTGCTGAAATGGTGGTGGGACTCCCTGCCAATCCTGAGGACCTAAAGCCAAATTGACATTCAACATCAGTGCCAACAAGCTAGCGCTGAGCTCTGTTCTTCTCTCATTAGCGAAAAGGCCCCCCTAACAGATGGGTGAGACATTCTCCCAGCCGGGCTCTCGGGAGGATGAAAACACGTCGATCCTGCCCCCTGACTCATCCAGCCGTGGCAGCAGCAAGTTTTTCTCCGCCCCTTGTGAAAGGGCTGCCGGTGCCAGCTTCGTGACGTGCCCCACCTGCCAGGGCAATAAGGAGATCCCCCGAGGTGAGTGAGGCTCAAGGCTCTGGAAATAGCCTGCAACCCAGGAAAAGCTCTGGGCAGGCAGCTGGCCCGTGGCCAGGAGGAGCCTCTGAGACGATCCTTGAATGGGGTTGGGTCTCCCAGCTCTTGGTCCCCCAGTGCGGGGCTGGCCAGGGAGATGCTAACCCCTCCTGCCCTGGTCGACCTCCCCAGCCCCTGGGGTTTCCAGCTCTCTGCTCCCTTAGCTACAGGGTGCCTTCGGATTCAGGAAGTTACGAACGGCTTCTCCGGAGAAGCTTAGGCTCTGATGAAGAAATGCCAGAGGTTCTCCACATCTGTTTATGGAAACCTCACTTTCTTTCTGGCGATGGCAGACTTCAGCAGTAGAGAGCAGCGCTCCCCGTTCTGCTGAGGGGCAGCGGTGGCATGCTTCTGACACTGCTTCGGGCGGCGGAGGGGTGCCTCTGGCAGACTGGCACAGGAGACATTGGTCACGGACGCCTCTTGGCCCTCCCTCTCACTTCTTTCTCTTCACAGAGCTAGAGAGGCAGCTGGTGGCCCTCATCCCCTATGGGGACCAGAGGCTGAAGCCCAGGCACACGTAAGCTCCTCTTCCCACCTCCCAGCTCCACAGGCTGTCGCCCTGGAGCTGTTCCTCGTGGTCTTCCCCAGCCTGCCTCCCCCCAGATTCCTCTCCATTGATTTCTCCCCCAAAACGCCTGAGACTCACTGGACTTATATGGACTAGCCCCGTTTCTGAGGATTTTCCTGGTTTCAGAAACCCAGGGCATAGCTACCTGAAGCCACTTGGTGTCCTGAGCCTCACTGCCTCCAAGAAACATGGTTGACTCCCCCCCCCCTTTTTTTTTTACATTAAATGTTGACAAATTCATCTAGTGTTTGCTTTCTTCTTCAACTGCTTTTTTTTTTAATGTTTTTATTTCAGAGACTGGATGGGAGAGGGAGAGAAAGATAGATACATCAGCTGGAACCGGTTTGGCTCACTGGATAGAGCGTCGGTCTGCAGACTGAAGGGTCCCAGGTTCGATTCCGGTCAAGGGCATGTGCCTTGGTTGTGGGCACATCCCCAGTGGGGGATGTGCAGGAGGCAGCTGATTGATGATTCTCTCTCTCATCGATGTTTCTCTCTATCCCTCTCTGTAAAAAAATCAATAAAATATATTTTAAAAAAGAAAAAGAAAGATAGATAGATACATCAAAGATGAGAATCATTGATTGGCTGCCTCCTGCATGCCCCACCCTGGGGGATTGAACCTGCAATCCGGACACATGCCCTGACTGAAATCAAACCATAACCTCCTGGTTCATGGGTTGGATGGGTTGATGCTCAACCACTGAGCCACACTGGCTGGGCCATGGCTCCCTTTTTTAAAATATATTTTATTGATATTTTACAGAGAGGGAGGGAGAGAGATAGAGAACTAGAAACGTTGATGAGAGAGAAACATTGACCAGCTGCCTCTTGCACACCCCCTACCGGGGATGTGCCCGCAACCAATGTACATGCCCCTGACCAGAATCGAACCTGGGACCTTCCAGTCCACAGACCGACGCTCTACTACTGAGCCAAACCGGCTATGGCTCCCTTTTGAAGGCAGAGGACATCTTGACTCTGCAAGACCTTCCAGAAGGGAGTGGTGCTGGCTGCAATTGGTTTGGGGAAGTTACTTTTCCTAAGAGCTTCCCCCGCTGTGGCAGTTCCGACGTGCTGGTTCTCTTCCCAGTAGAGCCTTCAGAGCCTTAGAGGCAGCCCTGCGTTACTCTAGGCCGGGGTTGGGGGTGTGGTGACCCTGATCATCCTCCGATCTGTTTGATAGGATCCCTGCAGGCCGTTCCCAAGGTTCTCAGCTTCAGGCTGGGAGCCAGCACCCGCCCTCCCCTCCACTCCACCAGAGTCTAAATCTAAATCATGAGATACCCACAAGGTGCTCTCTCTCTCAGGCACATCTCAATTCTAAATGAAATGGCGGGTGGTGTCCTGTTCTGAATATTCAGAACTCTCAGAATTCATGTGGGCTGGCTTTTCCCAGTGGTGGTAGCTGGCGTTTGTTGAGCTGTAGCTGTGTGCAGGGCCTGGGATCGGTGCTTTGTCACGCATTAGCGGATATCGAATTCGGTGAGCTGAGTACAGTTATCTCCACTTTACAAACAAGAACACTGAGACTGCCAGAACCGGTTTGGCTCAGTGGTAGAGCGTCGACCAGCGGACTGAAGGGTCCCAGGTTCGATTCTGGTCAAGGGCATGTACCTTGGCTGCGGGCACATCCCCGGTGGGGGGGGTGCAGGAGGCAGCTGGTCGGTGTTTCTTTCTTTCTTTCTTTCTTTCTTTCTTTCTTTCTTTCTTTCTTTCTTTCTTTCTTTCTTTTTTAAATATATTTTATTGATTTTCCACAGAGAGGAAGGGAGAGGGATAGAGAGTTAGAAACATCGATGAGAGAGAAACATCGACCAGCTGCCTCTTGCACACCCCCTACTGGGGATGTGCCCGCAACCAAGGTACATGCCCTTGACCGGAATCGAACCTGGGACCTTTCAGTCCACAGGCCGACGCTCTACCACTGAGCCAAACCTGTTTCAGCTGGTCGGTGTTTCTAACTATCTTTCTCCCTTCCTCTCTGTAAAGAAAATCAATAAAGTATATTTTTAAAAAAGAAAGAAAGAAAGAAAAGAACACTGAGACTTAGGGCTGCTCAGAGTCACTGGACCAGCGGGGACAGGGAGCTAGTCACAGAAGCCCAGCTGTGTGCCACCTGACCCTGAGCTCCTCCCTGCTCTGTGCCACATCCGCCCTCCACACCCTGGGGGCAGCACCGGGGGCACGGGATGCAGAGGGGAGCCTGGTGTGTGGAGAGGCGTGTCTGCGTTTCCTCGAGGTTCAGACTTCTCCACTCCTCTCCCCTGGCTCCTGCCTCCCCGCAGGGAGCTCTCCGTGGGCCTGGCAGTGCTCGCCTGCCTGGTGACCGCCGCCCTCACCATCTTTTTCCTGTTTCCCCGGCCCATCGACATGCAGCCTGCGGGCCTCAACTCCTCCTCCACCGTGACCGTGGGCGATGCTGTCTACATCAACATAACGGTGGGTGGGTTGGTGGGTGGCTGGGTGGGTGCTGTGCCTCTGCGCTCTGACCCCCACCTTCCCAGCAAAACTTCTCTGTAGCCCTTGCCCAGTGGGGTGATCCAGGGCACCCGGAGGGTGCTAGAAACCTGGGGCGAAGCAGGGGCAACCCTGAACCCCAGATTGCGTGGGATTAGGATTCTCCACAGCGAAGGGTCAGAATCAGGGCCCAAGAAATAAATCACAGGGTGTGTAATGGGGGTGGCGTGCCTGAGGCTCCCTGGGTGGGCAGGCTGGGGCTGGATCCTGAGCCAGCGTAATGTTTTCGTTAAAGGGACTCCCCACCATTAAGGGCCCCCCAAGAGGGGCTCCTGGCACCGGTGCTCAGCCGCTGAGGTCCACATTGGGGGTGGGGGCTCGGTCAGGCTTGGGGGTTTTGGAACTGACCACTCCTTTCCAAGGAGGGTCCCCCTCACCCCTCCCTTTCCTTGTCTTCATCCCCAGAGTATCTTGAACATCTCCAATAGCAACTACTATCCCATCACGGTGACCCAGCTAACCATCGAGGTTCTGCACCTGTCTGCCGTGGTGGGGCAGGTCTCCCACAGCCTCCTCCTCCACATCGGCCCTTTGGCCAGCCAGCAGGTGTCCCCCTCCCCCTGGCCAGCCCCGCCCCCAGCGGTGTGGACCCGTGAGGTGGGGGGACAGGGTGATGGTCGGAGTTGGGGCTCACCCCGTGCCATTTGGTTGACAGATGTTTTACGCGGTAGCCAACAAGATCTGGGATGAAAACACATAGTGAGTATCCCTCGGTCTGTTCTCCCTCAGTCTCTTTGCTGTTTGGAAACCTGGTTTTCATCCCCACCAGGTTTTCTGATCCCTTAGCAAAACGCCTGCAGCCAGCCTGTACTCCCAGCTGAGGCTGCAGCATGCACCGCCTCTCACAGCTCCAACAGCCTCTCTTCCGGTTCAGACGTAGATTGGCATGAGGGACAGGCTAGCATTTGGTTAATCCTTACAGTATGTGACCTGGGGCTCTTTAGCGTGAATTGCTGAGGATGAGTGTCATTTTCTGCTGAGGGAGGGGCCAGCACGTGCCTGGGCCCAGCCGGTTGGGATTGGCGGGGTGACTTACTCCACAGTCAGAGGGAGTGGGGAGGGGGGGAGGGGCATTTGGGGGCCCCAGGGAAAGGGGCCTAGAAGGTGACAAGGATGCGACTTGCAAGTCTTTAAGCCTTCTGATGGCCACTCAGTGTGAAACATGGTCCAATGTTCCTCTCTGTCTCTCTCTCTCTCTCCCTCCCTCCTCCTTCTCCTCCTCCTTCTTTCCCCCACCCTCCTCTCAGCAAAATCTGCAGCTGGCTGAAAATCAAAGTCCACCATGTGCTTCTGCACATCCAGTAAGTAAAGTAGGACTTGGAGCCCTGGGCTCCCCTCTCCCACTTCTGACTCCAGTCTCTGCCCAGCCTCCCCTGTGAGAGGAGAGCCAGCCAAGGTGACCCCGAGAATCAGTCCGTTCTCGGGAAGAGCAGGTCCAGCCCCCACTCTAGCTCCCACCTGGCTCCCAAGCTACCTGTACTCGTGTGGCAGCCAGAGATGAACATTTTTATCTCCTAAGCCTTTTATTACAGGTGAGGAGGCCCCCTCAGATGCCTTAGCAGGGTGGGGAACAAAAGAAAAGAGAGGGAGGGTGGGACCTGGGGGAGCCAACCCCCCGGCCAGAGCTTTCCCCTACCCCCCAGACATGACAGCGAAGCCTGCTTCCTCTCCAGGGGCACCTTGACCTACATCTGCCTGAGCCATTCCGAGCAGAAAGTCTTCCAGAGCTATGAGTACGTGGACTGCCGGGAAAACAGCTCAGGGCCCCACGTGCTGGCCCCCCACCTGCCGTGACCTGTGTCTGCTGTCCCCAAGCTCCAGGCACCTGCCAGCCTGGTCTGTGTCTCTCCCAGCCCCGCGGTGCCCCCCCAAGGATGGACTATGGTGACTTGGCCAAAGGCACTGCTTTATCACACCTTCCCCCCCCACACCCACCCACGGGAAGCGCTCTGACTTGCACAGGCGCGGAAGGAAGCCGGTCCGCCTGGGGGCTGCCACCGGGTCTTGCCCTGGCTCTGGCTTGAGGGAAGGCCATACCTCCTGCGGCTGCCCAGGCCTTGGAGGTACCGTGGCGTCCCTGGCGTGGCCCCCGCCCTTGCTGTTCGGAGCGACTTCATTGCCGGCTCCTCAGATCTGGCTTCCTCCTGCCTGAATGGGAGAGCGTTTCATCTAGCTTTAAAGACGTGGGCTCTGTTCCGGTGCTCCTCCTGGTGATGGGAAAGCGACTTGGGGGCATGCAGTGCCATCTCCAGAACACGGGGGCTCGCCTGGGCCTCCCTGCTTCGGTTGTGTGACACAGTGACAGCGACGGCCAGCTTCTCTCCTTGGGAATGTGTCCCCTGCCCACCTGCCGAGGCTCTGCACCTTCCTGGTCACAGACCGTCCTGGTTCCTGGGAGGACAGCGCAAGCCTCTCCTCCATGAAACAGTTTATTATTCTCTTCGCAGCAGAAGCAACTTAAAGAAGCAGAGGAGGGGAGGGGAGGAGGGACCTGGCACCCACTGGGGGAAAAACAACAGGCAAAGCCAGAGTCATTTTAACAGACGTTTATCTATTTACTGAAGGAGGGCTTGTGACCAGCGGTGAGCCATAACCCTGGGCCTGGGCGAGTAGACACAGGCAGGCCGCGCTGCTGGGCTCGGCCACACCAGGCCCACCCGCCCAGAGGTGCACAGAGGGTGCGGACAGCGCATCGGTAGGGACGGGTCTTTGCTGTCGCTGGGCTCCGAGCGGAGGCGGTCTCTGTTCTTTGGCTGAGCGGACGTGGGATTTGCTCGCTAAAGATGACGACGGTTTTTATCAGGCGGCAGAGAGAGGAGCTTGGGTGGTGGGGGGCTGCTGAGTGGTGGGCTGGGGAGCAAGGGGAAGGAAGGAGGTTGTGCTGTCCCCACACTTTCAGTCTGGGTAACTGCGCCACAGCGGTGCTGGCAAGAGGGGGGGAGTCCAGGAAGGCCAGACGAGAGCGGCTTCTGTGTGCAGGATGCCAAATGTAAAGGATTTATATTACAGTGAATAAACTACGCTTGATGTTTAAACAAGAAGTCTCCTGTGAGCGGGAAAGGGAGCTGGTGGACATGTCCCGTCTCAGCCTGGTGTGGCCGCCCCAGGCCCTGAGCCCCCGGAGAACGTACCTGCCTTCTGGCTTCTGAGAGCTGGCTCCCCCGGGGGGAGGGGGTACTCTCTCCCTTTCTCATGGTGTGTCTCAGGCCCCTTCCAACGTCAGTCCTCTTCTGTGCCCCCCTCAGCCCCTCCTCAAGCTACTGCCCTCAAAAGCTGCCCTGAGGGCCGAAACCGGTTTGGCTCAGTGGTAGAGCGTCGGTCTGCGGACTGAAAGGTCCCGGGTTCGATTCCGGTCAAGGGCATGTACCTTGGTTGCGGGCACATCCCCGGTAGGGGGTGTGCAAGAGGCAGCTGGTTGATGTTTCTCATCGACGTTTCTAGCTCTCTATCTCTCTCCCTCTCTGTAAAATATCAATAAAATATATATTTTTTTAAAAAGCTGCCCTGAGGGGCTCCTTCGGTCTGAACAGGCAATGCTGTGTTGCCACAATAACAGGACACAGGCACCACCCCCCCACACACTGGTCCCAGTGGGAGGGGCCGGGCTGGAGGACCCCGGGGTCAGCTTTAGGAAGCGGGAAGGGGGACGCCTGGGCCTTTGGAGCCCTTGGCTGTCCGCTCCTTGGGAAGGCTGACCCCCAGGAAGGAAGAGGCTAGTCCCCTCCCCTCCCCTCCCCCGGTCCGGTGTGGTGTCCCGGTCCTGAGGCCGTAGCTCTCCTTCTCGCTGAGCTCTGCCTCCGCTCCTGCTTCTGGTCACTCGCTCAGCAGCTGCACGCCCTCTGAGGGCCAGGAATGACCCTGGACTGGGGCGGCCCTTCCCTGGCTGCCACCCCTTCCTCCTGCCGCCCAGGCCTGCCCCGGTGAGAGGCGATCCCCCCTTCCCCAGCCACACCTCAGTAAGCATCCGCGAGGAGGAGGGGGCGACGGCTCCTGTGAGAGGCATAAGCCTGAGGCCCCAACAGAACTACCGTTCTAAAGAAAAGGGCCAGCCCAGCCTGTGTGGCTCAGTGGTTGAGCATTGACCTGTGGGCCAGGAGGTCACGGTTTGATCCCCTGGTCAGGGCCCACGCCCAGGTTGCCGGCTCAGTCCTCAGTGGGGGGCGTACAGGAAGCAGCCTGTCAATCCAATGGTTCTTGAGAGGTTTGCGACGACGCAGGAGACAACACACAGAGCCCAGGCGGTTAAAAGGGGGAGGTTTTAATCTTGCGCTTCTGGGCGAAATTCACTGGTCTGAGGGGTTGGTCAGGGAAGTTCTCGCCAAAAAGGACTGAAACCAATTTGGTTCAGTGGATAGAGCGTTGGCCTGCGGACTGAAAGGTCCCGGGTTCGATTCCGGTCAAGGGCATGTACCTTGATTGCGGGTACATCAAGTGGGGGGTGTGCAAGAGGCAGCTGATCGATGATTCTCTCATCGATGTTTCTAACTATCCCTCTCTCTTCCTCTCTGTAAAAAAAAATCAACAAAATATATTTAAAAAGAGGGGGGCATAGGTACTTTTTTTATACAGCTGTTTAGTGGGGGGAGGGGGAGGGCATGAGAGGTGTGGGATTTCCGCCTGGGCCTGGGGTTATCTGTCACCATCTACCTTGCAGCTCCGGACTTCCCCCTGCCTGGACCTAACAATTCTCACTGATGTTTCTCTCTTCTCTATGAAAAACAAAAACAAAAACAAAAAAAAACACGACACTCCGATTCCTTTGGCCTCTTTTTTTTCCTTTTTTAAAGCACAGGGTGGAGTTGGAGACTTGGGAGTGGAAGGCCAGTTCCACGGGCTTTGCCTGGAGGAGCGTGCGACTGCTTTCCACTTGCTTCTCTCACCCTCTCCATTTCCTCATGGGTGTCCCCCCCCCCACCCCGCCCACGGGTCGTCCTGCCTCTTCCCCGTCACCGTCTCACAGAGCTGACCAGTGTCAAGTCTTTGCAGGAAAAAAATCATTTTATTCGGGGCTGCCTCGTGGTCTGGAATGCGTCAGAAGGGGGGGGGTGGCCTTTGGAGGGCAGACGCTGCTGGGCGGGGAGGAGGTGGGGGTGCTCCCGTTTTTCCCCGCTGGCCAGCTGGCTCTTGGGGTCTGTCCCGGGGTCACCACTGCTGGACGTAATCCATTGACTGAAAGGAAGGAGAGGCAGGAGGCAAACAGGCCGCTGAGCAGTTCCCGGGCCTCTTAGTTTCCGGGCAGTAAGCCTTTTGAGGCCAAAGGAGTCGGAGTGAAATGGAGCAGCCCAGTGCCCGTCCTAAAAGGGCCAGGAAGGAGCCGGTCTCTAAGCTAAGAGTGCAGTGCCTTCTCTTGCCCTGCCACATGCAGTCCCCGCGAAACCTCTGGGCAGGAGCTGCCGCTGTCGTCATTAATTTAGGGAGGGGACAACGGAGGCTCGGAGGCTAAGTCTGGTGAGGAGGGAGTGGTGATCCTGAGACCAACAGCTTTGCCGCAGGTCTTGGCTTCCTCCTGCTCCAGCTGCCTCTGCCCCAGCCAGCGCTTACACCGGCTCCCTGGCCTGGCCGGCATGGCTCAGTGGTTGGGCATCAACCGATCAACCAGGAGGTCGCGAGTTTGATTCCCGGTCAGGGCACATGCCCAGTGGGGGTGGTGCAGGAGGCAGCCGACCAATGATTATCTCTCATGGTTAATGTTTCCATTTCTCCCTCTTCTTTCCTCTCTGAAATCAATGAAAATACATTAAACACACACACACACACACCAAAAGACAGCTCCCTTGCCCTAACCGGTTTGGCTCAGTGGATAGAGTGTCAGCCTGTAGACTGAAGGGTCCCAGGTTCGATTCCGGTCAAAGGCATGTACCTTGGTTGTGGGCACATCCCCAGTGGGGGGTGCGCAGGAGGCAGCTGATTGGTGTTTTTCTCCCATCAATGTTTCTTTTCTTTTCTTTTCTTTTTTTTTTTTTTTTTTTTTTTTTGAGAGGAAAGGAGAGAGAGTTAGAAACATCAATGAGAGAGAAACACCTATCAGCTGCCTCCTGCACACCCCCTACTGGGGATGTGCCCGCAACCAAGGTACATGCCCTTGACCGGAATCGAACCTGGGACCCTTCCATCCACAGATGGAGGCCCTATCCACTGAGCCAAACCAGTCCGGGCTCCCATCAATGTTTCTAACTCTATCCCTCTCCCTTCTTCTCTGTAAAAAATCAATTATATATATATATATAATTTTTTTTTAACAGCCACCTTATTTTGCTTCTCTGGCATCTGTCCCCTCTCTTCCAAACAGATTGTCAATCCCTCCACTTATGCTTAGTGCTGAGCCACGGCCCCTATTTAGACATTTTCAGGGGGTAAGGCAGGGGGAATGGACCATCTAGAAGAGACTGAACTAACTGCAGCCCCTCCCCCCACCCCTGCCAGGGTCGCTCTCTAGCTCCACCCTCGCGTGCCCCCGACGGACACACAACACACTCAGACGCTCGGCCTGCCGGTCAGTTCCTTCTGCTCACCGTGAAGCGTGGCCACCGGTAGATGCCTGGGTAGGCTCTGCCTGGTCTCCTGAAACCTGGTGATGAAACAAAGCACATGGTAGTCCTCTGTCAGTCCGCTTCTGAGGCCAGAACGCGGCAGACAGGCTTGCTGTGTGACTGGGAGGCAGGTGGCAGCCCCTACCTGGGGCAGGACACACGCTGAGCCCCACCCCCACCTCCCCGGATTTCCCAGCTAGGAATTGTGACCCCCTGCTCCAGGCCTCACCGTGCCCCACATCTGTGGCTAAGCCTGCAACTCACATCCCACCCTCCCACCATCCTCACCTCCCTCTGTCACCTTCCCCTGGAGGGGGTGAGCCCTCCCAGCTTCTTGGCCATCCTCTGCAGACGTCGGAGCCCCCCCCCCCTGCGGTGCCGGGTTGGCACAAACAAACACACCCGGAGCGGGTGGTCCCCAAGGAAAAGCCGCAGGTGCCAGCGAGAGTCACGGGTGGCGGGACGGTGGTTAACACACGCGGACTCCGGGCCGTGGGGTGGGGAGTTGGGAGGGAGACTTCCTCGCACTTACCAGGGTCTGCGATTTTCTGCTTTCCTTGGAGTTTAACCTTGAAGTAGTTGGGTTGTCCTTTAGTTTGATCGGTCCCCATCAAGTCAAGCTGGGGACCAGGCTTTTGGGAATCCTGGAGTGTGTGCTTGGTATAGGCCTGAGTAAGAGGGTCGTGGGCAGTTTGTTGCCTTGGTTGAGGTGGCGGTGCCTGTGGCTGTGGCTGTGGCTGTGCCTGTGGCTGAGGCGGTGGCAGTGGCTGGGGCGGCGGGGGCGGCGGCGGAGGCGGTGGGGGCGGCGGCGGGGGCGGCGGCTGCTCCACTGGCTTTGGCGGGGGCGGCTGTGGTTGCTTGGGTGGTGGCGGCGGCGGCGGCGGCTGTATCTGTGACGGCCTTGGCTCCTCATGTACCTGCTGAGACGGCTGGGTGTGTTCCTTAGATAGGCATTTCTCCTCTTGGAGTTTCTTCCATTCCTGGCAAGAAACCCCGGGCAAGTAACGGCCCCCTGCCTGCCACGTGTGCACCCATATGCCATCCATCCCGGGGGGCAGGACACGCAAACCCAGAGGGAGAGGTGCCCTCTGCGCCCTGGAGCTGCAGACTGAGGCCAGGGGCCACCTCCCCCACCCACCTCAGCACCAAGCATTGTTTCTCTGTGACACTGCCCCCCCTCCCCTCCCCCCGCCCCCGGCCCAGCCCCTCCCAGCGAGCATCAGTCTCAGCACCTGCCTCTTGCTTTGGGAGCCGGGCACTGAAAAACAGTTTGCGGCACCAGAGGATAAACAGTTTTGTGCGAATGCTTTGAAACAGCACTGTCCAATAGAAATGTAAAACGTGCCGGAACCGGTTTGGCTCAGTGGTAGAGCGTCGGTCTGCGGACTGAAAGGTCCCAGGTTCGATTCCCGTCAAGGGCATGTACCTTGGTGGCGGGCACGTCCCCGGTAGGGGGCGTGCAAGAGGCAGCTGGTCAATGTTTCTCTCTCATCGACGTTTCTAGCTCTCTATCTCTCTCCCTTTCTCTCTGTAAAAATATCAATAAAAATATATTTTTTTTAAAAAAAGAAGAAATGTAAAACGTGCCACGTGTCATTTTAGACTTTCGAGTAGCCACATAAACTGCAGTGTTTCCCTAACTTTTGACATATGTGCACCCCTTCTATGATTTTCGTAACGCTGAGTACCCCTCGTCAAAAAAAAAAATGGATGTATTTTAATAACAATCAAAATATTTTTTATTTATTTTTTATTTTTTGGTACATACACAAAATAATAAACGAAAAATAAAATTATTCATAATAAAATATAAATAAAAGTTACATTGTAAATAACATTTATTTGCACACCGGACCATCTCACACCTCACAAGGCTGTCTTGACTTGACTCATGAGAACGTAGAATTAGGCGCAGCTAAGCACAGTGCAGTGCATATCCCCACCAAACTCTTCCCGTACCCCTGGGGGTACGCGTACGACACAGCTTTAAAATCTCCCAGGCCTGCCAAAACCGGTTTGGCTCAGTGGATAGAGCGTCGGTCTGCGGACTGTAAGGTCGCAGGTTTGATTCCGGTCAAGGGCATGTACCTTGGTTGCGGGCACATCCCTGCTGGGGGGTGTGCAAGAGGCAGCTGGTCGATGTTTCTCTCTCATTGACGTTTCTAGCTCTCTATTTCTCTCCCTTCCTCTCTGTAAAATATCAATAAAATATATATTTTTTAAAATAATAAAATAAAATAAAATCTTCCAGGCCTGAGTTCCCTCAGTCCCCCACTAGACCTCAGCAATGCTGAGTTATGCCAACACACACACACACACACACACACACACACACACACACACGAGTTTATCCAAGAGAGCACCAAAGGACCTTGCTTTCCTCCTATCCCCAGCAAAACAACATTCAAGGCTGACAGACAGCCAGCTTCCTAAGGGCTCTGCCTGCCCTTCCCATCGCTGTCCTAACCCTGGAAGGACCCCGAGGAACACGACCCCTCTCTCAGGCACCTTCTCTCGATGTTGCTGCATCTTCCTCTGATCCAAAGCCAACTGCTTGCGACGGGCCTCCCAGTGGTAAGCAGTGCCCATGATGGTGGCGGTGCCAGAATGCCCCAGGCAGGGGATGGGGCTGCCGCTGCCCCCCCCGCCCCCCACCCCTGTCCCCTCTCACCCCAACCCCACTGCCTGTCACTAGAACCACCTCATAATGTGGCCACTGCCATGACAACTGGGCAGGACCCCCTTCCTCAGGGAGGAGGGAGGTGTTCTTCCCACGCCTCCTGGGGACCATCTATCACGTACCTTTCTTTCCAGGGCCCCGAACAGGTAGGTGCCTCCCCCCATTAGCTCTGAGTCTAAACAGGCTCCAGCCGAAACCGGTTTGGCTCAGGGGATAGAGCGTCGGCCTGCGGACTGAGGGGTCTCAGGTTCGATTCCCGCCAAGGGCATGTATCTTGGTTGCGGGCACATCCCCAGAAAGGGGTGTGCGGGAGGCGGCTGGTTGATGTTTCTCTCTCATCGATGTTTCTAGCTCTCTGTCCCTCTCTCCCTTCCTCTCTGTTAAAAAAAAAAAAAAAAAAAAAAAAAAAAAAAAATCAATTAAAAAATATATATTTTTAAATATTTTATTGATTTTTTACAGAGAGGGAGAGGGATAGAGAGCTAGAAATGTCGATGAGAGAGAAACATCGACCAGCTGCCTCCTGCACACTCCCTACCGGGGATGTGCCCGCAACCAAGGTACATGCCCTTGCCTGGAATCGAACCTGGGACCCTTCAGTCCGCAGACGGACACTCCACCACTGAGCCAAACCGGTTTTGGCTAAAATATATTTTTTTAAATAAAAAATAAATAAACAGGCTTCAGGGACAATGCTGAAGGCAGCTGGCTTTTCTCTCTGTTTTTTGTTGTTTGTTTGTTTGTTTGTTTTTCTCCTATACTTCCTAGGACTCCAGCATCCTCGTTAGGCTCATCTGCTGACCCTCCTCCCGCAAAGGTCTCTGGAGTTACCTCTCCCTCAGTCCTCTATCTCCTCCCCCTGTGCGAAGTCAGGAGGGAAGAACATACAAAATCCAGGAAACTCTCAGGGCCTGAGCCCCGTGGAGTGCAAGGTGGCTGATTGGGAAGTGCCCTCGTGTGGGGGATATCTAATGCCGGACACAAGCCCTTCCTCTGACCCTGCAGACCCCCGAACCTCTCTGGGCTTGTTCCCTTGCCTGCAGAACCAGAAGGACATTTACCTTCTTCAGAGGATTGGTATCAGGACCAAATAGAATAATGGATGAGAAATGTGTAAGAGGAAGTATACACGGAGGAGTGGCCAGATTATTAGGACCACCCGGCGTTTGTAAGCAAATGAGCCGTTCACTGCATTGTACGGGACGTGGGAGCCGAAGGCCTTGTTCGAGCACCTTTGCTGTCTGCAGTTACCAAGATAAAGCGTCTCTATTTCACACAGGAACACAAGGATTGCACAGTGGAGCGTTGGGGAAAAAGTCATGTGGTTCGATGAATCATGTGTCCAGTTGCATCATGCAGATGGCAGAGTGAGAATTTCGCGGAAACAGCGTGAAAGCATGCACCCCACGTGCATGAGTGCAACCCTTCATGGTGGGGGCGGTGTTATGGTTTGGGGCATGTTTTGGTTTGGGCGTGTTTTCCTGGCATGGTTTGGGCCCTTTAATTCGTGTGGATCAACGTCTGAGTAGCACAACATACCTAAGTATCGTTGCTGATCAAGTTCATCCTATCATCATGTTGATGGCGTTTCCCAACAAAGATGGCTTCTTCCAACAAGACAGTGCGCCATGTCACGGTGCTCGTATGGTGCAGGAGTGGTTTCAAGAACACGAGGGAGACTTCACCTTGCTTAGGTGGCCCCCACAATCACCAGATCTCAATCCAATCGAGCATTTGTGGGATGGAGCATTTGTTGGATGGCAGCTGGTTCCACAACCATCAGATCTCCCAGAACTGGGCAGCGCTAGTCATCAGGCATGCTGTCAGATTCCTCGCATCCCCTTTCCACATCTCGTGGAGTCAATGCCGAGAAGAATCGCCGCAGTGTTGAAGGCAAAAGGTGGCCCGACGAAGTTCTGATGGGGTGGTCATAATAGTCTGGCCACTCGGTTAAGGTTGTTGTGCCACAGGTTGGCACTATTTATTATCCTACCTGACTTATATCCCTGGTAGGGGAGTGGCCAGGGGAGGGGATTATTTCCTCCTGCCCAGGAAGCTTCTGGGATCGAGTCCGGGTAGAGTATTGATCTGCCTCCTAAACCCTCAGATAGAAATCTTTCTGGAAGCAGCAGAGCCTGAGGTAGATTCATGGCTAAGGGCAGGGTAAGTGCATAGGTTAAAAAAGAGACTTCATACCAGACCCAGCTTCAAAACACGGTAGTGGTAGAGGGAGGGTGCAGGGAGCAGCCCTTGAACCAGAGAACAGGTGTCTGGAGAGCCTGTCAGTTCAGGTACCGGGGGTAGTGGGTCAGCTTGGGCTTTGAAGTCAAAGACTCAGATTCGGGTTCAATACTACCGGGTTTCCCCGAAAATAAAACATCCTCCGAAAATAAGACCTACTTACAGGTTTCCCTCTGAGTGAACTATAAGGCATCCCCCCCTCCCGAAAATAAGGCCCCCAGGCTTCTGTCTCAGAATGAAAATTAATTTACCGTAAACTGGTCACTGACAGTTGCTTTGCAAATGCACTGCGAGCAGGCTACCTTGACAAGAAGTACTCGTTTAAAGACAGTGCTATTGCTAAACATGAGAGATTGGGCCCACTGATTCTGAAAGAAATGGAATCACAAGAAATTCACCAGGAAATTCAGGAATTGGATTGTTATGATGATGTTCCAGAAGATGATGACATGATTGTCATTGAATAAATGAGTACATTCTTGATACTGTAGGATTCACAGTGTGTCTGGTTTGTGTTGACAAACTACCGTACTGCCGTACCGTATACAGGTAATAAATTTCCTTTATTTTCATTTAACATTAAATGTGTACCGTATTCTTCTTCATGGAAAAATAAGACATCCCCTGAAAATAAGACCTAGCGCATCTTTGGGAGCAAAAATTAATATAAGACACTGTCTTATTTTCAGGGAAGCAGGGTAGCTGTGTCACTTTCTAGCTGGGGAGGACTTAGGCGGGCCATTCAGTGTCTCTGAGCCTTTCCTAGGAAGGTCGCTGGGAGATCTCATGGGAGACGGGGACAGTGTGCACCCTCACAGAGGACAGAGGGGCTGTGGCCAGCTGGTAGCTCTACTGAGGGGACAGTGAGCCTTGCTGGATCTCTTTCCTTCTTTGCTAGTCCCTTCTCCTCCTCCTCACCCAGGGGTGTCATCTGAGACAGTACGTGACAAAGGTTCCCAGATGCAGGAGTTACTGAGGCTCCTCACTGGACACTTTTCTGCCTAGGAGCGAATTCTAACAACATTTAGATGGAAGACGGTAAGAGGAAGAGAAAGGCACCCAACTTCCCAATTATTACATGTAAACCAGAACCCACTTCCTCCTTTTCACATCTCGCCCTCTCTCACTTTCCCTCTTGCTCTGGAGATGCTCAGGGTGGGGGAGGCGGGCTGGTCTGAATGTAGGAAACTATTCCCAGCCCTTTGAGCCGGATCTCATGTCAGAGGAGGGGTTTTCCAGGCGAATCCGCCAACATTGTGCCCCCTTCTTTCCCTCTCTGAGCCCGGCTCCTGCCTCCCCGGCCCACAGTTTCTCCCAACCCCACCCCTGACCTCAGACTTCCCTTCAGTCCCAGGATTCTACTCCACGTCCCACTGCCCCCTTCCAGTCTGATGTTACTGATCCTGGCCTGCGGGGGCCAGATGCAACGGGGATCTCCCTTTCTCCCATCCAGCATGGGAAGAGAGATGAAATCGGTTCTGAGTAGAGGCAGCCGGGGGGGGGGGGGGGGGAAGGAAGGAAGAAAGAAAAGAAGGAAGGAAGGAAGGAAGGAAGGAAGGAAGGAAGGAAGGAAGGAAGGAAGGAAGGAAGGAAGGAGAAAGAAAGAGACAGGATGAAGAAATGGAAATAAAACTGGGACTCGAGTGGGCAGCTTGCCCTCTTCTGCTGGAGAGACGGTGGACCCAGAGCCGAGGCAGACCATTTATTTATCTTCCAAAATACAAGGGGGCTTCACCGAAAAACTTAGGATCAAAGGAGCTTGGGTGGGCCCGGGTCCTATTCATTCCCTCATTTCCCATGCTAGACTGGATTTATTTATCAAAGCCCGCTCTCCACGCCTGATGTGGCTCTGCCTGGGACCCAGCTGACAACAATTTAAAGTACGTCCATATGCCTCCCCCCCAGGGGGCCTCTACACTGGCCCTCAGGGAACTTTCCGTGCTGCCACCGCATTGCAGACACTAGCATTTTTTATAAAAATATATTTTATTGATTTTTTACAGAGAGGAAGAGAGAGGGATAGAGAGAAACATCGATGAGAGAGAAACATGGATCAGCTGCCTCTTGCACACCCCCTCCTGGGGATGTGCCTGCAACCAATGTACATGCCCTTGACCGCAATCGAACCTGGGACCTTTCAGTCACCAGGCCAACGCTCTATCCCCTGAGCCACACCGGTTTTGGTGACACTAGCATTTTTAAAGCAAGCCTGTTATTATCCAAGCCCCGAAGTCTTTGTTGTGGAAGTAAAGTACAGTGAAAAGCACTGGGCGAGGTTAAGTAGCTGCATTATTTACTAGTATTAAGTGTGCTAATGTGGTCTAGTTCCCCTCTCTCTTCGATCAGTTTCCTCACCTGTAAAGTAAGGGTGATAGTACCTCCACCCTGGAGATATTATAATGATTAAAGGAAATAATGCATGTCACGCACAGGGTTCAATAAACTGAGGCTTTTATTACTATAGTATTCCACAAATTTAAGGTATTGTGAGAGACACCATAATTTGTTGTATCCCAAGCAAGGGAGAAAAACTAAAAAAAAAAAAAAAAAAAAAAAAAAAAGACATGCTACCAAGTAAACAGCAGTATTGTTTTCTCTTGGCATCGGATGTAATATCTCGGTTTCTGAGATATGAAGATATAAAAAAAGACGCGCATCTTGGAGTGGATGAAATCGGGCACCATCCAGTGGCTCAGCCTCTGTCTGTCCAACACCCAGATGACCTTGAACTTTCCATCTGAGAACCTGGGTTTCCTCGTAGGCCAGGTACACGCAGGGTAAGATGACTGAGCTCCTGGGAGGCCCAGACACTCTTGAGCAGCCGTGGGCAAACTATGGCCCGCGGGCCGGATCTGGCCCGTTCGGCTGTTCTATCCAGCCCGCGGAGCCCAAAGAGCGGAGGGTTCTCTTGCTCTCCCCTCCGCTCCTTCACCAGCAGCCCAAGATGAGAGTGCCAGCATGGTCAGGTTGCTTTTGTTCCGGCCCTCCGGTCCAGTTTAAGAACCCACTGTGACCCTCGAGTCAAAAAGTTTGCCCACCCCTGCTCTTGAGGGTTGATGGCTGCCTTTGCTGCCCCCTGCTGCCCCCTGCTGGCCCTGCTACCACGGAAAGGGAATCGGGTCTTGGCTGAGAGGATGGCACAGCGCCCCTGTTGGGATTTGTGTGTGTGTGTGTGTGTGTGTGTGTGTAATGTATTTTTTAAAAATATTTTTATTGATTTTTTACAGAGAGGAAGGGAGAGAGAAAGAGAGCTAGAAACGTCGATGAGAGAGAAACATCAACCAGCTGCCTCTTGCACACCCCCTATCGGGGATGTGCCCGCAACCAATGTACATGCCCTTGACCGCAATCAAACCTGGGACCTTTCAGTCCGCAGACGGACGCTCTACCACTGAGCCAAACCGGTTTCGGCTGTGTGTAATGTATTTTTATTGATTTCAGAGAAGAAGGGAGAGGGCAAGATAGAAACATCAATGATGAGAGGGAATCATTGATTGTCTGCCTCCTGCACACCCCCTATAGCGGATTGAGCCTGAAACCCAGGTACAACACTGGTGTTGAAAGAAAATGGCACACCAGTGGGTACTCAATAATGCAAAGGTTTCAAAACCCAGTTCTTGGTTGAGTCTAACTCATTTTGGAGCCTCCTAGTCATAACTCAAAAAGAAAAAAAAAAAAACACAAACATTTAGCTCAGGTGTTGTGGGTGCCTTCCTGTCATCTGTCTCTTGCCACCAGAAGATTCTAGAAACTGTTTTGCAGACTCTCTGCAGGGACTTAGAAGGTGAGGGTGAGAAGAGAGTGGTGAGGAATTGATTCATCTGTTGGTAGTGGGAGTTGAGATCCTGAAAAATATATTCGCTGCTTCTCCCTCAGGCTCGCTCCTTCAGCCACCGAGTCCTGCAGCCTTTACCGTGCGTGTGTGTGTGTGTGTGTGTGTGTGTGTGTGTGCATTCCAGGGAGTTCTGTTAACCATCAGACTGGGGTTCAGCAGGTCTGAGGCCCATGATTCTGTGCTTTCAACACGCTGGGCGGTGAGCCAGTGCTGCCGGGTAGTGTCACACAGTACCACACGGAGAGCATAGGCTGCGGCCAGGTGTCCCCGTGGAGTTCTTCTCAACGCGGGCACGTGTAGCCTCACCTTGCGGGCTGTCGCTAGAAGTCTCCTCCCCACAGCAAAGTCACACCCACTGGCCTCGATCCCTTGCTAGTGCAGACGTTCAAAGTGAACGCTTTTGCTGTGCAACTGGGGAAAGGGAGAGGCTGAGAGGGAACCGAGGAGGACAGAAAAGGGTCAGAGAGAGGGGAGAGAAGTTTGAGAACACAAAACGGTCTCTCTCTCCAACAAGGTGTCCTTGGCCTGTGGTGAGCACTACTGAGACGAAAAGAACCCGATGGAGCTGTGCAAGAGGCCAGGGGCAAAGGCCGCGGGCAGGACTCTGCAGGCGCAGGGCGTAGGCTGGAGAGGCGCCCGCCCCGAGGGCCAGGCGGACGCAGCCCCCCCGACGCCCGGGGGCCGGACACGCAGGGGCGCCTGCGGGGGCAGCCTGGGCCACACACTGACACTCTGGTTGCGCACCGGCTGCCCCAGCAGCTCCGTGGCGGGTGGATGTGGTGGAGTGGCAGCCAGAAGGGATGGAGGAGCAGGCAGAAGCCCCTCGCCCACAGCGGGGACAAGGTCACATTCCCCTGCGCCATCCCAGGGCCCACCCGGTGGCAGGCATGACCCAGAGAATCAGTTGAATGGACACGTTTTTTAAAAGGCAGAAATTTTTGTTGTTGTTGTTTGTTTTTTTAAAGAAAAGCCCAGAAATGAGTGCAGAAATAAACCTAGCTGGAGAGAGGTATACTTTTTATATGATAGAGGTGGCATCTGAAAAGGGCTATCCCATATATGATGCTGGGATAACTAGGCAGACATCCAGGGGGGAAAAATCAGTCAGATCTACGCCTGAACTCAGTTCCTGTTATATGTTTTGAAGCTTTACTTGCTCTTTTTCCATATCACTTCACATCATTATTATTTTTTAATTATTTTTTACAATTTCTTCCTCAGTACTTCAACTGCCCTTTGGTTCTTTTATTTCTCCCTTTCGTGGATGTCATGCTCTTGGGAAGCCTGTTAAGACCAAGTTAATGGCCTTTGAGGCTTCCTCCACGTGACTAGGAGTGGACTCTGAATAATAAGAATTCTGTGTGTGGTGGGGAGGGGCATCAGGATTCCAGAGATGCTCAGGTGGGGCAGGGCCACAGGAAAGGTCGGGGCCCACCGTCCCAAGGGAAGGCTAGCCGTGGGAGAAGTGACCTTCCCGAGACAGTTTCCCTCGTGTCTGGTTCTGACCGGCATTCTGTGCGCCGGCCACGTCTCACCATTCCTGACAACCACGCCGGTTCCTGTCTCCCCTCGCCCTGTACAGAGGACACATGGAAGGCCGGGGCCTCAGCAAGGAGGCCGGGCCAGGTACCCGGTCACGGGGTCACCGAGGGGCGCAGGGTCCCCGCGTCCGCGCTCCTGGCCGCCGGGCCGGACGGCGGGGTCCCCGTCTCTGCACACACGCGGGGCCCACACTCGTCCAGGCTGAGCCAAGGCGGCCTCCGGGGCTCCGCTTACGCGTCCTCAGTCCCCACTTTACCCCACTCGCTCGTCTGGGGACAGAGGCCAAGTGCCCCGCCGGCAGGGCAGGTGGGGCGGGTCCCGGCAGAGCTCTTTCCAGGGAGGGA
Source organism: Vespertilio murinus (assembly GCA_963924515.1). Lineage (NCBI taxonomy): Eukaryota > Metazoa > Chordata > Mammalia > Chiroptera > Vespertilionidae > Vespertilio > Vespertilio murinus. The sequence continues at coordinate 14,264,586 of OZ004718.1, read as the reverse complement.
GGCAGCCCTCGCAGGGCCGGCCGGGCGGCCGGGCCCAACCCTGTTCTCCGCAGCCCCTGCCAGGCGACCCCAGGGGGTCCCTCTGGTCTTCCCAGCCATGACCCGACGGCCTCCTTCGGAACTAGGGCCCCTCGGCTTCAACCGCGGTCCCCGACCGGCTTCAACCGCGGTCCCCGACCGCTCGGTCCGCCGCCGCCGCCGCCCAAACCCCCTGGGTCGCTTGTACCCGGAAGAGCTCGGCCACAGCCCAGCTTCCGCTTCTGCGCGCAGACGTCGTCCCGAGGAGGGGCCGGAAGACCCAACGGCGCCGGTAGGGCAGGCCTACCCGCGCGGAAGGGGCGGGGCATGCAAATGAGCACCGGCCCTTTGGCCACCGCGCCGAGCGGGAACAAAAATTTCCTTAAAAAACCTGGAGAATTGAAACAACATCTTCACAGAGTCGAATGTTTTGAGTATTTCTGTCAGGTCGCTGTGGAGATGAGACTTCGCTTGATGGTGACCCGGCTCACCGTGAGTGAACTATGGGTGGGCGGAGGGTGATAGCGGCGAGGACGGAGCAGACGGTATCGCTTCTCGGCCTTTTGGCTAAGATCAAGTGTAGTATCTGTTCTTATCAGTTTAATATCTGATACGTCCTCTATCCGAGGACATTATATTAAATGTATTTTTGGAGCAGGGAGATGGAATAGGAGCTTGCTCCGTCCACTCCACGCATCGACCCGGTATTGCAGTACCTCCGGGAACGGTGCACCCCCTCTGGGGAAATACCTCGGTTTCTAAAGAAAGACTTCACTCCTCGCCTTAGCTTTCTCTGCAGTGGCAGCCAGCTGCTCTCTTTCTCTGAGCTGACAGCCACGGCAGAGCCCTCTGTGTGCTTCCGAAGGGTGAGACGTGAGGTGGGACTTCTGTGCGAGGTGTGGCACTTCTGCTGGCGAGGACACAGCCGCCTGGCCAAGTTCCGTCCTCAGGGCGCGCCCAACCCAGGCTAGGGGCTAGGACCCACCTGTCCAAATGGCCACAGGACCAGCCAGGACCAGGCAAGGAGGCGATGAACCAGTGCTGGGGAGACCCAAGGACTGAGCACAAGACGCTTTCACACGCACAGGTCTGCACAGAGATCACGGGATGGGGATGCCTGAAGGGTCACTCCAGGTGCAGGCTAAGCACATTCCATGTTGTCTCTCGGTCCACAAGTACCTCTCCAGTGCCAAGTACGTACCGAACTCGGCCCTAGCTGCGGAGGGTAGAGCAGCAAAACAAAATCTCTGCCGTCGGGGTGAGAACCTTATCTGCTTCTTTCTATAAGGTATGCATATTTGTCAGTGTACCTCTACACCCAGGTGTCTGTCCCTGTAAGTCTATCTGTGTCCCTCTATGCCATGTGGCGATCCATCATGGGTATGGGTGTCCATAATGACTTCACAGCTGGGAGAGAAACGAAGCCAGCCAAAGAGAGATGTGAAGCAGGAGTGCCCACCCAAAACACAGGTAATCAAGATGACCACCTCATCATCATCAAAGCAAGCTGTATTAAAACAGTGTTTCTCTTGATTACTGAAGAGTTTTGTGGACACTCCACTGAATTCCCCCCGCCCCTCCTCACACTCATACATACACACACACCCCTCCCCGTGGTCCTGACCCCACAATGATTGGCGACGATGACGACGGTGACGACTAGGAGACGGAGAGGATGGCCGTCCACCTCGTAGGAGTGCAGAGGGAATCAATCACACGAGGTGATGAACGCACACGCACAGCGCTCAGCCCAGGGGCTGGAACTGGGCAACGAGGGCGACCAGGCTCTGCGTGCTCTCGGCGGGTGGAAGGGCCCGCTGAGTTTCCTTCTTACATCGTGATGACCTTCTAGCTTTTCTGAGGTCAAAGGAAAAAATTATAAACTCTCCAACTGAACTGAATGAAGTTCTGTCAGAAAGGAGGGAGGGAGGGAGGGAAAGGTACATGCTGACCGGGCAGCCGCAAGGGAGGGCCGGGTACCGGGCCGGGGAGGGGGTGCGGGTGGGTGTGAGGTGTGCGTGGGGGGCGAGTCTAACCCATTGCCTGGCCGAGACGCCCAGAGCGTCCCCCAGCGGCCACCTCTGCCCTGCCTGGTGTCCCGGCACCCCCGGCTAGATCTCCCCCGGCCCCCCGGGTCCGGCCAGCAGGAGCCTCCTAACGGCCGCTTCCCCGAGTCCGTCTGGCCTGGGCCTGAGCCTGAGCCTGAGCCATGCGTTCACCGAGCGAGCGCCGGGGTCCCGGGAGGAGTGCGGCTGAGATCGCCGCCCTCAGCGATGCTGGTAAAAGGTCGCCCCAGAGGGCGGCGGGTGGCGTACTTGGCGCGAACGACGGGGTGGGACGGATCCCCCGGGCGCGGAGGACGACCTCGCGGGCGGGCGGAGGGAGCTGGAAGTGCGGCGCCCACGAGTCGGTGCCTTCACCGGAGCCCCGCGAGGCGCCGGTGATGGAGCCGGAGAGAAGCCCTCCGGGGGCCCCGCCGGGGCCTTCCCGCCGGACACGCCCGTCCCCCTTCCGGGAGAGCCCCCCTCCGGACCTCGCGCTCCCCGGACTCCGAATGGGCGCTTCATGGGACAGGGCAGGTTCGGAGCTCGGCTCTGGGCCTCTGGGCCTCTGGGCCCCTGGGCCTCTGGGCCTCTGGGCCTCTGGGCCTCTGCGCCGGGCGGGCGGCCAGGTCGCCCACAATGCAGACAGCCTGGCCTGGGGGTCCCCAGCGCCTTGTCTGTCCTCAGGAAGCCCCTCCGCCAGCAGCCCCCGCCTTTCCACGGGCCTCTCCCGCCCCCCGGCGCGAACCGCCTCAGCCTCGGTGCTTCCCCAGAGCCCGCGCCACCAGCCAGCTCGGGTTCAGAGCCGCCCGCCGCAGCCACGCCTCCCGGGGCGGGGCATGCAAATTAACGTCGTTTCTTTCCCCCCCCCACCCCCCCCGCCGCAAAGGACGGCGCCACGAGAGACACAAAATTTCTCTTTAAAAATACAGGGAATAGAGGATTTAGAAATCGACACAAGAGCCTACCATCTGGTGAGTGCCATGTGCTGCCAAAGAAACAAAGGAAGTAAGACCTCGACTGCCGGTGACCCGGCTCACCGTGAGTGAAATGTGTGTGGTGGGAGGAGGGTAGCGGCGCGGGCCGGTCACTCGGCATCGCTTCTCGGCCTTTTGGCTAAGATCAAGTGTAGTATCTGTTCTTATCAGTTTAATATCTGATACGTCCTCTATCCGAGGACAATATATTAAATGGATTTTTGAAGCTGGGAGTTGGAATAGGAGCTTGCTCCGTCCACTCCACGCATCGACCCGGTATTGCAGTACCTCCGGGAACGGTGCACCCCCTCTGGGGAAAAATGTTGGTGTCTAAAGGCAGAACTGTCTTAGAGGAGAGCCCTCTTTCTCTACCTTCCTGAGACCCTTGGGGTTAAGTAGGACCCTTCACCCCTGCCTTGTCCTAGGAGGGAAGTGTCTCTGCAGCCTGCGAGGTGCTCGAAACCGCTTTGGCTCCGTGGATAGAGCGTTGGCCTGATTCTGGTCAGGGGCATGTACCTTGGTTGCGGGCGCATCTCCAGTGGGGGTGTGCGGGAGGCAACTGACCCATGTCTCTCTCTCATTGATGTTTCTAGCTCTCTATCCCTCTCCTCTCTCTTCCTCTCTGTGGAAAATCAATTAAAAAATACATTTTTTTAAGAAAGAGGGAGCGAGGCAGGGAACCTGTCAGCACTCAAAGGTCCCAACGAAGAAGTTTGCCTCCAGTGGCACGCTGCCAACTGCTTCCCACGTGCGTCGGCGGCGATCACCGCAGGAAAGAACAAGCTCTCTTTGGGGCACTTCCGAGGCCCAGAGCAGCATCATAAGCTCCAGGTGCTAGCATGCCAACCAGCCCCTGCACCCCCCGAGTCGCCCTCCATGCTTTATTTACACCGCTGTCTTTGGGCCCACGCTCCTGCCTGCCTTCCAATGCCCAGATTTGCGACGGAAAATGTTCCCCTTCCGAACCACCCAGGACCCCAACCGGAAGAACGCGGACGCGAGCTGAGAGGTTGCCTCCCCCTAGGCTTGGGACCACCGCGCGCGGAGGCGGTGGGGAGGGTGGAGTCCGCCCCGGAGGTCGCGGCTCCTGGGGGGAGGGGAGGGGAGGGGAGGGGGCAAGGGGCGGGGCATGCAGATTACAAATGGCTGCTGCGCGGGGACGAGGGAACAACCGGGGATATAGGACTTCTGGTTAAAAATGTGGAGCACACCAACATCCGCAGCAGAGTCCGGTGAGGTCCACGTACCGTGGGCGACGCAAAGAAATCAGACAAGCGGTGAGGCTTAGGCTTGGCGTCCTCACCCTGCCTTGAATGTGTGTGACACGAGGAGGGTGGCGGCGCGGGCAGAGCCCTCAGTATCGCTTCTCGGCCTTTTGGCTAAGATCAAGTGTAGTATCTGTTCTTATCAGTTTAATATCTGATACGTCCTCTATCCGAGGACAATATATTAAATGGATTTTTGAAGCTGGGAGTTGGAATAGGAGCTTGCTCCGTCCACTCCACGCATCGACCCGGTATTGCAGTACCTCCGGGAACGGTGCACCCCCTTTGGGGGTACTTACTTCCTGTTGAATGTCAGACGTCGTGGGGAAAGGCGGTTCTCCCTGTTTGCAGCGTCTTCTCTGGGTCTGAGAAGGCCTAGCTAGTCGTTCTTGCGGGGTGCGTTGGTGTCTAAAGGCAGAACCGTCTTAGAGGAGAGCCCTCCTCTGCTACCTTCCTGAGAACCTTGGGGTTAAGTAGGACCCTTCACCCCTGCCTCGTCCTAGGAGGGAAGTGTCTCTGCAGCCTGCGAGGTGCTCGAAACCGCTTTGGCTCCGTGGATAGAGCGTCGGCCTGCGGACTGAAGGGTCCCGGCCCCGGCTTTGATTCTGGTCCGGGGCATGTACCTTGGTTGTGGGCGCATCTCCAGTGGGGGTGTGCGGGAGGCAAACTGGTCCATGTCTCTCATTGACGTTTCTAGCTCTCTATCATACCTCTCCTCTCTCTTCCTCTCTGTGGAAAATCAATTAAAAAATACATTTTTTTTTAAGAAAGAGGGAGCGAGGCTGCCAACTGCTTCCCACGTGCGTCGGCGGCGATCACCGCAGGAAAGAACAAGCTCTCTTTGGGGCACTTCCGAGGCCCAGAGCAGCATCATAAGCTCCAGGTGCTAGCATGCCAAGCAGCCCCTACACCCCCCGAGTCGCCCTCCATGCTTTATTTACACCGCTGTCTTTGGGCCCACGCTCCTGCCTGCCTCCAATGCCCACATTTGCGACGGAAAATGTTCCCCTTCCGAACCACCCAGGACCCCAACCGGAAGAACGCGGACGCGAGCTGAGAGGTTGCCTCCCCCTAGGCTTGGGAGGGTGGAGTCCGCCCCGGAGGTCGCGGCTCCTGGGGGGAGGGGAGGGGGCAAGGGGCGGGGCATGCAGATTACAAATGGCTGCTGCGCGGGGACGAGGGAACAGCCGGGGATATAGGACCTCTGGTTAAAAACGTGGAGCACACCAACATCCGCAGCAGAGTCCGGTGAGGTCCACGTACCGTGGGCGACGCAAAGAAATCAGGCAAGCGGTGAGGCTTATGCTTGGCGTCCTCACCCTGCCTTGAATGTGTGTGACACGAGGAGGGTGGCGGCGCGGGCCGGGCCGTCAGCATCGCTTCTCGGCCTTTTGGCTAAGATCAAGTGTAGTATCTGTTCTTATCAGTTTAATATCTGATACGTCCTCTATCCGAGGACAATATATTAAATGGATTTTTGAAGCTGGGAGTTGGAATAGGAGCTTGCTCCGTCCACTCCACGCATCGACCCGGTATTGCAGTACCTCCGGGAACGGTGCACCCCCTTTGGGGGTACTCACTTGCAGTTGAATGTCAGACTTTGTGGAGAAAGGCGGTTCTTCTAGTTTGCAGCGTTTCCTTTGGGTCTAAGAAGACCTAGCTAGTCGTTCTTGCGGGGTGCGGAGGCAGCTTCTGGGCAGCTGGAGAGTTGGGGGTGGAGCTTGTGGGGCGAACAAGCACGTACACGCTCAATACAGGAGCTGCCCCTGGTGGTCAGTGCCCTTCCACAGAGGGAGCCCCGCTCAGCTGACCAATGGGAGCCAGTCACTGGCTCACCGCGGGCTAGTGCAGCTGTGGGAACAGGAACTTCTCCCGCCTCTGCTGCAGTGCGGACGGCCGGCCCAGCTGGGCTCCTCCCTGGCCACCTGGTGCTTCATGCACTATTACCTGTCCTTAACTTGTCTGAGGGACCCTTAGGCCAGAGCTAGGGGTTCCCCAGGTCCGCCGGGGCAGAGGAGGACGGATCCCGGATTGTGAGAGGTCACAGGCCATGGTGAGTAACCCCACCAGTGCATGAATCTATATGCCAGGCCTCTAGTTATGTATATCAGGATAGTGTAAAAATTAGGTTACAACACTTTTATTAAAACATTTCCTACATATGGTTATATTGGCTGGGCCGAAGAAATATTCTTTGTGAGCCGAATGCAGCTTGCAGGCAGTTTGGCGTGCTTACTGCAACCGTTTTACCCATTCTTATTCCTTTTGCCTACTTCCCCGTGTAATCTTCATCCTTGTACCCAATAAAAGCAGTTGGCTTCTTTATGGAGGTGGGGTGCAGAGCAAATTTTCCCGGATGACTTACTGCACTCCCACATTGCGAACAGTATTGGACTACAGGCTCATACATGATTCAATCCTATCTCTGCTTAACTGGCTCAGGTAGTGACAGGCAGCCCTGGACCCATCAGTTGTCCCTTTTCAGAATCATCTCTATTCACACTGTCCTGAAATGTCTCTATTAAAACCTCACACTGGCTGAAACCGGTTTGGCTCAGTGGATAGAGCATTGGCCAGCAGACTGAAAGGTCCCAGGTTCGATTCTCGTCAAAGGGCATGTACCTTGGTTGCAGGCACATCCCCAGTGTGTGTTGGGGGGGGGGGGGGTGCAGGAGGCAGCTGATTGATGTTTCTCTCTCATCGATGTTTCTAACTCTCTATCCCTCTCCCTTCCTCTCTGTAAAAACTCAATAAAAATATTTTTTAAATAAAAAAATAAAAGCTCACACTAACTTGAATATGGGGTCTCCTTGTCTTCTCCTTAGTGTAGCTTCTGAGTCTTTAAGTCTATGCCTTTTCATGTCCATTGTTCCTGTCAACGTGCTGAGTTTTTTTGTTCCTGCAGGTTCTTACACCTTGAATGGTCTTCCCCACCCTCTCTACATGCTTGAAACCTCTTTATAATTCAAGGCCCAGTTTCAGCATGACAGTGTCACTAATATTTTTCCTGATTCTCCTCTCAGTGATACTAGATTTATCTAGTTTCTGAATACTCACTGAATCTTGTATTATCTTTACCATTGGTGTAACTTGCTTTAATTATTCCATTTTAAATATTGTATAATTTTCAATGCATTTTATTTATTTTGGTATTCATTGCTTTACTCCACCCCAACCTCTTTTAATTTTGACCTCCTTCTGCCATCTCTCACATCCGCTTTGCCCACCTCCTCTGACAACCATCCATATTCTCTACATCCATCTGTATTTTTTTTGCTTTTATTTTATTTTTAATATATATTTTATTGTTTTTTTACAGAGAAGAAGGGAAAGGGATAGAGAGCTAGAAACATCGATGAGAGAGAAACATCAATCAGCTGCCTCCTGCACAGCCCTCAACGGGGATGTGCCCGCAACCAATGTACATGCCCTTGACCAGAATCGAACTTGGGACCTTTCAGTCCGCAGACCGACGCTCTATCCACTGAGCCAAACCAGTTTCGGCTGCAGGTTTGCTTTTAGATTCACTTATAAGTGATATACAGTATTTGTTTCTCTGGCGCAGTTCATTTCCCATAATGCCTTTGAGGCTCACCCATGGCAAAATTTCTTATATATATATAGTTGAGTAATGTTCTGTTGTGTTTAAATAATTCGGCTGCCTTGAATAATGCAAATAATCATTTTTATCTTTATAATGTTCAAAATGTCATGTTACTTGCTTTGTGGACTGAACATGTCAAGAGCCCAACGGGTATGCTTGTTACTATAACTGCTCTAGAACTTTTCCCTGAAACACAAGATCTCTGATCAAGTAATTTCAGTGTTTAACCTAATGGAACAACACCCAACCCAGCAGGGCGACGCTGCGTGTGATGGAACGAACATCCTTTGGGAAGATGCCCGCATGTGCACGTGCTTGTTCGCCCCACAAGCCCCACCCCCAGCTCTCAGCCAAGCCTAGGACAGCAGGCGGCCAGGGAGGAGCCCAGCTGGGCCGGCCGTCCGCCCTGCAGCTGAGGCGGGAGAAGTTCCTGTTCCCACAGCTGCACTAGCCCGCGGTGAGCCAGTGACTGGCTCCCATTGGTCAGCTGAGCGGGGCTCCCTCTGTGGAAGGGCACTGACCACCAGGGGCAGCATCTGCATTGAGCGTGCACGTGCTTGTTCGCCCCACAAGCTCCACCCCAGCTCTCCAGCTGCCCAGAAGCTGCCTCCGCACCCCGCAAGAACGACTAGCTAGACTTTCTCAGACCCAGAGAAGACGCTGCAAACTAAGAGAACCGCCTTTCTCCACACAAAGTCTGACATTCAACAGCAAGTAAGTACCCCCGAAGGGGGTGCACCGTTCCCGGAGGTACTGCAATACCGGGTCGATGCGTGGAGTGGACGGAGCAAGCTCCTATTCCAACTCCCTGCTTCAAAAATCCATTTAATATATTGTCCTCGGATAGAGGACGTATCAGATATTAAACTGATAAGAACAGATACTACACTTGATCTTAGCCAAAAGGCCGAGAAGCGATGCTGACGGCCCGGCCCGCGCCGCCACCCTCCTCGTGTCACACACATTCAAGGCAGGGTGAGGACGCCAAGCCTAAGCCTCACCGCTTGCCCGATTTCTTTGCGTCGCCCACGGTACGTGGACCTCACCGGACTCTGCTGCGGATGTTGGTGTGCTCCACATTTTTAACCAGAGGTCCTATATCCCCGGCTGTTCCCTCGTCCCCGCGCAGCAGCCATTTGTAATCTGCATGCCCCGCCCCTTGCCCCCTCCCCTCCCCCCAGGAGCCGCGACCTCCGGGGCGGACTCCACCCTCCCAAGCCTAGGGGGAGGCAACCTCTCAGCTCGCGTCCGCGTTCTTCCGGTTGGGGTCCTGGGTGGTTCGGAAGGGGATCATTTTCCGTCGCAAATGTGGGCATTGGAGGCAGGCAGGAGCGTGGGCCCAAAGACAGCGGTGTAAATAAAGCATGGAGGGCGATTCGGGGGGTGCAGGGGCTGGTTGGCATGCCAGCACCTGGAGCTTATTGAAAGGTTCCCTGTTTCCTTTCAAACCTAACACTTATGATGCTGCTCTGGGCCTCGGAAGTGCCCCAAAGAGAGCTTGTTCTTTCCTGCGGTGATCGCCGCCGACGCACGTGGGAAGCAGTTGGCAGCGTGCCACTGGAGGCAAACTTCTTCGTTGGGACGTTTGACTGCTGACAGGTTCCCTGCCTCACTCCCTCTTTCTTAAAAAAAATGTATTTTTTAATTGATTTTCCACAGAGAGGAAGAGAGAGGAGAGGGGTAGAGAGCTAGAAACATCAATGAGAGACATCGATCAGCTGCCTCCCGCACACCCCCCACTGGAGATGTGGCCGCAACCAAGGCACATGCCCTTGACCAGAATCGAACCCGGGACCCTTCAAGTCCGCAGGCCGACGCTCTATCCAACGAGCCAAACCGGTTTTCGAAAGGCCCTCGCTCCCTCTTGAACGCCACCGGGACCGCACTGAATTCCGGTCCCTGCGGGCACCTCGCAGGCTGCGGAGACACTCCCCCACAAGGGACAGCCCTTCTAGGACGGGGCGGGGGGGCGCTACCAAACCCCAAGGTTCTCAGGAAGATAGAGAAAGAGGGTTCTCCTCTACGACGGTTCTGCCTTTAGACACCAGCATTTTTCCCCCGAGGGGGTGCACCGTTCCCGGAGGTACTGCAATACCAGGTCGATGCGTGGAGTGGACGGAGCAAGCTCCTATTCCAACTCCCAGCTTCAAAAATCCATTTAATATATTGTCCTCGGATAGAGGACGTATCAGATATTAAACTGATAAGAACAGATACTACACTTGATCTTAGCCAAAAGGCCGAGAAGCGATGCTGAGGGCTCTGCCCGCGCCGCCACCCTCCTCGTGTCACACACATTCAAGGCAGGGTGAGGACGCCAAGCCTAAGCCTCACCGCTTGTCTGATTTCTTTGCGTCGCCCACGGTACGTGGACCTCACCGGGCTCTGCTGCGGATGTTGGTGTGCTCCACATTTTTAACCAGAGGTCCTATATCCCCGGCTGTTCCCTCGTCCCCGCGCAGCAGCCATTTGTAATCTGCATGCCCCGCCCCTTGCCCCCTCCCCTCCCCTCCCCTCCCCCCAGGAGCCGCGACCTCCGGGGCGGACTCCACCCTCCCAAGCCTAGGGGGAGGCAACCTCTCAGCTCGCGTCCGCGTTCTTCCGGTTGGGGTCCTGGGTGGTTCCGAAGGGGAACATTTTCCGTCGCAAATGTGGGCATTGGAGGCAGGCAGGAGCGTGGGCCCAAAGACAGCGGTGTAAATAAAGCATGGAGGGCGACTCGGGGGGCGTAGGGGCTGGTTGGCATGCCAGCACCTGGAGCTTATGATGCTGCTCTGGGCCTCGGAAGTGCCCCAAAGAGAGCTTGTTCTTTCCTGCGGTGATCGCCGCCGACGCACGTGGGAAGCAGTTGGCAGCGTGCCACTGGAGGCAAACTTCTTCATTGGGACGTTTGACTGGACAGGTTCCCTGCCTCGCTCCCTCTTTTTTTAAAAAAACGTATTTTTTAATTGATTTTCCACAGAGAGGAAGAGAGAGGAGAGGGGTAGAGAGCTAGAAACATCAATGAGAGAGAGAGACATGGGTCAGTTGCCTCCCGCACACCCCCCACTGGAGATGCGCCCGCAACCAAGGTACATGCCCCTGACCAGAATCAAAGCCGGGGCCGGGACCCTTCAGTCAGCAGGCCGACGCTCTATCCACGGGACAAGGCAGGGGTGAAGGGTCCTACCTGACCCCAAGGTTCTCAGGAAGGTAGAGAAGGAAGGCTCTGCTTTAAGACAGCTCTGCCTTTAGACACCAACACTTTTCCCCCGAGGGGGTGCACCGTTCCCGAAGGTACTGCAATACCGGGCCGATGCGTGGAGTGGACGGAGCAAGCTCCTATTCCAACTCCCAGCTTCAAAAATCCATTTAATATATTGTCCTCGGATAGAGGACGTATCAGATATTAAACTGATAAGAACAGATACTACACTTGATCTTAGCCAAAAGGCCGAGAAGCGATGCTGAGTGCCCGGCCCGCGCCGCCACCCTCCTCCCACCACACACATTTCACTCACGGTGAGCCGGGTCACCGGCAGTCGAGGTCTTACTTCCTTTGCTTCTTTGGCAGCACATGGCACTCACCAGATGGTAGGCGCTTGTGTCGATTTCTAAATCCTCTATTCCCTGTAATTTTAAAGAGAAATTTTGTGTCTCTTGTGGCGCCGTCCTTTGCGGCGGGAGGGATGGGGGGGGGGGAAAGAAACGACGTTAATTTGCATGCCCCGCCCCGGGAGGCGTGGCTGCGGCGGGCGGCTCTGAACCCGAGCTGGCTGGTGGCGCGGGCTCTGGGGAAGCACCGAGGCTGAGGCGGTTCGCGCCGGGCGGCGAGAGAGGCCCGTGGAAAGGCGGGGGCTGCTGGCGGAGGGGCTTCCTGAGGACAGACAAGGCGCTGGGGACCCCCAGGCCAGGCTGTCTGCATTGTGGGCGACCTGGCCGCCCGCCCGGCCCAGAGGCCCAGAGGCCCAGAGGCCCAGAGGCCCAGGGGCCCAGGGGCCCAGAGGCCCAGGGGCCCAGAGGCCCAGGGGCCCAGAGGCCCAGAGGCCCAGAGCCGAGCTCCGAACCTGCCCTGTCCCATGAAGCGCTCATTCGGAGTCCGGGGAGCGCGAGGTCCGGAGGGGGGCTCTCCCGGAAGGGGGACGGGCGTGTCCGGCGGGAAGGCCCCGGCGGGGCCCCCGGAGGGCTTCTCTCCGGCTCCATCACCGGCGCCTCGCGGGGCTCCGGTGAAGGCACCGACTCGTGGGCGCCGCACTTCCAGCTCCCTCCGCCCGCCCGCGAGGTCGTCCTCCGCGCCCGGGGCATCCGTCCCACCCCGTCGTTCGCGCCAAGTACGCCACCCGCCGCCCTCTGGGGCGACCTTTTACCAGCATCGCAGAGGGCGGCGATCTCAGCCGCACTCCTCCCGGGACCCCAGTGCTCGCTGGGTGAACGCATGGCTCAGGCTCAGGCTCAGGCTCAGGCCAGACGGACTCGGGGAAGCGGCCGTTAGGAGGCTCCTGCTGGCCGGACCCGGGGGGCCGGGGGAGATCTGGCCGGGGGTGCCGGGGCACCAGGCAGGGCAGAGGTGGCCGCTGGGGGACGCTCTGGGCGTCTCGGCCAGGCAATGGGTTAGACTCGCCCCCCACGCACACCTCACACCCACCCGCACCCCCTCCCCGGCCCGGTACCCGTCCCTCCCTTGCGGCTGCCCGGTCAGCATGTACCTTTCCCTCCCTCCCTCCCTCCTTTCTGACAGAACTTCATTCAGTTCAGTTGGAGAGTTTATAATTTTTTCCTTTGACCTCAGAAAAGCTAGAAGGTCATCACGATGCAAGACGGAAACTCAGCGGGCCCTTCCACCCGCCGAGAGCACGCAGAGCCTGGTCGCCCTCGTTGCCCAGTTCCAGCCCCTGGGCTGAGCGCTGTGCGTGTGCGTTCATCACCTCGTGTGATTGAATCCCTCTGCACCCTACGAGGTGGACGGCCATCCTCTCCGTCTCCTAATCGTCACCGTCGTCATCGTCGCCAATCATTATTGTGGGGTCAGGACCACGGGGAGGGGTGTGTGTGTATGAGTGTGAGGAGGGGCGGGGGGAATTCAGTGGCGTGTCCACAAAACTCTTCAGTAATCAAGAGAAACACTATTTTAATACAGCTTGCCTTGATGATGAATGAGGTGGTCATCTTGATTACCTGTGTTTTGGGTGGGCACTCCTGCTTCACATCTCTCTTTGGCTGGCTTCGTTTCTCTCCCAGCTGTCAAGTCATTATGGACACCCATACCCATGATGGATCGCCACATGGCATAGAGGGACACAGATAGACTTACAGGGACAGACACCTGGGTGTAGAGGTACACTGACAAATATGCATACCTTATAGAAAGAAGCAGATAAGGTTCTCACCCCGACGGCAGAGATTTTGTTTTGCTGCTCTACCCTCCGCAGCTAGGGCCGTGTTCGGTACGTACTTGGCACTGGAGAGGTACTTGTGGACCGAGAGACAACACGGAATGTGCTTAGCCTGCTGCACCTGGAGTGACCCTTCAGGCATCCCCATCCCGTGATCTCTGTGCAGACCTGTGCGTGTGAAAGCGTCTTGTGCTCAGTCCTTGGGTCTCCCCAGCCTTGGTTCGTCGCCTCCTTGCCTTGTCCTGGCTGGTCCTGTGGCCATGTGGACAGGTAGACCCTAGTCTCCAGCCTGGGTTGGGCGCGCCCTGAGGACGGAACTCGGCCAGGCGGCTGTGTCCTCGCCAGCAGAAGTGCCACACCTCGCACAGAAGTTGCACCTCACGTCTCACCCTTCGGAAGCACACAGAGGGCTCTGCCGTGGCTGTCAGCTCAGAGAAAGAGAGCAGCTGGCTGCCACTGCAGAGAAAGCTAAAGCGAGGAGTGAAGTCTTTCTTTGCAAACGGAGGTATTTCCCCAGGGGGGGGTGCACCGTTCCCGGAGGTACTGCAATACCGGGTCGATGCGTGGAGTGGACGGAGCAAGCTCCTATTCCATCTCCCTGCTCCAAAAATACATTTAATATAATGTCCTCGGATAGAGGACGTATCAGATATTAAACTGATAAGAACAGATACTACACTTGATCTTAGCCAAAAGGCCGAGAAGCGATGCTGTCTGCTCCGTCCTCGCCGCTATCACCCTCCGCCCACCCATAGTTCACTCACGGTGATCCGGGTCACCATCAAGCGAAGTCTCATCTCCACAGCGACCTGACAGAAATACTCAAAACATTAGACTCTGTGAAGATGTTTTTTCAATTCTCTACGTTTTTTAAGGAAATTTTTGTTCCCGCTTGGCGCGGTGGCCAAAGGGCCGGTGCTCATTTGCATGCCCCGCCTCTTCCGCGCGGGTAGGCCCGCCCTACCGGCGCCGTTGGGTCTTCCGGCCCCTCCTCGGGACGACGTCTGCGCGCAGGAGCGGAAGCTGGGCTGTGGCCGAGCTCTTCCGGGTACAAGCGACCCAAGGGGTTTGGGCGGCGGCGGCGGCGGCCCGAGCGGTCGGGGGGCCGCGGTTGAAGCCGAGGGGCCCTAGTTCCGAAGGAGGCCGTCGGGTCATGGCTGGGAAGACGAGAGGGACCCCCTGGGGTCGCCTGGCAGGGGCTGCGGAGAACAGGGTTGGGCCCGGCCGCCCGGCCGGCCCTGCGAGGGCTGCCTCCCTCCCTGGAAAGAGCTCTGCCGGGACCCGCCCCACCTGCCCTGCCGGCGGGGCACTTGGCCTCAGTGTCCCCAGACGAGCGAGAGGGGAGAAGTGGGGACTGAGGACGCGTAAGCGGAGCCCCCGAGGCCGCCTGGGCTCAGCCTAGACGAGTGTGGGCCCCGCGTGTGTGCAGAGACGGGGACCCCCCCGCCGTCCGGCCCGGCGGCCAGGGGCGTGGACGCGGGGGACCCTGCGCCCCTCGGTGACCCCGTGACCCGGTGCTTGGCCCGGCCTCCTTGCTGAGGCCCCGGCCTTCCATGTGTGGTCTGTACAGGGCGAGGGGAGACAGGAACCGGCGTGGTTGTCAGGAATGGTGAGACGTGGCCGGCGCACAGAATGCCGGTCAGAACCAAACGCGAGGGAAACTGTCTCGGGAAGGTCACTTCTCCCACGGTTAGCCCTTCTCTCTGGGACGGTGGGCCCCGACCTTTCCTGCGGCCCTGCCCCACCTGAGCATCTCTGGAATCCTGATGCCCCTCCCCACCACACACACAGAATTCTTATTATTCAGAGTCGCCTCCTAGTCAAGAGGAGGAAGCCTGAAAGGCCTTTAACTTGGTCTTAACAGGCTTCCCAAGAGCATGGCATCCACGAAAGGGAGAAATAAAAGGACCAAAGGACAGTTGAAGTACTGAGGAGGAAATTGTAAAAAATAAATAATAATAATGATATGGAAAAAGAGCAAATAAAGCTTCAAAACATATAACAGAAACTGAGTTCAGGCGTAGGTCTGACTTGATTTTTTTCGATGACGGCTACAGAGGTATGTATGGGCCAGCGGAATGCCTCGCCCACACTCCCCTCACTCCCAGTGTGCTCTAGATCTTGGGGCTAAAACATGAGTTTGTGTGCTGGAGAGCAAGTTTCATGGCCAGTTAGACTGGATTCATAAAAGTAGTTAGACTCAAGGAAAAGAATGAAAAAAACAACACAGCCCTTCACCCCCCAAAAACAACAAAAACTATCACAAAAAACTAATTAGACAACTAAGAACTTGGCTTCAAAACTTCCTTGCCATTATTGAGTGCCCACTGGTGTGCCAGCAAATCCGTACAGTTTCAACAACGAAAGGCGTTATTTTTTCCAATTTTTCTGAGGAAACTGAGGCTACTGAGGCTGACTTCCCAAAGTCCTCAGGTTTCCTCTTCCTCGCTAGGCGTTAAGGGACCCTGTGCTCCTGGCTGGCAGTTTTTGTTTTTAAAAATATATATTTTATTGATTTTTTACAGAGAGGAAGGGAGAGAGATAGTTACAAACATTGATGAGAGAGAAACATCAATCAGCCACCTCCCAAACACCCCCCCCACTGGGGATGTGCCTGAAACCAAGGCACATGCCCCTGACCAGAATCAAACCCGGGACCCTTAGAGTCTGCAGGCCAGCGCTCTATCCACTGAGCCAAACCGGTTCTGGCTTGGCTGGCAGTTTCATATCTTTATTATGATCAAGTCCGGCTTGATTATTATAAATCTTAGAAGTTAACAGATTTTACTTTGAAAATCTATTATTTTGATAGAGGATGGATTTCTAATTTTTTCTTAGCTAAGAGTTGATTCAACTTTAGCCTGAGAACCAGATTCAAAATAAGCTATCTTCTGAAGGCAGTGGATGGCCGATTTGTACACGTCACTTTATATGTTATCTGAGGAAGACATTCCGCTACTGGCTTCCTGGGTCAATGTTTTTTGTTACTGGTTGAGGTAAATGATTTATTATCATCATCACAGCTGCCAGGTATAGAGGATTTGTATGTGCCAAGCCCTCTGCTGAGTACTTCACTTCTTTTATTTTCATAAGAACCCTATGACATAAGTATTATCACCTGACTTTGCAGATGAAGAGAGGGAGGCTGGGAGAGAGAAGTAGCTTGCCCAGGTGCTCCCTGGGAGTTGGTACAGTCAGGGTCGGAACTTGTCTTCCCAGGGCCAGCAGCATCAGTCTCCCCTGAGCACGTGTAGGAAATGCTCCTTCTCCCCCGGTGGCTGACTGGCTGACAGGAATCCTGGAAGTGGGGCCCAGCAGTCTGTGTCTTGTCAAAGTCCCCCAGATTATCCTTATGTATCCACACAGTTGGGAACCACTACTGGAAGCTCGACGCTCTCTCAATTCATCCGCGGCAACGTCGGTGACTTGGCAGAGACATCTCTCACATGCTAAAGACTGAATGGAGCTGTTAAGGTCACCGAGGTTCGGCTCCTGTTGTGAATGCTCCGAGGAGCCCATCAGCTGGGACAACTGGCCAGTCAGCATGGTCCCTTCAGAGTGCGGGCCTGGCTCCCCCCTTCCCCGACTCTCGGCATCTCTCTAACGTGGTGCTCCCTACTCCCTGGTCATGGCTCCCCAGGCATTTTCACCCTCTCAGGGCTCCTTGTCGCTGTGTCTTACCACCCAGGTCCCCTCCTCCAGCCAAGGCCACCCCATGCAAGTGGGTGCTGGACACCCGTCCCCACGTGGGTCTTTCCCCTCAAACACTGCAACATGGCTGCCACCGAGCTCTTCGTAACCTTCCCGCCCTGCAGCCTCCTCCTACCTCCGCCTCCCCTGCCAGGTCTTCAGTAAAAGTATGAGAAATATAATTGAAATTAGATTTCCTGCTCAAGTAATGTCCATTCAAATATGATCTCACCTCCACAAATAAACAAACAAACAAAAACTTGACGAGGGCAGAGTTGCCATTCCCAACCCCAAACTGTACAAAAGGCCCTGTCTGAAAGGAAGACTCCAGAAGGAGGCAAAGGAACCTGTACCACTTAAGGTAGTCCTCTCCTTTTCTTCAGGAGCCAGGCAGTGACAAGCATGTCCACCAGGGGGCAGCATCTGCTGCTTTTCCAGCCTTGCCTGGGAGCTGGGACTTGGTTTTGGAAGGGTTGCCTCTGAAAGAGCCCTTGGTAGGGGAGGAGGGTACCTATGATGGCCAACCCCCTCCCGACCCGACTCCCCCCCCCCCCAAAAAAAAAAAGAGATTGTGTTTTATCCATCTTACTGTTGATGAAATATGGGATTTGAGAAACGGGTCTGTGATTCTGAAGCTAACAGCTGTGCCTTGGAACCCACTCCCCCACCCCACCTCTCTCTCTCCCGTTCCTTTAAGTACTTGGTTTAGGATGCTGTGCCTCAGAGGCAAGGATGTTCTCAGTGCCCCCTGGTCAGGGCCTGAAAGGTCGCCAGTTGGATTCCTGGCCAGGGCATGTGCCCAGGTTTTGGGTTCCGTCCCTGGTTGGGGAGGCAATTAATGTTTCTCTCTCTCTCTCTCTCTCTCTCTCTCTCTCTCTCATAAATGTTTCTCTCTCTCTAAAAGAACAAAAATTTAAAGATCAATAAAAGCACATATTAAAAAATAGGATGTCCTCAGCCACTGCCAAGGGAAGCTCCATCCCTTCCCTCCCTTCCCTACTCCACAGCGTGGACTGTCATGAGGAAGGGACCTGGGATGTCTAAGTCCCTCATCGCATGCTGAGGAAACAGGTTTGGGGGGGGGGGTGGAGGGGGGAGGCAGTGGCTAGTGAGGGGCAGAACTCATGATGACTCTCAGCCCAGGGTTTCAGCCTGCCCGGCTTCGAGGCGGGCCTCTCTCTCCCGTGTCACCCCCACCCCTAGCCTCTGTTTTGCTCCCCCAGGAAGTCCCCCCCCCCCCCAGTAAAGGCCTGTGAGTTCAATACTACTCAGACCTTGCCAAGAATGTTCAACCCAGTACCAACAGAACCCCCGAGGGCTTAAGGACCCCGGGGGGAATGTTTGGTTCCCATATGTAATCATTCCCTCACGCATCCCTAAATTCCTGCAGGTTTCCTGGCTGCCTGGTGTGCCGGGCATGGCGCGGGGTGCTACCGAGCTCTGGATGAGAAGAACCAGCTCCTGAGCCCAGGGCTTAGTCTGGCGGGGGAGACAGCTCAGAGGAGAAGCAGTGACACAGCAGGTACAATCTGATGGGGGGCGGGGGGTGGTGGTGGACCAATAGGTCCCAGGTAGTCGTTGCTGTCTAGAATGCTTACTTGACTCCAATGCCACCGCTTGGAGAGGCCTCCCTGAGTATCCCCTCTATGAACTCCTCCCCTCCCCCCATCGCTCTCCAGCACAAAGCTGGGCCTCTTCCTTCATTCCTCCCCGCCCCACCTCCTCCTTCCCATTTGTCCAACACCTTCTCTGGCAAACACAAAAGGCGAAGGGTGGGGTGACCATTTCAAATCCTTTATCAGATAATCCAGTGACAATTTCCTTCTTGGGTGTTGGGCCCAGGAGTTAGTGGAGAAATGTTAAAGGCGATTCAAAGATTCCCCAGCTGGTTCGGCTCGGTGGACAGAACGCCGGCCTGTGGACTGAAGGATCCTGTGTTCAATTATGATCAAGGGCACAGGCCTGGGTTGCGGGCTCGATCCCCAGTTGGGGGCGTGCAGGAGGCAGCCGATCAATGATTCTCTCTCATTATTTTTATTTTTTCTCTCTCATTATTGATGTTTCTATCTCTCCCTCTTTCTTCCTTTCGGAAATAAATATTTTTTTTTAAAGGAAAAGTGAGTTTTGAACAGTGGCAATATTGCAGCCAAGGAGGTTTATCTGAGGCACAATTATTGCTTAATTGAAAAATATAAAATATAAAACGGAAAAGTGCCTGGCCTGTGTCGCTCAGTGGTTGAGTGTTGACCCATGAACCAGGAGGCACATATATGCCCGGGCTGCCTCCATCCCCAGTAGGGGGCGTGCAGGAGGCAGCCAACTGATGATTCTCTCTCACCATTGATGTTTCTATGTCTAGCTCCTCTCCCTTCCTCTCTCTAAAGTCAATAAAATAAAAATGTTTTTGTTTTTTTAAAAGGAGAAGTATGCAAAGTTCCTAGACCAGAGCCTGGCATGCAGTGGTCACTCACTGGGTGGTGGTCCCCTACCTCCTGGCTCCTTTCCCTCTCCTAACTCTCCGTGGGTAGCTCTGCCTCTGCCCTCGCTCCCGCAGCCATCTGTCACCCCCGTGAAGTGGGGGTGTAATAAACTAAGTTCCTAAGGCCTCAGTCTCTTCAGGGCTTCACGGAGGCTTCCAGCACCTTGGAGGGAGAAACCGAGCAGGGAGGGGCGGGAGGCGGCGGCAAGGCAGGCCGGTGCTAAGCAGATGGGGAGCCAGTGGGCAGCAGGGCTAGGCCTTCTTGTTTGGCGAGGACTGCCCCTCCCCTTTTTCTCACACCCCCCACCCCAAACATAGCCTTTAAAAGGTTAACACTGAAGCACGTGATAAATGCAAGAACTCAGTCACCTTGTGAAAACGGAGATATTAGGGTTCTAAGTCCATTGTCCTTTGATCCCCCTCTCCTCCCATTTTACCTTGGGGCCGCTGCCGTCCTTTTGCTGCTTTCATTTTGGTTGCACTGCCCTTGGCGATGCATCCCCTTTCAGAACGTCCAGACGGCAGCAGTCTGCAATGGCTGGGAAGACGCCGTCCGGCCCCGAGCCCCTCCTAATTAGTCCTCTATCAGTTCACATTGGACTAATGAACTTCTAGAAACCTTTCCAGAAGCTTTCGTTGGACACCTTCTCCCTTCTCTGCAGTTTTAAAAAAATATATATTTTATTGATTTTTTACAGAGAGAAAGGAGAGAGGGATAGTTAGAAACATCAATGAGAGAGAATCATCGACCAGCTGCTTCCTGCACACCGCCCACTGGGGATGTGCCTGCAACCCAGGTACATGCCCTTGTCTGGAATCGAACCTGGGACCTTTCAGTCCACGGCCGACGCTCTATCCACTGAGCCAAACCAGTTTTGGCTGTGGAGAATTTTTTTTTATCAGGCTTTAATTGAGCCAAAACTAAGGACAATTGCTGGGAAGCAAGATCTCAAATGCTCCAGAGAATGACAGCTTTGCGGTTCCTTTTCTGCATTTAAAATTAAGCAGGGAAGCAAGAAAGGTTACATAAGGTTAGGAGAAACCAAGGCGGGGATTGGATTACAGGGGCGATTCTCAACCAGTGTGCCTCGGCACTCCGGGGTGCCGCAAAGGTTTTTAAAATATGCAACATCTGACTATTTAGTCAGGGGCACTGACCTCTTTCCCCTATCAGTGTTTCCCAAACTTCTCTCATGATGAGAATCACCTGGTGGCGTTGTTAAACTGCAGATTCCTGAATCCCAACTAAGAAGTGCTAAACTAGAATTTTTGGGAGCATATAGGTAAAATTGCATACTTAACTAGTGCTCTAAGCTTAGAGAAACACTGTGATGTCAAATAAAAAAAAGTGACAGCAGCCCACACTACACTAGCCATAAGGTGTTAATGAATAAAAATTATACCAAGTTTTTTTTGCAGCATTTTAGTAATTAGTTTAATGTGTCATGAAATGAAAAAAGTTGAAAATTACAGGATAGCAAGAATATGTGCTTTCCTATGGCAGTTAAGCTTATTTTAAAGGTTTGTTAACCTAGGTGCCCAGATGTATTGTATTAACTTAGGGAGGGAGAGAGAGAGAGAGGTGAAAGAGACACATCCATTTGCTGTCTCCCACACATGTCCTGACTGGGTCTGGGTTTGAATCTGCTACTCAGCTACTTGCCCTTGGCCCTTGGCCTGGAATCGAACTCGAGACCCTTGGGTGTGCAGGCTGAGGCTCTCACCACCGAGCTACCTGCCAGGGCAGGAGGAATTGGAGTTTATGATCCCATCACCCTGTAAGGTTACTCTGGGTAGAACCCCTTTTTGTCCACACCTGTCAGTGGCCAATCTTGTCTCTCTCACTAGAGCGTAAGCCCTCTGAGGCCGGGCCCTGTGGCCTGCACATCGTCTGTGTATATGGCCATGGTCTCTGGCTCATGCAGAGCACACAGTGTGAACGGGGTCAGTAAATGCCCGCCCTGTGGAGTGAATAAGAATCCTGTCTGTCCATGTGAACAAGGGTGGCCTTGAGGGTGGGGGGTGGGGAGACGATCTGCTGCTGGCCAGAGATTGAGGGCTTTTTTTTAATTATTATTTTTTTGCTGGGGATGCTCGGCCCTCCCTATGAGAGAAGGCGGGTAGTTCAGTGACCAGGGCACAGGCACTGGATTCAGACAGAGCCTTGCTCAGCCTCTTACTAGCTATGCGCGATCTTGGACCAGCGATCGAAACCCTTGGAGCTTTCTTCTCCTATAAAATGCAGCAACACCAGTTCCTGCCTCCAGCGCTGTCGTGGTGAGACTGGAGAAGGGGAACGGATTTAGACTTTTATGGGGTCCTAGGTTCACAGAGGTTTGAATATTGAATTCGGAAAGGTAAAGGAGGAAGACTTGCCAGCAGCCCTGAAGAATAACCCCGTGTGTGTGTGTGTGTGTGTGTGTGTGTGTGTGTGTATGTGTGTGTGTGGAAACTGTCTGGGGAGGGGGAGGCGGTGTTATTAGTAAACTCTTCACTTCTCACGAGTTCCAGGCCCCTCCCACCACCTATCCCGGCGCGCCCCCGAGTCTGACGGCAAATAGCAGACGGTGGGAGAAAAGATCAATGAAAACGGCCGCGGGCGGAACAGACGCCGGTCCCTGGGAGGGCGGGGCCGCAGCGCGCGTTTGCCACGCCCACTCCGCGCCGCGGGGCCGCGGATTGGCACGCGCGCCGTGACGTCACCCGCGGGCTTTAAGGGCGAGTCCCGGGGCCGCGGGGCAGTGCGGGCGCCGGAGCCAGCGGGCGGCGGGCGGCGGGCAGTCGGCAGGGGTGACAGTTCGGCAGCCGCCCCGGAGGGAGGGTCGCCGCGGAAAGCCGTTGACGGAGGTAAAGGGGTCGAGGCTGCCCGGACGCGGGGCCTGGGGAGCCGGAGTCAGCGATGCGAGCAGGGCTGGCTCCGGGGCGTCCCGGGCGTTGGGGAAGGGTCCCCGGGTGAGGAGCTGGGTGCTGTCAGCCGCCCGGGGACGTGGAGGGCGGGGAGGGCGGGGGGAGCGGGCCTCCGTCTCCCGTCTCGGCGCCGGCACCCTGACTCTCAGCGTGCGGGCGCGGTCCGAGCTGCCCCTTCCCGCGAGGATCGCCGCCCGGGGAGCAGGGGTTCGGCACCGCTAGCGGACCAAGAGGCGCCGGATCCAGGCCCCCCCCCCCCCCAACTTCAGTGTCCCGGGACCTGGGGCTTATCTAGGTCTCATCGCCCTTGTTAGCGCCCCGGGGAGAGGGGGGCGGCTTTGTCACACCTGCAGCTGCTTAAGGAAAAAGAAAAAGAAAAGGGGATTTTAACCAGCAAGCTGATTCAGGAAAAGATCCAGAAGTTGTTGCACCTTTCATGTTTGTTGAACCTCTTCTCCTGTTTTCTCTCCTGACCTTTGCTTGTTCAGGTAGCCCAGCCGCGGCCTCCAGAGCCTGCGATCGCAAGGCCCACCTTTGCACCCAACACCCACCCGCCCACCGCTCAGCCGGAGCTCGCCATGGGGAACCACCTGACAGAGATGGCGCCCACCCCCTCCTTCTTGCCCCATTTCCAGGCCCTGCACGTCGTGGTCATCGGGCTGGACTCGGCCGGCAAGACCTCCCTCCTTTACCGACTCAAGTTCAAGGAGTTTGTCCAGAGCGCCCCCACCAAAGGCTTCAACACGGAGAAGATCCGGGTGGCCCTGGGCGGGTCGCGGGGCATCACCTTCCAGGTGTGGGACGTGGGCGGGCAGGAGAAGCTGCGGCCGCTGTGGCGCTCCTACACGCGCCGGACGGACGGGCTGGTGTTTGTGGTGGACGCCGCCGAGGCCGAGCGGCTGGAGGAGGCCAAGGTGGAGCTGCACCGCATCAGCCGGGCCTCGGACAACCAGGGGGTGCCGGTGCTGGTGCTGGCCAACAAGCGGGACCGGCCCGGGGCGCTGAGCTCCGCCGAGGTGGAGAAGAGGCTGGCGGTGCGGGAGCTGGCTGCCGCCACGCTCACCCACGTGCAGGCCTGCAGCGCCGTGGACGGGGTGGGTCTGCAGCCCGGCCTGGAGCGCCTGTACGAGATGATCCTCAAGAGGAAGAAAGCCGCCCGGGGAAGCAAGAAGCGACGGTGACCCCCAGGCCGCCCCCTGCTCACCAGGAGGTGTCTTGATACTCCGGACAGCCCAGCCGGGCAGAGCCCGTGGCCCCTCACTCAGCCCCAGGGTGCAGGCCCTGCCCCCCTAAATGAAGGACTGAGGCACGCCCGCAGCGGGTGTCCTGCGTTGGGGAGGGGGGTTTGAGGTGGGCCGTCTGCTCGAGTCGCCCCCAGCCTCACACCTAGCGATGTGGGGGCTGCAGAACTGAGGGGGCTTCAGTATAAACTGCAAATCTACCTCGACCCTGTGTCTCGTTACTCTCTGGCTTTTTAATTAGATGTGTTTTAGGGCAAAGGAAAGTGACGCGGAGGATGCATTTGGTATGGGGTGCTGTCTCCCCCTCCCCCAACTGGGAGTCGTCCCCTCTCCTCCCCCACGCTGCTTTTCTAGGGATACCACTCATAATAGTCTTTATTTCTGCGTCTGTGTGAAAGTGCCAAGATCCTCTCCCCACATTTGTAGATCCACTGCCATTTTATAAGCTATGTGTGCCCTCTGTAGTAACTGTTTTTTAGCATTTATAAGTTATTAAAGACTGATGACACTGTACCTCTAAGCTTGGTCTGGCATTTTTCTCTCCTTAGTCCAACATTTCTGTATGGGTGGGGTTTGGGGGCAGGGGTGGGGTTGGGGGTGGGTGGGGAGGATCATTTAGCTTGCAGTTGAGTTTGCCAAGTAAGCACTTTCCTAAAAATTAGAGTCGAGCTGCTCCCCAAGCTATTGCCTAATCTGCAGGGATTTTTTTTTTTGGGGGGGGGTGCTCCTTCTTTCTCTTACTTGCCTCCCCTATCCTTATCCTGTGGCTCTTGTCCCTGATACCATCTGGTCTTGAAGATTTAACTTCAAGATTTGCTGGTCGGAGCCTGTTCCTAGATTTTTACCCCTGGGAACACATCCTTAGGTCGGTCTATTCTAGGTAAACCCTCCAAGGGCCTTTCGGTCCCCTTCTCCCCTCTCCCCAGCATTCAGGCTGGTCTGGTTTCCCTCCCTTGTCCTCCCTCCCCCGCCCGGGGGGGATGCTGTGTGATTGGAAAGTCATTCCTTTCTGGCCCGGAGCCACCTCAGGGTGCTCGACCTGCTGACTGTGCTTACTTACCGGCAGCGGTGGCAGCGGCTGGAGCCGGGGAAGCCCGGGCTGGATCGAGCCAGCCTGGCCCTGTGACTAAGCCATTCGTGTCCCAGCTCTGGGGCTGCTAGCTGTTCCCCGGGGCGGGGCGGTAGTACCAGCTGTTCGTGCCTGCTGGGCGTGAGGACTGCCGGACACCCACCCCCAAACCTCGGGGAGAGGAGGGGGAGAGCCACGAATGTCAGCAGTGATATAAGACTAACATGCTAGCATCGTGAGGCCTGAGTGCCTTTGCCCTCCCTCACCATCAGAACCTCCTAGTAGGTGAGAGAAGTGAGTAAAAACCCAGCACGGTTCTTTCCAGCCCCACAGTCACCCTCCCAACCTTTGTACATGCGCGGGGTCTCCAGAGCAGGCCCCTGCTCCAGAATCAGATAAAAGGACCTGGTGCTGGCAACCCCATCCCCCCCGAGGAGCCTTCCTAAGGAATTGCTCCTTCCTAGCCAGGCTTGCAGAAGCCACGTTTTGCTGCCGAGTCTGGCCAATTTAGACCTGATCCCCACCCCCCAGCCCCGTGGCTGGCAGAACAGGGCTGAGTGTGCGTTGACCCGGAAGGGTGCCCAGTGTGCATCAGAGCCGGGGCCTACCTCACAGAGCTGCTGGGCTGGTTCTGCTGGGGACACGTGCTACCTGGCCACCCTCTACCCGGGCGTGGGATTCATGGCTCCCAGTCCTCCCCACAGTCCTCTCCTGCAGCCCAGGGGCAGGCTGGGCTAACCTGGTGAGAAGGTCTGTTCGGCCCAGCCCGTGTGGCTCAGTCACCGTTTGATTCCCGGTCAAGAGCACATGCCCGGGTTGCAGACTCGATCCCCCGTAGTCTGAAGGGCGTGCAGGAGGCAGTCAATGATCTCTTTTTTTAAAAAAAATTATTTAAAAAAATATATTTTATTGATTTTCCACAGAGAGGAAGGGAGAGGGATAGAGAGCTAGAAACGTCGATGAGAGAGAAACATCGACCAGCTGCCTCCTGCACACCCCCTACCGGGGATGTGCCCAAAACCAATGTACATGCCCTTGACCAGAATCGAACCCGGGACCTTTCAGTCCGCAGACCGATGCTCTATCCACTGAGCCAAACCGGTTTCGGCTCTCTCTCATTATTGATGTTTATCTCTCCCTCTCCTTTCCTCTCTGAAATCAACAAAAATATACATAAAAAAAAAATCTGTCCTGCCAAAACCGATTTGGCTCAGTGGATAGAGAGCATTGGCCTGTGGACTGAAAGGTCATGGGTTCGATTCCAGTCAAGGGCATGTACCTTGGTTGCGGGCACATCCCCGGTGGGGGGTGTGCAGGAGGCAGCTGGTTGATGTTTCTCTCTCATAGACATTTCTAGCTCTCTATCCCTCTCCCTTCCTCTCTGTAAAAAAAAAAAAAATCAATAAAATATATATTTTTAAAAAATCTGTTCTGCTGAGCAATCTCTCTTCCTCACTCCATCCCAAATTTTGCTCTTTTGTCTCAAAATCTCCAAGGACCTGTTTTCTCCATTTCTGGTCACCTGGGGACCAGGTCTCCGGATTTGGGAGAAGGGTGTATGAACAGGCGCTCCCCCCTCTAGCACAGGGGCCTCCAAGGTGCCAGCTTTTGGTTGTGGCCCCGCCCCCCCCCCTGGCTGGTCAGGACCATCTTCTCCCCAGGCCAGGCGCTAGCGTGGGGCCATGGTCCACAGGAGACCGAGGAACATCCCAACTCTCCCCCACAGTCAGTTGGCCTGACCAGCTGGTGGTGGGGACGGTGCAAGTGAGAGAGGCGGAGAAGCCAGTGGTTTTGAAGGGGTCGTGGGGAGAGGGCAGCGCCGGGGAATTCTAACTAGAAAGCTTCGTGCTGGCGAGCCTTGGAATCATCCTGCCTTGGTCCCTCCTGCCTCGGCGTTCTTCCCGTTGAGCTTTTGGGCTGACGGGTTGGAGGGGGGCTAGGCTCGGGGCTGGGGGTGGGTTGTGGGTCCCTTGCTTCAGCTTTGATATGAAATAGACTCCCTTTGACTCCCTGAGATGGAGGCCGAGGGGGAGGCTCCTGAGGCGGAGGACCTCTGGGGGCCGCAGTGGTGGGCAGGGGTGGGCTGCCTGGGAGGTGGAGCGGAAGGAAGCCAGTGGGCCCAGACGTGGGCCCCCTTCTGAGCTGCCCTCCCCACCCCTCCTCCTACAAGTTGGATTGTAAAATCCAGATGAAGGGCACGGAGGGCACGTTCCCCGGGGGACCTGCCCTTCCCTGAGCCCCTCCTCATTAGGGCAAAGATGGCAGCGGTCCCCTTCCCACCCCTCTCCCATTCTCCCGCCTGCACCGGCTTAGGGGAGAGGAAAGGCAAAGAGGAAGGAAAGACGTTCCTAAGTCCCAGCGGGGCATGACTTGCCCAAGGACCCAGGACTGCTTGGTGGTACATCCAGATCCTCCCTCTCTCCTTTCCTCCCTCCCTCCCTCCCTCTCTCCCTCCCTTCCTCCCTCCCTCCCTCCCAGGTGCTCTTTGAACCCCTGGCGCGGACAACAGGGGAGAGGAGCTAAGTGCTCTGACCTCCCCTCCCCTCCCTCCTTCCCGCCTTGATTAGACGCAGGGCGGCTTTCCGCTCCCCCTCTCCCCTTCCTGAGGAGTGGCCTTTTTATCTCTGGAGCCCGGGACAGCTCCGGCCTCAGATCTGGCCAGAGGTCCCCACCCTCCTTTCGCACCGTCGTTCTGAGTCCTCGGTGGGAGGACAGCCTCCCCGGGGCCTGGGGAGCACTGGGTTCCGCCGAGGCACCGAGGGTGCTCAGGACGGCCTGTTCTCGGAGCGGCTGCCTGGACCGAGGCCAGGGGAGGGAGGGCTGGAGAAGGCGGGAGGGAGGCCGGCCGCACCGGGCTGAGGGTGAGCAGTCTGTAACCACACACCATCCCCAAGGCCGGCGGCAGGAGGGAGGGTGTTTCAGGACCCGCTCCTTAGCTAAGCCAGAGGAGGCTGTTTTCCTTCCTTTTTCAGATTTTTGTTTATTTACTTTTCTCCCCCTCCCTCTCCTGCTTACAAAAGCAATAGGTCCTTGTTGGGGAAGCAGCTTAGAAACTTTGAAAATGGATGACCCCTGCCGAAGCCGGTGTGGCTCAGTGGACAGAGCGTTGGCCTGCGGACTGAAGGGTCCCGGGTTCGATTCCGGTCAAGGGCATGTGCCTTGGTTTCCGGCACATCCCCAGTGGGGGTTGTGCAGGAGGCAGCTGATCAATGTTTCTCTCTCATTGATGTTTCTAACTCTCTATCTTTCTCTCTGTGAAAAATCAATAAAATATATTAAAAAAAGAAAGAAAGAAAATGGATGACCCAGTAATGTAAACTTCAGGGCAAGCTAAACATCTGAACTGGGTCTTACATAGAATTTTCCAGATTTTTTTTGCATTAGACATAAAAGGTATGCATATACAACACACATGGATTATATGCCATATTGTCATACAGTTTTACTTTTGAAAAACAATTTTTTTGTTTTTTAAATATATTTTTATTGATTTTTTTTTTTTACAGAGAGGAAGGGAGAGAGATAGTTAGAAACATCCATGAAAGAGAAGCACGGATCAGCTGCCTCTTGCACACCCCCCACTGGGGATGTGCCCACAACCAAGGCACATGCCCTTGACTGGAATCGAACCTGGGACCCTTCAGTCCCCAGGCCGACGCTTTATCCAGTGAGCCAAACCAGCTTGGGCTGAAAAACAATTTTTTAAATCCTCACTTGAGGATGTGTTTGTTCATTTACTTAGCATTGATTTTAGAGAGTGGAAGGGGGAGAGAGAGGAAAAAAAACAAAACCCATCCATGTGAGAGAGAATCATTGCCAACGCAGGTTGAACCGAAAGCTTGGATTGTGCCCTAACGGGGAATAGAACCTGCAACGGCTTTGGTGTACAGGACAGTGTCCCAACCAACCACGCCACCTGGCTAGGGCTCCCCCTCCCCCCCACCCCTGCCCCAAACTATAAGAGAGAGTTTGTTAAGAAAGTCACAGAGGTAGAAGAAGTGAAGTGCGGAAGAATGGCCCAGGGAACAAGTTCCAGAGGCAAAAGAAGGGGCCCTGGGCGCTCAGGAGAGAGAAGGTACAGCCACAGGCTGGGGGCACCGCGGGGACAGGAAGGGCGGGCGTGCTCCGGAGAGGGGGCCTGCTTTCCTCATTTCCATCGTGGGCATAGT
This sequence comes from Vespertilio murinus, assembly GCA_963924515.1. Taxonomy (NCBI): domain Eukaryota; kingdom Metazoa; phylum Chordata; class Mammalia; order Chiroptera; family Vespertilionidae; genus Vespertilio; species Vespertilio murinus. The sequence continues at coordinate 14,235,753 of OZ004718.1, read as the reverse complement.
TCAGTGTCCGGGCAGATGGAGTTTCCCCCTCGTTCTTCAGGATGACTACACGAGATTCCAGTGTGTGAACGCGTCGCCCTTTCTTAATGAAATCCCGAGTGTCCACGGTAATGAACTTCCTTGCACGTATTTCTTTGTACACTTGGGGGAAGACACCCTTTCAGAGACATTTCTAGAAGTGGAATGGTTGTCAAAGGGTATGTGCATTTCAAGTTTGCACAGATAGCGCGCAGTGTGTGTGTGTGTGTGTGTGTGTGTGTGTGTGTGTGTAGAGAGGGTTTGGGTGGGGAGAGAAATTTAACCCAGCCTCCGCATGGCCAGATTTCAAGGGCCCTTCCGGCGGAGGGGGCCTGTGGGGTGGGCAGACGTGCTAGCGCCCTTGCTTTGGTGGAGGTAGGAAGCCAAACCACCAGCAAGTGGGCGGGAGGCGTGCAGGCCTGTGGAGTGAGCCCGGGCCTGGGGGTGGGCCCCACGGGGGCTGCCTGGCTGCCGGCGGAGGTGGGCAGATGGCGAGGACTCCGAAGCCCGGGCCTCGCTTCTCGCAGGAGGCAGGCGGAGTGGGCGCAGTGACTCCCAAAATAACCCCCCGGGCTTGGCTCAGAGAGGGCGTCAGGCTGGGACTGGGCGTGCGCGCTGTGAAGGGAACACGGGGACAGATCTGGAGCCTGAAGGAGGGCAGCGTAGGCCCTGGACCTCCTTCGGGGGCACCCCCGACTCCTCTAGTGGGGACCCCCTCCAACTGCTAAGGAATCTGGAACAGGAAGAAGCCTGAAGTGTCAGGAACTCAGGTCTGTCTGTCTGGGGCTCCACCTCACATTAGTTCATTCGGGCTCCTTGCCTAACCCCGATCCAAGCCCCTTCGGATGGGGGGGTGGGGGTGAGGAGGCAGGAGGGCTCCTCTCTTCAGCACCTCCCACCCCGCCTCTTAGATCTGGTGGAGGGGTTGGTGGGGGAGGGCAGGGATGGCCACTGGGCTTGGAAAGATTGTGGAGAGTGAGGTTTTGTGCCTTTGATTGTTTTTATAAGATTATCCACTGCTTTTCACTCCAGATGCAGACTCTTATCCTTAGGGAGCAAGAAGGCAGGACCGCTTAGTCACTCTCTGGCTCGGACACTCTTCCAGTCTGATGGGAGGAACAGGCGGCATTTCAGGAAGTAACCCACAGAGGAGACGTGGCCCCGCCGCCAACTCCTGTGGCCTCCACCAAGCCGTTCCTGCTCTCCCAGCCTCAGTTTACCCTGTTGTAAAGTGAGGGGGTTGAGTAAACAGTATCAGATATTTTCTGCTTTATTTGCATTTATTTATTTTTTTTGTTTGTTCTATTCCCCCCCCTCTTCTTTCTTTCTTTCTTTCTTTCTTTCTTTCTTTCTTTCTTTCTTTCTTTTCCTGGTTCACTTTCTATGGTTTTCAGGACAAGGTGAGCATGAGGAACTCATCAAAGACCTCTCTCTCTTCATTTGATCATTCTCTGAAATTACCTTGTTCGTGTTTTGTTTTTAAGTTTGTTTACTGTCTGCTTTCACCTCCAGGCTATGCTTTTTAGGAGGACAGCACTCATCCATTTTGCTCACCACTGTATCACCACTGTGTGTGTGGCAGGCACACAGTAGGTGTTCGACTCCTATCTGTGGAATGTGGGATGTCCACTCAAGAATTGAAGGGTTGGGGCTCCATCTCAATAAACAAGTGGTTTTGGTCTATACGTGCTGACAGCACTCAGGAAAGAAGCTATCAAGTAAGCTTGGGGAGTTTATCTGGGAGGGCTTCCTGGAGGAGGCGAGGAAAAGAAGCAGGTTCACTCGGAGGACCGTGGGCGTGGGAGTACTTTCTTCACCCCGCCTGCTGCTCAGGAGGAAAGTCTGAGGTTTAATGCCCACAGTTTCATCCCTCCCTCTCCAGGATTTAATTACCTTCCCTAAGACGCTCCCTAGAGTCTGTTTACCACTCCCCTCCCCCAGCTCCTCCCAAGGTCATCCTGGGCTCGCCACTCTCTGCCTCCCACTGCAGAGGAGTCCAGTGTGGGACAGGTATTGGGAGGGGATTCTCAAGATGTAGAGCTGAGCGGCCCTGAATGGCAGCCCCAGCCACACGTGGGGACTGAGCTGAACTGAAACACTATGTGACATGCACAACAGAGTTTAAGACTTAGCACAGAATAAAAGAACGTAAACTATCTCATTCATAAATTTCATTAGCACATCCATACTTTTTAGTATAGATATGTGGAGATGAAATATTTTTTAACATATTGAGTTACATAAAATACATAAAAATGTGGCTACCAGAAACCCCAAAATGACATCTGTGGTTCACATTCTATTTCTTTAAAAAAAAAAAAAAATATATATATATATATATATATATATATATATTATTGATTTTTTACAGCGAGGAAGAGAGAGGGATAGAGAGTTAGAAACACTGATGAGAGAGAATCAGAGAATCATAGGTCAGCTGCCTCCTGCACATCCCCGGTAGGTACACGGTACATAACGCAACCAAGGTACATGCCCTAGACCAGAATCGAACCCGGGACCTTTCAGTCCACAGGCTGACACTCTATCCACTGAGCCAAACCGGTTCCGGCTCACAGTCTATTTCTGTCGACATGTGGGCTCCTTCTTGAAGGAAGGAGCGTTATGGGTAAAAGAATGGGAGGGCCACCATTCTTCTTTTCTTCTGAAAGCGGAAGAGAAACAGCTCAACCTGCAGCAGCCCGGCCGGAGGGGAGACGACTAGGACGGAAAAACCTGACCGATCTGCACACTTTCCTTCCTGAAGGGCTTTCTGAGGAGGCGAACACTTTGCATATCTTGAGTTGTCTAAAAAAGATCTTCTCAAACTAGGATTCTCAGTTTTCCTAGCTTCATTCGGGGTATTTTCCTCTATAAACAGCAAGGTAACTGTATCTGATGACCAGCCCGGATACTTGGAATCCAAAACAGTTTCTTAACATGATATTATCCAACAGTTTCTGATCGTTCCCGAGACTGCTGCGATTGAAGCAATGGTGCTGATAGACTGAGGTTTCACCATCTTGACCCCCCCCCCCCCCGCCCTGTCCTTCCTCCGCCCCGCCTGCCTGCACCCCAGTCAAAGGTGCTGGAGCAGACGCAGGGCTGAGGCAGGCAGTCCTGAGGGGGAAGAGGCCCGCTGGGGTTCTGGGTAATCTACAAACTGGATTATCTGCGCCTGGGTTTGCACCTACATAAGTAGGTGGCCTAGTTACAGACAGAATGCACTGGGATGAACCATGAGGAATCAGGTTAACGAGAGAGAGAGAGAGAGAGAGAGAGAGAGAGAGAGAGAGAGAGACATTGATCCCATTATAAAATCTTTCATCTACATATCTGAGATGAATTCAGTCAGAGCGCTAATTCAGTCAGTCCGACACTGTCCTAGGCCCTGGAGTTCCAGCGCAATCTGTACACAAGGCCTCCTGGAGGAGGCAGGAATTCAGGGCCCGCATGGTTTACTGAGGGCCAAGTCTCAGAGAAGGGGGCAGGGTGGGGCAGGGGAGGAGCGAAGACGAGTTCCCACCCACCGCTGGAGTCTAACATCGGGGTGACCCTGTGGGGCAGCTCTGGATGGGGAGCGGAGCCGGCCAGGACCCCGCAGACACGGGGAGGCCGGTGGTGCATGTCCTCGGCAGCCGCTCCTGGGCCGCTGCTTGTGCAAGTCTCCAGGCAACGGGCAGCCAGCCGCCCTTGGGAACCACACGTAGCCGGTCCCGGGGATCTGGGTGGGGCACCGAGGGCATCCTCCCTCTCGGGGTGTTGCCCGAGAAGACCAGAGCCGCTGACCCGGGCAAGCCAGAGCCCTGATTGCGTGTGTGTTTGGCAACCCAGGCCTCCTGCTACTCTCACTCTTGGCCTCAGCCTCAGCCTCAGGCCTTATCTGCCCGGGTCCTTCCTCGTTCCTCCAGCCGTCTGTCTCTCTGTCCCTGGCGCCCATCTTTGATCTCCCTCTCTCTCTCTTTTCTGCAGGTGTATCTGAAATTCAGGATAAAGCCCCGAGTGTCTTCCAGAGCCTCCGGGAAGCGGGGGCTCCTGAGCCAGCCCGCCTGACCTCTTCCCTGGCCACCGGGCTAGCTGAGCCCCACGCGCCCCGAGGCAGAAAGCGTTGGCTTCTAGGGGACATTGGACTCAAAGCCCTTCTCTCCCTCTCCTGGGTGCTCCCGCCCTCGCCTCCTCTGTTGGAGAAAGGACAGTTGAGGGGAAATTCACTCTCCACGCCGAAACTGGTTTGGCTCAGTGGTAGAGCGTCGGTCTGAGGACTGAAAGGTCCCAGGTTCGATTCCAGTCAAGGGCATGTATATTGGTTGCGGGCACATCCCCGGTAGGGGGTGTGTAAGAGGCAGCTAGTTGATGTTTCTCTCTCATCAACGTTTCTAGCTCTCTATCCCTCTCCCTTCCTCTCTGTAAAATATCAATAAAATATATTTAAAAAAAAAAAAAAGAAAGAAATTCACTCTCCAGGCCTGACTGAAACATCACAGGATGCATTCTCTGAAAGGGAAGGGTGGGATCTACGCTGGCTTCCTTAAGAAAACGTCAGCTTAGAAAAGACGCCTCCTTTCCCGGCCCCTCCCAGGTCAAGCAGGGACTGGGGGAGAGGAAGAGGTGACTGTTTCCACCCAAAGGCTGGGGGTGGGGTGGGTGGATGAACTGACCTCTGACCCTTGCTTGTCTCTGGCATAGTCCTGTTTGTAGCAAAAGAGAGAGGGGAAAAAAAGCATGCTCCGAGGCCATTTGGCTGCTCTTTTATTCCCCAAATGACACCAAGGGCCCAGGGGCATGCCCTCCACATCGCCCTGTTCTTCACGTGTGGCTTTCTTGTGATATATCACACCACACACACACACACACACACACACACACACACACACTGTTGAAACCAGAGCTGCTGGCTCCAGGGAGGGGAGTGAGGAAGCCACTGTGGACAGGTGTGGGTGGCTGCATACCTTTCCTTCTGGGAGGTGACACTTCCGTACACCTCCACAGGTTTCACCTGAACCTCACCCTCCCCTTGGTCCCGCGTGGTCAGGGTAAACAGGAGAAGCTGCTGAGCTGGCTCCCTGCCAATGAGGGAAAATATTATTTTTATCATTATTTTTTTAAAGTATATTTTTATTGATGTTAGAGAGGAAAGGGGGGGGCGAGAGAGACAGAAACATTAATGATGAGAATCACTGATTGGCTGCCTCCAGCATGCCCCCGACTAGGATCAAGTCCACAACCCAAGCATGTGTCCTTGACTAGAATCAAACCCAGGACCCTTCAGTCCACAGGCCGACACTCTATCCACTGAGCCAAACCAGCTAGGTCAAGGAAAGCCTTCATAAGAGGCCTTTGAACTGTCTGCAAATCAATTCTCTAGGATCAAATCTGGCCGAAACCGGTTTGGCTCAGTGGATAGAGCGTCGGCCTGCGGACCGAAAGGTCCCAGGTTCGATTCCGGTCAAGGGCATGTACATTGGTTGTGGGCACATTCCCGGTGGGGGGTGTTCAGGAGGCAGCTGGTCGATGTATCTCTCTCATCGATGTTTCTAGCTCTCTATCTCTCTCCCTTCCTCTCTGTGAAAAATCAATAAAAACAAACAAACAAACAAACAAAAAGGACCAAATCTGGGGGCAACTCATCTGGAAGATGCGTGGCAGGAACGGGCCTAGATTGCCGGGTGAACTTCAGGGAGAGAAGCACCGGAGAGGGTTGGGAAGCACGGTTCTCCCCGATGTGTGGGCTGAAGGCAGGGGGTGGGGCAGGGTAACGCTTGGTCTGGAGCAGGGAAAGTGACCCTGGAGGTGGGAAACATTTGGCACCTCTGAATCAGAGGAAGAGATTGCCTGAGTGGAGGTGCCACCCCCTTTCGGCTGGGGCTGGGGCTGGGGCTGTAATTGCTGTAATTTGTTGATGAATGCAATTTGCAGCTGGCTTCCCTCCCCGTGACAGGCCTCAATTAGAGCTGCCAGAGGATCTGGGATGGGAGGGGGAGCTGAGATATTGTTTCCAACTGCTTCTCTTGGTCACTTCTCCCCTCTCTGCCCTGCCCCAAACAAGAGGATTTTTTTTTTTAAGGCTAATGGTCCCTCCTAACCCTGAGCTTACCCCAAGAGACACAATTTCAGAGCAAGTGGTACCAGAGTGGAGAGGGAGAAAGGTATAACATGAAGGATGCCTTCCTGTAGGCTGGTCTGGGATGCTACAGCTTTTAAAACTCAACCGTGCTTAATAGAATTTAGTATTTCCTCATCTATTTTAGAACGTCTAGAAGTCCTATAGGGAAGAAGACTTTTGAGCCAAACTACATTATTTATAACTTGTTGTCCCCCTTTGCGTCTCATCAAAGGGGAAAAAAAGTACAAGGCAGAATAATGGAAAGGAGAGAGAGAAAAAAATAAGTTTTTCATAGATCTACACTAATTTTAATTTCCAAAGACTGTAGGGACACTAGAAATCACTTAGTTCAATGGTTTTCAAACTCTCCTTTAAAAAAAGCAATGGTGTCCTCGCTGGTGCAGCTCAGTTGGTGGAGTGTTGTCTCCTGTACAGATTCCTGGTCAGGGCACATGCCCAGGTGGTGGGCTCAGTCCCCTGTTGGGATGCCTGTGGAAGGTAACGGATTGATGTTTCTCTTTCACACTGATCGTTCTCTCTCCCTTCCTATCTCTCTAAAATCAATTTAAAAACATTTAAAAAATGTTTCCCCCATTTAAATAAAGAGGTGGTGGTGGGGGGGAAGCAACAGGAATGTTTCTTCAAACAAAATCTAACATAGAACAAACAAAACCCAACATAGAAGTTCAATGTGTAAAACAAGTCACAACTGGTTCAGTTAACGTAGAACTGGAGACTTTGGAATCTCCCGGACGGTCCTCCTCCTACCTCTGTGGCCTCCCTCTGTGATATCTCTAAGGTTCAGTTAGGGTGATCAACTCCTCCTCCCAGTTTGTTCGGTTTTAGCATTGCAACTCCCTAACCCCAGGAAGTCTGCGGTAACCAGGCAAACCAGGACAGTTGAGTTGGTTGCCCTACATTCAATGGAGCATAGAAAACCAGTAAGACAACCTCTTTGCTCTATCGATGAAGACACTGAGGCCAAGAGAGGTGATGTGGTTTGAAGTCCCATAGATCCCCCATGCCCAGGAGTAGCCTACCTGGTACTCCCCAATGTACAAACAAGGTATTCCAGTTAATATTGAAATTATCGTGTTTCCTTTGATTACAACATCTGCATTATTAACCAGTACACCTGGTAAGTTGTGTCCCATTGCCTGGTATCCCTGTTCACCTCCAAATTTCTCTCCTGCTTCAAGGACCTTTCTTATGAACTTCCCTTATCTCTCTAGAAAAAGTTATGTCCTGTCTCCAAATTCTTCTCTTAGAGCATTTTTATCTTGAGTCTTTCTTCCTTCTTGGACTGGAAGGTTCTTATTTCCATGTTTCATTTCTTTTCTTTTTAAAAATCCTGTGTAATAAAATGCTAATATGCAAATAGATTGAACTGTGGAATGACCAATCACTATGATGCGAAATGACCACCAGGGGGCAGACGCTCAATGCAGGAGCTGCACCCCTGGTGGTCAGTGTGCTCCCACAGGGGGAGTGACCCTCAGCCAGAAGCTGGGCTCACAGCTGGCCAGTGCAGCAGCGGTGGTGGGAGAGGCTGCAAGCCTAAGCTGGCAGTTGAATATCCCCTGAGAGTTCCAGAACTGTGAGAGGGTGCAGGCTGGGCTGAGGGAGGCTGGGCCCCGCCTCCAAGGGCATGAATTTTGTGCACCGGGCCTCTAGTATATATATATATATATATATATATATATATATATATATATATATATGTGTGTGTGTGTGTGTGTGTGTGTGTGTGTGTGTGTGAGTGTGTGTGTGTGTGTACTTATTGATTTCAGAGGGGAAGGGAGAGATAGAAACATCAGTGGTGAGAGAGAATCATTGGTCTTCTGACTCCTGTAACCCTCCTGCCCCCACTCCCCCAACTAGGAATCTAGCTGAAACCCGGGCATGTGCCCTGACCAGGAATCCTGGTTCAAGGTTGATGCTCAACCACTGAGCAATGATGACTGGGTTCATTTATTTTCCTCTCCCTCAACACCCACTGCAGTGTCTGGCATAGAGCAGGAATTCAAAGGATGGAGGATGGATGGGTGGATGGATGAGCTAGAATATAGATGGAATGGACGTGTGCATAGAAAGATAGATAGATAGAAGGCGAAGTACCAGTTGAAGGCCTTGGGATAGACCAACTGTCCACTTTCTAGGCAAGTTTCTCTATCAATTCCCCTAATATGGCCATTCTGCTTGAACTTGATTTTTGGAATATATTACTTACTTATATTTAGAGACAAAGCTGTGTCCCAATCCAATTAGACATAATTTGAATTGATCATTTTTAGATTGTGTCATTGCTTTCCCCTATGCATAGTTACGGTTTAACTACACAGATACAATATTTGATGAAAATATCTCAAATAGGCAGCTGATGGCAGTGACGAATACTGTCTGGAAATAAAATGGTTTAAAAATATCCGACAAGGGAGAGTGTAGGAGGCAAAGAGGGAGGGTGAGCGGCTGGTGAATATAGGCAGCAAGGCGATCAGGACTCGGGCCTGGAAAGGCTGGATGGAATCCTGGCAGGTCCCAATGATCAGGATCAGGAGACAACAGGATAGAAGGGTTCGAAAGGAAGAGGGAAATGGTGTTGATCACGTCTGGAAGTAAAACGTTATACTAAATGATTACTCATGATTCTTTCATGACCTACTATTCATTCAACTACAATTTATTGAGAGTCTATTCTGACCCACGTGTGGGACAAGTACTTTCACTTACATAGTCTCAGCCCATCACGCCTGGGGGCAGGAAGCCAGAGTCTACACACTCTCAGATGTGCACATGCTTCGTGGGCAATCTCATCCACACCCATGGTGTTTTTTTTGTTTTTTTTGAATGATCTCTCTCTCTCTCTCTCAAAATTCTCACCTGAGGATATTTTTCCATTAATTTTCAGAGGGAGTGGAAGAGAGAGGGAAAAACAGAGAGAAATATCGATGTATCACATCAATTGGTTGCCTCCTGCACGAGCCCAGAAAGGGCCTGGGTTGGGGAGGAGCCTGCAACAGAGGTACATGCCCTTGACCAGAATTGAACCCAGGACCCTTTGGTCTGCAGGGCGATGATGCTCTATCCACTAAGTATCGTCAACCTGGCTAGGGCCACACCCATGGTTTTAATTATTATGCTAATTTCCAAGCCCAGACTTCTTCTTGAGTCCCACACCTTACCTCCAACCTACTACTGAGTATCGCCCCCTGGATGTCTGCAGACCCTACACTGAATTCATCTGTTTCCTGTCTAAACTTTCTCCACCACCCGGATTCCCCATCTCTATCCATGGCACCTTCACCTGACCCGCTCAACAGCCACGTCAGAACATGGGCACCGTCCTCTTCTTCTCCCTCTCCCTCTTCGCCCCCAACGCTGGTCCCATCATCACATCCAGGGATTACACTCCCTAAATACCTCACAGATCCCGCGTCTTCCTCTTCTTCCCCATGGGAGCCACCTAAGAGCAAGGCCCTCACCATTTATCCCTCTCGGGCTATCTTCCTCAGTGGTCCCTAGGTCCCCCTCTTGCATCCTGCGGATATATTCCCCCGGTGGCTGCCAGGCTCAGTTTTCCAAAATGCAAATCAATTACCTCCTCCTCTTAAAACCTTTTTAAAAAAATATATATATTATTGATTTTTTTACAGAGAGGAAGAGAGGGGGATAGAGAGTTAGAAACATCGACGAGAGAGAATCATCGATCAGCTGCCTCTTGCACACCTCCTACTGGGGATGTGCCAGCAACCAAGGTACATGCCCTTGACCGGAATCGAACCTGGGACCTTTCAGTCCTCAGGTTGACGGTCTATCCACTGAGACAAAAACGGTTTGGCATCCTTTTAAAACCTTTTGATATAAGCTCCTTAAAATAACATTCAAACATCTTTGCATCTGCTACAAAGATTTTCTTTTCTTTTTTTAGAACATATTTTATTGATTTTTTACAGAGAGGAAGGGAGAGGGACAGAGAGCTAGAAACACCAATGAGAGAAAAACATCGACCTACCGGGAATGTGCCCACAACCAAGGTACATGCCCTTGACCGTAATCGAACCTGGGACCTTTCAGTCCGCAGGCCGACGCTCTATCCACTGAGCCAAACTGGTTTCGGCTACAAGGACTTTTCCTAGTCTAACGATTCCTCCTCTTCACCTCTCACTCCACTGCACCAAATCATGGCCCTTACAGGCCTTGCTCTCTCTTTGTTAGCCCCCTGCCTTCACACAGGCTGTTCCTGCCTCCTCGGAATGCCTCTCCTCCCACTTTCAAGGATGTGATTCCTCCTCTTTCTTCACCATGTGAAGAAATTTGGGGTGTCACTCTCTGAGGGCACTGCAGTGCGGTTGCCTGCTGTCCGTGTCTCCTACTCCCCAATGTGAGAGTTCTCAGGACACGTATGCTGTCTTTCACCCCTGCGTGCCTTGTGCTGAGCGTGTTGCTTGGCAGGAAGTGAGCCTAGGAAGCATTTGTTGAGTGAATGCATGACCTCCTATAAGTTCTCTACCACCTATGGGCCTTGGATCCCATCCTCCCCCAGTTCAGGCCAGTATGAGACGGGACTCAGGATGTGCTGTGGAGATCTCTCCCCCTCCTCCATCTCGCAGAATTTTGCTGGCAGCCGCGCCCTTGGCACAGACACAGGCAGCTCCGTCTGCAGAACGTCAGCTGGCAGCAAACAGCCCTTCCCTTCCTCCCTGGCTCTGTCTTCCCTCAGCACGAATCGTTTTTCCTTTTTGGGTGTTCGGAGCTCTGATAGCAGAGGGCTGGGTGGGAGGGTGGCAGCATCGTGCTGTCTGTAGGGAGGTGGGAAAGGGAGGTGCGGGAGAGCCAAGACGCGGATGGAAGCGTTGCTGTTTGGGCCCTTTTGAGGAAGAAAGAAAATCCAGCGCTGTGGAGCTGCCTGGGGTGGAGCAGCTGGGGTGTGCGTGCCCCCTTTTGCTCTCTGGAAGCTGAGATTGCCCTGTTGCTATTTAGCCTCCTAAATATTGGTGGGCTTTCTAAGGGAGGGAGGCAGAGATAGAGAGAGAGATGGGGGATAAGAAAGAGAGAGAGGCCGAAACTGGTTTGGTTCAGTGGATAGAGCGTCAGTCTGTGGACTGAAGGGTCCCAGGTTCGATTCCGGTCAAGGGCATGTACCTTGGTTGCAGGCACATCCCCGGTAGGGGGTGTGCAGGAGGCAGCTGATCGATGTTCCTCTGTCATCAATGCTTCTAACTTTCTATCCCTCTCTGTAAAAACTCAATAAAAATATATTAAAAAAAAAAAAAAAAGAAAGAGAGAGAGATTTTGGATTTTCAGAACTGACTTGTATAGTCCCTTGCTATCAAATCAGCAGGCAGGATCTTGGGGGTCAGGCTGCTATTGTTTTGTTTTGTTTCTTTGTTTATTTGTTTTATTTTGAAGAGAATCTGTCACACACCTCATTGATTGATTCATTCACTCATTCATTCATGGGTGATGCCAGATGCTGGGGTACAGAGATAAATAAGGCTCAGTGCTCTGGGAGCTCACTGTCTAAGGGGGATGAGAGGTTTCAGTAGGTTTGTTATAACAGAGCAACCTGGCGAGGTCCGGGATGGCTGTGAGAGCCAGGGCTCCGTGGGCGTGGAGGGCAGGTCACTTTGTCCCTGGGAGGTCATCAGCTAAGAAGGTGACACTGGCTCCCTAGAAAAGATTTCTGCACAGTCCTATTCTCACAACTGCCTCCACCTTCAGCTCCTCAGAGGAGACTCTCTTTTTAAAAAAATTATTTCTTAAATGATTTGGGAGAGAGAAACATCGTTTTGTTGTGCCACTAAGACATTCATTGGTTTATTCTTGTACGTGGTGCCCTGACGTGGGAAGGAACCCACAACCTTGGCCTATCAGGACAATGCTCTAATCTCTTTAACGCTTTTTTTTTAATTGACTTGAGTGAAAGAGAAACATCAATTGGTTGCCTCTCATACGAGCCCTAACCAGGGATTGAACCCACAACCTAGGTGTGTGCCCTGACCAGGAATCGAAACTGCAACCTTTTGGTGCACCGGAAGATGCTCCAACCAACAGAGACACCCAGTCAGGGCTGTTTAACTCTTCCTGAGGAGGGTAGCTGCGTATACGGCAGAAAGAGTACTCAGTTGGTTAGAGTGTCATCCAAATATGCCCAGGTTTCAGATTCTGTCTCAGTTAGGACACATACAAGAAGCAACCACTGAATGCATAAATAAGTGAAACAACAAATTGACGTTTCTGTCTCTCCCTCAAATCAATCAATAAAAAAATTTAAAAAAAGAGTACTGAATTTGGAGAAGACCACATGGTCATAGATCCTGGCTCACCAGCTCCATTCATTAGTTAATTCCCTCAACAAATGAATTTCCCTGGGTCAGATGTGAGACCTTGAAACATGGACATTACTTCTCTGGTCTTCAGTTTTCTCATTTATGGACTTGAGATACTGGTGACGCACACCTCATCATTTTTATTTTTATTTTTCTGGAGGATTACTTGAACTCACAATGCTTTGTAAGTGGAAATCCTTTTCGGATGTGATCTGTTTTTTTTTGTCCTTCCACTGAAACACTCATTCAGCCAGCCGGTAACTGCTGAGTGCCCCCTTCTAAGGTCCGACAAGCCCCTCTTCGAGGCCGGAACCTGTTTCGTGCACGTGGGTGTGCATGTGTGTGAGTGACTTACAGCACGTCTTCCCCACGCAGCCACCCTCTGCTCTCTCAGAAGGGAAGTCCTAGCTTCCCCAGCACCCACGCGGGGAAGGGGGAGGCTCACCCCGCTCTTGTCTCCCTCGGCTGGTGGATGCTGGCGCGTGGAGGAGGCTGAGGTACATGACTCACCAGCCTTAGTCACCCTGCCCTCAGGACTTCTGTTCCTACAAGACAAAGTCCCAACATAAAAACACGGCTGTGGAGAAAGTTAAGCGTTCCTGGCTGTGTCTCTGCGGGGTGTCTGAGCCACCAGGAGGGGAGCTACACTCATGAGTGTGCACCTCTCCCAGGCCCCCCAATACTCACTTCAGAAGCTTCCCGGAGAACCTGGAGCTGGAGGGTGACAGAGAAGGAGTCCTCTGCCCAGTGGTGAGTGGGAGGCTGGGGGTTGGTTTTCCACCACCAGTCGTCGTCTCAGCAGACCCTGGCCAGCCACATCATCGGCTCCAACGTGGCGCAGTCCTTCACAGTTTATGGACTGCTTTTCCTCTCACTTGGTTCTCGTAGGAGCCTGGGAGGCCATTACGGGAGAGGCAGAATAGCAGAGCGGTGGCGTGTGTGGCCGCTGGAGCTCAACAGTTTGTATTTAAATCCATGCCCATTGCTTACCAGCTGTGTGACTGAACAGATCCCTTCACGTCTCTACGTTTCCGTCTCCTCATTTAAAAAATAGGGATAACGCCGAAACCGGTTTGGCTCAGTGGTAGAGCGTCGGCCTGCGGACTGAAGGGTCCCAGGTTCGATTCCGGTCAAGGGCACGTACCTTGGTTGCGGGCACATCCCCGGTAGGGGGTGTGCAAGAGGCAGCTGATCAATGATTCTCTCTCATTGATGTTTCTAACTCTCCCTCTCTCTTCCTCTCTGTAAAAAAAATCAATAAAATATATTTTTAAAAAAATAGGGATGACAATAGTAACTACTCTGAACAGTTTTTGTAAGGGTTAATGGCATACGTTGTTACCGTTCCTCTTCCCAAATTAGACTGTAAACCATACAAAGAAGGGGCCCTTGTTTTGTTTGCTGCGTGTCTGGAGTATTTAGGAAAGTGCCCGACACAGAGAGGTTGATGAACACACGGGGGTTCCTGGAGAAATGCCGTCGGAGGAGCATTTTGTGGTCAGACTGTATTCTCCGCACCTCTCAGTCTTTCCTTCATTTGTCCGTTTGTTCATGTGGCCAGCCCTCCGGAGCACTGCTCCCTGCCAGTCCTCTTCCGGGTACGGGCTACAGAGCTCCTGGTGGGAACAAGGCAGAGAGGGTCCTTGTCCAGCAAACAGTCTGTGGGACAGAGAGAGTCCTGGGGGATTCCAATGCTGTGTGGTTGGTGCCAAGACAGAGGGACACTCAGGGGCTTTGGGCCCCCATCATCCTCAGATCACTCCTGTCCAGCTCACGGAGCAGTGGGGGCTGTCTGCCCCGCTGATTCTCTCGGCTCAGCCTGAGCTGTCCCTTTCCTCTGTGGAGGGCTGGGGAGCGTCCGGCCCACAGGCTGGATAAGGCCTGGGAAGTCATTGGGTCCGGCCCTGCCAAGGCATTAGGGGTGAGTTAATGAAATGTGTGACCAAAGATAGCAGGCTAATTAAAAAAAAAAAAATATATATATATATATATATATAATTGATTTTTAAAAAAATTTTTTAATTGATTTTTTACAGAAAGGAAAGGAGAGGGATAGAAACATCAATGAGAGAGAATCATCAATCAGCTGCCTCTTGCACATCTCCCACTGGGGATGTGCCCACAACCCAGGTACATGCCCTTGACCGGAATCGAACCTGGGACCTTCCAGTCCGCAGGCTGACACTCTATCCACTGAGCCAAACTGGTTTCGGCTATAATTGATTTTTTACAGAGAGGAAAAGAGAGGGAGAGAGAGTTAGAAACATCAATGTGAGAGAATCATCGACCAGCTGCTTCCTGCACCCCCCCCACCGGGGATGTGCCCGCAACCAAGGCACGTGCCCCTGACTGGAATCGAACCCCAGACCCTTCAGTCCACAGGCCGACGCTCTATCCACTGAGCCAAACTGGTTTCGGCAGCAGGCTAATTTTTAAGTTGATAATTTTGTACGGCCTGCGAATGATGTTATAAATATCCAAATTCCGCCTTTGGCAGAAAAACGTTTCCCCACCCCTGCTCTAGCTCGTGGGTCCAGGGTGAACAGCAGATGAGGAAGCGCCGGGAAGACCCCACAGGAGGAACCCAGGCTGGTCACAGCCCTGCCACAACCCTGCTGCCCAGACCCCCGTGTCTCCCGGTGAGAAGCCTGCAGGGGCAGCCGTGCCATTTTAGCCTCTCCGATCAAGCATCGCCAAAGGGGCAGACTTGGGGTGCAGCCTGGTCCACCGGTTGTTTATCCCATCACTTAAATCACAATACATCCCCCAATTTCCCTTGATTTGGCTAATTCAAAAGATGAAGGCCCAGATGTGACGGAGGCAGAGTTCCCGCTCAGTGTCACAAACCCCTCATTTTGCACCAGCTGACGGGAGACCGTAATTGCCCAGATGGTGGGAAAGCCTGATCAGCTCTTCTTTAATGCCACCCCCTCTCCCCTGGCGGTGGGAGTTAATCAAGGGGCCAGGGTGGGGGGGGGGCTCTTCTGCCTCATCACTCTCCCTCCTGCCAGCGAGAAGGGCCCTGATGAATATGCAACAGAGCTAGCCGGTCAGTCTTCCTGCTCAGGTCTAATCAGGCCCAGCTATCGCTTAGGGCTCTGGCCGACTCTGTGCTCAGTACAGCTTTTCCTCCAAATCTTCTCCCTCTGCTGCACATTTAAAAAAATATATTTTATTGATATTTTACAGAGAGGAAGGAAGAGCTAGAAACATCGATGAGAGAGAATCATCAATCAGTTGCCTCTTGACACCCCCTACTGGGGATGTGCAGGCAACCAAGGCATATGCCCTTGACCAGAATCAAACCTGGGACCCTTCAGTCCGCAGGCCGACGCTCTATCCTCTGAGCCAAACTGGCTTTGGCAAGTTACTTGTTTTAACTGTTTGCCTCCCCCCCCCCCCCCCTAGAATTTAAACTCCCAGAGGGTTGGAAACATTCATCGTTGAATCCCTAGTATGAAGTAGGAGCTCATTAGGTCCTTGGTGAACAAATTAATTTGCAAACGTCAGATACGTTCAGCTGCAAGTAATACAATACTTGAAGGATAGTAACTTAAAATGTAAAGGCATTTGATTGTCTCCCAAAACGTGAAGTCTGAAGGTAGGTGGTCAGTTAGGCAGCTCAGCAAGGTCAGGGTACTGATCAGAATCTCTGGGGCTCTCTTAGCTCAGGATCTCTGAGGTTCTTGATGTCGCAAAGTAGTTGCCACAGCTTCAGGATTCTAACATTATATCCTCACTCAACAGCCTTCCAAACAGGAAACACGAACGAGGGTGGATAGGCGGGGGGGGGGGGGGGGGGGGAATCTTAGGGGCAGCAAAAGGGCTTCACACTTCACATACCTTTCTTTTGGGAGGATGCAAAACCTCTAGGCCTGTTAAATGTTCCCTTACCAATCTCTAGCAAAGGAAACAGTAATCACTACCAGAAATAGCTTAGACCCCTGGTCGGCAAACTGCGGCTCGAGAGCCACATGCGGCTCTTTGGCCCCTTGAGTGTGGCTCTTCCACAAAACACCACAGCCTGGGCAAGTCTATTTTGAAAGAGTGGCATTAGAAGAAGTTTGAGTTTAAAAAATTTGGCTCTCAAAAGAAATTTCAATTGTTGTACTGTTGATATTTGGCTCTGTGGACTAATGAGTTTGCCGACCACTGGCTTAGACCAATCCCAAGTCATCCTTGGTGCTGGGCACATCGGTGCATGACAAAAGTAGGTTTTGAACACAGGCAGAAGAGGGAACTGTTGACTGTAGTAAGGATGCTTGCAGCCGAAACCGGTTTGGCTCAGCGGACAGAGCGTCGGTCTGCGGACTAAAAGGTCCCGGGTTTGATTCTGGTCAAGGGCATGTACCCTGGTTGTGGGCACATCCCCGATAGGGGGTGTGCAAGAGGCAGCTGGTCGATGTTTCTCTCTCATCGACGTTTCTAGCTCTCTATCTCTCTCCCTTCCTTTCTGTAAAATATCAATTATATATATATATTAAAAAAGGATGCTTGCCACGGATGTGCTCTGTTTTTGTCCAAGTTCTTGCAGGACCCTCACTGCTCCCTTAGGCACTTCCAAGACACCTGCAGCTCCATGGCGAGTGAAACCCGCGCAGGAACAAGCCCTAAACGCTCCACAGCTGAGACGGACTGTGGGCAGCCCTACCCCTTGTGAACTTGCCCCATTGAAAGGCTGCTGCAGACCATCGTGGGGGTGGTTTGTTGCCCATGGGGCTAGTGTTAAGGGGGACAAGACAGAGCTGAGAGTGGAATGCTTGCCAAGGCACATACTGTGGCATGGGAGTGTGTCTGTTTGGAGGTAGGGGGTGTCTTGTGTCCATCCTCCCAAAGGCACCCCAAGGGCTGGGGCTGCCCAGCCTTTCAGAAAGGCTGAACACTACGTTATACCCCCACGAGCAGTCCGTGAGAAAGCCCATCTCTGTATCCTCTCCATTACTAGGTATTACTCACTGTAGTTACTCTTTAACAGCCTCTTATCTGGTCTCTCTGACTCCAGCCTTTCCCTATGTACCTGCTATTTACTCCCAGGCTTATCTTCGCCAAGAACTTCTCAAGATCGATGACTGTCTCTTACAAGGGAGTTAAATCCCTTACTTCGCATTCTGGGCCCCTCAGGATCTGGCCGCACCCCGTACTCCCGGCCTGATTTCTTGTTGCATGACGAAGCTTTTGCCCAAGCCAAACATGTGCTCACGCTGTTCTCCACCCTCAAATTCCTGTCTTCTCTCCTGCTCATTCTTGAAGTCATGTGGCACGGATCCCACCTCCTGCAGAAACATTCCGTGTCCACCCTAGCCTCCCCTCTTATCACCTCCGCATTCCTCCAGCTCAGTGGCTCTCAAGCTTGGCTGCATGCTGGGATCACCCGGGGAGCTCCGGGAAATACCAGTGCCCGGGTCTTCCCATCCACACTCTATTAACCTGGGGGTCCGACTGGGTGATTCTAACTGTGCAGCCAAACTCCAGACCCCCCTGTTGGAATAAGGTGGACTTACCGCCTTGCACATGGGAGAGCTGGCTGGGGAAGCTTCAACAACCCGATTCCCTGGCGGCACCCTGGAGGTTCTGATATCTGAATATTTTTTCAAGCTTCCCAGGTGATTCTGATGTTCAACTTGATTGTGGGCCACTGTGCTATGCATATATACATGTAATTTTTACTTATTGATTTTAGAGAGAGAAAAAAAGAGGGAGAGAGAATCATCAGTTTGTTGTTCCACTTATTTATGCATTCTTTGGCTGATTCCTGTATGTGCCCTGACCAGGGATCGAACCCTAAACCTTGGTGTATTGGGATGACACTCTAATCAACTATGCCTATATTTTTTATATTTCCCGTGGGGCCATGCACACAGCAGATACTTAATAATGTCTAGTTTTTATACATTGAATGATTAAGGAGAAACAGAATGGCACATGGGTAAAAGAGGCTTGGCAGTTGTAATGTCCTGGGCAAGCATACATGGTTTTATCATTGAGCTCATCATGACTATTTTAAAGTTCAGGGTTAGCTGCAGTTTTGACGCAGGGCTCTGTTTGGTGCTAGTGAGTGCTCAGGAACAGTTTGTTGAATGTGTACATGAGGGGGAGCCTTTATGATACTGCGATGACGCATAGTACTCGGGTTTCAACCTGGGCATAGGGCTTAGGAGCGTCCTGAACTGCTGTAATGCAGTTTGGTTTGGAGAGTGGGTTAGGGCCTTGCATACCTAAGTTACTAAGGCATGTCTTTTTAGTTCAGAGCCAAAACCCATAAAAAACCCACTTCCACCCGGCCGGCCTGGGTCAGTGGTTGAGCACTGATCCATGAGCGAGGACATTGGTTCATTTCCCAGTCAGGGCGTGTGCCAGGGTTGTGGGCTCGATCCCTGGGTGGGGGAGGGGTGTGTGCAGGAGGCAGCCAATGGGTCTTTCTCTCTCATTAATGTTTCTATCTCTCTATTCCTCTTCTTCCCTCTTTCTAAAAAAAAAAAAAAAAAAAAAAAAAAAAAAATCAATTAAAAAACCCACACCACTTTTTCCCTTTTTTCTCCCTCCCCATTCCTTCTCCATTTCCACCCTCTAAGTCTCCAGGTGCAAATGCTGCTTTGGTTCCTGCCACATTAAAAGGAATCCTCCCCTTTTTCTTCGGAGCAGGAATTTTTCAAAGCAAGACAAGATCGGGGTGAGGATGGAGGCTGAGAAAGGTTGGGGTTTGAGGTAAAGGTCAAGAGGAGAGAGTGGGAAATGAATGGCACCGAAGCCAGACCAAAGAATGATCCAGCTCCCAGTTAATCGTATTTTCCCTCCTCCCTCTTACCAATTACGAAGTAATGCAGGACATCCCTAAGGACGACGTAAGCCTGTCAAGCCGAGACCGGTTTGGCTCAATGGATAAAGCGTCGGCCTGCGGACTGAAACGTCCCAGGTTCGATTCCCTTCAAGGGCATGTACCTTGGCTGCAGGCACATTGATGTTTCTAGCTCTCTGTCCCTCTCCCTTCCTCTCTGTGGAAAATCAATAAAAATATATTTTTTTTAAAAAAAAGCCTGTCAAAAACACCTGGACACACCTGACTACCCATAATCCTTTGTGATTTTGCCTGAGTAAACAAACCCTAGCTTTAAGTCCTGGGACCGGTGGTCCAGCGGTGCCTTTGTGTGGCTTCCAGGCTCTGCTGGCTCCTTAGGAGTTTGAATTGGGAAAGGGGGCGGGGAAAGGCAATGGAAGTTGCCGCCATCGATTCCCAGGATGAATGGCTAAGTGGAGACGCTGATGAACAATTTGCATGTAAGAGGCGGTCTGGGAGCTGGGTGAATAGCCCATGATTGCAGATAAACACCACCTGTCACGCTGTCCGCGCAGCACGCCTTCTGATCAGAGGGGGGGTTTTCTCCTGGGCTGGGAAGCCGTGCTCCTCCTCCTTCACTCCCCAATGCTTTTATGCTAATGCTGGGGAGCCAGACCAGAAGCTGGAGTTACGGGACGTTTAGGTGGCTCCTCTGGGAAGAAGGAAGAGCGGCTTTTAATCTATTTGGGATTAAATTGGAAAAGCCGGGGCTGCAGAGACCCTTTCCCAGTTCCCAAAGCCCCCTTTGGCGTGTTCTTCGGGCACCACGCTGGTTGGAATGTAAATTCTATGGCCCTAGCCCCAGACAAGGGGTGGGCAAACTTTTTGACCCGAGGGCCACCATGGGTTCTTAAACTGGACCGGAGGGCCAGAACAAAAGCAACCTGACCATGCTGGCACTCTCATCTTGGGCTGCTGGTGAAGGAGCGGAGGGGAGAGCAAGAGAACCCTCTGCTCTTTCGGCTCCGCGGGCCGGATAGAACAGCCAAATGGGTCGGATCCGGCCCGCGGGCCGTAGTTTGCCCAAGGCTGCCCCAGACCCTAGGAGGCTGGAGTCTTTAACAAGCACCCTTGGGTGATCTTATGGGCCCTGAATCGGTGGGTTCTAAACTAGGTGAGCCTCATCCTTACCTGAAGGGGGTTAAAATCTGTAGATTCGCAGGCCCCAGGCCCTGGAGATTCCGATTCCTTAGATCAGGAATCCTGGAGTGGGAGGTGGGAAGGGTTCTCTCAAGGGATTTGGGAGGCAGCTAGGTCTGGGAATCACTGCCCTCAGGGGTTGATCCGAGGCAAAACACCGGGAACCCCAGTATTCATTCATTCTACAGGACCCAGAACAGAGGAGGCAGGGAAGGAGGCTGAGGGCTGAGATCTGGGTCCATTCCTTGGAGAGGGAGAGAGAGAGAGAAACATCGGTGATGAGAGCGTATCATCCATCAGCTGCCTGCTGCACACCCCCTAATGAGGATCTATCCTGCCACCTGGGCATGTGCCCTGACCAGGAACTGAACCGGCAACCTTTCAGTGCACGGGACGATGCCCAACCGACTGAGCCACACTGGGCAGGGCAATGCTTTGTCCCTTTATATGACCAGGTAGTATTTTATCGTTGCCACATGTTTATTCGTTCATCGGTTGGGTTGTTTCCATTTTTGGGCCATGGTGAATAATGCTGCTATGAACATTTGTAGCCCTGACTGGTTTGGCTCAGTGGATAGAGCGTCAGCCTTCGGACCGAAAGGCCCCAGGTTCGATTCAGGTCAAGGGCATGTACCTTGGTTGCGGGCACATCCCCAGGAGGGGGTGTGCAAGAGGCAGCTGATTGATGTTTCTCTTTCATCGATGTTTCTAACTCTCTATACCTCTCCCTTCCTCTCTATAAAAAAATCAATAAAATATATTTAAAAAGAAAACAAAAAAAAAACATTTGTATACAAACGTGTGTGTGTGTGTGTGTGTGTGTCTGTGTGTGTTCATTTTCTTGGCATATATCTAAGACTGGAATTACTAAATCATATGGAAACTCTATGTTTAACTTTTTGAGGGACTGCCAGATGTCTCCCAAAGAGGCTGCAGGATTTTACATTCCTACCAGCAACGTATGAGGGTTCCAATTTCCTCACATCCTCACCAGCACTTGTTATTATGTCTTTTTGATTATAGCCGTCCTAGTGGGTAGTTCTATAAATTCTGACACATATATAGATTTATAAAACTACTCCCAGCGTCAGGATAGGGGGTCCTTCCCTCACTCTCCACCATCGTCAGCTGTTATTACTTCTTTTTATAGCAACATTGTTCTGTGGGAATCAGTGAAAGCTCCCCGGAGGCTGTGTCCTTTGAGCTGAGCCTCAAGGACGGAAGGGACTTCTCAAAGTTGAGATGGGGGCGGCGAGGAGGTGGAAGCTGCTCCTTGGGACTATGTACTTTCTCCCAAAGCTTCTATTTCTTCTCTCTCCCTCCTTCTGTCCCCTCCCCTCTTCAGCCTGTGCTCTCATCTCATGCAATCTCTTTTCTTTCCTTGTCTTTCCTCCCCCCTTTTCCTTCCCACCCAGCCACGGCCTCTGTGGGTCCCCCTGGCGTCCTCAGCCTTATGAGGTCAGTAAGCGCTGGGTGAGGAAGGGCTGCTCTGAGGCTGCGGGGTCCCCTTTGGTCCCTCAGTGGGGACTCTGCACTCCAGTCCACAAGGAAGAGGGGCTCGCGGGGAGGATTCCTCCCCTGCAGCTGGGTGCTGTGCTCAGGGAGAGAGGGGTTAGCGCTGGGTCTCTTCCAGGACAGATCATTGAGCAAGATTTCTGTGCAGACAGAAGGCCTGTGTTGGAACAGCAGCTGCACCAGCTCCAGCTTGTCCGGTTAATAATTTACTGCTGGGGAAATGGGAGTTAAATGAGTCAGGAGGCATGCTTTGTGTGAACTTTGGGGGTACCTCTGACAGCAGTTCGTGTAATTTGTCCAGGAAGACACTAACGCCGTCTGAATGCTAACGTCCTGCCTGCCGTGCCACGCTGACCCTTTGGGCCCACTTTGTGAGCACGGGCGGCTTTGATTTACGTCTATTTTACTGCTTTGGTTCCTCTTTTGAGCTCATGACCGGAGCAGTGGCGAGTGTGGAAAATAGCTCCGTGAGGAATTACGTTCTGTGTGTCCTTATGCAAGGACATTGACCAGCTGCCGTGGGTTTTCTCTGCTTTGCAGGGCTGGCGTGTCTTGCAGCAAAACTGCCTTTTACGCCCCCACTGGCCACTGTGTGTGTGTGTGTGTGTGTGTGTGTGCAGGGCTGGCTCCATGGGCGTGTGACCTGTGTGGTCAAGCAGGGCTATATACTGAATATATTTAGTATATAGTTATATTGTAAAAAATATTGTGTTTATCTGTAATTCAAATGTAAAAGGGCACCTGTATCTTATTTTAGAACAATGTCTGGCACGTAGGAGGTACTCAGTAAAGATGTATTAAATGAATAAATATTTCCTCTCCAGAATAAAAGCTCATGAGGTGTATTTCCTGCTCTACCTGCAGTGAGTGCTTAGTAGATATTGTTCAATATTGCTCTTTGCTTTATTTAAAAAAGATATATATTTTTCTGCATTGATTTTGAGAGAGAAAAAGAGAGGGATAGAGAGATAGAAACACAGTGAGAGAAAAACATAATTGATCAGCTGCCTCCTGCATTTCTCCCCTCGAACCCCCAATGGGAAGGAAGCCTGCAACCCAGACATGTGCCCCACCTGGAATTGAACCGGCGACCTCTTGGTTCATGAGTAGCCAGGCTCTCTTTGCTTTATTGTACTTAACGGGTATTACATATTTTACAAATTGAAGGTAGACCCTACACTAGCAAAAGATTAGGATTTGCTGAAGGCTCAGGTGATGGTTCAAAATTTTTTAAATAAATAATTTAAAAAAATATTTTTATTGATTTCAGAGAGGAAGGGAGAGAGAGATAGAAACATCAATGGTGAGAGAGAATCATTGATCAGTTGCCTCCTGCACGTCCCCCACTGGGGATCAATCCCGAAACCAGGGCATGTGCTCTGACTGGGAATAGAACCATGACCTCCTGGTTCATAGGTCAATGCTCAACCACTGAGCCATGCCAGCTGGGCAGCAATAAAGTATTTTTAAATTAAGGTATGTACATTTTTGACACAATGCTATTGTGCATTTAATAGACTACAGTGTGGTGTAAATATAACTTCTATATGCACAGGGAGATCAAAAGGTTTGTGTGACTTGCTTTCTTGTGGTGGTCTGGAATCAAACCTAAACCGCCTCTGAGGTTTGCTTGTACACCTGCCACAGTGAATGTCTTTGTGAGTGCTTTGTGTGGCCTGTGAAAGCATGAATTTTGTAGGATAAATTCATTCATTCAAAGTTGGATAGATTCTGCCAAGCTGCTCTCCACAGGCCTCTGATGCTTCCTGGCCACGTTGTCTAATTATATTCCTGCTCATCACCTAAAGTCCTCTAACCTTCGGGAACTTTCCCCTGGAGACTGCTCTAAACTGGGGTCAAAAAGGAAGCAAAAGTGCCAACCCCATTAATACCACCCCTGCTTGCCTCCTCCATCAATTCATGCCGCCAAATGAGGACCTTTTGATGCAAATGGCAGCGGCTAACATCTGGCTCATCAGAGCCCGTGGCTGTCTGGTCCCCGGAGGTGCCAGCTTCGGGTGATGGATGACTGGCTGGCGGTGGCTGGGCTGTCCCAGCGGTGCTCCCGAGTTCATAGTCCACCTGCCTCCCAGTCTCGCAATCTGTCACTGACACGGGACGATTTAATCACGGTAACGAGGCTGTCACAGGGAGCACGTGCTGCCAGCCCCGGCGCTGCACGTCTTCCCGGGCCAGCCGAGGCGTGTGTGCGGTCTCTGTTTGCCAACCATCGAGATCTGATCGCTGCGTGGAGCCGTGCCCGTGTCTTGCCACCTCCTCTGTGAGCTGGCTGACCCCGGACGACGTGCTTAACCTCTCTGAGCATGAGTTTCGTCCGCAGTGAAAGGGGCACATAATCCCGGTTGCCTCAAGGACCTGTCACGAAGTTCAAAACCATGATTTGTGGGGAAAGGGCTGTGGGAAGGGTGGAACATATACAATAAACATATACAATATTTTGAGGTTGAGGATATGGATGGCACAGAGGGTCTCGAGTGGTTTCAAAACTTCTATCTTGCCGAAACCGGTTTGGCTCAATGGATAGAGCATCGGCCTGCGGACTGAAAGGTCCCAGGTTCGATTCCGGTCAAGGGCATGTACCTTGGTTGCGGGCACATCCCCAGTAGGGGGTGTGCAAGAGGCAGCTGATTGACGATTCTCTCTCATCGATGTTTCTAGCTTTCTATCCCTCTCCCTTCCTCTCTGTAAAAAGTCAATAAAATATATTTAAAAAAACAAAAAACTTCTATCTTAAAGGGCAACCACATGGAAGGTGGGAGTTGCAAGAGGTTGGGAAGCAGTCGGCACCAACCAGTCTTCCCCATCCAAGCCAGGCAGCAGGGCTGGCTGATTACAGGGATGGAGGAAGCCTCTCTCAGCTTTGGTGACCCCACATCTCTTCCCAGGACTGGGAACTGGGGTCTCTGCTCCTCTGGGTTCCCGTTTCTCTGTGTACAACACCCGCCTCAGGCTGTTCACCCGGACAGACGGCGCTGACTCCACCGGCCTCCAGAAACCGGAAGCCATGTCCAGGCACAACTGTCCAAGCAAACTTACAAGCGGGCTTCTTCCAAGCTCTCACCTTGGCACCTCTCCATCCCAGAGGACGAGAGATCGTGCAATTTAGGGTACAAAGCCAATTTCTCAGCCTTTCCCAGAAGTGATGGGGAAAGCAGAGGAAGTGCTGAGCCCTGGGGCGAGGGAGGGTGGTTCATTCCCACCCCACTGTGAGTGGCAGGTCCTGAACCACCGTGTCCCTGCCTGCCAGCTCTGGGCTGTGGCTCTGAACTCGTTTTCCTCTGAGGTAAAAGGAGAGGTGGCAAATCCTTTTGTGTGTGTGTGTGTGTGTGTGTGTGTGTGAGAGAGAGAGAGAGAGAGAGAGAGACAGACAGACAGAGAGAGAGACAGACAGAGAGAGAGAGACAGACAGACAGAGAGAGAGAGAGAGAGAGAGAGAATTACTGGCCTGGCCCCTTATGAGGACCAGTGAGCTCCATCCCGTGTGAAATGCCAGGGAGCTGCAAATCAGGGAGTCACCTCCAACATCTACTTCCAGTGCAAATTACTCCCAACAGCTTCACGTGGCACCTTTGCAGAGAGGACCGGACAGCCTCACACCCAGAGGTGGGAAATACACAGAATGAAAGGGGTTGTCTCGGCCGCTTGGGGGTGAGGGAATTCTCTACGAGGAGAAAGCAAACAGAAGCAATCAAAGCAGATCCAAACACACCTTATCTCACAGGGGTCTGCACCTGGAGGCAGAAATGAATTCTGAGCTCCAACAAAGCAGAAAGGGTGTGGGGAGGGGGAGAGAAGGAAAGAAACACAGCAGAGAAGTGAGAGGTGGGTGGGCTTGGAAGCTGGAGAAATCGAATAGAACAGTGAGAGCAATACAGGCATTGAGAGAGCCTGTGATGTCTGAAGCCTCGGCGTCACAGCTCCTGCCAGCAAGGGGGAGGCGATGCATCCGGCAGGGGAAGCCTCCACGTTCGCAGGATGACTGACTCCTCACCCTCTGGCTGATGGCACACTAGTTCTTCCTCATCTAAACTCTCACTTTCCTTGGAGTTTAGCCTGCACCCTTAGCTGCTCGCTGGATTGCTGGCTTGGATGACCACATGCTCGGAGCCAGCCTGAGACCTGGGGTAGATCTGAGTTCTCGTGTTTCCCAAGCCCAGGGGCAGCCCGTGCTGATGCTGCCTGACCTCGAAGAGCCAGCCCTAAGGAAAGCATCTGCCCCTGGGGACTATCCCGCCGTCTCTTCGGGACTGGGTCTGGTTGGAATCCAGCCAGGAATCTGGTTGTCCAAGGCAGATCTGAGGAGGAGATTCGGATCCGGCCGGTTCTGCCGCCAGGGAACACAAGCATGTGCCAGGTGCAGGGGAGTCGGGGACAGGGCCTGTCGGGACTGTCGGAAGAGCTTCTGCACCTTCAGCTGGGAGAGAGTCCCCAGTGACAGCAATGCCTCCGCCCCCACTTAAATTCTGATCTATTTTCTGCGTGTGATTTCTGAACTGATACTCTTCTGATGACAAGGGAATAAAGCAGTGGCAGACATCAATCATCTTCATGTGCTCAGTGGGAAAAGCTTCATGTGCTCAGTGGGAAAAATAATTTAATGCCTGGTAATAGAAGAGCAGGGTTTTCACCACCACAGGACAGACAATGTCCTCCTTGAATTGGCTTCATGTCACTGAAAGCAGCAAAAGAGATTGGGGCTGCATGTCTTACTCATAAATCATTCACTAGGTCCTCAGGTAATCACCCTGTTTTTCTTGAGCATTTTTGTGCTCGGGCCACAGATTTCTGAAAACAGCTTGCTTGAGCAGCAAGACCTTCCTTTCTTTCTTTTGAAGGGAGAGGGAGAGAGAGAGAGAGATAAACATTGATGTGAGCGGAAACCGGTTTGGCTCCATGGATAGAGCGTCGGCCTGTGGACTGAAAGGTCCCAGGTTCGATTCCGGTCAAGGGCATGTACCTTGGTTGTGGGCACAGCCCCAGTAGGGGGTGTGCAAGAGGCAGCTGATTGATGATTCTCTCTCATGGATATTTCTAACTCTCTATCCCTCTCTCTTCCTCTCTGTAAAAAAAAAATCAATAAAATATATTAAAAAAACAAACAAAAAACCCACAAAAAAACATTGATGTGAAGAGAAACATAGATCGGTTGCCTCTTGTACGCACCCAGACCAGGGATTGAACCCCCAACCTGGGCATGTGCCCTGACTGGGAATCCAAACGGTGACTCTTCAGTGCATAGGCTGACCATCATCTGAGCCACGCCAGCCAGGGCTCGTCGCAAGACCTTTCAGTGGTAGAATATCTCATTGTTTCTAGGACCAGAAGCATTCATTCGAAGAACTTGCTACAGGGCTGGGAGACATCAGGAGTGCCTCTTTCGCTTGCAGTGGAGGAATGAAGGCCTCTGGGCATGCGATGCATGAATTCATGAAGGAGTTGGGATTGCTCGGTTTCAGATGCAGCTTGTGTAGTGCAGCGCAGAGCAAGACAACGCAAGTTTAAGGGTCCCCTCTGCCCCTTATTTTATTTATTTATTTTTAAAATGTATTTTATTGATATTTTACAGAGAGGAAGGGAGACAGATAGAGAGCCAGAAACGTCGATGAGAGAGAAACATCAACCAGCCTCCTCCTGCACACCCCCCACCGGGGACGTGCCCGCAACCAATGCACATGCCCTTGACCGGAATCGAACCCGGGACTCCTCAGTCTGCAGACCGACGCTCTACCACTGAGCCAAACCAGTTTCGGCTCCTCTGCCCCTTATACTAATAAGTGTCACATTGGACGAGTCACTTCACGCCCCTGAACCACATATGCTCATTCATCAAAGAGTCACTGAGCCTTGGTGGTATATGGAATGAATGAATGAATGGGTTTATTGAGCACCTGCCATGCTCCTGGCATTGTGGTAGGCATCTCTTCACAATTTTCTTCTCTGTAAAATGTGGGTAACACTGTCCCTGCTCTCTATGCCTCCAGGGACTCCATGGGACTCAAACAAGATGACGTGTGGGAAGGTACTTTGGAAGCTGCCATAGTATAACCCTGTGGGGGCCTGTTATCTTTGCCTTTCATTCAGATTTTTCTACTTCCTCCGTTTTTATTTCCCATCCTCCCAAGACGCTATGAGTGTGCCTGGGTGTGGCTCCATGGGGCTGATTATTCACCATGTCACCCAGATCTAGTACAGACACATAGCGGGGAGTGTAGCATTTCCCTCCAAACCCCTGCCCTCAGGGGCACGTGTCACCTCAGAATGTAAAGCATCAGTAAGAACACCCGTTTCCCACACGCCACGGGTGGGTTGTGGTTGAACATGCGTGTGAATCATGTGAAGGGGAAGGGCAGGTTCAGGGCCTTTGTACTGCTCATTCCCACCTGGTCAGAGACGGGCTTCAGAGTTAGACCCTCCAATCCAGATCTCTCTCTCTCTCTCTTTTTTTTTTTTTTTTAAATATTTTTATTGATTTTATACAGCGAGGAAGAGAGAGGGATAGAGAGTTAGAAACATCGATGAGAGAGAATCATCGATCAGCTGCCTCTTACATCCCCCCCACTGGGGATGTGCCCACAACGGAGGTACATGCCCCTGACCGGAATCGAACCTGGGACCATTCAGTCCGCAGGCCGACGCTCTATCCACTGAGCCAAACCGGTTTCGGCAAAACTGAGAATATTTTAAAATGTAGATTAATTTAGGGAGTATTATTATAGAACTGGCAAAAAGACAAAAAAAAAAAAAAGCAACACTAATGGAAGCATAAAAAAAAAATAATTGAATGCAAGATCTTTCTGTTTTATATAGAACAGGTTTAAAAGCTACTTACCTGGCAGGGGAGATACCATGATCACAAAGTGATTTTCCCAGGGTGTGCTGACCCCTGCGATTTTCCCAAATGTGGAGAACTTGACTGCATAATTTGCTTCTGAAAAGCAGCAAAAATCAAAGGCCTCAGCCAAATGGCCCTGCTGCCTGCCTCCCCCACTTCCTTGTAACTGGGAGTCCCCACCTCCCTGTGAGGGTTGTGATGATAATGACTAAAGTATCTAGCCATATGCCCAAGTAGGTACTCACAAAACACTGATTCTTTCTTTTTTTTAAGAAAAGTCATGGGCAAAACCACAATATCTAAGGAAATCCTTTTTTGTGTGTGTGTGCCTTGTCAAAAAGACAACAATGTTATATTTTATTGTTCTTAGTTTCCTTTTATGTCATGAAAATCTGTTTACTGTTTTATTAAATGTGGTGATAACATTAAGAAAATCAGCCAAGCCGAGGTCGGTTTGGCTCAGTGGTAGAGCGTCGGTCTGCGGACTGGGGGGTCCCGGGTTCGATTCCGGCCAAGGGCATGTGCATTGGTTGCGGGCACATCCCCGGTGGGGGGTGTGCAAGAGGCAGCTGGTCGATGTTTCTCTCTCATTGACGTTTCTGGCTCTCTATCTCTCTCCCTTCCTCTCTGTAAAATATCAATAAAATATTTAAAAAAAAGAAAAAAAAAAAAAAAGAAAATCAGCCGAAACCGGTTTGGCTCAGTGGATAGAGCATCAGCCTGCGGACTGAAAGGTCTCGGGTTTGATTCCGATCAGGGGCATGTACCTTGGTTGCGGGCACATCCCCAGTAGGGGGTGTGCAGGAGGCGGCTGATCGATGTTTCTAACTCTCTATCCCTCTCTCTTCCTCTCTGTAAAAAAATCAATAAAATATGTTTTAAAAAAAAAAGAAAAAAGAAAAAAAGAAAATCATGAGCACATAAACAAAGGTGGCTGTACACATTCCTTCAATTGTAAGAGCAGGCCATATGGCTCAAATATTGATCGTGGTACCCACTGATTTGTTTAAAATCGGCCCAGAGGATCACACTGTGATTCTCAATTTGAAAAACTATCTCAGTATTCTAGATGCCTCCTGACCCAGGAGGAATCTGGCAGGCTAGAGCATGTTGGGTGAAGATTCACATATAGTCCGTGAGAATATATAAAATGATTATATTTTCTCTTGCATTACACAGTCACAATGATATAATTACAGTGCAGCGGATGTGAAAGGCTCGGAATAGCAGAACACTGATTTAAATGGTAGTTTAGAATTTCGCAAATTACTACCTTTTCCTAAGAAGTCAATGTCCTCATGACATTGCCAGCCCAATTTAAAAAAAAATCGGGAAATATAGCTTATAGTCTGTATGTGCAGTCTTCATCATTGCTAACTAGCCACTTGGCTTTGGGCAAGCTGCTTGATTTCTTCAATCTGAAAAATATTTTTATATCCACCACACACGAAAGGCTTTGGGATGGACTTCGGTGGCATGACTCAGATATGCCTTTGGGGGAAAAGGCATGTTGGGTAGGGACTTTCAATAAAAGTTAAGTACAGAATCTGCAATAGTTCTGGAAGCTTAGGGCACATTTAGGAGGGTGGACTAGCAAGTGGTTTGGTTTAAGTGTATGAGGCATGTAGGCGAGTGGGGGGAGCTAAGGTTGTTGGGGAGCTGTTAATTAGATACAGAGGTCGTAAGGGAGGCAGGTGTCACAGATTTGGAACCTGGGCGAATTGGAAATGTCTTTTAAATAGAATTAGGACCCCAAACCGATTTGGCTCAGTGGATAGAGCATTGGCCTTCGGACTTAAAGGTTCCTGATTTGATTTTGGTCAAGGGCATGTACCCTGGTTGCGGGCACATCCCCAGTAGGAGGTGTGCAAGAGGCAACTGATCGATGTTTCTCTCTCATCAATGTTTCTAACTCTATCTCTATCTCTTCCTCTCTGTAAAAAAATCAATAAAATATATTTAATATTTAAAAAAAATTAATAAATAGCATTAGGAAACATAGCAGGAAGAGTTAGTGTGGGGAAAAGAATGGTGATTTTGGTTTTAAATATACTAACTTTAAGCCCTAGCTAGTTTGGCTCAGTGGATAGAATGTAAGTGGACTGATGGGTCCCAGATTTGATTCTGGTCAAGGGCACCTGCCCGGATTGCAGGCTTGATCCCCAGTGGGGTGTGCAAGAGGCAGCGATCGATGATTCTCAAAGATTTTTCTATCTCTCTTTCCTTCTCCTTTCCTCTCTGAAATAAATGAAAAAATATTTTAAAAATATATTCTAAGTTTATATAATAAATACTAGTTGGATATCTAGCTGGAGTTTCCAATAGGTAGGATTAGAGCTTGGAAAAGCCACAGTAGCTGGAGCTATAGATCTGAGAATTGTTGGAAGTGACAGTTAAACTTGATTGCCTCTCTATTCATTAGGAGTAGTTACAAGTTGATAGAATAGTGGCACCAAATAATGGTGGCTTAAACCAAGCCAAAGTGTATTTCTTTCTTTTTCAGATAATAATTCAGGAGTAAGCAGTCTAGGGTTGGTATGGTGGCTCTGGGAGGTCAGAGATTTATGCTCCTTCTATCTTTTGCTCTACCAACCCCAGGGTCATGATCTTGTTCATATGGTCCAGGATGACTCAACATTTCCACATGTGTACCTCCAGCTGGTGGGAGGCGGGGAAAATGAGAAAAATCATGACCTGAAAGCATTATAGGACCAGAACCTTAGTCTTCAACTAGACACATGGGTTCATTAAAATGTAAAGGATACATTTCTAGTCTCCCTTGCGAATAAGTGGCCAATGGGAGGTGAGCAAAAGGCATGTGAGCAACTTCTAGGTCCACCTTCTAAACATGTTTTGAATATCGATATGTCCTTGCATGCAGAGTCAGAGAGTGTAGGATTGTGAAAGCTGAATAAGGGGAGGGAATCTTCTGAAGGAGGGTGAGAGCTAAAGATCTTAAAACAGTGGCCCTCAGGATGATTTGGTTTCCCAGGGGACATTTGGCAATTTCTGGGGACATTTTTGACATTTGTGACAACTGGGGGGAGGGGGTGGTATTGGCTTTTAGCAGGTAGAGGCCAGGGGTGGGGGTAAACAACCTACAGTGCAAACCCTCCAACGACAAAGAATGATCTTGCCCCAAAATGTCAATATGCCGAAGTTGAGAAACTTTGCATTTAGGACAGATATTTTCAACCGGTGTGCTGCCAAATTTTTTAAAACATGCAATACCTTACTATTTAGTTAGGGGCACTGACCTCTTTTCCCTTAGTTCATCAAATAAAAAACTGTCGGACAACAGCCAACACGACAATAGCTATCTGTCTTGAATTATCCTATATAATAAAAGGCAAATGGTCCCCTTGACCAGGAGTTCCACCAGGGGGTGGGCTGGCCATCCAACTGCCTGCCCTCCCCCCACCAGGCCCAATGGACAGGATCAGGGCTGCCAGCCAGATGCCCCCCGTGCACGAACTTGTGCACTAGGCCTCTAGTAAATAAACTAGAAGCGTTGCATCTTGTTGGTGACGTCACATAATAAGGTTGTGCCTGATTGGTTAATTCTTGGTACCAGAAATCCCTATATATAAGGATAGGCACCTTTTTTTTTAAAAAAAAAAATAGTTCTTTATTGTTGAAAGTATTATATATATCCCCTTTTGGGCACCTGATTTATTAAAAAGTCACTTTAGAGCAAAAAGGATAGGTAATTATTATGATTATTTTTTTGTAAGTCAATTAAAGTTATATCTATTTTTGGTCAGATCAACAAAAATATATATTCTGTGTGCTGCAGAATTTTAGTAATTAGTTTACGTGTGATATGAGATGAAAAAGGTTGATAATTGCTGCATTTTGGAATTAGGGCAATGTTTCCCAAACTTTGCCACACATTAGAATCATCTGGGGAGTTTTTAAAAATCCTGATGCCGCCGAAACCAGTTTGGCTCAGTGGATAGAGCGTTGGCCTGCTGCGGACTGAAAGGTCCCAGGTTCGATTTTGGTCAAGGGCATGTACCTTGGTTGCAGGCACATCCCCAGTGGGGGATGTACAGAAGGCAGCTGGTCAATGTTTCTCTCTCATCGATGGTTCTAACTCTCTATCCCTCTCTTCCTCTCTGTAAAAATCAATAAAATATATTTAAAAATAAATAAATAAAAATCCTGATGCCATCCAGCTGATGTGGCTCAGTGGTTGAGCGTCTACCTATGAATCAGGAGGTCCCAGTTCAATTCCCAGTCAAGGTACATGCCTGGGTTGCAGGCTTGATCCCCAGGGTGGGGTGTGCAGGAGGCAGCCGATCGATCAACGATTCTCTCTCATCATTGATGTTTCTTCATCATTGATGTTTCTCTCTCTCTCTCTCTCTCTCTCTCTCTCTCTCTCCTTTTCTCTCTGAAATCAATAAAAATATATTTAAACAAACATACACAAATAAAAGCCTGTAACCAAGGTATCTGCTCTGGACCAGGAATCGAAACCAAGATCTTTTGGTGCGTGGGTGGAAGCTCTAACTACTGAACCAGGCCGGCTAGGGCTGGTTACATCATCTCTTCCAGCTCTAAAACTTTAGGAGAAATATGAGTGCTTGAATACTGCAGCAAAACCCCACATTCCAAGTAGCTGACAGTGTGATCCTCATCAATCCTTGTTGCACGCCAAGTCCCATTGGGTCCACGTCCATGGGGATAAAACAGAATGGGGATTTCTGCCCGTGCTCGGTAGTGAGGAGGGCCAGTTAATCTTGGATCTCTAAGTCTTTCGGTAATTTTCTTTTTTTTTTTTTTTAATATATTTTATTGATATTTTGCAGAGAGGAAGGGAGAGAGATAGAGAGCTAGAAACGTCGATGAGAGAGAAACATCGACCAGCTGCCTCTTGCACACCCCCTACTGGGGATGTGCCCGCAACCAAGGTACATGCCCTTGACCAGAATCGAACCCGGGACCTTTCAGTCCACAGACCGACGCTCTACCACTGAGCCAAACCGGTTTCGGCCTTTCGGTAATTTTCATACAAACTCTACCCACACCCATGTTTGATGTTTGAGAGTAGTCATGGGAGTTAGGGAAGATCTGAGTCCTTCTGGGTCACGTAGAAGCAAAATCTATGACTAAGAAGAGAAAAACATCTTTGTTCCACACATACCCATGTGACAGAAGTTTGTTCTCACTTCCCCCTTTCTCCTCCCTCCGCCGATCTGCAACGAGAGAGGGTAAAATGGTGATGGCGCGGGACAAGTGACTTTGTTTGAAAGGCAAAACCGCAGGCCGGTGTTTGTGGGAGGATGCCGGCGAGGGCACGGGGGCAAGTAAAGGAGACTTCGGGGGCCTTTGATGGTTACTGACCCTGGCAGGGGAGGGGGGGCCCCTGACCTCTGTCGCTGTCTGCTGGGCTCTGGCCGCGGGAGGGTAGCTCTCTAATTGCCCCGTATGCTGATTTTATTTGGTGGCTCAGCTGGGTAGACTGAACTCTAGGAAGAGATGTATTCATTTTCAGTTACCTCGCCAGATTGCTAATTTTCACTCTGGAAGCATACATTACCATAATTACTGTAATCCCAAGACAGAGAGGCAGCTATTCCAGCACCAGGCCAGCGGCTGCGGTTAGCACCAAAGCTCTCCACCTGCGGCTCGGGGCCTGGAGAACCAGGAAGGATTGCCAAGAGCTGCTTTGCCCCGCACGCGCAGATTTGGGAGAGAGGGCATGCTGGGAACTGGTCCTTCTCCGCGTGAGGGAAGAAATGGAGTTCCTGGAATAATAGTTTTTCTTTAAAAAATTTTTTAAAATTGATTTTTAGAAAGAGAGAGGAAGGGAGAGGGAGAAACATCGATGTGAGGAAGGGAGAGGGAGAAACAACATTGTTCGGGCTGCCTCCTACACGCTCCCTACCAGGGACTGAACCGGTAACAGGGGAGTGGACCCGCAACCTTTAGTTGCTCAGGACAATGCTCAGCCAACTAAACTACATCGGCCGGGGCGTGGAGGAGCAGTTTCTTTTGAGTTAGCGGCAAGAGTGTGCAGATAAACACAGGCCTTCGGTCCTGGGCTAATGGGACAGCTAGTAACCTGTGTGGCGTGCAAACAGAATGTCAATCCCTCTTTTCTCCGGTCTCTCCCCATCAATGTGCTTCTTGGTCTGGCTTGGTTTTTGCATCTTTCCTAAGGAAAGCCTTAAAAGTCCCTAAAGACCTGTTCTGTCTGTGGAGTAGCCACTCTCTGTGTCACTGTTTCACTAATAAACTATTAAAAAAATAAATCCTAAAGAATAACCTTAGCCGAAACCGGTTTGGCTCAGTGGATGGAGCGTCGGCCTGCAGACTGAGGGGTCCCAGGTTCGATTCCGGCCAAGGGCATGTACCTTGGTTGCGGGCACGTCCCCAGTAGGGGGTGTGCAGGAGGCGGCTGATGGATGATTCTCTCTCATGGATGTTTCTAGCTCTCTATCCCTCTCCCTTCCTCTCTGTAAAAAATCAATAAAATATATTTTTTTAAAAAGGAATGACCTCAAACAGAAACCAGAGGCTACACAAATACCCCAGAGGTGGGGGCTAAATCTCACTAGCGAAACAAGAAGCCTAAGATAACTTGTTACTTTGTCACCTATACTTGTCATACTGATTTAAAAAATTTCGTTAAAAGAAAACTAACCTAAAGTAAGTCTAAGAAATACCACCTAGATGCCAAAGGGTGATTAGCTCATAAATAAATATGTGAAAATCCCCACAGGTGAGATGTAGAGGTGGGGGGATACATTTCCTCAAGAAGTTCACAGCACAGGGAGTCTGATTTTTCCTGGCATCTTAAAGATCACCCTTAGAATGAGAGAGAAAGGAGGAACTGGGTTGTGACAAAAGAAAAGAAAAAAGAAAGAAAATGCTAGGTGAGGCAGAACAATTTTTTTCTGTCTGATACTGAAAAACTTTAGAGAACTTAGAACCCAAAACATCCTATTAGTGATGGCAGGTGGATGGCCTAAGAGGAAAGGACATTTTAGGTCAGGGACAAATTGGAAGCTGTGCCGGGCTTTAGGAGATAAGTCAGACAAATAGAGGATTGCAACAGGAGGACCTGCCCTGTGAGATAATCCTGGCCTCCTGCCCCCTTCCCAGCTGCCGGAGGGAGCAGATCTGATTTATTTTTTATTTTTTATCTTCCAATCACTTGAGCTCAATCAAAGTTAAGGCAGCAGAGTTGCTTATAAGCACAGCTCAGCCCTCCCCCCCCAGGAGTGATGGCATGCAGAGTATTCTAGATATTTCTTAATGGTTTCCCCCCAATGATCCTCTCCAAAACCTATCACAGTGGTTGGGCCAAAGTAAATGTTCAATATTGTGTTTGATGAATTGAATTTGGAGAAAAATGTGGGGAAAAGTTCAAGGGGTGTTTCACGACTTTACTCTCTCTGGGGCCCTGTCCCTATCCGTGAGGGCCTCAGATGGAAGAGGCCGTCTCATCAATGTCTTTAGGTTGGCTCCGAGACTCCCCAGTTGGGTCAGGGCCTCAGTGGAGCAGTGGAAAAGGAGCCATTTGCCGAAACCGGTGTGGCTCAGTGGATAGAGCATTGGTCTGCGGAATGAAGGGTCCCAGGTTCGATTCCAGTCAGGGGCATGTGCCTTGGTTGCGGGTACATCCCCGGTGGGGGGTGTGCAAGAGGCAGCTGATGAATGTTTCTCTCTCATCGATGTTTCTAACTCTCTCTCCCTCTCCCTTCCTCTCTGTGAAAAATCAATAAAATATACTTTTAAAAAAAGAAAGAAAAAGAAGTCATTCTCTCCCCCACTCCCCCAAGTCTCTCTTCATTAATAACAATCACAGTTGAGTGGCAGTTACATACCTACGAGCAAACCATTCTGATTTTGCCTGCAGAACAGAGGTGTCTCTCCTCAGATCTCGATTTCACCCTTGTTTGCAGCAACACCATTTTGATTGGTGACAGGAAGTCCTGTGACTTTTCTCACCAACTTCCCCTGAGGATGCCACCTTTCAGCTACACACACCTATTATGTCTGCCCGTTCCCGTCCAATCTAGAGTTGCTAAGAGGTTCAGTACTTTCTTTCCCACTTCCCAAGGTCTTACCCAACTGCTCACAGCTGGAAGCAGTCTTTGGGACAGAGCAGAAATAATGTACGAATTGTGGTTAGGGTTGGACACAGACATCAGCCTGGGAATAAGCATATAACCAAAGCCCTTGTTACGAGGAGGGTGGTGGGAAATAATTTCTTATCCATCACAGGTGGTGGTGTGGGTGGTGACTAAGCATAGACTACTTGTTTTACTAATTTTTTTTGTGAGGGTACATTATTTATTAGGAACTATCAATAGCTGTGTTAAAAGGGCCACAGGGAGGCCGTCCAAGGAAGGCAATTTAATAATAATAATGGACAATTAATTATAGTTGGTATAATTTTTAAAAAATACAGTACCCAAAGGACAACTAGAATGCATTTGACCTGCATGTGGTTCATCTTTTATGGGGAGAGAGAGTAGTATTTTTATTTATTTTTTATTTTTTAAAAAAATATATTTTATTGATATTTTACAGAGAGGAAGGGAGAGAGATAGAGAGCCAGAAACGTCGATGAGAGAGAAACATCGACCAGCCGCCTCTTGCACACCCCCTACCGGGGATGTGCCCGCAACCAATGTACATGCCCTTAGCCGGAATCGAACCCGGGACCTTTCAGTCCGCAGACCGACGCTCTACCACTGAGCCAAACCGACCTCGGCGAGTAGTATTTTTAAAAATATATACTTTATTGATATTTTATAGAGAGGAAGGAAGAGAGATAGAGAGCTAGAAACATCGACCAGCTACCTCTTGCACATCCCCCACCGGGGATGTGCCCACAGCCAAGGTACATGCCCTTGACCGGAATCGAACCCGGGACCTTTCAGTCCGCAGACCGACGCTCTACCACTGAGCCAAACCGGTTTTGGCAAGAGAGAGTAGTATTGATGAAAAAAAAAATGCCCAAACCTGTAGAGAATTTTTATGAATTTATTTGAGCTAAAACTGACAGTGACAGTGCTGAGAAGCAAGATCTCAAATTCTCTGGAGAATGACAGTTTCATAGTTTCTATAATGGAGAATGACAGTTTCATAGTTTCTATAATGCATTTGAAATTGAGGGAATACAGGGAGGTTACATGTAGGTGGG
Source organism: Vespertilio murinus (assembly GCA_963924515.1). Taxonomy (NCBI): domain Eukaryota; kingdom Metazoa; phylum Chordata; class Mammalia; order Chiroptera; family Vespertilionidae; genus Vespertilio; species Vespertilio murinus. The sequence continues at coordinate 14,197,800 of OZ004718.1, read as the reverse complement.
AGAAGTCGAGGCAGGAATGATGTGCTTTCTTGAGGGTGGTTACGTCTTTGAGGGGGCATTCACTCTGGCATTCCAAAGGCATAGTAACCCAGATGCACAAGCACAGTGGAGAGGGCTGGCTTAAAACTTTTCCTTAGAGAAGTTACAGGCCCGGGGCATGACTGCACGCCATGACCTGCCCCGTTAGGAATTCATAGTTTATTACAGCACCCCTTTTCCTCCCCAGTAGGATTCTACGTGCACCTGTGTTTGGGCTCTCACATTGTCAGTACCTAAGTATTTACTTGTTTTCCTTCAGCTTAAGAAAAATATTCCGTGGTGCAGCAGGTAATATGTGTGTCGCATAAAAAAAGCCCACTTCGGAAAACATGCATTTAATGGCATTTGTAAATAAAAGGTAATACGTTTTGCTGTTAATGTTTACTATGGAGATAAATGTTCAATAATTTTCAAATCATTAGAAACGTTTTTATAGTCTTATATTGTTACTCTTGCTACATGTTATGGTTCTGTAGCTTCCTCCTCTCCCCACACCCCACCCCCCTGCCAAGGAGCTTTTAAAACAAAACAAACTCCACATTTCCCCCCCTTCCAATTAACTATTTGAGGAAAGCAGAATATAAATCCAATTTAAAGGCAAAGAAGCACAAAGAAAGGAAGTCAAATGGAATAAGCTGATGTTATCTCAACTACAAACTGGCAAATTAAACATGTGGAATCAGTGCAGGATTTTCCATTCTACACATGGGGTAAGGGAGAAAGAGAAAGGGAGAAGGGCAGGAAGAGGTTAGATAGTACAAAAAAAAAAAAATTTTTTTTTTTAAAATCCTCACCCAAGGATATTTTTTCCATGGATTTTTAGAAAGAGTGGAAGGGAGGAGGAGGAGAGTCAAAGAGAGAGAGAAACATCAATGTGAGAGAGATACATCGATTGGCTGTCTCCTGCACACATCCCGACCTGGCTGGGAACCGAGTCTGCAACAGAGGTATGTGCCCTTGACACTTGAGTCTTCGGGCCAACGCTCTTTCCACTGAGCCACACTGGGTCAGGCCAGTACTGGCTTTTTAGGAATCTGGAAACATGGAACTCTTGGAGGCAGTGAGAACTGCCACGCCAGGGTTTTCTCCTCGCCATTCTTTAGTGCATGGTGAGATGCTGGATGAACAAACTCCAAAAGTGCAGCAGTGTGATGTAGCCTGAGGCCAAAAGCAAGAGAATCTGATTTCCTCACTTTGGGGGTGCCTCGGGTTCCATGTTCATCACGCAGAGCAGCGTGGTGCGGGGAAATCCTCACCTCAGCATAGAGTTACCGAAAAGAAAAAGGGGACCTGAAGCAGAAATTGGAAGACCAGCCGAAGCCGGTTTGGCTCAGTGGTAGAGCGCCAGTCTGTGGACTGAAGGGTCCCAGGTTTGATTCCGGTCAGGGGCATGTACATTGGTTGTGGCACATCCCCAGTGGGAGGTGTGCAAGAGGCAGCTGGTCGATGTTTCTCTCTCATCGACGTTTCTAGCTCTCTATCTCTCTCCCTTCCTCTCTGTAAAATATCAATAAAATATATTTTAAAAAAAAGAAATTGGAAGACCTGAGCTTCTGACGTTGGGCTCACAGCATAGCAGATATTTTTGGGCACAAGCTCTGAGAGGACTGAGGCTATTGGCACCATTAGCATGAAGAAAACCAGGGCTGAGGAGTGGTTTTCACAAGAGAGGAGCCAGGTGGCATTCTGGGCCCTCAGACTGAGGGGATCTGTGGTGGGCAAACTCTATAGGGACCGTTGTTTTGGCCTTGGGATGGCAGTGGCCGCCATTTGGAGTGTGTTTACTGCGCCAGGCTCCTTGCATAACTCTCTCATTTAGTCATCCCCTAAACCCAGGTAGAGCATCATCATCCCAATGACCAGGAGAGAAAACAGAGGCCCCTGAGATGAATTTGCCCAAGATCACTTGTTCGTTCCCTCACAGGTAAAATGAGTCAGTAACAGAACTAGACTCCATTGCCTGCTGGTTTGTTACAGAGTCGCCTGAGATAGTCCTGAGCCACGAAGAGGCAAAGCCTTGGGAATATATGGATCTGTTGTAAAGCAAGTTTTGCCTTTTCCCCCCTGAATTTGGGGTTTTTTCAAGGCTTCCAAAGCGCAGGCGCGCGTGTGGATCATGAACCCCCTCGGCGCCCTTTGCGCGGGCCACGGTCGCCCTCTGCCGACGCAGGAAAGGAACGCGCCGAGCGTGGCTGTTTCCGGGCCTGAGAGTCCTCCAAACACCTCGCCGGCCTGTAGAGGGCGCCACCCGCTGTGCCGAGTAACCCCCTCGGCCGTCCCTTCCTTAAGCACTTCCTGTCTGATCTCTACGCTCCGCCCGGCTACGTCACCGGAGGTTCCTGGAGTTTCCAATTGATCGTAAACAAAAAAGGGGGGGGGGTGCGCCGACCCGGAAGTGGAAATGGGAACCGGGCCTGTGTAGCTCCGACGGCCAGCGGCGGGGAGGCGGCGGGGGGAAGCCGTAGCCATGGCGGTGGCTGTGGCCATGGTGGGAGCCGTCAACGGGACGGACCTGGGCCCCGCGGAGGAACTCGCCAAACTCGAGTACCTGTCGTTAGTGTCGAAGGTGTGCACCGAGTTGGACAATCACTTGGGGATCAACGACAAGGACCTGGGTGAGCTCGGGGAAGTTTCTGCGGCCTCCGGGTTTGGGGGGTCCAGGGAAGCGGAAGGAGAAGTGGGGTTGCGGGGCTGTGTGTGTGATTCCGTAGGAATCTCTCTCTGTCTGTCAGAGACTTGGACACCGGAAACCTGCGGCCGTGGCCTCCGCGTCAGAGCTCTCCCGAGTCGTTAGAAACTGTTTTCTAGGGCTGTCAGTGAAACCCGGAGCGGCCATCGCTGCTTGCTCCCCCCCCCCCCAGCCCCAAATAAAGGAAGCAGCGTTAACAACCGCAGCTGCGTTGTTGTTGTTGTTGTTGTTGTTGATGACAGATATTACTCTTCTTGACTTGCTGCTTGTTGAGTAGCTTTAATATGCCGTTGTGGGATATCTTGGGGCGGCCTGACCTGGCCTAAGATATCCCCCAATAATTACCTGTGAGGGCTTATTGTGAGGATCGCGGGAAGCACTTAGCATAGTGATTGGCGTGTAGTAGAGGGTCCAACAGTCTTAACCATTGGCACCAAGTTCCTTGTAGCCTGATGGCATTTGGTTTTCACTCATTGTCATCAAACAGGTAAAGGCAAGTTCCAGCGTGGAAATGGCATGTGAGGACCGATTTATGTTCGTTATCCAGATCTTCCATGTTGTTATTATTTGTTAGGATTAAAATCCGAATGAAGTAATTCAAGTTTTCTCCTAGGACTCACAGTTTGAGGCATATTGCCTCAGCTTATCATAAAATGCACTTCTTTCCTGAAAGTCTCTTCATTATTAAGTATCTCTAACATTAGAAGTTTCAAAGAGCTAGGCAGGTGTTTGGAGAAAAATGTGGGGTGGGAGGGAAGTGAGTCTTAATCATTAACTTGGAGATTGTACCATCCAGCAGTTGCCCGACCCTCATAGGTAGAGCCTGCCTTTCCAAAAACTGTAGAAAGCATCCCGTGCATGCATCTGTTGTGAGTGTGTGCATGTGTGGGTGCATGTGTGGGCTCATGCTTTCAGACATCGTAACCTGTAGCTAGTAGTTTCATGGGAGAGATTATGATGATACAGGACAAGGAGGCCTTCCTCCCTTAAATCCTCTCAGAGGCCTGGTGAGCCATTTTGTAGTTATAGCTTTTCATTTGTAAACATTAACTGGAGCCCTGGCTGGGTGGCTCAGTTGGTTGGGGTATCATCTGTACACCAGAAAGGTTTGGGGTACATACCTAGGTTTCAGGTTTGATCCCCAGTTGGGGTGCATATGGGAGGCAACCAGTCGATGTTTCCCACTCTTCCTTCTTCTCTAAAATTAATAAGCATATTCTGGGGTGAGGATTTAAAAGGATGAACTAGAATAAGAATACTTTTCTGTTTACTAGGTGGGATGCTGCCTGACTCATGAATCATTTAATAAAGCCAATGAGGTCTTTAAAAAGATTAAACGGGAACATACATGGATAATCTCAGTAGTCTTAAGTTCTCTGTCTTCACCCTTAGTGGATGGTGGTCTTTGGTTTTTATGACTTTGTATAACATAGTTAGTTTTGTTTATAACATTTTTGAAACTGATTTTTTCTCTCTCAAGTCTCCATTCTTGTTTTAATTCCCTTTTTCATTTGCAGCTGAATTTGTGATCAGTCTTGCTGAGAAAAATACCACCTTTGATACTTTTAAGACTTCTCTGGTCAAAAATGGCGCAGAATTCACGGTATGTGTGTCTGGAGACCCCCTGCTTTATTTTACTGTCACTATTGAATTTTGATTTTGATAGGATTTAATTAGGGTTTTGATAGAGAAAGGAGATACTTTGTACATACCAATCTAATACATTAAGTGTGTAATTTTTTTATTTTCTTATTTTTCAATTACAGTTGATATCCAATATTATTCTATACCAGTTTCGGATGTACAGCACAGTGGTTAGACAATCAAGTGTAATGTTTTCATGCCACTAAGCAGTGGTGATGTAACTGGATTTCTTGTCACACTGTCTAGAAAAATGGGGCAGGCAGGGACAACTACTCTTCTCTAAACTTTAGAGGGCATCCCTTTTCTTAATGTTTTTAAGCACTGATCCAGGAGCTGACAATTTTTGTTCTGTTTGTTTTCAAAGGATTCTCTTATTAGTAACTTGCTGCGTCTCATACAAACCATGCGGCCTCCAACAAAGCCTTCTACTAGTAAAGGTGAGTAGAGCTCCTAGCTGAGCTTAGCCTCCAGAATGGTTTAGATTGTCAAGCACTCTGTTTTTACTTTGATGCAAATCTAGTGCGGAAGTTCATTTGTTAACCATTAAGAATATTGTATTTGTTTCACTTGTTGCAGCTGCTAAACAAGTAAATGTTGTAGTAAAATTTTTCCAATGAATTAAAATAAAATTAAAATTGTGAGAATTATAAGACATAACCAACCAAATGAATGCTGATGCACTTCCCGATGCCCAGTTGTTGAGGTTTTATAATCACTAGTGCTTCTTGAAAGAACTGTGGGCCGTGAGGCTGTGGTGAGCACAGGGACGGGTCTTGACCCATCCTCCATGCCCCCGCTTGGCCCCACCTTCTGCAGCCCCTGGTCCCCATTTGCTGGCACCCCCCCTCCCTTTACTGCTGCTCACATGTGCTGACTGAACTGGCCCTGCTCGCCCTGCTGTCAGTGGGGAGTGATTAGGGTCAGCATCAGCAGCAGGTGCAAGCAGGGCTGATGCGGTCAGTGGGTGCGAGCAGCTACTGCTGCCCTGATTGCCCCTCAAGAGCAGGGGGAGGTGGAGAAGCCCTCAGGAGTAATTGGGGCTGGTAGCTGCTGCTTGCACCTGCTGAAGGTGCTGAGTGATTGGGACCAGCACTGCCAGCAGGTCTGAGCGTTGGCTCAGGTGCCGGCAGCAGGTGCAAGCGCCCAATGGATCGTGGCATGCAGCAGCAAAGAATTTTCAGTAACCACCAGAAGCTTGCCCCAAGTGACCAGTGTTCTGCCTTGGTCTGGCGCCCCTGCTCACCTGCTCCACCATCCCACCACTGCTGATGCTCGCCATGTTCCCCATGCACCTCCTGTGGTCAGTGCACGTCATAGCGACCTGTTGTTCGGTTGTTCTACCATTTGGTCTGTTTGCATATTAGGGTTTTAAATATAGATTTTTTTTAAAGAAAATTAAATTATGTTTCTAGTGATTTATAAGAGTAATATGTAGAAAAGTTCCATGTTCTGCTGTTTAGTTTGATGCAAATCTCATGAAGTTATTTTGTTAACCATTAAGAATATTAAAATTGTCTTTTCTTTTAAATTCTTTCATGTTCTTTCATGAAACAAGATCCAGTTGTTAAACCCAAAACCGAGAAAGAAAAGCTGAAAGAACTCTTTCCAGTCCTTTGCCAACCAGACAACCCTTCTGTTCGGGTACTGATACCATTTTGAGAATGTCTATTATAGCTGCTTGTTACCCCCACCCAGTCTCTTTTCTTTGTCTCATTAGTTGTTAATTGTTTTCTTTCTCTTTTTTTCCATTACTTATTATTTAAAGTTTTCCTTATTGTAATATATTTTTCAAAGAGAAAATATTTGATCACTCCCTGAGCACATACTATGTATAGAATAATGTTAAAGGGTTCAAGAATGATATTTGAAAGGAAATGAGATTAGGAATTGTGGAAAGCTGTGCTAGGGATATGAAATAGATATGAAATAATTTAAGGTTCTGGAACAGATGCCTGATGTGTAAAATTAGATTTTTTTTTGCTCCATTACCTGTTAGAATGTCTAATTTTTGAAATGCTTTGGTTTTGAAATTTTATTTTAGCAAGTATTTATTGAGTATTTACTATGTGCCAAGCACTGTTCTACGTACCAGGGATACAGCAGTGAACAAAATAGATTAGAGTTTCTGCCCTCTTAGAGATGGTTTCATTCTAGTATTGGGGTGGGGGCAGGAAATAAATATGTAAACTCCTCTAGCAGAGAGGAGATAGGCAGTAAGCAAGTAAGTACGTATGTATGTATATGTAGTTGACAGGGATAAGAGCCACAGAAAAAATCAAGCAAGTGAAAGGGGAGAAGGAAATGCAGAGGGAGAGTTGCTTTTTAAAAATTTTAGCATCTATTTTTTATTTATAATCATCATTTGCATGGCTTTCACAGAAGGGGTGATATCTAATTTCCTTCCATAGCTTTGCGTTAAGGACAAAGGGGATTTGCCAAATGTAGAAATGGCTTCCAAGAGCCTTTGCTCAATCCTCTGCCTCTGTCTCAAATTGTGTTGGAACTCTCCACCTTCCCCCTGTCACTCCCCCACACTCCCCTCAACTTCCTTCACATAAGCGGTCAGCAATGTAGAGACTGTCAGATTTGTAGTACCTGATGTACAGATTCTTTTATATATATGTGTGTGTGTGTGTGTGTGTATATATATATATGTGTGTGTGTGTGTGTGTGTGTGTATATATATATATATGTATATGTATGTATATATGTATATATGTATATGTGTTTATTTGATCTGAGGACATTGTCAGAAAACAAGATCTCAGATGCTCCTGAAGTACAGATTTTTGAGTGATTTTCTCCCCCCACCTCTTCTCCTAACTTTGCTGCCTCTGCAGACCATGCTGGATGAGGATGATGTGAAAGTCGCTGTGGATGTCCTGAAAGAACTGGAGGCTTTGATGCCCAGCGCAGCGGGCCAGGAGAAGCAGAGAGATGCTGAGCACCGGTTTGTCCTTGATGCCTTATCTTTTGGAAGTTTAGCGTATTGTGGTAGTTGAATTTTTCGGACCAGCCAAGTAAAATTTTGGGCCAGTTTACAGAATCTAGACTGGCCATTACCATATTATTAGATCTGTTTGTATTGTTCCCTGTCAAGAGTATGTGTGCAGCAATGCTAAGACATTCAAAAGACAGAAATATGGGCTCAGGCTGAATATGTGTATGGCCTCATTCTTTATTGATCTGCAGGGATGTCATATTTATTGAAACTGTAATGCAGTTTTAACTCTTAGGAGGCACTTAACCAGGTGCATGGCACTGTGCTGGGCGGTTGGGGATACGAAGGTGGATTTGGGCTGGTTTCTTTTTTACACAGGTGTCTGTTGATTTGTTAGGGACAAGACAAAGAAGAAGAAGCGGAGCCGAGAGCGAGACCGAGACCGAGACCGAGAGCGTGACCGTGACCGTGATCGTGATAGAGAACGAGACCGTGATAGAGACCACAAGCGGAGACACCGGTCTCGCTCTCGATCACGTTCCAGGACCCGGGAGAGGAATAAAGGGAAGTCTAGATATCGGTCCAGGAGCAGAAGTCAGAGCCCCCCCAAAGACTGGAAGGACCGAGACAAGTATGGGGAGAGGAACCTGGACAGATGGCGGGATAAGCACGTGGACCGCCCTCCCCCGGAAGAGCCTGCTATCGGGGACATTTACAACGGCAAAGTTACTAGCATCATGCAGTTTGGATGCTTTGTGCAGCTAGAGGGACTAAGGTAATGGCTAGTGCCCTTTCACACCAGTAATGGGCAGAATTTCTTTTATCGCTGGGGGTTTTCACATTATAAAAAGTTACTATGATTAATGACACTTAAATTAGCCATATCAGTTAATTAGAAATCAGTTAATTAGAAATTAGTTGCAAAGCCCTTTCGTCTTTCCTCTGTCTTCAGGAGATCTGCCCTTTGGGCTGATTGAGACAGATAAGAATTTGCTCAATTCTTATCCCCGCTGCCTCCTCATGTTTTTGGGAGGGAGGGTGGTAATACTGCAATGCTATTCTATTGTTTGACCACCTTCTTGTTACTGTCCTCTTGAGTTTAAGACCATTTCCATTTGTCCAGTTCCAACAAGGGTAGAAGTCTGTTGGGGAAAGGTATTTTAGACATGCTTTAGTTGTGTCTGACTCTCCCTCAGGAAGCGGTGGGAAGGCCTGGTGCACATCTCTGAGCTCCGGCGGGAAGGCCGTGTCGCTAATGTGGCTGATGTGGTGAGCAAAGGCCAGAGAGTCAAGGTCAAAGTCTTGTCCTTCACTGGGACCAAGACCAGTTTGAGCATGAAGGTAGGTGAGATATCCAGCCTGTTACCACATCTGATGGCCCAGGACACAGAAGAGGACAGCAAGTGAGCTGGCTTCATTTTTTGTGTGCCTTAGGATGTGGATCAAGAGACTGGGGAAGATCTAAACCCAAATCGACGACGAAATCTTGTAGGGGAGACCAATGAGGAGACTTCTATGAGGAATCCGGACAGACCCACTCACCTCTCCCTCGTCAGTGCCCCTGAAGTAGAGGACGACTCGCTCGAGCGCAAGCGCCTTACCCGCATCTCCGACCCAGAGAAGTGGGAGATCAAACAGGTCGGGGCCGTTTGCTCTCATAGCCACATAGCCATTCAGTAGGTAGCATGGTGGTTAGGAGTGTGGACCCTGGAGCTTGATGGCTGGGTGACTTCTGGCCACTTACTAGCTGTGTGATTCTAAGCCAAATTATTGTCCCTCCTTGTGCCTCAGTATGCTTTTCTGTAAAACAGCCGGTGGTGGACTTGTGGGGACTGAGTGAGTTAATAGAAGTAAAACTCTTAGGTTAGTGCCCGTATATATGGTATGCTATGTAAATGTTTGTTCTTGTTTTTAGCATTCATCAGTAAATATCGGAACCTTGGGTGTCCCAGGTACTATGTAGGTGCTAGGGCTACAAAGACATGGTTCCTGCGTTTGAGGGACTCCCATGTCCAGTGGAGGAGACAAATTGAAATAAAAAATTGTCAAGGTTTACATATTACATAAGAATGTGTAGAATGCTATGGAACCAAGGAAAGGAGCAGAATTAGCAATAACTTCTGGGGAAGAGACACTTGAGCCAGGCTTTCGGGCACCATGCTGTCTTGTCTGAAGAGAAGAAAAACCTTGGTTTTCTACATGAAACCTCTGTATGAATTCTCCTACAAAAGGGGAGTTTTGATCTTCACAAGTTACAAATGCTGCTTTCTGTCCTTTGGCTAGATGATTGCTGCTAATGTTCTTTCCAAAGAAGAGTTTCCAGACTTCGATGAAGAGACTGGCATTCTTCCTAAAGTGGATGATGAAGAAGGTAACTGCCACTGGGATTGAGCAGGACAGTGGATTGGGAGGAAGGTTGGAAAGTTGAGCTATTGGACAGGTGCTTTATGTGTAGTTTAGTCCAGTGGTTCTGAATCATTTGTTCCTTGGGTCTCACCGCTCATCTAAGAACAAGGGTCTCTCCCTGATGGAAGCAAAAATATTCATGCTTCTGGCAAACATTTGTATATTATTATGCTTGGTGCTTATAATAAGTTTTCAAGATAGAAAGTGTTAAATTACATTTTGAGGATTAAATTTGATTTAATATTCTTAGTAATTGTTCTGAAAACCTGGGTCCACTTACATGAACCCTGAGTTGCCCTAGAAACAATTTTAACCCAGTCTATTAACAATTTAAAAAATATATATATTTTATTGATATTTTACAGAGAGGAAGGGAGAGAGATAGAGAGCTAGAAACACCAATGAGAGAGAAACACCGGCCAGCTGCCTCTTGCACACCCCCTACTGGGGATGTGCCTGCAACCAAGGTACATGCCCTTGACCGGAATCGAACCCGGGACCTTTCATTCTGCAGGCCAACGCTCTACCACTGAGCCAAACCGGTTTCGGCCATTAACAATTTTTAAAAATTGTGACATAAATCCTGTAATGGAACATACATAATTTATATAACAATAGTAAATATGAAGCTAAAAGAACATATACACACACCTACCTACCAGTAAAGTAGAGCTTTACCAGCGCCTTTGACCCCCTGCATGCCCCCTTTCTCTTTCCTTTGTGCATCTACCCTCTTAAATTTTGTGTTACTAATTTCTTCACTATTACTAACATTTTACTATCTATATATTTGTCCCTAGACATTAGTTTGTTTTTGAACTTAATTAAAAAATATATATATCTATTTTATTGTTGTTGTTTTTTTTTTACAGAGAGGAAGAGAGAGGGATAGAGAGTTGAAACATCAACGAGAGAGAAACATCGACCAGCTGCCTCTTGCACACTCCCTACTGGGGATGTGCCCGCAACCAAGGTACATGCCCTTGACCGGAATCGAACCTGGGACCTTTCAGTCCGCAGGCCGGTGCTCTATCCACTGAGCCAAACCGGTTTCGGCTGAACTTAATTTTTTTGATTCATTATTCTTTTGGTACTTATCTATGTTGATTTTTATAGCTGTATTTCATTCACTTTCATTGCTATAGAGTGTTGTTCTATCTAAGTTTACCATAATTTATCTATTTTACTTTTGATGGGCATATGGGCTGTTTCTGGTCTTTATTTACCTTTATGAATAATACCATTATAAAATTCCTGTACTCATCTCTTTTTCCCTAAATATTGAGAAGAATTACTGGGTGGCAGGAAATGTGCATGTGCAACTTTACCAGCAGTCCAAATTGTTTTCTAAAGTTTTTGTATCAATTTGCATTTTTAACGTAAGTGTGACTGAGTTCCTCTTGCTCCACATTTTTTAGAAAAAAATTTTTTTTTATGGATTTCAGAGAGGAAGGAAGAGAGATGGAAATATCAATGATGGGAGAAAATCACTGATCAGCTGCCCTTTGCATGCCCCCCACTGGGGATCGAGCCCACAACTGGGTATTTGCCCTTGACTAGAATCGAACCTGGGACCCTCTAGTTCATAGGCTGATGGTCTGTCCACTGAGCCAAACCAATAGACTCATATGGCTCACATTCTTGCCAGCATTTGGTATTGTCCCTTTGTCCAACTTAATTCTTTTTTTGTGTGTGTGCAACTCCATTGTGGGTTAAGAGTAAATTCCATAATTAAGTTGGATAGCAAGTACCTTAGTACCATCTAGAAGAATATCAGAGCAGCATTTTCCACAGGCTTAATGTATTTTGAAACTAGCTCTGGTTAGTTCTTGGGTGGGAGCACAAATGCCATAGAAATGGCTGGGATAACAAGACACCTGGGTATGGACAGAAATACTTGCATTTCTGTTCTTTTGTCTTTGGAGCCAAATTTGGTAATGATTGCTGTTGCCTATGGAAATTAATTCTTTTAACGAAAATAGTTGGTCACTTTTCTCTTTTGTTTTTGACTGATTCTTCTTTTCGGGGACTTTTAGATGAGGACCTGGAGATCGAACTGGTTGAGGAAGAGCCTCCCTTCCTGAGAGGGCACACCAAGCAAAGCATGGACATGAGCCCTATTAAAATCGTTAAGGTGAGAAATGCTGGGATCGGCTCTGGACTTGCCAAGGGAACTTCTTTCTTAATGTAACAGTTCAGTTTTCCAGAGCAGTTTATTAATCTGTGTAAGGAGAACTCTGGCCACAGGAGGTAGTATTGACTGTTGATTACAGGGTCTAGAATATTTTTGGTTTTAAAAGCATATTGACTCTGCTTTTGCCTTTGTAATTCCCTCCCTCCCTCCCTCCCTCCCTCCCTCCCTCCCTCCCTCCCTCTCTTCCTTCCTTCTCTTTTTTGAGGAAGCAGAGATAAATATGTGTGCTTGATCTACCATCACAATTATGCCCAGGCCTTAGGGCTTGAATCATAACCTTGCATAGTCAGAGGCGAGTTGGAAGGGTTCACTTGCTGTTGGCCCCTAACATAAAGCTATTAGCACTGGGTGTTGTGGCCTCTCTGTCAGGAGAAGAATTCATGGAACAGTTAAGATAAAATTTTAGATTTGGAAACAGGTTTTCTTAAAGGTCTCTCAGCCCAGCCACTCATTCAGTGCTTGTATTCACCCATGTATCCTTCTGCAGTGTTCCTCCATGTGGCCTCCTCACATCTGCTTGACATTGTTGGTGATAGGGAATTCACAGCCCCAAGGAAGCTCCTTCCACCTGCAGGTGGATCTGATTATTAGTTCTTTAGGTGGAACTGAAATCTCTTCCGGAACAGATTGGTCTTAATTTTATTTTTTTATTTTTTTATTATTTTTTTAAAAAATAATATATATATTGGTTTCAGAGAGGAAAGGAGAAGGAGAGAGAGATAGAAACATCTATGATGAGAAAGAATCATTGAGCAGCTGCCTCCTGCACCACCCCCCACCCCTGGGGATTGAGGCATGTGCCTTTGGCTGGAATCCAACCTGGGACCCTTCAGTCCCCAGGCCAATGCTCTATCCACTTAGCCAAGCCAGCCAGGGAATATTGGTCTTCATTTTAGTTCTTGGGTCCATACAGAAGAATTTTTAAAAAATATTATTGATTTGCCGAAGCCGGTTTGGCTCAGTGGTAGAGCATCGGTCTGCGGACTGAAGGGTCCCGGGTTCGATTCCGGTGAAGGGCATGTACCTTGGTTGCGGGCACATCCCCGGTGGGGGGTGTGCAAGAGGCAGCTGGTCCATGTTTCTCTCTCATTGACGTTTCTAGCTCTCTATCTCTCTCCCTTCCTCTCTGTAAAATATCAATAAAATATATTTAAAAAAATATTATTGATTTCAGAGAGGAAGGAAAAGAGAGAGAGGTGGGGAGATAGAGAGAGAAAGAAACATCAGTGATGAGAGAGTATAATTGATTGGCTGCCTCCTGCATGCCCCCTCCTAGGGATCAAGCCTGCAACCCGAACATGTGCCCTTGACCGGAATCAAACCCGGGACCTTCCAATCCACAGTCCAATGCTCTTTCCACTGAGCCAAATCAGCTAGGGCTTTATTCCTTTTTTATATGTTCTATCTCTCTTGGGGTTCTCAATTTTAAGTCAACATCCACAATTCCTTCAGTGATTTATTATTGTCCTTGTTCATTTTCTCTGAATTGGCTACACTTTCTTTCATGTTGTCTGGAATGTTGATATGAACTTTTTTTCTAGGTGGGTCTTATTCTTTAGATTCAAGTGGTTTAACATCTTCATTTTATTTCCTGGACATTTAATGCCTGCTGAGATCCCACTTAATGTCGCTTTGTTGTCTGTTGCATTAGAACCCAGATGGCTCGCTCTCTCAAGCAGCTATGATGCAGAGTGCCTTGGCCAAAGAAAGACGGGAACTCAAGCAAGCCCAGCGGGAAGCCGAGATGGATTCTATTCCCATGGGACTCAACAAGCATTGGGTTGATCCTTTGCCTGATGGTAGGACCCTAGGAGAGGGGTGTGAACTTAAAAAAGAAAATCTGACTCTTAAAAGTATGCTGGGAGGGCACTGCCAGCACATACCAAAGATTTGGCCTTGGGTGTGGTGATTTGCTTTTTCCTTTAGTTAAAGCTTGATTTTTAAAAAAACAAATGTTTAAAATACAAAATGTTTTAGTAACCCTGATAAAATTATTAAATTGGCTGAGTTTTTCTACTGAATAACTTAAAAATAATACAGGTTTGAAATTTCCCTTTTCATATTTTTTTTGTACAATAAACATTAACTAACTGCTGGTATAGTCATGACAAATATTTTGTTAATTTGTGTAAGGCAACTGGGATACAGCTGCTTTGATGAGACTTACAATTTAGTGGGGAAGATTATGTTTATCAAATAATTACCAAATAACTAATGAAATCATGACCAGTGCTATATGAAGAAGTACAGATAGTGTAGTTGGCTGCAGTGGGTCACTTCCTGGGAAAATCTGTTAAAGGGGGCTAGGGAGTGTGTTCTAGGTTGAGGACTAGCCTGGGCCGAGGCTGTGAGGCGGGAAAGAAGGCCGGTGTGGTTGGAATACAGAGTAATGGGTGAGTGGTGGGGGAGGAGGGGGAAGGCCAGGACTCGGTAGATAGTATTAGGAATTAGGGCTCAATTCTGAAGTTCACTGGGAAATGCTGCATGGTTCTTTTTTTTTTTTTTTTTTTTTATATTTTTTATTGATGTTTTACAGAGAGGAAGAGAGAGGGATGGAGAGTTAGAAACATCGATGAGAGAGAATCATCGATCAGCTGCCTCTTGCACACCCCCCACTGGGGATGTGCCCGCAACCAAGGTACACGCCCTTGACCGGAATCGAACCTGGGACCTTTCAGTCCCCAGGCCGACGCTCTATCCTCTGAGCCACACCGGTTTCGGCATCTTTTTTAAAAAATAATATATTTTTAAAATTGATTTCAGAAAGGAAGAAAAAGGGGGGAGAGATAGAAACATCAATGATGAGAATCATTGATCAGCTGCCTCCTGCATGCCCCCTACTGGGGATCGAGCCTACAACCCAGGCATGTGCCCTTGATTGGAATTGAACCCAGGACCCTTCAGTCCATAGGTTGATGCTCTATCCACTGAGCCAAAGATTTGTGCATAGTTCTGAGCAGGAGTGTGGCATGATCAGAGTTGCATTTCTAAAGGATTTTGAGGGTGCCCTGAAGAATGGCAGGAATAGACACTGCGATAAATTAGGAGGCTTTTATAATACTGGTTCAGAGGGGAGAGGATGGTGGCTTGAACGCAGAGCTAACAGAGAGGAAGGATGTACTGGAGAAATCTGGTTTGTTGAATGTGGAGGAGGGGGTAGTGGGGAAGCTTGAAGACAATATTAAGTTACTGTTTCCTTTACAGCGGAAGGCAGGCAGATTGCTGCCAACATGAGGGGTATTGGGATGATGCCCAATGACATCCCCGAGTGGAAGAAGCATGCCTTTGGGGGCAACAAAGCTTCTTATGGAAAAAAGACCCAGATGTCAATCCTTGAGCAGAGAGAGAGCCTGCCCATCTACAAACTGAAGGAGCAGCTGGTCCAGGTGAAAAGCCCCTTTATGATATTCTGGTCTGAGAATAAGATGACATGTTTTAATTGAAATTAGCTGGACAGGTATGTGAAATGACTTTTCCAAAGGGGATAGGAAGAAATACAAGAACATTTCCAAGTGGGTTTTTAAAAAACATATTTTTATTGATTTTAGAGAGGAAGGGAGAGGAAGAGACAGAAACATCAATGATGAGAGAGAATCTCATTGATTGGTTGCCTCTTGCATGCCCCCTACTGGGGATTGAGCCGGAAACCCAGGCATGAAATCTTATATCCTGGTTGTAATCTTACCATGTGTATACTAACTATTGTGTATGCTTTTTCTCCTTTCGTGTTAGGACATACGCATTCATTACTCCACTCCAGAGTAATGTGTGGCAAATTTTAATGACCGTATTTGTATTCTGTTGGCTTTCAGGCTGTCCATGACAATCAGATCCTGATTGTTATCGGCGAGACGGGATCTGGGAAGACAACGCAGATCACCCAGTACCTGGCGGAGGCGGGCTACACTTCCAGGGGCAAGATCGGCTGTACCCAGCCCAGAAGAGTGGCAGCCATGTCAGTGGCCAAAAGAGTGTCAGAGGAGTTTGGTTGTTGCTTAGGCCAAGAGGTACGTGGGTAGGAAAGCTGTTCTGTAACATCCCTGAAGAAAGGGGAAGGCCCGGTCTCAGATCTCTATCTATAAAGCAGGAATAAATGCAGCCTTTTTTCAGGTTTCTCCTGAGGGAGAGAAGTTCTCATTGTCGTCATTGTTATGTTCAGGATCAAATCCAAGGTTGATTTTACTCTGAGGAAACCACCGTACATCTTGGTTAAATTCTAGTCTATCAAGATTACGGTAAAGGTTTGGGTGAAATCTTGCCTGGCGATTACCCGAAGGAGAGATCTGTGTCTTAAATTTTGAACTTCTGCTTTAGGTGGGCTATACCATCCGGTTTGAGGACTGTACCAGCCCTGAAACGGTCATCAAGTACATGACAGACGGGATGCTGCTCCGAGAGTGCCTGATTGACCCTGACCTCACGCAGTATGCGATCATCATGCTGGATGAGGCGCATGAGAGAACAATTCACACTGACGTGCTCTTTGGATTGTTGAAGAAGGTAACTGGGTGCACTCTGGTGACCCTCCTAGCCGTTGAGAACTGAATTCTGGGGATTTGAGTACCTGTGGCTTTTTGGGTAGTCCTTTTTAAGGACTTTGACATTTTTTAAAAATTGATTTCAGAGAAAGTAAGGGAGAGGGGTAGAGAGATAACAAACTTAAATGATGAAAGAATCATTGATCAGCTGCCTCCTACTGGGAATTGAGCTCAGAACCCGGGCATGTGCCCTGACTGGGAATTGAACCATGACCTCTTGGTTCATAGGTTGATACTCAACCACTGGCCACACTGGCTGGGCAGGGTAGTCCTTTTTACTAAGCCACATCGCATTTCCCTTCAGACAGTTCAGAAGCGGCAGGACATGAAGCTGATTGTCACCTCAGCTACCTTGGATGCAGTGAAGTTTTCTCAGTACTTCTATGAAGCTCCCATCTTCACCATCCCTGGTCGAACATACCCAGTGGAAATACTGTACACAAAGGAGCCCGAGACAGATTATCTGGATGCCAGCTTGATCACCGTCATGCAGATCCATTTAACAGAACCACCAGGTAGGGGGGAAGAGGATTTTTTTCTCTTAGGCCAACAGTCAATGTAGTTATTTTTTTCATTCAGCTTTCTAAAAATGCCTTTTAAAAATGCCTCTCAGAGTTACATCTTTGAAATGGTGGTGATAAAAATAGAAATAAGATTGGTGTGCAGGTTTTAATGCACCTATTTAAATGTGGACACCAATTATAAATAAGTAAATTGAATAAACAGAGAGATTAAAAACCTCTTTATTAGAGGTTGGAATTAGAGGTATGTTTTCTGTTGTTTGGAGCTCTATTAATGTCATTATAGGCTTTGGATAGAAGACGCACACAGACAATAAGTTAATGCCCTATTCTCTTCTTAGGGGACATCCTAGTCTTTCTGACGGGTCAGGAGGAGATCGACACTGCCTGTGAGATCCTGTATGAAAGAATGAAATCCCTGGGACCTGATGTTCCAGAGTTGATTATCCTCCCAGTTTACTCTGCTCTTCCCAGTGAGATGCAGACCCGGATCTTTGACCCAGCTCCACCTGGCAGCAGAAAGGTAACGCTGGGCAGAACTGAAGCTCCCTTGTGCTGGCCTAATGGGGATTGCATATATGTTATATATTATGTTTTAGAGACTGCTCCAGTCATTTTGTTAAGGGATGTGAGTTTTGTATGTGATCCCTGCTTATCTTCTTCTCTTTTTCATTGGACAAATATTTTTTGAGCATCTTTCAGGCTTTGGGGTAGAACGAGGGTGGGCAGTTTGAAGACAGGCCTCTCTCTACTGTGAGGCATCCACCAGCAGACGGGCCTTTCACATACAGTGTGAAAGAGCTACTGGTGCTCTGGATACCAGAGGGGAATACCCAACCCTGTATTCTTTTTTTTTTTTTTTTTTTAATATATTTTATTGATATTTTACAGAGAGGAAGGGAGAGAGATAGAGAGCCAGAAACGTTGATGAGAGAGAAGCATCGACCAGCTGCCTCTTGCACACCCCCTACCGGGGATGTGCCCGCAACCAATGTACATGCCCTTGGCCGGAATCGAACCCCGGACCCTTCAGTCCGCAGACCGACGCTCTACCACTGAGCCAAACCGACCTTGGCCCAACCCTGTATTCTTATGGGAAGTAAGGATCCGAGCTAGTCCTGAAGAACACGTGGTTGTTCATCCATCTAAGCAAGAAGAGTGGGCGGACAGGTGTTCTGAGTAGACAGAATAGCCTGTGACAGCCTAGAAGCAAGAGTGTGGCCATTTCAGGGAGCTGTGAGGTTCCAGTAGTTGGAACTGACTGTGCATGTGCGCGTGTGCATGAGGTGATAGGAAAGGGGAGAGATGGATTTTTTAAAATAACAGCTTTACTGAGATATAATCTTCATACCATGCAAGTTACTTCTTTAAAGTATACAATTCTATGATTTTTAGTATATTCACAGAATTGTGCAGTCATTAACTACCATTGCTAATGGCAATCATTAATCACTACAATTTTATTTTTTAATTTTTATGTATTTATTTTTTAAATTGTATTCAATATTTATTTGCAAAATTTTTACAAAAAATAGAAAAATAAATATTCTGTCCGGTCTGAGTTTGACAAGTCACACACATAAATATATAAATAGTGGTTGGGTGTCAATAAATTAAAAAGGGATGCATAAATAAAATCCAAGATGCTGAGACAGGTGGCGGGTGGACCTCAGGGTCAAGCACACAGGTTTCCAGCAGCAACACACTTCAGGTCGTGGGTGAGGAGGCGGAAGAGGTTGATGGTGACAAAGGCTTCAAGGCAGTCCTGGGATTCCTTCTTCCCGGCCTCCTGCAGGCGATGCAGCCACTGGCGGAGGTGGCCCCGGGGCCTGGGGCCTGCTGTGGCCTGAGCTGGGAGACAGGCCTGGAGCTGGGAGTGGATGTGGCGCAGCGTGAGAAGCGGCTGGTCCAGGATGTCCCCCAAGGTCGAGTTAGTCACGGTGCCCAGGACCTTCAGTGTCAGGGCCAGCTCCGCCTCCAAGGCCACAGGGCGCTCCCACACGGGCAGCTGCCTCAGGTCCCGGGGCCGGAGGAGGGAGCGGGAGCTGCAGCTCCAGTTCTTGAGCTGGAGCGACTCTTCCAGGGCGTCCCTGGCCCTCCTGAAGGCCTTCATCTCCTGCGGGGACAGAGACCTGAACTGGCCCATGTGGCAGCCCCTGGCAGCCAGGTGGGTCCTGGGAGGCGTAGGGGCCGGAACTGCTCCTGTCCTGGTCAGCGCTGTGGCCATCAGCATCAGCGCCAGCATGCACCACACGGCCCGGTCCGGCTTCATCCTGGTCTCTGGCCTCTGGTGTCTGGTCTCTGTCAGCAGATCCCGGGGGTCCAAGTGTCCACGCAGAGGCTGTCACCTGGGTCTCACCCAGCCTGGTTTGGTGTCTCTGGTCTCAGTCGCCTCTTCTGGGTCTCGGCCTGCTGCTCTGTCTGTATCTCTGAACTTGCAGCTCTGCTGTGACGGAATGCCGCACTGGTGCAGCTTTTAAGCTTGGACAGAGGGAATCCCAGTTGATGTAAGAAAAGTGAAAATATACCTGCCACTAGGGGAAACCCCAGGCTGGGAAAGGCCAGCCTGTGCAGGGCGGGGCCTTGAGCCAGTTGAGCAGCTAAAGCGAAAGAGAAAGTGATACAGACTCTGAAACACCTGCAGAAGGTGAGGTCATGAGAGGAATCTCAGGAGAAGGGCAGCCTCAGCCCCACACAGCGGGGTCACAGTGCCCTGCTGGGGAGGGGACAGAGCCCCGCCTTCCTGTGGGATGCCCAGAGCAGGGAGAGGAGGAGAAAGGCGCCTCTAGGGGGGTTGCCACAAAGAACCTGGAATCTCCAGGAGGGAGGCAGTCAGGGAGAAGAGGAAGGCAGAGGCTGCTGGGAGTAGGAGACACTCAGAAAGGCAAAGCAGCCTGGAATGAAGAGAGAAGGCCAGCTCTTCCTCCCTTCCCCACTCAGCATGGAGAGAAAAAGAAGGGGAGGAGGGCAACCTGACAAACATCTTTAATTGTCCAGATGCAGCGGGACCCAGGAATAGGAGGCTCTGCTGGGCCCTGCGGTGTGGTCAAGGACTTTAAGGGATCATGCCAGAGTGTGACATGTGCTTTCATTCATTCATCAAGTATAACTCACCTCTCCCCGCCGGCCTGCTATGCGTTAGGCACTGCTCAAGATGCCAGGAATAGCATTGGAAACAAATCACATTAAACAAAACTTGTTAGACATTTTTAAAAAAAATTGATTTCAGAGAGGAAGGGAGAGGGAGAGAAACATCAATGATGAGAGAGAATCATTGATTGGCTGTCTCCTGCATGCCCCCTACGGGTATCCAGCTTGCAACCTGGACATGTGTCCTTGACCAGAATCAGATCTGGGACTCTTCAGTCTGCAGACCAAAGCTCTATCCATTGAACCAAATTTGATAGAACAGAACTTTTTTTTTAAAACATTTTTTGAGTTATTTAAAAAATAATCTTTATTGTTGAGAGTATTACTGATGTCACTTGCCCCCTGCCTCTGTAACCGTCCCATTACCCAGTTCCTGATTAATTTGTGAGATTAATTAGCAAATATCTAGAATGCTGTTGAGGTAATGAAGCATAGGCCAGATGAATTTCCCTGTGGAGCAGAAGTCTAGACTATGCAGGTCAAGGGTTATGGATACAGGAACTGATAAGAGAACTCAGATCCATCAATGTGAAAGAGATATATCCATTCTGCACGTTCCCCAACTTGGGCCATGATTGAATATGCAACCCAGGTATGTGCCCTTGACCAAGAATCAGATTGGTGTCCCTTTGGTGTCCCAAAGGCCACACTCTAACCATTGAGTAACACTGGCTAGGACTAGGAACTAAACTAATTCTACAGAGAAGCATTAACTTTTACTTTACATGAACAACTAAATAATCACCAATATAAAATAAAATTAACCTTGAAATTCAGAAAAAAAGACAAAGGTATACAATTTGCTTTTCTAGAAAATTCATTTCTGATAAAAACAAAATGAAGACTATAACTACAGGAAAACAAAGAAACTGTAGTAAGTTGTATGAATTATGGCCATAGCAGAACCAAGTGATTGGCAGCTAAGATGTCCTTTTTACTAATCACTACAATTTTAGAACAATTTTATCACCTCCCCCCAAAAAACAATAACAACAACACACTTGTATCCTTTAGCAATCACCCTCTATTCACCCCTCTGCTCAGCCTCTGGAAACTAATCAGTTTTTTTCTCTCTGAATTTACCTATTCTGAACGTTTCATATAAGTGGGATCATATAATATGTGGTCTTTGGTAACTAGTTTCTTTGATGTAGCATGTTTTCAAATTTCATTCATGTTCTAGTATGTATAAGTACTTCATTTATTTTTATTGCCAAATATTCTATATAATAAGAGCCAAATATGCTGTGTCCAGTCATCTGGTCATCCATTCAAACAATCAAAGTATAACATGCTAATGATATGCTAAGGCTGCTCAATCGCTCACTATGACATGCACTGACCACCAGGGGGCATATGCTCTGATTGGTAGGTTAGCTTGCTGCTGGGGTCCCGCCAGTTGGGACTGAGTGCTGAGCTAGATGGGCTGGATATGCCCTGGAGCCTTCCTGCAGTCCCTCCCCAGCTGGCCAACCTCCCACGTCCCTCCCTGGCCCCAATCATGCAACAGTGGGGTCCCTCGGCCTGGCCTGTGCCCTTTAGCAATCTGGGACCCCTTGAGGGATGTTGGAGGGCCGGTTTCGGGCCTATCCCGCAGGCCAGGCCAAGGGACCCCACTGGTGCACGAATTTGTGCACTGGGCCTCTAGTTGCAGAATATTATTCTATATCCAAAATATGGATATACCACATTTTGTTTATCCATTCATCAGTTGATGGATTAGGATTGTCGCCACATTTTAGCTATTATGAATAATGCTGCTATGAACATTTGTTTACAAGTTTTTGTATGGACAAAGGTTTTCATTTCATTAGGAATGGAAAGCAGATAGGCTTGAAAAACTCATGAGTTAGACTGGAGAAGACATAGTGGGTGCCTGAAGCGTAGGGGAGGAGTCGGGAATGACTCGCAAGTTTCTGGCTTGGGCAGCTGGATGGAAGACGGTGCTGAGGATGGAAACGTGGAAGAGGAGCAGGTTTAGGGGGAAAGATTGTGTTTTCTTCTCTTCTGTTCCTGATGATTAGACTTTTTTTTTTTTTTTTTAGAGGGCTTCTGCAGCTCTGTGGCAGGTAGAAGCCTCTCAGGGCCAGTAAGGTGCTGGCATGATTTGAGATGTTTTGGTGCCTCCTAGCAATGATTTTTCCAAGCAATTGTGTTTTATTAGCTGAACCTCTGGGTGGAAGAGCAGTGGCAGTGCCAAGCTGAGACCAATAATTTTCTAGATCACATATACTGCTGCATGCACACAAACTGTGAAATTCCTCTGCTGCCTCATGGTTCATTTTATGATTAGGAAGAAGAAAACACTCCCTCTTGTTCCACATACACAAACAGCCCATTTTGTAGTCCAGATGTCCCCGTGGGGGAAGAAAAATCTCATTTTGCCCTGGCACATGTGATGCCAGGAAGTCTGTGCTTTCCCAGGGTGCTAGAAAATTAAAATTGTAGTAATCAACATTGGATCTAGAAAATGAGATATGTAGCCATTTGTATCAGATGAAATTGGCTTTGAGTGGCCTTTGCTTTTTCCTATTCCACTTTTCCTCTCAGGTACGCACCCCCCTTCCAATCCCAAGCTAACCCTTAAAAGGAAGGCACCTCCCCTTTTGAAACCAAACTGAGATTAAGTGCTCTCTCATCCTGTAGAGAGGGAGATTACCGCACACTCGTTTGGGAAGATGTTTGAGTTCAGAAGTCCTATTTCCTACCTCTTGAAAGTATGCAGCTCAGCGTGAACCTGGTTCGCTCAGTCCAGCTGTGTCCCCTTCATCTGCAGGTCGTGATTGCCACCAACATTGCAGAGACGTCGCTGACTATTGACGGCATCTACTATGTGGTGGACCCTGGGTTTGTGAAGCAGAAAGTTTACAATTCCAAGACAGGGATCGACCAGCTTGTGGTGACTCCTATTTCTCAGGTATGGCAGCTTCTACCAACAGCTCTCCTGGAAATCCTGGTTAATCCATTTCTGACTTTTTTTATGTTTTCAAAGATGAACTTTTAAGGTCCTGGGTGCTTTCGTAAAATAAGAAAGATTTTGTGTTGTTTGTTTTTAATCTTTGGAATAGTGTTTCAACATTAAAAAGCCCCATAAAATTTGAACTTAAAATAAGTTTGAATCCTAGCACCATAGATTATCTAATATGGATAGTAGGAACCTATTTTTAAAGTACTTAGCCAGAGATAACCGATAGTAGCAGTTCCTGAGATGATAACGTGTTTTTTGGTAATTATGGAATAATTCCCTGCCTAAATTATATTTTAAAATGAATAACCTGATTATCCTTTTTGAGGGCAGTTTGGTCACAATGTAGCCAACATTTTAAAAAATTATCTCTTTAACCTAACAGTTCCAATATATCTGAAAGTTAGGAATGGTTGAATACGTACGTAAAGGTAATGCAAAAGGATGTTCACTGAATGACTGTTTATATTAAAAGAAACTGGAAACATTCCCTCCGGAGGGAAGTAGTTTAATAAAATATGGTATACCCATGCCATAGAATGTGATAGGGCATTATCACATGTTGGTATGTATCTATATTTAATGACAGAAACACATAACTGTGACGTATTATTTGAAAGAAGTGAGCTAGAAATTAGCAGGAGTAGTATAATCCAATTTTTGTTTAAAAATAGATGATGAACACTTGTGCACAGTGTGTGTGGACTTGCCCGAGACTTGAAAGCATGCAGTTGAAATGTTGTTGAGGTTACTTTTCAGTGGTGCTGCTGGTTACTGTGCTAATGGGTGAAGTACTTTGTTTTGTCTTTACACCCCCTTTTTTTAAAAATACGTTTTTATTGATTTCAGAGAGGAAGGGAGAGGTAGAGAGAGATACAGACATCAATGATGAGAGTCATTGATTGGTTGCCTTTTGCATGTCGTCTACTGGGGATTGAGCCTGCAATCCGGAATCAAACCTGGGACTCTTCAGTCTACAGGCTGACGCTCTATCCAGCTAGGGCCATCAGGCTATTTTCTATAATAGTAGCTAACACTTGCAGGGTACTTACTAAGTGCCTTATCAGGCACTGTCCTTGGTACTTTAATGAATGGATTACATTCTTGTGTCAATACTTTGAGGTAGACATTATTATTATCCTCATTTCTCAGATGAGACTGAGACAGAGGGGTTAAGGCAGGGTGGGCAAACTTTTTGACTCGAGGGCCACAATGGGTTCTTACACCGGACCGGAGGGCCGGAACAAAAGCAACCTGACCATGCTGGCACTCTCATCTTGGGCTGCTGGTGAAGGAGCGGAGGGGAGAGCAAGAGAACCCTCCGCTCTTTCGGCTCCTCGGGCTGGATAGAACAGCCGAACGGGCCGGATCTGGCCCATGGGCCATAGTTTGCCCATGGCTGGGTTAAGGTCACACAGCTGGTAGAGCCAGGATTTGAGCCTGGGCAGTCTATGTGCTCTCTACCACTTCTCGGGGTGATGCAGGCAACACACAGAGATGGAGAAATTAGTTACACTTGCCCTCTCTCCTTTGGAGAGACATCTTAGAATGCTGTGGAGTCTGCCACCTTGTGTGGTTGCCGACTGCCTTTGTGTGGTTAGTGACCTTTCATACTACATCCTTTGTTTGGAGCTGACATAGGAATTTGTAAATCCTGTTACCATTTGTAAGACAGGTGGTTTTGTCAAAAAATGGTTCCTTTAGTTTGCTATTCAGTGTTTCCTAGCAACCTGTGGCTAACTACATATTTATATATATACATATTTTTAAATATGTTTTTACTTACTTTAGAGAGCAAGGAAGGGAGATGGATAGAGAGAAACATTGATGAGCTAGAAAAATTGATCATCTACCTTCTGCATGGCCCCCACCAGGGATCAAGCCTACAACCTGGGCATGTACCCTGACTGGCAATTAAACTAGAGACCTCTTGGTTCATGGGTTGATGCTCAATCAATTGAGCCACACCGGCCAGGCCATATGTATATATATATATATATATTATTATTTTTTAATATATATTTTTATTGATATTTCACAGAGAGGAAGGGAGAGAGATAGAGAGCCAGAAACGTCGATGAGAGAAAAACATCGGCCAGCTGCCTCTTGCACACCCCCTATCCAGGGATGTGCCCGCAACCAATGTACATGCCCTTGGCCGGAATCGAACCCGAGACCCTTCAGTCCACAGACCGACGCTCTACCACTGAGCCAAACCAACCACGGCCATATGTATAGTTTTTAAATTCAAAAATTAGCACTCCTCTCCCCTAAGTACAGAAGTAATATTACATTATTTCTGAGAAATATAAAATATTTTAAATTAACCACAATCCCACTACCATACTGTCATAATTTTGATGTTTTTCTTGTACACACCTTTTTTCATGTTTGTTTATTTCATGATTGTAATTCCAGTAGTCTAGTAAGTATGTTTTGTATATTTTTGTTTAAGTGTTTCATTTTCCTGGTTATTATGGTAATAGGTGTTCAGTATTGGATATTGATAAAGTAAAGAAAATAGAACCCATCTGCAAGCCTATTGTCAGCCACAGTTAACACTTCAGGGTATTTTTCCTTAGCTTTTTCCTTCAGGTACTTTATACTAGATCATAAATATTTTTTTTACAAAATCAATATTATATTGTTTTGTAACTTGCTTTTTCGCCTATGTGAATGAACACTTACTTCTGGCATTGAGGATATTAAACCTGATTTTTAAAATGGCCATAGTCATCTTTGGTATATTAACTGTTTTAGTTCACTTACATTTTGGCATTGACTGTCATCTTGTATTATGCTTTGTCTTTTATGTTGTGCCACACTATTTTGAAGGTATATTTCTGTGATCTTTATAATATTTCTTCCATTCTCTTTGTCTATATTTGCCTCCCTTGAACAAACTTTCCTGAAATGTTGAGTGTTGGAGAGGGGATGGTAATAACATTGGTAGTCTTGGAAATGGTCCTAGAGGAAGTGAAATAAACCCCATTTTGGATTTTTGCCAGCCGTTAAGTACCCCTCTTTTACCGGATTTCCTGGGTAAGACTGTTAGGTGATGTGTAACAGATCTGTTACTTTTATGTGCGCACTCCTCCAGGCTCAGGCGAAGCAACGAGCTGGCAGAGCTGGAAGAACAGGCCCGGGGAAGTGCTACCGGCTGTACACAGAGCGAGCCTACCGAGACGAAATGCTGACCACCAATGTGCCGGAG
The DNA here is from genome assembly GCA_963924515.1 of Vespertilio murinus. Taxonomy (NCBI): domain Eukaryota; kingdom Metazoa; phylum Chordata; class Mammalia; order Chiroptera; family Vespertilionidae; genus Vespertilio; species Vespertilio murinus. The sequence goes on along the minus strand of OZ004718.1, from coordinate 14,171,499 downwards.
ATCCAGAGAACCAACTTGGCAAGCACAGTGCTCTCGCTCAAGGTAGAAATCACTGACTTGTTAGAGTGGGTTGGTGGAACAGTCCAATGCTGTGGCGTTAGACTGTTTAATTAATCTCAGTCTTATGAACCTTGTTAAATACTTTAGTACCCTCCTACAACCGTTCCCTTCGAGTGAAATGCAAATGGCTGTGATAACAGCCTCTGCACGGTGTGTCTGGGGCTAAGTTGGCATGTTTGCTGTGAACACACATTTTTTTTTTTCCTTACCATACTAACCAGCAGAATGCTTGCTTGTAAAAGAATTTAGTTAGGAGCATTTTCTAAAAGGGTATTAGAAAAGTGTAATCAGTGCCAAACTATGGACAAACATACTTCCTCCATCCCTTTAGCTTTCAGATTCAATTCTGTTCTTTCAGAACGGAAGCAAAACTTCCAGGCCAAAACCTGCAGAGGGAGCGCTCAGTGGAGGTTTCAGACTGGCTCTCCGGGGGCTTGGTTTTCATTCAGAATCATTGCTCTTCCTCCCTCAGGCCCCCGTGAGGACCTTCATCCTCCTCTGGCAGGGGGAGCCACCGGAGTAATTTTCCAGATGATGGCACACCCCAGCCCCCAACACAGATGCTACCCTGGAGGCCTGGCACTTTGCTGGTGCAGACGGCTCTGTTGTAATCTATTATTCATTCCCCGTGAGAGAGGCTAAAACAGAGCTTCGGAGAAAAACTGGCTCCAGAGAGGCATGTGTGACTCAAACTTCTGCTCCAAGGCTGTGTGTTCTTGACAAATTTACCTGCGAGGCCCTCTGTTCTGTGTTCTCCTCTCGAAAAGGAGTGCTATTAATAGTATCTGTTGTGGAGGTAAATGAGATTATGCCAGGTAAAGGCAGTTGGCACATTGCTTACTGATTGCTAACATAATTTCTTACAGTCATTGTTCCTACAATAAACATTTATTGAACACCTGCTGTGTTTATGGTCACAATCAGTTTATAGGAAAGACACAGAAAGCTTAGGTCTTACCACATCATCCTATGTACACACTTGGTTAATACATCATTCATTTGTTTCTTTTATTCATCAAACTAGGGTAACAAATGCATTGATGGCCTGCTCTGTGCCAGGCATGGAGCCTTGTGTCAGCGTATCTCACCATTATGAACTCTTTGAGAGTAGGGGTAGTATCTTAGTCATCTTCATACCTCTGCCACTGAATATGATACATGCCACTTCCTAGATGCACAGTGGAAATTACGTATGCAAAGGACAGGACAGCCTGGCGTATTGTCTTTTTTAAAATTATGGTGAAATATATAACACGTTACCATTGTTAACTTTTAAAAATGTACAGTTCAGTGCATTAATTACATGCACAGTGCTGTGCAGCCTTCACCACTCCCCATTTCCAGAACTTTCCATCATCCCAAACAGAAACTCTGTACCTGTTAAACATCTATCCCTTTTCCCTTCCCTCCAGCCCCTGTTAATCATTATTCTACTTTCTGTTCTTTAATGAATTTATTTCATGTAAGTAGAATCAAACAATATTTGTTCTTTTGTATTTGGCTTATTTTACTTAGCATACTGTTTTCAGAATTCATCATGTTGTAGCATGTTTTAAAATTTCATTCCTTTTTAAGGGTGAATAATATTCCATTGTATGTGTATATCATGTGTTGTTGATCCATTCATCTATTGATGGATATTTGGGGGGTTTTACCTTTTGGCTATTGTCAATGATGCCACTGAACATTAGTGTTCAAGTATCTGTTTGAGGCCCTGCTTGAAATTCTTTTGAGTATATATCTGGAAGTGGAAGGGCTGGATGATAAGGAGATTCTGTTTTACTTATAGAGGAATCACCAAATTGTTTTTCATTCCCACCAGCAATGTATGGGGATTCCTATTTCTCCATACCCTTGCCAATACTTATTTTCTGTTGTGTTTTGTTTGTTTGTGTGTGTATGTGTTATTTAATAGTGGTATGAAGTGGAATTTCATTGTGGTTTTCATTTGCATTTCCCTAATCACTAGTTATGTTGAGTATCTTGTCTTTTTTTAACGTATTTTTATTGATTTCAGAGAGGAAGGGAGAGAGAGATAAAAACATCAGTGATGAGAGAGAATCATTGATCGGCTGCCTCCTGCATGCCCCACACTAGGGATTCAGTCCACACCTGGGCATGTGCCCCGCCTGGGAATCAGTCTGTGACCTCCTGGCTCATAGGTCGATGCTCAGACAATGAGCCATGCTGGCCGGGTGGTTGAATATGTTTCCACGTGCTTCTTGGCCATTTTTTATTTTCTTTGGAGAAATGTCTATTCAGGTCCTTTGCCTGCTTTTTAATTGTTGTCTTTGGTTGAGTTGTATGTACTGTCATTTTGAGGGGTGTTTTTAAAGTTTCTGAGAAAGTATATGCTTTCTACTAGTCTTGAGGTTTGTGTGGCCCAGCCCTGGAGGTTGCTGCTAACCTTGCTGCTGGCTTCCTAATTGCAGTTGAAGAAACAAGAAAGAAAGCCAATAAGTAGTCTTTTTTCCACTGGCGAGGGTGACCCTTCCATCACATACTTTCTTCCCTTCTCTTCTAGGCCATGGGCATCAATGACCTGCTGTCCTTTGACTTCATGGACGCCCCACCGATGGAAACCTTGATCACAGCCATGGAGCAGCTGTACACCCTGGGGGCCCTGGATGACGAGGGTCTGCTCACTCGCCTGGGCCGCAGGGTAGGACACACGTACTCTCTGGTGCTTTTGGAAGGACCCCCGGCCAGTCTTCTTCACTCTGTTTTGTGCCAAACCAAGCTCTGAGGCTCTGGATAAGTTTTGAGCACAATTCTAGATGCCTGTTTTTTAACTGCGTTTCCCACTGTTTTTTTTGTGTGTGTTTTTTAAAAATTGATTTTTAGAGGGAGGAACGGGGCAAAAGGGGGAGTCATCGCTGCGAGAGAGAAATATTGATCAGCTGCCTCCTGCATATGCCCTGACCAGGATTGAAACCACAACCTGGTTATGTGCCCTAACCGGGAATCGAGCCTGTAACCCTTGGGTGCATGGGACAATGCTCCAGTAACTGAGCCACACTAGCCAGGGCTTAAGGCTGTTTCTTTATAGAAAAATAAATTTTACCCACAGTCAATTTTACCTTGGGATATATTATTGAGTCTAGCCTTAATTTTAAAAGATGTCTACAAAATTTCCACCTACTCTAACAGTAGTTGTGTTCTTGATCACATGTATTTCATTGGGATTTCTTTGGGAAATAAGAACAGCAATGTCTTCTGATAGAGACAGGCATCCCATGTCATCATGCTTCAGTAAACCTCCTGTGGTCTGCTCACCAGTGTCACATTGGCAAGTCCAGATGGAGCTTACACAGGGAAGCAATTGTAGTTTCTTCTTCTTCCTCTAGATGGCAGAATTCCCTCTGGAACCAATGCTGTGCAAAATGCTGATCATGTCTGTGCATCTGGGCTGCAGTGAGGAAATGCTGACCATTGTGTCCATGCTGTCTGTGCAGAACGTTTTTTACAGGCCCAAGGTAGGGAGTTCGGTCCCACGTTCATATGGAGATGGTGGCGAAGCTGAGTGAAATCAGCCATTGCCACGCCAGTGCTTAATGTGGATGCTTAACAGGGCCATGTAGGGCTTCCTGGAGCTGCTGGGTGGAAAATAATCTTCTTTCCCTCTGCTTGGCAGGATAAACAAGCCCTGGCTGATCAGAAGAAAGCCAAATTCCACCAAACCGAAGGAGACCACCTCACCCTGTTGGCCGTGTACAATTCTTGGAAGAACAACAAGTTTTCCAACCCTTGGTGCTATGAGAACTTTATCCAAGCTCGTTCTCTGCGCCGGGCCCAGGACATTCGCAAGCAGATGTTGGGCATAATGGACAGGTAACCTCTGGTGTCTTCCCATGTTTGAGTTGAACTTCCTTGAATGTCATGTCTGTTCATCTCTAGGTGTACTGTGGAGCTATTGATTCCTCACATAACTCTTTTCCTTCAGCTTTTCCATTTTTTGTTATAATCCTCTCCACGAAAGGGTGCAGCTGAGAATCACTTCAGAATGTTTCTGAGAGCCCTGGCCAGTGTGGCTCAGTTGGCTGGAGCGTCATCCTGCCCCGAAGGATTGTGGGTTTGATTTTCAATAAGCACATACCCAGGTTGTGGGCTTGATCTCCAGTTGGAGCATATGTAGGAGGTAGCCGATCCATGTTTCTCTCTCACATTGATGCTTCTCTTTCTCTCACTGTCTATATCAATCAATAAAAAATTTCTGAGAGGAAGATGATTTTTTTGTTGAAAAAAATATTTATTTACAAGCATCTGAAACGTTACTAGCCTTAATTTTAAAAGATGTCAAGTTAAATTAAGTCCTTCGCTCTTATTGTGCCCATCGTGCCCACTTGGCTAGAAGAGGGTCCTGGTGCCTACTCTGGGCCCTGAGATGGGGTGTTGGGCACCGTCATCTTGGAAGATAGAATCTCTGAAAACAGAGTTGTTTCACATCTCTGTCCTCTCTCAATTTATTTTCCTGTTAGACACAAGCTGGATGTGGTTTCCTGCGGTAAGTCCACAGTCCGAGTGCAAAAGGCCATCTGCAGTGGATTCTTCCGAAATGCTGCCAAGAAAGACCCACAGGAGGGTTACCGGACACTGATCGACCAGCAGGTGGTCTACATCCACCCTTCCAGTGCCCTCTTCAACAGACAGCCCGAATGGTAGGTGGGCAGGCCCCAGGTCTGGGAGCTGTTCTGGGCAGAGAGAACCTGTAAATCTATTGGCACTTTGCCCTCTCCCCCCCAGCACTTCTGTTCTAACACTGCTTATATTTCTAGGGCAGCAGAAGTGTGAATTAGGCACAGTCAGACCCTTTTGAGAGAAATAAAATTATGGGAATGAGAGGTAGGAAGGATCTTTGAGATCACTTAGTGAGGTGGTTTAAAATTTTTTTTCAAGTAGCATTTAAAAAAAAATTATCCTAATATAAAGTAGATTTAAACCATCGTGCTGCCACGGTAGAAAGGTTGCAGATATGGAGTCTTTCCCCCATCTCTTTGTGGCAGCTCCTGAGGCTTCTCTTCAGGGCCCTGGGGTTCTGCAGAGACAGCCTGAAACACCACCGTCCATTTCACAGAGCAGGAAACGGGTCCAGCGAAGTGGTGTGATCCACTCTGCCAGTGACTGGTTGGAGCCAGAGCCAGGTCTTGAACACATGGTTCTCGCAGCTTTCTTGTGCTTAGAGGTGTGCAGCCTCCTCAGTTATGAGTGTGCTTGTAACAGAGAGACTGCAGTCTCCCGAGGGGTCAGGCGGGAGAGCTGAGAGGGTAAAATGCAAGCTCAGCTGCGGCCCGTCAGGGACCAGGGTGACCGGAGACTCATCCTGTGTTCTCCCCTCAGGGTGGTGTACCACGAGCTGGTGCTGACCACAAAGGAGTACATGCGTGAGGTCACCACCATCGACCCCCGGTGGCTTGTGGAGTTTGCTCCTGCCTTCTTCAAGGTCTCCGACCCGACCAAGTTAAGCAAGCAGAAGAAGCAGCAGCGCCTGGAGCCCTTGTACAACCGCTACGAGGAGCCCAACGCCTGGAGGATATCGCGGGCTTTCCGGCGGCGCTGACAGGCGGGGCTTGTTTGCCTCTTGCGGCCTGGCCCAGGGCTTGACTCACTCTTATTGGTGAGAAGCTGACCATGAAGATATGATCTTAACTGGGCATTTCCAAACTTCATTTGCATTTCTTCCCTTGTGGTAAAGTAGAACCAGGGATTTATGCCTGGTTTGACCAGAATGTCCAGCCCACACTACCCCAGCTCACCGGGGCCACCGGGGCCTCACAGCCAACACAGGGGTACACTGAACCTTCTCCAAGAAAGGGGTAACCCGTGCAGCCCTGGGATGGGAAATGCCTGTGAGCACCTGACACCTGGACCTGCAGACAGATGGACACGATGGGGACCCTGAGGCCCTAGCCGTACTGTGTGGAGGAGGGAGCCACGCAGCTCGTTGAAAGTGCTTGCCCACTTCCTGCTCCTGTCCAGCCCCTGTACTTTCCCTGGACCTGATAATATTTATTTTCTTAAGGAAACAGAAATGGTTTCTGTGAAGATTTCTTTGAGCTGGAAGGTTGGGGTATTGGCCTGGACTCAGGGTGGGGGCAGTGTCTGGGGCTTTGGTGTACACAGTGGAGAGTCCCCTGAAACCAGAGCCCAGGGCCTGTAGGCTGAGGTGAGGCACACGCAGATCTCCGGTCTTAGCACCTGCGCTGTCCCAGCCCTGCTGCGGACCGCCCCACGAGTAACCTTCCCCTGCACCAGCTCTCAGCTCTGCCCCTGAGTGGATGCAGATGCCAGGCTCTGCCGCCTGCCACACTCCCCATGTGCAGCGCATCCCATTTCCTTTTGAAACGTGCGAGTAATCACAAAGCTTTTATTTTGTTCTCCCTGAGGTCCTCGATGGGCTCTAACAAAGGGTTTTTATGGTCAAAGCTTCCCCTCCCCTCCCGTGTCCCACACAGAAAACCAGCATGACACCTCTCAGGGCCGGCTCGTGCTCCCAGTATCTGTGCTCCGGGTCTCTCTTGTGGAATAGCCACTTCCCAGTGTCCAGTTATTTTTAAATTTTTATTAATTGATTTCTTTTTTAGGGAGAGACAGGAACATTGATTTGTTGTTCCACTTGTTTATGCGTTTGTTGGTTGCTTGTATGTGCCCTGACCAGAGACTGAATCCACAACCTTGGCGTATCAGAACTGAGCTACCCAGCCACGGCTCTCACCGTTTTTGAGAAGGAAAAACTAGGGAAAACAGAGATGCTGCCAGGAGGGTTGTGGGATGTCTGGAAAGCTGTTCTGGATGTGAAGCTCCTAGGCAGTTTGGCACCTTGTGTGTTGCCTGCACTACCTCCCCCATTCTAGTAAGTTCTGAAATTATGTAAATACAGAACTGCCATAGAATTGTAGCCAGACATTAAAAGACTATGCAACATCGTAGGAAATGACGGGATGTAGGCTGTCCTTGGGCCACAGACAAATCACTCTAAAGCAGCCGTGGGCAAACTACGGCCCGCTGGCCAGATCCGGCCCGTTCACCTGTTCTATCCGGCCCGCAGAGCCGAAAGAGCGGAGGGTTCTCTTGCTCTCCCCTCCGCTCCTTCACCAGCAGCCCAAGATGAGAGTGCCAGCATGGTCGGGTTGCTTTTGTTCCGGCCGTAGGGTCCAATTTAAGAACCCATTGTGGCCCTCGAGTCAAAAAGTTTGCCCACCCCTGCTCTAAAGACACCATTCGGAGAAACCAGTGCTGAGGAGTACAGGCCAGGAGTCTGCAGACAGGCCCCTGCCCCTCTTGAGCTGAGCGTGAGCCTCCGATTCTGTCTGAGTGCACTCCCCAGGAAGCCCAGGCCTGTGATTAAGGGCAGGGGATGTTGTGTGCTAACACTGAAGGCCTTAGAGGGAGAAGAGTGCAGGGGCCGACAGGGGAAACAGGAAAACCGATTTGGCTGGGCACCTGGCTCCCCAGTCTTAATTCTAGCCCAGGTCCAGTTCAGGAACCAGCTCTGGGCTTCGTAGCCCACCTGTCCCAGGTGAACGAGTAGCACTGATGGCGTTGGCACCTCTGAGATTGTACTCCCTGAAGATGGACTTTTGGGATAGGGTCAGGTTGAGGAGGGGGTTTTGAAGAGGCCACGGTAAGAGACAGGGCTGGTCATCTTTCTGGGTTTTGGTATGAAAAACGAAGGACCCTAGCTAGCTCAGTGGGTGTTCTTGAACGTCCCCCCTAGGTGCTGGGGTAACTTCTCTGCTCTCACAGCATGGCGGGGCCGGCCTGCCTGTCCATCAGGAAGTGGCATACCTGCCGCATTGCCCAGCCTGCTCGGGAGGAGGCTTCCAGCAATTCGGAAGGACTCTCGCCTGCTGCTTCCACACAAAGGGGCTCTTGTTTCTCTTCCCTGAACCAATGTTACCCGAGGTTGAGTGACAACCCAGCAGAGGATGTGGGTCTCACGCAGGGAGCTGGAATCTTCTTGGCCATTAAAGTCTACTGTTCGCTGCACCCCTGCGGGAGCCCAACTCAGGAGTTTCCTGCCCCTGCACATGTGCTGAGTCTGTGCTTGTTTGTGTGTGTGTGTGGGGGGGGGGGCTGTCCCCGGGGGCATGTGTAAGCTCTACTGCTGGGTCAGCCTTCTTGATCCTGGGATCACCTTCATCCAGTCTGGAGCCTTTTTTTTTTTTTTTGGCTCTTTTCTTTGGCCCAAGGAATTTCCTCAGGGGGTGGGTGGGTGGGTGGGGACTGTTGTACATGTCTCCCTGGAGCGGTGCCCCTCCGAATTTAGAGTTTAAAGCTTTGAACAGAGTTGTGAGGAGTGGCTTGTTAATGAACATTTTAGAGGTCATAGGTCACAGGTCTCAGCTTACGCAGTTTTCCATGATGCCGATTCTCATCTAAATCCCAGTGTCACTGCAGGTGCTCAGGACCTGTTTCCATCCAAATTTTACACCCCCTTGCCGTGATGTCCTGGCTTTAATACGGAATTAAATTATATATATATAGTATTTAAAATTTTTATTTTCCTTATCTAAATTTTAGAAACATCAGTACATTGATATTTTGTTTCTAGGGGAATAAGATGTTGCTTTTTATCTGTAGGCCCTGGTTGAGAGGCATCCCTTCCTGTGAGGACTGTTGGGTCTTAGCATTGGTGCCGAGCAGGAACTTAGGGTGCAGGTGTGGCAGGCACGGAGGTAGGGCGGTCCAGCCTCAGTGGCTGTGGCTCTGACCTAACTGGAGCGCCCGGCTCCTGGGAAGCTGTTTGCACGGGACCTGGCTCGACAACGGCCTCCCCCTGACCTCCGCAGGACCCTGTGCCACCCTCAGTCACACTCCTTTCTCTAGATGTCACCGATTTCGCAGCCTTGCCCTCCCCACCCCACCCCCCCGAAAACTCAGCTCCAGGGTCCTGCTCTCCCCGATTTGGGCAAGGAGAGCCTGCTGTTCCCCACTTACCTTTCCCCCAAAGATCTAGGGTCCTTTTCCTACACTGGCCGGAACCCAGTGCTCGTTCCAGCCTCCCTTCACCCTTGTCTGGGTGTCTTTTCCCGTTCCCCAGATCCTCTCCAAACCCTCATCCCCCGCTTCTGGAGCCATGGCTGGGGGGGGGGGGGGGGGGAGGCACACTGTTCACGGCCCACGGGAGAACTGTGGTCACAAACCACAGGCCAAATCCTGCCCGAACACGCTCCAGGAGCCCCGCCCCCCAGGGAGACGGCCCAGAAGCACTGGTCTAGATTACAAAGCACCCCATGCACGTTAACTCGGGATCTTCCCATAATAATCCCGGGAGGGGAAAAGTATCACTGAGCCCGTGAACCCATGTTCCAGAGGAACAAGGTGAACTGTCCTTTCCCAAGAACCCATTTGGTAGCTTGTGTCCGGGAAACACCCCAACCTGGTCATCAGGCTCAAGGTCAAGCTCTCTTAAACCCGGGTCCTCCTCCCCTGGCAGCAAAGAGGACGCAGGAGACGGGGAGAAGCAGGGGCCTTTATTAGGGTCTGGCGGGTGCGGAGGTGATACCCCAGGCCCAGGCCGAGGAACAGGCAGAGCAGAGGGCCCTCAGAGCAGGAGCCCAGCCCTCCCTGCCTCCACCCTGCCCCCATCCCAGGTTCCTTCCTCCGGCGCCCCCGCCCCTGCCCCCACCCCCGGGCAACAGAGCACCAAGAACTGACAAGCAGGACCCTCGGGGCCACAGCTTGGAGTGGAGTGCAAGATCCAGGCTGCTGCCTCCCCACAGCGGGCCATCTGGGGAGCCCAGTGCGTCCTCCCCACCAGGATCAAGTAGGGATGCTGCTTTGTCCCCCAGAAGAGAACAGTCTTGTTCTCTGTGGTGGGGGGAGGGGAAGGGGCTTGGGCCTCTAGGGTGGACCTAGGAAGAGGCCAGAGGTGAGACACCCCCCCCCCCAGGAGTTTCCGAGACTCCACCTTGCACTCGCAGTGCGTCCACGTGTCCTTCGCGTGGACTCTGGTGCGCAGCTCAGAGTCTGGGCCAGGGCGGCTGGTAGGCCAGTGGGGACCTGCTCCAAGACATCTGTGGGTTTCAGAGTGAGGGTCTCCCCAACACCAGACTCATCTCTATGTACACAGGACAGCGCCCCGGTGCCGGGGGCTAGTAGGAATAGCCCCCCTTAGGGCCAAAGGGCTGGGCGGGACCAGCCAGCTCTGGGAGGTAGGCGGGGCTCTCGTCCAAGTGGGACAAAGGGACTGTGTCCTCCTCACTGACCGGCCTGTCAAACTCGGCCTTGAGAGCCGGACGCTGATTGTCCGGGAAGGCCAGAGAGAAGAGGGCCTCGGGCTCGCACACAAACTTGTATACGTAGCGCTCTCCAGCCACCTGTGGGAGGAGAGGGCTGGGTCAGTCTAACTCTCCCCAGGTCAGGGGAGGGGTGGGGGAGGGGGTCTGGCAGATGTGTGGAGTTCATTTCTCTCCATACTCGCTCCTCTAAGCAGCCAGCTCCCTTCTGGGGTTCACCTCTGATCTCAACCTCTCCAGGATGTGGACTTCTTAACGTTTAGCACTTTTTTGGGGGGGACTGTCCACAATTTCTTGTCCCTTCCGACTGGTTCACTCGCCATCTGCTCCTACAAACTCCCGAGAATGCGCTTCTGTCCCCCCTGCCCCCGCCCTCTCGCCCCTGGACCCTTAGCCCTTGACCTTCTGCATGATGCCTTTCTCATAATAGTATCGGAGTGAGCGGCTCAGTTTGTCGTAATTCATAGCCGGCCGGTTCTTCTGGATGCCCCAGAGCCTGGCGACCTGCAGGAGGGAAACAGGAGAATTTGGGGATGGAAAAGTGAGAGATTTTTTAGTGCCGAATGCTGAGCTGGGCAGGCAAATGAGCACCAGCTCAAGAGACCCCCGGTCTGGTGAGAACTCAGGTTAGACAAAGCAACGATGATGGCGAAGACCCATGCCACCCGTTCCCAAGCGCTCTCATCTCCAGGCCCAAGATCCGTAGGAAGGAGAGGAGGGGACGTCTGAGAGGCCCACCTCCTCAGGCTCGATTAGTTTGAACTCCATCCCCCGGCCCGTCCAGGCGATGAAGTGGGCATTCGTTGGGTCGTCCAGCAGGGCCACCAGGAACTGCCACAGCTGCAAGGCACCCCGGCGCTGGTAGGGCGGTCCCTCTCGGAATGCTCCCATCCCTTCCTGCTTGATGTCTCCTGGGGAGCACAGGGAACAGGGGGCGTAGGGCTTGTGCCTTTGCCCCCCCCCCCCCCTGCAACCTACTCTCCCCAGGGCCTTTCTCATGAAACGTCATGCGATTCCCAGGTGACATAGTCAACCGAGGGCACGGGGAAAAAAAAACACCTGACCCTCGTGTGAACAGTCACGTCTCTGACCTTCAAATTTCTCAGGGACGACACAGACATCATCTGGGAATGGTCGCACAGGCTTCTCATAGCCATAGCCTTGGGGAGGAAGGCGGGGGGGGGGGTCACTCAGGTCTGGGGGTTCACTGAGGAGACTCCACAGTGTGTCGGGAGGGATTCTTGGGGTCAGGGGACCCTCCCCCATGGCAGGACCCTCTTCCGGCCTGGAGGACTTGGCAGGGAGAGGGGCTGCCTTACCCATGGTCCCGTCACCTGGAGAGGGTCCGGGGAAACCCTCGGCGTGGAGGTACATGGACGCACACCCAGGGACGTCTGGGGGTAGAGAGAGAAGGGTGATGTTATCGGTGGCTGGGGGTGGAGGTGGGGGCAGCAGGCCTACACACACACTTAAGAACTTCCTGCCAGCCTGCTTTCCGGCTCTGTTCCCAGCTGCCTGCCTACCAGCCCCCGTCCCAGGGGAAGTTCACCCAGAGGGGGTGTGAGGCTGGAACCCTCCGGCTGGAGGGCTGAGCCAGCGGGCAGGGGTGGCAGCAGCCGGGGTGGGTAAAGCTGTTCCACAAGGCCCAGGATTCCAGGGAGCAGCTGTTTCCTGTGCGTTCAGGGGGAGGAGGGAGGGAGGGATAGAGATGAACCTCCGGGGAAAGGGTACAGTGTCCGTGTCTAAGACTCCCCTGGAATGGGCTAACCTCCGGTCAGCAGGTCAGATTCCCTGCCCAGGGTGTTATAGGAGGGAGGGAGGGAGGAAGGGAGAGAGAGAGGGCTCAATGGAGGAAAAGGAGAGTGGGTGGGAGGGAAAGAGTCTGCATGGATCTGTAATTAGGGAAGAGGCAGCGGGCACTGGGCCGGTTTTTGTTTTTCTTTTTTCTCCCAGCTCTGACAGCAGAGCCCATTCCACTCCACTGGATTCCATTCCATAGGATTGGAACATCCCCGCTCCACCTGGAGGAGTTGGTGGTGTGAAGCCGCCCATTCAAGTCCCAGCCCCTGGGCCCTCCACTCCCACCTATGAATGAGCGGGTGAAACCCGACACGTCCGGGAGGAGGCGGGAGAGTGGGCTCATTCATGCATCCATTTTGTGAATGGAATTCCTGACTGCTTTCAGAGGAAGCCGAAGGGGGAGGGGCAGGAGTTCAAGGGCAAGTAACATGATCTCCTCCGGTCTACATCCTTTGAAGGTCAGCGGCAGGAGTGGCTCCCTCCCCTCTCCTGCAGCTCCCTGCCAGGCGCGGCTCAGGCTTATGCCCCGGGTTGAGGAGAGGCGCGCCCTTCTGGTTCTCACTCAGGCAGCCTGGGGCTTTGGGGTTCGTCCCCCCCGGCCCCTAAAAGACTGCAGTTGTGCATCAGAAAAAGGGAAATGCGAACGCTCTGGCCAGCTCTGAGCCTCTTCTGAGGGCTGAACATTTCTCTCACAGCACGTTTGCCTAGAAATTCAGTGGGGATGGTAACAGTGTAACAAGCCAAGGTTTGCTGGGCCCTTCCTGTGCACTCGGGGCCTTGAACTGCAGCTGTTGATGAATATATGGCCGAGTGCGTCTCGCTCAGACCAGCTCGGGGTGGAACTAGAATTTACAGCAGCCTCTACTTCCGGTACCCAGCTCCGGCCAAGACGGTGGGGCTTGAACAGGTTGTGTTAACCCTGAGTCCCAACTGGGGACTAGGAACCTGGCTAGTTTCAAGTTCATGTTTCTCTTCATTCAAATCCCTTCTTATTTTTTTTAAAAAAATATGCTTTTATTGATTTCAAAGAAGGGAAAGGAGAGGGAGAGAAACATCAATGATGAGAATCATTGATCAGCTGCCTCCTGCACACCCCCCGACTGGGGATCTAGCCCGAATTGGGAAATGAACTCTGACCTCCTGGTTCATGGGTCAACGCTCAACTGATGAGCCACCTGGGCTCCCTCTGGGACTGAGAACAACCCATTAATCTTTGTTTCCTCTAAATTCACAAATTCCTACTCCTCAAACAGTACTCTGGTCTCTACAGGCAATTAGACCCCCAAACACCTGTTAAATAGACCTAGAAAGCAATGGCTTCACTTTCCTATTAAGTCACATGCTACCTGAGGGTAAGGACCTACATCCCATTTTTTTTTTTTATCTGAATATAAGCTTGCTGACTGAAGAAAAAAAAAAAAGACAATTCTTCTGAATCCACGAAGAAAGCGAATGGGTTGGGCTTGTGAACTAGTAAGGAAGGCAGGAAGGTAAAGAACTTGTGGCAAGACATCCTGGGGGTTATCACAGGCCACCCCACCCAGCAATCTCACCCCAGCCCCTCCCTCCTGAAATGTCTCTTACCCGAGTCATAGGCGAAGTCCGTCAGCTCTTGTTTGATCACCACCCCCGCCCCTGGGTACCTGTGCCCACCGACCCCGCCCTGGCCCATGGCCAGCTGTTCGTACAGGGGGTCCAGGTATTCCTGCTTGAAGCTCTGCTGGGGGTAGGGTGGGCAGGGCTCCGACAGCTGGTGCTGGTAGGGGGTTGGGAGGGGTTCCCGGCCCCCTCCCTGAGAGGATGTGAAGGAGTGGCAAATATCCATGGGCTGCTGGAAGACTGAGCTGGATACGGGGCGGATGGAGAAGGAAGAGGGTAAGTATCAGATTAAGTCCTCCTTGCGCCTCCCCCGCCACTCCCAAAGCTTGCAGCGTGGGCTCCAGTGTGGGGGTGGGGGTGTCGATATCCCTTCCTCCCTACCTCCCCCCACACCAGGTCTCTCAAGGGCAGATGATGTGGAGGACCCTCAGCTCCCAGTCTGGGGGGGGTCGTCTTACCTATGCTCCCCGAGGTACCCATGGCCAGGGGGGGGCTGGGAGGCGCCAGAGGATCTCACGAAACTCCGTTGTTCTGCCCGGGGGAAGGGCTGCAGGGGCGGCTGTCCGGGGGCGCCCGGGGCGGGGGACTTGATGGCGATTTGTCTCGGGGGGTCATAGGCACTGGAGCTGAGGCGGAGACAGGGGTGAGGGGGCGGAGAAGCCAGGCGAGCATCTTTGAACCCTCCTTCACCCATCCCCAGAGAAGTCAGGGCACGGGGGTTGGAGGGGAAGGAAGAGGACCGGGTGCTGGGAAAGGAACGGCAGGAGCCGGACGAGGCCCCGAGTGAACTTTTTCACCCTTTTTCTCCCTTTTTTCACCCGCACCGACACGGGGTGGGGTCTTGAGGACCCCGCTCCCAGCCCAGAGCCACTGGGCAGAATTCTTGGGTGGAAACAAACTCGGCCGGCCTTAGCACATATCCCTTGGACCCACTCCCGCGTTTTCCATCCTAACTCCCCAGAGGATACCCTCCCCGCATCCCATAAGGGAGCTCGGAAGTCCTCTCTCTCTCACCTGGAGTAAAGGCACTGCTCGCCATGGTGGTAGGGGAGAGGCGGCTTCCGGCTGCAGGACAGGGCCGGCTCTGCGCGGGGACTCTGGGGCTCCTTCTTGATCCTGGTGGTGGGGCTGTGGAAAGCTACTGTGGGGGTTGGGGGGGAGGGGGAGGGACAGAGCAGACAGAGCGTGTCTCAGAAGAGGCAGTAAGAGCTTCCTCCACTTGCTGCTCTCGGGGGACCGCCTGGGGGACCGGCACAGCCTCGTCCCCGCTCTGGGTCTCCGTGTTCAGAGAGCTGCGGTCACACACATTTAAGAAGTTTGGCCAAAACCGGTTTGGCTCAGTGGATAGAGCGTCTGCCTGCAGACTGAAAGGTCCCAGGTTTGATTCCGGTCAAGGCATGTACCTTGGTTGTGGACACATCCCCGATGGGGGGAGTGCAGGAGGCAGCTGGTCGATGTATCTCTCTCATTGATGTTTCTGACTCTCTATCCCTCTCCCTTCCTCTCTGTGAAAATCAATAAAATATATAAAATTAAAAAAAAGAACAAGTTTGGCTATTTACGTTACATCTAGTTTTATACATCAGGAAAATGTCTAACACTAACCAAAGAAACGGTCTGGGGTTCAACATTTCATGCAACCCCAAACCCACCCCACCCCAAAAAAACACCTTTGTAGGGGTGAGCACTTTGAACCGAGGGCCTGCGGTTTTCCCGAGCGCCCTGGAAAATTCCAAGGAAGGATATTTTCTTATTTGGGGCTATAAAGAACCTTTCTCTTTCTGGTGGAGGTTGGCTGTGGGCCACACGCACGTCAGCTGACGAGCAGCACACACACGCTCCTAACCATCTGAGAAGAACACTGGCCTTGCCTGTGGCCCCGGCTGGGTCCACAATCTCCAGCCGCCGGGCGGAGAAGCAAGGAGTTGGGTCCAAGTTGGCAGAGGGTGAGGCTCTGTCTTACTGCAGCCGGGTCAAACGCCTACTACCGTCAACCCATCTGTTATCTGCTGTGTTCGGGAATGTCCGCCCTGTTTCATGCCACTGGGGAAGACGATGGAGAGCAAAGTATCTGGCATTAAAGCAGGCTCTATTGACCTTTGGGCCAGAAAGGTTTAGTTGGGGGGCGTTGTTATGGGGCATTTAGTAGCATGCCGCGCGGCACTCCCCATGAGGGGCCAGTAGCATCTAGTTCCGGCGTGGCAACCACAAGTGTCTACAAGCATCGCGAATGGGTTGGAGGGCACAAAATGGCCCCCAAGTTGCAGGAAAGTAACGTAGAATGGTAGAACTGGACCCTGCTGAACTGGCCCGAGCCCGCCGGCTTCAGAAACAAGGGAATGGAGGATCAGAGAGGTGGAGTGTCTGCTCCAAGGCCACACAGCTGAGGCGGAGAAAGGCCCCACTAGAGCCAAGGCCGTCATTTGAGTCCAAACCCAAGAATGGGGAGGCCTGCCCTCCACCTCTCTCTTTAGGAGAGAACAAGCGGATCTTCTGTGATTCTCGGTCCCTGTGACTCATTTCCTGCCCTTCCCCGCTCCCCACCCCCTCTACCCGGGGGCCCCCTACTCACAGTTTTCTGAATGGAAATCCGGAACAAACTGTTCATCACTATCTGGTACCTGAGCTGCGAAGAGAGGTCAAAGGTGAGTCTAGAGTGGGGGGTGGGGGGGATGGGGATTGGGGGATTGGGCCCTGGATGGCAGCCCCTGGGAGATACCACCAAAGCAGCCCAGCAGATCAGCACCCACCCCAAAATTAAACAGCCTTCCTAGAAATGAAGGCAAGTTCACACCAGGTCCTAGTGCCCTCCATCTCCGGCTCCATTAGGACCCTGGGGGGGGGGGGGGGGGGGGAAGAGGCTGCGGATTCCCAGGACCTGTCTGAGCAGATCCCGGTCTTTCCCCGGATGCTTTGTCTTTATTCCCTCCATGTTTCCGAAGGGCAGACAGCCCTGCCCCTCAGAGTTTACAAAGCTCTCTCAAAGCAGTGGCGGTCGCCTCTGGGATGGGCAGGCACCACAGGGAGGGAGAGCCTGTGGACTTGGAATCACAGGGGAGGGTCTGACTCTGGGCAGGAATCTGCATTGCACACAACCTCCAAGGTGAAATCTAGAGCTCTAGATCCCAGGAAAAGAGATGGAACGGAGGAAAGAGGGTGGTTCGAGGCAGGTAAAAAAAAAAGGGATGACAAGGAGAGGAAGAGGCTGGGGACCCTGGGAGGTCAGGGCCTCAGCCCTTTGATGTGCAGCTAGAAGAGAGAAGCATTCCCAGTGTGCCAGCGTGGGTGGCGCTGGGGTTGGGATTTTGGCAGCAAAACTAAAATAGAACAGGAGCTCATCCGTGGCCTCCAACCTGGGCATCTGGGTTGATTTCCGGTTCTTATCCTGGTCTCCCCAACTCCTTCAGGTGAGTCTACAGCTGAGTACCTCCCCCGCCACCATAGTCTTTGTCCAGATTTGCCCCTCTCTCAAGACTAGGTTATAGCCAAAACCGATTTGGCTCAGTGGATAGAGCGTCGGCCTGCAGACTGAAAGGTCCCAAGTTCGATTCCGGTCAAGGGCATGTACCTTGGTTGCGGGCACATCTCCGGTGGGGGGTGTGCAGGAGGCAGCTGATCGATGTTTCTCTCTCATCGATGTTACTAACTCTCTATCCCTCTCCCTTCCTCTCTGTGAAAAATCAATAAAATATATATTTTTTAAAAAAGGACTAGGTTATAGCAGGAAGGGAAAGGGAATACGCCAAGAACTTCCTGATAGGAAAGGAAGAGAGGGGCTCAACGGCGAGGGGCTGAAACCCAAGGAGACTGCTCTCAGATCAGACCGTGGAGAAGCCGATGGATGAGATGACCAGAATCAGGAATGGCCGGTGAGGGTGAGGGTCCAAGGAGACGGCTGGAGAACACCCCCTCCCGTCCTCGCCTGTACAACCAGACACCCCATTGGCAAAGGTTCCACAGTGTCTTCCTTGGTGATTTCCGCCACGGCCTCTAATCAAAACTCCCCACTTCCACTCTCACCCGCTATCGTCAGGTGTTCTCCACATGGCTGTCAGGGCAACAGAAGTCAAATCCCTTCGCTCCCTTGCTTAAAGTGTGAGTCCCAAACTCTTCCCCTTGGCCTCCAAGGTCCAGCCTGGTCTGATGCTGCTTCTCTGACCTGCCTCTGCTGGCCCTTTACTCCCTAGAGCTCTGGTCTCTCTTCCGAGCTCATCAGCTTGATCCCTCTTCCCCAGATCTTTGCCTGCCTATGTTTTTTCCGGCCACCGAAGTTTTAGTTCACTCTGTCACCTCCTCAGAGGTCTTCTCCGACCACCCAGCCCAACGTGGCCCCCTCCCACTCCTTTTTCACATCCATTTTATTTCTTCCCCAGCACGGTATGGGCACCTGACCTTTTTTTTTTTTTTAATATATATTTTATTGATTTTTTACAGCGAGCAAGAGAGAGGGATAGAGAGTTAGAAACATCGATGAAAGAGAAACATCGATCAGCTGCCTCTTGCGTACCCCCAACTGGGGATGTGCCCGCAACCAAGGTACATGCCCTTGACCGGAATCGAACCTGGGACCTTTCAGTCCGCAGGCTGATGCTCTATCCACTGAGCCAAACCGGTTTCGGCCACCTGATATTTTAACTATGCTCACATGTTTATGGTCCAACTCTTCTACGAGGAAGGCAAGCTTGCTGAGGGCATGGGGCTTATCTGTCTTGTTCATTGATTCCCCAGTACCCCAGGAATGGGGTCTGGCTCAGAATGGGCACTCAGTGCGTTATTTGTCAACTCTGTGAATAAAGATAGAATGACCTCTGTCGTCAGGCTGGCGGGAGCAGGGATGGTAGGCCTGGGAGCAAGAACGGAAGAGATCCAAACCAACCAGCCAACCAACCAACCAGTCCTTCCTTCACCCTGAGGGCTCCCCTCTCTCCACCACCAGGTTCCATTAGAGGCAGGTCCTCTGGGGAAAACCCTTCTCACGTGAGACACTTTAGGTGGTGGCAGGTAAATTCCCCAGCTTGCTTTAAATATCATGTTTGGTCTTGAGTGTGTGCCACTCTTTTTTTTAAATATATTTTTTAATTGATATTTTACAGAGAGGAAGGGAGAGAGATAGAGAGCTAGAAACATCGATGAGAGAGAAACATCGACCAGCTGCCTCTTGCACACCTCCTACCGGGGATGTGCCCGCAACCAATGCACATGCCCTTGACCGGAATCGAACCCGGGACCCTTCAGTCCACAGACCGACGCTCTACCACTGAGCCAAACCAGTTTCGGCAAGTGTGCGCCACTCTTTAAAACTCAAGAGTTTTATTAGAATAGATGTTTAGATCCTAAAATAGGTGTTTACTTCAAGCAGTTGACTTCTTGACAGAGGAATTGGGCAGAGGGGGTTTAAGAATCAGGAGCCACCAACAGCTAAAGAATTGATGAAACATCAACCTAAAACAAATCTAAAGTGATCAAGTAAGTCAGTAGGACATGACACAACACCCCTTGGCAAACACAAAAACACACAGGGAGCACACATCTTTTCGGAAGCCCCACTAGGGCACAAAGGCAACCGTTTCCTCACTGGCCCGGATCAAGAATCGGGGGACATTGTTAAAACCGGGATTCCAAGCCGCCCCCAAGTTCCATTCCATAGGAACTTTCTTTTTAACAAGTGCCTTAGAATGGGCAAGATTGGTGCAAGCCCATGTTCATCCATGCCGTGTCCTCTGGCCCAACCACAGGTGGCTGTACGGGGTGGTGTGTGTGTGTGTGTGTGTGTGTGTGTAACGGGAGCAGGATGAGCAATATTTCCCTCCCTGTTACGTAGGCGTAGGCGGGGCCTGAGGACGGGAGGTGGGGGTGCAGACCCCGGGGAGGCTGACGCACTTGAGTCCCCTCTGGGGCTTCATTAGCTGCTGCTTTCTACTGAGGGAATGGCTGGGGGGCATCTCCCACTGACGTCACATGCCAGCTCACATGACAACCCTAGGGTTCATCCTGCCCTTCCTTCTACTCCAGGCCTGAAGACTTGGCCCGGACCTCCTCCCCACAGCAGTCCCAGAGGCTGAGTGCCACCCCCAGCACACAGACCACACTCCAGAAGAGGCGGTGCCACCCTCTTCCCAGGGCCAGGAGAAATCAGGGGAGGCAATCAGAGCGTGGCATGGACCCCAGTCCCTGACTGGCCCTTCCCTAGAACACTGGCCTCTCCCAAAGGGGAGGGACAGGGCCTCAGTTGCTCAGAAACTGTTAACAGAGATAGAAAGAGGAACAGTAAGCCCTGCCCGGTTTGGCTCAGTGGGAAGAGCATCGGCCTGTGGACTGAAGAGTCCCGGGTTTGATTCCAGTCAAGGGCATGTACCTCGGTTGCGGGCTCGACCCGGGAGGCAATCAATTGATACATCGATGTTTCTCTCTCTGTCTCTCCTCCTTCCTTCCACTCTCTCTAAAAATCAGTGGGAAAGCCAAAACCAGTTTGGCTCAGTGGATAGACCGTGGGCCTGCAGACTGAAAGGTCCCAGGTTCGATTCCGGTCAAGGGCATGTACATTGGCTGTGGGGCACATCCCCGGTAGGGAGTGTGCAGGAGGCAGCTGGTCGATTTTTCTCTCTCATCGACGTTTCTAGCTCTCTATCCCTCTCCCTTCCTCTCTGTAAGAAATCAATAAAATATATATTTTTAAAAATCAGTGGGAAAACATTCTGGGGTGAGGATTAACAACAAAAAGAAATAGAAACGGTAACCTTTAAGATTGCACCTCACCTTCCTGGAGAGCAGATTTCCAATGACCATGTTTGGTCTTGAGTGTACGCCATTCTCTATTTATTTGTTAACTTGGCCGAGTCTTGGCTGCCAAGCCAGAGTGGCAGTCTTCCCCCAGCTCCACCCTGGCACTAAGGTCGCGGTTATCTGCCCGAGGGCATGGCAGGTGATGAAGGATGGGAAACGTGCCAAGCCAGCAACATGCCCAAAGAGAGAATTTTTAGGGGACATCCTTCCCACAGGGAGGCTGGGGGGTTGGGGGGAAGGTAGTAGAGGAGGAGGGGCCTGGGGACTTCCCAAGCAGGGCGCCAGAACTGGAAGGTGAAGGCAGCTAATCCCACCTCAGATAAGCCCTCACCAGCCCCACGGCAGCCCCAGCACCCGCTCCCCCTCCCAGGGTCCGATCAGGGTCCGATCGCAGGGGGAAGCGGCCTTTTAAGGAATCCTAGTTGGAGGCGGGGAGCCGGTCCCCAAAGCTGCTGCTCCTTTGTGTCCGCACTGGCCTCAGCTCCCACCCGGCCCCTGCCCCCACCCTCTGTCCTGGAAGGAGCCAGTTCTGTGCCTACGGAGGAGACATCTGTCCCCAAGAAGCTTCTAGAAGAGATGGAGACGGAAATGTGTAGAAGGAGGTGTTGTCGCTAAAAGACTGGGGGATGGGATTAACCCCATCTCTCCCCAACAGGCATGCTAAGGCACTGGCGGGCGTACCCAGGGATTCTCTCACCGCCCCCCCCCCCAATTCCTTTACTTCACGGCAGCACACATATAAAACACATCCCCCATGCACACTCTTCCCACAAAGGGTCTCCTTTGGGTTTACAAAGACAGTGGGGGGAACCAAAGGCAAGGAGACTGGAGACCTTGGCGGCAGGGGGGCTGAGAGCAGTGATTCTTACGAAAAGGGGAGCAGAGACCCACCTCTGAGAATCTCAGAAAGGCAGGGATCATTCTCTTTCTAGAAAATGCACGTTCCTTTGTGTATGGCACACCCCAACATCTCTCCACGCCAGAGAGCTCCGGGCCCCTGCAATCCATCTGCAGAGCTTCTCCGGCTCCACAGACCCACACAAAGGCCATAGGTGGCCCGGAGTCAACGTGCCTCACGCAGACCCACGTCACTGTCCCCCAAGGGCCCCCCACAAGCCAGGAAAGCAGCCCTGGACCAAAAGCAACACACCTTTCGCCATAGCCGGCGCGGCGTGGCTCAGCCCCCCGAGCCTACGGCAGCCCGAGATCCTTTCTCCGGCAACTCAGCGGATCCCAGACCCCCCCAAACCAGAATGCCCTCTTGGACTCACTTCGCCCCCCTTGGCTCTGTCTAGAAAAACCCCAACCCCAAAGACAGCTGAACTGCCTGCCCCTACAGAACCCCACTCACACTCACCCCCAATGATGACCGGACAGACACTGGACCCACAATCGCATCGACCTGGATCCAACCCGGGCATCCACTGACGGTTTCACCATCCCCGTGCCCCCAACCTCCCCCGACCCCCCCAACACATACACACACACACACACACACACACACACACACACACACACACACACTACAAGGACCTGCTGCTTCTTTCCAAATTGGGGTTGTAGGAAAAAATTCAGACAGACTGAATTTTTGCGTTTGGACTCCGGCCCCCATTCCTACAGATGCGCCCCATTTCTGGCAAGTTTCCAAAGGGGCTATAGCCCCCTCCCTGCCCCCCCAAAGCTCCCCCAGGCTGCAGGGGCCACTGACCTGGTGGGAAGAGGCAGGAGAGGAGGCTGGGGTGGTGCGGGGGCGGTGCAGGGGGACAGGGCCCCGGCAGCTGCATCTGTCTCCACAGAGAGAATGAGAAGGAGCAAGCGGCCTCAGCATCCCCGCCTCAGGCCTGGCCATGCATCGCCTGCTGGGAACCTGAGCTGCTCCCTCCGAAGGAAGGAGAGGGAACCAAGGAGCTCCCAGCGTCCCCCCCCTCCTCCCCTCCGTCCTACGATCCCCACCCCCACCTCCCCACCCACTGGATTGAAATGCACAGACACTTGCAGGACAGCAGCACGACACACACACACATGCTCACCGCCACCCTGACACCCGCAGACAGACACACGTACAGCCCCTAGACACCCCCCCCCCCCGCCTGCCGAGGGGCGGGGCTTCCGAGGTGGAGAGACAGACGGATGAGAACATTTCCCTCTCCCTCCCATCCCAACCCGGGCACGAGCGGACCAGCTGCTTTGCCCACGTGCCAACCTCTGAGCCCACTCCCAGATCGCAGCCCCGGGGGCTGCCCGCGGTGGGGGGCGCTGGGGACCCTCAGCGGACAGACAAGGAGGCTGGGGAGCCGGACAGAAATGGGGCGCTGGGAAAGGAAGTCTCTGAGAGACGTGGAAGCTGACACCGCTGCGTTCTTCAGCTCCGGAACCTCGGGGCCGCGGGAGGAGGCTGGGCATCGCTCTGCCTGGGGCTCGCAGCTGGGTACCCAGGGCTTGCTGGGTCTGGGGGATGTGCACGGTGCCCCCGGAGCCCCCAGAGCCCCCCAGCCCTCCCGTAGCAAGCCAGTGAGCCACGCATTCCACAAAATGTTTCCAGCACTTGCTCTATGCTAAGTAGTCGTTCTGTAACATGTATGTTTTTTTTGGGAGGATACCACACTGGTCAAGACAGATGTAGGCTCATCTCACTCCAAGGATCTCATCGGAAATCTTCCCTTCCCACCCCAAGCTTTTATGGAGGGTTCCGGGGGAGCAGGGTTTGAGCAGGATCTAAAACAATCACCCAGGATGCCCGGATGGAGGGCTGGGGAAGATTCTGAAGAAGAGAAAAGGCTCCGGAAAGGTTTCTTGGTGTCCGGCGAGTTGAAATAAGGGACCCTGAGATGGGGGTGTTCACCCTTCCTCCTCCGGGACCAAACGCCATTCGCCTCCTGCCTGCAGCCCCACCAGTGACACCCGCAGGCCCCACCGAGACGCACCAATGGCTCCAACCAGGAGACCCCCGAACGCCCCCCACTGAGCCACGGCCCAGCTCCTGACCCCACCTCAGCCAGCCTACAGATACAGCTCACCCGCCGGCACACCATGAATTTGCCTGGGGGGGAGGAATTCAGGAGGAGAGGAGGAGGATCGGTTGCCATCAGAATTACAATCAAGGCTATTAGGGGGAGGGGGGGGCTCAAAGCCCTCTTGGACAAAAAGCTGCAAAAAAAGACTTAATTTAAACGTTTGTTGTTCCTTTGGCTCAGACAGAACATTGTTTGGCACTGGGAGTTGGGAAGCAAGAATTTAGGTAAAAAGAAATCAATGTTGTGGCAACTCCCGAAGGGACTTAACAAATTAATTGCTCTTTCTCCTCATCTTCCTGTTCCTCGCACCCCTCCCCCCAGCCCCCCAAACACACACCTCAGCCGGGGCGGCTGCTGCCAAATAAACTTTGCAAATGAAAATTTCAACCAGGAAAACGGGCCTGGGGCCAAGTTCCATTCAAATAAGCAAATACCCCACACAATGGTCTGATTCATCCCCAGGCCTAGTTACACAAGCCGGGCTCCGGGGAGAGAAAATAAATATCAATATAAGTGTCCATGCTGGGCGCTGGGGACCAGAGGGGCGGGGGCCTTGGGGAGGGGGCGCCGGGGAGCTTCTGAGGCCGGAGAGAGAGGAAGTGGGCCAGGTTGGAACAGCGGGGTTGAGAGCACCCCCCCCCCCAACACACACACACACACCCCCAATAATGGAAAAGGTCGCAGACTACTCACCTTCAGCGAGCCACGTCTCCTGGAAGTGACTGAGATCCTGGAAGAGATCTGAGGGGGGAATGATGGAATTGGAGAAGGTGAGGTGGAGGTGATGGTGAGAAAGAGGGAGCCCCAGCGAGCCCGGAGCCCCCCCCCCACCTTGGGGGGGGTGGCAGGGGCCAAGAATGATCCGAGTCCCTTGGGGGGGGGGGAGTCTTTTTGGCAAAAGGGTGGGGGCTCCAGGACCGGTCCTTTGGGGGGGGGGGGTGTGTGGTGGGGAGGGGAGCGGTTCTCTCTCCGGCTCTTTACCTTCGGAGTCGGGGGGCGGCAGGGAGCCGGGGTCCATGAGTTTCCCCTGCGGGACCATCAGCGCTTCGCGCAAGCTCCCATTTCCGGGAGATTTCTACGGGGAAGGAGAAGAACGCCCCTTCGTCACCCGGAGGCCGGCTGGTCGAGGCGGGGGGACGGGGTTCCCGGGGTGGGTGATTGATTCAGGGTAACCCTGGACCCCCTGGGGCCGTGGGGCCGTGGGGCGGGGGCTGCGGGGCGAGGGGCCAGGCGGGGGGCGGGCTGGAGGCGGGCGCGGCGCTCACGCTGCAGAAGGTGTAGGGCACTTGCTGGTCCAAGTATCCGCCGCCTTTCATCCTGCGCTCCATCCGGCCGCTCCCTCCGGCCGCGCGGCCCGGGCCCCGCGCGGGGGCAGAGACCTGGGGGGGCGGGGGACGGGGGGGACCTGCGTTCGCACAACGTCCGGGCAGAGAAAGCAGCGGGGCGGGGCGGGTGAGGGCGACGGGGAAGGGGGCCGCCCCCCAGGCTCTGGGTCCGACGGGCGCAAAACTTCTCCGACTCACTCGGGCGGTGGTGGTGGGGGGGTGGCGCTGGCCGAGCTCTGAGCGCCCTCGCCGCTCCCCTCCCGCCAAAGGGGGTCCCACCTGCTCCCGGGAGCCGGGCTCGCGGTTTCGGCTGCTTCTCTGCAGCCCCGCTCTACCCAGGCTCGGTTACATAAGACGTGCGTGCGCGCGTGTGTGTGTGTGTGTGTGTGTGGTGTGTGCGCGCGCGCGAGGAGGAGCGGGCCAGGCGCGCACCATCCGCACGCCCCCGGCGCCCGCGCCCCCTCCAGCCCTGAATTTCAGCGCCTCCCACCCCCCCACCCCCCGCCCTGGAATCTGCGGAGGTGGCAGGGAGAGAGCGTGGGGTGTGT
This sequence comes from Vespertilio murinus, assembly GCA_963924515.1. Classification (NCBI taxonomy): domain Eukaryota; kingdom Metazoa; phylum Chordata; class Mammalia; order Chiroptera; family Vespertilionidae; genus Vespertilio; species Vespertilio murinus. The sequence continues at coordinate 14,146,132 of OZ004718.1, read as the reverse complement.
GGGATGCAGAAGGCGAGGCAGGGGATCGCGGGCAGAGTCCCTCCCTCTTCCTCCTCCCGCAGCCTCACCTGAGGCCGGGGCTTCGGTGCTGGAGACGCGGGGGGGTCCAGGGCATGCTCTGGGGCGGCCGCGGGGCCGCGGGGCCAGGCCGGAGCGCGGCCGCCCGGGCCTCGGGTCCCCAGCGCACGAGCGAGTTTTCCGGGCGCGGCGGACAGTTGTGTGCCCGGGGGAGCCGCCGATTGGTGCGTTTCCCTCGCCTCGGCCCAGGCTCTCTCCCGCCTTCTACCCCCCCCCCCCCCCAAACCCGTTCCCTTTGTTTCATTGACTTTTGTGAATGAAACCCCAGGGCCGGGCACGCCCGCCAATCCGGAGACTCGCCTGGCCCAGCCGAGGGGCGGAGTTTCCCAGCCGCGGGGGCCAATCAGAGAGCAGGGGCTGCTTCCCGGCTTCATTCACCGCCTGGGCTCTCCCATTCATAAAAAAATAAAACTCGCGGCCCGGAGTTCATTCAGAAAGAGCCGAGAGGAAAAAGAGGGGACGCCGCCGAGGACTCGGTGGCTTCTCCGAGGGGCTCGGCGGCGGTGGCCCTGGGTCCGAGGCCCAGCGAGCCCCTCCGGCTGGCGCCCGCGCGCGCCTCGGGACGTGGGAGTGGGAACGTGTCTGCAGATGAGCCCGGGGAGGGAGGTGAGCGGACTTGTGTGCCCAGGGGAACAATAATAATTAGCGTGTATGGAACGCTCCTCTTCCACGTGCTCATTTCACCCCCCTCACCCGGCGAGGTGGCTCTGTCGTCTCCATTTTGCGGAGATGGAAAATGGACACCCCCTCCGAGAGGGGCGGTGACTTGGCGGAGGTCACTCGGCTGCTGGGGGCGTTTACGGTTCCCCGTCGCCCACGTTCTCCTCCTGTACAGCCCTTTGAGGCCACAGTGAAAGGCATTAAGGCTATGTGACGACAACTAATACACGGTGGGCACTCAATGAAAGCGAGCTTGGCATGGAATCCAGGCTCTCCCTCAAGGGTCTGTGCTCCGCAGAGCAGTTGCCGTGACCCACTTTCTAGTAATTGCGGCAGAGGCCCCCGCTTGGACCCCAGCAAGGTCAGCTCCCCTCGGCCATCTTTCCTCTTACAAACGCGCGGGTCGAGGAGCAAAAGCCCAGAGGGTCTGATGATCTGGGGGTAGGACTCATTTCTGTTCTAGCCAAAACAAAAAAAAAAAACTGGCAATTATCTCTGTCACCTCATATATTCTCTTTATTCAGTAAACATGCATTGTGCCAGACGCAGTGTTGGGTGCCAGGCAAACAGCTGTGCCCAAAACAAGCACTGGGAGCTGGGCTGCTGAGGCTGCAGCCAGGGGGCACCCAGGACATGAACCCCCCCTGCCCCCCCGGCCTTTTTTATTTTCCCGGAGACAATTCCCTGGCTCTAACGTGGATGCCGTCTTTGAGGAGAGCCTGGCTTTGCTTGCTGCCTGTTTGTGATGAGCACAAGAGACTGGCCAACCCCCAGGCCACTAGTGGCTGCTTTCAAATTCATCTAATCCAGTGTTTCCCAAACTTTTGACATATGTGCGCCCCTTCTATAATTCTTGTAACGCTGAGTACCCCTCGTCAAAAAAAAAGGATGTATTTTAATATATAAATAACATTTATTTGCACACCGCACCATCTCACGTCTCACAAGACTGTCTTGACTCATGAGAATGTACACTTAGGCGCAGCTAAGCATGGTGCAGTGCAAATCCCCACCAAACTCTTCCGGCACCCCTGGGGGTACGTGTGCCACACTTTGGGAAACACTGAATTCTAATCTAACACCCCACTTTACAGAGGAGGCAGAGGGAGGTTCGGAGAAGGAAATGATACACGGAGGTTAGAGCTGGGGCTGAAACACCAAAACTCTAGCACCCGTTTAGGGCTCATTCCACGAGATCCTCTTGGGCAAATGAAAATAAATGTCCCTCTCTTCTCTGCTGAAATCATCTTTAAGGCTCGTGTCCGCTGCCCCTCCTCCGGGAAGCCTTCCAGATTGTCTGAATCAGTTCCTTAAGGACGCACCACATTCTTGCCCGCGTCTCTGACAGGGCTGTCTGTCTCCTGCCTCCTGGTCTAGTCACCCCTAGGCATGAAGACTTCTCCAGGGCCTGAAGGAGGTCTCAGTTGCCCCTGAAATTCTCCCCCCCCCCCAGCCTGCTTCATGCTTAGGAGGGTCTCATGAAACACGTGCTTGGTGAGTAGGTACAGGAAAGGCCAGACTAACGTAGCGGGAACCCTGCCCAAAGGAGGAGGAGAGACAAGCTCAAGCAAATCCCGGCTTTGGGCTGGATGGAACCAGTTTAGGGAGGAGTTTGTATAAAGTCTCCCGGCCGAGAGAAGTGGGGGAGGAGGACAGAGGATTCTTCCCGAAGGCAGCCCTGATATGGCTCCAAGACAACGAAGAAGCCCTAACCGGTTTGGCTCAGTGGACAGAGCATCGGCCTGTGGACTCAAGGGTCCCAGGTTCGATTCTGGTCAAGGGCATGTACCTTGGTTGCGGGCACATCCCCAGTAGGAGGTGTGCAGGAGGCAGCTGATGGATGTTTCTCGCTCATCCATGTTTCTAACTATCCCTCTCCCTTCCTCTCTGTAAAAAAATAAATAAAATAAAATAAATTATATGTATTAAAAAAATCGATTGAAAATTCTGGCAGGTCCCAGAATAGGCACTCAGGTTGGGATTTTTTAGGGGTTCCCAGCTGTTTCTGATGGGGGGGGGGGCTGGCTCATCCCCACTTCCCATGCAGGGACCTCCCCCTCTGACTCTGGCTCAGGCTCAGCTTGCCGGCTGAGTAAGAAAAGGTGCCCAGCTGTCACCTGGCCTCCGATTCACCAACACCCGGCTCATAGCCGTGAGCTCTCCCGGGGGGAACATCTGAGCCTCGCCCAGGGTTCGAGGTAGCTGGGGAGAGGAAGGCAGAGAGAGGCTGGAGATTTCTGTTGGCGTCACATTGCAATGACCAGCTCCCGCTCAGCCATACTCTGCTGCCAGGGCTGGACCTGCATGAGCTCCGGCGGGCCTCACGGCAGTCCTGGGAGGCGTCGTCCCCGTTCTACAAGTGAGGAAACGGAGGCCTCAAACACACACACCGGCCCCCCAGGGTCCACTCAATAGACTGAGGACACCCCAACCAGACTCACAGGCACAAAGACTACACTGAGAGAGAAGACACCGCAAACCAGATGGAGGACGAGCCTGAGCCAGAGCCTGAGCCATACCCACAGACACACCTGGACCAAGGATGCTCACAGTATTCTCCTGGACACACACAGCATCCTACCTGACACCTCCCATCACAGCTTTGGTGGGGTTTCCTCCCCTTTAGTATGTTGGAACTGTTATCTGACCAGTTTCCCAGGAGTCTACGTTATAAAATGTAAATGTGGGTCTTAGATATGCAGATGCTCGTACCAAGGCGGCCTGAGGCTTAGCTGTGTGTGTGTGTGTGTGTGTGTGTGTGTGTGTGTGTGTGTGTGAAGGGAGGAGAAGCTGTATGAGGCGCCAGGATCAGGCTGAGGGGCTCAGGATGCATTAGAGAAGCAGGCTCTCCCCCAGGGGACCCCAGACAGGGTAGCGGCAGGGGACCGGGTGACCTGACTGCAAAGGGAAGACAGAATGTCTGCAAGAGCTGAGAGTCCCGAGGCTTAGCGGGTGGAGCTCAGAGGCTCGGCCAGGGACAGCTTGGTAAGGCCAGTGGGTGAGGTAGACGGTTAAGTGGCGTCCTATAAACCTCGAGTGTCTCCCAGACTGGACCTGTCACCAGGGGGAGTGAACCAGAGAGCAGGGTCAGGCGGTGAGGAGGGAGGAACATGGGGTCTCCCCCTGGGCTGGCGAATCAGGGCTTCCTTTTGTCCTTGTCTCACAGTCCCACTTTCACATGGCTTCCTCTAAACTGCCACGGTGGCTGAAACCGGTTTGGCTCGGTGGATAGAGCGTCGGCCTGCGGACTGAAGGGTCCCAGGTTCGATTCCGGTCAAGGGCATGTGCCTTGGTTGCGGGCACATCCCCAGTAGGGGGTGTGCAGGAGGCAGCTGGTCAATGACTCTCATCCATGTTTCTAACTCTCTATCCCTCTCTCTTCCTCTCTGTAAAAAAAATCAATAAAATATATTAAAAAAATAAACTGCCAGTGTTCTGAGCCCAGGGACAATGGGTATGTAGTCCCTGAAACCAACTGCCTGTACGTGCGCGTGCACGTGTGTGTGTGCGTGTGAGTGTGCGTGCATGCATGTGTGTGTGTGTGTGTGTGTGTGTGTGTGTGTGTGTTTGCTGAGGAGAGGGCCCACCAGGGGTCACCACAGAGCAGGATTGTGAAGAGCCACTGCTCCATGTCTTTGCGAGATCATAGATCTTGTCAATATTATTACCCCACAAATGGTCGGAGCCTGGCCGGCGCCGGTGGTTGAACGTCGATCTATGAACCAGAAGGTCACAGGTCAATCCCTGGTCAGGGCATATGCCTGGGGTGCTGGCTGGACACCCGGTGTGGGACATGCAGGAGGCAGCCGACCAATGATTCTCTCCATCATTGATGTTTCTATCTCTTTCTTTCTCTCTGAAATCCATGAAAAAAATATATATATATATTTAAAAAAGAGTATATGAGGCCAAAGAGATCAAGGGTGCCCCCAGGAAAGGGACTTTGATTTTTTTGGGGGTGCTGGTGACTTTAGTTTCTCAGAGTTGCTGCCTACAGGCAGCTCAGGACTCCCCCAAGGGCAAAGCGGTTCTTTCCTGTCTGTCTCTTCCCTCAGGAGTTCAGATCTCAGCCCTCTGCCTCCGGACAGAGCAGCCCGGCTCAAGGACAGGCTCTCTCTCTCTGAAAGCGGCAGGAATAAGATGTTCTTTCTTTTAAAAAAAGCTTTAAAAATGATTTTTGATTTTTTTTTTTAGCCCTAACCGGTTTGGCTCAATGGATAGAGCGTCGGCCTGCGGACTGAAAGGTCCCAGGTTCGATTCCGGTCAAGGGCACATCCCCAGTTGTGATGTTTCTTTTTCATCGATGTTTCTAACTCCCTGTCCCTCTCCCTTCCTCTCTGTAAACATTAATCAAATATATATTTTTTAAATTGATTTTTAGAGAAAAAGGAAAGGGAGGTGGGGTGGAGAGAGAGAAACATGGATGTGAGGACAAAACATCCATCCGCTGCCTCCTGCACGGCCCCTACCGGGGATCGAGCCCACGACCCCGGGCATGTGGCCCTGACCGGCAGCCCAAGCGGGAACCTTTCTGGCGCCCGCACTTCGCCCAGCCAACCCCGCCACGCCGGCCGGAGCAGAGTGTATTCTTCTCTTTTGAATTGTATCCCTTTCTGTCAAGGAGTGACAAACGGACACACGGTGGCCGGCTGAGGGATGGGAACGGGGTCGGTGCCAGCTGGGCAGAGGCCAGGGTGCTCCCCTCTCTGATTAAGGGCGGCCCGGAACGGTGAGGGCCCCAGAGGCCGCCGGGCGGGGCTCTGCCCGGGGAGGGCGGTCTCTCTCCAAAGATTTAAACGCCTTTATTCCACGCAGTCCCTCCCCGACCCTCTGAGCGGCTGTGTTTGCTCCTGTCACCATGCATAACGGGCAATCCGGGGGATGCCCCAGCTCGCTGGGCAGCGGCAGGGAGCCCCACGGCTGGCAGAAGCCCGGCAGCGTGGCTCCTCCTGGACTCTTTTTCTTTTTTTTCTTTTCTTTTTTCCAGGGAATGATGTGGGGGCAGGGAGGGCCAGGGATCCCTGGTTTTATTTCTGAGCCCCTCGATCAGAAACGCTTTCTCCTCTTTTGTCCCTGCCTGTTCCCTCCCCCCACCCAGCCCGGACTGCTCCCGAGGCTCAGGGCTTCCCCCCGGGGAGCTGCGGGCTGCAGATTTATGTCTCATCTATCTCACCGGCGACCCCAGCCCAGATTTATCTGGTAATTTACAGCCACAGGTGTTAATTTACGACTGGGGACCCTGGAGCCCCGAGCCCAGGAAACGACGCTGCTTCTCCTCCGGGGGGAACTCCGTGGGGACCCAGCGAGCTCCGAGGGGGGAGCAGAGAGCGGCCAGGAGGGAAGGACTTTGGGGGAGCCCACGCCAAGAAGACTCAGCGCCGAACCCGGGGCGGGCCAGGCAGGCAGGCCGTGCTGGATCCCAACTGTAATTTCCAGAATATGGTGTTTGCGCGCAATGCTTTATACACTTGATGGTCTTCCCGAGCCTCTGCAGAGAATGTTATCTTATTATATTTTTTCCCGGCATTCCTCCAAGTAGGTATTTTTAGTTCCAGTTTTATAGAGGAGCACTCTGAAGTTCAGAGAGCAATTTGCCTGATGTCACCCAGGGGTGGGGGGTGAGGGGGTAGGAGATGGGACCAGACCACCTCCAAATTCCTGTGCTCCCCTCAGCTCCCGGGCCGCCGCTTTGGAGAGCTGAGAAGAGATGAAAGCACAGGCTCTCACCCGCCCGATCCCCAGCCCTCGGACGGCCTGACCCCACCTGACCCTCCCCTCCCTGACATTTCCTTTCCATGTCCTTCTTTTCCGCCTACAAGCCCCACCACTCTCCTGTTAAGAGATACCGGTTCGGGGCTTGCTCATTGTGTGCCTTCTTCGGGGGTGGGGGGGTGGTTCGGCGTTTGCTTAAATTGCACATCAGACCGGAGCGTCTCCCACAAAGGGAAAAACGGATGGGGGTGGGGGTGGAGCGCTTTGCTCCCTAGAAATTGAGGATGTAAAGTATATTTAATTAAAATGATAAATCTGATTTTCAGTTTTGTTTTTACTACTGCTGAAACTAATCTATTTTATGCACGTTTGCAGAGGCTGCAGCCATCAAATCAAGAGAATATTAGAGCTGTGAGACACCTGGAGATCATTTCACAGACAAAGAAACTGAGTCTCAGGCCGATGGGAGAAGGGGGGGCCCGGCAGTCCCAGCGTGGTGGGGAGGGCAGGTTCTTCCCGGCTTACACTTACTGGTGTCTCCCCAGAGAGGCTCTGCTCCTCTCTTTGTACGGATCTCCCCTTCGCTCCCACCCCCACTGCAAACTCATGTCTAGCCTCCGGAGTCCCTTCCCCCCACCTCCCCGGGGGGTACCCCATGACTTTTAAACCCAGCTCCCTCCCTCTGACCCAGTGTGGCTTCCCCGGCTGGACCCTTATTCTGGGTAGATCTCATTTGATGGGATTTTAAATGGTATTTGGTTCTCTGTTTCTCCCTCTGCCTTTACTACAAGGCAGTAATCAGACGGCTGTTTTTCTGATTTCCCAGCTATGTCTGCGGCGTTGAAAACAGAAGCTATTGAATTCACATTTCATGTTGCTTTTGCTTCAAACAAGATTGTAAATGCTGTGACATATTTTATTTATTTATTTATTATTATTTTTTTTAATTTGAGGAAGGTGAACATCTTGAGCAGGACTGACAACCAAATGGTATGAAATGCAGACATCATATAATGATCTCTCATAGAATTTTATTTTAACTTTCTAGAGGCAACCAAGCTATTCAAAGTCTTGTGCATTCTTGGTGACATAGACCATATACACATATACAACAATTAGAGACCACACACACACACACACACACACCAATCCCTTCTCCTTTGTTTACACAAATGATGTGGAGTTGTGAGCACTGTGGCATGAACATAACAAGAGCAAAAAACCAAACAAGCAAAAAAAGCAACAACAAAACAAACAACTCCATCCTGACAGAGCCTGGCACAACCAGAGAACATGCCGCAGAGGCCAAGAAGCAATTTGTGCAGCTGGCCTGGAACTTGCAGAAGTTGTTCTGCAGACTGTTAGGTGGTTGTGTCCATTCCCTCGCCTTAAAAATAAAGACAATAAAAAACCACAGAATAAATCAGAGGGAGTCCAGACACATTTCCCTCCTGATGGTCAGTACCAGTGTGTGTGTGTTTTAAATGGTGCCTCTATAATCTTGGTCTGACGGGGTTACCTGGCATGGATGGGTGTGGAGATAGACAGGCCCAGGTGCAAATCCTGCTTGTGCCTCTGAATTACTTTGTGATCTGGACAAGTCAGTTAATTGCTCCGTGCCTCAGTTTACTTATCTGTGCAATGGGGACAATAAGATCTAGCTTGGTTCTTTTTTCTAAAATTGATTTTAGAGAGAGGAAGGGAGGGAGGGAGGGAGGGAGAGAGAGAGAGAAAGAGAGAGAGAGAGAGAGAGAGAGAGAGAGAGAGAGAGAGAGAGGGACTTTGAATTGTTGTTCCACTTATTTGTGCATTCATTAGTTGATTCTTATATGTGCCATGACCAGGGATGGAACCCAAAGCCTCGGCTTATCGGGACAATAAGTTCTCGCTCTAACCCACTGAGCTGCCCAGCCGGGGCTAAGATCTGCCTTGGTTCTTCACGTCAGTTACCTTGTACCAGTGAGGCAACTGGAGATAGCCTATTGTCAGTGCTGAGCCAACAGGAAGGAGCCTCCTTTATTTTATTGTTTTTAAAATGTGTTTTAGTTGATAGAGAGAGAGGTGGGGAGAGGGAGACATAGAAACATCGATGAGAGAGAAATATTGACCACCTGTCTCTTGCACGTCCTCTCCTGGGGAGTCAAGCCTGAAACCCTGGCATGTGCCCTGACCGGGAATAGAACCGGTGACCTCTTGGTGCCTGGGTCAGCGCTCAACCACTGAGCCACGCCAGCCGGGTGGAACGAGCCTCCTTTAAACCTCTCTCTGGGTATGTATGTGCACACACGGGCAGGTCTCTGTGCCCCCCCCCCCTTCTCCCTGCACATCCTCACTTCCCTGCCTCTCCCGCTCGCAGTGTGTGGGGCTGAAGTTTGGGTGGGGGGTCAGGTCTCCTGGGCTGTGCTGGGCTCACGCAGGATCAAAGGCACCCATGGGGGGAGGGGCTGAGCCCCAGTAACCTGAGAACTCCTCTGGGGAGATGAGTCAGGCGTGGTTGCCAGGGTGAGGAGAAAGCAGGTCCCTGTGGATCGGGGGAGCTCCGTTCAGCCAGTCCTGCATGCTGCCATCTTAGGGGAGCCTCAAAGACTGCCTAGCCGTGGTTATGGTCATGGTCATGGTTCTGGCCTAGCCGTGGTTCTGGTGTGCCAGCTCAGCGGCAGCGGCCTCTCTCATGGACTGGGTGTCGGTGGCCGGGCTTGCGTGGGTTCCCTGGGGGATGGGTTCGAGGTCCCCAGGGCCTAGTCTGCAGTGGCTGCTGGTATGTGTAAGCTTCTAGGGGCAAAGGGCCCCACCTTTGGCAGAGAAGTAGCGGTTCTTTTTAAAAATATATATATTTTATTGATATTTTACAGAGAGGAAGAGAGAGAGAGAGAGAGAGATAGAGAGCTAGAAATGTCGATGAGAGAGAAACATCGACCAGCTGCCTCTTGCACACCCCCCACCGGGGATGTGCCCGCTACCAATGTACACGCCCTTGACCGCAATCGAACCCGGGACCTTTCAGTCCTCAGGCTGACGCTCTACCCCTGAGCCAAACCGGTTTTGGGTTTTGGCGAGAAGTAGGGGTTCTAGTTAAAAGGCAGTCAAGGGGCCCTAGCTGGTTTGGCCCAGGGGATACAGCATCGACCTGTGGACTGAAGGGCCCCAGGTTCGATTCCTGCTAAGGACATATACCGGGTTGTGGGCTTGATCCCCAGTGTGGGGCGTGCAGGAGGCAGCCGATCTCCTCCCCCCTCCCCTCAGGGAACCTGAGCTCGCTCCTCCGCTGAGATTCCAGGTCCTGCCTGTGGGTTTCCCATGGGCTGTCACACCACGGGAGGGAAGGAAGGAAGAGGGAACTTGGTAAGCGTGCGGATGTGGCTTCTCCTCCTCAGGCGGACCCTTGGCCCCTCTCTGGAGTGGGGGGACTTTTCCTTCAGGAGCCTGGAAGACGGAAGCTGGATGCCCAGTGGGATATTTAGCAGCAGACACCCCGACAGTGAGGTGTCCCAGCCATCTAACCAGGGCCCTGGCCCCTACCTACATCCGTGCTCAGCAAACACTTGTGCACTGAGGAGGAGGGTGCGTGGGTGCTGGGGGCGGGGCTTGTCCTCCAGGGATGGAGCAGGCCTCTGCCTGCCGGAGGCTTCCTGTGAGTCGGAAGGTGGGTGGGAGCGGCGGGTAATGGCCTAATAATAACAATGCGTTTCGAAACCCGGGTCTCAGGCACCAAAGGCAGCCCGGGTGAGGTCCGTGGCACCACGAGGGTGGGGGCCACTCCTGGAGGGGGTGTCTGTCCCCAGTCCCAGAGTAAAGAGGCTCTGAGCGCCTTGCCCTGCCCAGCAGCGGCTATTCCTGGAGGTCCTTCTGTGCTGGACCCCTTACGCCCGCAGTTCAGGTGTCTGGGCCCTATTTTGTTTTAAATATATATTTTATTGATTTTTTACAGAGAGTAAAGGAGAGGGATAGAGAGCTAGAAACATCGATGAGAGAGAAACATCGACCAGCTGCCTCCTGCACACCCCACACCACATTGCCTGCAGCCAATGTACATGACCCTGACCGGAATAGAACCTGGGACCCTTCAGTCCGAAGACCAACGCTCTATCCACTGAGCCAAACCGGTTTCAACCCTATTTTTTTTTTTAAAGTATTTTATTGACTTTTTTTTTACAGATAGGAAGAGAGAGGGTTAGAGAGTTAGAAACATCGATGAGAATCATCGATCAGCTGCCTCTTGCACACCCCCTATTGGGGATGTGCCCGCAACCAAGGTACATGCCCTTGACTGGAATCGAATCCAGGACCCTTCAGTCCACAGGCCGACGCTCTATCCACTGAGCCACACCGGTTTCGGCTGTCCGGCCCTATTTTTGCTCCAATCTGGGGTCTCCAACTCGGACAAACAGGAGCATTTGTGTTCGGGGCGGGGGTGGGGGTTGGAGGTGGAAGGTGGTTCTGCCCAGGATGGAGACTCCAGAAACACGCTGACAGGGCTGTGCTCCCGGGGGCGGTGCAGGGAGGGGCCTGGGCGACTCTGGGTCCACCCGTGGCCCCTCCAGGAGCTGCAAAGCTACTCTCTCTGCTCTGACGGCTCTGGGGAACTTGTGCTCTTCGCTCAAACCCAACCCAACTGCATCTGAAGGGTCATGGCGCCCTGTCCCAGGGGCCTCCCCGGCGGATCGGTTCTGCTCCTGCTTTCTGAACCGCTCACCTTTCCGTGGCTGGCGTAATGGTGGTGGCTCTGTTCACCCCCCCCCCCCCCCCCCGCAGCCCCTCAGGGTCTCAGTGTCAGGCATTCCTCTGTCTCTCCCCTCTCCCCTCTCACGGGGCAGACAGCTGCCACAGGGAAGCAGGTCAATCAGAAAATCTCTTTGAGCCAGCCGAAACCGGTTTGGCTCAGAGGATAGAGCGTCGGCCTGCAGACTGCGGGGTCCCAGGTTCGATTCCGGTCAGGGGCATGTACCTTGGTTGCGGGCACATCCCCAGTGGGGGTGTGTGCAAGAGGCAGCTGGTCAATGATTCTCTCTCATCGATGTTTCTAGTTCTCTATCCCTCTCCCTTCCTCTCTGTAAAAAAAACAACAACAATAAAATATATTTAAAAAAAGAAAAGAAAATCTTTTGGAGTCTTACCTGTCTCTACAAAATCATACCACAACCTGGGGCTCAGAGAGGCTGAGTGACTCGCCCGAGGTCACACAGCCGGGAGCGGTCGTTGGACAGTGAACTGCTCTGACCATCCAGTGTTTTCCCCGTTGTCTGCGTGGGTTCAGGCGAAGACGGAGAACAGGACCTCGGAGGCCTGTCCCGGACACCCCCATCCCAGGGAGCAGGGCACGGAGGTAGAGTCCCCGCTGAAGACACTGTCGCAGCGGCGGCACAGGAGCCGGAGAAAGGAAGGGGAAAGGAGAGGACCTTCTCATGGCAAAGCTCTGCTCTCCCCAGCGGAGGCGGGACATCAGGCCCGGGGGCTGCTGGCTCAGGGTGCCCTCTGCCGCCCGCTTCCCGGGGTGCGTGCAGGCGGGGCAGGGGTTCTGTGGGACCCCGGGGCCCCATTGCCCAGAGAAAACACCACACAGGGGCTCCCTCAGGGGGGGGGGTCTCCAACGTGGACAGACAAACAGGAGCATCTCTGACGGGGGCTCGGCGGAGGTAGAAGAGGGAAGGGAAGGCACTCTTCCGTTATTTTATCCTTTTCATTCTGCGCCAGGAGGGATGGCAGTACATGGCCCTCGGCAGCCAAAAATAACAGCAACTCTCTCAGCGCTTCCCCGTGTGCCAGGCTAAATGTTTCACACGTGTGCCTTGTTCCGCATCGCACATATGCACGTGGGGCTCAGAGAAGCTGAGTAGCTTCCCCAAAGTCACCAGCTGGGGAAGCTCCGTGGAGCCGGTCTCCCTCCCTCTCAGAGGTGCGCCCCCGAGTGTGCTGAGGGGGGTGGGGGGGGGAAGCTCCGCCCGGGGCAGCGGGGAGGAGGCATTGGCCCCGGGCCCTTGGGAGGGTGAGTGAGGTTTCATTCGTGGGGAAGGAAGAGAGTTTCGGGGTCGAAGCAGCAGCCTTTGCAGAGGTGAAGGGGCCCCGGAGGAAACCCGCGGCCCAGAGTGGGGAGCGTGGGTGCTGAGGGCGGGGCTGGGAGCGCTGACGTGTTGGAGACCATGCCGAGGAGCTTGGACTGCATCCCGCAGACACCGGGGAGCCGCGGGGTGTGGGGTGGGTGTGGGAGGTGTTGAGGCCGTCCCCACACATCAGACCTCAGGAGGAGAGGAGGGGGAGGAGGGAGGAGGGCAGACTTGGAATCTCCACCCTTAGTTCATCCCCGACCCCGGCTCCAGGCTCGCCCCTCCCCACCTCTCGCCACAGCAGCCGTGACGCCATGACTCATCCCAGCAGACTGTGGCAGATGACAGACAACCCGGGGTCCCGGGGGTCCGCCTCGCCTTGCTCTGCCACCAGCGAGTCACGGGGACTCGAGCCAGGCCACCTCTCTTCGCCTCGTAAAAAACGGCAGCGGTCACAGCACCTGCCTCGGAGTTGGGGGTGAGGATGAAACGAGATGCTACAGGGAGCACGGCCGGGCTGTCCACGAAGGTTCAGTGAATACCAGTTCTTGTTGCCAGAGGTCACTCTCCACCCTGCCCCGGCCGGCGGCTGGTCAGCGGTCAGCCCCGGAGTGAGTGCTGAGAGTCCGAGCTCAGTGCCTCCTGCTGTGGAGGGGACCCCCCCGCCCCCCCCCCAGCCTCCCCGGGAGCCTGGCAGGCCCGAGCTGCCCTGGGTGTTCCGTGTTCCCTGCCCTCATCCTGCCCCTCTAATCTCAGCCCCCCCTCCCCTCCCCTGTGATTATCACAGCCCCCCGCCGCGGGCAGGCCTGGCTGGGCCCCGCGGCCCTTTGAAGTCCTGGGCCAGGTTCCCAGCCCCACACACCGACTTCTGAGAAAGCTGCTTCCCATCAAATCCCGCCGCCGCCGCCGAAAGACTCCCCTCTCAGCGATGATTCCTGCCAACTCCGTTTTATAATCTCCGCGCCGCCGCCGCCGCCGCCGCCGGGGAGGGAGGACGGTGCGGGCACTTTGGGCGCAGGAAGGAAGCAATTAAATTATTAGCACTTTGAGAAATTAAACGACATAACTTATGGTGGAAGAAGTTTAGGGTGGGGGGAGAGGGGGAAAAAAGAGAGAGGAGAGAGAGAGTGAGAAACCCTTGTAATGTGAGAAAACAATTAAAAAGAGTTATATAAGGTTGGGCTCGCTCCTTTATTGCAATAGAGTTAGCAGTTCATTGATTATCGCCTCGTTATAATGCAGCAGGATGGAGCGGGCCGCCGCCGAGGAGCAGCGGCTCTCAGGAAGCAGCGAGGTGCTTAGCTGGGCCCTGCAGGACGCGGAGGAGGCGCTGAAAGGTTTTCCTGGAGGGGGAGGGGGAGGGGGAGGGGGAGGGAGGAGGGAGGGGGAATGGGGTCAGGGAAGGAGCCACAGAGCGGCTCTTCTCCACCTTCCTTCGGCTCTGGTAGAATCGTCAGTTTCAGGTGCCCTGACCCTGTCTGTGCCCCAGCGATTCCGCTCCATGGTCTTCGTCCCAGAGAAAAGCTCACACCGCTATGAGGGGACAGGGATGAGGGTGGTCCCCAAGGCACCTTAGTGACCCTCGCTGGGGGAGCAGAAAGGTGAAATGGGGTGGATGTGTCACGGAGCAGCTGCAAGAAGCAGAGGACTGGGTGTACACAGAGCCACGTGGCTGGATGCGTTTTCCAGATGATTATTACTACATTAAAATTCCTTTCTTTCTTTCTTTCTTTCTTTCTTTCTTTCTTTCTTTCTTTCTTTCTTTCTTTTTTAAAAAAATATATTTTATTGATTTTTCACAGAGAGGAAGGGATAGAGAGCTAGAAACATCGATCAGCCGCCTCCTGCACATGCCCCACTGGGGATGTGCCCACAACCAAGGTACATGCCTTTGACCGGAATCGAACCTGGGACCCTTCAGTCCGAAGGCCGACACTCTTATCCACTGAGCCAAACCTGTCTCGGCTAAAATGTCTTCCAGTGACAGTTTACATTCAATTGTATCTTGTGTCCGTTTCAGGAGCACTGTGGCTGCTAGCTCTTAAACGCTGAGTGCCTCACAGCAGTCAAAAGAAAAGAAAAAAAGAAAAGAAAAGAAAAGCTACTGCTACCCACACCACAGGGAGGGACCTCTCAGACGAGTGGAAGGAGAGCAGCAAGACGTGAAAGAGGGGGTGCCGCTGACAGCGGGAAGGGGAAGGGGTAGCTTGCGGACTGGGAAGAGGCCCGAGGGAAACTCTCCCGGGTGCGGGCAATGTGTTATGGTTGGATCTGGGTGGTGATTACGCAGGTGTACGCGTAGAGGGAAAAAGAGAGTTTATCGTGAAGACCACTGCAATGGCACAGTGCACTGCGTGCGTGTTGTACCTCACTCAACAGGGTGGACAATGTTGCCGAGGGGGGGGGGTATAGAAAACAAGGAGCTATGACACAATATCATTTACGTGAATAAAAGACCGCATGCGTGTGAAATAACCACCCATTCTGCAAGGATTCAGCAAACAGAAAGACACTACCATATGGACATAGGCTATGGGGATAAAAGAGAATGGATGGATGAGTGAATGAAAGAAAACAAAGAGAGACTAATTATGATAACAGGTAATAAACAGAGTATTGGTTAACTCAACCCTCTGCCTCTGAGAAGTTTGTAGTAAATCGCTCGTGAGTTGATCCGGAGGTCTTTGGGCTGGATGTGCTTTGTGTGGGGGTGTTGGGGTATTTTGATCTGAGAGGTAGACTCCATCACTGATGCCTGCCAGGAGGCATCTACCTCAGGTCTCTTTTAGATACTGTGCATATACGTGAAGATTTCAGAGAGGAAGGGAGGGAGAGAGAAATAGAAACACCAATGACAAGAGATAGTCACTTATCAGCTGCCTCCTGCACGCCCCACACTGGGGATTGAGCCTGCAACCCGGGCATGTGCCCTGACCGGGAATGGAAACAAACCGTGACCTCCTTGTGCATACATAGGTCATTGCTCAGCCACTGAGCCACGCCGGACGGGCTCTTGTTTCTCACAGTTTGCCAAGCCATCGTGCCTACTTTCCCAGGGAGCCTCACGTGCAGTGGGTGGCCTGGCGCTGCCACCTACACTTCGCCCAGCAATTGCACTCCTCGGCGAAACACAACTCCACCTTGTCCCAGGAAGCCCCGCTGCCTACCGCTCTGCCCCTCCCACTCCCTGCGGGTCCCCCTGGCGTCTTCTTAACCTCTCTGGATCCCGGCTTCCCTGCCTGTTACACAGGGATGATAAAGAGAGTGCCCAAGGTCAGCGTGGTTTAGAGTGGGGTCAGCAAACTTTTAACAGAAAGAGCCAGTTCATGAATATTTTCAGCTCCGAGGCCCAGAAGGTCTTTGTCACAACTACTCTGGAAACAGTCATGATGTAAATGAATGTGTGTGATTGTGTTCCATTAAAACTTTATTTCCGGACACTGACATTTGCATATCATGTTGTCACAGAGCTTGTTTTCCCATCAAATCATTAAAAAATATGAGTGACTTTTAGCCAAAACCGGTTTGGCTCAGTGGATAGAGCGTCGGCCTGCAGACTGAAGGGTCCCGGGTTCGATTCCGGTCAAGGGCATGTGGTTGCGGGCACATCCCCAGTAGAGGTGTGCAGGAGGCAGCTGATCGATGATTCTCTCTCATCGATATTTCTAACTCTCTATCCCTCTCTCTTCCTCTCTGTGAAAAATAAATAAAATACTAAAAAAATATGAATGACTTTTAGCTCGCAGGGTATACACAACCGGGGGAGGGGCGGGGAAGAGACTGAATTGGTCTGAGGATCATAGACTGCTGACGCCTAGCTAGAGGATCAAGTGAGTTGGAGCAGAGCTCAGCTCATAGTAAGTGCTCCAGAAAGTGTAAAATATTTTTACTCTCACGCCCATTGCACAGGTGAGAAAGCGGAGGTTCAGAGAGGCACAATGGCGGCTTACCTGGGGCCTCCGGGGGGTTAGTGGCAGAGCTGAGACTCTGGCCCAGACCTCCTGCATCTGTGCGCAGAGTGGTGGTTCCAGCCCACTTTGAAGAAGGCCCCAGTGAGGAGAGTCGGGTTGTATCTCACGCCCCCCTTTCCTGGGCTCACATCTTGCAGCGAGAAGCCTGGCTCCACGCTGGCCGGCTCGCTGGGCCTGATGCGACCCATCGCCCCTTGCATCCGGAGGGCGCATTGGCACGCTCCAAAGCCTCCCCCGCCCCCCCCCCCGTCCTCCTCCTCCACCCGTGTTTCCTGGTCTCCTCTTGTCTGGCACATCCGTGGCACGAAGCTCCTGATGTGGGTGCTGCTAGGATTGCATGGACGGGAAGTTCAAAACCAGGCCAGGCTGACCGGTGCCGTGAGAGGCCGGGGAGAGGCTCTCCCCGGAGGAGGCACGTGGGGGCCGCTGGGGTTCAGGGAACGTTCTGCCTCTCGATCCGGGAAGGAGCGTGGGGAAGAGGCACCGGACTTACGATCTGGGCACGTCTCTGGGCAGATGTCCTGCTCCACTAAACGGGGCGCGAGGAGCTGCAAGGGCACTTGGGCGGGACAGCGGGCGCTGGGTGAGTCCAGTTGCGGGAACAGGAGGGCCCAGCTGACATCACCCACGCCCGGGTGCCCGCTGGGCGGCGGAGGGCGAGGCGGCGGAAGCTGTGCCCACGAGACCCCGAGTTCCCTGGCCCGCTCACGTCCTCCCCTTAGCACAGAGGGTGCTGGTCTTGCTTCCCTGGAGCACAGGACCCGTGTGAGTGTATGTGTGTGTATGTGTGTGTGTGTGTGTGTGTGTGTGTGTGTGTGTGGCTATCTGTGTGGTGTGAGATGTTTGTGTGTGCGCTAGTGGTTGTAACTGTCTTTGTGAGTGCATGAGTATGTGTGAGCGTGTGTGTGAGCAAGCATGGGAGATGTTTGTGTATGAGAGAATGGGTATATTTGTGAGTGAGTGCATGTGTGGTGTGAGGTGTGTGTATGTTCAGGTGGTTGTGATTGTGTATGTATGAGTGAGTGTGTATGTTAATGTGTGTGCATGTGATTGTGTATACCTGTGCATGGGTATGATTGCGTTTGTAAGTGTGTGTGGGGTGTGGTGTGTATGTACCTATGCATGGGTGTGAGTGCGCATGTATGTATGATATGGTGTGTGTGATGTGTGAGATGTGTTTGCGAACAAGTGAGTGTGGTTGTGTTTTGTCAGTGGGAGGTGTTGGGGTGTGTGTGAGTGTGAGCGCCACCTTCCACGGGGCCCAGAAGCAAGCCCTCTCCTTGGAGTTGAGATGTGGGACCTATCAGCGGCCCGTATGTGCACATGGGTGTAGCATGTGGCACACCCGAAGGTGCGGGGACTGGTCTCTCCGGCGCGAGTGCCTGGCCCACGCTGCCGCCCCTCGGGGAGCGGCTTTTATGTGTCTTTGGAGCGCACGGCCCTCGATCGCTGCGGATTTTTGCCGAGAAGATGGGTTCTGGTAACGGACCAGCCCTCCTAGCCGCCGCGCATTTGGGCGGGTCTCAGGTCATCTGTGTGTCTCTGGAGGGTTTGCAGGAATCCTCTCTGAGCTGTGCCAAGCTTCCTGCCTGGGAGAAGAAATTTATTTAATTTATTTAAATCAGATGATTTAATCCTCTCGTTCACAGGGAGCAAAACACAGATTCTGTATTATAGGAGCCTGAAGGAGAGGGAGAGAAAGAGAGAGAAAGAGAAAGAGAGAGAGAGAGAGAGAGAGAGAGAGGGAGAGGGAGAGGGAGAGGGAGAGGGTGAGGGAGAGGGAGAGGGAGAGGGAGAGGGAGAGGGAGAGGGAGAGGGAGAGGGAGAGGTTGAAACAGGGTGAGGTCAGCTGCAGCTCAGAGATAACCTCTCCACTGGAAGGAGTTTGCCGTTTGGACAAAGAGAGAGAGAGAGAGAGAGAGAGAGAGAGAGAGAGAGAGAGAGAGAGAGAAAGAGAGAGGGAGAGGGAGAGGGAGAGGGAGAGGGAGAGGGAGAGAGAGAGAGAGAGAGAGAGAGAGAGAGAGAGAGAGAAAGAGGGAGAGGGAGAGGGAGAGGGAGAGAGAGAGAGGTTGAAAGAGAGAGAGAGAGAGAGAGAGAGAGAGAGAGAGAGAGAGAGGTTGAAACAGGGTGAGGTCAGCTGCAGCTCAGAGATAACCTCTCCCCTGGAGGGAGTTTGCCGCTTGGACAGAGAGGGTAAGGGTGTGTCTTCCCAGCCTGCCTGAGAAAAGGAGCTGATCTTGTTGGCCAGAACCGAGAAAGGACATTCCTGCTGTTCACCCCCTGTCACCCTCTTGGGCCCCCCCTGCCCACAGAGCTCCCCTCGTCCCGTGACGCACCCCTGCCCACCGCTCTGCCCCTCCCTTGAACTTGACTTTCCTAGCTCCCAGAGCACACCATGCCCCTGCATGTTTCTCTCTGCTTCCGGCAGCATCCTCCTCCCTCACCCCTGGCCTGGCTGCTGCACCCTTCCCTGGCCTTGACTTCTTCGCAGACGTCGTGTTTTACGAGACGCCTCTCCGACTCCCCTCCCCGGGAACTGTCTCCCCTGGGTGCTCACCACCGCGGCTGTAATTCTTTGCACATGGGCCTCTCTCCCACATTCGGCCACAAGTTCCTCCTGGGAGAGGACGTGTCTTGTTCATTCTGAATCACCGGATCCCAGGGCAGTGCTGGCCACAGAGGAGAAGCTGGGCGTATGAACGCTTTCTGAATGAATGAATGAATGAATGAGTGAGTGAGTGAATGAATGAGCCCACCAGCAGGGGAAAAGACAGGATGAGCCCCACAGGCCTCAGTCACAGACGCACAGACGTACACTCAGCCCCTCACCATGCCCTCCCCTGACATGTGAAAGTCACCATGAAACTGCTCACCCACAGCCAAAACCGGTTTGGCTCAGTGGTAGAGCGTCGGCCTGCGGACTGAAAGGTCCCGGGTTCGATTCCGGTCAAGGGCATGTACCTTGGTCGCGGGCACATCCCCAGGAGGGGGTGTGTAAGAGGCACCTGATGGATGTTTCTCTCTCATCGATGTTTCTAACTCTCTGTCCCTCTCTCTTCCTCTCTGTAAAAAATCAATAAAATATATTTAAAAAAAAAAGAAACTGTTCACCCACGAAAACACGCGCCCCTCATTCCGAACTCACTGTGGGAAACCCACTTCGTGTTTTGCACTTGGTTTCCGAAGGGCTCGGGGAGCAGTGCTGCTCTCTCAGACAAGGTCTCCCGAGGAGACCGGCACACGATGAGGGTGGACGTGGAGGTGGAGGGGCGTTCTGATCGGGGGACTCGGTGCCCAGGGGTCCCGGCAGAGACGGCTGCTGTGTCTGTGACCGCAGGCCGGGGCGGGAAGGCCTGTGGGGGGCAGGGTGAGGTCAGTGACCCGGAAGAGGGAAGGCTCATAGGCTGCCGGCACAGATGCTATCGCTGATCGCTGCCTGGCCGAGTGCTCCCGCGGCGAACGGCTAGCATTCCTCAGCTCGCAAAGACGCTCGCTCTACGGAGGACACGTACAGGCACCCGGCACCAGGGAATGGATGAATGAATGAATACATGAGAGAGTGAAGTGGTTCATTGTGTGACCAGGGCATGTTAGTGGACACCCCTGGGACTTCCGTGTTCTCACGTGTAAGAGGGGGTGAGACGGCTCCTGAAGCCTTTCCAGTTCTGCTCCTTCTCTGCTCCCCTCTTTGTCTGTTAGTGGCACATGCATAAATAATCATATACTTACTTCACATTAAATATTAACATTTGTCTTATACCTCGTGGTAGGCCCTTGGGCTCTCCGCAGAGGACGGAGACTCTGGCGTCAGACAACTAACAGTTAACATTTGGAGTTTGCCACTCGCTAATGGTGTGATTTAGGCCAGGTCCTGTTCGCCTCCAGCCCTTTCTCCTTGACTTAGGGATGACAATCATCCAACTTATGGGCTCAGAGCTGTGAACATTGAGATAACACAGTCAGAAGAACTTTGCAAGCTGTGAATGTTACCGAGGAGCTATTTAGGATGGTCCCACACAGTAGGTGCTTACAAGGCGCTATTTACGATGGTCCCACACAGTAGGTGCTTAGTCAGTGCTCACTGACTGAACCCGTGACCTTCTGGAGTCGCATCCGTTTCCATCTACATTCTGCTAATGCGGGTTCCTCTGCGCCTGTGTTTTAATGGTCTTTACCCCGAGGCTGCAGGCAATGCCGCTGGACGTTCCCCACCCCTCTACCAAGCCCGCCCGCTGCTCCAACTTTGTCCCTCCCACAGCCAGCAGAGCGGGCGGGGGCGGGGAGGGGGAGACAAAGGGGCTGTTAGCAGGTAGGAGCAAGCCGGCTCATCTCTCTGTGCGAGCCACCACCCATAAAACCTAATCAATGCAGCCCCTTTTAAGTTGGTTGGATCAGTGACCCAGAAAATAGCTCCCCTGTAGGAAAGGAAATGATAGTCAATAAACTGAGACGTCAATGGGAAAAATCTATTAAAGCGAGTGAGATATCAGGAGACCTCTGGTGTTAACGGAGACCCTTTGGCACGGAGCCATGGAGCGGGAGTGGGCTTTAACCCTCTCGGGGCCGGAGGGGCCTCAGCCCCAGCGCGGAGGGCAGCAGAGGCTGCAGCTCCTGGGGCGCTGCGTGGCCCGGGTCTCCCCACACAGCACCCCTGAGCTCTGTGCTGCTCCCCCCTTCAAGCCTGGCCCTTTGGGGGAGGTGGTGGTGGGGGGGGGTGTTTCCTGCTGGATGGTCAGCAGGCCCGAGGCTCTGTCTGGGTGCTGCCCTTAGAGATGGCGCCTCCTGGACACCTGGGTGTTCTGATGTATCATAAATGTGGAAGTGTTCAAGTTTAAAGGGGGCGTGATTGTGTAGAATTGTGGTGAGCTAGACATACCCTGGCCTGGGGCAGAGGACTCCAGGGAGCTAGACCAGCCGTGGGCAAACTACGGCCCTCGGGCCGGATCCGGCCCGTTCGGCTGTTCTATCCGGCCCGCGGAGCCGAAAGAGCGGAGGGTTCTCTTGCTCTCCCCTCCGCTCCTTCACCAGCAGCCCAAGATGAGAGTGCCAGCATGGTCAGGTTGCTTTTGTTCCGGCCCTCCGGTCCAGTGTAGGAACCCATTGTGGCCCTCGAGTCAAAAAGTTTGCCCAGCCAAAACCGGTTTGGCTCAGTGGTAGAGCGTTGGTCTGCGGACCAAAGGGTTCCGGGTTTGATTCCGGTCAAGGGCATGTACATTGGTTGCGGGCACATCCCCAGTAGGGGGTGTGCAGGAGGCAGTTGGTCGATGTTTCTCTCTCATCGATGTTTCTGGCTCTCTCTCCCTCTCCCTTCCTCTATGTGAAAAATCAATAAAAGATATTAAAAAAAAAAGTTTGCCCACCCCCGAGCTAGACTGTGGCTGGGCTCTGCCTCCTCTCGCTTGCCTTTGCTGGTTAACTGCATGTCCAGGGATGACATTTATCTTTTATATGTTACCTAGAGGCCCGGTGCATGAAATTCATGCACTGGGGGAGGGGGGTGGGCTTCAGCCTGGCCTGCGCCCTCTCTCAGAACCGGAGCCTTGGGGATGGCCAACTGCTGGCAGTCAGACATCCTTAGCGCTGCCACAGAGGCCGGAGAGACTCCCGCCACCACCACTGCGCTCGCCAGCTGTGAGCCCGGCTTCCGGCTGAGTGACGCTCTCCCCGTGGGAGCGCACTGACCATCAGGGGGCAGCTCCTGCACTGAGCGTCTGCCCCCTGCTGGTCAGTGTGCGTCATGGTGACCACAAGTTCTGCCGTTTGGTCAATTTGCATATTGGTCTTTTATGTTATATAGGATTATCATTTTTTTTTTTGGTAAATCTTTATTACTCAGATTATTATAATTGTTCCTTCTTTTTTCCCCCCAAAGCTTCCTACCACCCAGTTCCCATCCCACCCTCTGCCCTTACCCCCCCCCATTGTCTTCATCCATTGGTTATACAATTTCAATCCAGTCTCTCACTGCTCCCCCACCCCCTTATCCTCCTGATAATTATCAGTCCACTCCCCTTCTTTGCCCTTGATTCTACTATAGGGAAGTACAACAAAGTGTTCTGTAGCTAATGGCTGCAGACTGTCCAAATGTCTCAGGACCACACGAATAGAATCTGCTCCTCCCCCGGGTCCCACTGCTCCCCCGGGGCACACAGCTCTCCCGGGGTTATAGGATTATCATTGTTATTGCTGTTGTTTAATCTTTGCGTTTTATAGTCTTTTTTGGATGGAGGGGGTGGGGTAGAGTCAGGAAGCCATAGTATTTGTGCCACCCAGAGTCAGCGGACCTATTGACATGCCTTGGTTTACTTGGGACATGGCCAGGGTCCGTGAGTGGGTGCTGATGCTCCAAGAGTCCAACAGCCCACAAGGATGAGATGAGATTCCCGGACGAGACAATTGCGGACAATACCTTGCCGTCTCTCCGGATGATGCCCACATTGCTGCCGAGTGTCGGTCATCCTGGGGCGGAGGCGGCTACATTTTCTGGGGGCCGGAGATGT
Source organism: Vespertilio murinus (assembly GCA_963924515.1). NCBI lineage: Eukaryota > Metazoa > Chordata > Mammalia > Chiroptera > Vespertilionidae > Vespertilio > Vespertilio murinus. Next base: position 14,123,170 of record OZ004718.1, on the reverse strand, counting down.
TACTGTGTTTGAGGGGCGAGCTGATCAGCAGCTCGATGGGAATACAAAGCGGGGCCGGTCCCGCTCCCAAGGCAAAGGAATGCGCGGGAAGAGCGCGGCTGCTCCTGAGGTCCGAGGACCGGCTGGGTCTCTTCCTCTGCCACCTCAGGGTGGGCCTGGCCTCGGGGAGGGGGCAGTTCCCACGAGTGGCGACAGGATACATCGGCAAACGTGCACAGGCACACGAGCCAAGTTCTCGGTTTCTCTGGATTATGGCTTCACAACCAGAAGCCTCTTCAGGGTCTGGAGACTTCTCTTTGGCCCTTCAGGGAACGTTCTGAGAACTTCTGATGTGCCCCCACGTGGGCCTGGCGAGCCCCTAGCCTTGGGTGAGGGCCCATCGGCTCCCATCCCAGTGGTTGCATCTGCTCTGTAAGATGAGAGACCTCTTTCCCCCTCAGGAACCGCCCGCCACCCAAGGTAAGAGGCCTGTGGGAACAGGGCCTGAGCCGAAACCGGTTTGGCTCAGTGGATAGAGCGTCGGCCTGCGGACTGGAAGGTCCCAGGTTCGATTCCCGTCAAGGGCATGTACCTTGGTTGTGGGCACATGTGCAAGAGGCAGCTGAACGATGTTTCTCTCTCATTGATGTTTCTAACTCTCTATCCCTCTCTCTTCCTCTCTGTAAAAAAATCAATAAAATATTTTTTAAAAAAAGAAAAGAAAAAGAAAACAGGGCCTGAAAGAGCTGAGAAAAACCCGCTGCTCAGCCCTGAGTGTTGGGAAGGGTTAAGGTTGACAGGAGTTTGGGAGTCCATCGAGCTTTCTCTGAGTTTTGGGGTAATCTCTTCCTAGCTGTCTGGCTTTGGGTAATTCCCATCACCTCTCTGAGCCCCCCACTCCTTTTCTGTAAAACAAAGGCCAACTATATCTTCCTCACAGTGTTGTTTTCAGGATCAAGCAGGACAATGTAACATATTTACATTGTAACTGGCACATAGTAGGAGCATTTTCTTTCCTCTTCCAAGACAGGATCATATGTGCCACAAAGAGTGTCCTATGGTACAAAGTGAAGAGAAGGATTTTTCAAACACGGAGCCACTGCCAAGCATGGTCTCCCGTGTGGGATGGGGGTGCGATGGGTGGGTTGAAAGGACCCTTCCCACCCTGGCGGCCTGGACCACAAGGGCGGCAACCTCCAGGCCCCGGCCGGGAGTTGCGTGTTCCCGCCACAAGGTGGCGGTGTTGGCAAACACACCACCTCCCATGCGCCGCGGAGAGGTTCCCAAGGCAGAAGAATTTCACTTCCCGATTTAAATTACTTTTGGAAGAGGAATGCTCTTCGAGATTACCTAGTGCCGTGACTCTATACCTCACGAAATGGAGGCCCCGAGAGGGGGAGAGTTTCCCTCAAGATCACAGAGCAAGTCAGTGGCAGGGCTGGGTTCCTCGTCCACCTAGGACTCTGCTGACCAGGTTCATTCATTCATTCAACATACCTTTCCCCTCCGGCTCTTCCCCATTATTCTTCCGCTCAGGGTTGGGGGTGGGAAACGTGGGTGGGCGTGAGAGTCCTTGGTTGTTTCCAGGAGCCCCCCAAAGGTTTACACGATCACCTGAAGTACATTCAGGGACCCCAGATCTCCCAATATCTTTTTTTTAAAAAAATATATTTTATTGATTTTTTACAGAGAGGAAAGGAGAGGGATAGAGAGCTAGAAACATCGATGAGAGAGAATCATCGACCAGCTGCCTCCTGCACACCCCGCACTGGGGATGTGCCGGCAACCAAGGTACATGCCCTTGACTGGAATCGAACCTGGGACCCTTCAGTCCGCAGACCAACGCTCTATCCACTGAGCCAGACCGGTTTCGGCCAGATCTCCCAGTTATCTTAATTACACATCTCACACCCCTTAGTACCCCGTGTCTCCCCGAAAATAAGACATCCTCCGGAAATAAGACCTACTTCATGGAAACATGACACATCCCCTGAAAATAAGACCTAGCGCGTCTCTGGGAGCAAACATTAATATAAGGCACCGTCTCATTTTCGGGGAAACGGGGTCTGAATCTGTATCCTCATGAGAGAGGCGGGGAGAAGGCCATTCCTCCCCTTCCCTCCCCGCCACCGTCTGGTGCGTTCTGAAGCCCAGGGCGGGTGGGTGCACTGGCTCTCCGGCTAAGAAGGACCCGGCTAGCTGTGCTCGCTGAAGACTCCGGCCTGTCGCTGTTCTGGCTCCTGCTTCACGTTAGGATCAGGGGCCAGGCAACGGCCCGTCTTCCCCGGGCGAGACTGGGAGAGTCCGGAGAGGGAAGGCACTCACGCGTGGTCACGCAGGACTCCCAGCGTCTGAGCTCCCCCTCTTTCTGGGCTGGCCCCCGGAGGGTGGGAAGGACGGAGAGAGCCCTCCTCGGAGGACTTGTGTCCTCAGACCAGGCGCTTTGTCCTGCCGCCGAAACCCCCGAGCAGAAAGCTCTTTGCACACTCTCTCTCTCCTCCCTCTCGCCCTCCCCCCCGCCCGGCCCCCTCCCCTGCAGCTCCCCACCAGCGCCTTCCCACAGCAGGCACTTGCCGAATGGGTCGCTGCTGCGAGTGGAAATGTGGTTTTCAAATTTGGGAGATCTCCATTAAGTCCTTTTATTTAAGGAGGATGTCATTATCACGCCTCCCCGAGGACGATTACGGCTCTATTAGGCAAGCCCGCAGACTTCCTAGGTACTGTCTGGGGCCTAGGTTCCTGGGCAGGAAAATGTGAGACAGGAAGGAGGGGCGGGGGGAGGGGGAGAGAGAGAGAATGGGGGATGCGGAGTGAGGAGAGGAGGAGGAGGAAGGAAGAAGGAGAGAGAATGGAAAGATGTCGGAGGGAAGAGAAGGGTGTGAGAGAAAGAGGCAGAGGGTACACAGCTTTGGGCTCCCTCTCCCCCGCCCCCCGTGGGAAAGAGGGCCGAGACCCCGGTCCACGCGGACCCCCTGCAGGTCCAGGGGTTTTGGATGGACCTGGAGCGGGTGAAACGGCCTCGTTCCCCGTCTGAGCCGGCGGACTACAGAGGGGTCAGACAGCTCAGGCCTCAGTCCTCGGCTGCCGGCCCGGCCGCAGGCCTCGGGGTCCGGTCTGGAGCGGGGAGGGGCTTTGTGAGGCCGGGAGAGGAAGCGGAGACGGGGGAGAGCTCTCCTGGACCCGGGTCCGAGCTCAGGCGTGGGCCCCCCTGGTCCCCTGGGGAGCACCCGGTGTCTGTTCCCAGCTCCCCCCGGTAGGAGGGAAGCTGCAGAAAAGCAGCCTCCCTCGGCGCCCTGCTGTTCCCCGGCGCCCAGACAGGGCCGGGCACAGAGAGGTGCTCGCTAAGTGACCGAGGAGTGAACAGTCCCCGAGGGCGGAGAAGCACGCCTGCTGGTTCCCCGTCTCCCCCCTTTTGGGTTCAGAGCCGTCTTCTGGTCCGATGGGTCTCCTCTGTTCCCAGCAAAGGCTGGTGATCCCCATGCCTTCGGACCTCTCTCTCTCTCTCTCTCTCTCTCTCTCTCTCTCACACACACACACAAAAACACACATACACAAACACACACACACAAACACACATACACAAACACACATAAACACACACATACACACACATAAACACACACACAAACACACATAAACACACACACATAAACACATAAACACGCACACAGATACACACACACACACACACACACACACACACACGCAAACACACACCCACACACCCCGGGCAGGGTCAGGAGCCGCATGGCAAGCAGCTGACACTGGTCTGGCCAAAGGAGGAGAAGAGGAAAAGGCCTCTCGCGGGCGGCCTGTCGGGGGGTTCCCGCCCAAGGCTGGACGTGGCTTTCACCCCCGGCAGGAAGATGGCTGCTCTCAGACAAACATCCGGCTGGGAAATCCCCGGGCCTGGGGTGCCTGGGGCCCGGCAGCCTCCCTCCATGCCATCCCGGCCTCCTCAGACCTTCCCTGGTTCTGGGCTGGAGGCCAGGGCCCCTGCCACCCCCCACCCCCCATCACCCATCCCCCCACCCCCACCTCACCCCCACCCCCAGGAGCCCCTGTGAGAACCAGCCCGGCCCCGGGGCGCCCCTCCCTCCCTCCGAGCTCCTGTGCGGGGTGATTAATGAGGCAGAGGAAGACTTTCTTCCCAGCTGTGTCAACATGCCCTGCGCCCCAAAGCGGCCCCCTCGCTGGAGGAATGGCCTCCTCCGGCCTGTCCCCTCCCCCGGGGGCCTCCTCAGGGCCTGGACCTCCCACTGGGCCCTCCGAGTCTGTGGTGGTGGTGGTGGTGGTGGTGGTGGTGACGATGATGATGATGATGATGATGATGATTTTATGATGATTACAGCGCTTGATATTTGCAGAGAGCAACACCCTAGTCCTGGCCCCTCTTCCCAGCTGCCTGAGCCAGGGGGCCGGGCGTGGCCGTCTTTGGGTCTCGGGGTGCACCTGGGCTGGCGACACAGGAGCTTAGATTGCCGCCTCTGTGAAGCCTTCCCGGACCACCCTGCAGGCTCTGCGCCTCCCCTGCTTCCCAGGCGCTGCCGGGTCTTGTCACCGCGTGGGGAGCGGGTCTGTCCCCCTCCCTGCTCCTTAAGGGAGGGACTGTGCGTTTCTCACACGAACGTCCTGTATAACCAACGTAATTTGGTCGACACGGCGGGATGAACACGGTGCCTGGTGATCAACCTCCAGTCTGTTTGTAGGCCACCGCTTTTCCATTCATGTCCTTTTTCTTTCCTTTTTTTTTTTAAAAAAAATATATATTTTATTGCTTTTTTACAGAGAGGAAGGGAGAGGGATAGAGAGTTACAAACATAGATGAGAGAGAATCATCGACCAGCTGCCTCCTGCACACTCCTCACTGAGGATGTGCCCACAACCAAGGCACATGCCCTTGGCCGGAATTGAACCTGGGACCTTTCAGTCCGCAGGCCGATGCTCTATCCACTGAGCGAAACCAGTCAAACCTCCACTTAGTTCTTTGTTGCTGAGCAAGGAACTCTGTGACGCAGACTTGAAATCAGACCTCCTTGTTTGAATCTTGGGACCCTATTATTGCATCAAAACACAAATTCTATGTATTTTTTGTTGTTGTTAATCCTCACCCAAGGATATGTTTTCCATTGATTTTCGGAGAGTGGAAGGGGAGGGAGGAAAAGAGGGAGAGAGAGAGAGAGAGAGGAAGAGGGAGAGGGAGAGGGAGAGGGAGAGAGAGCTAGAGATTGAGAGAGAAGAAACCAGAGAGAGAAACATCAATGTGAGCGAGAGAGTGACGAGTTGCTTCCTGAATCTGCCCCTGCCGAGGGTGGGGAAGAAACCCCACCACCCAGGTCCATGCTCTTGCCCAGGAATCGAACCTGAGACCCTTTGGTGCACGAACGGGGCCAAAGCTCTAACTAGTGAGCAACACCGGCCAGGGCACATTCTATGTGTTTTTAATCTACGGTGTTTTATGCAAATAGCGTTCTCCCCAAATGTCAGACTCGACCTGTGTGTGTGCTAAGTACACTTCAGCCTCCTACTGAAAACACACACACCCCCTGCTGACCGCAGGGCTGATCTGAACAAGGAGTAGTGATCACTGGGCCCGTGAAGGCTCGTGGAGGGCGGGACCGCAGAGGACGGGTGTGAGCGTGGGGAGGGGTCTCCTGCGAGGCGGCGGGGTGATGCCGGAGCCGAGAGCAGGGAGCTTCCGGGCTCCCCGGTTGTTTGTCCGCGGCCTTTGTCTCGCGCCCTCACGCCGCCCTCACGCCGCCGGTCCGCGTGTGCCTGTTTGCAGCATCACCGCCGGCCTTGGCTTTCGCTTGCGTCCCCGGTCAGCTGGTGGAGTCATCAGAGTTAATTTTCAGTTAAGATGTTACCGGACGTTCTGTCAATAGCAGAGGTGAGCGTTCTGCCTGCTCCAGGGAAGACACCATCTTCCTGTGCGGCGAAGGCGCTGGAGGCCGCAGGGCCCGGGAGGAAGGAGCCGGAATGCAGGCGGGCGGGGCGCCGGGTCAGTTCAGGTCCCTGCTCTTCACCCCCCGCCCCCAGCTCCCCTCCTGGGGTGCAGGCCTCTGATCAACGTCCACTGATGGGCTCTAGCTCCTTGTGCTGGGAGAGGTGGACCAGTGGGTGGGGCTGGGGGAGACGGTGGGGGGTGAGGTATTTGGAATTGGGCTTTGGAATTCCCTCCTGTTTTTTGGGAAGGATAGCCAGGGACTTCTGGGAGAGCCTCTTAGGCTGTCTGTTCTGGTCCTGGGCTGGGTGGAGGCGGGAGGAGAGGGGGGGGGGGAGGAGGAGGCGGCTAGGATGGACGGAAGCCTAAGTGAGCTTCACACCCTGCTGGGGACAGTGCGCCGCCCTGCGGGGAGGGCCTGAGGTCAGAGGCTCACGCCACACCCTCGGGCTTCCACCCCGGACCTCCCCGGGCCTCTCCCTGCTAGAAGGATGAGGCCTGCGGAAGGCCAGCACCACGTCAGCAGGCGGGAGGGCACTGGGCACGGGGGTCCCCTTCCCCTGAGCCGCCAGTGCACCAAGGGGGGCAATTCCTCTCGTCTCTGGGTGGAGGAGACAGGGTGTGTGGGCATTCGCTCCCTTCCCCTCATAACGGTCTACTGCAGACCCCCTTCCTGGCCTGTGCGGATAGCCCCCGAGGCCCCTCACAGGAGTCGGTGGCCGCTGCCTTGAAGACCCTTGAATGGTGATTGGAAACCTCACCATTCCCGCCCCGGTCTTTCCTCTGTCTCGGACCCCGGCAGCTGTGAGGAGAGGAGTGCAGGTTTATTGTGCTGGATGGGCTCTGGGTGCTTGCCTGCCCATCTCTCATGCCAGGAAGGGCTGGCTTAAATAGTGGGGGTGTTTTGGGTCCCAGACACCTAGTCACCAAGTTGTATGGCTTCTTACCAGAAATCTCTTTAACTCAGCCGTGGGCAAACTACGGCCCTCGGGCCAGATCCGGGGTGTGGGAGTTCGGAAAGAGAATGGACAAGGTTTTAGGGAGAAGGATCTTGAATTCTTTTTAAAAAAAAGATATTTTATTGATATTTTACAGAGAGGAAGGGAGAGAGATAGAGAGCTAGAAACGTCAATGAGAGAGAAACATCGATCAGCTGCCTCCTGCACACCCCCTACTGGGGATGTGCCCGCAACCAACGTACATGCCCTTGACCGGAATCAAACCCGGGACCTTTCAGTCCGCAGACCGACGCTCTACCACTGAGCCAAACCGGTTTTGGCAAGATCTTGAATTCTTTACAGATAGGATTGTGCCGTACAGATGGACCAGCATCTTTCAGACAGCATTCTGGTCTTACTTTGTTCGGACTGCTGTAACAAAACCAGCACAGACCAGGCAGGTGGCCTATAGACCACAGAAACTTACATCTCACGGTTCTGGAGGCCGGGAAGTGCAAGCTCAGGGTGTCAGCAGAGTTGGTGTCTGGTGGGGACCCACGTACTGGCTCATGAATGGCCGTCTCTCACCACGTCCTTTATGGCAGAAGGGGCAAGGGAGCTCTTTGAAGATATTTAAGAGGACACTAATCCCATCGTGAGGGCGGTGCCCTCATGACCTTATCACCTCCCAAAGGCCCCACCTGAACACCTTCAACTTGGGGACTGGGATTTCAAATGAATTCTGGGGAGACACCAATATTTAGCCAGTCGCAGACCTGCACATGCTGAGGCCGAGCACGAAGGAGGCAACGTGATTAGAAACCAGGACAGGCACGGATGGCTGGGCAACACGAGCAAGAGAAGCTGTGGTGGACCGAAACCGGTTTGGCTCAGTGGTAGAGCGTCGGTCTGCGGACTGAAAGGTCCCGGGTTCGATTCCGGTCAAGGGCAACTACATTGGTTGTGGGCACATCCCCAGTAGGGGGTGTGCAAGAGGCAGCTGATCAATGTTTCTCTCTCATCGACATTTCTAGCTCTCTATCTCTCTCCCTTCCTCTCTGTAAAATATCAATAAAATATATATATATATATATATATATATATATATATATATATATATATAAAAGAGGAGTGGTGGGAGAAGGAGGGGGTAAGATGAACTTGGCATAGACCCGTGGACGGCAAACTGCGGCTCGAGAGCCACATGCGGCTCTTTGGCCCCTTGAGTGTGGCTCTTCCACAAAATGGGCGAGTCTATTTTGAAGAAGTGGCGTTAGAAGAAGTTTAAGTTTAAAAAATGTGGCTCTCAAAAGAAATGTCAATCGTTGTCCTGTTGATGTTTGGCTCTGTGGACTCATGAGTTTGCCGACCTCTGGCCTAGACCAAGAAAAGGCCAGTATGCCGAGATGAAAATGTCGATTTCATTCTGTTGGCAGCGGGAAGCCATTGGAAGCTTCCAGGCAGAAAATGGCATTTTCTGTCTGTTTTTAGAAAGAGGAGGCTAGCAGCCATGGAGAGGAGGGACCAGAGCTGGGAGTGCCTAGAAATAGAAAAGTCAGCCGGGGTATTTTGCAATGATCCGAGGGCGAAGTGATCAAGGCCTGACCGAGACTGCGTGGTGAGGGTGGAATGGGGGATGGAGTTAAAGCAGCGGCCAGAGTGGTTTGCCGAGCCCTCCGTGCCACGGAGCTGGCAGGCGGGCACCGTAGCTGAGCCTCCGCCAGCGTGGCTCAAACAAAGCCCCCTCCGCCCCCCCCCCCGCCAGCCCAGCCCTGGGCCCCGTCCGTGCTCCAGGCGCACCAGACGCTCCAGGATGTGGGTGTGGGCCCGTCCCCTTTCCTTCCCCCTTCCTGGTCTTCGCACACATCTTTGGGTGCCTTGTCCCCTGTTATCTACCGTCTGCACAAGCCCAAGGGACTTCTCTGTGCCTCACGAGGCTCCTCTGGGGGCCGTGGCTGTCCCTTTCCTTCCTCTCACGGTAGTCACTCACAGGGCGGTGCCCCCGCCCAACTGCGAGCTCCAGGGTGGGTCCTGCCTGCTTTACATCCGCCCCCTCCGCCCCTTCCCCACACCTCCACCATGGGGACTGGCATAAAAACAGGCTCCGAGTGAATGAATGCACGAATAGAAAATACATAATCTTAGACTTTGTCACACAGCAAGATTTAAAACATATATATATTTTATTTTTAAAATTTTTTTTACAGAGAGGAATGGAGAGGGAAAGGGAGAGAGAGTTAGAAACACCAATGGGAGAGAATCATCGACCAGCTGCTGCCTCCTGCACACTCCCTACTGGGGATGTGCCCACAACCAAGGTACATGCCCTTGACCGGAATCGAACCTGGGACCCCACCCCCCCCGAGTCCGCAGACCGACGCTCTATCCACTGAGCCACACCGGTCAGGGCTCACAACCAGATTTTGAACGGAGCCCCGGTCCCTGGCTTCATTGCGGAGCTCACGGCATCGGGTTGGGAAGTCGGGGGTTCCTGGCGCCCACGCACCAGGGAGGACGAGTGAACAGGTCACTTTGGGAGAGCAGGGGCGCCCCGGGGGTGGAAATTAAATAGAATTAATTAGTGCTCATTCGGAACCCTGCTTTTGGAGCGTGCTAACGTCTGATGAAACAAATAACAACAAAGATAGAATCCCTTGGCTGTCTTTTTTGTTTCTTTTTCTTTCTTTTTGTTTTTTTAAGCAAGAGAAGAGAAAAAGACAAAGACGTTGATCTAAGCGAGGGCCCAGGGCCTGAGGCCAAGGGAACGCTGGTGAAGGCCCCTGTGGTTTGGGGTCGGAGGTCGCAGGAGCAGCCGCCGCCGGGGATCGAGCCCGGGTTCTGGATTCTGGAAGCGATGGAAAAGCCTGGCCCCGCGTTCCCCCCGCGGACCCGGGAGGGCGGGCGGCTAACGGGAGCCAGCTGAGCGAGCACACACAGAGCGAGGCGCTGCGGCCGGCCGCCGGCACAGATCCCGGCTTCCTCTGAAATTTCCAGGCCTCCTTTTCCTGTCGGATTCCAGACAGATGAAATTTTCCTGGCCCCGGCCCTGTTCCTGGCGGCATCTCCCCTCTGAATCACCATAAATCAGGGCCGGCGGGGGCGGGGCGGGGAGCGGGGGATTCCTGATTGACAAGGGGCTGCAGCCCGGTGACCTGGGGGCTCCGCGTCCCGGGCTAAGAATAGCTCTGGGGTGCCCCCCCCCCGCCCTCCCCGTCCCCCGGTCCCGGGAGATATCCGCTCCGTCTGCGGGTCCGCCTGCCCCGGGAAGGGCCCGCGGTGGCCGGCGGTCGTTTGCGGGATGCACCGCGGCCCGCGCATTCCCCCCCCCCCCCCCCCCCCGCCCTCCTCATCCGCGAGGCCCCGTTAATCCAGTGCGAACGCCGGATCCGCCGCCCCGGCCTGCGCAGCCATAACACATGAGGTCATGCCGTTCTGAGCCGGAGGGGGTGCAGGGACCGGTGGGGGGCTTCCAGGCGCTCGGAGTTACCTGTCCCGCGTGGCTGCCCTGACCGGGTTGTCCGCGGCATGGGGTCCACCGGGCACCCCAGCTCGCTTAGCTTCCTTCTACTAGGAATTCTGAAATCTTTTTTATTATTTTTTTCTCTCTGTCTCTTTTTCCAGCTCCTCTGGCTTCCTGGGCTGCCACCCCGGTAGATCTTTGAAAACAGCCAGAGCCCCTCCTCCTCTGTGCTCCAGGGCTCCCGCTCCGTCTGTCCTTTCCTTTCACCCAGAGGGTTCTGTTACCCCTTCCCCCGGGCTCTTTGTTCCTGAAAATCCGCCCCAGGAGCTGCTTCCCCCGGGAAAGCTGCTCCATCACTCCCTTCAGGGTTACGTAACTACCCTCTCTTCTGTACGCCGAAAGCTCAGGGGTCGGCAAACTCGTGAGTCCACAGAGCCGAATGTCAACAGTACGACGATGGACGTTTCTTTTTGAGAGCCGAATTTGTTTTAAACATAAACTATATGGGGTAGGTGCATTGTTTATTAACTTAATTAGGGTACCCCTAAGCTGGCCTTTGCTAAAAAAAAAAAAAAGTCCTCAATCTGATTGAGGTACACGCAAGGGGCCAAAGAGCCGAGGTTTGCCGACCACTGCTATAGCTCACTGATTCTCAAACGTGAGCCTGCACTGGGATTACCTGGAGGGTTTGTTACAACACAGATTGCTAGGCCTTCTCCTCCTCCAGTTTCCCAATCAATGGGTCTGGAGCAAGATCTATAAATTTGTATTAAAAAATATATATATATATATTATTGAATTTCAGAGAGGAAGGGAGAGGGAGTGAGAGAGAGAAACATCAATGATGAGAGAGGATCATTGATTGGCTGCCTCCTGCACGCCCTCCACTGGGGACCAAACCCGAATCCTGGCATGTGCCTTTGACTAGAATCAAACCCGGGATCCTTGAGCCCGCAAGCAGAGGCTCTGGCCACTGAGCCACACCAGCGAGGGCTAAATTCGTGTTTCTAACGCGCTCCCTGGATTGGCCGATGCTGGTCTGCTCCCCTAGGACCATCTCCGCTGGTGGAACTCATCCTGCTGAGCTGCCATCACCTGTCTATTCGTCCTCTCCTCCGCCTGAGAGGCCGGGCTGTCTTTTTCATCCCCACAGCTCCATGCCTAGCACATGCCTGGCGCGTGGGGCAGGGAAGGGTCCCCGGAGGCTTGTGGGCGGGGCGAACTGTGGGTACAGGACTGACCTGCTGGTTGCCGAGCTCCATAGAGAGGAGTGGGGCAGACCCCGGCTGTTCTCTTCCTGAGAGGGGCTGCTGCACAGGAAGGAGGGCTGGTCATTGGGGCTCTCAGGGTCATGTGTGGGGATCACCCCCGTCAGGGTGAATGGGTGCAGCCCTCTTTCCCCGGACGTCTCCCAGAACGCCTGAAACGGGAGGACCACGACTCAGCTGCCAGCCAGAGAGGCCCGGAGTAGAAATGGGGAGTCAGGGCTTCAGCGTGGTTTTCTCCTTCTGAGACCTCTGAATGCCAGGTGTGAAAGGGTCCCGGGGACCCAGACCCTGCCCTTGAACCAGGTCAAAACCCCGGCCACACTGTCAGGCAGGATCTCACCCGCTGCCCTGAACCCTGAGGACACCTCTGAGCCAATCATCTCTACACCCGCCCCCTCCCCTTCCACACGCAGAACTGTTTTTTTCTATCGTTTTTTATTTTTAGTTAGTTATTTAAATATATTTTTTTATTCCTTTCAGAGAGGAAGGAAGAGAGAGAGAGAGAGAGCTAGAAACTTTGATGAGAGAGAAACATCGACCAGCCGCCTCCTGCACACCCCCCACCGGGGATGTGCCCACAACCAATGCACATGCCCCCGACTGGAACCGAATCCAGGACCCCCCAGTCCGCAGACCGACGCTCTACCATTGAGCCAAACCGGTTTCGGCTCAGCGTGCTTTTAACTGGGTCGCCCCGGCTCATCTCGGAGTGTACGCGGGTGAGGGGATCGGCTTGGGGCACCTCTCACACTTCAGTGACCAGGGCTGCTTGGCTGAGCAAGGGGTTTCCGCCCCCAGCCCCGATTCCAGGGGTGTCCATGTCCAGCCACATACTCAGCTGAAAGGGGTACCAGGTTGGGGTGGAGGGGAACAGTGTCCAGGGGCTGGTGTGGCTCAGAGAGCAGGGCCTCCTGAGTCCAGCGGGAGAGCCGGAGGCCTGGCCGGCTTCTTACCACCTGGGTCAACGTAAGCTATTTGTTATCACCGAGCCTCAGTTTTCCACTCTGTGAAATGGGGATGATAACAATAACCCTCCTTCCAAGGCCATTGTAAGGCATAAAGAGAACGCACGTACGCTGCTGGGCTCTGGGCACCGGCCTTGGCATGGCTGCCTCCCCCTCCCCGCCAGCGCTTCGGGACAGGGCCCTGGCGCTTTCTCTCTCTTCCTCAGTCCCGAAGTGGCCAGCAGCCCGAGAGGGGATTCCATCCAGGCTGGAAGCAAGCCGTTTCGCGCAGGCTGATCTCAGCTGGACAACCAGGCCTCCGACAGGAGGGAGGAAAAATTATTAAAGGATTAAATCCAGAATAATCCTATAAGCCCCAGGAGGCTCTGAAAGCAATAAGCCCGGACCTAAAATCTGATCCGCGAGGCCGTGGGGGCGGAATCGGCATCCGAAGGCTGGGAGTGGGTTTCCGGTGACCAAGGCGGTCGGATCGTGTCTAACTCATTTTCGCCGCTCGGACAGCTTTTCTTTCTTTTTTTTTCTCCTCTCCCCCTCATCTGGCCATGGTTTCTAATAACAACGAGTGAGCTGCAGGAACCGGGGGAACGTTAACGAAAATTCCATAAAAATAAAAATTTAATTAAAAATACACAGGTTGTGAAATTCCATCCTTGTAAAGTGAGATGTCTCGGGCCCGGGCCCTGAGCCCCAGGTTGACACGGGCTTCTCCGCGGGCCCTGATAGATGACTTGCAGCCGGGGCCGCGCTGCCCGCTGAGGGAGGCGGTGCTCCCCGCCCTCCCCTCCCCCACAGCTGGCTCCTGGATGGAGCAGATCCCCAGTGTCCGGCTCAGAAAGGCCAAGAGAGCCACCGGGCTAGAGTGGGGGGCGTTCCACAGGACGCGAGCCAGGCCCCTGTGTGTGGGCTGTGGAAGGGACCGAGGACTCTGAGGTTTGGGGGCAGAGAGTGTGGTTTCCACATTTCCCCCCACGCGGAGGGTGGAGCATGGATCTGGCCACTGCAGCCTGGAGTCTCACATTCGAGTCCTGATGACGTCACAGCCAGCTGGACAACCTGAGCAACTCACGTCTTTGTGGGCCTCAGTTTCCCCATCTGTGGAGTTAGTTGTTTAGGTTGGATCGGAGGGAGGGGAAGGGGAGGGGGGAAGCGGATTTGGCAAAGTGTACATTAAGGAGTCTTTTTTTTTTTTCTTTTTTAATATGTCTATTGATTTCAGAGAGGAAGGGAGAGGGGGAGGTAGAAACGTCAATGATGAGAGAGAATTCTGGATTGGCTGCCTCCTGCCTGCTCCCTACTGGGCACCGAGCCCTCAACCGGGGCACGGGCCCTGGCCAGGAATTGAACTGTGACCTCCTGGTTCACAGGTCGATGCTCAGCCACGGGGCCACGCCAGTCGGGCTGCACTGAGGGGTCTTAAGGCTTTCACCTTGGGGTCCCCCACTCCCATCACCTCCCCTGCCTCCTTTCGTCTGTTTTCCTGTGAGATTGTGTTTGGACATAGGGTGCCAAGGCTGAAAGTGTTTGAGAACCCCTCAGGACACTTCTGGCTGGAACAGGGTGAGAGCTGCTTCTAGGGCCTGACTCCAGCTTTCCTTGGCAGGGCGCTCCTCCCTCTTCTGTGTGAGGACCTCTCCCTCTCCCCTCCCCCCCATATCATCACCTTTCTTTTCTGTCCTGGTGGGGGGCTGAGAGGTGGGAGGAGGACAAAAGGTGGGAGCGGGACTCACGTGCTCCGCACCGGAAACAGAACCAGTTTGTCCTTCATTTCATCGCCCAGTAGGTCCTGCCCTCATTCTGCTCTGCATTCGCTCAGGCGTGCCAGTCAGCCTCCCCAAAACTCCAGCACCAAAAGCACCACGCTGCAAACAGCTGGAGGCTTGAGGACCAGCAAGGTAGAGCAGATGGCAACCCCGTCGGTATTCAGTCTTTTGGTAGCAAGCCATTAGACCTCAACTCAAGGTTTTTAAGGAAAAGTGAACTGCCTTGGCTCGCGCAATTGGGAAGTTGTCAGTAGAGTCATGGTCCCGCTGATTTATGGGACTCGGGGGACACTATTCCCAGGGTGGCAGTTCTCCGATGGGCCCCATGGATCCAGGGACTCAAAGGACACCTCCCTCTCTCCTTGTTTCCTGTCTGTCTTGACTCAGATTTTTGGCTTCATTTTCTTTTCTGGAGAGAGGCCTCTTCTGCAGGGTTGGGAATATCTCCCCACAAGCCCCAGGCTACCTCCCATCAGCTCAGTCACCCAGTCTCTGGGTGCTGGGACAGGGTACCTTTAATGGAGTGGGCCAGGCCTGGGTCAATGGCCCAGTGGCGGGTGGGCTGGAGTATTGTACATGGCAATACTTGCAGAAACATGGACGTGGGTAAAGGCAATGGCGAAATGGACACTACTGGGCAGATGAAAAACACACACACACACACACACATACACACACACACACACACACACACACACACACACA
Source organism: Vespertilio murinus (assembly GCA_963924515.1). NCBI lineage: Eukaryota > Metazoa > Chordata > Mammalia > Chiroptera > Vespertilionidae > Vespertilio > Vespertilio murinus. Next base: position 14,108,151 of record OZ004718.1, on the reverse strand, counting down.
CACAAATACAACAACATCAAAACAAAGCGAATGCCTGCCTTACTGGTCCTCGAACCGTTAGCCCAGTCTGCAATATGACTTGGTCACAGAACGAGCGCTCTCGCCTGTGTGTGTTGAAGCCACAGAGAGGGGCTCATTTCCGTGTCCGGGTCAGTCCAGAGCGTAAGCGTAGCACCTACAGCGAGCGGGGTGAGGTGATCCTCAAACGGAGCCAGCTCAGAAGACAGCAGGGCCCGTGATAACGAGGAAAGTCATCAGTCAGATTCCCAAATCCCTGGGGGGGAGGACTGGAAGGGGTGCACTGATATTATTGGAACTCCAAGGACTGGGTGTCTTAGCTGACATCTGGATCATACACACGAAACTATAGCATACAATCTGGGGAATTCGGGGTCCCCTGAAACCCATCTGCTGGGGGGCCTCCACCTTGGACCCTGCCTACCTCTTCCTCCAGCATTTACCTTTCTTTCTCCGCACTCATTCGCGCACTTCCTCCCATGCAGCGGATCCCCAGGCCGAGGCCCCAGCCCTCATACTGGGCCCCCTCTAGCTCCTCTGAGATGTAATACACGCGCCCCTGGGAGTGTTCTGGACTGTTCTCAAAGGACTGTGGGCCAGCCTGCCCGCTGCTGGGTTGGTATCAGTTTTCCTCCCCTTCAGGATGAGGGAGCAATCCCAAGAGATAAGAAGTCCCGCTACTGCCACCGGTCCCGGCCTGGCCGCCGAGAACCCATCCTTCCCAGTGAGGTCACCGCTGGCACGCGGGCCCCGCGGGAACGTGCAGCTGTGGGTCACCCAGCAGGGCGGCTGCTACCACTTGGTCCTGGGCCTCGGCCGCCATGGGGTTTACAGCTACCTGTCTTTTGGAACCTGACAACCCCAGGAAGGGTGGAGAAAGGGTTTTGAATTTGTCCCAAGGGAATAATTCAGAAAAAAAGAAAAAGAAAAAAGGCAGCAGGCAAGAAGGTGTCCATTTGTATGGCAGGGACAGGCCAATCAGCAAAATCGAAAAGAGCAGTAAGTCACTTAGCCAGCATTTTGCCCTGCACCTGCCCCCTTACCCCACCTGGCAGGCACCTGGCCCAGGCTCACACACTGAAGGAAGGAGGCAGAGCTGGGCGTTAAGCCTGAGCTCTTTGGACTGCCTCCTGCGGCCCCACATCCTCCACCTGGAGGTACCACTTGCCTCGTACCAGTTAGGTGAGCTAAGGATGCCTTTTATTGATTGCTGTCTTGTTTTGTGCCAGGCACTGGACCAGACATGCTACATATGTGCTCCCATCAAATCTTTCCCAAACCCTGGGAGATGGATGTTATTTGAAAGAAGATGAGGACATTAAGGCTCAGAATGGGGATTTGCCCAGAGTCACAGATGTACTTTTAGGTAGGGTCTGATTATTAATAATATTAGTAATTATTACTTATTGATTATTAATAAATTATTATTAATAATAATTTTTTGAGTAAGTTCCCCCCCATATAGTTTTATTGATTTCAGAGAGGAAGGGGGAAGGAGAGAAAAATGGAAGCATCAATGATGAAAGAATCACTGGTTGGCTGCCTTCTGCACACCCCCTACTGGGGATCAAGCCCGCAACCCGGACATGTGCCCTTGACCAGAATTGAACCCAGGACCCTTCAGTCTGCAGGCCGATGCTCTATCCGCTGAGCCAAACCAGCTAAGGTGGGTCTGATGATTACCAGCACTTGTCTGCTGAGTGTCCTCCCCAGGAGGTGGTGTCTTTCTCTGGAGCTGCAGTACCTACTAAGTGCTCAGTATATATTGTGGTTGTTATGGAAGTTATGGAAGTTCATGATTCTCAGTGGTTCTTGTAATACTTCCTGGGGTCTAACTCTCACTCCGGCCCAGGCCTCAAGTTTCTGGATGGCAAGCAGGGCCGTGGATGGTGGCTGGGAGCAAAAGGACGTGAAGGAGCGATGTACTTCTGTTGGTTGCAGCATCTCAGCTTACATCTTAATCCTGACAAGGTCATTTGCCTGTGGTCCCCCTCTAGCCCCTCTGGTCCACACCCTTTGTCCCTCATTCACCAAAGTTTGGACCCAAATCCCTTTTCTTAATTTTCCTTAGCAAAACTGAGACAGCATTGGAGTTTAAAAAAAAAATATTTCATGAACTGCAAAGAGAAGTCAAAGGAGAAGTAAAATCCAGGAACCTAAGCATAAACCTGTTCTGTTTCTATCCTGGAGATACCTCGCCCCATCACAGCCACGACCAGGCCAGGCGGACTGGGGTTTTTGCCCACAGGGCTGGAACCTTAGAGGATGTGAAATTTCAAAAGAGAATTCCAGAAAGTGATAAAATTACCAATGTTGCAAAATTTACATACTGATGATAGAAACCAAGGGGTTTGGCTCTTCCATAGGAAGCTTCCAGAGGCCCGTTGTCAATAACACCCTCTGCGTGACTCACGGATGGAAAGTCGAAGTTGGCTGGAGGGTGTGTTCCAGGCCCTCGCCCGCCCGGGGCAGGCCGCCAGAATGCCAGTGTAGGGCTCCGTGTCCCACCACCGGTGACTCACTCCTCACCTCACCTTTCAGAGCTTCCAACTGGTACAAGTCTGTGGCCACTTTATGGAGTCTCTTGCTCCCCAGCTCTCTGACTGCGTCTGTCCAACTGGTATCATCTTGTTTCCTGCCCTCTCTGGCCTGGGCTCCTGGCCACACCATTTCTCGTTTCCTCTAGTTCCCTGGAACCCTGCTTCTTAATTCCAGGTTCAGTTCAGAGTGACGGGTGTCAGCGCTAGGCGGTGCCAGGACTCGGGTGATGAGCGCAACAAATTACCTGTGACCCCATATTTCCCAGAGTCCTGCGGGAATTTGACATTTGGAAGTCCCAAAGTCTTGCTTCATTATACAACATCCTTTGCTTCCACAGGAAGGAGATACTAAATGAGCACTTACTGTGCCCTGGGTATTTCCCCATTTGCTTTCTTATCTAACTGCAAGATCTAACCTAATAATAGAGCAATATGCAAATGAGTCATCACTCTGATACACAAGCCATGCCCACCAGCCAATCAGACCAAGTATGCAAATCAACACAACAAAGATGGCGGCTAATTTGCATACACAGAGGGAGGAGTGAAGACTGAAGAGAGCATAGAAGGAAGAGGGAGGGAAAGTGGAATGCAAGGCGGCTGTGGCTGCTGGAGGGAAAGCACTGGCAGCACGTGTGGGGCAGAGCAGGGGTGGGGGGTTGGGGGGATGCGCAGAGATGGCAGCAGTGGGAGGCAGCGGGGGCAGTGGGCATGGTGGGTGGAGTTGGGTGGGCGGCACAAGGCGTGCTGCAGTGGTGGCAGCGCGTGGCCATGGAGATAGTGGCGGAGGTGGCCGTGGCCGAGGTGGGGTGGGCCCTAGAGGTGGGGGTGATGGGAGGGAAGTGCGCCGGAAGTCTTGCAGGAATATTCCTGCAACAGGTGCCTAGTAATATGGTAACAGGCGAGACAGTGGAGCCCAGAGAGGCCAAGGCCCCTGTCCAACACCACGCAGCCAGTAAGCGGTGCGGCTGGGATTTGAACTCGGGGCTTCTCGCACTCCAAAGCCCAGGCTCCTCCCTTCACGCAGCCTCCACACAAGAGCACGCACAGACACGCACGCGTCTCCGGGAGGGGCATTTGGTCAGAGATGCGAGAAGATGGGAAGGTCAAATGGGAATGGACTCAGAGCCGGGAGCAGCGAGAGGGTGGGGAGGGCAGGTGACGGACGACCTCGCTGAGGGACGAGGGAGGTGATGCGAGGGGTCAAAGGGTTTTGCTTGGACAAGGGATTTGGGATTCCATGCCTGGAGCCTTTTTCCACGCGGAGCCTCGCTGGAGACACCTCCTCTCCCCACAAGGGATGAGCTCACTCCTCTGTCGGCCCCGACTCGGCTCCTCTTGGCCCTGGCGGGGACACACCAGCACTTCTGCAGGAGGAATAAGCAATAACAGGAATCTCATTTTTCTCCCTAAAATAATACCTCTCTGTTCTGCCAGCGAGCAGAGAGCCGCTCCCGGCAGCCGTGCTCTGGAAGCCTCTTCCCCACCCGGCGTCCCAGGAGCCCCGCAGGCAAGGCGGCCCTCCGTGACCTTGCGGGGTCTCTCCCCGCCGCGCCCCCTCCCGGCGGCCTCTCCAGGGCACAGGGAGGGCACTGCTGTCACCAGGGGGGCCCCGGCTCCCGTAGCTGGTGGCTTCCCTGGCATCGCCCCAGGACCTAAGCCATTTCCTACAAGGAAACGAACGTTGGAAAAAAACTATTTCGAACAGGAAGAATTTAATTTTTCTGCCACAGGCTTTTCTCCCTTAAAAAAGGAAAAAAAAAAAAAAAGAAGTCTTCATTTACCTAAAGGTCTAAACGCCTGGAAATTTCTTCCCCATGCGCACATTACCCACTTCCTGGCTGCAGAGATGGAAGGACGCAGAGCATTCAGAGGATATTAAACAGATTCATAATGGACCCAGCAGTATAAACATGTCTCGAGTGCAGACAGAAACGCCACACGTTCCTATTCGGCTTAATGCGAAACATACACCCGTTGTGTCTGCGTTCCCATTTCGCAAATAAACAAGGTGAGGAGATGGGCCCCGAGTCGTCCTCGGGGAGCCAGGTGCCTTCCTCCCTTACAGTTTCCAGTCGTCTCCTGCCCGCAGACAGCCCAGGAAAGAACGCCTAATGTGGCCGTGCAGCCCGCTGCCAAAAGGCAGAGCAAACGGGGGGAGGCCCGGCCAAATGGTCGGCAGCCACTCCCCCCTTTGCCGGGATTCCCACCCGAGGAGCTCCAGGCCCCTCAGACGGTGTTACCGGCAGAAGAGCCCCGGCATCGGGAGCCCTGGGTTCAAATCCCACCTCTGCCTCCACCACCAGCAGGCTGTATGGTCCCCACGGGGGGCACCTCTCTGTTCTCAGCTGGGTATCTTCACCTGTGTATCTCTTTACATTTTTATTTAAAAAATTTTTTTTTAAAATTAGCCGAAACCGGTTTGGCTCGGTTGATAGAGCATCGGCCTGTGGATTGAAAGGTCCCAGGTTTGATTCCCGTCAAGGGCATATGTACCTTGATGGCAGGCACAACCCCAGTAGGGGGTGTGCAGGAGACAGGTAGTCGATGTTTCTAACTCTATCTCTCTCCCTTCCTCTCTGTAAAAAAATCAATAAAATATATTTAAAAACATATTTTTTAATTGTTTAATTTAATTTTTTATATAATTTAATTTTTATATAATTTATTTTTTTATATAATTTAATTTTTTTTTACAGAGAGAGAGAGAGAGAGAGAAACATCAATGATGAGTGAGAATCATTGATTGGCTGCCTCCTGCACGCCCCATACTGGGGGTTGACCCCAAAATCCGGGCATTGTGCCCTGACTGGGAATTGAACTGTGACCTCCTGGTTCATAGGTCGACGCTCAACCACTGAGCCGTGCCGGCCGGGCTGCGTATCTCTCTGCGTGATGGCCAGTGCCATGAGACGAGGTGGGTCAACGTTCTTGGTCAAGATGATGCAAGTGACCTCAGGAACGGCCTCTTTTCCATTTTAATTCAAAATCAGTGTTTCCTACCACCGATTCCTCCAGACCCAGCGGCAGAGGGACGTGTCTCTGTCAGTAAATCTGAACACGCCGAGGCAGGATCATCGACTCTGGTGCCAACATGACTAATCTGGCCCCATAACCGGTTCCGTGCGGGGAAATCAGCGGGTGGGCCCTCGGGTCCAATCACAATGCCTGGTGCTTCCCGCAGGGGCTCAGCCCCGCTGGGCAGAGAAGGAGGATGCTGAGACGTCGGAGGATGCTCCGCACAGCCAGACTGCCTGGGCCGTGCTGTGCGACATGGGGCAAATCCAAAGCCTCCTGTGCCCCGGGTTCTCCATCAGCCAGATGCAGAATGACAGACGGCGCCCCAAAGGGGCCTGGGAGGATGAGATGCTGTCATCTGTGTGAAGTGCTGAGGACAGCGCCGGGCCCCCCACAAGTGGGCTGCAAGAATTAGCTATTATTTGTCAGGGGAACTCTGGGCAGTGACAGTGAAATGTTTCTAGAGCAGCCGTGGGCAAACTACGGCCCACCGGCCAGATCCGGCCCGTTAGGCTGTTCTATCCGGCCCGCGGAGCCGAAAGAGTGGAGGGCTCTCTTGCTCTCCCCTCCGCTCCTTCACCAGCAGCCCAAGATGAGAGTGCCGGCATGGTCAGGCTGCTTTTGTTCCGGCCCTCCGGTCCAGTTTAAGAACCCATTGTGGCCCTCGAGTCAAAAGGTTTGCCCACCCCTGTAGAATAGAAGAAATTCTTCAGATGAGAAAACTGAGACCCCTTAAATGGGACATGGTCCCCTGAAGGTCATACAAGTTCAACCAGCATTTGACTGACAGTTCCCAGGCACCGGGGTCGTAGTAACAACTGCATGGCTAACATTTATTGAACTTTTCCTCCGTTCTGGGCACAGTGCTAACTATATCTTGAGGTTTTTAAAAACTATATATTTTATTGATATTTTACAGAGAGAAAGGGAGAGAGATAGAGAGCTAGAAACGTCGATGAGAGAGGAACATCGACCAGCTGCCTCTTGCACACCCCCTACTGGGGATGTGCCCACAACCAATGTACATGCCCTTGACCGGAATCGAACCCAGGACCTTTCAGTCCGCAGACCGATGCTCTATCCACTGAGCCAAACCGGTTTCGGCATATTTTGAGTTTTATTTGATTAAGTCATTGCAGCTCTTCTGGGAGGAAAAACACCATTATCCCCATTTTACAGGCGAGTACGTTGAGGCTCAGAGAGGGAAGGGACTTTGCCTGAGCTCAGACAACTGGCAGCTGGGATTAAGTAGAGCTGGTCATAGATCTGGAATCGTGGAGTCCACATTCTTCGTCCCCAAATGCTCACCACCCTAGGAGCCCGGTTCTTTTTGTTTTTTTAAAAAATATTTGTATTGATTTCAGGGAGGAAGGGAGAAGGAGACAGAGATAGGGACATCAACGATGAGATGGAATCGTTAATTGGCTGCTCCTGCAGGCTCCCTGCTGGGGATTGAGCCCACCGCCGGGCATGTGCCCTGACTGGGAGTCACCTGGTTCACAGGTGGACGCTCCACCACTGAGCCGCGCTGGGCGGCTGCAAGCCTGGTTCCTGATCTTAGTCCAGACGCCAGTCCCCTCTGCATTGCTCCCTGCGACCCCTTCCTCTCCTCCTGGCTCACCAGGGCCTGGGCGTGCTGTCTCACCAGGTGTGGGGAATGGGACAGGACAGCTCTGGGTCTGGCCTTGGGCCTGCAGCTCCTATCCAGGGGGGCATCGCCATGTCCCTCCAGATGCCCTTTCCCGCTTCTCCTTGTGCTCGGTGCTCTTTCCCCTCTTCAGGTTCCTGGTCACGCTCTTGTCTAAGGCCTAAGGATTCTCTGTTTTCAGACAACAAATTGCAAGCCTTGGAGTCTTCCCGGGATGTGGGAAGGGAGATGCTTAGTGGCACTGAAGCGTGTGTGTGGTGTGTGTGTGTGTGTGTGTATGTGTGTGTGTGTGTGGTGTGTGTGTGTGTGTGTGTGGTGTGTGTGTGTGGTGTGTGTGTGTATGGTGTGTATGTATGTGTGTGTGTGCTGTTAGGCCGGTCTGTCCTTGTGTGTCTGCACTGACAACCTTCTATGCAGAATGAAGCTGGCGGTGGGAGGAGAAGGGGGAATGTGCTGTGGGCACGAGGGCTAGAGGCCGGCTTCCCAACAAGGAGTCCAGGAACTCTGAGTTCAGACCTGGCCTTCCAGGTTGTTTTTATGGAATACCTGTCAAGGTTGGAAGGTAAAACGCGATTACGAGTTAAACCTGAATTTTAGCTGAAACCGGTTTGGCTCAGTGGTAGAGCGTCGGTCTGTGAACTGAAAGGTCCCGGGTTCGATTCCGGTCAAGGGCATGTACCTTGGTTGCGGGCACATCCTCGGTAGGGGGTGTGCAAGAGGCAGCTGGTGAATGTTTCTCTTTCATGGACATTTCTAGCTCTCTATCTCTCTCCCTTTCTCTCTGTAAGATATCAAGAAAATATACTTAAAAAAACAAAACAAAAAACTTGATTTTTAGTTCTTCAGTGTTGAGACACCTGCAGGTGAACCTCCATTCTTGCCCACGGCCCCACCACAACCGATAGGCGTGAGCCTGGTTTCCAAAGCCCCTCTTGGCCCCTAACTGAGCTGGCCTTGCCTGGTCATCTCCGTGGCCCCGTGAGCTGGGTCTGCTTGTTTTCACTCGCAGGTGAAGACTCTGGGGCCCAGGGAGACGAAGGCACTCGCCTGAGCCGCCATCACTGGCGAGTGGCGGGACTTGGACACGAAACCAAACCCTCCAGCCCCTTGTTTGGCTTGTCCGACTCCCTGGACCCCCTGCCTGCTGTGGGGAGCCCCTTCTCCGTTAGGAGGTGATGCCTTGCTCCTCGGTGGGTGCCCGGGCCAGTGGTCAGCCAGGCGGGAGGGGGCACTCGAGAGGCCGCGGGGACTCTCAGGACAGACTCTCCCCAGCAGAGGAGGCTCTAAACCGGTCAACCAAGAAGAGCGTCTACTCCGAGGAAAGAAATATGAGAACCTTGTCGCCTGTCAGATGGGTGGTTCCAGACAGCTCCTGTTTCAAAACCATAACCTCACCAAGCCCCCTCGGCCCCCCTGGAGCTCCCCTCTCCCGACAAACTTGAGAGTTTTCCATTGTCGAGAAGGGAAGAAATGCGGCTCTAATTCCCTTTGTTCCATGATTTCATCTCCTTCTCTCTCTTCCCCAGGGACTCCAGGAAAACAGTTGGAGGAGGGAAGGTGGGGCGGGGAGAGGAGCCAGCACTCTTCATGGTCCGGGTTTGGGGCAGGAGGGGGGGAGCCCGGAGGGATAACCCCTCCCCTCCCCCAGCAGCCGACAAGAGCTGGGAACTGGGAGACTTCCATGAGGCCACCCTCCTCATCCCTTCGCCCAGCCCACAGCTTTCCGCCCTACTGATGTCACCTCCTTGACTGTGTCCCCACTGAGCCCCAGGAATACGCTCGCTGCTTGAGTGCAGCCCTCCTGGTTCCCCACGGGACTTTGCAGAGATTCACAGTGATTGCAAAAGTCAGTGGTCCTCAAACAGCGGCACACACATCAACTTTTACTTCTTCCCAAACCAAAATCCCCATGAAACAACAGATTTTTAAAAATTATATTTTATTGATTTTTTACAGAGAGGAAGGGAGAGGAATAGAGAGTTAGAAACATAGATCAGCTGCCTCCTGCACACCCTCCACTGGGGATGTGCCCACAACCAAGGTACATGCCCTTGACCAGAATCGAACCTGGGACCCTTCAGTCCGCAGGCCAACGCTCTATCCACTGAGTCAAACCGGTTAGGGCTAGATTTTTTTTTTTTAAGCGTAAACCCACTAGAACAAGGAGACTAAGAGAGGCACCAACAAACAACTCCATCTTACACCCGAGATGAGGAAAACTGAGAAGCGATCAGATTTTCATTGCTCAGACGTTGGGGATGGTGGCGCTGGGGACCTGGGAGCCTCTGGGGAGCCGGGTGATGCTCGGGGCAGACTGAAGATCAGAGAAACAGCCCATTTCCTCCCACTCTCTGAAATGCCAGTGGCATAGGGCTTCTGAAGGCCTTTAACAGGCTGATGTGCAGTGCATACTGAACCCAGGCAAGGGATTTGCTAGGCAGCATTTTATAAACATATTTACCCTCAAAGCATTTTCCTCCCGCCTTTTAACAGCTCGAGGGAGTAGCTTGGGCAATGCTTTTAAAGCTTGCCAGTGGCTGGAGCACATCTAGGAGGATACTCCAAATCTCCATTTGAGCAAAGCTCTTCACTCAGGACTGTGTAAGTTCAAGGCAGTACACAGACAAATAACTCGACTTCCATATAGTGTGGAATGATTATACTACAATGCGTTGAGCTAGTGTCCATCATTTCTCATAGATACAAAAAAGGAAAGGAAGAAATATGTATTTTCCTTGTGATGAGAACTTTTAGGATCTACTCTCTTCTGTGTGTGTGTGTGTGTGTGTGTGTGTGGTGGTGGTGGTGATGTGTGTGTGTGTGTTACATGCCATTGACTTGGCTTTGACTTCTGGCAACCCTATGAGTGAGCGATGTCCACCATGCCCTGTCCTCAGCGGTCCTCCTGAGCACCTGTGGACTCATGCCCATGGCTCCTTTATGGAGTCAATCCATCTCATATTTGGTCTTCCTCTTTTCCTGCTGCCTTCCATGCTCCCAGCATTCCCAGTATTATTCCCGCTGCGGCCCTCCCCCCTCCCCGTCCCTCAAAGAGCCTTGTCTTCCCATGATGCACCCGAAGTAGGACAGCGTCAGTTTTGTCATTTAAAAAAAATATTTTATTGATTTTTCACAGAGAGGAAGGGAGAGAGATAGAGAGTTAGAAACATCGATGAGAGAGAGTCATCGATCAGCTGCCTCTTGCACACCCCCTACTGGGGATGTGCCTGCAACCAAGGTACATGCCCTTGACCGGAATCGAACCCGGGACCCTTCAGTCCACAGGCTGATGCTCTATCCACTGAGTCAAACCGGTTTCGGCCATTTCAGCACCAACTTTCAGATGCACCACAGAGCAGCGTTAACTATAGCTATCCCATTGTACGTTTTAACGTGACCATTATTAGACCTACTGCTATGTTCAGAAGCAGAGTTTGGGATTGGAGTTTGTGGGGGATAGCCCCGAGGCCCGAAGTGTGTTCTCTACTATCTCTGACCGATAAAAGCAGAGTCACACGTCATTCTACATTTTTTATGGTAGCCACATTAAAAGCCAAACAAAACTAAACCGGTGCATTCATTTTAACGATATATCTTACGGAACACAATATATCTAAGATATAATGTGTGTGTAGTCAAGAAAACGCATTTCAATGAGATATTAAGCATTCTTTCTTTTTTCTTATTTAGTCTTTGAATTGCTGTGTATTTCACATGCGCATCTCTGTTCAAACACATGTGGCCAGTGGCCCCACATTGAACAGAGTCCTCCAGACAGGCCCTCGGGGTCCCTTGTGCAATTGTGGGTGGATGCGGGGGTAGGGGGTGGTATGGGGCTCCCTCAAAGGGCTTGATGGGGGAAGAATACTCCTGGGTCCCCTCAGCAAGAGGAGCAAACCAGATCTCCTGGAAGGATTGGGGGGGGGGGGGAAGAGGCAAAAATCTCTCCCATCTGTTGAGTATTAACCTCTGAACCATTTAGCCAAACATTGGCTTCTCTTGTCATTTGATAAGGTGTATCCAGCAGAGGGAGATGAGAAAATTGGGAGGCTGTTCCTTTAAATTACATCAGCAGGGGGTTTGTTTCTGCCTCGGGCTCGGAGGGTCCCGTCTGGGCCATCACATCACAGCAGCACACTCAAGGACAGATTTGCGTGCTTTCCTCCGCCGGGCGTCCAGGCCTTCCCAGGGATAGAGAAAGAAAAAAAAAAGCAAAGAGGGATTTGAAAATAAAGCCCGTGCACGGCAGACTGTCTGCCCTGAGCCAGGGCTGCAGCAAGGGTGATTAGGGGGAGAGGAATGGTTTGTGTCACCGTCACACGGAAATGTCCGTCGGCTTTTCTGCAGAGACAACACCCCTCAGTCTTCCCGGGGCTCCGTGTGCAGACTTCCGGAGCTGTCGGGGACCCGCAAGGCCGTCCTGACCGCCCCGGACCCCCTTGAAGTCAAGTTTCTTGGCGAGATGGGCCAGGGAGCAAGTCTAGACAGATAGGGCCTTCTACAGTGGCCAGCCGGCTTCCGCTGGCAGATCTGACCTTCGGGGAGGCCACCAGGCCGGGGGCAGAAGGGTGGGGACCCAGGATTTGGCTGCTGTTTCGGGTCCAGCCCTGCGTCCTGCCCGTCTTCTGACCTCCCGCTGGCGGGAGCAGGCTACCTCCCCAGACCCCGGGCCTTCCTGGGCCTCACCCGGGCTCTTGGGGGGTGAACTGAGCGCTGGAGGGAGTGGGGAGTCTGTCAGGAATGAGGCCTTGTATGGCCCCGAACTAGTCCCCTCTCTCGGGGCCTCCGCTTCTTCATGGGTCAAAAGAGCTGGATGAAATTGTCTCTAAGATCCTGTCAACTCTGCCCAGGGGGGTGTTTGGTCGTAGGATTCCTCCGACGGGGAGGGGACAGGCCCTCTCTGCTCCTCCCCCTGCCGCCTCCCCTGGACTCCCGAGTCTGGTGTCTCATATGTCACGTCTTCCCTGGGGGAGAGCAAGGCGACCCGCTCTCCCCGAGCACCGACGAAGCGCACGCCCTGGGCCGGGCTCTTTCGCGCCTGTTGGCTTAGTTACTCCCCCTGACAGCTCAGAGCGATGACAAGTCCCACCGCAGACGAGGAAACTGAGGCTCAGGAACTGCAGCTCGGCCAAGCTCCCGCACCGGGAGGAGGCAGAGCCGGGATTCAGACCAGATCGGCTTGACTCTCAAGGCCAGATTCTTCCCACGGAGCCTTTTAAAAACCTCCCCGTGTCACCAAAACCGGTTTGGCTCAGTGGTAGAGCGTCGGTCAGCAGACTGAAAGGTCCCGGGTTCGATTCTGGTCAAGGGCATGTACACTGGTTGCGGGCACATCCCTGGTGCGGGGTGTGCAGGAGGCGGCTGGTCGATGTTTCTCTCTCATCGACTTTTCTAGCTCTTTATCTATCTCTCTCTCTCCCTTCCTCTCTGTAAAATATCAATAAAATATGTTTTAAAAAAACCCAAAAAACAAACCTCCCCGTGTCACTCAGCCCATCTGGGTTCTCCCTGGATGGGGCTCCCGGCTCCTCGAGGACACGGAGGCAGGTTGGCAGAGCAGACAGTGCCTGGAATCCGGCTCCAAAGACCGAGCCCTTTGCAGACGTGAGAAGAGGAAGGGACGGGCTCGGGCCTCAACACTGGTCTGGGTGTGATACTAACTCGCCTCCAAGGCTTTCCGCGTGTCGCTGCACACCAGTCCATATTGCCGCACCTCGGGCCACGCCCAGCGTGGCTGACCAGCGTGGCCCGACAGAGAGAGCCCACGTGACACGATGCGCAGCAAAAGGTGCCACGATTTCCAACACAGAGGAGATGCGTGACCTCGGGTGAGATCCCCCAGTTCTCAGAACCTGGCTTTCCCCGTCTGCGTAATGGCCATAGGGTCCCCATCCAGGTCCACAGGGAAGACTTCACCGGCTTTGAAGTTATAAATCGTTTTTTTTTTCTTACTCTCCCCGAGCGCCTATCCCAGCGTCGCCGGTGGCACACGCTGGGCAGGTATCTGCTGGGCGTATGCTAGCCACCAACCTCTGGGCAGCCCTTTAGAGTTTACTGAATGTTTCCACACTTCATGTTGCTATTATTTATTTACTTTAAAAATTTGATGTCGGAGAGGAAGGAAGAGGGGGAGAGAGATATAAACATCCACAGTGAGAGAGAATAATTGGTCAGCTGCCTCCTGTACACCCCTCCTCCCCCCACTGGGGAATCGAGCCTGCGACCCAGTATGTGCCCTGACCGGGAATCGAACCATGACCTCCTGGTCGCTGCTCGACCGCTGAACCACATCGCCTGGGCTATTATTATTCTTTAATCCTCCCAATAGGCCTTTCAGAAGGCAGGGCTGCTCTTGATCTTGGCTCTAGGGTACAGACGGGGAAACCAAGTCCCATTTTTTTACGGCTCCCAGCTGGCTGAGGAGCTGGGGTGCTTTGTGCCGACAGCTCTCTGTCTTCTTGTCATTTAGAGAGAACAGGCCCGTCAGGGCAGCTCAGCAGCCAGCTGTGGCCCAGATGTGCGGGCCGGGATGGCCACAGAGGAGGTGGGTGGGAACATCCTCCCATTTCCTCCCCGAAAGACAAATGGCTCCAGGGCCGCTGGAGGCCCTGAGGCCTCGGCTGGATTAGGAACCCCCCCAGAGCCTGTGCTCCTCTGGAGAACAGTTCCTCCATGGGAGGCGGCTACTTGGAAGATGGAACCAGAGGCCGGGGGCTCCGTCAGCCGCCTCCCCTGCCCTCACAGCGTAATTCTCTAAGTTTGTTTAGGCGCGAGGGCCTCTGGGTTTGAGCAAAGGCAGGCATGAGAGAAGAGGGAGCCATCCTGGCCAGGATTCTGGAGGCAACATTTTTTTTTTTTTGTTAAAACATTTATTTTTAAAATATATTTTATTGATATTTTACAGAGAGGAAGGGAGAGAGATAGAAAGCTAGAAACATCGATAAGAAACATCAAGCAGCTGCCTCTTGCACACCCCCCACCGGGGATGTGCCCGCAACCAAGGTACATGCCCTTGATCAGAACTGAACCCGGGACCTTTCAGTCCAGCAGACCGACGCTCTACCACTGAGCCAAACTGGTTTCGGCTGGAGGCAACATTTTGAATGCTCTCCCTGGCCATGGAGTGAGCACACTCATACACACACACACACACACACACACACACACACACACACAGAGCAAACACACACTCATGCAACCATACCCACGTGGACATCCATGCATATGACCCACCTACCCGTGCGCACATGTGTACAAACATGAAGGTACATCCTCACCTCCCAGGAGCGACCAGGAGCTCCCTTAAGCTCCGGGGGTGGCGGGGGCGGGGGGGGGGGGGGGGAGGAAGGAAGCTGGGTGTCATATATCACCTCTCTCCAAATAGGCAGTGTCCTCTCTGCCCAAAGCGGGGGTGGGGGGGGGGCCGGCAGCCGTGAACTGGCCTCAGGAAGGAGCCCCTCTGGCCCATATTTCACAGACACCCCAGACAGAGCCGGCTGTCAGGAGCGCTGCCTGACTTCCTCCCCTGACTGCCGCCGGCCCGATCCCCCCAACAAAGAGGGGCATTGTGTCCGCCTCCCCACCCTGGCATCTGCTCCACAGAGATCCATCCGGGACGCACAGAGGGGATTTGGGGGCTGAAGGTGCATCCTGCACCACAACCCCCGGAGGGGCCACAAATTCTTGAGCTTACAGAGTCTGGGCCGGGCTGAGGGTCCCCCGGTGGTTGCAGGCCTCGGCTGCCCCAGCAACCCGCCTCTTCCCAATAATCCTCCCAGGTCCCCGAAGCTCTGGGAAGAGGAGAGGTGGGTGAGGAAAACATTTAGCACGCAGAGGCGGAGGGTGAAGAGGCATTTGGGGGAACTGGGCCTCCTCACCCTCTCCCAGAGGAAACACGGCCGCAGTCCGTGGCTTCGCCTTCTGTGGGCAACTTTAGGGCAGACTCTGAGGCGGTTGTGCCCGGTTTTCCCTGCTTTATTTATTTATTTTAAAAAATATATATTTTATTGATCTTTTACAGAGAGGAAGAGAGAGAGATAGAGAGTTAGAAACATCGATGAGGGAGAATCATCCATTAGCTGCCTCCTGCACCCCACCCCCCCTGGGGATGTGCCCTTGACCGGAATCGAACCCGGGACCCTTCAGTCCGCAGGCCAACGCTCTATCCACTGAGCCAGACCGGTTTCGGCTCCCTGCTTTAGATTGTTCACAGGTTGGGGAGGGAAAGTGGGGTGCAGGGGTAATGCTGAGGGGAGAGAGAACGAAGGGAGGGTGGGCTGGCCAGAGAGGACGGTGGGTTGAGAACCACTGCAAGCCGTCCTGGGAGAACGCTGTCTCGCAGAGTCCTGGGCAGCTCCTCCCCGGGTATCCCCTCAGTGGCTGTGTGCTGGGTGGGAGGAGGATGCTGTTGACAGCTGAATTGCCATCACAGGTGTGCTGCAGGCTGCTGTGTGTGGCCTCAGTGTGGGAGTAGATGGGAGTAGATCTGCTCTGGGCCAGCACATGAGAAGCAGATCTGAATCTAGCATCCCCCGAAGACCTTGATCTTCATCGCTTACCCCTCCTGCTTCTCAGCAGTGCGTCTCATCCGGACAGTGTGGCGCGTTGAAACCATTTTGCCCATAGTGTCTGCTTATCTTTTGTAATCGAGGTAGAGGAAGGCGTTAGAATGCTTTGTTTTTGTGCACCAAGAAACTGGCCCAAGAGTGGGTAAAGCGGCCTGCTTAAAGACACACAGCAAGTGAGTACGAGAGCAGATATTGAGACCTAGGTCTCCTCCTCTTTGCTTTGTGCTTTTGTTGTCACTGGGTTGCAGCCTCCCTGTGGAAAGAGAAGAAAATGCTGTCTGGAACATGGTGTGTGTGTGTGTGTGTGTGTGTGTGTGTGTGTGTGTGTGTGTGTGAGAGAGAGAGAGAGAGAGAGAGAGAGAGAGAGAGAGAGAGAGAGAGAATATCTCATCCTACCGAGGGTCCCCTCTGAGCCAGGTACTGTGCCAGGCACTCTGCAGATCTGACCCCCTTGTCCGGGGTGGGGGGGGGGCGGGTTGGCTCTGTCTCCACTCACCATGCCCAGAACTTAACACATAGTTGGCACTCAAGAAATATTTCTTGTGGAATGAATGAATGAATAAATGAATGGATAAATCTAAGCACACATCAGCCTCTGCATAAATACAATCTCTATTTTTTTTTTAGGAGCACTTTTCAACTACTGATTTCAAGCACCACAACTTCTGCAGGCCGCTGGATTAAGAAAATGAGGCTCAGAGAAATTAATGGACTTGACAAAAGCCACACAGCCAGTTTGTGGCAGAGCTGGGTCAGAATCTCAGTCTATCAGTCCCTGAAGTGTGTGTGTGTGCACATGTGTGTGCGCGCGCACGTGTGTGTGTGCGGTGGGAGCTGGGGGCGGGAAGGTGATAAGGAGTGAGGGATTTCTCTTCTTCCCGTGAAGAGTATATTAAAGGAAAACAACCAAAGAGAGCACAGTCCCACCGGGCAGGCGTTCAGCTCAGACAGCCAGGTGTGCCGGGTGCTTTAGACAGGATTTGTGCTCTTGGAAAACTGCTTTTAAATCATTTTTTTAAACACAAGTAAAACCATCCTTTGCAGGCCTGGGGAAGCCTGCCGGCCGATGAAAGGAACTCTTTAGAGACTCTGAGTTTGCCCTACTGGATTTTCTCAAAGCACGGCTGATCAGCGGGATGGTAGAGAAAACCGGCTGACGGGCTCTGGCCATAATCAGCACAGTCTCGATGGTGGCCGCCCTTCACGGGGGCTCTCAGACCCAGCTGGGCCCGCTCCCCTCCCAATAACGCTGGAGTGGAGCCCGGCCGTGGGCCCCAGCTCTGGGGACAGGCTGGAGTCCTGAGCCAGCAGCCCCGGTTAGAAAATTAATAAAGAATGAGGAGCTCTTGCAGCCAGGCCCAGGGTGAGAGACGAGTTAGGTCATGTCTCTTTCTGTTCAATCGGATATTAGTCCCGACCCTGATGTCACCTTCAAGCTATTAAGCATCACCCTCAGAGACACGCGTAAGCGGCTCACAAGCCTCTTATCAGGTCAGGCAGGCCTTGGACGCTGTTTCTTTGCAACGGCAGGTCAAAGGGAAGAGGCTCATTCAGACTTCAGACAGAGCTCAGGCCTCAGAGTGGGGGAGTGAATGACTGATAATCTCAGTCCTGTGGCCAGACTCAGAGATAGTTCCCTTGGGCTACCAGGGCAAGTGTCCAGTGCCCCCTTTTTGGGCAAGAACATGGCTTGCCAGACCCAGTGGGCTCTAAAGACCTGTCTGGCTTCAAGCCACCTAGTCTAACCAGCTTCTGGGCAAGAGCTTCCCTGTGTGGTCCATGTGGCCTGCAATGGGCACTTATGACCTGAGAAGCCAGGCAATACCACTAATTTAACAAGTCCCTTATCCATCCATCCAACCATCCATCCACCAATCCAACATCCATCCATTCATCCAACATCCATCCATTCATCCATCCATCCATCCATCCATCCATCCAACATCCATCCATCCATCCATCCATCCATCAATCCATCCATCCATCCAACATCCATCCATCATCCATCCATCCAACGTCCATCCATCAATCCTTCCACACCATAACTACCTAATGAGCATCTGTTATGTGCCAGGTATCATGCTAGCAGCTGGGAATCAAATGATCAGAGAAGCACATCTCCTTTTCTTCCCTTCAGCTTACAAAGCAGACCACACATGAATAAGCAAACAGCAAATAGAGGAGCTGCAAACTGTGGTAAGGGCCATAAAGGAACACACACAAGGCAGGAAGACAGATACAAAGACAGCAGTGGCCAGGGATGACGGTGGCATTAGAGAAGGGCATGGATTTGAGCTGTTTCTGAAGGCGTCTATTCATGGTTTGCAGCAAATGGGACCGAGAAGGCAACCACTGAGAGGAGGCACACGGTGAGAGCCCCGTGCTGCGTGGGCAAGAGAGGAGGCAATTGACAACTGCTGAATTGGTAGTTGTAAGGGATTAGTTGGCACAGGCCCCTCTGCCTGGCTGGAGATGATGTAACTCTTAATGGAAAACATTTCCACTCAATGGAAGAAAGAAAGCCACCCACCGTGAGCGCTCCTGGTCACGGGGACTGTGGCGGTTTGGGGGTCCAGAGTTGAAAGAGTGGGTCTCTGCCTGACACTGGTTCTCTTTGAACGTGAAAGCTGTAGAAAAGTATGCTACCACTGCAGGGCCTGGCCCAGGCAGGTGGGTAGATTTCTGAAGCCCTGAGTATCTCCCCCTCCCCCCACCCCTTCTAGGCCCTTTCATGTAGGAATGGATTCCCTACTTGCTTCATCTTTCTTCTCCCTGCCTCTCTCCAAAGGGCAGCCACACACTTGCTCGTCCTCGATGCTCTCTCAGGGATGGAGAAACCCGTTACTGACAAGTTACTGTCCGGGAATTCTCGGTTGTTTGGATTCCTACGGAGCCACCATTTCTGATCGTAGTCACTGGCTCCCATCAGGGAGTCACCGGTGGGGTGGCCTTGCTTCCCTGGTACAGGTGTGCACCCCCAGGAAAAGCAGAGGGTTTCCACCAACTAGAGAAGCCTCTGGTTCCAGCTGCTACCGTCCACCCAGCGCTGGCCAATCTAATGGCAACACTGGAGAGTGGGAAGAGCTCAGCTAGTGTTCGAAAGAACCAGAAAACACTTGATTGATGTGTGTGTGCGCACGCCCTTAATGTCACCATCAGACTCCCCCCCACCCCCATAGATTTTTAAACTCTGTTTATTGGGGAAATTAAAATTCTCATATAAAAAGAGATTTCCCCCCTATTGATTTTTGAAATTGGCTAATGGTGCTGCCTGATGTCAGGCATTGCCTATTATTGAAAATTAGTTGATATTGCCAAAACCGGTTTGGCTCAATGGTAGAGCGTCGGTCTGAGGACTGAGGGGTCCCGGGTTCGATTCCGGTCAAGGGCATGTACATTGGTTGCGGGCACATCCTCAAGTAGGGGGTGTGCAAGAGGTAGCTGAAAGATGTTTCTCTCTCATCGACGTTTCTAGCTCTCTATCTCTCTCCCTTCCTTTCTGTAAAATATCAATAAAATATATTTTAAAAAAAGAAAGAAAATTAGTTGAGCCTCATTCCTCTGTGTTCCTTTCGAAGTGTCCCATTAAGTGCTCCTAAAATGCCCAAGTCCTTGGTCTGGGAGTCCAAACAGAGGAGAATGAGCAAAATCACTTGGCGTGTGCACAGGGAAAGGTGGGTGACTTGGTATTGCTGGAGAATGGAGTTTGTGGTAGGGGTGGTGGGTCAAGGTAGGCAGTGGGCAGAGCTTGGGGACCCTGGAGGCCTGTGTAGGGTTTTAAGACTTTATTTTGTAGGTGATGGGAAGCCATTGATAGGTTTTTAAATCAGGGGTGACATGGATTTGTGTGTGTGTGTGTGTGTGTGTGTGTGTGTGTGTGTGTGCATGTGACTTCTCTATAGCAGGGGTGGGAACCTTTATTCTGCCAGGGCCATTTGGATATTTATAACACCGTTCTTGGGCCATACAACATTATCAACTTAAAAAATTAGCCTGCTATCTTTGGTCAAATATTTCATTAACTCACCCCGAATGCCTTGGCAGGGCCAGACCAAATGATTTCTTGGGCCTCACACTGCCCGAGGGCCGGACGTTCCCCACCCCTGCTCTAGGGAATGGACTTTGAGGAGCCACAACTTTGAAAGATGTTGGCACTCTGAACAAAGGCAATGGTGGTACAAAGATCAAGAATGCAGTGGGTATGAGAAATATCTACATAGGAAGTGAAGTGGGCAGGACCAGGTAATTGATTGATTCTGCAAAGCCAAGAGGTGAGCATCAAGAGTGTGTCCCAGGGCTCCAGCATGAGTGAATGGGTAGGTTGTTGTGCTGCCAACTACAATACAGGAGGATTCAGAATGCAGGCCAAGGAGCCAGCCTCATCGGGGGAATGGAGACTCCCCCTTCAGCTATTTTAAGTTTGAGGTGCCTGTAGCCATCCAGGTAGCACAGAGAAACAGGCAGAGGAATATAAAACCTTAGGCTCCCAGATGGGGCATAGGGAAGTGTTGGCCAGATGCCAGAATGTCAGGACTCAAATCCCAATGCCATCACTGGAGTGGTCAGTTTTCATGGGGTGGTGCAGTGGTGACAAATGACCCCCAAATCCCAGTAGCTTACAACAGACTTTCATATCCTCACTGACATATATGCAGGTAGTGGGTTCTGCAGCCCAGGCGATTGGTGGAACCCCTCTCAGCCACGTTCAGAGAGAGGAGAACAATGGCCAGAGACACAGGATGGCTCTGAAACTTCTGCTTACTAGTAGACCAGCAGCCGGCGCTTCTGCTCACGTTCTATTGGCCAAAGCAGGTCACAGGGACAAGCTTGGATTCAATGACGCAGGGAAGTACCCTCCTCCCCTGGGAGGTACGGCTTCTGGCAGTGGCCAGAGGGCTGTATTCCCCTAGTGGAGAAGGAGGAAAATAATGGGGCCCCATCATCTGCTTGACCATAACCGCTAACAGGCTATAAAACCTTGGGGGGTGTAGTCTCCTTGGCTCTGTCTTAGCTACCTCATCTGGAAGGCAGGAATACTGGTGATACCTCTGAGAGCAGTGCCCAACACGGAGTAAATACTGTGTGGATGAAGGTAGATGGAAAGCAGGAGGGAAGGGAGTTATTTTTTTAACGGGTACAGAATTTGTTTGGGAAGATGAAAAAGTTCAGGAGAGGAAAGTACCCATGATTGCACAACAACGTGAAAGTGCTTCCTGGCACAGAACTGTACATGAACAACGGTTGAAATTTTGTGTTATGTACATTTTACCACAGCAGAAAAATGAAGGTAGGTGGGGTCATCTGGGGGAGAACCTGAAGAGGGGAAGGCAGTGGACAGAAGGAGAAGATCTTGGGAACCAGCCCGGGGTCAACAGCACTGAGAAAGGGGTCTACCTGGGAGACACAGAAGGAACATTCTGGACAGATGAGGAAGACCGAGAGAGGCCAATGTCCTCTGAAGCAACTGGAGTGAAGCTGGGAGGGAGTGTTAGAGTCCTTGAAGGGGTCTGTTTTGCTTAGCTTTGGACCTGAACCTTCCCGGTGGCACCTTGATTTTGGTGGGTCCACTTTCCTCGGCTCCTGAGGACGTCATTTCTGTCACTGCCCACACCCGGCCCAGATGGCCTCAAAGCCAATCCCTGGCCAGATCTCCTCTCCTGGGTCCCTCCCTCCCTCCTTTTCTCCCTCCTTCCCTCCCTCCCTCCCTCCCTCCCTTCTTCCCTCCCTCCCTCCCTCCCTCCCTCCCTCCCTCCCTCTTCTGTCTAGCCAGTCCTATTATGTCCATTGTTGACACCTCGGTGAGACAAATATTTTTTAAATGAAAAAGACATAGAATTAGGGACATTGTTTTCCTTGTGTTATTTTCATTACTATCGATGTATATTGTTTTACCCTGAAAAACACACACAAACCCCTCCAAACTTTGATTTTAAAAATTAGGGATGGTTAGTTTATGGTCAGGATGTCTTTATTAACAAAAGAGTTCATCTTTTGTACACAGAACTTTTGACTATTCCATAAGCCAGAGGAGAGGGAGGCTGAAAGCTAAAATTTTACAGTGGGAAGCAGGACAGTGCAGTTGTAGGGGAGAAAGATTTGGGGTTTTTTGGGGGGGCAACAATTACATTTGCACCCCTGGCCCCCGTCCTGAAGAGCCTAAAGGGGGCCACCTTGTTCTAGATATCTTCTCCCCATTGGTGCTGCTTCTAGACGTTGGTCCGCCCTCACCGGAGCGTCGGAGGATGCACACAGAGCCGCGATCCTTAGCTCTGCAAGGAAAAAGGCGTGGGAGCTTCGCATTTTTTTTACTGATTTTATTTTTCCAAGAGTTTTCTTACTAAGTGAATTGACCTCGCACAGTTACCTTGATGTCATCTTAAGAAAACAGATGAAGTAGGATGTAGAGAAAGAAATTGCGCATGCTCTAACCGGCCATCTCGCTTGGCAATCGTTCCCCACAACAGCGGTCCTTTTGGGATGGGGGTTGGGGGTCTTTTCTTTACAAGTGAATGACTAAATATACACACAGGAGATCCAAACCCTTGCTGACCTCCCTCTGCGACAGCAGCCGGCGTGGGAGATGGCGCACTGGGGCAGGAGGGGGTCTCTCTCCTGGGCTTCCGTTGTCCCAGGCTGTTCGGCCATCCGCCCTGCACTGACACCCGGAGGACATGGGAAGTCCACACCCATACACGTAGCAGCTCCTCCCATAGAAGTAACATTCGTGTGGAACACATCGGAGGGGCCCACACGCATACCGTGGAGAGAGGGGGTCGCTTGGTTGACCCTGGGTGCAGTTGGTCTCGTGAAAGCACGGGACCCTGCAGCTGGGGAGGCCTGCTCTCCCGGCCTCAACATTCCCAGCCCCTTGCCCGGCAGCCCTAGGACATGGGGGACTCTATCCAGCCCTCGGTTCAATAACGTGAGCATCTGGGTCGCTTTCCAACCCAGAAAGTTGTGGATTTGAAAGGTCTACCTGCGCCATTGTGCTGGACGCTGCCCAACACTCCCAGCTGTATTTCTGAGTTAATCTTGGAAAAAGCAGGTGGTGTCCTGGGTCCATTCTCATCTCCCCGCTCCCCCCTCAAGTTAAGCCGGTGTGAACGGGCCTGCACAGAGATGTACGTACACCGGCATGGTTTCCCGCTGTCTTCTTCCGGCCAGTGCTACCAAGCTTGCCCACCTAACAGCCAACACATTTGGAGACCGGGATGGGTTCTGATTTGTAGCAGCTGAGTTTGGGCCCTCAGCCCTCCTCCTCACTCTGATTTTCCCAGGGGTTTTGGGACAACTCAGGGCTCCCAAAGGCTCAGCTAGAGAGCCCAGAAAGGAAAGGTGGTTTTGGTTTTGGTGTGTGTGTGTGTGTGTGTGTGTGTGTGTGTGTGTGTGTGTGTGTCATTTCCTTTCTTGGGAAGCATTGGCTGTCATGAGTCACCCGCTGGTCCCAAGGCCGCTCCCCCAGCAGGCCAGGTGGTGTTCAGACCTGGAGGAGGCCTGGCCGGCGTAGGAGGAGGCTGGCGGGGGAAGGTGTGGGCAGCAGTCAAGAGACCCCGAGAAGCAGTGTCCCTGGAGTTGCCCCCCGGATCCACTCAAGTCTTATCTGGCCGCTGAATGTTTTGCAAGGATTGTGGGAAGAAAAGGCCCTGGGAAAGGGGTAGCTGAGACAGCTACGCTGGACAGAACTTTCTGGAAAACGTCAAGGCTCCCAGGAACACTAGGCAGCTTCATGTCCAAGAGTCACTGCAAGACGTGGGGAGGCTGCCCTGGGGTGGGTGGAGGAAGGGGACGGTGGGAGTGGGATGGGGGAGCTGGGCAGGGGCTCAGTCCTCAGTCTTTTGTTCTCCGTGGAGGATCTCACTCTGAACTCGGAGAAGCGGCTGAGTCCCCATCCTCGGGGTCCTGCCCATGAGGGGAGATGGGCTGACCCCCCTTCACGCGCTTCCACTTCATCCTTCGGTTCTGGAACCACACTTTGACCTGACAAAGGAAGCAAAGGAGCCGGGTCAAGACAACCGCCTCCCCACCTGATGCTCAAGCCAGCCAGGGGGGCGGCTCTAGGGACCCCAGCTCTAAGCACTGCTTTCCCTCCTCACGCCTCCCTAGGCTCCAAGAACAGAGACCAAAGGGGGGACATACCCGTCTGCTCGGAGGCCTGTCTTGTGTCTCCAGACTAAAAAAAAAAAAAAGTCCCAGGCACACATGGGGACAGTTTCTACAAGTCACTTGTCATTGGCTCCACCCCCTTCCACATGCCCCGCCCCTCCTGTGCTACCGCCCCCTCCCTCTGGCTTCTGTCACCCAAGGGTATGGGAGCACATTTATAAAGCTTCGATAACGCTGCTTTGCACATTGTCTCACCCGGGCTGCATCCAGAGTGGGGTTATGACCTGTTTTACAGATGGAGACCCAGAAAAGGTGGGAGACATGTCCCGAGGCTCACAGGCCTAGGACGTGGTAGAGGCAGGCTTTGAATCTAAGTCTCCTGATTCTAAATCCAGTCCTCTGGCACAGTGCTATCAAACACTATTGTTACCATCATCATCATTATTATACTTCGATCCACGTCAGAGCATGGGTGTGGGTGGAATGCCCTAAGGGAAAGCCCTAACAAAGGGCTAGGAAGTCCCTCTCCGTGCGTGCCCAGGAACCAGCCCCGCACCGGAACCACCTGCAGAACTGATTAGAAATGCAGATCCCAGGCCCCCTCGTGACTATTGCACAGTCACTCTCTGGAGCCCACAGCCACATTCTTTACACAAACGAGCACCTAGGTGACTCCAGTCTCACTCAGGCTTGAGAATCACCAGGCCAGGGGTTCCGCTGCTGGAGCAGGTGAGAATCACCCTGCGGGCCTTTAAATAAACTCTGTGCCTGAACTCTGTTCCAGTCCCATAAAACCAATCCCCTCCCATCAGTGTCATTAAAGTCTCCCCAGGTGATTCTCGGGGACAGCCACAGTTGAGGTCCATTGGGCTGGGCAGAGGGAGAAGACGTGGGGAAGATGCAGGGGAAGGGGGGTATGAGAGAGCCCAGGAGAGGAGGATGCCCAGGAGAGGAGGGATGCCCAGGAGAGGAGGGGTGCCCAGGAGAGGAGGGGTGCCCAGGAGAGGAGGGATGCCCAGGAGAGGAGGAATGCCCAGGAGAGGAGGGGTGCCCAGGAGAGGAGGGATGCCCAGGAGAGGAGGGATGCCCAGGAGGAGAGGAGGGATGCCCAGGAGAGGAGGGATGCCCAGGAGAGGAGGGATGCCCAGGAGAGGAGGATGCCCAGGAGAGGAGGATGCCCAGGAGGAGAGGAGGGATGCCCAGGAGAGGAGGGGTGCCCAGGAGAGGAGGGGTGCCCAGGAGAGGAGGGATGCCCAGGAGAGGAGGAATGCCCAGGAGAGGAGGGGTGCCCAGGAGAGGAGGGATGCCCAGGAGAGGAGGGATGCCCAGGAGGAGAGGAGGGATGCCCAGGAGAGGAGGGATGCCCAGGAGAGGAGGGATGCCCAGGAGAGGAGGGATGCCCAGGAGAGGAGGGATGCCCAGGAGAGGAGGGATGCCCAGGAGAGGAGGGATGCCCAGGAGAGGAGGATGCCCAGGAGAGGAGGATGCCCAGGAGGAGAGGAGGGATGCCCAGGAGAGGAGGGATGCCCAGGAGAGGAGGGGTGCCCAGGAGAGGAGGAATGCCCAGGAGAGGAGGGATGCCCAGGAGGAGAGGAGGGATGCCCAGGAGAGGAGGGGTGCCCAGGAGAGGAGGGATGCCCAGGAGAGGAGGAATGCCCGGAGAGGAGTGGTCTCCCCAGAGCTCCCACCTGCCTCTCGGACAGATCCAGGTTCACGGCGATCTCGTATCTCCGGAGCCGGGTCAGGTAGTTGTGGTGGGCAAACTCGGCCTCCAGCTCCCGCAGCTGCTCCTTGGTGAATGCCGTCCTCTCCTTGCGGGCCTTGCTGCCGCCCTCCGCTTTTCCTCGGTTCTCCTGGTGGTCTGGCGAGAGAGGGCCCGAACAGGAAGACGTAAACCTCAAGGGCCTCGGTTCCCTTGGTCATGGGGCAGCCAAGCAGCCTTTCCCTGTCTCTCTTATTTAAAATTTTTTTTGATATTTTATTGATATTTTTACAGAGAGGAAGGGAGGGGGATAGAGAGCTAGAAACATGGATGAGAGAGAAACATTGATCAGCTGCCTCCTGCACACCCAACCAAGGCACATGCCCTTGACCGGAACCGAACCTGGGACCCTTAAGTCCACAGACCAGCGCTTTATCCACTGACCAACGCTAGGGCCTGTCTCTCTTATTTATTTTGTGAAAATATTTTTTATTGATTTTTTCACAGAGAGGAAGAGAGAGGGACAGAGAGCTAGAAACATCGATGAGAGAGAATCATCCATCAGCTGCCTCCTGCATATCCCCCACCGGGAATGTGCCCGCAACCAAGGTACATGCCCCTGACCAGAATCGAACCTGGGACCTTTCAGTCTGTAGGCCGACGCTCTATCCACTGAACCAAACCGGCTTTGGCTGTCTCTTTTATTTTTTAAAGAATGCTGAGAAAGAACCCACATTGTCCCTTTGCCTTTCCTTCTCGTGTCTTAACCCCCCTGAGAAATGGGAAGTTGTTTGGCTCCCTCACCCCACGGCTTTCTTCCCACAGCACAGGGAGCTGCCTTTGGCTGTTCAGTGGCCTCTGCCACCCCCACCCCACCCCACCCCACCCCCACCCCAGCGTGACATTAGTAGTGGGCAAGACGCTCTAAAACAGGTCTCTGTCCTCAGCGACATCAACTGTCAGAAATGCCGGCTCCCGGGGCCTCACGCACCCCAGACCTCCTGAGTGAGAGCCGCCGCCGGGAGTGGAGCCCGGCGATCCGCTTTCACAAGCCCTCCCGGGGATTCTGACTCACGGTCAAGTGTACAAACCTCTGCCCCGGCCCCGAGACCTTGCTCAAAGGGTGTCTGGTGGCAGCTCCCACAAGGGGCTGGCCAGGAGCTCAGACAGCGCCCGCCCCCATGACCTGAATGGGAACCTGCCTTTTAGCAAGATCTCTAGGGGGGCTGGGGGGCGGGGGGCTGCGTGCACCTGTCCGTCAAAAGCTTTAATCTTCTTTCGCCCTTTGACACCAGGAGGAGCTGGACAGTTCACCCGTGGACGGAGGCTCCCTGTGGCCACAGCAGGGGCTCACTCAGCCACAGCTGTTCACAGGGCGCAGGGACCAGGCACAGTACCTGCACCGTCACTCCATCCTCACAGCCCCCCCACCGGAGAGTTCCGTTTCATAGACCAGAAAACTGCCAGAGGATGAAGCCAGTGGACCCGTGCTCATGCCAGTACACTCGCCAGCGAAGGGCGGATGGGCCATCAGGCCCCGGCTGCCGGGTGCCTCCCACACTGCTCCAGTGGAAAACACGCAGGAAGGGTTTGCACGGGGCGAAGCACTGAACGGCTCCCTCGGAGCAGGGAAAGAGGGGCTCTCCCTTCGGGTGGAGGGGCAGGAAGGAGACCGCACACCTCTCGGGGAGCTGACAGTGGTAGACGTGTGGCGGGTGCGGGGCGCAGGAACCCCCAAGCTGGGGAGGTCTCACTTTCTCGTCCTGGCTGCACAGACAGGTGGTGCTTTACTGAAAGCTGCACCCCAACCCCCCGCGCCTTCAGCCCCTCCCCCCCCCCCCCCCGGCTGTGAGTGAGGTGGGGGACTCTCTGCTCTCGGAGGCCGAGTCCAAACGGACCGACCGACCGACCGTGGAGGCTGCCCAGCCTCTGGGCCAAGCAGCACCCCCAGGCCCCCCGCAGAGGTGGGGCCCTGGAGACCCCTGTCCACCCCGCTCGCCAGTTCCCTCCCCTGCTCTCCATCAGTCCCTGCGTTTCTGGATCCGGGTCCCCCGCCCCCTCGTTACTCGGCGGGGCGGCCCGGGGCGCAGCGAGGCGCCGGGTAAGGCGATTTGGGCGCCGCCACCCCTCACCCTGCGCCCCGGGGCGGGAAGGCCGTGGGCGCTGCCGGCGTCCCCCGAAGGCGGAGGAGGGGCCGCCCCGGGGTGAGCCCGGTGGGCGGCCTGCGGGGCGCGCTCTCCGCAGGGATGTCCGCCTGGAGGCGGCCCAGAGCCCTCCGGAAGGGAAGCGGAGCGTGGGCCGGAGGGGAAGGACGCAGCCCCGGCGGGTCCCCCGGGGCCCTCGGCCTTGGACGGCAGGGCGGGCGGGCGCGCAGCGGAGGGATGGCCCCGGAGCCGCTCGCTTCCCACCCGCCCCGTCCCAGGCCCGGCGTCCTCCAGCCCTGACCTTGAACGACCTGGGGGTGCAAAGCCCCGGTCTCCTCGCTGGAGCCTCTGAGGGAGTCACTCCGCCTCCCTGAGCTTCAGTCACCTCTTCCAGAAGCCAGTGTGTGTGTGTGTGTGTGTGTGTGTGTGTGTGTGTGACTGGGAAGATTGTAGGGCTCATGAGTGAAAAATGCTTTTGAAACTTTAAAGCACCAGAAAAATACAAAGTTTACTTCCAATTTTTCAACTCCACACACCACCCTTAGGAGGAGGTCCTGTTATTATCCCCGCTCCCAGCCACGTGGGCCTGTGATAATTTTAAAAAATATATATATTTTATTGATATTTTACAGAGAGAAAGGGAGAGAGATAGCGAGTTAGAAACGTCAATGAGAGAGAAACATCGACCAGCTGCCTCTTGCACACCCCCTACCGGGGATGTGCCCGAAACCAAGGTACATGCCCTTGTCCGGAATCGAACCCGGGACCTTTCAGTCCGCAGACCGACGCTCTACCACTGAGCCAAACCAGCTTCGGCGGATAATTTGATTAATAGCTCTGGCTCCCCAGGGATGGAACTGCCTTTTCTCGCTGGCTGCTGCCCCTGGGAGGGACAGGGAGACATAGGAGGGACAGACATAGGAGGCCGGTCTCAGTATAGAGAGAAGGAAGCAGCCGGAGGAGGCCCCCCAGACCTTGCCCGGTGTTCTGGGCAGCTTTTAGGTGGCAGAATGGAGATTCGAACCCAGATCCACCTGACTGGTGCTGAGGTCCCCAATCCTGGCATCTTTCCTCTGCTGGTCTCCTCCTCCAGGGCTCCCAGGGGGCCCATCCTGGGTTGATGCCCACACCCCATGACCCCTCCTCCCAGGCCTGCTTACGCGTACACAGGTGCCCTACATACGGGATCTCAGAAAACAACCCCCTAACCTACCCTCACAGTCCTGCCCGTAATCCCCCTGGCAGAGACCAGGGGAGGTAGGAAGAGGGACCCTGTGAGCTGGTCTTAGACTGGGTACGTGGGCAGCTGACCACGGCCAGCCACGCCACACCTCTCCCTCCTCACTCTCCTCCCCCGTCTCTGCTACCCCGATCTAGGTGCTGGGCCTCAGGGTGGGAAAGAAGGGGAAATGGGACCAAGAAGCCTGGGAACTCAGTGTCTGAGCCACTGTGTGAAGCCTGGGCTATGGCGACCAGAGGGGGCGGGGCACCGGTGCGGGAGGACACTTGTCCCTCCTCAGCTTCCATGAGCGGGAGGAACTCTGCCCACTGGTAGAAATGACAGACGGGCCAGCAGCATGGGAAACTATGAAAATTGGAGTGGGAATTATGGCTCTCTTTGTTCTCCAACATTTCAACAAGGTAAACAGAAGGAGAAGAAGAAGAAGAAGAAGAAGAAGAAGAAGAAGAAGAAGAAGAAGGAGAAGAAGAGAAGAAGAAGAAGAAACAAAGAAAAGCTATGAGCACTTTTGTGCCATTTCTGGCCGGGGCTGTCCAGTCTGCCTGCTCACATGCACAGGCCAATGGCACGTTCCCCCCCTCCCCCCCAGACGGTGTGATCACAGGAGTACACTGTTGTTGGGAAGCCTCCCTCCCTCTCTCGCCTCAGTTTCCCCATGTGTGGAAGGGTGGAGTCAGGTTGGGTCTTCTTACCCTTGGGGAGCTGGTGTCAAGTGTCCTCGCTCAACACGCAGCCCCCACATCCTCCTCTCCTCTCCCCACTCCCTCTTCTGTTGAGACCCCCCCCCCGGCCTTGAACCCGAGCCCCTTCTAGTTTCAAATATTCTTATCTTGGCCTCTAGTTCCTTCCTTCAGTCAGATGGGGGTTCTTGGCCTATGTTCTGTCCCAGGTCTTTCCCCTCCCCCCCGCACTCCCACCCCCACCCCAGACTTCCCCCGTTCCTCAGCCCAAAGACCTATTCCTCAGCCCAGAGCTATTTCTCCCTCTCTCCCTCCACCCCTCCCCCATCACCCCAAGCTGAGTGTTTGCAGAGGTGTCTGCGGACCCCTAGGAGAGCCCGGGCCTTCTTTGGGCCCACGCAGGAGCTCTGTGACCCTGGGCAAGTCTCCTTTAAGTTCTCTGAGCTTCAGTTTCCTCATTTGCAAAATGAGACTAGCTACCCACATCCACTGTGATCAGAAGGCTGCCGAGAAGGTCGAAGGAGGTGGGCAAGGTGTGGCGACCACTTGGCGCCGTTCTGGGCACACTGCCGAGCCTCCGAAAGAACCGACAGAGGAGGTTCCGTTGGAGATGCTGTTGGAGTGACGGTTCAGGTGGAGGCGAGAGAAGGTGATGATTCAGGGCTGTGTGAAGGGGATGAT
Source organism: Vespertilio murinus (assembly GCA_963924515.1). NCBI lineage: Eukaryota > Metazoa > Chordata > Mammalia > Chiroptera > Vespertilionidae > Vespertilio > Vespertilio murinus. The sequence continues at coordinate 14,077,810 of OZ004718.1, read as the reverse complement.
GCCTTTTCCATGTCTGGCCTTTTCCCTCTTTCCCCTTCTCGACTGCCTTCCTGTGTCTCTGCTGGGATCGGTGCCTCTGGCCACTGTTAGCCACTCATGTGCCAGCCTCCCAGGGGGCCATGCATCCAGGCCCAGGAACTAGCACTGATCAGGACCACACAGCGGCCCCCCTGGCCCTGCTACTCCCTCAGGGGCAGCGGTGCCTCTGCCAGGACTGCAGGGGGAGGGGCTGGTGCCCAGCGGGCTGCTCCGGCCCCTGCACAGCCCTCTGAGCGAGCGGGGCCGCGAGGGAGCCGTCGGCGGTGCCCGGAGAAATGCAAACAGGATGTCTGTGCGATTGTGGTTTCCACCCCGAGCTTTAACACCACCCCAACGAAATTATTTCATAAATAGCTGTCACTGTGGGCAGGCCTGCCTACGGTCAGCAGACGGCTTTATCGGAGCTGCAAGGAAGTTCAGACAGACCCTGGGGAACACGCCTTTCTGGAGTTCTGTCTCCCCAACTCTCACAGCCGTTGTACATACCTTCCTATCCAAGACCAGAGAGAAAGCCACATGGTACGTGTTCGAATAGCAATTTGCAGTTGACAACAATGTGTGTGTGTGTGTGTGTGTGTGTGTGTGTGTGTGTCCCCGCCCCAGAGATAAACTTCTTTCGGGCTCTCATATAGACTACGGAAGCACAGAATAATAGAGCCAGAAGGGGACTAAATGATGATCTGATGTTGCCTTTTTGTTTCACAGCGGAGCTCAGAGTCGGTCAGAGACTTTCCTAAAGACACACAACGAGTTAGTGGCAGAGTTGGACCTATCATTTCTTTCTTTTTGTAAAAAAATATATTTTTAAATATTTTAATTGATTTTCTACAGAGAGGAAGGGAGAGGAGAGAGGTAGAGAGCTAGAAACATCGATGAGAGAGAGACATCGGCCAGCCGCCTCCTGCACACCCCATCCCGGGGATGTGCCCGCAACCAAGGTACATGCCCTTGACCGGAATCGAACCTGGGACCTTTCAGTCCACAGGCCGACGCTCTATCCACTGAGCCAAACCGGTTTCGGCTGGACCTACAATTTCTGGATAGGAAGCTATTTCCACACATTAGGTGGCTTCCGGTTGGATCCTCTTAATCGTTCTGTGAGAGAGGTAAGGTGCATGCTACCCACTGAAGAGAGGAGGAAGGTGAAGCCCAGAGAGGAAATGGCTTGCCCCAAGCCCCTGGGACCAGTCCAGGGCCGTAGCCACTGGGTCACAACTGCCCTGGGGAGGAGCATGCGCATGAGGGCTGTCCTCCTCACTCCAGGGACCGAGTCTGGGCCGGGCCCACGTCTGTCTCCCCGGGACTCCTCAGGGAGGGACATTTGGGGCATAGTGTCAGTAGGTGAGACCTCGGCAGACCCTCTGAAAACGGTGTCTGGCTTCCTTCACAAAGCACACCGCTGACATCTGTGTTAGTTCTGATGCGCTCGCCTTCAGAAGGAGGAGTCAGAGCCCGTCAAAACAGACAGGACCTGGATGGAGTCCCCCAAGGCCCGTGGCGTGTCGGCTTCTGGGACCTCCCTGGCTTCCTGGGACTGGCCTGCCTGTCTCCCTGGGCCCTGCCCAGCTTCATGTGGGGGCCCCTTCTCTCTCCCGTAGGTGCCCAGGGGGTCCGGGGAATTCGGGGCATGCTTTCTGGGAGAGAAGCGGGTGGATTGTTTTGGTGTTTTATTGATTTTTTATAGAGAGGAAGGGAGAGAGACAGAGAGTCAGAAACATCGATGAGAGAGAGACATCGACCAGCTGCCTCCTGCACGCCCCCTACTGGGGATGTGCCCGCAACCAAGGTACATGCCCCTGACCGGAATCGAACCTGGGACCTTTCAGTCCGCAGGCCAACGCTCTATCCACTGAGCCAAACCGGTTCGGCGCGGATTGATTGTTTTAGAATGAACATGTCTGGTGCTCGGTCGTCTCCGCTGAGAGTCCCAGGTGGGGTGGGCAGTGAGGGTGGGCGGTGGTGATGGAGAGCGAAATGAGTGGGGTGATGAGATGGGGTGTGGGGGCCCAGGAAGAGGGGAGCGAGACGTGAGAAGGAATGGGGGGCCGCGCGGTGGAAATGAGAAGGTGGGAGGGCAGCGGCGAGCCTCCAAGATGGGCTGGGGAGGCGTGGGCGGCACTGGGCTTTGTTGGTGTTTATAAGTTCCAGATGGCGTCCTCAGCTGTCACCAAAGGAAGTGTGGGCTTCGGGCCCTGGGCCCCACCGGCTCACACGCTACCTCCACCACGGTGTTTAAGGAAAACAGGGGAAAAACACGAACTATAAAAGGCCGGAGTGGGGGTGGGGAGGAATGCTGGCTAGAGGCCAGGGAAGCCTGATTCAGGGAGTAGATAGGGCTCGGGGGGAGGGGCTGGCTCTGGGGTCTGCAGGGGTCCTGCCCCCCCAGAAAGAAAGGGCTGCCGGTGTGCTCAGTGGTTAGAGCACCATCCCGTGCACCGAAAGGCCTCGGATTCAACTCCCAATCAGGGCACACACCCGTGTTACCGGGTTGCATCCCTGGCGGGGGTGCTTCTGGGATGATCCTCACCTTCCTGGGTCCAGGTGCCTGATTTTTTCAGGCCACAGAGACAGGTGAGTGGGATGGGATCCTGAGGCCCCAGCCCGGCAGGCCAGTGGGCAGGGCTGAGGAGGTCCCTCAATCGACCTTCCTATGGCCCATGGGCAGTTTGGACCCTTACACCTCAGAAGCTGGTCAGGATCCTGCTGCCTGGGTGGAAACGGACTTTCTCCAGAGCCTCCAGAGTGTGTCTGGGCGGGGCCTGGGCAGGCCCAGGCCCAGGGTTTGCGCTGCCGCCTCTGAGTCCCGGGCTGGGGCCCTGCTCTGGGCTGTCAGACGAGGAGACGCAGGAGCTCTCACCAGGAGCCAGGGGCTGCCCAGAGGATGGAGCGTGGAGTTTCTGTCTCTCCTCCCAGGCTGGCCGCTCCGGGGCCCAAGGTTTCTTCCTCGCTGGGGGTTCTAGGGTTGGAGTTGGGGTGAGAGGGGTGTGGCTGCCGTGCCCCCCTGAAACCACACCTTGCCCAGCGCTGTGAACCTACAGAGACAGGTCCGCCCGGCTGCAAAGGCTCTGTCTGAGCCTGGGTCACTGCCCAGCGGGGATGTGAACTGGGCAGCCTGGGGTGCAGCCAGGATCAGGGGAGATCGTGAAAAGAGGAGGGTGCTCGTTTGTAGGTTTAGGGAAATGCGGCGAGGGAGGGGTCACAAAGTGCCGGCTCTGGGCTTTCTAGCTGTAATCTCATCTAGTCCCACAGCAACCCTATGCGGTACCACCGTCCTCAATTTTCAGAGGAGGAAACTGGGTCTCTGAGTTCACACAGCCAGATCCCTGTGGGCCCAGGGCTTAAACCAGGTCTCCCTGTTTGTGCCACAGACAGTGGGACCCAGGTGACCCAGGTGACACTTACTGAGGTCCATTTATTTGGCTGTCACCTCCTTTTCTTATTCCTCCATCAAACAGCCCCCTTCTTCAGAGACTCATTCCTAAGACTGTCCTCACTTTTGTTTTTAATTTTCACCCGATGATATGTTTATTGACTTGAGAGAGAGAGAGAGAAACATTGATCAGTTGCCTCTCTTATGCACCCCCAACGGTCAATGGGACCTGCAAGCCACATATGTGCCCAAGCCAGGAATCAAACCTGCAATCTCTTTGGTGCACAGGACAATGCGCCCACCAACGGAGCCACCCGGCCAGAGCTGTCTCTACTTTTAAAAATCTCTCTGCGTTGGTGTCAGAGGAGAAAGCAGGGCTCGGATCTGCATGGAACAGCCATTGGGGTGCTGGGTCTGCCTCTGAGGGGCTGCTTTCACGAAAAGGTTTTTTAAAAATATATATATATATATTATTGATATTTTACAGAGAGGAAGGGAGAGAGATAGAGAGCTAGAAACGTCGATGAGAGAGAAACATCAACCAGCTGCCTCCTCCACACCCCCTATCGGGGATGTGCCTGCAACCAATGTACATGCCCTTGACCGGAATCGAACCCGGGACTTTTCAGTCCGCAGACCGACGCTCTACCACTGAGCCAAACCGGTTTCGGCACGAAGAGGGTTTTGACAGGGACGTTTGTGCCACTGCTTCGAGCCCTGCCCTTGTCCCCGTCCTCCCTGTTTATGGGCTGCATGGCGACCCTCCTCTCCAACTCCCAATCCCCAGGACTCAGAATGGGAGAATGGGACTGTCTTGAGAGGCAGGGCCTTTGAAGGGGGCACTCAGTTAAAATGAGGCCGGTAGGTTGGGCCCGAGGCAATCCGACTGGTGTCTTTATAAGAGGAGCTGTTGGTTCAGAGACACAGACAGACGCCAGGGGCGCCCAAGTGCAGAGGAAACGCCGCGGGGAGGGCATGGCAAGAAGGTGGCCGTGTGCAAGCCAAGGCCAGAAGCCTCGGGAGAAATCAAACCTGCCGACACCTTGACCTGGAACTTCCAGCTCCCAGAACTCCGAGAAAATAAATGTCTTTTGCTTTAAGCCACCCAGGCTATACAGTATTTTGTTATGACGACCTGAGCAGACTAAGACACCCCCTACATTCCCAGTGCTTACCCCCGAGGAGAGAAAGCAAAGGCATGAGGGGTGATGCCAGCCTGCAGGGGCCCTCTCTGTAAATTAGAAAAAGGTGCCCTTTTCTCTAGCAGCCTCGGGGGGGGGGGGCCTGCCCCTCCCAAATGCTCTGCCGCGGTGGGTTCACTTTATGCTCAGTCAGAGCAGTCCCCCTTGTTTCCCATGGTGGCCCCGGTCCTTGGGAGCTGACCCCAGGACCCCGAGGGGGGATTCCTGCAGAGTCAGCCCAGCCTGCCTATGGCTGCCTGTGTGTCTTTCTGACCCCAGCGCTCGCCCTGACCCTGGGCTGGCTGTGTGATTGAAGTGTGGCTCTCCGCACGCGTTTTCACGAGCGAGCGTTTTACAGAAGCACCTCACATACGGTGGAAGCCCTCAGGCCGGCGGTGGAGCCACGCTCAGAGAGAAGGAGAGAAGGTGAAGGAGGCACCGCCAGGCTGCAGTAGAGACCACTGGCCAGACGTCGGGTGAGCGCCTCTTGTGTGCAAACGTCTCGGGAGATGCTAGGGAGGCTGCGCAGGTGGCTCGGGTATCATTCTGGCCCCCCAGGCACTTCACTGCGAGGGGGAAAGTCACCCATATGCACCTAAACGTGTGGGTGCAAGGCCAAGTGTGGTTTGATGCTAACATGGAGGCATCAGCAAGGCTTGTAGTTCTGTGTATGCGGGGAGGGAGGTCAAGAAAGAATGCTCAACGAACTAGAAATAGAAGGAAATTGTCTCAACACAATAAAGGCCCTACATGAAAACTTTATAACGAGCATCGTAATTGATGGTGAAAACCGGAAACCTTTTTCTTTAAGACCAGGAATAAGACAGAGTTGCCCAGTATCACCACATCAGTTCCACATGATATTGGCAGTCCTAGCCAAAGCAATCAGGCAAGAAAAAGAAATAAAAGGCATCCCAATAGAACAGGAGGAAGTAAAACAATCTCTGGTTGCAGGTGACATACCGTATTTGCTGGCGTATAAGACGATTTTTTGGCCCTGAAAAATATGTCTCCAAGTGGGGGGTAGTCTTATACGGCGAGTATATAACAAACTCTGTATTTTTAGTGGAAATGTTAGGGGGTCGTCTTATACGCCAGCAAATACATATTTTTGGGGGCCAAAAAATCGTCTTATACACCGGCAAATACGGTAATCTTATGGAAAATCCTAAAGATTACACACACACACACACACACACACAAACACACACACACATCCCTTAAAACAAGTAAACCAGTCCAACAAAGTTGTAGGATACAAAATCGACCCCAGGAATCAGTTGCATTTATATATACTAGCAATGAACAATCTGAAAAGGAAATTAAGAAAGCAATCTACATTTACAAAAGCATCCAATAGGGAATAAACTTGACTGAGGAGACAAAGTATTTGTACATCTAAAACTATAAATCATTGCAGAAAGAAATTTAAAAAGACAACTAAATGGAAAGATATCCTATGTTTATAGATTGGGAGATTTAATATTATAATATGTCCATATAATCCAAAGTGATTTACAGATTCAGCACAATCCTTATAAAAATCCAAATGGCACTTTTTTGTGTGGCAAAAATAGAAAAAAATCATCCTAAAATTCATATGGAATATCAAAGGACCTAGAGTAGGCAAAACAATCTTGAGAAAGAAAAGCTGGAGGTCTCATAATTTATGATTTAAAAATACATTGCAAAGCTACAGTAATCAAAACAGCATGGTACTAGAATAAAGACAGCGATATAAGACCAATAGAGCAGAATAGATGCCCAAAAGTAGACCTTCACATATATGATAAAGTAATCTTCAACAGAGGCACCAAGAAGTGGAAGTGACTCAGGTATCTATCCATCAACAGATAGATAGGTAAAAAAAAAAATGTATATACATGCAATGAAACATTACTCAGCCTTTAAAAAGAAGAAAATCCTGTCAAAATGCTACACTGTGAATGATCCCGAGGACGTGATGCTAAATAAAATAAACCAGTCACAAAAAGACAACTATAGCATGATTCCACTTATATGAGGTCTCTAAAGTTGCCGAACTCTTAGGAGCAGAAGGTAGAAAGAATGCTGGCTGCCGGGCCTGGGGCAAGGGGAAAGGGAGTGATCATTCGATGGACATGGAGTTTCAGCTTTACAAGATGAAAAAGTTCTAGGCCAGGTTCCCAAGGTGTCGAACCCCAAGTACAAGCCGGCGCGCCTGGCCACGTTGCCCCCTACCCTTGACCCAGCAGAATACGACATATCTCTGGAAACCCCGAAGACGCGAGCTGGGCAGTTGGCCATAAGACCCCGGCTTAGAAGGGAGTACCGGCTCCAGTACAACGACCCCAACCGCCACGGGCCCATCGGAGGTCCTGCCTTGGCTCGCTGCACCTATCTACGCCAGAGCGGCAAATGTCTACCCCAGCTTCAGACCCACTCCCAAGAACGCACTCCCGGGAGCTGTGATTGGAACTGGGCCCCTCATCTTCCAGTATTGCCTTTCCAAAACTGACAGAGGTAGGGAAGAAAAACGTATCCAGGAAGGAAAATGGGACCGGAAATATAACATCTCCTATGAAGGCTGACAATGATGACTATGTATATATATTATGGTTTAATAAATCTATTAATCATGGGGGTGGGGATGAAAAAGTTCTAGAGATTCTTGCACAACAATGCACCTAGAGTGAACACTATTGTACCATATACCCCAAAATGGTTACGATGGTCAATTTCTTGCAGTTTTGACCATAATACAAAGCAAAGCCACGGAGATTTCAAATACAAGATGTCTCAAGATAAGACTCCCAGGAGAGAAAAACCAAGATGGCGGCATAGGTAAATGCCTAACTGCAGCCTCATTCAACAATTTCAAAAAATACAACTAAAATAGCCGAAGCCGGTTTGGCTCAGTGGTAGAGCGTCGGTCTGCGGACTGAAAGGTCCCAGGTTCGATTCCGGTCAAGGGCATGTACCTTGGTTGCGGGCACATTCCCGGTAGGGGGTGTGCAGGAGGCAGCTGGTCGATGTTTCTCTCTCATCGACATTTCTAGCTCTCTATCTCTCTCCCTTCCTCTCTGTAAAATATCAATAAAAATATATTTAAAAAAAAAATAAAAAAATAAAAAAATAAAATATATAGTGGACCTTATCCAGAACTACAGGACAGTTGACTTACTGGAAATTCTACAACTGAAAGGAAAGAGAAAACCAGAAGGGGAAAAAAAGACTCTCAGGAGAGCTCCGAGGTGGTTGAAATCGTCGTGGGCCCTGCAGCTTGAAACTCCTTAGCTTTAGTTTTCATTGAAGCACCGCTGTGCACAAGTGGAGTCAACAATTTAAAAAAAAGAAGAAGAAGAGTTCTTGGAGGGGATGGTTTTCAAGCTGGATGTTAAAATCAGTAGGACAGCGACGGGCAGAAGAGCGGGGAAGGGAAAGCTGGGTGGAGGCGAAAAAAGCAGAGTGCATCTGCAAGGCAAGTGCACCGGTGTGGTCCGTGGCAAGGTGCGTGGAGGTGGAGGCAGCCTGTGAGGGGGAGCAGGTGGAGGAAAGGGAAAAAGGAGCCCACATGTGGAGGGTTTCCAACTTCGAGCAAAGTGCACGTTCCCGTGGTGGGGCAGGGGCAGGGGCAGGGGCAGGGGCGGGCAGAGATCAGGTCCTGCAGGGGAGAGGCGGGGAGGGCCGAGCCCCTGGGAGGCACATGTGTTGGAGCCGAGGGAGGAGGGACAAAGGCAGGCTGAGTCCGGAGGGCCCAGCCTGCAGTGCCGAGCCCGAGCCCAGGGGCCTCCTCTGGGGCGATCACATCCACCTGCAGCCGGGCCCATCGCGGGCGACCTTCCCTTGAACCCCGCCAGGAAATCGCCGAGAAATCCCTCCTCCCCGTAAATTAGAGACAGCCACAGTAGCAGTGACAGATGGGGGCAAACAGCAGTGGCCTCCTCGCAGCTGTCCCTGCCAGCGGGGGTCCTAACGCCCCCCTGGCCCCGGGCTGGGAGAGGTCGGGGCGAGATAACATCACAGCGGTCTTCCAAATCAGTCTTGTGCTGTGAACCACCCGAAGGCCTCAGAGTGGGGGGGCCCGGGACCCCGCTTTCATGACCCTTTCCTTGAGCAAATCAGCCCACGTCCAGGGGGGAGCGGCTGCGGCTGGCAGAGGAAGGAGAAGGGGAGAGGAGAATATTCCTTTGGAAACAGACTTTCTGTTCTGGGAGGTTTCTCCGCCAGCCAGGGGGCGGGGGGTGGGGGTGGGAGGCATTGACCAGGCACCCTCTCCCCTGCCCCCCCAACTCCCACACCTCGCTTGTCTCCCCCCCCCCCCCCCCCTCCGCACCCTCTCCAACAGATCTCTGAGCTCCAAGCTCCTAATTGATGACAACTGGTTTCTTAGGACCAGCAATGATTGTGAGAGGTTCCCGTGTCTCATGCCCCGGACTCAGGGATTTCCGAGACGGTGTATTTGAAGCCTTCCATTCCACGGAGCCCGAGAACCGCAGGGAGGTCTGACAGAAGGCGGCTGGCTCTGGAGGTAGGGGCCTCATACCGCTCATGGCTGCCGTTTGTTTATCTCACGGGCCAGGCCCCGCGTTCACCTCGTGGGTCACTGTATGTGACCTCCGCAGCCTCTCTCACCGGGAGGGGCTGCTGATATCGTTTCGTTTTAGAGCTGGGGAAACCGAGGCTCCAGGAGGTTAAGGGTTTCCCCACGTCGTGCCGTCAGAAGTGGTGGTGCTGACGCCGACTCTGAAGCACCACAGAAAACACAGTTCTGACCGGCGCTGGCTAACCTCCCAGAGGCGGCTTAGCCCAGTGGTCGGCACACTCGCTGGGCAACGGAGCCAGATACCAACAGCACAGCGACTGAAATTTCTTTGGAGAGCCGAAAACCGACTTCTGCGCACGGGCCACGAAGGTTCAATCGCCCTGTACGTGCGGCGCCCGCACATGGTGTTTTGTGGAAGAGCCACACTCAAGGGGCCCAAGAGCCGCATGTGGCTCCCGAGCTGCGGTTTGCCGACCGCTGGCTTAGCCTGGGTGAAGGGGAGGTGTTGAAGGCGATCGATCCCTTTGAGTACAAAATGCGTGAGGCGCCCAAAACCTCAGTAAATCAAGAGAAATAATATTTTAATGCAAAAAAAAAAATCTATGCTGAACCAAAACATCAAACTTTTAAATAAGAAAGAATCCAACCAGGGGCTTGGTCGGGATTGGTGGAAGGGCGAGGGGGTGCTGTGTGGGCAGATTCTCGGAGTGAGGGCTCAGCCTTGCCCGCCACTTGCCCCTCTCTTTATGCCCTTGCAAAGCCGACCTTTCCTGTCACCCTCCCCTCCGGCTCAATTCCAAACGCAGACGTAAAGCAACTGAGGTGGGTGACAGAGATTCCCCTGCGGAAGGGAGAGCGGGTCTGGAACCCCAGAGAATGAATGAACGCCAGCTCGCTGTGTTCGGCGGCCCTCACGGGACTGCTGCCCTTGCTGCTGCTCCTGGGAGGACCCCAAGGGAGAGCCCAGGGTCCCCCCAGGGTGGGACCCTCCCCCGCCCCGAGGCTGACCCTGCGGAGAGTGCAGGAGGTTCAGCAGAGGGTGTCCATGTCCCCTCGGGACGGTCGGCTGCCGGGCACACGAGCTGACTCCCTAACGCGGAGCCGTGGGCCACGGGCCAGGAGGAAAGTCGTGTATTTGGGTCTTCACGCTGAGCCACGGCGTGATTTTCCCTGAGCCCAGCCCGTGGCTCCCAGTTCCCCGAAGCGGCTGGGTGCAGCGGAGGGAGGAGTGGGCAGAGAGGGCGCCGTGGAGGGGCGAGCTCTCACTCAGGCCCGGAGCCAAGTCTCAGAGCCCCTTGGAGAGAGGAAGCACAACGTGTCCCGACCTCGGCAAACCTCCAACGGGGACTCGGAATAGCTCGGGGCTGAACCGGCTGGACATTTAAAGGGCCCCTCTGCGGAGCAGGCGGGAAGGCTGCGATCCTTCCCATCCGCGGTGCACGCGCCGAGGGACCTCTTTAAGCGTGGTGGACAGTCCTCGTCTCTCAAAAGGAGGCGTGGGCTGGAGATCCCCTGGAGGGTGTGAGACTCGGGGGGTCTGACCTTCAGGGTCTGAGCGGAGTTCTAGGGTGACCCATGGCTCCGGTGAGAGAGGCTTCTTAGGGCACAGACTCCCGATGCCAACATCAGGAAAGTCCTGGGCCAACTGAAATGGGTGGCTCACTCGGTTTAGACTCCGTTCTAGCAGAGACACCTCGTGCGCGCAGTGGGGTGGGGGGGAGGGCAGGATGAGACCATCTTATTCATCTCTGCATCCCCAGGGCCGAGGTCGGGGCTTGGCAAAAAGACACGCTGAGGAAATCTGTGCTGCACCGAAAGTGCCTTGCACAGCAGAGCACGCACAGAACGTTGCCACGGGCTGGCTGGCGCTCGCGTTTCCTACCTGCCCCTGCTTAGCCCACGGGGAGGGTCCTCCCAGGCTCAGATAGGCAGACGTTGCCTTAAGAGTGGCTGTCAAGAGGGCACAGGGGGCAGCGGGGGCAGGAGGCCTGGGTGCTGCCCGGTTCTGGGCAAGGTGGGCGAGGGACCCAGGCAGAAGGTGGACAGGCAGTGAGAGAGGCGAGGAGGACCCGTGGGGAGGTGAGGAAACAAGGCCCTTCCACCGGGCGGGGGGGGGGGGAAGGGGATCCCGCCGGGGTCCTCATAAGAGGACCGGCGCCGCGCTCTGGCCTCCGGAGCTGAGCCCCGAGCTGGCTCTTCCTGCGTTCTGCAGTCCAGTGCTCGCTCTTGGCTGCCTGCCTCCCTGGCTCCCCCTCCCACAGCCCGTGACCCCCACGGGGGCCTTCCCTGAGGGTCCCCCAGACCTGAGGACGCTGGACTGCCCCCTTGGCCTGGGCACGGGGGCAGGGGCATACCCGGCGGGCTGTCCGCCCCAGCTCTCAGCGCTCCGTCTCCCCTCCCTCCCTGCCTCTCCCCTCCCAGCCCTAGTCCTGCTCCTCTGACTCTAGGCTCCTGGAGGCGCAGGGGCCTGGCTCTGCTTGACCACCCAGGGTTCTGGCCTTGGTTCCAGCCCCCACCTCCCCACCCCACCACCCCCAGCTTCCGTCTCAGCCGATTCCCATGGTGAGCGCACCCTGGGGCTCCGGGGCCATTTGGAGCCGGCGGGGGCCTGGCAGGGAGAAGCAGCATGACCCAGAGGTGGCCGGGGTCAGGAAAGCCCCTCTCACGCCCTTGCCGGCCTGCCCCGGAGGCCCCCTCCCACGCGGCCCCCAGATCTCCGTGGATCCTGTTTCGCGCTCGGGCTGGCACATCCTTCTTGGGGGCCCACGAGTCCCGGGGTCACAGACATCCCCATCACCAGAGAACCCTGGAGCCCTGAGTAGAAGACACCCCGAAGGGATGCCTCTCCTGTTCCTGCCTCTCCAGGGGTGGGCAAACTTTTTGACTCGAGGGCCACAGTGGGTTCTTAAGCTGGACCCAAGGGCCGGAACAACAGCAACCTGACCATGCTGGCACTCTCATCTTGGGCTGCTGGTGAAGGAGTGGAGGGGGGAGCGAGAGAACCCTCCGCTCGCTCTTTCGGCTCCGAGGGCCGGATAGCACAGCCGCACGAGCCCGGTCCGGCCCGAGGGCCGTAGCTTGCCCACGGCTGGGTTAGACGGACCTGTTTGCAAGGCACGGCCAGGGCCCACCGGGCTCAGACAAGGCGAGAAACCTCCCCGAGGCCACGCAGGACCGGCGTGGCCCGCGGCTCCCCGGCCACCTACCTGCGCCGTCCTTTTTCCGCCGCGATGCCTTCTTCTCCGTCTCGTGGGCGGTGCTCCCCAGGACCTCGTAGTCCTCCCCCGGGCCGCCCGCGGCGTCCACCAGCCCCGGGCTGCTGGCCCCCATCTCCCGGGGGGCCCCCGTCGGGCCCGGGGTGAGCCTGCGCCGGGCGTCCGAGACCGGGAAGTGCCAGTCGGGGGGCTGTGGGAAGGCGGGGTGCTGCTCGGCGGCGAAGGCCCGCTCCTCCTGGGGCAGGCTGTGGGGGGTGGCCGCCAGGCAGGAGGCCGAGAAGTCGGGGTACGCCGCCGCCGCCGCCGCCGCCGCCGCCGCGGGGAAGTCTGGCTTCTGGTGGAAGGAGAAGGGGGTCGGCGGGTAGTGGGGCAGCCCCGAAGCCCCACTGCCTTCGGAGTGGGGGTTCCGGAGGCAGCCCCAGACCGGGGCCGGGGGGTGGGGGCTCCGCATGCAGCTGCTGGCCACGGGATCCATCTGCCGTCTGCGGCACGCCTCAGTCTTTCAAAGGTTCGATTCCTACTCTTTTCCTAGTCAATTTTTTTTAAATGCAAAAAAAAAATTTTTTTAATTAAAAAAAATTTAAATAGTAGGGGAAAAACGCTCAGCAGAAAGTTCACCCCAGGAGCCAAAGCAAAACCCCAAACTAAAGTCTCTTTTAAAAGTCCACACACACGTGTGTGTGTGCGTGTGCGTGTGCGTGTGTGTGTGTGTGTGTGTCCGCCTGCACTGCTGGCTTCCTGCCCCCGGACGCGCCGGCCTGCCTAGAGCGGTCCCCCGGGCGTGTGTTTGTCGCCGAGGGCACTGCACATGTTCACGGCCCAGCCCAGACGCACCGCCGGCCGCCCGAGCCCTCGGCAAGCGCCTGCGGAGGGCTGGCCCGGGGCTGCGGAGACGCACTTTTAAAGGCTGCGGTGGGGAGAGAGTGACAAATTTCTGAAGTGAAACGTGAGAGAGGAGAGGGAGGGGTTAACCCGCACCCACACACTCCCCTCCAACCAAAACCCGAGCAGGCAACGATTAATCATCAGAAACCTTATATGCACATCTAATGGGATTTGCAGATGGAGACTTTTAAAGAAACATTGTCTGTATTTTTTTTCTTTTCTTTTTTTTTTTTAAGGAGAGAGAGAGAGAGAGAGCAGCGCACACACACACCCCTTCTTTAATGCGCCTCCCGTAGCACTATGAAGTTATTTTATGACGCTGTTAACAAAATTCCCCGCGTCTTGGATTTGGGAAAAAGCCTCAAGTCAGATCCAGAATCCGTCAGGTGCCAGATTCCAGGGAGGGAGGCGCAGGGGACAAGCTTGCTGATGGCGAGTGATTTAGAGGCCGGTCCGCCGCCGCCTGCAAAAAGGAAGGCGGATTAAAGGGGATCTTTTTTATTTGCAAGTCTCCGCGGCCCAGGAGGGCCTGGGGTATAAAGACAGACACACCCCGGGGGGCGGCGGGGGGAACAAAGATTTCTCTCTGTCCAAAGTGACATTCTCACTTTCTCAGTAACTTAAAAAAAAAAAAATCAGATTCTTCCTTCCTCTCTTTAGCCCTCAACCTAATGCCCATTCGCCACACTCTTCTCTAGAGGGGTTCCAAGTCATTTTTCTCCTCGGCAAAGAGAGAGAGAGAGAGAGAGAGAGAGAGAGAGAGAGAGAGAGAGAGAGAGAGAGAGAGAGAGAGACGCTCTCAGATAAAGTCCTTGAAGTTTCTCCAGCCCCCCACCTGCTCCTGGCTCCCTAACCTTCCCCCACCGGCGTCCCCTCCCCGACCCCAGAGGCCGCGTCTTCTGGGAACTCCGGGGCCATGGAACTAGGAACTGGGGGTGGTCCCGTTCCCAACGGAGTTCTCGTTGGCACACGGTCACCTGGGCTTCCTGGCTGGTGCCAATCCCAGGAGCGCCAATTGCCATTTCAACCGGCCGGTCCGTCCCCTCCTCCATCACCGGGGCCTGTGGGCTCGGTGGGGGTTGAATGTACTTTCTTGGAGGATGGAAGACCAGAGGACAGAGCTCCTTGCCCCCGGGGCCCAGAGTCGCTGGATGGGGCTGCCCGGGCCACAATCTCGGCAGCGTCTTGCTGGTTGCTTCCGAAGGAGGAGGGGAGGGGGTCTTAGCTCTGCACTCACGCTCTTCATGAAAGCGGCGTGGCCTCCTCTGGGATGGGCAGCCGGGGCGCTGAGGCCAGCAGAGGCGATGGGGGAGGGGGGGCACCAACCAGACCCACTGCTCCGCTCCGTCCAGGACTCAGCTGCTGCTGCATGCACATTTCTCCTCTGCACACCCCTCCCCCCCAACGCGCCTGTTACGGGTGCAGTAAGCATTGTGTTCTGCATTGCACCCGCGAGGAAGGGGAGGCTCAGACGGAGATTGGAGGCCGCTCAGAATCCCACTGTGAGGAGGCGGCAGAAGCGAGAGCTGCCCTCAGGGGCGCGGACTTCGGGCTCACAGGGGTCTGAGCTCCACTCCCCAGCTGGCCACTTTCTGGTTGCGTGCCCGGGGCACATCGCCTCACCTCTCTGAGCCTCTGTTCCCGCACCTGGGATGGCGGGCGATTCAGCCACCGACAGCTGACATTCTCCCGCTGACCTTAGAACCTCACACATACCCCACCCCCCATGGATCCCCACAAAAGCCCTCTGAGGCAAGCGCTTCCTCGTCAGCTCCGTTTTCCAGGAAAGGACCTTGAAGCACACAGAGGCTCTGTAACCTGCACAAGGTCACACCGCTTTCCTTTCTAGGAAGGGAGGGACCTAGAGCTCAGCCTGCCCATCCTGCAGGCCTTCGGAAATTTTACATCCACCCCTTGGGTGAACTGCGGAGCGGGTAAGGGATGCACCCAGCTCCCTCCCAGCCTCTCTGAACGGAGTCTGTGGGACTGGGGAGCACTGAGGACATTCTACAAAGTCAGCCCTGTGCGGTCCCTCGAGGGCCCTGGGCGGTGCGGCTCTAGAGGGAACCCCATGAGGGAGGCCCGGGCCGGAGGAAGAGCTGGCCATCGTAGGCGTCCCGGCAAAGCCTTCCTGGGGCCCGGCGGCGGGCTGTAACCGGATTCCCGCTCCGGCCTCCTCATCTGGCCCTTTGCCCCTGGCAGGGGTGGGCCGGGGTCACGGCGGGGTGGGCGGAGAGGTCAGCGGGGAGGGGGCCGGCGGGGGTGCTCGGTGCAGGACCCTGGCACCCCGGCGACCTGAGCAGCTGCTGGCGTCTGTCAGACACCCCACAGGGCACAGCCGGGGGCCCGCGGCCTCTACATCTTCCTGACAGGCCCCTCCTCTGAGGCCGGGAAAGAACAACACCGCCCCCCCCCCCTCCCTCCCCGTTTGTCAGAGGCCGGCCTGGCCGGCACCTTCGACCTCCTCAAAGCCAGGTTTCCCCGACAAGGCCTGCAGGTCCCAGAGGCTGAGGCGGAGAGAAGTGGCTGTTTGGGCAAAAAGCCCCAGGCCTGGCCGCCAAGAGGAGCCAGGTTTTCAGGAAGGGAGGGCCCCCCCAAGGAGGGTCCCCCCCCCCCCGTTTCTGGTTGTTGTTGGGGGGGCGGGGAGGAAGAGGAAAAGCGCGTGTTAGGAGGAGGGTCCCCCAGGAGCCCTGACATGGGTGTGGCCACACCTGAGCTCTCCGGAAGAACCATTGGAATTTCCCTCATTGTGCTCGACAGGCAGGCGTGTCCTTGGCACCACAGACCCACTCCCGAGCGCGGCCGCCCCACCCGCCACCCGCCTGCCCCTGGATTTGCAGGAGGGGGCGGTGCAGGAGAGCCTGGGGCCACAGACTCTGGTTGATGGTACCTTGTCTTACATCAGCTGTGTGGTCTCAGGCAAATCACACCCATTTTCTTTTCTTTCTTTCTTTCTTTCTTTCTTTCTTTCTTTCTTTCTTTCTTCTTTCTTTCTTTTTTAAAAAAATATATATTTTATTGATTTTACCCAGAGAGGAATTGAGAGAGATAGAGTTAGAAACGTTGATGGGAGAGAAGCATCGGTCAGCTGCCTCCTGCACAACCCCCAATGGGGATGTGCCCGAAACCAAGGTATATGCCCTGGACGGGAATCGAACCCTGGGACCCTTCAGTCTCCAGGCCGACGCTCCATCCAGGGAGCCAAACCGGCCAGGGCCACACCCATTCTCTGAGCCTCCGTGAGAAACTGGCAGCGTGGAGAGGAGGGGACTGGCCTCGGGCGGCTGGTCCGAGGCGAAATGAGCCGACGCTGCTGCGAACAGAGCCGCTGGCTGGCGGTGGAGGGCGCTGCCCCTGGGGGGTGAGTATGCCTGTTCTTTCCTGACGCTGCGGGACCGCAGGGCCTGCAGGATGAGGACGCCTCCTCCTGGCCTCCAAACGCCTTCTCCTGTGGCCACGTCACAGAAGGCCGATAGCGGGGCTTGGGGCCCGGGAGACCGGAGGTTCTAATCCCACCTCCGTCACTGATGAGCTGAACGGCTTTCAGCAAGTCACTTTATCACTCGGGACTCTGCGCTCTCATCAATAAGACGGAGACACACGTTTTCATCTTTCCCCACGAGGGTGCTGAAAGAGGTGAGTGAGGTGAGCCTTAGGAAAGCTTTTGCTGTGGCCTGGTATAGAGTTTCGGTGGTTCTAGGTAGCTGCTGCTGCTGCTGCCACCTGAGAGTTGCGTCTTCAGGACGACTCCAGAAGGCCCTGTGAAAACGTGCACCCGCCGGAGAGGGCAAGAGGAAGGCATTGGAACGCACTCACAGGACCGAACGTGTGAACCGGACGAGACCCCCGTGACTGAGCAAGACCTGGGGGCACCGGGCAGGAGGCTGGCGGGCTTTGAATATGGTGGAAGTCACCCTGGACTGGCCTCGATCCGGAACGCTGTACGTCCTCTGCTTCTCAGAGGGCTTTGAGGAGGCGGGTCACTACTGCCCTAATGGACTTCCTGAGGCTCACAGGACGACGGGACGGAGCTGAGCAAACCACAGACCATGGTCCTCACGTCTGTCTGCCAAAGGAAGGGGGGCAGACATTCCATCCTAAGGAACCGATAATGGGTTTGTTTGTTTTTTTTGCTGAGCCCCAGAAAACAGAGTTAATAGCGACAGCTTCCTCGGATGAATGCTTTTGTGTGTGTGTGTGTGTGTGTGTGTGTGTGTGTGTGTGTGTGTGTGTATATATGATATTTTTTATTGATTTCAGAGAGGAAGGGAGAGATAGAAACATCAATGATGAGAGGGAATCATTGATTGGCCGCTTCCTGCAGGTTGGACTGTGCCCTTGACCGGAATAGAATCTGGGACACTTTGGTCCGCAGGCTGACGCTCTCTCCACCGAGCCAAACCAGCTAGGTCCCATGTGTATATATATATTTTAAACGTTAGTGCTGGCCATCTGATTGTGGGCTGGTGACTTAAAAACACAATACCCAGAGGGGCCTTCGTGGGAACCCTGGCTTTGGAGGTCACGTGACCTCGGCTGCCTAAGCTGAGAAGTGGAGGCTGGCGGTACAGCTGGGGTCAGACCCTCGGAGGCGCTCAGAAGCCGGCCCTCGCTGCCGGGGCTCCCGCGCCCGCGCAGTGAGAGGCGTGGGGCGCTCCCGGAAAGGCTCTGAGTTAGGGCAGCGGACAGCACCCAGGGCGCCCAGGGTCAAGAATGTTCCGTACAGTGTTTGGGACATACTGACGCTAACCCGTTACCTGTTGCTTATCCGACATTCAAATTCAGCTGGGTGTCTTTTCCACCCTCGCACCCCCCCCTCCAAAATCTGGAAACCCCAACCGGAGGCAAAGGTCATCTCCGAGGGGAAGAAGGCTCAGCCTCACCTTCCAGCCAGACTGGCCCTTTGAGGAGGACCCTGGACGGAAACTCCAGAGGAGGGGGCGTTCCAGGGGCGGTGTGATGGTGTGGTCCTTGGGGAGGTGTGCCTTTGGCCGCGGGCCTGCTGGTTGCGGGAGGGGCCCAGGCCCCCCCAGAAAGGTCTCCCGTGGAAGCTGAGGGCCGTTTGCGTGAGACAAAGCCGAGGGGGGCGGAAGGAAGGAGGAAGGGCGTCCAGGTGGGAGAAGTGAGAACAAAGGTGAGTGGCCCTGGGCAGGCAGCGCTGACAGGGGAGGAGGGCGGCCACCAGAGCGGGCCGCGGCTCCTGGCTCTTTCCAGGGCGAAGGCAGGCAGCAGTGCCATTCTTTGGGGGGAAAACCAGCTAACCAGATAGGACAGCAACCCGGGGATTTATGTGGTGTGGGAACAGCTCGGGTTTCCCTCGCTGTTTACCCAGCAGTATTTTTTAAAACAGGAATCAGCGCGCCGGTGACCGCAGCTGCGAGTGGCTGGCTCCGCTGCAGGGCCTGGGGGGAGGCTCCTCCACTGGGTCTGCTCTGCAGCGGCGGGAAGCGGCTGAGGAAGGTGGCCTTCCCCGGCCGGGCCCCGGGGGAAGGTGGCCCTGGGCAGGCCCTCGTGGCGGCTCCGGGTCCTTTGGGATGTGGGCCAGCATCCCCGGGGCAGCGGTGCCGGGTCAAGGCCTGAAGCCTTGGGGTCGCTCCGTCAGGGGTCGTGACCCCACCTGGGACCAGGCCAGGACACACCAGCCAGGGAGGCCAGCTGGGAGGGAGACACAGGAGCACCATAAAAGAGAGAGGGGCGGCCCCCCGCGGCTACTTGGCACCGGCCAGTTTCCCCGTGCAAGAACTCGGGCCTCCTTTCACCGGGTCTTCCCAGTGTTAAGAAAGAGCCACGGTTCCAGATTTTCATAGGTGATCTCTCAGCTTTTTATTTTTATTTATTTTATTTATTTTAATATATTTTATTGCTATTTTACAGAGAGGAAGGGAGAGGGATAGAGAGCTAGAAACGTCGATGAGAGAGAAACACTGACCAGCCGCCTCCTGCACACCCCCCACCGGGGATGTGCCCGCAACCAATGAACATGCCCTTGACCGGAATCGAACCCGGGACCTTTCAGTCCGCAGACCGACGCTCTACCACTGAGCCAAACCGGTTTTGGCAATCTCTCAGTCTTTAAATGCTGGTGATGAATTTAAAACACCACAGCTCAATTAAAAGCTACCTACAGGCACAACTTGGTTCTCAAGCTGGAAGCTTGCCACCTCCGGTCCCCTCCATGCCAGCCTGCTCCCATTTTACAGATGACAAAACTGAGGCCCACAGGGGCCTAGTGGCTGGCCCAGGGCCGCCCCGGTTGCTATTGGGGAAACCGTGGGTCCAGGATGCCTGTCCCGTGCTCCTTGCCCAAGCTATTATTATTTTTTACAGGCGAGGACACGGAGGCGGGGAGAGGCTCGGTGACCTGCAGAGCCCCAGTCTTCGGAAGGGCTGGGGCCTGGCCCTCCCGCGGCAAATCCATCATCTTTCCGCCCCCGCATCCGGTCATCCTCCGGGAGACAGCCGGAGGGGGATGGCAGACCCCTGAAGGAGAGCAGAAAAATACTTGGGTAAACGGGAATGTTCTCCGTAACGCACAGTTAATTGAAAATCCATAGGTTATCAATTTTCCACGCGAGGGAATAAAATAGAAGGCATTTCAAAGAGCAATTACACCAGGCGCGGCTTAATCTTTCTCTGATGATTCCGGAGGCCTTTCCGGGGTGTGTGTGTGTGTGTGTGTGTGTGTGTGTGTGTGCAGCGCCGTGGGGCCTCGTTAGGAGCCAGTAATGACTGTGCAGGGCGGGGAGGCGAGCGCTCACCAGGTCCTCCCTGGCAGCTTGGGGTGTTCTGGACGCCGGTCGCCGCACCGCACATGGCGGTGAGCAGGTGTCCGTGCTCAGAACAGCCCTCTCCGCCTTTGTCCGTGCCAGGGCGGTGCTGCGGAGAGAGCAGTGTCCTGGGAGGGACCCCGACCCCCGACCCCCGACCCCCGACCCCCGACCCCCGCCACCTTCTCCCGCCAAGTGGGGCTGACACCGACTCCTACACTCACTCCACGAGGTACTGCTTAACCCCGGCCTACGATCACACAGGTCAGAACAGGGCGGCACTGCAGGTCATAGAGGGCACCAGCTTCCTGTCTCCGGGAAGGAATGTGTGAGGCTCAGCAGGGTGAGGGGCCTGGTCCGAGGTCACACAGCCTGGGATCTGGGTTTCCCGGTTTCCCGGCTTTCCGGCTTCCCTGCCCACCACACCGAGGCAGAAAAACGCCTTTGGAAAGTGGACGCTTAATACAAGCTCACACATGCAAACAGACACCCAGGGTCTCTCTGGCCACAGATCCCCACCGCCCCCGCCCCCAGCCTCAGGAGAGGGGTCACGTGACCCCCTTCGGAATCCGGGCGGGGGGTGGCCGGGACACCACGGCGAGGTTTATGGGTTCATGAATGCCGGAGCATTTTACTACGTGGTAATTTCGAGGGCTCGGGCTCCGGGGGCCTTCCCTCTTCTAATTGAAGAAATAAACAACCTCCCCGAAGGCACGCTCGGCCGGGGAGGAAGGCAGGTGCGATGTGACACGGGAGAGCCGCCGCCAGGAAGGACCCTGGCTGGTGGAGACGCGAAACATCCGGGAATCGGAGAGCAAGCCGGCCGGGTCCGCGCCCCGGGAGAGGGGGATCCCAGGAGGGGCAGACGCCACCCACCAGCCCACGGACACGTAGGCACGCCTCCCGCCGGGGCCCCGAGCGTCCCCGGGGAGAGCCCGGACACGCAGGCCCCGCGTCACACAAAATCAGACAGCGGCTCAGCACGCCAGCACCGCGTGTGTGTCCGTGGCAGATGCTCTTAGAGATGCTGCTGGATGTGCCCTGAAACCCTGATGCTATCTGGTCTCTCTCTCTCTCTCTCTCTCTCTCTCTCTCTCACACACACACACACACACACACACACACACACACACAGACACACACACACTGAGGTATGTCCTCAGCCTCGGGTCAGCTCTGAGAGCTGAATGTGGGGTTATTGCTTTCAAACAGCACCTGCATTCACCTCTGTCGGCGCGACCCACGGCACACCCCGTTAACGTCCCAGGTCTTGGACCTTCACGCCTGTCGCACCCTGGCCAACGGGTCCTGCCTCCTAATCTCCCGAGGAGGAGCTCTCACCTACGGGGAGAGGAAGAGGAAGAAAAACTGGTCCAGGGGTTTAAAGCCGAAACATTTCAGCAAGCGCTCAGAGGAAGGAGACGGCGGGCTTCTGGGGCGCCATCTGGTGGCTAGTACCAGAACTGCAGCAATTCTGCAATGAGCCTAAGCCTAAGCCTAAGCCTCTCCCTGTTCCAGAATGTGAGGATTCGCTTCGGACCCTAGAAGGGGCAGGGCGAGGGACGGGGTAGCAAAACCCCATGACTCCTGTGCCCAACAGCTGCGTGCAGGCATGGAGGCTGGAAGGAGAGCTACCTTCAAGTTGCCGAACGCTTCCCCTCCACCCGCTCCAGGTTTACGTCTGCCTCAGCTTCTGTGTTCTGGGCTTTAGATGGAAGGTATGTGAAAGCCAGCCGACTGGGCCCTGTCCCCGCCATCTGCTGTTCGCAATAGCCAACAATATTGATGGAGTCCCTGCTGCCCTAGGCTCTGGAGGGAACAAACTAGACCAAGCTCCCGCCCTCGTGGAACTCACCTCCTGGGGAGGGCAATACACACACCCCACAAGAATGTGTCAGGGTGCACTAAAACTGGTTTGGCTCAGTGGATGGAGCGTCGGTCTGTGGACTGAGGAGTCCCAGGTTCGATTTCGGTCAGGGGCATGTACATTGGATGCAGGCACATCCCTGGTGTGGGGTGTGCAGGAGGCAGCTGGTCGGTGTCTCTCCCTCACCGATGTTTCTAGCTCTCTACCTCTCTCCTTTCCCTTCCTCTCTGTAAAAAATCAATAAAATATATATATTTTAAAAAGAATGTGTTGCCAAAACCGGTTTGGCTCAGCGGTAGAGCGTCGGTCTGCGGACTGAAAGGTCCCGGGTTCGATTCCGGTCAAGGGCATGTACACTGGTTGCGGGCACATCTCTGGTAGGGGGTGTGCAAGAGGCAGCTGGTCGATGTTTCTCTCTCATCGACGTTTCTAGCTCTCTATCTCCCTTCCTCTCTGTAAAATATCAATTAAATATATATATTTTTAAAAACCTAGAGAATTAAAAAAAAAAAAAAGAATGTGTCAGGGTGCTAAGTGCCAAGATGACACGTAAGCAGAGGCAGTGAGGGTGGGGGCTTGTGCTGTCTTATGTAGGGTTCGCAGGGATGGCCACTCTGATAAGATGGAAGAGCAGACGCCTAATGGACCGGGGGTGGGGTGGGGTGGTGAGTGGGTTGAAATCCGGGAGTGCAGGCCCGAGAGAGCAGCAGCGCGTGCAGGTGCCCAGAGGCGGAGACGTGATTGGAGAGCTCCAGGAATGCAGAGGCTGGAGCAGAGCGAGTGAGGCGGAGGGTGCTCGGGAACATAGCGGGGTGGGAGGAGGGGTACCCAGGGCAGGCCCCGGTGCATTGCTGCCCCGTCTTGGTCCAAAGCGGACGTTAGGGCAGCTCTGGTGTTCTCCACGGAGGAACTGCCACGGACTCAGCACCACCCCGAGCCCCTGGCAGCACACAACGGTGAACTCCGGTGCCCCTCTCTGTCTGTCACCCAGCCTGATTTCAGAGACGAGAACTATTCATAGAAAACAGCAGAAAAGCCCAGAAGACAGCATGAGATTTGCAGCCCGGAGGGTCAGCTGGGGCGGGAGTGGTCACAGACGTCATCTCGGAGGACCTGAAGGTGCATGGAGGACGGGGGGCGGGGCAATCGGAAGTGGGGACAGTCTGGGCCAGGGTCCGGGCCATGGGAGGCGGGGCCTCTGGGACCCCCCCAGCTCCGTTTAATTCCTCTTGGAGCAAAGCCCGTTTCTGGCCACTTGGTTTCACTAGGTTTGATGGCGTTGGCAGTGGGGGGACGCAGACCAGCCAGGCCGCGGAGACTCGTGGCCATTCCTCCATAGGGCAGAGACCAGAAAGAGGGGAGGGAAGGCAGGCAGGGCTGGGAGGGCTGGAAGGGGCCCCCACCTCTGCCGACCGCCAGCCCCAGCCCGGAACACTGTGACTTGATGTTCTTACTTACCAAAGGAGCTTTGTATTCTTGCATTTAATTTCTTCTCTCATAGTGACCATCAGGGACATGTCTTAGCTTTGGATCAGAGACCCCGTGCCTGCAGGGTGGGTGGCCCTCGGCAGTTCAGTTACTCTGGGCAGCTTTCTAGAGGGGGATATGCCCCTTCTGTTGGGTCCTCGACCCCCCCCCCCCACACACACACACACCTGCCTTCAGGGGTTCAGAGGTCAGGGCATACTAACCCTGCAATTTCACGGATGGGGAAACAGAGGCACTGAGAAAAGGGGCCATTCAGCGACCCAATACGTAGGCACCGGAAAAGCTCCTCGGCTATCCACTGATTTTGGCCTCTGAGGAAGGAGCTGCGGCTCGCATGGCCCAGGAAGGCTGTGGGCTCCCCGGCCCCGCGGCCTCGGAGCGCCCTCTGCCGGCCGAGTCCTGCACGACACCCCAGCAGCCAGAGGGAAGCACCCACCCACCCCACCCTCCGGACTCCAGCCCCACGTCCGTCTCCGTTTTGCTTTCTGGCCGCCTGACCTCAGAGCCCCGTCTCTGAGGTGAGAACGATGGGGCTTGCCTTGCAGGGCCGGTGCGAGGAGGGCCCGGAGGACCTGGGGAAGCGCCCAGCTCACAGCCGGCGGTGAGGGGCGAGGTCTGCGGAGGCTCCGGGGACGGCACGGCGGTGGCCAGACGCGTGCAGGGCGGCGGCGTGTTAACGACACATCCACGTGGGGCTGCCCAGCCCTCTCCCCTGTCCAGTGCGCACACCGGCCTGCCTTCCATTTCTCTCTCCTATTTCCTGCTTCTTGGGAGGGGTGGGGAGGGCATGACTCTAGGAGGGCAGGATGCAGCCGCCTCGCACCTCTGGGGGGTAGGGGAGGGTGAAGACCGTCTCCCAGCGCTTAGAGAAGGGCAGCCGTCTGTCACTCACGGCCTGGCCTGAGCTTTGCACAGACCAGCGAGCTGTGTGGTGAGGGAAAACCGAGGGCACTCTTAGTGGATGCCAGGAGGGGGTGGGGCGGGACCCCAGGGGAGAAGGAGGGGCGGAGTAAGCAAAGGGGGTGCTGGTGGTGGGGGCCTGGGCTTAAAGACAGAGCTGGGGAAGGGGTTCTCGGCCCCTCGGCGGCGAGAGTCAGGAAGAGGTGGCGAGCGGCTGGTGAGAAGAACCGGTGAGGACACGGCCGGTGTGAGTCCTCGGCAGCCTGGGCCGCGGCTGAGACTGCCCACAGCCCGTGCTCACTCTGCCCGCCCTGGGCCCACCGGCCGGCACCCGCAACGGCACGTTTGCCCTGTCTCCGCCTGTTTCCTGGACTCCTTAGGGCCCCAAAGCGCGCCTGGACGCCCAGGCTGGCGTGGAGGGGCTCCCGCAGCTGTACGGGGAGGAGGCCGGGGGGCACCGGTGCCGGCGGGTCTGGTTCGAGGCCCAGGTCCCCTGGGAGGAAGGGGTCATCCCTCGTCTGCTCGGCAAGGAGTCCGTCTCAGGGAAGACCAGGAGGGTGAGGAGGGACCGCTGAGAGAGAGGGGAGGGGGAGGGGGGAGAAGACATGAAAAGTGTATGTGGGCGGGGGGGGGAGGGGAGAAAGGGAGAGAGGGAGAGAGAGAGGGAAGGCACATTAATCCTCAGAGAGAGAGCGGCGGTGGAGGGGTGGGGGGGGAGGCCAAGCCAATGTGCTCTCGTTGGCACTGCCTAGCTGTCTGGTGGGCAGACGGGGCCGCACCCGAGTGGCCCTCCTGCCTTCCCCCCTCCCCCCGGAGTTCCTCCCCATCAGAGGAGAAAGTGGTGGCGAGTGGCGGATGGTGGATGGCGGGAGGGAAGGAGGGAAGGAGGGAAGGAAGGAAGGAAGGAAGCACAGGCCCGCTGGCCCGCGTATTAATGTGATTTAGGAGATCCGCAGGTCAGCCTCTCGTGACTGAGAGCCATCCCGGAGTGAGTGAAGGTCTGCAGCTATTTCCAGACGAAACGGCCTGATGAGGCGAAATGGCTCCACTCCGGGCCATTAAGTGACCAAGGCCACAGCCGCCGTAAATCTCAGCCCCGCGGCCCCTCTGTCTCCTGTGGAAGCCGAGTCCGGCCGGCGGGACCCTCGCCCGGCCCGGCAGCGCCTCTGAGGACGGGCCAGCTTCCCGTGCCCAGACGGTGAGGGCACGGGAGCGGCCCTGCGCTTCCATTGGCCTCGGCTCTTCCCGACCTGTGTCCGCTCAGCTCCTCCACGTCGGACACGCTGGCCCTGCCACGGACACGTCTGGCCAGCTTGGGCAGACACATCCGTTTTCCTGAATCACAATTTCCGTATCTTTTAATATATATATATATATATATATATATATATATATATATTATTGATATTTTACAGAGAGGAAGAGAGAGGGATAGAAAGTCAGAAACATCGATGAGACAGAATCATCGATCAGCCGCCTCCTGCACACCCCCCACTGGGGATGTGCCCGCAACCAAGGCACATGCCCTTGACTGGAATCGAACCTGGGACCTTTCAGTCCGCAAGCCGACACTCTATCCACTGAGCCAAACTGGTTTCGGCACAGTTTCCATATCTTAAAATGTGAGCAGCCGTAACCGGTTTGGCTCTGTGGATGGAGCGTCGGCCTGCGGACTGAAAGGTCCTGGGTTCGATTCCGGTCAAGAGCATGTACCTTGGTTGCGGGCACATCCCCAGTAGGAGGTGTGCAGGAGGCAGCTGATCGATGTTTCTAACTCTCTATCCCTCTCCCTTCCTCTCTGTAAAAAAAACAATAAAATGTATATATATATATATATATATATATATATTTTTTTTTTTATAAAAAACGTAAGCAATGATAGCTCCCTGGCAAGTAGTTGGTGAGGGCGATGTGAGAGAGGGAGTACAGAGGGCCTCCTGGCACCACGTGCCTGGGTGTGCCCTTTTCTTAGGAAGCGTGGCTTGAGTTTTATCCCCTCTTCCTCCGGTGTCTTTCCTCTCCTGTCTCATTGGGCAATTCCTCCCACCCTCACGGGCCTCCTCCCCGGGGCTCCTCCCGACTCGCCCCCAACACAGCTGGTCTCCTGCCTCCTGCTCTGGCCGGACGCAGGGCCCTCTGGCGAGGTGGCTTCAAGATTTAGAGGCCAGGTGACTGCAGAGTGGAAACAAGTTTGTGTTTGAGGGCCTAGGAAAGGGAGATGGGCTTAAAAAGGTAGCGGCTGGGGTCGGAGGGGTTTGGAATGAGGGGAAACGGGATTATTGGAGTTGGGAATGGGGCTCCTCTCTCAGGCCAGCAGCAGATAGGGGAATGAGCCCGTCTGGTCCCTCAGACACTGGGCCTGCAATTCCATTCCTGGCCAGCAGGTGTCAGTGGTGTCCGGGGGGGGCAGCTGTAGTGCTAGAGGGAGCCCAGGAAACTGAAAGCATTGCTTTAAAAAAAAAAAAGAAAAGAAAAAAGAATGCCGTTAGAGCTGCAGGTTCTGGCTTCCCCTGCCCTGCCACACCTTGTGGTGAGTTCATTGCCGTCCCACTCCCCCAAGAATCTCCTTTGGGACCCAGCGGGGCTCTGGCCTTGGCTGTTCCTATGGCCCTTCTCCTGCCGCCAGGAGAGCCAGTCGCAAGGCAAATGAGTGGGAGTGACACTACTTAAATCCGCCCTGATTTTTTTTTTTAAAGTTCAATTATCCACAGCTCCCGCTACTTTAAAACTGGTAACATGATACCTATGACATACTTCAAGATGATGTGTGCTGACATAATAGTTGGAGAGCTCTGAGCACGAAATGCCGAGCAGATTGCCCTCCCGGGACCAGCGAAAACTCCAGCCCGCGGCAGTCACTGGCAGGCCTCCCCGGCCATCCTCTCAGAGGGCAGCGGGGTGCCGTGAGCACGAGCCCGGCTCTGGGCCCAGGCTGCCCGGGACCAAGCCTGTCGCTACCGCTTCCCAGCTTGAGAACCGAGGCAAGACTTGCCGGGCCTTCGCCTCAGTTCTCTCATCCCTGAGGTGGGAGTGACGATAGTCCTCCCTCACGGGACTGCCGGGAGGTTAAATGAGTTGATGCCATGCCAAGTGCCGAATCAGTGCCTAGCACGTGGGGAGGGCACCTGGGCGTTAGTAAGCTCATTGTTGTTAGAAGGGGCCCCCATCTACCCACCTACCAGTTGTTGTTCCCTTGTATCAGGTGCCGGGTTCCGAGTATTGATTTTCTTTTTTTTTTAATCCCCACTGGAGGATACGTGTTTCTTTCCCCCACTGATTTTTATTTTAAAAAAATATATATTTTATTGATTTTTTTACAGAGAGGAAGAGAGAGGGATAGAGAGTTAAGAGACATGGATGAGAGAGAGTCATCGATCAGCTGCCTCTTGCACACCCCCTATCGGGGATGTGCCCACCACCAAGGTACACGCCCTTGACCGGAATCGAACCCGGGACCCTTCAGTCCGCAGGCCGACGCTCTATCCACTGAGCCAAACCGGTTTCGGCTCCCCCACTGATTTTGAGAGAGAGAAAGACATCGATGTGCGATAGGAACATGGATTGGTTGCTTCCCGTATGCGCCCCGACCAGGGATGGAGCCTGCAGCCCAGGTACGTGCCCGGACTGGGGATCGAATCTGCATCCTTTCGGTGTGTGGATGGCGCTTCCACCAATGGAGCCACCCGACCAGAGCAGAGTATTGGTTTTTGGCTTCGTGAGGGGGCACCCGGGGGCAGAAGGGGCTCGCCGCGGAAGGCCTGCCCTGAGCGTGAGGCTCTGCTGGCGGCTGCCGCCGTCTCTGTTCTTAACGGCGCGGGGAGAAGGGCCTCACTCTGCTCTGAGCCCTCCAACAGCACGGCGGTGCCTACAGCGGATCCCTCTGGGCGCAGGCGGCCCCTGCCTTCCCTCTCCCGCCACGGGCAGGCCCCCCACCTGGGAGATCTGCCCCAGCCAACGTTTTATTTTACTTGTGTATTTTTAAATTATATTTGTATGGATTTCAGAGAGGAAGGGAGAGGGAGAGAGAGAAACATCAGTGATGAGGATCATCGGTCGGCTGCCTCCTGCACGGCCCCATGTTGGGGATCGAGCCCTCAACCCGGGCGTGTGTTCTGACCTGGAACTGAACCACGGCCTCCTGGTTCTCAGGTCGACCCTCAGCCTCTGGGCTGTGATTTAGCCCTGAGACTGGGGTTGGGCCTGGACTGGTCACATTTCAAAGGGTTTCCAGCTCTTCTCCGGACCTTCGCAGCGTGGGCCCTAGAGCTCGGCGGCCCCGAGAAGGCCTCTCGGGGGGGCCCCTCCCAGCACCCCCACCCCCTCCCGAGTGCCGCAGGCAGGTGGCACCTGTCTTATGGCTCCGGGTTAAAAAGCCCTCGGATCAATAAAGCCCAGTAATGAGTATTGGTACCGCGGAGGCTGCAGATAAACCCCCTTCTGCTCGGCGAGTTCAATCCCATAAAACAGCTCTCCCCCTTCGATCCTGGCATGCCTCTGAGAGAAAATGTGGGGAAATTTTTAAAAGGTGACTTGCTAATTGCCTGTAAAATAAAAGGCAGATGGAAGCTTTATTACGGTTGAAGGAAGTCAGGAATATTAAGGTAAAGTGTCAAATAACAATTGATTTTCCTCGGGCATAAAGGGGCGATTTATGGCTTCCTAGTTGCTACAAATGAGGAATTATTTGAAGTTCTAAAAAGTATGAGGAGAAATAAAGATTAAATAGAAGATGAAATCATAGGGGTGTCTCCGGGAGGTGGCTTCCACGCCCCTGGGGGGCTAGAACTCACGTGGCAGGAGCCCAGACAAGGTGGGGGGGGGCGGTTGGCGGGGCAGCTTCAAGATTGAGGTGAGCCGTGTCCCTCAGGGTGTCTGCTTTGTTGGGGGACCTGGGGGAAGGGGACGGGGTTGGGGACGACAGGTGTGAGGGATGTGGCATCAGAGGTGGCTGGTTGGAGCTGGGGACGCGGGGAAGGAAAGGGTGAGCCGGCTTCCCGGGGCCACGGCGGCCTCCTCCCAGCCGGTGGCCCCCTGGCCGCCCCGGGCAGCGGTGATGGCACCCGGCCCTCCAGGCCACGGCCCTCTGCAGGCCCCGCGGTGGCTTCTCCTGGTCCTATTGGCCCCGGCCTCGCCCATCCCCACGCGTGAGCCAAAGAGGACTCACGTCCCGGCAGCCAGACCCCGCGCTGGGCGCATCCAGGCCGCGG
Organism: Vespertilio murinus; assembly: GCA_963924515.1. Lineage (NCBI taxonomy): Eukaryota > Metazoa > Chordata > Mammalia > Chiroptera > Vespertilionidae > Vespertilio > Vespertilio murinus. The sequence goes on along the minus strand of OZ004718.1, from coordinate 14,048,366 downwards.
TCCTCAGGAGCCGACCTGCCTCAAGGGCAAGTGGCTTATCGGAGAGGCGCTCCCCGGAGCTCCAGGAGAGGGGGCAGGGGGGCGGGAGGGCGGTTTGCAAAGGGCGCTGCTATTGGGCAAGTTACCCTGTGGGTGACTGGGCCTTAATGTCTCTGGGGGGTTCAGGGGGGGTCGGCCCGGTGTGGGAGCCACACCTCGGATGATTCTGCCCGCAGGAGGAGGGAGCGGGTACCCACAGGCCACCTCCACCCGTCACTGGTGGGCTGCCGGGGGGCGTGGGGGGGGCATTTGTTCTCTGGCCCTCGGACAGTCACACGTGGGGATATGGCCAGGGCGCCCACAGTCCCCGCCCCTGCCTCTGTGTGTGCACGTCAGTCCCCACACTTCCCGTCACATGCACACCAGGCCCCCACTTTACGGAGGAGGCCCTGGGGCTGGAGGGTTAAATGACCCTCCCAGCTGAGCCAGGAGGGCTCAGCCGGGGCTGCTGGCACCTCAGCCCTGCACGTTCAGTGGTTTCCGTGAGTAAGATGCACCCAGGAGCATGCCAAGCTGCAGGTTCCGGGGCCCACCCTCTAGACCAGCCATGGGCAAACTACGGCCCGCAGTCCGTATCCGGCCCGTTCGGCTGTCCTATCCGGCCCGCGGAGCCGAAAGAGCAGAGGGTTCTCTTGCTCTCCCCTCCGCTCCTTCACCAGCATCCCAAGATGAGAGTGCCAGCACGGTCAGGTTGCTTTTGTTCCGGCCCTCCGGTCCAGTGTAAGAACCCATGGTGGCCCTCGGGTCAAAAAGTTTGCCCACCCCTGCTCTAGTCTCCGCCCTGGCAAGGGGGCATGTGCGGGTGCCAGGAGTGTGCGCTTTAGTAAGCCACCAGCCGGGCGAGGCGGCCCCTGGCCAGACTGTGAGAACCGGAGCCACTGCGGCCTCTTCCCCACAGGCCTCCACCCGCCCCCCCCCGACAGCTGCGCCCCTGGCAGCCTCCTGAGCCACATCTCTGGGGCGGGGGGGGGCAAAGAGGGGTGTGAGATGGAGGGAGGGGCCCCTAGACCGGAGCAGACCCCCAAGGGGCACAGAGCAGGGCAGGTGCACTCTTTGGCTCCAGGGCTGGTGGGGTGGCGGCTGAGAGCAGGGGAGGCGGCCGGGTCACTGCCTCCTGAGCTCCTCGGAGGTCAGAAAGGTCTCTGAGAGCAGCGATGGGAGAGGGGGGGGTGCTGGCCGACCTCGCTGGGGAGTCCCCTTCGCTCCAAGACCCGAGGGGGGTCAGGCTGCAGAGGAGGAAACGGGAGAGGCCCCCCTGCAGCCAGCAGGACGGGGGTCACCAACAAGAGAGGAGCCGGCAGGGCGATGGCTGTGGCCTCTGGACAGGAGGCGGCCCTCGATGCCGGGAGGGATGAGGGGGTGAACCTGGGGGCGTGGGGGCCCCTCTGGCGCTGTTTGCAGGCACCGCCGGCACAGTTCCTGGGACAAAGCTCCCCCCTAACCGTGGGCACTGCCTCTCGTGGCTGCGGCAGACCGCAGGTCAGTGTCTTCAGCGGTGCCAGCACCTGGCCGATCTGCAGGGAAGCAGTTCCCCTCCTGCTGCAGCCCGAAGGCAGGGCGCGTCCCCCGCTTTCCCCAGCTTCTGGAGGCCCCATCATTCTGGCCTCTGTTCTGCCCTCACTTCTCCCCCCCCCCCCCCCCTCTCTCTCCTTCCAGGACTCTCTGGTCCTATTGGCCCAGCCAGGACCGTCTCCCCCGCCCCCCCCCCAAAGGCCCCCTTTGTCATGGAAGGTGCCGTGTTCGCGCTGGGGCAAGCAGGGGGTGAGGATGCGGACCTCTTTGGGGGGTTCTTTATAAAAATATATATATTTTATTGATTTTAGAAAGGAAGGGAGAGGGAGAGGGAGTTAGAAACATTGATGAGAGAGAAACATCCATCAGCTGCCTCCTGCACACCCCCTACTGGGGATGTGCCCACAACCAATGTACATGCCCCTGACTGGAATCCAACCCGGGACCCCTCAGTCCGCAGGCCCACGCTTTACCCACTGAGCCAACCGGTCAGGGCATCTTTTGGGGGTTCTTGTTGCACATCAGCCATTGCAGTTCCGGCGACTGTAAGGCTGTCCCCTGTCTGGGCCTTGGTTTCCCCACCTGTGCGGTGCGGTGCGGTGGGCCCGTCCAGCCCTGCACGCTGAGTATTTTAGGCAGGGAGCACCCTGGGGGAGGGGGTAGAGCTGCTCTATTTCAGAGTCCAACAGAGAGAGAGAGAGAGAGAGAGAGAGAGAGAGAGAGAGAGTGATTTTCTACATCTGGATGTGGTCCTAATCCAATAAATGCTTAGGAGATTTCTATAGAATAGATTAATTTCCACTAGAAAAAAAAATAATTGGTTGATGTTAAGGCTACTGCCCTAACAAATCCGCCCGGGCCATATATCTGAGGAGGAGAAGACACGACCCCCTGGCGCATAAATCTGCCGTCCTCTGGGGGGCCGGCGGAGCACTCGGGGAGGCCCGCCGGTGATTTATTCTTCATTAATAAGCTCGATGCTATATTAGGATCAGATTTATGGCTCTGTCTCTCCAATATTTCTGACATTTCATCTGCAAAGAATTACAAATGGAATCTTGAAACTTTGCCGCTTCCTCCTGCTGGCGCCCGGGCACCACGTGTGAGTGTGTGTGTGTGTGTGCATATGTATGTGAGTGTGTGTGTATATGTGTGAGTGTGTGTATATGTGTGTGAGTGTGTGTGTATGTGTGTGAGTGTGTGTGAGTGTGTGTGTGTGTATGTGTGTGTGAGTATGTGTGTGAGACTGTGTATGTGAGAGTGTGTATGCGTGTGTGAGTGTGTATGTGTGTGAGAGTGTATGTGTTTGTATATGTGTGTATGTGTGTGAGTGTGTGTGTGAATGTGTGTATGTCTATGTGTGTGTGTGAGTGTGTATGTCTGTGTATGTGAGAGAGAGTGTGTGTGTATGTATGTATGTATGTGTGTGAGTGTGTGTATGTGTGTGTATGAGTGTGTGTGTGTGTGTGTGTGTGTTGGGGGGCTGGTGGAAGGGGGAGCCGGGGGAGTGGGGCACAGAGGCGTGTTTCCGATGGGAAGGAGCGTTGGGCCTGACCTCGGGTGGCCTGGGGTGTGGAGTAGCTCAGAAGAGGAGCCGGTCAGAGTCAGAGGCCGTGGACCGCCGCCGTGGCAGCAGAGAAGCCAGGAACACGTCCTGCCCCGTGGTCGGCAAACCCATCAGTCCGCAGAGCCAAATATCAACCGGACAACGATGGAGATTTCTTTTGAGAGCCGGATTTTTTAAACTTACGCTTCTTCTAACGCCGCTTCTTCAAGATAGACTCGCCCAGGCCGTGGTATTTTGTGGAAGAGCCACACGCAAGGGGCCAAAGAGCCGCATGTGGCTTGCAAGCCCCAGTTTGCCGAACACGGTCCTAGAGGCAGATTGGTGAAAGGGCATCCTGCTGATGCTTCAGGACGATTGGGGAGAACTGATTAGGAAAAACGGTCGCAAAACTATAAACCACCGTGTGGGTTCTGTTGTTGCTACTGTTTGAAGGACTCGCCGAGGCGGTGGGTAAGAGAGAGAGAGGGAGAAAGGGAGAGAGGGAGGGAGGGAGAAAGAGAGAGATATTTCTGTATCTTCTACCCATGGACTAAATTTCATTGACCGATTCCACTTCCATATAAAGACTTTTTCTACCAGCTGCCATTTTATTTCCTAATAAAGCACAAATAAAATGTAAGGTGCAGCTAAATTTTTTTTTTTAATAATGCCTAATGGATTTAGTTTTGTCAGCTGCCTAGAAAGTCCCAGTAGCTCAGACAGAAGTGAAAGACCAGTGGGAGGTGCTACAACTGAGTTCTTCTGACCAGAACAGATACCCCTAGAAGCCGTCTCTACTTGGGGTTCTCAGCTAGGCTGCAACAGAATCACCTGGGCCTAAAAAAAAAAAAATCAGATTCTCCCCTCCTGCTCCTCGAGTTCTGGTTTTCTGGGTGTAGGGTGAGGCCCCGGTGCCTTTGCATTAAAATAAACCTCTGCAAATAATTTAATGGACACCCAAATCTATAATATTTATAACATAATATCTCTACCCATTCTTCATGATCCTGGAGCTGCAGAGAAAAGTGAAAATTCTGACGAGGGTCAGTTCTACAAGTGGCCACCAGATGTCGCTTTTCAGCCACAATTCCTGGCCAGGGACCCCGCAGGGAGGCGGATGCCATCAGCAGAGAGGAAGCCGGTCACAGCTGATGGGCCACGACCTGGGCGTCCTGGCTCCTTCCTAGCGGACGGCCTCCCCGTGGATGTGCACGGTCCCCGCTCCCGGCCGACCTCCGCCTCACACCGCGCCGCGGGCAGACAGGAGTGAGGAGCTACCAGCTGTGCCGGGACTGGTTCCACTGTGCCTGGAGCCACCCACCCGAAGCAGGACAATGACAATAAAGGCCGGAGAGACCTCAGAACATCGAACGCAACGGCTTTCAAGCTTTTAAACAAAAACACGATGTGATCTCGGGTAACTTACCTACTTTCTCTGCCTCGGTTTCTCCACCTGTAAAACAGGATACAAATACATCTTGCACATACGGTTGTTGTGGGGACAAAGAGAATATATCCTATCTAACAAAGAGGGAACATGCTCATTGACCATCACCCCGTCAAAAAGATGGCCGCGCCCACAGCTGAGGCCAAGTTCCCATGAAGAGCCTTCACTCGCCATCAGCAAGGACCTGAGGCTGCACCCTCCCGCTGTGGGGCTTGACAGGGGACCTCTGGCTGTGCCGCCCGCCCTGGGTCAGGCTGGGGGACCTCAGGCTGCTACATCCCCCCACCCCCCAGCGCCAGGTCAGGGGACCTCGGGCTGAAACCCCCACCAGGTGGGGCTTGACAGGGGACTTCAGGCTTCGGCCCCCACCCTGGCACCAGGCCGGGGGACCTGAGGCTGCGCACCCCCGCCTGCCGGGGCTTGATGGGGGACCTCTGGTCCTGTCCCCCACCCCTCGGGGCTTGACAGAGGATCTCAGGCCCTGCCCCCCACCCAGCAGGGATTCAAGGCACGTCCCCGGCCCCATCTAGGGGACTTCAGGCCATGCTCCCCTCCTGGCACCGGGCCAGAGGACCTGAGGCTAGCTCCCTGCCCGGGGGGGCTTGACAGGGGTGGGACTGGCCGGGTCTGGCCCAATGTGGGGGCGGGGGGGGCAGCTGGGTCTGGATCTCATGCAATTTTGAGGCGCATGTGGGTGGGCAGGGACTTGACTCTGGGTCCCCCTTTTAATGTGCACGAAATTTGTGCACCGGGCCACTAGTGTGTGTGCGTGTGCGTGTGTGTGTCACATGGTTATCTCCTCTGTAAAATGGAAGCTTTTGTTGTCATGATAGTTTTCTGTGTGGATGAACTGAGGCTCCTTAGCGGGGAACGACTTGCTCGAGGCCACGTAGTGAGACAGTGCTGGATCTGGGGGTCCCTCTCAAACCCCGACCCCCCACTACCACTATTTCCAACGCTCTGACTCTTGCTTTAGACTGAAAAGCCAACCCCTGAGGACGGCACCGAGAACCACGAGGTGGCTTTTTAACCAGCGAGCTCTCTCTGCCTGAGGCCGGCACAGCCTGGCGCTGCGCGGGGCAGAGCAGCGGGGTCCGGCTGAGCCTCTCCCGGGCTCAGGGCGAGGATGAACCCGCGCCTGGGGCCATGGGGAGAGGAGAAGGATGGCTGTGCCTCCCGGAGTGCCGGGCCATCGGGCCTGAACGGCAGAGAGACTCAGCCGCTTCTCCAACGTCCGCACGGGACTGCCCGTCCCTCTGAGAGCTGACCCCTCCCGGGAGACGGTGACCCCTCCCGGAAGGCTGTGACCCCTCCCGGGAGGCGGTGAGCCCAAGACTTGGGTGGCACTCAACTGGGAGCCCAAGCCCCTGGACCTAAATCTAGTTCTGAAGCAACGTCCTGTTTGGCCTTTGTCTAATCACCTCCTCATTTTCAAACTGGGGTGTCGGGGAGGTCAGATGAAATTATTTGGGGGGCTTCCCTCTGGCTCTCCCAGGTCCTCTTCGAGGAGCTAGCGTAGTCCAAGAGAGGGGTAAGCAGCCGCCCCTCCCAGCACTGGCCGCCCCTCTTCCTCCCGGGTCAGGAGGTCAGGGCCGAGGCCAATTCAGGAGGTGGCCTCTGTCGGTGGAAATGACAACATTTACCTCCTCCCAGACCCACTCTGTGCCCGCGCCCTGAGCCCTGGCCTGCAGTGCCCTCGCAGAGGCATCGGCGAGGAGCGGGGCAGTGGCTGGCTGGGGCCTCTGCTGAAATGGATACGCTGGTCGCACGCCCTCGAGGCTGGTCTCGTTTGCCTTCTTCATTTTTAGACACATTCCAAACTTTTCAGCAAATTACAGTGTTTGCCAACCGGCCGTCTGGAGCCCAAGGAGAGGCGCTATTTATAGCGGCGCTGGGCCGCTGCCACTGCGGAGCGGCCCCGAGAGACGGGCCAGAGCGGCCGGGAGCCGTGCCCCGGGCTCCCGGAGCCGGCGGCACAGCCAGCAGCCCACGGGCACAGGCTGCCGGCACGTGCCCACACCTGGGCCCGGGGGCCTGCCCTCCATCCCTGCACACCAGGAGAGAGACCACACTACTGACCTGGCCAACGGGCAGAGTCTAGGTCAGCCGTGGGCAAACTACGGCCCGCGGGCTGGATCTGGCCCGTTCGGCTGTTCTATCCGGCCCGCGGAGCCGAAAGAGCGGAGGGTTCTCTTGCTCTCCCCTCCGCGCCTTCACCAGCAGCCCAAGATGAGAGTGCCAGCACGGTCAGGTTGCTTTTGTTCCGGCCCTCCGGTCCAGTGTAAGAACCCACTGTGGCCCTCGAGTCAAAAGGTTTGCCCACCCCTGGCCTAAACCTTGCCGTTCACTGAGCGTCGTCCGGCACGCGAGTGAGCCGCTCTTGGGCTCAGCTTCCCCATCAGGAAAATGGGTGCAGCGGGAGGTTAAGTGAGCGCTCAGGTGGTCTTTAGAAGTGTTCTCCGGGCCGCAGAGCACCGTGCTTCCTGACTGTTGTCTAAACAGAGACACACACGGGTTTCTTCTCACCCAGGGTGTCACGGGGGCTCTGTTCCCGGTGAGACCCGCGGCTGAGCGGGGCTGCGCGCTTCCAGACAGGACTGTCTTTGTACCGTGACCTCTCCCAGCCAGCACCCACCCCGGCGGACCCGCGGCCGGAGTTTGCAGACTGAGTGAGTGAGAATCGTGTCGGGATCCACGTGTCTTGTTCTACTCACGGTTACTCCAAGGGACCATTCTTGCCACGCTGGTATTGCACAGGTCCCAGAAATCTGTGTCCACGCTGGTGGTATTTGTGACTGGAGGTGACATCCGTCAGGACTCTCTGGCGCGGAAGGGTGCGTGGAACGTCGTGGGCCTGCGGGAGTTTCCCGTCAGAAACAGGGGGGGTGGGAGGGTGGGGATTGCTTTCACCGAAGAATATTTATTTATTTAAAAAAATATTTTATTGGCCGAAACCGGTTTGGCTCAGTGGTAGAGCGTCGGTCTGCGGACTGAAAGGTCCCAGGTTCGATTCCGGTCAAGGGCATGTACCTTGGTTGCGGGCACATCCCCGATGGGGAGTGTGCAGGAGGCAGCTGGTCGATGTTTCTCTCTCATTGACGTTTCTAGCTCTCTATCTCTCTCTCTTCCTCTCTGTAAAATATCAATAAAAATATATTTTTTAAATATTTTATTGGTTTTTTTACAGAGAGGAAGAGAGAGGGATAGAGTCAGAAACATCGATGAGAGAGAATCATCAATCAGCTGCCTCTTGCACACCCCCTACTGGGGATGTGCCCACAACCCAGGGGCATGCCTTTGACCGGAATCGAACCTGGGACCCTTCAGTCCCCAGGCCGATGCTCTATCCACTGAGCCAAACCGGTTCCGGCCACCGAAGACTATTTAAAGGAAGGCGGGGGACAAAAATGAAGCTGCGTTTTGATGGCACCAGGAGTTTGTGCACCAGTGGCACCTGCCATCGCGGACGTCACGAGCTAGGGAACCCGGGGGTCACACACTGCAGCCAGAAGGCCTCTGGGGGCCCGGGAGCAGAAGGGGTCCGTCGGCTAAAAAATGTGAACGAAACCCCAACAGCCTTCCCAGTCTCGGGGCTTGGGACTGGCCCCGTTTCTAGGGCCTCCGTCTCTGAATTTCGCTGCTTCTCCCACAGGCCTCCCCTCCCCCAGGCCCCTTGCCCCCCGGGCCCAGCCGTGGGAAGGGGCACTTCTGAGCAGCGAGCCGGGCTCTGTACAGCCTGGGGCTCAGGTTCCCACCCGCGGGGGGGGGTGGGGGGGCGGTCTGGACAGTGGCCAGCCGAGGAGCGGTGATCACCGCGAGGTGCGGGGCGCGAGGGAGGGACCCCGTGCCCCCTCCTCCAATGGCCCCGCGCTGGGACAAGACGGTGTCTGCGGGCGCCCGCCCAGCCCTCGCTGAGTTCCCAGGCCCCTGGAGCCCTCTGGTAACAGGAGACACTTGCCCCACAACCAGTGGGTGATCGGGTTTTTAATCTTGGAGGCCCCTTGGATCTCAGCTGGGAGGTGGGATTTGTCAGACGGGGAGGGGGGAGCCGTCTGGGAATGCCAGAGGGCGTCTCGGCCGAAGGGGGTTGTCCCCGGGGCAAGAGGCCTCCCTCCCAGGCCCGTCCCTGCCATCCCGCCAGCCTCCTCCCGCCAGCCTCCTCCTCCCCGCGTCCCCAACAGCTAAAAACAACTGACCACCCAGATTCGAAATCAAGATGGCTCATCGACCTGGGGCGCCTCTGTTGGACACGCATCCCTCCTTCCTGACACCTTCCTCGCTGGCCTGCTGCCTGTCGGCCACCGTCCTGCCTGTCGGCCACCGTCCTGCCTGCCGGCTCTGCCTGGCCCCTGAGAGGCTGCCCCCTGGCCGTCCGGGAGGGAGAGAAGGCCGCGGGACCGACGCCTGCCTCTCCTCCCCGCCACAATGCGCTGTGTGACCGTGGGCAGGGCCGCCCCCTCTCTGGGCCTCCGCTGCAGCGGGGGACAGACCTGGGGCTGCTCGGGGGCCCAGTTCCTGAGACACACGACCCCGTGCGACCCCTGCCCAGGGCCCTGTGGCACACACGCTCCTGTTCCCGTCTTACAGGGGCTGCGGTCTGGGAGAGGCGAAGCCGCTGGCCCAGGCCTCATAGCAAGGCGGCCCAGGGCCAGGTCTGAGGCCGGGTCTCCCCGGCTCCACAGCCGGGCTTTCTCCTCCCCAGCGACCTCCCGGTGGCCCTGAGGGCAGCTTCCCGGAATCCCAGCCCCTCGGGTCCTCGTGTCTTCTGCATGGCATTCGCTGCCTGACCGCCTAGCGCAGCCGTGGGCAAACTACGGCCCGCGGGCCGGATATCCGGCCCGTGCGGCTGTTCTCTCCGGCCCCCGGAGCAGAAAGAGCGGAGGGTTCTCTTGCTCTCCCCTCCCCTCCTTCACCAGCAGCCCGAGATGAGAGTGCCCGCACGGTCAGGTTGCTTTTGTTCCGGCCCTCCGGTCCAGTTTACGAACCCATGGTGGCCCTCGAGTCAAAAAGTTTGCCCACCCCTGACCCAGTGCCTCTCCTCGGAGAGGTCCCCCCTGACCACACCACGTGGAGACCACCGCGCATCACTCCCGAAGGGTGAGGTTCTTGTACACCTTCGCTGGTCTGGCATCGTCTGTCCCCATTAGCACGGAAGCCACACAAAGGCGGGCTCTTGGTCGTGACACGGTCACCGCTTTAGCCCCAGCACCTTGAACCAGCCCCTAAAACCACGCCTGGCCCCTACAGCGCTCAGTATGTGTCTCTCACCCTAAACGTCCTCCGTCGGTTGTGACGTACAAACGAATGCGTTTGTGACACGACACAGCCACCGTTTCTGGAGTGCATACGTGTTTCTGGAGTGCATACGGCCCTGCACCCGCCTTCACCATCCCACGGGGAAGGTCGGTCACTGTGCCCATTTTACAGATGAGGCCGCTGAGTCAGGTGGCAGTTACAGGACTCGCCCCACGTCCCGGGGTTCGGCTTTCAGCCTCTGCGTGTCGGACTCCGGTGCTCGCCAGGATGCCTTGTTAAGCTCTGGCCGGTTTGGCTCAGCAGACAGGGCTTCAGACTGTGGAACGAAGGGTCCTGGGTTCGATTCCGGTCGGGGGCGCGTGCCATGGCTGCAGGCTCCTCCCTGGCTGGGCCCCGGTCGGGGCACAGGCGGGAGGCAGCCGATTGATGTGTCTCTCTCACATTGATGTTCCTCTCTGTCTCTCCCTCTCTCTTCCACTCTCCCTAAAAATCAATGGAAAAATATCCTCGGGTGAGGATTAACAAAAACAAAAAATGCTTTGTCAACTGCAAAGTGCCCTAGAACTCAAGTGACCTATGTCCTCAGAGCTTCTCCTGGTCTTGCCGAGAGCTGGGCCGCGGACGTGCGTGGAGCCCGGGGCGCAGCTGGCCCCCCCCCACCCCCGGCCTCTGCGCTTGCCGAGGGGAGAAGCTCTGAGGACCATGGGAGCCCTGAGTGCAGAGACCTGGACCTTTTCCCTCTCACCGGCGACAGTCCAGCGCCGAAGACAAACACGTTAAAATAAAAGCCATATTAAAAAAAAAAAAAAAAAACCTCCACTCTCTTGCCTTAAAATATTGTGAGCCAGGGGGGCAATTAGCAATTACGCCGCACTTTATTATGAGGAGATGGAATTCTAATTGGACTGATTTGCATTCCACACACCTCCACAGATTGTTTTGGGAATTAAGGTATCAGTTGTATCGGTAATTATGGTTTACCATTAAATTACCCCCTCCCCCACTGAAAACTGTTAAATTGTCTGTGACGGGGCTTAAATTTAGCCCAGACCCGTGTCCTGGGAAGGCTGCGCGAGTCAATACAAGCCACCCGGAAACCGCTGGGTGCCCGGTGCCAGGGGGTAATGAGGGGTTGAGGTTTCCAAAGTTTTACCCGAGAAGCAGGGACAAGCCCCGGGCTGCAGGGGGCTCACGTGGAGAGCCGGGGTGCCCCCCTCCCCCTCACGCACACACACACACACTCCAGAGCACAGCTCTTGGACCCGGCCCGCTTGGCTGGGCCGGTACCCGAGCTGCAGAAGGCATTCTGGAAGGCGGTGTGGCTCCTGAGGAGGGCCGATGCGTGGGCGAGGTGCCCAGCCCAGAAGGAGCCCTGGGCAGTGTGCATGGCTCGGGGACGATGCGATCGTGCATACCTGGGATTGAGTCTACTCTGCCCTGTAGAAAAGAAACTCAGGAGGGTCCCTTGACTTCTCCGAGCCTCTGCCTCCTCGTTTTGCACATGGGCATGCCACCTGCCTCATGCCCGGGCTGATGTGACGATGAACTGAGAATAATAGCGGTGGCCACAACCGCCTCTGGCACCCTTGCAATCTGCCCGTCCCGTGCACTCATCTTTAAAAAAAAAATATTTTATTGATTTTTCACAGAGAGGAAGAGAGAGAAGATAGAGAGTTAGAAACATTGATGAGAGAGAATCATCGATCAGCTGTCTCTTGCACACCCCCTACTGGGGATGTGCCCGCAACCAAGGTACATGCCCTTGACCGGAATCGAACCCGGGACCTTTCAGTCCGCTGGCCGACGCTCTATCCACTGAGCCAAGCCGGTCCCGGCCCGTGCACTCATCTTTAATCTCCACGATAGCCCTGTGGATTGGATAGAAGAGCTGAATTGGGGGAGATGGGGGGTGGTTTGATGGCAAGCCTTAAACCTCGACCCCGGCTGACGTAAGCAAGCTGGGAACATATTGGAAGGGCGAGGGGGCGCTCAGAACGGAGAGGGAGGCTGGGAGGAGGCTTAGAACAACTCAGAAGATGGAATGGCTCATCCTGTCCTCCCACGGGCCCCAGGGAAGCAAAGACGCTCCGATTGCCTCGCCCGGCCCGGCCCCTCAAGACCCTGGTTGTGTTCTAGCCCCCCCCCCTCCTCCGGGCTCTGCCACGGGGGTGGGGGCAGCGAGAGGAACTTCCCAGAGGGCAGGCACCTGGACTTCCTGTTCCTGAAGACAGTCCGATGGCGGTGAGGGCCAATCGGGGGATGGGCACTGGGCACAGCCGTCACTGTTCCCGTTTTAGAGGCCAGGGGACCAAGGCCGGAGCTGCCCGCCCTTTGCCCAGGTGCGCACAACCAGCAGGGAGCAGAGCTGGGACGCACATCCACGGCTCTCCTGGACAACAGCTCCCTTCCTCTGGCCCCAAGCTGGCCTTCCCCGGGGCAGGGCCAGACACCAGCACCCAGGCTCTGCGGCCGGCTCTTGTGCCCATGAGTGGCTCTGGGGGGCCAGCTGGGGCGGGAAAGCCTCGGGGTGGAGGGGCAGCTACCCTCACCCGGCTCAGGACCAGCTGGTCAACGTGGAGAGATTCTCTCCGACCTTCCACGGGGCTGTAAGGATTGGGGGGGGGGGGCTTGTTGTCATGACACTGAAGGGTGTTAGAGGCTGTCGATGGTCAGAGGCTGTGGCAGCCCTTCCCCCGGCCCTTACCTGCCTCCATCCCGTGGCTTCTGCTGTTGCTTCCCCCGGGATGATGCCTCCCCATCCAGGTTTTGCAATCCTACACGTTCTGGAAAGCTCAACCCAAATTCCCTGAATCGGAGAAGCTTCCCGGCTCCCCAGGCAGGGCAAAGGGCCCCTTCCCGTGGCCCTCACGGGGTCTGCTCCCATTGTCCTCACGCCTGCCACGCCGGCAGCCATTCCAGAGGCCTCGCCGCCTCCGCCCACAGCTCCGCGTGGGATCCGGGGGAGACGCAACTGCAGACAAGACCCCGGCGGCCACGCCCCAGCCGCCCCGTATGCTGCTGTCTGCTCTCCCGCACGCGCCGGGGCATCGCCAGCCGACGCCAGGGGCCGTGCGTTCTCTCCCTGGCAGCTCCGTGGGCAGAAAGCACGGGGAGGGAACGGCTGGACGAGGGGAGACAGACTTGACTTCTATTCCTCTGGAGCCCCTCGGGGGACACGGGCCCAAGTTTGTATGAGACGAAGTTCTGGGTGGATCGGCCACGACAGCGCCGCCTGGGCACCCAAGGGTCCCTCGCAGAGCCTCATTATGCTCCCAAGTCCTCCTCCCACGGCTGTGCCAGGGGAGGGAGTGGACAGAAGGTGGCCCTGGCCGAAGGGACTCTGAGGTGTGGACAGTACGGTGGGGGCTTGGGAGTGACGGGTCTGAACACCCGACAGAGGGGACGAAAGAGAGGGCGGGAGAAGGAGTCCAAAACCCAGGAAGCCTGACCTTCCAGAAAGTACTGACCCGGGGGGCGGGGGGAGGGGGTCTCCCAGCACCCACCCCTTCCAGTCACCTTCCACCTGGACCTCCACTCCCGCCTGGGGCTGCCCATGGTCACCCGCTGTCCGGATCCCCCAGGTCCTGGTCTTTGTGTGAGGATAGGAAAGCGAGGTGTACACACTGGGCTAGCTCTTCCTTTGAGAAACTGTAAATTATCAGACACAACCTTTTTGGAAAGCAATTTGGCAGTAATACCAAGCGACATAAAAGTGTTCATAGCCTTTGGCCCAATAATCTTCCTCCGGGGAATTAATCGCACGGAAATAATTCATCGGGAAGAGAGACCCATTCTGCATCCACAGAGACATTTACTGCCGCGTTATTTATGAGAGGGGAGAGCTGGAGGCAGCCTCTCGGGCCAACGCAGGGGGAGGGTCCTCGAAATGGTGGCACAGGCATCCAGAGGAGTCCTCTGCCTCTAGGACCGGGGTGGGCAAAGTACGGCTCGCGAGCCACACGCGGCTCTTTGGCCCCCTTGAGTGTGGCGCTTCCACAAAATACCACGGCCTGGGCGAGTCTATGTTGAAGACGTGGCATTAGAAGAAGTTTAAGTTTAAAAAATCTGGCTCTCATGCAGAAACCGGTTTGGGTCGGTGGATAGAGCGTCAGCCTGCGGACTGAAGGGTCCTGGATTCGATTCCGGTCAGGGGCATGTACATTGGTTGTTGTCACATCCCCAGTAGGGGGTGTGCAGGAGGCAGCTGACAGATGATTCTCTCTCATCGATGTTTCTAACGGTCCCTCTCTCTTCCTCTCTGTAAAAAAAATCAATAAAACATATTTTAAAAAATCTGTCAAGTAAGTTGGAAATTGTGTAACAAGAGACGGTATTTAGAAATGAAAAGCCCGTGGGGGGGGTGGGGGGAAAAAGCACAGAATTGTACACATGCCACAATCAGGACAAGGCGGACAAGTCTGTGTCTGGCCCAAACCGGTTTGGCTCAGTGGATAGAGCATTGGCCCGCGGACTGAAGGGTCCCAGGTTCCATTCCGGTCAAGGGCATGTAACGTGGTTGCGGGCACATCCCCAGTGGGGGGTGTGCAAGAGGCGGCTGATCGATGATTCTCTCTCATCGATGTTTCTAACTCTCTATCCCTCTCAAAACCAATAAAATATATTTAAAAAAGAAAAAGAAAAAAGTCTGTGTCTGCGGGGAGAAGCGCCGCCAGCGCCGGGGAGATTGAAATAGAAGCTGAGCGCGCGCAGGGGCTGGACGGTGGGCGGAACCTGGCTCCTCATGTCCTCGCCCCCGGCCGGAGGGTCCTATTGAGAAACCATTTTTGTGTGAAATCCTAATTTGTCCCCGCGGGTTCCGGCCTCTTGGGAGGCGGCCCGGCAGCGCCCCCCGGGCCCCGCCCCCGCCCCCACCCGCCCGGGGCGGCGCCGGCGCGGGCCGCGGCGGGCTTCGGGGCAGACGGAGCGGCTCGGGCACCGTGTCTGTGTCGTGGTCCTGATTCGAATTACCCGTGTGAGCCGGGCCGGGAGAAAATAGCCGCTCCGCCCGCCCGCCCGCGGGGCCGGCGGGGCCGCAGCGCCGGGCGGCCTGAGCTCACGTCCCGGGCGCGCCGCGCTATTTCGGCCGGCGCTGGGCGGCGGGGCCGGGGCCGGGCCAGGAGGGCCCCAATTACAACCGTATCACAGACGAACGCCCGCCACGCCGCCCCGGGGCGGGGAGGGCCTCTCCCTGCGAGGGGGGGACAGGGTCAGGCGGTCCGAGGGCCGAGCCCGCAGCACCTGCCTCTGCCGCCCGCCCGCTGTCCGCAGGCGCCAGCGAGCTGCGCCCGCTCCGAGCCGCACGAAGGCGCTCCGCCCCCCATCGTTCCCATATGGGTTCCCGGGCAGAAAACCTTGCCTCACCGAAACCGGTTCGGCTCAGTGGATAGAGCGTTGGTCTGCGGACTGAAGGGTCCCGGGTTCGATTCCGGTCAAGGGCATGTACATTGGTTGCGGGCACATCCCCGGTAGGGGTTGTGCAAGAGGCAGCTGGTTGATGGCAGCTGGGCGATGTTTCTCTCTCATCGATGATTCTCTCTCTCTCCCTTCCTCTCTGTAAAATATCAATAAAATATATTAAAAGCAAAACAAAAAAACCTTGCCTCTACCAGGGAGAACCCAGTTATAAGACACCCACCCCTTTAAATATATATACCGTGTTTCCCCGAAAATAAAACATCCTCTAAAAATAAGACCTACTTACTGGTTTCCTTAAGGCATCTCCCCCCCCCCCCCCGAAAATAAGGCCCACAGGATTCACAGTTTGTCTGGTTTGTGTTGACAACTACCATACACCGTACCGTATACAGGTAATAAATTTCCATATACAGGTAATAAATTTCCTTTATTTTCATTTAACAATAAACATGTACTGTATTCTTCTTCATGGAAAAATAAGACATCCCCTGAAAATAAGACCTAGCGCATCTTTGGGAGCAAAAATTAATATAAGACACTTATTTTTGGGGAAACAGGATATATATATATATATATATATATATATATATATATATATACACACACACACACACATATATATATACATATATATATATACATATATATATAATTGATTTTTTTTTTTTTTTACAGAGAGGAAGAGAGAGGGATACAGAGTTAGAAACATCGATTTGAGAGAAACATCCATCAGCCGCCTCCTGCACACCCCCACTAGGGATGTGACCACAGCCAAGGTACTTGCCCCTGACCGGAATCGAACCCGGGACCTGATTTCAGTCCACGGGGCAGGCCTACACTCTATCTACTGAGCCAAACCGGTTTCGGCAGGACCCCTCTTTATATGGCTGCTTCTCTGTCCTGAGGATAAAAGCATACCAACACCCAGCCACCTCCAGGGTTCAAAATGGAACCTCCTTGCTCAGAAGCCTCTGTGCTTCTAACCCTCCCCCTCCCTCTTAGAGAAAAGCCCCGCATCTCCAGCCTGGTGTCCTGGCCCACAGTTAGCCCCTCCCTCCGCTCACCGTCCTCTTCCTCCCTCTTCCCCCTCCCCCCACCTCCGGCCACGGACAGCACATCAGGCCTTTGCACAGTGTACGCCTTGCCATTTACCTTCTCACTCCGCCCGGATGTTTCCCGTTCTCCCTGCCTGGTGAACTCTTACACATCCTTCAAGACCCAGCTCGGGGATCGGCGTCTAGGGGGCCGGGTCCTGGTGACCTGAGCGTCCCCCGACTCATCCCAGCGGTCCCAGTGCGCTTCCCCTCCCCTAAGGGCTGCCAGGGCCCGCCCTGCAACTCCCCCTTTCCGCTCCCAGCGCAGGGTCCTCGCGGCCCATGCGGGTTCCTGGGGGCCCAAGCCACCTAGACAGCTCCTGGCCGGCGGGCCTGCCACCGTGGTGGCCCTGAGGCCGGTGCGGCTCCTCCAGGGGGGATAACAGTCCCAGAGCGAGGGCCTGGGGACGGACGCATCATGGCCGGGCCATCGCTTCCCGCGGGAGCTTCAGCTCCAGAGGAAGCAGCCGGAGACGGTCACCGTGCGGACCGTCACCGTGGACGCGGAGATGGGGTTTGCTCTCGAGAGGAAGGGGGAAGGGAAGGACCCGTTTGACGTGGCCTGCCGGACCCAGAGGGGCACACGCACCCTCTGGGCAGCCACCCGGCTGTGCCACGCAGCCCACCGGGTGCGCCCTGAGGCCTCACCCCTCCACGGCCTTTGGAGGGTATTGACTCCTTCCGCCAGGCCCCGCTGGACAGCGCCCGTGGTATCATGCGGCAGGCCTCTCTCTTCCACATCAACATGGCAGTCCAGAGGCTGACGTCCATGGACGTGCGGTGTGCAGCTCGCCCACGGGCCCGAGCCTCCCTGCCCTGGGGGGAGGCGTGGCCTTGGGGAGGCCGCCCTGGGGCCAGGCCGAGGGTCTCCAGGGGAGCCCCGTCCCTTTTCAAAGACATCAGGCCCGACGTCTGCCTGTGGGGCCTGAGTTTCGCCTCCTGTCAGGGCCCGACCCCGGAAGATGCTTTTCCTGTCTTGCGAGACGGTTGTGATTTAAACAATCGTTTTAATAAAAATTCTAAGCTGTCGCACGTCTGTCTCGGGCTTCCTCCCTTTGCTTGCTGCTCAGGTCCAGGGAGGTGGCCAGACCAATGGTTTCCCCTCAAAAAAAACCACCAAAAAACCCAGCTCATATGCCACCTCCTGGGGGAAGCTTGCAGGCTGAGGAGGTCTCACGCTGAGGACGTGGAGCGGTGACCTGAACACGCTGGGAGTCAAAGCTCAGGCAGCTCACAGGAGTGGCCGGGGCAGGTGGGGGTGAGCAGCGGGGGTTGTTGGAGGTGATGCACCAGCAGGCCCACCTCCTGCCCACGGGCAGACCGCCCCCCCGGGCTCCGCCTCCACTGGCCCCTCTGCCGGGCGTCTGGGCGGGGCCTTCACAGACCTCCACAGCCTCCGTGGCTGCCCTCCCGCCAGCGCCTGCCGTCCGCGGCGTGTTGCCGAGCCGGAAAAGAGGTCTTGGCTTTTGTTGCCACATCTTGCTTTTCGAAGAAAAGCCAGAAACCCAGATTTTAATGTAAAAAAAAAAAAATTCCAATTTGCCAGATGCATTTGGGGCCAAGCAATATCCAACCTCAGAAGGACCCGCCCCAGGGCTCTCGTTTCAGCCCCAAAGGGGGACCAACCGCCAGGACACATGACAGGGGAGACACCCTCGTGGATGAGACCTTTGACAGCTGCTGCAAAGCCGGGCGGAAGGGGGAGCCGGGCCCCCAAACAGGAGGAAAACAACGCGGGCTGCCCCACCGCGGCCCCCCATGAGGCCGAGGGGTGAAACTTGAATGTATTAATGTGCCTTGTTTTCCGAACACCTCCCTGCCCTCCTGCCTGCCCTTCCCCTGGCCCCTCCTGTTTCGCTGATGATAAATGACAAGCAGTGGACGTTATTAATTAAACTGCCCCCGGCAGCCAGTGGTCAGACCCACGGCCACATGCGGACGAGACATGCAAAGCATTTCTGCTGCCCCCTCCCAGGGTGCAGGCCCCAGGCCCTGTCCTGCCCCGGCCGGGGCCCCGTGGCCACAGCCTCACGCAACGGGGCTTCCCAGGGTCCGTCTGGACTGCGCTCTGCAGGATGGGAATCGCCAATGCGGGCCACGCAGTAATTAAACTCCTGTCATTCTTTCGACCAAAAAAAAAAAAAAAAGTTCCTCTTGGGGCATTCCCACAGGCTGCGGAAGGGCTGTCTGGGGCCTGCCAGCTCCGTGCTGATCACCGAGGGGTTTTTGAAGTTGGCCTTGACTGGGGATCAAAAGGGGATGGGAATCCGGGAGGGGGGCGACAACAGGGGTGGGGAATGCCGGGTAATTAAATTTACCATCTGGCTGGTTCAGCTTGAAGCGCCAATAACCATCTCCCCGGGATCAAGACGGGCCGGGGGCCGAAACCGGTGTGGCTCAGTGGAGAGAGCGTTGGCCTGCGGACTGAAAGGTCCCGGGTTCCATTCCGGTCAAGGGCATGTACCTTGGTTGCGGGCACATCCCCAGTGGAGGGTGTGCAAGAGGCAGCTGATCGATGACTCTCTCTCATCGATGTTTCTGACTCTCTGTCCCTCTCTCTTTCTCTCTGTAAAAAATCAATGATAATATATATATATATATATATATATATATATATATATATATATATTTTTTTTTTAAATTTTTTTTTTTTTTTAATGGATCAACTCAGAAGTGGGGACAGCTGGGCCATTGCCCTCGGATTGGCAACCTCCGGAGGAACAGCCTGAACCCCGGGAAGCCGGGTGCTTGTTAACCCAGCAGGGCCACCCCCATCTCCCCAAGAGGAGTTAGTTGTTCCTCTGCTGGGGAGGGATGATGAGGTTTCTCGACATCTGCAAGTCCCTGGGCAGCCACACTTGTCACCTGTTAAATGGGAGTAGGAACAGCTGGCTGAGGAATCACCACCCACAGGCAACAGCTGGGACCCTTCACTCATGCCTTGATTCCGAGCCTCAAGGGCAGAGGGAGCATCAGGAGGGAGGACACCCCTGAGATGCCATGGAGGAGTGGGTTCCAGGCCTCGGGGTGTGGAAGAAGCACCCAGAGAACAGGCCAAATGCTTGGCTCCCGCCCTGAGGGATTTGGATGTAATCGGTCCAAAGCGAAGCTCAGGCAACTCTACCCTGTTTCCCCGAAAATAAGACAGTGTCTTATATTAATTTCTGCTCCCAAAGATGCGCTAGGTCTTATTTTCAGGAGATGTAGTATGTTTCCATGAAGTAGGTCTTATTTTCGGAGGATGTCTTATTTTCGGGGAAACACAGTATTTACGTTCCTCCTGGGATTCTGGTGCACAGCATCTGGACCCCAGCGTTTGGGGACCACTGCCTGGAAGCACCCTCTCTCGTGCCCTCGGCAGACAGGAGAGGAAACAGAAGCCGGAGAAGGGATGCGAGCACCCCCTCACCTCGGTCAGCACAGGCTCAAAGCTTCCCTCCCCTTGTCAGGGCAGATGGAAGGGTCCGGAGTGGCCCTCCCGCCTTTGCAGGTCCCAGGGGCAAGCCTGCCTCCCTCCTCCCATTGAGCTCAAGGTCATGTCGGGGGAGTCAGACGGGCTGGCTGTGAGAGCCAGCTCTGCCATTCACTAGCAGCCACGCCCAGCAACTTTAATAATCAGTAAACCATTAAAAAAAAAAAAAGAACTCGGATGAACTCCTTGGAGTACTCAGGAGAAGAGGGACACACAGTACGCTAAAAGATGCAAACATGTGATTAGGCAGAGACACGTTCGCTTACATTGGCAGCAAGCTCATGGTTCCCCCTCCACCCATGATAGTAGATAAGTTACCTGTCCAATTCAAACCTCAGTCCACCCCCTCCCCGCTCCCCTAATCCCCCCAAAATGAGGCCAATAAAAATCCATTTCACAGTGCTGTCAGGGCATTGTAAGCCGGGCTGGGCTTCGTGCCAGGCAGAGGGTAAACATTCAGTAAATTCTCCTTCCCTCCCTTCCCGAGCCCTCGGACCACACAGAGGTGCCCTCTGCCCTTGGCTTTGGCTCTAAGGAGCTTGTGGTCTCCGAGAGGATTTCACACTGGAAGGGCAGGCCTTCCGCGCGGAGACCTAACTGTATATTTTCCGGCGTAAACTATACGTCGACTCTAACTTTAGCCTGGGGGGAGCTTTGCTACTTGTTTTCCTTCCGTGAAAGCTGTAATAGAGGGAGGGAAAGCCCTTCCTCGTGCATTTCGGTTGCTCGGTGCACAATTTACTGTGTTCGGGGATATTATTTACGTTTATTTTGGTTCTGGAGACGCACCATCCCCATGGGGTGCTTACTGAGGGACGGGATGGTCGGGGTGGGCTCTGGAAAGGCCTGGAATAGCTCAGAGGGAGGGAGGGGAATCTTCCCATTCATTCCATAGCAGCCTCCGGGGCTTTGCACATTGTAGGCCCCCCGGAAGCTCCCCGACTCCAGCCAAGGGGCCCCAGCGCCGGGGCTGTGCTCAGACCAAGCTCTCCTTTTCATGGCCTGCAGCGTGGACAGTTGGGCTTCTTTCTGGTTTTTACTCTTTTTGTTTGTTTGTTTGTTTGGCCAATGAGAAGGGCATGCTGGACTTTCGGCCCTCTGGGGGCTACAGCTTCCTCCCTTCCTCCTGGAGATGGTCCTGGGGCCCAGCTGCTTGCACCTGCGCCCCGCCTGTGAGAAAAGACCAGCGACTTCCATCAGGTTCTCAGGAGAATCCGGGGCCTCCAGAAGGATCAGCACCTCCGGCCAGATAGAAGAGAGTCACCGTCTACACTACAGCCTCCCACCCATTTCCTGCCCCAAGCCCTGTTCTTGGGACGAGGCGGTCCTGACACTCCATGGAGGGTCCCCGAAGGCCTCGGCCTCGCTGGACATTCTGCCTTTGGCTCCGGGCCCCGTGGCGAGCGCTGTCCTTGCAGTGGAGGGTGGGGTGGGCAGCATGACTGGGGTTCCCCGCCCTGTCGGCCTAATCAAATGGCTATTGTCTTATGCCCTCCTCGGGGCAACCCAACCCTAGTGGCAGATAGCCATTTTATTAGGCTCTCAGGATGGAGAACCCCATCCTCGTAAGGGAATAGATTCGTGTGTTTTTAAGCCAACCAAGTTTATCATAATTTGTTACAGGAACTAATAAAAAGAAGAGAAGGAACTACTTAAAAAATTTTTTTTAATTGATTTGAGGGAGAGGAAGGAAGGGGGAGAAAGAGAAACATCAATGATGAGAGGAAATCGTTGGTCGGCTGCTTCAAACTGGAGGTGAGCCGGCGACCCAGGCATATGGCCTGACCGGGAATCTAACCGTGACCTCCTTCTTCACGGATCGATGCTCAACCGCCAAGCCAAGCCAGCAAAAGGTCTATGTTTACAAAACAAAGAGAAGGAAGCCCGAAGGGATAGGAAAACAAGAAAGGAGGTGGGAGGACCTCACATGTTCCATGTGAGATTTGACCTTTGAGCCTAGGAGTTACTGTAGTAACCAGTTTGGGGGAATAGTGACCAATGAGAGGGGATATCAAGGCACCAGGGTCATGGGAACCCCCCAAATTATAGCCCTTTGGTCAGAAGTTCAGGTGACCTGAGGACCCCTCATAATTGTGGCTGGTGCAATCAATGATTCTCCCTCATCATGGATGTTTCTATTTTTCTCTCCATTTCCCTTCTTCTCTGAAATCAATTAATATATATATTTAAAAAATAAAAAATATATATATTTTTTTAAATTGTGGCTGAAGTCTGAAGTGAGAACAGTCTTGCTGGGGACAGTGCCCTTACCCTGCAGAGTCTGCACTAATTCCCAGGTTGTGTCACACTGCACCGGGGTCAAATTGCAGGGCTAAGACCTCTGAGTGCCCGAGTTGCATGTTATTTGGTTGGTGGCTGGAAGTCATAGAAAGTTTATGAGAAGATGCCTGACAGGGTTAGTAACTGGGATTCTGGAAAAATCATCTGGCAGAGACTGTTGTTGGCCAGAATTCTCCCCGAGTCCCGGGCCCCCTTGGTCACACAATCTCCATTTTGACGTGTAATGCTGGTCACCAATGATGTTTCCTTTCAAAAAAAAAAAAAAAGAAGAAGAAGAAAGAAAGAGCAGTAATAAAGCAGATTGCATAGATTGACAGTCGAAGCTGTGTGCGAAACACAGAGCTTATGCTTGTATTATTAGGTATTAATTATTGTATTACCTTTTCTTTCTTTTTTTTAATTTGTTAAGGTATTATATGTGTACACAGCTTACCATTGCCCCCCCCCCCCTATTCATGCCCTCCCTCCCCAGAGTTCTGTGTTCGTTGGTTGTACTTATATGCATGCATACCAGTCTTCGGTTGTTCTCTTATCTCCCCCCAGGTCTCCTTCCCCTCCCCTCTGCCATTTGACAATCTGCTTGTTTTATGGTGACTATCTCAGGACCACACGAATAGAATCCGCTCCTCCTCTGGTTAACACTGTCCCTCCCCCCGGGTCCCACTGCTTCCCTGGGACACAGGGCTCACCCAGGACACACGGCCCTGTATTACCTTTTCAAATGACCACCTGTACAACCACTTTTGCCCCACCCTGGGTACTGTGGGGGTGGAGCCCTCCCGAGGTAGGCCAGCCAGGGAGCTGCAGGAGATGCTCGCTCCTGGGAGCGGAAGGTCCGTTGTTTCCTCCGGGCCTGCCCTCTGCAGACACAGACTTTCATGTAAGAGGCCTGGGTGCACACTTGCCCAAGCCTGCTCTTCAAAGCCCAAGGGGTGTGGCAGCAAGATTGGGGCACAGCTGCCCCTCGGGGAGCCTGGATCCCCTTTTTCAGCCTTCCTGGGCTCTCCGGCTCGCTTCTTCCCAGCAACAGCTCAACACTGGGGAGTGGGATTTCCACATTTCTTAAGCCTCCCTGTGAGCGAGGCACGATGTTGCGTGCTCCCTCTCACGGGTCCTCAGGCGGCCTTCTCCGAAACCCTGCCCTGGATGATGACTTCATCTCTGGGTCCAGGGAGGGGAGCCATGAAGTTCAGATGGGTTTTGCAAGACAAAAAACCCAAATCTATTTTGTGGCCGCCGATACACATTCTGACTTCACCACATCCGCGGTCATGCCGACCACAAACACAGAAGGGGCTATAAATTTGTGTCCACGCGGTATTGGGCTGTTTCTGGCGTCATTTATTTCTTGGTAAGTCCACCCGTCAAAATAGTCAGTCCGGGGCTGTCGCTGACCCCACGAGCTGTCGTGCTGTCTTTGAGTTACTAACGTGTCGGGTCTTTATGGTTTGCAGCTGTTTTTTCTCTCACCAACGCTTAACTTGGGTGAGAAAAACGTTGAGAGATGCTGGTGAAAAAGTTTAATTGTGCCGAGACCGGTTTGGCTCAGTGGACAGAGCGTCCGCCTGCGGACTGAAGGGTCCCAGGTTCGATTCCAGTAAAGGGCATGTACCGTGGTGGCGGGCACCACGTGGAAGGTGTGCAGGAGGCAGCTGATTGATGTCTCTCATCGATGTTTCTAACTCTCTATCCCTCTCCTTTCTTCTCTGTAAAAAATCAATAAAATATATTTTTAAAGAAAAAGTTTAATTGTGCTCAAGGAAACAGCAGTCTTCTTTCCTGTTTTAGGGTGGGGGGTGCCAGGGGCTTAGAGAAATGGGGAGCTTTGTTTTTTTTTTTTTTTTTAAATATATTTTTAAAATATTTTTTATTGATATTTTAGAGCCATTTGGCTGTGCTATCCGGCCCGCGAAGCCAAAAGAGCGGAGGGTTCTCTTGCTCTCCCCTCCGCTCCTTCACCAGCAGCCCAAGATGAGAGTGCCAGCGTGGTCAGGTTGCTTTTGTTCCGGCCCCCCGGTCCAGTGTAAGAACCTGCTGTGGCCCTCAAGTCAAAAAGTTTGCCCACCCCTGTCTAGAGCCTCACTTTCAGGGTTGCATTCTTGTCTGCTTAAAGTGTGGCTTCCAGATGGGCTGCACTCTTCTCACTGGGGGGAGTTTGTTTTAAAAATAAATCTTTGGCTTTACCCTTGACCTACTGAGCCGGACTCTGAGGGGTGGGGGTCCGGGAATCTGCGTTTTAACAGCTCTCCAGGGGGAGGTCTGCGATCAGCAAGGTCTGAGAAGCACTGCCGTGGAGCGGGGCAGTGACTCCTCCTGGGGAGAGTCGGATAGACAGAAGAGGGAGTCACGTGGTAGATATTTGGGGCTTTAGGGACCGAGAAGCGAATTTGAGAATGGTAGGCCGGTACTTACGTAGCCAAAGAGTAAGTGAATTTTCACAAAGTGGTTACTGACAAAATGTTCAACATAATCGCAGTATTTGGGATGGTTTATTGTCACACAGGTTTACTGAGGAGAATGGAATTTTTGGATAACACATCACGTCATTGGGGTCGTCAGACTGACTGCAAATGTTCATCTGTAAAACCATTCTCAGCTCACGGGCTGTTTGTTTGTTTGTTTGTTTGTTTGTTTGTTTGTTTGTTTGTTTAAGGCTGAGGGCTGGATTTGCCTCAGGCCCAATGCTGGCAACCCCATCCAGGCCCCTGGCGACCTCCAGTGTTCTAGCAGTGTGGCCAGTAGCAAGCTGTTGCTGTTGCCTCTACCTTAGTTTCTTGGATCCATTACCTCTCTCTTTTTTCATCCCATCCTGATGGGATATCGGTTCCCCCCACCCGGGCCATCGGTGGAGAGAGCAGGGGCTGCAGAAGCCTCCTGATGGCGGGGTGGGGGTGGGAGGTGGAGGTTAAACCCCGCGATGTCTGTCCCGGCCTTGTGGGATTTTCGAGAATCACCTCCATCTGCCCTGCTCTCAGACCCAAAGACAGCCTCTGCCATTTCCATGTATTGATTCAGTTTGGCAACATCTAGTAATGGCCCTTCGATCCTGTGCAAATGTATCTGAAGTGGCCCCCAGGGGTTAGCAATCTGGATGTTTCTCCAGCAGCGGCCCCGCGGCCCCACAGATTCCCCGGCCTGCTTGCTACGAACCGTGTATCCATTGCATATTAATAGGCACCAGAAACAGGACCTTCTCTCAGCCTGTGTGGGCCATGGGATTGTCACGTGGTACTTGCCTTCTGGAAGGCAATCGAGCAATATACAGAAATGGCCCCCTTCTGGGGGGAAAAATAATCCTAAAAAAAATAATAATCCTAAAAAAAAATTCTAAATCTATATGGGCAAAGAAGTCCAATATCCAAAAGTGGGTACAGGCTCAGTCCACCACCAGCAAGCTCCACTCCGGACGCAGGGGACCCCCACGCTTTCAGTGGGGTTGCCTTCCAGAGAGCAGTGTCATGGTGCCTACCACCTCCATGCCTTCTTCCTCTTCTAACATTCTTCTCTTAGAAAGCCAGCTTCATCCATCCCCTCTGGCTGGCAGCCAGCAAATCTGGGTTGTTCCTTGTGACCCTTGTGCCCAAAGTGGGTCCAACTACTTGCCCTGCATGCCCCCCCCCCCGACCCCCAGGACCCTTGACATGATCCTCTCTGTGAGGGTGGGTTCTCGGGGTATCACTCAAGTGATTCACGATGGTCGAAGACTCCACCTCCAGTGGGGATGAGGACAGGCAGGAGAGAGGACCACGCAGGTGATGTTTGGTAGGCTGGATGCAGGGGATGGGGAGCAGGACAAATCATGGGGGGGTTCCAGGTTTCTG
This sequence comes from Vespertilio murinus, assembly GCA_963924515.1. Lineage (NCBI taxonomy): Eukaryota > Metazoa > Chordata > Mammalia > Chiroptera > Vespertilionidae > Vespertilio > Vespertilio murinus. Next base: position 14,022,463 of record OZ004718.1, on the reverse strand, counting down.
GCTGGAGCCCCTGTGAGAGCTGGAGGCACCCAGCCAGGCCACTGAGCAGAAGCAGAGGTGTAGAGGGACCCCCTGCTGACTTCAAAGTGTCTGGTTGGTCTCCTCAGACAGACAAAAGGAGCCAGAGGACACGAAATGGATTTTGTGACCAGTATTCCCTGTAAAACGAAGTCCTAATGAAGGTGTGGCTGCTGGAAAGAGAGGCACATAAAGTGAGTGAGGGAAGGAAAGCAGCTTGTACGTAAACAAACAAGGGCTCTGGCCAGTTTGGCTCAGTGGATAGAGCATCAGCCTGCGGACTGAAGGGTCCCAGGTTCGATTCCCGTCAAGGGCACCTGCCTAGGTTGCAGGCTCCATCCCCAGTGGGGGGCCTGCAGGAGGCAGCTGACCAATGATGCTCTCTCATCATTGATGTTTCCATCTCTCTCTCCCTCTTCCTTCCTCTCTGAAATTAATAAAAATGTAAAAACAAAACAAAAAAAACAAAGAATCAGAGTTCAAAAATGTTTTTCCAGGTCTAGGGTCTCTTTCCCTCTCTCCAGGGGGAGGGCTGTGGGGACAACAAAACCTCTAAACATCTGACGTCTAAGGGACACCTACCAGGGGTGTAGTCGAGGGAGTGGCCGGGTGCTCTTGTGGGTGCACTCACTCGGCAAACATTTCCCGGCACCTGCCGTGTGCCACACTCCACGGTCTCCCCCCCCACGGGGCGCGTGGTGTGGGGGGCAGGGCGGGCCCGCTCCGTCCCGGACTAATAGGACTTAGGACACGTCCCCAATCCAAAGTGAGTGACAAATCCCGACAAGGGGTTGGGGAGGAGAATTGCAGGATCCTATTTCCGACGGGGCGGCAAGCCTCTGATGACGCGACATTCGAGCTGAGATTGGAAGAGCGTTTCAGGCCGAGGGAACAGCATTTGCTGTGAGTGAGGCGCCCGTGCTTTCGAGGAACGAAGAGGGAGGCAGCGTGGGTGAAGCGGGGAGCCAGAGCCAGGGTGGGGGTGGGGGACGAGGATGGGAGGCCAGGCCGGAGAGGAGGTGAGGGCTGACCCGTGCACAAACGGAGATATTTTGGCCAAGTCCAGACCAAGCGATTCCTCAGGGTCGCTGTCACCCCGGGTTTCCATGACGCCGTGAAGGGCCGGCCTGCCCGCGTCTGGGCATAAAGGGCCGGTCGGCATGTGTCTCCAGCTCCGGCTCTGCTTGGAGAAGGGGCGCCCAGGCTGTCCTGGGACAGGTGACCCAGAAGACGGCTCCTGGAGGCCTGCAAACTGTCCAGCAACATTTTTAGAAAACGGTTGCTTTTAGATGCAACTCCTCTCGGGCAAATTATCCGGGGGGGGAAAAATACGCCCCTACAAATAGGGATCATTGGCGCACGAGGAGAGTCATTATCTTAAATTGAGGCCGGTTTCTAAGAAAAAGAGGAAAAGAGAAGAAAAAAACACGCGCCGGGCCAAAACCTCACCCCCACATGCCTCCAGCGCAGACGTGAGGCCCGTGGCCCCGCCGCCCTCCCTGCGAGAAGGGGGCTCCGGGGGCCGCTGAGCGGGGGAAGGAGGCGGCCGAGAGGAAGGAAGGCGCGAGATGAGAGAAGCTGGCGGATGTAAATAGCCCCGGAGGAGCCACGCTGTCCCGCGCGCCTCCCCAGGGGGCCCTGGGGACGGAGGAATCTGGTTGCCTGAATGAAAAATGATATCATTTATTTCTTTAGCCACAGGAGTGGAGCTGTTTTTCCTCCGACATAGAAATAGCCCAACACCGCAACACCAAATTGGTGGCCAGGGGATGGAGGTATCTGTAATTTAGGCGCCTGACAATGTTCTGGGTAAACAACCGTGGACTTGGCTCCTCGGGAGGGGCCCGCTCCCCCGCCCCCTGCAGCACCGCTGCAAAGCTAAGGAGGGGCGTGAGTGGAAGAGGTGCTTCTGAAAAATGTCTCGGCTGAAAAATGCCTGCTGCCCAGCTCGAGAGAGAAGCTGGGCTTCTCATTCCTGCAGCTCAAATCACTCCCCACCGGCCGAGCTTCCACTGATGGGGCCAATAGCTGTTGAGCACTGGCTCTGGCTAAGGCTGTGCAAAGGCACTGGGGTTACAAATGGGCAAAGGCCGGGGCCTTGCCCCCAGGAGACTCACAGTCCAGAGGTTAATGGAGGCAAATTGGCAGCTCCTGTAACACAGTGTGCACATGGCACGGCGGTCTGCGCCCACGGAAGGGGCAGTGTTCGAGGGAAGACCTAAAGATGAAGAGGACTTTTCCAGAGCCGGGAAGTAGGAGGAGGGTGTCCTAGGTAGATGAAATAGAATGCACAAAAGCACGGAGACTTGGATCTATCTGGACCCTTTGGAAATTAAAAGAAATACAATATTATAAAGAATAAAATGCTAAAGAGGCCACCGGTCGGATGTATGCCTGAACACGTTGGCAGAAAACAGATAGTCCTGTGTAATAAAGTGGTGATATGCAAATTGACGTTCACTCCAACACACAAGATGGCTGCCCCCATGTGGTCAAAGATGGCTGCCCCCATGTAGACACAAGATGGCCACCACAAGATGGCAGGTAGGGGAGGGCAGTTGGGAGGAACCCAGGCCTGCAGGGGAGAGCAGTTGGGGGAAACTAGGCCTGCAGGAGAGGGCAGTTGGGGGTGACCAGGCCTTCAGGGAAGGGCAGTTAGGGGCAATAGGGCTGGCAGGGGAGCAGTTAGCTGTCAATCAGGCTGGCAGGGGAGTGGTTAGGGGGCAATCAGACAGGCAGGCAGGTGGACGGTTGGGAGCCAGCAGTCCTTGATTATGAGAGGGATCCCAGACTGGAGAGGGCACAGACTGGGCTGAGGGACATCTTCAACCCCCTGTGCACAAATTTCATGCACTGGGCCTCTAGTATCCTATAAACAAAAGAGTTTAGAGTTTGTCCTTTCGGTAATAAGGAAGCCATGGAAGAATTCTGAGCAGGGAAGTGACATGATCAGATTTCTGTATTAGAACATTCACTCCTTTCTGTCTTGAAGAGACTCTACCATATGTCATATTAAGAGGCTAATACAGGCAACTTCCTTACAGCATTGCTTGTGATCGTGAAAACATTGGAAACAAACTAAGTATCTACCAGTAGAAAAATGGATATATAAGCAAAGAGATAAACCATAATAGGGTTCAATAGTTAAAAATAACCCAACCTCGCTAGCTCTTAGAGGCATAATTTTGAGTAAGAAAAAAAAGGTAAGTATCAGAATATATATAGTATGCGAGAGTATATGTAAATTTAAAATCACATATACTCTCGCATACTCGTGTTTGTATATTGGGTATAAATAACACATACATAGAAAAGCATAGAAACATGGGTGGCTGCTTCTGCATAGGGTGGGAAAGGCATGGGGAAGGGAAGAAATCCTACAAAGAGGATTTCATCTGTAATGCGTTATATAGAACAGAAATAATTAAGCAAAAGTGCTAGAACATTCTATTTCCTGCATTAAAAAAAAAAAAGAGAATTCTATTAAAGAGAGAAAAGCTGGTAGTGCTTTTTTCCAGTACCATCTGGTAGTGCTGGCGAGGACGGGAGGGAGAGGACAAGCAGAAACTGGCACAGCCCCTCCTGGGTGGAGCAGAGCAGGACGTAGAACTTGGGCGGCCTGGAGGGTAAAACAGACAGAAGACGCCCCACCTGAGGGGCAGGCCTGACCTCTTGTCTCGTGTCCCGGGAGGACTCGGAGCTCCGTCTTGGCCAGAACTGGCCACCGCTTTGATCCGGCTTGACTTCTGGATCTCAGCATAGTTCCCAGCCCCCGGATGCCAGTACCCTTCTTAGACACCTGCTAGCCAAGGCATTGTATATTCAGAGTAGAATGGTGTGTGTGTGCATACACACACACGCACACACGTGTGACTACATGTGCAAAGCCGAAGAACAGAGTGAACGCAAGTCTTCGAGGAGGGAGTTTGCAGTAGGTGCCATGAGTGGAGCATGCTTCTGGAAAGAAACGTTCTTCCACACCTCACAGAAGGACAAATGAGCCTTTTCAGAAGGAAGCCATGTCTCCTCTCCTCCTACGGCTCTCAGTCCCCTCTCCCACAGAACAAACATGTATTCCTCAGCACGTGTTTGTGTGACCGGGCGAGAGCCACTGCCGGGAAGAGCACCAGCACATTCGTGTCTGCACGTTCCTGGCTGAGCTGATGCTTACTTTCACCACAGCCCGGATTCTGTGCGCCTCCAGCCAAGGAACGCTGCGGACTTTTCTGCAATTGTATACAAATTTCGCGATGTGTGTGTGTCCTAGGAGAAACGCATCTGTCCAATGCACACAGCCCTAGGCAAGCAAACCTATCATGCACTTTAAGAATAAAGGTGTGGCCCTACCCGGTTTGGCTCAGTGGATAGAGCGTCGGCCTGCGCACTGAAGGGTCCCAGGTTCAATTCCAGTCAAGGGCATGTATCTTGGTTGCAGGCACATCCCCAGTGGGGGGTGTGCAGGAGGCAGCTGATTGACGTTTCTCTCTCATCAGTGTTTCGAACAGTGTTGGAGACAGCCAGTGTGATGTTTCTCTCTCTCTAAAAATCAATAAAAATATATATACATATTTTTAAAAGAATCAATGTGTGCATAGCTATTTATTAATAATATGTAAATTATTATTCTCTGAGGCCCACATGGTCTTTAACACATAGAGCCAGGAGGAAAAAAAGACTCTCTTATACATACACACAAACCCCCACACACACCCCCCACACACCTCCCCACTATAATTACAATGACCGTGCTGGCTTCCAGATTAGGGGTTAGCGGCCTTGGCATGAAGACGCCTGGAAGACACCCAAGGCAATTAGTGGTGTCCCTTCACCGCCCCCACATGCTTTCAGGCCCTTTGCACTTGCTGTTCCACCTCCTGGCATGTGCATCTCCCCATCCCCCCCGGTCCTGAGTGGCTCTCCATCTGCTCACCAGCTTTGTCTTGCTTTACACAGCTTTGCATTCCTGGGCACAGATGCTCTGCGTTTCTCGCTCTGTCTGACACCCGTCTCCCTGCTGGCACAGCCCATGAGCGGCACGAGGCTCCATAACCACAACCACACTCTTGGAGCCTGGCACGCAGCTGGCACTCGGTCAGTATTAGTGGAATGGTGACTGCTTACCCTTCTCTCCCTCCCCACGTCCATCCTCTCCTTCCTCCTCCTTCCTCTCCTGCCCCCTTCTTTCCTGCTATAATGTGTTATATAGCATTTTTTTATATGCAGGAAATGGAATGTTCTAGCACTTTTGCTTAATTTCTTTTCTATATAACACATTATAGCAGGAAAATGTTATATAACCATAAGCAGGAAAATGAGGGTTGTTGCTGGCCCGCTCTCCCTCACGGGTACCTCTCCCGCACCTGCAGCTGCCCTCTACCACCTCTTGGTGCACAGCACCCACCACCCAGCTTCCCGTCTTTCCCACGGGAGCCGATGCCATCATTATGGGACTCAGCCCCTCCCTCCTTTTCACCCTTTGCTTCCTCTCCTCAGCGCTGACGGACAGTATCCAACGCTGCCCCCCACCCGAGTCCTCTCCTTCCTGGCTTCCCCTGCTTCCTTGTGTGATAACTTGGATAGAGAGTACCCACTGTGTGCCAGGCCCCGCGCCGGCATTGCCCCACCCCCGGTGTGGGATCCCCCTGCCCCTTCCCTCACCCCCTCGGAGCTGCAGCACTCCAGGGACAAACGACCAGAGAGCCCACATCTGGTGCCCTCCTTTTCCACTTGTCTCCTGGCGTGAGGGCGGGGGCTGTGTCTGATCCTCAGAGACCCCGGTGAAGTCCATTCAGGCCGACAGCTTCCTTTCACCGAGGTCAGACCTCCTCCCACCCCCCACCTCCACCTCCATCCACACATCCTGCTCCGCTCCATCCACCTGGTCCCGAGAGAGAAGAGGTCCTCGGCGGACTGAACAGCAACTATGCAACCACGATGCATGGGAGGCGCCTGCCGTAGACTGGGTATCTATCGGTGGGCAAGGGACAGACCCCACAGACCCGAGTCCCTGCTTTCCGGAACCCCGCCCCTTCCAGCTGAGCCTGCCAACGTCTGCTCCGTTTCTGAACGGCTCCGGGCTCGTAGACCCCATGGAGGTAGAATATAACTTTCCACAAATAACCCCTAGCCTGACCTACAATTTAGCCTTTGAGGTTTCTTTCCCCCTCGTGGTAATGGGACGGTAGCCTGGGCTGATCCCTCCTGGGTGCCCAGATCCCAGGAAGCAGACCTAGGTGTACGGGGTGCGAGGCACTTGGTTGGCATTCCTAGTCCCCCCTCGCGGGCGGGCGCACGGGGAGGACTCGGTGCACACTGGGAAATGTTGGACGCAGTCTGGTTCCCCAGCCCCCGGGCCTTGGCTTGGGCTGTGTCTTCGCCTAGAACAGGGGTGGGCAAACTTTTTGACTCGAGGGCCACCATGGGTTCTTACACTGGACCGGAGGGCCGGAACAGAAGCAACCTGACCATGCTGGCACTCTCATCTTGGGCTGCTGGTGAAGGAGCGGAGGGGAGAGCAAGAGCACCCTCCGCTCTTTTGGCTCCGAGGGCCCTAGTTTGCCCACGGCTGGCCTAGAATGCCTGCGCTCCCTTCTCCGCCTGGTGAACCTTCCCCTAAGCTTGATCCCTGTCCCCGCCACCGAGCCTGTTACTCCCGCCTTTGGTGCCAAAGCACTTTGTACAGAACAGTGCGACCTGGTCACTTGCCCACGTGCCTGCCAGGCACCGGGCCTTGAATGAATGAGTGTCTGGGCGGGAACTGCGTTCCTATCGACACAGCAAAACATTTAACCCCCGGGTGCCTCCGTTTCCTCAGATTCAAACACAAACGTGGCTCCAGAGCCCCTGGGCCACCCTGCCTCTGGGAGCTGGATAACGTGTCCATCTCCTACCTGCTCGTGTGTTCTGGGCTCTGGGGCTCCCCGCACAAAGCATGGGTTCCCTGCAGGGTCTCACTGGGGCCTCCCAGGGCCTGGAGGCAGAAGCACACCGTGCCGCCTGCCGTAGACTTGTTGATGGTGACCCTGGACTCGGGAGGGCTCGTTGTGAGTCACCAGGACGGACCTCAGCTTACTTTGCGGGGTAAGGTGGGCTCTTGGGGTGGGCTTCCCCCAAGATGGGCTGCACTTGACTTAAAGCTTTGCAGTTGTTTGACCCTCCTTGTGGCAACTGAAGAGTTACTTCCTGTGTCTCCGCTAGCAGCCGGCACCACGAGAGCAGTGCAAGGCGTTGTGGCCACTTATGTCTTCACTAGGGACGCATGAGACTGCTGTCTGCGGACAAGCCTGGCTGAGCTCCCGTGAGCCGGTCCTGAATGGGACGCGGCTTTGTGTCCGGCCCAGCACTAAGCGGGGCGTGGCCGGATGAGGCAGGCGGTCCAGGAATGAAGGTCAAATGAAAGACATAGAATCAGAGGCGCAGGCAAAAGGGGCCTGGACATCTGAGGAGAGGAGGAGCAGTGGGGATGGGAACATCTCTGGGAGGTTCAGGGAAGAGATGACAAGGAACACGGACCCCCTAGAAAAAGCAGGCGCTGTTGGGGGTGCGGGCAGGTGGCAAGCTAAGGAGGTAGGGATCATCCATACGGCCTGAGGCACTTGGAGTCATTAAGGAAGCTTGGGTGTGTTGGGGATGGGAATCCAGCAGGCAAAGCCTTAGAGGCCAGCCAGCTGTGGGCAAACTACGGCCCTCGGGCCGGATCCGGCCTGATCGGCTGTTCTCTCTGGCCCTCAGAGCTGAAAGAGCGGAGGGTTCTCTTGCTCTCCCCTCCGCTCCTTCACCAGCAGCCCAAGATGAGAGTGCCAGCATGGTCAGGTTGCTTTTGTTCCAGCCCTCCGGTCCAGTGTAAGAACCCATTGTGGCCCTCGAGTCAAAAAGTTTGCCCACCCCTGGGCCAGACTGAGAAGCCTGCACTTGATCCTGGGAAGGAGCGGCTGGGAGGGAATCCTGAGCGAGGCTGTGGCAGGTTGAGAACAGAGTGTGTGAAACCACAGGAAGGGCCGGGTGCTTGCGGGGAGGCGAGGCTGAGGTTACGACGATGGCCGAGTGCTTGGGAAGGGTCTAGGCTTGGGAAGGAAGGGCCGAACGTGACTTTCCAAAGCAAGCTCATTGCCACACGGGCCACCCTGGCGCAGCTGGTGGGTCACGGTGCCCGGGGCAAGGATGTTAACTTTGACGGAATGGACTGTGTGTGGCTGACAAAACTGAGACCGCATCCTCTCCGTGACGACTCGTTGTCTTTATTAACAATGCCTCCGGACTCCGGGGGAACAGACTGGTATGTCATAAAGCAGTATTAACATCGTCACTCTCTACAAGAAGAACTTCTGCATAAATAACTTAAGTGAGAAAAATAAATACGTAACTTAACTCTTTTTAAAAACCACGACTTTCATTCCTGTGGACAATGAAAGATTGCAAAAAAAAAATTGACCAGCCCTGCAGGCTTTCACATGGCATGTGCTTCTGTTTTAAAACAACAACAATAATAATAATAACAATTACAAACTACACAGAAAAGAAGAGGCGTCTGAAGACGATTTTAAAAAAGATTTTTGGATGGCAGCTATTGGCTTAGTGATTTCTCAGCTTATGTACAGCTCGTGTCATCCCCCCCCAAAAAAAATAATATTATTTTAATGTAAGATATGCCATCCCACGAAACAGCAGTAAAATGCAACGTTCTAGACAAAAATGTGTCCGTGAGTGGTAGGCAGGAGGAGGTGGCTCAGGAGGGATTTGGGGGTCTCTGAAAGGGTGGGGTTCGTCCTTTGGGCCTGTGAGCCCCGTGTCCTGGGACCTTGAGCTTCTTTCTTTACAGAAGGTGACTTTAAAAATACGGCCATGGCGGGGTGGGGGTGCCACTCTTTGGGAACAGGCGGGTGGTCTCTGTCCCTCCCATCACCCTGGGGACCTACTCCTCCACCCCAGCTGATGGTGCATCTGCACCCTTTGCGATGGAGGGGCGCGGGGCTGGGAGACAGCTCAGCGTCTTTCCGGAGTTTGGCGGCCAGATCTTCATCTTTGGCTGTCAGGTCGGAAAATTACAACTCGGGGTTCCGGGCACGACCGGGCAGTGATTCAACCCAACCTCTCTCTTCCTGCTCCCTGGAGAGCCACCCAAGTCCCTGGAATCACATGGCAGTAGATTCCTGGAGATCCTAACCCCATCCCCCACCTGCCTTTCACAAACAGGAGGTCCAGGTTCAGAAAGAGAAGAGTGTAGCCCACCGTCACCCAGAACACGAGCGGCAGAACCGGGACCAGAAGCCCCTTCTCTCGAGAACCCAAGTCCAGTGCTCTTGGCACAGCTTGGCGCTGTGTGATGGGCAGAGTTGGGGGGCGGGGAGGGGGTCTTACTGACCTTTCATAACCAGTCCCCAGACTTTCCTCGCGCCCCACCGCTCCCTAAGCCCCAGGGCTTCCTCTTCTGCCTGCTCGGAAGTGGGAACTGCAAAGGGAGGTGGCGGGCGGGGCTGCATGGCTCAGTGTCTGTGACTCTCCGCTCCCTCGCCTGCCCTGAGGGGGACCCCCTCGGCGGGTGGGGAGAGTGGGGCTCTGCTGGCAGCCGGGATCCACAGGGCCTAGCTACCTCCTGCGAAGCCAGACAGGTGTGAGCCCCCGCCCTGGGTCGCAGGCATGTACAATGACACACGGGCCGCGCGCGCAGAGGGCAGGAACCTGGGGCGCCCGCCCGCCGGGGAGGGGGGCGCGGCCGGCGGCGGGCGGCGGGCTCTAGTAGGCGTTCTCCAGCTCCGCCCGGTTGGCTTTGGCGCCCCGGGTGCGGGGCCGCGGCTTCCGGCCCTTCTCCGGCCCGAAGTCCTTGAGCTCCGACTGGTTGTGCGAGCGGGTGAGGCGCTTGCACTTGCACGAGGCCACCAGGCGCACCTTGCGCGCGCGCGGCGCGGCGCCGCCGGGGCACAGCAGCTGCACCCGCTGCGCGCGGTAGCGGTCGGGGATGCAGCGGAAGTCGGGCCCGTCGGGGCGCCACCACTTGCCGCGGCCGATGGCGTTGGGCAGCAGGCGCGCCGGGCCGCACTGGCCGGAGCACACCAGCTCGGAGACCGGCTTGGCGCTGCGGCACGGCCCGTCCGTCACGTGGCGGGTGAGGCGCAGCTCGCGGCAGCTGAGCTCGGAGGCGTCTGCGGAGGAGAGAGGCGCGGTGAGGGCGGAGGCCCGGCCCAGCCCCGCGGGTCTGGCCCGCTCCCTCCCTCCCTCCCTCCAGGCCCCTCGCCTTCCCCAGACCCGCCTCTCCCGGGCGCTTTTCTGCCCCTGGACTTCTACGATGGGAAGGGCCCCGCTGGTGGAGAGATTTCCCCTAAAACTTTGGAGTTCTTTCTTCCTTTTCTTTTTTTTCTTTTCTTTTTTTTTTACCCCCTGCGGTTCAAATACCGGGTCCATCCCTGTGTGACCTTGGGGAAAACGACTTCACCTCTCTGTGCTCGCTGCCTGTAAAATGGGTTGTCCTGAGGGTTCCGTGAGTTTGTCCGTTACATATACGGTAGACAGCGCGGGGGCCACCCCCGAGCACGCAGTAAAGGCGGGAAGTGTTGGCTGTTACGTGTTCTTATTATTATTGCTCTCCCAGGGGGGCCCCTTTGCTATGCTTAAGTCACACCCATGCCACAGGGCCCCTGATGCTGGCCGTGCACAATTTGCACGCCTCTGGCTTCTCCGGAATTCCTTGTCCAGACACTTGGGAGGGGCGGGGAGGTGCTGGAGAGAGGAGTGGGGGTTAATTGAAGGTAATAAATCAGGGCAGCTGCCCAGGTGGAGAGGGGTGGGAGGGAGGCAGAGAGGAGGAGGAGGAGTCGTCATGAGACTTGAAAGGCGCCAGAGGCGGCAGGTCCAGCCCCCTCCTTTGCACGGAGAGCACTGAGGCCCAGAGAGGGCAAGGCACTTGCCCGAAAGGCAGAGCGGGGTCTCCTGACTCCACGTCCCTGGGGGCCCGGCACCCACCGCTTGGCTCCCACGTGGGTGGAAGCTGTGTGCCCACGCTGGGCTGGGGTGGGGTGGGGCAGGGGTGCTTTTTACCATAGTTACTCCCCTACCAGAGAGGGACCCGGCTCTGGCTGAAAACCCACATGTAAGTACCTGTTGGGTACCGGGTGCTCGGCTGGGCACATCTCTCGTGTGTGCCCATTGGAATGGACGCCTGGCAGTGGCGCAGGCTTGCTTTCTGGGTGGGGGGAGAGTGTTCCCTGAGGCCTGACTCGGTGCCCTGAGGTCACCTTGAGGATGCCTCCTATCTTAAATGGGGGAGGGGCTTTTTCAAGAGCTGGGGCCCCTCCTGTGAGCACTGCCCGCCCCAAGGGTCCCACGGGGGCCGTTCCCATGAGACACGGAGGGATGGGAATAGTCCTGAGACCACAACCAGAGGCGGGGCAGAGGAGGCCGGGCAGCCCCCAGGCCTTCCTCCGGGGGCCGGCCTTCTGGCTTCGAGATCGGCTGGGCTCCCTCGTCCTGCTCCCGGGCTGCCGGGCTGCCGGGTGGAGAGTGTGGGGGCTCATTTGCCCAGGGAAGGACGGAGGCTTTGGGCTGGCCAAGGACACCGCCCCGAGGCCAGGCTCTTCCTCTGCAGAGGGTGACTGTGCTCGGAGCAGGTGGCTCCCTGGGGGCTGGTGGCCTCTCCTGGGAGCCCAGGGGAGTGGACACCTCCGACCGGGGTCCCCTGCAGCCCCGGGGGGGGGGGGGTGAGGCAGGGAGGGACGGGAGGCAGGGGACTGGGAAGCGGGCTCCTCTCCCACCTGGGCCCTGGCCTGGGGGCGGTGAGGCCTCACTCTGAAGCTCAGCCCGCCCACCCCACCCCCAGCCATCCCTGCCAGCTGCAGAACCAGCTGTGCACAGTGCCCCCCCTCTGTACCACCATCCCCCCCTCCCCCCGCTCCTCTGTGCAGACCTGGCCAGGAACCCAGGTGTGCCAGGGTCAGCTCCCTCCCCGGGAATGGGCAAGGCCGGCTCTGAGGCGGGGACCCCGGACGGATGCCGGGCTCAGCAGGCACCTGTGTCTGCTCCTCCCTGCGCCGCCTCCCCTCCGGGGCCTGGGCCCAGAGGCCAAAACGGTGCCTGCACTCCCCTTCGAGGGCCAGCTCACGAGGCAGACCCTGCGCAGGGGGAGCTGATGAGGTGTCTCTCTGTCAGCCCTTCCCGCTGCTTTGGGGGCATTTGCTCTGGTTTTTTGATCCCCAAGACCCCACCCGTCACCCCCCACCGGGGCCGTCTTGGAATGGGATCGAACTGGGTCCAGAGCTCAGTCCTTCTAATCACGACCAGACTGCTTAACCTGCTGAACCCCTATGTCTTCACCTTCCAGCTGGGAGCTCCCCTCCGGGGCTCCCACGTGGACAGTCCTGGGGTGCAGCACGTGCACGGCCCACAGAGAGCACCTGGCCTCCGGCAAGAGCTTGTGGCTGCGAGGCCCCCTTGCCCTGTGCTGTCCCCGGTGATGCCGGCAGCCGCCCTGACTCCTGAGCCTCAGGAAGGGGCTCCCTGACACCTTCTCCTTTCCCAGCCTGCCCACCTCCACCCACCCTGCCCCAGGCTCGCTGCCAGCCCCCAGTCCCTGCACTCACGCCAGGGCTCACTGGCACGCTCTCCTGCCCCTGCCCCGAGGCAAGACCGTCCCTCCACCCACTGCCAGCAGCACCCAAGGGTCCACCCCAAAGAGAGCCCTCCCCTCAGTGGAGCCCAATGCTCCAGGTGCTCCCCCACCACCAGCACCCCCATACCTCTGGTCTCAAAGGGGTGGTGGGGCGGCCTCCCTCCGTTCTCCGCCCGGTTCATGGTCTTGTTGTTCTCCAGCTCTGGCGGGGGCTCCGGGAACTGGCCCAGCTCGGGGATGATCTCCGTGGCATCGTTCTTGAAGGCCTGCCACCCCTGGGCCTCCACCGCCCGGAAGGCCGCGTGCACCAGCAGGCAGACGAGACCCAGGGCGAGGGAGAGCTGCATGGTGCCAGCTGCAGGAGGGCACCTGGCCTTCCGGTAGCGCGGGCTCCAGTCCCCGGCCCGGGCACGTTTTGCCCTTTTAAAGCCCCCTCTTCCCCGTGCCAGCCAATGAGGGGCTGGGGCAGGGCTGGCCGCGCTTCCCTCAGCCTGGGGGGAGGGAACGGGGTGTGCTCAGAGCAAGCCCTCTCCAAGGACTTCTCCTCCTCAAGTGCGGCCAGCTCCCAAATTGCCTCCGCCGGTGCTCCCGGTGACCCGGGGCGGGGGCGGGGGTGGGGGTGGGGTGAGGGTGGGGGGACGAAAGCTCGCTCTCTGCTCTCTGCTCTCCGGCACCTCCTCTGTGCAGGCGGCTGTGGTTTTCAGATATCAAAATGAGCCCCAGCCCTTAATCTCCACTTCCCTGGGCTTTCTCAAAACAAACTCTGCACCAGCTTAACGAAGGAAGCGGCCACTCTGAGTCCTCCACGGGGCTGAGCCCCTCAGGTCCCAGTCCTCAGGCCAAGTTCATTTGCAACCACAACTATTGGCCCTGCGGTGTCAATTTGGCCCCCCACAGACCCGGGCAGAGACAGAAGGGCGCTTTTAAAGAAATGTCGTTGGCGTCAATCCCACGAGGCTCAGCCTCGATGTAGCTGGCTGAGAGACCCCCCCTTGGCATCTTTTGGAAGGCGAGAGAGAACACCGCTTGGCTGGGGGCGGGATTCTGGCTGCCAGGCTGAGTAGCGGGCGCTGGCGGTGGAGCTCAGAGAGGAAGCCCCAGCTCATGCGCCGCCGAGATCCTGCCCGTGGGGACAGGCACTTTCTGGCCAGGACGCTCGCTGTGGCTTGCAGGCTGGTGTCCCGGAGGCAGTCATTTCCCCAGCCAGGCTGCGGGCAGGAGTGGCGAGCACAGAGCCCCTTTTGTGAGCAAAAGCCAAGGCCGAGGCTTTTGAGTGCTGACACTTTTTTTTCTCTCTCTCTCCCTCGTCTCCCAGCCCCATTCCATGTTTCCAAACCAGCTTCGAGTCCTCTCTGGGGAATCTTACCGGGGTGCCTGCCTAACCACGGGGCGCATTCCAGGAAGCCCTCCCAGGTCCGGCCAGCCCCCCGGAGAAACCCAGAGGAACTGCTCCCCGCAGCCCCGGAGCAGAAGGAGGCGGGAGGAGGTTCACACCTGAGGTGCAGGGAAAGAAAGGAGGTGGACTGAGGAGGCCGGGCAGAGGGCTGGGGCTCGGGCCCCCTCGGTATGTCCAGGTATGTCCACGAGGCAATGAATCAGCAGGCCCCACCTGCAGAGCATCCGCACGGCCTCTGCCACCTGCCTCGACTTGTGAGCCCGTGGCGCGGTGTCCATCTGCGGCCACCGGTCCCTCCTCCCCTCCGTCATCCATCACTCGACACATGAATGCAGCTGCTCTGACAGTTTTACAAGCCAGACAGAAGCCCCCGCAGGAAGGGCCCGCTCTGATACCTGCTTCCTTCGCCTTTCCTCCGGGGCAGACGAAAACAGCTGTGGCCATTGTTGGGGGTGATCTATCTCTCCCAGCAGAGCCCCGTGTGTTGTGAGAAGCTGGTCCTCCGTGCCCCCTCCCCTGTCTGCGACCCTCCCTCCGGCCTCCTTCCCCCTGGCTCTGGAATGCGGGCCGTTAACCCTGCTGTGGCCGGGCAGCTGCCGGCCTGGTCCTGGGCTTCGGGGAGCGCCGTCCTGATGCCCCGGAGAAACCCCGAGCCGGCGGGATTGATGCCGGAGCCCCACCTGCTGTTGGAAGCTGCAGGCCCCTGGCGTGAACCGGAGACACAGGGACCATCCTTGGGGCACTTCTGCCACCTGCTGGCGGTGGAAGGAGAAGCCAGCTGCTGGAGGACTGCGAAGGTCAGGATTTTATTTCAGTATTTGACACTTGATCTTAGCCAAAAGGCCGAGAAGCGATTCATTTCATTATTTTATTTGAAACTAACGTTGAGAGAGAGAGAGAGAGAGAGAGAGAGAGAGAGAGAGAGAGAGAGAGAGAGAGGGAGAGAGAGGGAGAGAGAGAGAGAGATTGGAGAAGCCAGTGGAATCTCTGAATTATCTCCAAACGTTTGGTGTATTCTCTGCCAATGTAGAGCCACGCTTTCCGCAGATTGGTTCCCAGACAACCCGGCTGTGATGCCATCTGCTGTTTGTTTTAAATCCTCACCCAAGGATATGCTTCCTTTTTTTGGTTTTTGTTTCTATTAGTTCTCACTGAGGATATTCTTTCCATTTATTTTTACAGAGATTGGAAGGGATGGAGGGAGGGAGGGAGGGAGGGTCGGGGGAGAGAGAGGAACATCAATGTCAGAGAGAACGTCGATTGGTTGCCTTCCGTATGTGCCCCACTGGGGATCGAACCTGCAACTTTTCAGTAGATGGAACAACGCTCCAACCAACTGAGCCACACTGGCCAGGGCACCATCTGCTTTTTTCTTTACTTAACATCCATTCAACTTTCTATTTACCCACAAGCCTGTCATTCAGAGCTAGACAACGCTGCGGGAGGCAGACCCCCCGGGTTTAGTTGACTTCTGCTGAGGGTGGTTTGGGTTACATCCAGCGTCCCCCTGTCCTCCGTGGGGTTGCCGTGGACATCCTGCACACAGCAATTTTTCAAAGTAAACTTTTAATTTTGAGGTCATTGTAAATGTACATGCACTTGTAAGGAATAATTTTTCTAGGATATACTTACTAGTGGCTTCCTCTGAGAAGGATTGAAGGTTTGGGGTAGGAGATTCCGTTTTCATTCATAAGCCTTTTGTATGGTTTGAATTGATTACTATGTATTGCTTAAAATGTTTTAAAAATTATACTTAAAAAAAACAACAACACACCTTTACCAGTGTTACATCTTAGTGCTCTGCCTCAAGTGTCAAAATATAAAGGTTACGTAGCCACAGCGGTCTGACCAATAATGAGTTAGTCTACGTGCCTCTCGGTAAAAGCTAGAGAGGCTCTTTGCTGTCCAGACTTTGGGGATGAGGGCACCCAGCTCTGAGTTGTTTATTCAGAGGGGAAAAGGTGCTTATGGGGGGGGCATGCTAAGAGTGGGATTTAAAGCGTCTGGGGTCGGGGATATGTCTTGGGACGGGCCCTTTGCAGGTAACAAATCCTAAGATGCCGCCCAGTCATCTTCACGTGAGGCCACCTTGAGGCTGTCACCCCAGAACCATAAATCTTACCTCCCTCATGAGGGGCGGGCCCGTGCACTCAAGAATATTCCAGTCTGGAAATACACTCATAAGAATCAAAAGTGAGACAGGCCATAATGGTTATGCTGAAAGGCATATGAATCAGTCTGTAGTGAGCTTTGTTCTGGGCCACTAGTTCTTTTCAGACCCAATTTCAATGTCAAACAGTTCTTTATGTGTACCTGTCAGCAATGACATTTCAGTTCTGGATGGTGGGCAAATGGTGGTAATGCAGGTCCGACCCTCTCTGGTTTGGTCCTGGGCAGCCTGCAGTGATACACAGCTGCTGTCTGCTATTATGGTAAGGCGTCTTATAAGTACATTTCCAGTAGGACATGATCTCACTCCTAGGGGAATGAGATAGAGATAGGGAGCCATGGGTCAGACTGTTGGACCTCAGAGGGAGGGTGAGGATAAAAGGGAGAGATCAACCAAAGGACTTATGTGCTCACATCTGAGCCTAACCAGTGGTCGAGGACAATAGGGGGGTGGGGGCATGAGTGGTGGTGGGGATTGGAATGGGGGGTTGAGGACAAATATGTGATACCTTAATCAATAAAGAAATTAATTTTAAAAAAAGAATATTCCAGTCTATTATACCTAAATAAATCTGAAATTTTTTAATGAAATAAGTAAAAAGACTTGCTAACACAGGACATTTCAGGTACTGGAAGGATGGCTCAGCAAAAATCTACTGTCTAAACATCATTGGCGTGGAACCTATAACGAGCTTGGGAGGGCCAATTTTTAGATGATTCTTTTTAAAAGTTAAAAAAAGGCAAACATAAAAGGTAAGCATAAAAGCAACCAACTGTGATAAGGACCAAAACGAGACCATTTTTTTTGGTAATATAAGACATTTATTTTGGTTACAGTATTAGTATTTTAACACTGATTTGTGATATAACAGACATTAAACTTCTTTTTAAAAACAAACAGTACCTTCCCCTTTCCTGTCCAGAAAATTCACACTTTCACAATCAAATTACCCTGAAAGCTGACAGGGGGGAAGGTAAGCTTCCTGCCAATCCACTCTCCCCGCCGGAGACGGGGCCCCTCACCCAATCAGAGCAAGATCTTGAGGCGGAAGGACCGTCACTGTTGGCTCTTCAGTGATACTTGACACGGGTTTTATGACAGGAAATCTCCTGCGAGAGAAGCTTACATCTTTAGTATAAGATCAGTGCTTATTCTGATTAAAACATTAGCATCTTAACATTAACTTGTGACACAAAAGGCACCCACGATCATTTCTGAGCCACCCATTCACCCCGGGTGGGACGCAGCGGCCCCTGCCGGTCACCATCCTACGGCAGACCCTCTAACTTCCTGGTGGCGGTCAATTCCAAGTGGGGATTCTTAGCAAACCCCAGGGTCAGAGCCAAAGGGACCGCAGAGGCCTTCCAGACGAGCCCCCTGGTCTTGTGGATGCTGACTGACGCTCCCCGGGGAAGTCCGAGTGGCAGGGAAACAGAGCCGCCTGTGGCATGTGCACTGCGTTAGGCAGAGGAGAGCCGTGGTGCTCTAATTTGGGGGCCTGCTAGTCGAAGAAAGGGATCAGGTCAGGGGAGGGGGTGAGGGCACCCTGAGTTCCTTTTCCATCACCTCCCAGGGGTAAAGCTTCCCCTGGGCGCTGGGCACGTGTTGACACTCCAACACCATAGAACTAGATGTCACCTACTCAAAAGAACTAGGAGCTAAATCCTTGTGAAGTACATATGGGGATTCTGAGACTAAAAACCATCAAGAAATCCAAGTTGCCAGCATGAAAGTTATAGTCCCAACGTAAAAGGCAATAATTCTCCCATTGACCGATCCCCTCAGGGCCGCACGGACAGGCCTTCGAGAGCTCCTACGTGGCTGTGGCTGTGGCTGTCCTACGTGGCTGTGGCTGTGGCTGCGGGGTGACCACTGCCTGCAGGGTGTGGGAGGGGAGCCTGGGCCCCACATCCTGAGCCTCTCCCAGGAGTGGAGCAGAAGGCTCTGATTTGGGGATGCTACGTGTGTCCCGGAAGGAAAGTCACACGTTCAAACCCAGTCTTGTACTTCCTGTTCCTGGATCACGGACGGCTTTGTGCCAACTTTGTCTCACCCTCCTCTAGACCTCCTTGGGCACCACACACGGGCTGGGTCAAGGGCAGGTGCAGCCCACCCGGGCATGGCCTGTCGGGGGAGAGGGGGGAGGAGAGGCCTCGTTCATTGAGGAGCGTCGGATGAGAGAAAGGATTCAGCTTCAGGAAGCAGCAAACCTGAAATATGGCATCCATTCCTCCTTCAACGGGGCAATGTAGGGGGGCCGTGTCCTTCATCACCCTGAACCCCGGCTCCTTTTTCTTGTAAGGTAACAACAATACACGAATATCCACCAGCGAGGGTTGTTGTGAGGATCGAGTTAGATTTAAGGGGGAGGGGTATCTGAAAACTGAGGTACAGAGTTTCGAGGATGGCCATTTCACTGGGGCGGCTCTATCTGGGCAGCCAGCAATCTGGAAAAGATCCTGGTCTGTCCGGGGGCTGCCGTGGTCACAGAGAAAAGCGCAGCCCAGGCTGCTCAGTGCTGCCCCTGCTGGTCAGGCTGCGCAGTGCTGCCCCCGCTGAGATAAAGAGACGACGCCTGTGTGAGTTAGTTCCAAAGGCACGCCTGCTTCTCCTTGTCCTGGCAAAGAGCTCCTGGTCGACTGAGAAAGGCACATTCTACACCTCCACGCGTTTAACACCGCCTGGATTTAAATTTAAAACAACTGCACACATTCCACAAAAGTCCCTGATATTTCACTTCAGGCAAGACTCCTTGGCAAGTCTTCCTTGCAAGTGGTGGTCCTGCCACAAATACAGGATTCTGGGAGCTTGCTACGCCCGCCAGAACAATGCCCTACGTATATTTGGTGCTCAAAAAAAAAAAAGTGTAACCCCACAGACTTCTGACAGACACCTATGTGCTGGGTGTTGGGGGCACGGCCGTTTGGGATCCTGTATGCAGCACGGCATCACTTCCCATGACGACAATCATGCAAAGTGCAACAAGACTGCTGAAGAGAAGACCCTGTGTTCTGACAAAGGGGCGCACACATGTGTGAGCTAGTGCATTCCTAAAAAAAAAGTTGTTTATTTTTGTTTGTTTGTTTGTTTGCTCTACCACCAATAAAGGCTCCGTTTGGACTCTCCGCCATGCTTCATTTCTGCCCGGCTATTTTTGCTCCGAAGGGCGCGGGATCTTTTCTGGCACCAGAGAGCCAGAAGATCGACCTGAATGTGGGCAGGGGGTGCGCCTGGGACCCCTCATCTCCGTGCTCGTCCACCCTTTGGCTGTGTTTCTGAGACACACACCCCCATCCACACACACACACACACACACACACACACACACACAAACACACACACACGCTGTAATTGGCCAACTTCCTCCTCCTGTTCTTGGAATAGCAACCGAGACAAAAAGCAGCTAGCACGAGTGGCTTGGGCTCGCCAACACTATAATTCAGGACAAAACCCTTGCAATTCTCCAAATGGTGGGGTTTTTAAATAGGCTGGACTCCGACACCCTGTTTTCTAAAAAAAAAAGAAAGAAAGAAACCCAAGGCATCGCTCTTCTAACAAGCCAGGTACCCGAGCGCCGGCCCAGGGCAATGTCCCCGTGGACTCGGACCTCCAGCCTCCCGAGGGCTCACATTTTAAGGAACCGCTGATTCAGGAGAGACCTCCAGGGGGAACCTGGGGGCCCCTTGGTCTGTCCAGGCATCTTCTAATCTGAAGGGAACAGTTCAAACTCGGTCTCTCCGTGGGAATTTCTCCACTCACAACGGACGGCTCCCCCACGCCGGCCCTCACAATTCACGGAGTGCCTCTGCCCACACACAGGAGCCCGGGGGAGACACAGGGGGGGAGGGGGGCCCGAGTTTGCATAGTTCCTTTACAAGGCTGGAGGTGCCACAGCCCCCACTCAGGACAGGACCCAGGGCTAAGGAGTCGGGGAGGTCAGGAGGGCCCCCGGGGGCGTCTCGGGCCCCACAGGTCCACAGACCTGCCCCGGCTCACCCAGAAGCACGCGCGTCACAGGTCTTCCCCCTCCGCGACCCCACCTCGGGGAGAGGACACCATAAACTACAGGCACAGGACACACCAGGGAGCAAGAGTATCCCTTAGCAAGCTTCTTTATGTGTTCCCCGGGGGAAAGAGGCCCAGGGCTGTGTTGGAACAGATTTGGTGGGCAAGTGCCTGGTGATGCTGGGAGCAGGGTAGACTGTGTTTCCTAAACGTGGCCGCGAGGGACGCCCCCACCGGGGCGCCCGGGAAGAGGCCGTGGGGGGTTCCCTAGAGCTTCAGCTTCCCCTCCTTGACTAGTCTGTCATTGAGCTGGCAGAGCTGGGCCAGGAAACCGTCATTGGGGCCGATCTCACGGTTCTGTCTCACGACGCTCAGGGCGGACTTGACGTCCATCTTCTGGCGCATCATGAGGTACGCGATAACGAGAGTCGGGGAGCGGCTGTACCCCTCGCGGCAGTGGACCAGCACACGGCCTGTAAGAAATGGGGGGGGGGGGGCATGGTGAACAGGGGCCAGCCAACCACACCGTGACTCCAGGCAAAATTCTCCCAGCAGCTGCAAGTGACAAGTGCAAGGCGAGGAGGCCCTCCTGGACCCACCAGAGCAGCTCGGATGAGAAAGACAGAAGACACAAAGCGTCCGTGAGGACGCAGAGCAGCCAGGACGCTGGCGTGCAGCTGGGGTGGGGGTGGGGTGCAAGTTGGCACATTGCTGTGGGAAACTGAGAAGCAGTATCTACTCAAGCTGGACCCACGCATCCCCGATGGCCCAGCAGTTCCGCCCCAGACCCATGCCCAGCAGGAATGCGCACCCGAGTTCACCAGAAGACGTGCAGAGAGAACACCGCTCACAACAGGCCCCGTGCGGAGACTCCCCAAGGCTCACCCATGGCAGGACGGATAAAGAACAAGAATGTACAACTCCACCGAAACCGGTTTGGCTCAGTGGATAGAGCGTCGGCCTGCGGACCGAAAGATCCCAGGTTCGATTCCGGTCAAGGGGACCTCGGTTGCGGGCACATCCCCAGTAGGGGGTGTGCAAGAGGCAGCTGATCAATGATTCTCTATCATCGATGTTTCTAACTCTCTATCCCTCTCCCTTCTTCTCTGTAAAAAAAATTAAAAAATCAATAAAATATGTTTTTAAGAAAATAAAAGGATGGACTATTATCCACGCTACAACATGGATAAAACACAAAGTACTTATGCCGAGTAAAGGAGGCCAGACCAGAAAGGCATGCACGCTGTGTCATTCCATTTACATAAAAATCTACTGAATGTGCTGGTGTCCAGTGATAGAAAGCAGACCAGCGGCTGCTCAGGAATGGAGGGGACAGAGGGCGGAAGGGAGCGGTCACAAAGAGACAGAGGAAATGCGGGGGTGACGGATATGCTCCCTATCTTAGTTGCGGTGACGGCTTCACGGTGTATACATATGTCAAAACTTGCCAAAGCACACCATGTGTAGTTTATTCAATGTCAGTTATACCTCAACAAAGCAGTTAAAAAATAAAAGGAACCCAACTCTCAAATGCAGAAAGAAACCAAGAAGAAGAAAATCACACACACCATTTCATGGCGCCCCACATGGCCCACAACACCTTGCAGCCTCTGGCCCCCACCCGGCATGGTTATCTCCTCCTCTCCCTCTTCTCTTCCTAGCACCCTGCCCCCCAAAACACAGCTCTGCTTTCCCAATGCCTCCCAAAGCAGGAGGGGGAGTCCTCCACTTTCCTGCCCGTTCTCTCTGGCCAGCGTACCCCAAGTCCTCCGAGGGGGGCTTTCCCTGCCTGGCCCTGCTCATGGGACCAGTTGCAGAACAGCTGCCTCACCACCTGGAACCCTCAGCACAGCCAGGGCTCCCAGGGCCAAAGAGGAAGAGGAGGGTTCAAAGCCCCTCCTTCCCAGCCCCACCCAAACACCACCTCCTCGGGGAAGCCTCCCTTGGTCATCGCGGCTGCAAGTGACTGTTCCTCCTGAGCACCCCTGGCCGTCTCCTAACTCTCCAAAATGACGGGCCCCCGACTCCCCCGACCCCTGTGCACTGTGGGAGGACGGCGAGTTTCTGCTGACTCACTTGGCCATGGCCAATCTCAGAAGCATTGACACTGGCCGAAACCGGTTTGGCTCAGTGGATAGAGCGTCGGCCTGCAGACTGAAAGGTCCCAGGTTCGATTCTGGTCAAGAGCATGTACCTTGGTTGCGGGCACATCCCCAGTAGGGGGTGTGCAAGAGGCAACTGATGGGTGTTTCTCTTTCATCAATGTTTCTAACTCTCTATCCCTCCTTCTTCCTCTCTGTAAAAAAAAAAATCAATAAAATATATTTAAAAAAAAGAAGTATTGACACTGGGCATTCGAGCCCACAGAATTCACGTTGGTCCCTTATTCAGGAGTCACTAAAAGTGTCCCTGCCATGTGCCCACTGTGTGAAAGGTTTGTCATCGTGTGTCCCGTGGGGCCACCTAACAGACTTAATGCTCCGTCATTCATCACAGGAGACAACAGCCATCGGGTTTGCCAAGAAAAAGCCCAGTCAAAGCCGCCTCCCTTTGGAGGGAAAAGAAGGGACGTCTGTAATACTTTCAAACTTAATAAAGATAAATTTTAAAAAATAAAATGTAAAAAGCTGCCTCCTGCCGAAACCGGTTTGGCTCAGTGGTAGAGCATCGGTCTGAGGACTGAAAGGTCCCGGGTTCGATTCCGGTCCAGGGCATGTACATTGGTTGCAGGCACATCCCCGTTGGAGGGTGTGCAGGAGGCAGCTGGTCGATGTTTCTCTCTCATCGACGTTTCTGGCTCTCTCTCTCCCTTCCTCTCTGTAAAATATCAATAAAATATATTTTTAAAAAATTAAAAGCTGCCTCCCATTGTTTCTGGGGGTGAGGACGGGGGTGGGGGGCAGGTTCCTTACCATTGTTTTGAGCCAAGGCCTGGTCAATGAAGTCTGCCGCCCTCTCAAAGTAGACGCTAAGGTTGAACTCCTGCGTGTCGTTGGCCTTGATGCCCAGGTAGGTGATGCCAGAGTCCTTGTAGAAGTTGGCGTTGGTGTTGACGTGCATGAAGGACCTGCCCTCAGCAGCATTCAGGACGTGGGTGATGCCCAGTTTCTGCAGCTTTGGGATGTCCTGAGCCACAGACCTAGACGGGGGACAGCAACAGGGGGCGCTGACCGGACCCACGGGCAGTCCCCGGGGGAGGAAGATGGAGAAGATTCGAAGCCTCTTGGTAAACAAGAAAGCCTCCACGCTCTGGTCTTTCCAGAGCTTCTCCTCGCCTGGTGCCCCTCGTCCCTCACCCCGCCGTATCTCATTACCACAGCCGCCCCAAATAGACTGGCCTCCTGCCGAGAACGCCCTTCCCCGTGGACATGCCCCCTCTCGTTTTTCACCGCGCTCGGCAGCACCAGTGTTTCTTGGTTTCCTCCCTTCCGTTTGGCATCATGCTCCCTATACCAGGGGTGGGCAAACTTTTTGACTCGAGGGCCACCATGGGTTCTTAAACTGGACCGGAGGGCCGGAACAAAAGCAACCTGACCATGCTGGCACTCTCATCTTGGGCTGCTGGTGAAGGAGCGGAGGGGAGAGCAAGAGAACCCTCCGCTCTTTCGGCTCCTCTGGCCGGATAGAACAGCCGAACGGGCCGGATCTGGCCCGCGGGCCGTAGTTTGCCCACGGCTGCCCTATACGGTGGTGGTGGTTATAGCCAAATGGCTAAGAATGGGCTCCGGAGCCAGACTGCCTGAGCCTGGATCCAGCCCTGCCACTTTGCCAGCCAGGCAACACTGATCGAGTCACTTAACCTTTCTGTGGCTCGGTTTCCCTGTCTGTGCAGTGGGGATGATAACAGCACCGGACCCCTGGGATCTGTGAGTGCTAAACGAGGCCTCTCCTATTCTACAGACAGAGCCAGACACTGAATCGGTGCTCCTGTTCTAACGCCTGTCTGTGCCCATTCGTGCACTGTCCCGGCGGCGAGCTCTGTGACGGAGGAACCCTATCTGCCTCAGGTCTGGGTGCCCGGCTCCTGCGATGGCACCTGGCACCGAGCAGCTGCTGAACGAAGAAGAAGAAGGAAGAAGGAGGAAGTCGGCAGCCTCCTCCCACCCCCCAGAGGGGTCCTTCCTGCCACAGTCCACCAGCCACGTTGCTGATGCCTTCCTGGGCGAGTCAACACTGGGAGCCATGGCCCCCACGGGACTTCCGGGCGTTACAACACACGTGATCTGGGTAGTCAAAGGGCTCCTTTATCTCGTCTCACAACATCCCCATTCAAACGGCCTTTCACATGTCACCGGAAGCCGTGCCCTACAGGATCTGGGTTGCCTGTCACAGCCCGCGAGGAAGGAAGGAAGGAAGGACAGAGCGTGAACTCGGCCCGACAGGACAGCAGAAGGGTGTGCATGTGCTCTCGGGGGCTGCTGAGCAGCGGGGCCGGGGGGAGACCTCCTTTCCCCTGTCACCAGCTGCTCTGCCTTCCCCCTCACTCTGCCTCTCTCTCACGCCCACATCACCGCTAACGCCGGCGCCCGGAAAACGTGGCAGATCCGGGCTCCTCGCTGCCCTCTCAGCCCTGCTCGGGAGCCTGGCTTTGTTAAGGGGCTCCCGATGGGTGGGGGAACCCTTGGTACTCGGTCAGTCCTCTCGGCCAGGCGCCCGGCATGCCCCTGGCTAAGTCAAGGTCAGCTTTGCCGAGAGGGCAAGGAATGTGTTTTCCACAGCGGCCATCAGCACCAGCCACTCTGGCTACCGCTGGCTGGACGGTCACAACCTCGGTCTCCAGCTGGGAAGTGGTGGCAACTGAACGTGCCAGACTGCCCAAGAGATGGAGGTCTCCGAGGGTGCCGAGGCCGCTGGCTGCCTGGGTGGCTGAGAGGCGGTCATCCTCAGAGCTTTGCAATCACCAAAGCCTCTGGCTGTGATAAACCCTAGGGCTCTGTTTGATCTACCCCTACTCCTGGCACGTTATGCCTGGGCAAAGCAGTGGCTCATTACACACAAGTAAAACAACTTTGAAGAGTCACTATCATTCATCTCCTTCATTCAATAAATTTGCCATCATCATCACGGTCACTACTATCAACTGCCTGACACACAGGTACTCAGTATAGGGAGTGAGCGATGCAGTGAATGAGGCTGGGACCTGCCTGATGGACCCCTTCAAGCTCCAAGGTGACCCCCATTTCTGTGGCAGTTTCTTGGCATCAAGTCCTAGTCCAGGACCCAGAGGATACTGGCATGAGAAAGACGCTGACCCTGTCCACACACTCCCTCCACTACTTGCTCGGTTGCCACTGTGTGTGTGTGTATGTGTGTGTGTGTGTGCGCAAAACAAGAGAAGGAGGGCAGTCCTGGGTTTCTAAAATGCAGCCCCCAGGTCCATGGTTCTCAGGACACTGGTCCTCGGGGTCTTCTGAAAGTCAGTCTGAGCCTCCGGGGGCTGTACAGGCTTTGCAGGCAATCTGGGCTTTCCCCGGGGCTGGCATTTCAGCCCCTCCTCAGAATGGTTCCCACTGGTCTCTCCTGCTGCCGAGAATGTCTTACTAGGAATCTGGCTGGCCGAAAATGAGAAAAATCAATGTGAGAACTCGTATGTGATAAATAATGCATTTCCTGGTCGTGAGAAGGTGGAAAGCCTTTTCTAAGGGATGATGATGGTGGCTCAGGCCCCTCTGGGGTTTATCCTTGGGTCATTCTAGAGTCCGTGTGTCCATCAAACCCTATCTATCTGGAAGGTGGGAGAAGGAGCCAGGGAACCCTGGCCCAGCTCTCTGGATGCCCTCGCCTTGGGCGGTTATTTCCATTCCCAGATCTGGACTTGCCCAGCCGGGAAATGTTCCACGCCCGGATTGTGATGTCAGCCCGTTGCCATGGCAGCGAAGGCAGACATTCCGCGGTGACCTCACTGCAGAACCAGGCAGCTGTCACATGACGCGCCGCCGGCCCGAGTCCGGCCCCGAGGCCACCTGTTAGGGAACGTGGTGGCCCGACCCCACCCGAGGCCGAGCGCCCGGCCCGGCGGGTGGCGGCTGCGGCCGAGGGGCCCCCGCCCCCGGCTCTGCGCGCCCCCGGAGGGGAAGGACCACGCGGGGCCGGGGCGGGGACCAGCCCCTCCGCCCCCCACCACCCGCGTGGGGGTGGGCGGCGACTCCAGCCCACGCCCAGCCCATGCCCAGCCCCCTGCGGCTCGGGAAGGGGCGACCCCGCCCCGTGTCTCCCCCAACCCGGAGGCGGCGCCGACGCCCCCTCCCCAGCTCCCGGGTGGGCGATGCGCTCCGGGGAGGGCCCGGCGGGGCGGCGACTCACGCGTTGCCGACGAAGACGCGGGGGGTGACCTCGTTGCAGGGCTGGCTCGGGAGGCTGTAGCAGCCGCTGCCGTCCGAGAGCAGGTCGTTGAGGTCTTGCACGGAGAGCTCGAACGGGCCCGACATGGTGGTGTCCGGGCCCTGCACGCCCGGGGCGGGCCACCGGCGAGGGGAGAGCGGCCTGGTCAGCGGGGGCGGGAGCTCCGGAGCCCGGGCCCGCCCCTCCCCGCCCCGGAGGCGGTCCGCCGGGCCCTGGAAGCCGCGGATCGCCGGCGGACACGCGCGACCCGCCCGGCGCCCAGCGAACCTCGGGAGGCGCTCTGGGCGCGTCCCCGGCGGCGGAAGCGCCGGCGCTCCTGCGTTGGGGCGGGGCCGGGCGGGGCGGGGCGGGGCGGTCCCGTTCCACCCGGCCTCCCGGCCTCCCGGCCTCCTCGCACCCCGGGGAGGGCCCTAACTCCGCCAGGTCCAAGGCATGGAGCCTCCATAAACGTTCCCGTGGGCCGGCTACACCCGAGTGTCGCGTATTATTCTTTTCTCAGGTCCCCGGGGCTCCGCCTGTGCGCCCTGACTTCCTACTGCGCCCCGGCGCCCCGGAGCCGGTCCGACTGTCTGCCCGCACCCCGCTCAGGCCCTCGGAGGAGGGACTGTGTGCATGTTACAGGCCTCCCCGTGTGAGAAGCCCGACCCCGGGGCACATTTCTGTCTACTGATCACTGAGGGCCACAGCCTGGTGCGCACATAAAAGGCGTGGGCCCTGCGCAGCCAGCCTTGGCGTGCCGGTGCTGGGGAATCGTTCTCTCTCTCTGAGCCTGTTTTGCTGAGACATAGAAAGAACGGGGATGATAATGCCAGCTCCGAGGGCCGCATGGAAGGTCAGAGGCATTTAAGGAAAGAGCCCGGCTCTCATCCTGAGCACCCAGTGGGGGCTGGTTCTCCCTCTCCGCCAGCAAAGTGTGTGGAGCACCCGCAGGCGCCACGCCCTGTGCCGGTGGGAGAGGCGGCCTCGCTGGTGAGTCCACAGCGGTGGCCACAGACTGTCAGGCAGCCCCTTACTGAGATCTCAGTCTCTGCCCTCCCCAACCGCCGCGAAAATGGTGGGTTCCCCTCCCCACCCACCACCACCCCACGCCCTCCCACGAAACCCGGGTCTGAGCCCCCAGCTCTGCCTCTGACAGTGGCTGCTGCTCTGGATTTCAGTTTCCTCCGAAGCTGAGCAAAGTGAAGAAATTGGATCTGACTGTCAGCCAGAGACTCATCCATCTCTCCCGAATGTTTATGGGTCCCACACTTTCAGGGGAACCATTGCTGTGGAGGCTACTTAGCTTATAGCCTAAGGTAATGTAACCAAGGCTGGCTCTCTCCACTTCCACCACCCCCACCCACCCACCCCGGGACTCCCCCCTCCACTACCCCCTCCCTCCACCACCACCCCCTCCCCCCATAGCGTACCTGGTAGCATCTGCACTCCAGGCAGGTGAAAATGCTCCTGAGGTCCTCACTCCTCATCTTGACTTGGGCCTGGGATAGCTTTTGAAAGAGAAGCCAGGGACAACTAGGCATGCTCTGCGGCTGCTCCTCCTTC
The DNA here is from genome assembly GCA_963924515.1 of Vespertilio murinus. Lineage (NCBI taxonomy): Eukaryota > Metazoa > Chordata > Mammalia > Chiroptera > Vespertilionidae > Vespertilio > Vespertilio murinus. The sequence continues at coordinate 13,994,392 of OZ004718.1, read as the reverse complement.
CCCGGGACCTGCCCCTGATGTCACAACTGGGTAACTATGACAACCCATCACAGGGACGGCAGAGTACCTCACAGAGAAGCCTGGCTGCCTCATTTCTGAGGAAGTGAGACTAGGAGGAGAAGATGAATAATTCCCTGGAGTACCTAGCCTACCCTGTAATCGTCTCCAATCACAGGCAGAGCACCGACTTCAGGAAGAAGCTGGACTTTGGCCATTACGTATCTCACAAGAATAGGATACAAATAGGTGCGTGGGCGGTTCGGGTCGGACGCTGCCGTTAGGGGGTTCCGGAAGGGGTTCCGGAAGGGGTCCTCGGCCTTAGAGGTGCTGACAGCCAACCGGGCCAGCACGCGGCTTTGACATGAGGCGGCCTTCTCCGCTGAGTTGGGCCAAAAAGGACATTAGCATCAGGGACAAATTGTATCTCCCACCGGGGCTCATTTGACAGGAATGCTTATTTCAATTCTTTTTAAAAAATATATATTTTTATTGATTTTTTTTTAAGAGAGAGGGAGATGGGGAGAGAGAGAGAGAGACGTCATCAATTGGCTTGCACACCCCCCACTGGGGATCGTGCTCGCAAGCTGGGCATGTGGTCTAACCGGGTGACCTCTTGGTGCATGGGATGACACCCAATCCACTGAGCCACACTGGCCAGGCTCATTTAAATACTTCAAGGCCAAAGTAAGATAGAACGAGGACAGCGCTTCAGCACTCGATAGGCAAGCTGGTCCTACTGGGGAAGGGTGCGAGAGAAGCTCTTGCTTGGAATTCAAAGGACAGATGTCTCTATCCATTTTACTTGTTCTAGCCCAGGCCTGGGCAAACTATGGCCCTCGGGCCAGATCCGGCCCGTTCGGCTGTTCTATCCGGCCCGAGGAGCTGAAAAAGCTGAGCGTTCTCTTGCTCTCCCCTCCGCTCCTTCACCAGCAGCCCAGGATGAGAGTGCCAGCATGGTCAGGTTGCTTTCATTCTGGCGCCTCCAGTCCAGTTTAAGAACCCATGGTGGCCTTCGAGTCAAAGAGTTTGCCCACCCCCTGTTCTAGCCCTTGCCCTCCTGACCCGCTCAGAACTCTTCAAAGATGTCAGTTTGGGAGATGAACCTAAGACTCCTGAACTGGATCAAGGTCAGAATTCAACACGGCAGTGTTTATGCATCGGGCTCGTGGTCTAGAACGCGAGGTGTCCTGAGGTGGCTGCGAGGTCGCCTGTGACATAAAATCGCTCTCCTTTATCCTCCAGTGAAGCCTGCTGTTGATACCAAACCTCCGGTGGCACAAACACATCAAATCTTAAAACTGGGCAAACTACAGGTATGTGTGCTCGCCACCTGCACGGGTGCCTGCCTGAGCTTCATCTGGGTCCTAAGAGGTCCCCAAACACCCACCTAGCTGCCGAACCCGGCCGTTGTCTCTCTAACAAAGGTGTACAGGGCGGGTCACCCTTGGCCAGAGCCAACCACTCCCTATCTAACTGAGACATTGGTCACTGAGGCAACTTCCCCATCTTGTAACCACGTACATCCTTACTGATATGATAATCTGCTTATTACCTGCCTAAGGAGTATGGGTGTTTCCCAAACCCGCTAAAGGGTGAGGGGTGCATCCCATAGTCTCTATAAAAGGGATAGCAAGGCCAGAGCCTAGTCCTCCCTCTAGAGGTGGGCTCCCCCCTGGCCTCCCATATCACCAGATTGAATTTTTTCTAGTCTCTTTAATTTGTGTGCGGCCCTTCTCCAGAACCAGAATCCGAAACCCTGCACCGGAACCCTGAACCACATGGGACATGAAAGGGGTTCCCCTACCTAACCAAAAGATTTGTGAATGCTCCTCCCCCCAACCCTACACGTCACCCCTAGGCCCTCCAGCCCTGCTCCCAGGCTCCTCTGTGGGCCTCGGTGTGCCCTTCCCCACAGCCCCAGAGGGGAGGCATGCCGAGCCACGCGTGCTGCGGCACATCCGAGCGATGATGTCACCACGGAGGGGGGGGGGGGGGCTCTCTCACCAGGGTGAACAAAAGAGAATCAACAAAATCGAGTATGAAAACAAGAAGCTGTGTCAGAAGATCGCCAACGCCCATCGCGGCCCTGCCAAGGTGGATTGCTGGAACGAGTACTTATCCAAGAGGTAGTGTTTCTTCTCTACCTGGCGTCGTCCAGTTTTAGAGCAAGTTCCTCCCGCGCGGGAGGAGCCCTGGGGGGAAGGTATCTTGAGGAATCACCCAGGAGACACGTGAAGGAGAACGAAAACTACCAGAAATGGGGAGCTTCCCCTGCGGTGGGGAGCATTTGCATCAGCCAAGAGACTAACTTCGGAGTCTCCGCAGGAAAGCACTGCGTACTCCGACGAAGTGGCGGCCGTGGCTGGGGCTGTGACGCGGCCTTCTTACGAATCAGTTCCACAAATCTCTCCTGCGCTACTGCGTGCTCAGCCCGGGGGTACAGAGATAAGATATATACTTCCTAATCCCAGAGACCTCAGGTCCGATGGGGATACAGTCATGCAAATAATAATGCAATGTGGGGTCAGGGCTGCAAAAGTGTATGTAAGAGAAAGGAGAGAGAGAGAGAGAGAGAGAGAGAGAGAGAGAGAGAGAGAGAGAGAGAGAGAGAGAGAGAGAGAGAGAGAGAGAGAGAGAGAGAGAGAGAGAGAGAGAGAGAGAGAGAGAGAGAGAGAGAGAAGAGAAGAGAAGAGAAGAGAAGAGAAGAGAAGAGAAGAGAAGAGAAGAGAAGAGAAGAGAAGAGAAGAGAAGAGAGAGGAGAGAGAGAGACCGAGAGAGACACACTGAGAGAGAGAGACCGAGAGAGAGAGAGACCCTGCGCCTTTTCTGGGTCCTTGTATATCTGAAATTGACTTGAAAGCTGAGGGAAGTGAGATGAAACAAAACTTGTCACCGGCCATTTGAGATTTCTCTACAGGCAAGCCCTTCTTCCCTCATCACGGAAATCAGACATCCTCAACCTTTGCTTCACATGATTCCTTAAGGGCGTTTACAAAATGCCACTTTTTACAAGCTGTGCCCGAGACCAATCGACTGGTATCTTCTAGGGGGCAGTGGGGCTGAGAACCACTGGGCTAGGCCGGCCGGTGCTCTGCCCTTTATTTCCCAGGGTGCAGTGCGGTTCAGGAGGCACACGGGGCCGCGGGGCTCAGCGGGGACAGCGAGCTCCCTGTGCCCAGGCAGCTGTGACATCGTGCCTTCACTGCCCCCATTCCCACCCAGGAGAATTTTATTTTTCACCAAGGTTCTCTGTGTGTGTGCGTTTTGTTGTTTTGTTTGTTTTTGTTTGTTTGTTTTTCAGCTTAAACAGAGAAACTAGAAACCGGGACCTAGTGAGGATCACCGTGGAAAACCAGGGCATTCTGAAGAGGCTGGATGATCGCAAAGCAAACTATGACCGCAAGTTGTCGGAGATGGACTGGCAGGCACGTGGGGACTCTGGGAGGTTCCTGCGGGTGACCACAGTTTGTCTGCGCTCAGAGCAGAGTCGGTCTCAGGAGGGCCCATAAACCACTGAGGGCAAGATCCTGAGAAATGGGCGGTAAAAAGGAAATAATCGGTAAAAGAAAAGCCACCCAAAGCAAACCATCCCGGAGCCAAGGATAGCTCCTTGGTAGCAAAGCCGGCATGCATGTTTCAGAGGGGTATCTGGCAGCAACTTCCTGCATTCCTCCATTCATTCGGAAAGGCTGAATGCCCAAGCAAAGAGGGTGGAGGGTATACAATCCATCACGTGGTTAACATGCTTTAATTAGGAGTAACCCTTCAAGGAGTGTGTGTGAGTGTGTGTGTGTGGTGGTGGGGGGGGCAGCTTTGACAGTATTTTTCAAACCTCCACTCCCTGACTTTGATCTGTAAGCTTTTTCTAGCCGTCCCTAGGATTTAGAACTTCAACTTTCGCACCAGCGCCCTGGCTTTGACATAAACCATTCTGATTTTTTTTTCCCCTTCAGAATTCAAGACGTTATATGAGAAATACAACCAAGTATCTTCTCTGCCAAGATGAATAGGTATGTCTTACCTCAGCTGCTCTTTACTATCGAACATGGTGATCACCCTTGACACCAAAGCCCTGAGAACTGTAGAGTGAGGGGCCTGGTTAAAGGGTGAATGTACTCTTCCACAGTATCTATTGGTTACCTATTCGGAGACCTTAGAGCTGCCTCTGCTTTCTCTCCATTTAAGTAGGAAACGACTGTCTTTTGTCATCAGCTCTGAGGCTTTACATGCCTAAGGGGAAGTGATTTGTTCCAGGAAGATATAAACAGGAGGTCTCGTGGCTTTAATGTCGTGCCAAAGTCACATTAAGGTCTCCGTCGCTATCCAAAAGTATCGTTGTGTTGGCATTTTGTATGATTGAACGTTTGTCAGTAACGCCTAAGTTTGCCCCCGCCCTCCGCCCCCTCTTCCAGGGAAAGGGAGAAATGGACAGTCAGGTTTTCCAAAGAATAATTCTGTATAACTGATGCTTCTCTACTTCTCTCCCTCGCTTCTCCCTGAACACAAGGTTACTCACCACAGAACAGAGACAAGAGAAGGACCTAGGATTTCTTAGCTGCTTAGACTCTCCAGACACACCCACATGGCTGAATGCTCAATCAGGGATGCTACAATAAAGCTTGAAACACAAAATGAGTAAGTTACATTTAAGGTACCCACTGGCTTTAAGTCCCATCCCAACATGGAGACAGAAGGGGGCAGGCAGAAGAAAAGAGGCAACAAGCATTTTTCATTTGGGGCTGTGAAACCAAGTCTTAATGAGAGAGAAGGAGAGAGAACTTTTTAAGACATAAGCCATCACCACCATTCTGGGGGAAGAAACGGTGGGGTGAGATGATCCAGCCACAAGCTCAGCCCTATCAACACGGAAAGCAGAAGCACACGAGGAAATTAGGGTTCAGACAACACAGAGAACACATGGCATTAGTTCCTCTGTGAATACGCAAAATTGGGAAAGAATGCTTCGTTGACTTTCCATGTACCGTGCTCATTTATAAGAAGCTTATAAATTTATATTCACAGCAACAGTGAAAATACCAAAAAATATATTAAACCATACGGCAAGACAACATTGAGTGGCTTCTGTGACAGGTCATGTGGGTTCTGAGCCTGGCTTATTTCGAAAGACAGTAAATCTTCACTATTCTTACCACAAATAAACTACTTTTTTATTTTAAAATAATTAGGTTCACAGGAAGTGGCAGGTAAGTGTACAGGGTAGGTGTGGAGGGGGATGGGGGGACTCCTCCTGCATCCCTCACTCAACTTCCTCTAGTTAGTACAACCCCAAACCAGGAAATTGGCATTGGTACAATCCGTAGAGCATGTACACATTTCACCAGTTACACACGCTCTCATCTTATGTGTGTATAGCTCTATGCAATTTTCTCATGTGTGCACCTTTGTGTAACTACAACCACTCACGGTAGTTAACTGTACCATTATCAAAAGAGCCACCCTCTTCCTCCCATCCTTAACCCCTGGCAATCTCTAATCTGTTTTCCATCTCTATCATTATATTATTTTATATTATTTCACGACTCTTACACCAGTGGGATCATGCAGTGTGTAGCCATTCTTTTGAGATTGGATTTTTCCACTCCATATACACTGAGTGGCCAGATTATTATGATCTCTGAACGCATAATAATCTGGCCACTCAGAGTGTGTGTGTGTGTGTGTGTGTGTGTGTGTGTGTTGTGTGTGTGTGTGTATTAGAGGCCTGGTGCATGAATTTGTGCATGGGGGGGGGGGTCCGGCCAGCCTGGCCAGAGGAAGGGGACATGGGCAGTTGGCCTACCTGCCTGCTGGTCGAACTCTTGGTTGAGGGGACAATTTGCATATTAGCCTTTTATTATATAGGATATACACTGTTTGGCCAGGTTATTATGCGTTCAGAAATCATCATAATCTGGCCACTCAGTGTAATTTCCTTGAGGTTCATCCAAGTTGTGTATACCATTAGTTCATTCCTTTTTATTGTTGACTAATATTCCATGATATGAATGTACCTTAACCATTTACTCACTGAAGGACATTGGTTCATTTTTTTTACTATTATGAATAAAATTACTATGAACATTTGTATAGAAACTATCAATGTTTCTGCATGAAAATAAGTTTGATACCTCTGGGATAAATATCCAAGAGTGCGATTGCCGGCTTGCATGTTAAGTCCATTTAAAAAGGAACTACAGCTGCGCTGGTGTTGCTAAGTGGTTAGAATATTGTCCCGTGCACTGAAGAGTTGCAGGTGTGATTCCCAGTCAAGGACATGAACCTGGTTTGTAGGTTCACACCCCACCACCTGGTCAGGGCACGGATGTGCAGGAGGCAAGCAGTTGATGTGTCTCTCTCACATCAAAGTTTCTCTCTCCCTCCCCTCCCTTCCACTCTATCTGAAAAAAAAAAAAAAGGCAATGGGAAAAAATATCCTCAGGTGAGGGTTAAAAAATAATAAAATAAGTACGTAAATAAAGAGGAACTACAAAACAATTTCCAGAGTAGTATACCATTTTATATTTCCACCAGCAATGGATGAGTGATCCAGTTTTTCCACATCCTCACCAGCATTTGAAATTATCACCATTTTTTATTTTAGTCATTCTAATATGTGTGTAGTGACATCTCATAACTTGCATAACTCTAATTAATGAAGTTACATGTCTTTCATATGCTTATTCGCCATCTGTCTATCCTCTTTGGTGAAATGACTCTGTATAACTTTTGCCAATTTTCTAATTGGGTTCTTTTTTGAAATATTGAATTTTGAAAGTTCTTTCTATATTCTAGCTACAGGCCCTTATTTGGATGTGTGATCTGCAAAATATTTCCTCCCGTCTGTAATTTGTCTTTTTGTCATCTTCACGGAGTCTTTCACAAAGCCAAGTATTTTAATTTTGATGATGTCCAATGTATCAAGGGTGAAAGTATTCTGTATCTTGACCGTATCACCATCAGTATCCTGTTGGTTCTGTAGTTTTTGCATGTGGGAAACTGGGTAAGGGGTACACGGGATCTATCTGTATTGCTTATCACATACATGTAAGTTTACAGTTATCTCCACAGGAAAAGTTTAAAGAAGACATATGTCCACATATAAATTCCTTATTGAACTGGTTCCAGTTCACATCTGTTGGAGGACCCACCACCGTTCTTCTAGACATCCAGGTGAGAAGCCTGGTGGTCATCCTTCACTTCACCCCCTCCTCCATCCCTTCCCCTCCCGACATATTTTCAAGCTATTACATACTATTTCAAGCTATTGACATACATAAATACCCAGTCCTGTTCTTGAGTCTCTGTGTGTGTTACTGCTCCTAGTCAGGAGCTTGTGATTTATAACTGTATCAGTGATGCAAAAATATGTCCCTAGCACTTTCTAATTTGACACCTTCTGTCACTCGCCTTTCCTTCCAGAATGAGCCACACTTTTAAACACAGCATGAAAAGTATGTCAATATGCCCCTCTACCCGTGATCCTGTCCCTTCTGCCTCTTAAAGCCTCCATCAATTAAAATTCTTAGTTTCGAGCAACAGAAACTGACTTTGTCTGATTTAAGTAGTGAAATAATTTATTAAAAGACTATGAATTAACATTAAAAAAAACTGCAGAACCACGCTTCAAGTTGCACATCGAGGAACAACGCCCAACATCTTGCTGTAGAGCTGGTCCGTGGGTGCTACGGGCTTGCTCCACTAGAACTAGATCTTGCCGACCTGCAACCACTGTTTGAAGTCTCCATGGTATCTGCCATTCTGTGTCACTAGCTCCCGATTCCAAGTCGGTAAAGGTTTATCTGATTGGTGTAACCCAGAACCTACCGGTATGTCCGTTCCTTAGCTGCAAGGGAGGCTGAGAAAATGAGTACCTGACCTCTCCCACACCTGGATTCTGCTTCTCACCAGAATTCAAAAGATAGGAAATTTCCCCAAATTAGAATGAGGCTCAAAGGGCAGGACAAACTAGAGTAAGAAATGGATCCGTATTAACTCTACCAGATAGGAAAATGCCTACCGGTTCTAAACTGTACAATTCAAGAATAGGTTTTGTACATATGCTGGGTTTTAGTTAGTAAATTGACAAATGCTACCACTTTTTGGATCCTGTGTTTGGTGGCATACATGATGTGACAAGTGGGTGCAAAATTTTGATGAGCCACATGTCTTAAAACACGTAAAACTATATTGAAACCACAATGGTACCTACAAACACGATCAACTAACGTTTAACACAGCTGAGCCCTGCCTGTGGCGGACAAATAGTTGCACCTTTCTAAACCCACCTCCTGCGGGGAGTGGAGTGGGTGGAAGGGGAGGTTACAAATCACTAGATCATGGGTGGCAAACAGGGCTGACTCATTGGCTAATTCCGCTCAGTTGATACTGGATACTGTGTCCTGAGAGGAAAGCAGTGCCTAGAGACAGCAGGAGAGTGCTGTGATCAATTAGTAATGTCTGCCACGAGTTGCAAGAATGGGCGACTGCAGCACATACGCCCCACCCATTAAACATCCCTGACTTAGAATAATCCTCTAGGGCTCACAAGTTCTCTGGCTGAAGACACGGAGAATGTATCTGAGTTTGAAAGCCCACGGTGAGGAGTGGGAGGGGGGGAAGGGTACATCTTGAGGAGTATGTAATAAAGAGATTTATTGGTGTGGAGGCCCAGACTAATGGACTTTGGTGAAGTGTTTGCCCAGGAGCTCAGAATGTATCCATGAATAGCTCGAATGGGAGTTGGAATGGCGTTCATACACATTCCACCAATACATATTTGTAAACAGATGCGTGTGTGTGTGGTGGTGGTTTTTTCCCAACAACACTCTCTGCTTTTCACAAACAGGAGGAACCCTTCTGCCTCCCGGGCCCTATTCATTCCATTCCCACAGGCAGCAGGCAGCTGCAGGCACAGCTCGTCTTAGGGGTGGGGGCAAAGCTACTTTGACAGGGAAACAAAGCAGGCATCGTGTGTCAGTGCTTTGCTTCATAATGTACACAAAGAGAATTATTACCATTTCTTCTGACAAATACGTAAAAATATCAAGAAGAAACTGTCTACAGATAAAAAGTCACCTGCTGCTCACCCGCTGTGCTGCTCCCCTGCAGGGAAAGCATCCAGGAGGCGCTCGTAGGAGCCGGTGAGGATCTCCACCCAGGAGCCTCCCTCGGGGATTTTTCCAGAGTAACTTTTGACCCCGTTGCTGCCTGAGAGCCGACTTTAGGTCCCGGCTCTCCCGTGAAATGGCACCTTTGCATGTGCCATTCTCACAATGGGCAGCTGCCCCCCTCCTGCCCAGATTCTATGTGAGGCAGCTCCAGACTAACTTCACTTGATAACCATCCAGCATTCTGTAAGTGCAAAGCGGTCCTCCTCCCTTTGCTAGAAAGGTCTAAAGAATGGGATCCTCCCAAAACCGGTGTGGCTCAGTGGATAGAGCCGTCGGCCTGCCTACTGAAAGGTCCTAGGTTTGATTCCGGTCAAGGGCATGTACCTTGGTTGTGGGCACATCCCCAGTGGGGGGTGTGCAAGAGGCAGCTGATAGACGATTCTCTCTCATCGATGTTTCTGACTCTCTATCCCTCTCTCTTCCTCTCTGTAAAATATCAATAAAATATATTTTTAAAAATAAATAAATAAATAAAATAAAAAAAGAATGGGATCCTGCCTGGCTGGCGTGGCTCAGTGGTTGAGTGTCGACCTAGTAACCAGGAGGTCATGGTTCGATTCCCCGTTAGGGCACATGCAGGCTCGATCCCCAGTGTGGGGCGTGCAAGAGGCAGCCAATTAATGACTCATCATTGATCTTTCTATCTCTCCCTTCCTCTCCTTTCCTCTCTGAAATCAATAAAAATATATTTTTAAAAAATAAAATAAAGAATATGATCCTGTTAGGTGAACTTACCAGGTTAGTGAGCTAGACAGAAAGTTGCAAATGGGTCCTTGTGTAATGAGGCAAAATGGAAATGTCTAAACCTTCTCCTAACCTGGCTGCCTTTTCTTCTCATGAGGAAAAGAGCTGGAAAACGTACAAGTGTAAGAGCCTCTTGTTCATACTAGAAGCTACAGCCCCACTGCATGTTACTGTAAATTCTAGCTATGAAGACATTCCTCACTTATAAGTCAATTATTTTTTTAAATATATTTTATTGATTTTTTTTACAGAGAGGAAAACAGAGGGACAGAGAGTGAGAAACATCGATGAGAGAGAGTCATTGATCAGCTGCCTCCTGCACACCCCCCACCGGGGATGTGCCCACAACCAAGGTACACGCCCCCAACCGGAATCGAACCTGGGACCTTTCAGTCCGCAGGCCAATGGTCCATCCACTGAGCCAAACCGGTTTCGGCTATAAGTCAACTATTTATTTCACAGGTAGCCTCAACTATGGAACCACAAAATATTAAAGTATAGCAGAGTGACTCGTGGCCATCTCTGGTGTTAGGGAGGCGTGGGCTCAAATACGACATTTATTCTGCCATTTATTTAAAGCTGTGTGAGCTCGAACACGTTAGTCAAACTTCCTAAGCCTTATCACTCTTACTGTATAACAGAGATGACAGAATCTCATGTTCTAGGCTTGGAGTATTTGTCAAAGTAACGTCCCTAAACGCCTCAGCATAGCTCCCGGCACAGAATAAAGACACACGTTGGCTATTCATAAGAAAGAAAATTCTCCGAGCAGCTAAGATAGGTCACACGTCCTGTATGACAGTGTTGCTCAGAGACAGGCCATTAGCCGCTCACTCGGAGTCTATATAATTTGATGTTCACAGTCAGGACCGATATCTCCCGACTCAGACACAGTTTCGACAAGAGGGATCATCTGGTTTCCTGTGATCTCGCACAACAGGAACCCCTATAGTCTGAGGGCAGGGACAGGCAAGATCCAGCAGCAGCGGTCAGTAATGAGAGGGACGCGTGGTGGATTGGAACCCATCAGACACAGCAAGGACTCCGTTGGAGGAATCTCAGTGTATTCAGAAAGGGAACAAGCAGCCGTACCTTCCTCAATAGTCCCTGAAAACACCTCTGTCAGCACAGGACAGTAACCCACCGACAGCAAAGGATGCCTCAGTCTCCCATGGAAGTTCATGTCTGCCCACTGTTTAAGAAGGCAGAGAAGAAACAGCTGAAATCTGTTTGGCTCAGCCTGCGGACTGAAAGGTCCCAGGTTCAATTCCGGTCAAGGGCATGTACCTTGGTTGCAGGCACATCCCGTTAGGGGTGTGCAAGAGGCAGCTGATCGAATGATTCTCTATCATCGATGTTTCTAACTCTCTATCCCTCTCTCTTCCTCTCTGTAAAAAATCAATTAAAAAAAAAAAAGAAGGCAGAGAAGCAAGTTTTCCAATGCCAGGCAAGCACTGGCCTTTCACAAGGTGAAAATCAGCATTGTGATGCTTGAAGACATGGAAAAACCCCCTTGGGTAAAGCAACTCAACTATCCAACCGAACTGGATCCGTGAGGTGTCGCCTGTTTCTAACGCTTGCATCCCTGCAGATGGGCACTGGATAAATCCGCCACCCCCATCCCCAAAACACAGCGGCTACTTCACTCTGGCACAAAGAATCAGGGCCAACTTGCCTGTGACACTTTAATGAAGGAAATGTGTCCTTTTGTGATATGCCCCCTCTTCAACTCGAAGTTTCTGCTCCAGAGGGGCACAGTGGGAAAACAACAGATAAAACACCAATAAACAGGACTTCCCACAGACGCTCTTCTGGGTGATGGCGTTCCCGGAAAATGCTGGGACTCCTGGATGGTCACGTGGCTGGACGGGGCGGTCTTCCAGGCGCCCTCCAAGGTGGGTGCTCCAGGACACAGTCACCTGACCCAACTGACGGGCACCCAGTGAGCGTCCCTGCCCAGGCTCTCCACGAGGGCTCTGAGCTGGCTGCACGCGCCCTGCAGATCCTCCCTCACCAGCACGGCGTCCACCAGGTGCCCGTAATGCTGGTCTACGAAGGCGGCGGCGGCGGCCATCTCTCGCTGCTCCTCATCCTGCAGGGAAAGGGGGCGGGGGAGCAGTTATGGAGGACCAGGGTGGTTCCCCCCTCACACAGGAAGCCTGCCCCTTGTGTCGTGGGCAGTGTCCCAAGCTCTCGTTCTGAAGTGATGAATGATGACCATGGCCCACGAATAACCGACCGTGTACACAAAGAACAGAGCCGAGTGGAAATGTCCCATCACACTTCCCGGGAAGTGAATGGGCAGTAGATAAACATCATTAATTGTTCAGTCAGTCATTCACAAAATGTCTACGCAGGACCCGTTAAATCCAGGGGTGGGCAAACTTTATGACTCGAGGGCCACAATGAGTTCTTAGACTGGATCGGAGGGCCGGAACAGAAGCAACCTGACCATGCTGGCACTCTCATCTTGGGCTGCTGGTGAAGGAGCGGAGGGGAGAGCAAGAGAACCCTCTGCCCTTTCAGCTCCGAGGGCCGGATAGAGCAGCTGAACGGGCCGGATCTGGTCCGAGGGCCGTAGTTTGCCCACGGCTGCGTTAATCGCAAACCACGATGTGAAGTGCTTTGGGGGTGGGGAGGGAGATGCTGATTCTATATCTGTGTCAATATCACATTCCTATCCAAAGGTGTTTCCGAAGAAGTGCTACTATTGTGTTGCATGGCAATTTGGTTAAATAATTACAGGAACGACCCATAAATAATAACAATTAAAAAAGCATTTCTGGCCCTGCCGGCGTGGCTCCGTGGTTGAGCATCCACCTATGGACCAGGGGGTTGTGGTTTGATTCCCGATCAGGGCATGTGCCCGGGGTTTTTGGACTCAATCCCCAGGGCGGGGTGTGTAGGAGGAAGCCTATCAATAATTCCCTCTCATCACTGATGTTTCCATCTCTCTCTCCCTCTCCCTCCCTCTCTGAAATCAATATCTATTTTAAGCAATTCTGAAATCAATGGGGAAGGGAGGGGAAAGAACCCTAATGCCCTCTGAAGATTCCTAAGTTCATGCTATAGGACTCAATTTTTCTTTCCATTTCCTTACATCAGGGCCAAACACAAGACACAACGCAGAGTTAAGAAAGTGCTGGGACAACACTGGTCAAATTCCCCATTTCCTTAGAACACCTGCCTTCTGTAACCAGATTATTTTCCTGGCACCTAACACTATGTCATAGATTGCCAATGATCCCGTCACACCAAATTCACACAATGTTTGCTTCTGCATTCAAGAAATCTCTAATAAACAGAATTTAAAGCAGAGAGTTGACTGAGTTTGGGTTGGGGAAGAACGTGGCAGATCCACTCTAAGTCAAATTGCAAAACAAAATTCGCCGTTGGCATTCACCCACCTCCTGTCTCTTTCCCGTCTGTGTTGCCTTCTCTCCTCTGCTTTTAGGGGCTCCGTGTCTGGATGCTGCCATAAAGGGGGGTGAGCTGTCCTCCCCCAAAGAGACCCACCTTCCAGAAAAGTCCCTCCTCCTCTTCTCTCGGTCACCAAACAAAACCTGATTCCTACTTCAGGGAGAGCACCAGCAGTTTCAGAAGCTATGTCCTACGGGGCTAGGAAACCGTTTTTACCTGCTCAGACAGCTGAGACCTAAGAGAAGGCTCAGATTATTCCTCCTCCTTCTTCCCCCCAGAAGGGGAAAAAACTGGATGGAATCTGAAGAAGCTTCTATAGTGGGTCGTGCAGAGCTCCTGAGGTGCTCACAAGCCCGCCACAGTCACCCAATGCCGCCCCTGGATCTTCAACCCCCTCTCCCTCCCTCTATACCAGGGGTGGGCAAACTTTTTGACTCGAGGGCCACAATGGGTTCTTACACTGGACCGGAGGGCCGGAACAAAACAACCTGACCATGCTGGCACTTTCATCTTGGGCTGCTGGTGAAGGAGCGGAGGGGAGAGCAAGAGAGCCCTCCGCTCTTTGGGATCCGCAGGCCGGATTCGGCCTGCGGGCCGTAGTTTGCCCATGGCTGCTCTATACACACACCCTGTCGCCCTGTCTGTCTGTTGCTGCTGGAGTTGCCCCTCCTCCAGACCCTGGAAGCATTCAGCTATTTGAGAAATAACAGAAGGAACATGTTTGCCACGAGTACCTTGATCTTCCTAAGAAATATTAGCATCCTGAAAGAACTCAAATCCCTAATGGGGTGGAACGTGTGACATTTGTTTTGAAGCCACACGTCCCCCGCATCCTGGTCCTGGACTGTAAGGGCGGACCGTCCAACCACCTGCGGCGTCAGCAAGAGGCACAGACCCAAACAGCAAGCGGGTAGGGAAGGCCCCCCTCACGCCGCCTGCTGCCTCACGTTGGTTTAGCTTGCTAGATCTGGACTTGGTTTCAATGAAAGTGTCAACTAAAAACGACTCGGGTTTGGCTTCGTTCAACAGGTTAGTGACATTCAGGTACCCATTCTCAGGAAGGGTGCTGAAGTGAGGGACCGGAGGGTGGGTGGGGAAGGCAGACAAAGCGAACCCCTATCTAAATTGGGAGGCATTTCCGGCCGCCCTACCTTGCTTGGGCCTTCTGGCCACTTGGCCAAGGAACTCTGACCAATAGGCAAATGGAACGATGGCCTTTTGCAGGGGGTACAAGCACCCTGGTATAATGGTAGCGGGCCCTGTTGTTAGGCCTTTAGAAAGAAATGGCCAATTTTAGCCTGCGCCGGCTCGGCTCAGTGGCTAGAGCTTTGGCCTGCAGACTGAAGGGTCCCAGGTTTGCTTCTGGTCAAGGGCACATGCATAAGCTGTGGGCTCAATCCCCAGTAGGGGGTGTGCAGGAGGAAGCCAATCAATGATTCTTTCACCATTGATGTTTTATCTCTCTCCCCCCCTTCCTCTCTGAATCAATAAAAAAATATTTTTTAAAAAGACCAATTTTAAACTTACAAGTGGGGCCGCTATGTCTTCACAAGCTGGGGACATGGGTGGCATCTTCCTTTTTTCCTGAATTGCAGGCTTTACGAATACAACATAAGGCTTGAACTCTGAGGTCCTCAGTTGTCTCAGTGCCTGAGAAGACAAGTTCAGGAATATTATCTACTTTGAAAAGATTTTGTTGTGAAACATAATTTCCAAATGCTCAAGCATGGGGTACCTCACCCCATGACCTCGAGGGTAAAGGTTCCGACTACACGGTCACATGACAGTGAACTCCAACGGGGCAGATCAGCCGCTCCTTTTCTCCCTCCCCACGCTGCCTGTGGACTCAACAGGAGGCCTGGGGGCCGACTCGCGGAGAAGGGAGGCTCCAGAGCCTCGGCTCCCAGAGTTGTCACCCCTCCTGGCTCTGACGCCGCGAGCTCGGATGAACCCCCTTACCCTTCTCTACCTGCCCAGCCCTGGGGGGTGAGCCAGCAGAACTCAATGTGTATCTATGTAGTCATCAACTTGGGCTGCACTAATTCGGAATGTGTGCTATCGCCCAGACCTCCTACTGATATTTAAAAAAAAAAAAGGGTTTGTTAAGCAAATGAAGAGACTAAGAACTTGAAACACACTGTGAAGACTGCAGGAGGTTTTCAATCGGCAAACGTCCTGTTCGCGAATGGAATCGTAAGGGCCTCTCTTTGGAAACACTGGTACTCAACGATCTATGTACAATTTGCAGCCAAAACAATAAAACCACTTTTCCAGATAAAATCCTGAAATTGAGACTTTTCATTTTGACTGCCAACTCCCAGCAACTCCAAGTTCGGGAGGGCTTTCCTTGTCTACACTGTGCTTTTGGGAACTCGTTCCAAGCAAACTTCTATAAAAATAAAGCCTCTGGCTTATATCAAAACCAGAGTGCTGTTTCTATAGAGGAATAAAAAAAAACCCTCCAGGTGGAGGTCAAAGCTGAGGAGCGTTTCTCAAAGACAAGGCGGCTGAGTGGAGTGTACACGGCCGGCAGGGTGCGCAAGACTGAGCGTGTTTCTGAAGCGCCTCACAGGGACACGTCTCCCCTTTCCCCTTCACCCCGTTCTCCTGACCACCTCCCTCAGCGGCTCCCCGGCCACAGACTTCGCTCGTCCAGTTCAAGGAGGCGGCGCGCCGATGCGAAGAGCTGAGTCCCAGCCCCCGGCGGGGGCCCTGACACCTAACTTCCTGTCCCATCGCAGCTGGCCGCCCTCGCCCGCGTGACTCGCTCCAGGCAGAGATTCCGATCCTGGGTCTCTGGCTGCCAAGGGGGGTCCATGACCCCCTACAATGTTAATGCAGTTTTTTTGTGTATAGAGGTGCACATTTTTTGGGGGGTGCGAAGCTTTCACGAGCTTCTCAAAGGGAGACCCCAAGACATTTTAGCGTCCAGGGCTCTAGACTAAAACCCCCTTAAACTGAGGTTCAAATACGCTGCACAATGTACAATCCTCCAGGTTCTCGATTCCATCAATAAAACATGCCCGGCTGGCCCAGGGACTCACGTCTGGCTCCACGTCCACCAGACAAACTTTGTTTTTGGCCATCACCGCGTGAATGGCATCCAGGCTGGTCCCATAGAGGTTTTCCTTGTATTCGCCGTGCTCCAGGAACCTGAAACAGCAAAGCGGGAAAGCCCCTTAGACCCCGAGCTGGCCTAAGGTAGCACAGAAACATGGACGGACTTCCACCAGGATTCTCTCCCCCAGCTCCCCCCCACCCCCCGCCGCCGCGCCCCCTTCCCAGAAGCCCTCCCCCTGGAGGTCGAAGCGGACACACTGGACAGAGGCAAAGCCCCACACAGAGGGCCAGCCGGCCCATCGGGCAAACGCACCTGTTGTGATGGACGCCGGCCTCAAAGGCTTGCTTAGAGACAAAGTGATACTCCACCCCCTCCTTCTCGTGGCTCTTCCGGGGTCTGGTGGTATCTTTTAAAGGAAGGACAAGGAAAGCGGGGCGAAGAGGGGTCACATCGCAGCGAGCGAGGCCAGCGGGGAGCCTGTGCCTTATTCAGTGCTCACTGAGGCTGTGCATAGAAACCAGCGCCTTCCATCCATCCATCCCGTGCCTCTGGGTCAGGCACCGGGCCCTTTCCGGGCCAGCACTGACTCACCCAGCCCTTGGTTGTGGGCAAAAGGAGGCCTGGAGCCAAAAGGTCCCAGGTTCGATTCCAGTCAAGGGCATGTACACTGGTTGCGGGCACATCCCCAGTGGGGGGTGTGCAGGAGGCAGCTGGTGGATGTATTTCTCTCATCGATGTTTCTAGCTCTCTATCTCTCTCCCTTCCTCTCTTTGAAAAATCAATAAAATATATATATATATTTTTAAAAGGAGGCCTGGAGGAAAGGACATTGAGACGTGCAGAGAGGTGAGGCACCGTGGCAATGACCCAGAGCCGGCAGGGAGCAGAGCCGAGGTCCCAACGCTCCGTCTCACGCCACGTGTGTGCCCTGAGCACTCTGCCAAACTGCCTCCTGGATGCTGCGGCTTTTAAGGAATCACCGAGAAGACCCCCCAGTCCTACCCCTCGTCCTAACTGCTTTTTGAGAGCAGAGGAGGCACACGCATAGGGAACCTTACTGGATGCTTCTCATTCTTGACTCAACTGTTTCCCGTTCTGAGAGGCAGGGACATGCGGGCAGTCCCCTTGTGGACAAGATGCGGCTTCTCACACAATTGCATAGCGTGCACAGAGTTTGCCGGTGGGTTTCCATAACAGAACTGGGATGCACACTCCTTGGGGGGGAGACGGGTCCACCACAGAACGAGAGCACACACGAAGCAACAAGCAGCTTTTCCCGAGCACCCCAAAAGAAAGGGGGGCGAGGGCCCACCAGCGAGGTGCTCTGTATTCTGGATGTGGTGCCCCTGGCCAACCCGTGGCAGAGCCGCTCACGTCACTTTTCTGACCACGTCATTCCCTTGCTCTAACGTTTCTATTCACCCCCTGATGACGTCCTCAAGACCTTAGATGAGTCTATGAGACCCACGCAATCCGTCAGCCTCCAGCTCAGCTTCGTCTCCCGACATCACCCACACCAGCTTCCCCAGCCCCTGGCACTGCTCCGCCGGTCACACCCCCATCCCTTGCACATGTTGTTCCCTCTGCGGAGAATTCTTCCTTTCTCCTCCGCCTGGAAAACTCCTATTCACTCCTCAAAACCCGGCCTACAGGTCACTGCCTCAGGGAAGCCTTTGCGAACTCCCCAGCTCCTCCATGCCTGGGGGAAAGTCACCTATCTGTGTGGCACCTGGAAGCAGGCAGGCCTGATCATCCAGGTACCCTTCCCCCAAGGGGTGGGACTGAGGGTTTCAAAGGACTTATGTGTGAGCAAACGCCACATGTCCTGTGTCAGCCCAATGTCTCAGTCTGGAAGACCGTGGCTCCCCGAAACCTACCAGGTCCATTACCGATGTGGTGCCAGAATGGCTTCTCCAACCCCACACACCATCCCCATCCCTACCCCCACCCCCATCCACATCCCCATCCCCATCCCCATCCCTACCCTCATCCCCGTCCCCGTCCCCGCCATTTCAGGTTGGGCTGTGTAAGACAATTCTGACAACCCACAGACTGGGCTATGGGGTTTTGTGGCTGCCCTTCCTCTGAACATTCTGAAAAAGGCCCACCACCGCCACCACAGCAGCCCCCCTTGGTGGCCACCAGGTGGCAACACTATATCCTGCGGAGGCTACGGGGTGGACAGAGTCCCACAGAAAGGACAGGGCAGGAGGAGGCAGGCTGTCGTGCAGCCCAGTTAAGAATGGGACGGGAGCAGGCTGCCAAGTTGGAATCTTGGCTCCACCATTTACCAACCGTGTGATGTTGGGCAAGTTACCTAACCTCTCCGAGCCCCAGTGTCTTCCTCTGCAGAATTGGATGATAATGATAACCCTAACCCCTCGTCTCAGGGGCACTAGGAAGGCTGACCGAGTTACTAGCAGCCACAGAAGAGCTCCTGGTACAGTTCCTAGCACTCTTCATCCTCCTCTTCCTCGTCACATCCAATCCACCTATTGGATTTCAGCATCCCTGCCTGCCTCTAGACCAGGGGTGGGCAAACTTTTTGACTTGAGGGCCACAATGGGTTCTTAAATTGGACCGGAGGGCCGGAACAAAAGCAACCTAACCATGCTGGCACTCTCATCTTGGGCTGCTGGTGAAGGAGCGGAGGGGAGAGCAAGAGAACCCTCCGCTCTTTTGGCTCCACAGGCCGGATAGAACAGCTGAACGGGCCGGAT
Source organism: Vespertilio murinus (assembly GCA_963924515.1). Lineage (NCBI taxonomy): Eukaryota > Metazoa > Chordata > Mammalia > Chiroptera > Vespertilionidae > Vespertilio > Vespertilio murinus. Next base: position 13,975,277 of record OZ004718.1, on the reverse strand, counting down.
CCAGCCTGCGGGCCGTAGTTTGCCCACGGCTGCTCTAGACTCAGGAGCCGCCCCGATGGGCCAGATCCAGCTACGAGGGTGCCCAGGCAATACTGCCCCCGGGCTCTCTGGCTTCCCTGCCCCGCTCTGATCCAAGCAGACAGCAGGGGCCACGGCGGTCGGAGCCATTTGGAAAAGGAGGCTGCAGGCCCCTTGCTGTCAGCTTGAGGTGGCTACTTTGCCTGCAGTGTTCTCTAGACTTTCCTCCCATCCCCGGCGGAACCAGGACAATTCTGGGGATTTGACATGCATCCAATTCTACTTTCCTCCAGCTTGTGCCTCAGGGGGTCCTAGTGGACCACTGAGCGGGTCATTCCCATCGCGCCTGGGTCCCCTGGTCTGCGTAGAGCAGGCAGGCCTCAGACCCCAAATAAGGTTGAGGATGGATACAGGGAGACAAGGCCCCATGAAATATTCACGTTATCCCTGCCTCCCACCCCCCCCCCCCCACGAGCCCTCTTACGTGGAACAGCAACACCAAAGTGCTGTGGGTTCTCGGCCACCACCTTCTGCTTCAGCTCGTGCAGCCGGGCTCCCAGAGACCCTGGGGAGGGAAGGGAAGGGCGGGCTGACCGGAGACCCTGCTGAGCGCCCTGCCCACTCCCCCGGGAGGAGCCAGCCCTTCCCCGGAGACGCAGGGCCACCTACCGATCAGAACCACCAGGCGGGGCCGCCTGCTGGGCTGGTGCTGGTACCTGGCCACCTCCTCGTAGGTCAGCAGCTCCGGCGGCTCCGCTGCTGCGGACATCTTCCCTTCCTGCGGGCTTCCCAGTCTCTCCCTGCGGCCCAGCCGGAAGCTCCTCCGCAGGCCAGCTTTGGGGGAAGGGCAGGGGACACATCTGTCCCAGGACCTCCCACTGAAGACTCTTCCCGCCTGGCCTAACCTGGAGGTGGGTCCGAGTCCCACTGGTCTCTCCCAACCTCCTCCGGACACAGAAAGGGGCTGACCAAGACACACAGTAACGTGAGGGAAGGGTGGCCACCCGGCATCCAAAAGTAGGGTCCCAGGTCCCTGTTTTATGTGGCACGTGACTGACCTGGAATAGGTCATCCCCTCTCTGCACCTCAGTTTCCTTGTGTGTGAAATGGAAAATATAAATCTGCAAATGTGCCGAAACCCGTTCGGCTCAGTGGATGGAGCGTCGGCCCGTGGACTGAAAGGTCCCGGGTTCGATTCCGGTCAAGGGCATGTCCCTTGGTTGCGGGCACGTGTGTGCAGGAGACAGCTGATCGATGTTTCTCTCTCATTGATGTTTCTAGCTCTCTATTCCTCTCTCTCTCTCTCTCTCTGTTAAAAAAAAAAAAACACAAACAAACAACTCAATAAAATATATTTTAAAAAGAAAGTTGCCTGTCTCTGAGGTTTCTGAAAAGATGGACCAAAATGAAAGAAGCGAAGGTACTTGGGAAACTAGTAAAAGGCGCCATAACAGTACGGTGGTGGTGTAACCACTTAGTACACTGCAGCTGAGATCACGGGATAACACGGTCGGCATTAACGGAGGGGCCGTGTCCGCTCTCAGCAGCTGCTGAGCACTGAGGCGGCGGGCAAGGTCGGGGCAGGGCAGTCCCTCCTCTGCTGCCAGAGGCGGAGGGGCATGTGGCCCCACAGGCCCTGCCTGGGCGCTCAGATCGCTGCTCTGTCTCTCCCTGCCCCAGCAGCCTGCGGCGGCTGTGCACGGCGTGGAAGAGGGTGTTGGGGGGAAGACATCTGTCCCAGGATCTCTCTGCTACTTACCCACGTAGTGCCCCTTGAGGTACCCCTCACAGTCACAGGTCTCTGCGAATCAAACAGAGAGGGAGTCCAGTGAGCCTTCTGGGCACAGACCCAAGCCCAGAGGGAGGTGCCCGGCCCCTGGATGGCCAGGAAGAGCCCCCTGGGATCGTGTCTCAGGGTGGGGGGCTCAGGAGAAATCCCATGTCCTGCTCCCCCCCAAAAAAAAACACAAGTTCCTCTGTTTAGCTCAGTTCTCCATGCTTATTCCTCAAATAACTTTTCTAGGCCCTAGCAGGGTTCTGGGCCAGCCGACCCCATCCCCGTCCCTCTGAGTCAGGATGCCTGCGGACAAGGAGGGAAGATTCACCAGCCCTGCCCGCCTCCTGTCTCGTGCCTCCTGCCCAGCCAGGTACAATCAGCCCAGCAGAGTCCTGGAAGGCTGAGTTTTGTCCCCGCCAGCTCTGCAGCCCCAAGGAGCAGCTGGACCAGCTGGCAGAGGAGGGAAGAGGCGGGCAAAGAGCAGGAGGGCACAGCCAGCCCAGAGTTGGGGGGCCGGGGAGGAACAAGCCCCTCGGGCCCCAGACATTCCACAGAACAGGGGCCTCGTCCGCGCACACAGGGGACAAAGACCAGGCCTACCTTTGTCACAAGGCTGATCATCTGCGGTTTGCACAAAAGACAGATGGAACAGCGTTAGCGGGGGTGGGGGTGGGGGTGGACAGGAGGCCCTGGGGCCGAGAGACAGCCACAGCCTCTCGAGCCTGAGGAGCCCTCCATCTGTGCCCTCTCTCTCTCCTCCGGCAAACCTGTGACCCGCGCTGGGGCGCGTCGGTAAGCCGGGACGTGCTCTCACGAGTCTCCCTGTGTGCGTCTCATCAGCAGCTCAGAGAGAGCCAGCTCACCCCTGGCGTCGGCAGCCTCGAGGCCAGTTTAGTCAGCAGCCCTCGGGCGGACGGCCCGGGCAGGAGAGTGGGCGTGGGCAGCAGCCGCCACGCCGGGGGAGCGGCTCAGTCTAGGACAGTGGCCAGCAAACTGCGGCTCGCGAGCCACCTGCGCCTCTCTGGCCCCTTGAGTGTGGCTCTTCCACAAAACACCACGGCCTGGGCGAGTGTATTTTGAAGAAGTGGCGTTAGAAGGAGTTTAAGTTTTAAAAATGTGGCTCTCCCAAAGAAATTTCAATCGTTGTACGGTTGATATGTGGCTCTGTTGATAGGATGCCTGCAGTGGGCAAGCTTCCTCTGCAGGCCCCACCTGGGCGCCCTGATCACAGGCCCCCCGACCGCACGGCCTCAACCCTGGGCCCACTCATGAGAGCCTCTGTGTCCCCATCTTGGAAAAGGAGGCGCTCTGACCCCTACTGCTTCACAGGCTGTTGTGATGATGACAAGGAAGAAGGCAGGTGGGTATGTTTTCTAAAAAGGAAAGTGCTACACGGAGTGGAGCTGGCAGAAAAAAATTCAAAACCCGGGCTAAATCTGAATTTCAGAAAACCAAGGAGTCGGCATTTAGGATAAGTATCGCCCGTGCAATATTTGGGACAAATGTAGTTATGCAAAGAAATTACTTGCTGTTGATATGAAATTCAAATTTAATGGGACATCTTGTTGTTGTTTTTTTGCCAAATTTGATCCCTAACACGGAAGCACAGGATCTCCAGAGCTGTCCCCCCAAATCTGAGGCTCCTAAACTGACAGGACCAGAGTGCCCGTTGGGGAAGTAATGAAAGCTGGAACCTTCTCCCAGACACACACGCGCAAACACACACACACACACACACACACACACACCTGCACACGATTTTGGGAGAGGCGTTAATTTGCCCCCAATGTCATCCATGAGCTCCTCTCCAGGGAAAAGCTCCCCCAACACACCCCCATTTCCCCTCCTCACCCCCTGCCCACCCCCTCCGCCCTCTGGAGGCTGGGAGATCAGAGAAGGCCCTCGGTGCTCCCTCCTGCCCAGCACCAGCTTCCTCCTGGCCCAAAGCCCCCGAGTCCTAACCCCGGCCCTCCCCTGAGCACCATCGCTGCCAGTTACTCACAGGGGGGCTTCTTGAGGCTCTGGGGGCTCGGCAGGGTGCCCGCGGCTCTCCGGTAGCTTAGGCGCCTGTGGACGAGGAGACGGACAGGCCATGAGCTGGGCCATGGAACCAGCCAGGGGGCGTCTTACAGAAAACATGGGGAAACTGGTGCGGGGTCCTACAGGTGGGCACAGCCTGGCCTCAGTCTGAGGGCCTCCTGCGTCTCTCCGAGTCCCAAGGAGAGGGACACTCACTGGCTCACGGGGGAAAGGAACGAATCTCCTGCTCTGGAAGACGCTTGCCCAGCCCAAAGGGTCACACACAGGGACCCAGCCCAAAGGGTCACACACAGGGATCCAGACCAAAGGGTCACACACAGGGACCAGCCCAAAGGGTCACACACAGGGACCCAGCCCAGTGCCCGGGGTCAGCAGTGGTCGTTACTGTCCTACGACCGATTCTCAAGGAAGGGAGGCCAAGTTACTAGCCTCCCCTAGCCTTCCCATTCCCGAGGAAGCTGGAAAATAGCAGGACTCTCGGGAGAGGCGGAGGGTGAACGCGACCCTGATTGGACGCCCTTCTCCCCGCGGAGACCTCAGCCAGACACATCATCCAATAGGGTTGTTAGAGGACAGGCAGCTGCCTAGGTCTCAGCTCTGACTGAGAAAATGCCAGGGCTCTCGGAGGCGTTTCAGTTTCCACATTGAATGCAGCTAAAGAGCCTCCTCTCTCCCCCAAACCCCCGCCACCCCCAAGACCTGTGAAGCCAAAGATACTGACAGGTCTGGGGCTCCCCTGGGGAAAGAGAGCAGGTTCTCAAGCTGCAGCACCTAGAATCACCTGGGATGTCTGTGAGCACAGAGCCCAGAGCCCACCCTGGACTTTCCGATCCAGCAGGCCTGGGGCAGGGCCCAGGACTCTGCACTTCTCACAGGTTCTCAAGGGATGCTGAGGAGGGATTTAACCTGTTAAATCCGGGGACCAATGAAACGGATGAACAGAAACGGATGAACGAGGTCTGTAGGACTTCACACCTCAGGGGAGGCCGACGCAGTCTTAACTGCCGGCCCCTCTGACCCAGAGCCTACCCTTCTGGAAACCAGTCCTGGGGAGATCATTTGAAACATGAGGGACAGTCGATGTGCAATGTAACAAGGGCAGCCTTGTAGCTGTGAAACCCTGGAGCAGACGGGAAGGTGGGGACGGGGTAGCTTCCCAGCTAAACCGTGAGCTCCTCCAGGGCAGAACCCAGGGGCTCACAGCAGCCGCAGGACGCCTGGCTCAGGCCAGCGCCACTCGCAATAAACGCACTCACGCTGCCCGAGCATGAAGGGTGTAGGTCGTGGTGAACTGCATGTAGCCACTAAAACCACACAGTAACTCAGAGGCAATATGTGGAAAATGCTGGCGTCAAATGTATAGTAGTTAAAAAAATAAATAATAAGGCCGAATCCGGTGTGGCTCAGTGGATAGAACGTTGGTCTGCGGACTGAAAGGTCCCGGGTTTGATTCCGGTCAAGGGCATGTGCATTGGTTACGGGCACATCCCCGGTAGGGGGTGTGCAAGAGGCAGCTGGTCGATGTTTCTCTCTCATCGACGTTTCTAGCTCTCTATCTCTCTCCCTTCCTCTCTGTAAAAATATCAATAAAATATATATATTTTTTAAAAAGAAAAAGCAAGATCTCAAAACACTCATGTAAAAAGCATGGGAAGGAAGCAACTATGCAGTTTAGATGGTGGCGAGACTTGGGGGTCATTTTCTTTTCCTTGTTCTCTTCTTCCCTGTGTTTGTATTTTACGTGTCAACTTTTCCTCTAAGTATGTATCATGCAGTATACATTAATAACGGAGATTTCCATCTATTTCTTTGAACCTCAAAAAGCCATCACCCCTGGGTATGGGACACGAAGAACAAACACAAGTACAACTGGAACTCGCCTCAGGGAACGACACGCCGTGTGCCTCTCTGGCTGTGGAGGCAGAGACCGGTGGGTTCGCCGTGCACCCATCCCCCCGCCGCTCCAGAACCACCCCTTGCAGCAGCACCCCGCCCCCCCAGACCCACCTTTCCTGGAACTGCTTGGAGGGGATCAGGCCAGCTCGGAGGTTGGTGTCCCCCACACGCTTGGCCTGCCACCACGTGGGGTCATCCTGGCTCACCACCTCCAGGACCTGCCTGCGCTGGAAGGGCAGGCCCGCCTCCTGGCAGGGGATGGCCCGGTCCTCCCGCGGGTTGTAGTGGAAGAGGGCCCGCATGAACACCTGCGGAGGACGGGGTCCGTGAGGCCCTTCGCCGCGGGGACACGGACACGGCGACGCCCCACAAATGACCACGACCCTTCGCCAGGAGGAAGCATGCGCAGCCTCAAGAAGAGACAGCTAATCAGACACGTAACCGCACCTGTTTTCCTATTGCTCTTCAACCATTTGGGATGGTAAGAGTCAGGAAATCCCTCAAGAACCAGAAAATTAACAGATGGGCCCCTCGTCTGGCATATCTTTTTCCGACCTAAACGTTTCCTTAATTACCTGATCTGCCGTGCTTGGCATGCACGGGGCCACCGCGAGGCCTGGGGACAGAAAGTAGAGGCGAGCACAATCCGGGATTCAAATGTGATTTCTGACATGCTAACTGTCCCTAAGGAAGGCAGCAGCCATCTGGTTAAGTAAGTAAACTAGATGTTTTGCTAAGAACACAAATGCCAATAACACTGCTGTTACTGACGTCGTCTTTCAGTGTGTACTTGGCGCCCGCATTTTTTGACAGCTCAATCCTGACTCATCTGTCACGCGTTTGGCTCACCCCAACTCTCCCCTTTACCCTGAAGTTACCCCCTCCAGAGAAGACGGTGAGAAGACACAGCGTGTTGTCACACGTCCCGGTTCTCTTCTATGATTCAGTGGCATGGGTTTATTTCTTTCTATTTGGGCCCAATTACTTAACAGCAAATAGACCCCCCAAAAAAAAAAAAACAACAATAAAAAAGCCAGAGGACTTCCTTAGGGCAGTGATTTTCAACCTTTTTCATCTCATGGCACACATAAACTAAGTACTAAAATTCTGTGACACACACACACACACAAAATGTATTTTTTGCCAATCTGAAAAAGAAAATCGGTATAATTTTGGCTCATTCACACCAGATGGCTATTGTTCTGTTGGCTATTGTCTTATTTTTATTTGACAACCTAAGGGGAAAGAGGTCAGTGCCCCTGACTAAATAGTCAGGTATTGGATGTTTAAAAAATTCTGTCAGCAAAAAATAAAATAAATAAAAAATTTCTGGCAACACACTGGTTGAAAATCGTTGCCTTAGGCAGATTCAAATCGTATTCTGTTATGCCCTCCAGAAAAGATTCGGTAAGAACTTTCTGGCCAGGTATAGCAAGGACAGATATCCTCATCAAGTCACAGATGTGACCAAGAGAGTATAGTATAATCCTCGATGGCCAGCTCAAGGAAAAATACGTAGGAAGAATGAGCTAAGGGACTGGAAAACCAAACCCTGGGCTTTGACAACAGCCTCCAACCAGGCCTCCCTGCCTCCAGTCTCCACCTGCTCCACCCTTCTCCATGTGCCTAAAATACAAACATGGTTGCATCACTCCCCTTAAAAAAACAAAAAAACAAACAAAAAAACAACAACCAGGCCTGTATGGTTTAGACCAGCCGTGGGCAAACTATAGCCTGCGGGCCGGATCCGGCCCGTTCGGCTGTTCTCTCCGGCCAGCAGAGCTGAAAGAGTGGAGGGTTCTCTTGCTCTCCCCTCCGCTCCTTCACCAGCAGCCCAAGATGAGAGTGCCAGCATGGTCAGGTTGCTTTTGTTCCGGCCCTCCCATCCAGTTTAAGAACCCATTCTGGCCCTCGAGTCATAAAGTTTGCCCACCCCTGGTTTAGGCTGTTGAGTGCCAACCTATAAACCAGGAGGTCGCGGTTCGATTCCCAGTCAGGGCACACGCCTTGGTTGCGGGCTCAATCCCCGGTAGGGGGTGTGTGTAGGAGATAGCCATCAATGATTCTCTCTCAACATTGATGTTCCTATCTCTCTCCCTCTCCCTTCCTCTCTGAAATCAATTAAAAATATATATTTTTAAAAACCACGAAACAAAAACACAAGCCTTCAGGTAATTCAGCCCTCACCCACCTCCCCCACTCCCAGACCCCACCCCAGTACATACTCCTCTCCACTGCTGGGAGCTTCTGTAAATGCAGACCCCTCTGCCTGAACTTCCTCCCCCTCTTCTCACCGGGGACCCGCTCACCGCACCCTCTTCAGGCCTCACCCCTCGTGCCTCCCGGCGACACCTGCCGTGGCACCCGTGACCCCGTGGAGAATCTTCCCGTGGCTCTGGTCACGGGGCAGTTAAAGACTTCTCCCCGGCTGCCCCTGAACTAGGAAGCCTCAAAGCTCCTCATCAACCCGCCGCCGGCACCTGGAGGGCACCCGGCCCAGAGGCGCTGCCCACAAAGGGAGGCGACACAACGAAATCAATGGCAGCTACTAAACTGGCCCCAGCGCCAGCTCATCCGGTGCCTTCTCCTCCTCCTCCTCCTCCTCCTCCTCCTCAGGGCCCCAGTGTCTATCCCAATTACAACATATTAGTCAGCTGAGTCGAGTCTGGTCCACCAAGAGGCAGCGCGCAAACAAACGAATCCCCCTGTGACGGGATCACCATCTACGGAGCACACGTCCCGAGGACCAGATGCACCGTCTCTTCCCAGAGGGCCATTCCAAAGGCTGGGCTGAGCCCTCCCCGTCCCTCCAGCTCCCCATACCTTGCTCTCCTTTAGACGGTCCTCCTCCTGGGTGGCTGGGATGATCTTCAGGGTGATGGATCCCTGGGACTGGGCCTGACAGGAGAGAGAGCGCAGGCTCATCACCCCCGGAGGAAAGTGAGACTCACCGCCTCCCCTGGGGCCCACCCTTATGTGGTGGTATCGGTTGAATTAACAAAGCAAAACCCAAAAGCCAATACCTGCATTTCAGACAAAGGGACACAAGAGTTTTTTTAGTTGATTTTTTACAGAAAGGATGGGAGAGGGATAGAAAGTTAGAAACATGGATGATAGAGAAACATCGATTGGCTGCTTCTTGCAGCCAAGGTACTGGGGATGTGCCCGAAACCAAGGTACATGCCTTTGACCGGAATCGAACCTGGGACCCTTCAGTCTGCAGGCCGACACTCTAGCCACTGAGCCAAACAGGTTAGGGTGGGACATAAGAATTTAAATGAGACCCTGAGGACAATGCATACACTGAATCCAGCTCTGCATCCCCCCTGACCTCTCATGCCCCATATGGCTGCCCTCTCTCCTTCCTCCTGGGTTATTTTTAATAACCTGGCCCAGTTTCCGTTTCCTCCTTCCTGCCTGATTTGGGGCTGGTTCCCAATCAGTACTTTCCTCTGTGCTTCCATCTTCCCCGGCAGGGTCTCCAATCCCAGGCCACTTCCTCTTCCCTCTGCCTGACAGAGACCTTACACCCTGTGGGGGGCCCGTGAGGAAGAAGCAGACAGCCCCTGAGAGCACCTCCCACCGGTCCCTTTGGCCCTGCATCGCCCTGGAACAAGGTCGGAGCCCAGAACCAGGGAAAGGGCAGGGAGACAGGAAGACCTGAAGGGGCTGCCTGCAGCCAGGCAGCCTTAAAGAGCCAGCCTTCTCCCTTCATCTCATCCTGCTTCTGCCCCCAAACCATAAGTTATCTGCCCACCCGGGGTGGCACAGTGGTTGAGTGTCAACCTATGAACCAGGAGGTCAGGGTTCAATTCCGGGTCAGGGCTCATGCTCGGATTGCGGGCTCAGTGTCCAGTGTGGGGTGTGCAGGAGGCAGCCGATCAATGATTCTCTCTCATCATTGATGTTTCTGTGTCTCTCTCCCTCTCCCTGCCTCTCTGAAATCAATAAAAATATATATTTTTAAAAATACATTTGTTTTCATTTTTTTATTAAGGTATTATATGTGTACATAAAAGTAAATTATTTTTTAAAAATATATTTTATTGACCTTTTTACAGAAAGGAAGGGAGAGGGATAGAGAGCTAGAAACATCGATGATAGAGTATCATCTACCAGCTGCCTCTTGCACATCCCCTACCGGGGATGTGCCCACAACCAAGGTACATGCCCTTGACCGGAATCGAACCTGGGACCTTTCAGTCCGCAGGCCGACGCTCTATCCACTGAGCCAAACCGGTGTTGGCTAATTTTTTTTTTTTTTTTTTTTTTTAAGTTAGCAAGGAGTGTCCTGTGCGGGGAGCATGCTGCAGATACAGAGGAGAGAGCTGTGACTGGGGCTCTTCACCATCTCAGTTTTGGCTTGACCTCCCAGAATGGACTCGGAGGCTGTCACCCCCCAGCACAGATGTGAAATGCTGTGTCCTTTCCCAGGTGTTTACATCCTAATGGTCACCACACATGGGATGAGAAACCACACCCATCCTTGCTTTCCAGGACAGGAAACCAAAACTCAGAGCGACTGGATGACTTGCTCAAGGCTGCACCACTAGAAAGTGGCAGAGGCAGGATTCAAACCCAGGACTGTCTGATCCCAAATCCCTGGCTTGGGCCCTCCCTGTGCTTCAGCCTCTTAGTCCGTATTCCTCGGTCCTTTAGAAGAGGGGACCCTTTTGAAAGGGGCCTCCCAGAAGGGTCCCCAGGAAAGGGAGCTAGAAGTGGGGGGGGGATGACTGAAGAGAGGGTCTGCGAGAGGCAGGTGGACTAGAAGTTCAACACCTCCCGTCCCCGACCCCGCACCCCGGGAACACTGTAAGCCCCCTCTGCCTGCGGCCTCCCATGGAAACGGGGAGACCGAGCCAGATCCGCCCTGGGCCCCCGAAGCACCCCCAAACCCAGCACCCGCGCGGCACAGACCAGGATCTGGCTGATCTCGTCGGGCCGCTTGTGCAGCACTGTGATCCCGTTCACTTCCCGGAGCTCGTCCCCGACGTGGACCAGGCCTAGGAGACAGCGGAGCCGCCGTCAGCACGGGGAAGGGGCTCGAAGCTCTGGGCACCGCTGGGCCCGGGGTGAACGGGGCCCCTCCTGCGTGCTGGGCGCCTCGCTGGGCATCACAGCCTCACCCCGCCACCTGGAACCTCCGGGGTTCACGCTGGCAGCTGAGATCCAGAAAAAGTAGCAGCTTGCCCAAGAAAACATAAAAGCACCGGGACGATGGCGTCCAAGTGTTACACACACCTGCCTGCCTGCTGGCCTCCGCGGTCATGACAAGTATCTCTGGGTCCTAATTGCTACTGAACTCGAACCCTGGCCCAGCAGTGTCCGCACCACCCGGAGGCGGCGAGGGGTGCAGAGCCTGGGGCCCACCTACGACCTGCTGAACCAGGATCACCTTTTAACACGATGCTGGGCTAGTGGGGCGGGAGGTCATGTGCTCGCTCGTGTTTAAGCAAGGGGGCGTCTTTGCTCTGGTCTAGGAGTCTCCACGCACGGACCCCCGATTTGGGGCATGATGCTCCCCACGCGAGGAGGTTTGCCTCTGACTCAGGAGTTCTTCCCCACACCGTGATTCACAACTTCTTTTCCTCCCACACAGATCTGGGACATGAACACACACCCCCACCCCCATTCCATAACAGCGCACCTCGGTGGTGGGGAAGGGTGCCCCCCCCCCCGTTAGGAATGACCCACCAAGCCCGAGTCCTGATCCCCCCAATCTCTCCATGTCTGAGAGATCCTCAAACAATCCCATTTTCTACCAGGCTGGTGGAAGAGAATCACAGCCCCACTCCCCGACGCCCAGGACACCCCAGACAGGTGGCCACAGGGGAGGGGGCGACGAGACCCATGGCCAGCGGGGGAGGGCCGGGGGACACAGGCCGCCACCCACCCTGGCCAGGCGGGCATGGAGGCCACTCACCACTCCGGTCTGCGGCGCCCCCTCGCATGATCCTGGCCACCACGACGGCCCCCGAGTGCTCGTCCCGCCGGATGGTGGCGCCCTGCATGGGAGACGGGGCAGGCAGCCTCCTCAGAAGCACCCACAAACCTCAGGTCCCAACCCTCTGGACCCCGCGGAGCCCCCCATCCCTCCCTCTGTCGTCTCAGAGAGCAGGCCAGAGGGGACCTTTCAGATGCGGAGGATGCAACCATGCCGGCACCTCCCATTAGGGCAGCACCGCACGTCACCTTGTGAGCAAAGCACGGCGACCCAATGCCGACCTCGTTTTGGACGTGAGGAACTGGGGCTCAGAGAAGGGAAGCCCCTCCAGGTCAGCCCGCTGAGGAGGAGGAGGAGAGCTTTTCGTGAGGCCGAGTCCAGAGCTTTCCCTCGTATCCCAGCCACTGCCTCTTGCAAAGACGTTTAATAATGAGGGGAGTACGTGCCAGCAAGTTCTCATCCTGCCTCCAACCAATCACAGCGCCTTCTGCTGCCGAAGGGGATCAATGATGCCCCAACCAGGGCTTTGGGACCAGAACGTGGTCCGCGAAGCACAGAGGGGAGGTTATCTGGGGTGAAAAAGGTCGACAAGCCTTCAGTGTTGTGGACAGCGAGTGGCCGGGCAGGGTGGCTGTCGGGTCAAGAGCTGAGCTCCGGAGTTGGGCAGCCCCGGGTTTGAACCCACCCTGGCATTTACTAAAAGCACGCGGCCTTAGCAGGAAAGCCCCTTATCCTCTCTGACTCAGTTTCCTCTGGGGCGTGGGCTAACACTTACCTCACGGGGTTGTGCAAGGATTACATTAGGTAACACATAGAGGCACTCAGCACACAGCAAGCGCTCAGTAAATGCTAGCCGTTTACCACTGGCTGTAGCGGCAAACACTTTGGTGCACTTGCTACTCGCTTCGTTTGTGTCATCTGCTGGAAGTACGCAGATACATGCTGCTGGAAAGAGAGGCCAGGAGCTGGGAACCCTGTGGCCTCTTGCCCCCTAGACCTTCCTGCTTCCCAGCGTGTCCACCCTTTCCTCCTTCCGCCTCCCTCCCTCTCCTACATCCCCAGTGCCCCTTCGGACCTAAAAACATTACATGTCTCTCCCACCTAGAAAGCCTGCGGCCCCATCCACAGAGGCCAGTCTCCATTCCCTCCGACAAGCTTCTTAAAGAAACAGGGTGCGTCTGCTCTCTCTGCTGCCTGCCCTCCGAGTCACTCAGCCCTGCACCCTCAGATCCAAAAGCAAACGCACCTGATGGCGCGCAGTCTGCCCTCCTCTGCTCAGCCTCCGGCCTGGCTCCGGTGCTCACCCTCCCGCTGGAATCGTGTCTCTGCCTGGGCCCTGGCGACACCTCCCTCCCGGTGCGTCTCAATGACAAACCGAGTCCTCCTCCATCTGCCTTTGAAGTGCTGACCGCAGGGCTAGGACCTGGCCCTCTGTATGTCTCACTTTGTAAACTCTTTACCCAGGAGGTCTCGCCTCTCAGCTGTGACTCTAACCCCTCTAGGGGCTGCCACATTTGTCTCTCTGGACACATAATCCCCCCACCTCCTGGACATCCCCACTTTTGAGTCACACAGGCCTCTTGAATTCAGGGGGGCTAAGCTCCTTCTTATTTGCTCCCCAGAATTATGGCCCCAACACCCACCCACACAGTAGCCCTGGCAGGACCCCCCGGCATCATCCCAGGTGCCTCCCCAGGCTCCTGCCCAAACAGTGGCAGTCACAAAGTGACAATAACCTTTTTTTCTGAAATATTCCTTGGATTTCTCTTCCCTATCCCCACGGGTCAAGGTGAACCTCATGCCTCTGGCCCCCACCTGCAAGCTGGCTTTGTCGGGCCTCACTCTCCAGATTACCATCTCCTGGGCAGCCTGTGTGATCTTTCTACGCCGCAAATCTAGCCGCGCTATTTGTCGCTTAAAACCTCTCCATGGCTCCCCTGCTTTTGAGGTCAAACTAAACAACTATGTGAGGACAAGCAGGTCCTTTTATGATCTGGCCCCACCCCTGTGGCTCCCTACCTCAAACCTGGCGTTCTGTCCGGCTGGCATAGCTCAGTGGCTGAGCATCAACCCAGGAACCAAGAGGTCCAGGGTTCGATTCCCGGTCAGTTCACATGCCCGGGGTTGCGGGCTCAAACCCCCATCCCCAGTGGGGGAACCGCAGGAGGCAGCCGATGGGTGATTCCATCTCACCATTGATGTTTCTATCTCTCTATCCCTCCTCTCTCTCTAAAAGCCAATAAAAACATTAAAAAAAAAAAACTTGGCATTCTATGCCCACACCAGGCAGCTCCGACTGCCTGAACAGTCCATGCCATTTGCCTTCCCGTGGCTTTTCACGTGCAGTCTACTTTGTAGAACTGCCCTTCTCCCTTTCCCTTCTAGAAAAAAATCCCTGTTCCTATATTTTGGAACTCAGCACAGGCATCACCCCGTCCGGGAAACCCCCAGTCACCACCTCCTGGGAACCCCCAGAGGGCAGGGACGAGGTCTCAGTCACCTCTGCACCGCCTGCACCCCGCAGGGCGCCCGGCACGCCGAGGGGTGCACAGCGCATCCGCCCAGCGACGGGGGGCTGCCCGTCTGGAGAGGAGGGAAACAGAGGCAGGCGAGAGCCCGCTCTGTCCGCAGAAGGGGGTGCTCTGAGGTCGCCTGGTAAAGGCTGAGGCGGGAGAGTGCCAGCAGCGTGCTCTCTGGGGCAAGCACTCCATTCCCCGAACGTCCCCGACTTCCCTCCGACTAATAAACAAGCCAGTTCCTCTGCCCGGTGAACCAGTGCCGAGCCAGGACCCCGAGATAACCATCTGCCAGCCGGGAGGAGGGCAGCCGCTGCCCCGGGCTGCCCCGGGCGATCCAGAGCGTTTGGTAGCGAGCCAAGCGTACGCATTTCAGGCTCCGGGGGCTGCGCAGCCTCCCGTGAAACCACTGAGCTCTGCAACCGCTGCAATGGAAGGGCGGCTGCAGACAACAGGGAGAGGAACGGGTGGCTTGTGTGCCAACAAGACTTTATTGACAAAGCCTGGCAGTGGGCTGGCTTTGGCCCCCAGACCGCGGTCTGCGAGGATCAGAGCTGCCCCATTCGGCCGTGCAGGGGGCTCACTGCACAAAGGAGCATGGCCGCGGTGGGGGGAGGGGGGGAGGCTGCGCCGGCCCAGGGGAGGGGTGCCCTGAGCACAGAAGCGGGCCAGGGGCCAAGGGGCCGCCCTGATGAAGCTGCCACAGCTCCCTCCAAGGACTCCAGGAGGGTGCCTCCCCGGTGTCTGGGTGGAGCAGGGAAAGGGGGTGGGGGTTGGGGGGTGGGGGTGCCACCTACCAGGGGTTCCTTGTTCTTCACCAGGCGGACGATCTTCACCGACTCCTCCTCGAAGTCCTCGTCAATGTTGTCGGGCAGAGGCGGCAGAACAGGGTCGAAATTCTTCTGAGCGACCGTGTCGTGCACCATGAGCATGGCCTGTCAGGAAAGCGAGCGGGTGGAGGGCTGGCCCCGAGGTCACGGGGTCAGGCGGAGGAGGGCCTGGGCTGGGCAGAGGTCTGGGGGGGGGGGGATCTCGATTTCATGCCGGACAACCACCCCGGAGACTCTGGTGCTTAGGGTCCCCCACGGAGGAGCCCCCTTTCCCCCGTTTCACCACGGGGTGCCCGGGAGGCACAGGCTGTGGGCGGGCCGGGGCCGCGACAGGACTACCCTGAGGTGGGGGGTGGACAGCAGCTGGAGCAGCTCCCTCTCCTCGCTGTGCGCGGGGGTGGCCTGCAGCTCCTCCATCACCTGCCGGGCAACGAGACAGCGGCGGCGGCTGTGGGTGCTTCAAGCCCGAGGGGGTCCCCGGGGAAGACCCTGCTCCCCGGACCCGGATCCGAACCCAGGAGCCCTCCCAGCCACCGCCACAGCACCCAGGGGCACTCGGACCCCCAGCCAGCCAGGACTGACGCGCCCGGGGAACTCACTCACACCGGGGATCAGAAGAGCCCCACGGGGTACACCCAGCGGGCACTGACTTAGGAAGCCCTTCCCGGTGCTGTGGGCTCTGGGGGGGCCTTCTCACGCAGGGCACTACCATTCTGCCCTTTCACAGGCAGGCATTAGGCGAAAGATTAGAGATCCTGCCCACGGCCAGAGAGCTCGGCGGTGGCACGGCCAGGCCCTGAACCTGGGCTTACGTGGCTCTGTCACCTGCGCCCTCATCGCCACCTTCTTTCATAAACGAGGACACGGGGCCCAGAGAGGTGGAGTGACGTGTGGAAGGCGGCAGAGCTGTGCCGGGGAACCTCAGGGGCTGACATGCTCATCGCGGCTTCCCGTAGAGGAGGAGGCAGGAGAGGGAAGAGCGCCCTCCCCTCAGCAGGCCGCCTCCGGGGGCGCCGGGAGCTTCTCCCGGAGCTGGACTTAGTCATCGACAGGGACAGCTTTCCCCAAATCATGCAACGCAGAGGACAGGCCCCCAGAGGACAGGCCCCAGGGAAATTATTAGGAAGCATTCCTTTAAACAGCGGAAGCCTGGGCCAGCAGGCGGGCGTGGGCTGCAAGTCCCTTGCCCCCGGGGCTTCACACTGGGCCTCTCCGGACACACGAGGTGTCTCGTTTGACCCGTTCCTGCTGCCAGTCCTCAACAGCTTGGGAACGGGGATCTGATCCAAATGCTCTCACTTCACAGCTGGGGAAGCAGCCTTTCTCGGGAACACACACAGCAAGTGGGCGTCGTCATGTCACCACGCTCCCAAGCCCAGTCCAAGGCTCACAGTTCCTCCCGGCCTGTTAGGAGGCCCAGGGAGGAGGAAGAGGAGGAGGAAGAGATAGAGAAGGAGGAGGAAGGTGAGAAGCAGGAGGAGAAGGAGGAGGAGGAGCAGGAGGAGCAGGAGGAAGATGAAGAGGTAGAGAAGGAGGACGAAGGTGAGAAGCAGGAGGAGAAGGAGGAGGAGGAGCAGGAGGAAGATGAAGAGGTAGAGGAGGAGGAAGGTGAGAAGCAGGAGGAGGAGGAGGAGGAGGAAGAAAAGGAGGAGGACGATGACGACGACGAGGAGGGAAGGAGACAATCTTCATGTTGGGGCTTGCAAGCCCCAAGTGGCCTGGCTAAGCAAGGTGATGCGGCAAGATGGCAGAGCACAGGGGTGGGGAGAAGGCTGACCCCAGAAGGACAAGCTTGGGGCTTACATCCTCGGCGAGGGCCACGGCGCTGTGCAGAACGGGGGTTGGACTCTGCCTCTCGTAATAACGAAGCTTCTCGTGAATCTGCAAAGACAGCGATTTCCGGCTGGGACCTCCCCAGCCAGCTGCCTAGGTTTACCCTGGACGCCACTCGGCCCGCCCCCGGCCGCAGGGCTGCAAACTGGGTCACCCACAGGGCAGCGTGAGAGAAAGCCCTGCGCCGTGGCTCCTGAGGGCCTCCGGGGGCGGAGGGGGGGTGGCTAGGGTGACCTCCAGGGGCCTCAGCCAGCTTGGAAACCCTCTAGAAACCCTGACAAGGCAGGATGAAAAGGGGCTTTACCGCCGAAGCCGGTTTGGCTCAGTGGACAGAGCATCAGCCTGCGGACTGAAAGGTCCCAGGTTCGATTCCGGTCAAGGGCATGTACCTTGGTTGCAGACACATCCCCGGTGGGGAGTGTGCAGGAGGCAGCTGATCGATGCTTCTAACTCTCTATCTCTCTCTCTTCCTCTCTGTAAAAAAGTCAACAAGATATGTTTTTAAAAGAAGAGAAAAGAAGCTGTACCTTCATTAAGTAACTGAGGCTCTTTTCACTGAACACATCCCTCAGGAAGCCCATCTCTTCCTTGTGGTTGGAGTCAGGTCTGAGCTGAGAGGTCAGCAGTGCCAGGGTCTCATGCAAGCCTGCCGAGAGGGACACAGGGTACCCCCATGGAGACGCCCAAGGGAAAGCCCCAGTGGACCCCCAAACAGCGCTGTCCTGTGAACATGCCCCCGGCAGGCCAGCGCGGAGGCAGCCTGCTCTCTCTGCAGCCCGGAGGCGGGCAGCTTCTTCTCTCCGGGGCGTGGAGACCAGGCCCCGGGCGCACTCACCGGAGTCCTCCGACAGCACCGGCATGTCTGAGCTGGTCAGCCCCCCAGCGCCGCCTGGATCCTGCCGGAAAGAGGGGGAGACGCTCCATCAAGCACATTCATTCAACCGACAGCGATGACACATCTCCTATCTGCCGTGGCCAGCATGGGGACGGGGCGGACGGGGACGAGTCCCTGTCTGCTCACTGGGTGCGGAACGGGAGAGCACCGAGCCTGGCTGGTGCCTGCAGCGAGCCGAGCTCTGTGCTGGGGGGTTCACACGACATCTTTCTCCACCGGCGCAAGGCTCCGGGGAATGAATAGCAGTATTATTATTTTACGGAAGGGAAAACAGGGGCTTAGAGGAATTCAGTAATGCGCGGGTCAGCACCCATGCGTGGCCCCTGGCAGACGGTGGTGCTCCCCTCCGCCGCACCCCCCTTCTCCCGTGACCTTCTGTGGGGCTCCGTCAACTCCCTGGCCTGTCACACCTTCCACAAGTATCCGGCTGGGCCTACGAGCCCCCTCCTTCCCCTCCATCCCCCCAGAATAGAGCACACAGAGGGGGGGAAAGGAGAGCGCAGGGGGGTCCTGCCCCAGGAGGCCCCCCAACTGCTCTGCAGCACGTGGACCTCAAAAAGTCCTCCTTCAGAAGGGGACTGACTAGGAGAGCGATGATTCATTCATTCCGGACACAGGGGGCCAGCCCCTCCGGACTGCGCGGGGGACACTAAGACGCATAAGAATGGGACCCGGCCCTCCAGCCACAGCGCCCCCCACCCCACCCCACCCCCTACCCCCCACTCGCCCTCCGGCTCCTTCCAGGCCAGCACCCCACCTCCCCCCAGGCGGACGGGCTCAGGCTCCAGCTCGCCTTCAGAGGGAACCTGTGGGGCACACAAGGAGCGAGGCTGAGCGAAGGAGGGGGGAGACCTGGGGGGCCCCTGGCGGCTGGGAAGGAGCGGGGCGCCAGGGGGATGGGGGGAGGAGGTCCGGGAGGGGGACCCGGAGCCGTGGGGCGGGGACTGCGCTCCCCCTGCCCCGGCGGGGGGCTCCGCGGGCCGCGAGGCTGCGGGGGGCACCGGTCGGGCCTCGGCCCACCCCCCGCGCCCCCCGCCCGGCCCCTCCCGCCGCGGCCCCGACCCGCCCGCCCCGGCGGCGCGGCTCTTACCTGGGCGCCGGTCCGCGCTCCGGCCCGGGAGCCGCGAGCCTGGGCCGCCGCTCGCTCCGCCTCCCGGCCCCGCCCGGCCCGGGGCGCGAGGCGGCGGCGGAGCGGAGAGGGCGGGGCCGGGGAGGAGGGGGACGGGGAGGGGGAGCAGGAGGAATAGGGGCGGGAGGATCGGGAGGAGGGGGGAGGAGAAGAGGGCGCCGGAGGAGGAGGAGGAGAAGGGAAAGGAGGAGGGGGAGGAGCGATGCTGCGCCGCGTCCGCCGCTGCCAGCCCTCTGCGCGCCCAGGCCTCGCCCCTCCCCGCGGTCCTCCCACCCGAGGTCCCCCTCCCGCCCGTGTCTCACCCCCTCCCCCTGCACCGGGCACCCAGCCAGCCGCTCCTCCGCCCCCGCCGCCCGCTCACCCGGCGCACCGCGGGCGGACGCTGGCTGGACGCGTCATTGGGTTTTGCAAACATCCTCGGGGCGCCCTCCGAGCGCCAGGCGCGGCGCCGGGGGCTGGGGTTCCAAGAGACGGAGACCGAGCCTGGATGTGGGGGCTCCCGGGCGGGGCGGGCCGGGGCGGGGCGGGTCCGAGGCCGGGGCGACCCGGGAACAAACGCCGCGCTGGGGAAGCGGGACCGTTGCGCGCGGCCCGGGCGCGGGGTCCTGGGGGAGAGGCCGGGCCGGGGGACCGCGGGGCTCAGGCGGGCGGGCGGAGGGGGCGCGGGGCGAGGGAGGCTGGTGTGCAGGGGACGGGCTCAGAGCGGCCTCGACGGCCACTGACGCGTATGGTGCTGGCCCTCTGCCCCCGCCCATCACGCGGACCATCATCATCCCTGCTCTGTAACGGGAAACTGAGGCTCAGGGCGGACGGCTGTGGATGGGGAGAGGGGAGGAGGGCGGGAGCTGCCCAGGGAGTGAGCAGGTGTTTGGGGTGTCAGAGGGTTAGGAGTGGGTGAGAACCCCACCCCCACCCCCAGCAGCAAAGAAAGAGAAGGAGAGGAAATGGGTCCCCGTTCCCCACGCCCACCCACCCACCCAGGAGCCTGCAGCGCATGGGACGGTGGTCAGTGTGGTCAGAGGCAGAGCGGGTGGGTCATGAAGACATTTCCCCTCCGCCCTCAGACATCTACACCAGGGTTCCCCCGATGTAAGGCGCCTGTAGTCAGTCACCTAGGGGTTACGTAGGGCCGGAGCCCTGCCAGAGACTGCGTTCCTACCAAGCTGCCAGCGTTTCTACCAAGCTCCAGCGATGTGATGTTCCCTGTCTTAGGCCTTCACTTTGGGTAAAGAAAAGACCATAAAGACCGAAATGGGTTTGGCTCAGGGGATATAGAGCATTGGCCTGCGGACTGAAAGGTCCCGGGAGGGGGTGTGCAGGAGGCAGCTGATTGATGCTTCTAACTCTCTATCCCTCTCTCTTCCCCTCTGTAAGAAAAATCAATAACATATTTTTTTAAAGAAAAGAAAGACTATAAGAGACAGGTTTACCTGTCTTCTGCACACAAGCCTCCCCTTTCCCCCGCGCCCCTTCTGCCCCCACGGGAGCAGGACTGAGCCTTGTGGTGCTTAGTGTCAGATGTCAAGAGCCACCTGCTTTAGGGTCAAATGATTTTTGCCAAGAGCTGCAGCAAATGATGCCGGGACTGCTGGACGTTCAGCTGTGTTTGGTGGGAGCCCTGCTTCGTACCATAGACCACATTCCATTTAAGGAGGTCTAAACATACACTAAGTTGATAAACCTTCCAGAAAAACATAGATGATTATTTTTCTCGATTTTTCAGTCATCAGAGATGTCTTAGAAAGGACATAAAAAAATACAGACCCTAAAAAAAAGTTGAGACACGAGCTTCGTCAAAATGTAAAACTTTTGTTTATGAAAAAAAAAAAAAAACCACCACTATCAAAAAGAAAATAAATCGTGAGCCACAGACTGAGAGGAAATATTCATAGCAGATATATCTGACAAAGGACTTTATAACTCAGTAAAGCACTCCTGGAACTCAATAATAATAACCAAAATAATGGGCAAAAGATGTGGACACACCTCACAAAAGATGATGTATAGATAGCCAATAAGCGTGTGAGAAGATGCTTACCCAATATAATGTGTCCTTAGGAAAGTGCACATTAAAACCATAAGCAGGTATCACCATACATCTACCCTATGATCCAGCAATTCCACTCCTAGGTAGTTATCCAAGAGAAATGAAACCATCTGTCCACAATACCTACACAAGAAATCAGTGCATCATTATTCATAACTCGAGGCCCGGTGCATGAAATTCATGCACAGGTAGGGTCCCTAGGCCTGGCCAGATCAGGGCCGATTGGGGCCTTCCAGCTGCCAGCCGGGGCCTTCCTTTGTTCTGTGCCGCCCCCTGGTGGTCAGTGCACATCGTAGCAAGCGGTCAAACTCCCAGTCGGTTGAACTCCTGAAGGGGCAATTTGCATATTAGCCTTTTATTATATAGGATAGCCAAAACCAGAAAACAATTCAGATGTCCATCAACAAGTGAATGGATTGCCGAAACCGGTTTGGCTCAATGGATCTGTGGACTGAAGGGCCCTGGGTTTGATTGCGGTCAAGGGCATGTACCTTGGTTGTGATCACATTCCCAGTGGGTGGGGGGGGGGGGGTGCAGGAGGCAGTTGATCGATGTTTCTCTCTCGTCTGTATATCCCTCTCCTTTCCTCTCTGTAAAAAAAAAAAAAAAAAATTCAATAAAAAATTTTTTTTAAAGAAGAAGACGAAGACATTTCAAACCTAAATGTGTATGAATACAATAATTAAACCTCCAGGTGCCTACCATCACCAGAGGCATTTAACATGGCCCCGGTGTGCTGGCCAATATGAACAGATGAGAAAAAAAAAAAAAAAAACAACAGGCATAAATCCTAGGAGGCGGCGGTTCGGGTGATACATGGTATACCTAGAAACTCAAGAGTGTTGACTAAAAATAGAAATAATAGAAATGAGTGCCATCAGGGATGTAAGGCAATAAACCAGTGTCCACGGGTAGAAAGAGTAATAACTGGTATTAAACTTGCTGGAAGATGATTTGTCATTATTTACTAAAATGCTCCTGTGTACGTGTCCTCAGCCAGGGAACGTTTGGGCAGGGAGGTGAGAATGAAAAGTAAGCAGAGAGAGAGAGAGAGAGAGAGAGAGAGAGAGAGAGAGAGCTGTTTGGGTGAATGAGGGTGTAGAACTGGGGTGCTGGGGAGAAAGCTGCACCCCAAGGCAGAGGAAGTGACGCAGGGCAGAGCTGGCCACGACGGCTAGAGGCCTGGGCAGGGGTCCCGTCACCCAGCCGGGCCAGGGCAGCCACCGATGGAACAGGGAGATGCGCTCAACGCCAGACGGATGGAGGACTTGGAGTCCATCGCTGCCGGGAGAGGAGCGTGTAGGAGGCAGGCTCCGGGAAAGACAGAATGTCACAGTCCTCGGAGAGGTGACAGAAGGAATCTGCTTCAGGCTGCAAGCCTGCATCTGTAGGTCTGGCCTCCAGCCCAGACGCGGAGGGAGCAGGGAGCAGTTCCAAGGTGAGAAATGGGCTCGCTCCCAGACACAGCCCCAGAGGGTGAGGCAGGAGGGTCGAAAAAGGGCAGCTCAGCCATTTACACCTCAGTGAGGACCAGGGAGGCTGTAACTACTTCGGGGTGGGGTGGGGGTAGATTTCTGGCAACGTTTCCTATGTGTTGTTTTTGTTCTTCTATCTCAAAAACCAAGGTTTAGATTTATGAACTGGAATACTAGATACACAGGAGCGTGCACCAACAAGACAACTTCACAGCCCTGGCCGGTGTGGCTCAGTGGATAGAGCATCGGCCTGCGGACTGAAGCGTCCCAGGTTCGATTCCGGCCAAGGGCACATGCCCCAACAGTGGGCTCAATCCCCAGTGGGGGGCATGCAAGAGGCAGCCTATCAACGATTCTCTCTCATCAGTGATGTTTCTATCTCTCTATCCCTCTCCCTTCCTCTCTGAAATCAATAAAGAAATATGTTTTTTTTAAAAGAAGTGTGAATGAAAAGAACCACATGCTGACCTGATAAGCTCAGGGAAGGCCTGCGTGGCAGTCTTGCAAACTCAGAGACCTAAAGTAACCACAAAAGATGGTTTAAAAATCAAATATCTTACTACCAACAGGTTATAGTGGGCAGTCATTTTCTAGGCCAATATTTTCCCAGGCAAAGATCAACTTTGATCTTTACTGAGCCCATTAGCCTTTTTACCTCTAAGATAACCTATCTGTGAGATATCTGAGTAACCTGTAACTTCCCTTTTCTCTGGAGCCCCTGGGGTACAACCAAATGTGGCGGGCACCAGGTCAGATGCCTCAAATTCCTTCGTTATCATGTTAATTGTTCCTGCACTCACCTAAGTAAGTGTCCATCATTTTACTTTTTATCCAATCCCAGGGGTTTCCCACCGGCTTGCTTTCTCCCACCTCCTTACTCCATCACCAATGAATTTCATGTAACCCACCTATGTCCTTCCTTTGATTGCAATGTATAAATACAGAAATGTAACCCGCCATTCTCTGGAGCATTATCTCAATCTGTTGAGGTTCTGCTTCCCGGCGTATGTCGACAGTTTAACGAGCCCCCGGGTAGCCACCGTGCCTGTGAAGGAAAACACGCTGCCAGCCCGGAGGCCCCTCACAGACACATCTCCCCTCGGAGGTGACCCCTGCCCGACGCTCCTGGTGATCCCTTCGGCCTCCGGGTTTTGCCACCCACACGTCACAATCCAATACCATCCCGAGGTCCCGTTTGGCTGGCTTCCCGACAGCTAAATGGAATCTGACAAGACGTCTTTTGTACACACGGCTTCTTTCCCTCAGCATTACCCTTTTTTTATTTTTTAACGCTGTATTCATGCTGTCTGTGATCTTTTTCCCTCCCACTCCGTGGGTAGGTCTCTTCATTCTTCGTGGCGTCTTTTGATGAACGGTTTTTAATGTTAACACAGTCGAAGGCGTCAGCCTTTTCCTCTGTGGCCTGTGCTTTCGGTGTCTTGTTTTCTTGTGTAAGAACTCCTTCCCCTCCCCAGAGGCCGTGACCATATGCCACATTATCTTCAAAGAGCTTTGCCATGTTGCCTTTTTCATTTAGTTCTGGGATCCACTTCGAACTGGTGTTCGTGGGTGATGGGAGGCAGGGGCCACAGCTCGAATTTTTCCCACGTGTTCCCACATACGGACTGAAAAGCCCCCCTCTCCCCGCCCCACTCGACTGCGCCACCTTTGTCACAGATCAAGTGTCCTCACTGTGCCCAGGCAGGAAAGGCCCAGACCCCAAATATTATAATCATATGCATATTTAAAAAAAAAAAAAACATGGCCGAAACCGGTTTGGCTCAGTGGATAGAGCATCAGTCTGGGTTCGATTCCGGTCAAGGGCATGTACCCAGTAGGGGGTGTGCAAGAGGCAGCTGATCGATGTTTCTCTCTCATCGATGTTTCTAACTCTGTCCCTCTACCTTCCTTTCTGTGAAAAATCAATAAAATATAAAAAATAAAGTTCTTTTTAAAAAAAGTAAAAAACATGGTGTGTTTCTTTTTTAAAAAATTGATTTGAGAGAGAGAGAAACATCGATTTGTTGTTCCACTTATTTTTGTATTCATTTGGGTGCTCAGTGGATTAAGCCTCAGCCTGTGGACAGAAGGGTTCCAGGTTCAATTCTGCTCAAGGGCACATGCCTGGGTTCTGGCACGATCCCCAGTAGGGGGTGTGCAGGAGACAGCCGATCAATGATTCTCTCTCATCATTGATGTCTCTCTCCCTCTCTGAAATCAATAAAAATATATTTTTAAAAAAGATAAGCAGGAAGGTCAGGAATTATTCTGTATAGGACAAGACAGAAGTGAAAGAAGAGAGATATGCTATCAAATGCTAGAATAAATATTATTTTCATCGTGTTTTTATTTTTTTTAAATATATTTTATTGATATTTTACAGAGAGGAAGGGAAAGAGATAGAGAGCTAGAAATGTCGATGAGAGAGAAACATCGATCAGCTGCCTCTTGCACACCCCCTTCTGGGGATGTGCCCGCAACCAAGGTATATGCCCTTGACCGGAATCGAACCTGGGACCTTTCAGTCCGCAGACCGATGCTCTACCACTGAGCCAAACCGGTTTTGGCTCATCCGTGTTTTTAAAACTGCAAAAACCAGTTAGTCCATACATGTAATGGGAGTGGGGTCTCCTTACAGGGTTCTCACTGATGGGAACCTCTGTCCTGCCCAGCAGTGCGCCCAGTCACAGTGACATTAAAACCTGTCTCCCACAGCCCCAGAATATATCACTCACACACACACACACACACACACACACACACCTCCCAGAACCACTGAATTGTTACTTTAAATATTAGCCCAACAAGAGGGTAAAATTCTGGCTGTCTCTCTGGACGTACACATGCCCAAATGTAAACAGTGGTTTTCTGGCAGCGAAGGGGGATACAGGAAACATTCCCATTGTTTTGTTTTTGTTTTTGTGTTTGTTTTTGTTTTTCGGCATTTCTGCATTGTGTAACATTTTGCTTACAACCTGTATGAACTTTGCAATCCAAAAAAACACGCGGACAGATCTATTTTTGAGAAACCATGTGTCAGGACTCCCTCTAGGGTCCGTGTTCATTTTGTTCCTTTCAAGGAGGATTCAAACCGCTAATTCACTTTCTTTTGCTGCCTTGCAGCGTGGCCTCCAGATGGCTCCCTCTCAGACCGGCCCTGCAGCTTCTGACCCTGCCTGCACCGCCGCCCGGTGGCCAAGGACGGTACTGCGCCCTCCGGCCGGCGATGCAGCGGGGGCAGTGGGCACTGCCACAGGGGCTCTGACCTCTACCATTGACCTTTTGGCAATCTGGTGAAGCTTACTGCCCCTCTCAGAATAATGGTCATTTTTTTTCCCCCAGAGAGGAAAGGAGAGGGAGAGAGAGACAGAAACATCAATGATGAGAGAGAATCGTTGATAGGGCTGCCTCCTGCACGCCCCACACTGGGGATCCAGCCTGCAACCAGGGCATGTGCCCCAACTGGGAATTGAACCGTGACCTCCTGGCTCATAGGTCGATGATGCTCAACCACTGAGCCACCCGGGTCGGGCAGAAAACCAATAACATTGAAGTGGTTATCAAAATATGTACGTGTGTGATATAGGAGCAAATGTGCTTCTCTGTTAGAGCTCTAAAACCCAGCTCTGGTGGCAAATCTAATAACTAAGGATTTTCCATGCAATGAGGAGCCACCACGATATTTTGAATTATTAGCACGACAACTTGAGGTGCCAGTGCCTGTGATTTGTCTTGGTGGCGAAGTCACAGGTCCTGCTAACTCTCATAATAGAAGGAAAAGATATTAAAGCTTAGAGAAAGTCAGCATGTGATTTCTTTCCCTCTCATCCCAGTTCATGGACTCCCTGAATTTTAACACACAGACCCCCTTAGGCGCACGGCTGTGGGCATGGTTAAGGGGCAGGGGTTTGGGAGAAGTGCTCTCGGGGGACATTTTAGGGAAGGGAGGAGGTTAAGGGGGAGAGGGAAGTAATTAGATTGAATGGCAAAGGCGGATCCCGGGCTGGGTGCCCGGGGCGACCCACACGGCCCCTCCCCTCCCTTCCTCGCTCGGATCCCACTCGTCTGGAGGAAGTCGAAGCTCGTGTGCTCCCCAGAGGCGCTCCCAGTCGCTGCGTGTGCTGCTGCGTGTCCCGTGCCCGTCATGGGGCCCCTGGCGCTGCTGTGGGGCTGCCTCCTGCTCCCAGGTGAGACGGGGCGGGGGGCGTCGTGAGGGATGGAGGGCTGAGGCCGCGAGTCTGCCGAGGGAGGACCCCGGACCGACATTTCCTTTCCTTCCCCGCCTGCGTGTGGCTGGGACCCAGCCCTGCCTGGTGCTTCCAGCGCCGCCCCACCCCAGCCTCCTGAGTCTTCAGAGGGCCGGCCGGCCCGTGCTGGTTCTGGAACCCAGAGCCGCCGGGGGTTGTCCCCGCCTGGGGTCCCAGCTCCTCGGTGGCTGTGAGAGAAGCCTTCCTGTCTCGTCGCTTTCCGGCTCGGAGCCAAGCCTGGAGGCGGAGCAGACACCCCTCAGACCGCTGTCACCATCAACTCCGCAAACACCTCCTGAACTGCTGCTGAACGCACAGCAACCCTGAGAGGCCATTTTCACGGTCCACCCGATCCCAGACCCGCTTTATTGCTAACCTCTTAACATCAAAAGTCAGGGTGCGCCGAAACCGATCTGGCTCAGTGGATAGAGCGTCGGCATGCGGACTGTGCCAGGCCGAGAGGCTGGTTTTCCACGGACCTCTACAAACCGGGGGTCTTGTAGGTAGATGTTTGCCCGTGGGTTATTATGCCTGTCAATAAAAGTAATTCTGTTCAATGTCAACAGCAAAAAGATATTGTCCCTGCCTACAGATGAGAAAACCCAGAAGCCCAAGAGAGGTCAAGCAACTTCCCCAAGGTCACACAGCTCCTACCTAAGGGGCAGTGCCGGGACTCACACTCCAGGCTGTCTGAAGCAAGAGCTCCCCACCCCATAATCCTTTTTTAAAATATATATATATTATTGATTTTTTACAGAGAGGAAGAAAGAGGGATAGAGAGTTAGAAACACCGATGAGAGAGATTCATCGACCAGCTGCCTCTTGCACACCCCCTACTGGGGATGTGCCCGCAACCAAGGTACATGTCCTTGACCGGAATGGAACCCGGGACCCCTCAGTCCGCAGGCCAATGATCTATCCACTGAGCCAAATCGGTTTCGGCCATGATTTTTTTAGAGAGGAAGGAAGAGGGATAGAGAATTAGAAACATTGACGAGAAAGAATCATCGACCAGCTGCCTCCTGCACACCCCCCACTGGGGATGTGCCTGCAACCAAGGTACATGCCCTTGACCGGAACGGAACCTGGGACCTTCTAGTCCGCAGACCGACGCTCTATCCACTGAGCCAACCCGGATTCGGCCCCCATAATCCTTCAACGTGTCAGGCTTGGGGAAACAATCATATAGAAATACATCTATTTCAACAGCCCTGTCCCACGGTCCCCGTGGTGGGCGGGGAGGACCAGCTCTGACAGGGCTGCCCCCAGAAAGGGGTGATGGAGAAACACCCCTGGTCTTGGCCGCGACGCTTGCACCCGGGGAATTCTGACCCCCGTCCCCGCTGTAGTCGCAGGTTCCGAGGAGCTGACGGGGCCGAAGAGGGTCCGAGGATTCGAAGGGGGCTCCGTGTCCCTGCAGTGCACCTACGCGGAGAGGCTGCGGGGGCACAAGAAGTACTGGTGCCGGAAGGCCGGGGTCCTCCTCCCCCGATGCTCCGGCCTCGTCTACGCGGGGGAGGACGGCCAGGGGAGGACAGAGGGCCGGGTGTCCATCCAAGACCACCCCCAGAAGCTCACGCTCAACGTGACCCTGAGCAAGCTCACGCTGGAGGACTCGGGAGAGTACTGGTGCGGCATCACCATCCTGGGCTTCGACGAGAAGTTCCTGGTCTCTCTGCTAGTCCTTCCAGGTAACGGGTCTGCCGCCCCGGCGGGGGGGGCACGGGAGCCGCCGAGGGGACGGGGTGGGGGGCGTAGGTGGCGGAGGGGTGGGTCGGTAGTGGACCCAGTTCCCCCAACACGGAGGGCGCAGTGCCTCATGGGAGTGTGTCTCAGGGACTCAGTGAAACCACACAGGTCACAAGTGCATCAGCGTGTGGGGCACAGAGGTTGCTGCTCAAGCCTCTGCTGTTCCTTCCCTCCTGCTAGGAGGTGGCAGAGCATCCTCAAACCCAGGTCTGTCCACCGCCGGGCTCAGTGCCCTTCCTCTCTGCCCAGCTGTGGGAGACATCAAAAGATTTCCTCCCTCCCTGGAGTCAGAGGATTCCTCGGGCTGGGCCCGTAGAAATTGTCTCCGGGGCCCGCCCCACAGCATCACCTAAGCCCGTGGCTAGAAAGCCACACGCGGCTCTTTGGCCCCTTGAGTGTGGCTCTTCCGCAAAATACCACGGCCCGGGCGAGTCTACGTTGAAGAAGTGGCGTTAGGAGAAGTTTAAGTTTAAGAAATGTGGCTCTCAGAAGAAATTTCAATCGTTGCCCTGTTGGTGTTTGGCTCTGTGGACTCATGAGTTTGCCGACCACTGTCCTAGGCCATGGCCGTGCTGGCCTCACCTGCTTGTAGCTCCCTCGGCTCTTCCTTCTCCCTTCTCGCCTCCTCTTCCCAGAGCTTGAAGTCCCATGTCAGGCGTGAGGCGTGCCTGGCAACCAGCCTCAGAGGGGCTTGTTGAGCTCAGAAACATTAGGGGCTGGGGCTGGGCTGGGCTGGGCTGGGGCTGGGCTGGGGCTGGGCTGGGGCTGGGGCTGGGGCTGGGGCTGGGGATGGGGATGGGGCTGGGGCTGGGCTGGGGCTGGGGCTGGGGCTGGGCTGGGCTGGGGCTGGGCTGGGCTGGGGCTGGGCTGGGGCTGGGCTGGGCTGGGGCTGGGCTGGGCCTGAGGCTGGGCTGGGCTGGGCTGGGCTGGGGCTGGGCTGGGGCTGGGGCTGGGGCTGGGCTGGGGCTGGGGCTGGGGCTGGGGCTGGGCTGGGGCTGGGGCTGGGGCTGGGGCTGGGGCTGGGCTGGGGCTGGGGCTGGGCTGGGCTGGGCTGGGGCTGGGGCTGGGGCTGGGGCTGGGCTGGGGCTGGGGCTGGGCTGGGCTGGGGCTGGGCTGGGCTGGGCTGGGGCTGGGCTGGGGCTGGGGCTGGGGCTGGGGCTGGGGCTGGGCTGGGGCTGGGGCTGGGCTGGGGGCTGGGGCTGGGCTGGGCTGGGCTGGGGCTGGGCTGGGGCTGGGCTGGGCTGGGGCTGGGCTGGGCTGGGGCTGGGCTGGGGCTGGGCTGGGCTGGGGCTGGGGCCATGGGGCAATGGATGGGGAGCACCTCTCTGAGCCCCCGGAATCCCACCTGGACGTCCTGAGCAGAGGAGGAGGGAACCAGAGAGGCCAGGGGAGCGCGCAGCCCCAGGCTGCATGTCAGTAAGGGTGAGGCAGGTCTTTGTATCGATTTCACAGGTGGGGACTGAGGCTCTGAGATGAAATGATTTGCCCAGGGTCTCCCGGCAGGAAGTGGTGGGGCCAGGAGTCAAAAGCAGGTCACTTCCGGCTTTGGAATCTGCTCTTTCCCTCTCCTGGCCCCAGAGTGGGGACCCATCCCACCCCAGGTCCGTCCCCACTGCCAGATCCCCATCACCCGTGGGTCTTTATCTTAATCCTATGTTTCCTATGTTTGAGGCTCTACTCTCATTATACTGTCCTCCGGTATCAGACCTGTTGGCCTCTCTCTGATGGCAGTTGGGATACTGAAAATAAAGAAAGCTCACCCTAACCAGTTTGGCCCAGTGGATAGAGCGTCGGACTCAAGGGTCCTAGGTTCCATTCCCGTCAAGGGCACGTACCTTGGTTGCAGGCACATCCCCAAGAAGGGGGTGTGCAAGAGGCAGCTGATCAATGATTCTCTCTCATTCATGTTTTTAACTTTCTCTCTTTCTCCCTTCCTTTCTGTAAAATTCAATAAAACGTATTTTTAAAAAAATAAAAGAAAGAAAGCTAACGGCAGTGGTGGACTGGTGAAGGTACATAACGAACGGCTGGGGAAACTCCGGCTTGTAGTGTTTGCCCATTTCTGTGGTGTAAATGCCCCTGCCGTGGCCAGTTTCCCGCCACCAACAGTTTAACCACCAGCTCGCAGAATTCCCGAAAAGCTGTCTTAGCTCTCACGGGCCAGTGTGGGTGCCTGCACACCACAGAGCGTGGCAAAGCTTTCAAAGAATTTCTGGGGAGGTCAGAGAAAGGCGAGATGCCCACTCCCGTTACTACTCTTCATCATTACCTGGAGGCCCTCGGCAATGAAATAGGAGGAGGTTAAGAAGTACACATATTGGAAAGGAAAAGAAAAATATTCTTTATCTGCAGATTTGATCATTTACTCAGAAAAATTTGGAGAAAAACTGACCTAGGTCACAATAGAAAATGGGGGGAAAGGAAGAGAGTCCAGGATGGCATGTGAGTCAGAGAGGAGGCGACTGATGGAGTGGGGAGGCGGGGAGCGCAATGGCTGCTGGGAGCTTGGCCCCAGTGGCTGCTGGGAGCTAGGCACCTGCCTACACTTCTAGGCACAGAGGCTAGGCATTTTGCCCTTGGGGAGTCCCAGCCTAGTGGGGAGTCCCAGCCTAGTGGGGAGATCCCATAAACAAGCTATTGCCACAAATGGAGCACTAGTTCCACTGGCGCCACGCACAGGGCGCTGTGGGTACGCGGAGAACAGAGGGTTGGCTCCTCCCAGGGAAGGTGTCGTGGAGTTGACTTTGGAGCCGGAGCTGGGTGAGTTAGGTCGAGACGGGAAGGAAAGGCATGGCACACAAAGGAACAGCAAGTCAAAGGTGTGGGAGGGAGAGGCAGGAGGCTGGCTTAGATGGGACTAGACTGTCTGGTCGGCGCACGGGATGGGGAGGAGGCGACGTTGGCCAAGTGGGTTGAAGCCTGCGTTTCAAAGGCCTTGAACGGCACGAGAAAAAGTTTGGATTCCCGCTTATGGGCAATGGGGAGTCATTGCCTGTTCCGAAGCAGAAAGAGATGGGCCCAATAGATATTTTAAAGCCAAAACTGGCCTCATCGGTGTGAAGGGCGGCATGGAAACCATGGAAACGGCCGGTGGGCAGGGGGGGGGACAAGGGAAGCTGAGGGTCTGCGCGAAGTGGGGGGGGGTGTCCAGGGCCTGCAGGAGCGGAAGGCCAGCCACCTGCTGGGATCTACCCCCCGCGGCTCCTGAGTGGCTGAGCAAGGGGGAACGGTGGGTGGCGAAGCTCTGAGCGGAGCTGGGGGAGGGGGAGGGGGCGGGGAAGCTGCTGGCTGCTCCCAAGGCAGGAAGTCCGGCCCAGACCGTGATCCCTGCCTCCCTGAGACAGCCTCCCTTTCCTTTCCTCTAGGTCCCTGCTGCCCTCCCTCCCCCGCCCCCTCCTCCCAGCCTCTTACCACAAGCCTCCAGCCCAAGGCCAAAGCCTGGCAAACTCAGCCCCCAGCATTGAGTGAGTGCATGGTTCTCCCGCCCCTCTGCGGCCCTCTGCAGGGAAACAGCCAGTGGGTGCCGGATGTCGGCCTGGCGTCAGCCCCCACGTCCTGGGAGCTGGATTGTCAGCTGAGCAATGGAGGCTCAGCAGGGTTAGGTCCTTGGCTCAAGGTCACACGGGAAGCAGCAGAGCCGGGAAGCAGACACAGCCTGCGGGCAGCGATTCCGTGTGTTCAAGGGGGTCTGAGGGGCCAGCAGGAGGGTCTGGGCCTTTTGCCTGACCTCTGACCCCGAGGCTGTTGAAGGAGATCAAGGACCACTGAGTCCTACTGGATGGTGGGGGCGGGCCTGCGATGGTGACATGAGGACTCTCAGGGGAGAGCAGAGGTGACGATTGGCCAGGACTGTAAGGGAGTGGGGGGTGTCAGGGAGGCATCTACCGAGTGGTCACTGGACTGGGTCTTGGAGGTGGGGGTGGGGTGTGCGCCTCCCCGCCGAGAACAGGCTGTGGGCCCTAAAAGGCTGGAGGCAGTGCACAGGTGGGGGGGGAGGGGGGCTTGGCTTGCTCCACACGGCATTCTCTAGGCCTCCGTTTGCTTCCTGGGGTGCCCTTCACCTGGGGGTGTTCTGAGAAACTGGTCCTGGGGAGGGGAAGGGACGGGAGGGGTCGGGGGTCAGGGGTCAAGGCTCCAAGGCCTGGGGATGGGACGCAGGGGCCAGGGAAGGTGCTGAGGCGTTGCTTTTGGACTTGTAGCTTCTCCTCCTGGTGCCCACCCGGCAGCCACCAAGCAGGGGCCGACGGGGGCCGAGGCCCCTCCGCTCGCAGGGACGCCCCCGCCCGAGCCCGCAGGACCCTCTCTGTACACGGGCACCTCTCCGTACGCAGGGACCCCTCCTGGCGAAGAGCACCCCCCTCACCGAGCCACCCCTCCTCACGCAGGGACCGCCCAGCCCCCCACCTACCCGGACGCCCCCTCCACGAAAGGCACCAAGCCCAGGTGAGCTCCAGGGGACCGAGCCCCCCTCCCAGGCCGTCCCCACACGGGAAGCAGCCTTTGAGCAAATGGGAACCTCACATTCCTTCCTCCAGGCGGAGGCAGCCTGTGGCCACGGCCACGGCCACGGCCACGACTGGAGGCAGTGGGGGCAGATTCGGCCCTCGTTCCCCGCTCCGCAGGCCCCCCGAGCAGGGAGCCCCCTGCCCTCCAGGGACCAGCAGCCCCGTCACCCTGGACACGCAGTCCAGCCCAAGGCGAAGGGCCTGCCCCTCTCCCCGCCCCAGCCTCGGGGACAGCCACCCCAGCTCTGCAGCTTTTGTCTGTACGCATGGCATGGGGCCCTGTGCCAAACATGAAAATATGGAACAAAAAAACATGTTTTCCCACCCAGCTGGGGTCCAAACCTGAAGGATTGTTGGGGGGGTGGGGAGGGAAGAGGGGGTTCATGCATAGTTGCACACAGTTGCTGACATCCGGGTAACTGCTGGCAAGTGCAGTTACCCCGATGTCAAACTGTCGCCCGGGGTTGGCCGTGGGGATTGGGGTCCTTTGGACGGACGAGGCCAGGGGTTCTCAACCTTCCCAATGCCGCCGCCGCCCTTTCGTACGCTCCTCATGGTGTGGTGACCCCCAGCCACAACATTATTTTCTTTCTTTTTTTTTTTTAAACAAATCTCTTGGGCTTTTTAAAAAAATATATTTTATTGATTTTTTACAGAGAGGAAGAGAGAGGGATAGAGAGTTAGAAACATTGATGAGAGAGAATCATCAACCAGCTGCCTCTTGCACAGCCCCTCCGGGGGATGTGCCCGCAACCAAGGTACATGCCCTTGACCGGAATCGAACCTGGGACCTTTCAGTCCGAAGGCCGACGCTCTCTCCACGGAGCCAAACCGGTTTCGGCCACAACATTATTTCCCTTGCCACTTCCTAACTGGAATTTTGCTCCTGTCAATGGGTCATAATGTAAATATCTGTGCTTTCCGATGGCCTCAGGGGACCCTGCTAGCGGTTCTCAACCCGCTGCTGTCGAGCCTCAGGCCATCGGGAAACACAGACGTTTACATTACGATTCATTACCAGCAGCACAATTCCAGTTAGGAAGTGGCAAGGGAAACAGTGTTGTGGCTGGGGGTCACCACGCCACGAGGAGCGGTGTGGAAGGGCGGCGGCATTGGGAAGGTGGAGAACCCCTGAACTGGTCCCTGGTGCCCTCCCACCTCCTTGGGGGAAGACCGGGGATGTGGCTGGGACCCCAAACAGGAACGTCGGGGTGCACAGCACGCTGCTGCTCTCCGGTGACCGCCCCGGGGTGCCGTCTGCAGGGAGTCCTACTCGAAGGTCCGCATCCTGGCGCCGGTCCTGGTGCTGCTGACCCTGCTGCTGGCCATGGGCCTGGCCATCGTCGGCAGGTGCTTGCTGCGGTGCAGGCAGGAAGGAGGTGAGCACAGGCCGAGGCGGGAGTGGGTGGGAGGCTTTCAGGGGGGGGCCTCGCTGAGGCCACGGCTCCCCCATCACCCCAGAGAAGCCCCGAGGCCCCATGGATCTGTCTGTCTGTCTGTCTGGGATATGGCATCACGCGTCCCTCCTGAGGGGGCCCCGGGGCCATCGGCGTGAGGGGAAAAGTAATTCAATCGGGGGAGTGAGGGCGGGGGTTCTCGGCCTGCTCACGTCCATCCAGAGCCATCAGCCACTTCCCTCCCCATTGTTCCTGGGGGTTCCTACGTAACTGCACGCAGTTACTGACATCCGGTAAGCGCCGGCCGGCCGGCGCAGACCCAGCTGAACGGGTCTCCGGGGGTTGGCAGTGGAGACGGGGGCCCCTCGGGACTCGCTGGATGCTTGGTCTCTGGTGCCAAACGTTTCTTCCCAGAGAAGCCGTGTTTGGTCTCCGCAGGCCCAGCTCCTGGGCGAGTTCTGACCGCAGGGGGGAGGCTGCACCCAGCTCATGAGCTGGAGCGTGACAGACATGGTGGCCGCTGGGTCCCGGTGGTGCTCGGCTTCTCTGGGGGCGTGGCTTCCAATGCCAGGCCTTCCTCCCGCTCAGCTGTGAGGCCTGGGGGGGGGGGGGGGGCTCGTCTGACTTTCCTGAGCCTTGGCCTCTTCAGGGCGCAGATATACGCCCAGAAGAAACAGAATACGAGCCACACACGTGACTTACAACTCTCTAATAGTCGCATGAAAAAGGATAAAAAATGAACGAGTGGAGTTCATTTTAATCCTATACTTTGTTTAACACAATATAACCAACACACGGTCATTCCAGCGTGGAAGCAAGATACAAACATTAGTGATGCACATTCCACATTCGTTTTTTGTTTTTTTTCCTATT
Source organism: Vespertilio murinus (assembly GCA_963924515.1). Classification (NCBI taxonomy): domain Eukaryota; kingdom Metazoa; phylum Chordata; class Mammalia; order Chiroptera; family Vespertilionidae; genus Vespertilio; species Vespertilio murinus. The sequence goes on along the minus strand of OZ004718.1, from coordinate 13,940,106 downwards.
GAGTCTTTGAAACCCAGTGTAATTCGGGGGTCACAATTCCAGGGCGCAGCGACCACGTGTGGCTCGTGGCTCCTGTGCTGGACACAGAGATAAAGCCTGAAATAACAGTAATGGAGACTGCTAGGGGGCCAGGCATTGCTGTGTGGCTCATGGTGCCTTTATCTACTTTAATCTCCTCGATACTGTGGCGTTAGGAACTACTTATTTTTTAAAGTATGTTTTACTGATTTTTAAATTTTTTAATTGATTTTTTACAGAGAGGAAGAGAGAGGGATAGAGAGTTAGAAACATCAATGAGAGAGAATCATCGATCAGCTGCCTCCTGCACACACCCCTACGGGGGATGTGTCCACAACCAATGTACACGCCTTGTACCTTGACCGGAATCAGACTTGGGACCTTCCAGTCCGCAGGCCGATGCTCCATCCACTGAGCCAAACCGGTTCCGGCAGGAACTACTCCTTAGGAGCACTCCCGTTACTCAGGGGAAGAGACTGAGGCTGCGGGCTTGCATCGCTAGGAAGCAGTGGAGCCAGGGAGATGCTTGGGAAAGCACTTTGCAAATTGGCAGCGTTGTCCCCGGGCAGATGGCCATGGGCCAAGGGGACTTCCTGGGCGGCCCCAGGAAGAAGTGTCAGCTTTGCCCACGTCCCCACATCCCCACAGAGGAGTCGGGGAGCATTCCTGGCCACAGCCTCAGAGCCTCAGCATTTTGCCTCTCAAACTGTGGGCCCCAGCTAGCAGCAGCGACCCCTCCTGGCAGCCTGGTAGCAGTGCAGACTCTTGGGCCCCAAGGCCAGTCTACTGAATCAGAATCCGCATTTAATCACATGTGCTGGGGCCCTGTAGGCACACTGAGGTTTAAGAAGCCCTGGCAGGTTTGCTCAGTGGTTAGAGTGTCGGCCCATGGACCAAAGGGTCTCTGGTTCGATTCCCGGTCAAGGGCACATACCTAGGTTGCAAGTTCAATCCCTACTCCCACCCCCAGTTGGGGTGCGGGCAGGAGGCAACCAACCGATGGTCACTGATGTTTCTCTCTCTCTTCCCCTCCCCCATCCTTTCCACTCTCTCTAAACATCAATGGGAAACGTGTTCTCACTCTCTGGGTGAGGGTTCAAAAAAGAAGCAATGACTTTGGCAGAATTTTCCCTCCCCAGCCCGGTTTGGGCCCACACGAGGGGGTGTCCATGCACTGACCCCAAAAGGTCCAATCACCGCCACGGGGCTGAGCTAGACGGGGCATTCCTGCCCAGCCTGCCTGCCTCCTCCCTCCGGGAAGCCCCTGCCGCTCCTGGCCGCTCCTGGCTGCTCCTGGCTGTTCCTGGCCGGTCCTGGCTACTCCCGGCCACTCCTGGCGGCTCCTGGCTGCTCCTGGCCTCAAGGTGCTCCAATCTCTTTCAGTTCCAGGGGCCACGGAGACGGAGAAGAACGAGAAGGTCCACCTCTCCCACGTGGTGAGTCGGGAAGCAGGCCAAGGCCTCGCTCGGACCCTCAGGGCCGGACGTCAGGACTCCAGGCTCCGCCCCCGCATCTCCCTCCCTGGCCCTCCGCGGCTGACCTCAAGGCAGGGATAGCTTCACGGCTGACTTCAAGGCAGGGATAGCTTCCCACCGCCAGGGCGTCTCTGAGCCCCGAGGCCGGCCCTTCGGGCTGTGAGCCCACAGCCTTCCTCCTCTTCCTCCTCTTCCTCCTCCTCCTCCTCCTCCTCCTCGCCGAGGGCCAGGCCCAGCACCTCCTCTCAACCCCCGTTTCCAATCGGAGGAGACCAGCGCCGGGTCCAGAGCGGGCCTCTGAGGCCGCCGAGGACAGCCCTCCTCTAAGCTGGGTGCGCACCCTCTTTCAGAACCCCTGGGGCGGGGGCGGGGAGGCACAGGGTGTCAGGAATATCCTCTCCCAACTGAAACCCCTAGGGGTGGGGTCCCCTGTGGATTCTGATGCCGGAGTATGACAGCCGCAGGCTCTGGTCTACTGGTGCAAGAAACGGAGGCCCAGAGAGGGCCAACCCCCTGCCCAAGGTCCACAGCCAGTGGCGGCCCGAACAGAGACCTGGGCCCAGGTTCTCACCTCCCCTCGCTCCTCTTCTCAGAACGCCCCTGTGTTCTCTGAGCATTGGCCTGAAGGTGGTGTTCTGGGAACCCAGGGCCAGAGGAATGGGGGTAACTTGCCCATCTTCCTGGAGAGGGGACCCTGCCCTGGCCCTTCCCTGCCCCCCCCCCCCCCGTTTCCACGTTAGGAGAGGGGGCGGCAGCGTCACGGGTTCAGGAAGCCCAAGCCCCACCTGCCTCACCACCCGCTCCTCCCTGCGCTGTTTGCTGAGATGCCTCCACTCGGATTTCCTAAAACCCGGGGGCCAGGAAAGGGGCTACTCCGACTCTTTTCCTGGCGCCAGCAAGGACAAAAGCCTAGGCCTGCTCCCCCTCGGGAGGGGCGGGGGCGCGGGCGGGAGTGGGGTCCCGGGTGCGGCTCAGGAAGCAGCTGCTGTTGTCTCAGGAAGCCCTACAAGGCCAAAGGTGGCGGCCACAGTGAGAGGCCGGTCAAGGAGATGGACAGGGGCTGCCACCGGCCACTTCCAGAGCCGGGGCGCGGGCTGCTCCTCCGGGGCTCGCTGCTCCCCAGTGCCCCCCAGAGAGGAGCTGGGGCGGGAGGGAGGAGCTCTGGCTGGGGGGGGTGCCTGCCCCAGGCCTGTCTCCCGCCCCCCCCCTGCTCTGCCGCTGTCCAGCCCACGCCCCACACGGGGAGGGCTGCCTCGCTGCTTCCTGCCCCTGCCCCTGCCCCTGCCCCTGCCCCTGTGGGAGGGGCTCTGGGCCACGAGCAGTGGAGCTGGGGTGGGGGCTTTGTTAGGAGAAGGATGGACAGGTCTCTCCAGAGCAGGGGTGGGCAAACTTTTTGACTCGAGGGCCACAGTGGGTTCTTAAACTGGACCGGAGGGCCAGAACCAAAGCAACCTGACCATGCTGGCACTCTCATCTTGGGCTGCTGGTGAAGGAGCGGAGGGGAGAGCAAGAGAGCCCTCCGCTCTTTCGGCTCCGCGGGCCGGATAGAAGAGCCCGTGGGCCGTAGTTTGCCCACGACTGCCCCAGAGGGTCGGAGGCCTGATCCTGTGATGGGACCAGCTGAAAACGTGTGCTTTTCTTTGGCTCCTGTCGCTCTGAGCGGGTTCTGGAGGTGGGGGAAGGGCTTGGGAGTTCTCCTCGGTGCTCAGAGGGTCAGCCAGAGGACCGAAGGGTCTCAGTTTGGCAGGCAACGTGTCTCTCTCACCTTGATGTCTCTCTCTTCCCCTGTCTCTCCCCCCGGTCCCCCTCTCTCTCTGAGAATCAGTGGGGAAAATGTCCTTGTTCCTCAGGTTGCGATGCTAGGCCCCTCCCCCCTTCCTGCTACCAGGTCCAGGCCGCCGGGCAGGGGTTGGCCGAGGCCCCTGGCCCAGTCGCTCCGGGCACAGCTGTCCTGAGGTGCCCGGCCAGGCATGCCCTGGCCCGATTGATGGGTTGTCTCCTCTCACACTTTCCCAGCCGCACCCTGTCAGAGGGGAACCCTGGGGCCAGGGAGGGCACAAAACTTGCCCATCTTCCTGTGAACGTGAACATGTTGGGGAGGTCCCAGTCCCCGCTGGCCCACCCGCCTCTCTTCCCCGGGCCTCGGTTTCCCCATCTGACCCAGGAGGGGTTCCCCGGGCGTATGATCCCTGGAGAATTCTTCCCGCGCTGTTCGCTACTGGGGGAATCTTTGAGATGTCCAGGTCTGCTCCCTCTGGGCCCGTGACGAAGAACCTGCGGCCAGAGCCGGAAATAACAATAACAGACCCGTCATTGCAGGAGTCCCCGCTGTGGAGTGACAAAACACAGCCCTGAGGGGAAGGTGCTTCTCCCCACGTTACAGCCTGGGGATCGGGGTCTTGGGGAGGCGCGGTGCTCGCCCACGGTCCCCCTGAGACCGGGGAAATGGACGCAGGGACTGGCTCACGGCCCACGCCCTCCGGCGTGCCCACCCCCCCTGCACTTCCCTTCCCAGGCCGTCCCTGCTGCCAAGGACGGGCTGTTCTGACCGAGTCTCCCTCTCAGAGCCGCCTGGCCCCGGAGTACGCCGTGGTCAACCTCGCAGCCCCCAGCGGGCCCCCCGCCGGCCCCGAGCGCCCCTACGCGGAGATCCAGGAGATCGGGGGCCCAGGCCAGGTGTGGACACGGGGGCCCCCGGCGTGGCCCCGCTCTGACAGTGCCCGGGGGTGGGTGTGTGCGGCTTTCCTTCGCATTGCTCCCCAAACTCTGCTCCCCACCCACCTGCCCCGTCATAACCCCAGGCCTCGGCCGTTCCACGCGGAGCCAGAGCTCTTGACCTTACTTCCTTTCCCCGTCCAGAAAATCTTTTTTTTTTTAAATATATTTTTATTGATACTTTTACAGAGAGAAAGAGAGATATATAGAGCTAGAAACGTCAATGAGAGAGAAACATTGACCAGCTGCCTCTTGCACGCCCCCTGCCAGGGGTGTGCCCGCAACCAATGTACATGCCCTTGACCGGAATCGAACCTGGGGCCCTTCAGTCCGCAGACCGGCGGTCTACCACTGAGCCAAACCGGTTTCGGCAAGGAAATTCTTTTTTTTTTTTTAATATATTTTTATTGATTTTCTATGGAGAGGAAGGGAGAGGGACAGAGAGTTAGAAACGTCGATGAGAGAGAAACATCAACCAGCTGCCTCCTGCACACCTCCTACTGGGGATGTGCCGGCCACGAAGGTCCATGCCCTTGACCGGAATCGAACCGGGACCCTTCAGTCTGCAGGCCGACGCTCTTATCTACTGAGCCAAACCGGCCAGGGCCAGAACATTCTTAACTGGCTTGTGGGGAGTCAGAGCTCAAACCAGCGGCTGCCAACCTTCCGGACCCCAGGGACCCCCGGTTGGCGACCATTGGCTTAAAGAGCTTGGGGCTGGCAGGATTCCAACATCGAAGGCCAGAGCTTGAAAATAAATAACTGAATTTTTAAAAATAAATAAAGCCAGAGCCGGGCCTGGGCTCCCCGGGAGGGGGAGGAGGGTAGAGGGAGGGCTGGAGGGAGGGGCGGGGAGTCAGGCCTGGAGATTCTGGGGAGAAGCTGCTCACTCCTCCGCCCCTCACATGGACCGAGGCCTGGGCCTGGGGAGAGGCTCTGGGGGGGACCAGAGGCTGCGCAGACCCCCCACCTGGGCTCTGCTTCCAACCCCACTGCTGTCTTTCCAGACCCCGGAGGAAGCCTCTTCCCGGGACCCGGCGGGGGAGGCGAGCCCGGGGCCTCCCTCTCGAGTGTCCGAGGAGGAGCTCCGGTCCTCCGGGTTCATCCCCGTGTAGCCGCCGAGCTCCGCCAGCCGCGCCGGAGCCGCTGGATCTCCGCTCCTTCCCACGAGCTTCGGCCGTGGCCCCGTGTCCGCCCGCCGGGCGCCCTGCACGCCCAGCCCGGCCCGGACGCCTGTGTCCGCCTGCCCGGTGGCCTCGCGGTCCCACCGGAGCTGGGGGCCTCCCGGCACGTTCACATCCCAGGCCCTCGCCGGGGCCAGGCCGGGCTCCGGAGACCTGGTCTGGGGGTACCTGCGGCTGGCAACCTCCGGGCCTGGACCCAGCGGCCGGCTTCCCTCCGCCGGCTCCCCCCCTCCTTCCATCCTCCGAGGCCGCACCGCTTTCTCCCGCATAAGCTGGAGGGGAGGAGGGAGCCTGCTGCCGGGCTGGACCAGTTCTGACGTCTCCAAGTGCATCCCAGGCCTCAGGAAGCCGCTTAACAAAATGGTTCCTGGGCTCCATCGCCTCCTTCCGGGCCCGGGACGGGATTTCTAACAAGTACCTGGTGATTTGAGGTGGAGAACCCCTGGGCACCCCGAACTCCCGGGTCCCCCCAGCTCAGGACTTACATGTGGGATGCGGGGCCTTCCGCCTGCCCCGTGGGGATGCTCTGCCCGCCATGACCCGGCCGGGGGCTTTCCTGGGCCTGAGGCCGCCCGGGGCGGGTGCACACGGGGAGGCGGGGAGACACCTTTCCAATCTACCCACCCAGCCAGGCATGCACGCCAGGCTTTGGGGGAAGGGTGGAGAAAAGCTTGGCTCCTTCCTTGTTGAGAGAGGGTTAGCTGCCCATGGGTGCTGGTGAGGGGGTGGGGTGAGGGGTGGAAGCCACTGGTGCAGGGGGGTGGGGGGGGTCTCTGAAATGGAGAAGGAAGGGTTTAGGGCAGGAACCTACGGGGAACCTAAGGTGTCTCTCAGTCTGGCCCCAGAGCTACTATTCTTTTTCTTTCTTCTTCTTCTTCTTCTTCTTCTTCTTCTTCTTCTTCTTCTTCTTCTTCTTCTTCTTCTTTTTTACAGTGACATTGGGGGCTCAGGGTGGGGGTGGGGTGGAGAGGGGATAGCTTGCCCGGTATACAAAACTTGGAGGGAAAAGAAGAAAAGAAGTCGTTCACCTTCTCACTGCCACCCGAGACCCTCATTACTGCATTCCGTGGTATTTCCTTCCGGTCTTTTTTCTCCCGCACCATTCCCCGGTCTTCTTTTGCAAATTGTTTTGCACGTACAACGTCGTATCCTGCTCTCCCCACCTCACCATTAGAGCAAATAAGCATTTCTCCGTGTTTTCACAGGCCTCTCGTAAATAAAGCGTTTATCAGCTGTGTCATGTTTTGCCCTCTCAGCGTGCTTTAATTTCATTGTTCTCTTTCCCTAGATAACCGTGTCCCCCGTTTGCTCTGCGCACGGCCTTATCTGCACGTGGGGGTTTCTGGAAGGCGGGTTTGCGTATGTGAAAGTGCCCGGGGTCATGGGGTATAAATAGTTTTGAAGTTGCTCAAACCTATTGCTAAACAGCCCACAAAAGAACAATTCTGAGAGGTCCTAGATTAAATTACAGCAGGCAAGAGAGCGAGCGAGCGAGCGAGACGGGAATGATTCGCCGATGAATTATTGCAGTGGTGAATCAGTTAACCAGTTCATCGCTGTAAGACTGCTGACCTTCCTGAATGTTCTCGGGAGCTCTGAGTCAACCCCGGGGCCTCGGCCAGCTGACCCCAGGCACCCCGCATCCTGCCCACGGATGAGCGTTCTGGACCGAGGCCTGAAGCCAATCAGGAGCAGCGAGGAGTCCTTCCTTCCCCGGCGTGTGCTCCTATCGCAGACCTGCCCCGATTCCCCTTATCGCAGGCCCCTTCCGCAGCCGCTGTGAATCCTGTCCAAACAAATGGCACCTTTCTTCCCCAAGACAAAACACAGAGAAAGGCACGTGGGCTCCGGGGTGGGGGACACGTGGCCTTCCCGCCGAATCCTGCCGGTGGCGGCTCAGGCCTCGCGCTCCGGGCCTGGTCCTCCTCTGGCCAGCAGGATGGCCCAGCCAACCCTTTCTTTCCAAAAAGGCGTTCGGCAGGTTGGTTGGTCCGGGTGGGACCCGCCACCATGGCCCCCGGGGCCTCCTCCATGGCTCTGCGCTCCCCGTGGCCGTGGGTCTCAGCAAGGGCCACGAGGGGACAAGACTGTGAGCGGCCGCTGCAGGCGCCTCACCCAGCACCCACGTTCTTGCAGGCCACGTCTCAGAGGTGCGTGGCTCTGCCCCCTCGGAGCGGTGCACACAGAGCTGGCCACGGTCTCTAAGGACAACAGGGCCCTGCAATTTGTCAAGAAAAGGGTGGGGCCGATGCCAGTTTGGCTCAGTGGATAGAGCATCAGCCTGCAGACTGAAAGGTCCCAGGTTTGATTCCGGTCAAGGGCACGTGCCTTGACCGGAGAGGGGTGTGCAAGAGGCAGCTGGTCAATGATTCTCTCTCATCGATGTTTCTAACTCTCTATCCCTCTCCTTTCTTCTCTGTAAAAAAATCAATAAAATATATTTTTTGCTGCTCTTCTGGGCCTGGAGCTGAAATACAACTGAGGCCCAGACGTTATCTTCCGGGAGGAAGAGGTCAGGGGTCTAACCCACAAGACGAGCGGTGTGCTAGGGGAGGACGGGTCACCCTGGCACAAGGACAAGGTTCTTGTTTTTTCAGTTTGCCCCTCGCCGGCAGCCAGAGCTTTCCGCCCGGGTTTCTGTGCCTGGCCCACCGTCCTCGCTCTGCTCCTGTCTGTCTCACACCAGCACCTCGGCAGGACCAAGCCCAGGCTGTTCTGCAGGACCGTGGGGGGTGGGGTGGGGGTGAACCAGCAGAAGCGGCTGGAAGGACCCCAATGGCCTCCTCATGAACGTTCCTCACGGTTCCCTCATTGAACCCCAGAGGTGCTTCGGGGCACCTGTAAAGTAAGCGTGAGGTGCTCTTCACCTACAACTCCTTGGAAATATGGCAGGCTGGCCGCTGGGAGGGGTGCACGGTGATCCGAGTGGGCCTGTAAGCCTGGTGCAAAAGCAGATCTGCCCATCGTGATGGACCACGTGGGTTTACCAACCTATACCCACCCACCCACCCCCAAAAAATAAATAAATAAAAAGCTTGCTGAGGCCCAGGGAAGGAGCGGGACCCGCTGAAGACCACACAGCTCGTCCGAGGGGATGCTGAATGGATCAGCCGCGGAGCCCCAGGCCCCTGGCCGGGAGGACGCCCCCAGGCTACCGGAGAGCACCGCTCAGAGAGGGCATCCCGGGGGGCGTGGACTGTGGAATGGCGGGACTGGACACTGCAGCAGACATCACAGAACACAAGACATGTCACCCAGCATCCATCCCAGAACCATCTGTGCCCTGTTCCCTGCCTTCGCCCTCTCCAGAAGCCATCCGCTGACCCCAACCAAAGACAGACAGCCCATGCCCTAGCCCCGTGGTCGGCACACTCATCAGTCCACAGAGCCAAATGTCAACAGGACGACGATCGAAATTTCTTTGGAGAACTACATTTTTTAAACTTAAACTTCTTCTAACGCCACATCTTCAAGAGACTTGCCCGGGCCGTGGTATTTTGTGGAAGAGCCACACTCAAGGGGCCCAAGAGCCGCATGTGGCTCTCGAGCCGCAGTTTGCCGACCATGACCCTAGCCGGTTTGGCTCAGTGTGTAGAGCCTCGGCCTGTGGACTAACGGGTCTCAGGTTCTATTCTGGCCAAGGGCATGTGCCCAGGTTGCAGGTTCAATCAGCTGCTCAATGATTCTCTCTCATCATGGATGTTTCTATCTCTCTCTCCCTCTCCCTTCCTCTCTGAAATCAATTTTAAAAATAAATAAATAAATAATAAAGACAAACAGCCCAGATGCCTTTGTTTTCACATTTAATCAAAGGAAAAGAAAGAAAACCAGTCAGAAAGAAAGTCCAGGAACTGGGGGCTGAGAGAGTGGGGAGGGGGAGGGGGAGACTCGGGGAGGGCAAATGGGCTCAGACTTAGTGTGGACTGTGGGGGGCAGGGGGCCTCATGACCCTGAGGTCCCTCAAATACTATGGTCCATGGGGGAGGAGGGAGGACGGGGTCAGAGCTAACTCGGTGGGCGCGCACCTGCTCCAGGGAGTGGGCTTATGGAGGGAGGTAGCACGCTGTTCGGAGGGGGATGGAGGCCGGCCGGAGAGGGGCCCAGCCCTGACCCCGGGGCGTCACTAGAGGGGAAGGTGCCAGAGAGCATCCACACGAGAGTCGCCCCAACGCGCCACCTGCCAACTCCTAGCAATGCGCCTGGCTCCCCCCCCACACCCCATCTTTCGGTCTGAGGTTAACCAGGGACCTGGCAAAGGACACCCCATTTCCCTCCCGCTCCCAGTCCCCTGGGGCTGAGGGGGGGGGGGGCGGGGGGCGCTGTAAGAGTTGAATGAAGGACGAAAAGAAGGCTGACCAGAGGGAAGTGGGGTGTAAGGATGGCTGCATAGTGGAGGCGGAGCTATGCAAATGAGATGACACCTCATTTGCACATCTTATGCAAATGCAATGAGATCCCTAATATAATAAATATATTTCTAACTTTGTAATAAATATTCTGTTTCTTCTCCCTCCCCTTCCCCAGGAAGTGGGCACACAGTGGTTCAGGGGCCAGCTCGGGCTGACACTGCAGCGAACACTGACTGACATTCAGAGGGACCAGGGAGCCCAGGGGTCTTGGGGGGGTCCCCCTCACAAGGACAGGCTCACCCCAGGAAGGATCACGGAGAAGGATGAGGGATGAGATGCCGGGGGAAGTGGGGGACAGCATTCTTTTCTCAAAAGGGACCCTCACCCTGAGGCTAGTATGACTCAGTTGGCTGGAGCATCGACTCGTACACCAAAAGGTTGTGGGTTCGATTCCCGGTCAGGGCTCACACCCAGGTTGCAGGTTCACTCACCAGTTGGGGCACAAGGGAAGACGACCAATTGATGTTTCTCTCTCTCTCTCCCTCCCTCCCTTCCTTTCTCTAAAAAAAGGGGGGGGGTTGGGGATGGGGATGAGTCTCCTATTTTACACAATTGCCCTCACCAAGGACAGGAGAGTGGCATTTAGGGTCAGGGGACAATAAAAGAGCTGGAGGAAGACATCCGGGCGGGTCAAGGCTCTAGACCAGGGGTGGGCAAACTTTTTGACGCGAGGGCCACCATGGGTTCTTAAACTGGACCGGAGGGCCCGAACAAAAGCAACCTGGCCATGCTGGCACGCTCATCTTGGGCTGCTGGTGAAGGAGCAGAGGGGAGAGCAAGAGAACCCTCCGCTCTTTCAGCTCCTCGGGCCGGATGGAACAGCTGAACGGGCTGGATCCGGCCCGGGGGCCGCAGTTTGCCCACGGCTGCTCTAAAATCTAGGAACAGTGTCTCCTAAGACATGGGAGCTGATGGGAAGCCCTGAAACGGGGACCCACAGAGTGACCTCCAAAGCACCTCCTCTCCAAAACGCAATTCCGACACACACGCGTTCCAGCGGCCGAAACCCAGACCAGGTGCGTCCCATGTGGACGGCCACCTCACCGAGACAGTCTGGCCGCCACCCCCCAGCACTGGGCGCTGAGGAGCCGGCCAGAACGCAATCCGCACGGCCCAGAGCGCCCAGCTCCCCTCCGCGTCCTTCCTGAGCCCCCCACCCATCAGCCCCGACACGTGGACCCGGCCAGAGACCCCGATGGACCACGGTGGTGAGCAGGGGGCCCAGGCGCGTCCTCACCGTGGGCCGTGGACAGCTGGGCGCTCTTGGGTCAGTAGGAGCAGCTCCGGGGGTCAGGGCTCGGCCTCCCACGCCCCCGACCTGGGCTGAGCCGCTGCCCCCGCCGGCCGGGCCCTGCCCAGAGCAGAGCTGCCCTGCCGGCCGCCGGGCGCGCTGGGGGTCAGCGGAGAGACTTCGGCAGTGAGAAGCTGTGGACGAGGGGACTCGGGGCGGGTCCATGGTGGGCCTCCGCCTCATTCCGGGGCGCGGAGAGCCGCACTGCTCCCGGCGGTGACGCCCGGCTCGTGCTCTGGCTCCTGCAGCCTTCGGGACGGCTCCGGGGTGGCCCCACTGCCCAGGCCTGCCTGGCTGCCGGGGGTGGGGGGTGGGGCAGGACACTTCCCCTCCCCTGGCCACAGGGAAAAGGCCCGAGGCCTGCTCCCAGGACAGAGAGGTGGGTGGGAGGAGCTCGGGAGAAGGGTGGGGGGACAGTCCAGAGGAGAGAAGTGGACTGCAGGGAGGGGGTCAGGGGCCGGGCACCTCCTGACTGCGTGGCCCCAAAGCAGCTCTTCCCGTCTCTGGCCTGAGCCCCGGGGGGCGACTCTGACACAGCCCTGGGCACAGCGCGGCCCTCCGGGAGGAACATCTGTGGGTGGCCCGTGGGCATCAGGAGGAGGCAGCACCTGGGCACGGAGGTGCCCCACGAACGCCCACCTCCCTGGCAGTGCACGGCTCTGCTGCGCCGAAGCCAGGCTCGGGGCCCGCGAGCGAGGAGCCAGAGCCCCGGGGGCTGGCGCCGAGGACCGTGGCGGAGGGTCATGGGTGGGGAAGGGGCGGGTCCGGGAGTCTGGGTCACGGCCCAGAGGGGACAACGAGGTCCAGCCGAGCAGGCTCAGTACACCCAGCTGACCGGCACCCACTGGGGCTCCGTGCGGAGCTTCTCCATGGCGGCCTGGAGCTCGCGGAAGGTCCTCTCCAGGTTGCAGTTGACCAGGCTGAGGTCGAAGTAGTGCCCATAGCCCCTCTGGATGCGGCTGCTCTCCTCCACGGTCCGCCGCAGGTCCGCCTCCTGCCCGCACAAGCCGACCTCCCGCCGGTCAGTGTCCCCCCCACGCACCCCCCTCGTCCCCCCTCGACAGCCTGCCTGCCCCACGCAGACCCCTCCCCACAGGCCGGCCGTGGTGGGTACAGACTACCAGGTGCTACACGTCCCAGGGTGCTCTCCTGCAACCGTGGACGGACAGACAGGTAAAAGGAAGGAAGGAAACAGCCCTTGGTAAGAGCCAACCACGGCGCTAACCCAGGGGTGGGCAAACTTTTTGACTCGAGGGCCACAGTGGGTTCTTACACTGGACCGGAGGGCCGGAACAAAAGCAACCCGGCCATGCTGGCGCTCTCATCTTGGGCTGCTGGTGAGGGAGCGGAGGGGAGAGCAAGAGAACCCTCCTCTCTTTCGGCTCCGTGGGCCGGAGAGAACAGCCACATGGGCCGGATGTGGCCCGCGGGCCGTAGTTTGCCCACGGCTGCACTACCATCTTTACAGCTCACAGAATTTCCGCTCCAGCTCTGCAAGGCGGGGGCTCATTAAGTCCCCCTTTACAGCGGAGAAGACGGAGGCACCAAGAGTTCACACAGCCAGCCAGCCGCCAGTGGCTGCCCAGAGCCTGCCTTCCTCAGCACCTCTCCAGTCTGATCAGGCCGCCGGGGAGGCACCTGCCAGACCCGGTACTGGTGCACCCCACAGGTGCCTGCCCGAGGCACCCCTACCCCGGGCACAGTCTAAGCTGGCCTGGCAGGGGCAGGGGTGAGAAGGGACTTGAATGCCGACCCAAATGGCGGAGACAGGAGCGCTGGGGCCGGCCCAGCGTGTCCCAGCACCACCAGTCTCCGGGGCTTGTGGCCAGGGTGGCATGCAGCTGAGGGGAGCCGGGCCCAAACAGCCTCTCTGAGGCCTGAGCAATGCCGTGATGCGGGCCCTGAGAGCGGCAGTACCAGGGGTGGCCAGCAGAGGGACACCTGCGCCAGGAGCTCTGCAAACCCCAGCCCTCTTGGGGAACAGGCTGCTCCAAGAGGGGAGGGGTAGGAGGTGGGGGGTGCCCTGGAGTCCTCCAATATCTGATTGGAAGCCTCTCCTCCCAGCACTGCCGCCTCCCTAAGGCTAACCCATCCCTCTAGCAGCCCTCCAGCCCCTGTTTCCCTCCCTCCCTTCGGCCTCTCCCCAGGTTATAAGCAGCCCAGGGATCCCCTCCCTCTGCCCACAGAATCCCACCGTCCCTCTGGGCTCCCCTTGGTCAGCACTGTCCCCACTGAGTGGGTGGAGCAGTGAGCCTGGCAGAAGCTCCCGCCCGCACCTCTGGCTAGCTGCGCCCCTGACTCTATGGCAGCCGTGGGCAAACTACGGCCCGCGGGCCGGATCCGGCCCGTTCAGCTGTTCCATCCGCCCCCGCGGAGCCGAAAGAGCAGAGAGTTTTCTTGCTCTCCCCTCCGCTCCTTCACCAGAAGCCCGAGAGGAGAGTGCCGGCATGGTCAGGTTGCTTTTGTTCTGGCCCCCGGTCCAGTCTAAGAACCCATGTGGCCCTCGCGTCAAAAAGTTTGCCCACCCCCAACTCTATGGGAATCCAGGCACTTCCCTTCCTCGCTCAGACTTCCGCTTCCACCCCATAAGGTGGGAACTCCGAGTCCTCCTTCACCGATACCCGGGGTGGGTGCCTCTCCCCTTCCTCCGCACCCCTTCTCCTCGTCAACTCGGACCTGCCCCTCCTCCCACTGCACCCCAGAGCCCCTCACCGTGAGCTGCTTAGTAGACACCCCACTTTCCAGCGCGGCCCGGTTCATGGCCCGAAGGGTCTCATAGTCAGGGGCCTCGATGAACACCACGTAAGGGACGAATTCAGCTGTTCTCAGCACCTTCACCGCCTGCGGGAGAGGAGGGACCATGTGGGGTGGGGTGGAGGGGGGGAACACAGGTCCCTGGGAACGAATGAGACGTCGGTCCTGGCGGAGAATGTTAGAGGAACAGCTGGCAAGTAGCTGGAGGCGGGGTAAGCGAGGAGACCGGAGGAGGAGGGGATCTTGGAGGCTGAGAAAGAGGGTGTGAGGGGGCTTGGTCCCTAGCAGCAGTTGAGGGGGGCTCGGGAGAAAAGCGCCTGGGAATACAGGGAGGGGCGCGGGGGAATCAGAGTGGGGATACTGGGCAGACTGGGAAAAGCAGGCCAGCAGTACCTGGGGGTTGACATCCAGCACGCACACCTTGCCGGCAGCGACCACACCCCGGATGGAGTCGATGCGGGTGCCATACAGGTTGCCCTCGTACTCGCCATGTTCCAGGTAGCGCCCAGCACGGATGTCGGCCTCCATCTCCGCCCGGGACACGAAGCTGTAACCCTGGCCTTCCCGCTCGGAGTCTTTGGGCCGCCTGGATGTGTCTACGGGGAGGCGGACCGAGTGCGCACCGCCTCAGACACACGCGCACGTGTTCTGCTTGCATCACACATCTGCCTTCCCACACACCGTGCCCTCGCCCTCACTGCTGGCACACACACACACACACACACACACGTGTTCTGCTTGCATCACACAGCCCGGGAAGGGGGGATGGGGGTGCGTTCTGCCCTCCACATGCTCCGTTCTGCTGCCTTCCCACACACCGTGCCCTCGCCCTCACCACTGGCACACACACACACACACACACACACACACACACACACGCAGGGACTTTAGACATCCATATGGAGAGAAGCCGGCCCGGGGCTCACAGAGGGGGAGCTGAGGCCCCGAGAGGCCAATGTGGAGCCGTAAAGCAAGGCCACGCTGACCTGGCTGGCGCCCCGAGAAAGCAGGAGCGTTCGCCCCAACTGGTTCTGTCACCGAGAAGCCCTGTCTTCCACGAGGCCACACCCAGCGCATGTCCCTGTTTCACATCAGGGCCCCGCCGGGCTTTTTTAGCAAGTGAAACGTGAGAAAAGGCAAGGCAGAGGCTAGTTCAGCCCGTCTGGCCGCAGGCTCAGGGGACGGCTCCCCAAAAAACATCCCAACCTGCAGTTCCCCCACAAGCCGCTAGAGGGCGCGCGCCCCACACCTCACACCCCAAGTGCTACTCAACGCGGTGCCCACGCTTATGCCCATTCAGTGGGCTCCGTCCTGGCCTCGGGGCACTGCCACTTCCGGATCCCCCACCCAGCCGGCCCCGCCCCCACTCACAGGGCACCGTGGTGCCGTAGCGGTCGGGGTCCCACATGATGAGCTTGTTCTTCAGGCTGCGCCGCCCCACACCCTGCGCCCCGATCAGCACCAGGGTTTTCCGGCGGAAAGGGGGCATGCGGGCCACCTCCTCATAGATGAGCAGCTCGTGGCGGTCGAACTCTGCACACGGGGAGATGGCGCTGCTGCTCGTCAGGCGGAGAGGGCGGGGCGGGGGGCAGCAGGAAGGAACTGGGCAGGGTCCAGGGTCAGGACTGGCAGCATCAGAGCCAGGGGAGCGAACCCACAAGGCATTGGAGGGGGCAGAGAGGGGAGGTGCCGTGTGAGAGGAGGACGGGGGTGGGGGGGGGTTACCCACAGTACCCACCTGCATTCTTGGTGGTCAAATACATCATCCGTTTCTTTTTCTTCCCCGAAAGGCTGCCGCACAGGGTCCCTGGCCGTGGGGAGAGGGGTGAGCGAGGCCGGGCTGGCTGGGGTGCCAGCAGGCCCCGGGGGGGGGGGGGGGGCTCAGGGGCTTATACCTGAGTTGGGCGTCAGCTCCAGGTCCCGTTTGACGAAGGCCTTGCGCTTCTCCTCCAGCAGCTGGCTGGGGATGAGCCCAGCGCTGCCGCCTTCTACGTGGCAGGCCTAGGACAGGCACGGGCACGGCGCTGCCTGAGTGAGGGGACACCCCCCGCCCCCTCCCCGTCCCCCACACCACGCCCAGAGAGGCTGCGCGGGCGGGCGGGCGCCCAAGGCCCACCTGCCACCAGTTGGCATCGTCCTGGTTTACGATCTGGAGCAGGTCCCCGGCGTTGAAGCGCAGGCCGGCTTCCTTGCAGGGGATGAGGCTGTCCCGGGCCGGGTCGTAGTCGAAGTGGCATTTCACAAAAACCTGGGCCGGGGTCGGGGCGGGGTCACGGGAAGAAGCAGGGGAGGGTGGAGGGGATGGGCCCCCTCCCACCCCCCACCCCAACCTCCCATGGGGGGGGTCATACAGGCCACCCTCTGCCCTCCCCCTCACAAAGATGAGAGACCCTGGTACCGCCCCATTTAACAAAGGCTCGAGGCCCCCAGGCCTGCCTGGTACCAGCCTCCCTTTGCATCTGGAACGGAAGGACTCAATCAGAAGGATGGGAGATCTGCTCAGGCCTGGGGCCCTGGACCCACCTTCCGAGGAGGCAGGATCCCCGGGGGGGAAAGGATAGAGACCCTAACACAGCCGTGGGCAAACTTTTTGACTCAAGGGCCACAATGGGTTCTTTTTTTTTTTTAATTGATTTTTTAACAGAGAGGAAGGGAGAGGGATAGAGAGTTAGAAACATCGATGAGAGAGAGTCATCGACCAGCTGCCTCCGGCACACCCCCAACTGGGGATGTGCCCGCAACCAGGGTACATGCCCTTGACCGGAATCGAACCCGGGACCCTTCAGTCCGCAGGCCGAGGCTCTAGCCACTGAGCCAAACTGGTTTCAGCCACGATGGGTTCTTAAGCTGGACCGGAGGGCCGGAACAAAAGCAACCTGACCATGCTGGCACTCTCCTCTTGGGCTGCTGGTGGAGGAGCGGAGGGGAGAACAAGAGAACCCTCCGCTCTTTCGGCTCTGCGGGCCGGATAGAACAGCCGAACGGGCCGGATCCGGCCCGCGGGCCGTAGTTTGCCCACGGCTGCCCTAACACCTACTGCAGGACTCCTCCACCCACTCACCTCTTCCCCTGGGAGGCAGGGGCTCTGGCAGGCCGCTCGAGAGCCAGCAGGAGGAGGGGGCAGAGCAGCCAGACCTCCCCAATCCACCCACAGAGAGGCGGCGGAACAGGGCACCTGGCACCCACACAGACACCCGGGCTCGCAGAGGGCCGCACACCGGGCACTCACTTGTGCACTTAGGTACCACAGGCCTTGAATGCACTCACATCCCTTGCACGGGCACGCGAGCGCCCAAATGCGTGCACTCCACGCAGAAGCCTGTGGGTGTCTGGGTTGCTTGCCTCCCCGGCCGCAGATCACGCCCCCTAGCTTGCTTTCCAACGCGGGTTGAAGCGTCGCTCCCCCCCCCCCCCCCGACAGGCCTGTGACCCCGACAGGGAGGTCGGGCTGCCCCGGGCCGCGTGCTGACGGGCACCGGGCACCGCGGTGGCGGGCTCACCTGGCGGGGCAGGTGGGGCTCCTGGTAGCTGGGCAGGATCTTGAGGATGACGCTGCCGCTGGCGCTGCGCAGGAGCTCCTGCAGCGCCCGGGGGTCGCTGCCCACCGGCTGCCCGTTCACCTCCTTGATGATGTCGCCCACGTGCAGCAGGCCTTGCTGGGCCACCATGCCGCCGTGCAGGATGCGTGCGATCACCAGCTCGCCCCCCTCCACGCGGAATGTCACGCCCTGGGGGGCGGAGGGCGGGGGCGATGGGCCCCAGCGGCTCCACGTCAGAACCTCCCGGTGGAGACCAGAAGGCTCCAGCACCCCCGTCCAGATGTCGGGGACCCCCCCCCCATTTCCATCCCCCCCCGCTCCCACGTCGCCCTCGCAGACCTCTCCTCTTCCACCCTCCGCCCAGACTCTGCCCTCACAGGAGCCCTAGCGGAGGGCGAGTGGGCAGAACAGAGCGGGTTCTGGCACGTGTACGGATGCAGCCGCCCATCCGCACAGTGTGCGATGCCCGGGTCTGCGTGGGCAGGTCCCTGGGCAGAGCGGATGCTCCAGGCTGGACTGGACCCCTGCTGGCTACTCTGTCGTCCCCCCCCCCAATCCGGGCCCCACAGCGCCCCGCCAGCTCCCTCACCAGGTGTTCGCCAGCGGTCTTGCGGATGCCCACCATGCGCACCGCGTCGGGGGGCACCGGCTGGTTGCTGAACGTGGGGTCCAGGCCGGGACTGGGGGGTGGCGTCTCATAGGTCTTCGAGGCAACGGAGTCGTGGGTCTCCAGGAGGGACTGGGGGGTGGGGGGTGGGGAGAGAAGGGACCGTGGGCCAGGGCCCTGCAGCCCCTTTCCACCCCACCTCCCACTCCCTGCGGCGCCCCCCGTGGCCGCCCCCGGCCGCGCCCCCGGGAGGAGACCTGGAAGTGCGGCTCCTGGAGGATGCGGGCCAGCTCGGCGGCCGTGCTGCTCTGCTCGGCCAGCTGCGCCAGGTCCCGCAGGATCTCCTGCACCAGCTCCAGGTTGTTGTCCCGCACCGCCTCCAGCTTCGTCTCCTCCAGCCTCTCGTGGGCCTGGGGGTGACGGTGGGACAGGTGAGACCCGTGCTTCCCCAAGAGCCCTGGTACCAAACAGTGCCCCCCCATGACCCCCCAGGCGTCTCCCCATCCCCAAATCCTGACTTTAGACCAGGGTGGGCAAACTTTTTGACTCAAGGGCCACCATGGGTTCTTAAACTGGACCGGAGGGCCGGAACAAAAGCAACCTGACCATGCTGGCACTCTCATCTTGGGCTGCTGGTGAAGGAGTGGAGGGGAGAGCGAGAGAGCCCTCTGCTCTTTCGGCTCCGCGGGCCAGCCAGATAGAACAGCCGTAGTTTGCTCCAAGGGCCGTAGTTTGCCCACAGCTGCTTTAGACCCTTACATAAAGGTAGAACACTATATACACTCTTTGATCTCTTGGTTTCTTTGTTTAATTGGTTTGGTTTGTGTTTTGGTTTTTAACTTAACATGCCCTGGAAATCACTCTATGCTACTATGTGGAGATTTTCCTTTATTATTATTATCATTATTTTAATTACTTCACCTGACTTATTGTATGTTTGGAGTATCATAATTTATTCCATCAGTCCCCCAGGTATTTAGGTGGTTCCAATGATTTACTATTCTATATAACGCAGTCACGAGTCAGTAGTCCACAAGCCACCGCTGGTCTGTGAGATCCAAAAAGCTGGCCACTGCTGCTATATATTAAAAGGCTAATATGCAAATTGACAGGATGGCTGAACAACCAGTCACTATGGCGCACACTGACCACCAGGGGGCAGACGCTTAACGCAGGAGCTGCCCCTGGTGGTCAGTGTGCTCCCACAGGGGGAGCACTGCTCAGCCAGAAGCAGGGCTCAGGGCTGGCGAGTGCAGCAGTGGTGGCAGGAGCCTCTGCCCTCCTCCGAGGCAGCACTAAGGAGCAGAGAGCCCAGCGTCTGGCTGAGCCGCACTCCCCCAGGGGGACCGGGCCTAAGTGGGCAGTCAGATATCCTCCGAGGGGCCCCGGACTGCGAGAGGGCGCAGGCCAGGCTAAGGGAACCCTCCCCCCCTCCTCCCTGTGCATGAATGTCCTGCACCAGGCCTCTCATAACAAATAAAGCTGCAGAGCCAAAACCAGTTTGGCTCAGCGGAAAGAGCGTTGGCCTGCAGACTGAAAGGTCCCAGGTTCGATTCTGGTCAAGGGCATGTACCTTAGTTGCGGGCACATCCCCGGTAGGGGGTGTGCAAGAGGCAGCTGATCGATGATTTACTCTCATCGATGTTTCCAACTCTCTATCCCTCTCTCTTCCTCTCTGTAAGAAATCAATAAAATATATTTAATAAAAATAAAAATAAAGCTGCAGTGAATGACCTGGCACAGCTGCTCTAACTCTGAGGAGAAGCTCCTCCGTGTAAACACCTAGAAGCCTTGCTGGTCCAGCAGTA
This sequence comes from Vespertilio murinus, assembly GCA_963924515.1. Taxonomy (NCBI): domain Eukaryota; kingdom Metazoa; phylum Chordata; class Mammalia; order Chiroptera; family Vespertilionidae; genus Vespertilio; species Vespertilio murinus. The sequence continues at coordinate 13,920,306 of OZ004718.1, read as the reverse complement.
AATCCACACGTGGTCCTGACAAACTCCCCTTTCTGGGGCGGGGCTGCTTTGCCCTCCCGCCGGCACTGGCTGAGAGACTTTCCGAAGATTGCCACCAGCTCACGACAGAGCCCGTACTGGAACCCAGAGGTGCCGGCTCCTGCTCCAGAACCATAAGCCAACTGCAAAGGCCGCCCTGCCGCCGAGACCGGTTTGGCTCAGTGGATAGAGCGTCGGCCTGCGGACTGAAGGGTCCCGGGTTCGATTCCGGTCAAGGGCATGTACCTTGGTTGTGGGCGCATCCCCAGTGGGGGGTGTGCAGGAGGCAGCTGGTCGATGTTTCTCTCTCATCGAAGTTTCTAGCTCTCTATCCCTCTCCCTTCCTCTCTGTAAAAAAAAAACCAATAAAATATATTTTAAAATAAATAAAAAATAATAACAAAAATAAAATGCCCAATGACAGGGGCACAGCCAGGATGGACTCTGGAGATTCCACACAGGCACGCTCCCTGCCCGCGCCCCACCATAGTTCCACAAGCTGGCAGACACCTAACCAGCTCCCACATGGGCATGCCCCACGCTCACCAGCCAGGCCTGGCCCAGCTCCCCTCTCAACAGTCACTCAGATATCATCTGGGCATGGATGGCCATGTGCACCCCCCTCCAGGGGTCTCCTGTGCCACGTGCCCCATTCCCCTGTATGTCTGACATCCCATCCCCCAGTGCTGCACCTCCCCAGACCCAGTGCCCCTGTGCCCGCCTCCTGGCGCACTATACCTTGGCCAGCGATCTCACTATGGGACTTTCCATGATGCCGCGAAGGAAGATCAGGTCCAGTTCCGCGGCCCCCGTGGCGTTGGGGAGGGACCCCAAGTTGTCCAGGACTTGCTGCATGGCTGGGGGAGAGGGGTAGGCAGTGAGACGCACGGGTGCCAGCGAGGCACGGGAGACCAAAACGCAGGGCAACAAAACGGAAGACAGCCCCTCCCCGGCAGCACTTCCCTCCCCGCCAGGCATGGGAATGCCGGGGTGGGGCCCTCGCGGGGCGTGGCCTCGGCCTGTTCTGCAGGTCCTGGGCAATGCCAGCCTGGGCAGGTGGGAGGCCCCGGGCAGGAGGAAGTAGACTCCGAGGAGGGAGGAGAGGGGAAAGGGCAGCAGGCGTCAGGTTCCAGGTTCTGCCCTGCACCCACCAGAGAAGCACAGGCTCAGCACTCAAACTCCCAGGACGCAGCCACGGGCCCCTGAGGGGCTCAGGAAGGAGAGCCGGTGCTTGGATCTTGTTCCTGAGAACAGGCGGCCATGCAGGAAGACAGGGCCCACCCATTATCTCGTACGAGCCGTGCCACTAATTCAGTGTGATCTTGCATAACTGTTTCCCACTGGTCGCAGCCTTTCCCTCCTATATAACGGGTGGCTTGGGTTAGATGGTGTCTATAAGCCCTTCAGCTTTGATCATCTATATATATATAAAAGCCCAATATGCAAAGTGTCCCCTCGGGACCGGGAGTTCGATCACTCGCTAAATGGCGTGCGCCGACCGCCAGGGAGTGGCACGGGACGAAGGAAGGCCGTGGCCGGCTGCCTCTAGGCACCCTACCTGTGCACGAACTTCATGCACTGGGCCTCCAGTGATCTATCATCATCCAGAAATTAATCTAGGTCCTAGGAAGCCCAGGACGCTGGGGCCCAGAACATCGGCAGGAGGTGGGGAAACGGGCCTGGGATGGCGGTGGGCCCCCAAGGGCAGAAGTCAGAACTAAGTCGTCCCAGGGGGTCAGCAAACCCTCAGCCTGCGAAAGGACGCAGCCGAGGACACGAGAACACCTGATGCTGGGCCCCAGCAGTCGCTGAGGTCTGAGGTAGGGGTTGCCGTCACCCACCAGCAGAGGAGGGAGCTGCCAGCTGTGGCAGGTCCTGGGGGAGGAAGGGAGAAGCGGAGTGTGCCCAGCCGGGGGCCAGAGATGGGCAGGGGGTACCATTAACCTGCCACCCTGCCACCCACACCTACATCGGCATAACAGCTCCCAGGCCATGGAGGAGGAAGGGTGGGCACAGTCCCCGGCACCTCTTACGGCTCTTGTCAATGCCTCCTCCTCCAGGAAGGAATGGGGATGGGGATGGGGATGGGGAGGAGGAGGCGCTGGAACTGGAGCGGGCAGACATGGCTCAGGGGCTGAACTCACACCCTCTTCCCCTTCCCTCACCCCACCTTTTCCAGAAACAACATCCTAGGCTGTCCTTCAGACCATTCCTGCCCAGGCCTGGGCTGGCCATCGGTCAGAGACCTGCAAGACCCCTAGTGGGCTCGGAAAGATGCCAGGGCATGGACCCTAACCACTCTGCAGGGCACCTCGGGGTCCACCCGGCACCGCTGTCCTCACACACAGACTCCCCAGCCTGCCAACCCCGGGGAAGGACTGGGCCAGGGGAGCTGGCGCCCTCAGCCTAGGCCAGCTCTCCGGAGGGGCGAGGCCGCCGGACCCTAAGGCTCCCGGAAGCCCGTACCTGGGACACCCTCCCCAGATGCCTGCAAACCCGGGAGGGCCAGCTTCCCCCTCGGCCTCCGGACCCTCCTTCCTACCTTTCCTTCGGAGGTCGGCTTCCTCAGAGGACCCCAGGGATATGACCTCCAAGGAGGCCCCGCCGCCTGGGCTGCCCGCCATAGCGGCCCCGGCCCCAGCCCCGGAGCCAAGAGCAGCCTGCGCTCGGGCTGTGGCCGCCTTCCCAGCCAGAGGCGGGCGGCGCTGGAGGAGGCGGGACTCGGGGAGCGCCTTCTGCAGGATCAGCCAATGGAAAGGCTCAGCCGCCCTGACCGCCTTACTGATTGGCCAAAGGCGGGGGCGGGGGCGGGGGGAAGAGAGCCCCAGTCCTGCCGCCGGCTAGACGCCCCTGGGCTCTGCACAGCCGGTGGGAGGGGAGGCGGTGGCAGAGAGAGGGGGGCGGGGGCGCGGCCCCTTCAGACCTGGGGCGGCGCTCAGAGACCCCCCCCTCGCTGCCCGGCTGCAGGAAACCCAAGGGGGGCGGGGACTTGGCCCCACCTTTCCCGCCCTCGCTTCTGAAGACCTGCCCTCCAATGCACCTCCTCCCCCTGCCCTCCGACCTCTACTCCTTGTCCCCCTCCAGGCCCAGCTTCCTTTACAAGAACCCCCTCAGAATCAAAGGAAGCGTCTCCCCCACCCCCATCCCCAGAACGACTCAGTCCTCCGCCTTACCCAGCCATTGGGGTAAGTGAGGGGGTGAGGGGGTCCCAGGGGGGAAAAGGAGGGGGGTGAGAGGTGGCACCACTGTGGCTGAGAAGGATACCTTCAGCCCTCTGACCCCACATCTCAGGGGTAGCTTCTCCGGACCCCCCATCTCCCAATAATTCCTCCCCTTGGGTAAGAGGTGGCTACCTGGTGGGCAACTCAGGCATCTGGGAACTGTGGGAGGGAAAAGGCGAGGGAGCATCCTTGCAGCAGGGACAAGGGCGGTAGAAGGAAGAGAGTTGGCATCGACCCCAGCCCAGCGCCTCCATCACTCTCAAACCCTGTACCCATGAGGCCACCACCAGGTGCTGCTCCCGCCACCAGATCTCCATTCCCTGAGGAGTGGCACCAGCTTGCATTGCACCCCTGGTTGCTATGGCAACAGGAGGGCTTACACGCCAGGAGGTTAACCCCGGGACGCAAGACAGATTTAAAGGGACAGCTCCACCTGAATTCAGCCTACATCCCCTCTGGAGTCCAAGAAAGAAAGGAATCAGGAAAGGGGAAAGAAGGACAAGGCTGCCAGCCTGGAGACCATCTTGACCCAAGGGGAAGGGTGAGAAAAGGTCCTTGCTAGCTTCACCCTCTGCAGAGCTCAGGGCTGGGATCTCTCCCAAAAGGAAGAGGCAAGTGGGAGGGTAAACCTGACCTCAGCCCTGGCCAGTCTGGCTCAGTGGATAGAGCGTCGGCCTGTGGACTGAAGGGTCCCGGGTTCGATTCTGATCAAGGGCATGTACTTTGATTGTGGGCACATCCCCAGTAGGGGGGGTGCAAGAGGGGGCTGGTCGGTGTTTCTCTCTCATCGATGTTTCTAACTCTCTATCCCTCTCCCTTCCTCTCTGTAAGAAATCAATAAAATATATTAAGGGGGGGGGAAACTGACCTCAGTGGCAGGGGCACAGTTGTCTGGCAGGCCTGTGGGAAGTGTAGTGGCCACCAGGAGAGGAGGGGCAGAACCACCATTAGGTTTTTGGGGGCAGAAGCTAAGCCGGGGCACGGAGGGCTGCCTGCGGGAAGGGCTGAGAGACTCATGGCCTGTAAGTCCCACACCACCTCTTTACAGAGGATGAAACATGGGCTTCGGGAGGCTAAGCAGCTTACTCCTGCTCTCCTTTAGGTTTGGGAAGGCAGGAGCAGCCCAGGGAAGCCGGGGGGTGGGGGGACGGGAGGGGGACTAGGAGTCCTCAGAGGAAGTAAGCCCCACAGCCTCACCCCTGGGCTCCACTCCCTGCCCTGTCCCCCACTCACCCCAGCCATGCCCCCCTCAGCTGGCCTGCAGCTAACTGGGTGGACCTTTCCCCCCCTCCTCACCCCTGCCGGGCACTATTAATGGGTTTACTGGGCCGCCCCAGATTGAGAGGCCTCTAATCACAGGCTCAGGGATGGGCTTAATTGACCCATAAGCAGCTTACAGTGGGGCCCAGGCATGCCCTCGCAGGGAGGGCGGGGCCAGGGCACCCAGCAGGCTGGCTGCCCAGGAAGAAGAGGCACCGAGCCCTCCCTCCGAGGCTGCAGAGACTGGGGGGTCATTGGTGCAGCCCCTCCACTGCAGGAAGCAGAGGCCTGTCCTGGGGACACGGTGACGGTGTCACCGTTTAGGTCCTGGCCCACTCACCGCAGTCTTGACTTCCCTGGTTCGGTTTCTCAGAGGAGAGCAATGGTCCTTTTAAGGCAATTGGGAGCCGGGGGCCTCTGGCAGAGGCAGCTGCGAGGCCTCCAGCAAGGGCTGCAGGGGAGGGAGGCACTAGGCCACGAGGAAGGCAGACACGTGGGAGCAGTGTGGAGTTGTTCTGCTCTAGCACAGGGAACTTCACCTCAATGCACTTCAGGGGCCATGACCCCCAGGGCGGAATACAGAGTTTGTGCAGAGAAGCATTTGTCTACAATGAAAGCCGTGGCTGTCATCACCTCACCTTACAGCTGGGAAACCGAGGTCCCAAAAGGGAGGGACTGACTCCAGGTGACAGGTGAGTGAGGTGATAATTTGGAGCACAGCGTACTGACTGTGACTGTTCTACCGCGTTTCCCCGAAAATAAGACATCCTCCGAAAATAAGACCTACTTCATGGAAACATAATACATCCCCTGAAAATAAGACCTAGCGCATCTTTGGGAGCAAAAATTAATATAAAACGCTGTCTTATTTTGGGGGGAAACAGGGTAACAGTAACTCTCATTCTCTGACACAGGCTCCCACCAGCCTCCTTACGGACAGGAAACGGGCTCTGTGAAGTTAGGCAGCTTGCTCCTGAGGCTTCCTCGCTGGTCCGGGCGGCCCATTTCCCTAAAACTCCCTCCAGAACCAGGTTGGGGCTCCCCGGCCCGGCATTCTCCCTGCACAGCTTCCGGTGCCCTGCACGCATGCGCACACCCGCCTCCAGCTCGTCTACTCCACCTGCCTAGTGGGCACCGCACCGTGGACTTATCCCCGGGCGGGGCTGCTGCGGCCCCTCTCCCTCAGCCCCCCTCCAAGGCCCAGCTCCTAGGGGGTCACTTCCTCCCCAGCCAGGTCCCAGGCCCTCGTCCGCCAGCACTAGTGAGGGTGCATGATCTTTGGAGCCTTCATACCCCTGCCCTCCGCGGATGTGTGTGCAGCTGTCTCCGGCGCTGCCCTGGGCCCGGTGTGGGAGGGCCGCGGAGCTGCCTGGGAGGCTGGCTGAGAGGCTGGGTGGAGAGTGGTGTTCCTCCCGGGAGCTGTGGGAGCGCCTGGCAGCTGCCCCCACCCGGCCTGGCACCCTCTGAGCCGCTAATATTGACGGACTTCCGCCCCCTCTCTCACCAGTCTCGGAGTTGGTGGCGGCAACCGGCATGGTGAGGTCGGCAAGGGTTCCAAAACGTCTCTCCTAGGGAGGGAAAGAGGAGGGTGAGACAGGAATCGGGAAGGACCTCCCACTCAAGACCAGCCAGCAAGGTAAACGGAATGGTCCACCGAAACCGGTTTGGCTAAGTGGTAGAGCGTCGGCCAGCGGACTGAAGGGTCCCAGGTTCGATTCTGGTCAAGGGCATGTACCTTGGTTGCGGGCACATCCCCAGTGGGGGTGTGCAAGAGGCAGCTGATCGATGTTTCTCTCTCATCGATGTTTCTAACTCTCTGTCCCTCTCACTTCCTCTCTGTAAAAAGTCAATAAAATATATTTTAAAAAATGAAACAAAGCAAAACGGAACGGTCCCAGAGTCCTGGGAGGCAGGAGGAGCGGATATTTCATGCCCAGTTCTTCAAGGAGGAGGTGACAGGGGATCAGAGAGGTTAATTGATTTGCCCAGGGTCACAAAGCTAATAAAGAGAGCTACAATGAAAATCCAGGTTTTATGACTCAACAAAAAATTAAGCATTTCTGCCCACCACCTGGCCTTTCTATTTTTTTAAATCCTCACCCAAGAACATATTTATTGATTTTAGAGATAGGGGGAAGGAAATCGAGAGAGAGAGAGAGAGAGAGAGAGAGAGAGAGAGAGCCCTGAACCCTCAACCTAGGTATGCGCCCTGACTGGGAATTGAACCTGCAACCTTTAGGTATACAGGGACCATGCTCCAACCAGCTGAAGCCACACAAGTCAGGAGGCTGTCCTAGTTGTTTGTTTGTTTGTTTTGTTTTGTTTTTTATAGAGGGGTTGGGTAAAAATACAGAATTTGAGTCCAAGGCAGGAAAGATGGGTGTCCAGACAGTAAGCTCCATGAAGTCAAAAAACCGCATCAGGCTGAAACTGGTTTGGCCTAGTGGTAGAGCGTCAGTCTGCGGACTGAAAGGTCCCGGGTTCGATTCTGGTCAAGGGCATGTACATTGGTTGCGGGCACATCCCCGGTAGGGGCTGTGCAAGAGGCAGCTGGTCGATGTTTCTCTCTCATCGACGTTTCTGGCTCTGTATCTCTCTCTCTCTTCTTCTCTATAAAATATCAATAAAATATATATTTTTAAAAACCGCATCAGTTTTATTTTGCCTCTGGATCTCAGGCCTAGCCCGGCGTGGACATTTGCCAGTCTGTCTGACAGAAGCGATGATGTCACACCTCCCTAAGGCCTCTCTGGGTTCCTCCTCCCCCTTCTCCCCTTTCTAGCCCAGCGTGGGGACCAGGAGAGCAGGGCCTTTGGGCAGAACCAGGTGTAGAGTCCACAGCCCCAGCTCCCATTCCAGAACCTCCCCAAGGTGGGGTTGGCTTCCCCATTTTTCAGGGACAGGGGTGGGAGGCGTGGGGGAGGGCAACCCACCACCCTCCCTCCCTTTGACTCCCTGGGTCTGTGCTGCTGAAGGAAAAAACGCTAATTCCCAGTTGCCATGACAACAAGAGGCAGTGGCTCACAGCGGGGAGGGAGCGGAGGGAGGCAGTAGCTGGCAGTGCCCACTTTAGGACCGAATGGCAGTGCCCAGGGAGAAGGGGAGCCACAACTTCACCTCCCTCCCAAAGGAAGGGTTCTTCCCAGAGAGACCGCTGCCTGGTTTTAAAAAGATCCTCCCCCCACTCCCCTTCCCCAGCCTAAGCGGGTCACCTGAGCTCGGATAACAGGAATTGCAAAGATGGCTGGACCAGCCCCCTTCCTCCCGGGCCTGCCCCTGAAGATGCGGGAGAAGGCTGCTTCCAGGGATGCCTCCTGTCCGGCTGGCATCAGGCGGGGAGGAATGCTCAGGCCCCCGGTGCCCGGCCCCGCTGTCCCCGTTCCTAGAGAGCAGCGAGAAGGGGTCTCTTCCCTCCCCATCCCGGGTCCTAACCGCCTGGCCCTGGAACCTGCGCGCGGCTGGCGCTGCTCTCCCTGCAGCGGTGCTGACCGTCCGCCTCCGGTGCCGGGTGGCGGGTGGGGACAGGCAGGGGAGAGTCTGGCCCCAGAAGTCTGGCCCAGCCTGCCCGGGTTCTCTCCCGGAGGAGCCGGTTCCCACGGCAGCGGCTCGCTCTGCCCCACCCCCACCCGCCCCGGCCCCGGCGAGGGCGGGGCCCGGCTGCGCCCCCGGGAGAGCGGCGGTGCCAGGCGAGCCGGCCTGGCTGCGGGCCAAGGACCGGCGGCGCCCGGGCATCTGGGAACTCGCTCCGCGGCTCCCCGAAGCCAGGACCCGGGTGCCCCCTCGCCGCCACCTCCGGGCTGTCCACAGGCCCCCCGCGGGGACAGGGAGAGGCTCTCTCCGGCCTCACACCCACCCCTCCGACGGGGAGAGGAGGGTCTGGCCAAGGCGCTGACGGGTCGCCGGGAGGGGTGCACCGCCTGCGGGATGGGGTGCGCCGCCCGCGGGATGGGGTGCACCGCCTGCGGGATGGGGTGCACCGCCTGCGGGATGGGGTGCGCCGCCCGCGGGATGGGGTGCTCGGGGCCCGGAGGGCTGCGCGCGGCCACAGCCGAGCGCCCGGCCCCGCGGGCGCAGCCCTAACACGCGGGGCGCTAGGACCCGGGGGTCGGGGGGCGTGTTTGGAGCCATCAAAGAAGGCTCTTTGCTCGCGCGCCCGCGGGAGACCTAGGGATGAGGTCATTGAATGGCCGTCCCCAGCCCCGGTCCGCATTCGCCACCCCCCGCCCCCTTTAATTGACCTAACTTTCTGACCCCTGGCTCCTAACACCGATCCCATCCCAAATCTCCAAGCTCTAACCCTGGCCCCTGACCCCGAACCACCACCACCCCCCCAAAAAAAAAAAAAAATCTGGGAGGAGGAAGAAGGAGCGCGCCCCTTCCCCGGGCCCTACTCCCAGAGAAGGTGGAGACTGAGGTGCCGGCCTCCCGAGGGGGGACCCGGGAGCCACGGAAACCCACGCAGCCTCTGCCTCGCGCCCCCACCCCCCGGAAGCGCTAGCAGCGCGGCTCTTACGTAATGCCAGGCTCCGAGGTGCCCCCCGAATCCACGCAGCCCCCGGCCCCGCACAGCCCACCGGCTCTGAGCCAGGGGTCACTTAGGCGGAGCCCTTTCCGCAGGGGCCGGGGCCGGCGGCGATGGGCAGTGGGGTTGGGTCTCTCTCTCTCGAGGGGCGCCGGGGAAGGAAGGGGGGACAGGGGGCGGAGAGGGAGGAGGCGAGCCTGGGGGACGGGGCCCGGGGAGACTGGACCCAGAGACTAGAGGACCCCTGGATGCAGAGGACGCCGAGGTGGGTGCCGGCCCGGGCGGGGGTCGGGGTCGCCTACCTGCTCGCACCGGGGAGCCCCTGGCTCCGGCGGCGGCTCCGGCGGCGCAGTGGGTCCGGCTCTGCGCGCTTATTGCTGTCAGTCGCTCCCCGGCTCTTAAAGCGGCAGGCCTCCTTAAAGCGCGAGGGGGCGGGGACCGGGAGGGGAAAGGAGGGGGCGCGGGACAACCCCGGGAAAGCAGCCTTTGCGAGCAGCTGGAGGGTGGGCCGGGAGGTGGCGGTAGGAGAGGCATCGCACAGCCCACGACACCCCCTCACCCCCACCCCCACGCCCACCCCGCATCCTGCCCGCTCAGGGAAGCGCGAGCTGGGATCGGTACCACGAGGGTCCCCCGACGCCCAGAGACCCCCTAAAAGGGCGGCGGTGAGTGAACGATCGCTCCGCCCCTTTCCCTCAGTTTAGACCCGCGTTCCAGTTCCCAGCGCGCCCCGCTTTTCCTCCTCATCCTCCTTTCCAGTTGGGAAAGGGAACAGGGGGGGTTTAGGGGGGCCTCCAAAGAGCAAGAGATCCACCCCACCACCACCAGGGCCTCGGGCTCGGGGGCAATTTTTAAAGACTCGGAGGATGGATACCTGGACCCCCGACTCTCTGCAACAATTTGCAAAAAAAGAAGGGGGCGGCGTCTTCGCGAAGGGATTCAAGTCTAGGGAATCCAGAAATAAGTAACTCGCTACCCTTCGCCAGAGACCCCTACATAAAGGGTTAAACCCGGTTGCCCGCCTTCGCCAGCCTCTGGCTCCACCCCAGACCTTGTAGTGAAAGACACTGCGAGGCCTACGAATGCTAGAAGCTCCCATTAACCACCCTTCCTCGGTGCATCCAGCCTGCGGGGCCAGCCACTTACCGCGCTGCTAAGGAATCTATCCTGAAAACTCGCTTAGAAATGGGTTTGCCTGGGGCAATGATCCCAGAAGCAGAAGACTGACCGGTCCCTGGGAACTCTGCTTGCCCTGAGCTCCCGCGGGCACAGGTGCATGGGCGTACAGGCAAAAGCCGTAGGACCAGGCCACACTGAGAGCCCCCTGCCTTCACTGAGGGGGGAGAAGAGAGTCAGTGGCTGCAGGCTTCTGTCTCAAACCACAGAGGCTTCCTGGAGACCCTGCTTCCAACTCTCCCCCCCTGTCTTCAAGCCAGAAGATCCTCCCGATTTACCTCTAGAAGAAGTTCCCTCCTGGTGACGACCCTCCACTTTCACCTGACAATCTCCGGGAGGGGTATCGCTCTGCCATTTGCATTTGGCTGGGAAGGGGAAGGATCCTGAAACCCTCCAACACATGCATTACTTCTCAATCAAGTAACTGCTACTACACAGCAACCCACAGCTTCAATTCCATCCAGGGTCCCTAAGTCCAAGCGAGATCCTGGATTCTAGCCTCCTAGGGAGGTGTAGCCAGACCCATTATTCTTACCAGTCGCTTCCCTCACTAGCCAGTCAACGGTATCTCTCTGTTACGGGCTTTATAAGAGGTTGGCCCCTCCCATCTGGTCAGGACCTTATACGTTGTTTGATTCTCCCAGCAGCCTGGGTGGAGGAAGAAGGAACACACCTTCTTGCGGGGGGGGGGGGGGGGAGGGCATTTCTGGATGCAGAGTAAGATGCTCCGATTCTGCTCCAGACAAAGTGCCAGCCTCAGAGATAGAGTCAGATGGCAGCTTCCATTTCAGTGGCTCCTAATTTCTTGGAGCTCACAGTCCGGGGGAGGGTGTCAGACACCAAACACTTTCTGGTGGTATAATTGGATGATATAACAAAGGTGCAGTAAGTGTTCTAAGCTGGGACCAAAGGAATGGGGGTGCTACTGGTGGGGAATAGAGTATCTGGGAAGTGACGCCGGTTTGAGGGGTCCACAATGCATGGCAGTCAGGGGGTGGGGCAGGGTGAGGATAAGGAAGTGGAGGGATGCGTCCTCCCCCTCTGGGGTCTGTAGTTAGCTCTGACTTCCTCCCTGCCTCATTCCAGAGGTTACCAGGATGAAGGCAGTGTCTCTGCTTCCCCAGAGCTTTGGGAGTCAGGGCATCGAGAGAAATAAAACTCAGGCTGGGTATTCTGAATTTCCGTAGATCCCGAGGTGTACTGAGTAATGTTGCACTTTTGGTAACAGCCAGCAGGGGCCGCCAACAGCTATCCTGAGTCTATCTTGTCTACACCCACCCCCTCCTACTCCTTTCCTCCACCCCTGCAGTCCTGTTCTGGTAACCTTTTCTATTGGCTGCACTTCTCAATAAAAAATTTAAAAAAAATTTTTTTTGAAGTTTTGGAATCCTTGATGCATATATATTTTTATGTTTATATCCTATATAATAAAAGGCTTACATGCAAATCAACCAAACGACCGAATGACCCGTTGCCATGACACGCACTGACCACCAGGGGCCAGATACTTAATATAGGAGCTCCCCCTCCTCCCCCCCGGTGATCAGTGCACTCCCAAGGGAAGTGCTGCTCAGCCAGAAACCTGACTCACAGCTGGCAAGCTCAGCAGAGGTGGTAGGAGCCTCTTCTGTCTCCATGGAAGCGTTAAGGATGCCAGCTTAGGCCCTCTCCCCATGGGAAGTGGGTCTAAGCCAGCCATGGGCAAACTACAGCCCACAAGCCGGATCCTGCCCGTTCAGCTGTTCTATCCAGCCCGCAGAGCCGAAAGAACAGAGAGCTCTCTTGCTCTCCCCTCCGCTCCTTCACCAGCAGCCCAAGATGAGAGTGTCAGCATGGTCAGGTTGCTTTTGTTCTGGCCCTCCAGTCCAGTTTAAGAACCCATTGTGGCCCTCAAGTCAAAAAGTTTGCCCACCCCTGGTCTAAGCCATCAGTTGGACATCCCCTGAGGACTTCCAGACTGCAAGAGGGTGCAGGCTGGGCTGATGGTCCCCTCCCAGTGCACTAATTTCGTGCACTGGGCCTCTAGTATTATTATAGCTGTGCTGTTGAACTAATATGTGTATTTTTAAAATTCACACACCAAAACATTAGTTTATTTTATTTTAAAAGTATATTTTATTGATTTTTTACAGATAAGAAGGGAGAGTTAGAAACATCGATAAGAGAAAAACATCAATCAGCTGCCGCCTGCACACTCCCTACTGGGTATGTGCCCGCAACCAAGGTACATGCTCTTGAGTCCACAAGCCGATAATGCTCTATCCACTGAGCAAAACCTGTCAGGGCCAAAAAAGAATTTTAAAATGGTTATTTAAAACTACAAATAGAAATTCCAATATTTTCTTACTACCCTCCAAAAGATTATTTCGGTGTATCCCACTTTGGAAACCACTTTTCTAAATGAAAAGATGCACCTCCCACCCTCTTAATCCCAGCCTCAACGGGTAGCTCTGCCCCCCCCTCCAGAACCAAATCAAACCCTCCCTGGAGAATCAAGTGTCCTGGCCTCTTGCTCCCCTCACAACCTCCTGACAGCCTGAAACCCCTCCACCACCACCATCACCACCATCACCACCACCAGCCAGCCACACACCAGCCTGCCTTGTACCACATCAGGTTGCTGATCTGGAGGATAAAGACTGAAAAGCTCTCCCAAAAGCAGCCTCCTTGCCCTCTTCCGCCATCTCAGCTGGCGGGGATACCCTAACACAAGAGCCTCTGGCTCTCGGACACCACCTTCCTCCTCCAGTGCAGGAAACTTTGGTCATCTGTCCTTGGGTTCCTCCTCCGTAAGAGGGGAGGTTGGGGCACAGGGACTCGGTTACTAAATTCCCTCCCAGCTCCATCAAGGTAACAACTTCCCACTCTGCTCATGTAGGAGATAAAAATCTCTTCTTCCCAACAGGAATTTACAAGAGGTGGCCTCTTGGTAGGTATTTCTTAAAATATTGATTATTCCACTCAATAAATGCCAATTCCCACTACTGTGAAGTTGAGGACACGGCTGTGTCTCACCACCACTGTAACTCCAGCACCCAGCGCAGCGCCTGCCATCGCGTGGTGCAGACTCTGGGGGCGGGGCCACATGGCAGTAGCTTGGGAAGCTTCCAGTGATGCCAATGTACAGCCAGGGCTGGGAAAAGGCGTGTGTGAGGGATCATCGGCAGAGCTGTGGCCCGTGGCCCTCAGGGGCAGATGTGTTGCACAGGTGAGGACTGCTGAGAGGACCCCTGAGGTAGCCGTGGACGTGGAAGGCACTCCAGGTGGCAGGTAGAGCTGAGGGAACCCAGAGAAGAGGGAGATGAATGTGCCCCTCAGAACAAGGGAAGAGAATAGGCCTCCAGGAATGGTGGCCCAGCCTGGCCAGTGTGGCTCAGTGGTTGGGCATTGCCCTGTGAACTAGGAGGCCACGGTTCGATTCCCAGTCAGGGTTGTGGGCTTGATCCCCCAGTTAGGGGGGTGTATGTGCAAGAGGTAGCCAATCTGCCGAAACCGGTTTGGCTCAGTGGTAGAGCGTCGGTTTGTGGACTAAAGGGTCCCAGGTTCGATTCCGGTCAAGGGCATGTGCCTTGGTTGCGGGCACATCCCCAGTAGGGGGTGTGCAAGAGGCGGCTGGTCGATGTTTCTCTCTCATCGACGTTTCTGGCTCTCTATCTCTTTCCCTTCCTCTCTGTAAAATACCAATAAAAATATATTTTTTTTAAAAAAGAGGCAGCCAATCCATGAGTGACACAGGTGGATGCTCGGACAGGTACAACAGTGGGAAGTGCAGCTAAAGAGAATGGGTGGGAACACACACATGGAGAGCCGGGGCGAGACAAGCAAACGGCGTCTGTCCTCAGGGAGGGACACTGCCACTCAGACAGGAAAGGGCACAGCGGCCCGCCCGCCCACGGACACGGAGAAACGGCGAAGGCATCGTGCTGAGTGAAAGAAGTCGGGCGGAGAAAGAACACACTGTTTGATGCTGTTGATAAGAAGTTCTAAACCCGGCCCAAGGAATCCATAGAGGTCAGATCAGCAGTTGCCTGGGGCCAGTGAACTGGAAAGGGGCAGGAGGGCGATCTGTTCCGCACCTTGACCGTGGGGTGGGTACTTAATTGTCAAACGCATCCAACTGTGTACTTGAAATGGGCAGCTTTTGTTGTGTGTACAGTGTACGCCTATGAAGCAGAGATTGAGAGGTTTCTGGGGTGTTTTTTCGTGGCTGAGGACAAACTGTTGAGGACTTCAAATGTCAAGCTACAAAGTTGGGGTTCTCGGGGCCAGCGCCGCAGGAGGAGCACACCACGTGAACTCTTGGGGGAACACAGGCTTCAGCATTGGACTCGCACCTGACTGGAAGAAAGTGTAGCCTGTTTTGGGGGGTTTGGGGTGCACTGGCCCCTAGATCTCTCCTTCTACCTTATGCTGTGAAATTTTTTTTAAATATATATTTTATTGATATTTTACAGAGAGGAAGGGAGAGAGATAGAGAGCTAGAAACGTCGATGAGAGAGTAACATCGACCAGCTGCCTCTTGCAAACACCCCCACCGGGGATGTGCCCGCAACCAAGGTACATGCCCTTGACCGGAATCGAACCCGGGACCTTTCAGTCCGCAGACACTCTACCACTGAGCCAAACTGGTTTCGGCTATGCTGTGAAATTTTATCATAAGAATCTCATTTCTTGCCAAAAACCGGTTTGGCTCAGTGGATATAGAGCGTTGGCCTGTGGACTCAAGGGTCCCAGGTTCGATTCCGGTCAAGGGCATGTACCTTGGTTGCGGGCACATCCCCAGGAGGGGGCGTGCAAGAGGCGGCTGATCGATGATCCTCTCTCATCAATGTTTCTAACTCTCTGTCCCTCTCTCTTCCTCTCTGTAAAAAATCAATTTAAAAAAAAAAAGAATCTCACTTCTTTTTCTGGAGATTCTTGGCTCCGTGGAAATGCAGGATTGAGGGTGCTGAGGCCTCACCGCAGCTCAACAGGGAACGGAGGCCCCTGGACCCAGCTGGATGGGAAGGTCTGGTCTCTCAGCCCAGCCCCACTCCCGATGCCGAGAAGGCCCCTGGGAAACGCAGAGCCCTCTCTTAACCCCAGTGTCGGCTCCGCCTCAGTATCTGCAGACTTGAAGCAAAAGGTTACCCTACTCCCCCCAGTGCCTCCACCTCTGCCACCCACACCTCTGGACCCCTGGCAGGGACTGTGCCCAGGTGAGGACAGCTAGCAGTCCATGTGCTTCCACCCCCACCCGCTCCCTGTTCCCAGCTCCCAGGCTATAACACAGGGACAGGGTAAGAAGGTCAAGCTGGGGGTGGGACCTTAAAGGGAGAGGGGCATAGGTCTGAAGGAATATAAAGGGCTTGGCGGTCCGGGGCAGAGACCCTTTGCTGTGCTGCTCTGCGCCTGCTCGGCACCATGGTAATGTCCTGTGGGCCCTGTCCGCTGTCTCCTCCACGATCGTGGGCATGGACGCTGGCACCAAAGGCCTCTCCCCAGGGCATTAAAGGCATGAAGGACTGAGGCCCGGGCTGCCCCCTCTGCCCGTCCCATGGCCAGGACAGCTGCGGGGTTTTCTGTCCCTGCTTTGGGTGGTGGGGATGAGGGGGTTTTCTGGTCCGGAGAGAATTGTCTCCGGGGTTCAGGGAGGGGTTGGGGAGGCTGTATCACGTTCACGGGCATCGTAACATGTGAGTTGGCTGTGTGTGCCGGCACAAAACTCTGTGCTTGGCTGGGGGCGTGCGTGTATGTAACTGTGTTAGTAATTATCCACTTGACATGTATTATTTAGCACTACTGTCAGGCACTGTTCTAGGTTCTTGTGATACAACAGTGACTAAAAGGGGCAAAGAGCCCAGCTATCATGGTGCTTACATGGGTGGGGGTTGGGGGGTATTTAGGAGGGACAAAAACAACTTAAAGCACAGACTATAGTAAGTTAGAAGGTGCAACAGAGCGGGGTAGGGGGGAGTTGAGCAAGGTGAATGGATAGGTTGCAATTTAAAAATATATATATATATATATTATTGATATTTTACAGAGAGGAAGGGAGAGAGATAGAGACCCAGAAATGTCGATGAGAGAGAAACATCGACCAGCTCACACCCCCTACTGGGGATGTGCCCGCAACCAATGTACATGCCCTTGGCCGGAATCGAACCCGGGACCTTTCAGTCCGCAGACCGGCGCTTTACCACTGAGTCAAACCGACCTCGGCAGGTTGCCATTTTTTAAGAAGGGGTTCAGGCCCACCAGTCTGATGGCGCTCAGTGGTTGAGCACCAACCCAGGAACCAAGAGGTCGCTGATGCCCAGTCAGGGCATAAGCCTGGGTTGCAGGCTCCATCCCCAGTAGGGGGCGTGCAGAAGGATGGTGTTTCTGGGGTGTTTTTTCGTGGCTGAGGACATGATGTTCTTCTCTCATCAATGTTTCTCTCTATATATCCCTCTCCCTTCCTCTCTCTCTCTCTCTCTCTTAATCAATAAAAAATAGGGGTGTCAGAGTAGGGCTCACGGGAAGCTGAGTTTTGAGCTAATGCCTGAAGAAGGCAAGGAAGTTAGTTGGTCATGAGGACGTCTGGAGAGTTTTCCCGGAAGAGAACGGCCTGTCTGGCATTTTAAAGGAACAGCCAGGAGGCAGGAGAGGCTGAAGTAGGGTGAGCTAGGGCTTATGAGAGAGGTCAGTGAGGTCAGGGAGCTGACCAACGGCTCTGTGCCATCCTGGTGTGAGTGAGTGTGTGAGTGTGTGTGTGAGTGTGTGTATGTGTGTGTGAGTGTATGTGTGTGTGTGTTTGTGTGTGTGAGAGTGTGTATGTGTGAGTGTGTATGAGTGTGTGTATGTGTGTGTGAGTGTGTATGTGTGTGTGTGTTTGTGTGTGTGTGTGAGAGTGTGTATGTGTGAGTGTGTGTGTGTGTGTATGTGTGTATGAGTGTGTGAGTGTATATATGAGTGAGTGTGTGTGTGAGTGTGTCCATCTCAAGGTGTGCCTCACAGTCCATGCTCCCGGTCCCGGCTTCCCTGGTACTTTGTGGGCGTCACTGTGCAAGTCTAGGGGGGCACCACTGGGCCGGGGCATCTGGATGTCCCCACCGGCGCTGGTGGACGTGTGCTCCCCCCCACACCCCCACCCCACCCCACCACCCCCCGCAGCCCCGTTCCTGGCCCTGCGCGCCCAGCTCACCGTCCCCGGCGGGTGGGTGGGGGGGCGCTCACGTGACCGCCGCGGCCCCGTCTGCCCCGCCCCCTCCAGGCGCCGGCGCTGCGCTGCGCGTGCGCACTGGCCCTGCTGTGCCTGGCGGGGCTGCGGCCGCCGGAGGAGGCGCGGGGCGAGGAGGCGCGGGGCGAGGAGCTGCAGCCGCCGCCGCGCCCGCCCCGGGCGGCCTATTGGCTCAGCACCTTCGGCCACATGGGCAAGTACATAGAGAAGCTCTTCAACGGCAGGTGAGCGGCGGGAGCCGAGGGAGGAGGGCCCGGGGAGGGGCGGAGAGGGCGCCGCCCGCCCGCGCCCTCCCTCCCCCCTGCGCCCGCAGCCCCAGGCTTCTTCCGCAAGGACGTGTCTTGCAGCGCGAAGTCTAAGGACGGCAAGAAATCTAAAGACGCCAACAACCTCAAGAAGGCCGACAACAGCACGAAAGCCCCGCCAGTGGACGCCAGGAACGTCCCACCGGCCAACGCCACACACCTCCCTCCCCCGAACCCCCCTCCGCGGAACCCCGCCGCGCAGCCCTGACCCCTGACCTCCGACCTCCGACCTCCTCCTGGGCCCCGGGGGGGAGAGCCTGGGCCCAGCGGGCACCATGGCACCACTCGGGAGCCTCGGGACTGGGGGCAGATTGGGCGGGACCGGGAGGAAGACCAGGGTCTCCAGGCCGGGCTTTCACCTCCAGATGCCCACTCAAGCCTGGGCGCCCACCCATCTCCTTTTTATTTTTTATGAGAGGGGCCCTAACTCCTCCCAACCCCCCCCCCCCAAACCCTCCCAGAGAGAACAATAAAGAGAAATAGAATGTCTGTTGCTTCCGAGACTACTGTGGGCCCCGGAGAGGAAGAAACCTGCTTCCCTTCCAGGGAGAAGGGACCCTGGGGCTGCTGCCGAGGAAAGGACCTCAGCTTTGGGGCCTTCCCTGCCGGCTCCCTGCAGCCCATCCGCCTCACACACGCACCCCACTGTACCCACTGCCAGGGGAGGCAGATCAGAGTGAGAGAAGCCCATCATCCCAGCACCCTCCGAGGAGGCTGCAGCCAGACCCTGCCCCAAGTGTCTTCACGGAGCAGGGCGGTGGGGTGGACACAGGGTCGGGCGGCAGCCCTTAGTGCAGCCGTGGGCAAACTATGGCCCTCGGTCCCGATCCGTTCGGCTGTTCTATCTGGCCCTCGGAGCCGAAAGAGCGGAGGGTTCTCTTGCTCTCCCCTCCGCTCCTTCACCAGCAGCCCAAGATGAGAGTGCCAGCATGGTCAGGTTGCTTCTGTTCTGGCGCCTCCAGTACAGTTTAAGAACCCATTGTGGCCCTTGAGTCAAAAAGTTTGCCCACCTCTGTGCTAGCTCCCTCTCTTAAAACGCTGTGGCAGGAGCTCGGACAGACTGCAGTACTTCTCTCAGCCTGGGTTTCCTCCTCTGCAGGGTGAGGATAACAGTTGTCATCTGCACAGGGTTGGTGTGAGGGCTAACTAACCCTCGCACACAGTAGGCTCTTTTCCCCGCAATCTACACATGACACCATCTCCAGACGCCTCCCCTTCGCAGTCCCCCTCCCGGGCCAGGCTGCTGCGGAGCCCAGTGCCCCTTACGTGCTCCATCTGGACCTGCGCCCTCGAGTCAAAACCCTGCCCGGCGGAGGGCAGCGCTGGTGCCACCACGCAGCCCGTGGCTGCCTTTGCTCCAGTCCTTCCTCCGGGCTGGGCTATCGCCCCGCCCCCCGTGCCAGGGACACTAACCTACAGGAAAACGTTGGTGGTGGGGGGCACGTTTGGGCACAGGGCTGTGATTGGGCCAAAGACCAGGAGAGCCTGGAGGGGCTGAAATGGGAGCTTCAGGCTCGCGTGCCAGGCCACTGGCTGGCGGAAGGGCCCTGGGGAGCCGCCACCTCCCTCTGGGCCACAACGTGCCCCTCGGTGGAGTGGCGCCGAGCTGAACGGCGCTGATGGCCCCGCAGGTGCTCTGACCACTCCTAGCACCCTTCTTCCCCTTCCCCTCCATTCTCCCCCCCCCCACTTTCTCTCCTGCCTTTAGCTACTCCTGATGCCCTCCCACAGGGGTCCACAGAGAGAGACACACACAGAGAGGCAATGTCTTTTTAATTTGCTTTATTGAGCCTGTGTGGGAGCGGGGAGCGAGCTTTGGGCAGAGCCGGGGGTGTGGAGGGGAGATCTGGGCCGGCGCTGCCCTTGGCGCCGGAGGAGGCAGAGGGGGCTTACACGTCCATCTGGCCGAGCTCCCTGTGGGGAGAGGGCAGAACGTGGCGGTGGGAGTGGGCAGTCCTCATGCCCTCAGGAGACCTCAGGCAAGCCCCGGGCCCCTGTTCTCCCCCTCCCCCCTCCTCCAACTCGCCTCCACCCCCATTTCAGCCCCAGGGAGCTGGCACACGGGGCGGGGAATCAAACCTACCTGGGGGCGACCTGGTCGGGGGCTCCCCACTCCAAGGAGTTCAGCGGCCTTTCCTCCTTGTCTCTCTTCCCATACCTGGGACGGGAGGGGCAGCTGGGGCAGGCCCGCGCTGCGCCCAGGTGCCAGCCCCCCGCCTCCTGCCCGCCCTCGGTGCCACCCTCCAGGGGCCCAGGCCTGGTCGGTAGAGAGGTTCTGCTTCCCCACGACTGTGGAAGGGGCGGGAGCTGGGACACACACACACACACACACACACCCCGCCGGTGCACACCTGGGCCTGGTCAGCATGTTGATGTATCTGCGGAGCTCGGCGGCATACTGGGCCAGCTGCTCGGGCGTGGCGTGGTCCCCGGGGTACACCGGCTCCAGCGGGGCCCCCGAGGCACCCCGCGGCGGCTGCAGCAGCAGCGCCACGCACGCCGACAGGAGCAGCAGGGAGAGGCAGCGGCGGGCGGCGGCCATCTGGGGAGCAAGGCGTGGGAGGGCATTGGAGGCAGAACCCACCCTGCCCCCTGGCCCATCACCGACGGCTCCGAGCCCGGGTGGGGACCAGAGGGCGAAGCAAAGAGCCTCGGGACCTGGCCGCCCCGCCGCCTAGAGTCAGACACCGCCTCAGAAGGCAGAGACAGCCGAAACCGGTTTGGCTCAGTGGTGGAGTGTTGGTCTGCGGACTGGGGGGTCCCGGGTTCGATTCCGGTCAAGGGCATGTACATTGGTTGCGGACACATCCCCGGTGGGGGGTGTGCAAGAGGCAGCTGGTCGATGTTTCTCTCTCATCGACGTTTCTAGCTCTCTATCTCTCTCCTTTCCTCTCTGTAAAATATCAATAAAATATATTTAATAAAAAAAAGAAGAAGAAGAAGGCAGAGACAGCTCTTTCTGTGGCAGCAGCAGCCGGGGCTCAGCCCGGACCCCCCTCCGCAGAGGAGAAGAGGCAGTGGAGAAGGGGGCACGGGCAGGCGGCACCGGACGCAGGAGGCCCGGGGCCTGGTGGTAGGGGTTGGTGGGACGTGCGCTCCTGCTCACCTACAGGGCAGGACACACAGAATGAACCTGTGAGCCAAAGGACAGAAATCAGTAGCTTGAGGTTCACTGCCCCCTGCCCCCTGCCCCCTGCCCCCTGCCCCCCGCCAGGGAGAGACATGCAGATACAGATGGTCTCACACACACACACAGACACAGACACATCCACACACACACAGAGACACAGACACACACCCCCACACACAGAGACACAGACACACACACACACACACACACACACACACACACAGACACACACACACAGACACACACACACGGGTCCCCATCACTCACAAGGTTAAAGTCACGCACACATGTGTTCACAGCCACTCCCCACACACACTTGCAGTCTCCTGGTCACAGGCTGCTCTTCCAGGCTGCAAGATTTGTCCAGACGTACAGCCAGACCCACACGGCTCCTCAGGTCTCCAGAGGCCCCCAGTCCTGCAAAGTATCAATTCCCCCCCACCCCCACATCCCAGACCCTAGACCAGGGAGCCCCCAGACCGTGGCGCAGGCTGAGCCCACTCACCCTGGGTCCTGAGCAAGCGGGCCCAGCAGGTACTGCCTCAGGCTGGGTGCGGCCCTGCTCTCCGCCTGGCCCCTTTATAGTCCTCGGCCCCCCAGAGTCCCCGCCCCCTGTCCACCTCTCATTCCCCAGCCCTCACCCCCTCCTCCCGCCGGCCAGGCCGTCTCCCTGGCACCTGCAGCGCCAGCAGCTCACGGGGCCGGGGACAGGCTGGGACAGGCAGTGTCGTGAGCACCACACTCAGCAGTGTAACGGGGAAAAGTGAGCCGCAGTAAGTCTCCTGTGGGCCCCCACCCACCGCGGGGCACCACGAGCAGGCTTGTCCAGGAGGACGGGGTTCCGAGACCTCAGGGTGAATGAAAGGTCCTGATCGCAAGCCTTGGAATAGCACCCCCTCCCAAGGATTAACCCAACTGAAACCGGTTTGGCTCAGTGGAGAGAGCGTCGGCCTGCAGACTGAAAGGTCCTGGGTTCGATTCCGGTCAAGGGGCATGTACTTTGGTTGCAGGCACATCCCCAGTAGGGGGGTGTGCAGGAGGCAGCTGATTGATGTTTCTCTCTCATCGATGTTTCTAACTCTCTATTCCTCTCAATTCCTCTCTGTAAAAAAATCAATAAAAAATATATTTTTTTTAAAATGTAAACTCCATACAAATAAGCCTTAAAAGAAAAAGGAAAAAAAAAGGATTAACCCAAAGCAACCAACAAATTCTTTCAGGTCAGAAGATTGAGGCTGGGGTTCTGAGACAAGGGGCGAGGGATGAGACTCTGACTCCCTTCCCAGTCTGTTTTTAGAGCAAGGTGAGAAGGGGGAAATATGAAAAGGAGTGGAGGCCCGGGGAAGGAGAAACCCACTCTCTGGCTGGTGTATAGGATGCAAATTAGAACTGGTGGGAATGGGGGTGTCCGTTTCTGGTAGCCACCTCAGAGCCCCCTTCCAGGGGCTGAGCGATACAACC
The DNA here is from genome assembly GCA_963924515.1 of Vespertilio murinus. Taxonomy (NCBI): domain Eukaryota; kingdom Metazoa; phylum Chordata; class Mammalia; order Chiroptera; family Vespertilionidae; genus Vespertilio; species Vespertilio murinus. The sequence continues at coordinate 13,898,012 of OZ004718.1, read as the reverse complement.
AGCATCATTGGTAAAGCCTTGAATTTCCCAGAGCGCTCCCAGCTCCATCACCTCCCTGAGCCCCTACAACAACCCATTTTACAGGTTCGGAAACTAAGCCTCAGAGCCATTCGGTCTGACATAACCCGTCAGTGGTCCATTCAGGGCTCGACGTAAAGTCTGCCTCCAAAATCTGGACTCTCTTTTGCTAAGTGGGGCTGTCAGAGTTTTGCTATAATTCCCCGCTTTTTGGCTGAGAAACATGAGGCTCACCGAGGCGAAGACACTTGCCCAAGCTCGCACAGCTGTCCAGGACTCAGCCCCGGCCTGGATTCCCAGCCCCAGCGGCCTCCACGTCTCCCCTGCTCCGTGCCCCGTCCCCACCCCAGGCCAAGGAGCAGCAGCGGGCTGTGCCGGACCCACATACAGAAGCCTGAGAAGGACACAAAGGACCTCTCGCCCGTGACGTTCTGCTGTCCCGGGTCAAGACGCGGACAGTGTGTGTTAGGAGAGGAGTTTGGGGCAGGGAAGTGAGGACTGAGGCGATGCCACAGGAATTGGAGCTTTGATTTTGCTCAAGGCGGTTGAGGAAGCATCGGTTCTGCTTGTTCCTCTCCATTCTGATTTCCGGCAACAAGAACAATAAAGCTCCCCGCGACACCTTCCTTTCCACACAGCAGATATGGAGGTGGCTCTGTCTCCACAGGCCCCTGCCTCTCTCTGGTCTCGGGCTCTGGCTTCCCAAACCGAGGAAGCTGAATTCGCGGCGGGTCCCAGGTGGCCGCAGAGGCTGCAGCGTGCCACCAGGGGGCGCTGGGCTCCAGCCGTGGTTGGAAGGGTCTGAGCCCCCCCAGGACCGTAGCCCGGTGGGTGGGACCCGATCCGGCCTCTGTCCTCGGCAGGCCCCAGCCCCCACAGACAGATGGTGGATCCGGGGATTGACTCGGGCGCTGAGGCCATTTATAGTTTTGTAAACAGCTTTGTCACTGCCTAAGAAGTGACAGGCACTTCGCAATGTCAACTGTACCTATAGCTTTCAGGTTTCTCCTCTGCAAACAACAGATGCATCTTCTGGGTCCTCTCCGGATGCTGTGGCCATCGGGTGTGATTGCCAGACAGCGTGGCCGTGTCCGGAACAGTGACGGCTGGCTCTTCACCAGTTCCCGGGGCTTGTCCGGGAGCCCTGCTCAGAGAAGCGCCAAGTGCCCACCTGCAGGTGGGCTGAACAACGGTGCCAGGGGTCCCGCTCGCCTGCCCAAACCCATGCCCTCAGGACAGGGGAATGGCCACTGGGCAGCGTTGAGGATGGAAGTGAGGGCTGAGACTAGGAAAGGAACACCCGAGACCCCCGGGGTCACAGGATAAAGACAAGCGTACAGCCCTAGCCAGTGTGGCTCAGTGGATAGGCCTGCGGACTGGAAGGTCCCAGGTTCAATTCTGGCCAAGGGCACATGCCCGGGTTGCAGGCTCAATCCCCAGTAGGGGGTGTGCAGGAGGCAGCCGATCAATGATTCTCTCTCGTCATTGATGCATCTATCTTTCTCTCCCTCTCCCTTCCTCTCTAAAATCAATAAAAACATATTTTTTAAAATGACACAACATAAAATGGGATACACTGTATATATTGTGGTTTGGCTTGATTTTTTCTTTTTCTTCTTTTTTAAAATCTTCACCTGAGGATATTTTCCCCCCATTAATTTCCAGAGAGAATCTCGAACTTCACTGGGACCTATGTCTTCTGCTAGGTCACACCCTAGGTCATGGCCCAGATGGTGTAAGCCACGGGGCAGGGAAGCAGCGTGAAGAGTCCTGATCATCCCTGGAGGGGTGAAGTGGGAGGGGGCTGATGGGAGGGTCTAGGCAAGGGGTGGGCAAACTTTTTGACTCGAGGGCCACAATGGGTTCTTAAACTGGACCCGAGGGCCGGAACAAAAGCAACCTGACCATGCTGGCACTCTCATCTTGGGCTGCTGGTGAAGGAGCGGAGGGGAGAGCAAGAGAACCCTCCGCTCTTTCAGCTCTGCGGGCCGAATAGAACAGCCGAACGGGCCGTAGTTTGCCCACGGCTGGTCTAGGCTCACTTTAGGGTCCCATAGCCATTCAGAGCTCAGCCCTGGAGTCAGACAAATCCTGGTTCAAACTCTGCTTTGGCCTCTGTGGCCTAGCCAGTTACTTCATCTCTGAGCCCAGCTGTCATGTGAAAGGCAGGTCGTAAACGCCCTGGTAGAGGCTGATGAGGGTTTCATGACATGACGCCTGTAAGAGGCTCGGCACCACTGCCAGCTCGTGGTGAGTGCTCAGCTCATGGTGAGTGCTCAATAAAATGCCACCTTTTATTGCTGTTATTTGCAATAAAGAGATTGGCAGATAGAATTGTGCACTTGAAACCTATATAACGTCATTAACCAATGTCAGCTCAATGAAAGTTTTAAAAAATACATATTTTATTGATTTTTTTTTTTACAGAGAGGAAGGGAGAGGGATAGAGAGTTAGAAACATCGATGAGAGAGAAACATGGATCAGCTGCCTCCTGCACACCTCCTAGTGGGGATGTGCCCACAACCAAGGTCCATGCCCTTGACCGGAATCGAACCTGGGACCCTTCAGTCCGCAGGCCGACACTCCATCCACTGAGACAAACTAGTTAGGGCAAAATTTTTTAAAGAGTTTGGCAGGATGCACCCTAAAGGTGAAGAGTGAATTTACCTTTTGTGATGGGATTGTTTATCTCCAACATTTTATTATGAAAATTTCAAAGTTGCAGCAAGCTGAGAAGACTGTTCAGTGAGTGTTGTTTGCGAGATTTAGGATTATATTTTTCCTTCTTTTTGCTTATCTATAGCTTATATAGTTCTGCAGCAGACATATGTGACTTGGGTAGTTAAAAATATGTTAACCAGAACAGAACCAACGACAGCCAGCACCACGGTCCAAAGTCACTGCCTCCCCCGGGTCTGCCATCGCCGGCTTCAGAGTCTGCCCATCTAATTAGGAATTCTTCCAGCCACCCGGCCATTTCCCCACACACCAACCACCTTGTGCCCACAGGCCCTCAGGGGAGACTTGGCCAAAGGCCTTCTCAAAGTCCAGAGTCCAGACACAAGGAGCCTGTGGCCCCCCCACCCCCCAACCAAGTAATTCTGGGAACGGGGCGATTCAGACAAACCCCGAGTAGCCTGCTCTCCCTTCCCACAGATCCGGGGCCCCAGACGGCGGGAAAGAGCCTGGGATCCGGAGCCAGAGCGCTCTGGGTTCGCATTTCACCTGCACGTCTCCGCTGTGTGACGTTGGGAAAGTTGCCTGACCTCTCTGAGCCTGGCTGTAAAAGGGGAACAATAGAGCTTGTGTCACAGGCTCCTTGTGAGAACGCACACAATGGCTAGGTCTGTCCCCTCTCCTCAGCCCGGGGAGCCTCCTCAGCCTTCCTGTCTTTGCACTCCAGTGCCTGGTGCAGAGGGCGACCCTCACTTCGCCCCCTACCCCCAGATATCCCTGCCCCGCTCACCCCATCTCTCCCCACCATTCTCACCAACTCCCTTTCTGCCTATTTCCTCTCCTCCTCCACCCTGTACCTCCCCCGCCCTCCCTCTCTTCCCCTGCCCAGCTCCGGTGACAGACTCCATGTCCCTGTGGCCCGCTCGGCCCCCGGCAGAGGGGCAGGGGGTGGGGAGGGCGATAAAGCAGTGTTGACGCATTTGCTGATCTCCCGTCAGCAGCCTCATTAGCTCGGGGACTGCACAGAAAGCCATTAGCAGTGACGGTCTGTGCCATCCGTCCTCAGAGAGGGGCGGAGGGCGACCGGAGGGAGGAGAAGTCAGAAAACAACCCGGCATGCCCACATCTGCTCCCTCCCGGGCCTCCTCCTCCTCCGGCTCCTGCCACGACCTTGGCTGCACTTCCTCGGGTTTTGATTCCTGCGTGAGAGGGAAGCCCCCAGGGGCCAGCGGGCCCAGCACCAGGGCGTGGGGCCTCAGGGCCACTGTCCCCGTCCAGCACAGAAGGCGGCTGGCGGCAGGGATTGGGGGGCAGAGCTGGCAGCCCTGGGCGGAGGGGGCAGTGAGGGGTCCCCGCCAGGGGCTCTCCCGCCAGGTTCCCTGCCGGCCGGATGGAGCCCCAGCTCTGGGCCTGCTCCGGCCCCATGACCGCAGCCTGGGCGCGCCCTCCCGGGAACCCAGGGCCATCCCGGCGGGAAGAGGGTGAGGCGCCCGGCAGGAGCAGCGCCTGGCTGCAGGGGGCGCTGCAGGGGCACCGGGAGGGCTGTGCCCAGGGCGCCCCCCATCCCACAGGACCGTCCCTGGGATCCCACTAGGGCCCGCGCTGCCCCTCCCTCCACCCCGAGCTCTCACCCCGGACCCAAGCCTCCCCTCGGACCCACGCGCACGCATGGCCCCAGGCTCGGGACCCGGAGGCACCCAGGGCGCACCCACCACACCCTCCCACCCCGCAGCCCCCAGGCTCCGCGGGCACCTGCCCCCCTCGGCCCCCCTCCGGGGCGCGGGGCGCGGGCGGTGTTTGCGCAGCCGGGGCCTCTGTGTACCCAGCGGCCGCGCTCCTCTCCGCACCCCGCGCCCATTAGCGCCGCCGCCGCCGGAAGCCCCCGCCCCGCGGGTCCGGCCGCTGATAAGGCCCCGGGAGGGAGCGAGGGCGCCGCTCCCCGGCCCCCATCAGATCCGGAGACGTGACGGGGCCGCCGCCAGGGGCCCCTCCCAGGGGAGACCGGGCCCTCCCCGCGCCTCCCGCGCCTCCCCTCCGCTCAGCGGACCTCCCCGGCCTCCCAGGTCCATACGGCCCGGCCCCATGCACACCTGCCCGTCCTGCCCACCCCACCCCTACCCCGGGATCGTCTACACAGCCAGGGACCCACGTCTTTTGGGGGTTTAATATATTTTTATTACTTGAATGCATGCATATAAGAATAACCAACGGATGCAAAACATTTGGGGTTGAGAGCATGTGTGGGAGTGGGGTGGGGGCAATGGTAAGATATGTACACATATAATACCTTTCTTTTTAAAAAAAAAATATTTTATTGAATTTTTACAGCGAGGAAGGGAGAGGGAGGGAGAGTTAGAAACATCGATGAGAGAGAAGCATCGATCAGCTGCCTCCTGCACACATCCTACTGGGGATGTGCCCACAACCAAGGTACATGCCCTTGACGGGAATCGAACCCGGGACCCTTCAGTCCGCAGGCCGACGCTCTATCCACTGAGCCAAACCAGTGAGGGCCACATATAATACCTTAATAAAAGAAAAAAAAGGAAAGAAATAAAATAGGAAATATATATATATATATATATATATATATATATATATATATATATAATTTCAGAGAGGAAGAGAGACGGGGAGAGACAAAGAAACATCAATGACCAGAATCACTGATCGGCTGCCTCCTGCACGCCCCCTCCTGGGGATCAAGCCCCCTTGGGGTTCATAGGTCGACACTCACCACTGAGCCTCCCAGTCAGGCGGGGGACCCACGTGTGGACCTGGACTCCTAGCAGGTGGGGGCAGGAGGCTTCCCGGATTCCTAAACGCGGCCACCACCCCTGCTACCACGAAAGCCTCTGCCGTGGCGGCTTCACGGGGCTCAGGGCGGCCTGAGAAGCTGCTGTCATTGATTTGTTTCCCCAACAGTTTCCCAGCCTCAGGGGCGCTGTGAGTCCCCCTCCCCATCGGGAGGCTGAAACCTGAGCCCGTGGGCAGGCTCTGGGCCTGAGCCAGAGCCTGGCGGACCTCCTCCTCCTCGGATACGGCCTCACTGTTCGCTGACGGGGAAACTGAGGCGCAGCGGCGGGCAGGCCCTGTGAGGCCACCCCCGGGCCCTGCCCGCTGCGCCCGGGCGGCAGCCCTCCATGTCCCCGGAGGCCACGGCAGTGGGCTGTCTCCAGTCCGGACCGGCGCCCGGCGGGACCCCCACATCTGGGTTTTGCGCCCAGTGAACTCCCGGCTCCACGTGTGTTTGCTTCACGGCAGGCACGTTGCTAAGCTCTTCCCATGCCATCCCCGGAGCCGCCCTGCGAGGTCCAAGCTGTTAGCTCCGTCCTGCTGGTGAGCAGACGGAGCCCAGGTGCCACCGCAGGGGCATCTGGCTCCGGCCGGCTCAGGCTGCCTCCCGGAGCCGGTGGCCGGCACGTTCCTCTGGCCCCTGTGTCCACTCCTCCTCTATGGTCAGCTCAGAGGTGGACGGCTCTGGCCGAGCCTTGTCTCTGTTACCGACAGGCCCAGACTGGCAGAGTGCCCCTCCCCTGCCCTTATTAACTGCACCAGGAGCCTCCTGAGAAAACCAGTCCCCTGTCCCCTCCTCCCTCCCTCTCTCTCTGGCTTAATTACTTCTCCTCCTGGCGGTAATGAACGTCTCTGAGCGGCCGCGGCAGGAAGCTTCAGCAGGAGCAGTGCCTCCGTGGCTCAGCCCCACCTCCCCCAGCTTGTCCTTCGAACCCAGACCCGGGCCCAGCCCCGGCCTCAGCCACAGAGGGCGTCTGTGTGTGAGAGACTCCCGGCCCCTCCACCTCCCTGCCCCGACGGGATGCAGGCCCTACGGTCAGACCATGAAGGGTCTGCTCTGGATTGGGGGTCCAGACCCCCAGCCCTCACCCAGCAGTCTGCCCACAGCCTGGAGCAGCGGCTCCTCCCGGCTCCCTATGTGTGCGCATCCCCCCGGGGGGGAGGGGGGGCCGCACTCAGGGCAGGCCGCTCTCCGTCCGTTCATTCAGCCCAGGATTCCTCGAGCACCCGCCCGGTGCCAGCCCCTGCTTCAGGCCCCGGGACCCTGACAGGGAGACACAGACAGGTGTTTGCACGCTAGGAGCTTATGGTCTGGCAAGGCCACAGCCCCAAACAGGTGAACAAACAATAAAAAGATTTTCACCGGAGCCGAAACCTGTTTGGCTCAGTGGATAGAGTGTCGGTCTGCGGACTGAAAGGTCCCGGGTTCGATTCCGGTCAAGGGCATGTACCTCGGTTGCGAGCATATTCCCGGTAGGGGGTGTGCAAGAGGCAGCTGGTTGATGTTTCTCTCATAGACGTTTCTAGCTCTCTATCTCTCTCCCTTCCTCTCTGTAAAAAACATCAATAAGATTTATTTTTTCAAAAAAAGAATACCACGCCGAAACCGGTTTGGCTCAGTGGATAGAGCGTCGGTCTGCAGACTGAAAGGTCCCGGGTTTGATTCCGGGCAAGGGCATGTGCCTTGGTTGCGGGCACATCCCCAGTGGGGGGTGTGCAAGAGGCAGCTGGTCGATGATTCTCACTCATCGATGTTTCTAACTCTCTCTCCTTCTCTCCTCCTCTCTGTAAAAAAAAAAAAAAAAAAAAAAAAAAAAAAAATGTTTTTTAAAAAAAGAAGTGTGTATTTATCTACTAAGATTTATTGTACTAAGAAGTTTCCTTCGGCTCTATCTCTCCTTTAGAGATTAAGAGGAACAACGAATACACTCCTCTTAACAGACCTCCTAATTAGTGTTTTGTGCATAAAAAGCATTGCACAGTTAATAAAACTACTACAGTTGGTCAATGGCTACCCCTAGCCCTCCGGATCCCACTTTCCTGTCTCTTTCTTTTCTCAATTCTCACCTCCCTACCTCAGCCCGCTTCAACCTGCCAGCCTGGCCCTGGCAAGGGGATTGCTCGTGGAGGGCTCCGGGAGGATTCGGGGAGGATTCAGGGAGGGTTCAGGGAGGGCTCGGGAAGGGCTCGGGGAGGGCTCGGGGAGGATTCGGGGAGGATTCGGGGAGGGCTCGGGAAGGGCTCTGGAAGGGCTAGGGGCTGTTGGAGGCTGGATGTAAGCTGACAAGGTCCTTGCATTTGAGGGGGCTAGCAGGGCTGGCCCCCTAACAATACAGTTTCCCCAGACTTGTTTGGATGGCTACTATCAGTAGAATGAGAGCAACCTTTCATGGCTTGCCAAGAAGTCTATATTTAGCCGAAACCAGTTTAGCTCAGTGGATAGAGCATCGGCCTGCGGATGACGGGTTCCGGGTTCGATTCCGGTCAAGGGCATGTGCCTTGGTTGCGGGCACATCCCCAGTTGGGGGTGTGCAGGAGGCAGCTGGTCGATGTTTCTCTCTCATCGATGTTTCTGGCTCTCTATCTCTCTCCCTTTCTCTCTGTAAAATATCAATAAAATATATTAAAAAAAAAAAAAAAAACCATGAAGATTTTCACCGGAGGGGAAAGCGAGGCCTCAGATAGAGAGAGAGCGTGGGTAGCAGGGGTGAGCAGGGAAAGAGGGCTCACATGCCTCCATCCCGCCTGCTTATTCCTGTGGAAAGTCCTCACTGCTCAGTGCATCTCCCACCCTTCAAGGCCACCACATCTCACTGGATCATCGCCTCCAAACACCCAGGTTTCAGCCACACACACAGCTCCCCCGCCACCTAACACAGCCATAGCGGGGACAGAGGGTGAAGGCGGGGGCCCAGGGCCAGCAAGTTGAGGAGGGCAGCTGCCCAATCCTCCCTTTCTAATTTTTTTTCTTTCATTTAAAGAGGATTCTTTTAAAAAAATTTTTTTTAATTGATTTCAGAGAGAAAGGGAGATAAAGATAGAAACATCAATGATGAGAGAGAATCATTGACCGGCTGCCTTCTACATGCCCCACACTGGGGACCGAGCCCACAACCCAGGTAGATGCCCTGACCGGGAATCGAACTGTGAGCTCCTGGTACATAGGTTGATGCTGAACCACTGAGCCTCGTTTCTATTTCAGTCTTCGTGGCCCACGGGCACCTTGACATCTCATCATTTTTATGTTCGCCATGCCCAGCGCAGGGATCCTTCATACAGATGGAACCCAGTCACTGTGTGTGTGTGTGTGTGTGTGTGTGTGTGTGTGTGTGTGTGTCTGTATCTGTTATGGTTTCCAATTACACAGCTTTTGGTAAGAATTGTAGTTAAAATACACAGCACATAAAATCCACCGTCTTCATTTTTTGAGGAACCGCCATATTGTTTTCATAGCGCTACCAGTTTACATCCCACCACAGTGCACAGGGGTCCCAGTGCCTCCCCGTCCTTACCGACGCTTGTTGTTTTCTGGGGGTTTTGATAGTAGCCATCCTAACGAGTGTGAGGTGGCATTCCACTGCTGGTTTGATTTGCATTTCCCAATAAGTATTTTTTAATTTTTTTTATTGATTTCAGAGAGGAAAGAAGAGGGAGAGATAGAAACATCAGTGATGAGAGAGAATCGTTGATTGGCTGCCTCCTGCACACCCCACACTGGGGATCGAGCCCAAAACCTGGGCATGTGCCCCAACGGGAATCAAACTGTGACCTTGGTTTATAGGTCGACGCTCAACCACTGAGCCACGCCAGCTTGGCCCAATAGTACGTTTGTTGGTTGTTGTTTTTTAATGAAAGAGTCAGCAGGCTAAAAAATATATATGTGTGTGTCCATATGGCAGCAATGATGAAGGGTTAATATCTTTTAGAGATAAAATGATTATACAAATCTCTAAGTAAAACATTAGGATCCCCCAAAAGATAAATGGACATGAAAAGACAACTTCAAAAAAGGAAAAACAGCATAAGAACAAATAGTCAGCATCACATGTAACCAAAAAGGACAAAACATGATACCATGTTTTACCTGGTAAAATTGTAAAGATTAAAAGATAAAGAGCCGGGCTGGTGTGGATCTCACCATTCCTGCGCTGGGGACTCACCCGGGCCTGGTACCGCGTGGCCAGGCCGACATTGCCCTCCTGTGGCCATTGTGTGAATCTACAACCTGCCGGATGCCGGGTGGAATCTCTGTCTTCTACCCACTGAAGACAGAAGAGGTAGTTTAGGATCTGGACCTGAGTTCCCCTCGTCCAAGAGGCTGACTGTTCATCAAACTATGACAGTGTCCTGAGCTCTAATACACCACAACCCCCTTCCTACACATTAACCTGACCTTGGGATTGCACATAATAGGATTAACCACATGAACTTTCCAGAAGTTGACCCTTCATTTTTAACATGTAAAAACACACACAAAAAAACCCATACAAGAGACACATGAACATTGTCCCAGACCTCACCCTCAAACCCACACAGACACGCAGCACCTCCACACACTCCTCTCCTCCGGGGAGCACACCGGTGGACAGCCCTCAGAGAGCTCTCAGCCTGGGACAGGAACTGCCACCCAGCTCTGCACGACCTCACCACCACCTCATCCAAACTCAGCCCCCTCCGTCCGGCTCCCCTGCAGCACCCTCACCGCTCCCTTTCCACCTCTCCCTTGGCCTCAAACTCACGAGGGTCTTCCCCATATTGGATACCACCTCCTCTTTAATCTCTAGGGGCCAGCCCACATCTCTGCTCCACTGTTTTCTGTGCTTAATACACATAGAACGCCCTGGGCTCTGGTTAAAATGCAGGTTCCCATTCAGTAGGCTGAGAGGGGGCCCGGGATTCTGAATCTCTAACCAGGTCTTAGGTGGTGCCATGGGCCGCGTTGAGGCACCAGGCTTTGCTCTTTCTTTGGCCACAATTCCCCCAGGAGTTCCGTGTCATGGTCTCATCCCAGGCCCCTCCCACCCTCTGCCACCTGGCTTCCCCACCCAGCGCCCCACCAGCCCTCTGGGTGAGGCTCCAACCAACTGAGTCACTGGGCCGGGGCTGGACAAATTCTTTACCTACCTACCTACCTACTTGTGTCTCTTTTCTCCTAAATGTCAATTGAGATGCTAGTCTCTCAGCAATATTTCTCTTACACTTCTTTTTTAAAATATATTTTTTATTTATTTCAGAGAGGGAGAGAGAGATAAAAACATCAATGATGAGAGAGAATCATTGATCAGCTGCCTCCTGCCCTACATAGGAGATTGAGCCCACAACCCGGGCATGTGCCCTGACCAGGAATCAAACCCTGACCTCCTGGTTCACAGGTCGACACTCTAGAGCCACACTAAAAGCACATTTTTAAATATGTACACATTCATCTTTCCCACTCCTGTTATTTTTTTTTTTGTAATATGTTTGTTGAAGAGACCAGATCATTTGTCCTATAAATTTCCCATAGTCCGGACTTGCTGACTGCATGCCCACGGAGAACTTCTCCTTTCCACCGCAATGCAATGGGAGTAAGTTTTATTCTCTTTCCCCCATTTCACGGGTGAGGAAACTGAGGCGTTAAATGCTCAGAGAAGCCCAGAGCCGTGCCCAAACCGTGGCAGCCTGGGAAGTGGCAGCGCCCAGGCCTCTGACTTCCAGCCAGGAAAAACAGGCCTGCGTCCTCAGAGCACCCGGCACGGCACATGCGTGTGCTCAAACAGCTGTGGCTGAGTGAGAAGACCTCCGTTCACGCCCCGCTCACAGCTTCCAGGTGCAGCTGACACGGTGCCCGCGGGCCTCCCCCTCCTCACAGATCCTCAGACCCTGCAAACCAGAGCCACGCTCCCCCACCCACAGGCTCCACTTCTTTCCCTGTCCTCTCCTCATTCATTTATTCATTCATTCACACTGCTCACATGCCAGAGAGGCGTCTGGCATGTGCATGCGTGTGGCCGAGTGCCTCTGTACATATATGGACAGATGGGTATGGTCTCAGGGGGGATGTGTTTGCTTCTAACACTATATGGCGTGTGCGTGTGTGTGTGTGTGTGTGTGTGTGTGTGTGTGTATGTATGTTTACAAAGTATACATTCATGTCCCCAGATCTACGTGTCCCTGTAGTTGTCAATGACTACAGCTGGGTGTACATTTGTGTGTTCTCAGCTTCTTTCCATGGATGTGCGTGTGTTCCTACGTATGACACAGAGGCTGAGAAAGCCTCTGTAGTCACGCACAATTCTGTATGCACACTTGTGTCTGAGGGAACCCGTGCCTGTACAGCTTGTATCTACACACACATCTCTCTCTACGTGCACGAGTGCCTGTGTGACCAGATGGTATGCAGTCTGTGTGTCTCTCTGCACACCTGTGTGTCCGCACACCTGTGTACCTGTGTGTGTCTCATGATGGTGCGGATCTCTGTTCCTGTGGCTGTGCCTCCCCTCAGGTGCTGTGACTGGCTCTCAGTTGTCCACCTGGCCCCTCGCCCGCCCAGATTCCTGCCGCCTCCGTGCCCAGCTGGACTGAGTGGCAGCAAGGAGGCTCCAATAAAGGGGAACCGGGGCCCTGGCAGCTCCTGTGCCCGGGGCTGCGGTCCCCCTGAGGGTGCGTGTCTGGAGGGGGTGGAAGGCTGTGTCTGCTCCCAGCATCTCCTACGCCCACGGCCTGGGGGCAGCCTGGTGAAAAGCCAGAAACCCGATGTGGGGCACGTGGGCAAAACAGGCTTTGCTCTGAAAAACCAAACACCCGCCAGCGTCAGAGAGGGAAAAAGGAGAGTGGAACCACAGCCCCCCAAGATCCTACAGGCCGTCAGCTCCGAGGGGCGCGGCCAGGGCTGGGCGCTGACCTCATATACCTGCTCCTCTCCCCCAGAAAGGGGGGCCGGGCCCCAGCCAGGGCGCTGGCTTCTCTGGGAGGGGCAGTGGGGACACAGTGGACCCAGGGTCACTGCGGGGCCTCGGTTAATCATCTACTTGGGGGATCCCTGCGCCCCATTGGCTGCGCAGGGCCACGGCCCTCTGGCTGAAGCCCAGAGGGAAGGAGCCCTCCAGCCGGGGTCCGCCCCGTGCCCCGGGCAGATGGGGCTCATGTCATTGGCCAGGCCAGTGGTGGGCAAACTCACTCGTCAGCGGAGCCAAATACCAACAGCACAACGACTGGAATTTCTTTGAAAGGCCGAAAATCGACTTCTGCGCACGGGCCACGAAGGTTCAATTGCCGTGTACGTGCGCGCCCGCACGTGGTATTTTGTGGAAGAGCCACACTCAAGGGTCCAAAGAGCCGCATGTGGCTCGCGAGCTGCAGCTTGCCAACCACTGGGCTAGTGAAATGGGTGGGCCCTCAGGAAGCCCCCAGTCTGCCCTCAGGGAGCCCCAGGCTGGAGGGAGAGACCATCCTTGCCCTCACTGGGACACCCCCCCCCCCAGTTGGCAGGAGGCAGGACTCGGCCACAGCGGGGAGAGGGACTGGAAGGGGGGTGCATTTAGGTGGGAAGGAGCAGAGAAAAGCCATGCAGGGCAAGAGACCCAGACTCCCCTTTCATCATCCAAGACCCCGCAGGCCCCCACAGTCACCCCCGGGGCCGCTGAGCCTTGGCCGCAGATCTAAGACGCCGGCGCCCTTCACCGGGGTCATGTGACCTCCCCCGGGGCGGGGCATCCCGTGGGCCCGCCCCCTGACCCCAGGCCCGACCCCCTTCAAACGCACCCGCAGGCGGTCCGAGCCCACAGCCGCCAGCCGGGGGCAGGTCCGGTCGGTCCCCGCAGCCCGTTAGCACAAAGCGGTCGGACGGACACGGGTGGGGGGCGAGCGGGCCGGATGCCGCGGCGATGATGCGCTGGGCCTGGGCCGTGCGGGCCGCCGCCGCCGCTCTGGCCGGGAGGCTGCGCGGCCCCCGCGGCCCCGGGGGCGCCCGCCGGCTGGGCAGCAGCGCGCGGCGCGGGGCGGCGAGGGCCGCCAGCCCGGGGCGCCTGCTCAGCACCGCCTGGGCGCCCGCCCAGCCGGCCCTGGAGGAGCCCGGGGCCGCCGAGGACGAGGCGCCGGCCCCTGCCGCCGAGGAGCCGTCGTGGAGGCCGCCTCCCGGGCCCCCGGAGCCCCCGGAGCCCCCCGGGCCCCCCGCGGGCCGCAGCCTGGTGCAGCGGGACATCCACGCCTTCCTGAACCAGTGCGGGGCCAGCCCCGGCGAGGCGCGCCACTGGCTCTCGCAGTTCCAGACCTGCCCCCACTCCGCCGACAAGCCCTTCGCCGTCATGGAGGTGAGAGGAGCCGGCCGAGGGCCGGCCGGGCCCCCCGAGGGCACGGGGAGGGGTGGCCGGGCCGGCGGGACTCTGCACAGCGGACCCGGGACGGGGCCCAGGACCGGGCGAGGCTTGGAGCGCTTCCCAAAGTCTGCCGCCCCGGCCGAGGGGGGAACCGCCGAGTGGGATGCGCTGGAGAAGGCCCCCCGCCGTGGGCACAGTGAGGGGTTCGGATGGCACAGTTAGGGGAACCTGGGCAGGAGTCACTTCCGTCCCCCCTCCCCCCGCGTCCTAGAGTCCAAGGTCGCAGGGAGGAGCGAGAGAGGAGCACTAACGTGAGATAAGGGGATGGCAAGACCCGACGGGGCAAAGGGCGGAGCAGGTGGCCCCGGAGCCAGCCTCGGGGCCTGGCAGCTCCTGGGCGGGGGGCGGGGGGCGGGGGAGGGCAGACACCTGGGGGGGGGGCCTGAAGGCCGGGCTGCAGGAGCCAGCGGGGGCGGCGGGAGCCCGGGCCGCGCTCTCTGACCGCCCACCCTCCGCAGGTGGACGAGCAGGTGCTCAAGTGCCCGCAGGGCGTGTCCAGCCTGGCCTTCGCGCTGGCCTTCCTGCAGCGCATGGACATGAAGCCGCTGGTGGTCCTGGGGCTGCCCGCGCCCACGGCGCCCTCTGGCTGCCTTTCCTTCTGGGAGGCCAAGGCGCAGCTCGCTCAGAGCTGCAAGGTGCTGGTGGACGCGCTGCGGCAGAACGCCGCCGCCGCCGTGCCCTTCTTCGGCGGCGGGTCGGTGCTGAGCGCCGCCGAGCCGGCCCCTCACGCTAGGTCAGTGCCCGCCCGGCCTGTCCCCCCCTCCGCCCCCCACCCTCAGGTCACATGACCCCGCCCTCAGGTCACATGACCCGGCGGCCCTCTTGAACACCGACGTCTGGCCCACAGCTACGGGGGCACCATCTCCGTGGAGACCGACCTGCTGCAGTGGTGCCTGGAGTCGGGCAGCATCCCCATCCTGTGCCCCATCGGGGAGACCGCGGCGCGCCGCTCGGTGCTCCTGGATTCGCTGGAGGTGACCGCCGCGCTGGCCAAGGAGCTGCAGCCCACCAAGATCATCTTCCTCAACACCACGGGCGGCCTGCGCGACGGCAGTCACAAGGTGCGGCCCCTTCTCCCAGCGCCACCCCCCTTCCCCCCCCTGCCGGCCTGGCTGAGCCCCCTCCAGCCGAGGGAGCTGGGCCTGGAGGGGCGGGGCGGGGCTCACCCCTCTCTGGCCAAGGACTCTGGGAGGAGTGAGGGTCCGGGGTCAGCAAGAAGAGGTCCCTGGGGCAGGGGGACCCGCGGCCGGAGGCTCAACTCCCAGCCCCGACGCAGGTCCTGAGTAACGTGAACCTGCCCGCTGACCTGGACCTGGTGACCAACGCGGAGTGGGTGAGCCCCAAGGAGCGGCAGCAGATTCGGCTCATCGTGGAAGTGCTCAGCCGCCTGCCCCACCACTCCTCCGCCGCCATCACCGCCGCCAGCACGCTGCTCACCGAGCTCTTCAGCAACAAGGGTGAATGAATGAAGGCGGCAGCGCAGGGGGGCAGGGGCAGGGGCGGGGCCCGAGAGGGCCGGGTCCAGGGGGTGAGTGCTGGGCCCTGGGGAGGGGGGATCAGGGGAGGGGGCCTCCGCCTAGAAGCAGGCCCCGGGGGACTCCACGGCACGGGCTCTCAGCTCCTGCGGAACTCGGTGGCGGTCAGCGGGTGCAGGAGCCTGAGCTGGAAGTCGAGTGGAAATGTGGGCGTGGCTTGGTGTGTGGCCACGCCCCAGGGGCGGGGCTTGGCGGCCGCCCCGGGCGGAATGGACTGGACTGGGAGAGGAGGGGCGGGACCAGGTGAAGAAGGTGGGGCTGCAGGCGGTGGGCTGAACTTCCGGGACAGCCTGCCGGGAAATGCATTTCCCTGAGCGAACATCACCTCCAAACCGTGCAGGCCGCCGGCAGCATTTCCCTGGGAGACCTCCCAAAGCGGGCGATTGTGCCAGCAGCCCCCGGCCCATCCGGAGCCCCCCAGGCCGCCCACACGGAGGCGCGGATGAGCCCTGGCTCTCGGGCTGAGCTGACCCCTCCTCCTCCGCCCCACCCAGGGTCCGGCACCCTCTTCAAGAACGTGGAGCGGATGCTGCGGGTGCGCAGCCTGGACAGCCTGGACCAGGGCCGCCTGGTGAACCTGGTCAACACCAGCTTCGGCAAGAAGCTCCGCGAGGACTACCTGGCCTCGCTGCGCCCGCGGCTGCACTCGGTCTACTTCTCTGAGGGGTGAGCGGTGGCCCCGGGGGGCAGAGGCCACGGGCAGAGCCGGCCCTCGGACCCAGGAGAAGCCCCAGGCTGACCTTCCCCGCCGCGCCAGGTACAACGCCGCCGCCATTCTGACCACGGAGCCCGTGCTGGGGGGCACCCCGTACCTGGACAAGTTCGTGGTGAACTCCAGCCGCCAGGGCCAAGGCTCCGGCCAGATGCTGTGGGAGTGTCTGCGGCGGGACCTGCAGACGCTTTTCTGGCGCTCCAGAGTCACTAACCCCATCAACCCCTGGTAGGTCCTGCCCTCCCGGCCCTGGGCTGGGCACCGTACCCCTCTCACCAGCCCCGCCCGCCACACCACAGTCCACCAGCCAGGAAGGCTAGGCGTCCCCTCCTCTCATTGGCTGTCCTTCCCGGAGAGGCCCGCCCACTGTGGCCATTTCCCAGGACCACACAGGGAGCCTGAGGTTTCCTCCCAGGCAGACTGTCTGCACAGAACAAGCCCCCTCCCACCCCAGCCCTGCATGTGACAGCCCCCACCCCACCCCATCTCTCCCAGGTCCTAAGAAATTCTGATCCTTCAGGCTCTACTCCAGCCCCAATTGCCCACTCGGCCCTCAGGCCCAGCAGAACCCCCACTCCTCTTTCCTTCAGCAACCATCCCCTCACCCCCATTCCTCTGCTCTGTGGGCACCGAGGGGTGAACAAGAACCTCTCCCTGCTGCACAGCCAGGGCAGTGCGGAGGGAGCAGGGATGTCCTCTTCTCACCCTACTGTGGGACCCGCGAGCTACCTCACTCCTCCGAGCCTTGGCTGCTGCTCCGTGAGAGCGTGCCACCGCGGGCTCTTAGCTGCCGTGGGGATAAAATCAGGCAACAGACAGCAAGTCCCAGCAGGGTCTCGTATGCAGGAGGCCCTCAATAAATGAGCCGGTGAGAACTGAGCCCTGGCCTTGCACTAACAGCTCCCACCACCACCAGGTACTTCAAGCACAGTGACGGCAGCTTCTCCAACAAGCAGTGGATCTTCTTCTGGTTCGGCCTGGCTGATATCCGAGACTCCTACGAGCTGGTCAACCACGCCAAGGGGCTGCCGGACTCCTTTTGCAAGCCAGCGTCGGACCCGGGCAGCTGACCCTCACCACCAGCCCTGCAAGCCCTGGGACGGCCAGGGGGGACCCAAAGCCATGTCTGCTGGAGGCGACTCCAGGCAGCTACCGGCTGGGCCAGGTTTGTTGGCGGGATGATCCGGAGGAGGAAGCAGCCCCTCCCCTGCTCTGCCGGAGGGGGAGGCAGTGGGACAGGCACAGGCAGAGTCCACCAGGACCTCCACTTGCCCCAGGGCCACCACCAGATGGCCCTCGATGTTCGGTCTGGGGGGGAGGGGCGGGCTTGCCTTCCCAGGCTTACTCAGGGCTAAACTTAGAGTAGGTCAGTTTCTGTGGCTTCTGAGCTGTGTTTTGAGGCTCCTTTGTCCAAAACAAGGCACAGAGGCCCTATCTGCCTGATCTCCTACCGCTCATTTTCATTCCTGTGGGTGTCGCAACTTTCCAGGAGGCCTTGATTAAAATGAAAATACTTGCCTGAGAGTCAGCTCACACTTGAAAGGAGCAGAGGCTCTCTGGGAGCAAGATCTTGCGGGCTGGGGACCCAGGAGGCTTCGAGAGAGACAGGGGCTAAGTGAGATGGAGGGCCCCCACCCTTCCCTCAATGACACCCCCAGAGGGGCTCCCCTACTCGTAAGTCCGGAAACATCCTCCGTTCCACAGGCCAGGCCGCCAGCAGTCCAGCTCCCTTTCAGGCAGGACACAGAACACCCCCCCCACCCCTGCAGCCCTAGAGGCTGTGTCCCCATCTTTGTGGGAGCCGACAGGCAGTAGCCCAAAGCTGGAGGTTCCATTGAATATTTTTGACCCCATGATGTTCCAGGGACCACACTGGTTGCTGGGACTGAATGGGTGAGCAGGAAGAGGGGCCATTAAGAGGCCACCACAGCCCAGCAGGGCCTGTGAGAACAAACCCAGGAGCGGCCTGTCTCCCCCAGAGGGTGACGTTCAGTGTACCCCTGGGCGATGGCATTGCAGCCTGGCCTGCAATCCAGCTCTGTGGCTGGGTTTGCCTGTGACTTGAGGCAATCTGCTTACCTTTTCTGAGTCTCCATTTTCTTATCTGTAAAATGTAAATCCCTTGGCCTCATAGTGGACTCTAAATGTTAGTTCTCTCCCTCAAGGTTGCTCTCACCAAGGATTTATTCAAAAACAGCTGACATCAAATGGGGAGGAAAAATAAGCTACAAGTTAGAATGAGGTGAGAGGTCAAAAGAATATACTACAGGGAGGGTTAGGAGATCCTTGAAAAGAGAGCCAAAGGACTGTGGGAACTCTCGGAATAGGGGAAAGATTAGGGGAGGGCCTTGATGGAGCTTAACCAGATATGTTCTTTCAAGAAACCCCAGATCAATCCCGGCCAATGGCAGAGTGCCCCATGGGCAGAACAGAGAAGCGAAGCCAAATGTCTACATAAAATGTTTATTTTTGGAGGACTGTGTGGTCTGGTGTTTGGGAGGGCCCTCACCCTCACCGGGCTATCCAGAGCTGGAAACAAGGCAGGAGGCGGAAAGCTGGCCGCTGCCTGCCCCACCCCTTCACAGCCATAGACTGTGGCCGGCTCTGCTCTCAAGGTAGGCAACTAGTGTTATTTCTGCTCCTGGCATATCCTGAGAACCCTGTGGCTTCTGTGGAGACCAGCCCGCCTGCCCCTCCAGGGCCTGGTCCGCCAATCAGCACGCACACTCACGCTCAGTCTCCAAAAGCACGGCAGAGCTAGCTGCGTCTGCCAGTTCAAAAGCAATTTTTCACTTTTGCTCACTTCCAGTTCTTAGGTCTTCCTTTCTCTGTCCCCCACTCTCAGTAACCCTGCCCTGGGCCGCCTTCCTCTCTCCTCTGGGACGGAAGACCCAGGAGAGCAGCTGGCCTTGCTCTCCTCCTAACCAACAGGGGGAAATCCCTGTAAGGCACCACCAGGGCTTCCCCCTCAAGGGCTGAGCCCAGAACTGGGAACACACCTGTCTCTTAACAACAAACACACACAACACACAGAGCAAAGGATCCAACAAACAGACCAAAAAGCATAAATAAACGTAACCGGGCCAGCGAGAACCGGTAGGGTGGCGCTCAGTGGCTCCCTGCACCCCTTTCAGCTTCTCCCAGGGCGACTCAGCCATCGGTGGCGAGGATGACAGCGGCTCCGAAGATGCCCACACTCTCTCCCAGGAGCTTCATCTGGTTCCAGAACTCCACTCGCCGCGTGTTGTGCCAGTAGGGAACATTGCCGTCTATGAGCAGCATGACCGGGGGCAGCAGCACGGCCAGGATCTGGGCAGCCAGCGTCACGTAGTAGCCAGACAGGAAGGCGAGGGCCAGGATGCCATACAGCAGGAAGAAGAGCTGGATCATGAGCTCCCCTCCAGGGAGATGGTTCAGATAGGCCAGCCGGTCCTCCTTGCTGTGCTGCAGCGAATAGGCCTAGAGACAAACCACCTCTTAAGACTGTCCCACAAGCCGAGGAGCCTGTCGGAAGCCCACCGAGATGGCGCCTGTAACTCAGCCTCTGCGAGGGGGGCTTCTGACTCCTCTCAGACCGGGGCTCTCTGAAAGCAGGACCTACGTGCATGCCCCCTCAGCCGAGGGAGCCACATGAAATTAGGGTCTAAGTCTTTCCTCTCTCTGGGAGCTCAGAAGTAGGCGGGGCTCTCACCGCTGAATCCGGAGCTCTGCACGTGGAATATGGTGCCCAGGCACTAAGGGTTAGGGTCGATCACAGCTGGCTAACTAGGCATCCCCATCAGTTCCTTTTTCTTTTAAAGCCTCACCTAAGGATATATTTACTGATTTAAGAGGGAGAGGAAGAGCAGGAGAGAAACACTGATCTGAGAGGGGGAAAAAATCCATCGGTTGCCTCCCGTACATTCGTGCCTTGACAGGGATTAAACCCACAACCTAAGTTATGCCCTGACTGGGAATTGAACCCGAACCTTCTTGGTGTACAAGGCAGCACTCCAATCGAGCCAACTGGCCCAGGTTTTGTTTTGTTTGTTTTTTTTCCTCTATCCCCATCAGTTCTAAGTGGCAGAGTCCAGCTGCTGCCTGAACCCACCCAACCTCTCCTTTGTCTCCCCTCCCAGTCCTCTAGGAGCTGGGGCTACGAGAGGAACAATCCATCCTGTTCTCCTGCCTCTCAGGCTTGGGAGTAAATGGCCAATTCAACCTTTTCTCCCCCTGGTGGCAATAATATTGAAAGAACATTGGCCAGGTCTCAGGCTCTTGCCCTCTGAGGCCCAGAAACTGGCCGGGGCAATTCCCAGAGCATGGCCGCCAGGATCTACATGTCCACACCTCCCCGAGTTCGGCCAAGCACGGGCTCACATTTTAGTCCCAGTCAAGCACCTCCTGCCAACAGTCCCTCAACCTACCACACAGATGAGGTAGATGCCCAGGAAGACCTGGCCGGTGGACTGGAGGGAACGGCTGCGGGGTTTCTGGCGGTACAGCTCCCCAGCACCGCTCGCCAGCACGAGAAACCCACCGATGATGGCAACTGTGCGTGAGTACATCCGGACCTAGGCCAAGGCAAGGGGACCCCGGTCAGGAACTGCAATCGCCACGTATCTCCTGACTGCACGGCACTTCCTCTCTATACACTCCCTTCCATTTGAGGAACCCTCTTACCATTTCCAAGCGTGGTGGGCAGGTACAGCAGAAACAGAGAATTCTTTTTTACCAGAAGTGGCCCAAAGGGGTTAATTAAATTGTTCAAGATCCTACAGAAAGTGGCAGAACCCAGTTACCAAGTGTCTCCTTCCCGCCCCCAGGCCTGCAGACCAGCGTTCTCTCTGCTATCTAGTCTAGTCTGTCCCATAAAAACCCTTTTATCTCACTTTTCCTGTAGCCTTCACACATCTGCTTCCCCTACTGGACAGGCAGCATTCCTTTGTCCAGGCCTATCTCCAAGCCCTTATGCCTGGCGGGGGTGTCCTTTACAGACTTAACCTGCTGCACTAGGATCACTTAAATGTCACAAAATTAGATCTTTGGGCCAGACACCGGCAAGGTTCCGTTAGCCCTAAGAGTCTGAGATTACTAAACTTAACAGTTTTGAGGGTTCTGGGAACAGATGACTTAGATCCTTGCTCCTCCACCTGTGGTGCTAACTGTGGTGTGACTTAGGGTAAGTCTGTTTCCCATCTGTGGACCTCAGCTTCCACACTCGGAAAGGAAGGTGTGTGTGGTCTCTAAGGTCCTTCCATTCCGGCAGTCTGTAAACTCTGCACACGCCCGAGGCTCCCCATCACTCTAGCCAAGTCCTCCTCGGGGGCCGGGTTGCTCACCTTCAGCCAGTCCCCGTAGTGGACGTAGCCCCCGATGTAGGCGGCATAGGTGCTAATGGCCAGCTGGAGGGCGGCCCCCAGGGCGAACCAGCGCCGCTTCACCCCGAAGGACATGAAGCTGGCGCACAGCACGGCCGCCCCCATGTCGAAGTACAGGTAGGGCACCGGTATGTCGGGCTTCCTGCAAGCCGGGAGCGGGGAAGCAAAGAGGTCAGAATGAAGAGGGGAGAAGAGCCTTGAACCCCCCTTGACTTCCCGCCAGCCCCACTGCTCCTCCAAACCGGAGACCCCCTCTCCTGGCCGTGACCCCCGCACTGTGCTCCGGCCCCGAGCCCCTAACAAGTCTGAGCTCCCAGCTCCTCCCAGCCCAAGGGCCCAACCTTCCCCCCACCTCACCGCATCCCGTCCCTGGGGTGCGCTGGGCCGCCTCCCCCCGCGGGGCCCGCTCACCGGCGCGCCTCGGCCCTCTCGGCGTACAGCATGAGCTGGCTGAAGCAGCCCCAGAACGGGCAGCGTGTGAGCAGCACCGAGCCCAACTGCATGAGCAGCTGCAGTAGCCACCGTCGCGAACCCACCTTCCACGCCATCTTGGGGAAGGGCAGTCCGCCACGGCCTCGACCGGGTCTGGGAGGCCGGCGGGGAGGCGCGACACGCAACTTCCGGTCTCGCGGGGTTCGTGTTTACCTCTTCCGTTGGGAAACAAGGCTCTCGTCCTGTGGTTCTGGACCGGAGGAGGTGTCCTAGCAACAGAGTTCAGCCTTTCCCTCTGCCCATGGAGGCAAAATTGAAAACTAGACTAAAGGAAGGAACAGCGGGAAGCCTTGAGTCATAACTTAATGAAGCGAACTAGTCTTGGAATGAAGCAGCTAGATCCTAACGCCAACCCTGTTACTTTGGGCATGTTGGCTATACTTTCCAAGATTGACCAGTGAAACAGAAATGACTTCTACATTAGGGTTGCTGTGAGGTGTAATGTGACAAGGCTGGTGCTAGCACATAATAGGGGTTCAGGAACTGGTGCACATACGCAAGCCTGAGGAAATCCTCTGCTTTGGTTTAAATTCAAAGTAATGGGTTCCCCTAAGTCACTGTAGAGAAGTATGGTCTTGGTCTGCCTTTCCTAGGTCCCCTAAGAGAGAGATCGGAGGGGTATACATGGGACATCTCAAGTCAGCCCATTTTCTTCAGTTGCAATACTCCCACTCTAGCCCAAACTACCATCTTTTGTAGGTTTAACTGCAGCAGGTTTCCAACTGCTCTCCCCCATTTCTCCTTTGTTCTCAGCTTCCTATTTTATTTTAATAACTATCAGGTACCCTTCCTTTGAATCACTTGGCACACAGGCAATTATATATGTGTAATTCTTCTGTTAATGCTTAGATTTATATTAGTTTGTGAGCCCCAGGTCAAGGACAGTGTCTGGTTTCTGTTTACTACTATATTCTCAGGCCCTAGTATACAGGATGCATTCATGATATATGTGCTGAATAAAGTGAACAAAAGATGTTGCCACTATCTTATTCATCGTAGGTACTTAGTAATTATTTGTTGAATAAATACGCAAAAGTTCTGAGTTTTATGGGATTGCCACCACCAAGCTGCTCCCCCACCCACCCACACACACACAATACAAATTTATCTTCTGATACTGAAGATTCTATAAGCACTCCCACTAGGCCATTTAATTCAGGTCTGTTTCTAGTTCCCTTGGGGGAAAAGGGGGTCTCATGTCCAAACAGCATTCTGACCATGTGAATTAAAAATTTCCCATCAGCCCGGCAGGCATGGCTCAGTGGTTGAGGGTTGACCTATGAACCAGGAGGTCACAGTTCGATTTTAATCAGGACACATGCTAGAGTTGTGGGCTCAGTTCCCAGTGCAGGATGTGCAGGAGGTGGCCGATCAATTAATTATTCTTTCTCTCCCTCTCTGAAATCAATAAAATTCTATTAAAAAATTTAAAAACTCCTGATCAGCCAGTAAAAGCTAGACTACAAAACACTTTTTCATATTTAACTTTTTACAAAGTCACTAGGATAAAATCTGGGTATGTTAGAAAGAATGTGAGAGAGGGATATATCCATGCCAAAAAACAAAAACAGGAAACCCTAGGGAATGGAATCATGTAGGTGTATGGTGGGGCAGAGGGTGGGAAGGGAGTGTCTCCAGGTAAGAGGAATGAGAAATAGCTGGATTAAAGGTCATTTTGGCTCTAGCTGGTTTTGCTCAGTGGTTAGAGTGGTAGCAGGTTAGATTCTGGTCAAGGGCATGTACTTCAGTTGCAAACTTTAGTTGGGGCAAGAGCAGGAGGCAACCAATGGGTGTCTCTCTCTCTCTGTCTCCTCCACCCTGTTTCCATTCTGTTTAAAAATCAATGGAAAAAATATCCTCAGGTGAGAATTAACAACAAAAAGTCATTTTGCCTACCTTCCCTGCCCACCAGTGACAACTACATGAGGTACATTTTCATCACCATAACACAAGCACATAGTACAAACTTTCCAATTGACTTTATTTTCCTAATCTCCTCACCTATCCCTGATTCAAATGGGTCAAGACACACAACCTTGGGAATGGGATCATACATGTCCATAAAATAGTTTTAGGAGCCTGCACCTGGAACAATCCCCTATCCCAGACCACACCTTCTGATTAAGTCCCTCAAAACAGGTGGTAGGGACGTGTATGAAGGAGAATAGGATTAATAAAGTTTTTTCCCTTGGTATCCATCCCATCCCATCCCAATTCCCTCTGGTGTTCAGTCTTTGTCTTTTATTGCTTTCTCTCCAGAGGGGTACTGAGGACTAGGGGCCAAGTCCCTCTTTATAGGGCGAGGAAAGGTGCTGGCATTGTGCTAGATCACAAGTGGTAAGTGAGCAGTGGGGTTCTGAGACCTGAGATGAACATAGTCCCTCTTCCCTCCACCCCTGCCTGGACACACAACCCATAAAACTTCTGAGGAACATTCCTTTTCCTTGGTCCATCTGCTCTCCCCAATCCAACTGCCTCAGCTTCTCTCTACAGCACACCCTCCCTGTTCTTCTGGGGCACCCCCACCTGCACTTGCCCTCGGCCATGACCACAGCACCATGGCGACTAGCAATGGTGACCATGATACCCAGCACAGTAGCTGTCTCAGACAAGCAAAGCCAGGCCTCCACACTGCTCAGCTAGGCCCCCTACCAGCCTCCCAGGTCCAGCACAAGTCAGATTGCCCAGTTTGGCCACATACAAGTGCCATAGATGGTCCAGCTTCCGGAAGGCCTGCTGCAGAGATTATTGGCCAGCAGCAGCTGTGTGCATGCTGTCTGCATGCCCCCATCACCTTAAATTTGAGGTGCTGTTGCCTACTAGAGAGGAGGCCCAGCACCCACAGAGCTGCAGAGGCTTCAGCCTCTGCGTAGCTTGCTGATGTCATTCCCAGCCAGAGGACCTCCAGGCCTGGCAGGGTAGCCAGGGTTACGCCCCCAACTTGCTGTAGCTGGTTCCCAGCAAGCACGAGTCAGTGTAGGCAGAAGTGGCCCCCAAACTGTGGCCAGGCTGTGGCTCAGGTCAAGCTGTTCCAGGTTTCCCAGGCCCCACAGGCTGCAGGGGTTCACGTTGGCAAGCAGGTTGTGAGAGGTGTAGGCGGAGCAGAGCCCAGGGTGGCCGAGAAGTCCATGGACAGGTGCACCAGCTGGTTGTAGCTGACATCCAGCTGCTCCAGAAAAAACCAGGCCACCCAGTGCTCTACCAGCCAGATCCCGTAGGACATTGTGAGAAAGCAGCAGCTCCTTCCACAGGCCCTGGAAGTAGCCACCTGGCAGGTGGCAGGATTACTGTGGCTCAGTTCCAAAAGCCAGACCGTCAGGATGCCTGGGAGGGAGACGGAGCAGGTGGAGGCCTCCACAGCCCACCACTCAGTGGCTAGCCAGGGGCACGGTACTGGGTATGCCGCCACCAGATTCCCAAGCAGGGCTGACGCTACTGTTGTAGCCATGGAAGGAATGGCCACACCTGCCCTGTCCCTGCCCCATGAGGGGTGGGGGTGAGGATGGCCTCAGGTGCTCATGGAAGCTGAGACCTTTATGCTTCACTCCTCCACCCAGGACCCTGGGCAAGCATGGAAGCTAGGAGAGAAAAATAAAAGCAGACACCACCAGGGGTCTTTTCACTTTCCGCACCCACCCCCCACCCTAATGTGGTGTCCAGGAATCTTCCTTCCATCCCCTCTGATTTTACCTCTTACCTAGGTTCTGGCAAGTCATCTCAGCTGGAAACCCCGGCAACCTGACCCCCCCACCTCACCCCAGTCACTTCTCATTCCCTTATTCCTACTAGAACGAAAAGCGATCGGGGAAGATGGACTTTTTCCTCTTTTGGGTCCCCTTTTCACTCCAATTTCACACTTCACCTCACTTATTTACCATACAGTCCCAGCAGAAATGCCTTCTCCTGCCTACAGGATAGAGCCCTGGCTAGATCCTGCCCCAATCTAGCCACTGAGGTAAAAGCGTCAGGCCTCAGAAACCCAGTGCATTCATCCACCTGTGTTCCTGCCACCTCCCGGCCCAAGAATGGCAATGGAAGAACCTCAGCTCTGATTACCTGCTCTCTTGGCCTCAGGCTGGAGCCTCACCCCCAAAAGCTGTAGAGCGGTCAGCTTTCAGGGAAGCCATAGCCCTGAGTGGGGATGAGATACAAGTTGAAGAAATCGCCAAGGCCTGATGGTCTTATATCCTGCCCTTTGTTCTAAGAACAGATCCACACACACTCCTCCCCTTTTTTCTCCCTCTGAAACCCTACACCCTGCTCTATTTCATATCAGAATAGCAACCTGAGGCCCGATGGAGCCCATTCTCAAGTCAGGAAGGAGCCAGATGTCTTTCATACTATATTGCTTGTCCATAAATCTGCCATCATCTATAAAACTCACCTGCCTTGTCTAGACACAAAGGAAGGGCATGCTCTCTTGTTCTCACTAGTTCAAAGGTCAGAATGCTCTGGTTTTCTTTTTTTTTAAATGATGTTCTAATCATCTTCTTCATATATATATATATATATATATATATATATATATAAAATTGATTTTTTTACAGAGAGGGAGAGAGAGGGATAGAGAGTTAGAAACATCGATGAGAGAGAAACATCGATCAGCTGCCTCTTGCATACCCCCCACAGGGGATGTGCCTGCAACCAAGGTACATGCCCTTGACCAGAATTGAACTCGGGACCTTTCAGTCCGAAGACCGACGCTCTACCCACTGAGCCAAACTATTTTGGGCATGGTTTTTTTCTTTTTTCTTTTTAAAAAAATATATTTTATTGATTTTCCACAGAGAGAAATGGAGAAGGATAGAGAGCTAGAAATGCCCATGAGAGAGAAACATCGACAGCTGCCTCCTGCACACCCCATACTGGGGATGTGCCCGCAACCAATGTACATGCCCTTGACCGAAATCAAACCTGGGACCTTTCAGTCCGCAGACCAACGCTCTATCCACTAAGCCAAACCAGTTTCGGCTCTACTCTGGTTTTCAACGAGAGCCCGGCATCTCCTTCGGAAACAGAGAGCTCTGGGGCCAGGTGTCTGTACGGTGCTCTGCTGGGCCCAGGAGACCACACACATTACTTGCCGTGTTCCCCGGTGTGCTCATTAGCTCCATCCAGCTTATTCTTCACAGAATAATGACGTCTGGAGGAGACGTTGCTCAAGGCCAACCATCTCATTAAAGCCTTCATTTCATCCTCAATGAGACACTCATTTTACAGATGAGGAAACCGATGCTGGCAAAGTTAGCTAAGATGCAAAGTCATACTGCTCATTAGTGGCAGAGATGAAATCTGACATAACTCAGACCTATTTGAATGCAGCCATGCTCCTAACCACTAAGCTACAGTGCTCCAAAGACGGGGCCAGTGTCCCTCATGCCAGCCAAACACCCCTCTAAGAAACCATCTATAACAATAAAGTTTAATGTGCTAATTAGACCGGGCAGCTGAACAACCTTCCAGACATTATTCCAGATGTCCTTCCAGATGACTGGACGAAGAAGTGGTGGCAGGGGCCAAGGCAGAGGTGGTTAGGGGATCAGGCAGGCGAGTGGTTAGGGGCAATGAGGCAGGCAGGCAGGCCAGCGGTTAGGAGCCAGCGGTCCTGGATTGTGAGTTGGACACCCCCCAAGGGATCCCAGATTGTGAGAGGGTGCAGGCCAGGCTGAGGGATCCGTATCCTGCCCTTCCACCCTCCCCCGCACAAATTTCATGCTCATCAGACCAGTCGTCCTTCTTTCTGGACAAAGTTGCAGTGGATGGGGGCTGAGATAGAGGCAGCAGAGGACCTCAAGCTGCAGGGCATGGATTTCATGCATCAGCCCTCGAGTGTCCACAGATTGTCCCCTGAATGGCAAGAGCAGCTGAGCCACCACCAACCAAGGATATGAACCTGAACCTCTGGTTGATCAAACTGAGCTGCTCTAAATTAATTCAAGTAATCTGGTTCAGCAAATTCTACTGGAAAAGCTTGAGGAATCACTGCCAATATTCTTTGAGAAAACATTACAAACAGAAGGTTGCCAGAGACTTGAGCTCAGCCAAAGTTCCAATTTTCAAGTCAGATAAGCAAGTGTAACAACGAAATTCAAAAAGGGCTCATTGAACATGTTGACTAGTGAGCTAAACATGATGACCACTAGGTACACAGGACTTCATTAAAAATAACTGATTCTTGCCGAAACCAGTTTGGCTCAGTGGATAGAGCGGTCTGTGGACTGAGAGGTCCCAGGTTCGATTCTGGCCAAGGGCATGTACATTGGCTGTGGACACATCCCCGGTAGGAGGTGTGTAGGAGGCGGCTGGTCCATGTTTCTCTCTCATTGACGTTTCTAGCTCTCTATCCCTCTCCCTTCCTCTCTGTGGAAAATCAATAACATATATATATTTTATTGATTATAAAATATATATATTTTAAATAATTGCCAGAAGCTTTATTTTTATTTTATTTTATTGATTTTTTTTATAGAGAGGAAGAGAAAGGGATAGAGAGTTAGAAACATCGATGAGAGAGAATCATCAATCGGCTGCCTCTTGCACGCCCCCTACTGGGGATGTGCCCACAACCAAGGTACATGCCCTTAACCAGAATCGAACCTGGGACCTTTCAGTCCACAGGCCAACGCTCTATCCACTGACCCAAACCGGTTTCGGAAAATATATATATTTTTAAAAGTGATTCTCAAACAACTTGATTTCCTTTTTTAACAGGGTTACTGGGTGGCTGTCATAGACAAACATCTGGATCTTATTAAAGTCTTTCATGATATCCCTTTGGAAGACAGTTTATAAAAATTTGAAGAAATGCGCCAAAACCGGTTTGGCTCAGTGGATAGAGCATCGGGCCTGCAGACTGAAGGGTCCCGGGTTCGATTCCGGTCAAGGGCATGTACCTTGGTTGTGGGCACATCCCCGGTGGGGGGTATGCATGAGGCAGCTGATCGATGATTTTCTCTCATCAAGTTTCTAACTCTCTATCCCTCTCTCTTCCTCTCTGTAAAAAATCAATAAAATATATTTTAAAATTTTTTTGAAGTAATGCAACATTGGGAAGGATAACTAGTATATTATAGAATCAAGATTTGTAAAAAGCTCTTAATAGGCTGGAATAGTTGGCTAAAAATAAGCCATTTAACTAAAGACAAGACAGTTCCCAGTCATATCTGCCAGTGAAGCAACTCCTCTGACCCTCACCCAAGAGCTGCGAGACAAAGGAAACATCCTAAAGAGCAAGTACTAGCCTGCAGTTCTAGAAACGAGCAGCTGCTTGGAGGACAAATGGGCACAATTCAGCCATCACATGAGCAGGACACTCCTCATCAACCGAAGTGCTCAAGCAGGGGCAGCCTGTGGCTGAAGCTCCAGACACCTAAGCTGGGAGGCTGGACTGTTTCACATGAGCTCCAGGGTCCCGGCATCTCTAAGTGCTGCATATTTGTGCTGAGCTTCCCATACCACACCTGCGCCAGCCCTGGCACTAGAAGCATCCTGTATTTTTGCACACTTTTACATACTGCCTCTTGGATTTACACGGCTGCATATCTTTCCTGTAGACAGTATAGGGGGGATGACAAGACACTTTCAGAATGGCTAACCTGAACCAAAACCAAGTGTTTGACCACAGCATCCATCTGTAGGGATGAAGGGTCTATCACCGAAACTCCCTTGCTGATACCATCAGCTGAAATCCCTTCTCCCTCTATACAGACCTGACTGTACCCAACTACCCACCTTCTGTGTCCTCAGCCAAGTCATGGACACAAGTCACACAATGGGCGCCTGTCTGGCTGCATCCTAACTGCATGAGCACAAACCTCTAAGGGGAACTCAGCAAGCCGGAACCGGTTTGGCTCAGCGGATAGAGCATCGGCCTGTGGACTGAAAGGTCCCAGGTTCGATTCCGGACAAGGGCATGTACTTTGGTTGCGGGCACATCCCCGGTGGGGGGTGTGCAAGAGGCAGCTGGTTGATGTTTCTCTCTCATCGATGTTTCTAACTCTCTATCCCTCTCTCTTCTTTGTAAAAAATCAATAAAATATATTTTAAAATAAAAATAAATAAAAATAAAGGGAACTCAGCAATTTTACGTACTTCCTTATGTGTCTAGGACACATCCTCTCTCAACCTCACCTCCCTACTAAATGTGCAAATCCACCTTCAACTGTACTACTACCTTCTTCCTTCCTGTTTACAATGAAGGGTCTCCTGCATCAGAGGCCAAAATACCTACTGTGGCCACAGATCTCATCCCCCATCTTCACGGAGTGCATGACAAGGTAACAACTAAATGTCTAGCTCTAGCCCGGTCCTCTCCTCTGAATTCCAGGCTCATTATCCAGCTGCCCAGCTGCCACCTGCTCTTCAGTTTCATTAGCTAGACAAAATGGCAAAGCACAACTCTTGGTTTTCCCACAAAGCTATCTCTCTCCCATCGTTTGTCATCATCCACCTAGAAGTCATTCTTAGTTTCTCTTTCCCTCACATCCAATACCTCAGCAAGATCTATCAGTCCTGAAACCGCTTCCGTCACTACCATCTCCTGCCTAGATTTGCAACCACCTCTTAGCACAACTGTCTTCCTGCCTCCACTGCCGCTGCCTCCCATCAGATTAAATCCCTGACGGCTTAACACCCTCCAACAGCTTCCCCACTGTGCCAAGAGCAGATTCCAGGCCCTACAATGGCCACAAGGCCCGCATTGAGGTGTCCATTTGTCCTCCTGCCCACTGCTCCGTCCTGCTCACTACACTTCAACCGCCTTCCTTCTAGCAGTTCCCAAACATCCGAAGCTCTTGCCAATCTCAACTTTAGCACTTACTGTTCCTTCTATCTGAGCACTCTTTGCAGGCACCTGTTCTTCAAGTTTCAGCTTAACTCACATCTCAGAGGCCATCCCAGAATATTCTTTAAAGCAGTACACACACTTTCTTAAAGCATAAGCAACTACTTCAAGCCAGAGATCACAATAAAAGGGACCAGATTAGAAAAAGAAACCACTTGTTAGTCCCTCCACTCTAGACTACCTGCTGGAATTAGCATCAGAATTAGTTGGGAAAAGGGAGGTTACGTAAGTCACTAGAAATATGCCTTACCTTCATCTCACCAGTTCAGAAAGAAACTTTGTTCCACTTTAGACGTTTCAACAAAAATTGAAAATTAAAGAAGGGGGTTAATGGGGGGAAAAGGGGGAACATATGTAATATTCAATAATATTTATAAAAATAAAAAAGAGAGTGCCCTTGCCAGTTTGGCTCAGTGGATAGAGCGTCGGCCTGCGGACTGAAGGGTCTCAGGTTCAATTCTAGCCAAGGACACATGCCCAGGTTGTGGACTCGATCCCCAGTTGGGGTGTGCAGGAGGCAGCCCATCAATGATTCTCTCTCATCATTGGATGTTTCTCTCTCTCCCTCTCCCTTAAGTTTCATCATAAATGGAAGACTTTTGGCACCACACTCTTCAACAGTCCACTGTTTTTTCAAACTAGGGGCCAATTTCTGCCACTCTCCTGTCTCCTCTGTGTTCTGCCCTAAACCTGGCAAACAAATGTGAGCAGTACACATACCTATAGTTTGGAAACTCACAAATAGAAAGAGCCCACGATTTTGTTCCAGCTCGGCCACCACAGGTCCCTCACCCAGGTGGAGCTCTTTCTATAAAGAGTGGTTCTCAAATGATAACCCAAGGAATTCCCCAGGGACTCCAGGGAAGAGGGAGGGATGAGATGAGATCTGTGAGAAATTAGAGGGTAGGGCTCTGATGCCCCTATCCCTGCCCAAATGTGTTTTGTTTTGTTTTTTGTTTTTTTACATATTAGCTTTACTTAAAATGCCATCTAAACAGACTTCTAAAACAAAGTTGAAGCCTCTGGAAATCATCTAATCCAATCTCACCTCCAGATTTATCTCAGGACCAACCTAACATTTATATTAATATTTACACAGCCCCTTCTAAGAATTAGGCACTTTAATATCTTATTTAACCCTGAACACCAATTCTAGGAGATGGGTATTAGTTCCATATTTAAGGTTCAAACAGGTGAAAAAACTTATCTACAGTCAAAGTGAGGAAATAAAGATATAAGCCCTGGCCAGTGTGGCTCAGTTGGATGGGGTGTTATCCTGTAATCAAAAGGCTGTGGGTTCAATTTCTGATTTGGGTACAGGTGAGAGGCAGACGACTGATGTTTCTCACATCTGTTTCTTGCTCTCCTTTCTTCTAAAAATCAATTTTAATATAATTTTTTTAAAAGATGTAAGGATGTGAACCCAACTATTTCTCTCCAAAGCCCTTGTTCTCCTACACCTCACTGCCTGTCTTTCCCACCATACTAACTCTACCGCTTGAATTGCTTCAAGTCCCCACACTCAACTTCACAAACGAAAACAAGTCAAAAGTGTTTCCTACCAGAAACAGTCTCCCACTCACAGGCCTAGAGACAAAGAGGGAGGAAATGACAACACAGGCGTGAGCCGGAGAGCTTCCCCCGGGCGTGCTATTTTCCCCTCATCACATCACTCCTTTAACTGTACCTCTTAGGTTTTCTAGATACTATTTTCCCTTTCCAGAAGTCTACATTTCTGTGCATATTAAATCAAAGGCATGGTACTTTAAATGGTTTTATGCCTCTTATTCTGCTACTCCACTTACCCACAACTCCCAACCCTGGATGCCCTTCTTAAATGACACATTTTGTACCGTGTCATCCAGAAATCTGGATGATTTCTCAGGGAGTGGAGGAGAGAGGGTTAAAAGTAGAAAGCAAAGAAACTAAATGGAAAAGTCAAACCAAACACACACACTCTCATATCCTCTCCCTCTGGGGCCACTGAAGATACACAAATCCGAGACATGCGTGATGGTTAAAAAAATTTGGGTTTTTATTGTTTTTTGCTAAACAATACTAAAAAAAATTTCATTTTGAAGGCAGGGCTTGAATTATTTCATTTTGATCCATTTATTTAATTAAAAAAAAAAGGAAGGGAAAAAGATCATGGCCAAAAAAAAAAATAGTAGTTAACCCCCACCCCACCCCCAAAGCTCTAGCCAGTCACATGAGCATCACCCACATCCCACTCAGTGCCCGATACTCAGATGGTGGCACCCTCTGCCCCACTGGATGGCCCTACAGGCATGGGACAGCAGGTGCCAGTTTTGGCTCTCAGCAGGTTATCGAACCAGACAAACTGGTGGGCTAAAGTCCAGAATTTTTTTCAGGTTTTCTGCCCAATGGCTGAGCACATACAAACTGTCATAAGCTTGTAACATTTAAAGGGAGTGGGCATGGGCATAAGAGTCGGAGGTTGTCAGGAGAGAAACTATAGGCAGCCCAAGCTTTCTCCTGGGCTGTTGACTCTGGATACACACTTAAAGAGAGGTGGAGATCGGTGGACTCCAGGTTTCTGATAAAAGAGTATCATCCCTCGAGGAGGAGCCGAATGTGCCATGCAAATAGTTGTGCAGAGGACACTGGAGAAAGGGCAGCTGACGCTCTCGTGTAGGAGACAGGAGAGTAGTGAGGAGTTCTTCTAGTACCGTGAAGTAAGACAAAAGGCAGAAGGTGAATCCTGAGGTTTCAGCCAAATGTGAGACTGGTACACACACAGAGACTAAAAGCCATCAGGAACCCTCAAAGCCAACTCCCACCTGCACACACTGGCTCTACAAAGTGCTGCCGGAGATTCTTGCTGTGAACTAAGTCAAGTTAGTTGCCTGGCTATGGGTGGTGGGGAGGGCAATACATTTTTATTTTCAGAGGGATGAGGTGGGAAGAGTGGCCATGATCTAGTAAAAAGAGACCTGCAAGAAGCAGAAAATATTTAGAGAACATTTTAATATATATTTTCATATATATATTTAAAGTTAAGAAAAATAAAACTAATTCAAGCCATGCCCTGTGCAAAAAATGAAAAAGAAAAAAAAAAGGGGGGGGGACGCGGAATTTAAAGTGAGACCTCTGTCTGCTGTTCTCAACTTAAGTATCACAGTCAGCTTGTTACTTTTATTTTGGAAGATGTAAAAGTTTCTTTCAATCATTCACAAGGCAAGTGTAGCCACTTGTAACAACAGAATGACACGGACAGACTAGGAAATGAAAAGTCAGAGGTGAAAGGGTAGAGCCAGGAAGAAATTTTCAAAAATAAAATTAACAAGGTGACTGTTCCAGAAGGGAGCTGTGAAAAGGACATGGTGGACCAAAGTCTGTTAGTCAAGTAATGATTCAACTTTTAAATTATTCTCTTGTTCTTTTTGTTGGGTGTTTTGTTTGTTCAAGTCTAAGATTTAGAAACGCTGACCCTTTGTTAACAAGAGCCAACAGGAAATATAGGATCCCTTCCCTCCCCCGGCCTGCCTCCGCTGAGCCACCACCATCGCCTTCTTGGCTGGATGCTGGAAGAGTCCTCCATGTACGTGGACTCAGGACGACAGGGCAGCCTCCTTCTGTGGTTGTTGGGCTTGTGAACGCTGCAGTATCTTTTGGCTTTCCACATCTCTAAAATGTTTTTCAACCTGAAAGAGACCGGTCACCGGGTCAGAAAAGGAGGTAGGCACACAGGGCTCTCAAACAGCCCCTCCTGGCTGACCACCCACAGATGATTCAGGCACCTTTGCTTTTGCTGTCTGTTGGGGGGGTCACTGGTTTCAGCTTTAGCTAAGATTGGCTAAAATGAGATGAATCTATAAACTAAAATGGAAACTGAAAAGAGATTATTATGATCCAAAAACCCATCTCCCCTCTTCAGACAAGTACAGAACAGAAAGCTGGTGGGGATTTAATCTTAAACTTTTTACATTCACAATGTTGGTCTTTCAATGCTGTTTGTTTTTACAAATGCTACAACTCAGTCTAAAAGGTCAGGTGACATATGCAGGGTCCTAGATGCCAATGGCAACCGATTTGTAGCAAACAGCCCTTCCTGAGAAGAACCCTGCCCGAGATGAGAGGAACTGCTCAGGCCAATATCATGCAATTTCAAAAAGCCACACATTACAAAGGACCACACTGCAAATGACCACACTACCCCGTGGTTCCACTCCCGCAGGAGTGTCTAAGCCACGGCCACAGAGCAGCACACTGCGTGGAGGCGAGGTGGCAAACAGGGCTATTCCCAAGGTGGCTGTGTCAGAGGAGGGACTGTCCTCCTGAGGCTGGAGGGTGAAGGCCACGGAATCATTCTCTACTTAGTTTCCTGGCTCCTTTATACTTACTATTTTGCGTACGTGGCTCAGTGCGCTGCCCTCTTTGCCTTTACAGTTTTCCACTTGATATGGGGGTGTAATAACAACTTCTTCCATGACTATGATGTTTTTTTCTTGCCATTTACAATCTTTAATGCTGGAAGCAAAAGAGAACAGGTGAAAGTTACCTCTTGCAGGCATCCCACACCTCCTGTGACCCCAAGTCCCCAGCTCACCACTCAGGCCACA
Organism: Vespertilio murinus; assembly: GCA_963924515.1. Classification (NCBI taxonomy): domain Eukaryota; kingdom Metazoa; phylum Chordata; class Mammalia; order Chiroptera; family Vespertilionidae; genus Vespertilio; species Vespertilio murinus. Next base: position 13,862,640 of record OZ004718.1, on the reverse strand, counting down.
CTAGCTGCCAGCAGCCCATGAGGAGCGGGAGCCAAGAAACCTTTCTGGGAATCACCGGATAGGAGAAGCAAGGAAACGGATGCACATTCACTCTGAGGAGGACCCAGAAAAGTTGCTCTGAACCATTAGGGACCTGGAAACCCATATAAACTTAGTGGCAGCCCCAGAAGTCCAAACAGAATTGAATTCAGGTAGGCTCAGGCCACTAGATTCAACCTGAGTAGCAGCCGGAGCAGGGATTGGTAAATTTTTTATATAAAAGGTCAGATAGCAAAATTCTAAGCTTTGCAAAGGCCATACAATCTCTGTCACAACTACTAAACCCTGTCACTGTACCCTGTCACTGTACCACAAAAGCAGCCACAGATGATATATAAACAAACAAGCAGATGTGGCCTGCTGGCTGTCGTGTGCCCACCTTTGGCCTACGGGGAAATGGCAGCTTTAGAAAGAAAGAACAAATGCCCCATCTTATAGTGACCTGTACTCGGCCCGCCTCCTACAATGGAAGCTGCTCCTCAAAACGGTCCCTCTCAATTATCAGACAGCTGGGCACTTGCTAGACTGGGAAAACCCATTCCAGTTCACACTCTGGGAAACCCAGGACAGCTGATACTACTAAGAGAATTCCTTCACATACCTGTAAATGTTCAGAGACTCACACCATGGACTCAAACGGCTCTGATGCCAGCTGCCATCTGTGCAGCAGACCCAGGTGGTTAAATAGGGTAACAGGAGGCAGCAGGGGGGAGGAGGAGTGTCAAATGTTCAGTTTTTCAGCAACTAGGGAAGCTAGTGGAGTCAAATGACTTCTGCTGTGACAAAATGTCTTTTAGAAGGTGGTAATAAAGTGGCCTTCTGCTCTCCCTAACTCCCTATATTCACCCCAATGTACCACTGGGACGAGCAAAAGAGATAACTTTTCCTTAATAGAACTGCAGAAGCTTTTAGAAAAAGGTACAACATAAAATAATAAAAGACAAATAGATCACTACCGTGTTTCCCCGAAAATAAGACATCCTCCCAAAATAAGACCTACTTCATGGAAACATAATACATCCCCTGAAAATAAGACCTAGCGCATCTTTGGGAGCAAAAATTAATATAAGACACTGTCTTATTTTCGGGAAAACAGGGTAGTTCTAAGTTATGGAATACTAGGTATGGAAGGGACTGTTAGGGAAAACCTAACTAAAAACTAAGTCTTGCAGATGAAGAAACTGAAGCCCAGAGAAGACAATTTGTCCACAATTATCCCGCTTTTCTGTATGGAAGGGCAACAAGATCTCATATCCCTGATGTTGAGGTATTGCTAACACACTACCCAGCTTCCCTGGTGACTTTCAGGAACACAACCACCTGAAAGTCAGCCACCAGACAGCACACCCCGGCAGCATCACCCCGGGATAAGGGTCTCTATGCTCCCCCAACTCACGTCTTGTGAATGGTCTGGAAGAGCTGCTGGCCCTCTAGGGAGACACCAGCGCTGATTGCATAGGCCTGGCTCAGCTTCTCCTCCTTCTCTGTCCGGGCTTTGCTGGCAAGCTAAAGTGGGGGAGAGGAAAGAGACTCAGAAAAGCCTTCACCTTCATTCTTCCCAACAATCAAGCCAAAATTGAGGAAAGGAGGCCGGAAAAGACAGGTTTGGGTAGATTCAGTTTTCTCAGAGATCAAAAGTAAAACAAATACACACAATATACCTGAATAATTATTGCTTTTCCTGGCAAATATTCCTTCCTCCCAATGTTCTGAATGTCTACCATGTGCCAGACATTTACTATGTTAAGCTAGAGGTACAGCACTGAAAGGAGGGAGTGGAGATAAGACTTTAAACAAAAATATATATAAACAAGGTTAACTTTACCCAGGGCTAAGTGCTGGAAGGAAACGGAGCAGGGTGAGGAGACAGATGACTGTGGAGCTCCTGATGGGAAAGTGGGTCTGAGTTACAAGTAATACAACATTTTTATGAAAGGAGAGAATTAGGAGTTTTTATCAGCTACTGTGCTAGAGCCTCAGGTTTAGAAATTAATGTCTCACCCCTGCCTGAGTTTCAGAGACTCTCTGAGGGAAGAGGGGAGCTGAGCACAAAAGACTCTAAAAGACTCTACCTTTCCAGCACCGTTATCTGTGCTCATACAGGGAACCAAGACTCAAATAAACCTAAACCTGGATATTGTCCATCTTCGGCTCGAGTTGAAGAGCAGTCCTGCTCTTTAGAGAAAGGGCCAGCATTTTACTTCATGTCAGTTCCTTACCTGCCATCTAGTGAAACAATCACAAACTAATAAATTTTTTTTTTACTAAAATATAGGAAATTCCTCCAAACAGGAGTGGGACCCCTGTTGATCCTGTTGGTCCTCTAACACGTTTTTTACCCCCAACCCACCACTACTGGTTGTTAGAGACTTGGGAGCACAAATCTGTCTGAGTATAAGACAAAACAAACAGGCTGGACAAGATGGTTAAAACAAACAAAAGATAGATAATGCATCTGAAAGTCAAATGATTGAGATTTTCAGACACATGGACAGCTTAGTACCGTATTTGCCGGCGTATAAGACGACTTTTTGGCCCTGAAAAATATGCCTCCAAGTGGGGGGTAGTCTTATACGGCGAGTATATAACAAACTCTGTATTTTTAGTGGAAATGTTAGGGGGTCGTCTTATACGCCGGCAAATACGTATTTTTCAGGGCCAAAAAATCGTCTTATACGCCGGCAAATACGGTATATTGATGCTGCAGCACATTAAAGACATGTGCAAACACACAATTTGTCCTGAAACACTAGCTCCTTAAATACAAAGAGAGGTAATCACACCTCCAGCGCATTCGCAAAGTACCTAGATGCTTGGAATTCTTAAACATTTGTATTCTGTTTTAATAGTGACCCTTCAAACCATAAACCAAATATTGTTCTACTGGCGGAAAAGTGAGCACAAAGTATCTAACTGTTTGCTGGTAAAATGAAGCACTTTATTGAGGCATGGGTTTGACTATGAGGGTGAGAAAAGGAGGCCTTCAACTGGATTCTGAGGAACTGGGGAGTCTCATCCCTGCATCTGAGTTTCAGAGACTGGCTGAGGAAGGAGGGAAGGGAGCACAGAAGAGCAAACTCAGAACACTAGCATTTCAGTCTCCCAAAGTGAAAGGGGGAAGAAAAGCCAAGACTCTACAATGATCTGAAGCTACAGCTCCATTCTCACATGGTCCCCAGGACATGGGATAGAGAGAGAGAGTGCGGCAGTAAATAATCTTCCAAGCCCAGTCCTGCCATTTGGCCCCTCCAAGCTACAACTTCACAAAGAAATAAATGCACAGGACTGACAGCAATTCTCCGAGTAGTGACAATCCCACCTATAGCAAGAAAGCACCCAGTTTCTATGGGAAGAGAACTGTTGGTGGTATATTTTAAGTGACAACAAGCAAAGATTACTCATTCACCAAGAAAACCCTGGTAACGGTTTTCTTGAGTCTCCCTTTCCCAACAACCCTGTGGAAGGTCTGACGTCTCCAAGGAAAGAAGGAAAATCGGAAGGGCAGCGGAGCGTCCCAGGATTAACCACGCTCCTGCAGAGCTCCTGGGAAGCACCTGGGAGGCAGGCAGATGTTTACCCCATGAGCATGCAGGAGGATCTCACTTGGAGGAGGTCTTTGTAGAAATGTTTGTCCCTGAAAACCAAAGCATCTCCCAATGTTGGGTCAGACAAAGCCGCTCCTATAAAGCTTGTGATAATTACATAGTCTGGATACTCACAGTAAAATATCCTTGCCATCTAGTGAAACAATCACAAACTAATAAAAAATTTTTTTACTAAAATATAGGAAATTCCTCCAAACAGGAGTGGGACCCATTGATCCTGTTGGTCCTCTAATACGTTGGTCCCCTAATACATAGTAGGTTAAAAACATCACCTATTCAGTAAGAGAGAAGAGTTGGCTCAGAGAAACCAGGCATTTATGCAGAATGTTTAAGAATAGAATTCATAGCCGTAGCTGGTTTGGCTCAGTGGATAGAGCATCAGCCTGCAGACTGAAGGGTCCCAGGTTCGATTCTGGTCAAGGGCACATGTCTGTGTTGCAGGCTCCATCCCCAGTAGGGGATGTGCAGGAGGCAGCCGATCAATGATTCATTCTCTCTCTCTCTCTCTCTCTCTCTCTCTCTCTCTCTCTCTCTCCCTTTTCCTTCTACTCTAAAAATTAATTTAAAAAAAAAATTTTTTTTTTTTAAAGAACAACTCATAAATCAAGCCAAAAGAATTTCAGGGAGGTGAGCCATTTTTTGGTTGAGGCAGAATAAAATGGATATAAATTTCAACCAGAAGTGATTAGTTTGGACAGCCTGAATAGCAGCAACACAATAGTTACAGAACAATTATTTCAAAATACACCCCCCACCAAATACCAGTTGCACAATCTCTTCTAAAGCTTTGAAGGCAAAGGAGAAGAGATGATTCTCCATGTCAACTCATAGTGCAAATAGCCCCCAAATGTTAAATGATATAAGGGAAAGCCTTGGAAAAGTCAGCAGAAACCAGTGTAAGTTGACTGTATTTAAGTTTGCTCCAATATCCTCTACCCGTACCTACATTTGTGCTTTGGGCAGACTGGACTCACAGCAAACCCTGAAAACTCCAGTTGTCAGTTTACAGACTATATTTTCATGGCAATCTGAAAAATGCTTGTATCTGAGATTCAATAGATCAGCGTTTACCAGGAAGTTGTACGGGGTAAAGTTCTTCCACAGAGGACCCCATCGGCTAGGCACAAGGAAGATTGTCCTCACAAAAAGAATCTAAAAGTGTTTCTTCTCAAAATTGGGAGTAAGAGGGACATTACTTTGTTCTTTTATAACATGTTCCTAAAAACTGATGAAAAATGTGGATAAGCTTCCTCTGGTAAAGCAAGTGGCTATCACTCTATGCTCATTGGGTGTTTTACAGATCTAATTTTCTCCATATCATATTTTTGTAAATTAACGCATATCTGTATATGGTTCACTTAACTAAGTTAATAAGTTCATGGTCATTGTCAAACTGCTAGAGGGAACCAATAAGCTGCACGTAGTAGAGAAGGTAGGAGGGTCACCAGGACCCACCTTAGCTTGAAAGGGTGGGTCAATCATGAGAACAATCCCCCCCCCTCACCTGAGGATATGTTTTATTCTTTTTTTGAGAGGGAGAGAGGAAGGAAGGAAAGGAGGGAGTGAGGGGGAGGAGAGGGGGAAGAGGGGAAGAGAAAGGGGAGAGGGGAGAAGGGGAAAGGAAAAGGGGGGAAGTGGAGAGAGGGGGGGAGAGGGGGAGAAACATTGATTGGTTGCTTCTGGTACATGCCCCGAGGAGGGGGTATCCCCCCAAAACAACAACAACAAAAAACACCTGGATATGTGCCTTGACTGGGAATTGAACCCATCACTGTTTGGTGTATGGGACAACGTTCCAACCAACTGAGACACACTAGATAGGGCAAGATGACAATTTTTAAAATTCAATGGCTAGCACCATACTACATTCAGTTTCAATGAGAATATGTAAGCTGCTGGCATCTCCCAAACAAAACTGAAGCACTATGTGGTTAGAATCTCAAAGAATATCCAAGGCACCAACTTTAAGAGGACACTGGGTTCAGGCAACCGAGGAACACAAGCCTACTAATATTTGTTACTAATGTGCATGTAGATTAAGTGAAATGACCACAGGACAGCTTGTACTTACCTGCCTCTCTTTTTATGTTGTGTTCCCCGGTAAAAAGTTATCCCTAGTCTACTAACCTGAGCTTCTTCCTGTGGCCATTTTACATATAGCACCTTGATGCAGGCAACGGAGATGAGAGCACGAACTTAGTGTCAAAGCACATTAATATTAGAAGGCTTCTAGTGATGCCTGCTGTTGGCTACCTCTTGAGTCAATGAATTAATGAACACCAACGAAACACATCCCTTCCTGCACTCAGTGACATGAAGAGGAAGCAGACACAACAAAACCCACACAATATACACTCCATCTTGTTATTTAGTAACCAGCTAGGCCATTTTATTTCCACACACCCCGTCCAGGAGAGCACAGGTGCTGTGGGAAATCCAGAGGGCTTCTTAGTGCAAATATTTAGCAGGCTGTGACAGCTGATACAACATGGGAAGGAGAGCCGAGAGAGCAACCTGCCCGATGTGACCTACTGACTCAGACCCACTCAGTCTGTCTTGTATGTGCACCCAGGCCTTCCGACCAGCTGCCCTCACAGAAGGCTCAGGGAGCACTGCAGCTGCTGCCCTGGAGCTGCCGGTGCCGGTGCTGCCTGCAAGGCTGGTGGAGGCTGAGGGTGGCGGACCAGAGCAGCCAAGAACAACTGTCATCCGAAGGGCCCACGCTTGCTCCTACTGTTTCAACTCTGAGGTGCACTCTTGGAAAGCCCTCATTCTTGGCAACAAGCAGTCTCTTACAAAGTATTTCTTCCAACCCAGCTGGGTGGTTGAGTTGATTAGAGTGCCCTCATCACATCCACAAAAGTTGTGGATTCCATCCCTGGTCAGGGTGTGAATGGAAGCAACGGATCGATGTCTGTTTGCTTCTCTCTCAAAATCAATAAACATATCCCCAGGTAAAGATTTTTTTTAATGTATTTCTTCCAACTACTAATATCTCCAAGTCTTATTCCCTAGCTGAAAGTTCCTGTCTGAAAGTTTCTAAAACTATTCTTTACAACCTTGGACAGTTGGGAACTAAAAGATGGAGTACCCCACCTGAAGTTATGTTCTAGAATACATAAAAATCAAAACACTGAATCAAACACTGGAATGGTGGAGCAAAAAAGGCCGGGTAGCGAACAATAACATTTGAAGCGCTAAACTTGTTGAACAAGAGTTTACTCCATGGTAGGCACCAAGCTACACACTTGGCATGTAGTAAGCATTTTACCTGCACAACAATCCTATGAAATAGGGACTGAAATTACTCCTACCAAATAGATGGAGAAAGTAGGCTCAGCTCTTAAGAATTTGCCCACGTTTGCCGAAACCGGTTTGGCTCAGTGGATAGAGCGTCGGCCTGCGGACTGAAAGGTCCCGGGTTCGATTCCGGTCAAGGGCACGTACCTTGGTTTCGGGCACATCCCCAGTGGGGAGTGTGCAAGAGGCAGCTGGTCGATGTTTCTCTCTCATCAATGTTTCTAACTCTCTATCCCTCTCAATTCCTCTCTGTGTAAAATCAATAAAATATATTAAAAAAAAAAAAAGAATTTGCCCACGTTTACCAAGCTACAAGTGGGAGAATGGATCTGAACCCAGCCTGATGCTGGAGGCTGTGTTCTTAACCCTGCACTACTATCAATCAGCTCCACCTAAAAGAAACAAGCCCAAATTATTGTTGAAAATAGTTATAAATTTGAATCAAAAGAAAATATTTTTAAGAGAGTATCTTTTTGTTGTTGTTGTTGTTAATCCTCACCGAGGATACTCTTCCATGACTTTTAGAGAGAATGAAAGGGAGGGGGAAAGATAGAAATATCCATGTGAGAGAGACATATCGATCAGTTGCTTCCTGCATGCGCCCCAACCAGGGCTAGGGATCAAGCCTGCAACCGAAGTATGTGCCCTTGACTGGAATCAAACCTGGGACCCCTCTGTCCAGAGGCTGACACTCTATCCATTGAGCCAAACCGGCTAGGGCGAGAATAAATATCTTATGACTCAGCTGGCATCATCTCTTTTTATCTGCGAATTCTGGCATTTCCATCAATGTTCCCAGTACAGAACACAATTGTCTGCCTCTCAGTGAAGGGCCTCTTTTCTGAAAAGGGCCCCAATCTCACCCTAAACCTCAAGGACATCCTTTATTTCTTTTGTTAAAGGTGAATTCACAGGAACAGATCCTGTGTAAGAACGCATGTTAAGTCAATACTGATAGGCATTCCCTAACCAAGCCTAAATTATTGGATCCATTATTTTCTGCTGTGCCAAAACTAGAAAAGTCAAACAACTCTCCTAAACTAGAATGTTAAGGTATGTTGAGTGCTTTTAGGTATGAATAGCTCAAATCCAGAGGCTACAGCACCACCTCAATCTCCACTTGACAGGATACTTGTCAAACCAGCATACTGCTGCTGTGCAATACCGACCAGCCTCTAGTCAGCCAGCATATGCTATAGGCAAAGTTTTAACTTTCACAGGTAGTCTGCCCACAGCCTGAGTAATTTTGAGCCAACCACCTGTTTTAGTTAAGTTTTATTCGAACAGCCATGCCCATTTATTTACATACTAGCGGCCCGGTGCACAAATTCATATATTTGTGGAGTCCCTTGGCCAGGCTGGCACTGGGGGAGATGGGGCCCCTCTCACCCAGTCCCAATGTGATCAGGGTCGGCCGGTGGGGGTAAGGGGGTTGGGGGGGGGGAGGGACTGCTAGAGGTTGGCTGTGGGCACACACTGACCACCAGGGCAGTGCCTGCATTGAGCGTCTGCCCCCGGTTGTCAATGCATGTCATAGCTACCAGTCAAGTGGTTGATTGGTAGTAACAGTAACTTGGGCTTTATATATACAAATTATCTATGGCTGCTTTTGCTACAAAGGCAGTTGTGACAGATAATGTGTAGTCCACAATGCCTAAAATCTTTACTATCAGGATCTTTATAGAAAACGTTTGCTTTCCTTATCATAGCACCTTGCTCACTCCTCCACTAACACTGATCCTGACATACTGTTACCATTAAGATTAAGTGTTGCTGTTCCTCACTACTCCCAACATGAGATTCTTAAGGGCAAAGGCAGTGACTTATCCATCCTATAATCCTAGCACCTGGAAGTGAGGGGAAGAGAGAGGGACGGTGGATAAAAGGTAGAGAAACCTTGGCTGTTAGGGATTCATAGAAGAGTTCTCAGAAGTTAAGTGACTAACACAGGTCACACAATTCATTAGCAGCCCAGTTGTAAAAAGAACCCAGTTCTTCATACTCCCCACATTCTATCACACCACTGTTAGCTCCTGACGTACTAGGTAGGTCTTTTAATTTTCTAGTTGAAGTGAAATTTGTTTGCTCTCTAGGATAGTTTCTGGTACTTACCTAAGTTAGTCTCAAAATTCCAACCTCCATGCCTAGGCTCTGCCAGGGAAATAAACCAGTTAAATGCCCCCTTCCTAACATTGGAAGAGATGCCACTACTGACCCAACAGTAAAGTCCTTATTTTGATTCATCTCTGTGTCAAAGAGGTAGAGTGCAGAGGTGGCTGCCACAGCACACCTACGGCACCCAGTGTACTTGGGCTCAGCAATCTGTCTTTTCAGGAAGACAGTTGCTCTTCCCAGATCCCCATAATATCAAGAAAGCTCCCTTCAGAACCAAATCCTTGACCTAATGAGGGAGCCCTCAGTACTGAGTCAGCTGGCTGTATGCACTATAGCCTGAACTTAATCATGAGCCCTAAAGCACTGTACCCCCAACTATGGCTGTCAGGTTGGCCCCAAAGTTGGAATGCCACCAAGTGTGACCTGCTTCAAAAGGCTAATGCTTTTTTTAAATGGCAACCATTCTACCTCCCTGACTTCATCGGACACAAACACTGCTTACCATGCCCCATCCCTCAGCAGTGATGAGCTCTTCCTCTAATACTTCTGTTAAGGAAAGAGCCGTCTGCTCAAAGCCAGGTGCAAAACTTACTGGTGGACTCTAACCTGGAACTGTGGCCTTGACAACATACTCTCAGTAAGTGAACCAACAGGTTATAGAGTACAGCTTCTAGAAGCCAGAAAAAATTATCTAAAAAAAGTCTTGCCTTCGCTAGACAGTAGTTATTTCCCGTCCCACATTTACACATAGTATAAACAACCTTCCACCTTCTACCAATATACACATACCTAAACATAAGGTGGCTAGCTAAGTCATCTGATTTTCCTTGGGGATAACTCCATATCTCAACACATTAGGGTTAAGATATATAGATCCATGAATATAAGCCACAATGCAGTATTTATCAACTACCCCAGGAATTTACTCATGCTTGAGGATTAATCCTCAAATAACCAGAAAGTCGGAAGATTATGCTAAATCTTAGCTTTGAAGATGGTGGAACTCATACTTCCCTCAGTGTGACATCTTACCTAAAGGTAAGGCACTCATGTCCATTTCTTTTATCATTATTTTGCTGTTGCTGTTAATCCTCACCTGAGGATATTTTTTCCATTGATTTTTAGAGAGAGTGGAAGGGAGGGAGGAAAGAGAGAGAAACATTAATGTGAGAGACACATATGGATTGGCTGCCTCCCACATGGGCCCAACCAGGGCAGGGATTGAACCTGCAACCCAGGTACACACCCTTGACCAGGAATCAAACTCCAGTGCAACAGGCTAATGTTCTAAACCACTGGGCCACACTGACCAGGGCAACATTTCTTTTAAAAGTGAACTTCGTGTATCGACTTTCTTTTTTAAATGTTTTTATTGATTTCAGAGGGAAGAAGGGAGATCCATCAGCTGCCTCCTGACCACCCCCTACTGGGGATTGAGCCCACAACCCAGGCATGTGCCCTGAAGGGGAATTGAATCATAACCTTCTGGTTCATGGGTTGATGTTCAATCACTGAGGCACACTGTCCAGGGTGTCCGTTTCTTTTAAAAGGTGAATTTTGTCTCTTCCACTTTCTCAGCCTTACCAAATCCCTCCACTCACTGACCAATCTCAAAATACATTTTTAGCCAAAAGTAGCCAACTGATTCTTTATTACCAGGAACTGTCTTTGAATCTCTTCCTGGTTACTTATGATCATTCACTTTATGCTTGTACGAGGCTGACAGTTTATCTCTGGATTTCAATTTCCTATGCTTTGTCCCTTTTCATGCCTCCCCCAACACACTAATCTCTCTTCCAGAAAGTCTTCCCCAACTCAGCAAAGTTCAATGCACTTACATCTCGTTCAATGCACTGGATCCATTTGTTGAAACAAATGAATTCACCCACTTGTAGTGGCTGTGTCAATGAGTTCCTTCCTAAGAGCCTCAGAGGTTGAAAGCATAGACTCTTAGGGTCTATGACTGCTCACTCTAACCTCCTACACTCAGCCAAGTGTTCACTTAACTATGCTACCTCATAACAATGCCCTGGAAATTCAAGTTAATTCTGGACACTACCAAGAGGTCTCTTAAAAACGTCTTTCAATTATTAGGTATTACATACTAATGGTATCTAATACAACTTTGACTTTTCCCAATTTGGGGTTGGCAAGTTCCAATATTTGAACAAAGGTAGACCCAATACTAGGAAAGACATGGTAATAGCACCTATGTTCTTGGCTGTCTTCCCTTTAATATACTGCTCCCCTCTCCCATCTCGCCCCTTATCCCATAATTAAAGGAACATCAGCTGGCTACACAGAGCAGATGAGGGAGAATAAAACTAACATCTGCCAAGGCTAGTCAACTTGACCTACTCCTCAAAACAACTCTAGGAGATAGGTTCTAACATCCCATTTTTACAGTGGGCAAACTTATGCTCAGTAAGATTAAATGGCAGAGAAGTGACTTTAAAAACTTCTCTGCTTGGTCCCAATGTTCCTTCTACTAGACCACACTACTACTGACCACACAACACAGATGTTTCTCTTTACTTAGAAACATGATTTAGGATTACAGATATTTACTCATTTCGTTTTACTAAACTACTCTATAAGCTCCCTAGGCTAAAAACACAAAAGTAGAAAAAACAATGGGACTTTGCCATTAAAATATCAGACCAGAGTTCAAATCCCAGCTCTCTTACCTACTAGTTGTATTCTCTTAAGCCAGTTCCTCATCCTCTGTTGTTAGGATTAATGAGATGTCTAACGATTGGTAGTTCAGAGGGTGGCATGTGAAAATATGTTACCACATTACTTATTAGCCATAGAACTTTGAACAAGTCACTTAAATGGGTAAGACTATTTCTTCATCTGTTAAAAGAAAAAGATTACACTCTAACGCTCACACAGTGTGATTGTGAGGATGAAATGATATATCCTAAGACATTTTAAATAAAAGAAATAAATATGGAAAGAAATGAGATGTCAAAGTTCTCTGTAAACTTTAGCACTGAGAAACATAAGGTATGATCCCCAGCAGAGCTTACCATAAAGCCTTGCATAAGAGATTTCAGTAAATATTTGATAAGTGCTACATAAAAGAGAACTCTGTTCATGTCGGCATGCCCCTGAATCATCTTTGAGAGCACTATCAACCCATGAGCAATCTATCCCCCGAGAACAAGAAGGAAAGTCCATTCAAAGGACCCTAAGAATCACCTTAATTCACCCAACCATGAGGACCCTAGGGCTCTCATCCTCAAGCAACACGTAAGCTTTCCTCATGACAGAGTAAACTAATAAGCTATATGGCAAATAAACTGAACCTCACTTATGATTGGCTTTGGTGTGCTTTTGTACTTTTATTTAAATGCTTTTGTCTTATAGTCAGAAAATTTGGAACATTTTAAGAGGTACAATGTTACTGTGGAGAAGATAAAAGTGATATTCAAAACTTCCGTTACTGTGGAGAAAATGATATTCAAAACTTCCACCTTCTGCAACTCCACTGTCCTCTTCCAAGCTTCCTCTTACATCCCACTGCTGTGGACAGACACAGGACTTCTTAGCCTGCAGTGAACTGCCAATAGAAAGCAAAACGGGCTCATCTCCAATTGCTAGTTCATACCTTCTCTAGTTGGGCTGGAATTTAGTATTTCCTTTAAAAGGCCTTCTCTTCCATTTCCTGCTGGGTCGGAGTAAACAAATATACAGTTTATATCAACAGGTTTAATTAAACAGAGCAATTACTACGTCAGCAAGATGAGCCAACATGTGATGGATCTTCCACGGGAAGTGGAAGTCACAGGTAGTGCTCCCCTAGACTATGAGCATCAACAGTTTTCTTTCAGGGGTCTCAGCCTCCATTTTAAAAAACCCAAAATCCATGCTCTTAAATGAGATGGACTTTTCATGTCATCTAAGCAACATGTTAACAGCTGCCCAGATTAGCTGTTTTCAGTAATAGCCCAGCAGGCTCTTCTAATCCTAACTACATTCAAAAAGGAATCACAAGACAGCTTCAAAAGTTGGTTTCAAGGGGAAGCCAATATAGCTTACTCATAAACATTTCTACAAATGGAAGAATTAGAAAGAAATCCAAAAACAACCCTCCAACCTAATTTTAGTTTTTAGTTTCTGACTTTTCTTCCCAGAAAACTATTTTCAAGACTTGGCAAGCAGGCTACAATGTAAGGAATGTAAAGATTTATGGTATTCCTCAATCTATTACTTCCTATTTCTTTCTTGAATGAGTAGCTAAACTATTAGTTTACAAAAATGCTAGTAAACAACTAAAACTAACCAGCAGAAAGCAAAATCCTAAGAGCAAAGATAACCCACAAACTCAATAACCACAAACTACCAAGTGGGGCAAAAGTAAGTTTACAGTTATAAGTATGTGAAATAGAGTTTATTATTGTATTATTTTTTTAATCGGGAGATTAGACAGTTTATTTATTTACTTATAAGTAAATAAATAAATATTTTTTAAGATTGGTTTCAGAAAGGAAGGGAGAGGGAGAGATTGAAACATCAATGACGAGAATTATTGATCGGCTGCCTCCAGCACACCCCACATTGGGGATGGAATCAGCAACCCGGGCATGTCCCCTGACCAGGAATCAAACCGTGGCCTCCTGATTCATAGTTCAATGCTCAACCACTGAGCCATGCCAACCAGGCATATTATTATTTATTAACTACTGTATTATTTTCCACAAGAACAACTGTAAAACTACTTCTGCTCCACCCTGCATTGATATTTGAGGTTAAATATACGAGAACTTCTTAACAATCCTACCATATCACTCCAAGCCCTCTCAGATAATTTTGGCACTTACAGGTCACAGAGCAGAAAATAGTATCTTGTAAATGTGAAAAAATCATCTCTCACATAATTTTTCCTCTAACTACTCACTAAAGGTCCATTTATTTAGTGACAGACTTCATATACCATATAAATAAATACTAAAGAATAATTTAGAACCTATTTCTCTCAACATAATAGGAATAAACTATTCCACTTGAATCTTTTAAAATCTCTTCAGGTAATAGAAAAACACCCAACGAGTTCCTATACTCTAGTAGAAGGTACCTCACTAAGCCAGGGTTTCAAAAACCGTTCTATTTCTAAGAATGGGATGTTACATATACAACCTTTAATATGAAGCCTATGACCCTTTCGGATCTGTCCTCAGCCATCACTAAAAAGCAGGTGGTACTTCCCTGGAATTTGGAAAGGGAGCTCTGTATCTGCGTTCTGTAACTACATTCTGCTAGCCTGTTACCCTCTATTGTTTCAACTGCCCAAGTATTCCCTTGCTTTGTTCAATACTTAGCAAACACACCATATTCCCAAGACAGGCAAGAGAACATACATCATTGCAAGACTCCTCTAGAGGGAAAAACTTCCACCACACCAATTCAAGAGACTTAAGGCAGCTGCTACTAAAATCAAAAGCCTAACTTATTCATTCAACAAATATTTATTAAACACCTACTCTGTGCAAGGCTCTGTACATTCAGTGATGAACAAAACAGGTATAGTTCCCATCCTGACAAAAGAAAGTTTGGTGAGATAGAAAAGTAAACAAATGGTATACAATTATAATTACACAAAGGCTATGAATAGGCTAACATTGGTCCCAATGTGCCCGGGGCACACTGATCTACACTTGTCCCAGTGTAAAACAAAAGCAATCCCCTTAACTCTAAGAAATGTCACAGGTTGGACTCTAAAGAATGTGTCACCTTAGCTTGAAGGATAAGGTACTCTAAGAGAGAATAATGGGAGCAAATTACGATAGCCTGGGTAACCAAAGACTTCCCAGAAGAGGTGCCGTGTCAGTCTTGATGGATAAGGCTCCAGACACTTTGGAAGGAGTGTTCCAAGTATAGGGGACAGCAAAGGCTACAAGTCTGGGGATAATATTATTAATCAACATGAACTTTGACTGATAGAATTGAAGAGTCAAAAAAGTTATTTGGGGGTTCCCAGAGACCAATTTGTACATCTAAAATTAAAATACCCTAAGCCTCTAATTTTATTTAAACCTCAAAATTCAAACATAAAGACCAGAATGAAGCTCTCAAGCAGTGGTTTTCAAATGTTTATAGGTCATAAATTCCTGAGAACCTGAAGAATATTCATATCTTCACCCAAACATATACATATGCAATTTCGGGTTGCACAGGCCACACCCCTACCCAACCCCACCAATCCCAGAAGTTCACTCATAGACTCCAGGGTTGTTTTTTTAAAAGCCCGCTTTCACAAAGACTAAAGCAAGCTCTCAACTCTATTTCTCTATTTGGGCATTAAAGTTTTTGTAAAGTCTTCTGAAGACATCCAGGAATAAAGAACAATGGACAACGTATATATTTCCAAGAGTCGATGAGACTCAATTTGCCCACCGTTTTGAAGAACCAGAACTAACGTTAGTCCTTACCTTACTAACATTGAGTGAAGCTAGGGGAGGTGGGGTTTCTGTTCGGTCATTAATTATTTCCACTTCTGAAACATACTGTAAGTTTATGAGCAAGATGTCTGCATGGTTGGGCTTTCCACTGGAAGAGGGGCATTCTGGTGAAAAAATAAAGTTAAGGAAAACAGGGGCAAGCAGAGCACTGACAACATTCCAAAAGGAGCATAAAAAACTCAATTCTCACAAGGCCCGTGTAAAAGGTGTGCCTCAAGCAAGAGCGGGAGGGCCTTACCAGAACCACAACTCTCCTCAGGAAATCTCTGCCTTCCACCTTCCTCCCATTCTACCTCGTCAGATCACAAGCTTTTCGAAGCCATAAGCAATTCAAAATTGGAAGCCTCAAAAGGACTTCTGTCACCTTTTGGCTACCAGCTTTATGGAGACGCATAATGCAGTTTTAATGCCCATGAATACTGTTTGTTTTGAACCGAATGAACCAGGAGAGGCAGTGCTTTCTGCTCTTGGTGTAATACTGCTTTTATCTGTACAGTACTCTTACCACTTGTCAGATTTGACATTTCTCATTTTGCAGAAGAGAAAACTACAGCATTAGAAAAGAGGCTGATTCAAGGTGATCTGGCAAGTTAAACCATTCATTCATTCATTCATTCATTCTCCAACCATTTATTAAAAGCACATTGTATGCCAATTAAAAGCAGAGTAATTCCTCATTCCCAAACCCTTCCAACTAAACCACTAATGTAAAAAGTAAAAAGGTCTTATCTGGTCCAGATATGAATTCTTGTATTTAAACAAACAAACCAACCAACCAAACCAAAAACGTCCTGGCCAGATAGCTTATTTGGTTGGAGCCTCAACTGGATACACCAAGGCTGCTGGTTCAATCCCCAATCGGGACACATACAAGAATCAGCCAGTGAATGCACAAATAAGTGCCACAACAAACCCACGTCTCTCTCCTCCACCCCTCTTCTCTCCCTCTAAAATCGGTAACAAATCTTTTTAAAATGCAACTGTTTTTGCTGTATTAGTGTCAGAGGCCATCTTCCTAAGCCAGAAATCTACCACTAGTGGTAAACTAATTAAAATACTTGCCACTCAAATGCAGCAGACTCAGTAGAAAACTTCCTTTTGAAAGATGCTAGTAGTATATAAAGGATTACTCCTCAATAAAAATTTTTTTTAAAAAATCCAAATAAACCCACCTGTGGCTCAAACACAAGACAAAAGGGGTGGCACGTTTATTACAACCAGGAAGCATTTTGTTTCCAAGACTGCATTTCCTAGAGTAATTCAGACATCACTTCCACCCCAAGAGAGCGGGCCACCTTGTCCATTCTGTGCACCACTGCTCCTTTCCAGAGGGGAGGCGATTTCTTGGGAAAGCCAGGACGCCATGTGTGCTCGGCTGAGCAAGAGAACACAACTTACTCTTTCACGTGTAACCCACACATCCCTACCTAAGTCCCTGAAAAACGTGCTCCTCTATCTGGACCAGTTTTCCGATGCAAACGCCCCCCAAACAGCAATTTTCAAATGACTGAGAAGCCTAAAATTCAGCACTCCTTCCCACCGTGACCGTGACACCACGCGTACACACACACACCCCCCAGCAAAGCCAGCCCCTAGCCCCAATTTAGATCCAAACTCTGCCTTAAGGTTCCTTTACCTCCAAACAGGTGAGGCCCGTTTAGTCAACACCCCACCGCCTTTCCTTGGACCAAACCCATCAGCAGACACCCCCTCCTAAACTCCATATTCCCCCCTTGTCCTAAGCAGTTCCTTACTCTACACACACCCCCTCCCCACTTGATTTTTATCAGCCCTCCCTCCATCCGGGAACCCCCTCCCACGCCAGCCCCCTCCCACGACCACCTCCTCTCCCGATCACGGTGCCCCCCTCTCTCAGAGCGTTCCCACCGAAAAGCCACCCGCGTGTCAAGCCCCCCACTCCACCCACAGTCCGGTTCCCACACGGGGTGGGAGACCCAAGAGTCCCCAAAGAGGACCGAGGGAGCCCCGAGGGGGGGAGGGGAGCCCAGGGCCGTGCGCATGCGCTACGAGCTCCGCCGTGGCCGGTCGCCCCTAGGCCCGGAGAGGGCCCCAGCCTCCGCCGTCGTCCCCCGCCCCCACCACCACCCCACACCGCACACACCACACACACACACACACACGCCGGCCCGCCTCGGGCTCCGCGCAGGGAAGGATACTTAAAGCCAGCATTTTGGACTGGTAGTCGAAAGCTACCACCTCGCCCTGCAGCCGCTGCTCCTGGCACGTCCGGCACGACACCTGGCTCCCAACACTGAAGTACTCGCCCGGAGGAGCCGCCATCTTGGGAGAGCAGCCGCGGCCGGCGGCGGCGGCGGCGGCGGCGGCAGCAGCGGCGAAAGCCGGGCGCCCAGTGAGCGCCGCGACGCGACGCGCGGGGCGTGCTGACGTCACACGCCGGGGCGTGGCCTGGTGCGGGGTGGGGCGGGAGCCTAGGTGGGAGAGGAAGGAAGAAATAAAAAGAGACTGGGGGATTATGTACGGCGGGGATACAGTGGTTGCTGGGTCCGTTTTAGAAGTTAAAGAGATACATGACCTACGTGGAATGAAGAGGAGGAGGAGGGGGGAACTGCAGCCTTCGTTGTAGGTACACCTCGACCCAAGAGTTTGATGAATGAACTCTGTATTTTACACGGGAGGAGGCCCCAACGACTCCACGGGAAACGTGCCCAAATGATTACGGTATACCTAGTTACAAAGTGGTAGTGTCAAGAATATTCGCTATGAAAATAAAAAATAAAAGAATATTCGCTATAGATTTAGCCAAACCGGAATCAAAATCCTAGGTCTGTCACTTGCTAAAATACATGACCTTGAGCAAATCACTGATCCTACTTTTTTTTAATCTTCACTGGAGGATATTTTTTCCCATTGCGTTTTAGAGAGAGTGGAAGGAATGGACAAGAGGAAGAAGGAAAAGGGAAAGAGAGAGAGAGAGAGAGAGAGAGAGAGAGAGAGAGAGAGAGAGAGAAAGGAACAGAGAGAAACATCAATGAGAGAGAGACATGGATTGGTTGCCTCCCTCATACCCCGACCCTCCGGAACGGAACCTGAGACCCTTCGGGTGGGTGAGCTGATGCTCTAACCACTGAACGAACACCCCGGCCAGGGCTCCCACAACTTTTTAATTCATGAAATTAATGTCTTCCCAAGAAGAACCCAGGTTTGTACTCTCGTTTTCTTTTCTTTTTTAATATATTTTATTGATTTTTTTACAGAGAGGAAGAGAGAGGGATAGTTAGAAACATCGATGAGAGAGAATCATCAACCAGCTGCCTCTTGCACACCCCCTACTGGGGATGTGCCCGCAACCAAGGTACATGCCCTTGACCGGAATCGAACCCGGGACCTTTCAGTCCAAAGGCTGACGCTCTATCCACTGAGCCAAACCGGTTTCTGCTGCACTCTCGTTTTCATCCACTCATTAGAAAACTCCAAGAACACAGTTGCTTGAGGTAGGAGGGAACTGAGGAGTCACTTCTACAGCCTCCTCCCTCATCCCCTTGTGCCCCTATATGCAGGGCATTACCTACAATAGCTGAGATTTCTATTTTCTGTATGTGTTCCTCCAAAAGGTTATTCCAAATTTTATCGTGTGTGTGTGTCCCTTCTTCTTCCAACATGGTTTTGGAAAGCAAGAGGATGCTAGGTGGGGGGCAAGACAAACTTAGAACTGGAAGTATGACTTAGTACTGTGTGTAAGAATTCACAAGTCTTTAGGAAAGACTCCTCAAAATCAAAAGGCTGCCGAAACCGGTTTGGCTCAGTGGTAGAGCGTCGGTCTGCGGACTGAAAGGTCCCAGGTTCGATTCCGGTCAAGGGCATGTACCTTGGCTGTGGGCACATCCCCAGTGGGGGGTGTGCAAGAGGCAGCTAGTAGATGTTTCTCTCTCATCGATGTTTCTAGCTCTCTATCTCTCTCTCCCTTCCTCTCTGTAAAATATCAATAAAAAAATATATTTTTTAAAAAATCAAAAGGCTTATCTGTCAGCCAGCCACCAAACCCATAGTGAATGAACTCGGACCCTAGCGTATCAGGCTTGCGGAGGAAGTCACGGACTGAAAGGCGGTGTGTGTAAATTAAAGGTCCCACTTCAACGCCTAGGGAACATGCGTGGCTCCCCGGAGGAGGAGGAGAGGGTGTCCGTAGCACCCTCTCTTCAAGAGATCTCACAATTATCTTTGGAGGGTAGGGGTGCTGGAGCAGGGAGGTCCGATCTGGAAGGAACCTGGCCCTGGAGATCACACATCCCTCTTCGCAGCGGCAAAGCAAAACCCTGAGCACGCCGCTTAGCCCATCCCTCCACCCAGAGCAGCAGCAACGGCCACCTCTGCTCCCGAAACCCACGTGCGGGGTAGCAGCGGCCGCCACGTGGGGCTCTGCGGAAACGCCTTCGCGGAGATTTGTCCCCTGCGCCGCCCGGTAGGAAGGAGGGCCGCCGGAGACGGCTGGAGGAAACGCTCCGGGCCAGGGCCGGGCGGGCTCGCGGGAGCCGGGCCGGCCGAGGGCGGGGGAGGGGCGGCGGCGCGGGCGGGGAACGGGCGGCGCGGGGCGGGGGCGGGGCTTGTGCCGGCCGCGGGCGAGGAGGGCGGGGCCGGGGCTCCCGGGGTGGGCGGGCTTGGACGGCGGTTGGTGGGCGCTTCCCAGCCGCGGAGGTTGCTCAGCTTCTGCGCCAGAGCAAACCCCGGCCCGGCCGGCTCCTACGTCGCCATGGACTCGATGCTGTCCGCTGGCATCGCGATGGCGGAGGCGCTGCAGAGCCAGCTGCACTCGCTGGAGCAGCTGTGGATCTGGGCCACCTTTCTGGGCGATCCTAAGAGCATCTACCTGTTCTTCTTCCCCGCGGCCTACTATGTCTCTCGCCGCGTGGGCGTCGCCGTGCTCTGGGCCACCGTCATCGCCGAGTGGCTCAACCTCGTCTTCAAGTGGTGAGATGGCGAAGCCCCCCCTGGCGACCTGCCCTCCCAGCCCCAGGGGCCCTGAGTCCTGCGCTAGCCCTGATCGTCCCTTACCTCCCCCCCTCAACAGTGAACTCCGAGGCCTTAAAACCTCCCATCGTGGATTCAGACCTCAGAATCCCCCACATACTCAGAGTAGACCAGTGTTCCTCAAAAGGCCCTCATCAGAAACCCCCCGAAGGCAGTGTTTAAAGATGCAAATACCCCATCCCAGCTAAAACGGATTTAGAAACTCCAGCCCTAGGGCTGGGAATCCGTATTTTCACCAATATCTATGTCGACTTCAGGTCCCTGTAGTCCTGCTCCTCTACTCACTTTTATTCCTCTAGTCACTCACTCGACACCATTTTTAAGAAGCATGCTTTGAGGCAGGCTTCGTTCGCATGGACTGCTGAGGTCCTAGAGGCTTGCCAATTGGAGGTGTAGTCCCCGGAACATGACCACAGCCTAGGGAGCACTTGGAGACTTGATAGAAATGTAGAGCCTCGAGGCCTGGGGCCAGAGCTACTGTATCAGAATCTGCATTTTAACAAGGACCCCGGTTGATTCCTGTGTACAGTCAAGTCTGAAGAGCCCTGAAGTCAAGCACAGCCATCCAGGGAGCACTCTCTTCTTTTCCCATTCATTCACTAGCAGGCTCTCCACACAGGCTTACACGCCAGGAATCCCAGGCAAGTGGGTGGGGCTTTTACCTCTGTGCCACCCGTTCTGTCTTGGGTGTCGAAGGTAGTTATACTTTTTACTGGGCGTGTAGCCGCGTCTCCCTTCACCTCAGCCCCTGTTGCCAGATTCCCAGCCTGGCAGAGGGAAGGGAGGCTCATGGGAGACAGTTGGCTGGGCTGGAATGTCTTGCTAAATAACGGAATTGGAGTTACCGTCCCTTGTACTCTTCTCTGCAAGGCTTTCACCCCTCCTGCAAACGGAAAAGCCGTGTCTAATACTTTCCCTCTAGCCCAGTGGTCAGCAAACTCATTCGTCCGCAGAGCCAAACATCAACAGGACAACGATTGAAATTCCTTTGGAGAGCCATTTTTTTTTTTTAAACTTAAACTTCTTCTGACGCCACTTCTTCCAAATAGACTCGCCCAGGCCGCAGTATTTTGTGGAAGAGACACACTCAAGGGGCCAAAGAGCCGCATGTGGCTCGCGAGCCGCAGTTTGCTGACAGTGGTTCTAACCTAATTGCCCTTTGCTTTGTCAGTATAAGCATCCCTCTCTAGTCCTGTTCCCCTAAGAAGCAGACCGCCCCCTTAGGTAGACACTCGGAAGCCACACACATACACACACACTTGACAAAACCCCCATTCATGTGCTAGGTACGCACTGAGCACCTGGTCGGTGTGAGAACAAGGCTGCTTTTGGTGGAGAGCAGCAGTCCCTTCTGAACGCCCTCCCCAGCTCTTGATTTCCTGCCAGCCTCTCTCCTGCTCTCCCACCTCTTCTCTTTCTGGCCACAGCAACCTTCTCACGGGGTGATTTCACAGGGTCCGGCCAAGCATCTCCTGGGCCAGGGGATTTTGAATAGCTTGTCTTCCTTATTCTGTCTTCCTCAGCCCCCACCCCCACCTCACCCCCTACCCCCCCCCCACCCCGCCAATTCCCCACGCCAATTTCCAGACATAAGGAACTTACCTAAGTAATTCAGGTGGAGGTAGTTCAGGTTGGAATTGGGGGGATGGAGAGAGAGGGAGAAGCAGGAGGCTCTGGGTGGAGCCAGTGAGAGGGCCTGGGCTCGCTGTGGACTAGAAGAGCAGAGCTGGTCCTGCAGTGGGAGGGGTCCAAGCAGGACTTCTGAGCATCTCAGAGCATACACCGCCCCCCCCCCCAATCTCTTACCTCCTTATCACTTTAAAAAATATATATGTTCTGCCCTAACCGGTTTGGCTCAGTGGGTAGAGCATTGGCCTGCGGACTGAAAGGTCCCAGGTTCAATTCTGGTCAAGGGCATCTACCTTGGTTGTGAGCACATCCCCACTGGGGGTGTGCAAGAGGCAGCTGAATCGATGTTTCTCTCTCATTGATGTTTCTAACTCTCCATCGCTCTCCTTTCCTCTCTCTGTAAAAAATCAATAAAATACACTTATAAATAAATAAATAAATAAATATTTTAATGATGTTAGACGGAGAGGGAGATAGAAACACCAATGCCGAGAGAGAATCATTGATTGGCTGCCTCCTGCAGGCCCCACACTGGGGATTGAGCCCACAACCCGGGCCTGTGCCCTGACCAGGAATTGAATCGTGATCTGGTTCGTAGGTTGATGCTCAACCACAGCCATGTGGGCCAGGCTCCTCATCACTTTTTTAAAATAGTGTGCTTTCTTCTGTTCCAAGGTAAAAATCCATGGCAAAGAAATAGCACAGAATAGGAATCCTTTTCTTTTCCTTAAAAAAAACAAAAAACACAACATATATATATAATTATACAATTATATATATATATGTTGTTTTTTTATACAATTATATATATAATTATATATACAATTATATGTATAATTATTATACAATTATATATATAATTATTTTTTTATTGATTTCAGAGAGGAAAGGAGAGGGATAGATAGAAGCATCAATGATGAAAGAGAATCATTGATCAGCTGCCTCCTACACACCCCCTACTGGGGATGGAGCCCACAAACCAGGCATGTGCCCTTTGCCAGAATCAAACCTGGGACCCTTCAGTCAGCAGGCTGACACTCTATCCACTGAGCAAACCAGCTAAGCCTGGACTCTACCTCTAGGGCACCCCAGGTGTTCTGCCCCTCTCTTGTGCCCCTGGCTCCGTGTGAGCACAGCATCACCTTGTGTCTGTTCTCTTCTAGGTTCCTTTTCGGAGAAAGGCCATTTTGGTGGGTCCATGAGTCTGGGTACTATCGCCATACTCCGGCCCAGGTCCACCAGTTCCCCTCTACGTGTGAAACTGGTCCCGGTACGAAGCCTCACACCTCCCTTTTCCCGAGTAGTTAGGATTTGGGAGAGTGTTTCAGAGTCCTTTGCAGCCAGGGTGGCCCAACCACAAGAGACCTACCTCACAATTCCTGGGCCAGAGAATAAAGAAGCTCTAGGAGGACCACGTTGAATTCTAGGAGGAGAGCACCTATGCCAGCGCGCCAGCTGCCCACCTTGTGTAGAGGAGAGCCACACCTGAGAGCAGTGGCCTCGGGGAGGGGAGGAGAAAGCCTCAGGGTGGAGGGCGCTGTGGGCTGTGCCGGGGAAAGGTTCTCTTCTCAGCCACGGGGAGGTGGCTCTGTTGAGCTATCACCAGGGGCGCCTGGGCTCCCTCCCCATCCTCTCCTCACAAGCTTCTTTCCCCCCACAGGCAGCCCCTCTGGACACTGCATGATCACAGGAGCAGCCCTCTGGCCCATAATGACAGCCCTCTCTTCCCAGGTGGCCGCTCGGGTACACAGGTACAGCTGGGCACTGCCCACCAGCAACGGGGCAGCTTGGGAGCTGGAGTTCTGGGGACCCTGGGCATTTGTGCTGTGGAAAACGGAACTGTATCCAGACATCCCCTAGCCCCGTGGTCGGCAAACGGTGGCTCGAGAGCCACGTGTAACTCTTTGGCCCCTTGAGTGTGGCTCTTCCACAAAACACCACGGCCTTGGACGAGTCTATTTTGAAGAAGTGGCATTAGAAGAAGTTTAAATGTAAAAAATTTGGTTCTCAAAAGACATTTCGATCGCACTGTTGATATTTGGCTCTGTTGACGAATGAGTTTGCCGACCACTGCCCGAGACCATTTGCCTCTCTTTTTTTCTAGCCGCTGGGCGAGGGTGATGCCGATCCTGGCTTATTGCACCTTCCTACTGGCTGTCGGTCTGTCCCGAATCTACCTCTTATCACATTTCCCTCACCAGGTGGTGTCCGGCCTGATAACTGGTGAGCACCTAGAACAGGACGGGCCCAGAGGGTTTGTCGGCAGTGGGAAGACCAGTCTATTTTGCCAGACTGCACTGTAGCTCAGGGTGGGTCATGTCCCCGAACTCCTTGAAGCTGCTGTCACCCTACTCCTTTAGGTGCTGCCCTGGGCTGGCTGTTGACCCCCCGGGTGCCTGCAGATCGAGAGCTAAGCTTCTACGGATTGACCTCTCTGGCCCTCTTGCTGGGTGCCAGCATCATCTATTGGTTCCTCCTCTCACTGGGCCTGGATCTTTCATGGTAAGTTCTGCTTTAAAGCTTGGGCGGGCTAGGCCTGTCCTGCCTTACCTGTACCTAGCCTGGTGGGTCTCTGGTTCACTATCCTAAAGGACACACTCCCTGCTCACAAACAGATACTGTCCTGGGGTCTTAGAAGAACATGGGGGTAGTCCCCAATGGGGATGAGAGCCATCGGCTCTCTAGGTTCTAGGGGATCTCTCTCCTGGCAAAGACTTTTCTTCCCCACAGGTCCATCAACCTAGCCATGAAGTGGTGTGAGCGGCCCGAGTGGGTGCACTTGGACAGCCGGCCCTTTGCCTCTCTGACCCGCAATTCCGGGGCCGCCCTGGGCCTGGGCATCGCCATCCACTCCCCCTGCTATGCCTCCATCCGGCGAGCATACCTGGGAAATGGACAGAAGATAGCCTGCCTTGTGTTGGCCATGGGGCTGCTGGGCCCCATGAATTGGGTGGGCCACCCATCTCAGATCAGCCTTTTCTACATCTTCAATTACCTCAAATTCACCCTCTGGCCATGCTTGGTCCTGGCCCTTGTGCCCTGGGTGGTGGTCACATTCAGTGCCCAGAAAGCGCCACCCATCCGCTCTTCCTGAGTTCAGTTGCCTCCACTCCAACAAAGCCAATGCTCCATGACCTCCACACTCCAAGAGGCAGCCCCATCCTCTTCCAGCCCCCCAAAAGGCCCTACTCATCTTGAATTTCCCACTTCCCCCACCCCCAGGCTTAGCTCCAAAGAAGGGCCTTCCCTCCCCCAGAAAGGCTGCCCCTTCTCCCGCCCTCCTTCCCAAGTCCCCAAAAAGCAAAGGCAACAGCAAGTCCAGTGGGCTCCTGCAACACTGAGGGGCTCAGAGTGGCCCCAATAAAGCCCTTAAACACTCTGGACTCTCTTACCTGTGTGTACATATCCACTAAACGTGTCCGTGTGCACACGAGTGGATCCTGCCCGGGCCGTCTGTTCTCCACCCGCCTCTGACCCTGTTTCCACAGAAGGAGAGGGGAGGGCTGTAAATATTCAGTTGGGACCGTCAGCCCTGGGCACTATCCCCCCCTTGGCCATCCGAGAGGTCTCCTGTGGTGCTGTGGCAACCTTCAGGGAAAGCTTGTCTGTAACCTACTGGACAGAGATGCACCCAGCCTCCTGTGTCCTGAACTGGTTAGTCCGGGAGCTGGAGGGAAGAGCAGTTTACTTGGCCAAGAGGGGAAATAAGAACCCGTCTTCCATTTGGGAGCCCAGAGGACGGAGACACTGGCTCCAGAAGGCACTGCCAGACACAAATTTATTTATACAAGGACACGCCATGTTATGGGTTACAAAATACTTAACTGAAAACCATATCGAGGAGACAAAGCAAGGTGTGGGTTTACATGAGAACCAGACCAGCCACTGGAAGTTGGGGGGTAAGGGGTCCGGAGCTGGGGCTCAGCGCGGGGAGGCCTGACACAGCCCAGGAGGACCC
This sequence comes from Vespertilio murinus, assembly GCA_963924515.1. Lineage (NCBI taxonomy): Eukaryota > Metazoa > Chordata > Mammalia > Chiroptera > Vespertilionidae > Vespertilio > Vespertilio murinus. Next base: position 13,836,523 of record OZ004718.1, on the reverse strand, counting down.
AGGACACACTAACAACACGTAAGACAAGAGCACAATGAGCCAATGGCGGAGGGACCCCCGCCCCTCCCTGGCTCCCTCACCCTGCTCGGGCCCCAGCAGGGTGATATGTAAACAGACTGGCGGGGCCCCAGGACGGGAAGGTGGTATTGGGAAGGAGAGGAAGACTCAGCCCCCTGGGAGCCGCTTCCCGTCTTTGGTTTCCTACAGGCGGGACAGCATCCCCTAGAAGCCTTGTGGGCCCCCAGCCCCAGTATTGGGACTAGGCTGGGCTTCTGGGAAAGAGAAAGGGTGGCACCCCCTCCTGATCTTAGCTTCCTTGGGCTGGTGGCCAGCAAAGGACGCCCAGGAGGAACGGAAGCTCCAGCTGAGGGCAGACTTCTGTTTCTGGGTTCTGGCCCTGACCCTTCCAGAGCCCCCCCCATGCCCACCATCCCCAGGCTTCAAAGCCAAAGGTGGCAGGAGAGAGGTGGGCCGCTCTGCTTGCAGCCTGCCGGATGACTGGGGAAACTGGTCCTGAACTCAAGGGCAGTCACCAGCTTGCAGCGCCCCCTGCAGGGACCATCTTCTCCTTCCCCTCCCCTGTCTGTCAGCAGAGGCAGGAAGGCCAGCAAAGTTGGAAAGCAGGCCTGGAGCTGGGGCTCCCCCAGGGCCCTCACAACCTAGGAGTCCAGCCCGTCCCTCCCACCCACTCCAGCCCCGGGAAGGGGAGATGGCCCCTAAGGAATGTAAAGGAAGACAGCCTGCCCACAGACTTCAGGCCACATCCCAGGGCGAAAGCCTTCCCTGGTGCTAAGGCCAGGAGCTGGAGGAGAAGTCTGCAGAGAGGGTGAGGACAACAGAGTGGGGGGTCATTGGGCAGGAGCCGCCTCCCCCCCACTCTACATCCTCGACGGCAGAGAGACCTTCAGGACCTCCCAAAGCCAGAGAGGAGGAGGGTGAAATTAAGGCGTTTCCCCCCACGTCAGCTGAAACCAAGGCGCCAAGCTTCCTGTTCCGTCCTCACTCAGGGAGGCTCCAGAAACAAAAGGTGCTACCCTGTTTCCCCCAAAATAAGACAGTGTCTTATATTAATTTTTGCTCCCAAAGATGCGCTAGGTCTTATTTTCAGGGGATGTCTTGTTTTTTCCATGAAGAAGAATACGGTACACATTTATTGTTAAATGAAAATAAAGGACATTTATTACCTGGATACGGTACGGTAGTACGGTAATTATCGACACAAACCAGACAAACTGTGAATCCTGGGGGCCTTATTTTCGGGGGGATGCCTTATATGTCACTCAGAAGGAAGCCTGTGAGTAGGTCTTATTTTTGGGGAAACACGGTATCTGGCCCCCTGGACCCACCTTGAGCTGGCCCGGGCTCCAAGGGGGGAAAGGGTAGAATTTGGGAGAGTGGGTGTGAGCTTCAATATGGAGAGAGGCTGCCAAAGGTAGCCCCACATCCTACAGAGAACGCCAACGTTTAGAGCTGAGATGCGGGCCCCAGGGGAAGGGGCCTGAGACAGCTTAGAGGAGCAGGAGGGGCGAGGCTGAGAGACACACACGGCACACGGCATTGAATGTGTGACTTTTTGTTTTTAATAGAAAAAATAAACAAAATCACAATGATGAAGCCCAGAGGACGGGGCCGGGGCGTCATAGGGCAGGCTCCTGCTCCATCGGTTCCTCCGCGGGCCTGCGGGGACAAGCACAGGGGGGAGGGCAGTGAGCGGGGTCCGCGGCGGCCTCGGCGGTGGGTGGCGGAGAGGGCGGAGGGGGGGGGAGGAGCCTCACCTGGGGCTGTGCTCCCTCGCCGCGGCGGCCTGGGCCTGCTCGGCCCCCACCGACAGCAAGGCCATGGCGCTCACCGTCTCGGCCTCCTCCGTCTCCCCCGCCTGGGCCTCCCGCAGGGAGCGACCCAGACCGGCAGCAAACCTCTGCACACAACTCCAGTGTTTGCCTGGGGAGGAGAGGCGAGCAGGAGATCAGGGAGGGCAAGACCACCACAGGAATCTGTTCATCCCAGCCCTGGCGCACCCCAAGCTCCGGCCCTCTGGTAAGGTCTGAGCCCCCCCCCCCCCACCTGTCCCCACATACTCTGGATCTCGATGACTTTCTCTAGCGTGGCCACTGCGTTGACGTTGGGCTTTTGCTGTAAGACTGTCTCATCCAAGGGCTGTAGCTGCAGCACAAAGAAGAGGAGGCTTAGGGTGGGGAACGGGTGGGGGCGCCTGACGTTCTCACCCCCCCTTCAGCCTCAGACATCTCTCATGATAGGGGGAACCCCTACTCCGAAAGCTCTCCTGGCCTCCAGCTGTCCTTAGGACCCAGGAAAACCTTCCCAAGGGCCCTCGGGACTGCCTGACCCGGCCCTACCTCCAGCCCTCACTCCACCGACCTCTGCTCTGCACGGAAGGGCAGTTGGCCGGTGTGGCCCTCCCACCAGGAGCCCCACCCTAAGCCTCCTCTTCTTTGTGGGGGCTTCCTCCCGGCCTCTCGGACCCTGGCCTACTGGCCCACATCCGCCAGCCCCCCCCTTCGCCCTCACCTCCACGCTGAGCAGAGCTGAGACACAGGCCTCAGAAGCATCACAGATGGCGGTCAAGTCGTGGCCTCCCTCCAGGGCCAGCACCACCCGGCCCCCTGCCAACGTCATCAGCTGCCTGGTCAAGTGGCCAAAACCTTTAGGGATGAGTGATGAGAGATGAAATGGTAAAAAAACAAACAAACAACAACAAAAAAAACAACAACAAAACAATTCAAGAGAAGATAAGAAAGGAGAGAAATAGAAACAAGAAGTGGGACAAACAGCACAAAATAAGATGGTAGACTTAAACTCAAACGTGTGCATATATATCCATAATAAAGTTTAATGTCAATGGACTAAATGCTCCATCAAAGACAAAACATAACAGATACGCTTTAAAAATGCAAGTAGATGTCTTTTAAAGAACACCACCGATCCAGGATGGATCAACACGCTCCATGCCTCGGCCTCCGGGAGGAGACACACCCTCTGCTATTCCCCCCACCCCGCTCCTTGCGTGCCTCTCAAGGCCAGGATCGGCAGAGGGAGACTAGGGGGCACTGCCAGGATTGTTGCAAGTCTTGGACCTGCCCCAGCTCTCCTCCCAACCGTGCGGCATCGGTCTAACTGCTCCGCACCCCCCCTCGACCCCATCCTTACTGTGCCACAGCCCCCCTTCGTCCCCCCGCGGGCTCACATCTGGCGGTGACAGAGTAGCCACCCAGCGGAGACAGGTGTCCCTCAACAGCGTCAAACCCGGCGGAGACTAGGACCATGTCAGGTGAGAACTCGTGGGCAATGGGCATCACCACTGTCCTGCAAAGGGAGGGCCCAAGCTGACCCTGGCAGGAGGCTGGGCCAGGCCTCGCCCCCGGTGCCGCCCAAGACAACCCCCTCCGCCTACACCAAACTGAGAGTCTCTGCCCTCCCGCGGCCGGGCCCGGGGCTCCCACCCCTCCCTTGGCCCTTCTCAGTCTTCACCTGAAGGCTGTCAGGTATTCCACGTCTCCGATGGGGGGGTCCACACCTCCCGTCCATGCCACGTTCACATTGTACCCCACGCCCGGCCCTCCGCCAACCTGGCAGCACGGTGGGGGAGGGGTTATTCTCACTGCCTAGGGACCCCAGAAGTCGCCCCCACCCTCATCAGCCCTACATCCAGCCCTCACTCCACTGACCTCTGCTCTGCACGGAAGGGCAGTTGGCCGGTGTGGTCCTCCCACTAGGAGCCCAGACTCCCCGGGTACCAGCACCACCAAGGGCCTCCAGGACTCCCTGCCGGGGCCCGTTCTGCTACCTCCCTAAGGGGCCCCGCGCCTGCCCGCGGGTGCTGTACCTCTTCGGGAGCCCCGGAGCCCGGGAAGAAGTTGCCGTTGTCGTAGCGGTGCAGGGAGATGTAGAGCACGGAGGGGTCGTTGTAGAACGCCTGCTGGGTGCCGTTGCCGTGGTGAATGTCCTAGTGGGGAGGAGTGAGAGCATCAGGAAAAGGGCCCCGGCTCTCGCCCAAAGGTAAGAAAATCCCACCTGTCACCCCCCACCCCCATTATGGTAAGCCTGGGGCCCAGCCCACCACTGGCTTTGGGGCACCTGTGTTCTGTTCACACCAGTGTCACCCTATGCTTTTCTGACCAGGAGCTGTGCGGGGCAGACGCAAAGCCATGAAGCGCATGCGGCTCCTCTCCCAGGGCCCATTCTAGACAGCAGTGCGGAGGGCGCGTTAAGGCTAGGAAGCCTTGGAGAACGAGTAGATAGACCGCAACCAGCATGGCTCAGTGGTTGAGCATCGACCGGATCCCCAGTGGGGGTTGGGGAGAGGGTGTGCAGGAGGCAGCCAATCAATAATTCTCTCTCATCATTGATGTTTCTATCTCTCTCTCCCTTCCTCTCTGAAATCAATAAAAATATATATATTTTTAAAAAACACAAACAGATACACTCCGAAGAAAAATCCAACATTAGCATTAATTTTTAAGCCAAAGGTGGTCTTCCAAGAGATTTCACCCTTGATGAGGATTGCTCACGGCTGCTTCCCCAGCTCACAGGGAGGGGTGGGTGCCTTTCCCTCTGCCGAGAGAGACAGGGTTTGAGAGGCGCTGTGTAGGAGCAAGAGTACAAGTGCTGGGGCCAAAAGGCCTGATGTGAAACCCAGTGCCAACATCCCAAACTACTCCGCCTTGGTGGGTAAGTCCCCCAACAGCTCAGTGTCTCCATATACAGAAATGGACATCCTAATTCTTCCTTCCTACAGAAGGTGGCGTGAGTCCACCGTGCCGTGATATTACGATGGTAATGGTCTCTACTGTTCAACGTAAGAAGTCCTTTCAGTTACTTGAAGCTGAAAGGTGGGGGCCAAAACCACTTTTTTTCTTTTTTTTCTTTTTTTAATATATTTTATTGATATTTTACAGAGAGAAGGGAGATAGAGAGCTAGAAACGTCGATGAGAGGAAACATCAACCAGCTGCCTCCCGCACGCCCCCTACTGGGGATGTGCCCACAACCAGTGTACATGCCCTTGACCGGAATCGAACCCGGGACCTTTCAGTCCGCAGACCGACGCTCTATCCACTGAGCCAAACGGGTTTCGGCCAAAACCACTTTGAGTCTCCTAGTGAGGAGGGCGTCCCAAAGAAATGGAGGGTGGGGCTAAAGCTCCAGGAGGAGGGTGTAAAGTAAGCCATCAGGCGCAGCCCCAGCGTGGGCACCAGAGGAAGAGGAGGCAGGGTTGGGTGGGGCTTCCCGAAGGTTGACTCTGGCCCCAGCAGCCCACTGCTTACCCAGTCCACGATGAGAACCTTGCCCACGTTCAGCTTCTGCTGCAAGAGTTTGGTTGTGATGGCTACGGAGTTGAAGAAGCAGAATCCCCTGAGGGAAGGGGGAGGAAGGGCGGGGAGTCAGCCTTCGCTGGGTTTGCTCCCTGAGCAGGATACATGCATCGGCTCGCTGAGAGGGGACAGGGGTGAGGACTGCGGGTCTGGCGCAGGGCTGGGGCGGCACTCACATGGCTGTGGATTCCTCAGCATGGTGTCCTGGGGGCCGGATGATGGCAAATCCATTCTGAAAAGTTGCAGACAGAGGGAAGGAGATAAGAGACAGGCCGGCAGGCAGGCGAGGTGGCCACGGAGGGGTGGACGCAGAAGGACAGAAACACAAGCCAAGCAGGGAAGAGAACACAGATCGGAAACACGCGTCATACACACCTGTGGCCAGCTGCGGGCCACGTGGGCAGACAGGCAGACCATCCCAGGTCCTGAGATGCCCATGAGAGCACCAGACACTAGTGCCACCTTGTTGGTCCCTCTTTACCCCTCATCCCCCAGCTGGCCTTAGAACTGTCACCTCCTCCCAACTCTGGCACCTGAAAGTTGAGGTGGCAAAGGACCGGGCCTTACTGAAGGGAAAGCTAAGGGCTGCCCCATCCTCGGCTCCCTGAGGATACAAGACCAAGGCGAGCAGCGCTTAGCTCCCCGCTGCCAGCACTCACCTTAAGCTCTCCGGCTGCCACCTTGAAAGCCAGCTCCACCAGGCAGCCCACCGCCATGCGCACGGCACTGGAGGAGTGCATCTCGTTCCACACCGTGTCACTGTCCACCTGCGGGGGCAGGAGAGCGGGCTTCAGCGTGCCCCCTGCAGGGCGAGGGCAAGAATGGGGACGGGCCCTTGGACAGCCAGCGGCTCTGCTGGGCAGGAAGGAAGGGGCCAACATTGGGAGAACCATTCGCCAACCCCCACTGGCAGGTGCCCCACTCACCCCGATACCCCCACAAGGCAGCATGGCGTACATCTTCTGGCTGATGGGGCCTGCAGGGGAGAGAGACAGAGCAACTCGGGAAGTTGCCTCCACTGCCAAGGCTGGAGGTCGGGGTGTGCAGAGGGCAGTGAGCTCAGCCACAGAAAAACAACCCCCAAGCCCACACCAGTTGGGAGATGCCTATCCCCTGTGCCGGGGGTACATCCTGTCTCTGGGGCAGACAGCAGGGAGAAAGGAGCAGCATCATTTGGGAAGAAGAACAAAACACAACCCCATCACCAAGCCGGACCCCTCACCCTCCACTCTGCAATGCGCTCCCGCCGGCACGCTCTGATAATGTCATATTCTACCTGAACAGAGTCCCTTGGAGGTGTGCAATATGGCACTGAACCACCGCTGCCTCGGGGATGACCTGTGCTCATCAGAACCCACCTGCCCACCCTGGCCAAGCGGTCCTCCTGACAGCCCCCATCCACCCAGGCAGGGGACGAGGCCCGGCCCACGCCCGCCTGCCAGCCTGCTCACTCACCAAGCAACTTCTTGCTGTCCAGCTTCTGCCGGTTGAGGGGGCTGGTCCCATAGAGCAGGGTATGGTACTCAGAGTGCACCGTCTGGATCTCGTCCAGTGTGGCTTTTCGACCTCGGATCCGCTGGCGGGGGAGAGCAGGAGAACGTGGCGCTGAAGGCCCAGCTCTCCTCGAAGCCCAGACCCCCTCTCCGCACCACAGCCCGGGGCACGTGGAGCCACTTCTGACCTCAGGAGATCCAAAGGCTTTGAGAAAATATAACCTGGCCCCTCCCTGGGGACCCCAGGCCAGGACCCTCCCCGATTCAGCGGGGGACCACCGGGGAAAACGGGCTGTAAGGGGTGGGGAGACTGGCCCTGAGGTCAGGGGTCGTGCAGAGACACGGAAAGCGGCTTCACTGACAGGGAGCAGAAGGCCCCGGCTGGGTGTGAGCTGGGGCTGAGGGAGGGGGCTCCTTACCTCACACTTGCTGAGCAGGCCCGTCTCCTGCAGCCGGGACCAGATGCTCTGGATCCGGCCGGCGTGCTCAGGGTGCACGTGTGTGTTCCCGCACATGCACTGGTGCTTCAGCATGAAGGTGTCGTAAACCACGCCTGAGCCAGAGACACGCTGCCCGTCAGCTCTGCTCTGGGCCACGTGACAGGCTGGCCACCGCCATCCTCAGAAGAGCTCATTGGCTCTCCTCTGCCCACCCAGCCACCCTCCCACACACCACCCTCGTCCCTCCTCCTGAAGTCTTTCCCTCCATCACTGCCTGTCCAGCCTCCCTGCTCCTCAAACCTCCCCGAGCCTGCCCTTGACACCTCTGGTTTTATTTTATTTTTATTTTTTTATCATATATTTTATTGATATTTTACAGAGAGGAAGGGAGAGAGAGAGCTAGAAACGTCGATGAGAGAGAAACATCGACCAGCTGCCTCTTGCACACCCCCTGCCGGGGATGTGCCCGCAACCAAGGTACATGCCCTTGACCGGAATCGAACCCGGGACCTTTTAGTCCGCAGACCAACGCTCTATCCGTTGAGCCAAACCGGCTTCGGCAACACCCCTGGTTTTATCTCTGCCCGAGATGCCCCTGGCACGGGACCCTCATGGCACATTCTCCTTTCCCCACTCCTGTCACAGCCCTCGTGTGCTGCTCCCACTCCCCACTGAGGAGGAGAGACCATCCTCAGGCCCCTGAGGCCCCAGCCCCGGGCAGCGTCAAGGGGAAGGGCTTTCGGGAACGGACAGAGGCCTCACGCTTGCCCTCACAGGAGACAGGGGACGCTGGAAGGGCAGGATCCGACTGAGACAGTGGCCTTTCTCCACCCGCTGGAGGGCTTGTGCGGTGATGGCACAAAACCAGGGGTCCGCCGAAACCGGTTTGGCTCAGTGGATAGAGCGTCGGTCTGCGGACTGAAGGGTCCCAGGTTCGATTCCGGTCAAGGGCATGTACATTGGTTGCGGGCACATCCCCGGTGGTGGGTGTGCCGGAGGCAGCTGGTTGATGATTCTTTCTCATCGATGTTTTTAACTCTCTATCTCTCTCCCTTCCTCTCTGTAAAAAAATCAATAAAATATATTTAAAAAAATAAAATAAAAGTTCTAAGTACCACTAAAAAAAAAACACAAAAAAAAACCAGGCGTCACTCAGCAGGAGGGGGAGGGGGCACTGGAAAAGACGCTGCCCCAGTGGGTATGGACAGAAGATCCCATGCCCCGCGCGGTGGGCAGAGGATGCCCCCACTACCACAGGAGGAGGACGAAGGCCTGCTTCCCCCCTTCAGGGCACTCTGAGGGGCCCTGGCAGTCCCTTCCTGGCAGGGAGGCATCTCCTCACGATTCCCACCAGGCCGAATGCATGCCCGGCCCCCGGCACAAGGCGGAAGGGCAGTCGGCAGCGGCGGGGCTCACCTGTGGTGAAGAGGTGCTTGGTGGGCTGGTCTGGGGGGCTCTTCATGCCCCCAGGAGCAGCAGGGGAGGACTGGGTTCGGCCCAGGGCCTGGTGGGGCACAGTGGACAGGCTGAGGGGTGCCTGGTACACCTGTAGTGGCTGCAGCTGCTGGGCGTCTGAGAACACCTGGGAGGGAGGAGAGGGGGAGGAAGCCGAGGTGAGGCTTGGTCTGAGATGGAGGTGAGGACAGGTTTCCTGGGGCCTCCAGTGGGGTCCCCAAGCCGGCCCTTCTAAACCTCCTCCACCCCTCCCACCCCCTTACCCCCCCCCCCTGCTCCCTCCCTCCAGGAACAGAAGAAACTCCAGCTCCATTGTCTCCCTCTCCCGGGAGAAGGGGAGGGGGGGCTGGGAGGACAGTGGTGAGTCATGCAGAGCAGCGTTGAGGTAAGCGAGTGGGAGGGGTGGGATGAGTCAGGCCCCGAGGGCTCAGCGGTGGCCGCAATGAATGAAGTGCGCACTAGGCACAGGGCATTCTGTAGTAGCAGCGAGGGTGTGTGTACACACGCACACAGGCACGCACAGGGACCAGCGCACACCGACCCTACGCAGCAGAAATGCAGATCCGGCCACACACGTACACACACACACACACACACACACAAGCAGACAGGCGGGGGCGATCACAGACAGAGGCAGGGAGGGGCTGGCGACTGGTATTGACAGCTCTGAGTCCAACACCAGCTCCCTGTCTTTTCCTTCTCCCTTTCTGCTCTCTTCACAAAGCTGGCCCTGCACAGCCCGGGCACTGCAGACTGGGGGGGGGGGAGGCAGGGTGGGGGAAGGCAGGGTGGGAAGGAGGAAGGACAGAGGGATGGTGATCAAGGCCTGGGGGAGGGGGGAAGGGGCACCTTTCTGTAACCAGTCCTGGACTCCTCCAAGTCAGGTCCCTCCTCAGCGCCACTCTCGCCCTCCTCATCCTTGACCTGGATGCAGTCCTCCTCCTCCTCTTCCTCCTCCTCCTCCTCCTCTTCCTCCTCCCCTTCCTCCTCTTCCAGGTCCTCCTGCGTGCTCTCACTCTCCGTGGAGCCTTCCCGGGGTATGGTGAGGGCTCCCTCCCCCAGCAAGGCCTCCTGCTGCTCTGTGAGCTCCTCTTCTGTCTCCTCGGGGTGCGTGGTGGGCTGTCGAGGCAGCTCCCCAGTCTTCGTGAGGATCTGGGAGCAGAGCAGAGGGAGCGCATCAGCTGGGGGGGGGGGGGGGAGCAGCCGTGCACTCTGTGGCCCAGGCGGGTCCATCCTTCCCTCGCCTCTCCCCTGCAGCCACCCAGCCCGTACAGAGCTGTGTGAACTGGAAAAGGGCAAGGCGGCTCCTCTGAGCGGATGTGGCACCGGGGAGTGGCTTCGGACGCCCGGTCTCCCCTCCGGTCAGCCTGGCCCCGCCCCCCGCACAGCGCTGCGCCTTGGCCTCCCCCGGCTCACCTTGCCCAGCTGCAGCTGCTGCTGCTTCTGCTTCTCCAGGAACTGCTGGTGCTGCTGCTGCATGACCAGCTGCTGCAGGGCCTGGGGGCTCTGGGGGAGCGGCGAGGACTGCGTGCGGCTCAGGGGCCGGTGCCTCGGGAGCTTGCCCACCGTCCGCATGCTGGTAGCCACTCGCTCACCCGTCACCAGTGGAGACTGCCCGTGGAGCGGCACTGTCAGGGCAGGGAGGATGGTCACCGTCGTTGCCAGGCCCCTCGGCCCATCCCAAGACTCTCCCCATCCCCAAACACCATCCCGAACTGTGGAGGGGCCTGGAGCACCTGCCCCCAAATCTGAGCCCCGTTCTTCCTCCTCCCCCCAAAGTGAAACAGTCTCACAGCTAAGAGCCACCGCCTCCAGCAAGCCTTCCTGGGTTCTCCGTCCTCTCCCTTTGACTCACTGATGTTTGCACATGGAGTCGTGGGCCCTCCACGTGCAGAGACTGACTAGGTCTTCCCATCTACAACCCAGGAACACGGGTCCTGGGCTGGGGGGCCCGGGAGCCAGGACCACGTGTCTTTTAAGCAGAACCCCTTCTGAGGCCACTGGCTACTTGAGGGCTGACCGTCCCAAGCTGTGCTGTCCGATCCCACAGCTGCCAGCCACACTGACTACTGAGCACTTGAAATGTGGCCTGTCTAGCCCTAGCTGGTTTGGCTCAGTGGACAGAGCATCAGTCTGGGGGACTGAAGGGTCCCAGGTTCAATTCCAGCCAAGGGCACACGCCTGGGTTGCAGGCTTGATCCCCGGTGGGGGGTGTGCAGGAGGCAGCTGATCAACGATTCTCTCTCATCATTGATGTTTCTATCTCTCTCTCCCCTTTTCCCTTCCTCTCTGAAATCAATAAAGTATATATATATGTAAAAGAAACGTGGCCTGTCTAAACTGAGATGTGCTCTAAGTGTGAAATACACACAGGTTTCAAGAGAGTATAAGACACAAAATATCTCACTGATAACTCTTTATATTGACTACACGTTGAAATGATAATATTCTAGATATAGTGAGTTAAATATGTTATTAACATTAACTCCACTGGTTTCTCTTTATGTCTTTTTTTTTAAAAAAACTTTTTAAAAATATATTTTATTGATATTTTACAGAGAGGAAGGGAGAGAGATAGAGAGCTAGAAACATCGATGAGAGAGAAACATCAACCAGCTGCCTCTTGCACACCCCCTACCAGGGATGTGCCCGCAACCAATGCACATGCCCTTGACCAGAATCGATCCTGGGACCCTTCAGTCCGCAGACCGACGCTCTACCACTGAGCCAAACCAGTTTCGGCTCTCTTTATGTCTTGACTCGGCTCCTAGGAGACTAAGTTACAGGGGTGGCTGTGTTATCTTTCTACCGGACAGCGCTGCTGTGGCGCGTGAGCTCCGTCGGGACAGCGGGTGCTGCGGAGCACAGCAGCCAGGGTCCGCAGGCTGCGGATTGAGGGAGGAATCAGTGATGCACTGCGGGGAGCCCTGGCAGGCTGGAAAGAGCCCTTGACTGCTTCTGCCCGAGGGTCCTGCCCTGAGCCCCTGACGTGGGCTGCCCCTCCTCGCGCTCACAGCGGCCGGCCCCTCACTCACCAGCGATGAGGGTGCTCTGCTGCCGGGCCTGCTCCAGCAACAGCACGTGCTGCAGCAGGGAGGCGTGCCCGTGGGCGCTCGAGTCGCCCTCCAGGGCCACACCCAGCAAGCAGCCGGGGATGGAGGACGTGCTCATGAACTTGCCAGTCAGTGCGCCACCCTGCCGCAGGGACTGAAGGGCCTGCCTCTCAGCCTCCTGCTGTGCTGACAGTTTCGGGGAGGCCTGGGGGTGGAGAGGGGAGGCGGATGAGGGGGGGGGCTTACATCGCCCCCATCCTGCTAGCTTCGGACCAGCGTCCCTCACCCCCCAGCTCGGAGGTACTGTACGCGATCTCCGGGGGACATCCAGGACTAACAGGGGGCGCGCCGGTACTCACAGTGAGGTGCGAGTTGGTGACGGTGACCGTGGCCTGCAGCCCGAGGGAGATGTTGGGCAGCGAGGGAGACGTGTAGAGGCTGAACTGGTTGGGAGAGCTTTCCAGAGGGAGGGCCCGGTGCTGGGGGAGCATCTGGGGAGCAGTCAGGAGAGACGGGCGTGAGCACAGGCAAAGGGGGGCCCCCGGGGGCTGAGACGGAGGGCTCCGAATGGCACCCTGCTCCCCCCACCAAGCCCCACCTTCAGGGGCCCGTGGGGCGAATCCCACCCCGGGGCAGCGGGCCTCCCCAGCCTGTCTACGTGGGAAGAGAGCTCCCCGCCGGGCCCTCTCAGCCACATGGAGGGGAAGGGGCTGCCGGCCTCCTCCCGAGGGAAAAGGGGCACCTGGGGCCCGCCCTCCCCGCCCCCAGGCCCGTACCTCAGTGGGGATGTTGGGGACGGAGCCGGTAAAGCCGTTCTCGGCAATGGTGCTGTGGGAGCTGTTGGGGGAGCTAGGGCCGGAGCCCGGCGCGCTGTTGCACACGGAGGACACTGCGGGAGGAGGGAGGAGCGGCTGTCAGCGCCGCCTGCCTGCGGCCCCCAGGCCCTCGGAACGGGGGCGGGAGGGGGGCACCCTTACCGCCAGGCCCGGCGCCCGTGATCTCCACAGCCCTCTTCTTAAAGGTGCTGATGACAGTCCCGTCCTTCCGGCGCAGGAGGGGACTGCTCCTCCGCTCGGCCACCTTCTGCTTTAGCCTTGAGCGCACTTTCAAGTTAGGTTCGGAGGCTGCGGGGGAGGGAGCCAGGGCTCAGATGCGGGCACGGGCACGGGCACACGCTGCAGCCCAGCCCCCACCTCCCGGAGCCGGTGCGGGGGGCCGGGCCTGCGGGCGCTCACCGGTCTTGCGGAGGGGGAAGTCGTCGCGGCTGTCATAGGGCCCAAGCAGAGGCAGTTTGTAGGAGGGAGGCGTCCCAGGGGGGCCGCTCTGGGGAGGGGAACTCTGGTCCAAAGAAGCATGGTGGGCTCCCCTAAGGATGGGGGGGGGGCAGAGTTAAGTCACCTCGCATTCTACATTTATGAAATGCCCACTGTATGCAGCGGTAGGAAAATGGATCCTGCTGAGGGAAGTGAGAGAAACCAGGAGCGGGGTTTCCCCGGAGGGACTGTGGGGGGGCCCCCGTGTGGCTCTAGGCCAGGAACCCCCTTCTGGCCGTCGCAGGGCACCTCTGCCACCCATGCCTGCCGAGGGTCGTTACCAGCACTTGGGATGCTGTGGGAGGGAATGGTTGAGGCCGCCTGGCGTGGGCTCCTTCGACTTCGACAGGAGGAATTCCTGGAGCCTCAGCTTCACCTCGGTGCTGGCGATGGCGCCTGTGGGACGGGGCACGGCTGACCCGGGTGCTCGGGCCAGGACCCCACAGCCCAGGGGAGACGGACCGGAGTCCTGGCTGGCCCCCAGGCGGCCCCAGGCCTTACTCTCTTTGCTCTTCTCCTTATTCCGCAGGATGAGCAGCTGCTGTTCCAGCCGCTGCTTCTCCAGCTCCTCCTGCCGCTGCTGCTCCCGCTGTCGCTGCTGCTCGAGCTCCTGCTGCCTCTTCGCTGCCAACATTTGCTGCTGCTGCAACGGCGCGGGGGCGGGGGGGGGAGGCAGGGTGAGCAGGTCCAGGCGGGGGTCAGAGGTCTGGGCGGCTCCCCCCGCGCCCCCCTCGCTCACCTTGAGGTGCTTCTGCAGCTGGACCTCATGCTGCCGGGTCAGGTGGTCATGCTGCTTCTGGAACTCGGCGAACAGGAGCTGCTTCTGCAGCTGCTGCTGCTGCTTGAGCGCCAGGAGCTCCTGCTGCAGCTGCTGCTCCCGCAGCGCAGGGTCCACGGAGCCTGCCAGGGCGCCCCGCAGCTCCACCGGGCTGGGGCTGCCTCCACCCCCGCCACCCAGGGAGCTGGGCATGGCCCCTGGCAACACCGGCTTCACCTCCACTGTGGGGAGAAGAGACAGGAGGGGGTCCCCACTGGGCCCTGCAGCCACGCCCGACACCCAGAGCGCTATCCAGCAGGACTGCTAGACCAAAAGCGAACGGAGCCATGGGGAGTCAGATCCCGCTGCTCCGGGGATACAACCTTCCGCCTCGGCTAAATGAGGCTGGAGCCATAAACTTCCGTAAGAAAAGATGCGCCTGGCCGGCGTGGCTCAGTGGAGAGAGCGTCGGCCTGCGGACTGAAGGGACCCAGGTTCGATTCCGGCCGAGGGCACGTGCCTGGGTTGCGGGCTCGGTCCCCGGTGGGGGGCGTGCAGGAGGCAGCCGGTCAATGATTCTCTCTCATCATGGATGTTTTTCTCTCTCTCTCTCTCCTTCTCCCTTACTCTCTGAAATCAATAAAGAAATACCGTATTTGCCAGCGTATAAGACGATTTTTTGGCCCTGAAAAATACGTATTTCCCGGCGTATAAGACGACTGGGCGTATAAGACGACCCCCTAACATTTCCACTAAAAATACAGAGTTTGTTATATACTCGCCGTATAAGACTACCCCCCACTTAGAGGCATATTTTTCAGGGCCAAAGGGTCGTCTTATATGCCGGCAAATACGGTACATTAAAAGAGAGAGACAGACAGACAGACAGACAGAGAAAAGATGCCTAAGCATGAAGCCCAGGACCTGGAAGATGGTGAGTGCTCAAAACGTGCTACTGTCATTGAGAGTTAATGCCACTGGGTTCTCTCTCTCTCTCTCTCTCTCTTTTTTTTAAATATATATCTTTATTGATTTCAGAGAGGAAGGGAGAGGGAGAGAGACAGAAACATCAAGATGAGAGAGAATCATGAATTGGCTACCTCCTGCATGTCCCCTATGGGGGACGAGCCCACAACCTGGGCATGTGCCCTTGACTGGAATCGAACCCGGGACCCTTCAGTCAGCAGGCTGACGCTCTACCACTGAGCCAAACCAGCTAGGGCACACTGGGTTCTTTATATGAATTACTTTACTGATGAGGAAACCGAGGCTTCAAGAGGTTTAAGTAATATGACCAGACAGCAGGTGACGATGAACCAGGATATAACTACTGTCCTCGCGCCTCCTCCCTCACCTCTCACCACCACACGCTGCTCCCCGCCAAAAAGTCTGTACCAGAAGAGACACTGAGGCCCAGAGGTCAGTTCCAGAAAGGACAGGACTGGCAGCCAGGCCCTCGGTGAACCCAGGAGAGGCCCTTGGGGACCCTCTAGCCATCCCTGTCCCCTTCCCTTCTCTCTTCCCCTCCCCCAACGATGGAGGCTGAGAGGGGAGGCTACGGGCATGGGGGAGAGGTGGAGCAGGAGGCCTCGGGGAAGGGGGTGCAGGGCTGCGCCAAACCAGGGACAGGAGGGGGCTGGGAGTCAGACTGGCTTCCTTTGCCGGATTATCTCCTTTCAACAGTTTTATTGTAATTACCCTGAAAATGCCGCTATATATAGAGTGAGCCAAACAGCAGCTGTGCCTGGGGGGGGGGGGGGGGGGAATGAGAGAATGGGAGACTAGGAGGGCAGGCGCAGAGAGGAGGTGGGAGGAGGAGACAGGAAAGGAAAGGGAATCAGACAGGAAGAAGGTAATAGCAGAGGGGGGGGGGCGAGAGCTGAGGCAGAGCGCTCAGATCTGCAGGCCCAGGGACAGCCTGCTGGGAAGGGAAAGGCATCCGGGGGGGCCTGCTGGGTCCCAAGACCTTGGGCCCAGGCCCCCAAGTGGACAGTGGCTGAGGGGCCCAGGGAGTGGCAAAGGGCTCCAATGGGAAGGAAAAGCCTCAACCTCTTGGTCCCCATACACAGTCCCCTGGGCACTGAACGTCACTGCCCATCCCTGCCCTGGAGTTGCCAGGGCAAACGCCGCACCAGCAAGGAGCCCCAAACCCGGCCCACACCCCACAGAGCCTCCTGCCGCCGCAGGAAGGGGAAGGCAGGCTACCCTCGGCCCGGGAAGGAGGAAGTGAGAGAGGCAAGGCCAGCCCGTCTTACTTCTTTTTCATTTCTTTCTCCACAGAAAGCCCTCACTTTCCTCGCTCCAGCCCGGGGAGGCCCCAGGGCGTGGGGAAGACTCTTATGGCGAGGGCCCCGTCCCGCCCAGGCCTGGAGAAGAAAGCACCCTAATATCCCTGCGGCTGCCAGTGCCCCCCGCCCTCCTGGGCAGGCTTCTGCCCAGGTCCCCCCAGCCCCTCATGGGGGGGGGGCGTCAGTCATCCTACGGGCCTAGATCTGAAAGAATGTCACCGAGGAGGCAGGGGCTAGGCCTGCCGGAGACCCTCAGGCCGGGACATGGCCGCGGGGACCCGCTGGGGGAGGGGAGGGGAGGCCTGGGCAGAATGTCTCTCTCAGTCCCCGCTGTCCCTTCTCCCCCAAGCGCTGCGAGGCACATTCCTCTGTGGTTTGCCCACCAGCCACACTGACGACTCTGCGGCCAGGAGGCCGGAGCCACATCTGTAGGAGTGGCCAGATGTGGCCAGAGGGTGGGGACACACACACACACACACACACACACACACACACACGCCCATGCTCTACCCCAGCACCAGGGCGCTTCTGGAGGCAGCCCGCACCATCCAGGGGGCAAACGGGGTGGCAGCAAAGAGCCAGCAGCTCGATCAGGTCTCCCAGCTCTGGAAACACCCGGCAAGGCCTCAAGCTGCCCGGCCAGTGTGGCTCAGGTGGTTGTCATCTCATGCACCGAAAGGTCCCTGGTTCCATTCCTGGTCGGGCACATGCCCGGGTTACCAGCTCGATCCCCTGTGGGGGCGTGCAGGAGGCAGATGGATACTTCTCTCTCTCTGCTCCCATCCTCTCTCTCTAAAATCAATAAAAACTTTTTAAAACATATATTTTATTGATATTTTACAGAGAGGAAGGGAGAGGGATAGAGAGCTAGAAATGTCGATGAGAGAGAGACATCGACCAGCTGCCTCCAGCACACCCCCTACTGGGGATGTGCCCGCAACCAAAGTACATGCCCCTGACCGGAATCGAACCTGGGACCTTTCAGTCCGCAGACCGACGCTCTACCACTGAGCCAACCCGATTTCGGCAAAACTTTTTCTTTTTAATGAACCTTTAACATAAAGGCCCGAGCTGGCTGGAGCGCTGTCTGTTCCTAGGTGAGCCTGGCTGGGCCCGGGCCACTCCAACCCTCAGCCAAAGGCAGACAAGCTTCAACCTGCTGCTCCCGGCAGTGTCGGGGCTGCCGGAGCCAACGCCAGCCCGCCCGCCCAGAGAAGGGCAGGGGTCCGAGCGATCCTGGCTCCTGGCAGTCCTGGCCTCCCTTGCAGGAGCCCTGCAGAGAGGGCCTGGGCTCAGCGAGGGGAATCTCCCTCCCAGCCTCCCTCACTGCTGCCACCAAAGTGCCAGGGCCCGTGCGTGCTGCAGTTGGAGCTGCAGCCATTGGGATGCGGGTGGTGGGGCGGCCAGCGGGCTCCGGCCTCCGCCGCACAGCACTGCTCCCACGCGAGCAGGAAGCACAGGCGGCTGGAGACTGTGAATCCACAGGTTCTGGGGAGCCTGGGCAGGAGGCAGCACCCCAGGGGCCTGCCAGGTGGTTAGTTACCTGGCCCCGTCCAAGAGGAAGCGGAGCAGCTGGAATCAGAGAAAGGGAGGGGGCAGGCACTGAGCCCTGCATGTAGTCTGCTGGGCACAAGACCTGGGGCCTAACTGGCCTCGCACCCCCTCAAGGATCCGTGCCCTCTGCCAAACTGGCGCGAGCAGAGTAGGTGCAGTGGCTGCTCTCGGCGCGAGGCGCCTGGAAGAGGAATGGGCGTGTCACGAGAAGAGGCTCTCGATCGCCTCCCAGTGGACCGAAGAGGGTGGGAGGGCCGCTGGGGAGGGAGGGGGGGGGACTGAAGGACACTGTCCCCTAAGAGGACAGTTGGGAATCTGCTAGCAAGGAGACCACTGAGAGGCCAAGTGTGGGGTCACGTACAAGGGCAAGGCCCTGGTCCTCCCCTAACCCCCGCACTTCCTCTGACAGCGAGCTGCAGGGGACAGAAAGCAGGCCGGACAGCCTGCACAGCACCCTCCTCCGGGGGAGGCATGGTCTGCCCGGCTGCGGACTCCCCTTCCTGGGGACGCTGACCCTCTCTCCCGGGAGGGGCGGCCTGGGGAGCAAACGGTAACGCCATCCTGCCCTCTGGCCGTCTGTGGGTTTGACCCCCGCCGCCCGGTGGAGAGACCCGGCCAGGGAGCTGGGCGGGCAGGGCTTGGTGCTTGAAGCATCACAATGACCCCACTTGTGCCAGGCTCTGGCTCAGAAGGAACCTCCCTGCCCAGCTCCCGGGCGCCCCTGGGCAGCGGTGAGACCTCAGCGGCACTTTCTTGCCCTCTTGCTGGAGCCCCGTTAGTCCAGTGGGGGTCCCACCACAGATCAGAGCGGCACAGCCAGGGACAGCCTAGGTCCCCGGGGGGTGAGAGGCAGGTACTGATGGGAAATCTTTGGGACAACTGCCAGCACAGCCTCGGACGACAAAGGGTGTCCAGGCCCCGCCTTCCTCCTGCTCTGAACACACCACAAGCCGTGCTCCAGCTCCGGGCCCGCTCTGGGGGAGTCACCAACTCCAGACTCCCTGTGACCCAAACCCTGGCGGCAGGAGACGGCGCCTTTAGCTGCCCTTGGAGGAGCCCTGGAGGGGGCAGGGCAGCACTGTGTATGGACCTGCCGGCACAGTCTTCAGACCCTCCTCCCCGGCTCTGAAGAGACCCTCCTCCCCGGAAGCACCGGCCACAGAAGGCGAGGGGAGGGGAGGAGACCACGCCATGTAGAACAGGAGGGAGGTGTGCAATACGCGGCACCAAAACGAGACCTTTGCCGCTAAGCCCTGGGTCTGAGGGGCTCCCCTACCAAGAGAGGAGAGGGGGTGCAAAGGGCTTCCGAGATCATCTGTTCCAGTCCCCTTGCTGAACAGACGAGGAAACCCAGACTCGGGGGCTGCTGGGCAAAAAGTCCCACCAGCCAAGGAGCAGCAACTCGAAGCCAAGTGTCCCGACTCCCGGCTCAGGCGGCCCGGCAGCCCAGCTCCACGGGGGGCACCCCGGGGCCCAGCGCCCACCAGCCCTAGACAACGGCCGCTCTGGAGAGCAACGGGCTGGCAGCCTGCCCCGGAGGCCGCACCTTCTGCCAGCACCAATACCCTCTGGAGCAGGCTGGGGAGTCGGCAGCTCCCTGGAATGTCTAATGGCCGCACTCTGTCGCTCCAGAGGACAGGAAAGGTCCCTGCCCCTCTGCCGGCCTTGGGGGGTGTTGGGAGGAGGCGCCGAGCAGCGTTCCGCGCCCCTCCCCGCGACGCCGATGACTCCTCCCCACGAAGGATGCTTTCCCATGATCTATTTCCGTGCTCCTACGTGATTAGCGAGGCCAATTTAGGCTCAACAGGTTCGACCACAATTCAGGCGGCATTTCCACATGTGCACACTGGGAGGACTCTCACCTAGCAATTTTCCCAGCGCCTCGCGTGACGCGCATCCCATCCTGGGGAGGAGCAAGGGCCGGAGCAAGAACCAGGGTTCACGCCAGGCCCTGCCTGCCACGTCCTAGGACAAGGGACCGAGCACCTCCCTGTGTGCTCCGTGCAGGCATCTGAGAAATGGGAGTGGGAACGGCACCTACCGCCCGGGGCTGCTGGGCTCCGGGGGGGGGGGGGGGGGGGGGGGGGGGGGGGGGAGAGAGAGAGAGAGAGAGAGCGAGCGCGCGCAGGCAGGGCGGCTTGGCACCAGGCCTGGGAAAATCTCAGGAGGTGCTGGTCAGGGCTATTATTAATGACTCCTGACATTTCCTGGACCCCTTTTGCCAATATCGGGAAGCCTACGGACCACTTCTTGGAACGTTTCTAAAGTGAGTAAGATCCAAAAAAATAAATAAATAAATAAAATAAAGTGAGTAAGATCAAATGCTTAGAATTGTGTGGGGTCAAGTTCGCAGACCACCTGGACTCCCGGGAAGTCAGGCTCAGCCCTCTGCACGTTTTGGCCTGCCCCAAGGCCGCCGTGGTCCTGCCCCAGCCAAAGCCCTTCCTGTGGGCCACGCACCACTCAAGCCGGGCTCACCAGCCGCTGGACCCCAGCTCTGGGAGCGGACTCGTCCCAAAGGTGGCAGCTCTTCCCGGCTTTTCCTCCTGCCCTGCGACCTCCAAGAGAGGCCGCTCTGTCCTCTGCGGTGGAATCCCTCCTATCTCCCAAAAGCATTACTTAGCCCAGAGGAGCCGGGTTTGGAGCCCTGCTCTCGGGGCCCCAGCCAGAGCGTCTTCCCTGGTAGCTAACCTTACTGTGCCCGCTGCGGGCAACCCCTCCCTCCGCAGCACCAGTCCACACCTCCCGGGGCCCTCTTCTTGCAGAAGCAACATGAACTGGCTTCAGAAACTCCCAGCATGACAGGGCAGGCAGGGCCTGTAAGCCAGCAACTTAACAGAGGAGGACAGTAAGCCCAGAGATGGGAGGAATTGGTCCGACGACACCTGGGAAGGGGGCGCGGGAGCCAGCCAGGGCTTCCGGCTCTCTCTCCTGGCTCTCCACCTCCCGCTGAAAAAGCAGGAGGAATCCTGAGGCTGCTCCCGAACTTAAGGAGCGGTGGAGTAAGGAGCCAAACTCAGTATTCAGGATCCAGGGGTCTCGGGGCCCCCCAAACACCAGAGACCAGGAGGAGCACATAGGAGAAGGGAGCCAAGGGGATGGAACCCCCAGAAACCCAGCGGCAGACTTGGGGGTACAGAGTCCGAGCGGGAGGGACAGAGCGTCTCTCGCCGGTGACAGCGGAGTTCGGCATTGATCGGGGGCTGCCACGTGAGGGAGAAACAGACTCACTTCTCCCAGCCCGGCCATTTCCAGGAAACACTTGGGCACCACCACGCTCGAGGCGATTAGGAGGCACGATAACCATTCAGTCTGCAGCTGTCGCGGAGAACGCTCGCTCCACACCTGGGGTGGACAGCAGGGGCCTCGGGCCATCACCCGGCCCCGAACGTCCTACAGAGCAGCCTGCCCACCTGCCCGCCTGGCCCCCTGCCAAAACCCCCACCCCAGCTGGGGTTTAGCCACCTGCTCGCCAGCGTCTCAAGACATCCTCCCTCTCCAGACGGCCAGGCTGCTAAGAGCCGGATCTGACTCTGACTGGGGTCACGGCCCTTCTCTCGAGAATCCTCGAGCCCACTGCGGCCTTCCAGGGATGCTGGTGACACCCATGGCAGGCTACGAGGCCCCATGACCGCGGCCCACATGACCCCTCTCCACACCGTCACCGGAGATGTGCTAAAATGCTGGCTCCGGGCTGCCCCTCAAGGATCCGAACCTGGGGGGAGGGGAAGGGGGCGGGGCAAGACGTGGGAGCCTGCACTTTAATTTTTTTATTTTATTATATTTTACAGAGAGGAGGGGAGAGAGAGAGAGCTAGAAACGTCAATGAGAGAGAAACAGCAAACAGTTGCCTCTTGCACACCCCCTACTGGGAATGTGCCCGCAACCAATGTACATGCCCTTGACTGGAATCGAACCCGGGACCTTTCAGTCCGCAGACCGACACTCTACCACTGAGCCAAACCGATTTCGGCAGGAGCCTGCACTTTAATAGATTCCTTTGGTCATTCTGACACAGCTGAAGGTTCGAGAACTGCTTTCTCACAGTGTGCCCGGGCGGCTGCACTCACGTTTTGCTGCCAACCTGACAGCTGTTACAGCTGTGTGTGTGTGCGGACACAGTTAATCTGACTTCCTGTCTGGCAGCTGTGCAGCAGGGAAGGGACAGCTGAGGGTCTCAGCGACAAGGAGAGGGGGTGAGGTGGGAGGGGGCGGGGGCAGGGGAGGCTGTCTGTCTGAAGGGATGGGGCATGCAGCTCTGTTCCTGGGCTCCCTTCTCCTGCCGGGCCGAACCCCCCCGCAGGAAGGGAAACAGGTGACCAAGTGGTCCCCGGTATTTATAGAAAACAATCTCCTCTCTGAAACCTCAGGAGCTCCCCCGCCAAGGCCAGACTGGTCTCTGTAGTCCAGGAGCACGACTTGGAGGCCCAAGGGCAGGCCTACCCCATGCGGTCGTGCAGGTTGGACACTGCGCAAGGGCACCTGACTGAAGGGACAAGTTGGGGACTGAAACCCAGCCCTCGGTCCGATTGCTAGGCCATGCACTCGGGCATGAGGATATCTATCTGAAAAAAAAGGGGGGTGGGAGGGGGGCGAAACCGGTTTGGCTCAGTGGATAGAGCGTCGGCCTGTGGATTGAAAGGTCCCAGGTTCGATTCCAGTCAAGGGCATGTACCTTGGTTGCGGGCACATCCCCAGTAGGGGGTGTGCAGGAGGCAGCTGATCGATGATTCTCTCATCGATGTTTCTATCTCTCTTCCTCTCTGTAAAAAAATCAATAAAATATATATTTTAAAGGGGGGGGGGGGCACGTTCTACATTTTGCACATGGGACCCCTTCATGTGTGGGTTGGCGGCGGCCCTACCTAGAGACCCGAGTCCGGATCCCAGGTGTCTCTGACTCTGTGATCTTGGGCAAGTTCCTTCCCCTCTCTGGTCCTTCCCAATGATAAGACGTGGCTATTGATGCCTCCCTGGGAGAGGCGAGGTAAGGAAAGCACCTGATATCCCGTCACTTAGTACACTGCACCAGTTCCCTTCCCACCGGTATCACCCTCCCTAGCCTCCCCACGCCCTGCACCCACATGCCCACACACCCACACGCCCACACGCCCAGCCAGGCTCGGTATGGTCCGAAGAGCGCGAATAAGAATATCCAGGGGGAACGCCAATGCCGGTCCACGGCACCTCGCAAAACCCCAACGCGCACGGCATCTCTTCCTGGCCCAGGCAGGACAGGACGCACGGCCTCCTCACTGGGAAAGGAGACTCCTCTTCCGGGCCTGCTCGTCACATCCTGCCAGGCCAGGCCGAGGGGAAGCCAGGGCTCCGGGGAGGCAGGGGATGCCCCCGCACTGCATTCTGGGGAATCCCACCCTGCCGTTCAGTTCCCAGGCTCCCCAAGCTGGGGCAGGGCCTAGAAGAGGGTGTGCCCACTGTGTACTGGGCTGTTGTGGAGGAGCCCTCAAGGAAGACCTAGGATGGCATGAGACCTGAGCTGTGATCTGTCCCCCTCCTCAAGCAAGAACAGCAGAGAGAGAGTACCCCACACCCCTCATGGGCTCCGTCGGCCAAGGTTCTGGCTCACCCACTGGGGCAACCATCGCCGTCTATTTACCCAGAGGGCCACGGCCCAGAATAGAGCTCAGGAATCCTGCCACCAGCCCTGGACGCCAGCCCCTCAAGCATCCTTCATTCATCCGTGTGCCAGGCACTGTGCTAACGCTGGGAATGGCTGTGAACAAGAGAGCCGGAGAGCCGCGACGCCCCTCACAGGGGGCTCCAGACTAGCTGCTGGAGTAGGCAGAGTCACCCCGGAAAGCCCCGCTCCCCGGCCCCCACGCCGCAGAGGACCGGCCACACACACTGCCCCCAAAGCATCCCTGCACACCTGCTCCTTCAGCCTCCGCCTCTCGCATCCCATGTCAAGAGATTGCGGGGAGAGGGAGAGACGGGGTGCCTGGGCCCTCATGGCCATGTTTATCCAGGGTGGAATTTTTTTTTTAACCCAAAGGTTAAAGTGTTTCTATTTGAAACATCTATTTACATTCCAGCGTGAAGAAAAAAAAGGCAAGGCCTGCGAGCTCCCGGCCTATATCTGTCCCGGCCGCGTCACAGACACAGCATCAGCGCTGCGCAGGGGAGAACATTCTCAGCCCTCTCCCCGGGCCGCCGGGTGACTCACAGCTCCCTCCCGCCAGCACGGACCACGCCGCCGCCGCGCAGAAGGCCAGGCCGTGAGGGTGCTTCGGGGGGGATTAGGGGGAGACAGGGATCTGGAGAGGGGTTCTATGCAGGCACAGGCAGCCTTAGGGGAGAGATGTGGGTAGCGGGGTTCCAGCCTGCAAGGGTTCTGGGGTTTCCCTTTGAAAGGAGGTGCGGGAACGTGCTGAGGAGGTAACCTCAGCCCGACCACCAGCTGCTGCTGGAAGGCAAGGGTCAGCGGGAACAGGGCAGGAGGGGCGAACTGATGTGGCTTCTGCCACATGGGATAGAGCTGCCCCAAGCAGATGCTGTGCAGTCAATTCCTCGACTCCCCAAGAGACCGCCTTGGCTGCTGCAGGCTTTGGGGTGGGGGTCAGCAGGCAGGGTCTTAGCTAGAGCTACAGACTCAAGTAGATACCCCAAGACGAGACCAGCCCTCCATGTTTACAGCCCCCCCAGGGGACGGGGGACGGACTCTGCAGGGCTGGTGCCCAGGGTGATGCCCCTGCCCTGGGAGACTACGTGGGGCATCCCTGCCCGGGCAGATGGCAAAGCCTTGTTCCAAGGGTTTTCCCAATTTTCCCAAAACAGTCACCCACGGACACATCTCAATTCAGCTGCAACCTTATCCCCGGCTGGTTTAAAGCCAAGTCACACCAGCTCCCACCATCCAATTCACGGCTTGGGACCCACGCCCCGCGTGCCCGGAGGCAAAGACTCCCCATGCGTACGCACACAGACACCCACACCCAAGCGCCAAGCCACCGTCAGGAGGGGCCAAGCGGGCACGGGGCCAGCGGGCCCCTCCCTCGGGGAAGCATCCTGTGGTGCCGGCCCGGTGGGGAGGCTGTGCCAGGAAAGCCTTGGTGCTGCCAACAGGTTCCTGGGAGGGAGGGAGGGAGGGAGGGAGGGAGGGAGGGAGGGGAGGAGTGGCCCGGCTCCAGGGCACCCCACCCCCAGCCAAGAGCCAAGAAAGTCCCTGCTGAGAAGGGGGCGGGGCTGGGGGGTCCCAAGCCTAGATGAAGGCATCTCTTTGCCCTCATGAGATGGGGAACAAACCAAGGCCTGGGGGAAAGAGACATATGGGGGAGCAAAGACCTAAGGCAGCAAAGGCCCCCCGATATCCCAGCTGCCGGCCTCTGCAGAGGAGTGTGGTTCCCAGGGGACTCGGGACTTGCAGGAATCTCTGCACGGACCCTCTGCTCCTCGGACCCGGCCTCTTTTGTGTGCGCACTCGGCCACGGCTTCTCCCCCTGCCCAGACCTGGGGGGCGGGCAGCCTGGGGGCAGGTCACTGACCCACTTCCTCCCCCTCTGACCACGGTGCCAACTAGGCCAGGATCCTCCAGCGACCCGCGGCCCCCAGCAGGCAATGCGGACCCTGCGGGAGGCCAGAGGGCCCGGGAGAGATGCGGCCGGCCCAGCGCAGGAAACCCCACCTCCCTAACTACCCACAGTCTCCACACAAAGCCCCTGAGAAAGTCCTAAGCAAGACCCTGTCTGGGCGAGGCTCAGAGCCGGACACTCAGCCCCGGAGACGAGGATGCCCGGCGGTGGCGGCGGCGGCGGAGGGCAGGTGGGGTCGCCCGAGGAGGCACTTACCTGCCACGGGGATGCCGTGTAGAGGGGTCCGAGGCAGGATCTCCAAGGATGGTTCCCGGCCTGACATCCCATCTGCTGAGAAACAGGATTCCGTCTCATAGATGGTCTGTAGCATCTCCACAAGCCCCTGAGCCTTGGGCACCAGCAGCATGCCAGAGAGGGGGCCGCCGGAGGCGGGGATCAGCCGAAGGGAAGGTGGGTCGGGCGGGCCCTCAGGGCTCCAGGGCTCCCTCAGGCCACTGCTGCTGGGACCCGCGCTCGGGGAGGCGCCTCATCCGGCCTGGGCACTCCTGGCAGCGGGAGGAGGAGCCGGGAGGCCCCGGAGGAGCCGGCAGGCCCGGCGGCGCGGCCCTAGAGGGGCATTGGACCACCGGCCTGCGCCCCGCTCCCGGGAGCTGGAGTGCGGCGAGGCGCTCCGGGGGACGGGAAGGGGAGCTCGGCGGGCAGGCGGGCTCTCTGCGCTCCCTCCCAGCCTGGGTGACAGCTCCGGGACCGGCTCCCCGCTCCTCCTTCCCGAATGAGCCGCCGGCGGCAGCTGGCAGGAGACTGAAATAGCAAATGGGGGAGGGCCCTGTCTATAAATAGGTGGAGCATGCTCAGGGAGCTGCAGGCGGGCTGCCAGGAGCCAGGGCCTGGCGGAGGCCCCAGGGGGGGAGGCGCGTTCCACCCCAGGAGGAAGCGCCGGGCGGGGGATGGGAGCAGGGGAGGGCCGCACGCACTCGGGGCCAAGGCCACGGAGGCGGGCGGGCGGCCGGAGGCGAGGCCGGGAAGGGCACTGCGGCCGCCGGAGCACCGTGCATCTGGGAGGGCTCCGGGGCTGCTCTTGGCAGGCGAGGGGCTGGAGGCCGAAAAACAACCCCATTCTCTCTCTCTCTCTCTCTCTCTCTCTCTCTCTCCCCTCTCGCGCCCAGAGCATGTTTAGGAACAGGAGAGGTCTTCGGGAGGGCAGACGGGGCCACCTGGCCTACCCTGGCATCTTTCTTGGAGTTCCTCTGAAAGCCGGAGGGAAGTTTGTTTAACTTCTGCTCTCCCTCCGAGCTGAGAGGCGCCGCCTCCTCAGCCCCTCCACCGACACGGAGGTCCCTGGGCCGCAGCTAAACGGCAGCTTCCTTCAACGTATCGGGGTGTCACCTCTGGGGGCTGCTCTGCCTCCTTCTAGGGGGCAGGCCTCTTCCTGGACAGGACTCATCCCCGCCCAGGGAAGGGGACCCGAGGACACCTGCCCATTCCCCGAGCTCAGGCAGTTCCTTCCTGCAGTGCGCCAGGTGGAACTCGAACAGCAGCACGCACATCCCCTCGTGCATTCCGCGTGATGGCCTCAGGAGATGGGTGCAGAAGGGGAAACCAAGGCGCTAGGACTGAAGGCACCCACCCTCGGTCAGACACCTGCTTGCATGGCAGGGCCAGGCTGTCTAAGCGCTCGCTACCACAGCCCCCTGCCTTCTGCACAGCAGGGCGAAGGTGCCCCCTGACGGGTTTCCGTCCACAGGGACCCGGCAGGAACAGGCTGGAGGTCGGAGGCCCTCTAAGAAGAATCAAGAAGCCACCAGCATGCCGAAGCCGGTTTGGCTCAGTGGTAGAGCGTTGGTCTGCGGACTGAAAGGTCCCGGGTTCGATTCTGGTCAGGGGCATGTACATTGGTTGCGGGTACATCCCCGGTAGGGGGTGTGCAAGAGGCAGCTGGTCGATGTTTCTCTCTCATCGACGTTTCTAGCTCTCTACCTCTCTCCCTTCCTCTCTGTAAAATATCAATAAAATATATTTTAAAAAAAAAAAAAAGAAGAAGAAGACATCCAGCCTTCCTCACCAGTCCCGGCCCTGACAGAGCAGCCCCTGTTCCGGGGTGCTACTGGGACCGAGGGCGGGTGCCCCATGGGAACCGGGGATGCGTACCTCCCCTGCCCACTGCTGGCCCGTCCCTTCTCCTTAGACTGTGCTTCCCACTGGCACAGAGATCCCGCTTGGCCCCCTGACCTCACTGGGGCCTTTTAATAGCCTGGTTATTCCTGGGTCTGTGCCCCCTCCCCCTTCCTGATGTCACAGTTGCTATTTTGGAGCCCCCTCCTGGCCCCTTCTTGCCCCCAACTCCAGGCACGGAGCCAGGGACACCTGTCCTCTCCCTGGACTGCATGACCTCACCCTCTTGTCGGGAGCCCGGGGGGAGCTGGCCAACCAAGGACACAGTGGCTGCGGGTCCTGAGGCCCATCTTCCCGCCAGCTCCTGCCAGCCGGGCACAGCCAGGTGCCTCCTGCCCCAGGTGGGGTGCCCACGGGCAGGGGGGGTGGCAGGTGGGCATACCTAGCCAAGGCAGGTTCTAGAGAAATGGGGATAGAGCAGGACCCCCACAGGGGCCTGAAACTGGTGGACACCCCAAGGTAGAGGTGATGGGACCTTGTTTACCACCCCCAACCACAAACTCATCCTGGTTCTCGAAACAAGAAGGGAAGGCCAAGGTCTCCTCAATGGGGTGCAGCAGACTCAAGGGAGCCCAGAAATAGCCCCTCCCAACCCAGGACTCCACCCACCCACGCTGGGAGCAACCGGAAGGGCTGGCTGGCCCTGTCCTGGCTCTCCTGCCTGCCCCGGGCACGGGAGAGGAGCAGGGGAGCCCAGTTCGGGAGGAGAGGAAGTCAC
Source organism: Vespertilio murinus (assembly GCA_963924515.1). NCBI lineage: Eukaryota > Metazoa > Chordata > Mammalia > Chiroptera > Vespertilionidae > Vespertilio > Vespertilio murinus. The sequence continues at coordinate 13,808,398 of OZ004718.1, read as the reverse complement.
CAGTTCTGATGATGCCAACCAGGACCTCCAGAACCTGGAGCAGCCAGGAACCCGGGGAGAAAACTCTCTGCTTAGGGGAGACTGGAGCACCCAGGAGACGGGCATCCCGAGGTGGCCAAAGCCAGGGGCTTAGGGCACCTCCCAGCACGGCTGTGATTTACAGTCACAGCGAGAGGTGGGAGGGACGTGTCAGACACAGCCCGACAGTCCTCGGTGCAGCTCCAGGGGAATAGGGGCGGAGGACCGGAGTGGAGGCGAGTCTCTCTCTTTTTTTTTTACTTCTGAGGTTCAAATGATGCAACACTACCTTCCTGATGCCTAACCTCAGTCCTCGGGGTGCTATCGCCCCTTTCCTTGTGGTTCATGTCTCTTCTGCTCATCCCATGAGTCGCTCTACAAACCTTACAGAGCACCCACCAAACGTGGGGGGTACACGAGCCTCATTCGGAGCCAGCGCCACCCCCTCGGCAGCACAATGCCCTCGTTCCGGCCCTCAGAGGCTTTGGGTCAGGCCTCCCGACCCCCTCGACCTCGAGGGAGGGAGCCCCATCCTTGTGCTGCTCCATTTCCTGGGCCCCGAGACTGGGGTGGGGCCTGAGCTCAAGGAAGAAGAAAGCAAGGTCGGCTTTGTGTACAACACGAAAGCCAAGGGCTGACCCGCGAGCACCCCGGGTGGCGTGTGGGGTGCCAGCTTTCCTGGGGTCCTAGAGACATCAGGCCCGCCTGCCCTCCGGCTTTCTCCTGCCCTCTGAGCCCAGTCATGCCGGAGCCCGTTGGCATCGCCCCGGAGCTGCCTGCCATATGCCAGGTCCCATGCTAGGTGCTGGCTGAACCCTCTCATTTGAAACCGAGCCCAGGAAAAACATAAACACCTCCTTTGGCATCTTCACATCCCCTCGGGGTTGGCCCTGCCTCCTCCCACCATCCCATCCTAAGCCTCCAATCCCTTTGGAACGGTGGCCCAGGGAGGAGGAAGTGGAGCAGACCCCGGTCTACGGCGGGGAGCACAGAGACGCGCCGGGGGCCCTCAGTGGAGAAGCGACACCGGAGTCACCTCCCAGACCCACCCTCCCCGCCCCCCACTGGCACTGACCCACTTTCTCCTCCTCGGGGCTGGCCGCTTCCCCAGGGGCTTAGAGGCAGAGCCCGGGCGGGAGACTGGGAGGCAGGACGCCGAGGTTCCTGGCTCCACCCCACGCCCATGCCCCAGTTTCTCTGGTCACCAAGAAAGGAGGGGGCAGCCGCCCGCCCGCCCGCCCTCCTGGGAAAGGGAAGGAGAAAGTGTGGAGTGGGCTGGGAGGTGCTGGGCAGGCAGGTGTTGTCACAGAGCTGCCTCCCTCCCACGCTGCGGGTCGGGAGCCCGGCTGCCTTCTCCCGGCCCGGCCACAGCGAGGCTGGCTCCCACGGCGGCCTCACCCCTGCCCTCTCCTCTGGGCAGCAGCGCCGAAGGCGGGGCAGTGGCCAGGGCAGGCCTAGGCCCCGGGGCCCGGGGTCAACCCCAGGCAAGGGACACATCCTGCCAGGCCTTCAGTCCCACCGAGGGGAGCAAACGTGATCAGGTCCAGAAAAATAAAGAAAGCCTCGCTCCTCAAGCCCCCTTTTCCCCGAAGAGAAGCCACACAGCCGGGAGTGGGCTCCCCGGGGAAGCCGGCAGCCCCCCGCGATGGGCTGTGCCGTTACCCCGGACGGGAAAGGGGATAAATGGGGGAAAGGCTGGCATTTGGCCCACTCGGGAGGTGAGCTGGTCGGCTCCCACGACCCAGGGAGGGGCGTTCAGCCCAGAAGCCAGCAGCCTGGACGCTCTCCCTGCCGCCCCTCATCCAGAACTCCCTCTCCCTGGCCTGTCTGCTCCCCGAGCAGAGATGCACCGCCTTCTGTTTTCCTTCTGTTTTCCCACCGGCTGAGCTCAGGGTCCCACACGCTGGGCGTAGTCAGCAAGGACTTATCCCATAGGAGAAAGCTCCCGCACTGAGAGAAGTTTAGGGGAACCCCAAAACAGTGCTATTCTGTGTCCTAAGGAAAGAGGAAGGAGTCTTGGGGGATTGGGGAGACGTGGGAGTGCTCAGGGGCGGGGCCCCCAGGCCGGGGGGCTAACTGTTCTCACCGTGCCCACCTCTCTCCCAGCCTCGGGGTCCCTTGCTCTTCCTGGGCCTCTCCGAAGGGTGTCCACAGGGGAGGTGGGGGGGGCAGGCACCACAGGCTCCAGCTACAATTCGTGGTTTCATTTGACTTCTGTGAAGTCCAAAGGCACACGGTACCCGAGGCTCTGCCTGGCGCAAGGCACCTGCAGCCCCAGCCCAGATGCCACCCTGAGCTCCGCGACAGCAGATGCCAGGCCCCTGGGAGAGGGCGAGCTGTGTGGAGGCGGCCCTCGCCACAGGTGGGAGAGCCAGCCCGGAGCCCCGGACACTCAGCAGGACGGGCCTCGGGGGGGTGCTCCCATGGAATGACCCCAGTTCTGAGGCCTCTCCGTAGTCCTAAAATGAGGCCCCCAGGCCCCAGGCCCCTCTTCCTCCCTCCTTCCCACACACAAGAAGGCAGCGTCTCCCCCTACTGGGGGGAGCTGGAAGGCCAGACAGAAGGCACAGCCAGCGCTACGGGCCCACTCCGCTCCGGAGGCTCCTCCCGGCAGGCCGGGCAGCAGCTCCCTCCGGCTGCCTGCCTCCTGGGCTGGGGGAGCCGCCGGCTCCGACCACTCTCCCGCCAACCCCGGCAGAAGTAGCTGCCAGGGGAACTGGGACCCCCAGAACCTGAAAAGGCCACCCCGTGACCTCATCAATCCAGGGCTGGTGGTTTTACCCTTTTCTTAAGGGAACTGTCCTTCCCACGCCATCAGCAGATGCCGCTGGGCAGCTCTGTCCCCTTGGCCGTGGCTTCGACCGCAGGCCTGGCGTGCCTGGAGGGGGCTCCTGGGCCGGCCAGCAGAGCCGCTCGGATGGCTCTACTCCCGGGCACAGCTGACCCTGCCAGGGGGCAGTGTCTAGCTGAGACGGGCCAGGGACTCCTGAGAACCCACCAGGCCTCTCCTCTCCCGTCGCCAGCCCAGCCTCAGAGGAGGAAGCAGGAAGTCAGGGCTCAACAGCCTGCCCTCCAGCATGGGAGTCGCACACCCCTCTCCGCGTCTAACAGCTGGCACAGCCCCTGCATGTGGACCGAAGGCAAGGGCAGAGGTGGGGGGGTCCGAGAGGGAAGCACAACCCCCAGGAGGGGGCTCCTCAGGCAGAGCTGACTGGGTGAGTCTCGGAAGTCCAGCTTCCTCCGGCTGGCACTCTACTCTGCCTGCAGCCTATGGCCTGGGCACGTCGTGCTGGGAAGAGGGCACAGCCTTGACCAAAACAAATGGCACAAAGCCAAACAACCCCACCAGCTTCCGGATTTCCTGACTCTGCTGGACCCCCCACGGCCCAGCTCAGGGCATCTGCCACCTCCCGTCAGCACTGAGGCCCCACAACAGAGAGCGCCAGCCCAGCAAACTGGCCAAGGGGACGGGGGTAGAGGGGGCCTGGACTCCTCCCCCGTGCTGCTTCTGTCTCTCCTGCATTTGGGTTTTCCTCTCTAGGCCAGTTTCCCTGTCTCCGGAAGAGGAAACAATACCCCCCCACCTCCACGGACAAAGATGGGGGCGTAGGACGGGCTCGGTGAGCAAGAAGAGCAGGGCTCTGACCCTTTAAGACTGCACGGAAGAAGGCGGCCACGGGGAGAAGGCAGTTATTACTGTGACCACACGGACCCATGACCCTCCTGTGAGACTCCTGAGGGTCCAGCTCAGGCCACTTGGACACATCGCCACGGGCACACACCCAGACCCACCCACACGGAAAGCTGCCTGCGTCCCACCCAGAGACTATTTCTGGCGGCCTGAGGCAGGCTCCTAAGAGCAGAGAGGAATAGGACATCGCAGAGTCAAGACCCCAAAGTAGGCATCTGCCATGTCCAGGGTCTGGGGGGGGGAGAAGGGGTGGCGTGCCTGACTCAAAGGAGAGAGCCGAGCGTCTTCTAACCCAGCACCCGACACCACGCCCCCCAGCGCCGGCCAAGGCCCAAGGCCCCGCAAACCTCCCCTGAGGAGAAGGCATGGGACACGGAACCACGCCACCAGGAAGAGGGCCACCACCCCAAAAAGGAAGCTTGGCATTCGGCTCTTGTAGGATCCTGTTCCAACAGCATCCCCGGGCCGCCCGGAGATGACGCTCAGGGCCTCGCGCCCCCTCTCAGGCCTCGGGGGACAGGACAGGCCACAGCTCACGCCAAAGGCCCCCCAGCGGAGAGGGTGGGCGTGGGGGCAGAGCCGGACCCATGCCCTCCGAGGGCCAGCCCGGACGGTAGACCCATCGATTCTCACGTGTAAGCCGGGATCAAGAACCCTGCGGCTCCCCTCGGTCCTTCCTGGCAACGCTTCTCCACGCCTGACCCTCTTCTTCCCCGGCTGCTCCCGCGGGGCCCAGGCTCCCCACGCGCACAGCCCGCTGCAGCCGAAGCCGCCCGGGGGCCCTTCTCCAGCCCCCTCCCCCTCCCCCCCCCCCCCGCTCTTACCCGCGTCGGTGGGAGAGTTCATGCCGGCTCTGGGCCCGCAGGAAGCTGGCGTTGGGGGCTGGTGGGACGGGAGGGAACGGAGCTGCGGCGGCGGCGATGTCCAGAAAGACGGACGATAACAGACAGACGGACGGGACGGGAGCCCGGGGCCGCTGCGCCTCTAACGCCCATCCGAGGCCATCCTTCAGGGCGAGGAGGCAGTCAGGCACTCAAACCGGCATCCCTGGGGAGAGACGGAGCAGGGTTAGAGGCTCAGGGGCACGGAGGAAAGCCACAGGCCTGGACCCAACCGTGGCCTCTTCCCCGTCTACCTGGGGAGGCTGCCAGCACTCAAGGGAAGGGGAGTGGCGACAGCAGTCCCACCCAAATCAACTCCCTTTGCAGTGGCAGTGCCCACCGCCAGCTGGGGAGACGGGACGGCTCCCGGGGGCACTGGGGTGGGACTGGAGGCGCCCAGAGGAGGAAGCGCAGGGAGGCTTCGAACTCCGTCCGCAGCGGAGGGGAGACGCAGGGCCGCCCGGGAGGCCCCGGTCACGGGAGAAACTGGTACCCCAGCCCCAGCAGCCCGAGTCGGGGCTCCCAGGTGAGCGCCTCCTCCCCCTGCTCTCCAATCCTTGTGCCAGCTCCTGAAACGTGATGCGCTTCTATCTGGGTCCCCCCCCCCCCACGTAACAACTGGTCAGGGAAAGAGGGTGACCCTCTTCCACACATAACCCACTCTGTTTCCGGGAATTGGGAGAGGCAGAGAGGTGTGCACCCCACACCCAGCATCCCCCCCCGGACCCGAAGGGCCGGCGCCCGGGGCTTTGTGCGTGAGGTGCAGGCTGTGCCCCGTGCCAGGTCTGAAATCCAGCCGGTGGTCTACCTGCCAGGCGAGGGGCCAGCCAGGCCGAGTCCCATCAGAACGAGGGGCACCTTTTCCCAGTTTGTACAAAGGCCCTGCGGTGGGCCTGCCCAGGCCAGTGCAGTAACAGAGGATGTCCCGGGACAAAAAGACCACGAGTTTGACAACCTGTCCTCTCGACTCCTTCTAGAGCTAGTCCTCAAGCCTCAGATACTACACCCTCACCCCCCCCCACCCCGAGCCCATCCCTGAACGGCCCACGTTCCACCCCAGACGTGATGTCATTCATGTTCTTCCAAACGAAGGTAAGCCCTCTAATACCCAGTGAAACTGCGGTGGCCGGAAGTGATCCGAGGGGGCCGAGGGGCGCTGGCTGTTTAAGCTCTAACAACGCTCCCAGCCTGGAGCAGCCATCAGCCTGCCTCTGGATGGCCCCACCTCCTGGCAAGACAAATCCTCAGCAAGCCTTGAATTCTCATCAAGGATTCCCAGGAGGGGGGTCCATATGGAGCAGAGTAGCCTTGCAATCGGTCGTGGCGGGGACACAGAACACACACACGCACACGCACAGGCACACGCGCACACGCACACGCCCACACGCACACATGCCCATGCACGCATGCACACACACTAGGAAGACTTCGCGTCTCCGTAGGCCTGCTTGCTGCCTGCTCTTACCCACACAGGGTTTGGACTCTGTAGCCGGAGAGAGGTGCCCTCAGGTTGGCGAGGTGGGAGGAGGCAGAGAGAAGGGGCTGAAGGGCTGGCAGCAGGCACAGGTGTGGGGCAAGGACAGAAGAGGCCGTGCAGGGCTGGGGCCGACCTCAGGAATGCAGCAGGTGGAGCTGCTGGTGCCGTGGCAGGGCCAGCGTGGGCAGGCAGCTCAGCCCGTGCCCAGCCCGTGCCCACCCGGGCTGGCGCCCGGTCCTGCTCACACCCTTTCCCGTGGGCTGTGATGCACGGCTTCAGAAATTCCCACGATTCCCAACAGCCCGAGTGGCCCAGCCCATCTGCCTAGTAAAAGACACCTCCACAGCAGGATGCCCAGACGGGAAGAGACACAGCCTCAAAGGTACGCAAACTAAGTCAGTACCCATCACCCTCACCCCCTGGGGAGGGAAGGAGGGGTTCCTAGAACACCCAAGAGCTCAGAATCTCTCCCCTCCCTGCAGGATGCACAGACCCCTGGGCCCTGTCCACCTGCAGTGTCTGCCAGTACCCCCCCACACACACCAAGCCTTCCCCGTGAGCCGGGCCCGCATGGGAAACAAAGCCGCATTCACTGCCTAATCAGGACAAGTGTAGATTCTTGTCTGGGGCGGGGCATGAGGTGGGAAAAGGGCAGCTTGATGGTTAAAACCTGAGCTGTCTGGCCCCTCCTCTGCCAGAGAAAAGTCAGTGCTGGCCATTGTTAGATGAGGGTCTCGGCGGGCAGCCGGGGGAGGACCGAGAGCTGGGTGGCTCCTGAATGGCAAATGAGTGAGCAGCCCGGCTTCCCTGACATAAGCAAGCAGACCCCGGGGCCCTGTCCCCGCCCCACCAACGCTCTCCTCTCCGTCAGACCCCGGGATCCAAGCCCGCCTCCGACGACGTCCAGCCAGGATGGCAGGGCGAGGAATGAGGAAGCAGCTCACCCTACCAGCTCACGGCTAAGCCAGGCCAGTTAAGGCAAAAAAACAACACAAAACAAAACCCCACACCCCATTCATGAGCAATAAAATCTCTGGCGGAGGGTGGGGAGAGCCGGGCAGACCTGTGAGGGAGATACAGAGTAATGTCATGCCCCAAAGGCCACAGGTTTATAGCGCTGCCCTGCGGGGATCTCGTCCCTCACACGACTCCCTCAGAATTCCTGGGGAGTCAGGTGTCCACTCGACGGCCTCTCTGGAACCAGCACCACCCGGCAGCCTCCGAACACGGCCCCAGCTCCGGCCCTGCTACAGGCCAGCCCGGGTTCTGAGCACGGTGGCCAGGGTCGTCCCCCCCAGGTCGCCGGCGGCCAGGGGAGCTGTCTGAACCAAGTCCTGTGAACCTAAAACTGCCCACAATCTGGTATCTGCCTCCAAAGACTCCACCCGAAAGCCACAAGCCCAGACACCCCATCCCGAGGCGCCGAGGGCCTCTCCTGACTTGGACACGGGGAGACCCTCTTCCCCAGCCTCCCAGAGCTTCCACAGCCGTGCCCCTTCCCCAAACGGGGCCCCCAGGAGCCTGGGATTATCAGAGCCACGAGGGGTGGCTGACTTGGATGGCCAGGCCCCAAACTAAGAGAAAAGGGGGGTAGGGGGGCTGGGCGGGCAGCAGGGGAGGGGAAGAAAGAAAAAAAAAGGCATCAGGCTGACAAATTCATCTCTGCAATCAGCCCATTTCTGTTTGTCTGCTCAGACGCAGCTCCAGGCATCTGCACAAACCAGATGGAGGAGGCTGCTATTTCTAGAAAAAAAAAAGGGGGGGGGGTTGTGAGATGGGAAGGAGGGAGGAGGCAGAGGCAGAGGGCAGAAGACCCGGTCTGTCTGCCCTAAAACCTCAAGCAGAATGATATCCCCTTCCCAGCACTGCCAGACAGGGTCCCCATTCCCGAGAGGGCTGGGCCAGGGGCTGGGGTGCCGTGGGGTGGGGGAGAAGGAAGGCAGAGAAAGTTTCATCAGCCAAAGTCGCCTATAGGCTACAACAGGCCCCCTCGCAGGCGGCATCAGGTTTTCATTCATGAGCAAGCGACCGTGCTCCAAAAATGCCAAGAACCGCCCCCCCTCGGAGTCTTCCCCCCCCACCCCCACCCACAGGAGTGCATCCTCTGGCTGGCTGAGCCTGATGCCGTGTTCCAGACATCCCTCCTCAAAGGGATGTGAGTAGGAAGAATTAATTATTAAAGAGCAGCTGGTACTTCGGCACCGACTGTACTCCACCCCCCCCCACCCCCCCAGCTTCTATAGCTGGTCCCCCTTCCCCCTTCGGCAGAAACACAAACCACACCCACCCACCCCCAATCCCGGCCCGTTTATAAACACGCAGCTAAGATGCCACCCCTGGGGAAGGGAAAGCAAACCTTTGTTTCTGCAGCTACTTGGAGGGGGTGGGGCCTGTGATACGGCCGCCCCCCCCCCCCCCACTCCCTCCACACTACGGGATCCAGCCCCAGAGGAGGAAATGCTGGGGAGGAAGGAAAGGCTGGCACAGAGCGGCCTCCTCCATCCTCGCTCCCAAGTGACTCGCACCCGGTATCTGCCTCTCTGGCCCCTGGTGAGCGTGCAGGACGGAGTGGAGGTGCTGGGCCCAGTCCCCTAACTCAGAGAGACCCCCGTCTGCCTTGTCAAGACATGGCCCAGATCCAAGTCCACGGAGGCTCAGAGCAAAGAGGATTCAAGAGGAGGGGCAGGAGGCAAACCAAGACCTCCCCAAGCTCTGTGTTTAGGAGGGAGAGGAAGGAGGGGAGAGTGGAATGGAGGAGGAGGCAGCCCCCTCCATGGCTCACCCACCACCCCCGGCCCAGCATCTCAAAGCTGGGAGCCTCAAAGGCCCTGGCACCTGGACCACAGGCCGAGGACCCTCTCTCAGCCTCTGTCCTGGGAACCTGGGAAGGCCCGGGGCAAGACCCAGACCCTGGCTCAAACCCTGCAGGTCAGTCTGGTCAAGAGTCTCCCTGGCCAAGACTCCGGCGTCTCCCGCCGTCCCCGGCCTCCTCTTGTTCCCATGACCTGGCTCCACTCTCCCCTCCCAGCTGGACCCTGAACCCAATCACCGCCCCCAAGAGCCACAGCCAGTTCCAAGCTCCGGAACAACCGTGGTCACTTGAGCATCCCCCGAAAGCAACTGCAGTTGCCACTCATCACCTCATCTCAGGTGGGGGTATCAGGTGGTCACCTCCTCCCCCCAAATGGGGCACCCCCATATTCCTTTCTTTCCCCCCCCACCAACCAGACTCCCAGATGAATTACTTATCACCCAACCAGTCTCACCTTCCCGGGGCCCCAGGGAAGGGTGAGGTGGCGGAGCAGCCTCCCCCAAGTGAAAAGGCACCGGCACCATCACCGCCTCCATGAGATACGGCCCAGGAGGAAAAATGAGGGGCACCCACCCCAGACCAGGAGCCGGGAGCTCGAATCTCCTCTCTCCTCTCTCTCTCTCTCTCTCTCTCTCTCTCCCTCTCTCTCTCTCCTCTCCCTGGCTTCAGGGTGTCAGACGGGAGGAGAGGGTGGGAACAAACGCAGTAAGGCCTCACGGGGGAGCGGGTGAGAATAAAGGGAGAGAGAAGTAAGGTGGGCCCGCAGGCCCCCTCCTCTTGCACGAACTCAAGGACACCAAACGAAGAAGGCGTCCTTAGGTCTGGGGAGGAGCGCCGTGAGGTGAGCAGCGGCTCCTCAGAGGACCCAGAAAGGGGTGTCCGGCCCAGAGGGGTCTGCCGAGAATCTGGGTGCAGGACTCAAAATCGCTCTGCAGCCCCAACATGCGCCACTCGGCAGGGGGCAAACCAGACCGAGCCGGCCGCGTCCGGGCCACTTGGGGCTGCGGGTCACGGGAAGGTGGGCCCTCCCCTCACCTGCAGGAAGGCGCCCCTGCACGGGAGGGGCGGGGCGGGGAGGGGCGCGCGCAGGAACCCCGAGGCCCAGCCCCGGGCCCGCGATGCTCCCGGGGGGAGGGAGCGGGGGACACGCCGGCCAGCACCGGGAGCCGGGAGGAAGGAAGGAAGGGGGCGCGGGGTGAGGAGCGCGGGGCGCGGGGCGCGGGGGGCGCCCGCGGACGGCGGCGGCGGCGGCGGCGGGAGAAGCTGCGCCGCCTCGCGCCCCGGGGGCCCGGGGAGGTGGGGTTCGGGGGTGCGGCGAGCTCACCCCCTGTGGATCGAGCTCCAGCTTCGCGGGCGGCGGCGACAGCAGCGGCGGCGGCGGCAGCAGCGGCAGCGCCTCCCCGACGGCTCCTCCATCTTTGCGGCGGCTCCTCCGGCTCCGATCGCCGCCGCCACCAACAACAACATTCGGAGACGTCACTCGCGTCACGTGACCCGACCCGGAGCTAAAAATAGACATCCCCCCCCCCCCGCTCCCGCCGCTTCGGCCGCCGCCAGGCCCGCCCCTCCCGCTAGGCCCGCCCCGAGGGGCGGGGCCAGCGGCGCCGCTGGAACAGCTTCTTAAAGGGCCGGTGCCCGGCGCGGAGCTGGGCTGGGCCGCGCGGGTAGGAGGCCGGGGGTCCGAGCCCAGCGCCTAGCGCTGGAAGGGGCGCTGCGGGCGGCCGGGTCTGCCAGCTGGGGGCTCAGCTTTTGGGACACCTGGTCTCCCTCCCCGCGCTTCCTCGACTTCCTTTTCAGACCCTGGATGGTGCAATCGTCGCCTGCCTAAGCGTCTTCCTAACACGCCCTTCTGCGGTGGGGGAGGGGAGCTGGGGTGGGGGGGCGGGGTACTAGGGGCTGGGAGAGTCCTCGGAGGCCCCAGCCCAGATGCCAGGCTCGGGGTGGATGGCTGGGACGGATCTTGAGCTCTGACCTCACACACTATCTCCGTGTGTGTGGGGGGGGGGGGGGGTGTAGGGGGAGGGTAAAATGGGAAAAGCCAGGGTATGGTTGTAACAGCCCAAGGCTTTCAAAAGGAGACTTCCGGTCCCTGATGCCACCCTTACCTACAACCTGTCTTTGGTGCCATTCTCATCTGCAAAGGACACCATAGGAATATGTGTGGTTAAGCCCAGTTTGTCAATAGTCCAGTAATTCCACTAGCAAATTGTAGTCTAAGGAAATAAATATGTCTCCAAAAATGAACATGGAAGGAAAGAGATTGTTTATAACGATGTGAAAAACCTTAAATATCCATCAATAGTAGGGGGCTGGCAAATAAGCTAGGGCACATTCATTCCGCGGAATGCTATCCAGACATTAAAAATGATGTGTCGGCCGAAACCGGTTTGGCTCAGTGGATAGAGCGTCGGCCTACAGACTGAAGGGTCCCAGGTTTGATTCCGGTCAAGGGCATGTACCTTGGTTGCAGGCACATCCCCAGTAGGGGGTGTGTAGGAAGCAGCTGATTGATGTTTCTAACTCTCTCTCCCTCTCCCTTCCACTCTGTAAAAAATCAATAAAGTATATTTTAAAAATAAAAAATAAAAATGATATCTCCATAATGACCTGAAAAGATGCTTATGCTATATTGTTTTCTTGAAAATCAGGATTCAAACTAGTAACGATAGAATTGCTCCGTTGTTGTAAACAACAAACTAGATCCATATGTCTGAGTATGTGTGTATAGAAAGAAGCCAGGAGAATAAATACCAAAATATTTACCTTTGTTTTCTCATTTATCTTCTCCTGTATGCCTGAAGTTTTGCAACTATCATGTTCCATTTAATAAGAAAAAGTAAGTGACATACATAAATATTTCTGGAGCAAAATGATAAAGATTGTTTCTACAAAGTATCTCATAAATCAGTTCCCGCTCCAGCCCCAGACACATCTACAGCCCCACCCCTTGTGCTAAGCCAAAACACCCCTCAGCTCAGATACTATATCTGCCTCCCCAATTAGTCCACTCCCTGCACCCATCCCAGCCTGCTCCCAAAACCAGAGCGACTGCTTTTAGAACACAAATCTAATCAAAGAGAGCCTTCAAACCCTTTCTGATTTTCTCACTGAAATCTGTATCTGGCCCAGAAAAGTGGTTTTTAAACTTTAGGGTTCTTACAAATTAACTGAAAAGTTTGTTCAAAATGCTAATTCCTGAACCCCCTCTCCAGAACTAACTTTATACATGCTTTCATTGACTCTGATAACCATTTGGAAATATATAGTATATCTATTTATGGCATTATTGGTTCCGTGTCCACCTCTGTAAGCTTCTTGAGTGCAGAATCCACACATTTCCACCCAGCGGTACCTGAAACAAACAAACAAGAAGATTTAGTGAATATTTATTTTTTTAATATATTTTATTGATATTTTACAGAGAGGAAGGGAGAGAGATAGAGAGCTAGAAACATCGATGAGAGAGAAACATCGACCAGCTCCAGCTGCCTCCTGCACACCCCCAACCGGGGATGTGCCCGCAACCAATGTACATGCCCTTGACCGGAATCGAACCCGGGACCTTTTAGTCCGCAGACCGACGCTCTACCACTGAGCCAAACCGGTTTCGGCATGAATATTTATTAAATGGAATGAAGGAGTACTAAGAGGTTAAGCCAAGGTGAGCATGTTTTGACTGGACAATGGACTCTGAGCAGAAAGCCTGCCCCCACCAAGGTACCCCAAGTCCCTCCAAGACAGGGGTCCTCCTGACACTGCTCTGTGTTGACGGTGCCACCCATTTGCTGTTACTTCTTTTTATTGTTGTTATTATTATTTTCCAGTTCTAAAAATAAATATATTTTAAAGAGGATTGTTTCTTATCAGATATTTTATACAACAAAGCCCATTTTTTTCCTCCTCTTTTTCCTATCAGTGTAGGTTTGAATTTAACATTGAATCTAGAAGGAAAAAATGCCCAGAACATTTGAATACTAGGTTGTTTATGCACAGACAAGGTCCTCATTAAAATGGCAATCTGGCCCTAGCTGGTTTGGCTCAGCAGACAGAGCGTTGGCATGTGGACGGAAGAGTCCTGGGTTCAATTCCAGTCAGGGGCACATGCCTGAATTTTGAGTTCGAGATCAGGAAGTAGCTGGTCAATGATTCTCTCTCATCGTTGATTTTTTTCTATTTCTCTCCCTCCCCCTTCCTCTCTGAAATCAATAAAAATACTCGTATAGGTATTTTTAAAATGGCAATCGGATCCTTACAGTTGCTCAGGACAAACACCTTGGAGTTCTTGGTTCCTCTCTCTCTTCCTGCTTATCTCTTCATCTATATATCCATGTATCTTTTTTAAAAAATATATATTTTATTGACATTTTACAGAGAGGAAGAGAGAGAGATAGAGAGCTAGAAACGTCGATGAGAGAGAAACATCGACCAGCTGCCTCTTGCACACCCCCCACCGGGGATGTGCCCACAACCAAGGTACATGCCCTTGACCGGAATCGAACCAGGGACCCTTCAGTCCGCAGACCGACGCTCTACCACTGAGCCAAACTGGTTTCAGCATATCAATGTATCTTGTTCTTACTTCTTTGAGGTCTTTTCTATCACTGCTACCGGGAAACCCCTGGGTAGGCTCGGGTTGCCTATTGCTGTGTTCCCATTTGCTGTTACTTCTCTATTCAACCTATGTTGTCCCCTGTTGGGTTGGGTTGGCATGTTGCTTTCCCCGTCCTGACGTTTTTGCCTCCCCAAACGGAGCGTGAGCCACTTGAGAAAAGAGGTAAGATCATATTTCTGGTTGCCTTTCCAGCACCTATTGCATCACCTTGCACATAGCAGGTACTCCGTGAAGACTCTAGGATACGGAAGGCTGGAGTTGCTCCTCTTGAGATCTCAGAGCATGAAGACAGAATCCCACATCTGGTATGACAATATGTCAACGACTGTCTTATGGGACACCTGCTGGGCACTTCTGATTCCGTAGGTGAGAGAAATAAATAACTTGCCCCACATCACTGAGTTCATGCCAGCGAGAACAGGGATTCAAACCTAGGTCTCTCTGTCTGTCCCCTGAACACAGGGCACAGGGCCTGGGGCAGCGGGGCTCCCAAGCCCGGCACCCTAGCCCCCTTTTCTGGAGGTCTCCGACACTGTCACCTTGGCCCCCAGGGATCAAATGTCCTAAAAGTTAATATAATTCACCATATGGGGCCCTGGCTCACCCTCTGATTTCCCCTTTTCAGCTAAGTGTGTGTTAAGTAATTCTGCACTCGCTCTACATGTTTCCTCAGCGCCTGTAGTAGGTGCTAGGAATATAGAAATGAATCCGTCTTTAAGGAACTTAGAGTTCCGCACAGAGAACAAAGTGTCTTTTGTTATGAGTAACCAGGGTGGGCCCTTGGTAGGACCATTTACCATGGAAACAGGTGTCCTGGGGCCGGCTGGTCCAATTAACCACGCCCTCAGTGTCCCAACGTAGAACTTCTGACCCTGGGACCCCGTGGTGAATTTGGCTTCTTGGTAGAAGAAAATCCGTCTTGGAGGAGAGCCAGCTAGTCGTCAACCTGGCGGGTTGGAAGCACTATTGGACTTTGAGAAGAAGGCATCAGGGCTGGGGAGGGGAATGAGGAGCGTTAAGCAACACCACCAGGGGCTCTGGGACCTGTTCCTCCTGCCTGGAATCATGGGAAGAGGCCTGGCAGTACGTGGAGCAGGAGAGAGAGCACCGTCGTCCCCCCCCCCCCTGCTTGGTGGACACTGTGCCCTCTGACGTTGGTATTGCTTGGGGAGCAGACAGGATACCCAGTTCCAATGTGCCCTCCCTCACCTTCAAACTCTCCCCCAGAATTTCTCCTGCGGTGGAAATCCTCAGATCCATGGGCAGGATCCCAGAGGCTCCGGGATCCTCTGGCCAGAGTGGTCTGGCTCACATTTTTGTTCCCTGGTGGGACAATACTTGAGCGGCCCTGATGGCCTCCAAGGAGCGTCTGGGGTGGAAACAGTCTAGTTCTGCCTCCATGCAGCCTCAGGCAGAAAATAACATAGAACAAGGAAGAACTGAGCTGATAAACCCAAGCAATTCACTAGATCTTGGTGAAAGAAAATACGCATTCTTTAAAGCTTTTACATTTACCAAGGGCAATTGGTACATAAATGGAATAGGAACACTGGGTTCCTACTCCATTCAGCAAGAACTTATTGAACACACTGACAGTTATGGCGTCAGCCAGGGGTTGGGGCTCCGTGCGAGGGATGCCTCTATTGAGGACGCCTCCAGGATCTCTGATCTCTGAGGACAGGTCGGCGGTCTGGGTCTGCAGGTGTCTGACATCTATATTGACGCGGATGCAGGGTTGGTGGGTGGTAGGGATTGTGGGGCCTTTGTTGGGTAGGGGGTGGGTGGGAGGGGGGAGGAGAGACCTCTGGGTTCTGGGTCTTTTTAAAAATATATATATTTTATTGATTTTTCACAGAGAGGAAGGGAGAGAGATAGAGAGTTAGAAACATCGATGAGAGAGATATATTGACCAGCTGCCTCCTGCACAGCCCCCACCAGGGACGTGCTTGCAACCAAGGTACATGTCCTTGACCGGAATGGAACCTGAGACCCTTTAGTCTGCAGACCGACGCTCTACCCACTGAACCAAACCGATCTTGGCGGCCCGGGTCTTTTTTAGTAGAGGTAAAGCACAGTACTGAAAGTGGGAGCCTGCTTATGCCACGTCTGATCTGTGTGTTTTTGTCAAATTATGTTATCTCAGGCACCTCAGTTTGTGCGCCTGTAGAATGGTACCTCCCTTGTAAGTCTGTGTCGACAAAGTACACACACACACACACACACACACACACACACACACAAAAGCTTAGCACCAAACCAGGCATAGCAATACATAGCCATTAGTATTGCTATAGAAAAAAAAAAAATGAAAGAAAATGTATGTGGCTAGCACAATGCTAGGTACTGAGGGGACTGCAGGTAATCAGATAGGACAAAAGATGAGAAAACCTGGGTCCTGGGACCAGCTCCATCCCTGGGTGCTGTTGGGTGAGTCATTTCCCCTTTGGACCTTAGTGTCCTTACCTGGGAAACAGAACTTCTGTTCTCTAAGGTCCCTTTCAGTTCTGACACTCGGTGAATTCCCACTTCGATGTGATGGCAGATGTGGTCACACCCAGCATTGTGCAGTGAGCTCACCCCCCGTGGATGGGGCTCCATGTTTAAGGCTTCCATGTTGAAGCTGGACCTTCATGCTTTTTGGATGCCTGAAGGTCCAAGGCTGTCAACAGGCTTTGTACAACATGCTGGAGATCCAAAAGAGAATTTGTTTTAGGGAAAAACAATTCCTGTGCTCAAAGCACGAAGCAAAGGCGGGTCTTTGAGGACTGAGCTATGCGAGCTGAACTCAGGATCCCTGAGTTTGGCCCAGGTCTCCCTGTGTGACTCTGTACAAGTCCCTTCTTCTCTCTGGGCCTTTTGTAGCATGAGGTGGTTGGGCTAGATTTCCTTCCTTCCAGCTGGAGACAGTTCCGATGGGACCATGGATGAAGTTGAAAAGGAAGGATGGCAAAACTGTTCCTTCTCTCTCCCCGCTCCCCGATTTTCTTCCCTTCTTTTCTTCCCCTCCCCCCTCTGGGCGTAGGGCAGAAGGACACTGGTTCTAAGGCAGCATCCCGCGTAGAATCACGCCTGACTGAGATTCTGGAGGAAGAGCAACTGACAGGTTCCTAGGTAAGCCTTCGCCCCTCTGGGCTTCATTTTCCTCCTCTGTACAATGGTGTGACTGGATGGGTGACGCCTGAGGATTTTTCTAGCTCTGACAGCTAACAATTCCAGACTTGTGGGCCTGATCGGAGACAGAGCCTCAGTCATTCCTCACTGAGAGCCTCACTTGTCCCTTGACTCTTTCTGTCCCGTCCCAGGCCTCCTCGCCCCCACCTTGCTGGGAGTGACTGGGAGAGGGCCACTGTCTCTACACTCAGCAATGACCCGGCCTGGGGAAAGCCAGTTCCCAGAACAAGCTGTGAGTGAAGACTCTTCTGAATGCAATTATCATCATTTTTCATGGTGCCTTAAAAAAAGGCGGGGGGGGGGGGAAGGAGAGAGAAGGGGAGAGCAGAGAAGAGCTACAGTCCCTGGTCTATAGTCCCACATGAGCCAACAGCTCGCACAGCAGCCACAGGACAGCAGGTGACCAGAAGGCCCGGGACAGAGGTGGGACCTCGGACAAGGCTTCTCATCCTTGGACCTGAGTGGCCCAGATGGAGCCTTCTTACCCCTCTAACAGCAAACGGAGCAGGAGGTCCCAGGGGATGACTGAAAAGGAAACCCATTCTCTTCCCCACCTTCCCGCTGGAACCCGGAGCTGAGGCCCAGGATTCCCGGGACGGTTTGTGGTCCCTGGCTGCCTGCTGAGAAGCCAAGGCCACACTAGAAATGATCACAACCCCCACCCCCTCTCGCCGGCAGTTTCCAGCTCCTGAGGGCCCCACCTCCCTCTCCAGGGCCCTGTAGAATTGCCCTGGGAGTCCGTAAACCCCGATGGCCGTCCCCCCGATGTTGCCCTGCCCTAGGGATGAGGCAAGAGCAAGGACCCCAGACTAGGGTTGGCAGAGTTAGCAAATGAAAACACAGGATGCCCCGTTAAATTTGAGTCTCAGATAAATAATGTGCAGAGTACTTCTATTAAGAATTCGTGACTTTTTTTGAAGTGAACATATCAAGATTTCATTGTCATATAATAAAACAAAATATGAACCCTAGAAATGGATCACTTGACCTTTTCTCTTCTTATCTCCTTCCGGTTCAAAACGCTTGCATCTCTTAGTAGCCAGCATTCTCTTAGATCAACGTTTGCAAACTTTTTTTTTTTAGCCTTTTTTTTTTTTAATCGGCTTAGTCTGCCCACCATAGCTGCTCTGGCTCCTGTCATAAGGCCGCTTCCCCTGCGCACCCAGAGGAGCCTGACCTTCCTGTACTGGGTTGCTTTGTGGGGTTGATGCTTGCCACACTTCCTACAGAAAGTTTTAGGAATGTTCACCATGTTTGCGAGCGCTATCAGCAGGGAAAGCAAGAATTCATGACTTTTAAAACTTTATTACTGCCGAAACTTGGCTCAGTGGATAGAGCATCGACCTGCAGACTGAAAGGTCCCAGGTTCGATTCCGGTCAAGGGCTTGTACCTTGGTTGCAGGCACATCCCCAGTAGGGGGTGTGCAAGAGGCAGCTGGTCGATGTCTCTCATCGATGTTTCTAACTCTCTATCCCTCTCTCCTTCCTCTCTGTAAAAAATCAATAAAATATATTTTTTTAAACTTTATTACTTATTTTATACCTACATTAAAAATTATTCCTTATCTTGCTGAAACCGGTTTGGCTCAGTGGATAGAGCGTCGGCCTGGGGATTGAAAGGTCCCGGGTTCGATTCCGGTCAGGGGCACGTACCTTGGTTGCGGGCACATCCCCATTGGGGGTTGCAAGAGGCAGCTGGTTGATGTTTCTCTCTCATCGACGTTTCTAACTCTCTATCCCTCTCAGTTCCTCTCTGTGTAAAAATCAATAAAAAATATTTTTAAAAAATTACTTCTAAAATCCATAATCCAATGAGAGCAATCATTAATAATTGGGTGAGTACTTGTCTAATCTTTATTCCATGCTCATATTTTTTTCCCCCTGGAAAATCATACTGGAAAAAATATCTTACAATCTAATTTTTCATGAAAATATTCACCTCTTCCCTCTTGTGGCCATCGGAGGCGCACCAGCGGTCAAAATGCAGTTCAATCCCTTTGTGACTTCTGACCAGAGCGAGAACCGTAAAAGGCATTTCAGTGCACCTCCCCGAGTTCGCAGGAAGATTATGTCGTCTCCTCTTTCCAGAGAGCTGAGACAGGAGTACAATGTCCGTGCCCATCCGAAAGGAGGATGAAGTTCAGGTTGTCCGAGGGCATTAGAAAGGGCAGCAAAGTGGCCAAGTGGTCCAGGTCTACAGGAAGAAATACGTCATCTGCATTGTACGAGTGCAACGGGAGAAAGCTAATGGTACAGCTGTCCATGGGGCATTCACCCCAGCCAGGCGGTGCTCACTAGACTGAAGCTGGACAAAGGCCGCAAACAGATCCTTGAACATTGCCGAAACCGGTTTGGCTCAGTGGTAGAGCGTCGGCCTGCGGACTGAAAGGTCCCAGATTCGATTTCGGTCAAGGGCATGTACCTTGGTTGTGGGCACATCCCCAGTAGGGGGTGTGCAGGAGGCAGCTGGTCGATGTTTCTCTCTCATGGGCATTTCTAGCTCTCTATCCCTCTCCCTTTCTCTCTGTGGAAAATCAATAAAATATATATTTTTTAAAAAGATCCTTGAACATAAAGCCAAATCTTGCCAAGTAGGAAAGGAAAAGGGACAATACAAGGAAGAAACAATTGAGAAGATGCAGGAATAAAGGAATCTTATATACAACTTTCATTAAAAACTTAAAATGAAAAGAAAAAAGAAAGAAAATACTCCCATGGTATTGAATCTTCTTCCACACCAGTTTCTTCGGTGGCCTTGCATTTCGTTGTGCTGTTCTACTACGGGTTCTCTAGTCAGTCCCCTCCCGATGGACATTTGGGTTGTTTCAAATTTTTTTACCATTTTAAATAATGCTGTGATGCACATTCTTATAGCTAAACTGCTGCATATATCAATTATTTTCTTAGGGTAAATCCTTAGGAGTGGAGCTGTTTTAGCTAAGAGTTCACACGTTTTTTAAAAGGCTTTTGAATATATTTTTACTTGATTTTACTATTTTTTCATTAGTTTTTTTTTTAAAAAAGATTTTTTTATTGATTTTTGAAGAGAGGAAGGGAGAAGGAGAGAGAGAGCAAAAAAACAATTGGCTGAACTAGCAACCTTTTGGTGCACAGGACTGTGCCCAACCAACTCAGCCACGCCCCCAGGAATATTTTTATTTATTTATTTTTTAAATATATTTTATTGATTTTTTTACAGAGAGGAAGGGAGAAGGATAGAGAGCTAGAAACATCGATGAGAGAGAATCATCAATCAGCTGCCTCTTGCACACCCCCCACTGGGGATGTGCCCGCAACCAAGGTACGTGCCCTTCACCGGAATCGAATCTGGGACCTTTCAGTCCGTAGGCCGACGCTCTATCCACTGAGCCAAACCGGTTTCGGCAGGAATATTTTTATTGATTTGAGAGAGAGGGGAACATCGACTTGTGGTTCCACTGATGTATGCATTCATCGGTTGATTCTCGTATGCACCCTGACCAGGGTTTGAACCTGAAATCCTGGACCATGGGGAGGACACCCCAACCACTGAGCCACCCAGCCCGGGCTGGGGACGATCTTTTCCTGACCTTGTAAGGGACAGCACCATGGGACCCAAATGCCCATGTCAGCATCCTCAACTGGGGTTCAGTCCAAGAGAAGAAGGCTGATTGATGGGGAGTAGCGGGGTACAGGTGGCGGGGAGCAGGTGAAGGAGTGCGGAGGAGAGAGGCTGCCCGGCTCCGAAGATGACCAGGTCCTGGGGAGACCCTGTGTGGGACTTCTCTGGAAAACCAGAAGATTATTCTTGCCCTCTCCAAACCCCGTCCTCACCACCAGCCGCAGGTGCTCCCGGCAGCAGCTTCAGCAACTCCTTCCCCGCAGCCCCCACGTTTGTCTTGGTGCTCCTCCAAGCAAGCTGGGTGCCAGCCCCAAAGATCCAGCCGGCTGCACCCAGCCCCTGGCTCCCAAAGTCAGAGCAGGCACCCCACCAGGGGCCCAGCCTCCCCGCCTGTCCTCCCCACCCCACCCCACCCCACCCCCCCGGCTCTGGAGGAAGACCCACTCGGGGATGCTGGGGCGGTGGGGGTCGGATGGGGGGTGTGGATCCTGAGATGACTGACTCACGGCCACCGGAGGGGAGGAAGGGGCTGGGCGGTGAGTGGACTGCACCCCGGAGGGGAGGGCTGAGGGGACGGATGGGCTTTGGTGCCGGACTCGCTCGCTCGCGTCAGCGTCTTGCACATCTGCAGCGCGTGGGGCTGAGCGTCCCGCCGGGGTTGGAGGGGCGGGCTGGCGGCTCGCTGACGTTCGCTTCCCGCCGGCTGGGCCGCGGGAGGGTGCATGAATGACTCACTCCATTGTCAGGCTGATTCACTGCTCGCCGGGGGACCGGGGAGCGGGGAGGCGGGCGGGCCCCTCTGGGCGTCTCACCGCGCACACGTGCGTCCGCGGGCGGGGCTCCGGGGCCCGCGGATCTGCGGGGGTCGGGCGCGTTAGATGGGTTTCCCTGCGACGAGGAAGGAGGATGCACACCTCTGGCCTGTGACGATTTCCATTCAAATTAATTAAAATGAAATACAATTAAAACTTGGTTCTTCCGTTGCTCTAGCCACGTTTCTGGAGATCAGTAGTTACATGTGGCCAGTGGCTGCTCTATTGAACAGTGCGAACGGAAAATACTTCCATAAACAGAGTTCCACCCCACCGCACTGGTCTCTGCAGCCTTCATACACACAAAGCCACCAGCCCTTCCCCATCCTCAGAGGCAGCACGCAGCACACATTTTATCCCACACGCATGTTACACACGCGCTCAACATGCATCACCCACCAACACAGCCGTGCAAGACTCTCAGCGTGCGTACGCCCACGCCAGGGAATGCCGCTTCCCATACCAAGGGGAACGTCAATGGAAACACAGAAAGATACCCATCAGCACACGGACTGGCATACAACGGTGCATACGATGGAAGTCCAAATGAGGACAGGATGCATTGGCAAGGATGCTGGAATAGAGACGCTCAACACATGTGGGTCCCAGAGCGAATCTCAGCACATGTTTGCACACTCAAGTAGGGGGAAAGGAACACACATGGTTGAGCCCTTGCCAATGTGCCATGGAGTTGGCCATTTCAGTGCATTAATTTTTTTTTTAATTTCAAAGTGGAACGGAGGAGGGGGGAGAGAGAGAGAGAGAGAGAAACATCAATGATGAGAGAGAATCGTTGATCGGCTGCCTCCTGCACACCCTTCAAGGAGAAGGACACCTGGGAGAAGGCTTCTTTTCCGAGGCAGCTTGGGACCTCGGGCCTTGGCTCAGTGGTAGAGCGTCGGTCTGCGGACTGAAAGGTCCCGGGTTTGATTCTGGTCAAGGGCATGTACCTTGGTTGCGGGCACATCCCCAGTAGGAGGTGTGCAAGAGGCAGCTGATCGATGATTCTCTCTATCCCTCTCTCTTCCTCTCTGTAAAAAATCAATAAAATATATATATTTTAAAAAAACTGGTCCACATGAAGCTATGATAGAAGCCATAGGTCTTCAGATGGGGGAGGCCAGGCTAGACAAGCCTACAAAAGATTCAGGACTGGCTCAGATCAGATAGTTAAGAACTCAAGTCAAACACTATGCAGCCCTAGCTGTCATTCTAACTAGCCCTGTGATGACAAGCATAAGAGAAACTGACCACTTCTAGGCATATATCCTTAGAAACTTGAAGAAGCACCTGTCAGAAAGAATGTATGCACTCCTATGTTCATAGCAGCACAATTTACAATAGCTAAGATCTGGAAACAACCCAAGTGCCGGTCAATACATGAGTGGATAAGAAAGCAGTGGTATATTTATATTATAGATTACTGTGCAGCACTAAAAAAGAAGGATCTCTTACCCTGTGAGACAACATGGAGGGACCTGGAGAGTGTCATGCTAAGTGAAATAAGTCAGTCAGAGAAAGACAAGTATCACATGATCACACACATATGTGGAATCTAAGAAACAAAATAAACTGATGAACAGAGTGGATCCAGAGACGATGGAAGCATATAAAAGAGTATGGGATCTCAGAGGAAAGGTGGGGGAGGGTGGGTGGGAGGGAGGTAATCAACCAAAGACCATGCATGCATATATGCATAACCCATGGACACAGACAAGAGGGTTCTGAAGGCCTGGGATGGGGTGGGAGCAGGCTGGAGTGGGTCAATGGGGAAAAAAGGAAACATGTAATACTTTGAACAATAAAGAATTATTTAGAGAGAGAGAGAACTGAGTTCCGAGTAAGGGCCATTAACCACAGCAGGTTTAGTGACAGAAGCTGACCTTCTCAGCTCACTAGGCCCCTGTCCATCTCTCTGCACAAATCTCCTGGACGCCTTTGGCTCTGTGTCTCCCTGACTGGTGTGTGAACTTGAGGGCACAAGCAGGCATTCTTTCCTCTATCCCCAGGATCAAGCATGGGGCTCATACATAGTAGCCATTGTGCTATTCAATAACCCTATTGTGTATTGTTCTAAGTGCTGGGGATACAAACTTGAACAAGCCAGACAAGGTCCCTGCCTTCAGGGACCTCATATTCTAGTGAGAAATACACATAACAGAGATGTAAACCATGATAATTATAAACTATGAAAAGTGCTGAGAAGAAAATAGTGATGGGGTGGGGTGGGGAGGGATGCTACGTGGGAGGGTAGATGACAGGGAAGATCTGAAATCTCAGCTGAAGCACGGAAGGATGGAATGAGCCAGACGGAGAACATCTTCCCTTGATAAATGTGTTGCAAAGATAGATAGACGGATGGAAA
The DNA here is from genome assembly GCA_963924515.1 of Vespertilio murinus. Classification (NCBI taxonomy): domain Eukaryota; kingdom Metazoa; phylum Chordata; class Mammalia; order Chiroptera; family Vespertilionidae; genus Vespertilio; species Vespertilio murinus. The sequence continues at coordinate 13,784,958 of OZ004718.1, read as the reverse complement.
GATGAACAGACAAACCAACGGGGTGTCTTCTGGTGTGAGTGAGTCATGCTCAAGCACCCACTCCCCAGTGTGCTTAACACAACAGAGGAGGATGGGCAGGATTGGGCATAATGCGCCCAAATGGCCAACCCTTGCTCTCAACAGAACGCTTACGGAACCAGCCGACCCAGACGGAGTGGCCGCTGGAGGGCGCCCGAGAGCCCACCAGTTTCCCTTTAAGGCCGGGGCGGAAGACTGGCGGATGTAGGGCTTTTGTGTCGGCGGGATAAAAACCGGCCCGCCCCTTTAAGAGGGCGGAGACGCCGGAGTGGCGGCGGCTTCGAATGCGACCTGCGGCGCGGGCCCTCACCTTCCCGGCGACCCAGTCTTGGTACCTGCGCGGGCCGCAGGGACCTCTCCGATCTCGCCCCGGAGATACTGTCACCCGGACCCCGACCCTCCGCCCCGGGACAAGTCCGAGGCCCCGGCTACCACTTGGATTGGGGCCTATCCGGCCAACCCTTTGGCGGAAGCGCGCCCGCCGTCGCCATGGTAATGCCGTGCCCGAGGCTCCTGACCTCTGGGTCCGGGGTTCGGGCCCAACAGCTGCTTTTCGGGCCCCAGCCCCTCTCCTGGGCGAGCTGCAGGGCCGGTTTAGGGTTTGGGTGAGAGTCAGGTGGGGTCGGGAAACCTGGGTTTGGCACGGACGCGCCCGGAGACCCTGGGGAGGCTGCCTGTCCCCTCCCCTCCCTCTGGGCCTCAGTTTCCCTCCTGTGGCCTTCCGTCTCTTGTTGGCGAACTCCTAGGAGTTCATCCTTCCCGATGCGCTCGAATGTCACGCCTCCTGAGCCTGACCCTCTCCCCCCCAACCCGTCCACTCTGGTCCTTGGACACATGGGGGCCGGTACAGCTCTTGGCTCTGAGTCCCCACTATGGCTCTTGCTGCTGGAGCGTCTGGGGTTAGGCACAGCCCTTGGCTCTGAGTCTGACACACATCTCAGAGCTGGCCACGGAAAGAAGGACCTGTGACCTGGGCATCCCCCCTTCCTGGGACCCTGGCCTTCGGACATGGGATTAGAATAGAAGGAAACCACTGGCGTGGCCTTCAGGGGGGAAAAAACGGTCCCTCTGCTCGGCATGTTTGGGTTCACGGTTGTGTCTTATGTGTGACAAAGGTTGCTCAGGCCAGACCTTTGGGATGTTGCAAAATCCTCATGCCCATGGGCGCAGTGCCGAGTCTAAAGAGTGACCCATGCTTCCTTTGGCAGCCTTTCCTCGGCCTCTTCCCCTTCCAAGATTAACGCAGAGGGACCTGAGTGGGTTGTTTTAGGGAGAAAGGGTTTGAAATCATCCAAGTCTCTTTAAGTAAATCGCATCTCTTCTCATGCCTCATTCCTCCCCCAACACTAGCAAAACAAACAAACCCAAAAACAGTACACCTGATGGTCTTATTAGAACCGGGGAGACGCAGAGTGAGAACAGAATGTACTTGCAAATGGTGTTTCTCCTCCAACCTCAATTGCTTTTGTTTTCCTTTCAGGCATGCAGTCTGCAGAAGCTGTTTGCCGTGGAAGAGGAGTTTGAAGACGAGGTAAGGAAATGTTGGTGCACGGAGGAGGTCTTAAGGTGTAAATACCCAGGGGTATATGTAATACTTCCAGCAATAAAGATTAAAAAAAACAAAAGATGTAAACACCAAGCTCAGAACATTTTGAAGCAACCTGCCCCCTCCACCCACACACACACACTGTCTCCTTTTACTTGATGCATACATTGATTTTTGTCTGTGAAAGATGAAGAATAATGAGAAATGTAAACAACTTATTTAACTGTCTTAGAAATAAATAAAAAGCCAGAGAGACGAGCTCCCTGATTGTCATATTTTTAAGTATAAGGGCCCCTGTCTGGAAGCTGTGTCTGTAGATGACTTGATTTGCTTTCTTTCTTTTTTTTTTTCAATCCTCATCAAAGGATATGCTTTTCTGTTGATTTTAGAGAAAGAAGAAGGGAGAGGGAGAGAGAGAAAAACATCAATCAGTTGCCTCCCATTCACTCCTGGACTGACAATTGAACCCGAAACCTTGAGTATGTGCCCTGACTGGGAATCAACCCCAGTGCATACCTTTGGTGCACAGGACAGCGCTCCAACCCACTGAGTCAAATGGCCAGGGCTGGTTCATCTTTTTTTTTCTTTTTTTAAAATATGTTTTATTGATTTTTTTACAGAAAGGAAGAGAGAGGGATACAGAGTTAGAAACATCGATCAGCTACCTCTTGCATACCCCCCACTGGGGATGTGCCCGCAACCAAGGTACATGCCCTTGACCAGAATCGAACCTGGGACCTTTCAGTCCGCAGGCCGACGCTCTATCCATTGAGCCAAACTGGTTTTGGCTGGTTAATTTTCTTGATGACGTGCTTGAAGCGGGGAGAAAGTTTGCGGAGAGCCAGACACAGCACGGCTATTGGACGGTAGGAGGCCTGGTGTCACCAACTGGCGTTTGTTCTCTGGCCTTCCATTTTCTCTTCTGCAACATGCAAGGCATTCTGCCTCACGGGTTCCTCCCGCCGCTCTCTCCTCAGAAGATATTAGACTAGACCTGAAGCCGGCACATTGGAATCACCCCTGTGGAGGGCCTGTTACACACCAATTAAGTCAGACTTTCCTGGGATGGACCCTGGCAGGGGTATTTCCAACCTCGGGGTGCAGCCAGAGACTACTGAGCTGGTGGTTCCCGTAGCCCTCTTCCCGCTCCGATCCGAAGGATATAGTTGCATTTGGGAGGCCCAAAATTTCTATCTCAAATCCTTTTCACAAAGAAGTAGGGCTCAACTGAGTAGAGTCCAAAAAGGTAAATTAACCTGCTTGAGAATAAAGCGCCAACAGCCAGGATGAGGCCTTGGCCCCTGACTCCAGTCTTCGCACACATGCAAGTTACTAAACTACGTTTATAGGATACTCTATTTTATCAGTGACAAGCCGTTCAAACCTACTTTTTGTGTCACAGCACATTGCTTTAAAAATCACATTTAGAATTTGTCCAGATGCCAAATTTGTGCTGAGCCGGATAGTGAATGCTGCACCAGGGACCTTTCTGGCAGTCCAACACCACACGCTCGTTCCTCGGAGGCTTTTGGGACATGGGCTTTTCGAAGGGGAAAAGAAGCTTTGTCGGTTCTGGTAAAAATCAGTCCAGCCTGGCTAGTGTGGCTTAGTGGATTGAGCCTTCTCAGGCACCGAGAGGTCACCTGTTCAATTCCTGCTCAGGACACATGCCTGGGTTTTGGCTAGATCCCCAGTTGGGGGTGTGCAGGAGGCAACCAATCCATGTTTCTCTCTCTCTTTCTCCCTCTTTTTCTAAAAATAAAATTAAAAAATAAAAAGATCATTGAGGCCCTAAGACATAGTGACAAGGGCACAAAAAAGTTCTAGCTGTGGTTCTGTGAAGTAACTTAGCCCCTCTGAGTCTTAGTTTCTGCATCCAAAACCCAGTACCTATTCATAGGGCCCATGTGAGAATTCATTGAGAAAATTCTGGTAAAATATTTACATGGAACCTAGTGAAGTTTCAAATGTTAGATGTTTTTTTTATTATCACTTGGGGACTTGACAGTTATTTGTACAAGTAGTTCAAATCTTCCAGCTTTGTCAGGAAGATGCGCCCTTTGTCTTTTTGCTTCGGAGATGTGTGAGCACAGGCTGGAAAGGTGACTGTTAAATTGACCCTTTTGAGTCTCACCGGGTGATGGTAGGACTGCTAGGCTGGAAGTGAAATTAAGAGTCAAGAACTCTGACAACTCAAGTTTCTGATCCATGACCAGATCCTTCTCCTCTTCCCGAGGCAGATAACATCACATCTGAAAGGAGCCAGGAGGTCTTCCTGGGGAAAGATATCCATCAACCCCCGAGGTCATCAGTATTTTACTGCTACAATAACTCTAATGCTACTAATATTATTGCTAAGTCCCAAGGTAGTGTTGTTGGGGAATGCTACTCTCCTGATAATACACAAAGCCCAGACGATCCAGTGCGGCAGCAGGGGGTGGGGGCGGTGGGGACCTTCCTGTCAGTTAAATCAGCAGTTCTGACTCAAAAACACCCTCGGAACAGGTCTGTTGCTCTTGAAGATGTCAATCTCACCTTGCTTCCCAACTGGAACCCATACTTAATTTAACCTGCCTGTAAAGCTATATTTAACTGCTGCCTATGAGGCCTCTCTGGCTTACTGAAGGCCGTGTGTGTGTGTGTGTGTGTGTGTGTGTGTGTGTGTAGGGGTGTGTGTGTCGGGGGAGGGGGGAGAGGGGTAAGGATGAGCAGCCTGACCAGCTGGACACATGCCTGTTTCTCAGGCCGAATAGCAGAAAGCTAGACTCCTTGTGACCTTGGGGATTTGTTTGACCTGTTGGTGCCCTAGTATATTTACTTCTGCTGGCCCCCCAACTGCCATCACTGCCCACCCCCACTGCCCACCCCCACTCAGGACTGACTAAAGAGAGTAAAGCTCCCTGCAGCCTTAGCCTGTGGGTGTTTCTAGTAGAAGCCTGGAGGCAGGGCACTCATGGGCAAGATGAAGCGTGGTGAGAGACTCCACCATTGCCTTTCATGCTTCGGTTTCTTGCTTTCGTGCCTCTGCACATGTAAACACACCACGTGCCTGAAACAGTAAAAGCAGAGTGCTTCCTGACTTCTCACTGTCTCTGCTTCTTCGTAGGATTTCTTGTCTGCTGTGGAAGATGCAGAGAACCAGTTTGCTGGCTCCGGGCCTATGAATGCGGGGGGCCTCAGACCTGTCTCTTCCAGGCCGCAAGACGCTGCGCGGGCACGGCCTTCTGGGCAGCTGCCATCCTGCCCCGCTGCTCCCTCAGAGGCTGCGGGCCTACCAGCCCTGGGCCTCCGCCTCCCTGCCGCCAGCAGGGCTCCAGCGTCCACAGGGACAGCCCGCCTGAGGCCTGTCTCCACTTCCAGCAACTGGACCGGCCATCAGAGACCAGTGACACTGACAGACGTGCCCAAAGAACCAGCAAGACCACAGCCCTCGGCCTCCCACCCCCTGCTTTCCTGTGAGAGCACACGGCAGGCGACAGGCGGCTTTGAGGGACCTGAGCAAGATGAGTTTGATGAGGTCCTGGCAAGCATGGAGCTGGCGGGGCCTGGCCTGGAGCTGGAACTTGGGGTTCACAGTGAGGCTGCAGGAATCCTGCCCGCCGGGCAGCGGGAAGATCCGGCATTGACTAAAAAGGCTCGGGTAGCTGCTCTGAGCAGATCCTGCCAGAAGGGCCTCAGGCCTGCCACCCACGTAACTGGTGTCACATCAGCCCCGGGTCAGCCTCCAGACCCTGTCGTCGGCTGTAGGACTCCACAGCCCCACTGGACGGGTGCCATGGGTAACCTGCCTGTCCCCGCTGCCTCCACACTTCCCGCCCAGCACACCCCCTGGGAAGTCTGCCCTAAAGCTGCCCCAGTTCGGGGACCCCCGCCTCTCCAAGCTCCTGGGAGGCCTGTTCAGAGCAGCCCTCACCCTCGCGTCCCCAGCCAGCCGTTCCAATCTCCAAATGCCCACTTAAGTGGCAAACCTAATTTCCCACGAACTCCCAACTCAAGCTGTTCTACCCTCTCAAGGACCGGCTCTGGATCTTTCCCTCGGGGACCCTTACAACCCCGAGCTCCACTCTCTTCGATTGAGTCTCCTGTCGGCACCCCCAAGGGTCCCCAAGCAGCTCTGCAGACACCCATAGTCACCAACCACCTGGTGCAGCTGGTCACTGCTGCCAACCGGACACCCCAGCAGCCCACGCGCACTGCCGCCCGAGCCAAAACACGCCGCTTCCCTGGCCCAGCAGGGATCCTGCCTCACCAAGTGAGTGACGGCTGCTCTCTGGCGGAAGTGGAGCCATCGGGATGTGGGGGGAAGGAGAGCAAAGGAAAGAAGCAGAGTTGCAGCACTGTCCAGTCCCAGTGTATCTTCTCTCTTGGGGGGAGGGAAGGAGGGCGGGAGGGAGGAAGGGAGGAAGAAAGGAAGGAAGGAAGGAAGGAAGGAAGGAAGGAAAGAAGGGCAGAGGAGGAGGGTCTTCAAATCTGTGGCAGAATCAGAAGTGGGAAGGAAGAATTGAATGCTTGATAAACCACACATGATATGATAGGGGTGCATAAGGCTCTGAGAACTTCACAATTTAATTTTATTTTTTAAAATATTTTTATTGCTTTCTGAGAGGAAGGAAGAGGGAGAGATAGAAACATCAATGATGAGAGGGAATCATTGATTGCCTCCTGCATGCCCCATACTGGGGCTAGAGCTCACACCCCGCATATGCCCTGATAGGTGGGCCACTGAGCCACGCCAGCTGGATGAGAACGTCACAGTTTTCATACGTTTGTTGAGTGACTACTGTTTGCTAGCACTGAGAAAGGACTATACCCTCACTTATATTTGCTAAGTTGGGCAATTTGCTTGGAACTCAGAATACAGATTACAATAGCAATGGTTCCTGTCCTGAGGAGCTTCTTGTAGCCCAGTGGTCGGCAAACTCACTAGTCCACAGAGCCAAATATCAACAGTACAATGAAATTTGAGAGCCAAAATTTTTAAACTTAAACTTCTTCTAACGCCACTTCTTCAAAATAGACTCGCCCAGGCCGTGGTATTTTGTGGAAGAGCCACACTCAAGGGGCCAAAGGGCCGCATGTGGCTTGAGAGCTGCAGTTTGCCAATCACGGTTCTAGGGGAAGAAAGAAATGCAAACAATTATACATAGACTGCACAGTGTGAGCAGAGGGCATTCTCTAGATACTAATACTGGGTTCCTTGGGCTTTCTGAGTGGGCTTTGGGTGGACAGTAGGTTAATGGGGGGGGGGGTGTCAGAAGGCTGGGCTCTGGAGGACATTTCAGTGGGAAGACAGGAAGAGCATGTGCAAAGGTCCAGAGGCATGAGAGCAGGTGCTCTGGGGAAGCCATGGAACAGTTCACTGTGACTGGCGTGTGGCATGTGGGATCCACTCGGGGCAGCTGGGCTGTGCTGAGAGTTTGGATTTCACCAGTGGTGGGGGGACAGGACCCATCAGACTAGTCTTGAATCAGACCCCAGACCATGAGGAACTGGTCTGGTCATGGTAGGCGCACCCCTTCCTTAGCATTTGAAAGGCTTTTGAGACAGTTTCTACCTGCTAGTTTCTCCTTCCTAGCACTGTAAGAGAAATCCAAGGAGGCCACAGACATTCCTCCTGGGTTGGGTCTCTGCAGGGAAGGACTGGGTCCCTGAGAAGGGAGTTGGGGGAGGCTGTCCTTTTGCAGATCACAGCCTCTCTGTTCAGGCCAGTGCCCCCTTCAGGAAGCTCTGGGTTTTGCTCCTGGGCCAGCTCCGTCTTCCTCACATCCCCCAAACGATCCCCAACGAGTCTCTTTTGAGCTGCCAATGAGGCTCCTGAGACTTTGTCAGGAGAGATGTTATACGTGTTAATTGCCCCTGATAGTTTCCTGAACTCATTATGTAACCCAGACAAGAAGCTCCACTTGTAAGTAACAGCTGCTGAGCTCGCTTCCACCTTCTCCTCTCTCCCCTTGTAGGTCAGCGGGAAAAACCTGGAGGAGATCATGGTTTCCACGCCCCAGACTCCGACTCATGGGGCTCTGGCTAAATTCCGGACCGAGGTAACTGATCTGTGCAGGTGTTAACTTCTCGGGCATCATTTAAGAGGGAGGGGCATCCTTGCACCCATGAGGAGTTGAGAATCAGAGTTGATGCCGCGAGGCCTGTCCCCTAGGGTCACACACGAAAGGGGAGTTGGGAAAGACGGTTTGGGGAGGTGGCAATTTCACTGGTACTAGGTGAAGCCTATCCTGATGCCAACCCAGTAATGACCGATGCCACGAGCCAGCTTTCTTCCCTATCTCAGAAAGAAACGTCGAGCTAACCCCATCTTTTCTCGGGAGAAGCATGGAGTAAGTGTTAGGAAATTGTATCTCAGGAACACTTCTCAGGTTCCTGAGAACTAAGTTGAGAAGGATCTGCCTTCATCTTGCCTCCAGCGGGCTCCCTTGTGGCAGGTGAGACTCGGCCTCCCTCCTCCCTGGCATGTGGTTGGCCTGCTCTGCCCTCGGACTCACTTTTGCTTCTGGTTCTCTATGGTAGTTTTTCTCTTTGCTGCAGCTCCACAGATCAACCTGACCATTTCAGATCCAAAGCAATCGATGCTCATCTGAATCAAAGCATTTTATTACGAAGGCTAATTGTTAAAGCCAGAGGCTCCCCAAATAAAATGTGCGAGGGCGCTCTGCAAGCCTACAAGTGTATGCGGGGTTCTCTAGCCCTGAGACTTTTCAAGTCTGATACAAGAGGCAAGCATGGGTAGCCTTTTGCTTCAATGTAATTAAATCAGGACCTGTTGTAATAAAAAGGAAGAGTGCCTCTACTATTGCTTCTAGTATGGTATTGTGATATACAGCAGTATTTCACACGCCATATCTGACCCGGGAGATCTATAAAAGAAGACATGGTGGCTGCCACGCTACAGGGAACTCGCCTCTCTCTTCCCCTCCTCCCTCCGGTCTCAGTTGAGGTCTGTGGCACGGTGGACCCGCTCACGCAGCCCCCCCTGCTTTGTGGCGCCAGGTTGTTCCCAGTTCCCAGACGTCAGCGGAAGAGGATTTCGGGCGAGGGCCCTGGCTGGCCATGAAGTCTGCTCTGGGCCTGGACGAGAGAGACCCCACCTGCTTCCTCTGCGCCTACAGCATCGTCATGGTGCTGCGGAAGGTAAGGTCCTGGGTGCTGAGACACGAAAGGAAGACATTTTTGGTTTTCACCAACCTTCTGCCCTGTTCCATCTTATGGAGGGGCTTCTGTTTGCTCCTCCTGCCCCAAACCCCGGCCTTTTTGTGAATGGCACCGGGAAGTCCCTTTAGTTGTTGTCTTTCCTTCACCTACCTTTCCACTGTCACCATAGCACTGGGCACAAGTAGGAGAGAGTGCATTAGGGGCATGTGTCTGCACAGTCAGGCCCTGGATTGGGGGGAAGGGGTAAGCACACTGCTCCCCAGAGGTTAAGGGTCACATGCAGACACGTGTTAGTACATGTGCTAACATAGCCTTGCCCATGGCCTACCATGATCGAGCTCTACATAAATACATAGACATGAGAAAAGGAGGCGGGAGAGAAATGAAGGCCTGCCAGAGGGACATGAAACGAGCCCCTTGAACTGCTGCTTTGCCCTCCCCAAGGGAAGATCACCACACCTGTGTTCTGTCCCCTCCCCCGCCACCCTCCAGTTTGCCCTGGCACACTTGGGAATCTTACAAGTGGGACGTGGCTGGCTCAGCAAATGCCTCTCCTTGCAACCAGGCCGCCCTGAAGCAGCTCCCCAGGAACAAGGTCCCCAGCATGGCGGTGATGATCAAGTCCCTGACTCGGAGCGCCATGGACGCCAGTGTGGTTTTCAAGGACCCCACGGGTGAGGAGTTACGTCCGGGGAGTGTCTCCATTTGTAGATGAGAACATTGAAATAGTGAGCAGCCCACTCCCCAGCCAGGGAGGGCCCAGCCAGTGTCTGTGCTGCCCTCACCCTGAGGCTGAGGGGCCATGTGTTTGCAGGAGAGATGCAGGGCACGGTGCATAGGATGCTGCTTGAGACCCGTCAGAATGAGCTGAAGCCTGGCTCGGTGCTGCTGCTAAAGCAGGTATGGGAGCTGTTCTCACCCCTCCTGCCTCGGAGGAGACCCCCCCAAGCTGTCTGTGGCTCTGCTCTCCCCCCACCCCCCAGACCTAGGCAAGGAGCTGTTGGGCTGGTGCCGGCTCGGGCTTACTGGAGCTGAGTAAAGACAACCCCGTTCTGTGGGGGCGGATGGGATGGGGGTTGTGCTGTTGGGGGAGGAGGGTGTGGTAAGTGGCTCTCCTCTGACCTTTGTGTGATCCCGGTGCAAAGACTAGCTACCAGGGGAGAGACACGTGGGACCGGGTGGCTGTGTGGCAGCATCTAGTGCTTCGTCAGGGCACTGACCGTCCTCTTCCTTGACTCCAGATTGGCGTGTTTTCTCCTTCGCTCCGAAACCACTACCTCAACGTGACGCCCAACAACCTGGTCCATGTTTACAGCCCAGACTCTGGGGACGGGAACCTCCTCAGGGCCTCTCAGCCCCTCCCCGAGGTAAGAGGAGCGGGGGGAACGGGGACTGGTAGAGCCACTCTCCGCGTGGTCTTCTGATTTCTCCCCCTCCTCCACCCTGAGCTAAAGAGATGGCGTTAGGGCCAGGCCACCTCTTCCCGTCCCTGGGCCAGCTGCCTGCCCGGCGGCACCGTAACAGGACCAGAAGAAGAGCTGGCTTCCTAGGGATCCCTGAGAGCCTCGTGGCAGACTGGAACATTGGAGAGGCGGGAGTCACTTGAGAACTGACAAGTTGAGGTCCATGGGCGGGGGGAGCGGGGAGGGAAGGTGGCCCTCAGTGAATGACCGAGGGGCAGATCTACGGGTGGCCATGCAGAGAACAGTGAGCTGCAGGTGGCCTGTCCGGTGAGCCAGCACTTGCTCTGCTGCTTCCCTTTGCTAATGTGGGGTTCCCACACAGCTCAGTTGGGGACACCCCTTTGGGGACTGAGGGAGACTGGGCTTCCAGATAGCTCTACTCCAGGGTGTGAGCACCGAGCTCGGCCTTGATTGGCACACGGCATCTCCTCTGTGGCCACTCCCTTCCTCCCGGGGACCCTGGGCTGGAGCCATGGCCTGGCCTAGGGGTCAGGAGACCTGGGGCATGTCCCCACTCTGCTGGTAATTTGTAATGTGACCTTGGCAAGTCCTGTCTTCTCCCTGCTGTTGCTTCATCTGTAAACGAGTGGGTTAGAATCAGTGGCGTCTGGGCAAGTTACACCCGTAGTTCTAACTTGCAACTTCCATTTCCCTCATTTTTTCTGTTTAACCTTCCACCTCACTTCAAATAAATCTTTATTTTTCTTTTAAATGTAGAGTCATCCATACTCATTGAAAAAAAATGGAAATGGTACAGAATAAAGCAAAAGATGAAATTTAACCTCTCCACTCCCATTCCCCAGAGCTAACCATGGTTAATGATTTAGTTACAAGTTTTAATTACCTGTGCATATATTAGTTAGTTTGGGGATTAGCAGCTAATTCTTAATCCCAAGCTAACTGCTCAACATATTTCTGAATGACCCTTTTACTTTCTGCTCCAGTTATATAATTCCCTAAAATATCAGATAAAAACAGAATTAGGAAAGAAAATCAGTGAGAAAGGTTTTTGTTTCTGTCCTGTGTTTTTAATTACCTGCTGTTCTGGATGCCGGTGTGCCCGCATGGGCATGGGGACTGGCCCCTGCCTCCCTCCTTCGTCCCGTCTTCCTGAGCCCCACCTCTTCCTTTGAGGCTGTCTGCATGGAGACAGCACCAACCAGAGGGCTTCGGGGGCACGAGCCTTGGTAACCAGACCCTGTGTCCCCAGGATCCAGGTAGCTTCCCTGGCAGCCTCCAGCATGAGCCTGCAGAGCCTGGGAAAGACCTCGGAACAGCACAGAATCCGGAGGCAGGGGCGTTCCCACAAGAAGTGCTCCCCGAAGCAGGTAAGACCACCAGCCTGCTCAGAGCAGAAGAGATTCTCCTGTTCCTCTTGCATTGCTCGGCCAGATTCTTCTGGCTGCATCTTGTTCCTCCCATTAATCTTTGGCTCCTGTGGAATCTTACAGAAATAGATGTGGTGCCTGCTCTGCAAACCTGGAGGCCACAAAATAATTAACAGTGTGACGGGGGCCACATACAGCAAATAGAGTGTTACCCTCTGGTCACCCCCTCTTCCAGGCCATGTTCTGTTAGCCACAGGAGGAGGTGGACTGGCACCATCCTTTGCCACCTTGAGTCTTCTGTGGGCTGATGGCCAGACCACAGAGGCAGGTTCCCCATCCTGATTAAGCTTAGGGCCCTCCAGGCAGTGCTGAGGAGTCCCACATCCATGGGTTAGGGTGGGGCCAGGGTACAGACCTGAGAGGTCCAAACCCAGGTGTCTTAGAGGGAGACCAGCTTGCTCCTTAGGAGGCACATCACCCAGGTGAAGCCAGCGCAGTCCAGATCTGGTCCTTACCTTTTTTATTCCATAAATTTAACCCCGTCTGTCCCCCCCGAACTCATGGGATTCTGGGTAGGTATCTCCACATTCACCAAATTCACAGTAGACCAATGGATAAAACACAAAGCCTGTTTATTTGTAGCCTATGAAAAAGTATTCCTTACCCTGGAAACTTGCACTCTATCCTTGTAAGTAAGCTTGATGACAGACCAAACCACCACCAGAAGGTTTCTGGGGGCCATGGGATAAGAGTGAGGAGGTTGCCTGCGGAATATGCAGCTGGTATCACATCTCCACTCTAAGGGCTGGCCAAGCTCAGAGACACAAACACTAACTCTTACTCTGATTCCCAGTTTCCTGACTATTCGTTTCTCTTCATTTAACATAGTGTTCCTTCAAATAGTCATAATGTAGCTAGTGAGGGGCAACTTTTTTATTATAATCAAATTCCAGTCCCGCTTCTCAGAGAACAATGCTGTCGCCTTAATTAAAGTTTAAGTCCCAGACTGACTCTGTCCCTCTAGCAGCAGCGTTTATCGAGTGCTCTGTGCCAGGCCGGGAGCTTCCGGTCTGACTTACTCCTGCGGCTGCCTGATCCCCACCAGGAAGCAGGAGATTCTGTTGAAAGCTGTGGCTGTGGCATCAGATGGAGCCTAAGTATGCCCACCCTGAGCAAGCAGTTTGACCTCTTTAAACCCTGACCTTTCAGGTAAAGGGGATGATAGCAGGAACTGCCACGTGATGCCTTGGGAAGAGGTTCTGTGAGGTGTGAATGAAGTGTTAGTGTAATATACGGGACCCTGTGCCCAGCACAGAGCAAGCACTGTTAGCTGCTCTTCCTAACCATCAGAGGAGCAACAGCGATTACTGAGGTCAGCTCAGTTCCCAAATTCTCATTCACAGGCCCCACCTGAGGACTAGCCAAGAACAGTTGCTTTTATTCCCTCCCTCCACAGAGGCGCTTTGGGGTCGGGATAACATTATCTCCACTCTTGAGAAGAGAATGAACTGTGATTCTGAACACACCTGACGGCCTTTCCCAGCCGTGGTCCTCCCTCTGTCCATAAAAGGGTTGCACCAGGAGGCCTCGGACGCCTTTCCTTTTGGGCGTTGTGTCTCTGGATGGCCGTAGAGGCACCAGCCCGGGCCGGGTAACTCGGGTGGTTAGAGTCATCCTGACATGCCAACATTGCAGGATTGGTCCCGGTCAGAGCTTATACAAGCATCAACCAATGAATGTGTAAATAAGTGAAACAACAGATCAATATTTCTCTCTCTTTCTCTCCCTGCCCCTCTCTCTCTCAAATCAATAAATAAATTTAAAAAAAATTTTTTTAAAAGCGGAACCACTTGAGGCCCAAGAGGAGCCTTTTTCTCAGCAGAATGGGGGCATGTGGGGAGCAGGGAAAATGGCGGTCAGGCCAGCCTTAGGCCCATTGGCCCAGACACCACTGCCCGGGAGAGCCACCTCCCAACCGTGCTGCCAGGCCCAGGCCCCCCAGACGGCAAGAGCCTTGGACTGTCAGTCTTGTCACCCTCTCCACCCCCTGCAGACGACCTGGACGGCCTCCTGAGCGAACTCCCGGAGGACTTCTTCTGTGGAACCAGCACTGGGGCCTGCCCGAAGGCAGGGCACCCCCCGTGAGCGGGCAGCTCGGAGCATCAGGCAAGGCTCTGGTTGTGTCTGATCATGCCCACGGGGCGGAACACCGGCACGAAAGGAGGTTGGCAAAGCTCGGGACTCCCACCCTGGATGCCTTCCCTAAGAACACCCTTGTCCCTTGGAACCTGCACTGTCGTCACTTTGGTCTTCGTTGGCGTACCAGAACTCGGCCCTAGACCGGCTCTCCTGCCCCCAGTCTTCCAGGCCCTGGGCGCATCGTTGTTCTCCTGCCAACAGGGAGGATGTGTCGCCCTGGACTTTGCAGGACGTTGGACCTGCTCAGTCCCTTTACTCGTTGGTCTCTGTCCAGCTGAGGAGCTGAGAGGAGCCACACCACAGCAGGGGTGGGCTGTCCCTGTGGACAGGGAAGGAGCACACTCGGACTTCCCTCTGCTTTGTGTCTGAGGCGGATAGCTGCCCAGCTTACCTGTGTCTGAGGTTCACAGATGCGGGGAAGGGGGATGGCTACGGTATCTTGTTCTGAAATAAAGCAGCCGCCTGCCTCGCCGGCCTCTCTCCTCCACCCTCACTGCTCCTGGCCCGTTCACTCCGCCGGTGCTGCTCTGGCCAAGCAGAGCTAGGCTACTCGTTTTTTCTCTCTCTCTCTTTTAAATAAACGTCTTCTTTTAGACAGTTTTAGATTTATAGAATCATTGCAAAGATATTACAGGGGGTTCCCATAGCACCCCACACCCAGTTTCCCGTATTTTTATCATCAGACATTAGTATGGTAGCTTTGTCACAAAGAACCAGTACTGATATGTTATTAACTGAACTCCATACTGTATTCAGATTTTCTAACTTTCTCCTGCTGTCCTGACTCTGTTCCAGGATCCCACGTTACAGTTAGTCATCATGTCTCTTTGGGCCCGGGGTGGGGAACGTCTGGCCCTGAGGCCCTCGAAATCATTTGGTCTGGCCCTGCCAAGGCATTAGGGGTGAGTTAATTAAAGGTTTGACCAAACATAGGCTAATTTTTAAAAAATATGTTTTTATTGATTTCAGAGAGGAAAAGAGAGGGAAAGAGAGATAGAAACATCAATGATTAGAGCGAATCATTGATTGGCTGCCTCCTGCAAGCCTCGTTCTGGGGATGGAGCCCACAATCCTGGGCGTGTGCCCTTGACTGGAATGGAGCCTGGGACCCTTTGGTCCGCAAGCCGACACTTGTCTACTGAGCCAAACCGATTAGGGCTAAGTTGATAATTTTGTATGGCTCGGGAATGATGTTACAAATATCCAAATGGCCCTCGGCAGAAGAAAGGTCCCGACCCCTGCTTTAGGCTCTTCGTGGCTGTGGCTGTGGCTGTGTCTTAGACTTTCCTTGTTTTATGGCCTTGACAGCTTTGAGGAGAGCGGCTCAGGCGTGTTATAGGGTGTCCCTCTACGGGAATTTGCCTGATGTATTTTTCATGGCTAGACCTGGGTTATATGTCTTTGGAGGAAGACCACAGAGGTAGTGTGCTATTCACGTCATGGCAAGGGTTAATGTTGGCCTTGATCACCTGGCTGAGGTAGGGATTGCCAGGTTTGTCTTCCTTCTCCCTCTCCGTACCGTCCTCCTCGGAAGGAAGTCGCTGTGCAGTCCACACAAGGCAGGAGGAGCTATACTTCACCTCCGTAAGGGAAGAATATTCACATAGATTATTTGGAATTCTTCTGCATGGGTGATTGGCCTATTCTCCCTTCTTTTAAACTTGGAAAACATTTATTTACTTTCCCACATCAGTACTCGTTGATGTGAGTAGCTAAATTTTATATCTCCTCAGGAAAACAGCACTGTTGAGGGTCTGGTACATCCTGTGGAGAACTTCAGTCTTAGGTCACAGCGCTAAGAGCGCCTGCTTTGGTCCCATAAGCTCTCTCTGAAAGGACCTATTCCTCATTTTTTATTCATTTATATCAGTATGGACTCATGGGTATTTATTCTAAGCTTTGGGTTATAACCTAATACTACTTTATTTATTGTGTCAAGGAAGTCTTGGTCACTGTGGCTTCTCTATGCCACCTTTTAGACCAGAGCCTCACGAGGGACATGGGGCGGTGTAAAAGACCTAATGGTACCAAGTTGCCAACTTTGTTTTCCTTTCTGGGAATAAAGGGAAGAAAGGACGCTTCTCTCAACTCATGGGTGAGGGGGTGTGGGTTAAAGACCCCAATTTAGCCCGGCCAGTGTGGTTCAGTGGTTGACCATCAACCTTTGAACCAGGTGGTCATAGTTCGATTCTGGTCAGGGCTCATGCCCAGGTTGTGGGCTTGATCCCCAGTAGGGGGTGTTCAGGAGGCAGCCAATCAATGATTCTGTCTTATCACTGATGTTTCTATCGCCCTCTCTGAAATCAATAAAAATATATATTTAAAACACACACACACACACACACACAAACACCTCAATTTGACCACCAGCCTCCCTGTTTCCACCTGTCTTCACTAAGCAGCTGTGAGTCAGGGACCTCTCATGGGCGTGGTGCTGCTCTGGGGGAAGGTGTGAACCTCCCTTTTCCCAAAGAGAGGCTGATCCCATGCTCAGTCAGTTGCTGGTTGCAATCGGGCCCTGGAAGGCGTTTGTGTTCTAAGCCCAGGAGCAAGAAAGGACCAATCCTCAGCACCCTTGCCCCTTCGCACTCCCATTTGGTCTCCTACCTGCCCTTCTTGCTCTTCTGCCCACTGCTTACTCCACAGCTCTGCCTTTGTAGCTGAGACCTGTGATCTTCATGCACCTAAACTACCCCCTACGCTGGCTGCAGTGCCCTTCCCCTCTCAGCCCCTGCCGCTCGCAGCCCTGGCTGAGGTCCTGGTTTCTCTTTCATCTCCCCACAGGTTCTGAGCCCCAAGAAGGCAGGCTGGGTGTCCAGTCACCTGGCTCTGCTCCTTGCCAGTGGCACTGGGCTCCCTGTGAGCTGTGTGGGTGGAAGTATAGGTCTCGGGAAGTTAAGGCCAGGGACAGGAGACAGATGCATGGTGTCTCTGGCTGGGGACTGAGCTGTAGCCAGAGCGCCTCCAGGCCTGTGTGACAAGAAGATTACAGAGAGGCCAGGAAGGTCAGCACGACCATGGGCCCCACACGCCACGACTGTTGTGCACCTCACAAGGGAGGGGACGCCCACCCCGCCTTGGCCCCTCTTGGCCCCACCTGGCCTTGCCAACTCCCAACCCTGGGAACCCAGCTGTGGGTGCTCAGCCCGGGCCGTTGGTGGGGCAATTAAAACACTGAATGGGTTCCAACAGGGTTAATCACTGCTGTGTTTATAGAGGCGCCTTTCTCTGAGGATCGCTGAGCCCTCGCTGTGCATGATCTCATTCCCCCTCTGGGATCCCTCACCCTGGAATACCACCAACAGGCTGGGGCCAGAGTGGGTGAACAGCAGGATAAAGGCAGCGCCGGAAACAGCCCCGGCTGCTGCCACCCACGTGGGCAGGCTGATGAGTGTTTGCTCTGGCAGGGAACAGGGCCCTCAGTCAATGCACTACACACAAGAGGCCAGCCTGCTCCGCGCCAAGTGCCCCTAAACACCATGTCAAGACCTACTGTGTATGCCGAACCGGTTTGGCTCAGTGGCTAGAGCGTCAGCCTGCGGACTGAAAGGTCCTGGGTTCGATTCCGGTCAAGGGCATGTACCTTGGTTGCGGGCACATCCCCAGTCGGGGGTGTGCAAGAGGCAGCTGATCGATGTTTCTCTCTCATTGATGTTTCTCTCTATCCCTCTCTCTTCCTCTCTGTAAAAAATCAATAAAATACATATATTAAAAAAAAAACCAAAAAAATAGACCTACTGTGTGCCAGGCCCTGCTGGGACCAGAAACCGGATTGAATACATTCAGAGCCTCCTCTGGAGCCCACGCCCACATCAGATGCCCCTCTACAGTGACCCAGGCTCACAAAGTGCATGGACTGGGAGTGGCCAGAACCAGAAGAGTGGGGAACCCAGTGCGGCTGCAGCGATGTCCCCCAGAGCAGGCGACCTTTGAGGTGGACTTGAAGAGTCAGAAGAGAATTCCCAGAAGAGGGAACGGCAGGGAAGGGTGAGGAGCCAGGATGAGAATGCTATGTGGCGTGAGGCCAAACCGAGGATCAGGGGCTTAGTTGGAGAGGGGGCGGTGTTAGAAGCCGGCAGAAGTCTTCAAACTAGGAATGAACCACTTTAGTTCCATCATTCCGTGGAGGCGGTGGAGCAGAGGGGGGTGGCCAGAGGAGGAAGCACCTGGCAGGGGCTGGGCTGGCCCAGGTTAAAGACATTGAGCGGGGACTGAAAATGTGAGGCCGGGAGCTGGACCGTCTCTAGGTGAGGGGAGAGGAAGAAGTCAGAGTAACTGAGCGAGGGCTGCTGCAGAACCGGGGAGGGGAGGACGTGCAGGGCCGAGGAGCCAGAAGGAGCCTACTGTGCTGAGGAAGACAGGCTAGCCACCGCAGCCAGGCAGGAGGGGGCTGGGCCAGCCCGCTTGGCGCTGAGCTTCGCCCGGACCGCACCCCTCCCGCCTCCCCTGCCTGGCTTTGCCACCGCACCGCCAACGTTATTTCATGGCCTCATTCCTCCCCCTAGAGGCTCCTGGGAGCACAGCCACTTTCTCCGGAGAGGGAATAGGTTCCTGGCTTTCCAGGTCTCATTGGTCTGAGTCCCCAGAGTTGAAAGGTCAAGCCCTTGACCCTCGGGCAGGCATGTGAGCCCCTTTAGGTAAGGTGACCAGACGTCCCGGTTAAAATCGATTTTAATCGGCTCGGCCAGGTGGCTCAGCGGCTGAGCACAGACCCAGGAACCAAGGGGTGGCCCGTGCAATTCCCATTCCTGGTCAGGGCACATGCCCAGGTTGCACGCTCGATCCCCATCAATGTGTCTATCTCTCTATCCCTCTCCCTTTCTCTCTCTAAAAAAAAAAAAAAAAATTAAAAAATAAAAATAAGCCCTAGCCAGCTTGGCTCAGTCCCAGGTTCGATTCCAACCAAGGGCACATGCCTGAGTTTCGGGCTTAATCCCCAGTAGGGGGGCGTGCAGGAGGCAGCCGATCAATTATTCTCTCTCATCATTGATGTTTCTATCTATCTCTCCTTCCTTCCTCTCTGAAATCAGTAAAGAAATATATTTTTAAAAATAAAATAAAAAATAAAAATAAAAATAAAATCGATTTTAATCGGGACTGCCCCGCCCAAAGCGGGACGTCTGGCCACCTTACCTTTAGGAGCGGGGGTGGGGTGGGGGGACTCAGAGAAGGCAGAGTCTATAGCCCATGGTGTCCCTGCTAGGCGGGTGGGGAGGCTCACAGCTGTCTTGGCTCTCACCTCAAACCTTGCCAACCCCAGGTGCTCACTCCTAAGAGATGGGAGGATGTGGATCCTAGGGTACAGGGATGGCCTCGTTTGAGGGCTTGCTGGGTGTCAGCAGGGCCAGGGGGCAGAGCCTGACCCGACATCTCTGCGCCAGGATCAGGACTCTGGGCGAACCGTGTTTACCAGAGATCTCAGGGCCTATTTATAGTCTCAGCTGCTGCTCTCTCTGGGCCAGGGTGGGGGGGCAGGGTGGCTCCTCACCACAAGGGTGGCAGTCACTGGCTCTGCCCACCTGCCGCTGACCAGACCCCTGGCCCCTTCCCATGGCCGAAGAGACCTTCCCCTTCACCTCGGCCACGCAGCGCTCCCTCCGCCTGCAGCGGGAGTGGCTGGCGTGGGAGGACAGGCGCCGGGCGGCGGCCCAGCTCTGCCGCAGCCAGAGGTGCCCCCCAAGTCCCCTGGCCCGGCTCGCCAGGCCCCGCCGCACCTGCCGAGACCCCGCGGTCCACAACGCCCTGTTCTCCGGCAACCTGCAGCAGGTGCGAGCCCTGTTCCAGGACGAAGATGCCGCCAACATGATCGTGGAGACTGTGAGCGACCAGCTGGCCTGGTCGCCGGAACAGGGTAGGGAGCAGCAGGTGTGGGCAGAAGGGGAGGAAGAGGGGAGAGGGGGTGGGGAGACGGGGAGAGCCCCAACCCCTCCCTCCAGGCCATAAGCTATGCTATCCTTTCCCACTGCCTGTGTGGCACGGTTAGTGCTTAGTGTGTTTTATCAGAATTAAAGTTATATGAACACATTAATGACATAAGAATACAATTATATTCCTTTGCACTTTTTAATGAATATTCACATATGAACATTTTTTCTTTTCTTTTTTTTAATATATTTTATTGATTTTTTACAGAGAGGAAGGGAGAGAGATAGACAGCTAGAATGGTCGATGAGAGAGAAACATCGACCAGCTGCCTCCTGCACACCCCCTACTGGGGATGTGCCCACAACCAAGGTACTTGCCCCCGACCAGAATCTAATCCGGGACCTTTCAGTCCGCAGACCGACGCTCTATCCACTGAGCCAAACCGGTTTTGGCCATGAATATTTTTTCTTCCACAGAATGAAATTATAATCCATATGCTATTTTTTAACCTGATTTTTTTTCATGTAACATGTCAATAACAAACATAATATATTTTTTAATTTCTTTATTGATTAGGGTATCACATATTTGTCCTCAACCCCCCATTCCAATCTCCCACCCCCCCCACTCATGCCCCCACCCCCCTATTGTCCTCGACCACTGGTTAGGCTCAGATGTGAGCACACAAGTCCTTTGGTTGATCTCTCCCTTTTATCCTCACCCTCCCTCTGAGGTCCAACAGTCTGACCCATGGCTCCCTGTCTCTGGCTCTGTTCTTTACAGTAAATGACCTGCTAGTCATTTACTGTTGATGTTGAATTCATCAGTCTGTGTTGTTCACCATTTCCCCTACAACGTAATATTTTATTTAGGGTAATAAATTCTCCTGTATGGATATGCCATGATTTATAGAACTAGCCCCCAAATAGATTGGAGAGAACCACTTCCTTTTTAAAAAATAAGTTTTTAATGGTTTTTAAAAAGCATTTCTTATTGATTTCAGAGAGGGAGAGAGAGAGAAGCATCCATGATGAGAGAGAATCATTGATCCGGCTGCCTCCTGCACACCCCCTACCAGGAACTGAGCCCACAACCAGGAATCAAATGGTTCATAGGTCAATGCTTAACCACTGAGCCACACCAGCCGGGCTGGGTTCCTTTTTTTAAAGGCTGTTTTAAATAGCAATATCAGGAACATCTTTGGGTACCTGCCAGCCGATTTCCTTAGGATCTGTTCTGACCAGAGGGTTTGTCCCCTGTAAACCAAGTACCTCAACTGAGATTGCCCTGATTGACAAGAGACGGCCTCCATCCTGGCAGGGTAGCTCAGTTGGTTAGAGCCTTGTCCCATGTGCCAGTATTTTGGGTTCAAGGTCCAGTCATGGCACACACACAAGAGTAAACCAATGAATGCATAAATAAATGGAACAACAAATTGATGTTTCTCTCAAATCAATAAGAAAAGAAAGAAAATAAAATTGAAATTAAAAAAAAAAGAGAGAGAGATATTGTCTCCAACCCCACCTATGGATTTGGGGTTCAAAATCCTTGGCCCGCATATGTTCTCTCAGTCACCACAGGCTCCAGATTCCTGTTTGGCTTCAACTAACACAGATGCGACCCTGCCCGGGGCATCCCTGTCTCATCCTGCAGCGTGTCCATCATCTCTCGAATGGCACTCGGCCTTATTTAAATTCTAATAATAAATGAAGCATGCTTTATCCGAGCACTGGGACACCCAGGACTTACTTCCCCATAACGCAGAGTCATTTACTGTTGGATGTTAGGCATCTGTGTCCTTCAGACAAGTCCGTGGCCGTTTCTACAATTTGAATCCAACACCAGTCCCGGGAACAAACTCTCTCCCACTCTTCCTTCCCCCACCCCCACCCCCACTCTCATCCTCCCCTCTCCTTGCTTCTACCCTCACTTCCATCCCACCCTCCCCACCCGGAACTCCACGCTCGTGGCTCCTCCAGCTCTGCTCATTGGCCACCCCCAGACCCAGCTCCAGGACCTCCTGTCCATCTCTCTCCCATCCCCAATGCCAGAGCCCCGAGAGAACCCAAAGAGGCAAGAACTCCATCAGCAGCTCAAAGACCCAGATGTTCCCTTAACAGAATTCCCCCTCCTTAGTTGCCCTTATGTGTTTATTTTAATTTATATGATATTAAAGTCTAAATCCAGTACTTTCAAGTGTGACCTTATATGGAAATTGGTTCATTGCAGTTGTTTTGTTGGGGTCTTTTTAAAATACATTTTTATTGATTTCAGAGAGGAAGGAAGAGGGAGAGAGAGATAAAAACATCCATGAAGAGAATCATTGATTGGCTGCCTCCCTCAAGCCCCCCACTGGGGATCAAGCCCACAACCCGAGCATGTGCCCTTGACCAGAATCGAACCTGGGACCCTTCAGTCCACAGGCCAACACTCTATCCACTGAGCCAAACCTGCTAGGGCAGTTGCCCGTATGGTTTTAAAGAGCAATTAATTTTTTTCTCCGACACACATACTCCGCATTGTTACAGATTGACAAACTGTCCTAAAAGGCTGTTCTGATTTACTCCCAAATCAGGGCTTCAGTGAGCCCCTCCCCACAGGTACAACCGGGCACGGAGTGTGTGCCCAGCCGAGGGTACACAGGAAAACCAGCACCAGCTGTTCCCGCAGCCTGCCCTGCTTCCGCATCTCACCCTCCAACCCCCGCCCAAATACTGTCTGCTCCCCACAGGGCTCTGGATACTGACCCCCAAGACCAAGCAGACAGTGCCCCTCACCATTGCTGCGGCCCGAGGCTATACCGACTGCGCCCGCCACCTCATCCGCCAGGGAGCCGAGCTGGATGCCCGGGTTGGGGGCCGGGCTGCCCTGCACGAGGCGTGTGCCCAAGCGCACTCCGACTGTGTGCGGCTGCTGCTGGCCTCCGGCGCCAAGACCGACGTGCTGTCTGAGGAGGGCACCACCCCCTTGCACCTCTGTACAGCGCCCGAGTCCTTCCAGTAGGTGCTCGGGGCCTGAGATGGTGGGGGAGGGTGTGTGTGTGTGTGTGAGTGTGTCTGTGTGAGTGTGTGTGTGTCTGTGAGAGTGTGTGTGTGTGTGTGAGTGTGTCTGTGTGAGTGTGTGTGTGTCTGTGAGAGTGTGTGTGTGTGTGTGAGTGTGTCTGTGTGAGTGTGTGTGTGTGTGTGTGTGTGTGTGTGTGAAGCTCACAGCCTGGAGACAGGTCTCATTCTACAGATGAGAAAACAGCCTCAAAAAGGTTTAGTGGCTTGTCCAAGATCACAACAGCTACGCCCTGAGGGCAGAAGCCCTGTTACTTCTTGGGACAGCCCTGTTCCAACTGTGGTCTCTCTTATTCCTTGTGAACCCACTGGAGCCCAATTCCTTCCTGTTGTTTTTTTTTAAATATATATTTTATTGATTTTTTTACAGAGAAAAAAGGAGAGGAATAGAGAGTTAGAAACATTGATGAGAAAGAATCATCGATCAGCTGCCTCTTGCACACCCCCTACCGGGGATGTACCCGCAACCAATATACATGCCCTTGACCGGAATCGAACCTTCTCAGTCCGCAGGCTGACGCTCTATTCACCGAGCCAAACCGGTTCCGGCTACTCAGGCTTTTTAATGCTAAATTGCTCTGAGTTTAGTTTCATAATTGTTTGTTGTGTATTTGGCTTACCCCACCGTGGTCAATAATGAAATTTGCCTGTATGCTGTTCTGGCCTATGATTTTTTTCCAGGAACTAGAAGACTAAAAAATGTGCGCTTCCTAAAATCTGCTTTCTGCTGTCTGGTTCTGTTTGTTTTTAAATGTATTTTCATTGATTTCAGAGAGGAAGGGAGAGGGAGAAAGAAACATCAACAATGAGAGAGAATCATAGATCGGCTGCCTTGCACACCCTACACTGGGGATCGAGCCCACAACCCAGGCATCTGCCCCAACCGGGAGCCAAACTGTGACCCCCTGCTTTCTAGGTTGGCACTTAACCATTGAGCCACACAGGCCGGGCTATTTGTTTTCTTTTGAGAAAAACGGGGTAGGTGGGTCCCCAAGTGCCTTCTCTTGTTGGAGTGGGTGTGGCTGGTCTGGAAGGGTGGTCCTCCGGGTTCGGGGGCAGGAAGAAACATTAGGATTTCTACCTTTTCTTTTTGGCTCACCCTCATGAACGTTCTGTTTCACGGCGTACACAGTAGTGGGCTTTCCATTCTGTGTCTGTGCGCTCTCCACTCGCCAACGATCCAGAGCGGGGCCTTGGGCTCCCGGTGGGACTGGGGGTCAGGTCAGACTTGGGAGGGACCGTCTGAGGCCAAGAGTACTAGAGCCTTGCTGAAACCTGTTTGGCTCAGTTGGATAGAGCGTCGGTCTGCGGACTGAAAGGTCCCAGGTTTGATTCCGGTCAAGGGCATGTACATTGGTTGTGGGCACATCCCCAGTAGGGGGTATGCAAGAGGCAGCTGGTCAATGTTTCTAACTCTCCTCTGTCCCTCTACCTTCCTCTCTGTGAAAAATCAATAAAATATATATTTTTTTTAAAAAAGAGTCCTAGAGCCCGGGTAGCCGCTAGCATTCCGGGTGTCCTAGGCTGCTCTGTGTTCTTTCTGGGCTGGTTTTTCACGTGGAAAGCGAGGATGCTGCTGGTGACTTCCGTGAGCCTGATGGAGGGCACCAGGCTCGCCCTCCGTGCCGGGGGCGGGGAGAAGGGGGTGAGGAAAGGCAGAGGGGTTCTCGGGTCAGGCCTTGGTCCCTCGGGACTTGCCTGGCTCCCTCGTGCCCTGCCCCAGGTGCGCGGAGCTGCTGCTGGAGGCCGGAGCTGCTGTGAACGCGGCGGCGAGGGACAGCGCGGCGACCCCCCTGCACGCGGCGGCGGCGCGCGGCCTGCAGGCGCACGTGGCCCTCTACCTGGCGCACGGTGCCGACCTGGGCCTGCGCACCAGCCAGGGCGAGACGGCGCTCAACGCCGCCTGCGCCGGGGCCGAGGGGCCCAGCGATGGCCGGGGGCACGAGGCTGTGGCGCGCCAGCTCCTGGAGGCCGGGGCCGACGCCCGGGCGGCCGGCCGCAAGCGCCACTCACCGCTGCACAACGCCTGTGCCCACGGCCGCGGCGCCCTGGCCGAGCTGCTGCTGCGCCACGGGGCCTGCGCCCGAGCCGCCAACGCGGCGGGCCTCACGCCCATGGACTGCGTGCTGCGGGCGGTCCAGGACAGCCCCGACGGGGAGCCCGAGGTGCTCTTCCGGGCACTGCTGGACTACGGGGCCCAGCCGGTGCACCCTGAGGTGAAAGGAGGGCCCGGTTGGGTGGGGGTGGGGGTGGGGATTGTGCCTGTGGAATTGCCCCACCGCAGGGGAGAGCGGGGAGGGGGTGGCAAAAGACTGGCCCTGTGAGCCCACCTTTTGTGGCCAGAGGTCTGTCCCCATCTTGGAAAAGGCCGGTGGGGGCTATGGGGGAAGGTATGCCAAGGAGAAAAGGGGTCTTAGGAAGCTAGCTGGGGCCAGGGGGTCGTGGAGCAAGGTGAGCCGAGCGTGGGCAGGTAGGAGAGGCTCAGACCATAGCCTCTGGGTTCGGATCTGCCCCTGGCTGGGGGGAGGCCTGGTGCCCCTGAAACCCTCTTTTGATTCCCAGATGCTGAAATGCTGCGCCAACCTCCCTCGGGCCCTGGAAGTCCTGCTTAACGCCTACCCTTGTGTTCCATCCTGCGACTCCTGGGTGGAGGCAGTGCTCCCGGAGCTGTGGCAGGTGCGTCCGCCCGCGGGCCCAGGTCCCTCCGAGGCTCTGGGGGAGATGGAACGAAAGGTTGGGGCCCGGGCGTATCCCTCCAGGCTGTGCTTCCTGGAGGGAGGGTCAGGAGGGCCCCCCTGGGCGGGAGGACAGGCAGAAGGAAACCCCTGAATTCTAGGTTCCCTCTACCCCCAAGCAGCTCAGAATAACCTCTGATTCCACACCCTCTCCCGGCTCTCTCACCTGCGTCCGTGCAGACATTTCCTAGGCATCTCGGACTCCGTGTGCACTGTGCCGGCTTCTTAGGAGTGGGGGGTTGGGTGCAGGCATGGTGGAGACAGGGCTCTGCCGTGTGATCCCAACTCCCATGGTCCCTTGCAGGGCCTCTCTGGCTCTGAATCCGAGTCCTTCAGGATGCATCAAATTTTACGTGTTGCAAAGTCCGAGAGCCCTGCCACTAGGTAGCCCCCCGTTGGAAGGGCAGCATTAAGGGTGCTGGGCCATCTGACCCTGTTCCACTCACGGCCTAGGAGCACGAAGCCTTCTACAGCTCGGCCCTGGCGATGGTGAACCAGCCCCGGCGGCTGCAGCACCTGGCCCGGCTGGCTGTGCGCGCTCAGCTGGGCAGCCGCTGCCGCCAGGCTGCCCACCGCCTCCCGCTGCCCCAGCTCCTCAGGGACTACCTGCTGCTGCGTGTGGAGGGGCGCATCCAGTGAGCACCCGGCCAGGCTCCGCCCACAGCGGGTCCTGCTTTCTCCATCCCTTACTCCCTCCACCCCCACCCTGGACGACCAGACTCGGGGCCTCTGTTTATACCCCACGGACTCCTTGAGACAACTGCTGACCAGCCTCACCTGAGCTTTAGTTCCTCTCTTGGATGGAAACGTCTGCAGAGTCACACCTCAGCCATCTCATCTTTGCCTAAGTGGATGACGCCTCAAGCCAGGAGGTGATGATCATTGTAGTGACCCCTCATCTTCTGCCGCCCGTGTGTCTTAACCAGTTTCCTGTAAAGAAAGACAGGCTCTGCCTCTCGCTGTACTGCCTCTGCCCAAAGTGTCCTTGTCGTTTGAAGGGGAAACCTCACTGACTGATCTTGAAACCCATGCTCTGGAAATCCTTTGTTCCCAGGTGTTCCCCCATCCTTGAAAGACCCTCCCCACATTTTTTTTTTCTTTCCCTGATTGAAGCTGATATCCTCAAGACAGCTCAATAGTACTATTTGATCAACCTAGCAGGTAACCTTCCTTGGTATCACATCTATTTAAAAAAAATTTTTTTTTTTTGATTTCAGAAAGGAAGAGGGAGAGAGAGAAACATCAGTGATAAGAGAGAATCATTGATCGGCTGCCTCCTGCATGCCCCACCATGGGGATCAAGCCCGTGACCCAGGCATATTCCCTGACTGGGAATCAAACCATGACCTCCTGGTTCGTAGGTGGATGCTCAACCACTGAGCCACTGAGCCACACTGCCTGGTGGTATCATACCTACTTTATGGGTTGCATTGTGCTCCCCCCCCCCGCCCCACCCCAATAATGTGTGGTGTCTGAAACAGCAGTCACCACACTTGTCATCACTGAGGGTTTGTGACAAGAGGACCAGCCACCAGCTGTCCCCCGGCCCCCTCATTTCCTCTTCTGGTTCCAGAGTCGAGTGCACCACCATTCATCTTTAAGAGGACGCTTTTCAAGCCTAGCTAGTCTTTATGAAAGCAAATAAATGATTTGTGCACAGTACCAGTGTGTGAATGCTGTTGGGTTGAAATGAGACGGAGATACCTGTCACTCCATGTTTTTTCCCCCACTGTGTCCCCTTCCGTGGTTCCCAAATTTGCGCTGAGCAGCTGTTACTCCTGTGATAGCAACAAGACCCCATCCCAGGCCCTGAGCCTAAAGCACCCACTGTGGGAGGGAACTGAGGAGGGGCTCCTGGTCCTTTTGCCGAGTGACCCTGGGGTCCCTGGCCATTCCCATTTGCAGTCACGTTGGAGTTGGCTGCCTGCAGCTGTGGCCCAGGCTCCTCTCCTCTGTGCAGTTGTATCTGCAGAGATGCCCTTTGACCAACACGAAGCAGATCCATCCTGGACTCTGGGAGAGATGGATCTGTTTACCTCCTTATGTAGAGCAACAATCTTTCCCTTCTTGCCATTTTCACTCTTATTTCACAGAGCCAAAGGCCCCAGACGAGAGAATGAAATCCTCTTTAGTCCTGGGTCCACGCTGGGGGCCTCCTTCTCAGGGGAGGATGCTGAACTGTCCGCCCTCTCACAGCTGCTACTACAAGATATCTGTTTAAATAAAACAAAAGATACATGTGCAGATGTATATTATTTGGGGTAGGGCAAAGGTACAAAAAGATTAATAAATATTGATACAGAAAAAGCTTAATGAAAACACCAAGTGCTGAAACCGGCTTGGCTCAGTGGTAGAGCGTCAGTCTGCGGACTGAAAGGTCCCAGGTTCGATTCCAGTCAAGAGCATGTACATTGGTTGTGGGCACATCTCCGGTAGGGGGTGTACAAGAGGCAGCTGGTCGATGTTTCTCTCTCATTGATGTTTGTAGCTCTATCTCTCTTCCTCTCTGTAAAATATCAATAAAATATATTTTAAAAAAAGAAAACACCAAGTCATAAATAGAACTAAAAGGCAAAATATTGGAAAATGTACAGCTAAAAGATTTTATTTCCTTGACCTGTGAGAGAAAGAATAACATTTCCAGTGTTCATTTGGTGTCTCTACAGTGCATATTAAAACAGTAATATGATATTCCACTAGGTTGGGGAAAATTTTTTTTAATGGCCAGGGTATTTTTAAAAATTATATTTGTATTTATTTCTGAGAGGAAGGGAGAGGTGGAAAGAGATCAGCTGCCTCCTGCACGCCCCCTACTGGGATGGAGCCACTAACCCAGGCATGTACTCTGGGAATCAAACCGTGACCTCCTGGTTCCTAGATTGAAGATCAACCATTGAGCCACACAGACGGGCCATTTTCTTTTCTAAAATATATTTTATTGATTTTTTTACAGAGAGATAGTTAGAAACATCCATGAGAGAGAATCATCGATCAGCTGCCTCTTGCACACCCCCTACTGGAGATGTGCCCACAACCAAGGTACATGCCCTTGCTCGGAATCGAATCCGGGACCTTTCAGTCGCAGGCTGACGCTCTATCCACTGAGCCAACCGGTTTCCGCAAGGTGGGCCATTTTCTATTTCTTGATCCAAATGCTAGTTCCGCTGGTGTGTTCTGTTGGCGAAAATTACCTGAGCTCTTGGCTTATGAGTTTGCCCCTGTTTGCATTATTTATACTCTAATAAATTGCTAACTAGAAAACAACCCAGCACGTCTTTAGAAAAAAAATTTAATTGCAAAAATCTGGATAAGTTCTTGGAAACAACCTTTTCTTGGGCTCTTGCATTTCTTATGTTCTAAACCGCCCCTGAATCTGTGTCTTCTTTGAAATGCTTTCTTGCATAATTTACTCAAGTCCCACGCTCCCTGAGACCGCATTCTCGGAGCACCGGATAGTAACAAGTCTCCCAGTTTGTCTCCCGACTAGCCCTGAATTCTTGGAGCTCAGAGAGACCAGACCTTACAGATCCCGCTAACCCGGAACAGTAATAAATCCTATCGGACAGGGAGCCTAGGAGCGGGGCCGGAAGAACGAGATTGGGAAGAGGGAAGTGCGGCTCGGTTCCGCCCAGCGGTGCCAGCCTGCTCAATCTTCCAGACCCGGGCCACGCCCCCCACCAAGCACCGCCCCCAACTCCCTCCTGACCCCACCCCTCAGCCCAGGGCTCCTCGGGCCCCGCCCACTGGGCGTGGCCCTGCCCCGGGAGAGCCGAGATCCCGCGAACAATGGCTCCGCCTCTCCTTCCGCTGAGAAACCTGTCCCTTTTACAGAATACGTTTACGCCAGCCCGCCTTACGTCGAGTTTGCGTCATCAGTGCAAGGTGAGGAGGCGGGACTTCCGGTCTCTGGTTCTAACAGCTTCCGGGAGAAGCCGGAAGAGACTGGACCCTGGACAGAATCGGGGGTAGCCAGTCCCTTCCCCGGCCCCTACGGAAAGGTGAGTCCATCGGCCGTCCCAGAGAAGTCAAAATACTTGGTCTGGCCGTTTCAGGTGAGGTCCTCTTTCCCTACCCAGGCATAGTACCGGTCCAATCCCTTCTTAATTTCCCATGACTCCCCGCGGACACAAGCCCCGCCCCCAGCCCCCCGGCCCCGCCCCGGAGTTTGAGGGGTGTGGAAGGTTTGTGACCCACTCACCCGATTTTACCCCTCACCGGCTGGGAGACGTGGGCTTGGGCTCGGCGACCTTTCGGCCGCGGAACCCTCTCCGGTGCGGCGGGAATAGGACCGCCCAAATGCGGAGCCTTCGCTTCCAGGAAAGGCCGGGGACGCCCCCTCTCCGCCCCGTCAGGGTCGCTCACAGGCCGAGGAGAGAGAAGGCCTCCGAGGCAGAGGACTGGGGTCTGGCCCGGCCCCCTGCCCACGAAAGTTTCCTGTGTCGGTGCCTGTCTTTTTAGCCTCCTCGCCACAGTTTCCTTTTCTGTAAATCGGTGTTTAATGACATTCATCTTCTCACCATCAGGGGTTAGTTGTGTGATAATTACTACCATTTATTTATTGAACAATTGCAATGTGCCAGGCACTCTGCTGAGTATTTTGCTTTGATAATTTCCCGTCGTCTTTAAAACAACTTTATAAGGTAGGTACTGTTTCTTAGCAGGGCAATAATGGGATCAGGCTTTTTAAAATAACCCTCACCTGAGGATATGTTTTTATTGATTTTTAGAGAGAGAGGAAGGGAAAGAGAAACATCGAGAGGAACATCGATGGGTTGCCTCCCCTACGTGCCCCAACCA
The DNA here is from genome assembly GCA_963924515.1 of Vespertilio murinus. Classification (NCBI taxonomy): domain Eukaryota; kingdom Metazoa; phylum Chordata; class Mammalia; order Chiroptera; family Vespertilionidae; genus Vespertilio; species Vespertilio murinus. Next base: position 13,754,763 of record OZ004718.1, on the reverse strand, counting down.
GAGGCTGAACCTGCAACCTAGTTATGTGCCCTGACTGGGAATCGAACCCACAACTTTTTGGTGTAAAGGACGACGCTCCAACCAACTGAGCCACCCAGCCAGGGCAGGTAGGTACTGTTTTTAACCCCATTTTACTTACGAGAAAGTTGACGTTCTGAGAAAGTTGTCTGGAATTACATAGCTAGTAGGGGGCAAGACCAGGATTATAAATTAGTGTGTTTTTCCCCCCAGACTCCAGAGCTCACGTATAAATAAGAATGTGGAGACTGGGCAGACGTTGATACATTCCACACATATTTTTTGAGCAACTCCTATGACACGCTGGGCACCACAGCACATAGAGAAATACATGTGGTCCTTGGCTTGCAGGAGTCAGCAGAGAGAGGTGGACAGATAGATGCCTATGAGTTTTATAGTTGCTGTGAGAATAGTCTGGTAATGATAGTCATTAGGCTGGATCTGCCCAGGGACAACGGTGAAAGCAGCAGATTCTCCAAGGGAAAGAGTAGGTACTCCAAGGAGCAAGCAAGTCGTGATCCTTGCCTTTCTAAGAAACTGCTGAGGAAGAACCCACACAATACGAACAGAGATGGAGGTATGGATTGTGACAGCTATTTTGGGAGTTTTCCAAATCTGTTCTACTCTGGTAGTGATTTTTTAAGTTGTGAGCCTATAGTGAGCCAATAGGGTGGTATGTCTGATGTCTGTCCTACTTTGCTCCACAGAGCTTGCCAGAAAAGCTTCATAGACACAGACACAATACCTGCTGTATTGTGTTTGCTGATAACCTTTATCGGGCCTGTGAGGTTTTCTCTTTTGTCCTTTTGGGAAGATCTATGGAGGAAGGAAGAGAGAGAAACAATGATGAGAGAATCATCAATCCTACATGCTCTTACTGGGTATTGAGCCCAAATCCTGGGCGTGTGCCTTGACCATGACTACCTGATTCCTGGGTTGACACAGCCACTGAGCCATATCGGTTGGGCTGACTCTGCTTTTGATGATAAATTGATTTTCTTTGGCTCTTGATGTCTAGAACTAGATATGTGGCCATGAGATAGGTTTTTTTATTTCCTTCCTTTTTTTTTTTTTGAGATGGGGTTTTAAATGAGACAATCTGGCAAGAGTGGTTGCAGTATGCCTCCAAAGGGGCTCCAAAATAAAATACAGGCTGTTTGGTCTCTCTGGGGTCACCTTGGAGGCTCTTCAAAGAAGCACGGTTGCCTGACTAAATGATAGAAGTCCTAGAGAAACTCAGGGCTCAAATAAACAAATGTGTTCCCCAGCTACCAAAAAGGCAACAAAGCAATTACAACAGCAACACAGCTGTAAGGTTTTCCTTACGATCCGTGTTCATTGGGTGGTGGGATTGTGAGAGAGGAGGGGTGTGGAACTTGAGTTTCACAATAGAGATAAAGGGCAAGTCCTTAGCTTTGGGTTGGGAGTTCAGAGTTAGGAAGGTTTCTGCAGGACAATGAACTCCCATTTTCTTTCAGGGCTGGGTTAGTTAGAAGCTAAACAAACTAGAAACCAGATTACCCTCTAGCCAGTTTGGCTCAGTGGATAGAGCGTTGGCCTGTTGACCAAAGGGTCCCGAGTTCGATTCCAGTCAAGGGCACGCACCTTGGTTGTAGGCTCCTCCCTGGCCTGGGCCCTGGTTGGGACACATGCAGGAGGTAACCGATTCATGTTTCTCCCGCATCAATGTTTCTTTCCCTCTCATCAACTCGCTCTAAAAATCAGTGGGAAAATATCCTTGGATGAGAATTTAATAAAAAAGAAACCTGGTTGCAACACCATAGGCCCTGCTGATGTTATCCCCCTTTGTTCCTGCAGTGTGGACCCTGTCAGCAGCCAGGCCATGGGACTCTCTGATGTCACCCTTATTGAAGGTGTGGGTAATGAGGTGACTGTGGTGGCAGGTGTGGTGGTGCTGATTCTAGCCTTGGTCCTAGCTTGGCTTTCTACCTACGTAGCAGACAGCAGTAGCAACCAGCTCTTAAGCACGATTGTGTCAGCTGGCGACACATCCGTCCTCCACCTGGGGCATGTGGACCATCTGGTGGCCGGCCAAGGCACCCCAGAGCCAAATGAACTCCCCCATCCATCAGATGGCAATGATGAGAAGGCGGAAGAGGCTGGAGAAGGTGGTAGAGACTCTACCGGGGATCCTGGAGCTGGAGGTGGTATGGAGCCCAGCCTTGAGCATCTACTTGACATCCAAGGCCTGCCCAAAAGACAAGTGGACCCAGAGAACAGTGGTCCAGAAGCCCCTCTGAGATCTGAGGATGGCACCTGCCTGCCTCCCAGCCCTGGCCTCATCAATGTGCGGCTCAAATTCCTCAACGACACGGAGGAGCTGGCTGTGGCCAGGCCAGAAGATACTGTGGGGACACTAAAGAGGTGAGCGAGCTGAAAGTGGGAGACGTTTCATAAGCCATGTTCCCAATTTCCCCCCATTGCCCTGCTTTGTTGGCTCAGACCCGTTTGTCTTCTCATTCTTGCTTCTCTCCTTCTCTTTCATCTTAACAGTAAATACTTCCCTGGACAGGAGAGCCAGATGAAACTGATCTACCAGGGCCGCCTACTGCAGGACCCAGGCCGCACACTGCGTTCCCTGAACATCACCAACAACTGTGTGATTCACTGCCACCACTCTCCGCCAGGGTCAGCTGTTCCCGGCCCCCCGGCCTCCCTGGCCTCCTCAGCCACTGAGCCCCCCAGCCTCGGTGTCAGTGTGGGCAGCCTCATGGTGCCCGTGTTTGTGGTGCTGTTGGGTGTGGTCTGGTACTTCCGTATCAATTACCGCCAGTTCTTCACAGCACCCGCCACTGTCTCCCTGGTTGGGGTCACGGTCTTCTTTAGCTTCCTAGTATTCGGGATGTATGGACGATAAGGACATAGGGAGGAAAATGAAAGGCATGGTCTTCCTCCTTATAGCCTCCCCCTTTCCTGGCCAGAGCTGGGCCCGATGGCCTGGGAGGGAGGGATGGAAAGCATACGGTGGGTTCTCTTCCACAGGACAAAGGAGGCCGGTGTGCGGCCTCCCCTTCATGTCCACGAGGGTTTAGACATCCCCTCTGTGCAAGCACAACTCAGGTAGAAACGAGGATGTCATCTTCCTTCTTTTTAGGGTCCTGAAGTTCAGAGCCACCCTGGTGGCCCAGCTCAGTGGGGAGCCTGGGCTCTGAGGACTTCCTCCTGTGACCCTAGCCCTTCCCATTGCCCTGCATGCTTGTTCCTCGGCGTTCAGGGCAGTGTAGCATGGCCCCAGCATCGTTCTGTAGGGAGCCTGGAGTATCTTTCGGTTCCTTAGTGGAACAGCCATCTTTTGACTGAAATCACACAGGCAGGAATAAAGGTTGTCCGCTTGTCCTATAGGCACCTAGCTGCCCTCTCCCTTCTCCCTCTCCCCTGTAGCAGGAATAGAGTGTTCTCCATGTTCTGGACAGTTTCCAGTGTTGTTTTTTTCAAAGCACTTTGCTTGCATTTTTTTTTTTTTTAATAGTCCTTTATAGAGCTCTGTCAGGAAGGGGATTGGGGCACAGAGCCAAGCCCCCAGCATTGGGAGAGGCCGGGCCACAGCTGCTGCTGCTGCCCTAGGCCTAAGGCTGTAAGCAAGAAACAACTCTGGCTCCCAGCCAGTGACCAGCACTGCCCAGCTCCAAGGAGCTCTGGGTGTGGAGCACTGTGCCCCAGCCCTGTCTCCGGGGCTGCTGGACGGAGGGCCAGGGTCTGTGACTGAATAAAGTTCCATTTTGTGGCTATGGAGCTTCCTTCTGTGACACTAAGAGAATGGCTTCGCTCTGCCTCCAGCGACATGGTAATGAGGGTGGGTAGGCCCAGCTACCAACGGGAGATGCAGTTTATTTACACCAGCAGCCATGAGGGGCAGGGGAAATACACAGCGTTTACAAAGTTAGCTACCTGTACAAGATGGATTACATATGCAAAAATAAAAATCTCAAGACCACAGGACAGCGTGAGCCCCCACCCCCTCCCCCAATGACCCCAGCATGCGGTAATGCCAGGCGGGTGGCCCCGGGCATGCGGGGGGGAGTGATGCATGGAAGGAAAAGCCACCGGCCATGGAAATTAGTACAGAACCCCCCACACTCAGACACATGATAGGATACAGGGTGGACGACACCTAGCCAGGGTGGGAAGGATGGGAATTGAAACCCACACAGCCTGCTGTTAGAGGGAGGGACTGGGGAGCGCTTAGCCCCTGTTCAACTACACGGTAGGGGGGCATACTCTCCTGGAAGGAAAGGGATGGGAATTTGTTCTCTCAGGGTCCCGGCCGGACCAAGCCCATCTCTTACCCAGCTCGGGCAGGGGGCTCTACCCTGAGGTGGCCTGAGGAACAAAAGGGAGGTGGATGTGGACAAACCCGTTCCCAAACTGCTTCCCACTTCTCTCTCCTCCAACCAGAAGGGGAGAATGGGAGAGGCCAGAGGGGAAAGGGTGTATTAGGGCCTGAACTGCAGCTGCCTCTCAGAAGGGAGACTGGCCCCTGGCCTTTCTCCCTTCACCTTCAACCTACTTCCAGGACGTCATCTGGAAGCAGGCTGGAGGCTGGCTGAGATCCTCCTTTACCTCTGGCTTCCCCTTAGAGGGAGAAGACGGGGTGGGAAATGGGGGGGGGGGGGGTAGGGTGTCAAAAACAGAGGAGCCCAGGCCCCAGAATTTATTCTAACTCCTGACAAAATTTGTTTGGCTTCTTGAAAAAATAATCACAATTCTTGGGTTAAAAACAAATTTGCAACCAGGCGTCAGCCACAAGTAGAACCATCCCAGGGGGAGGTTGGGGTTCCAGACAGGGTACTGCAACCCCATCTATGTTGCTCCCTTAACCCTCTAGGATCCCTAACCCAAATCAGTCCAACAGTCCTGGGTACTAGCTACCCAATGTGGGATAACTCCTCCTGGGAGGAGGGCAGGGGACACATCCAGCAAATGCCAGAGAACTTGGCTTAGGGTCAACTCCCCCCGTGTCAGTCAGCTCTGCTCCCAGCCCAGTCTGCATTCCTCCAACTCGGCTCCTGGGAGTGAGGGTGCCCGCGTGGAGGTGGGATTGCACATCTCTTTAGGATGTAGACCAGGCAGGTGGGCACTCTGGCATGACAGTCCACAGAAGGACGATGCCTAGACATGGTATCCCTTCCCCTCTACTGAACCCAGAGTACAGAGACTACCCTCTTCCCACCCCACTCCTAGCAAAGGGGAAGAGGTAAAGATCAGGATTTTCCTCAGAGCCCCAAACCACAAGTACAGAATAAATAACTTAAAAGCGGCTAAGGAAGGGGAAACAGGGCAGGCTTTGGAGGCAGGAGCATCGAGAGAGGAACTGAAGCTGGTCAAGGTGAAAGGGGGTAGCAAGCAGCAGCTGGGAACATGGGCTGCCCTGGAAGGCCAATGGGGCAGGGTAGGCAGGAGGAACATGGGGCCACCCCAGGAGGGTGAGGCTGAGCCCCTTCCTGGGGCAGGGAATGAGGTAAGAAAACATTTCAAATAAAGCAGCACCGTTCCCTCTCACCTTGGGGCCCCACTCCTCACCAGCCCTGGATCAGGGAGAAAAGGTAGGGGGAGTCATTTTGATACACAACTCCCTCTTCCTCCCTCCCCTTGCCCAGTCTTTGAAGCTGTAGAGGCTGGAGGCCCTTTCCTGGCACCCAACAACGAAAGGACAGCTCCTGCTGCTGAGGAGGCCCGCGGGGACTGAGGGGAAGGGCTGCCCCTGCGAGGGGCAGGGAAGGCAGCGGCAGTTCTGGACGCCTACCTCAGCAGACAGCTCGCTGTGCCTGCCCACCCCTGGGATTTGGGGCATTCGATAGGATTCCGCACAGACAGGACACGCCCAGCCCTGCCCCTCAGCTCCAAGCACCGGACCCATTCACATTGCTGAGGGCAGCTGGGAGGCCCCCTCCAGGCTCAGCTTCGAACCCACAGCCTCCCAGGTAGCCACAATGCTCCTCGGCAGGGCTTAGTCCAGTTCCTGGGTTGGGGGGCAGGCAGTGCCCTGGCAGAGTGCCCAGGTCAGGCCCCTGGCCTAGCTGGACATCCAGTAACTCACAGAATAAATATGAAAACCGCCGCCCCACCAAACTTATGTCCAAGGCATAATATGTCCAGGTCTGAGTCCTGCATGCCGAGGGGTCGTAATCCTCGCAGAGGATCCTGACACCCCCCAGGGGCGCATAACTGGATCCTCTGCCTGCCTGGCCCACCAAGCTTCCCAAGCCCAGACCCCCAACGGCCGTCCATGTGCCAGGCTGTGCCACCTGGGTGGGGGTCGGGAGAGGGCTCTGCTTAGCCAAAGGCTATCCCTTGCACCCAAGTCAGTTGATGTCATCGTAGATGCTGGGCGTTGGGGGGGCCGGCGGCTTTGGCTTTTTCTTCTTGTTAGAGCCCAGGCCGGAGGCAGTCCCTACCAGGCTCAGATGGGATTTCTTTTTCTTGGTTTTCCGGGACTCGGAGCTGTTGGTACCTGAAGAGAGGGAGGCACAAGGAATGAGGGCAAGGTTGTGGCAGAACACGAGAGGCCCCCACTCCTTTGCTTTGGACCAGCTGGATCACCTACCTAGACCCCATCCCTGATTCTCACTCGTCTTGGAGGAGCCCGAATCAGAGGGTGAGAGGTCGGAGGAGCCATCCCACTGAAGCCGGCTGATCAGGGCCTGGCTGTCAGTCATGTCAAAGCTGTCGTTATCCAGGGCACTCTCGACCTCTGGAAGGACACTGGAAGGGGATGGGCCAGAGAAGAGCTTTACAGACACCAATCACCATCCTGACCTTTCAAAACCCACAGCGCCTCTGGGAGGGTCACTTACGCGGAGGGTCCAAGGAAGTAAATCCGCACGGCGCGCCGCTGCTCATCCGTATGCTGGGGGCAGCGCAGGGACCTGGCGGGGAGAGAATGATCAGACCCTGACAAGGCAGGAAGGTCTAAGGGAAGCCCCTCCCCTCAGCAGAGGTGGGAGGGATGGACAACAGGGAAGGGAGGAACGGAGAGCCCCCAGACTGTGGCCTAAGACCTGATCATTAGAGGAGGGAGAAGGGTGGGAGCCCCTTTGCTCGAGTCCAGGGGTACTCCCAACCCACGCCCAGGGTGAGTGCCGGAGGGCCCCTGGCCCCCTTCTAGGTTCTGAGCTCACCTTGTGCACATCTTCTTGGTGTGTTCAGAAATCACCCCACATTGCTGGAAGAGGAATATAAGCTGAAAGGAGGGATGGAGGAGAACCTACTCTAGACACTAGATGTTTTCTTCTGTATAAATGCTAGACAGCACATGCAGAAATGGCCCCAAGGTGTCCAGAGCAGACGGTCCCGGACCACCATTGGCCAGGAAACCTAATTCCAGAGAAAGAACTGTATGGCCCTGATTGCTACGTCGCCAGCTCTCTCCAGGGCCGTGACCACTGCCTGTGGCTGAGCCCACTCCCAGCCGCCTCCCCTCCTGGCTCCTCACCGTGGTGAGCAGGCTACGCAGCTCCTCCGGGCCCAAGGTCTCATAGCTGATCCCAGTGGAGCTGTTATACTGGGGAGAACAGAGGTTCAGGTCAGAGGAGCAGCAGCCGAAGAAAAGAGGGTGGGGATGGGGTGCAGACCAGTCCCTCCCAACCTTTTCTAAGTAAGGAGGGCTTAAGACTGCCCAGCAGCTTTCCAATGATTCCTTCCATCCCACCTGCACACGGTGAGGGGCTGGGGCCCAGAAAGAACTTAAATATGCAAGATCTAAATACCCACGGAGTGCTTCTGGCTGTCAGCATTCTGATCCCCACCTGTCTAAACCCACCCAGCCCACAAGGAAAAAGAGGGAACCCAAGAGGGGCAGCCCCTATCCACTCACCTTAAAAGGATCCGAATTGCTAAGTTCCCCTGAAGAAGAAAAAAGAAGGGGAAGGGTGTTTGATGCAGAGGTACAGACAGAGAACCCTGAAAATAACCAGAGAGGAAGTGGGGGTGACAGAAGGATCACAGGCCCTCCCTCGATACCCCTGTCCCCCACACCTCCCGCCTCCCACCCTCCAGCAACGAACCCCAGAAAACACAGCTAGAATCACTAAAGTTACTACAGCCCCACTTACCATTTTTGTGTTTTAAAGACTTGGATCTTCGAGGGGAATTGGGGTTCTGGAATGGGAGATACCATAGCTTTGGGGAAAGGGTAACGATAAGGGGGAGCCGAGAACCCAGGGAAGGAAAAAAGATTTGACAAAGAAACATCCTCACATTTCTACTCTTTCTACCCGTTCCCACCCCCATCCTCCCAAAGCCTCTGCTGCCCGCCTGCCCACCAGACACCCTCCCCCAGAACCCAGAGGTACCCGGTGACCTCAGACTGAGTCAAGATACCCGAGGACTCCCTGCCCAAAGGGGAGGGGATCTGTCCTTTGCCCACATTTCCCTCATGCTTGCCCCGGCTCTCACCTTGTCCGATTTTCTCTTCTTGGCTGTGTAGGACAAAAGGATAAAGGGCAGGGTCACTTTAAGTTCCCAATCTAAGGGCACCGAAAGAAAAGTACAAAACTACCTTCTCTGCCCTCATTCAAGATAACAAAATGTAGTTTTGTTACCCAATTCCCTCTGGCCCACCTTACCCCCAATGCCCTCCAAGTTTCCCCAGATCCCCAAACACCTTTTTTCTCTGAGCCGTAGGACCAGTCGTTGTCATTGATGTCATCATTGTCCTCTTGGTCACTCTCAGACTTGTTCATGCTGTTGCTGTTGGCAATCCTGACAAAGGCAGAAAGAAAGGCCGAGGCTGGCACCTCTCTCTTACCCCCCTGTAGGGGAGCATCGGGGGCCAAGCACGACCCACCCACCCTCCGGACCCTACAAACGCCCCCACGGGACAACACCGCGTTATAAGCTGCAAATGATGAGCAGCTCCGGGTTTACCAGGAGAAGCCCTCACCGGCGGTTGGCGATTCGGCTGCTGTTCCGACCCATTCCTAGGCACTTCTCCAGGTGGGGGGCAAAGCGGGAAGCGGCAATGCTGCGGCTGCAATTGGGGCAAACACACTCCTTGCTCTTCCACTGGTTGAAAACCTGTCCAAAGATGTCCAACCCCGGCTGGTCCACGATCTCTGGGGACAGGAGAGGCGTGGCGATCAGGGTGGGCATTCCCACCCATGGCCTCTTCCGACTCCCTGCCTAAGCTCGCGGGAGCTCCAGGCTCTACATGTGACGTGACTTCCAGAGGAACCTCCAAGCGCTACCGGGACTGCTCTCTTCAACCCCGAAGCTCACCAAAATCCTTCATGCTATCAGGATCCGTGTCGTCCAGGAAGAAGTAGCCACACTTGACAGCCCGGTGTACCTCAAAGCAGAATCCCAAACAAGAATCCTCGACCAGGTCAGCGTATATCTCCTGAGCGATGGCCTGGGTGTAGGGGAGAACATCCACAATCACGAGGAGAGTCACGGCCCCGTGGACTGAAAGCCACTCTCACCAACCAAATCTCCTGCCAGTTGGGACTGGCCAAAAATAATGCTTTCTTTGCCATTTCGCCCATCTTGACTTTGCCTTCTTTCTTCTGAATCCTTGGGCCTTTTCGGCTGGCCCTATTCCATGTAAGGAACAAGGCTGACTACCCAAATTCCTCTTTGGTTTGGACGTCAGATATAACAACGTAGAGACACCAAGAGAAAGAACCAGAGGCACGCGTGGGGGAGCCCTCACCTCTAGTTTGCTGTTATCCAGGCCAGACAAAGACATTTCCTCCATTTTCATTTGTAAACTCTTGTGGAGACGGCGCTCTGACTGCTCATAGCACAGCGGGCGGCAACACGGCTGCACACATGGGAGTGGGGGTGTTGGTATGAGTCCAAGGCACCTCTGAACACTGCCACCTCCCCTCCATACCTCCGTGCCCAGAGCTCAATCCTGGCATCAGGATATACCCCCCTAAGGCCTAGGCTCACGAAGTCTGGATGGTCCTTCAAGGCCTGAAACCCAAAGCCGGCCTAGTCCTTCCCAGGCCTTAACTCAGGCCCTGGCTCTACTGCTAATCAGAGTCTGGGTCTATAGGAGGCAGCAGCTCACCCCAGGTCCCCAAAACTCAAAACCCTCTTTGATACCCATGGTGCAATGCAGCAGGGGGAGGAGAAGGAACTCTAAGGCCCCATAGGGTGTGGCAAAGAACTGCACAGACTCCTAAATACACCGCCCCCCCCTCCCCAGGCTCTCCGTAAGAGTCACCTCTGCTTTCAGCCAGGATGTCCACTTGGGGGGGTACTGCTACCAGAAGTAGGAATGGCCCTAAGACCCTACTACAACCTTCACCCCAATGACTTCCCTTGATATAAGCCTTCCACTGGAGGAGGGAAGCAGAGTCCACAGAAAGCTAGAGCTAAAAGGGGCATTTCTAGTTACCGCGAGCAAGAGCGGGTGGAGCCGGGGGGATGACACGCCAGGAGCGGGCACTTCCCTTACCTGCGCTTCTTTTAGATAACCACCCTCCCTCCCTCTGGATCTGCCCGGAAGTCTCTCCAAGAGCCCCAAAGTCCAGGAATCCCCACCACAGGATTCAGAAACAGCGCCCACAGCCCGGGGCCCCTCGGAACGGTGGGCGCGAGTGGAAGGAGCAGCCGGCCCCGCGCGGGGTGGGGACTGACAAATGAGCCGGGGGCGCCCGGGAGGGGAGGGGGCCGGGCCTCGGCTCGCGCCCCGTCCCTGCGGCACTGCTGCTGCATCATACCGACTGGGGGAGGAGAGCCGCGCCGCGCCGCCGGAGGGCCGGCGCCGGCCCGGGACAGGCCGGCCCTCCCAGAGTGGCCGGAGCGGGGCGCCTCCCGGCCCCTCTCCCCTCGCACCCGCCGGCAGCCCCGGCCGGCCGGGGAGCGGAGTCCGGGAGGGTGTCTCTATTGTCCCGGGGGCTGGGGCCTGGCTCCCTAACAAAGGCCCCGCGCCCCCTCCCCGGCCGGCCCTGCCCCGCCCCGCCCAGGGGGGACCCAGACGGGGGAAGAGCGGGGGCCCCCGGCCGGGCCGGGAAGCCGGGGGAAGCCGGGCGTTTCCGCGTCGGCCCGGGGGGAGGGGAAGGGGCGCTGACCCAGACCCGGGGGGGAGGGGGCCCAGGCCCCGCCTCGGACCCCGCCCCCCGCCTCCCGCAGGCCCCTCCCCCGTCCGTCTCCGTCCCGTACTCACCCCGCCCGGGGGGCCGCGCCGGGGCCCGGCGGCCTCTCAGGGCCGCGTCCTCCGGCGACGGCGGCGGCGGCGGCTGCTCCGGGGCCCCATGTCCGTCGGTCCGTCCTCGCCTCTCCCCGGGGCCCGGGGCCCGGGGCCGGAGGGTCGGGCCGCCCCCCCGCCTCGCCGCCTCACCGGGCGGCCATGGCCCCTTCCCCTCCCTTCTCGTCCCGTCGCCGCCTCCTCCTCCTCCTCACCTCACCCCGCCCGCGCGCACTCCGCGCGCCGTCCGCGCGCCCCTCCCCCCGCCCCCCACTCCCGCCCGCCTCTCCCGGGCGGGGGGTGCGGCGCGAGCCCGGAGCGCGCGCGCGTGCGGCGGCCGGCGGAGGATGGATGGATGGAGCGGGCGGGCGGGCGGGAGCGCGAGCGTGCGCGCGCGCGCCCCTCTCCCCCTCCCTCCTTCCCTCCCGCCCGCGCGGGCCCGAGGCCAGGCGCGAGCGCGCCCCAACCTCCTCCTCTTCCTCCTCCCGCCCCTCCTCAACACCCCGCCCCCGCCCTCCCTTCCTCTTCCTCCTTTCGCTTTCGCGCGCCCAGCGACGGCTCGCGCCGGCTACGAGGGCCCGAGCGCGTGCATCTGCCCCGCGGCCGCGGCTCGGCAGCATTTGCTCCGGGGGGCGGAGACCGGGCGGGGAGGAGGGGCGCCACGCCGCCGGCCAAAGTACCGGCGGATGGGCGCGGGGGCGGGGCCGGGGGCGGGGCCAGCCGGAGCGCCCCCGGCCAATCGCCGCCTCGCCTCGGCCGGGCCGGCCCAATAGGTTGGCGGTGAGCGGGGCGGCGTTCAAGGTGAGGTGCGCGGTGCGCCGGGGGCGGAACTCTGTGCCGTCCCGGCCGGCTCCGGGGCGGGGGCAGCGGGTGGCGTCTAAAGAGAGCGCCGGCTCCCGGCCGAGCCCGCCCGGGACGCCTTCCGGCCCGGGCTCCCCCGCCCTTCCCTCGGGGCTCCTGGCTCGCGCCCCGAAACCCGGCATCGACGCTGAAACGTGCCGCCGCTTCGGTGGGGAGGCCGGCGTGGAAAGTGGGGCGCAGTTAGCACCTCGGGGCCAACGAAGCCGCGGCGCGGAAGGGGCTCGTCTGAACCTCCGTTCCCTGTTTCTGGATGTGTCTCAGCGTCCCCCGGGCCTGCGGACCCACAAACACCTGAGATGAGGGTCCTCCGGCGGGGGCGGAGGCCGGTCCCGGCGGCTCTGAGCGCTCGGAGCGTCCTCCCCGCCCTCATCCCAATATAGATCCCACACCTGCTGGCTTTTCCTGCTTCCGGAGCCCACGCCGGACCCCACCCCCCGCCTCGTAGACTGCCTGGCACCGGCCAGACCCTGCCCCCCGCCCGATCCAGTGCCGGTCTCCGTCCGGGGTGTGCCCGCACCCGCCCGCTCTCACAGCCCCCCTCTACCCTCTGCCCTTTCCCAGCCCCGACCGCAGTCGGTGGTTAGACTGGCGCTCCCATCCCGGTTACTCTCCGAGCCTGCAGTCCTGGGACGGGGGTACGGCAGCCCTCTCCCCTCCGAAGATGAGATTAAACGAGGAAAGACTTAAATCATGGGCTTCGGGGCCATCGTTGGTTCTTTGATTTTTAGCGAACATTTATTAGAGAAGACTGTACTAAGTGGTTAAGAACAGAAATCCTATCTGAATTTTTTTGTTGTTGTTGAGAAATCAGATCTGAATTTAAATCTGTGGGTTTGACAAATGAGTTCAGGCAAATGGACTCTGTTGCCTTAGTTTCTTCTATTGTCACTGGATTTAAGTTGTGAGGATTGGCACACCAGTGCAGTGACAAGTTAGCTCAGTGTAAGTGCCTGGTAAGTCTTAACTGTTATTCTTTATATATATATATATATATATATATATATATATATATATATATAATTGATATTTTACAGAGAGGAAGGGAAAGAGATAGCTAGAAATGTCGATGAGAGAAACATCGACCAGCTGCCTCCTGCACACACCCCACCGGGGATGTGCCCGCAACCAACGTACATGCCCCTGACTGGAATCGAACCTGGGACCTTTCAGTCCGAAGACCGATGCTCTGCCACTGAGCCAAACCGGTTTCGGCTTAACTTATTCTTACCGCGCTCTGTAAGAATTCTTATCCGTGCTGGGATACAGACATGAAATATAACAATTGTACTCCCCAAGTCACAATTTGTAGTGTAGACAGACTCGTAGGAAAATAATCACCAAACCACGTGATGAGAACGAGAGGGATATACATAGGAAACAGAGGTGACCAGGATGAGGGTTCAAGTGATGTAAGAGAGATGGTCGGTCGGGAAAGGCAGATCCTAGTGGGAAATGAACCAGGTCAAGGTGAGCCACGCTTCAGAAGTATGGCTCAATCTGGAGACGAACTGGAACATAGGAATTGGTGGGGAAGCAGCAGGAGGTGAGTAGGTCAGATCACACAGGACTGCAGGTGTGCTGAGGAGTCTGTGGGCTTGAACGCTATAGGCCATGAGGCGTCCTTTGAACAGACTTGCATTTCAAGTGGATCACCCAGGAATGTGGAGTCTAGATTCAACCTTAGAAGCAGTAGGTTTTTATTATCCATTGAGGTGTTGGGGCAAAGAGGGGAAGGAAGCTGAGAACACCTTTCACCGAGATGGGTTAACTCTGAGGAGGAGACGTGAGGGTACAGAAGAATGACAGAGTTCGTTTTGGGATATGTTGGGCTTGCTATGAGATCAGCTGGTGGTGATTCTCAGAGGCGGTTGAACTTGGGTGCAGAGTCAGGGAGTGAGGCCAGGCCTTCAGGGACCTCCACAGCGTGAATCCACTCCAATGATGTGGCTCCTTCTCTAAAAATGCCTAGTATATCCTGCCCTAAGGAATTTACACATACCCAGGAAGCCTTCCTGTCTCCTCCGATTGCCTGAATCCTTCATCACTTACCCACCTGTGGCCATCCTCAGACCAAATTCCTTTACAACTGGATCGTACCATTCATTCAGCACTTGGCCTGGGCTGCTCTGTGGTGGTGACCTCTTTGGGCACATGCCCGGTCTCCACAGTTAGCACCAGTCAATAAACACTAAGGCCTGCACTGGCTGAGGCTCTGGGTAAGGCCCTGGGTTAAAGAGAGACATACTTGTCCTAATGGAATTTACAGCCTTGCAAAAGCCTGATGTGAAAAAAAAAAAAGGAAAAAAAAAGCCTGATGTGGAAGAAATAAAATTGAGTGCAATGGCATCCAGGTTGGCATGGATATTTTTGGGGGGAGTCTTCCCTGGAGGGAGTGATCTTTTAAATGGAGTCCTGCCCAGCTGGTGTGGCTCAGTGGTTGAGCTCGACTCATGCACCAAAAGGTCACCAGTTAAATTCCTGGCCAGGGCACATGCTTGGGTTTCAGGCTCAGTCCCCGGTAGGGGCTTGCAGAAGGCATGTTGATGTTTCTATATCTCTTCCTCTCTCCAAAATCAATTTTTAAAATATTAAAAAATAATCCTATATAATAAAAGGCTAATATGCAAGTCGACCAAAGTCTGAATGATGTACACTGACCACCAGGGAGCAGATGCTCAATGCAGGAACTGGCCCCTGGTGGTCAGTGCACTCCCACAGGGGAAGTACTGCTCAACCAGAAGCCAGGCTCACGGCTGTTAGTGCAGCAGTGATGGCAGGAACCTCTCCCATCTCTGCAGCTGTGGTAAGGATGTCCAACTGGCTTAGGTCCACTCCCCACACCATCAGTCAAGCATCCCCGAAGGGCTCCCGGTCTGTGAGGGCTCCCAGACTGGGCAGAGGAACACCCCCCCCCCCACAGTGCACGAATTTTGTGCACCAAGACTCTTGTTTAAAAAGAATACAATAAACGGAGCCCTGAGTTAACCTCGGTGGGAAGATGCAGAGGGCACTGTTATGTGTTTAGGCAGAACGTGTACAGGCCCCGGGAGGAGAGGTGGCATGTGTGGTATGGGTGGCTGGTGTGGTTGAATTGGGGCAGAGAGGCCAGTAGGGGCAACAGCTCCCCCGGGGCCATGTAAGCCATACTTATTCACGGATTCAACAAATCTTTCCTGAGTTTCACGTGTACCAGGCAATTTTACTTGGCAGCAGCTGAGCAATGGTGTGGACTACTGTAATGAGCAAGCAGATAAAGAGTATCTTCTGCCAAAACCGGTTTGGCTCAGTGGATAGAGCGTTGGCCTGCGGACTGAAAGGTCCCGGGTTTGATTCCAGTCAAGGGCATGTACCTTGGTTGTGGGCACATCCCCAGTAGGGGATGTGCAGGAGGCAGCTCAGCTGTTCAATGATTCTCTCTCATCAATGTTTCTAACTCTCCCTCTCTCTTCCTCTCTATGAAAAATCAATAAAATATATTTTAAAAATAATCATTTAGCCAAAACCGGTTTGGCTCAGCGGTAGAGCGTCGGTCTGCGGACTGAAAGGTCCCGGGTTCGATTCTGGTCAAGGGCATGTACATTGGTTGCGGGCACATCCCTGGTAGGGGTGTGCAAAAGGCAGCTGGTCGATGTTTCTCTCTCATCGATGTTTCTAGCTCTCTATCTCCCTTCCTCTATGTAAAATATCAATAAAATATATTTTAAAAAATAATCATTTATATATATATATATTTGTTTGGTTAATCCTCACCAGAGGATATATATATTGGTTGCTTCCTGCACCCGCCCAACCAGGGCCTGGGATTGAGCCTGCAACCGAGGTACATGCCCTTGACTGGAATGGAACCCATGGCCCTTCAGTCCGAGGACAGATGTTCTAACCACCATCTAAGATCAGATTTATTTTTATTTATTTAAAAATATTTGTATTGGTTTCAGAGAGGAAGATAGAAACATCAATGATAAGAGATAATCATAGATGGGCTGCCTACTGCATGCCTCCCACTGGGGACTGAGCTAGCAACCTAGGCCTGTGCCCTGACCAGGAATCCAACTGTGGCCTCCTGGTTCATAGGTCAATGCTCAACCACTGAGCCACACCAGCTAGGCCAGGTGTTTTTAAAAGACAACTTGGGTTGCTGTGTGCAGGATGGACTGTGGAGGGGAAGAGTACAAGCAGGAAGACCAACTTGAGGAGGTCTCAGCAGAAGTTGAGCAATGGTGTGGTCTTGAAAAGCACACTATGGCAGCAATGGAGAAGGGTAGGTAGATTTCAGAGAGATACAGGAAGCAGAATGGACAGACCTGGGCAAAGGGATAAATGCAAAATGAAAGAGGGAGAGAGAAATCAAGGCTGAAACCGTGGTCTCTAGACTGAATAACTAGATGGTTGGTGATCATTTTGCGTCTTGAGGTGTGAGATGGGGTCATCTGGAGGACCCCCACTTCCCCAGATATCCCAGAGGATACAAGTAGGTCTGTACTGGTCTGCGGCGCGGAAGAATGTTTTTCTGTAGAGACTGCATTTGGGAATGCTGCCATGGGTGCTGATTGGAGGGTCACTGAGTGACACTGGGATAGAATGAGGAGGTGACACCGGCAGGGTGCACCCCGTCAGGAGATAGACAAGTTCCCGCTGGCTGAACTATTAGTGACTTCAGGGGCGTGCTGAGCGGGAGGCGAGGCAATGGGAGACCATGAGGGGAGTGAGCTTTTCAGCTTTGCCAAGAATAGGAGGGGCGTGGGGAATGAGGCAGGAGCTCCAGGACAGGGCCTGGTTTTCAGATCTCACGGTTCCGGGAAACCCTGATGAGACAGGGAAGGCTGCCTTCCTTAACGGCAGGGAGCGAGTCATCAAGCCCAGCCCACTTCCCATCAGAGGTCTGGGTGGGGTTAGCAGGCACTCCTAACCTTGGGTGAGGCTGAGGACTCATGGTGGCAAGGTTGCCCCAACTCCCAGTGATAAGCCTTTATGTGACCAGGGTGAAACCCTGACCCCCCCAACTTCCCCCGAGGCAGTGCACTCTGGGAGAAAATAATGTCTCTTCTTTTCTTCTCAGTCCTTAGTGGTCTGACCACCCAAGGTGAGCAAACTGAAACGAGAAAGTACAAGAACCAGCAGCACAAGACAAGGTGAAGGTAGGTTGCCTGTGGGATTTTCAGGAAAGAGGAAGATGGTTCTAGAAAAAGAGGCAAACCAGTTGGCTTCAAGGGTCTTCCCACATCGGGCCCTGCCTCCAGCACTTTCATTGATTCCAAGTGACCACACAGCAGTCAAACCTTTTTTTTTTTTCTTCCACTTTATTGTACAAAAAAAGGGAAAACAAAACTTCCACAGTTGGCCTTTAGCTTAGGCAGACACCTCTAAGCCACTCCCTCCCCCTCCCATGATACAAATTCAAGTTGTGGTTGTTGTTGAAACCTACAAAAAACACTCCTTAAATATTAGAAAAAAAAGGGGAGGGGGGATGTGGGGGTCCTCCCACCCCAGCCATCCCACCCCAGTGCCAAAATGCACTCAAGAGTGACCTCTCACAGCACCAACACCCCCACCCCCACAGCCCTGTTTGCACTGTAAGAATTTTTCAATTTTTAAAACAGGAAATAAAAAGCGCCCCATTCAAAAGTTGTTTTTTTTTAAATGAAAACACATTCCACCGAAACACAACAGCACAGGGGCACTCACACAGGGACTGGGGTTCTTTCTCTGCAGGGGCTCTCGGTAAGAAATAGAACCTGCGAAGCCCTGTGCCTAATTCCAGGGTGGGGACAGAGGAAGGGGAGTGGGAGTGGGGAGTGTCCCTCCCCGGCTCCCCCAACCCCAGCACCGCGTCCGAGGCAAAGACCGCCTGCCTCCGGGAGCAGGGCCCACTTTTCCTATCTCACCTCCGAGTGGAGTTCCCCCTCTCCCCCCATTTCTTGGCTTCCATTCGGGGGGAGGGGGAGGGAGAGGATGAAAAGCACAGAGACCCAATTAAATAGCTCACTGACATGATTGCAAAAAAAAAAAAAAAAAAAGCGCCAGAATTTAATAAAAAACACAAAAAAATTAAACCCACAGAGACAAGGTGGCTTGGCTTATTAAGGATCTAGGAATCAGGGTGCCAACATTTTGGGGATCGCTGGGAAGGGTTCGAGGGACAGCTGCAAAAGCAGCTTTTTACAGACCTCTTCCCCAGCTGTGGGTTTGGGCCGGGATATTTTTTTTTTGGGGGGGGGGGGAGCAGAAATGGAGCAGACCTGAGAAATCAAAGGAAACGGGGGCAGGGGGGCTGGGGGATACGAAGGCAGGAGGGATGAGAGCTTGCAGCACACGGCCTCTCGGAGCCCAGGCTCTGGGCTTGAGGCTCTTCCCACCACAGACAAGCGTCCATTCCCAGCGGGTCCGCCTGCCCCCTGCCACCCTGCTGGAGACCAGCAGCAGCTCAGCCCCCTGGCCCTGGCAGAGGGAAGCTTAGGAAGCATCCGAGAGAGGCTTCGGTTCGCCCCCTTTAACGGAATCGGAGATTAGGCAAAGCAGAGGGTGCAGAGAAAGAGGCCGCCCCAGCCTGTCCCCACCAGGGTCCATGTCACCCCGGCCTTCGCCAACCCTTTGACCAGATTCATGGACTGATGTGGGCTCCCCCCTTACACACACACACACACACACACACACACACACGTGCCTTTGCACACATCCACAGGTACACCCATGCTATGTACAGGACACACATACACACATACACACACTCACTCGCTCACTTTTCCATACGCATCAAGTTTTAAAAATTCCCAAACTTACCCCCCTAAACCCTCCCTCCCGGAGAGAAATGACAACAGAGACGGCAGCCGAGATCGGTAGGAAACGTCTCGTTGACAGCTCAGAGCTTAAAAAAAAATATATACACATATATAAAAAACACCTCTGCCCCCTCCCCCCCCCAAGGGCGGGTCCGGGCAGCTCCTTCCTGCAGGGGGCAGGGGAGAGGGCAACGGGGCAGGGCCTGTTCTCTCACAGGCGCATGCCCTCCCTCTCTCCACATTCCCTGCCTCTAGTTCCCACGCAGGGGGGTCCGGGCAGCGAGCCCCTCCGGGAAGGGAGGGGTCCCCCCCAAGGTTCCACCACCCCACCCCCCTTAAGTTGGGCTGCAGGTATGGAGGTCCGCACCGAGCGCCCCCACCCCCCACTCCCAGGCCCATTGTCCATGCCGGAACCGCAAGTGCAGAGGAGGGGTGGGACGGTCCAGTCCAGCGGCGGCTCAGTCTGGTGGTGGCCCTCCCCGGAGCGTGCCCAGGGCTGATGTTTCTGAGGCCGCAGAGTCCTTGGCCCCGGGCTCCTCCAGCCCCTTCCCCCCCCACCGTATTTTGTTTAAAAAAAAGAAAGAAAAGAAAAGAAAGTGGGGGAGGCCGGGGGCAGGGGACAGAACAAGGGGGGGAAACAAAGGCGGTCGGTTGGAGAGGGGAGCCCCAGGCGGGGCCGAGCCTCAGTTGGAGTCCGAGTCCGAAGAGTCCCCTGAGGAGGAAGAGCTGGAGCTGCTACCCTCGGACTCGTTGTCTTCATCCTCATCGTCGTCCTCGTCGTCATCCTCATCCTCGTCGTCCTCCTCGTTCTGGGGGCGAGAGACGTGCCGTCAGCAGGTGGCCGCCCTGGCGGGGCCTCCCCCTCCCCCCCCAACCACGCCCGTCCACCCCACCTCATCCCCGTCCTCGCTCTCGTCCTCGCTGCTGGACTCTGAGGAGTCCCCGCCATCCTCAGAGGAGTCCCCGTTCTCATCGTCGTCTTCCTCTTCGTCCTCGTCCTCCTCGTCCTCGTCTTCATCCTCATCCTCTTCGGACTCCTAAGGGGGACAGAGTTGCATCAGAGGTCTCTGCCTCCAGGTGCTGAGGGCCACCCCCCCCTGCCCCCCACCAGAGGGATTCCTTACGGATTTGGACTGTAGTGTGGTCCGGCTGGACTTGGGGTTCGGGCCTCGCAGCTTGGTCATGCTCTTGCGTTTCTACAGGAGAGGATGGAGACACAGACAAAGGGAGCGGCCGTGAGCCCCAGACACCCCCGATCTCTCCTGACCCCACCCCGTGCCACCCTGCTCCCGGACTTACGTTGGAGATGTACTCTTTATATGCTGCACGGTCTTGGGGAGACAGACTCTGGGGGAGACAAAGGAGGAGGAGGTAAGCAGTTGGAACACCACCTCGCGGGGCCAAGCATTTAACGTCTCACCACCATCACTCTTTCCTGGTCTCCCTAACCTCGGGTTTCTGCAGAAAACCCCTGGCATCTGAGAACCCAGTTCCAGGATTTCTGCGGAAGATGCTCCGAGTCCTTTTCGAGCCACCCTGTCCCAAGACGGCCGTTTTTCATGTCCCCTCAAACGAAAGCTCCAGCACCGGGGCCTTCCCCGATTTAGAAGTCCCCCATGACAACTCCCTTCCACTAGAGCCTGGCGTCAGTACTCACCCCCCCAAACCACACCTGGAGCCACCGGCAAGGCAGTCTGGGGCTCACCGGACTTCCTGAACACCCAAACCCTGCCATCTCCCCGGGTCCTTGGCCAACCTGCCTGTGACCGGGAGGACCTAAGTGACTCACGCCTTACAGACCTGACTGCTGACCCAGGGCACGGGGAGGGGCCACGCCAGAACCTGGGAAGGGCCCCCTGGTTCCCAAGGGGAAGGAAACGGCAGTCTGACTTAGGCTTTTCTTACTAGCTAGCTTTGTGGTCTTGGGTTAGTTACTTAACCTCTCTGAACATTGTTTTTCTTTTTTTTCTTTTTTAATATATTTTATTGATTTTTTTACAGAGAGGAAGGGAAAGAGATAGAGTTAGAAACATAGATGAGAGTCATCGATCAGCTGCCTCTTGCACGACCCCTCCCTGGGGATGTGCCCGCAACCAAGGTACATGCCCTTGACCGGAATCGAACCCAGGACCCTTCAGTCCGCAGGCTGACGCTCTATCCACTGAGCCAAACCGGTTTTGGCTGAACATTGGTTTTCTTATCTTTGAGAGTAATCATTACCTTGTAGGACACCAAGTAAAACCATGAATGCAGACCAGCCAGCGTGATGCCTCCCTCTTCCCAGGGTCCCCGGCCCTCTCACCTTGACCCAGAGGTCCAGGTGCACCTTGTACTGCTTCTGCTGCTCCTCGGCCAGCTTTTTGTAGTGCTCCTTCTGGCTCTGCGAGATGCGCTGCCAGCGGCTGCCGATCTCCACCATGCGCTCCTTCAGCGGCAGGTGGTTCAGCTCCCCGTTGGACAGCAGCTCCTGGGAGAACTTCTGGTAACCGTTCCTGAGAGGAAGTGGGCGTGGCGCGGGAGGGTCAGCGTGCCATCGAGTAGCTCTCCAGCTCTGACCCTCCTCACCTCCAGGGGGCGCTCCACACTCACATGGGAGGTTTCTTAGGTTCTCCCTGGAACTTCATCTTCTTGGATGAGTTTGCAGCAGCTGGGGGTGCCCTCATCTCACTCAGCTCTCTCTGCGGGGAGATGCAGAAAGGTGACAGTCATCCCATCCCCACCCCCAGCACACTTCTCTCTCCTGTCCCATGCCATGAGTGTCTCCGCTGACTCCTCTTGCGTGCCAGGAAGGAGGAGAAACCAAGGCACAGCCAGGGAGCAACTTCCTAATAATTCGCAGCCGTGGTGGGCCCTGCGGTTTGAAAGTGCTGCCATAACTGCACTCATGTGACTTCCACTGTCAGCCCCATTCAACTGACGTGTGACTGAGGCTCAGAGAAGGAAGCTGAGAGACATGCTCTGGGTCACACAACCAAGGCTGGGATTTGGGGCACCAAGCCCCAAGCAGTGAAGAAAGCGGGCCCCCGCCGAAACCCGTGTGGCTCAATCGATACAGAGCGTCGGTCTGCGGGCTGAAGGGTCCCAGGTTCGATTCCAGTCAGGGGCATGTACCTTGGTTTCGGGCACATCCCCGGTGGGGGGTGTGCAGGAGGCAGCTGGTTGATGTTTCTCTCTCATCGATGTTTCTAGCTCTCTATCCCTCTCCCTTCCTCTCTGTAAAAAAAAAAAATCAATAAAATATATTTTTTTTAAAAAAGAAAAAAAAGGGAAGCGGACCCCACATTTTAAGTGGAGGGTGGTGGCCCCAGCTCCATCCCACCCCATCGCACAACTCTAACCAGCAGCCCCTTCCCACCTCATATCGCTTCTGGTCTTCGGCCGCCTTCTTAATCCACATCAGCTTCTCCTTCTTCTCCATGTTGTTCCAGGTCATCTCCATGGCTTTCAAGGCCTTCACCCGGTCATTCTGGGGACAGACAGGGGTGTCGGCCGTGGGAGGGGTCCCCTGGGGCCGGAGGAGGCCTGCGTGGCTGCAGAACCACCCCTCTGCCCCCCGCCCCCCTTCCCTACCTTGAAGCGGGCCAGGTAGTCGCCGATGACGCTCTGCTGCCAGATCTCCTCGGCCCTCTTGGGCGACTCGGGCAGTTTGCCCCTCTCCTCGCGCTCCCCAGCCGGCTTCCTCTCAGACTGGGCCTTCAGCGCCGCTTCCCGGGCCTTGTATTTGGCCTGCGGAGGGACGGGACGGCACCGGGCGTCAGCCTCTCAGCCACCCCCAGAGGGCGCTCGTCCCCCATCCAGCGGCCGGAGGTTCCCACCGCAGCGCGGGCGGGCGGAGGGCGGTGCAGGCGGCTCCAGCCCCGGCTCGGCCCGCCCACCAGCCGCTCCCCAGGGAGCCAACAGCCCTCAGCGGGCAGCTTCCCGCCTTCCGGCTCGCTGGGCGCCCGGCCCTGGCATCTGAGCCCAGGCACAAGTGTGGCTGGCAGCGGGCAGGGGCGGGGAAGTGCAGCCAGGCCCCGGAGGCGCAGCGGCCCCCATTCAGATGCCTGGCAGCCCCTCTGGCCTGGCCGGCCTGACCTTCTTCTTCTCCGATAAGTCGTTCCACATGCGGGCCAGCAGGCGGGTCAGCTCGCTCTCCGAGAGCTCCGGCCGCTCCTCCTGCAGCTGCCGCCGCTTCTCCTCGGAGAAGATGAACATGGCCGACACGGGCCTCTTGGGCTTCTCGGAGCTGCCCTGTACGTGTGGGCAAAGAGGGCCGGGCGTCAATGGAGGGCCGGCGGGGAGCCCCCGCCTTCCCCACTGCCCCCCAGCTCAGCGGTGCTCCCGCCCACCTTGCCCCCTTCCTGGGAGGGCTTCTTGGAGGCCGGGCTGGTGGCTTGCTTCTTGTTGATGCTCAGCATCTTCTCTTCCCCCAGGACCCGCTGCTGCTCCTCCTCCGGCAGGCTCTGGTCCAGGGAGAAGAGGGAGGTAGCATGGGGTGGTGCGCCCAGGTCCCAGCCGCTCCCAAACTGCCCGGCGGGTCCTGCACCCTGCCTCACCCACTCACCTCTAGAAAACGGAGCAGTTCCACCTCGTAATCTTTCTTTTTCTGGGAAAAGGAAGGAAGTGGGGGGGCCAGGGTCAGTCTGGGGCGGGCTCACTGGGAGCCCTCCATAGGAGGTGGTGAGCGTAAGGCTCAACGTCACCTGTTGGCCTGTCCAGGAGCTAAACCAACGTGGAAGCAGGTGCCCAAGGGGTCGGACCTCATGCTTCAAGGCTCCCAAAGGCTCCTTGGGAACCCCCCTCCCCCCCCAGGGGCTGAGCTCCGGGCACAGCTCACCTGGTCGCACTTCTTGTGGTAGGCATCCTTCTCCTTCTGGGAGAGCAGCTTCCACTGCTGGCTGCACAGCACCATGCGCTCCGTGCTGGGCACGTCCTTCATGTTGGCCATCAGCTCCGCGCAGTACAGCGAGTAGCTGTTCCTGCGGGGGCCAGAGCAGGGGAAGAGCATCCCCGTGAGCAACAGGGCGGCCCAGGGCAGCTCCCTACCTGCCCAGGCGCCCCCTCGCCCACCCTCCCCCCACCCCAGGACAGTGCTCACGGAGGCGGCTTGGTAGGTCGCCCGTCGAACTTGTCCTTGAGCTGGCGCTCGGCCTTGGTGAGGGTGGACTTGGTGATGCCCTCCTCGCTGATGTTCAGCTCTGGGTGCTTCTGGATATAGTCACGCATGATCTCCTGCAGAGCGAGGTGGGAGGACGGAGGGGCAACGGGGGCGTGGGGTTAGCCGGGGAGGGGCCAGGAAGGGAAAGGGGGGAGAGCCGCTGGGAAGGGGAGGCAGGGAGCAAAGCCGGGGGGTGGTGGCCGCGCATGTGTGTGCGCGCGCTGTGCCACACGCACGGTGCCCTGCCCTGCCCTAGCCTGAGATCTCACGGGGAGGGGGGGGGGTGGTGCGGGGAAGGTAGGGGCAGAGGCGAGGGGCCAGAAGGCCCCTCCCTCGATGGAGGGCCGGGGAGCGACCGCAGAGTCAGTCGGCGGGCGGAGGCCCATGAAGAGCCGGACGGGGAGGAGCGCAGCGGAAGCCTAACCTCGTACTCTTTCCGCTGCTCCAGGGCCTTATGAATCCATTTCAGCCTCTTTTTGTCCGAGAGCTGAGACCACTGCTTCCCCAGGGAGTCCTTCACCTCCTTCGTAGTGGCCTGCAAACCAAAAGCCGTCAGACACACGCAGGCAGCCAGGGGCAGGGGGGGAGGGAGGGGGTGGGGGGCGCAGAGGCCCCGCCCCCTCGGGCCACAGGAGGTCACCGGAGTGTCCCCCACAGGCCGGGAGGAGAAGGCGGAGGGAGAGGCGGGGGGTGTCCCCGCCTGGGTGCAGGGGGGACAGGCTCACTCACACGCGCACGCACACGCTTGCACGCCAGCTGGCCCAGGCCCTGTCCATGCAGCCCACCCCTGGGGGGGCCTCCTCTCCTGCTCCGGGCCCGGCCGACCTGGCGCGGCTCCCCCCCCTTGGCCGCCGCTGCCGCGTGCCCTCTGCCCCCCACCACCCCCACCCCTTGGCCGGACACTCACGTCTGGCCGGACCTTGAGATACACTTTCTTCTCGTGGGTATACCACAGCTGCTGGGGGGTTTTGGGCTTCTCGGGGATGTCCGACTTCTTGGCATTCTGGATTAGGTCAGGGTGATCCTCCCTAGCCAGGGCGCGGGGAGCGACCGTCAGCCACGTGGAGGGGGACCCTGCCAGGGCTGACCCCGCTCGCTCGCTCGCTGCCCGCCCACCGAGGACTACAGACCGGAGGCTCGTGGGACAGGGACTGCCTGACTGTCCCGGCCCGTGGGCATGACCCACCAGGGTCTGCACGTGGGACCCATCATCTCCCATGCCTCAAGGACGGCAAGCTCGAGGCTCTGGTCGGTGTTCACCCTGTCCTGTCACACCCAGTGCCCTGTGGCCCTTCTCTGGGCTCCACTGCCTTACCTGAATCGGGCCAGGTTTCGCTCGAACTCCTGTTTCTCCCTCTGGAAGTCCTGAATATACTTCATCTGGGGGGAGGAGGGGACCGGGTCATCCACAACCCAAGGCCTGAGCTTACCAAAGCCAGAGTCCTCCTCGCTAGCTACTGTGCCTCCCAGCTTTTGTGACGCGGATGAACGGAGGATGGCATGAGCTGGCGGGGCATGCTGGCCTGCCTTCCAGTTGGGGGTGGCGGGTGGGGTGGAGGGGTGCAGGGCTCAACCGTAGCCCAGGTCAGCGAGAGCTTACAGGGGTCTCCCAGAACACAGTAAACAGTGACAGGGCTAGGACTCCCCCCAAACCTACCCCTCCACCTTTCCCCAGCCCCTCAAAACTCCCGCAATGAGTTGTCAGGAGGTGTAGGAGATGCCTCCATCACTCCCTCCTCCCACGTCTGTGGCAACTGATACCGGTCTAGCCCAGTGGTCGGCAAACTCATCAACAGAGCCAAACATCAACAGCACAACGATTGAAATTTCTTTTGAGAGACAATTTTTTTTTTAAACTTAAAACTATATAGCTAGGTACATTGTTACTAACTTAATTAGGGTACCCCTAAGCTGGCCTTTGCTAAAAACTCAAGGGGCCAAAGAGCCAGCCGCATGTGGCTCGGGAGCCGCAGTTTGCCGACCACTGGTCTAGCCCCTCAGAGGAAGTCCTGCTTCCACAGCAGGAGAGGAGCGTGCTGGAGGGGAACCCAGAGTGAATTCTTGCAACGCAAGTCACATCCCAAGAGATGTGTCTTAAATCGGGATAGTTCCCCCATCCACCAACTCTGGATCCCTGGTTGTCCCTCCACAAATCGGATACCTTCCTCCTTCCCTCCTCAGCCATCACATTCTCCTCGGCCACTTGGTGTCCGTCCCCATTTTCTCCTTCACCCCCGCTCCCATCAGCCTGGCCCTCCTTCCCAACCATCACCTGACCCTTCCTTACTTCCCCACACTCCTCTTTCCTTCCTTCCCGTCTTTTTCCTTCCTGATCTACCTTCTTCGCTCATGGCTCCAGGCAGTGTTGGGAGCTTGCCTAGACTCACACTCACTAGCACTGGAAGGGGCCGGGGGCTCACAGTGTTTGCGCCCAATCCTGGCCCCTGGAGGACAGACACCCGGTGCGGGAAGCCCCACTCTCCCTGGGCTCCCACAGGAAACTGGGAGCGGAGCCCCGCCTGCTTCACCCCCGTCCCAGCCCGCCGCCCCAACGGCAGCTTTTCGAGCCTCCACGCCGGTCAGGTGAGACCAGGACCGGAGAAGCAGAGCGACTTACCGAAGGGCACGCACAGCAGTTCGGTGTCCAGGTCTCGCGTGCCCTAGGCCCGCACTCTGTCCGCTCTGTCCCAGCTCCTCCCGCCCCGCCCCGGGCCTCAGACCCTGTCTCTTCCCCCCGTCCCACGGGTGACTGGGTGTCCCTTACACAGTTAGCTCTTCAATATCCCCCTCCAAAGGGTCAGCAGCTCGCCGAAACCAGTTTGGCTCAGTGGTAGAGCGTCGGCCTGAGGACTCAAAGGTCCCGGGTTCGATTCCAGTGAAGGGCATGTGCACTGGTTGTGGGCACATCCCCAGTAGTGGGTGTGCAAGAGGCAGCTGATCGATGATTCTCTTTCATCGATATTTCTAACTCTCTATCCCTCTCTCTTCCTCTCTGTAAAAAAATCAATAAAATATTAAAAATATATATATATATATATATATAAAAAAAAGGTCAGCAGCTCCAGCAATCCAGGCTCCTGCTCACCTCAGGCGGCAGGGGAAGGCCGCTGGTTTCCCTCAGCCAGACTTGCCCCTTTGTAGAACCGAGAACCAAGGGCCTGAGGGCCCGCAGCCAGGTGCCCACACCGGGAAAAGGGCTACTCGCAGGGCAAGGGCCAGTGCCACCTCCTGAGCGCTGGTGGTAGACCACTCTGATGCTCCTCTTCACCTCTCTGGCTCCACCTTGGCTGTCTAGCGTCTGTCTCTTCTTTGGGTCCCTCTCTCCTTGCCCCACCTCGCTCAGGTGCCTCACTGCCTCTCTCTCTGAGGGGCCACTGGCTCTCACTGCACCTGACCGCCTATCTCTGCCTGGGAGGCGTGGGCGACCTCTGCTCCAGGCTGACAGCCCCCAATGGTCTGGTATAGCATGAGGCCTCAGAGACCACGTGTATCCTCGGGCAAACGTGTGTGCACGGGAAGGAAACCCACGTAGCATACGGGCGTGGCAACGCGAGGAGCACGAGGCAGGGGGTCTAGAGCACCGAACCCGCGTCCTGTCCCGGCATCGCTGGTTCCGTGGCCCAGGACACGAGGCCCTCCGGCCCCCCGGGTCCTCGCTCCCAACACCGGACAACCTGTTCTTCCGGCGTTGCCTTTACGAGGACACCGCCGGCATCAAATGATGAGGCCGTGTCGGGGCACGTCAGAGGGGGAAGAACTGCGGTGCGGGCCTCACGGGGAGGATGTGCGCACGGGGGGGCAGAGCCGCGTAAAGCCACACCGCGGGCTGCGGCTGGCCCCAGCGCCCAGCTCAGCCTGGGCGGCACCCGTGACAGGGCCTGTAGCTTACGGGGTGTGTGGGCCGGGAAGTGGGTGGTCAGGCATGGCTGCCCGAGACCCTACTCTTGCTCTGCGGACCCACCCACATCCCCGACACCGAGTCCCTTTGTCTGGACCCATCCACACCCCCGACACCACGTCCCTTTGTCCGAGCCCCACCCCCTGACCCAGCCGCTGACCCCCGCAGCGCCCGCCAGCTGCTCCCAGCCCTTCCCCTCCTCCCCCCACCTTCTTCTTCTCGGGCAGCTCCTTGTATTTCTTGGACAGGATCTTGGTCAGGTCCAGGTTGCTCATCTCGGGGTGAAGCTTAGCGTACTTGGCCCGTTTTTCCATGAAGAAGCGGAAATACGGGGTCAGGGGCTTCTTTGGGAAGTCTGGGTGTTTCTGGAACGGGGGACAAGGGCAGGCACGGTGAAGGTCAGACACCATCCATTCTCCGGGCTGTTCCGCTCCTGCCCCTCGTGCTCCTCCTCCTCCTCCTCCTGGAAACTCACCTTGAGCTTTTTGCCCTTGTAAGGGTTTTTAACATGTTCCTGAGCGTCGAGGATCAGTTCTGTCAACGTACGGAACTTCCTCACCTGGAAGGAGGCGGGAGGTGAGTGGCAGGGGAAGTCAGAAGAGGGGACACTGCCCCGGAGCACCCTCTACGTTTTCCTCTACTTTCCATTAGACTAAACGTAGCCAAAGAGGAGGGGCACAACCCAGGTGGCTCCTGACACCAAAGCAGATGCCCAGGCTCACGCCTGCTGCAGAGGCCCAGGCATCAGTCAGGCGCACCAAAGGACAGCCGCAAGGGGACCACCTGACCTCAATGTGGCCGTCCATGCCAGCACCCCCCATTCAGCCCCCCAGAAGCGCTCAGGAAACAGAAGCTCCAAGATGGTAAGTGTTCAAAGGCCACAAAGCTAGGAACTGGTAGGACTGAGAACTCTAGGCCACAGTGCCGTCGACGGCACACCTCCCAAAATGCACCGGGCCTCTTCCTTCCTGTTTACCGATTTCTGTTTCATCCCTCACACCAGGAAAGTTAAGGCAGGGGCCCGAATAGATGTGTGCTCCCGTGTGTCAGGAAGGGGTGTGTGTGTGTGTGTGTGTGTGTAGTTACCTCGTTAGAAATCTCCACCCATTTCAGCTTGCACATGTCTCCGGAAAAGTCTTTAAATGCTACTTTTTCCCAATCCATATGTGACTCAGTGGTTTTGAACTTGGAACTGTCATTGGACGGGAGGTTGTTCTTCATGCATTCTAGCAAAGTCAGCATGTCTTCCTGAGACCAGCGGTCTGGAGAGGGGTAAGAAAAGGTGATCGCAACTGGCTCATGCTATTCCCCTCATCGATTCCCCAGTCCCTAAAGCGCTCAACTCTTCCTCCCTGGTCCCTGGCTACCTCCCATCTGTAGCCAGACAAAACGTGGCCAGGCCCTAAGGAGAAACTGTGGCCACAGGAGTTAGAGCAGGGATGCCTGTCCCGGCAGTGTCATACCTAGAAAGCTGGACCCGAGCACCACAAGGTACTATTTATTGCGGGGAAGGAGGAAGTGAAGCCGCTGGGATTGAGGCCCAGTGGGAAAACAGAGCTTATCGGCGAGGGAGCGAGAGGCAACATTTCTCTAAATGTGCCGCCAAGTTCAAGCCCAAGTTCTAGGCAGATACCCTAAGAGTTCAACTGAGGATGGGATGAGGGCAGTGTCTCTCTCCAGCACAGCTGGAGACTAACATTAGAGAAATGGGTGTTCCACACACCCCCCCTCTTGGCCTCTGAAGGAAGGTCTGAGGAGAATTTGGGGCAAGTGAGAAAACCTGAATGGAAGTGGTTATTTCGTTTCCATAAAGGAAAGCTTTAATGCAAGGCAGGCATTAAAATCCCTCAGGGCCCTGCTCCCGGGAGGGCCCCCAGGATTCTGCGTTGTCTTCTCGGCCTGACTCCTGTGTGGGCACAAAAGGGGTCTGGGCCAGCGGCAGTGAGGCCGCCCCAGAGTGCGATGGGGGAACAGCTCCCCACGGCCAGGAAGCTCCTCATTTGCATTCACATCTGGTGGCCGGGCCTGGGTTTCTGTGAGGCAGGTCACATAACCCTATTATCAGAGTCCTCTCTCCTGTCCGTGGCCCAGATGTTCAGCCTCATCTTACCCCCGGCCCCCATACACGCTGGGTCCCTACTGGTTGGGGTAAGCTCTAGTTATAAAAATAACTCCCCGGGTTTAGGGTCTCAAACCACACCCTTTCCAAGCACCTCACCAAAAAACTCTTCCTCTTAGTAATACACCCCCCCCCCCCCCCAAACCCGGAAAATCCTTCCCAACCCCTCTCCTCTCCCCGGATCCCTGCTCTCATTCCAGGACACTGGGGGAGGACACATCCCGGGCTGACTGGGAACCCCAAAAGGAAGGCCTGCAGGGACCTCCTTTCTCTCTGGCACAGGGGAGGGCGGGGTGGGGGAGGGGGCACACGGAGTGTGAGAAATACCAGGCTTGATCATCGGGACTGAGCCAACCCCCCCCCCCCCCCCGTGTGAGGGGTGCTGGACCCCTACAGACACCCTTGCCCGCATCTCAGTTCAGAGAAGGCAGCGTGGAGAAACCCCGTGGAAGGGGAGCGGAGACAGCCATGTGGGAGGAGAGGGTTTGAGTTAAAGAGGACTAAGGGCGGGAGGGGGCTCCTACCTTGGCCTTTGGGGGCGGCCATTTCCAGGTCTGTGGGGCAGTCTGCTTCTCCGTTCATTCTCCAGCCGTCCAGCCACCTCCAGCCACCTCCTCCTCCTCCTCCCCCTCCTCCTGGGTCACGCTGGCCGGGCAATCCGGGTTCAAAGCCACCTCACCCTTCAGAAGAGACACCAGCCTCTACTCAGGCGGGCAGAGGGAGTTTCTATTCCTCCCTCCCCCAGAGGGGAGGGGGGCAAACGTCCCCCGTCTCAGAGGGACCCTGTCAGGACCCCGGTAGATTTAACGGGTGGGTGGGCGTGAGAGGACTCTCCCCCCCTTTCCCCCCTTACCCCCCACCCCCAGCCCCGGCAGCCGGGCCCGGCGGCGTGCGCCCTCCCCTGCCCACGCGAGACACTGCTCCAGCTCCCAGCTCCCAGCTCCCGCGTGCGGCGAGCGCCCGCCCTCCTTCCCCCACCCGGGCCGAGAGAGACTCCTCCTCCCTCCGCCCTCCTCCCTCCGCCCGCCCCGGGGAGGCCCCAGGCAGCCGGCCGCGCGGGGGAGGAGGAAGGGCGGGTAAAGGGCGCGCGCGGCCGCGGCGGCGGGCACGCGCCGCAGTCTCCTCCTCCCGCCTCCCCCCGGCCGGTTCCCCCCGCCTCCGCAGCCCGGCGGGGACCCGGACGCGACGCAGCCGCCGCCGGCCCCGGAGAGCAGCGGCCGCACCGCCCCCGGGGACCGGATCCGGATTCCCGCCGCCCCTCCTCCCGGGCACCCGCCGCCGTCCCTGCCCGCCGGGGCGCCGGGGCGGGCGAGCGGCCGGGAAGAAGCGGCCGGCCCCCACCCCCGAGCCACCCACCCGGGCCGGCGGGGCCGCCGCCGCCGCCGCCGCCCGGCCACCCCGACGCGCGCGGAGAGGAACGCGGCGCAGAGGCGCGACCGCGGCGGGAGCCGCCGCCTTCTCCCCGAGCCGGCGGCCCACCCCCGCCGGCGCCCCCGCCCCGGCCTCCGGGGAGCCGAGCCAAGGCGAGGGCGGGAGGACGGCGGCCCGGAGGCGGGGGCGCCGCGCTCACCGGCCCCGCCGCCCCCTCCGGCGGCCGCCGAGAACTGCGCCCGCCGGCTCGCAGCGGCGCGGCCTCCTCCGCTCGCGGCCGGGGCTCGGCGCGGGCCTCGCTTCCTGCCGCCTCTCCCCTCCCCCGGTCCTCGGCGCCCTCTCCCGCGCCCCGGCCCTCCCTCGCCCCGCGTCCCGCCCGGAGGTGGCCCCGGGACCCCTCCGGGCGTTCACCGAGCCCGCCGTGCGCTCCCCGCCGCCCGGTCCCGGGTGCGTCCCCAGCCGCCTCGGTTACCCGGCTCGGCGCGGCCTCCGGGCTTCCCGCTCCGGCGGCGCCCTCCCCGGCTCTGAGCGGCGGCGCCCTCCCCCGCTCGGCCGGGCACAGCCGCAGCTCCCTCCCGCGGCGGCGGCGGCTCCTCCTCCGGGCGCGGCGGCGGCGGCAGCGCTGGGGCGGCGGCTGCTGCTGCTGCTGCTGTGGCGGCGGCGGCTGTGGCTGTGGCTGCGCCTGCTGCTCCTCGCGGCGAAAAGCACAAAGCACAGCGCCCTCCGCCTGCAGGCAGCCCGCCCGCCGCCCGCCCGCCCGCCGGCCCCGGCCTCAGCCCCAGCTCGCACACCCCCCGCCGCCGCAGCAGCCTCCGCCGCCGGAGCGGGGAGGAGGAGGGAGAAGGGAGGAGGAGGAGCGGGAGGGGGGCGGGAGAAGCGGGGCAGCGAGCGCGTCCTTCCCCGCGGAGCGCACACCGACCCCCGGGGAGCGAGCGCCAGCCCGCCCGCCTCGCCGGCTCCGCTCCCTCCCACAGCCTGCCCGGGCGGGCTCCGCGGGGGGCAGCTGGGAGGAGGGGCGGGAGCTGGGGGGACCCGGGCGGCCGAGGCGGAGGGAAGGAAGGAGAGGAGGGGGGGCGGTGTGGTGGTGGCGGCGGCGGCGGCGGCTGCTGCTGCCGCCGGGGAGGGGGGGGGCCGGGGCAGGGAGACACGCAGCCGCCCGGATGGCGGCGGAGCTCGGAGCCGGGACGGGCGGGCGCCGAGAGCGACCTCGCCAGACGCGCGGGGGAACTGGCATGCCGGGCCGCGGGGAGGGAGGGCGCGAGGCGCGGTCGGCGAGGGTGCCCGGAGGGGCCCCCGGCGGCCTGGGAGGGTTGGGGGCGCCCGGAGCCCTGCTCCGGAGCTCTCCCCCGAGCCCTCTCGGCTCAGATCCGGGCTCCCACGCCAGCTCCGGCCCGCTCCCGCCACCCGAAGCCGGCGGACCGCTCCCACCCTCCTCCCCGGAGCGTGGCCGCCAGCTTGGGGCGCACGCTAGCCGTACCCGGCGCCAGGCTCCGGCGCCTACCTCGCGGTTCCCTTGCTGCCGGAGAGAATATTACACACGAAAGTTAAAAAAAAAAAAAAAAAGGAAAGAAAGAAAAAAGAAAAAGCCGGCGAACCTACAAAAATCCCCTCTCTGTAAATTTAAAGACAAAAACCCTTCGCTTCTTACACCCCAGAAAGGGCGAGGGAGCGGCGGGCTCCGGCCGAGACGCCGCTCGGGGAGCCGGTTCAATCCAGCCCGGCATGCCTCCCCGGGCCTGGCCGGGCGCATGGAGATCGGCGCCGCTGCCTCTCGCGGCCGAGCTCTCGCCCCGAAATCCTCGGCGCTGGGCCTCACTTACCGAGCGAGCGGAGGGGAGCGCGGGCCGGGGGCGCCCAGGGGTGCGGCGGGCCGAGGAGCCGAGCCGCAGCTCCGCCGCAGCCGACGCCGGGGCGGTGAGTCGCCAGACAAAGCCCGAGATGGCGAAGCGGAGCGACGGCTAATGGCGAGCCCCACGCGCCGCGCTCCGCCCGCCCCGCTCCGCCCGCCCGCCCGCCCGCCTCGGCGCAGCGCGGCGCCGCTCCGAGCGCTCGGCCGTCAGAGCCGCCTCGGCGCCGCCGCCTCCCGGGCCACCCAGGCCTCGCCTGGCCCCTCCGCCTCCTCCGGGCGGCTCAGCCTCACCCTTTCCCTCCCACTGCGCTGGGGGCTGCACGAAAATAAATAAAAAGAAAAATGCTTTTCTTTTTCTTTTTTTCTTTCTTTTTTTTTCTTTTTTTTTTTTGTTTGGCAGGGCGGGCGTGTTGGGACTTTTGGGTCTTTCGCCCCCAGCTCGCACTCACCTGCGGAGCTGCCGGGAGGGCTGGGGGTGGGGGCTCGCGGGGCCGGAGCCGGCGAGCGCGGGTTGAAAGCTAGCCAAGCTCTGCAGCGCCCGACCCGGGCGTGTGCGCCGCCGCCAGTCCCCGCAGAGCAACCGTCCTCCTACCCCCGCCTCCATCGCTCTGCGTTTCTCTTCCAATCAGCCGGTCGCCTGGCGGCTCCTCCACGCTCCGGCCAAGCCCGCCGCCTGGAGCGAGCCTCGCTCCATCTGCTCGCCCGGCTCCTCGCTCCCCTCTCGGGGCCGACGAGGCGACGTGGGGGCCGGACGGGGACCTGCGAGGGAACCTTCCTGCTTCCCGCTCCCATGGCTCCCTCCCGGCCGCCTCCTGCCTCCGGCTTCTCTCTCCTGCGTCTTTCCAACTCTCCCCTGTCGCCACTGGTGTGTGTCTGAGTGTGTGCGCGGCTTCTTTTTTTTTTTTTTTATTGCTCTTTGCTTTTGCAACCCTAAAGCCAAAGCGGGGGGGTGGGGTAGGAGGAGAGCCACGGGGAGGGGGGTATTAAAAAAAAGAAAAGAAAGGAGGGGGAAAAAAAAAAAGGCAAGAAAGAAGCTCTTAGGTTTGCAACACATGGAAAAACCCGGGGAGCACCCCGCCTCGTCCGATCTCGGGGCCCCGCGGGAGCCTTCCGGGTTTTAGCTCGAGCCTCTCCTCGCCGCCGCTCTCCGCTCCCCTCACCTCCGCCGGGCTTAGGATCCGAGGAGTCCGAGCGAAAAGTTCTCCCCCTGAGCCAGCCATACCGAGGGGTGTCAGGGGGGGAGTTGGGGAGAGGGGGAGGGGGATTTCTCAAGAAGCGGTAGCCATTCCTTGCACCCAGGCTTCGTCGGCTGGGCCGGGTGGGGGGCGGAGAGCAGAATCCCGGCGGCCTTTCGGCGGGGCTTCCCTTCCCGGGCGGGCGAGGCCGGAGCCCGGGGACCAGGCTTCGCACGTCTCCCCGCCGGCCTCCGCCTCCCGTCCCCGGCCAGCTCCCCTTTAATTTTTTTTTTTCTCCTCTCTCCCTCTCTCTCTCTCTCTCCTTTAATCTAATTTCTTCCAACTCCACCTTTGTTGTTAACCGGCGTCACGCCGGGGCCAGCCAATCCTCGCCACGCAACCGGCTTGTCAAAAAGACGGGGCGAGCCCTGGGAAAGCAGGCCACGGGCGGGCGCGGCCCCCGCGGCCGGCCCTCCCGCTCCCGCTCCCCCGCCGGCGGCGGCCCGAGCCGAGGGGAGCCCGGCGCCCGGCCCCCGCGCACCCTCCCGGCCAGCCTTCGCGCAGGCCGCCCGCCCTCCAGCACCCTGCGGCCCGGAGGCCGGGAGGCCTGGGCGGAGGCCGCGGTCCACCCTCCCGCTGCAGCCGGCGGCGGCCGCGGCGGTCTGTCCCTGCCTGGCCGCCTCCGAGGGCGGTTTTCATTAGGACGCGGGGAGCCGGGAGATGGAAGGACGCCTGATTCCAGCAGGCCCGGGCCACGGCTCTGCGGGCAGCCATTGCTCCTGCTCCCAGGCCGCCGCCTCCCGCACCGCCTCCGCCCGCCCCGGCCCACGGCTCCGCCAGCCCGGCTCCTGCCCCTCCGGGCGCGCCCCTGGCACACAGCCTCCCCTCCACCCTCACAAAACGGCCGGCCTCGCTGCTGTTGTAATTCCTCTCGTCTCCTGGGAGAAACGAGATTCCTTTCCCAGGACTCCACAGCCCTCGTCTGCCACGTTTCACAAAACAGGGAGGGAACCCCTGTCAGGATCTGATGTGTCCAGATTTTTTAGGGGGCAGGGCCTGCGAGAGAGGTGCCCCTACCTGAGGCTAACGCAGCTGGCGCCTCCGGGCCCCTCGCTTGCAGGGTGGTCTAAGACCCTGGGCTTAATTTTTGACTCATCGTGCGATTTTTAAAAATATATATTTTATTGGTTTTTTTTGTTTTGTTTTGTTTTGTTTGTTTTTTACAGAGAGGAAGGGAGAGGGATAGACAATTAGAAACATCAGTGAGAGAGAATCATCCATCAGCTGCCTCTTGCATACTCCCTACTGGGGATGTGCCCGCAGCCAAGGTATATGCCCTTGACCAGAATTGAATCCGAGACACTTCAGTCCGCAGGCCTATTCACTGAGCCAAACCGGTTAGGGCATCATTCGATATTTTTGTTAATGAGTTACCTCCCCTCACCCCCACCCAGAAACAATTTTATTTTTATTTATTTATTTATTTATTTATTTATTTATTTATTTATTTAAAATATATTTTATTGATTTCTTTTACAGAGAGGAAGGGAGATAGAGAGTTAGAAACATTGATGAGTTATCTACCAGCTGCCTCTTGCACGCCCCCTACTGGGGATGTGCCCGCAACCAAGGTACATGCCCTTGACTGGAATCGAACCTGGGACCCTTCAGTCCGGGGTTTTGGCAAAAAAAAATTTTTTTAAACAAGTCTCAGCCCCAGAAGTCCAGTTCTGCCCTTGGACCATACACAGGGCATTTTGTGTAGGATCAAGCCATCTCACAGGAACGGACTGTCTTGTTTTAACAGGGAAACAAAAAGCATTTGGAAAGAGCGGTCCCAGCTTCCCCGCATCTCAGCTCCCCCACCATGTTAATCCTGTGAGTCTGAGCCAGCCACCTGATCCCATTTTCCTTATCTATAAAATTAGAGCCCAAACGGGTTTGGCTCAGTGGATAGAGCACCGGCCGGCCTGCGGACTGAAGGGTCCCAGGTTCGATTCCAGTCAAGGGCATGTACCTTGGTCGTGAGCATGTCCCTAGTAGGAGGTGTGCAGGAGGCAGCTGATCAATGATTCTCTCTCATCAATGTTTCTAATTCTCTCTCTCTCTCCCTTCCTCTCTGTAAAAAAAAAAAAAAAAAAAAAATCAATAAAATATATTTAAAAAAATAAAATTAGAATAACAATCCTATGTTCTCTGCTTTCCTCACCAGGGTTGGAGGGCCAAGCCAAACGATATATGTACAGTTCTTCCCAGTATTACTTGCCACAGTCACAGCAGGAGAAACAAACCACAAGGGATTCCCAAGTCTCCGATGCACAGATCTGGAGTCCGGGTGTCCTGCCTCCTGGCCCTGAACATAATGGCCGGGCGAAAGGACCTTTCGGCAAAGTGCTTTGGAGTAAAACAGGATGAACGTGAATCACAAGCATGATTATTATTGACTTTTCATTCCTTGGGCAGCAAAAATCGTGGCTGGCACTCTTCCCGCTTGGAAACCGACTGGCTTGTTTTACATTCTATTGCGTCCCCGGTGAGGTCAGAAGTCTAGGACTTGGGCTCTGGGCCAGAGCATGAGGGAATCTGCCCTTGCCTCCTCTCCCCATTTATCCATCCCTCCCTTCCAGTTTTCTGCCCTGTGACTTGGAGCGGAGCCTCAGCATTCCACAACCCCAGCCCAGGCTGGTGACAGGGCATAATCCGAACTACAAGCTCTCTGCTTGGCCCCAGCCTTTTCCCGGGTTGCCAGTATTTCAGCAACAGCTCGTGTAAAACCCCTCGTGTGCCTGGAATGTGTTAACCAAAATGTGGTACTTGAGTTCCTAGTGTGTTCGAGGAAGTAATTGTAGATAGTGTATGGATGAACACATTATTTCCAAAGTTATATATTTTAATGTGTTTTGGCAATGTCCTGTTTTTAAAGTATATATTTTTAAATTGATTTCAGAGAGGAAGGGAGAGGGAAAGAGAGAGAGAGAGAAACATCAAGATGAGAGAGAATTATTGATCGGCTGCCTGATCGCCCCTAAACCCCAATGCTTATTATTATTATTAAAAATATATTTATTGCCGAAACCGGTTTGGCTCAGTGGATAGAGCGTTGGCCCCTACTGGGAATCAAGCCCACAACCCAGGCATGTGCCCTTGACTGGAATCAAACCCAGGACCCCTCAGTCTGCAGGCTGACGCTCTATCCACTGAGCCAAACCAGCTAGGGTGAAATGTCCTGTTTTTAAATTTTTATTTAAGACTAGAGGCCCGATGCACAAAATTTGTGCAGGTAGGGAGGGTCCCTCAGCCTACCTTGTACCCTCTCCAATCCAGGACCCCTTGGGGGATGTCTGACTGCCTCTCACAATCCGGGACCACTGGCTCCTGACCACTCGCCTGCCTGCCTGCCTACCTGATCGCCCCTAAACCCCAATGCTTGCCTGCCTGATCGCCCCTAACCATCTCTGCCTGAACTCTAACTGCTCCCCCTAATGGCCTGATTGCCCCTAATGCTCCCCCTACTGGCCTGATTGCCCCTAACCACCTCTGCCTCGCCCCACACCTGGGACCCAGGATTCCCTCTCTCTGGCCCGCCATAGGCACCTAGAACATGGCAAGCTTTGCCTGGGCCAGCTGCAGCCGCAGAGGATCATGGGAGGGAAGCCCCGCCCAGGCCATAGTTGCAGGTGCTCGGAACCATGAGGTGGAAGGCTTGTCCCTCTCCTGGGCCACAGACTGGCTGGTCCCCATTTCTCTCTCATGAGCTCATTTGTGCTTGGCTGGTCCCCCTTCCTCTCTCCCTAGTGTAGAGTGTCTGATGCATGAGGGCATGATGACCATTTGCAAATTAGCTCTTTATTATATAGGATAGTGACATTAAAAAAAGACACTTCTCCCTGTCTCTTTTCTTTTCTTCTCTTTTCTTTCCTTCCTTCTTTCCTTCCTTCCTTCCTTCCTTCCTTCCTTCCTTCCTTCCTTCCTTCCTTCCTTTCTTTCTTTTGTTGGAGGGGAGAGCTACTGTGCCTTATTTATTTTTATAAATTGAGGTAGAGTCCTCAGTGGGTAGAGAGCATCGGCCTGCAGACTCAAGGGTCCCAAGTTTGATTCCAGACAAGGGCATGTACCTTGGTTGCGAGCACGTCCCCAGTAGGGGGTGTGCAAGAGGCAGCTGATCAATGATTCTCATCGATGTTTCTAACTCTCTATTCCTCTCTTTCTCTCTGTAAAAAATCAATATTATTATTATTATTATTATTAAAAATATATTTATTGCCGAAACCGGTTTGGCTCAGTGGATAGAGCGTTGGTCTGCAGACTGAAAGGTCCCAGGTTCGATTCCAGTCAAGGGCATGTACATTGGTTGTGGGTACATCCCCAGTAGGGGGTGTGCAGGAGGCTGCTGATCGATGTTTCTAGCTCTCTATCCCTCTCCCTTCCTCTCTGTGGAAAATCAATAAAATATATTTAAACAAAAAAATAAAAAATATATATTTTTTATTGATTTTTTACAGAGAGGAAGAGAGAGGGACAGAGAGTCAATGAGAGAGAATCATCGATCAGGTGCCTCCTGCACACCCCCCACTGGGGATGTGCCCACAACCAAGGTACATGCCCCGACCGGAATTGAACCTGGGATCTTTCAGTCCACAGACCAACGCTCACTGAGCCAAACAGGCTTCGGCTGCTCTAAATTATTAACAGTGCTTACTGGGAATGGTTATTGGAGGCTTTTTAAAAATTATTATTGATTTTTTTACAGAGAGGAAGGAAGAGGTAGAACATCGAAGAGAGAGAAACATCGACCAGCTGCCTCCTGCATGCCCCCCACCGGGGATGTGCCCGCAACCAAGGTACATGCCCTTGACCGGAATCGAACCCGGGACCCTCCAGTCTGCAGACCGATGCTCTATCCCCTGAACCAAACCGGTTTCGGCTGGAAGCTTTTATTCTCGGTGTTAAGTCGTTTCATAATCCTGTTTTATAATATACATGCCCCCGTTTTTGAAAGTTGGACGTATAAAGATACGTTTAAGAAGAGAGATGGTGGCATGCCTATGAAGGTCTCCTCTCAGCCTGTTCATCTTGGAAAAAGGTCAGCCGGACGCTCTCTGTCTGTGCTGTCCTTGCCAAGCTCCCAGACCGTGGTCTACACCTCCGGCTTCTGCTTCCTTACCAGCCCTTCCTTCCTCGCCGCCTGTCACCTGGCTGTGGGCCCAGGTGCCTGGGAGAGAAACAACCTTCTGAGCTCACCATGTGGCCTGGCCACCCCATAAGGCTTTCTTTCCACCATGTCATTTGACTTCGCTGAGCAATTTCACCCACTTTGTCTTTAGTAGATTTCTTGGATGTTTTCCATTTTCTAAACCCTTATTCCCTCAAGACATTTCCCCTCTCTCTTTGCTGGGCCAGCTCTTACGTTACCCTCAGCAGTTGAAGCAAATGCCTCTGTCTCCAGGAACGCCTGCCTAACGCTGCCCCCCTTCTTTTCTCACTACTCCCCGCAGAATCCTCGTCACCTCACCGTCGTCATTGAGCACCTGGCTCCCACGCTGACTGGAGGTCCTCTGAGGGTAAGGCTCTGTCCCCCTGCCTGCTATTGACCCACACGCAGATTCCCAGTTTGCCTCCTGCAGCCAATCCGCCTGTAGATAGCTCCCAAGAGAATCACTTCATACCACTCCCCAGTTCAAGAACCTGCAATGGCTTCCTCGTGCCTGCTGAATTGAGTCGAAATCCTCAAGGGCTGGTAAGTGGGTGGAATTACTGAGCAAAATCAAAGAATCTGGACCAACAGAGCAAAGCCTACAACACAGTGCAGATAATATATAGAAACACATACACACACACACATACACACACACACACACACACACACACACACACACCCCACAAAACAACTGCAAAGAGACATTTTTGAGAAATACCATTATGTTTAATTAGACCAAAAGAAAGTTTTCTGTTCAGTGAGGTGGACAAAGTTTTAAGAGCAAGATGACAAGATGTGAGACTATTTTTACAAGGTCTAAAATAAACAAAGGGTAGAATCTTCCAGAATCTCTTGCAAATCAACATCCAAAATATTCCAGTGAAATATGACCAAGTGCCCTAACCGGTTTGGCTCAGTGGACAGAGCATCGGCCTGGGCCTGTCGACTGAGGGTCCCAGGTTCGATCCGGTCAGGGGCATGTACTTTGGTTGGGGCACATCCCCAGTGGGGGGTGTGCAGGAGGCAGCCGATCCATGTTTCCCTCTCATCAATGTTTCTAACTGTCCATCCTTTTCCCTTCCTCTCTGTAAAAAATAATAATAATAATAATAAAATAAAATAAATAAAATATATTTTAAAAAAGAAAGAAATATGACAACGTGATAGGAAAATATAATTTATAGAAGAGGAAATCTTACAGAATAATCAGCCATGCAGAGATGCTCAAACTCTTCAGTGATCAGAGAAATGCAAATATAACAATAATGAGATTGATACTCCAGTCAGATTAGCAAAAATCAGGCAGCTGGATAAACCAAGATGGCGGCATAGGGTAGACACCCCAATGCAGCCTACCACCACAAATTTGTTTTTTTTTTTATATTTAATTTTTAAAATTAAGGTATTATATGTGTACATAGCTTACCATTGCCCCCCCCCCCCCATTCATTCCCTCCCTCCCCAGAGTTCTGTGTTCGTTGGTTGTACTTATATGCATGCATACCAGTCCCTCGGTTATTCTCCTATCTCCCCCCAGGTCTCCTTCCCCTCCCCGCTGTCATTTGACAATCTGCTTGTTTTATGGTGACTATCTCATGACCACATGAATAGAATCCGTTCCTCATTTGGCAGTCTGCTTGTTTTATGGTGACTATCCCAGGACCATATGAATAGAATCCGCTCCTCCTCTGGTTCACACCGCAGCCCCCCCCCCCCCCACTGCTTCCCCCAGGCACACGGCTCTCCCGGGGTACATGTCTCCCCCGGGGCACACGGCTCTCCCAGGACACCCGGCCCCCTGGGACACACAGCTCACCCGGGCACACGGCCCCCTAGGACACCCGGCCCCCCTGGGGCAGACTGGGTCTGGGATCTCATTGTCTCCACTTTACAGATGTGGGACGCTGAGCTCGGAGAGGAGGTTCCTTGTCCAGCCCCTAAGCCGCAGAGCTGGAACTCCACCCCCTCGGCCTCGGACACCAGGGGTGTGGGGTCGCACCGAGCTGACCCAGCGGCTTCTTCACGGTTGTTTGGAAGGCCTGCCGGGGGTGGCCTCTATACCGACGCAGGGTCAGCTACCACCTGCTCGCCCGTTTCTGAGAATCGGGGTTCTTTCTAGCGTCTTGCTTTCACAGGTAGCCCTGCCAAGAATATCTTCAGGTTTATAGAGCTTTTGGCTTCTGTTGACCCCTTTCCTTGCCAGGAGTGGGGTCACTTCTCTGTCCACCCAAAAGGGTGGATCTCCCCGTGGCCATCAATTCCCTGAGGGAATTCCCATGAAGGGAAACGCAGGGGGGTGGGGGCGCACAGGGCATCTGTGCAGGGGCAGGAAATGCAGGGGGCGGTGGGGGGCGAGAGGCCTCAGGCCAGGCAGGAAGTCAGACCCTGATTGATTTCTGTGGTCTCCACGCTTTTCGACTGTCTCCCTGGCTCAGGGTGGGGAGCGGGGTTCTGGGGAGCCCGGGGCAGGGCCGGTGCGGGGGGACGTGACCCTGCGGTGCGGGGAGGCGGGCGGCTGGGCTGCCCGGGGCTCCTGCAGCTGCCCAGGCCTCTGGCGGCTGCGGGCCAGCCGGGCGGGGTCAGCCGGGGAGAGGCAGCAGTAAATATAGATCCAGGGAAGGAAGCCAGGCGGGCCAACCCGCCCTGACCTCCGGCTGGAGGCCCCGGAGGGAGGAGGGTGGAGGGGGAGCAGGTCCCGGCATCTGCCTCTCCGTCCTGGGTGACACCCCGACCCAGCAGAATTGCTGACGGCGGCCGGGGGCAGGGTGGGGGGCCGGGGAGACAGAGTCTGCAGGGGGATCAGGGTGGGGGTGAGGGGAGAGCTGGTCCAGAGATGCGGTTCCTCTGTGACGGCGCGGTTCCTCTGGAGACTGCCCAGCACGAAGAGGCCGGGCTGAGGGGCTGCTGCTTCGAAGGGATGTGGGGTCCACAGTCCAGGCCCCTTTACCGCCCCCCTCCCCGTCTCCACCCCCCATGGCTGTTGCTTACTCTGGAGAGGAAGGATGTCCTGAGTGTAAACTTGCTTCCTTTGCTCTCCGGCCCTCCCAGTGTGGGGGCCCTCTCAGCCCCTAAAGCTTGGGGGCCACCAGCCTGGCTCTCCTTGCACCCCGGGCTGCAGCCCTGCACCAGCCCCCCACCACACACCCCACGTCTGCCCGGCCCCGCCAAGACCCCTGGGACCCCCGGCTCAGGGAGGGCGATCCAGCAAGGCAGTCACTCCACCACACACACACATTTATTGGCAAAACCTATTCCCCTCACCGAGGGCAAGGGCGCTGGCAGAACGGTGGCCTTCTTTCCAGGGTCCGAGGAGCGGAGGGAGGAGGGGCAGGGACGCCTCCGCCAGAAGCACAGACCCAGCGGCTGACCTTTATGGAGCTCCTTGGAGGCCCGTGGTGCGCAGGCCCGTGGTGTGCAGGCCTGTACACGCACCGTCTCAGCAGCCCTGACAGCAAGCCCAGAGAGCCACACCATTATCGTCCCCGCTTTACAGGAGGTGGAGGGGTGGGCCCTCGCCAGTGGGCTCAATGGATAGAGCCTCGGCCTGCGGACTGAAGGGTCCCAGGTTCGATTCCGGCCAAGGGCACACATGCCTGGGTTGTGGGCTCGGTCCCCAGTAGGGGGCGTGCAGGAGGCAGCCGGTTGATGATTCTCTCTCATCACTGATGCTTCCATCTTTCTCTCCGTTTTCCTTCCTCTCAGAAATCAATAAAGAAATATTTTTTTTTAAAGAAGAGGAAGTGACGTGGTGGGAGGCAGCTGTCGGCCTCGGGGATGGACCCCAGGGCCTCCGCCCGGAGCCCCATGCCTCCTTTCTCTTCAGCTTCTCAGTTTCAACCATCTCTTATCGTTTCTAGTTCTTTCGACTCTTTTTATATTTTTAGGTTTTTTTAAAAAAAAAATAGATTTGCCCCTATTCTGCAGAAGCCACTGTCTCCTGCTTCAACGGGTCAAATCTGGGTTCTCCCCAAGACTCAGCCTGGGTGGGGTTGGGGGCAGTGGGTCTCTAATGGGGCCTGGGCATGTGTGGGGCCGGAGTACAGTGACAGCTCTGAGAAAATACACAACCAATAAATTACAAACTCCCCTCCCCCTTCCCCTTCCCCTCCCTCCCTCCCCACCCATCCAAATCCAGAACGTTCTGTGAGTTCCCCGTCACTCCCCATCCCTCAGCAGGCTTCTCGGCTCTGTCAGCTCTGTGTCCACAGGGCCCCGGGGGCTCAGTAAATGCTTGTGGAATGAATGAATGAGTGAGTGAGTGAATGAATGAATGAGTGAGTGAGTGAATGAATGAATGGGGGAGCAAGCACTTGGGAGTCCTGAGCCCCAGCCCCGATGGCCTCCTCACCCACACCTGGCCCCCCCCCAGGACACCTCCTCTGCGCCAGAGAAAAGGGTCCCCAGGTGGGGGCTGGGGCAGAGGGTGGAGGGCGTCCCTGAGCACCGGAAGGTGGAGGGCGGAGGCAGAGCCCAGGGCTCTGGCTTCAGGCCCGGGAGGCCGGTTCCGGGGCTGTGTGACCGTGGGCAGGCTGGAGGAGGAATGGCCGCGGCGTAATATAGCCCTTTCAGCGTTCCCAGAGCCCTTTGC
Source organism: Vespertilio murinus (assembly GCA_963924515.1). Lineage (NCBI taxonomy): Eukaryota > Metazoa > Chordata > Mammalia > Chiroptera > Vespertilionidae > Vespertilio > Vespertilio murinus. The sequence continues at coordinate 13,710,616 of OZ004718.1, read as the reverse complement.
TCACACGTATCTGTGGTCCCCAGTAACCCTCCTGTGACGTGGGCCTTACCATCAGCATACCCGTTTTACAGAAGAGAAAGCAGAAGCTGGAGAGGTTCAGGACCCGCCCAAGGTCACACAGCAAGCTGGAACTTGCACCCACCCTCCCAACTCCCTCCCTCCCCATCGCCCCAGTCTGGGCATCCCCGGCGGCAGTGTGGCACTCGGGGGCTGCACGGTGGACGCCGCAACGTGGGCTCCACTGGCCATTTCCAGCCGGAAACAATCAGTTCTAGCCATCGTGGAAGGCTTTCTAGACACCCCTTCCTCCCCCCACCCCCAGCCCCGGGGCCTCCGCTGCTGCCCCAGGAGGGACCTGGGCGCCAGGAGGTGGCCTTGAACTTGTGCTTTTCCTGAGAAGGTGGAGCGGTGGGAGGGGGGAGGGGCCGGGGCCCGGGCCTCCCCTCACACAGGCATGGCCACCTCATCATATTCATCCCGGCCTTCCTCCTCGTCCAAGCTTGGCTTGGCGTCATCAGCATCCAGCTGCAGGGGGGAGGGGGGGCGGGAAGGAGCGAGGGTGAGTGGCCCAAGGGCCAGGGGAGCCCTCCCCCCGCCCTAGGAGGCACCCCTGGAGCTAGGAGAGGGCCTGGCTCTCTCTTGGAATCTTGGGACGAGTCCTGCCCGCCCCCAGGGTGGGTCCACGTGAGAAATTCCCAAAGGGTAGGGAGCGCTGGGCATCGGATGCCCTTTGCAGGAGGCAGGTCTCTAGAGGGCGGGCAGGGGACCCCTGCACCTGGGCACCCCCACGCTGGCCTGGGTCACACCTTAGACAGATTCTCCTGGGTTAGAGAGACCTCAGGACCCGCCCCCCAGTGGTCAGGGCAGCTCACGGGGGTCACACCCCGTGTGCCTCTGCCCCTCTCACCCACCCGGTCAGTACCGCTCCTCTTCCAGGCGAGCAAGCCCAAGGCCCAGAAACATGAGGCCCCAGGGCTGTGGCAGAGCCAGGATTTGAAGGCAGGCCCCAGATCCAGACCCTCGCCACTCCGCTCTCGGCCTTCCTGAATTCTGGGACCCACCCTCTCTCAGGAGCCCTCCGGGAGCCGGCCCTGGGGTCCTCCCTCCAGCTCCCGCTCTCTCTCCCCCTCCCCCCTGCCCCGGGCCCTGAGGGGTGGGGCGGGAGCTGCCACTCACACACTGGAGCTCCAGGTTCCTGAAGATGAGCGGCAGCAGCAGCCGCCGCAGGGGCACGGTGAGGATGAGGACGAAGGGCAGGGCCAGCGAGGTGGCCGGGAAGGACTTCACCGCCCACAGCCCCGCCAGGCAGACGATCTGGATGCCGGTGAACAGGTGCATGCGCCAGGTCTTCACCTGCGGGCGGAGGCCGGGGTCATCGCCTGCCCTGCGGGCACCCAGCACCCCGCCCCGCCCCGCCCCGGGCTGGGCAGCCGGAGGGCCCCCCCCCCCGTACCCGCTTGACGTAGGGCACATCCGGGTGGTACTTGGGCGGCTTGAAGAGAAGCAGGATGCGGTCAAAGAGCTGGATGCCGCTGAGGGACGTGACCCCCATGTAGAGGAAGATGCCGAACAGCACGGCCATGGGGATGTGGGAGAGGACGGGCCCCATGAGGATGGACAGGCCTGCAGGGAGAACCACAGACGGACGTTCAGACTCACATGCCCCGGGGGACGGCACCGGGTGGGGAATGAAACCACCGGCGCCAGGTAGAGTCCTCTCTGTGGTTCTTTCATTATTTTCTTTATCCTCACCTGAGGATGTGTTTACACCGGGATTGAACCCGTGACCCTTTGGGCAGTGGGATGCTGCTCTAGCCACCGAGCCACATAGGCCAGGGCTCTGTGGATCCTTTCAATAGATATCACCCGCCTTTTAGAGATGAGGAAACAGACTCAGACGGGTAAAGCCACTTGCCTAAGGCCACACAGCTAGTAACTGGCAGAGCAGGGAGGCAGGCTCTGGCCTGCCTGACTTCAAAACCTACTCCTGAAGCCCGCCTTTCTCCTCACCTCAGCCCAGAATGCCTCCATCACCCTCCAAGTGCCTCCATCACCTCCAAATGGCTCCATCACCCTCCAAATGCCTCCACCACCCTCCAAATGCCTCCATCACCCTCCATCACCCTCCAAGTGCCTCCATCACCCCCCAAATGCCTCCATCACCCTCCAAATGCCTCCATCACCCTCCAAGTGCCTCCATCACCCTCCAAATGCCTCCATCACCCTCCAAATGCCTCCATCACCCTCCAAGTGCCTCCATCACCCTCCAAATGCCTCCATCACCCTCCAAATGCCTCCATCACCCTCCAAGTGCCTCCATCACCCTCCACCAGTCCAAATCCTAACCCTCCTCCAGCTAATACCAGCTTCACCTTCTTGAAGAAACTTCCCCGGCCTGGCCATCAGCCATCATAGTGAGGCCCACACCAAGTCCAGCAGGACTCACAGCTACTCCCGACTCAGAGACTCAGATCAACCGCAGGGGCCCTCTGTCTTCTCCTCCCCCTCCCCCTGCTCCTCCCCTTCCCTTCCCCTCCCCTCTAGATTATGCCCTGGAGCACTACCCTTCAGCAGCTGAGCTTGAGGGGCATCTAAGAAACCCTGTAACGGTGCAAAAAGGGAAACTGAGGCCCACGGGGCAGGGCTGGAACTCACAGTTAATGAACTTAGAGAAGGCTTTAGTAATGGAGGCTTTCTCCCCCCGCCCGCCCCCCCCCCCCCCTGCCCCGCTCAGATGCCCATCTCAGCACCTTGGCCATTTCCTCTGGAATTCCATCATGTGACGAGACACGGGGAGATGTGGGCAGCGGGAGTGTGGGGAGGGCTGGAGGGGGCTGGGTCCTGAGGGGCAGGGCGGGGCCCGAGGGCGGTAGGGGGTGTGCCCGGCCCTCACTCACCCACAAGCACAGAGATCAGGAGCCCGCTGACCCGCTGCTCCTTGACTTCCTGGATCTGGGCTGCAGCCCCCGGGGCGCTGGCCTTGCCCATGACGGTGAGGGCGTTGGCGTGGGTGACAGAGCGCACGGTGGTGGCGCTGAGCCAGGGCATCCCGAAGAGAGTGGCCAGCCCGCCCATGCCCATGACCAGCAGCAGGTCCAGGTGGAAGCCGGAGCCCTTGACCAACTTGCGCTCTGGTTTGCTGATAATCAGCCTGGGGGGGGGGGGGGAGGAGGTCGGGCATAAGCAGGGTCTCCCTCCTGCCCCCCCCCCTCCTCCCCCATAGTTGAGTCGGTAGGTGCCTCCGTTTACCCTTCTGTGCCCATCCCCCTTGGCGTTCTGAATTACACCCCGCTGGGGCCCATACAGCCTGGCCCCGCCCCCCCCACCCCCAGTGGAACTAGCATCAGAGCTGGGTGTCTGGCCTGCACCCCTTCCCTTCCTCTGCCTCCAGCCCCGCCCGGGCCCTTACGTGGTGATCTGGGACTCGAGGAAGATGAGGATGAAGACCAGCAGCGCGGGCAGGGCGGAGGCAAACATCATCCAGGTGGGGAAGCGGGTGTACAAGCCCAGCGGGTGGATGACCCAGCCCCGGGCCGAGGAGTTGGAGACTTCCAGGCCCTTCGGCACTTTGAGTTTCTGCGGGAGGGGCGGGGGTGCGGTGAGGACACCGGGGCAGGGGGTGGGGGAGGCGGAGACGGGGCAGGTCGGGGCCTGGACACTGGGCAGCTCACTTTTGTTGCGCGTCTACTGTGTACCCAGTCCCTGCGTGGATGTCCGACGTTAACATACATCTCACCCCAAACGCTGCAGATGAGGAAGCGGGGCCAGAGGGGGGGGGGCTCCCTTCACACAACTATTGGGGGGCAGACCTGCCTGCCTCCAGAGCAGGCTCTTCCCCGCTGCCCTGGGCTAAAGAGGAAAGGGAGCCGAACCCGGTGTGGCTCAGTGGATAGAGCGTCGGCCTGGGAACTGAAAGGTCCCGGGTTCGATTCCGGTCAAGGGCATGTGCCTTGGTTGCGGGCACATCCCCAGTAGGGGGTGTGCAGGAGGCAGCTGATCGATGATTCTCTCTCATCGATGTTTCTAACTCTCTATCCCTCTCTCTTCCTCTCTATGAAAAATCAATTTTAAAAAATATATTTTTTTAAAAAAAGAGGAAAGGGGACAGCCTGGCCCAGCCCCAGCTTCAGCCACCCGGGCGCTGGGAGGCTGTGGAGGAACGTGAGGCTCCCCGGGGGCCGGGGATGGGGTACGGGTAGCTCTAGCTGACTCTGGGTTCTGGGAGGCCGTTCTGGGGAGAGAGCGAGCTGGGGAAATGAAACGAGGGCGGAAGGAGAGGCTCACCTGGGTGTAGGTATCCTGGATGAAGAAATCCACCATGACCATGATCAGGATGGAGATGGGGACCCCAAAGTCCCCGATGACCCGTCGCAGCTGAGGGCGGGCGGGAGAACCAGCGGTTAGTGCCCAGGTGTTCCCCACCTCCCACGTGGCCCCCTCCCGCCCCCCTCCTGCCCCCCTCCAGCCCCCTCCCTGCCCCCACGTCACTCAGGGGGGCCTGCTCTTCCCAGGTCGCCACCCCCTCCCACGCCCTGGCCCTGCCTCCCGCTGGGGTGTCAGCCTGGGCATGCTGAGAAAAGGGGGGGGGGCTTCCCTGAAGGGTGGGATCTCGATGAAGAGGGGGCCAGGGAGGCTTGGGGTGGGGGACGAGGATCTAAGGAAAGAAGGGGGGCTAGCGCACTGGGGGAGCGAGGGGGGCATGGCCCGGGATGGGCAGGGCAGGCAGGCCGGTGGAGGCGGAGGCTGACCTTGCCGGGGAAGTAGGAGCTGTTCTTGAACTTGCGCAGCGTCATGGCCAGGAAGAAGGTGCCGGCCATGAGCACGAGGGAGAGGAGCGCCGTGTTGGGCAGCGGGTCCTGAGGCTTGGGGTCCAGCGTCACGTTGTGCTTGTAGTGCTTCTGCAGCGGGTGGCTCTGGAAGATCTGCAGCGGAACACCGAGGCGTCCGTTCCCTCCCTCTGTCCGCCCCTCTGTCCGTCCCTCTGTCTGTCACCATCCATCCGTCCACCCGCCCATCCTCCGCCCGCCTGTCTCCCGCAGCTGATAGGGTAACAGAGGGCCAATGGCGTTCTGCGGCTTGGTTTTCAGGAGCGCCGACCAGGCTAGGCTTGGGTGAGGCGTCCACCCTTCCTGTAAAATGCAGACACAGCCTCTGCTGGTTTGGCTCAGCGGACAGACACAGCCCCAGCTGGTCCGGCCTCGGGACTGAGGCCTGAAGGGTCCTGGGCTCGCTTCTGGTCAAGGGCACATGCCTGGGTTGTGGGCTCCGTCCTCAATGGGGGGCGTGCAGGAGGCAGCTGACCAATGATTCTCTCTCACCATTGATGTCTCTCTCCCTTACTCTCCGAAATCAATAAAAATCTGTATTTTTAAAAACACAGACACAGAGGCAGGCCTAGTTTGAGGTGACAGAGCTGAGGGGTCCGGGTGCTCCGTCCACAGGACCTGCGGTTCTTGAGGGCAAGTGCAGGAGATGGGGGGGGGGTACATCAGAGCCCCAACCCCCCTCCACCCCCACTGTCCCCCCAACGCATGCAATTTCCCGTTTCAGCCGCACACACATGCTCACCCATTAGTCATCGGTGCCCTTATAAACATGGGCATGTGCACACAGAGGTGCCCTCTCCTCGCCACAGTCAAGGCAAGAATGCCAGCAGCAGGTATCAACACATGTGTGCTCACACTCACATGCCATGAACACACGGCCCCACAAGTGCCAGACAGACACGCGTGCAGTGGCAGACACAGTCACCAGCCTCACCCGCTCGCCCCCCCCCCCCCCCCCCCCGTGCTCGCCCCCGCTCCCACCTTGATCAGCTTGGTGAACGTCTCGTAGATGAAGATGAGGGAGATGAGGAAGGAGAAGATCTCCTGGGTGTAGCGGGAGATGAAGCGGACCAGGAAGCTGCCCTCGAAGGCCACCACCAGCACCACCATCAGGATGAGCCAGAAGCCGATCCACACGCGGCCCACGAGGTACTCCAGGCCGTTCCGGTCGCAGAACTGAGGGCGGCCGGGGGGGACCGGGGTCAGACGAGCAGGCCGGCCCTGGGCGTCAGAGGCCAGGCACGGGGTCCCGGGGAGGGCGGGGTGCAGGGGGGGGCAGAACGGAGCTACCGAGAAGAAGGCTTCCTCGAACACGAGCAGGGGCCCCGAGAAGCCGAGCACCAGCAGGGGCTGGGCCGCCAGCAGGGCGAAGAGGATCCCCTGGGCCGCGGTGGAGATGAGCAGCTCCGACACCCCCATCTGGTTCTGCGTCTTCTCTCCTGGGGGCAGAGGCCACAGTGGGGTCACGGTCGGGAGGCCACGTCCGTCCGGGGACCAGTGGCGCGCTCGTGGGCAGGCGGATGCCGCCAGGGGGTCCAGAGTGTCAGATCCGGGGGGCAGACGTCGGGGGGCCGAGGTGGCCGGAGGGTCAGAAGCAAGGGGGTGGGGGCGGCGGGGGCCGGGGCGCGCGGAGGAACTGACCCAGGAGGCCGCCAAAGGTGACGGCCGGCGACAGGGCGGCGAAGTAGATGAAGATGACGGCGGCCAGCACCTGGGGGCTCAGTGCGTCCGTGATGTCACTCAAGTAGCGCGGGTAGCGGCGCTTTAGGTCGCGCGCCAGGCCCCCGAAGAGCACGCCCGTGCGCTGCAGGGGGTCGTCCGGGCCACCCGGGACCCCCGGGCCTCCATTCAGATCTGCGGGGAAGAGCCGGGCCGTGGTCATGGGGGCAGCGGGGGCGGGGGGTGCGGGGAGAGGGGAGGTAGGGGCTCGCGGGGCCGTGCTGGGGTGTCTGAGGGTCTGTGGGGCCCACAACGCCTCGGGGGCGGGGCGGGGCGGGTACCTAGGCCTTTGTAGAACCTGGGGTCCGGCTTGGCCGGGCTGGGCAGGTAGCGTCTCCGCAGCAGCTCCCTCTGCACGGGCACCAGGCTGAGCAGGGCCTGCTCCGAGGGCGCGTCCGAGGGCGGCAGCACCAGGCTGCAGTCCAGGAAGCCCTCCAGGGAGCGCACCAGCTCCTGCCGGCTCTGCGCCAGGTACGCGTCCATGCGGAACACCTGCGGGCCAGGGGGGGTCAGGCTGCCACCTCCTTTACTTCCCCCTCCATCCCCCCCCACCCCCCCGGCCACACACACACACACACACACACACACTACGAAAGGGTCAGGGAAAAGCAGACCCCGTCCTAAATGAAGAAAGGAGATGCCGAAACCGGTGTGGCTCCGTGGATAGAGCATCGGTCTGCGGACTGAAGGGTCCCAGGTTCCATTCCGGTCAAGGGCATGGACCTTGGTTGCAGGCACATCCCCGGTGGGGGGTGTGCAGGAGGCAGCTGATGGGTGTTTCTCTCTCATCGATGTTTCTAGCTCTCTCTCTATCTCTATCCCTCTCCCTTCCTCTCTGTGTAAAAAAATCAATTATATATATATATATTATTATTATTATTTTTTTTTAAAGTAAGGAGAGAGAACTAAGCAAACCCGACGAAGCCAGGCAGACGGGCCATTGGGCCAGGCGTGACCAGGGAGAAGCAGGTCCCAGGGGCCGGATCAGGTCGCGCCAGGCCAACCAGGCCGGGCCGGGCCAGGCTGCTCTGGCCAGACGCGTCAGAAACAGCCGGATCAGGCCGACCGGGCCGAGCTAGTGACGCTAACGTGGCCCAGGCCGGCCGGCGGAGAGCGGCCTCCACCGCCCCCCGCCGCCCGGCCCCCGCCCTCCCGGCCCGCTCACTCTCTCGGACAGGAGGATGGGGCCCCCCCCTTCCCGGCCCGCTTACTCTCTCGGACAGGAGGATGGGGCCCCCCCCTTCCCGGCCCGCTTACTCTCTCGGACAGGAGGATGGCGGCGGCGCGGCCCAGCTGGCGGTAGTCGATGTGCGAGGCCTCGGGCCCCAGCAGCACCAGCAGGAAGCGCACGGGCACGCGCACCTGCACGGCGTCCTCCAGCTCCGCGGCCTCCTGCAGCCGCACGAAGCCCAGCACCGGCCGCTCCAGGAAGTTGGCTCGGCCTGCGGGCGGGGGGGTGGGCGGGGGGCGTGAGGTGGCCGGGCCAGGCTGCGGGCCCACAGCTGGGGGGTCGGGGGGAGGCAGACGGGGGAGGGGGGTAGAGAGGGGTGTGGAGGGGTGTGGAGGGGCGAGCAGGCAGGCGCGCCAGTGCTTACCCACGAGCACCAGGGTGGCCTCCGAATCCGGGGGGATCTTTTCCAAAATTCCGGACGGCGAGTGGCCCGTGGTGCCCCCCTCTCCCTGTTGGGGGGAAGCGGGTGAGGGAGAGCACCCGGCCCCCTCCTCCCCTCGTGGCTGCATTTCTAGCTGCCAGCTCTCCCCACACACCAGCCCGGGGCAGCCTCACCTGCTCACAGAAGAGCTGGGTCTCCAGCGAGGGGTGCTGGGGCAGCAGGGGCTCGGAGGGCTCCCCGGAACGTGTCACGACCGTGGGCTTCACCCCGCCCAGGCCCTCCAGGTCTCCGGCGTGGCTGCAGGACACAGAGGGACATGGGCCGAGTGAGCCTCTCCGGCCGGCCGGGCCGTGTGCGGAGCACTGGTGGTGGGAGGGGTCAGCCAGGCCAGGCGTCGGCAAACTCATTGGTCGCCAGAGCCAAATGTCCACAGGACGGCGATGGAAATGTCCTTGGAGAGCCACATTTTTTAAACTTAAAACTGCTTCTATCATCGCCACTTCTTCCAAATAGACTTGCCCAGGCCGGGGGCATTTTGTGCAAGAGCCACACACACGCAAGGGGCCCAAGAGCCGCAATGTGGCTCGCGAGCCGTGGTTTGCCGACCACTGAACTAGGGCGCCCGGTGGCCAGACCGGAGAGACCCCGGGGCAGAAGGAGTTGGAGCCAGAAGAATGAAGGGAAGCATTGCCCTCCTTGAGCATCTGCCCTCCTGGGGACCAGTGGTCCCCCAACTCTGAGCATAGAGACCGGGCCGCCTGTCCAGAGCTGTCAGAGGCAGAAGCCATCCTGGAAGGAGAATGGGGGTGCCGGGGCTTTGGGTTCCCGGGGAGAGCCGGGCAGATGGCCGGGGGCGGGGGGGAGTGGAGAGTGGGGGACAGCTCGTTGGGAGCGAGCGGAGTCGGGGGGGGGGGGGGCGGCCGGCACCTGTGCTTGAGGAGCAGGACCCGGAGCAGCTCGTCCCGGTCCTGCGGCCGGATCTGCTCCTCGTAGAGGAACTGGTCCAGCAGCTGGTTGGCCACCCCGGCCAGGGAGGTCTCGGGCAGGTTCAGGAGCACAGTCCCTGCAGGGAGGGAGGGTGAGCCGGGCGGCCGGGCCGCGGCCCCCTCCCCACCGGGCCTGGTGCTCCCTCCTCCCCGCCGGGCTCACCCTTGGCGAAGGCTCTCTGCAGCTCCAGGAGGCTCCAGAAGGTGAGGTAGGACAGGTGCGGCCGGCCCCAGGCCCCGTCCTCCCCCAGGTTCTCCTCCACCCGCACCCAGCGCGCCGCCTCCATCCACTGCAGCTCCCGGTTCTTGGCGTCCATCACGAGCTCGTGCAGCTCCACGTAGACCTGCGGCCCCACAGACCGGATCAGCCCTCCGGGCTCGGGCGGGCGTGGGGAGATGGCAGCCCGGGGCACACGGACACGCGGACACACGGACACGGGGCAGGCTCTGAGGGATGTCGGTGGGAGGCCCAGGGCCCTGGGGCGTTTGGGGGCAGGTCCTGGGCTCAGAGGGACGGCCGGGGGGACTCCGGCTGGAGCGTGAGTGAGCTGGGACGTGTGGGGAGATGCCTGAGGGTGCCCCCGGCTCGGCCCACCCCCTGGCTCTGTTCCTCAGCTTCCTGACCGGCCCGGGCTTCATCTCAGAGGCGTTTGGAGAACCTCGGGACCAAAAGGGGTGCTGGAGGGGGCACCCCTTAGAGGGGAAAGGAGGGGGAGCCCGTGGTCATCGGGACATCTCCTGCCCCACGGGCTGTGGAGTGGGTGTGTGGCTTGGCTTATTCTTGGGCAGCCGTGGGCAAACTACGGCCCTCGGGCCGGATCCGGCCCGTTCGGCTGTTCTATCCGGCCTGTGGAGCCGAAAGAGCGGAGGGTTCTCTCGCTCTCCCCTCCGCTCCTTCACCAGCAGCCCAAAGATGAGAGTGCCAGCATGGTCAGATTGCTTTTGTTCCGGCCCTCCGGTCCAGTTTAGGAACCCATGGTGGCCCTCGAGTCAAAAAGTTTGCCCACCCCTGATTCTTGGGTGTCTTTGGGGCCAGGTGGCCACTCTTTTTTTAAATTTTATTTTAACTTATTGTTTTTGTTTTTTTTTTACAGAGAGGACGGGAGAAGGATAGAAAGTTAGAAACATCAGTGAGAGAGAAACATCGACCAGCCGCCTCATGCACACCCCCCACTGGGGATGTGCCCACAGCCAAGGCACATGCCCTTGACCGGAATCGAACCTGGGACCCTTCAGTCCGCAGACCGATGCTCTCTCCACTGAGCCAAACCAGTTGGTAGGTCAAGGTGGCCGCTGCTGAGGGCGCAGCTGAGGACAGAACAAGTGTGTTAGCCAGCCGAAACCGATTTGGTTCAGTGGTAGAGCGTCGGTCTGCAGACTGAAAGGTCCAGGGTTCGATTCCGGTCAAGGGCATGTACATTGGTTGTGGGCACATCCCCCGTAGGGGGTGTGCAAGAGGCAGCTGGTCGATGTTTCTCTCTCATCAACGTTTCTAGCTCTCTCTTCCTCTCTGTAAAATATCAATAAAATATGTTTTTTTTAAAAAGTGTGTTAGCCAGCTGGGCAGTCTGGGGACCTACAGGGATGTGGGGGGCCGGCAGAGGAGAGCCTTTTACTCCGGTGCCTCCCTGGGGAGCAGCGGGCAGCGCAGCCAGGCCCACAGGGCGAAAGGGGAGCGGTCCTCTTTCCGTCCCCCCATTTCCCGGACCCGTCCCCCCAGCCTGGCCACGGCCTGTTTGAAGCTGTGCCCGCCCCTCCGCTCCTCCCTCCCCTGACCCGATGGTGGGCCCGGGGCAGGGCAGGAGAAGGATGGGGGGGGGGCGGCTGGTCCTCACCTCGTGGGTGCCCGGCTGCGATGGGGTCTGGTGGTAGTCGGTGGCTGTCTGCTCGGTGGGGTGAGCTGAAAACCCGGGGCTGGTTAGTGCTGCCACCGCCCCCGGCCCCAGAAACCAGCTCGGGGTGCTGTCCCGCGTGCCCCCGCCCCACCCCCTGGGCTCCCCATGCCCCGAGCTCGGCCCAGCCTGGCCCTGCCACCCCACCCCCGAGCCTGTGGGGGCCCCTGGGACCCACCCTCCGCGAGGACAGAGGGTCAGCTCCCCGGCATGGGAGACACCCGCACCCACTGTGCAGGCTTCTCGCGGGGTCCCCTTCCTTCTCACCTGCCTCAAGAGCCCTGGCCCTCCATAGCGTCTCCCCTCCCTGGGCTGAGCTCTGCGCACCTTTATAGCGCCCCCGTGCCCCCCTCCCCAGCCCTCCATTCGGGGGGGGGAGGGGGGGGCTCCTATGCTGATGCTAATTGCCTGCACTTGAGTCCTGTTGACAGTAAACAGGCACCAGCCCGGGGCTCCCCACCAAGACCTTGGGCGACCAAGGAAGGGCTCCGGTGGTCCCCCTGCCTTGGGGGTCCCCAAGGCCCCCGACTTCTCAGGAACGCGGGACCCCCAAACGGCGCCGTGTTCCCAGAACAGGGCTAGAGCCTGGCCTGGGAGCCGGCTCCGCCGGGTGGGCAAGGGCAGCCCGCGGGCCCCTGCCATCGAGCCGGACAGGCCTGGCCGCCCCCTCACGTCTGAGGGACGTGGGGAGGGTGACGGGTGACCGGCCCCGCCCCCCCCCCCCCCCCCCCCCCGTCCCCTCCTGTGATCATTTCAAACAGAACTCTGTTTATCCTTCAATCAGCCAGGATTGTGGGAGAACTGGCCCTGGGGCTGGGGTAGGGAGGGAGTTCAGAGAAGAGGGGAGGACACGTCCCCCCAAATGCCCCTGCCTGGGGCTCGGCAGCTCACCCAGCAGAGAGAGGGCGGGGGATCGGCTTACCTTCCGGCTCCTCCACCTGGGGCGCGGGGGCCCCGGGGTCCTCATATTCCTCCTGCTCTAGGATGTCGCCCAGCACCTCTTCGTACTCCTCCTGCGGGGAGGGGCCGTTGGGGACCGGGCTGCGGGGGGCTGCCGGGGTCCCCGGGGGAGGGGGGGTGCAGGGCCAGCCTCCCAGGGGCCCTGCAGATGCCGGGGAAGACTCACCTGCGAGTCCCCCATGGCGCTGTCCTGCTGGTCCGATTATCCGCAGGGATCTGAGCCCCCAGCATAACCCGCACCGCGGGCCCCTGCGGGGAGAGGCAGGCACGGGCTGAGAGAGTCCCCAGAGCGGCTGCTGTGGGGTGGACGGTGTTGGGGGGCGGTGGGGTCGGAGCAGAAGGGGGGGTGGGGGCCTGGAGGAAGGAGCTGCACTTTCAGAGGCCGGGGCCGGCGTGCGGGGCCGGCGTGCGGGGCCGAGGAGGGCAGGGCAGGCTGGCCGGTGAGGGTGCGTGGGGCGGGTGGGCAGACCCTGCACATCCGGCTCCTTTCTGCACTGGCCAGTCCTCACCTGGCTCCTTTCCTCGCCCGACCCTGAGACACAGCCACCCCGGGGCAGCCTGACCTCCCCCCCCTCGGCTCCCCGGAGCCTCCACCGCGGGCTCACCCATGCTTTGCGCGGGGCGTGGGGCCGCAGCATCCTTGGGAGTGGCCCGCAGGTCCCGCCGAGGCGCCCCCGCTCCTCTCTCCCGCCTCATCCAGACTCGGCCTCTTTTATCTCTCCCCGCGAATCCCCCGGCCTCCGGGATCCCAAGCCCGTATCTGCCCCAGGGCCTTTGCCTGTGCGGCTGCCCCTCCCCTTCTCACATCTCAGCTCAAATGTCAGGACTTCAGATTCCTTCCCGGGCCGCAGGAACGCACTGACTAAACCTGTCATTTTCTGGTTCTGGTCCCACCTGCGCACAAGCTGTCTGAGGATCCCTCCAGAAGGGACGGCACAGGAGGGCAGGGGCCCTGCGTGTCTCCGCCCCATGGAACTGGCCCCTCCTCGCCGAAGGGTTTCCCAGAGTCACCATTCGTAAACTCGTGTGGAGCGGGTGTAAGAATGTGTCCCCCTTGCAGGCGTGGGGCTCTGGGCTCTGGGGAATTAGTGTGACTGGGGGGTGGGGGTGGGGGGGCAGCCAGGAGACCACTGAGTCCTGAACCTCCGTGTCCCGGCTGCGTCCCAGCAGAGAGGGAGGCATGCCCACCCCGGGAATGGGAGGGCAAGTCCAAGGGGTGGGGGCAGTGGGGAGGCTCCCTGGGGTGGCCCCAGACTGGGTGTGGAGAGGCGTCCTTTGCCCCCTGGCCCAGGGCAGAGTGGAGGGAGGTCGGGCCAGGCGGGCCAGCGGTGCCAGTGGGACGCCGAGGCGAACAAGACTCAGCCCCTCCTGTCCGAGGCCCCCGCCCTGCCCGGGGAGACCAGCCCGGGACACGTGACAGGCAGGCTGGGTGGCTCCGGAGATAACAGGCCCCGCAGACAAGGCGCTATGAGCGGAATGTGCTGGGTGCCGAGGGTCTGGGCGGCAGGGCTCCTCGGGGGGTTGGGGGCGGGGTTGGGGTTGGGGGTGGCTCTGCAGGAGGACTGGGAGCCCCGGAGGATGTGGGGGGCTGAGGTGGAGAGTGACGCCCCATGTGAGCGGTGGTAGGCAAAGGGCAGAGCTAGGACCCTGCAGGGCGGGAGGGCACGCAGAAAGGACTGCACCAAGCACTTCCCCTCTGAGGAGTGGGCGGCTCTGCAGGCCTTAGAGACAGGAAGGGGGGCAGGACCCACAAACTGAGGAAGGGGGGGGGTTCCTGGCTTGGGGTGGTGATAGGGCAAGCGATGGCCACGGGAGTGTCGCAGGGCCTGCGATGGGACCGTCTCTACCGCACAGCACCTGCCCCTTGAAGATCTGATCACATATCTCCTCTCTCTCCCTGTCCCTCCCGTCCCCTCTCCCCACGTTTCTCTACCTGCCTCTTGTCTCATCTTGATTCTCTTTCTTTTCTTTTCTTTTTTTAAATATACTTTATTGCTTTTTTACAGAGAGGAAGAGGAAGGGATAGAGAGCTAGAAACATCGACCAGCTGCCTGCTGTACCTCCCTCTGGGGATGTGCCCACAACCAAGGCACATGCCCTTAACCGGAATCGAACCTGGGACCTTCCAGTCCGCAGGCCGACGCTCTACCATTGAGCCAAACCGGCCAGCACTCGATTCTCTTTCTGATCCCTTCTCTGGCCTTGCCTCTGCCTTGGCCTCAGATCCCAGGATGCTCACCCCGGGGCCGGGGGGCTCTGGCCTGTTTCCCATCTGAGAGGGGGGGCGGTCAGAGGGGCGTCCGGGCCCAGAGAACCCAGGCCGCGTCTTGGCCCCTGCCGGGCCGCACGGCGTGGGCAGCTCCCAGCCCCTCTAGGTGCTGGCCATTCTGTCTATAGAGCAGGGGCCTTCCCGCCGGTTCCGAACGTCCGTCCGGGGAGAGAAGAGGGGGGAAGTGCTGCTCCCCAGGCCTGAAAGGGGGGGTGCGCCCATACCCCAGACTGCCGCCTTCCAGCGGCAGGCCGCGCTCTGCCTGACACTGATAAGAGCCCACCTCGCCGATCACTGCCTGCCTCTGGCAGCATGCCAAACACCTGGCCGGGGAGGCCAGATAAGGTGAGCGGGCCTGGAGCCCAGGAGGGGGGTCTGGAGCCCAGGAGGGGGGTCTGGAGCCCAGGAGGGGGCTCACAGCTGGAGGAGGCCCGGGGGGCAGGCGGGGGGCCAGATGACAGGGAGGCTGCCTGGTGGCGTAGCGCCGCCTTTGCGTAATCGCCCCAGCGGGGCGCCAAGCCGCACGGCCTCACTTCGGGTTTTTTTTTCTTCTTCTTCTTCTTCTTTTTTTTGGCCTTACTTCTTATAACCCAAACCCCTCTGCGCAGTGGGCAATGCCGCTCGCGGTCTCACAGAGCAGAGAGCGGAGGTCCGGAGAGGTTTACCTGGGCTGGTCCCCCGGTAGGCGGGCATCACACACAGGCCTGAACCCTGCCTACCTGGCTCCGGCTACGTCTGGGACCATGAGACTGAGTTGCCCCCCAGGAGAGAAAACAGCTGCCCCCCTGGTTAGTGATAGCGATTCGGAGCACGGACTCTGCCGTCAGGCTGCCCCGGTTCAAATCCCAGCCCCGCCGTCCGCTAACTGTGGGACTTGTGTGACCTCGGGCAAGTGACTCAAGCTCTCTGTGCTTCCGTTTTTCCGTCTGTAAAATGGGCTCATAACAATATCTACCTCAGCCCAGCTGGTGTGGCTCAGTGGTTAAGTGGTTATTTTTTTTTAATTTTGAAAAAAATAAAATCTACCTCATGGACTTGTTACAGCCCCAAGCTCATGTGTATAAAGCATTTTTAAAAAGTGCCTGGCGATGCCGAAACCGGTTTGGCTCAGTGGATAGAGCATTGGCCTGGGGACTGAAGGGTCCCAGGTTCAATTCCGGTCAAGGGCATGTACATTGGTTGCAGGCACATCCCCAGTGGGGGGTGTGCAGGAGGCAGCTGGTTGATGTTTCTCTCTCATCAATGTGTCTAACTCTCTCTCCCTTCCTCTCTGTAAAAAAGTCAATTATATATATATATATATATATATATATATATATATATATATATATATTTTTTTAAGTGCCTGGTGCATAGGAGCTCTAGGCGAACGCTTGCCATCATCACCACTGCGACTGGGTGCACTGTCCTCATCCCCTCTAGCCCCCCAGTTCCCGCAGAGCGAGCCGAGGTGCTCTGAGGTGCTCAGGGGGTGGGGGTGCCTCCTTCCCCTCCAAACAGTCCCTGGGGCAGGGACAGTGCCAGGCCCCCCTCAGAGGCCCCCCGAAATACCCCAGATGGGAAGAGCTGCCAGCCTTTCTCCTAAGAGGACAGTGAGGCTGCCTAGGGGTCCCCCATACAGGGGGGGGGAAGAAGGGGCTGGAGGGAGACCTGAGTCTGTGGGACCCGAGGACCCCCCACACACACATTTTACCCACCAGCCACACACACCTCTGTCGCCACGTGCTAGCCTCTTTTTCCTAACACCGGCCACTTTTCCTAACATTGGCTGCCCGCCCCCCCCCCCCAACCCCCGGCTGCAGGCGCCAGTGGGCCTGCGCCCTGAGGGGTGACCACCCACACTGCAATGTTCCCACCCCTCCCACCGGCACCCACTGAAAGGGTAGGGCCCCGGTGCCCGCTGAGGCAGGTGTAGGATGGACACCTGCAGAAACCCTCCCCACAGGTACCCCAAGGCCAGCCCCAGCCCCTCCCGGCCCTGCTCACCTGCTCACGAGTCTCGGGGTCCCCCCAGGAACTGCTGCAGCCGCCGGTGCCCTCTGCGAACCAGCCGAGCTCACACCCGCTCCTCTCGCCGCCGCCGCAGCGCCAGGTCCTCGCTCCTTCGCCCCAGGGGCAGCTTGCAAACCCCTGACTCATGCCCCCGCCTCCTAATCTGCCCGCCCATGGGCCCCGGAGCCCCTTTCTCACCCCTCCGCCCCGCGTACACGGGGGTGCCCCGTACACAGAGTTATCGCTCACGCACATCTGGACAGCTATGAGTCTGGCCCACCCCGCCCGCCCGGCGGCCCCCAGCACCTCCCTCCCGGGCCCTGGGGTTCTCCCCGTCTCCCCGTCTTCCTTTGTGGGCTCCAGTTTGACGGCGGCTGGGTTCTCAGAGCTCCCAGCCTCCTGGCGGGGCCCTGTGCGGACTGGGTCCATCCTCACGCTGGCCGGGCCCCTCTGCTCGGGCCCAAGATGCACAGGCACCTGCCTTCTCCTCTCTCCTCTGTGTCCTCCCTCAGCGCTTCCTCTTCCTGCTCCGTGCTCACGGGGCCCCGGCAGCCTCCTCCCCCCTCTTGCTCCAGGTGAGGGGCCCCTGGCTGCGGTCTCCCCAAGACCCTGCTGCTTGGCCCCCGAGAGCTGGCCCCTGGGTGCCAAGGTGCTGCCACTCAGCCAACCTGAAACAACGTCAGGTCAACAAAACAGCCTTCCCCACCCAGGCGCGAGGGCTCACAAAGCGCCAATGTCTGGGCACACTGCCTCCTCTGTCGGCGGCCCGGCCCGGAGCACCCGCATTCCCGGCCCACGCGGGGCCCTCCCCGCACCCCCCCAGCGAGTGGGCCAGTCTCTGCTCCTGGGGGGACGGGGGCTGGCCTCCTCACCCCCCGGGCTCGGCTTGCTACAGAGGCAGAGACTGGAGGATGAGTTTGGATCGACGGGAAAGAAGGGAGGTTTGAAAGCAGGCAGCAAGGGGCTTTTCGTGGACACTGCTCCGGGCAGTGGAGACGGGGGATCCCCCCGGCCCAGCTCTGCCCCCGGCTGGCTGTGGAGCCCGGGCCGAGCCCGCCCCTCTCTGTCCCGTAGCATCCTCACCCCCGGGGGGACAGTGCCGGCTCCGTGGCTGCCAGCCTCCGGGATTCTTCGCTTTATTTTTTTGTTTGTTTTGTTCATCTTCACTGGAGGATATTTTCCCGGTGATTTTTAGAGAGAGCGGGAAGGGAGGGGGAGAGGCAGAGAAATAGAAAACCATGGATGTGTGAGAGAGACACTTTGATTGGTTGTCTCCCCCATGCGCCCTGACCAGGGCCTGGGGTGGACGTGCCTGCCACTGAGGCGTGTGCCCCCGACTGGAATCGAACCCGGGACCCACAGTCTGTGGGCGAACACTCTGTCCACTGAGCCAAACCAGCTAGGGTGGGATTCTGTTTTATTTATTTATTATTTTATTATTATTATTGTTATTTTGGATTCTGTGTTTTAGATCTGAAGCACAGGAACAGAGACAGGGACGGTGAGACGGGGTGTCCAGCAAGTCTACAGTCACTTCCTGGGTCTCCAGCACCAGCCCGAGCCCGAGCCCCGAGCCCCGAGCCCCGAGCCCCGGTGGGCGGGGCGGGCGGGGCTGATGGAGCTGGAGCCCTCCCGCTTATGGGCTTCCGTGCCAGGCGCTGTGCTGGGGGCTGCGCCTGCGGTCACACGCAGTCCTTCCCGCACCCATTTCACAGAGAAACGAACACGACAGAGGGAGAGGGGCTTCCCGGTGAAGGAAGTGACCGGGGGACGGGTCCTCGCTCGGAGTGCTCCAAACGTCTTAGTGATATTTCCCTCTCACGGCGAGGACGCCAGCACAGAGCGGGAGGACTCCCCAGGCCCCTGGGCCGGTGGGGCCTGAGGGGAACCCGGGACTCCGGGCTTCGCTCGGCCTCGTGCGAAGGAAGCACTGTGCTCCCTGCACCCAGGAGCAGAGAGGCCCGGGCCCAAGGGGCTGGAGCAGTGGAGCAGTGTGTGTGTGTGTGTGTGTGTGTGCTCCTCCTGCTCCAGGCTGGTGCTCACTCTTCCGGCCGGGGAGTCTGTCCGAGCCCTGGCTCAGGTGTGCTGGCTTCTTCCTGTGGCCTTTGGCAGAGAATGCCAAGTGCCAGCCCCGCCTTCCCTCCAAAGCCCAGAAGACCCCCCCCGCCTGGCCCAGGAGCTGGGGGGGTCGGGGGGGGGTCTGAGTGCAGGAGGCTGCCCTGAGCACCTCTTCCAGGTCCCAGAAAGGACGGGCAGCTGGCCTTTGGGGGCGGGGTGTGTGTGTGTGTGACAAACGGGCACGTCTGGATTAGAGCAGGGTCTGCCCGGCTGTGCTGGGCCCCACTCCCGCAGCCCAGAGCCGGCTGGCCCCTGGCCCTCTGCTCACACTGTGTGTCTGGGTCGCGCGTGTGGCCCTGACGGGGTGAGGGTGTCCCCCCAGGCTGCCCAGCGTCGCGTCTTGCTTCTCCGGGAAGGAGCCGGGGTCCAGTCCCTCGTTTCACTCCGCTTGGGAGCTGGGTCATTTCGGTTCAGCTGAGGCCCCAGGAGCCTGGCCCGGGGCCGGGCTCGGAGAGACCAGACGAGAGGGGTGGGATGGAGCCCTCAGAAAGCCGGGCACGCTGGGGAATTCAGGGGGACCCCCGGACACCTTGAGAGCGTTTCCTGATTGGCTCCCCAGGGCCACCCTCTCCCCCGAGAGTCCCTCTTGCCGCCCCATCCTGCCGTCCTGCCGTCGCCTAAAGCTCCAAGCGGGGAGCCTGCCAGGGCCCCTCCTCTCGGTCCACAGTGTGTCGGTCCACGTCCGTGCTCACAGAGGTTGGGGGGCCGAGGCCAAAGGGGATGAGGTCAGCCTGGGGAGGACCCCCATACTGGGCAGAAAGCCACCCCGAACAGTGACTTGGTGGCAGCCCCATATGATGACCTTCTGGGCCACAGGGAGACGCGGTGGGCAGGGAGCGACGAGGGAGTGAAGTTCTCCTGGAGGGAGGAGACTCTCGTCTTCCTTCATCCTGGATCGTCCTCGTCCTCATCCTCGTCCTTGTCCTCGGGGGACGTGGAGACGTGGCGGTGGGCGTTGGCGGGAGGCGGCTTTCTCTCCCTCCGATGGGCTTGGCACTGAGGTGTCAGGAGGAGCAAGGTGGGCCTGTGACAGCTGGACCCCCAAAAGCAGTGTTTCCCAAACTTCTGACATATGTGCACCCCTTCTATAATTTTCATAATGCTGAGTACCGCTCGTCCAAAAAAAAAAAAAGGATGCATTTTAATATCAATCAAAATATATTTATTTTTTTGGTACATATACAAAATAATAATAAACGAACAATAAAATTATTTATAGTAAAATATGAATAAAAGTTATATTATAAATAACATTTATTTGCACACAGGACAATCTCATGCCTCACAAGACAGTCTTGACTTGACTCATGAGAACATAGAATCAGGCGCAGCTAAGAATGGTGCAGTGCATATCCCCACCAAACTCTTCTCGTACCCCTGGGGGTGCGCGTACCACACTTTGGGAAGCACTGCCCTAGAGGAAGGGATAGGGAGAGAGAGAACCATCAATGATGAGAGAGAATTATTGGTCGATCGCCTCCTGCACGCCCCACACTGAGGATCAAGCCCACAAGCCGGGCATGTGCCTGACCTGGAATCAAACCGTGAGCTTCTGGTTCATAGTTTGATGCTCAACCACTGAGCCACCCCGGCCGGGCTCAGGGTGATCTTTCAGAAACAGAAATCAGGGGACATCGCTGCCCTGTGTAAAACCCTTCATGGTTCCCCCACATGTGGAGTAACTTCCATCCCGATTCTGGGTCCCCCCGCCCTCTGCTCACCTCCCGCCCCCGGTTCCACCGAGGCACCAGTGCCATTCCTGCTGGTCTCTCCCCCCCCCCTCCCTTAGGGGCTCCTCCCCATTCCCCCAGCTGCGTCATTCTCGCTGCTCAGTCTCCAATAAAATGTTACCCCAGAAAAACACACGCCTTCTTGGACTATCCATTTAGAGATAACCCCAGCCACTCACTCTATCCCTGGAAAATCGGGCGGAATGTGTGTGAGAGAAAACCCAACGTCTTAGTGGCTTAAGCAAGACTTCCTACCTCATTAGATTTTCCCTTTTTAAAAAAAAATATATTTTATTGATTTTTTTTACAGAGAGGAAGGGAAAGGGATAGAGAGCTAGAAACGTCGATGAGAGAGAAACATCGATCAGCTGCCTCCTGCACACCCCTACTGGGGATGTGCCCACAACCAAGGTACATGCCCTTGACCGGAATCGAACCCGGGACCTCTCAGTCCACAGGCCAACGCTCTATCCACTGAGCCAAACCGGTTTCGGCAGGCTTTCCTTTTTACTTTCGCTGCCAGGAAACCTGGAGTTTGGATTGAAGCGCCCAGAGGCAGCTCCGGAGAAGCACGCGAGCGGGCAGAGTGTGTGTGATTGGGAACCAGGTGGCCTGACCTTGAGTTTCAGCCAAAGCTCTGTGAGCAAGGCGCACGGGCTTCCCTGATCCTCGGAACCGTGGTGGTGAACCCACAGCTGTTAGAAGGATTAAATGAGCTAATACATGGGAAAACCCTCTAGAGATGGCTGGATGATGAAGAGATGGTCAGGGAACACTCGGCTAGCCAAGGAAGGCTAAGTGCAGCTTCTCAGGCCCCAGGAATTCCCCCAGAAGAGAGCGAAGCAGTCAGGGAAGGCTTCAGGGAGGAGGCGCCTTGACCGATCGGCGGGATCCTCTGGTGCAGAGACTCCGACGGCATCATCCCGGGTGCCTGCAGTGCTAACCCCTGAGGTCACTTTCAGCTTTCAACCCGTCCTGCCTCCATCTTCCCACCCTTTTTGGTACCACCCTGTTTCCCCGAAAATAAGACAGTGTCTTATATTAATTTTTGCTCCCAAAGATGCGCTAGGTCTTACTTTCAGGGGATGTCTTATTTTTCCATGAAGAAGAATACGGTACACATTTATTGTTAAATGAAAATAAAGGACATTTATTACCTGTATGTGGTACGGTAGTACGGGAGTTGTCAACACAAACCAGACAAACTGTGAATCCTACAGTATCAAGAATTTACTCATTTATTCAATGACAATCATGCCATCATCTTCTGGAACATCATAATAACAATCCAACTTCTGAATTTCCTGGTGAATTTCTTGGGACTCCATTTCTTTCAGAATCAGTGGACCCAATCTCTCATGTTTAGCAACAGCACTGTCTTTCAATGAGGACTTCTTGTCAAGGTAGCCTGCTCGCAGTGCCTTTGCAATGCAGCTGTCAGTGATTTTCTCCCATGAATTCTTCACCCAAGTCACAACGTCTTGCAGTTTAGGTTTCACAAAGTTTCCAGGCTGATTTCTCTCCATTCACACAGCAGTGACATCAGGACTCCGTGTAACGTCACTGGTTGCTAGACGCCAGTCGGGGCAGCCCTAGCGACCAGTTTACGGTAAATTAATTTTCATTCTGAGACAGGGCCTGGGGGCCTTATTTTTGGGGGATGCCCTCTATTTCACTCAGAAGGAAACCTGTGAGTAGGTCTTATTTTCGGAGGACGTCCTATTTTTGGGGAAACACGGTATCTCGTCCATCACGAATCCCACAGTCTACCCGCTGTCTCCGGGGATAGAACACAGCGCACAGGAGGAGAGAGCAGTTCAAAAGCCTCCAGAGAGAGAGCCAGGTTTCAAAGTGAGGGAGCCCCAGCCCAGGGCAGGAGGCTGAAATCTAGGCCTCATCTCTTCCCCATTAACCAGCCACCTCTGACCCTCTGCCTCCTCAGCCATACATAAAGGCTTAATCAACATATACAAAGACCCCCCGCCACGAGGTAAACGGTCTGTCCTTACCGACTGCTCCTGGTTAATCCTCACCAAACTGGGAGAAAAGGGGACACAATGCGTGACGTGACCTCCCAGAGGTCACGCAACTCGTAAGCAAGGGAGCTGGACCGGGTTCCCGTGCCAGCAGCCAGGGTACAAAGCTTGAGACGGGGCAGGGAGGGGAAGCTTTCCAGGAAATGGCTCTTCCCGAGCCAGTGGCAGCTGGAGGTCAAATGGGTCTGCGGGAGCCGGGCGCACGTGGGGCTCTCAGCGGGAGCTCGGGGGGGGGGGGGGGCTGCAGCAGACCGAAAGCCACAGCCTAGGACGCCAGAGGCCTGGGGCCTGGGATGGACCGACTGGGACAGCCCCCGTGTTCCCCACCACTCACGCCCCTCGCGGCTCAGGTCTGCCCCCCTAGACCAGGGGCCCAGGACAGAGGTCAGCAGGAGAGGTCTCTGCCTGAAAGGGCCCGTGGGGAGGGCAGAGAACCTCCGGGGCCGGAGAGGTGACCCCTGGAGCGGGGACTGCAGGACGAGGACCCACACCTGGGCCCCTGTGTGGGGCTGGGGGGGAAGGGACGGGGGACGTGTGGTGAGAGCCCATGTCCCTCTGCCGGAGGAGCCACTGACTGCACTCCCCGCCCCACCCCCAGCCGCTCCTGGCCGGCTCTCGGCAAAGTCCAAATTCCTCCTTCTGACCTAGTTCCTGCCCACCCCTCGCCTAGCCTCCTGGCCGTGAACTCGGTCCCAGGCCCTGACCTACTGGTCCCGATGTCCGAGCCCTCCCTTCGCCTGGTTAAAGGTTAGCAATGGAGCCCAGTGCCTTCTCTAGTCCAGCCTCCTCCCTTGCTGTTGGCCGGCCACCCAACCTAGAGAAAAATGCTCCTCCCCTCCCCTCCCTCTTTCTCTCCTCCCCTCCCCTCCCCTCTCTCCCTTCCCTTCCTCCTCCTTTCCAAGTCCTCCTCCACCACACATTCCTCCCTTCCTGAGATCCCATCTGTGACCCGGCACCCTCTGCCTTCAGGATGAGCCTGCACCCAGTAGGAGCTAGACATAGGCACAGCAGGGGCTGACCTCGGATCCTCCAAGCTGTCAGCCGCCCCCTGGAAGCTGGCTCTGTGTCCCTCCCTCTCTGCCGTGCCTGACCCCCTGAACCCTGAAGCGGTCTCCTTTGCTGGGGGCTGGGTGGGGGGTCAGCCCCGGCAGGATTCCTCTGGGCTTGGAGGGCCCGCGACGTCAGGAGCCACGGTGGCTGGCAGCGTGGGCTGTGTCTAGAAGGGTGCACTCGGAGCCTCCTGGCAACAGGCACTGAGTGGGGGGAGCCCCAGCTTAATGAGGGGTCCCCCCCAGCCACCCTCTCCTGTGCACTTTATTTAAAGCCACTGAGTGCTGATAAAATGTGGGCCCCTGCCACTGACTCCGCATCACGCCTCAACAGTATCACAATGGACCCTTGGAAAATGGGGGGGGGGCTCTGAGCCCCCACACAGTCAGAAATCCTTGTGTGACGTTCGGCTCCCCAAAACTTAGCTATGGTTGTCCCTCGGCATCAACAGCGATTCGTTCCAGGACCCTCTCAGATACCAAAATTTGTGGATGCTCAAGTCCCTTATCCTCCTATATAATAAAGAGCTAATATGCAAATGTCACTATGCCCTCACTGCAGAGAGAGAGAGAGAGAGAGAGAGAGAGAGAGAGAGAGAGAGAGACTCAACACTGGGGAGAGAGCAGCGGGGACTAGCCAGGCACAAATGAGCTCACGAAAGCGGAGTGGGGACCAGCCAGGTTGCTGCCTGGGAAGGGGACAAGCTGCCCTCCCGGCCGTCCCAGGAGCCTGCGGCTGTGGCCCGGGTGAAGCCACCCACCCACGGTCCCCTGCAGCTGCGGCCGGCCCAGGTTCTGGGTGCCTGTGGCCAGCCAGAGGGAGGAAATCCTGGGTCCGGGGTGCAGGGTGAGGCAGAATCAGTTAGGGGCGATCAGGCCAGCAAGGGAGCAATTAGAGACGCTCAGGCAGGCAGACAGGTGAGGGGTTAGGAGCCGGCGGTCCCAGATTGCGAGAGGCAGTGGGACATCCCCCAAGGGGTCCCGGATTGGAGAGGGTACAGCCTGGGCTGAGGCACCCCCCGCCCCCGCGTGTGCATGAATTCCGTGCACTGGGGCTGCCTCTGGTATAAAAGAACACAGGACAGTGCATTCAGTTGGCCCTCGGCATTCACGGATTCCCAGCTGGGGATCCAAAACACAAGTTTTCCCCAGCGAGTTGAATCGGCAGATGCAAAACCCAAGGAGACAGGCGGCTGGATGGCCAAATATATATTTATTGGGAAATACCCGTGTATAAGTGGGCCCACGTAGCGGTGCTATTGGAGAGTTAACCACAACTGACTGGAGCACCAGCTCCCTGCGCTGGGCCTGGGCGGTGGTTAAGGGAGGCGAAGGGGGAGGGGAGGGGAGGGGAGAGGAGGGGAGGGGAGGGGTGAAGGGCGTTGGAGCCAGAGTGTCTGTGTGGCCAGACAGCTGGTGTGCCCCAGGGAGGGGGGGGGATGGGACGCCCGTTCCCCTCGTCCCTCTGCCTAGCCCCCGGCTTGCCTCTCATGCATCCCCTGAGATGTCTCTCTGGCCTCTTCTCGGGGACCGTGGGTCTCCCTGTGAGTCTGGCCTCCCCTCACAGCCCACGGGGGCCCTTCTCTCTCCATCCCTCCTGAGGGAGGGTGCAGATGGTTCCCCAGGAAAGGGCCCGGCTGACTTGAGGGACGGGACAGCTGCATCCCTCCTATCTGCCGAGCCAGATGTTTGGGGCCTCTTGCCTGACAGCTGATGGCAGGGTCTGCCTCAGGGCCCGGGCCCGTGGGTGTGTTCCCCGCTGTGCACTGTGAGTG
The DNA here is from genome assembly GCA_963924515.1 of Vespertilio murinus. NCBI lineage: Eukaryota > Metazoa > Chordata > Mammalia > Chiroptera > Vespertilionidae > Vespertilio > Vespertilio murinus. The sequence goes on along the minus strand of OZ004718.1, from coordinate 13,685,651 downwards.
TGTTTGTGAGTGTGTTTGTGAGTGTGTGTGTGTGAGTGTTTTTGTGAGTGTGTTTGTGTGTGTGTGAGTGTGTTTGTGAGTGTGTTTGTGAGTGTGTGTGTGTGAGAGTGTGTGTGTGTGTGTGAGTGTGTGTGTGTGTGTGTGTGAGTGTGTGTGTATGTGTGTGTGAGTGTGTGTGTGAGTGTGTGTGGTGTGTGTGTGTGAGTGTGTGTGTGTGTGTGTGTGTGTGTGTGAATGTGTGTGGTGTGTGTGTGTGGAGAGTTGTGGTTAAGCCAGTGGCTGTAGAATCAAACCAATCGGGTCTGGCCTCCGACTGGCTGTGTGACCTTGAGTAAGTTTCCTGACGCCCTTAAAGTCGCAGATTCTCCACCCGTGACGCCCAGCCTCCGGGAGTGCGGCCTGTGGGAGGGGGCATTGCACAGGAAGCCCAGGGCCCAGCTCCAGGCGCGCTGTGACGTTTGGTAAAGTGTAGCCATGGCCACCGTTGGGAGAAAACCCCCATCAGCATGCGGCCTCTTGGGGGGCGGTCCCTTCATGTGCTGGACCCTGAGGTTCTGGTGCTCCGACAGGTGCGGGGGGACCCAAGGCCTGGCTGATGGGAAAGCGAAGGAGCAAGGCCTCTGGGGCCCCAAACCCCTGAGCTTCCTTCCCCTCCTGTGTGGGCCTTTCCCAATGGGGGGCCTTGAGCCGCTCACACCCCTTCCCAGCAGGAAGGTTGGGGTCTGAGGAGACCCTCCCAGGGGCCTCTGCTCCCCGAGGGGGCGGCCAAACAGACTCCAGCTGACTCAGCCCCGTGGCTCCGGGTCCCTCCAAGAGCCCGGGGAGGGAAGGGAGTCCCGAGCCCAGCCCCCCTCTCCACCACGCCTGTTTCCTTTTGAACAGGCCCGGTGCGGCCAATCAGGCCCCGGGGCCTGGCTCTGCCCCAGGACCGGTCCATTTCGGCTGCTGCCTGGCCAGGGGGGCCGCAGGGCCCCGTGGGGCGGGGTGGAAGGAGGGAGTGGTCTCTGCGGGCCGGGCCCCTATCTCAGGTTCCAGGGCTGTCAGCTGGGAGCCGCGGGGGGAGGAGACCAGTTAACCATCTCACTTTGCAGAAAAACAACACTGCGTCAGATGTCTCTTGGGTAACTGAGGAAGCGGGGTTTCCTAAGGCTCTGCTTTGAGAGGACGGGGGAGTTCGTTCATTTATTCATCCAAACATGCCCACGGCATTTACGTTGCACCTGCTAAGGTGTCACAGGCAGGCGCTGTGCTCGGTGGTTGGGGAGACAGAAGCCTGAGACCCAGGCCGAGGGGCCCGGAGCCTCCCCGGAGCTCTGGGGTGCAGGGGAGGGCAGCGGCCCACGGCCCGGGGGGGCCTCCCATGCACCCAGGCACTGTCACGTTGGCCAGGAACACACACACACACACACACACACACACACACACACACACACATACACCCAGAGAGCAGGGACTCTCTCCCGTGGTTTAGCCAGGGGTAAGCAGACGCACTCCAGGCGCTATGGCCGGCGTGTCCGTGAAGGATGGAGCCAGCAGCTCGGTGGATCCAGCCATCCCTCCTCCATCTGGGATGGAAAGTTCTGGAGGGCGGATGCCAAGAAGGCTTGCCAGGACCCATCACACAGAGGCACCCTCATCCTTCTGCCTCACCGGCGCAGCAAACCCCCGCACCTTGCCTGCCCTCACCGTGAGCGTGTCCTCTCCCGCTGGGTGGGGAAATAGGGCACTTGTTCCAAAGAGAAACAGCTCCGCTCCCGGGAACTGCGGCTCCCGGGGTGACGGCGGCTTCCGTGTCCTGGGGCAGCAAAGCCTCGCAAAGATGCTGGGCCGGTCCTGTCTTCCTGTCTGGGCCTCGGGAAGGGAAGGATGACACCTGAGCTCAGGCCGGTGCGGAGGCAGCAGGAGGCACAGCTGGATGCCCAGGGCCACAGATGCTTCTGACCCCGGCAGGCCTCTGCCTGAGAACCTTGGCATCCTTGCCCTGGCCGGTTTGGCTCCGTGGACAGAGCATCAGCCTCTGGATTGAAGGGTCCCAGGTTCGATTCCGGTCAAGGGCACATGCCTGGGTTGTGGGCTCCGTCTCCAGTGTGGGGCCTGCAGGAGACAGCCAATCAATGATTCTCTCTCATCATTGATGTTTCTCTCTCTCTCTCCCTCCCCCTCCCTTCCTCTCTGAAATCAATATTATATATATATATATATATATATATATATATATATAATATTTTATTGATTTTTCACAGAGGTAAAAATGGGGGTGTAAATGGGAACCAGGTGATAATAATAGCAGCTTCCTCCCAACTGCCATGGCTCAGTGGTTGAGTGTTGACCTATGAACCAGGAGGTCGAGGTTCGATTCCCGGTCCGGGTTGTGTAATCAGCATTGATGTTTCTGTCTCTCTCTCTCTCCCTCTCCTTTTTTCTGAAAATAAATAAAAACATATTTTAAAAAAACACATAGTAGCTTCCTCTAGGGGCTGTTGTGAGGGTAAGTGAAGTAATGCTTGTAAGTGCTCAGTGAAGAATAAATTACTATTTTTTCCAAATATTCTATTTTTTCAAATATTCTATTGATTTTTTACAGAGAAGAAGATAGAGTGATAAAGTTAGAAACATTGATCAGCTGCCTCCTGCTGGGGATGTGTCCACAACCAAGGTACATGCCCTTGACCGGAATTGAACCCAGGACCCTTCAGTCCTCAGGCCAGCGCTCTATTCACTGAGCCAAACCAGTTTTGGCTAAGTCACTACTGAGTGTTTCCTATTGCCATTGTTTTGGTAACTCGGGTTTAATGAGTTTGGAGAAATTTAATTGGCCAATTTCCAAAGGTTTCCCTTTTACCTGGGTGAATATTAGAGAGATGTTGCTTGTTAAAAGTAACAGAACTTATTCAGTAGATGCAGAAGCTTCATAAACTGAACATGAAGCCAACTTCAGGTGGGAGAGGAATTTTCTCTCTCAGCAAAGGCCCTTGGACTGAAAATTTTAATAAATGACCTCTCCTCCCCCAACTGCTGTAAACTGGTCTGTCTGTAGTGACACCACCCGTCCTCCAGGGGGCCCAGGCTGTTCAGTGTGACGCCTACCTCCCTTGAGTACCCTGCCCCCCCCCATCACCACACACCACTTCCGGTCTTCCTCCTTCAGTCTTCCCAAAACTCTCTCCCTCTTCTTGCTCTTCCCCTACTGCTCTGATGAACACAAGCCTACCCCATTAAAATAACCAATCTTAAAAACAAAACAAAACAATCTTCCCTAAATCGTATAGCAATTGTTCTGCTCTCCTCACAGCTCAACGAATAGTCCTCTCTCCTCTTCCTCGCCTCTCATTCCCTCCTCTACTCAAGGCAGCCTCGCTTCCCCCCACCACCCCTTTCCATTGATAGGGTATGAGCTGCCAAATCTATTGGACACGCCCCAGCTCCTCAGCTGGAGTTCACACATGTAGCCTCTCCCTTCTCGGAAACGTCTGCCTCAGTTCCCCTCCCAACTCTCCGATGGTTTCTTCTCTATCTTCTTGGCTGGCTCATCTTTCTCCTATCGCCTCTGGCCACGTTGGTGCTCCCCTAAGTTTGTCTTTTCTGAGCTATCTTCTCTCTCCACTCTGCCGACTCTTGTAACTTGGCCCTCTCCCAAGGTGCTCTATCTCAGCCAGTGACACCCCGGTCCACCCATTGCTCACGCCATAAACCCGAGGGTGACTGAAAAACTCCCACCTTATCTGGCCAGTCACCAGGGAGCCATCCATTCACTTCCCTGTAACTGACAGCTTTTTTAAAACCCCAAAATCAGAACCTGTCACTCCTTGCTTATATTCAAATGTCCAGTCCCATAGCTCTACTTTTGAGTTTCATTCTTCCTCTTTATTCCCTCCACTTACAGGCTAACCTAGTCTATAAACATGCATCTACATGCAGTTCTTATGTGATTTGCACGGGACATGGCACAGAGTAGGTGCTCGATACATGTTTGCTGAATGTGCATACTAAGAGGTAGAGTAAGAAGATGAGGAAATATATTACATGCGGTTCCCAATGGCCAAAGCAAAGTGGAGCACCAGGTAGAAAAAGAGCTCCAGAAATATGTATCAGAGTGTCCTTGAGATTTGTTTAATACTAAGCCACGCACGTGACTTGTTTATTACTAAGCTCCACACATCTGAGTCAGTGGTGTTCTGTAAACTAACTGATTTCCAGACCTTACAGAAGGCTAGTCAAGCTTTGACCACACAGAATGGACAATCTTTGTTAAGAGCGTTGGTTAGAGCGTTGCCTGCACACCAAAGGGTTTTGGTTTCGATTCCTGGTCAGAGGCACGTGCCTGGGTTGTAGGTTTGACCCCAGACCCTAGTTGGGGCACAGGTGGGAGGCAACCAATCGATGTGTCACATTGATGTTTCTTTCTCTCTCTCTCTCTCTCTCTCTCTCTCTCTCTCCTCTCACTCTGTTTCCCTCTCCTCTCCCTTCTCCCTTCCACTTCTTCTAAATATCAATGGAAAATTGTCCTCAGGTGAGGATTAACAACAACAACAAAACACCCAGGGCACTCAGGAGAGACCTCAGAAAGTAGCATGTTAGTAGTAGGGCTATTTTAGCCTTAGAGTAAATGCAAATTTAGACCTTCCCTGACACCTAAGAAAAATAAACTTCAAATGAATTGTTTATTATGAATGAGCTGACTAATTGCCTGTTAGAACAAAGTCCAGCATTTTGGAAAACAACAAAATCCAGTACCTTGATTCTTGTGACAAGTCACAGTTTGGAAGAAAAAGTTTGCAATGCACACAATCCAAAAAATGTTTTATTTTGTTATCTATACTAATAAAAGGGTAATATTCTAATTAGACTGGGTGACTGGACATCTTCTAAACGTCCAACTTCCTTCTGGACAGTTAGGGGGTGACCAGGCCGGCAGGGGGGCAGTTGAGGGGCGATCAGGCTGGCAGGAGGGCAGTTAGAGAACAATCAGGCAGGCAGGCAGGCAGGCGAGCGGTTAGAAGCCAGCTGCTCTGGATTGTGAGAGGGATGTCTGACTGCCGGTTTAGGCCCAATCCCACCACAGGGTTGGGGCCTAAACCAGCAGTTGGACATCCCCTGAGGGGTTCCTGTTTGGAGAGGGTGCAGGCTGGGCTGAGAGACCCCCTCCCCTACATGAATTTCGTGCACCAGGCCTCTAGTATTGAATAAAAGACTTGTATCTAGAATATATAAAGAACACCTGCGCCAAAACCGGTTGGGCTCAGTGGATAGAGCGTCGGCCTGTGGACTGAAAAGTCCCGGGTTCGATTCCGGTCAAGGGCATGTTCGATTCTTGGTTGCGGGCACATCTCCAGTAGGAGGTGTGCAAGAGGCAGCTGATTGATGATTCTCTCTCATCGATGTTTCTAACTCTCTATCCCTCTCTCTTCCTCTGTAAAAAATCAATAAAATACATATATTTTTAATAAGAACACCTGCAACTAAATGATGAAAAAGACAATCAACTCAATAAAAAATTTGCCAAAAGACATGAACACCACTTTACAGAAGAAACTATACAAGTGGTTAATACGCTCAGGAAAAAGGTCAACATTATTAGTCCATAGTGAGTAATCACATTCTTATCAACTGACTAACATGCAAAAAGACTGAAAACTCCAAGTGTTGGAAAGGAGACGGAGCACTGGAAATCTGACACACTTGTACATTGAACAAATGGCACAAGCACTTTGGAAAACAGGCAGTTTCTTAAAAAGTGAGGCATATACTTATACTATGATTCATTTGTTCATTCCTCGATATTTACCCAAGGGAAAATTAAATATATATCCACAAAAACATTGAATGAAAATGTTCATGGGAAATTTTAAAAATTGATTGAGAGAGGGAGAGAGAGAAACATCTATGTGAGAGTGCAACATCGATTGGCTGCCTCCTGCCAATCTCACTCATGAACATAAGTTTTAAAATCCTAAATAAACAAAAAATTAGCAAACTGAAACCAGTAACATATAAAAAAATGGTAATACATCATGACCCAATTGAGTTATTCCAGAAATGAAGTTTGATAACATTAGAAAAATCGATTCATGTAACCATCCACGTGAACATGAGTAAAAAATAAAAACCATGTATTGATCTCAAAAACAGAAAAAGCATCTGACAAAATTTACCATTGTTAATAATTAACACTTTGAGCAAACTAAGAATAGAAGAGAACTTCTATAACCTGATAAGGGATATCTAAAAAAAGACCTCTAGCAAACATCATACTTAACATTGAAGTTTTTCCTTCTGAGACCAGAAAAAGGACAAGGATGCTTGATTTGGCGAGGAAGAAACAGGCCTGTAACTTGCAAATGAATTAATTGTGTAGCAAGGAAATCCAAAAGAAGCTAGAGACAAATTATTTCAATTTATAGAAATGTTTAACACATCAGTAAAATCAACTTGAAAGTTAATTGCACAAAGACAATCCAATTGAAAAATGGCCAAGGGACTTCTTGAATAGACACTTCTCCAAAGAAGACATACAAGTGGCCAATAAATACATGAAAAACGCTCATCTCTAGGAAATTGCGGATCAAAACCACAGAGAAAACCCTTTGCACGTAATAGCACGGCTCTTATAAAACGACGGAAAATAGCACGTGTCAAAGGGGCTGTGGAGAAACTGGAACACTCGTACGTTATTGATGAGAATGCAAAGTGGTTCGGCCCCTGGAGAAACAGTTTTACATCCCTTAGAACGTTATGCAAAGAATTACCATGTGACGCCGCAATTCAAAGGAATTGAAAACATAGATTTAAGCAGATACTTGTACACAAATGTTCATAACAGTGTGATGAAGGGTGATGAAAATGTTTTGGAAATGAACAGTGGTGATGGCCGAACAGCATTGTGAATGTAATTAATGCCACTGAATTGTACACTTAAAAATGGTTAAAATGGCACATTTTGTTTTATATAACATTTAATACCATAAGCAATCAATTGCTTATCTATATCAGCAACGGTTAGAAAATAAATTTTTAGCAAGGTACCTTTTAAAATAGCACAAAACGTATAAATAACCCAGGATAAATCTAACAAAATATGAATAAAATTTCTTTGGAGAAACTGCTATGATTTTGATAAATTTTAAAGACAAGGTAAATGAAAAGAGAGGTGTATGTACTGTTCTGACAGATTGGAAGACTCAGGATTATAAAGATGTCAATTGCATCCAAATTGAACTCTAAATTCAATGCAATCATGATTCCAATATAAATCCTATTAAGGTTAATTTGGTTTTGTTGCACTTTTAAAGTTAACATTTTTATAGAAATGCAGGGGGCCAAGAAAAAATAAAAAACAAGACACTCTTAAAGAATGTAAGATGGGAGGACTTGCCTTACCAGTCACCAAGACATTATAAAGCTTTTTTTTCATATATTTTATTGATTTTTTACAGAGAGGAAGGGAGAGGGATAGAGTTAGAAACATCGATGAGAAAGAAACATCTATCAGCTGCCTTCTGCACAGCCCCTACTGGGGATGTGCCCACAACCAAGGTACATGCCCTTGACTGGAATCGAACCTAAGACCCTTCAATACACAAGTTGATGCTCTATCCACTGAGCCCAACCAGTTAGGGCTAGAAAAGATTTCTTAAAAGGAGATTTTTAAAAAATGATACATTTCATTATATTAAAATTAAGAATTTTTGTTCATGAAAAGATACAGTAAACAGAACCAAATGGCAAATCACAGAATGCGAGGAGATATTTGTAGTACGCATAAAGTGACAAAAGATACAAAGCAGTTAAAAATAGTCCAAGAGAAAAATGAGCATAATGCCTTGAATAGGAACTCCATACTAGAGAAAACCCAAATGACTAATAAGCATGTGAGAAAAATACTCATTCGTTAACAAACATGGAAATGCCAACTAAAATACAACGTATACATAACAACAGTATTCAAAGCCAGAGACCGAGGAGACGGAAGTGTGCTTCTGTAAGATTCCTTTTTCGTCACCAAATGAATAGCCACATACTAAATGTCAGGGGAACATCGATCTGCTTTAGGAAAACTGTCACATCGTCTGGCACAGCAGTTAAACTGGGGCGACCTGGGGCTACCACTTTGTTACGTCCACCGTTATCTGGTTGTTGTCAGGGGCCAGACTGATGAGTTAAATGGAGACATAACAGGGACCACCACTTCCGCACCCTTTGTGGTCTACAATCCCTATCATTCCACCTGGTGTGGGGTATTCCTTCTGATGCACTCTCTAGGCAAGGGTAGGGGGCCGTTTCCACTTAGCTTCTGCTACTGCGAAGTGCTACACTCTATTCCAGTTAGGGATTCGGGGGCCAGGGAAATAATCACCAGGTGCAGAAGAGGACCTATTACACCCACTGTGGGATGGACTTGACCAGTGCTTCTTTTATCGCCTGGCCTGTGTGTGTCCTATTCCAACCCAGTATGTGTTCTGTTTAAAAATTGATTTGAGAGGTAGATAGAAATGTCGATTTGTTGTTCCACTTCTTCATGCATTCATTGGTTGATTCGTGTAGGTGCCCCGACTGAGGATCAAACCTGCTTCCTTGGCGCATTGGAATGACATAATCAATCGAGCTACCTGACCGGGGCTCTAATATGTGTTCTTAATAGCACTTTGGTCTCCTGGTAGCAGAGTCAGCTCAGATTCTGTATCCAAAGTCTTGACAGATCTGAGTATTCCCCTTTCCTCAGGATACAGTTGCTCTGATAAATGGCTGTGAGCACCTTTGGGAGAAGAATGAGATAATTATTATGATATAAGCTTCCTGGCATTGCAAGGTTTTTCCCGAAGGGAACTGGCCTCCCCTTCGATCAATGGGCGCTGCAGCCAAAAATGCTTTGGGTCTGGAAACTGGGGAGGGACCATGACTTTCCTTTGCATCGGTTGACATCAGCCTTCTGCTAACTCGTTCTTGCTCATTTTTGGCTATGAAGTCATGAAATACTACCATTGGCTGTCCACCTGCCTAGAAAAAACGATGGTCTGTTGGCCATCACACTACATCCCAGCTTGCCATGGGGTCCTTCTGCCCATTGCAGTAATTCTGTCCACCTCGACTCTGATGACTAAGTTCTGTAACCTGGCCTCATTCTGAGCTCCTGTCATACCCGCTGACTCTAGGAAGCCCAGTTCCATAGCAGCTTCTGCTACCAACAACGAAGAAGGAAGTTACTATCTGAGGTGGCTGATCTCAAATGCAAAGGACAAAATGGAAGCGACTCAATTCTGAGGATTTAGATTCTTCAAGAATGAAGGTTTGGCCCTGGCCGGTGTGGGTCAGTGGTTGGAGCATTGGCCCATGTACTGAAGAGTCACTGGTTCGGTTCCTGATCAAGGGCACATGCCTGGGTGGCAGGTTCAATCCCCAGCCCTGATTGGGATGCGTGCAGGAGGCAACCAATTGATGTGTCTCTCTCACATCGATGTTTCTCTCTCCCTCCCTTCCCCTCTCCCTCCCTCCTTCCTATTTTCTCTCTAAAAAAAAAAGAATGAAAGTTTGGTCACCTGGCCTGGTTAAAAAGCAAACTGAAGTGCTCTTTTAGGGAAAAGTGAAAATAAAATGAGTAATGGAAGAGGAAAGTTATAAATATCAACTTCTGACAAGTTTCAAAAATAATTATTGTAGAAGCTATGTGTATTTTCTTCCTTGCTTGTTTGTACCATAAACTCTATATATTAATTTTCCCATCCTTTCTTTCCCTTATTATTTTATATAAGGATTTTTGTTGGTAGTGAACTTTATAATTTAGTCTTTATGTTTACAGAATCCTCTAGAGAAAGTGTGGCTGAACTACTAGGTGTACCAGTTAATAATGCAGATTATTTTCACTAGATGGAGTTACACATATGTTGATATATATGCAATTTGATATGCATGCTATTTTATTGTATTGTCAACAAGCTTCAAAACTTCATATGTCAAATGTTTTGAAAGTGTTAACATCATAGATATTTTTACACTTAAAAATGTTGAATTTTGTTCCAAAAAAAAGAGCATTTTCAAGAAGTTTTAATTATTAACCAGTAAAGATCAATTTGCAATTTTAACTGCTATCCACATTTTTAACCAGTAAATGGACAATCCACATTTTTAACCAGTACCAGTTAATAATTTGGATACTGGTTAAAAATTTGGCTTTTGTAATCAAAGAAAACATCATAATTTCAAGAGAAACATCAAAAGTGCTTTATTCAAAGTAATGTCCATTGCTAGCTACACCTTTCCCCCATCTTTCAGGTAATTTGTGGATACTGTTCCAATAGAACTTTTTTGAATGGCAGACCATTCAGAGATCCAATTCTCCACTTTGTATGTTTTGAAGGGCTGCTCAGAAAGTGTGTGTGCCATAGATCAGAATAAGTGGTAATCTGAAGGAGCAAGGTCTGGTGAATGCAGTGGTTGGGTTAATACTTCCCAGGCAAGATCTTTTAACGTGTCTTTAACTGGTTTTAAAGTGTGTGATGGTGTGTCATCATAAAGCAAAATTACTTTGGCGTGTCTTCTGGCCCATTCTGGTGGTTTTATGATCAAAGTGTGGTTCAAATTGATTATTTGTTGTTGGTAGCGATCAGTATTAATGGTTTCACCTGGTTTTAGAAGCTCATAATACACCACACCTTCCTGATCCCACCAAACGCAGAGCACTGTCTTCTTTCCGAAGCGATTTGGCCTTGTAGTCCATGTTGATGATTGACCTGGATCAACCCATGATTTTGTGTTTGAGATTCTCAAAATAAATCCACTTTTCATCACCAGTCACAATTCGATGCAAAAAAATATTTTCTTTGTGCTGTTGAAGTAACATTTTATTGATGACTTTTCAGTTTTCCATTAGTCTTTCATTCAATTGATGTGGCACCCATTTTCCTTCATTTAAAATCTTTCCCATTGCTTATAAACGATCGGAAATTGTTTGCTGAGCAATGTTTAATCTTTCTGCAAGTTGTTTTTGAGTTTGACAGGCATCTTCATCCAATAATGCTTGTAATTGTTGGTCTTCAAATGTTTTCGGTTGACCTGGACATTCTTTGTCTTTCACATCGAAATCATCACCTTTAAAGCATTTAAACCAGCGTTCACAGGTATCTTGAGATAGAGCATATTCACCATAAGCTTCTCAAAGTATATGATAACTTTCAGCAACACTTTTCTTCAAAATAAAGTAATGAATTAAAACTTCCCGCAAATGCTCTTTTTTTGGACACAGAATCTGACATTTTTAAGCGTAAAAAAAAATCTATGATGTTAACACCTTCAGAAAATTTGACATATGAAGTTTTGAAGCTTGTTGACAATACAACAAAATAGCATACATGTCAAATCACATATATGGTATATCAACATATGTGTAACTCTATCTATTGAAAAAATCTGCATTATTAACCGCAACACATAGTAGGAGAGGTATTAACATCACCCAGAAATGACTGACTACTGTTACTGGAGAGACTGCATCTCCACTTTATTTTATTCTATTAATATCTTATATTGATTTCAGAGAGAAGGGGGGAGAGAGAGAGAGAGAGAGAGAGAGAGAGAGAGAAAGAGAGAGAGAGACAGGGAGAGATCAGTGATGAGAGAAAATCATTGCTTGGCTGCCTCCTGCACATCCCACACTGGGAATTGAGCCCACAACCTGGGCATGTGCCTTGACCAGGATTCAAACCATGATCTCCTGGTTCATAGACCTCTGAGCCACAATATTTAAAGAATACTGAACTGCCAATATTCTTTAAACTGCACATTAGTGTTTTGTATGCTCTTTTGTGCATAACATTTATCTTGAATTGAAAAACAAAAGAACATCAATATTGCCAATGGCTATGAGTCTGAAAGCAGGAGGATGCTGGGGAGAGGGAAAAGGCAAAAGAGGGACAGAAAAGACCAAGCCTGAGGTCCCAGAAGCCAGAATTGTGGCTGAGGCTGAGGCTGAGGCTGAGGCTGAGTGAACACCAGGTCTGAGCCAGCTGGCAGGACCTTCTCCCAGCCCCGAGGAAGCAGGACCAGCACTGGGAATGTCTCCTCTCCTCGTGTTTGCGCTAACAGAGGACACCTGCTTGCCGGTCATAGATGTGGGTGCACGTCTGCATCAATGTGGAGACGCTGATTATCTATTAGCAGAGTAGAATAAATCCAGTAATTAGGTGGAGGTAGAGTTGGTGAAGACGTAGGAGCTGAGCCCCGGGACGGACATCCCTGAGGCCAGATGGAGAAGTTGGGTGGAACCCCTTGAATCAGCTTAGAAGGCTTTCGGTGGCAGCCGGAGGTTCCGCGGGTGAAAAAGAACAGGCTGCGTTGGGGAATGAAGCGGGTGGGGGGCGGGGTGTGAGAGAACAGCTGAGAGGTGAAGGGCAGCGGGGAGGCCAGGCTGCCCCATGCCCCCCCCCCCCACCTTCCGGCAAAAGATGCAACCAGCTTTGCGGGGGACCCCCTCAGCTTTGCAGAGAGGGTTGATGGCAGTGCGCCACAGTGCTGGCAGCCAAGAGGTTAACCGGAAGCCAGGTGCCCCCAGGGTGGTGTGAGGGGGTGAGACTGCGAGGGGGGGGGGAGCGCGGTGCCTTGAGACTCCTGGGGGCACCGGCTCTGCTGCTGCTGGGAATCCCCGCGAACCCGGGCCCCCAGCTGGCAGGCTGCTCCCCACCCGGTCCCGGGAGGTTCGGGCTCTGGGCTCCCAGGGCCGGTGGAGGATCCCCATCCCCCGCCCGGGGCGCGGCGGACTCCGCGGGCGGCCGCGCGGCCAAGCGGAGCTGGACCCGGACGGAGGCGTCGCCCCTGAGCCGCTCCTTGGCCCCCTGAGTCCGCAGGGCAGGGCCGCCGGCGCCCTCCGGACGCGGACCTGGCTGGCCCTGAAGGGAAGGGGGGTGCCGGGGTGAGGGCACCGGAGGTGAGGACCTCCATCACCAGGGTGACGTCTGAGATGGACACCACTGACCGCAGGTCAGACGCTGGCGAGCAGAGGAGTTGGAGAGCCCAGAGATGTGAGACGAGGGGGTCCCCGGCTCTGGATATGGGGGTGCAGGACGGGCCAGAGACCCCCCTCTTGCTCCCGCCAATGGCTGCCTCTCCCAGGGACCCCCTCCGCCCTCCCGGAGGTCCTGGTCCTCTCCCCGCCCCGCCCCCACGAACCCTGCATCCTCTGCGGATTGGTCCCCGGCCGCGGGGGCGGGGCCCAGGTCCGTGACGTCACCGGGCGGGCGGGGGGGCGGCGGCCGGAGGAGGGGGAGCGGGCCCGGCTCAGCACCTCGGAGAGCTCCCTCCCCGGCCTTGTTTTGCTCCCGAATCGCCGCCGCCGCGCCGGGGGCGGGAGCCGGGGGCCGGGCGCCCGGGATGGCCGCGGAGGGGGCGAGGGGCCCCGGCGGGCGCAGGGCCCAGCCGTGACCCGGCGGGGCGGGGGGCAGCGGGCAGCGGCGGCAGGGGCCGCACATCTGGATGGAAGCGAGCTTTGTCCTGGCCGCCATGGCTCTGGGGCTGTCCTCCAAGAAAGCGTCTTCCCGCAACGTGGCCGTGGAGCGTCGGAACCTGATTACCGTGTGCAGGTGGGCTCTGCCGGCCGGCGTGGCCGGGGAGGGGGCCGGGCGGCCCGGGGGACCTGGGTGAGCCTGCCCGGGGAGGATGCACGGCAGCCGCGGGGAGGAGGAAGGTGGCTCGGGGTTCGGAGGAGCGAGTGCAATGTCCTCTGAGGCCCAGAGCCCGGAGGGGTTTGGAGGTCTGGTTCCTACCCTTGTAGGCCAGGCCAGGCCTCTGCCCAGCCGAGGCCCGGGGGGTGGGGGTGTCTAACGGGTCCTGCAGCTTCCTGTGGGCACCAGGAAGTGACACTGCCCCGAGGGGGAGGGGCGGTGATGGTTGGCTCCCTGGCGGAGGACAGGGAGGCCGGGAGAGGAGGTCACTGCCCTCCAAGCATACCCTCGTTCCTGCCCATGGCCTCGCCTCTCCGGAGAGGGGCTTTTCCGGGAGATTTCCCAGGGCTCGATTCCTGAAGCAGAAATGGTGCCCTCCTTCTCTGGGCAGCTTGGACCGGTGGCAGAGTCAGTCAGCAGGGCCTGTGGGCGAAGACCCTGAACTCACCCCGGGAAGGGTGGGGGGTGCTGCCCTCGGCATGGGAAGGACTGAGGGCCGGGCCGCAGAGACCTGGGTCTTCTCCTTGGTTCACGGGGAGGAGATTGGGAGGACGGGCACATTGGTCCCTCAGGGTGGGGCTGCTGCGGTGCTGAGAAGGTTCCCCTGCTTTCCTGGGGCCCAGGAAGTGGGCCTTCCCACCTCAGCCCTGCAGAGACTCACCCCCCCTGGCCTGCCCTGACGCCAGGAATGCCCTTAGCTCAGCCTCTTTACCTCAGCCCTCACCTATACTCATCTCTGCTCCGGGGATCCCCATGCCAGCTGCCTTCACCTGCAGTCTCCCTGCTCCCCCCCCCCCCCCCCGTGTCACCTCTGAGGAGGGCAGGGAGCTTCCGGCGCACATCTCAGCTGGTTTCCCTTGCCAGCTCCACCTGCCTGTACACAGGAATCAGTGTCCACCTGATGCCCGGGCTCCTGTGTGCTATAGCTCCTCCCGGGGTCCTGGGCACACACCCAACCCCACCGCGCCCGCCTCGCGCCGCTGGGTCCCCAGGGCCTTACAGTGCCCAGCACAGCAGCCTCTGTAAAGATGCCGGGAACCTTAGAGAAGGGATGAGTACAAATGTAGACCTCTGCCTCCACCCTCACTCCTCTACTTCTGCCAGGGTGGCGTCAAACCAAGATTTCTGCCTTTGGGGCCAGTGGTCTTAAGAGTCAAGCTCTTGCTCCATCAGTTATTAGCGGTGCAACTTTGGTGAGGTCTCCTACTCATTCCGGGTCTTGGGTGCCTCATCACCCCCATTACAGATCCAACAGCCATGCCAAGGAGTGGTGATGACATAATCCACGTAGGAGTCTAGCCCAACGCATGGCACACAAGCCCTGTCCTGATGACACCCCTCCTGTCCCTCTCCTCCCTCGTGACCTCCTAGGTTCCTCTTCTTTCTCTTGCCGGCCAGGGCAGCTGGGTCTCCTGAGCGTGTGGGGAATGGGGGGAGGGGGCTCTCCTTGGCCCAGGCTGCAGAAGCAGAGGTTCTGGTGGGTTGAAAGCGGACTGAGAGCTGCGCTGTGACAGACAGAGTTTGGGGAGAATCGGGGGCATGACTAAGAAAGGCTAAGAAACCCCTGGGGCCTCTGCTGCCTCATCATTGTCACGTGGTTCGCCTCCAGCTCCCAGAACGGGTCCCTTTAGCAAGCTGAGGTCTCCCCTGGGCCCTGGCCTCCCTGTCTCCATGGCAACCTGCAGCAGCCACTGCACCTCCTACCAGGGAGCACACCATGGAGCTCCGGGGGCGATGGCCATCCCTGCAGCACCCCTGCGGACCGATGCTGCAATGCTGAAACCAGCCCCAGGTGGGCAGAAATCATCATGGTGTGGGGGCTGCATAAGGAAGCCCAGATAACACCCCAAGCACTGGCTCCTTCAGGCAGGCCCAGCCTTCCCGTTAATCCAGCCCCTCACCACCCCGGGATCACACACTCTCACCTGCTGGTCCTGTCTGGGATCTGAACCAAAACGTAGTGAGGCAGGTCACACTGTTCCTGTGTGCACCTGAGCTCTGGGCCGCTGAGAGGAAGTGACTTGTCCAAAGCCACAGGGTATCACAAGGAAACAGGACTTGAGTCCACCAGGCTGCCTCCCCCGGGGCAACCCCAACACAGACCTGGCTCTGACCTCAAGCCAGGCCAACTCTAGGTCCAAAGGGAGGGAGGGAAGGTCCGTGGACTCAGCTGTGCCATTGGCCTGTGAGCCAAGGAGGCCGGGGCCCCAGGGCTGGAGCATAGAGCAGAGGGCGGAGGGCAGAGGGCAGAGGGCAGAGGGCAGAGGGCAGAGGGCAGAGGGCAGAGGAGGCAGGGGCTGCTCAGGTCCTTGGGAATTTGACAGCCAGCAGGGGACCAAGATATAGCAGAGAGGACGAGGGCTTTGGAACCAGACACGCTCACTCGAACCCTCAGAAGCTGGGTGATGTGACTCTGAATGGATCAGGTGACCACTTGGACCCTCAGTTACCTTATGTGTGAGCGGGATGATGTTGGTGATCGGAGGAACTGTTTCCCAGGACTGATACAGAGATGGAGGCGATGACACTGCAAAGCATAGTGCTTGGCCAGCTATGGGCCTGGATAAGCTTGGGGAGGGGGGGGGGGAACAATTTCAAGCAACCCCTGTGTCTGCTCTGCCACCCGCAGCAGGGCAATGCGGGGATGCTGGGACCCGTGCCCTCAGCCCTGCCCCCCGCCTGGCAGCGTGGGAGTGGAGGCTGCGGGGTTAGGAGCGGGGGTTGCAGAGGGAGTTGAGGCTTCAAGCAGGACTGCGGGGAGGGGTGGGGGCTGCCGGGCTCCAGTCCCTCAGCCCCACTGGCTCCCCCTGACTCCCTTCTTCTCCGAGAAGCCAGCTCCCTCCCGGAGATCTGCCGCCACGGCTCCCTCCCACCCGGCCTGCCTGTCGGGCCCACGCCGCCCCTCCCCCTGCCCCGCTCTGCACTGCCGGCTCCGGGCAGCTGGTGTGTGGGCGGCTAAGCTGGGAAGGAAAAGGGGACAGGGGGGCCCTGGTGTGCTAAGAGCCCACCCGTCACCATGCATACCCACACCCCATGTCTTCAGCGCCAACTCACAAGCCCTGGCACGGGTGACCCCCCCACACACACACACACTCCAGAAGCTACTAAAGGCTATGCCAGCAAAAGACAGAAGACAGCGCAGTGCAGGGGTACAGACCAGGCCCTAACCCCTAGCTGACCCCCAACGCACATAGCAGAGAATGCCACTCCAAAGGGTGGGCAAGGAGGGGCTCTGGGGCAGCCTCGGCGCTAGGTGCCCGGACTTGCTACCTATTGTTTCACCCCCTCTCATACCTTGTTCCCAAAGCTTCCTCTCTCTGGCTGTCACCCTTCCTGTCACCCACTCTGTCCGCCTCCCACCTGCTGCCCCAGCACCCCCATGTCACAGCACCCCCATGGCCACTCTGTTCCCCTCGGCTCCCCCCCCCTCTTTCCTCCGCCACCGCCACACCCATGCTCTTCATGACTCTCCTCTGCCCGCTGTCCCTCTCTCTGCCTGACGCCCTTCCCCCGCCACCATCACCTGTCTTCTCACCCGACGCCCCGCCCCTCCCCCTGCCCCCCCCCAGGTTCTCCGTGAAGACCCTGCTGGAGAAGTACACGGCCGAGCCCATCGACGACTCCTCCGAGGAGTTTGTGAACTTTGCGGCCATCTTAGAGCAGATCCTCAGCCACCGCTTCAAAGGTGGGCCCAGGTCCCGCTCCTCAGCGCCCGGCCCCCCGCCCGCCGTCCCTTAGCTCCCGGCCACCCACTCGGACCTGCTCCGTGGCCTCCTGAACCCCACCCCTGGCCCTGGCCCCAATCCTGGTCTACGTACAGCAGCTCATGCGCAGAGTTAGGAAGAGCGGGAGGAAGGGGTCTTCTGGACATGCAGTTACATGGATGTGCCCTTTGTGTGCATGCATGCGTGTGTGTGCACATATGTTTGGGGCAGGCACTATGCATGCGTGTGACCCATTACATGGGCCCTCTCTAAACGCCCTTGTCTCGCTGAGCCCCCTCCCTGCCCTGGCTCAGCCTGTGCCCCAGCAGGTCCAGTGAGCTGGTTCAGCTCGGACGGGCAGCGGGGCTTCTGGGACTACATCCGGCTGGCCTGCAGCAAGGTGCCCAACAACTGCGTGAGCAGCATCGAGAACATGGAGAACATCAGCACGGCCCGAGCCAAGGTGAGCGGCTCGCCAGGGGCAGGCCCCGGGCGGCTTCTCCAAGCTCCGGAGAGCGGGAACTGCCTGCCCCTTGGTCCTCACCCCCCGTGGAAAATGGGGAGAACAGCCCCAGGAGGTCCAGGCCCGATGGCGCACGCACACAGGAGTCCCTTCGGTAAAGGGGAGCATGCCTTGCAGGGCCGGGCGTGGATCCGAGTAGCACTGATGGAGAAGCGCATGTCGGAATACATCACCACAGCCCTGCGGGACACCCGGACCACCAGGTCAGACCCCCTGTCAGCTCAGACCACAGGTCTCAGTGTGCGCGTCCTTTACCTGAACACACTAGATCCTTAACTTCCTGCAGCCACCGGTCATATCTGGACTACAACTCCCAGCATGCACCTAGTCTCCCTCTCTCCCAGTCTGTCCACAGGTCAGCCTAGCCTGCAGTTAGGATACACGCCTTGGGCACCATCATCACCTCTTCCAAGTAAAATTCACTAGCCCCCATCACTTCCCAGCACCAGACTCACACATCTCTCCCTTTAGACACACATCTGGACAAATCTCAGCCATGCGCCATTTCACCTGTTGGCCTTGTCCCGTGTCCTAACACACAGCCCTGCCTGTTGGGGCCGCAGAGTCCCAGCTTGGGAGCTTCCTTCTCCGCACCGGCCCAAGGCCAGCTGTGCCGTGGGGAATGGTGTGCTTCCCCCTTTTAAGGATCTGGTGACTCAGTGCTTGGTGGGAAACGGGCAGCTCAGGAGGCTGAGGAGAGTGTGTTCTCGGGGGACACAGGTTCCGATAGGTGGGAGGCACGGGTGACATTCCCAGTGGGCCCCAGTCCGAGGGAGACACAGACCCACACCTGAGGGATGAGCAGGAAGCAGATAGCGCCTTCCTCTAAGAGAGGCTTGTAGTGAACCAATAATGAGAGATCCCGAGGGACGTGGGCGCCAGGGAGGGTGCTGCACCCTCAGTCCCTCCAGCACCACCCTCTCCGCAGGCGTTTCTATGACTCAGGAGCCATCATGCTGAGGGAGGAGGCCACGGTCCTCACCGGGATGCTGATAGGCCTGAGCGCCATCGACTTCAGGTGGGGCCTAGGTGTCGGGGCCAGTGCGGGGGTGGCTGGGGTGGGGTGTCCCCACTCACGAATGTACACCCCCATCCCCTCATCCCCACCCCCTTCCCCGTGGGTTCTCTGGTCTCAGCTTCTGCCTGAAGGGTGAGGTGCTGGATGGGAAGACCCCCGTGGTCATCGACTACACGCCCTACCTGAAGTTCACCCAGAGGTGAGAAGCTGCATTGCTGCGGTGGGGGCGGGGGGCGGATCCCGGCCCGGAGGGACCTGGGAGGGGATGGGGATGGGGATGGGGATGGGGGCAGGGGGCAGGCACTGCGGCCCCCGGGCCAAGGGGCAGCGGGGGTGCGAGGCGAGCCTGGGCGCCGCTGCTCCTCCGCAAGCTACGACTACCTGACGGACGAGGAGGAGCGGCACAGCGCCGAGAGCAGCACCAGCGAGGACAACTCCCCGGAGCACCCGTACCTGCCGCTCGTCACGGACGAGGACAGCTGGTACAGCAAGTGGCACAAGATGGAGCAGAAGTTCCGCATCGTCTACGCGCAGAAGGTGGGCGCGGGGCGGGGGCAGAGGGGGCGGGCGGTGCTGGGGTCCCCTCCCCGCACCCCCTCCTCCACCCTCACCCCCCCTCCCCGCTCACGGGCGCCCCGCAGGGCTACCTGGAGGAGCTGGTGCGCCTGCGCGAGTCGCAGCTGAAGGACCTGGAGGCGGAGAACCGGCGGCTGCAGCTGCAGCTGGAGGAGGCGGCGGCGCAGAACCAGCGCGAAAAGCGGGAGCTGGAAGGCGTGATCCTGGAGCTGCAGGAGCAGCTGTGAGCGTGGCCGCCCTGACCCTGACCCGCCCCCTCCAACACATCACCCCAGGGAACCCCCCCATCGCCCCCACTGACTCCAGCCTCCCCTTTCCTGATACCTGCATCCAACCCAACCCACCACCAGCATCAAACACTGACCCCATCACCTCTACCCTGAAATCTCCCCAGGAGCCTTCCACGTTATCCTCAACTAAGATCCTGGGGCCCTTCCAAACACCCTCCCCTCTTCACCTCATTTACCCGACATCAGCTAGAATGGCATCCACCCAACACTGTTCCAGGGCCCCAACATTACTCACCAGGACCCGTTACTCAGCGACCTAAACGTCATCGAATTATTCCCTCTGATGTGCTACATCCCACCCACTGACTGTCATCACCCACGGTGACCCCTGACTTCCTACCCATCCCTGAAATTTACCCACTAAGCCTTTCATCATCCTATGACCCCCCCAGCACGATTCCCAAACTCACCCCTCCCCAACCGCTAATTACATTTCAGGATTCCTACACCCTTCTCCTGACTCCCTCCAGCCCCAGCCTGAGGGCACTAATCCTTGTCACTCCGCTGACCCCCAGTAGTCTCCACCGGCTTCTAGAATCTGCCCCCCTGATCCTCAACATTCGGTCCCCATTTCTGCTCCCCAGGTTTCAACCCCAACCCCTCCCCCTTGCTGAGACTCCCTTCCCCGCTTCTGTTCCCTCTCCCAGCCAGCCTGACCCCCACCTCCCCATCCCAGGACAGGTCTGATCCCTGGTGACCACGCCCCCCTAGTCCAGGGTTCCAAGGAGCTCACCGCGTCCCTGGTCAACCAATGGCCATCACTGGGAACGCTCAATGGGGCTGAGGGTGTCAGCAACCCCAAGCTGTACCGGAGGTAAGCACAGCCAGGCTCAGCTTGGGCCCGAGAGCTGGTCCCTCCGCGGAAGAGGGGCGTGGCGGCGGGGAGGGGGGGAGTGGAGTCAGCCTCTGCCTGCACACCAGCCCTCTGCTCTGTCACAGACACAGCTTCATGAGCACGGAGCGGCTGTCAGCTGAGGCCAGTCTGAGCTCGGACTCCCAGCGCCTGGGAGAGGGCAAGCAGGATGAGGAGCCCTGGGGCCCCATCGGTGAGCCCCCACCCCACCCCCCATGCAGCACCCCGCATGCCTCCAGGAAGGGCTCAGGCCAGGCCATGGGGCTTGTAGCCAGGCTCTCGTCAATTCCCTTGAACTCAGCCCTTCCAGAGGTTAGCACAGCGATTAAGAGCGTGGTTTGGGGTGCAGGGCAGCCCCTAGTGCAAACCCCAGCTGCGCCTCCTCTGGTGGAGGTGGAGGTCAGTTACTCCCACTGCTGAGCCTGCTCACCTGTATAGCAGGGCTGCTGACCAGTGACCACGTTTGGCATGTGGTGAGGGCTTAATGGCTTCTTATGACATCCTCAAGGGGTTCAAATGCTCGGGGAGGTCTCTGCCTATCTTGTTCATATCTCATGCGCTCTGTGCACCGCGTGCCTGACCCTTTTTCCCCTTTTCTTTGGCTGCCAGGAAGCTCTGAGCCAAAGTAGTGGCTCCCTTCAAGTGAATGCCCAGGACTTCAACGCATGCATTGTGTTCCCCACCCAGGCTCTCCCGGTGCCTGGATGTCCTGTCTTTTTAAAAACCGCTGTACTGGATGACCCTAGATCTGAGACAGGCAGGCTATGGACATGTGACCCTGCCAGTTTGTGATTGTCCGTGTGTCTGTCTCCCCACCAGACTGTGAGCTCCTTGAGGGCAGGGACTGTGTCTGGTCCGTTCTCTGTACCCCCAGTGCTTGGAGCAGAACGCATGCTCAGTGTGTTTAATAAACGGACAGAGCGGATGCACCTCGGGGAGACAGAAACATAAACTGACGGTTACAATAGCGTTCCCTGTGCTGGACAAGGCTCATGGAAATGGCAGATGCTGCAGAAATGAGGCGTCTCATGGTGGGGGGTGGTCTGGTCCGATCCCAAGGCCCCGACCCACGCAGACTGGTGGCCCTGCCTCACCCACCCTCTCTCCCCAGGGAAGGACCCCACGCCCTCCATGCTGGGCCTCTGCGGCTCCCTGGCCTCCATCCCCAGCTGCAAGTCCCTGGCGAGCTTCAAATCCAACGAGTGCCTGGTGAGCGACAGTCCTGAGGGCAGCCCGGCACTGAGCCCCAGCTGAGATGCGGCTCGTGCCAGCCCCGCCTGCCAGGGCAGACACCTGCCGCCTGTCCTCAGTCCCCCGCCCAGGCCACCTCCAGAGAAGGCTGCCCCCAGCCAGGGTCTCTCGGGAACGAAGCCTTTTGGTCTGGCTCCAGCTTCCTGCCCAAGGAAGCAGGGTTACAAGGGAAGCCGGTGGGTAGGAAGGCGGGGTCGCCAAGGCCACAGCAAGTCTTGGGGAAGCTTGTTCATCTTCTGGTGACTGATGCCCGCTGCTCCCTCCTGGGACTCTTCCCCGTCTTCCCCGACCTCCTCGGGGGCTTGTGGCCCAGTCCCAGCACCTTCGGCTCCCGCACCTCCTGTCTGTCCTGTGTTCACTCCCTGGAGCCACTTCTTCCTCGGCCCCAGGGCAGGGGCTCGGAGGCGTCAGGCCAATAAAAACCAGAGGACTGAGGGAAGCCTTGTCTGTGGGGCGGGGACAGGACTGTCCTGAGGTCCGCAGGATACGGCAGAGCCACAACCTGACGCTGCACCACAGAACCAGTGTGCGCCTGGGGGGCAGGCGGGTCCACAGCTCAGGAGGGGGTGACGGTGTATGTGCTAGTCCACCCAGAGCAGGACCAGGACACAGATACCCCCTTCACCCGGACACTCTGTAAGAACTTGCTCGACTCCTGGCCGAGAATGACCGTCGTGGGGGGTGGGCAGGACGGAGGCGAGGCCTGGGAGGGCCCTTCTCCACCATCCCGCAAATTCCGCTTTGGCCCAGGTGGCAGACCCTCCCATTAGGCCAAAGCCTGGCATGCGGCAGCCGTCCCCTCCTGGCACATGTAAGTGCGCCCTTGGGGAGATGCCCTAACACTATCAAGGTTGCTTGCTGACCCCAACTCTGGGTCCTCACTAAACTGGGGGGCCCTTTACACAAGCACCACGCAGGCAGCCAAAGCCCATACCACCAAGATCCCTTCCAGGCCTCCGCTGTGCACATCGCTCACCAAGTCTGCTTCCCGAGCCCCAAGGCCCTGCCCCGCAGACACAGACACCGGGGAAAAATTCATCATCTTTACACTCAGGGAATTAACAGCAGTGGTCCAGACTGGCCAGGCCCAGGAACACAAACACAGGGGACGAATGGGCAAGAGGCAGGGGAGGAAAGAGGAATAGATTTGGTCTTGAACTTTGGAAGTTGGGTGGAAAGTGATTATCCTTGGGGCTTGGGGCGAGGACCACAGGAAGAAGCGGTCTGATGGGGCCTGGCAGGCCCGGCGGATGGGCCGGCGCCCTTGGGGCTGAGCTGAGGGAAAAATAGGGCCCCTCCCCTGAGGACAAGGCACTTGGCTCAGACTCCTGCCCACACCGTCCACGGAAGAGATGGGCCCTCACCCCCTCGCTCCTCTCACTGGCTCAGAGGCTGCTCCAGGTTGAGCCTCTGAAAGAAGCTTTTGCCCAACTCGTATGTGCTGATCATGATGGCACAGGAGGGGGCGGCCTTGATGATCCTCGGGAGGAAGCCTGCAGCGGGAGGGGGAGGGCGAGGCCGGGTCAGAGGCTGGGTCCCAGGGGCCCAACCTCACCAGGCCCGGGCAGACACGCACCTGCAAAGAGGCCCCTGGTGCCGGACTCGGCCCGGATCCTCCGCAGCAGCAGCCAGGTGGAGTCGGCGTGCACGGGTGACACTGCAGGCACAAGGCGTAACCCGGTAAAGCCCACTGGGACCCCGCCAGCCCCCACACCACGCCAGCCTAACCCCTCACCTCTCACAGCCTCCACGGCTCCCAGCGCAACCTGGCGCTGCGTCTTCACCACATCGAAGGGTAGAGTCAGAATGGCGGCCACCTGGAGTGGGGGGAGGGGGCTTCATCTCCATTCCCAGGACCCTCCCCAGCCCCAGCCAGAGTCTGCAGCCTTAGCACCAGGGAGGGTGAGCAGCTCCTGCACTGCCATCAAGGATACCTCTGCCAGCCTCACCCCCGCCCAGTCAACTCACCGTTCCTGAGATGCCACCGGCCACAAAGCTGATGCCCACTGATGTCTGGTCCTTTGGCCTGCGTCCACTCAGCCAGCTCTTTACCAGCTCATAGTTGAACCAATACAGGGCTTGGGGGCATAAGGTACACTCATTAGAGACGGGGAGGGCAGAGGGTGGGCCCCATACCAAAAGAGACTCTCATTTAAGTTAAAAATGTTAATATGTCCGTAGTTCTGATTTCTCATATTGTTGTTTTGTATTGGCATTGTTTTTTTATTATCTATAGCCAGAGTTTTGCTCTTGACATTCAAGTTTTAAAAATGATAACATGTAGGTAATTTACTTTTGCATTGGCATTGTTTGCAACTGTTTTTAATTTTAGAGCCCTATTATTAATGTTTAAATTTTAATTAGTAAAAAAGGGTGAGATGTAGAGAGCCGCCTGAGCCCGAGGGCACTGGCAGAATCCTGTCATCAGTACTGATTCCTTATCTTTATCCACGTGCTTGGAATGAGGAACAAAAAGGCTCCCTCCCAGTTAAGAGGCCTGTTTGCTGCACTAGTTTCTGTAGCAGCTTCTCTGCAGGAATTACCTCCTGAAAACCCGGGCAAACACCCTGTACACTGAGCCCATTTCACAGAGATGGGGCTCAGAGAAGTCATGTGACTTCAAGGTCAGTAGTATCAAAGCTGGGACTTGGCTGTGACCTCTCGTGCACCATCCAAGGGCCCCCTTGCCCCACCTCCCCTTACCCTGGAGCCTACCAGAAAAGGGCACGTCCCGCAGAGCAGTGGGGCCCCAGCCCAGCCACAGCGAGCGCCAGCCGCCCTGAGCCACGGAGGTCCGCACGCAGGCGGCCAGCTCCCGGTACGACACGTGCTGAGCCTGCAGCTTCGTCCGCACCAGCTCCAGGGGGCTAATCACAGTCACGGTGCCCACTGTGGGGAACAGCGGGGAGGGATCAGTGCACAGTCCTCGGGGCAGTGTGCCCCAGGGTCTGCGAGCCCACGACGTCTCCCCATCCTAGGTGGGCAGAGGGTGGAGCTGGGAGCGAGGACCGAGCTCAGGCAGAGTGGGGGCCAGGGGGGACCGAGGGCCCAGGGCTGTGCTCACAGCGGGCCAATGCACCAGCCACCATGGGTGCATAGAAGTCAGAGGTCAGGGCTCGACCGCACAGGAAGGCCTTGAGCTGGTCATAGGCCGTGAAGTAGATGGCGGTTGCTGGCACAGTCATCACCCTGGGGGTGTGAAGAGACGTTAGCTGGGCCTTCCACCCCCAGGCCTTCCCTGCCCCAGCCAGCCAGCCACAGGGGAGCCGGAGATCACAGGGCGTGAGGAAGACAGCACGCAGGACGGGGACTCACAGGGTGGCTGGGAGGCCACTCCACAGGGTCCGGGTGCCCTCGTGTCTCACAATCTTCACAAAGGCATCCTGCCGAGAGGACGTCAGCCGGAGCAGGGAGGGTGGACATGAAAGAGGCCTGTGAGGGGCTGGCCCCGAACCCGATGCCCTCGCCTCTGCCCACAGCCCCTCAGGTCCCACACAGGCCCGTCCCATTGGCTCCAGGCGGGCTCCTGTTCACCCTTCACAGCCCCACGGCCTGCTGCCCGCCACCCACCCTCGGGCATCCTGGCAGACCCGCTCCTCACCACAGTGCCGGTGAAGCGGGTGGGGTCCTGAAACCAGGTGGCACAGCGGGCACCATTCGGGCACAGGTACAGGGGTTCAAGGACACCATTGCAGTAGAGGAGGCACTTCCCTGTGGGTCGGAGAGAGGGCACTGGGGAAGGGGAGGGGACAGTGAAGGCCGTGGCGCTGGAACCCCTCGGGGAGGTGGTGAGCCCCGACCCGGGAGGGCCAGCGGAGGCTGGGGTCCTCAGGTGGGCATTCCTGCCCAGGACGGAGGGCTGGCTGGGAGGACCTGAAACCCTGTGCCAGTCCTCGGCTGCCAGGCGCGCCGGTGCCCGGGGGAGACTGGGGCGCTCCCTCCCCCGACCCTCGCGGCTCCCTGTGGCCAGGGGCACTCACATTTGGTGTAAGAGAAGCTCCAGAGTCTGGAGGGAGGCTTCAGCTCTAAAATACAAGGCAGCCCCTCGAGTCAGGAGAGGGCCCCCCCCACCCCCCAAAATCTCTGGGAGATCCTCTTGCGCAGACACCACCCGCTACGGGCTCCAGGGCCGGACACTCACCGCTGGCCCCGGAGGGCCGTTGAGACTGCAGGCGGACCTTCACCACGTCCAGGGGGGTCACTAGGGGAGAGGGAAGACCCCTTTCAAGGCTCCGCTCCCGGCACCTCCTCCGGGACCCGGACACTCCCAGTCTCCGGCCCTCCAGCCCCGCTTCCCAGGTCTTACTGAAGATGGAGGTGACCACCGCCCCGGCGCCCGAGGCCACCATCTGCTGGAGGGGGCTGATGCCCCCGGGGTCCTGATCGGCCATCTTGTAGCTTCACTTCTGAAAAAACACAGAGCTCCAGGAGTTCCAGCTCCCGGACAGCAATCAGAGGACAGCAATCAGAGGCTGGGAGCGCGGAGGAGGCAGGGCGCCGCCGGCTTCCCTCTCTCCGCTCAGCCCGTTCGCTCTCCGGTTGAGAGCTCGAGGGGCTCATCCCCGGGGCCTCGGGAAGCCCTGTCTGCCGCCTCCACTCGGCCCGTGGGGAGACTGAGGCCGGGGGAGGTGGGGCGACTGCTCAAGGTCACTCCGGGAGCCATGAGGAAACCGGGAGAGTCACCGGCTGGTTAATGGGCAACGGTGGCCCGCCGCCAAGCCCTCCCTCGGCCTCTCCACGCAGGCTTCCAGGCACCTCCTTCCGGGGCGCTGGGTTGGCCCCGGCGTCCCCAGGATCAAAACGCCGAGCCGACACCCCATCCCCTGCCCCCGGCCGCACCCCACCCCGGGCCGGAAAGGCCGGGCCCGGGGCGAGGAGGAGGAGGACAAGCCCTCCGCTCGCTCCCCCCAACATTACCGGCCGGGGGACCCGACCGAGGGGCAGGAGTGGGGAGACAGGCTCTGCCCTCGCCCCTCGGCGGCCCTCCCGGCCCCGGTCCCGACCCCGGTCCCGACCCCGACCCCACTCCCCGGGGAAGCCGACCTGGTCGACGCAACGGCCCGCGACTCCGCGCCCCCCAGCCCAGCCCCGGGTCCGGCTCCCGGGGACCCCGGGAGACCCCACGCCGGCCTCCGCCCTCGCCGGGCCCTCGGTCCGGGGCTGCCCGCCCACCTGGCTTCGGGGTGGCACTCGCGCGGCGCGGAGCCCGGGGTCGGGCGGGCCCATGGCGGGTCCGCGACCGGTGCGGGGTCCGCGAGCGTCCGCCTCGCTCCGAGGCCGGCGAGGAAGGCCGCCGAGCGCGCCCCGCCCCCCCGCCCCGTGCGGCGCCGCGAGGCCCCGCCCCCCCCCGACACACGGGCCGACCGGCGGCGCGCCCGGAGTGACGCCGGCCCCGCCCCCGCGAGGCCTCCTGGGAACCCGCGGAGCCCTTTTCCCCCCGGAGCGGCCGGTATCCGGCCGGTCCGCGAGCCGAGGTCGCGGGGCTCCACGTGGCGCGCGGCCTGCCGGCAGCAGCACCGCCCTGGCCGCGTGTTCTCACCACCCGCACCCCCTCCGCCGGTCCCCCGCCCAGCGCCGCACCTGGGACCGCACCCCCTCGGCGGGAACGCACCCCCCCCACCCTCGTGGCTTAGTCTGCGGGGCGGGGGGGGGAAGGGGGTGGATCAGTTCCAAAGCCGCGGACCCTCGGAGGGTGACGGCACGCATCTGCCCGCGGGGCTGGGTTTTTACGACCTCACGGGGACCGCGTCCGACCGGAACCAGCTTAGCTTCCTCCCATTTGACAGACGGGGACTCGGCTCCAAAGTGGGCCGAGAGAAAAGGCCGGTCCGGAAGCGGGGAGCCCCTGCTTCCACCTGGGCCCCGTCCCACCTCCGCGTGACCTTGGGCCCCGGACAAGAGAGGATGAATAGGAGAAGAGGACCCACATCGGTTACTCTCACACTGTTGTTGTTTTTTTAAATATGTTTTTACTGATTTCAGAGAGGAAGGGAAAGGGAGAGAGAAAGCAAAGAACAAAAAAAAAAAATCACTATGAGAGAGCATGTGCCCTTGTCCGGAATCGAACCTGGGACCCTTCCAGTCCGCAGGCCAACGCTCTGTCCACTGAGCCAAACCAGCCTGGGCTCACCCTGTTTTATCTTCCAGGTCTCAAATCTTTTAGAAGTAGGTCATTATTCTCCCCATTTTACAGCTGGTGAAACTGAGGCTCCAGTTTAAGAGCTCGAGGTTGGAACGGGCCAGGTTATGGGCTTAAATCTTCCGCCTCCGTCTCCGATCCCACTTCTCAGGGAGACGGAGTTCCCTCCCCGGCCAACGCCACCACCTGCCTCGTCTTTAAAACTTTTGTGCAGCCTGATAGTTTGTTCTAACAAAAGCCAACACCCCGAACACGGGGTGAGGGACTGCGCCTTTAAGAGGGGTTGGCCGTGACTTTGACGTAAACTGGATCCCACAAGTGGTCGGGTCAAGACCCAGAAGCTGCGCAGCCAGCCGGCGCAGGCGAGGTTAGCACGTGGATCCCAAAAGGCCGACCATGAGCTTTCCCTGAGAAAAGGCTTTGCGCGTTCGCACTGCTGGGAAGCCCGAATCTGTGGGCGTGGAGAATGCCATCTGTGGCTGGTGAAGTGGACGCTGAAGGGCGGGAGGGGGGAAATATATAAATAAATAAAATATAAAATAAATAAAGTAAAATAAAATAAATAAAATAAAATAAAGAGCCGTACGGAGGGCCGTACCATTTCCTTCCCAAACCAAGCTGAGGTCTGAAATAATACAAAATCATTTTATAAACTGTTGGTTCAGGTGAAAACCCAGCTTCTACTAAGGTCCTTTACAGCCTCAAAGTTACGGTTTACCCCAACAGTTAGTTACACAACCATCAGCCCCGAGATTACGCTCCCCATTTCACAGAGGAGGAAAATGAGGTTCTTTCGTGTAATGACTAGTGTGAAGCAGAGCCCAGGTTTCTCTCATAGTTTCTCATTTTACAAACGAAACGCCCGGAGACCTCAGAGGTCAAATCACACCAAAGCCACTCAAGTGAAAGAGCCAGAATTCAAACCTTCACCTACCTGAGTCCCGAGCAGCTCCCACCACCACCACCACCACTACTTCATTCTCAACCCAGTGATCTGTTCCTCTGTTTCATCTACTCAGACCTCAGGCCCCAAGAACGACACGAAATACCAGGCGAACTGGTTAATAATGCAGCTTTTGTAATCAAAGAAAACACATTAATTTCAAGAGAAACATCAAAAGTGCTTTAAGTACACACTTTCCCCATCTTTCAGGTAATTTGTGGATACCGTCCCAATAGAACTTTTCTTGTTTTGAGGCAGACCATTCAGAGACCCAATTCTCTACTTTGTATGTTTTGAAGTGCTGCTCAGAAAGTGCGTGTGCCATTGATCTGAATAAGTGGTGATCTAAAGGAGTGAGGTCTGATGAATGCAGCGGATGGGTTCATACTTCCCTGGCAAGGTCTTTTAACGTGTCTTTAACTGGTTTTGAAGTGGGTGATGGTGCGTCCTCATGCAGCAAAATTACTTTGCCGTGTCTTCTGGCCCATTCTGGTGGTTTTACAGTCTTCAAACTAAAGTCATGAATTAAAACAAATGCTTCTTTTTTGGCATGAAATTCAAAATTTTTAACCATAAAAATATCTACTGGTATGATGTTAACACCTTCAGAAAATTTGACATATGAAGTTTTGAAGCTTGTTGTCAATACAACAAAATAGCATACATATCAAATCGCATATACGGTATATCAACATACCTGTAGCTCCATCCATTGAAAAAAATCCGCATTATTCACCGGTGTACCTGGTCCAGCGTGGGTCTGGCAGCACCACTTGTCCGCTTCACGGTCAGAGCACCGGGGAGGCAAGAACCTGGCTCCAAATCCTCCTGCCGCAGCTGTGTGACCTCTGGCAAGTATCTTTATATATATATAAAACTATATTTTATTGATATTTTACAGAGAGGAAGGGAGAGAGATAGAGAGATAGAAACGTCAATAAGAGAGAAACATCGACCAGCTGCCTCTTGCACACCCCCTACTGGGGATGTGCCCGCAACCAATGTACATGCCCTTGACTGGAATCGAACCCAAGGACCTTTCAGTCTGCAGACGGACGCTCTATCCATTGAGTCAAACCGGCTTCGGCCACAATGGGTTCTTAAACTGGGCCGGAGGGCCGGAACAAAAGCACCCTGACCATGCTGGCACTCTCATCTTGGGCTGCTGGTGAAGGAGCGGAGGGGAGAGCAAGAGAACCCTCTGCTCTTTCCGCTCCGAGGGCCGGAGAGAACAGCCGAACGGGCCGGATCTGACCCGAGGGCCGTAGTTTGCCCACGGCTGCTCTAGAGCCTTGGCTAGACTTGCCGCCCAGAGGAGCAAGCCTGGAGCCTGAGGAGGAGGCATCCACTGTCCTGGCGGACTTGGCTGCAGGTCACACCCCGCGGTCCTTCCAGAGCCATCATGTGGCCCCATGTGGCCGTCACCGGCCTCCTCGTCAGATGGAAAAACAGAAACTCCTTTCAGCCGCCAAAAGGGAGGAAAAGGTACCAGCCCCAGGGGTTCGAGTGGGGACGGAGGGATAGTGCTAGCCTAGCACTGGGGGAGCAACTTAAACAGAAAGTAGTTTGTCGCGAGGCTGAATTCCCCCAGGCCAGCCCTGGGGCAGGGGCAATATTCCCTCCTTCCCCCCAGGTTGCATCTTCAAGGCCTAGGCCAGCTGTGGGCAAACTACGGCCCTCGAGCCGGATCCGGCCCATTCGGCTGTTCTATCCGGCCGTGGAGCCGAAAGAGCAGAGGGCTCTCTTGCTCTCCCCTCCGCTCCTTCACCAGCAGCCCAAGAGGAGAGTGCCAGCATGGTCAGGCTGCTGTTGTTCCGGCCCTCCGGTCCAGTTTAAGAACCCATTGTGGCCCTCCAGTCAAAAAGTTTGCCCACCCCTGGCCTAGGAAAATGTTTGTGGGGCGGAAGTGAGGCTTGGTCCCTCCTGTGGATCCCACCCACACCTGAGCTCAGGGCCAGCACGGTCTCCACCCAGCGCTGCCTTCCTGGGGGCAGGGCCAAGGGTTTGGGGACCACTGAGCCCAAGAGGAGAAATCCAAACCCAGGCTCGCAGCTAAAAGCCACGTCAGGTCTTTGATTGGACCCTGAGGTCAGGGAGGGGGGGGGGAGTTATAGAAGACTTTCCTGGGACAACTGGAGAAAGCTGAATGAGGCCTGTGCAGGAGACGTCGCTTTGTCACAGTTACATTTCTTATCGCCATGCGGTGGTTTTGTAGAACATCCTTGTTCTTAGGAAACCCAGGCTGAAATGTTTAGGGCTGAGTTGTCAGCAACTTAGTCCCAAATGGTTCGTAAAAACACACAAACACACAAGATAATGCCAATGTAGCAACATGGGAACGGGGTGGTCAGGGTGGAGGGGTACACAGACGCTTCTTGTGCCATTCTTGCACAGTTTTTCTGAAGTTTTTTCTCAAAATAAAAAGTTGGTGGGAAGAAGGATTTCCTCCTCTGAAAGACAGACATACAGGGCATGGCAAAAGTAGCTTTCAAAGTCATTCATATGGAATGTAATACAAAAGTTAATAAGTAATACAAGAATAAACTCGCCCTCGCTGGTTAAGCTCAGTGGACAGAGCATCGGCCTGTGGACTGAGGGGTCCCAGGTTCGATTCCAGCCGGGGGCACATGCCCAGGTTGCGGGCTCGATCCCCAGTGTGGGGTGTGCAAGAGGCAGCTGAGCAATGATTCTCTCTCAGCACTGATGTTTCTGTCTCTCTCTCCCTCTCCCTTCCCCTCTGAAATCAATTTTAAAAAATGTATTAGAAAATAAGAATAAACTCTGTTTCTTGTACTCACTACTGTACGCTTACTTTTGCCCCACACTGTGTTACTTACAGAATCAGAAGAGCCGGGAGCTGTCCTTTTTTTAATTTTAAAAAATATATGTATATTACTGATTTTTTTACAGAGAGGAAGAGAGAGGGATAGAGAGTTAGAAACATCGATGAGAGAGAAACATCGATCAGCTGCCTCTTGCACACCCCCCACTGGGGATGTGCCCGCATCCAAGGTACATGCCCTTGACTATAATCGGTTTGTCACAGCAGGATGCTACGGAATTCCCACGCAGTCTGAACAAACGGGATGCAGGTCTCCACATCCTGATGTAAAACTATCTCCAAGGCAGAGCCAAGTTCAAAAGCAAAGCGCAGCTGTTCTCGACCGGGGCGCTGCCGCCCCCTAGGGGACACTTTGGGCATCGGTGAGGTTGTTTGTAGTGTCCAGAGATGGGGGTCCCTGGGGTTTGACAGATGGCAGGGCGGGCGTGCTAAATGCCCTATTACGGGTAGGACGGTCCGAATTGTCCCTCACACCTCTCAACTTTCCCCTGTCTTTCTGGTGAGAAACCTGCTCATTCCCGGACCTGGAAGCTGGGTCTATGTCACCCGCATCTTTTTTTATTTTATTTTGCTTTCGTTTTTTTGTATGTTCTTACTGATTTTAGAGACAGGGGAAGGGAGAGGGAGAGAGAGGTAGAAATATCAGCGATGAGAGAGAATCATTCATCGGCAGCCTTCTCCTGGGGGTCTAACCAGGAATCGAATGGGGACGCCCTGGTTCAGGGGTCAGTGCTAAACCGCTGGGCCACATTGGCCAGGCCACCCGCATCTCTTTTGAATGTTTCTAAAGTACACCGAATGTTCCAGGAACAAGACTACCATGCCACCCCGGGGAAGGTTCGGCATTGTGTCCATTAAACCTTTATCACGGCTCGTTCACAAACTTAGAAAGTGGTGTCGTGGGACCACCTGGCCGCACCAGCTGAGCTGCTGACGTGACACTCCAGGCCGAGTGTCATTTCTGGCTCCGGTTTTCCAGCACCGGTGACTCATGAGCATTCGCAGGCTTCTCTCCTCTCACCGAGCGGAGCCTGAGCTTTCACATACAGAAATACACCTTATTTTATTCTAAATTACTTTCTGTTTTCCCCCTATATTACTTTATTATGTATATTATGTGAAAAATATTTTATACGGTATATTATATGTATGCATATTACACACTATCTGAAGTTTATAAGATGTCTAAAGCATTGTCCATATGAAAAATATATTGTCTTTGAATTTAACTTCTGAAAATGCATCAAAGGAGAGCGTATAAAGGCCTCAAAAAGGGCTGTGAGCTCACCCAGCACTCTCTAGTCCAGGGGTGGGCAAACTTTTTGACCTGAGGGCCACAATGGGTTCTTAAACTGGACCGGAGGGCCGGAACAAAAGCAGCCTGACCACGCTGGCACTCTCATCTTGGGCTGCTGGTGAAGGAGCGGAGGGGAGAGCAAGAGAACCCTCCGCTCTTTCAAAGGCTCCAAGGGCTGGATAGGATAGAACAGCTGAATGGGCCGGATCCGGCCCGCGGGTGGTAGTTTGCCCACGGCTGCTCTAGTCCCCTGTTGTGTCCTTGCCTCCAGGAAATGCCGTTTCTGCTTGTTAGTTTGACCAACGCTGGGCCACCTGACCAGTGTGACCATGGGGCTGAGCCCCGGTCACGTGACCCCAACCGAGGAGGCGCTATCCCAGCTGGGCCTGGACCAAAGGCTTGGCCAGCCCTCTCTCTGCCTCATGCGCTCTCTCTTTTGATTTATTGAGCATTTCTCTCTCCCTTTTTAATTTTCAAGTGTTTGATGGTGTGCCAGATACTGTTGTAGAAAGTTGGCGGCGGCAGAGAAGAAGCCACACAGGCCCCTGCTCACACTTGCTAGTGCAGAGACACCAGCACGTGAGAACGTCAGGCCTGGGTAGGCAGCGGCGACACCGGGGAGGGAGGGCAGCAGGCAGGTCAGTGATCGGGGAGACCTCGGGGGTCAGGGGTCACTGCTGGAGAGTACCCCAAAGTGAAGGCCAAGGGAGGGGGGGCAGACTGGGATGACGGGAAGCGCTCAGAGGAGGGGCCGGATGTCCTAGCAATTTACGTGGGAGAACATTGTGATGGTTGCAGGCTCAGAGCTGGGTTCTGTCCCTGGCTCCGTGTCTTGTTAGCCGCGTGGCCTCGGTGAGGCTGCTTAGCCTCTCGAGTCTGAGAGCTCTCACGGTAAGACAGGGCCAATGGCTGCACCCGCCCAGCAAGGCTGTGTCCGAGGTTACAGAGAACTTGGCACAGAGCCGGCACAATGCGGTCTTAGACACTAGCAGGACCCGCTTTTATTATTATTATATATTTTATTGATTTTTTTTACAGAGAGAAAGGGAAAGGGATAGAGAGCTAGAAACATCGATGAGAGAGAAACATTGACCAGCTGCCTCCTGCACACCCGCTACTGGGATGTGCCTGCAACCAAGGTACATGCCCTTGACCAGAATCGAACCTGGGACCTTTCAGTCCGCAGACTGATGCTCCATCCACTGAGCCACACCAGTTTCGGCAGGACCCACTTTTTACAAACACAGATATCAAGGGAACCAGCAAGTAGCTTACCCCAAGGTAAGAGACGGAGTTAAAGCCTCCTGAAGTGCGTGTGAGTGCAGATCTCCCTGCTGACTCACTGGGGGGCCTGCTCTCCTTTCTGGACCTTTGTTTCACCATCTTTATTTGTCTTTTTTTTTTTTAATATATTTTATTGATATTTTACAGAGAGGAAGGGAGAGAGATAGAGAGCCAGAAACATCGATGAGAGAGAAACATCGACCAGCTGCCTCTTGCACACCCCCCACTGGGGATGTGCCCGCAACCAAGGTACATGCCCTTGACTGGAATCGAACCTGGTACCCTTCAGTCCGCAGGCCGACGCTCTATCCACTGAGCCAAACCGGTTTCGGCTTTATTTGTCTTTTTATTTTTATTTTTTAGAATTGCAATAGCAATAAAAGGATGTCTTCATTATCTATGTGCTTTAGTAAGCTGAACATCTTGTCTCCAACTATTATCAGACAGGAAGGGAAATGAAACATTGAACAATAACGAGGCATAGAGGAAACAATAGGCAAACTGGAAAAAGAAAAAAATATAATCAATTGGACAGGGAACAGAATTGCTACTTGTTAACCCGGGCGAGGGGAGGATATATCCAAAACTGGACAATGAAGCCCAGAAGTAAAACGTAGTCAATGAGTATATTCGCCCCACCCCCAAGGATGACAAGAGCCGTTTTCATAACCTTTGTTTCAAGTTGTAGGAAATAAGAGAGCTCCATGTCTTGTTGGAAGAGCTGTGACCTTCCTGAAGCGCTAGCCTTACAGGATACCCCCCACCTTTCTGAGGAGGTGATCTGGGGTGCACGTAGTGAGACAGAAAGCACAGGATGAAACCAGCCCCGGGTACATCCTCCAAGGCCGTCATGCCTAATGGGACGAGAGTCTGTCCGTCAGCAGTGCGCGTAGCTCAGACCTTGGAGACGGTCTGTCTGGGAATGGTCCTCGCTTCTCTCCATCTGCCTTTGTTGGCAGAGAGTCTGCAGGGCTGGGAGCTGAAAACCAGGAAGGTTCTCTCGTGCGCTCTCTTCTCCCTCGGACCTGAACTGTTGGGGGTGAGTGCTTGTGGGCGGCCTGAACCCCCACTCTTCGGGGATGGCCCAAAGGAAAAAGCCCCGAGTCCAGAGGAGGCGGACGGAGTTCTGAATGACAGGCTGTGAGTGGAAGCGGGTGAAGGGGTTTCAGTACAAGGGTCTCTGGGAGTGCGTGCTCCTTCCCCGAATGCCTCTGGCGCCCGGCCCCAGCTGCCACCACAGCCAGCCGCTCTGTAAGGCCCGGACCCGCTGAGGAGGCCCGCCGACCACTCTGCTGACAGCGGGGTGTGTGTGTGGGGGGGTAGTGCCCACTGGTCGAGGTGTGGTTGGGCTGCTTCCTTGGTACCAACTTGGCGATTCCTTTAGGATGGCTAGAAATTCCTTTAGTTCTTCGTTCTCTTTCCTTAAAACTGACAGCTCCTTGCCAAAACCGGTTTGGCTCAGTGGATAGAGCGTCGGTCTGTGGACTGAAAGGTCCCAGGTTCGATTCCGGTCAAGGGCATGTACCTTGGTTTTAGGCACATCCCCAGGAGGGGGTGTGCAAGAGGCAGCTGATCGATGTCTCTCTCTCATCGATGTTTCTAACTCTCTATCTTTCTCTCTTCCTCTCTGTAAAAAAAAAAAAATCAATAAAATATATTAAAAAACAAAACGGACAGCTTCTTGTTCTGTCTGGGCACTGTTAGTTGTGCCCCCCGCATGGCTGCTGCTGACTTTGGGATTCTGTGCTTATCAAAGGCGAGGAGGAGACCTGCTTGTTTTTCCTGGAAGCGCCACACCTGAGAGGTGTGACTAACACGCTGCAAAGCTTTCTCCCCCGAGGCTCCGGATGATCGGACAGAGCCCAGTGTTTGCAGGCAGCTCCACAAGCAGAACATGTTCCCAGAGCCACACACTTTTTACAGGAAGGAGGGCCACTGCTGGTGACAAAGCAATTGGCCCCATCTTTTCGGAAGCACAGGTTGCAATCGGTTTCATCATCTTTAAAATAAAAAAATAATATCTCTGGTCCCACTTCCCTCCCAGGACTGCTGAGAGCTTTAGGTTGAGACCAGGAGTGGCAACCTTTTTTTTCTGCCAAGGTCCTTTGTATATTTATTTATTTACTTTAAATGTATTTCATTGATTTTTTTACAGAGAGAAAGGGAGAGGGAGAGAGAGCTAGAAACATCCATCAGCCGCCTCCTGCATGCCCCCCACTGGGGATGTGCCCGAAACCAAGGTACATGCCCTTGACCGGGATCGAACCTGGGACCCTTCAGTCCGCAGGCTGATGCTCTATCCACTGAGCCAAACCGGTTAGGCCACCAAAAACCTTTTAAACGTAGGAGGATGGAGGAGGAAATGGCAGCTGCTGAGGGGCCGTGGGGTGCCG
The DNA here is from genome assembly GCA_963924515.1 of Vespertilio murinus. Lineage (NCBI taxonomy): Eukaryota > Metazoa > Chordata > Mammalia > Chiroptera > Vespertilionidae > Vespertilio > Vespertilio murinus. Next base: position 13,648,892 of record OZ004718.1, on the reverse strand, counting down.
GACACTTCCCACGGATGTGTCCGCACAGCCCGAGCTCCTGAGCACCGGAGGGTCACCACGCCCCGTTCATTTCACAGATGAAGGCGTTTGGGGTCAGGGAACAGGCCGGCCGCCCAGCGGGGAAGAGGCAGAGCTGGAACTTGAGAGCGAGCGGCCTGCGCTCAGCTCCCAGCCCGTCCACGGCCCAGGCCTCCGGAGAGCCGGCCCCCCTCCCCGCCGCCCGCCGCCGCCGGCACCTGCCTGACCCCAGGCCCCCCGCTTCCCGAGGCTCCCTGGGGCCGGTCTTTGCCCGCTGGGAAGTTCCTCAGCTCACCGCTGCTCTCAGAGGGTAAGAAACCGAAACTTTAACCGGCACAATGCCGTCCCCCTCCTGTAGGGGGCAGCGGCTCCCACATCCGGAGGGGAGCAGAGAAGTCAGCCAGACCCGTCCCCCCGTGTCTCCCCCTGACCCCACCGCGGAGGGGCTGGGTCTCCTCTGCCTCCCCTGCCCCCGCCTGGGGGGGCCGGTGTGAGGGGGCCGAGGGGGCCGGTGTGAGGGGGCCGAGGGGGCCGGTGTGAGGGGGCCGAGGGGGCCGGTGTGAGGGGCCGAGGGGGGCCGGTGTGAGGGGGCCGAGGGGGGCCGGTGAGAGGGGCCGAGGGGGGCCGGTGTGAGGGGGCCGAGGGGGCCGGTGTGAGGGGCCGAGGGGGGCCGGTGTGAGGGGCCGAGGGGGGCCGGTGTGAGGGGGCCGAGGGGGCCGGTGTGAGGGGGCCGAGGGGGCCGGTGTGAGGGGGCCGGTGTGAGGGGGCCGAGGGGGCCGGTGTGAGGAGGCCGGTGTGAGGGGACTGAGGGGGCCGGTGTGAGGGGGCCGGTGTGAGGGGACCGAGGGGGCCGGTGTGAGGGGGCCGGTGTGAGGGGACCGAGGGGGCCGGTGTGAGGGGACCGAGGGGGGCCGGTGTGAGGGGGACCGAGGGGGGCCGGTGTGAGGGGGACCGTGGGGGGCCGGTGTGAGGGGGACCGAGGGGGCCGGTGTGAGGGGGCCGGTGTGAGGGGGCCGAGGGGGCCGGTGTGAGGGGGCCGAGGGGGCCGGTGTGAGGGGACCGAGGGGGGCCGGTGTGAGGGGGACCGAGGGGGGCCGGTGTGAGGGGGACCGTGGGGGGCCGGTGTGAGGGGGACCGAGGGGGCCGGTGTGAGGGGGCCGGTGTGAGGGGGCCGAGGGGGCCGGTGTGAGGGGGCCGGTGTGAGGGGACTGAGGGGGCCGGTGTGAGGGGGCCAGTGTGAGGGGACCGAGGGGGCCAGTGTGAGGGGGCCGGTGTGAGGGGACCGAGGGGGCCGGTGTGAGGGGGGCCGGTGTGAGGGGACCGAGGGGGGCCGGTGTGAGGGGGACCGTGGGGGGCCGGTGTGAGGGGGACCGTGGGGGGCCGGTGTGAGGGGGACCTAGGGGGCCGGTGTGAGGGGGCCGGTGTGAGGGGGCCGAGGGGGCCGGTGTGAGGGGACCGAGGGGGGCCGGTGTGAGGGGGGCCGTGGGGGGCCGGTGTGAGGGGCCGAGGGGGGCCGGTGTGAGGGACCGAGGGGGGCCGGTGTGAGGGGCCGAGGGGGGCCGGTGTGAGGGACCGAGGGGGGCCGGTGTGAGGGGACCGAGGGGGGCCGGTGTGAGGGGGCCGAGGGGGCCGGTGTGAGGGGGCCGAGGGGGCCGGTGTGAGGGGCCGAGGGGGCCAGTGTGAGGGGCCGAGGGGGGCCGGTGTGAGGGGGCCGAGGGGGCCGGTGTGAGGGGGCCGGTGTGAGGGGGCCGGTGTGAGGGGACCGAGGGGGCCGGTGTGAGGGGGGCCGGTGTGAGGGGACCGAGGGGGGCCGGTGTGAGGGGGACCGAGGGGGGCCGGTGTGAGGGGGACCGTGGGGGGCCGGTGTGAGGGGGACCGAGGGGGCCGGTGTGAGGGGGCCGGTGTGAGGGGACCGAGGGGGCCGGTGTGAGGGGGGCCGGTGTGAGGGGACCGAGGGGGGCCGGTGTGAGGGGGACCGTGGGGGGCCGGTGTGAGGGGGACCGTGGGGGGCCGGTGTGAGGGGCCGAGGGGGGCCGGTGTGAGGGGCCGAGCGGGCCGGTGTGAGGGGACCGAGGGGGGCCGGTGTGAGGGGGCCGAGGGGGGCCGGTGTGAGGGGGCCGAGAGGGGCCGAGGGGGGCCGGTGTGAGGGGGCCGAGGGGGACGGTGTGAGGGGCCGAGGGGGGCTGGTGTGAGGGGCCGAGGGGGGCCGGTGTGAGGGGCCGAGGGGGGCCGGTGTGAGGGGGCCGAGGGGGCCGGTGTGAGGGGGCCGAGGGGGCCGGTGTGAGGGGCCGAGGGGGCCCGGTGTGAGGGGCCGAGGGGGGCCGGTGTGAGGGGGCCGAGGGGGGCCGGTGTGAGGGGGCCGAGGGGGCCGGTGTGAGGGGCCGAGGGGGCCGGTGTGAGGGGGCCGAGGGGGCCGGTGTGAGGGGCCGAGGGGGGCCGGTGTGAGGGGCCGAGGGGGGCCGGTGTGAGGGGGCCGAGGGGGCCGGTGTGAGGGGGCCGGTGTGAGGGGGGTCGAGGGGGCCGGTGTGAGGGGCCGAGGGGGCCGGTGTGAGGGGGCCGAGGGGGCCGGTGTGAGGGGGCCGGTGTGAGGGGGCCGAGGGGGGCCGGTGTGAGGGGGCCGAGGGGGCCGGTGTGAGGGGGGTCGAGGGGGCCGGTGTGAGGGGCCGAGGGGGCCGGTGTGAGGGGCCGAGGGGGGCCGGTGTGAGGGGGGCCGGTGTGAGGGGGGCCGGTGTGAGGGGGCCGAGGGGGGCTGGTGTGAGGGGGCCGAGGGGGCCGGTGTGAGGGGGCCGAGGGGGGCCGGTGTGAGGGGCCGAGGGGGGCCGGTGTGAGGGGCCGAGGGGGCCGGTGTGAGGGGACCGAGGGGGCCGGTGTGAGGGGGCCGGTGTGAGGGGGCTGGTGTGAGGGGACCAAGGGGGCCGGTGTGAGGGGGCCGAGGGGGCCGGTGTGAGGGGGCCGGTGTGAGGGGACTGAGGGGGCCGGTGTGAGGGGGCCAGTGTGAGGGGACCGAGGGGGCCGGTGTGAGGGGGCCGGTGTGAGGGGACCGAGGGGGCCGGTGTGAGGGGGGCCGGTGTGAGGGGACCGAGGGGGGCCGGTGTGAGGGGGACCGTGGGGGGCCGGTGTGAGGGGGACCGTGGGGGGCCGGTGTGAGGGGGACCGAGGGGGCCGGTGTGAGGGGGCCGGTGTGAGGGGGCCGAGGGGGGCCGGTGTGAGGGACTGAGGGGGGCCGGTGTGAGGAGCCGAGGGGGGCCGGTGTGAGGGGCCGAGGGGGGCCGGTGAGAGGGGCCGAGGGGGGCCGGTGTGAGGGGGGCCGTGGGGGGCCGGTGTGAGGGGCCGAGGGGGGCCGGTGTGAGGGACCGAGGGGGGCCGGTGTGAGGGGCCGAGGGGGGCCGGTGTGAGGGGGCCGAGGGGGCCGGTGTGAGGGGACCGAGGGGGGCCGGTGTGAGGGGGGCCGTGGGGGGCCGGTGTGAGGGGCCGAGGGGGGCCGGTGTGAGGGACCGAGGGGGGCCGGTGTGAGGGGCCGAGGGGGGCCGGTGTGAGGGGCCGAGGGGGGCCCGTGTGAGGGGCCGAGGGGGCCGGTGTGAGGGCACCTGCGCCGGGGGCTGAAACGCACTGGGTGCGACCCGCCCAGGCGACACCAGGTCAGCAGAACGGAAAGGGGCGCATGCGGGAGACCCAGGGGGGTTTCTAGGAGGAGGGACGTGTGTGCCAGGGCTGGGAGGAGAGGGCAGAGGGCCCAGGGACAGGTGTGTGTGGGGGGGGGGAGCCCAAGGGGAGGAATCCCCGAAGTGATGCAGTGAAGGCAGCTTCGTTCCTGAGCGCTGGAGGGGAGCTCTGGGCTGCCATGTCGCCGGCAGCAAAGGCATCTGAGAAACGCTGGGCTCTGTTTATCTGTGACTGTTTATTTTTATTATTTTTTATTTAAAAAATTTTTTTTTATTAAAAATATATTTTATTGCCAAAACCGGTTTGGCTCAGTGGTAGAGCATCGGCCTGTGGACTGAAAGGTCCCAGGTTCGGTTCCAGTCAGGGGCATGTACCTTGGTTAAGGACACATCCCCAGTTGGGGGGTGTGCAGGAGGCAGCTGGTGGATGTTTCTCTCCTCAATGTTTCCAACTCTCTATCCCTCTCTCTTCCTCTCTGTAAAATATCAATAAAATATATATTTTTTAAAAAGTTAAAAGTCAGGCCCCGGGGGTTTTGAATGCCCACGTGTGTGGGAGGCTGCCTGGTGTTATCTGTTAACTCGGAAATGCGGTGTTCCTGCCGGTGGTCCCCGGGGCCGCCCACCCGTGCCTCTAACGCCTGTGAGAGACCCTGTCCTGGGAGGCGGTGGGTTCGGGCGCAGCCTGCCACTGCCGGCAGCGAGCGGCTGCTTCCCCCCGTGTGTAAGTTCCTCCTAGGAAAGCTCTTACGCATTGGAATAAAACTACATGCCAGTTCTTTGAAATCCATCCTGCATTTAGACTTTTGGGACTTTCCCCTCCGCAAGCAGGTACTTGTCCCGATCCTGTGCTAGGGCCGTGGAGGGAGGGCCTCAGGGTCAGTGCCCTCAATGCACACATGGGGAAATGAGGCAGAAAATGAAGTCCAGTCACGTCGTTGTAAGAGGAAGAGGGGCCAAGAGTTGTTCCTCACTAGCACCAGGCACCTGGCTCTCCTAGCAAAGGGGGAGAGGTGTCAGCTGGAGGAGGGCCCGCAGACCTGCACACCAGACCCTCTGCGGCTGCAAATGCTCCCCAGGTGCTTCCAGGGAGCTAGTGGGGCGCAGGAGAACCCTGGGGCGGAGCATCCCCAAAGGCCCCCCAGCCAGGGCCTGGGTAGAGCCAAGTCAGCTACTCCCCTCCCAGCTGCTCCCACCTGCCTTCCCCTTCCTCACACACCTCTCCCCTTTCCCTCCACCTCACCCTGCATTCCATGCCTCACAACTGGATTTAAAGATAACCATTAGGGCTGAAACCGGTTTGGCTCAGTCGGGCTCAGTGGTAGAGCGTAGGTCTGCGAACTGAGGGGGTCCCGGGTTCGATTCCGGTCAAGGGCATGTACATTGGTAGCGGGCACATCCCCGGTGGGGGGTGTGCAAGAGGCAGCTGGTCGATGTTTCTCTCAACCATGTTTCTAGCTCTCTCTCTTCCTTCCTCTCTGTAAAATATCAATAAAATATATATATTTTTAAATGATTAAAAAAAAAAAAGATAATCATCCGGTGTCGCTCTTCAGGCAGAGAGATATGGGCCTCGCCCAGGGCCGGGGGCGTGGCTGCAGCTCACTGGCACGGAGCAGGGCCAGGAACGCTCACTCACTGCCCTGAGGCCAGAGGCCAAACAAGAATTCTCATCCAAGAATGAAACTAGATCACCAACTTACACCATATACAAAAATAAGCTCAAAATGGATACAGGACTTAAACATAAGACGGGAAACCATAAAAATACTAGAAGCATCCACAGGCAGCAGAATCTCAGACATATGCCAAGAGAACTTCTTCACTGACATTGCCCCTAGGGCAATGGAAGCTAAAGAAAAAATAAACAAGTGGGACTATATCAAAATAAAAAGCTTTTTTACAGCAAAAGAAACCATCAACAAAACAACAAGAAAGCCCACTGTATGGGAGAACATATTTGCAAATGTTATCACTGATAAAGGTTTAATCTCCAACATCTACAGACAGCTTATACAATTTAATAAAAGGAAGATAAATGATCCAATTAAAAAATGGGCAATGGACCTAAATAGAATCTTCTCAAAAGAAGACAGAAGGAAGGCCAAGAGGCACATGAAAACATGCTCAAAGTCACTAATTATCCGAGAGATGCAAATCAAAACAACAGTGCAGTACCATCTCCCACCTGTCAGAATGGCCAACATCAACAAAGCAACAAACGACAAGTGTTGGCGAGGTTGCAGAGAAAAAGGAACCCTTGTGCACTGCTGGTGGGAATGCAGACTGGTGCAACCACTGTGGAGAACAGTATGGAGCTTCCTCAAAAAAATGAAAATGAAACTCCCATTTGACCCAGTAATCAGACTACTAGGAATATATCCCCAAAAGCTAGAAACACCAATCAGAAAGGATATATGCACCCCTATGTTCATAGCAGCACAATTTACAATAGCTAGAATTTGGAAACAGCCTAGGTGCCCGTCAGCAGATGATTGGATCAAAAAACTATGGTACATCTACACAATGGAATACTATGATGCCATAAAAAAGAAGGAATTCTCATCATTTGCAGCAACCTGGATGGGACATCATGCTGAGTGAAATAAGCCAGTCAATGAAAGAGAAACACCACATGACCTCACTAATATATGGATAATAAAGAACATTATAAATTGATGAACCAAAAGATAGATATAGAGACAGTAAAGCAACAAGGAGACTATCAAATGACAGCGAGGAGGGATGGGAGATCTGGGGGAGATAAGAGATCAACTGAAGGATGTGCATACCTGCAAATAAGTACAAATAATGGACACAAAACTCTGGGGAGGGAGGGCATGTATGGAAGGGGGGGCAATGGTAATATATGTACACAGATAATTTAATTAAAAATATTATAAAAATTAAAAAAAAAGAATTCTCATCTGGCCCTAACTGGTTTGGCTCAGTGGATAGGGCATCGGCCTGCGGACTGAAAGGTCCCAGGTTCAATTCCGGTCAAGGCCATGTACCTTGGTTGCGGGCACATCCCCAGTAGGGAGTGTGCAAGAGGCAGCTGATAGATGTTTCTCTCTCATCGATGTTTCTAACTCTCTATCCCTCTCCCTTCCTCTCTGTAAAAAATCAATAAAATACATTATATATTTTTTTAAAAAAGAATTCTCACCCGCAGCCAGATTTACAGATCCAAGGGAAGCTCACCGGAGAAACTGTTAAAAAGTTGGGAAACGGATGTCTAGAGTAGGAAATGAAAGAGGACAAGAGTGCTACTTCGTGTTATAATTTGACTAAAATTTTATTGGCATGTCAGACTTTGGTAGGAATAATAATTGATGAGAAAACAGCAGCAAGGAAGGCGGCCTGCCCAGTGGCACCGGAGAAGCTCACAGTCCATGCTGGGACAGGGACCCAGTCTCCTGACAATCCAGTCCCTCGGCTGCCAAATGCCCCTCCACAGCCTCCAGCCAGGCCCGGGCCTGGTCCAGACTCGCCTCCCCCACACCCCCCAGACAGACCGCCCGCCCCACAGGCACCGGCCTGGCGCCGCAGCCTCAGGAGCTGGGGTAACCGTTGCTCCTCCCCAGGTGACTCAGGCGGGACGGGGAAGGAGCGGGAATCCGGGAGGGAGAGGCTGTTTCCATGCCCCCGCTCCAACCTGTCTTCAGGGCTGTCGGATTTAGCAAATAAAGATCAAGCTGTCCAGTTAAATTTGAATTGGAGACACACAAGGAGTAGTTTTTAAGCGTATGTCTCCAATATCACATGAGACGACACTCTTATACTAAAAAATAGTGTTGTTTTTTTTTTAAAGATATATTTTATTGATTTTTTTTTGCAGAGAGGAAGTAAGAGGGAGAGAGAGAGAGACGTAGACCAGCCGCCTCCTGCACTTCCCCCACTGGGGATGTGCCCGCAACCAACAAACATGCCCTTGACCGGAATCGACCCTGGGACTCTTCAGTCCGCAGGCTGATGCTAGTAACTGTTAGGTTTGAAAGGAAACAGGAAACAGAACAACAGGGAGTTTTAAAGAGAGTTTATTCCCCGGTAATGGGCGGAGTCATCACCGAGGTAGAGAGATCAGAATTAGGGGGAGAGGGGACAGGAAATCGGAACCCAACCGGGCTAAATGGAGGTCGCCTCCAACGAGCTGGAGATGGCCTCCAAGAAGCGCACGTGTCTGGCCTGGAGTCCCTTTTAAAGGACGGAAAGGGAGGGGGCTGGGCCCAGGGTGGAACAGGAAGGGATGGGCCCCAAGGGCACCTTGGCCCGTGTTAATTGGTGGCTCACTGTCTTGGAGATGTCCCTGTGGCAGGTGCCAGTCATGTTGTTAGCTCCACCCACCAGTTTGGAGGAGGGGAGATAACCTTAAGGGGTCATGTGTCAAACTCCGCCCACCAGTTTGGGAGGGGGAGATAACCTTTCAGTAACCACTGAGCAAAACCGGTTATGGCAAAAAAAAAAGAAAAAAAAAAAGAGTTCCTAATTTGAAATTCAAATGTAATGGGCATCCTGTGTTTTATCTGACAACCCGAGCTCTCAGTGGGAAAGGCGCTGCTCTGGGGCAGCTGTGACTCTGAGTGAAGAAAACCCTGAAGAGGCGATGGGAAGACGCCGGGAGAGGCTGAGAGAGTGGAAGGAGGAAGTGGGAGGGGAGCTCCCCACCCCTTTATCCAGACTACTACCTCTGAGGAGCCCGGGGCTGCCCCGAGGAACCTCTCAGCCAGAGGGACGCGTCCAGCGGCTCCTGAGGAAGTTTCTGTCTCTATATCATCTCGGGCAGAGACTGCTGTGTGGGGTCTGTACTTATCTGTTTGCGAAAACAACAGAAAGTTATTTTGATTTTCGGAACTTAGGTATGCTGTCCCAATACTCCGCTGATGGTGGTTTGAATGTCCCATTGATTGTGATCTCACTGGTCATCGGAGCACATTCCTGGGACCCAAGGCAGTTCAATGATCCTCCGTGGCCTCAGCAGCCACACACAGGGCATTGCTGTGGACTCAGGGGTCCCAGAATCCGGACAGCACCATTGTTCTAAATGGCCCCGGTGGTCCCAGATAATCTGTTTCCTTCGATTCAGTGATTTGTAGATAAGTTAGATAACTTGCTCAGTTTCACTTCCGTAAAGTCTCCCAACAAGTTCCTCATTCCAGACCCAAAGATGTAATCGACACTTTTGTGACATTCTGCCTACATTAGCCAGGGTGGCGAGCTGTTCGGGGCTGTGAGGTCTGGAGCGTTTCTGCTCCCTCGTATGCCACCGGACTTTAATAAAGGACTCCATAATTCAACTTTTTTTGAGGCCTTTGAAAGATGGGGGTTACCCTACAACACTGAGTGGGACCTCCTGTCACTTGTGGTGCCTCCGTCCAGCCGAGGGCTGGCCTCTGAGGTCCAGTTCAGCTGGGGCTACAGCAGGAATAGAAATAGACCAGGAAGCACATATCTGTAAATTCCTAAATGGGGGGTGAGGGGTAGAAGGTGGGGGGTGGGAGTGGGGGAGAGGCAGAAGTCACAAAGGAAAAGACTGATTGCTAGATTTCAGATGACACAACAAAGTTATCATAAACAAAGATAAAAGACAAATGACATCTGTAACACATATAACATCCAGAGTGTACAAAGAACTTCCACAGTTCAATAAGAAAAAGACAAACTGTAGAAAAATGAACAAAGGATAATGAGATCATTTTATCTGTCAACTTTTTGGGTTATTTTGGGTGAGATGAATATTTAAATAGATAAATTTTGTCCGAAGCAAATTGCCCACCATAATGTGGGCCGTCTCCAATTAGTTGAAGGCCTGAATAGAACAAACAACAACAACAACAACAATAAAAACTGGCTTCTCTAAGCAAGAGGAAGTGTTTCAGCAGCTGCCTTTGCACTTCATCTGCACCATCTGCTCCCCGGAGTCTCCAGCCTGCAGGTTTACCCCGCAGATCTTGGACTTGCTAGCTCCCATAATCATATGAGTCAATTCCTCTTAATAATTCTCTTTCTACAAGCAATTAGTTCTGTTTCTCTGGAGAACCCTGACTGATGCAGACAAGAACAGGCAATTCACAGAAGACATACATAAACAGAATAAGAATATGCACAGATACTCAGCTTCCCTAGAGATCAAGGAGATGCAAATAAAGCAACCAGGAAATATCTTAGACAGATTGGCTAAAAAAAAAAGTTTTTTTTTAAACTGGCATAGCCAATGTTGGTGAGTAAATGGGAAATAACTGCCCCCAAACACCATGACTGGGAGTGTAAATTGGAAAAATTTTAAGTCAATTTGTCATAAACATTTCAACTATGCAGACCATTTACCCAGCATATGTTACATTTAGGAATTTAACCCCATGTTCACAAATATTCATTGCATAATTATTGGTAACTTTAAAAAATTGGAAACATAGCCCAGCTGGTGTGATTCAGTGGTTGAGCATTGGCCTATGAACCAGGAGGTCACAGTTCGATTCCCAGTCAGGGCACATGCCCAGGTTGCAGGTTCAGTCCCTCAGTGTAGGGTGTGTAATAGGCAGTTGATTAATGATTTCCTCTCATCATTGATGTTTCTATCTCACCTCCCTTCCTCTCTGAAATCAATAAAAATATATTTAAGAAAGAATAAAAACTTTAAAAAAATTAGAAACACATAAAAGCTCATTACATGGTACTGATTAAGTAAACTATATAAAATTTATAGCATGAAATTCTTGACAATTGTCAAAAAGAGACTAATAGCCAAAACCGGTTTGGCTCAGTGGTAGAGCAGACTGAAAGGTCCCGGGTTCGATTCCGGTCAAGGGCATGTACCTTGATTGCAGGCACATCCCTGGTGGGGGGTGTGCAAGAGGCAGCTGGTCGGTGTTTCTCTCTCATCGACATTTCTAGCTCTCTATCTCTCTCCCTTCTTCTCTGTAAAATATCAATAAAATATATTAAAAAAGAAAAAGAGAGACTAATAAATAAGTGGAAAGACATCCCATATTCATGAATAGTGAGATTTAATATTGTTAAGATGGCAATACACCCCAAATTGACCTGTAGATTCAGTACATTTCCTATTAAAATCTCAACTGTCTTCTTTGCAGGAACTGATCCTAAAGTTCACATAGAAATTCGAGGGACTCAGAATTATTAACAAAAAATATTGAAGTTGGAGGACTCCCACTTCTCCCAATTTTAAAACTTGCTACAAAGCTATGGTAATCAAAGCGGGGAGTGGGGGGAATGGGAGAGATCTGTAATACTGTCAACATTAAAAATCACAAGGCCTGGTCAAAGGGGGCTGGGAGGGCTCAGCAAATAGGGAAAATCTTTGTGTGACTCTGGAAGTTTGCTTTTTTTGGTTCTGTTCTGTTTTTGTTTTTCTTCCCTGATCACAAAAAGCAAAAAGAAGAGAGAGAGGGAGAGAGAAAGGGGGGTGAGAGAGAGAGAGAGAGAGAGAGAGAGAGAGAAGATATTCCTGAATTAGAAGGTGTAAGAATACTGTAGTGTTTCTTTTTTTAAAATATATTTTATTGATTTCAGAAAGGGAGAGAGAGAGATAGCAACATCAATGATGAGAGAGAATCATTGACTGGTTGCCTCCTACACGACCCCTACTCAGGATCGAGCATGCAACTCAGCATGTGCCCTTGGCCAGAATCGAACCTGGGACCCTTCAGTCCGCAGGCTGACGCCCTATCCATTGAGCCAAACCAGCCAGGGCTGTGTTTCTTGTTTCTTGAGGAACAGGGGGAGGTTCTGCAGTCTTCAGGGGCCCTATACACTCTCCAAGGAAGTAGAGGTTCACTGCATCCATTTAAAAAAAATGAAATCACTTTTATTGATTTCAGTGAGGAAGGGAGGAGAGAGATAGAAACATGAATGGTGACCAATGCTGGCTGAACAGATAATAGGCAGTTCTTGAATGAGAATGGATGGCATTTCAAGGTTGGCTCAGGTCCAAGGTTGACGCCTGAGTCCCAGGGGTGTACAACTCCCAGCCAGGTTAGAATGTCCTTTCTTTCATCAGAACAAGGTGATCACGGTTAATAGAAGAGCATGATTAATATTTCTTATACTTATAGCCAGTCACCGATATTCTATTCTTGCCCCTAATATCACCAATGTGCAGAATAGTCCCAGTTCTCAGCAGCTTTATCTGCTGTCTGGTCCCTTACTAGCCCCGGGCTGAGCACCACTGCCACGCAATTCCTCAGCCCTGCCACTCCTTCCCTGCCCAGACTTGGATTTGTCCCCTACCCCAGTCTCACCCTCAGCTCAAGCTCTTCGCTTAGCCTAGAGCACTCTTCATCCCTTCCCCCAGGCTCAGCTCTAGGCTTCCTCTGGGCCTCTCCTCTCTCCTGGTGTGTCTCCCCACCACCAGCCTCGGTCTGGGCTAGGCCCCTGGGCACTGAACAACCTGGTTCCCACGGTTGGCTAACCTGTTCTGTGGAGTCCATTTCTCTCTCCTCCCCAGCCATGTCAATTCCTGGAAGGCAGCGCTACCTGAAACCACAAAAGCCACTCCCACACTGCATTCATCCCTTCACCTGGCCTTGCACCAGGCACCCAGCAACTCTTCAAGCCTCACGACATTGAACTTGGCATTCAATCCTTGCCCAAGGCTGCTCTTTCCATCCCGTTTCCTAATGCTCTTCCCAACAACCCCTGACCAACCACTTTTCCAACTTCTCCCATCTGCGTTAAAACCTTCCCAGACTCAGCTCCCAGGAGATGGAATTAAATCTCTTCTTCCTGCCTACTACTGTTTCCCTAAGCACACTGTGCACTTGGCACATTACCATGTCCCTTAAATCAGATAGAATCTGAGTCTGTCTCCTGTTAGGTTGAGGCAGGGGGTGTAGCCCAGAGCAGATGCAAGCATCTGCAGGATGGATGGTGACAAAGATAACTGGCTAGCTGGCGCCTTCCTAGACCCCTGGCCCGAGGCAGGAATTCCACACCTCTCATGCCCTCCACCCTCCCCTCCCTAAACAGCTGTATAAAAGAAGTACCTAGGCTGCTTTTGGGCGCGAACTTCCCTGGCCCACCCTCGGACAAGAGAGCTTCGCCCGGGAGTGCAGATTAAACCCCCTTCTTAATCGCCTGGATTCCGTGTCTTGCTTCTGCGCCGCCTACCTCTCAGCTGGGATCTTACAAACCTCTCCGTTGGGACCTTACAACCTTTCATCTCCCATACCCCATGCCCTCTGTGGGCACCTTGAGGAAAGGGCCCGGGTGCTGTGTATCCCTGCCCTCACAATTCTTTCAGCCCAAAGTTCAATCTGAGTTTGTTGAACAGAATAGAATCAGGATGGACGAGTGTCCCAAATCCAGAGGCGAACATCCCGCAAACGCCCTTTAAACGCCCACTCTAAGGGGCAGCTCCTTTGGCTGCTGTCAATGTCTGCAGACCGGCGCGGCCCCGCCTCGGGCAAACCGCCCGGCACCCGCACCGGGCAAAGAGCGAGCCGGGGCATCCATCACGTGATCCTCCCATCACATGATCCCCAGGAAAGGGGGCGGGGACTGGATGGAGCAGAAAAGAAGCACGGCCTTCCAGGATGGCCCCGCCTCCACGCCGACGAGCAGCCAACGGGAGCTCGACATCCCGGACGCCTGGCCAATGGGAACTGAGGTGGGCGGGCCTTCGCGCTGCAGGGCCCGGGCCGGCGAGCAGCGGGGTTGCTGGTGCCCAGCGAGCGCGGAGCCGGACACAGGTAAGGAGGTCGGCGGCGCGGAGCTCTCGCTCGCTCTTGGCCGAGGTCCGGGCCGCAGGGACGTGGGGCGTGAGCGGGGCGGGCCTTTACTTTATTTCGGGAGGCAAGAGGGGACGCGGAGAGTGTCGTCTTTGGGGGTCTGCGGTGCACGGGAGGGAGTGTTTGGAGGGGTGGCGGCGATCTAAGCAGAATGGCAGGGACCCCCATTAGCAGGGCGCTCTTTCTCTGCCTGCCAGCATCCCCGCAGGCTGCAGCCCCTTCCCCCAAAGCGGGGGCCCCTCTGTGTTTGAGCCGGCTCCGCCTCCCCGTCTGGTGGCGGCGGTGGTGGTGGTGGTAGGTAGGTAGGCAGGTAGGTAGGTAGATGGTCTCCTTCGGCCGGGACGGGAGAGGCGCCCGCCCTCCCTAGCCCCGGGGCGCAGAGGACTGGCAGTGAGTCTTGAGACTCCGGCCTCCTCCGAGGACTTGGGAGGGGTTACGTCTGGCTCTCTCTTACTTCCTTTCTTGTGGGGTGGGACGAGCTAACTTCCGCCTCTCCCCGCCACTTTTTCCCTCGCTCACGCGCCTCGCTGTTGGGTTGGTTCGAATGCCGGGAGTCTCGTGCTCCTGACACGCAGGGTGGGGGGTGCCACCTAGTGGGAGATGGCAGAGGTGGGGCTGGCAGAGGCTCCGGTTCTCCCTCTCAAAACCCACCAGCGAGGGATCGGGCTCCCACCTCCTCCCCCGTCGCTGGTCCTGAGTGCGTGTGCGAGCTGTAGGTCCCTTGCCTGGGAGCTACGGGTGTGGGGGAGAGCCCGCCGGGGGCTGAGGTCCAGGACCAGCCGCGGTCACCCTGACCTGGCCAGGAGCTGTGGAGGGGGCAACTGTGGAGGCCCTCATCATCAGCGGTGGCAAGTCTAGGAGCAGGACCAGTGCTGTATCCTGGCGGCTTCTGCTCTCCCCGTTTCTGCCCTGCCTCTGCCCCCTGCTCAGGAGAGGCCTCTGTCCCCTTCCTCTGCTTGGACCCTAGGCCTCCACCCTCCTGGGGCTTGTGCTTCCTCCCCAGGTACCGTGCGTGGTGCCAGGAGAAACGAACCCAGGCCCCCTGTGCTCTGGAGCCCTCAAAGCCCGTCCCCTCTAGGACTTGGGATGTGACGTGGGCATGTTACTCAGCATCCCTGAGTCTCAGTTTCCATCCTTGAAAGTAGAGGTGACAATTACGACTTTGGATGGTGATTGCAAAGAAGAAAGAACATGTAGATTGCTTAAGCTGGCTCCGAGGAGGCTCCGTTCAGCAGACACAGTCTCTGCCCTTCGAGGCAGGGTAACCGCTGGGCCTGGCCTTGACCTAGTGGGGCTGGGCTGGCTGAGCGTGGGAGAAAGTTCAGGAAACGAGAGGCTGTGCCCCATCCCTAGACGGAAGCCGGCTCCTTCTGCCGACCCCAGAGCGGGCTCTCGGGGGCTCTCTGCACGTGCAGCTCCGGGATATTGACAGGGGGGCGGGGAGGGTATGTTTGGAGAGTCCGGAAGGTCCTGGAGGTGTTGGGGGCCCTTCGCACAGAGTGTCTCTAAGGCGGGCCCAGCCTGGGTGCCCCTTTCTCTGGGTGAGGAGGGGCGGTCCGTGCGCAGGCCGTGACTGATCTCTGGGGCGGCCAGCCCAGATTCCACTTCCCTTTTCTCGATTCTCAGTCCCGTGGTTTCCCGTGTTGTCATGTGACAGCCCCTCCGCCACCCACAGGCCCGGGCAGGCTGCAGGTGTGAGCACAGCACCGGGCAGGGAGACCCGCAGCGGGGCTCGCTGGGGAGGTGAAACCCTGGCTTTTCCTAGAGGGGACTCAGTCCTTGCACCGGTGTGTCTGCCTCTGGCTGCTGACGCCTCCCCCTCCCCCACACACCCCAGAGGCAGCCGGTCCCACAGGTCTGACCCACAAAACCCACAAGCCTTCCGGACTCTCACATGACCACATTTCTACACCTTCACCCACCACAGGCCACTTGCTGGGGGCACAGATTCACACATACTCATGTCAGCATTTACGTTCATGGGGGTGCATGCACTCCGGCGTGTGTGACACACATACACACACACGGGACCCATGTAGGAAGCGGGATCTCAGGCCCCACCTCTTGCCTCCTCCCCGGATGAGGATGAGGAGCTGTGGAGGAGGCTCCGCAGTCCCTGGCCTGGGCCTTGGGGGAAGCCTGGCTCCAGAACCAGGGGTGGCACGGACCCGAGCTGGTTGCCAGATGCCTCCTGGTGTTCTTGCAGGTGGATCATGTGGACGCTGGTGAGCTTGGTGGCCGTAGTGACGGGGCTGGCGGCTGGCACGCAGTGTCCAGACGGTCAGCTCTGCCCGGTGGCCTGCTGCTTGGACCCAGGAGGAGCCAGCTTCAGCTGCTGCAACCCCGTGGTGAGGGCCTCAGCCGGCATCGCCCAGAGGGCCCCGGTGGGTGGGCCAGAGCGGGGGCCAAACTCGGGTCCTTTGCTTTATCCTCTGCTCTCCTCTCCTCCAGGCCGAGTGGCCCACGGCGCTCAGCAGGCGCCTGGGCAGACCCTGCCAGGTGGACGCCCATTGCTCCCCAGGCTACTACTGCCTCCTCACCATCTTGGGGACCTCGAGCTGCTGCCCCTTCCCAGAGGTGAGGGTGCCACCAGCTGGAGGGAGGGCTCAGTTCTGTGTTTACACCTTCCCCCTGGGGGGAAGGGCCTCGTCGATGCCAGCGTCTCTGTGTCTCACAGGCTGTGTCGTGCGGGGATGGCCGCCACTGCTGCCCCCGGGGCTTCCACTGCAGCGCGGACGGGCAGTCCTGCTTCCGGAGATCAGGTGCGGGGGGGGGGGGGGACGGGAAGGGGGAGGGGGCAGGCAGAGGGGCAGCGTGCAGAGCTGGAGCCCCCAGGAGCCCCGCTGGCTGGGTGGCCCCGATTTCTGCTCTCAGGTCTCCTTTCACGTGGCGCCTGTTCTAAGCACGCCCCCTGCTCTGGGTGGAGGGGCAGCCCGGGGGCTGGGAGGGAACTCGAGCCCACAGGCCCGGAGCCAGGCACTGCAGGGGAGGGGAGAGGCCAAACGGGGCTGGTTAATGCCACCCCAGTCAATGGACGCCCCTGTCCGGTGCTGTATTTCTGAAGCCGGGCCTGGCTTGCGGGAGAGTGGTTTAAGAGTGCCTGGGGTTGCCGATACCGGTGTGGCTCAGTGGTAGAGCGTTGGTCTGCGGACTGAAAGGTCCCGGGTTCGATTCCGGTCAAGAGCATGTACCTTGGTTGCGGGCACATCCCCAGTAGGGGGTGTGCAAGAGGCAGCTGATCGATGATTCTCTCTCATCGATGTTTCTAACTCTCTATCCCTCTCCCTTCCTCTCTGTACAAAACCAATAAAGTATGTTTAAAAAAAAAAAAAAAGAGTGCCTGGGATCCTGGCCGGGTGGCTCAGTAGGTTGGATCGTCATCCTGTAGCACACCCATATTGCAGGCCAGGGCACATACCTAAGTTGTTGGTTCGATCCCCGGTCAGGGCGTGTACAGGAGGTAACTGATTGATGTTTCTCTCTCATCCTTCTCTCTAAAATCAGTGAAAACATATCCCCGGGTTGAGGATTTTTAAAAAGTGCCTGAGCCCTAGTGCCAGCTCTCCCCACCCCCCCTCCCAAACCCCTGTAGCTGGGGGTGTAGGCCCTCTGCCTGCAGCTCCTTGAGTGATGGAGGCAGTGACCTTCGCTGACCGGGCTGGTGGGATCCCTGCGCATCCTCTCCGCAGATGCCAACCCCGTGGCTGCTGTCCAGTGCCCCGGCAGCCAGTTCGAGTGCCCCAACTCCTCCACGTGCTGCATTATGGTTGACGGCTCCTGGGGATGCTGCCCCATACCCCAGGTACCGGCTTGGGAAGGAGGGAGGGAGGGAGGGAGAGAGGGAGGGGGGCAGCAGGAGCAAGCGAGGGGCCGGAGGGGGCAAGGACAGAGTCAGCACCGTCTCCCCTCAGGCTACCTGCTGCGAAGACAAGGTGCACTGCTGCCCCCGTGGCACCACCTGTGACCTGGCCCATACCCGCTGCCTCACCGCCACGGGCAGCCTCCCCCTGGCGAAGAAGATCCCGGCACAGAGGACCAGCGGGGCAGGTGGAGAGACGGGTGACCTTGGGGCTGGGGGCTGGGAGGAAGGAGAGGAAGAGTCCCCTCACCCCTCTCTCCCCTTCCAGGGGTCATGTGCCCGGATGGACGGTCCCAGTGCCCCGACGGCGCTACCTGCTGCCAGCTGCCTAATGGGAAGTATGGCTGCTGCCCGATTCCCAATGTGAGTGAGGGGCTGTCCCCCGGGGGCTCTGTGCCCACAGCCACCGGGCCGGGCCACCCACCTACCTGGCAGGGACTCCAGGGGTCTGAGGCCGGGGCTGACAGGTTGCCGGGGGCCTGGCTGCTCAGGACACATTCCGCCCTCGAGGGGGGGACTGGGGCAGCGCCGGCTGACAGCCTGGCGTCCTTGTGCTCGATGGGAAGCCGCAGAGACCCACCAAGCTTGCCTTCACCCAGGCCATCTGCTGCTCCGACCACCTGCACTGCTGCCCCGAGGACACCGTGTGTGACCTGGTCCAGAGTAAGTGTCTCTCCAAGGAGAACACCACGCACCTCCTCACCAAGCTGCCGGCGCGCACAGGTACCAGCGGCGGGCCGCGGGCTCTCCCACCAGGAGCTGTCCCGGGAGCACCCACGGGGGCGGCACTGGGGCTGCAGGGAGGGGCCGGGGCAGGGGCACCCCCCTTTCTCCGCCCTGGGCTTCGCCACCCTGCCAGGGGTGGCCTTCCATCCTCCGCGTCTGGCTCCAGCGATGGAGCCCACAACGGGGGTGACCTCCGTCCGTCCGGCCCCCGGTGCCACCGCTGACTTCCCTTCCCTGCCCGACTCCCCAGTGCAGGAGGTGAAGTGCGACATGGAGGCCAGCTGCCCCGATGACTACACCTGCTGCCGCCTCCCGACCGGAGCCTGGGGCTGCTGCCCTTTCGCCCAGGTGCCCGGGAGTGGCGGGTGGGCCAGGCTGAGCGGAGGGGGGAGCAGGGGGTGCAGCAAGCCAGGGCCCCTGGGCCGACTGCCCCTCCTCTGTCCGTCCCAGGGCGTGTGCTGTGAAGACCACGTGCACTGCTGCCCGGCCGGGTTCACGTGTGACACGGAGAAGGGCACCTGCCAACAGGAGGGCCGCCAGCTGCCCTGGACGGCGCGGGCCCCGGCCCGCCTCAGCCTGCCGGACCCCCGCGGCGCGGAGCGCAACGTCCCCTGTGATAACGTCACCAGCTGCCCCGCCTCCACTACCTGCTGCCGGCTCTCGACCGGGGAGTGGGGCTGCTGTCCTGCCCCAGAGGTGCGTGGGTCCCGGGGCGGCGTGGGGCGGGGTGGCCGCCGTCTGGACCTGTGACCTCTGCTCCTCTGCCCTCTGCCCGGCTCCCGGAGATCTCCTTCCCCGCCGCCGGAAGGGCCGAGCGGAGAGGCAGAGCGGGATAGGGAGGGGCTCGGCGTTGCACCCCGCACAGCCTATGGCTTCCCAGCTCGCCCGTGCGGCCCCTCTCTCCCCCCGCCAGGCTGTCTGCTGCTCGGACCACCAGCACTGTTGCCCTCAGGGCTACACGTGCTTGGCTGGGGGCCAGTGCCAGAGGGGGACCCGGATCGTGGCGGGGCTGGGGAAGGTGCCCGCCGCCCGGGCTTCCTTGCCCCAACGCAACGACACGGACTGCGACCAGCACACCAGCTGCCCCGTGGGGCAGACGTGCTGCCGCAGCCTGAGTAAGAGCTGGGCCTGCTGCCGGCTGCCCCACGTGAGTGTCCACCCGCCTGTCCCCGGAGAGCGGAAGGTGGGAGGGAGGGGAGCTGAGCCGGGGGGTAGGGGTGGGGGGCGAGGGAGACAGCAGGACGCCACTCTGTCCCTCCCCAGGCCGTGTGCTGCGAGGACCACCAGCACTGCTGCCCCAACGGGTACACCTGCAACGTGAAGGCCCGGACCTGCGAGAAGGCGGTGGGTGCCGCCCACCTGCCCCTCGGCCTCCCCGTGGGCGCCGGGGACGTGGAGTGCGGGGAGGGCCACTTCTGCCACGACAACCAGACCTGCTGCCGGGACAGCCGCGGGGGCTGGGCCTGCTGCCCCTACCGCCAGGTGGGTGCCCCTCCCCGCCCCGGTCTGGCCTGGGCCCCGCCAGGCCCCGCTCTGACCCCCCGCGCCCGCCTCTGACCCCCCCCCCCCCCAGGGCATCTGCTGTGCCGACCAGCGCCACTGCTGTCCCGCCGGCTTCCGCTGCGGGGCCAGGGGCACCAAGTGCCTGCGCAGGGAGACGCTGCGCTGGGACACTCCTCTGAGGGGCCCAGCCCCCCGAGAGCTGCTGTGAGGAGACACCGGGCACCAAAGACACCCCAACGCCCCCTGGGACCCCGCTCAGAGGGTGCCCGCCGCCGCCGCTCAGGCCTCCTCATCCCCTCGCCCCACCAGATTCTCCTGGACTCTCCATTCGGAGTCCCCCACCTCTGGGGCGGGGTCTCCATCTGAGGCCTTCCCTGTCGCCTGGGGAGCTGTGGCAAAGGCCACGTGACAAGCTGCCATTCTCTCTCCCCGTTTCTATGGACCCTGTGGCCAGGTGCTCTTCCCTAACCACAGGCGTGTGTATATGTGTGTGTATATATGTGTGTGTGTGTGTGTATATGTGCGCACTCCAATAAAGTTTGTACACTTTCCTAATAGTGTCTGATTTGGCCACCCTGCCTGCCCTCCCCTAGATTCCCCAGCGGTCCCCACCCAGCACCCACACCCCCCTCAGCCCCACAGACACACACAGAGTCAATCTCACCAGTTTTATATTTGCTGCTGCCCACAGCGGTCCAATCCCGTCGTCCCGTTCCCCGGAGCCTCCCAGCCTCCAGCCCTGTGACTCGGCGGCGGGCTCGTCAGCAAGCAGCAACCCTCCCTTCCCAGGGGTCCACAGAGAACCCCCCCTCCCTTCCCAGCCCCTCATCCTAAGCGGCTAAGGCCTGGCGGCCCCTCCTCTGCCTCCTCACAATAGAACTTTCTATGTACAGCCACGTTTATAGTTTATACAGGCACTGCTTGCCCCCCACCCGTCCCCCTCCTCCCCAGCACCTCCCCACGGGGCTCCGGACCCCTCCCACCGCCTCCGTGGAGACCACAGACATGGGGTCCCTCCCAAAGCCATTCGTGACCCAGCACATACCCCAGGACAGCCCCGCGGGCCTCGGGGCGCCTTTCCGAGCCCGGCGCGCTAAGAGCGAGCGCCCCCGCCGCTCCCCGGGGCGCGCACCCCGGGGACGGGCCCGGCGGGCGGGTGAGCGGGGCGGGCAGGCGGGGCCCAGCCCGCGGGCAGGCGGTTCGGGACCCGGGGCGGCGCTACTTGACGTTGAACACCATCAGCGGCCGCTCCTCCCGCCGCTGCCAGGGGCTCTTCTTGTCGCCGGCCTCGTCGCCCGCCTCGGCGCCCAGCTCGTCCTCGGGGCTGGTGAGCGAGTCGCGGCGCAGCTCGCTGGCGCTGCTGCGGGAACTGTCCCCGCGGCTGCGGCCCCGGCCGCGGGGCACCGTGGCGGCGCGGCCCTCGGGGGCCGCCACCTCGTCCAGCAGCGGGGTCAGCGAGTTGTCCTCGGGGGAGCAGAGGCCCGTGCGGCTCTCGCTGCTGCTGGGCTCCGTGTCCTCGCTGAGCGCCAGGCGCGGGGGCGCGGGCGGCGGCGGGGCCGGGGCCGGGGCCGGGGCCGGGGCCGGGGCCGGGGCGCGCTCCCGCTCGCGCTCCCGCTCCTCGCGCGGGGGCCGCCGGCGCGCGGGCCGCGCCTCGTGCACGTCGACGCCCGAGTCCAGGCTGGCGTCGGTGCTGCGGCCGCCGCCGCCCGCCTGCAGGTCGATGTACGAGTGGCGCACCTGCGAGTTGGAGCGCCCGTCGAGCGACACGAACCAGGCGCGGGGGTGCGGCTTCACGCCCAGCTCCAGCAGCTTCTTCTCCGTCAGCGCCTGCAGCTCCCCGTTGAGCTGCGCCATGGTGGACTCGTTGAAGAGCACGGGGATGGTGACCGAGCCGCTGACCGGCGCCGCGCGCCCGCCGCCCCAGCCCTCGCCGCCGCCGCCGCCCCCGCCGGCCTCGCCGCCCGCGCCCGGGTGGCCCTGCAGCAGCGGGCGCTGGGCGTCGGGCGGCGGGAAGGGGCGCGCGGGGCCGGGCGCCGGGCCCTCGGGCGGCAGGGGCTCGTCGCCCGCCCCCGCGGCCCCCGCCTCGCCGCCCAGGCGCACGTAGTGCGCGGGGATCACCAGCGTGGGCATGACGTTGCGGTAGACGCTGTCCTTGAGGTGGTCGATGGAGCCGCAGAAGATGAGCGGCCCCGCCTGGCCGAGCGGCGCCGGCGGCCGCGCCAGCTGGTCCGCCGACTGCGACAGCAGGAAGTCGGGGGCCTTGCCCTCGGCCGCCCCCTTGTGGCCCAGGCAGTGCTCGAAGGGCGGCGGCGGCGGCGGCGGCGGCGGCGAGGGCGGCTCCGGCAGGAAGGCCGCGGCGGCCCCGGGCGGCCCCCGCCCCCGGTACTCCTCCGCGCCCGGCTCCGGCCCGCCCGCGCCCTCGGCGGAGCGGGCGCCCCTGGGCCCCGCGCCCTCGCCCCCGCGGGCCCCCGCGGGCTCGGCGGCCGCACGGCAGGCCGGGCGCGGCTTGGCGCGGAAGAAGTCGTCCCGGGAGCCGGCCAGGTCGCGGGAGCTGGAGAAGGCGGAGTGGAGCGGGCCCGGGGGCGGCGCCTCGGGGTCCCCCGGCGGCGTGGGCTCCAGGGGCCCCCCGCAGATGAGATGGAGCTGGGACATGGAGGTGGCCTGGTCTCGCTTGCTGCCCTCGGAGGGCCCGGAGAGCTGCAGCTTGCGGTGCTGTTGCCGGGGCTTTAGGCAGCGCCTCCTGCGGAGGAGAAGGAAGGCGGACGGACGGGGGTCCTCAGGAAAGGGCCGCGCCAGGGCCGCTCCCGAACCCTAACCCGCAGCGGCAAGAGGAGGGGTTGGAATGGCTGGAAGGATGGGGACAAAGCCTGGGACTAAGACACCCAGACAATCACCCACACACACACACTCCTGGGGGACGTTTGTGAAAGAGCTTGTCTGTCTGTGGGAGGCCAGCTAGCAGCCGTGCCCATTTGGGCCCCTTTCGGGTGCACCATGCCTGCCCAGTAGGAGATGCGTGATCCCCGGGGAGGAGGTCCCAGCCCGGGTCCCAGGGGGAGAGAGCTGGGCTGGGTGTCTCTGGTGGGGCCTGCCCTGCAGCTCCTGCCGCCTCTCCCGCTTCTCTCAAGCCACTGCCTTTCGGCCTTTGCCTGTGCGCGTGCCCTGTTTTCCAGTCAGCGCCGAGAGTATCAGGCTGTGCTTTTTTCTTTTTTTCTAATATATTTTATTGATTTTCCACTCAGAGGAAGGGAGAGGGATAGAGAGCTAGAAACATCGACCAGCTGCCTCCTGCACACCCCCTACTGAGGATGTGCCCGCTACCAAGATACATGCCCTTGACCGGAATCGAACCTGGGACCCCTCAGTCCACAAACCGATGCTCTATCTACTGAGCCAAACTGGTTTCGGCTGTGCTTTTTTCTTTTAAAAAAATATATATTTCATTGATTTTTTTACAGAGAGAAAGGGAGAGGGATAGAGAGCTAGAAACACGGATGAGAGAGAAACATCGACCTGCTGCCTCCCGCACCCCCCCCCCCCCCACCGGGGATGTGCCCGCAGCCAAGGTACATGCCCTTGACCGGAATCAAACCCGGGACCCTTCAGTCCGTCGCTCTATCCACTGAGCCAAGCGGTTTCGGCAGGCTGCGCTCTTATGCATTTCGGAGGCCTGAGCACCCCCCCCCCCTTACACACACACACACACACACACACACACACACACACGGCCAGGCGTGGGGTCGCCCCCGTCCGCACAGGAGGGGAGAGAGGCCGGGGGCCTGGGCACCACTCACCGGCAATAGTAGATGAGCAGACACAGCAGGATGAGCACCAGCAGGGCCAGGGCGGCCAGGATGGTGAGCAGGAAGATGGTGTGGTAGGTGCCGATGTCCTGGATGCCTGTTGTGATGGTGACCATGCCTGTGCCAGGCAAGGGCTTAGCGCTCCGGGTGTGGGTGCCCTTCCTGCCTCTCAGAAAGGCTCCGCTATCCCGGCCGCCCCTTCCCCCGCGGGCCCCTGTCCCCCCCGCCACCGCTGCCCTCTCACCGGTGGTGGGGGAGGCCATGGCAGCCGCCCAGTACCCCAGCTGCGGGGAGACAAAGGTCCAGTAGAGCTGCCGGCCCTCCTTCCGGATCACGCCAGTGCCGTTCCGAACCCACAGCCCTGGGAGGGGCAGGGGTTGCGCCCGAGTCAGTGTCCTCCCGTCTGAGTCTCCGTCCCCCAGACTCCAGCCCCGGAAACTCCCCCGGGGGCACTCACCACTCTTGGGGTCAAACCTCCAGGCGGGGATGCTGGTGCCCACAGCGAGGGCACGCGGCTCGGAGGGCACAGGCAGCGACAGGTGAATGGGGCCCGAGAGGGGCACCTCGGTCCCATTGCCCGTCAGCAGGTGCACGCTCACGGCAGCCAGGGGCATCAGCTCCAGCCAGGAGCCATTGCCTAGGGGAAGGGGGCACACGGCGCTGAGGGGCGAGCCCTCGAGGTGGGGGACACCCCCCTCCGCGCCTGGCACCCGGCTTACCTGCACCAGAGGCCTCGGTGCCCAGGAAGGCGGGGAAAGCCCGCATTTCCTGCTGGGTGGCGGCAGGGGTGAGCGAGGCCCAGAGCTGGCTGTAGGTGGAGCTGACGGGCAGGCGGGCGGCCCGCCTGTGGAACTGCACCCAGGGCTGGGAGCGGGCACCTGGTGGAGGGAGGAGGGGCTGCAGCGGCCTGGCCCGGGGGCAAGGCTGCCCAGAGGCCAGAGCAGGAAGCGGGTATCCAAGGAGAGGGGGAGCCAACGGGTCAGGCCACTTGGGAGACCAGGGAGGGTGGGGGGGACTTGGGAGGAAACTGGGCCATCCTGGGATGTTAATTTGGAAGGGATGTGGACCGGAGCCCCAGTCATGGCTGTATGACACGGAGCAAGTTACTTGCTCTCTGAAGCAGTTTCCTTATCCCATCTAATGAAGAGGGAATACACGAATTGACCATCATGCCCTCACAAAATGGCGGCACCCACAGTCAATAAGGAGGGAATGCGCTAATTGACTGCCAGGCCCTCAAAGATGGTAGCGCCCACAGCCACAAGATGGCAGCGCCCAATCCCCTCAGCCCCACCGGGAGGCAGGCACACAGCACGGCCAGGCCTGCCCCCAGGTGGGTCGCCGCTCTCTGTGCGTCTGCCTCCGGAGTCCCCCAGACTCCTCAGCTGCCCAGGGCCGGCCTGGGGCACAGGCAAGCCTCGGATGGTGGCTGCCCGAGGCTCAGGTAACCAGGGCCGGCTGAGGCTTGCGCTGCGGGCAGTGGCAGCAGCAGAGGTGTGATGGGAGCATTGCCTTCCCCTGACCGCTGGGTCGCCTTCCACCCCTGAGGGCTCCTGGACTGTGAGGGGGCAGGCTGGGCTGAAGGACCCCCTCTCCAAGGCATGGATGTTCACGTACCCAGCCTCTAGTCTATAGTAATAAAAGCGCAATATGCTAATTAGACTGTACAGCCGAACAACCTCCTGGACATCCTTCCGGATGTTCTGATGAAGCCCGTGCTGCGAGGGCCAACCCTCCTTGCAGGAATTTCGTGCATCAGGCCTCTAGTTTAGCCTATAAAGTGGTGAGGTTCAGGTCCTCAAACAACTGCTGTCTACAGTGTGGCAGGCACTGTGTTAAGTGCTGGGGATAAAAAAAAAAAATGAATGAGATACAAGCCACTATTCCTCCCGGCCTTCAAGTCCGCAGTGCAGTGTGGTGCGGTCTGTTGGGGTCCCGTTTCTGCTGTGGTAGATGGAAATGCTCTACATCTGAGGGGCCCACTACAGCGCCCGCAGACACGCACGGCTGCTAAGCTCCTGAAATGAGGCCAGTGTAGTGGCCTCAGGAACTGGATTTATTTTTCATTTTAAAAAAGTTTAACGAATTTTTAATTCATTTAAATAGCTACATATGGCTAGTAGCTACCGCATTAGACAGCTTAGGCCAGGGGTGGGCAAACTTTTTGACTCGAGGGGCACCATGGGTTCTTAAACTGGACAGGAGGGCCGGAACAAAAGCAACCTGACCATGCTGGCACTCTCATCTTGGGCTGCTGGTGAAGGAGCGGAGGGGAGAGCAAGAGAACCCTCCACTCTTCCGGCTCCGAGGGCCGGAGAGAACAGCCGAACGGGCCGGATCCGGCCTGAGGGCCGTAGTTTGCTCACGGCTGGCTTAGGCTCTGAGTGTTGTCCGCCTGCCTTGGGGTGGAGAGGATGTGAAACAGAATTCTGATACAATAAGGTAATAGTAACTTGTATTAAGCTTCCACACGCTGGGTACTGTTCTAAGCAGGTTAATGTCTACATTAAAGCCCCTGTCATTAGCACAACTGCCCCTGACGTAGGTTCCTTTATCACCGACCCTGTTTTATAGGGCAGAAGTGGAGGCGGGAGAAGGTCAGTGACTTGCTCAGGCCACAATCCTGGAGCCTGGCTGATGCCCACGGAGCTCGGTGCCAGGACACATCCTGTCACCACTGCTCTAGCCTGCCCTGCGTTACAGTACCGGGTGCAGGTGCTGGCGGAGTTGGGCCCGCCCAGCTCCGAAGGCCCCGGGGCACCCTGCAGGATGAGACGGCCAGGAATGGAAGCGGAAAGGAGCTTCCAGGACTCCCAGAAGGAAGGCCCCCCTCTAAGCAGCATGTTGGTCAGGGGCCTCCAGGTGACTGGAGGGGGGGGGGCAGGGGCAGGGCAGGTTCCAGGGGGCGTGGTCAGGATGTGAGAGAGTCTAAGTCAGGGGTGGGCAAACTTTTGACTCGAGGGCCACAATGGGTTCTTACACTGGACCAGAGGGCCGGAACAAAAGCAACCTGACCATGCTGGTGCTCTCATCTTGGGCTGCTGGTGAAGGAGCGGAGGGGAGAGCAAGAGAGCCCTCCGCTCTTTCAGCTCCGTGGGCCGGATAGAACAGCCGAACGGGCCGGAGTTTGCCCACCCCTGGTCTAGGCTTTATTCTGAAGCAGTGGGCGCTGTGGGAGGCTTTAAGCTAGGACGCAATAAAGGGTTCCTTTGGCATTTTATTTTGATTTATTAAACGTTTTTATTGGTTTTTAGAAAGAGGAAGGGAGAGGGATAGAAACATCGATGATGAACTTCCATGAGAAATATCAACATTGATCAGCTGTCTCCTGCACGCCCCCTACTGGGGATGGAGCCCCAAAACTAGGGCATGTGCCCTGACCAGGAATCAAACTGGGATCCCAACCACACCAGCTGGGCTCCTTCGGCATTTTAGAAACTTCTGGCCAGTGTGGCCCAGTGGTTGAATGTTGACCCTATGAACCAGGAGGTCACGGTTTGATTCCCACTTAGGGCATGTGCCCCGGTTGCGGGCTTGATCCCCAGTGTGGGGCATGTAGGAGGTAGCCGATCGAAGATTCTTTCTCATCATTGATGTTTCTCTCTCTCCCTCCCCTCTTCCTTCCTCTCTGAAGTCAATAAAAGAAATACATTTTTATTTTATTTATTTATTTTTTAAAATATATTTTATTGATTTTTTTACAGAGAGGAAGGGAGAGGGACAGAGTCAGAAACATCGACGAGAGAGAATCATCGATCAGATGCCTCCTGCATGCCTCCTACTGGGATGTGCCCGCAACCAAGGTACTTGCCCTTGACCGGAATCGAACCTGGGACCCTTCAGTCTACGGGCCGATGCTCTATCCACTGAGCCAAACCGGCTCAGTTTGTATTTCGGCAAAAGAAATACATTTTTAAAAAGAAACCTCCAAAGAAGTTTTAAGAGCCTCCGATTCAGGATTAGAGAGATGATGATGAGCACATGAGCAACTTGGGGGATACGGATATAAATTGGGGAGGGGCCTCTCTCACTCCAAAACCCAGCGTGGCCCCCTGGTGCTAGCTAGACGGAGTCTCCCCTCTGCCAGGCTCCATCCACCTGCCTGCCCCGGCGCCCCTCTGCACAGCCAGGCCAGAGCACCCCTTCTTTTTCTTAAAGAGGAAGAGCATCAACGACGCTCAAGCGTCAACGACGAGAGAGAATCCTCAACAGCTGCCTCCCACACGCTCCAGACCAGGGATCAGCCGGCAACCCGGGCAGATGCCCCGACCAGGAATCCAACCATGACCCCCTGGCTCCTCGGTCAATGCTCCACCACTGCCCCTCTCCCTTCTGCCGGGCCAGAGCACTCCCTTCTGCCCCTGCCCCTGGAAGACTCCCCCGGCCTTCCTCTCCAGGGAAGGTGCCCTTGCTGCACCTTCAGCTCCCAAGTCCATTCGGTCCCGCAGCTCCCTTCACTCAGTGCTCTCACCCCGCAGCGCTCACAGGCCCGGGTATCCTCCAGGTCGAGTGCAGCTGCCCTCCACTCCACTGTCCTGCCTGCTCTGCCACTCTTTCAGGGGTAACCTGTCTGTGCGTCTCCCTGCTTGTCTGTGAGCTCCACGAGGCGGGGAATGGGTCTTCCTCACCCTGGGGCCCCAGCCCCGGACACGGGTCCCCGCGCAGCCCTGGGGCTGCGGTCCGTCTCAGCCGAACGAGACTGACGGCTCGTGGGCGCACCAGGCCCCGGCAGGACTGCTCCAGGCCTCGCACCCCGCCGGAGCTCAGTGCCCTGGCATGACCCTCCCATGGTCTGCTAACAGGGCTGTGCACCCAGTAGGTGCCCACCAAGGCCCTGGTGACCCGCTGGAGATACAGGCGGCAGGGCGTGGGCATTCTATCGGTAGGAGGAGAGGGAGAATAGAAACCCCGAGAAGCCCCAATAGCAAGCACGTACTGGCCACCTTCTGTGCTGGGTTTTGGCGTGCTCGATAATGCTCCGTCCTTACCTCAGTTTGGAGATGCAGATACTATCCGTATCCACATCGCAGAGGTGAACAAACTGAGGGCCAGAGGTTAAGAGACTTGCCCAGCCGAAACCGGTGTGGCTCAGTGGATAGAGCGTCGGTCTGCGGACTGAAGGGTCCCGGGTTCGATTCCGGCCAAGGGCATGTACATTGGTTGCGGGCACATCCCCGGTGGGGGGTGTGCAGGAGGCAGCTGGTGGATGTTTCTCTCTCATTGATGTTTCTAGCTCTCTATCTCTCTCCCTTCCTCTCTGTAAAATATCAATAAAATATATTAAAAAAAAAAAAAAAGAGAGAGAGAGAGACTTGCCCGGGGGCACCCAGCTAGAACGGAAGGGCAGAGCTCTCTGTGCGCAGGGCAGGGGGCAGGGGGCAGGGGGCAGGGGGAGGAGCTGGGGGTGGTAGTGGGGGGCCTTACCAGGAGAGCCCAGGAGGATGTGCACCAGGTCCTCATAGAGGATGAGGGTGGCCGGCCGCTCGGGGAGCAGGTAGAGGCTGACGGATGCATACACTGCGGGGGGGGGGGGGGGGGTGAGCTCCAGAGAAAGCCCCTGCCCGCACCCAGGCTGGGGACTCCGTCCACCCGCCTCCCAGCGGCTCCCTCCCCCCTCAGCCCCCGCTGCGCCCCCCAGGCCAGGAGCAGCTGCTGGAACGCCTACCCCCTCCGCCCCCAAGGACTATTCTGGGAAGGGGCCAATGGGGTCAGCTGCCGTCCCCCTCCCCCTGCCCCCGCACTCACGGGGCAGCTTGTCCACGCGCCAGGGCACGGAGTTGGTGAGGAAGCCGGGGCGGGCCGCCGTGACCAGCACCCAGGTGCCCAGGCGGTAGCTGAGGGGCAGCGTGGCCACGCCCTCGGCGTCCGTGGTGCCGGCGGCCAGCAGCACGCGGTTCCCGAACACGTCCACCGAGGCCTGGGCCAAGGGCACCAGCTCCCCGCTCACGTACACCTGCACCTTGATCAGGATCTCTGCGGGCGAGGCGAGGCGAGTGAGGAGGAGGAGGAGGGAGGGAGGAAGAAGAGGGAACTGGGGGAGCCTCAAGACCGAGGGAGGGGGCTTTGGGTCGGGGCAGCTTTGGGGCCAGGACTAGGTAAGACAGTGTAAAAGCTCGCGATTACAGAGCCCTCACACATCACACCAGCCTGTGAGGCAGCTGGCACCATTTCGTCGAGTCTCGTCTAACACGCGCGCTTACCCACATGCTAACATTTCTGAATTCAGACTCAGCCTGCGGTTGGTCTCACCACATCTATAATTGGCAGCATTTCCCTCCTTTCTCACAGGCACATGGGACAACGGTGCATCTCCCAGTCAATGGCGCATTGGACTTGATAAGGCCTGCTGTTGGCCCATTTTGCAGATAAGGAAACTGAGGCTCAAAGAATTTATATGTTTGCACTGCAGTTAAGTGGGAGTCCCAACCTGGGCATTGACTTCTAGACCTAAATTCTTTTTCTTTAAAAAAATATATATATTTTATTGCCCTAACCAGTTTGGCTCAGTGGAGAGAGCATCGGCCTGCGAACCCAAGGGTTCCAGGTTCGATTCTGGTCAAGAGCATGTACCTTGATTGGGGGCACATCCCCAGTAGGGAGTATGTAGGAGGCAGCTGATCAATGTTTCTCTCTCATCGATGTTTCTATCTCTCTACCCCTCTCCCTTCCTCTCTGTTAAAAAAATCAACTATATATATTGATTTTTTTTTTTTAACAGAGTAAGGGAAAGTTCAAGAAATAGAGAGTTAGAAACATCAATGAGAGAGAAACATCGATCAACTGCCTCCTACATACTCACTACTGCCCTACTGGGGATGTGCTCGCAATCAATGTACATGCCCTTGACAGGAATTGAACCTGGGACCTTTCAGTCCGCAGGCCGATGCTCTATCCATTGAGCCAAACCGGTGTTAGCCAGACCTAAGTTCTTAACCACTGGACCCTATGGGGCTGGTGTCAGGGAGAGGAGAGAGAGGGAAGGGAGGGCTGAGGAAGAATGAGTAAGTGGAGGACCAGAGGCTACAAGGGGAGAGTGGTCAGGACTCAGCCATCTGGAGGAGAGGGTGGTGTGCTGGGTCGGAGTTGGGGTTCTTAGGGAGAAACCGAGGAGGGGACTCTAGGGAATTGGTCATTCCCACCATGCATCCACCTCCTAGGACCCTCTGCACAAACCTGTTTCTCTTCGGACTTAGGGACTCACTCCATCCGAAACCCCGACAAGTACCTCCTGACCCCTCCTCCTGAGTGCATGCCGGCCCCCTCCCCGCTGGTCAGCTAGAGCCAGTCACCACGGTAACGCCTTCAGCCTCCCAGAGGATGGGCGGGGCGCTGGGGCCCTGGCCAGGGAGAGCCTGGGGGAGGGGGAAGAGACCCCGGCCCAGGGGTGGGGGGGGACGCTGGTGTGGAGAGAGGTCTGAGTCCTCCGCTATCCAGCCCGCTCTGCCCTGGCCCGTGGCAGGTCCAGCTGCCCCGGCCCCGCAGGCGTCCTGACCTCAGATCTCGGGTGGGGTGATGGGGGAGGGACCAGGCCTGGATTTGCTCTCCCGGATTTCCCCGGCAGCCTCTCTGGTCCAGAGCACCATCGACCCTTCTCACTCAGGGCGGCCCCTTCCTCAAGGCCTCGCCCCGACCTTGCTGCCCAGAATGAGGGGGGGTCGGGTCATGCCTGGAAAGGCCCAGAGACCCAAGTCTGAGCCCGGGAGGCAGGTGGGAGGGGGTGGGTGCTGGGCACGAAACGAGGGGAGCCCTGGCCCAGAGGGACGAGCTAGGAGACGTGGAGGGGCTGAGGGTCCGGGGGCCTCTGGGCGGGGTGAGTTTATTCTCCACAGTGACAACAGGTGTCTTAGCTCAGGCTCCAGGGCCGCGCCTGCCCCTGGCATCCCCTCCAGCTGCTCCGAACCCACCGCCCTGTCCTCTCCGGCCAAGCCCCCTTCTGCAGGGTGTGCCCCCCGGGACCGGGCAGCCTCCCCTCCGCCTCCCGGCAGGAATTCTGAGAAGCTCGAGGGCCTGGCTGTCCCCTCCCCGCCCCAGGCCGGAGCAGCTGGACGGAGCAGCTGGGGAAAGCGAACCCAGGACCTCGGGTTCGAGAACAGGGGAGAGAGCCCGGGAACAGAACAGGGGTGGGGGCGAGAGGGTAGGTGCCTAGACCTCCTTCCCCCTGGCCCTCACCCGGGCTTCCAGACGGCGTTCTGGGGGCGCTGATCCCGGCTCCATTCCAGACAACCCCCGCCCCCTCCCCGGGGCGCAGGGTCTGAGAACCGGGGGCCACTCCCGGCCGACCACGCTCTCCCCTCTCCCGGGAATTCGGAGGCCAGAGCCGGCCTTCCCCGGCCGCTCCTCAAGGCCTGACATCCCGGGCAGCATCCGCTTCTCCTGGCTTCGGCCCGGCCTCCTTCCAGGAGGAAATCCGACCCCCTCCCTTCATCCGGACCCCACTTCCCTCGCGGAGACGCCCCCACCCTGCTCTTCCTGCCAGCCAGCTCCTGGTGGGCGGTGAGGAGTGGAGAGCAGCGGTTCGGTTGGGGTGCAGGCGGGGATGGGGCCCAGGGGCAGGGGAGGGGAGAGCAGCCGCTGGTTTTGGGGGGACAGGGGGGCTGGATGGGGGTGCAGGGGTGGAGGACCCCGAGAGCCCAGCTAGGGAGGAAGTCATGGGCTGGCTCTCCCACCCTCCCCGCTGCAGCAGCCAGCCCCACCCCCACCTCACACACCCACCTGGGCCCCGAGAGGCGCAGGGGTGGGGGGGTCTCCTGCACTGGGATGGAGAGGGGAGACAGGAGGGGGGAGATGAGAGGGGGTGACCTGGGGGCGGACCGGGGGCAGGAGCGGCCGGGGACCCAGGCACCTGCCCTCCCCGCCGGCACTGCCCACCGTCAGCTGGCCAGCCCAGCAGGCTCCGCCGCCACAGCCCTGCCATGCGCCCTGAGCTGGGAGGAATCACAATGCACCCCCTTTTTTCCCCCCAGAGCCCCCCCCCCCAATCATTCCAGCCCCTAATCGTTCACGGGCTAAGCAGCGTTGCTTTGGTGCACCCCAAAAATCTACACCTGGGGGGGGGGGCGGCCGGGGGCTGTCAGGCTCCCAGGCGAAGAACCCCATCCGCAGGGTCAGTCAATCCGCCAGCAGCCTCACCCCCCTCTCCCCTCCCCTCGAACCCGGCTCCAGGCGCCCGGCCCCCGGCGAGGCCCAGGGGGGCGGCCGAAGCCTGGGCCCCACCCGCCGGCCGGGGTCCGGGTTGGGCGGCCGCGGGGGCTGCGGGAGGCGCCGGCCCTGCCCGCCCCGGGGCGGGCGTCTCCGCAGACAATGGCTCCGCCGGCGGCGCCCCGCCGACCCGGGGGGAGGAAACGGGGCGGGGGGTGGGCGGCGGCGCCCAGGCTGGGGACCCCCGCCCGCGCGCCCCATTGTGTCTCCCCGAGACCCCTGCCCTGGGGCCCGCGGCGCCCGGCCACCCCACCCACACCCGGGGGCAGAGCGGCCCCACCCGCGAGCGCCGCCCGGAGGGGCGGGCGGGCGGGGCCCCGGGGGACGCGGGGGGCGCGGGGCGCGGGGCGGCGATCGCGGCCCCCGGCCCAGACTCACCCTGCGGGCTGGGGGGCTCCGGCGGCGACTTGCCGGGGGCCCGGGAGGCGCCGCCGAGCAGCAGCCCCAGCAGCGGGAGCAGCCGCGCGAGGACGCCGGGGCCGCCCGGCGGCGGCATCGCGGGGCTCGGCCCGGCCCTAGCGGCCCATGGCTCCCGCCCGGCCCCGGCTCGGCGGCCCCGGCTCGGCGCGGCCCGGGCTCCCGCTCCGGCTGCGGCGGCCGCTCCGCGCGATTGTCTCCGCCCGGAGCCTCCGCGGGCGCCCCCTGCCGGCCGCGCCCCGCCCGACGGTCCCCCGGCGCCGCCCTCCGCCCGCCTCCCGCCGCCGCCCAGCCCACCCCGCGCTCCAGACCCGGAGCCGCAGGGAGCGTAACCAATGGGGGCCAGTCGCCTGGGCCCCAAGTTCCAGAGTCCCTGATGTTTGGTGCATATTTTTTTTTGGGGGGGGGTGGCTATTGCTTGCAACACCCTCAGATAGGTGGGTACCATGGTCAGGAGCGTCGCCAGAAAGGGTAAGAACTGCCTGTTTTGCTGCTCCCCCTCTCCGCACACACATCCCCTCAGGCGGGGGAGATGGGGCGCAGCCCCCTGGGAATCCCTCCGGTTCTTGTCTGGCTCTTGTCTCCTCTAAAGACGTTTGCAAGTTACTTAGCCTTCCTTTATTTTTTTTAAAAAATATATATTTTATTGACTTATTACAGAGAGGAAGTGAGAGGGATAGAGGGTTAGAAACAGCGACGAGAGAGAATCATCTATCAGCTGCCTCTTGCACAGCCCCTGCTGGGGATGTGCCCGCAACCAAGGTACATGCCCTTGACCAGAATCGAACCTGGGACCCTTCAGTCCGCAGGCCAATGCTCTATCCACTGAGCCAAACCGGTTTCGGCTACTTAGCCTTCCTTTAATTGTGCCCTGGCCGGTTTGGCTCAGTGGATAGAGCGTCGGCCTGCAGACTCAAGGGTCCCAGGTTCAATTCTGGTCAAGGGCATGTACCTTGGTTTCAGGCACATCCCCAGTGGGGGTGTGCAGGAGGCAGCTGACTGATGTTTCTCATCGATGTTTTTGACTCTCTATCCCTCTCCCTTCCAATTAAAAAAATTTTTTTTAAATAAAGTGAGAATTGTAATCTCTACCTCGTGGCAAATGAGATGATGTAAAGGGTTTAGCACATGTCTGACCCACCAGGTGCTACTGTTGGTCCAGGTAATAAGATCTATTGATGGGCTGTCATAACGGCTAGGAAGTTCTAGAGGTGGAGAATGAGAGGTGCCAATGAGAACTGCCAGCTGGACTCACTGGCTGTGCTTCATGAATGACAATCTGAGTCTTTTCCTTCTTCCTCAGCCATTGAACCCCACCTTGGAGGGGAGCTATCGGCCAGCCCTCTTGCCCCAGCCAAGCTCTTTCCTTCCGGTTTCCGATGGTCATCATCACTCAGTGTCTGGGTGGCCAAACCCTCATCTAAGCTGGCATCCCTCTCCCGGTTCTCTCTGGCTTGTTGCCTTTTCTTTCTCAAAATGTGGTGCCCTGCAGGGCACTGGAGACCCAGGGCAAGAACCTCAGGAGCGTGGGCGTCTCCGCCAGTGCTTCCCTCCTGGTTGGGCCTTCTGAAACAAGGGGGCCTTGTTTTGAGACTGTGGACAAAACAACCAAATTTTCTTTCCCTTCTTTCCTTCCTTCCTTTCTTCCTTCTTTCCTTCCTTCCTTCCTTCCTTCTTTCCTTCCTTCCTTCCTTCTTCCTTTCCTTTCCCCCTCTCGTAAATTTCCATCTAACCAGATTTCCCGGTTCCGATTCTTATGTAACCACACTGCTGGAGCCTCGCACAGGATTTAGCACTTCTCCCCAGTGATTTTCATCTTGTTGGTTCCGGCCCAACTTTACAATCTGTCAGGGCCGCCCGCATCCGCTCCAGCCACCATCGCCTGGCGCCCGCTCAGCCAGGCCGCCTGCAGGGAGAAGGGACTCGGACATGCCAGGCCGCCCGGGGCTGGGAGGGAGCTTTGGGAGGCCCCATCGAGACATCCTTCAGCTTTATCAAAACTGCCCGGTTTTCAATCCAGGTCTCTACCGTCCGGCTCTCATTTCTGTCTTGTGTGCCTAAAGACAAATGCCAAATGCTTTGCTGGATCGAGATGAACCGTCGGGGGCCATCCAGTGGCAATGGCAGAGGGACTGGAACGTGGCTGGTGTTCAAGGTCCTTGGCTTAATCTTTTCCTAAATGTTCAGTCACCCGGCTAGGAACCTGTTCTGGAACTGGCCATGCATGGACGTCGAGTGGTTCCGTTCTGTTCAGAATCTGCCTTTCCCCGTGGGGAGCAGCTCCTGTGAGGTGCGCCTGTCCGTTCATGGCTTCCCCCGACACAGCGCCACGTCCGAAGTTCTCTCCTGCCTGCCCCCCCACTGACCCATCTCCGGTTCCTCTCCTGCCTCGGGCCCAGGGGCCGCCTTGCGTTTACTTGACACATGAAGCCTGCTCCCACCTCAGGGCCTCCCGCTGGCTGCTCCTTCTGTCCGGAGCCCTTTACTTCCCACAGCGCCTGGCGCACTCACCCACGTCTCTGCTCACCTCGTGAGGGGCCTCTCCTGACACTCGGCCTATAAAGTCAGCCTG
This sequence comes from Vespertilio murinus, assembly GCA_963924515.1. Taxonomy (NCBI): domain Eukaryota; kingdom Metazoa; phylum Chordata; class Mammalia; order Chiroptera; family Vespertilionidae; genus Vespertilio; species Vespertilio murinus. Next base: position 13,613,385 of record OZ004718.1, on the reverse strand, counting down.
CTCCCGGCACCCACCTAACTCTATCACTAGCTCCCTATCTTTATTTTAAAAAAATATTTTATCGATTTTTTACAGAGAGGAAGGGAGAGGGATAGAGAGCTAGAAACGTCGATGAGAGAGAAACATTGATCAGCTGCCTCCTGCACACCCCCTACCGGGGATGTGCCCGCAACCCAGGTACGTGCCCTTGACTGGAATCGAACCTGGGATCTTCCAGTTTGCAGGCTGATGCTTTATCCACTGAGCCAAACTGGTTTCAGCACTAGCTCCCTATCTTTATTTTTATCGCTATCACTAACCACCACTGACCATACATTTATTTATTTGTTTGTTTATGTACTAGAGGCCCAGTGCATGGAATTCGTGCACAGGTAGGGTCCCTGGTGGCTTCTGGCTGCCAGGCCAGGGGGAGGGACTGCGGGCAGTTGGCCGGCTGGCCCTGCCCCCTGGTCGAACTTCCGGTCACAGGGACAATTTGCATATTAGGCTTTTATTATATAGGATTTCTTTCTCCTTGCCCCTGATTGGATGTAAGTTCCATGAGGGCAGGGACTTTTTTTGTTGTTCCCTGTTCCATCCCAGCACTGAAAAGGTGCCAGGCCCATCGCAGTTGCTCAATAATATTTATTGAACATGAACCCACACCTCTCTCAGGGCTCCGGTGGATCCCCCACCACTATTTCCCGACTCCGACCTCAGCGCCTTCCCCTCCAGCCCTCCGGGGTCTGCCTGCCTGGCGCCCTATCTCCTAACTTAAGCCCCTTCTCCTTGGTGGGGAAGAAGGAACAGCCACACCTCCGACACTGCCTTCCTCTCTGCCCTTCTCACTCTGAAGACAGCTTCAAAGGCTTTTTTAAAAAGTGGGAGCGGGGGAAGAACATGCTCTTTTCTTGATGTTGATCTCTTCAAGATCATAAAACAATGTTTAAAGCTGCCCACCAGGGACCCTGCCTGCTGACTTTGCCATCCTCAAACGCCTCCACCCCCTCCAGTCTCACCTGGGGGCGCTGCCGCCCTTTCTCCCTTGTCCCACCCCCACTTTCTACTCCCTGGCACTCCCCAGAGACAGTGATCTGCAGCCTTTGCCCTGACAGATGCCGTCTGCTCACGTTTCTAGCGGCCCCAGGTCCCCACTCCAAATACCACCTCCCTCCCCTCCCCGAACCCCAAAAGGAAGCGGCACACTGGAGTTGGGGCTCAGCCTCTTTATCCGGCAGCAAGAAAGGGGGGGCCCGGCTCTGCTGAGAGGGGGAGGGCATCAGGAGCCTCCACGATGAGCAGAGCTGGGGCACTCGGGGAAGGAGGGGAGAGCAGGAATCACAGCCGCCTTCCTGCAGGACAGAGCCTGGCTGCGCCATCACTCCTCCTCCTCATCGTCGTCTTCCTCCAGGGGCGGCCGGTTCCGCTTGAAGAAGCCAGCCTGGGGGTGCACAGGGCCGGGGCCAGGTCACAGAGATGACCCTGGGCCCCAGAGCAGCACAGGAAGAAGCAATTATGCGAGCAGCCAGCCCGCCATGAGGTGCTCTCCTGGACCGGCACAAAACAGGGACCCCGCTGGGTGCACAAACGAAGGCCTTTCCCCATTTAGGGATAACAGATGTAACAATTTTTTAAAAAAATAGCTTTTGCTTTTTCTCCCCTGAATTTTTCTTAAATACTGAAGATTGTGTCTCTATATGGCTCAGGTGCATGAAGACACATATTTAATTTATTATAAAAGTCTCAAGTGTGGCTTTCCCTAAAAGCACCATGTGTCCCAGGGCTTGGCACCTGAGTGAGCTTGAGACCAGCCCCTTGTTCTCCAGGCGCAGAGGAGAGGCCGCAGGGCCTCACGGGAGTGGGGAGCGGGGAGCAGGGTCTGGACCAGACCTGCCGAGGGCAGGGAGGAGGCGAACCCTGCCCCCCACAGCGGCCAGGGGGCTCCTGGAGGCAGGACTCATTCCCCGAGACTCCCTCGCAGGGGCGATGGGTCTAGAGGACTTAGAACCCCAGGGGCCACCTCCTCCTGCAGGAGTCTGTCCCGGGAAGAGGTCTAATAACAGAGAGGCAGCCCTAGCCAGGTTGGCTCAGTGGGTAGAGCGTTGGTCCGTGGACTGAAGGGCCTTGGATTTGACTCCCATCAAGGACACACGCCCGGGTTGTGGGCTGGATCCCCCGTAAGGGGTGTACGGGAGGCAGCTGATCAATGATTCTCATCATTGATGTGTCTATCTCCCTCTCCCCTCTCCCCTCCCCCATGAAATCAATAAAAATATATTTAGAAACAATAATGGAGATGCACATCAGTTGGGCTCTCTCTGCCTCCCGGTGCGGGTGGGCAGGGCCAAGTCTGTGCCCGCCAGGGGCCCTCGCCTCCCTCACGCCTCACCTTCCACATGGCCAGGACCAGGAGTGTGAGCAGCAGCAGGCCGCTCAGCACGCCGACCAGCACCCACCAGAGGGGAATGGCCCGCTCCTCCAGGGCCCGAAGCAGCTGCGTCTGGACCTGCGGACACACACCGGCGCGGGTCCTCGGTCACCTGGACACCTGGCTCTCCCCAAGACTCAAACCCGTGGGGTGGGGACCCCTAGCCCAGCCATCTACCAGTCAGACCCTTCAGACCCAGGGAGGCCCCGCCCTCATCCTGCCGGGAGGAAGGACACAGGGGAGGTGGCCTCCTGGACAAACACTCTGCCATCTCACCAGAGCCTCTCCGCTGGGCAGGCCGAGGGCGGGCACGGAGTAGGGAAGGGAGGAGACGTTGAACCAAGCCTGGGACTGCAGCACAAACTGATCCAGCGGCCTCTGGAGGGGGCGGGGAAGCCATTCACACAGGCCTATTGGGCGCAGGAGTCCCAGCTCCTGACCCCCCACCCCAGGGAGCCTCCCCCGGCCCTAATCCCATCCCCTTCAAAGTAATCCCCCCCCCACACACACCAATGAACAATTAATTTTTTAAAGAAAACAAAGTAGCCGAAACCGGTTTGGCTCAGTGGATAGAGCGTCGGTCTGCGGACTGAAAGGTCCCGGGTTCGATTCCGGTCAGGGGCATGTACTTTGGTTGTGGGCACATCCCCAGTTAGGGGTTGTGCAAGAGGCAGCTGATCGATGATTCTCTCTCATTGATGTTTCTAACTCTCTATCCCTCTCTGTTCCTCTCTGTAAAAAATCAATAAAATATATTTAAAAAAACAATTAACTTTTTAAAGAAAAAACAAAGTAGCCGAAACCGGTGTGGCTCAGTGGATAGAGCATGGGCCTGCGGACTGAAAGGTCCCGGGTTTGATTCCGGTCAAGGGCATGTACCTTGGTTGTGGGCACATCCCCAGTGGGGGTGTGCAGGAGGCAGCTGATTAATGTTTCTCTCTCATCAATGTTTCTGACTCTCTATTCCTCTCTCTTTCTCTCTGTAAAAAAATCAATAAAATATATTTTAAAAAAGAAAAAGAAAAAAACAAAGTAAACCTGGTCTTGACTCTCCTCCCGCTCCCCAAAGCCCCGCCTCCCCGCAAAGCTCACCCAGGCCCCGCCCCCATGAGGCCCCGCCCACCTAACCACGCCCACCTGGCGGAGGCTGGGCAGCCACAGGAGGGCGTGCACGGTGACCATGGCCCGCTGCCCGCGCTCCATCTGCGGCAGCTCACACTGCACCACCGTGCAGGGCGCCGAGTCGCAGCTCTGCGGGGACGGGCGGCTCATCAGTCCCAGCCCCGCCGGACCTGGCACCCCTCACCCCAAGGGCCCAGCACAGAGGGGGTCGGGGAAGCGGGGTGTGGGTGCGTGTGTGGGAGGGGCGGCCGGGGAGCGTGGGCCCCCCCTCAGGAAGGGCCTCAGATCCAAACTGCAGACGTTCGTTCTCTCTAGATGGAGTGGCTCCCACGGCCCCCGGGATGCAGGGGGAGGGCGGGGAGAGGAGGGCCACCGGACAGTATGCAATACCAGGCCTTCTGGCGTGTGTTCGTTCGTTTGCATGGGCTGGGAATCTTAAAAAAATGCTAGTGCCCCCACCTCCGCCTCCGCCCCGCCCCGCCCCAGACAGAGACCAGCACAAACGGACTGGAACGCCCAGCCAGAGGCCCTCGCAGGCCCCTCTGCCTCCCATCCCCGCCCCGGGGGCTCCAGGGAGAGGAGACCCCCCATTTGGAGACCGCAGAGCCTGCTCACCACAAGGACCGGATCCTGAAGCCTGGATGGCTGCTTGGACCCTGACAGGAAGGCCTGCCTGCGCTCCCGCTTGTGGTGGCCCCGCTGAGTGGCGGAAGGAACTGGGGTGGGCGCCCCCAAGTCCAGCTGGGGAGGCAGAGAAGCTGTCAGGTCCCACACTCTGCCCGTCTCCCCCTGGGTGATTCGCTGGGACCCCCCCGCCCCGCCTCCGCCCCTTCTTCCACCCAGGCTCTCACCTTGAGGGGGTTGGGAGAGGGCTGTGTGGTGCACCGAAGCCCCCCCTGAACCTGTAAGTCCAGGATGTAGAGCAGGTCGGAGGACTGGGACTGGCCGGGGAGGTGGATGCTGAGGTGGAGGCCGCTGACCGTGCTCGGGCCGTTGTTGTGGAGCTGGCGGGGGTGGTAGAATATTGGGGGGCTCAGCGCCTGGTCTGTAGCTCCGGGGACCCTCCCGCCCCAGCCTGGGGCCCGGGCTCCTCCCTACCTCATAGGTGTGCTCCACTTTGGGGCCCTCGGTGTCGGAGACGTTCTCCCGGTCGCCTTCCTCTGCCGCCACCACCAGGAAGGCTGGGAAGGAGCTCCTGCGGGGCCCAGGCTCCCCCCGTAAGCTTGACCCCCTGACTCGAGGAGGGAGTCCCCCCAGCACCCCTCAGGCCTGGGGGCTCTGCCTGCCACCTCCCTGCCCCTTCCCAGGCCTCTCACCCTCGAAGCTCCACGTGGGCGTCCGCACGGACAGGCACGTCCAGCGGCACGATCTCACTGTTGGGGTTCTGGCTGTTCTTGCTGGAGGGGGGGCCGAGGAGAAGCAGGTCAGGGACACCAGCCCGGGAACGTCAGAACCCGAACTCCGGGGGGCTCAGGAAGACCCAACTCTTTTTTTTTTTTTTTTTTTTTTTTTGCCACACCAAGGTTTGACCTGGGAAAGAACTTCCTTTTGGGCTCCAAGACTCAGAGACACGTCTCGGGGGAAGAAAGGGAACAGGAAAGTGTGAAGAGCCGGCCACCCAGAAGACCGTCTGCCCGAGGTCGCCGGGTGTCCCCGCCCCAGGCGCCCCCAGCCGTTACCTCCTCATCTGCAGCCGGAAGGACACCTGCTCCCCCGCCTCCTCCAGGTTCTCCACGCTCACCAGCATGGTGACTCCCATCTGAGAGACCGGGGGCCCGCGTCACCGCCCAAGGCCCACTCTGAGCACGGAGGGAGGGTGGCCTCCGGGCCGCACCCTCCGAGGCCCCCACTGGGATCTCCGGTTCACTCAGAAGCCCGCTCACCCAGGACCCCACGGCCGGGCAGCGTGAGGGCCGAACCGGCCCGGGCTGACTCCGCACCCGGCACTGACACGACACCCGGGGAGACCCGGCGCCCAGTGCCCAGCGGCTCACCCGCGCGTTCCTCTTCATGGGGTTGCCCAGCTCACACAGCACCACCTTGGTCTCGTTCTCCTTCTTCTGGTTACAGACCAGCCGCTCAAAGCCCTGCCGGTCGGTGGTTCCAAGACAGAGTTTGGCTTCGGAGGAGCCCATGGGAACTGAGGCTCCTCGGGAAGGAATCCGGGAAAGACCCGGAGCCGGCGGGCGGGGGGAGGGCTTCGGGGCGGGGCACGAGGGACCAGACGTTCTGCTTTGTGTGTCCCTCTCGCACATTGTCACTGTTTATGGTTTTTTTGGTAGTAAAACCCACAAAGCATTATCATAGACTATGATGCCGTTGTTAGAAATGACCTCAACAAAATAAAGACATATGTGGCTCTGGCCAGGTAGCTCATTGGTTGGAGCGTCCTCATGATACACCAAGGTTTCGGGTTTGATCCCCGGTCAGGGCCGTACAGGAATCAACCAACGGCCCTGCCCAGCTGGTTTGGCTCAGTGGACGGAGCGTCAGCCTGCGGACTAAAGGCTCCCAGGGTTACTTCAGGTCAAAGGCACATGCCCGGGTTGTAGGTTCAATAGGATATTTCTTGTTTTTTTTGTTTTTTTTTTTTAAAGAATCTACCAATGAATGCATAAAAAAGTGGAACAACAAATTGATGTGTCTCTCTCCCTCTCTAAAACAAATAAACAAATAAATGTATGTCTGCCAATGTTGAGAAAAAAGACTAGAAGAAAATTTACCAAATGTTAACAGAGGTTCCTGTTAACATTTAACTCCTGAGCCTTTTTTTGTTTCTTAATCCTCACTGGAGGACATACCGTATTTGCCGGCGTATAAGACGATTTTTTGGCCCTGAAAATACCGTATTTGCCGGCGTATAAGACGACTGGGCATATAAGATGACCCCCTAACATTTCCACTCAAAATACAGAGTTTGTTATATTCTCGCCGTATAAGACTACCCCCCACTTGGAGGCATATTTTTCAGGGCCAAAAAATCGTCTTATACGCCGGCAAATACGGTACATAATTTATTTTAGAGACAGGGGAAGAGAGAGAGAGATGAAGAGAGAGACAGAGACAGAGGGAGGGAGGAAAGGAAGGAGGAGGGAGGGGAGAGAGACAGAGAGAGAGAGAGAGAGAGAGAGAGAGAGAGAGAGAGAGAGAGACATCGATTAGTTGCCCTGACTGGGGATCAAACCTGTAACCTAGGTATGTGCCCTGACGGGGAATCGAGCCCACAACCTCTTGGTGTACAGGGCGATGCTCCAACCAACGGAGCCACTCTGGCCAGGGCTTCCTGAACCATTGTGACTTGGGTTTTATAATGGAGTTCTTGAATTTTGGACCATTAGCAAGTAATCCTCTTCCCAGTAAAAAATCAAATGAAAAGATCACAGCGCTTACAGCAAAGCATGGCAGCGGGGCTCTCGGGGGGGGGGGGGGGGGAGGCCCACACCCCCAAGTCCCAGCACCCCCCCCCGGGGGCGGGGGCTCACCTGGACGTTGCTGACGGCCCGCATGTAGTGGGCGCCGCGGGGCAGGTGCACGGCCAGCTCAGCCTCGTAGGCCCCTTCCCCCTCGTTGGCCGCGTCGATCTTTAGCTCCAGCACGTTATCGGCTCCAATGAGGAGCGGGGCGCCCTTCCTGGGGGGGGGGGGTAAGAGGCTGTGTCCAGGCCCGGGTCTGGGAGGAGGGGGGCGAGGACAGTACTGTGTGTGACACCCCAGGGGGGGAGGACATCGCAGGCGGCGGGGGGGAGGGTAGAGCGGGAGGTCTCACGCGCTGGCGGCGAGCTGCAGCTGCGGCACACACAGGTCGTCTTCCCCGCAGTCCAGGATGATGCGGGTCTGGGGGGGGGCACACCAGGGCATGTGGGTAAGTTGGGGGCAGGTGAAGGTAGGGGGTGAGAAGATCTGAGAATGAAGGAGTGTGGAGGTGACATCGGGGCTTTGGGGTTTGGGACAATGTCATGGTTTAGGGGGTGACCCCAGGGTTTTTATATCAAGAGTTTTGAGGCGACATCCACCCTTGGGGTTTAGGGGACCTTGAAGGCTTGGGATTTCCATTAGGGTTTAGAGCGACATCAGAGATTAGAGGTGACATCAAGGTGTTGGGGTTCATATGACAACTTGGACAACTAACCCTAACCCTGACTGTCTGGCAGGGGCCCTTCACCTCCCTGGCCTGACCCTGTTCCCCCCAGCACTCCCCCCCAAACCCTGCCCCCCCCCCCCCCCCCCCGCCTCCACCGCCCCACCTGCTCCTGGACATGGGTGTCTCCGTGCAGGACAAGAGCAGGCGCGAGCCCGTCCTTCTCCGGCTGCAGCGACACGTTGACGCTGAGCACGATGGGGCTCAGCTTGTCCCGGAAGTCGGCCTCGTCCTAGGGAGGGGACAAGAATCGGGCCATCTTTTTTTAAAATTTTTTAAAAATATATTTTATCGATTTTCCACAGAGAGGAAGGGAGAGGGATAGAGAGCTAGAAACGTCGATGAGAGAGAAACATGGACCAGCTGCCTCCTGCACACCCCCCCATCGGGGATGTGCCTGCAACCCAGGTACATGCCCCCGGCCGGAATCGAACCTGGGACCCTTCAGTCCGCAGACCGACTCTCTATCCACTGAGCCACACCGGTCTCGGCGATCAGACCATCTTGCTCCCGCGTTCCCTACCGCTGACCGCCCCCCGGCCCACAGCGCCCAGCCCGGACCCTGGGGCCGGGTGGACACGCCTGCCCGCCCAGCCCCGCCCGGCCCGGCCCGCGTACCCGGAGGAAGGCCGTGGCGGTGTGGCAGACGGGGCTGCCCCGGCCGCCCAGGTCTAGATGCAGGGTGGCGGCCGCCTGTTGCGAGTTCAGCAGCAGCACCCTCCGGCCCTGGCGGGGCTTCTGCCGGTCCAGCTGCAGCTCGGCACTGAGGCCTGGCAGGGCCCGCGGGAGGTCAGGGTCCCCCTGGCCAGCCCCCGGGGGGCCCAGGCCACCCCCCGCCCGTGCCCAGCCCGCCGCTCACGCAGCTCCTGAGGAACGTTGTGTCCCGTGGCTCCTACACACACCCGGATGTTGAAGCTGCAAAGACGTGAGCGGGGCTCAGGGGTTGGGGGGCCCCTGGGGTCCCAGGTCCCGCCGGGGCCGCGCCCCCCGTCTCCTCACCAGCTCACGGGGGTCTGGGTCTTGGGCAGGACGCAGTCCTTCACGGCGGGGTTCAGCGAGCCTTGCACCAGCAGCTGGACAGAGGCCATCACCACGGGCTGGGCTCTGGCGGGAAGGGGTGGGTAGGCTTGCTGGTGTGGCCCTTCCTGGCTTCCCGCCCACCCCACGCCCGGAGCCAGCGCTCACCGGTACACAGCCACCTGGTCAGCCCCGTACGCTCCCACCACCAGGTCTGCGGATGTTGGAAGGGGGTCAGCACTGGTCATCGGAGCGGGCAGGAAGTCCCCATCTTCCCAGAGGCTCCCAAACCGCCTCCCCCATTGGAGGTTTGAGGGCCCCCCCCCCCCGGCACCTCAGCCCCACAGGGGCCTGCGCTCTCGGTGGGGCACCGGGTCCGGCACAGGCCCCTGGCCGTGTCTCCTAGCACCCCCAGCTAAAGCTCGGGGCCCTCTTTGGGCAGCTGGAGGCGGCCCCGGGCACCTGGGTATCCATTGTCATCGATGTCCGTGGCGCCGCGCAGGGAGAAGCCGAAGCCAGAGCCCGAGGGGAAGGGGCTGTCCAGGACCTGGGAGGGGCGTGAGCTGAGCCCCTCGCTCTGGCCCAGGAACACCTGCACTTGGCCCCGGCCCCGGGGCCCGCCGTAGGGGGCGGCCACGGCAACGTCTGGAGGGAACGCAGAGAGAGGGCGGCTGTTTGTCTCCCGGTCTCTCCAGGGGCCCCGTCACCTCTCAGGAGCTCTTGCTCTGGGCAGACCCCAGGGGGCCGGGGAGAGAGAGATACAAGGATCTGGGGCCGGAAGGCAGCTGCCCTGCCCTCCAGGAGTTCACAGCTGGGTCAGAGAGAGAGACCCATCAAACAGGATTACTGTGAAAACAGTGATAGCTCTCACTGTCTATGCGGAAGAATATACTGCCATGATTTCATTTGATACTGAACACCAGGCATTGTTACTCCTCTTTTAGGTGAGAAAACTGAGTCCCGGAAGACTCAGTAACCAAAACCTATTAAATTCTCCTCCCTTCTTCCCTAGGGACCTTCGGGGAGGTCACACACGTTCCACTTATGCCCTTATACCATGTATGCCCAGACTCACACCGTGGGCTTGTCATCACTAATAACTTTAAAAAATTTCCCCCCCTGTCCAGTGTGGCTCAGGTGCCGGATGTTGTCCTGTGCGCCAGCAGGCTGCAGGTTCTACTTCTGGCCAGGGCACACACCCCGGTTTGACTCCGTCACGCTGTGCATGGGAAGCAACTGTGTAATGTTTCTTTTTTTACATCAATGTCTCTCTCTCAAAAATCAATAAAACATATTTTTTAAAATATTTTAAAATTGATTTTAGAGAGGAAAGAAGAGGGGGGGGGGAGTGCACTCAAAACATTGATGTGAAAGAGAAACATCCTTGGGTTGCCTCCCATAGTCAGCCTGACTGGGGATCAAACTCCAAACCTAGGTGTGTGCTCTGATCGGAATTGAACCCATAACCTTTGGGTGCACCAGTTGATGCTCCAGCCACTGACCAGGGCATCACTAATAACTTAAAAATATATATATATCAATATATATGATTGATTTTTTACAGAGAGGAAGGGAGAGAGATAGTTAGAACCATCAATGAGAGAGAAACATCAATCAGCTGCCTCTTGCACCCCCCTCACTGGGAATGTGCCTGCAACCAAGGTACATGCCCTTGACCGGAATTGAACCCAGGACCCTTGAGTCCACAGGCCGACGCTCAAACCACTGAACCAACCAGTTTTGGCTAACATTTCTTTGAAATTAAAACAGCCTTCCCTTGACCCTCCTCTCCTTTCAGTAATCGCTTTCTCCTCTTTCACAAACTGGTTGGAAGAGCTGTTTGCACTGGCTGCCTCCAGTTCTCCATTTCCATTCCTATGTTGCCTCCTGGCGTTTTGGTTTCTGTCCCTGCCCAGCCCTGAATCAGCCCTTGTCGCTGTGGCCAATGACCTTCTTGTTAAGGCCCCGGATGCTTCTCCAGCCCCTCTAACCGCACCTCTCAGAAGCGTCTGGAGCCTTTGACCCCCTTCCTCCCGCCCAGAGGACGAGCTTCCTTTGCGTTTCGGCCCTCAGGTCTCATTTTCTCTCCTTCCCTCCGGACAGTCCTCTGCCTCCTTTCCAGACTCACTTCCTCTGGGAGCCCCCTAAATGCCCTGCTTCCCGGGGCTCTGTCCTGGGCCTCTCCTCACCTCACAGGTTCCCAGTACCTCCCCCTCTCCCCCCAGCCCCTGTTTCCCACCCAGACCTCTGGTGGAAGCTGCACTCACCTGTGCTCGGATAGGTCTGCCTAATGTGGGCAAGTCCTTCAGGACCAGACTGCTGACACCTCCCTAGATCTGCTGCCTGGCCCGAGTTCCAGGCAGTGAAGGATCCCCACCCCCATCCCGCCCCCTCACTGCTTTGCCTGGACTAATGCGAACAAACCCGAGTCGGTTTGCTTTAAGCTCTCCTTGGCCTTCAGGTCTGACCCGTGGACCTCACTGTGGCCGGCCTCCCCCGGGCAGCAGGGCCCCTCTCCTCTCTTACCGTTGTAGCCGTCCTGGTTGAGGTCGCCCAGAGGCGCGATGGCTGAGCCAAATCGCCCGTAGAGCTGGGTGCCCGTCAGGAGGAGGCTGGGGGTGCCCAGCGGGTGGGAGCCCCGAGGCTGCAGGAACAGGTACACGCGCCCCACCTCGGCCAGCTTGCGGTCCGCGCGGCTGTCCATGTACAGGGGCGCGCCCACCAGCAGGTCGTGCCGCCTGCGGACCGGCGGGTCACGTGGGGGTGGGGATGGGGTGGGGGTGGGGTGGGGTAGGGGTGGGAGTGGAGATGGGGTGGAGATGGGGTGGGGTGGGGGTGGGGTTGGGGTTGGGGTGGGGGTTGGCTCGGGGATGCTCAGGGCCGGAGCCACCCGCGCCCTCCCGCTCGGTGGTCCCCAAGAGTGAGGGCTAGTGGAGGAGGAGGAGGAGGAGGAGGAGGAGGAGGAGGAGGAGGAGGCCCAGGGCAGCTCAGACTCTGGAAACTGGGGGCTCAGCTGGGTAGGACTGGGGCGCCCCTCCTCACCCGTCCCCGTTGACGTCAGTGACGGCCACCGAGTGCCCGAAATACGAAGCCACCTGCAGGAAACCAGGCGTGGCGCCCCTTAATCCCCCTCAGCCCCCCCTTAGCCATCGCCCCGCACCCCGCGGGGTGTCCTCGGGGGCGGCCTCACCTGCTCCCCGTGCACGCGGTGCAGCCTCCGGAAGTTCCCGCGCAGGACCTCCACCTGCGCGGACCGCAGTGAGGCCCGTCCCGCCGCCCGCTCCCGGGGCAGAGGGCAGAGGGCAGAGGGCAGAGGGCAGAGGGCAGAGGTGGGGGGTCAGATTTAGGGGCAGGGTCGGGGGACACTCACGGCTCCCAGGGTCCAGCTCCAGGTCGGGGCGCCGAAGACGTACTCTGGGGAGAGCCGGCCGGCCAGTGAGGGTTTGGGGCCCCCGGCCCCCCGCCGTCACCTCCCGCCGTCACCTCCGGGGGGCGGGGACGGGGTGGGAGGGGGGGTGGGAGGGGCTCCCCACCCGGCCCCGCCCCTGGGGGGCGTCTTGCCTGTGGTGTTGGGGTTCCCGTCGAACTCGCCCACGGCCACCGAGTACCCTGGAGGCACAAAGCGGGTCGGCTTTCGGAGGAGGGGGCGGAGCTCCGGCTCCCGCCAAAGCCGCTCTGCGGCCCCGTGGCCCCGGGGAGGGAAGGGGGTGGGGGGTGGGAGTCGGGCGGTCTGGGGGGGCGGGGCGGGCGGTGAGACCCTGAGGGCGGTCTGGGGGGGGCGGGGCGGGTACCCCGCGGGGCGGTCTGGGGGGGCGGGGCGGGGGGGCGGTGAGACCCTGAGGGCGGTCTGGGGGGGCGGGGCGGGTACCCCGGTAGCCGTCGAAGTACTCGGGGCTGCTGGAGTCCAAGGTGAGCCTTTGGGAGCTCACGTGCCACAAGAGGGTGCCGGGGCGGTAGCTCCGGAAGATGTCCGCGATGGGAGCCCGCGCCAGGAGACCTGGGTGCGAGGCGGGGGTGAGCTGGGGTCTCCCCGGGCCGAGAGAGAGAGAGAGAGAGAGAGAGAGAGAGAGAGAGAGAGAGACAGAGAGAGAGAGAGAGAGAGAGAGAGACAGAGACAGAGAGAGAGAGACAGAGAGAGAGAGAGAGAGAGAGAGAGAGAGAGAGAGACAGAGAGAGAGAGAGAGAGAGAGAGAGAGAGAGAGAGAGAGAGGAGACACACACAGACAGACGTACCTAAGAAAAAGAAGCCGCCGGGGGCCCCGAGCACCAGCTCTCCGGCCTGGAAGGGAAGCCGGGGTGAGAGGGGCCCCGCGGGAGCCGCTCCGACCCCCCCGGAGGCCGCTCCTTGCCTGGGTGACGGCGGCGCTGAAGCCCGCTTCGCAGTAGCGCTTGTCTTCCCCTGGAGGGCGAGCGAGGGTCACCGGGGGCGGGGAGGGTCACCGGGGGCGGGCGGGGAGGGCCGGCCGGGGGCGGGAGGGTCACCGGGGCGGGAGGACCACCGGGGCCGGGGAGGGTCACCGGGGCGGGAGGGTCACCAGGGGCGGGAGGGCCGGCCAGCGGCGGGTGGTGGAGCCGCGCCGGCCCTGGCCGGGTGGCTCAGTGGGTTGGAGCGTCCTCCCCATTCGCCAAGATTTCCGGTGGGATCCCCGTCAGGGCACATGCAAGGACCAACCAGTGACTGCACAGCTAGGAGGAGCAGCACACCGAGATTGCCGCCCGGTCTTTAAAATCAGCCAGTAAAATAACAGAGTAAACCGAGCCCTGAACCGGGGCGGGGCGGGGCGGGGCCAGCGGGGGCGGGGTCTGGAGCCCGCATGTCGCTCGGAGCCGGGCGGCGGGGTTCGGGACCAGGGCCGGGCCGGGAGGCCGGCGCTGGGCGCGCGGCGCTCACAGTGTTGCTGTTGCGTGTGGACGCGGCTCATGGTGTTGTCCCGACACGGCGAGAACTCGGCGCGGCCGGCGCTCTGCAGCCGAGCCAGGAAGCAGCCGCCCACGGGCGTCTTCTCCGTCTCGTCCGTCGCTTCCAGCACGTTCCAGTGCAGCCAGGGCGCGCAGGCCTGCAGGGCCGCGGGGTGGGAAAGGCGGCACGCGGGGTCCCCCGGCCCTGCCCCAGCCCCTGCCCCCCCCCCTCCGACTCCGGTGCCCCGGCCCGCGATGCCCACCACAATGTGGTCCTTCCAGCTGACCACCGACGCCCCTAGTCCCTGCCCGGCCTTGAAGGTCTGGAAGGTCTGGGGGCCCACTCTTCGGGTCTCATCGTCTGAAGCGCACAAGAAGGGCCGGGGCCCCGCTGAAGGCCGGCCGCCCAGGCTCGCTGGGCCCGGCCCCGCCCTCCCCCTCCGTGCCCGGGACTCACTGAGGTCGAAGGGCAGAGGCGCGCACGGGGCGCCCTCGGCCCTCCAGGGGCACAGGAACACGCCGCCCGTCTCCTCCTGACCGCGGCCCTGGGCCCGCGGGGCGCCCACCGCGATGGCCACGCTGCGTGGGAAAGCTGCGTGAGCACGGGGCGCGTTCCGGGCACCCCGGCCCCGGTGCCCGCGCAGGAAGCACTACCCTGAAGGGGGGCACTGGATCACATCTCCTTAAAGAGACTTCAGACCCCAGAGGCCAATCTGTTCATCTTATGGTCCGTGAAATCGACGCCCAAAGGGGGAATGACACGCCCGCAAACCCAGAGTTAAGAGGAAAGTGGAACCATAACTGTTAGATTTGGTATGAATACAAGGGGTTTGATAGCCTTGCTGAAAAAGACATCCTAAGTTCATATCCTCCACACCCCCCTCCTCCCCCCAAAAAAACCCAGGGGGGGTTTATGAGTCTTGGAACCTTGAACTGTTACCAGATGCCTTTTTGAGAACTAGGGTTTTTTGTTTTTCCTGTTTGTTAATCCTCACCTGAGGATATTTTTCCATTGATTTTTAGAGAGCAATGGGAAGGGGAAAAACACACACACAGAGAAACATTGATGTGAGAGATACACTTCAACTGATTGGTTACCTTCCACCAGGGCCTGGGATGGAGCCTGCAACCCAAGGTACCTGCCCTAGACCTGAATTGGTCAAGGGAAGCTAGTGGGCATCTCTAAAAGGGTAGTGGGGGTGGTGGTGGTGGTGGTAGGGTGCTGATATTGCTGAGGACCCTAGTAGATCTAGGTTCAAACCACAGCTCTGCCATATGAAAATTGGGGGAAATACCAACCAATCAATGCTTCTAGAAGCAAATGAAGTAAATGTATGAGGGATCCAGCATGGTACCAGCCAAATAACTCATATAACGACTGCTGAGAAAATATGCTGAATAATGAGGGAAGTTTGTTAAGTACTGCCCATGAGACCACTATCTCTGGATGGAAGGTGGCTAGAGGAAGGAGTTAGGTTGAGATTCAACCCAATGACAGCCACGGGCCACACACATACCCTGGGAGCTCTGGTACTAGGACCCTTCAGAACTCCCCAGTTGAGGTGAAAGGGTTGGACCCTTACACCTCTCACCTCCTCCATATTGCTCATCCATCAGTCATCAGGTGCAGGTCACATTGGGAAGGGGGCTTGACTTTGGGGGAGGTAGCTCTCTTCGGCAGAGGAAATTCACCAAGGGGCTGACCCTTGAATGCTGTCTGCCATGGCCACTCCCCAACGCTGGGTCGCACAGTGTCCGCCACAATAAGGAACTAGCTCAGGGCAGTTATTATAAAGAGGAGGAACCAGGACTCTAATATTGGCAATCTGATCTCACAGCCTGGTTAATCCCAAGCACAATATTCTATTGCTTCTTTTCAAACATGTATCATTTTTATGGGGAGGAGGGAAATAGAGTAGAAAAGCAAGGTGGGTAGATCATTTTGCAGTTCTGCAAGACCCTTGGAGGGAAGAATAAGGTATCAACTTTTGTCTTGCCTTTGCTTTTGCTGTAGTTTCAGTGTCTAACTCCTCTTTGGTGCCCCTTTCTGATACCCTCACCTGAGCAGGTTCCTCCCCAGTATTCCTGACAAGAACTCAGCCCAAATAGACCCTAGAAATCACTTTGTCCAACCTCTATCACAAACGGGGGACTTGAGGTCCACAGAAGCAGTAATGATGGGAGAATCTTCTCTCTCCCAACACCCACACTTCCCCCAGGCTTACCTCCCATGGCTGTCCTTGTAGAAGTCCAGCGAGAACCCAAAGTGGCTGCCATTGGGGCCTTTGTAGAAGGTGAGCCGCTCTAGGTCCAGGTTCAAGGCCCAGGCTGGAGGGGCAGCACCGGGTCCCCAGAGCACCTGCACCCACTCCAGAAGCCAGAGGGCATGAAGTGGACACAAAGCTCTGGCCATCTTCCTTCTCCCACAACCTTCTTGGGAGGAATGGACTAACTCCGTCCTCCTCCTTTCAGTTTCCACCACAGGAAGTCTTTTCTTATCAAACTCACTGAGCAGGGCTGTTGGCCCTGGACCCATTTGGTTCCTAGGATTGCCAGGAAGGGAAGGGGGTGAGGCCACTTTGGGGGTGGGTGCTGATGGCTGAAAGCCACGACTCCTCCCTTTTCCTGAGAGTAGTTTATCACCAAGTCTTGTTGGTTGGTTCTGCCTCTCAACTGTGCCTCTGGAATCTTCACGCCATTTCTACTACCACCATGCACGTCTAAGCCACCATGGCTTTCTGCTTGGGATAGTAAAACCATGAACTAGATGGTCCCAGTTCTATGGCCCCTCTTCCTCCCACACAGCTGCCTGCACTACTGTGGCACATAATGACTTGGTTAGTGGAGGGGGTAGGAGTAAGGAAGCTGCTGGCTCCTGATAAGACCTGGGCTGCTATATTCTCTTGGATAAGGCACCTATCCACTTCCTTTTAGGGCCTTGGGCAGCCTCAGTCAGTCATTTTGGTGCAGCAGCTTGCTCACTCTTCCTCCACCTCAAGCCAAGTCTTAATGTGGTCAAGCAGTGCAGCCAGGGCTGGGGAAGGGATGGTGAATGGATGTTGGTCGAAGGGCTAAGGGAGACGGGGATAAAGTGGAGTCAGATCAGGGTGTTCTGGCTCAAAGGCTTTGTGATTATTCACCAGCTGTCCAGTTGAAAGCAGGCCCCTTCACTCTTTCTGGTGACAGAGCTCTTGTCCAATCATCAAGAACTGGTTCTAGTGGGGTCACTGCCAATGGGAAGCCTCCTCCAACTCTTCAGGCTGGCACCCTGGACTTAACACACAGTTTATCATGGCCTGTTCACTGGGCCATGTCCCTGAATCCCTGGAGAGCAAGGTTCTTTACTGCAGCCTGGAGCCTGGCCGAGAGCCCAACTTGGAACAGGTATTGCTGACAGACAGAATGAATGGAAGCGTGCACTGAGCATTGGAATATGCCAATGAGGAAAGAGAAGGAATAGTTCTGAGTAGAAAGGCAAGGTCATTTGTTGTGGATGTGAGCAAGAGGAGGGCCAAGTCTTATTGACATTTATATGTCTCCTCCCAAAAACAGGTTCTCAGGAAGGAAATTCAAGATCTGCCAGGGCACAGGAACATGGCCAGGCTCCTTTTGCTCTATTATTTTCTGGTCAACTGCAACCATCTTATCTTGGAATCTCCTAATTCACCATCTCAGCATACAGCTCAAAATCCTGCCCCTTACTAGGCTAGAAGCTCTTTAAACTTTAGTCCAGGCCTTCTTCACTGCTGATTTCTCAGTCCCAGGACCACAGTAAACATGTAATGCATTTGTTAGAATGAATACTTAACTCAGTTTTATACTTACCTGCCATCTTCCCACTATCCTCTACTGAGCGGCACTGTAATTACTGGTGTATACTGTGTAGCCCCAAATTAAGTCACATTTCACTAAAGTTTTTAATAAGTATTTATTCTGTTCAAGGCACTGAGTAGTAAGGGATACAAAAGTCCCTTACCAAGGATCTTTAAAGAGAGATTGAAGACATGAACACACAACTGCGGTAGAGGAAGAGGAAAGCATGCCTTGAAAAGGGTGGAGATTATGTCTAGCTAAAATAATTTATATCATATGCTCCTCATAACAACTCTTATGAAATAGGTACTATTATGCCCATTTCATCAGTGCCCAAACTGTGACACAGAGTTATAGGCAAATTGCCCAAGTTTACACGGCCAATGTGTGAATCAAAACGTTTGTGCTTAAATTCATGTTTGCCTCTTTTCTTTTCTTTTTAAAAAAATGTATTTTATTGATTTTTTTCAGAGAGGAAGGGAGAGGGATAAAGAGTTAGAAACATCGATCAGCCGCCTCCTGCACACTCCCTACTGGGGATGCGCCCGCAACCAATGTACATGCCCCTGACCGGAATCGAACCCGGGACCCCTCAGTGCGCAGGCTGCCACTCTATCCACTGAGCCAAACCGGTTGGGGCATACTTTTCATTTTTTAACATCCTTTCTTTCTGGGCAGGAATCTTGCTATTTTAGGAAAATAGGCAGATCTGAGCATCCAACCCAAGGTTCACGTTGAATAGCTTCTCTTCAGTCAAGGGGAGAACACAGCTGTTATGAGTAGGAAAGAAATAGACATTGTACTCCTCCTTCCTGAAAGACTGAGGAAGAGAGAGGAAACTAATTTATCCCTGCAAATCTATGGTGAGCGTTGATGCTAAACTTTCCCTTTGGTGATTTTTAGATACAGAAGAGGCTTTTATCAGCTCAGTAACAAGGCCTATTGCCTCTCACCAGGTAGCTCTCAAGTACTGTCCTGGTATTAAAGGGTTGAGGAGAATAATTCAAGACCGGCTTTGGTACACAGAACTACATCTGGAGGGCAAAGGCCAGGCAGATGACTCTTGTAATTCCATTGCCCTGAAGTTTAACCAAAATCCTAAAAATCAAACTCAGAAATCCCAAACCCACTTACTTAGTGAGCGCCTACATGCCATACATTGTATTACACACAGATTACATACCTAAGAGGAAGTAAGGCAGAAACAGAAAATTCTGGTGGGAAAGAGTGGAAGAGGTGCACATTCCAAAGCACCTCCCCAAGACTGAGAAACTTTACTAAACACCCCCCCCCCCCATCACCATCTTTTCTCTCTACTCCGGCGGCCTGGGCTCTGAGCAGCACAATTCCAAACACAAACATCATAAAAAATTGGTTCTCAAGAGTCTGTCCCTTGGTCACTTCCAACAAGATGCTGTTTGTAACCCTTACCTCCATCCCTTCCCCACTTGAATGGATGGGGCAACAATCACAACACACTCTGCTAAGTTTCCACAAATCATTGGTTTATTAGAAAGTTCCTTTCCCTAATTTTACAGCATATATATCTCTATCATATGCGATAAAGTTAAATACAATCTGTTATGCTTGTAAGGAAGGATAGGCTGTTTTGTTTTTCTTTACTTTTTTTTTTTTTAAAGTTTTAATATCACTATTCTGAAAGTTAAAGAACACTGCCCCCAGGAAGGCAGAGGCAGCCAGAGTATGGCTCAATCTACAAGCTAATGGGAAGGGAAGTAGCACAAAAATGTTAATACTGTATTATTTAAATTATTTACATGGGCCGAAAGCAAAGAAAAATGAGTCCCTTCACATCAAAGACGTTTCATTTTTCCAGTGCTAGTTATAAAAAAACAAAACAAAACAAAACAAAAACGAGGCTTCTGAACCCTGTGAGGAGCACTGAACAGGTAGGAGGCTGAGTCAAGAGCCTTGTTTGCCCAGCACTTGCTTCTCATAAACTCAAAACCTTTTCATTTGGGAATTCGAGAAGAAAGCACAACACAGAGCCTTGGCCCAGGTAAGTAGGGCTTGTTTTGCCTGTCAGATGACCACCCAACCAATTCTAGCCACAGGGAGAGGCAAGGAAATGCCAAACAGGGTCTGCTAATTACACCGAAGAAGGGGAGAACTGCAATATAAACACTTTTGGGTCAGTGTGTTCGTTGGGGTTGAAAGCCTAGGTGAAAAGCAAGAAGAGGAAGAGGAACGAGATGGTGTTTCCTCTGGTAGGGACCATGGTGTCACGGAAGAGAAAAGGAATCTTTACTGCTTAAGCTAAACTGGGCGGAAGGCATGGAAACTATGAAGCAAAAGAATGTGCAGTAACTATAAATGTGCTCATGTCCCAACAAGAGGAGGAAGAAAACGGAACTCTACCACCCCCCAGTCTACTTCTACTTGTTTCTAGCTAACCAAAAAGGCACGTTAACAAAAAAATTGTCAGAGGAGGCTAAGCTAAGTACTAGGAAGGCAAATGGACTGCCTAGAACAAGGCATCGGAAACCCCCAATCACTGAATCTCACTGCTCTCACATAAAGCTCCTGAACGTTTTCCTCCCCTGTGGGCCCACGGTTCCTCTGTAAAAACAACAAAACAAAGCATATGAAGGAGGCTGCCATAAACCAGTATTCCTGAACCCCCCACCTGAGTGATGCCCATTACTTCAAAAACCCCAGTGCTGGGGCACCACTTAATGCAAAGTACTGAACATTCTGTCCCAGCAAAAATGTTAAACAATGTTCCTTTTTTGCTCTAACATTTGTATAGTTCATAACTTCAAAAAATACATGAGTTTGATAAAATATACATGCTTAGTCATTTTTGCATCTAGCAGAAAACAAATACTTTATTTTTTTGCTTTCATCTTATAACTTTTAGTTTCTTAATTCAACTAGGCAAACATATTTACACAAAGCCACCAGAACAAGGATCACTTAAAGAGCTAGATGTAAAAAATATTATTGCAGTATACTACAAATATGGAACCTTTTTTATGAGCTACAAAAAGCAGCATTTGCGTTTATAGAGTTCAGTGCAATTTTTTTTTTTACGTTAAAAAAATCCTATAAATTAAGAAGGAAACATCAACATGACAGAAGAAAATACACCCTTCAGACATACAAGCTCCTCTCTGGGGAAGCACATGAGAAACTGTGTTCCGCGTAGCTTGTAATCATGATAGGATCTTCTTTTCTGGGGTAGTCCAATGTCTCTTCTGGGATGAGGGACACGAGGACATCAGTGCCAAACGTGTGGCTCTTTATGTGGGAAGTGGATCCAAAAACAGAGTAGCATCTGATTCCAGGTCTGACTCCCTTTCCGCCTCACCCAGGATAACACGAGGTCACCAAGGGATGGTCAGACGCTGGGAAGGCAGGATCAGATGGACAACCCGTCGGCCAGAGAGGAGGAAATGTTTTCAAATTTATAGAAGGGAAGAGCAGAGGTTAAACAGTAGAGGGAGGAGGGGAGTATATAAACGTGACCATCTGGAAATGTTGCTGCAGAGGGGTGGGTAGCACTTACTGGTGTTTCCTAGCCTAGAAACACAGGAGGGGGAGGGATACAAGGAAAGGGCAGGGGGGGGGGGGGATCCCTGATAGTAAACCCAAAGCAAACCTCAAATCTAAAACCACCCCTGCAAGCCAAAACTTAATTCTTTGGCTATCAGACACTGCCCATCCCAGCTTCTACTTGCTGGTATTAATGGCTCAACACCCCCAAGGGAAGACTTCTGGGTCACCTTCCCTGGTCCTACCCGGGCTCTCCTCCCCCAGCTCATGTGCCATGGCCAGGGGGGTGCTGCAGGTCCTGACCTGAGAAGATGGGGTGAAGAAGCGGGTGAAGGTGGAGGGCAGTGGCAGCTGCCGCGGCAGGCCGTGGGGCAAGCAGGGTAGGATAGAGGGCAGCATGTGGCACGGGGTGGAAGGTGAAGGGTCCAGGATGGATGGCTGAGGCAGGAATGATGTGAATGGGATGGCTGGCGAGGAAGGTGGCAGGGTGGCCGGGGATGATTGAGTGAGTGAGGTGGGACAGGGAAATTGGTGTCAGGTGGGGCTGGGGAATATGATGGACTTGGGCAAGTGGCTGGGGGTGAGGGTGGGGGTGAATGCCAATGGCGGCGGCAGCTGCGGCGGCATGATGCTGCAGGATGGCATGCTGAACAGTTGTGATGGAGGTGGCAGAGGCCGTGGCCGGCTGCTGAATGTGGATGGGCTGCAGGGCTGGGGTGGCTGGGGCCAGGGCAGCGGAGGCCGGAAAGGCTTTTACTTGCTTGGCTAGGAGCTGCTGCTGGATGTGCTGCTGGGCGGCCTGCTGGAGCTTGCTGTACTTCTCCATCTCCTCGGGAGTGAAGGTGATGGGCTGGCTCTCCAGGGGGGCCAGGGAGGCGTCCTCTGCCCCATCGGCTGACTCGATACTAGGCTCCCCACTGGGAGGTGCGTAACTGGAGAAGTGCTCCAGTTCCGGCACGATTGGCAGCAAGCTAGACTCCACAGGGCCTGGTTGACTGCCACTATCCAAGGACTCTAGGGTGTCCCCATCGCTGGGGTCAGGGAGGTAGTTATGGGAGATGGTTGGGTCCCCAGGATAGCAATCAGAGTGCACTGGGGTGCCTAGTGGAGCCACAGGGTGATTAGCAGTAGTAGCTTCTTCCGATTTCGGCTCTTCTGGAGGGGGGTCTGACAAGGAGCCAGCTGTTTCTGCCGAGGGGTACTGATGTCCAAATGGGGCCTCACTATTCCCTGGAGGCCCTTCTTCTGTCTCTGACTGTTCTTGCTCTTCCCCCCTTTCTAAGCCAGACTCTTCACATTTCTTGGTGTTGGGCTTTCGGGTAGCTGGGAGTTTCCCTATCAGTGGAAGGACAGGCTTATTGCCAAGAGAGGGGGGGAGCTTGGGCCCAAAGTAACCTTGTGGTGGGTCCTTGAGCTTGAGCCCAGCTTTATTTGGGGTGGCCAGCACCTCCTCACTTACACTGGGTTTCCTCTCCACTTTCCTTGACTGGATCTTCTCCAGTAGGAGTCTGGCGGTGAGAGAGTTCTTATCTTCAGGGCTGCAGTCACTCTCTGATCCCCTTCCTGTGCCTACGCTGCTGTTCTGAGAGGGTAGGCCTGTCCCCTTACTATCATCTCCTCTGCTATCTTCCTTTTTCTCATGGCCTTCTCCCCGGCCAGATCGGAAATAGTGAGGAGACTGGGAGCGGTAGATTTTAGAGCGAATGAAGTCTCGACGACCAGAACGCCTTTCCTCAGGGCTCTCGTGACCCCATGATCCTTTCCTGGAGCCTGACCTCTGGGAAGGGCTTCTGGTGCTGCGGCTGCGGTCCCGGCTGTAGCTCCGGCTTCGCTGCCAGCTGTGGGCTGTGGTGCTGCGGCTTCTCCGTTTGCTCCGGCTGCGGCTGCAACTACTGCTGCGGCTGCGGCCCCGGGACCTTGAGCGGTCTCTGGTGTGACTCCGGGACCGGCTTCGGGACTGGCTGCAGCTGAGGCTATAGTCATCAGAAGATGAGTATTTGTGCCGTTTGGACCGGTGCTTGGAGCTGGTGTAGTCTGAGTCATCAGAGTCATGGGAGCGCTTTGAGTGCCTTCGTGACCGGTCACTATAGTCGCTATAGCTGTCGTCAGAGTAGCTGTGCTGCCTACTATAGCAGCTCTGGTCTGAAGAAGCCTCTGAGCTACTCGAGTAAGAACGCTGGGAGGAACGGTGTGAGGAATGGCGCCGGCCAGACCTTGAGCGGCTATGGGACTGCTCACTGCCCGAGTCTTCCTCTTCCTCCTCCTCCTCCTCCTCCTCCTCCTCACTGTACTGGGATGGAGACTTCTGGTGCAGCCGACGTGATGAAACATCATCACTGTCCTCATCTCCACTGCTGGGTCGACTCCGATGGCTGGACCGGCTGCTCCGTTTGGTGCCAGCTCTTCGCTGGCAGGATGAAGCTGGAGGTTCACCTTTATGTTTCCTCCCACCATGATCTTGAGAGTTGCCACCACCTCCACTTTCCTCCTTCTTGCCACTGCTCCCTTCCTCGCCCGGGAGGGATCTCCGCTGGGAATCATCTTGGGCCCGGCGCCGTCTTCTTGGCGGTGCGGGGCTACCACTCCCGGGGGGTTCTGGTTTGGGTCCCCGCTCAGAATCTGCCGGCGCCGACTTATTCTTCTTTCGTTTTCGTTTCTTGCGCTTCTTAGACTTCTCCCCAGATTCCACCTTAGAGCTTTTGTCTTCTGGGTCAGCCTTGTGCTTCCGTTTGTGTTTGCTGGATTTCTTGTGTTTCTTTTTCTTTTTGTGTCGGTGGGGCTTCCCAGATCGGTCTTTCTTGCTGGGAAGGCTTCTCCCGGGGTCTTCTGCTTCCGATCCATGGCTGCCACCAGGCTCCTGCTTATTCAGGCCGCGACAGGAGGATCCTGAGGCAGGGGCCTCCATTCTATCTCCTGAGGAATGTTCTGCTTTCTCTCCTCCTTCCTTACTTTTATTTGGCTCACCAGGATCATGGCCGTGGACATGGTCCTTTGAGGAGCCTCCTATGTCCTTTGGTTTTTCTGTCCCTTTAGCTCTGGCATCTTTGTTCCTTGAAAGTTTAAAGTCAAAGTATAAAGGGTTACAACTGTATGAAATGGAGGGTTCTGCCTTGGTGAAAATTAATAGCTCTGATGGCCACTGGAGGGCAGTGCTTTCATCTTTGCTCAAAACTGGAAAGAAGGGACCAGTAGGATGTTTGGGTCCCTCACGGCTTTCTTTCCCTGGTGGGGTGGTCTGAGAGCTTTCTTTAGAAGGGTTAGACTCACAAATTTGGGTACCCAAAGACTTCTGACTCTGACTTTCTAAACTCTGCTCACTCGTGTCCCCTCCTGAAGCCTTCTTTGTCTCCGCCTTGCCTCCAGGTTCTGAGGGCTCAGCCACACTGGCTTCCACCTGCTGCTCCGAGGCTTCACCAACAGTCTTTTCCGCTCCTTGGCTTGCTGCCACCTTGCTGAAGCGTTTGGGTTTGGGAGAATTGCTTTTTTTGCTCTCTAGGGCATTCTTTGGGTGTGTGTTACTATCACCTTCCATTTGTTCACTAGCTCTCATAAAGAGGAGGAAGGGGAAATTGGGTTTTACTTTGCAGTGTGCGGGGGGGATGTAGTGGTAATACTCTGGCTCTGTTGCCCCAGCTCCTTCTTCTCGCTTCATTCTTTTTAACTTAGATAATGTTGAGGCAAGGGATCCTCCATCCTGAGGGTCTTCGTCCTCTTTTTTGCCGTCGAGATTACTACTAGCATCAGAGTCTCCTACCTTCTGCAGTCCTTGGTCAGAACCCTTCTCATCAGCTTTTGTTCCCTCTTCAGAGGTCCCTTCCTCTGCGTGGTCCTTGAAAACTGATGCTATTGATTCGAGTTTGACAGGAGCTTTCTTGGCAAAAGAAAATGACACTCCCACTTTTTGCAATGGGGTACCCAGATTATTCTTAATGCCAAAGCTGATACCTTGGGAGACTAACCCAGGAGCCTGTGCCAGTCCAGTGGTATTAGTGATTTGTACTGCAGTGAAAGGGCCTCCTTTATCTGTGGAGAGTTCAGATCCTAGTCCACTAGTGGCGGGGACACTTACGCCACTATTTGTAGCTGATTCATCTTTATC
Source organism: Vespertilio murinus (assembly GCA_963924515.1). Classification (NCBI taxonomy): domain Eukaryota; kingdom Metazoa; phylum Chordata; class Mammalia; order Chiroptera; family Vespertilionidae; genus Vespertilio; species Vespertilio murinus. The sequence continues at coordinate 13,588,375 of OZ004718.1, read as the reverse complement.
ATCATCTCCACCTTCTTCATCTACAGCCACTGTGGTTGGTCTGAACATAGGACCACTTCCAGGTGCACTACACATTGGGTTAAAAAAACAAAAAACAAAAACAAACAAAAAACACAGGTTGAGAGTACATTTCACATGACTTCTAACATATTTACCTCATGTTCTATCATTCTTCACAGGTAGGCCTAAAAGACACTGAGTGTAGTCATTCCCTGGCCTTGTGCTAATGAAGAGAACTCTCTCAGTGAGGCTAGACAAAGTCTCATACTGTTAATCTATGAAGCTACATTTCTAAAACTAGACAGTTACTACTATTTCTTCCTAAGTTATCTAAAATTAAAATATTTTATCATTATCACCTGATAAAATCTACCCATCCTGTACCCATGCTCATTCTTATTGTATCATCTGACCCATCAGTATGTTACCAAATAAAGGCTAAACATTTATCCATAAGGTTCTATTCAGCTAAAAAAACAACACCCTAATTTTCTCTGCTTTCAAATTTCATTTTTTTAAATGTGCATGTTCTCCGAGTTAAACATAATCAGAAACCTCCAAGGTGCTCTATGGCAGTCTGTGGCTAGTATGTCTGTTTTAGAAACTAAGGGTCTGTGCCCATTTCCTGGGCCTCACACATCTAAGCATTTACTTATAAAAATATATATATTAAAAAAAATGATTTCAGAGAGGAAGGGAGAGGGAGAGCTAGAAACTTCAATGATAAGAATCACTGATCAACTGCCTACTACACACTCCCCATTGGGGACTGACCCCGAAATCTGGGCATGTGTCTTGACTGGGAACTGAACCATAGCTTCCTGGTTCATAGGTATATGCTCACCCACTGAGTAACACTGGCCAGCTGCTTTGGTTTTGATTCTTTCTGGGCATTATACACAACGATCATGATATTACTAAGGACTTTCTTAGGCTTGAAAACAGGAACACTGAGGAGCCTCAAAGCCAGCAAACCCCTGCATGCCCAAAATCTTTATAGTATGTGAACTATAAAGGCATCTCTCAAGCTAAATTGAAGAATGAAGAGCATTAGATAACTATTTGAAGTCTGCATTATCTGAACTCTACCTACTAGCCGTCTTAAACTCAGGAATCAAATATATTTGGATAATGTGGTATCCCTTGCTTTTGGAAGATAGGAACCAAACAGATTTGGATAGGAATAGATACTTACACTGTGCCATAACACTTACCACACAGCAAAGAAAACCTCTAACGGAATAAAAAGGGGACTTATTTTGATATTTTCCTAATCTTTGCCATGTTACTTCAGTAATACTTACTATGGGGTCATGCATTACTCCTAGGATAATTAAATACCCAATGAGGGTTCAAAACTTTCAGATCCAGAGACAAAAATAAACCTAGTAAGTCAAGGAACTAGGCTGTAAACTTAATAGGAACAGTCAGTTTATCTTTTAACTGTAACCAGTTCCTTCCTTTGGCACTGGTCAGCCATAAAAATAAACATGGGGCCCTAGTTGGTTTGGCTCAGTGGACAGAGTGTCCGTCTGCAGAATGAAGGGTCCTGGGTTCAATTCCGGTCAAGGGCACATGCCAGGGCTGTGGGCTCAATCCCTAGTGACAGGAGGCAGCCAATTAATGACTCGATGATTTTCTCCCATCATTGATGTTTTTATTTTTCTCTCCCTCTCTGAAATCAATAAAAATATATTTAAACAAACAAACATGGGGTCCTGCCAGTGTGGCTCAGTGGTTGAGTGTTGATCCATGAACCAGGAGAACACAGTTTTATTTTTCTCTCTCTTCCTCTCCTTTCCTCTCTCTGAAATCAATGAAAAATAAAATAAAAACAAAACAAGCACAGATGAGAGGGGAGTAGAAGAGGTTACGGGGGGACAAATGGTATGAAAAAAAATGTAACAAAATAGAGGGAGAAAACATCAACTTAACCCAAACAAACAAACATGGGGGCCTAGACCTTCTAATTGAGCATATACCTCATGAATCCTCAGATGCTTAAAGACAGGGTCCCCAAAGTCTAATTGCTTAGCAATTCAGCCTTAAGTGGAAAAAATTTCACCCAAGGCAAAATACCAGCCCCAAACTGTTAAGCAGGAGCCTTAGAGCACTCCATAGGCTCCATAGTATTCAGTACTAACTTAGAGGACTTAAAAGGCAGTTACGCCGCCTCCACCCACGGTCTGCCCTGCCATGCTGTGCTCCGAAGACACACTGGGTCTCCCAGCAAGCGGCCGGGCCCGCAGAGGAGGGCGGCCTGCGGCTTCGCTTTGTGCGGCTCTCGGAGCGCGCATCACCCCCCCACCAAGGGGTCCTCTGCAGTGTGTGATCACACAATACCACAGGGAGAAAACCCTGTGAAAGCCCGCATTCAGAGAGCTCTTCCTTCTGGGTGCTAAGGAAGAGTAGCTCCACGTTCCAGCTTGGCTGCAAAACACTTTATAGACGTAGGAGCTGATGTTACAGATGAACATTATGGAGGAAATCTTGGCTTTGTACTGTTTAATTTTGGCAAAGAAAAATTTGAAGTAAAAAAGGGTGACCGAATTGCACAAGCTCATTTGTGAACGGATTTTTTATCTAGAAATAGAGGAAGTTCAAGTTTTGGATGACACTGAAAGGGGTTCAGGAGGTTTTGGTTCTACTGGAAAAATTAAAATTTATGCCAAGAATAGAAAATGAGAAATAAAGTACTTCTGCAAACTTAACTGCTTTAGATTCTAAAAATATTTGGTTCTCTCATGATCAAGGAAAAAGGTATTCTGTTGGGATCACATTGAACTTTTTTGTGTTTTTCTACATTTGTTGTTGTATAAATATTCATGGTAACTTAATATATTTTTTCCAATCAAATGTACAGCAATTACAGATCCCAGAACTGGTATTATTTAATTCACTAAATGCTACCCATCAACAACTTATTCTTTGGTTTGCTTTATAAATCATAAGCAAAGGCTTTTATTAAATAAATTTGAATTCTTTCACAAATACAAATTATGTAAACTGAACTAAAAGATAATAAAAAAGTTATTCCTTGTTCTCTTAAAAAAAAGGGCAGTTACTACACTTGAATCTGTGCTGCAGTACTTTTTAGTTATAAAATAATAATGTAACAAATGTGCTTTTTTACATAAGAATGAATGTTGGAGATAGGAACAATAGTTGCATAATTTACTGAGCATAATTTATATGTACTAATACTCTTATAAGCACTTTTAATGTAGTAACTTAATCACTCTTCACAACTATAGAGATTAGACTTTATTACCATCTCCATTTTATAGACAAGGAAACTGAGGCACAGAGGTTAATTTAAGGTCACACAGATTGTAGAATATGGCCTCAGATGAGCATCTTCTTAGTCAGTATATGCTTTTAGGTTGAAAGAGGAACCTATTAAAAACTTAAGCATTATAATCTTAAATCTTAAGGATTATAATTATCCATAAACCCTCTGAGAGAAAATGTCCTCACCATTCAGCTTGTTTTCTTTGCTCTGCCAACTCATGGAGACGCCGAAGGGCTTTTTCCTGTTTCTTCTCATCCTTGCGGGATCTTGAAGAAACATTTCGAGCAAACTCTCTCTGCTTGAGATCTTTCAATCTCTGGGTTAACAAAAGAAGGGAACAGAGGGAGGGTGATTTAGAGTAACTTGGGGATCCTGAAAGCAAGGCCTTTAAAATTTACCTTCAATCAACGGTTATAGTGCTAGTGTAGAATACACTGTTATTCTCTCTTCTGGTAATAAAAACACAACAGCTGATTATTTGGGGTAACACACTTGTAGTATCTGCATTTTTAATTACGACAGCATACCATTTGCTTTATTGAGAAAACTTAAATGATGTCAGAAGCAATGAGCAAATTTTAGAACACTAGGAAGAAAGAAAAGGAACTATTTAATCACCTGCTCTTCCAGGATGCAAAACCAGACAAATAGAACACGAGATAAATTGTAATAACACAAGCCAAAGAAAACAGAAAGGGGTTAAACTAGTACAGAAAGTTACCCAGGTATAAGATCTTAAAAAGCAATGTACAGCTTACATGGGGAGGTTATTTGAATCAGAACTAACAAAGAGAAAGCATAATATGGTTTATTTCACCATAAAAAGGTGCTATTATTTCTTTTTAGCATGAACAGTTTTCCTGCGACTATCAAACAAACCATTTTCCAATGCTACTAGCATGTTCGGAGCTCACCAGTTTGACCGACCATGTTTCATCCGGTCAGTCTGGTGAAATTAGACAGTAACATGTGTAGCTTTTCATTGCTTCATGGCCCTGAGAGGAACATCCAGGGGATGAGAAGGGAGAATAGAGATAAATCAAATAATTTATTACTTAAAATCCTAATAAAAGAATGGATCTTTTATTCTCATAAGCTATTATATATTTTTCCTTAAAACAAAAGAACAAGAACCAAAAAAGAACAGTGCTATGACACACTGGTAACAGAGTCCGGACATATTTATCTGCAATGAAGACAGAATTAAAATTATTTTTAACACACTAGATAATATTAAAACCAAAAGAAACCAAAACACATACAATAGCCTATGTTTTTACAACAGCATTGGGAAAAAGAATTTGACCCAATATAAAGTGGACATTGCTTTGTGGAAAGTCATGATGTTCAACAGACAGAGGAATTTTCTTAGCTAGTATTTATGAAATGTGTTTTGAATATTTTTGAATTTGGAAGGGAAAAGGGCGGAAAGACACACACAAAGAAAGATATACAGCTAAAGACACTAGTAGAAAAACTCACTCTTGTGATCTGGGCTCCCAAATTAGAAGGATTTGCTTTCAATACATCAGCTGAAAATGTCACATCACAAAGAAAAAAAAGTAAAATAAAACAAGAGTGGAAGAGAAAAAAAAATAAAGCAAGCATTACTACACAAGCTCTCTTAGTGAATCTGCAAACTATTATACTGAACAATCAGGGACAAAGCCATCAACTCTAAAAGGGGTGGGAAGAAAGGAAGCACCTGTACAACACATATATGTGTACATTTACACAGACCTGACATAGTAACAACCCCTTCTACATAAATGGAAGCACTGTATTTTTTTCAGGAAAAAATAGTTATAGAACTCAAGGAAAGCCCACTGATGTCTAAAAGCACTTAGTCTTATTTTCATTTACCTTTGTTTTGAGGACGCTCAAGTAACCAACAGCGGGCAAAATTGTTTTACTGAGGCTAGTTGCTCAGAATTATGATTTTTATAAAAACCACTTTAAGACAGATGATCAACTATTTTAAATAAACATGGATTCCAATTTCCTCTTTCTGAAGAAAATGAAGCAGAGGAAGAGCCTGTCAGAACTATTAAGTGATTACTAGAGCCAGTCAGATCTAGTTTTCCCCCCTCCCCAAACACTTAACAGGCTCTCAAGATTTAAATAGAATGTATGCTTTTTGCACATCTGCTATTTTCTCTCAGCCACCCAATAAGCCTGGAAAATCTATAGGTGTCAATTCATTTCTTTTCCTCTTACAAATATTTTATCACTTTTAGGAGTTATTTCAAACTAAAGGACATTGTCTAAAAGAATGAGCATTTTGCCCTGACCAGGTAGCTCAGTTGGTTAGAGCGTTGTCCCAATACGCACCAAGATTGCGGATTCGATCCCCAGTCAGGGCACACACAAGAACCAACCAATAAATGCATAAGTAAGTAGAAAAACAAATCGATGTTTCTCTCTAACGTAAAAATAAAAAAAAAATAAAAGAATGAGCATTTTTATCAAAGTGTGGAGTCTCCAGGATAAGTCAGACAGCACATAGAGCCAATTATTCAGTAAGCCACTTCACGTGACCTTGAAGTTGGTGGGGTAGGACTATGCCCACATCATCCTGAAGATATCCTCTCTCAAATTCCCACCACAACATAATTGGAGGTAGGAAGGGAAGAAAATGAGGTGCTTGCCAATAAAACAAAGTCAAATTGCATAACTTTTTATGCAAAGCCATCTTGGTACTATAATAGGGTGCAGCAAATACTCCTATCACCTTTACTAACCTTTTAGTCAAGTCTGGAGTCTCAAAAGTGGAATTGGGAACCTAGGATTCTAACCCAAACCTTTGAGAGAGGGCTTAGCAACTACTTCAAATCCAAAATATATTTGAGGTCTCTTTCAGATAAGGGCATTCTGATAATAAAAATGAATTCCTAACCCAGTTTTTCCTTTCTATTCAAGGTCAAACTAAATGATCCCACCCAAAGTTTCTACTGATCACTCAAAAGACTGGATTTTTCTTCTTTCTGAACTGTCCTATTAGCACTTTGTGCTAACACTTCTCTAGCAACCAACATACTTTGCTCTGACTATACTTATTATGCCTACCTTTCAGAAAGGTGGTAGGTATAAAGTTTCTGAGTGGAAAGGTTAGGTTCAAATCCATTAATTACTAGCTAAGTGGTTTCACCTTTTTGAACTCCAGTTCCCTCTTTAGAAAAAGAGGGCTATCTAGCAGACTTATGAGATTGTCAAAGAAGTATAAAGCACAATACTGACTCTCCCCTTCACCTTTATTTGGGCAAGGTCTAGGCTTATCTTTATAATCAACCTTGAAGTACACAGAGCAATACTAAATCTACAAAAGGCGTAAGTAGCTGGCAAGTAATTTAGCTTGAACACTGGATCCTTCTTTTCCCCATATAATTTTTTACCATATGTAGAAAATTTTAAATATTTAAAAAAATATTTTATTGGTTTTTTAGAGAGGAAGAGAGAGGGACAGAGTTAGAAACATTTATGAGAGAGAGAAACATCGATCAGCTGCCTCTTGCACACTCCCTACTGGGGATGTGCCCGCAACCAAGGTACATGCCCTTGACCAGAATCAAACCTGGGACCCTTCAGTCGGCAGGCCGACGCTCTATCCACTGAGCCAAACCCGTTTTGGCCATATGTAGAAAAATTTAATTATGAAATGTTTTCATATCTCTAGTAGGGACATGATTCAGGTTATATAGTAAGGTTTTCCTAGTTATTACTCTCAAATCATAAGGAGTTTCATTCTTCAGAGAATCAAAAAATCTAAAATTTTAAGACCTTTTTCTTCTGTACAGAACTGGACCAAAAGCCAAAAAAGATCCTAATCAGAAACTTCTCAATTTCCTAAATAAAAAGTAATTTTTATAAAAAGATACAAAACCTATTTTATTCAGTTTCTTCTTATGGTGAAGAAAACTCTTTATAAATGCTCTAAAGACATAGTCACTTTCTGTTCCCCCTTTGCAAGTAAAAAGGGTGGATTGTTTCACTGAGAGAGAGAGAGAGAGAGAGAGAGAGAGAGAGAGAGAGACCGAGACCCTAATTTATTCTCTCTGTGAATACTTTCCTCTTAAGTTTTAAAGAGAATTACAACTTCATACTTCTAGAGAAGCAACTCATTTATTAAAGAGAAAGAGCTCATGTAAGGAGAGCAAAACCACAGATATACCATCAATCTAAAACTTTTTTCAAAGGCTGAACAAATTCTATCTCTTAAACAAAAGTTCAAGTTAGACTCCAAACTGGGACACAGTCTAATCTGAATGGTATAATTAATCTTTTAAGCTTATTACAAAGCCAATATATGCCCTTATCTCTAAAATTATAAAGTATAGTTTCTGAAAAACTTGCTTATTTCTTGAAGTATTAATGATTATTGATAAAAAGTTAAGCCAAATAACACATTTTTAGCTGGAAAATATTTGATTCAAGAAGAGGAGACTGGACCCCATTCAAATGAAAAGTTTTGAAAGTCCTGTTTTCCTGAAAAAACAACCAAACAGCAAAACAACCAACCAAAACAACAACAGCAGCAGCAGCAGCAGGTTTCTAAGTATACATTTGTGGCATAGAGCACAAAGGGAAGAAACATTTCTCATGGATTCTGAATCACATGGCAGCAGGGGTTTCCACTAAATTTCTCAAAAGACCAGTAGAAGGAAGACCTTAAACAACCAGTGCTTGAAATACCCATCTACATAATAACTATGGCTATCTGGGCTAAAGACCACTTCAAATGTAAATAACATCCCTGTTCATTAAACACAGCTAAATAGCACTGTGTGTGTGTGTGTGTGTATGTATGTATGTATGTATGTGTTGGGGGGGGGGGAGAGTCTATTTCAGAAACAAACTCCTGCTCCACTACCCAATTATAAACAAATTAAATAGGGAAATTCAAACCTGGTAAATCGTATCAGGTTTTTAATGTGGGTGATCTTTCTCTTACTAGCTAGCAACACCACTGTCCCAGAACAGGGACTTCCTTTTCTACCAACTCTGCAATACACACACCATTGCTTACGGCACAAGAAATGCTCAATAAACACTTATCAAATGTTCAGTTTTTAAAATGAGTTGGAAGACTGAAACCAGTTTGGCTCAGTGGATAGAACGTCGGCCTGTGGACTGAAGGGTCCTGGATTCGATTCCGGTCAAGGGCATGTACCTTGGTTGCGGGCACATCCCTAGTGGGGGGTGTGCAGGAGGCACTGGTGGATGTTTCTAACTTTCTCTCTCCCTTCCTCTCTGTTAAGGGAGGAAAAAAAAAAAAATAATATATATATATATATATATATATATATATATATATATATATATATATATATTTAAATGTTCTTCTTGTACCAGGTTCACTCAATACTGAGGCACATGGCATGATATGTGAATGTGCCTATTCTGCTTTATCTCCCCTTCCCATTGTATTGGTAACTGCTATTGACTCCTTTCTATGCATCTATATTTACATCACTTTAAAAATAAAATAAAATGAGTTGGGAGAAGAAACATATACTTTTATGTATTATTTTTCGGTTATAAACAGAGATGGGAAACAGTGAGTAAAGAAGGGGTGGTTGTATGCAGCACCTCAATCTTTTTCTTGCTAAGCATAATTTTCTCAACCTCAACCACTTCCTCTCCTCCACGTTAACAATCCTGCATACCCCAAATCCATGCCCTCATCTCCCCACTGTTTCCTGTTTCACGCTCATACGTAAGATTAATGTGTATTTCCTCTCCCAAATTGGAGTAATCACACTGTGGTTGCTACTTGGCCAGGTTACTCTGATTCAAGTCTGTCTCTGATGCCTCTGGAGGAGACCATCCAGAACATCACTATGTGACGAGAGAGGGAACACCAGGAGAGAACACAAAGTTTCAGCATTCAAGTATTCAGAGAAGGAAGATTAGTTAAATGATTAAGGAAGTCCAAATTACTAGATAGATGTAAATTCCTTTCTTTTAGCCATGCATATCAGTAAGTGGTAAAAATGAATTTTATTCAGTAACACAGAAAATGGAATGATTGGTAATAGAAAAAAAAAACTAAACACTAATGTTGAGTATAGATACTGAAAAAAATCAGAGGGGAAAAGTCTACATTCTTTTAAAAGTAGTACTAATTAGTAATTTAGGGCAATACTTACCTTTTATGCCCAGTTATTTTGTAACACTATGACTCTTAATATTATTTGGTGAATATCAAATTGTCACAAAAATCACTGTGTAATGGATGCTTTGTTATGCTCAAGAATTCAGCAAAAGGCCTTAAATGTATGGCATATTCTTTAATACCAGGTGTGTCTGCTTTATTTTACACACACACACACACACACACACACACACACACACACACTTAAGCTGAAAAAATGAGGTTTTAAAGATAATTTTATTGGAATATAATCCATATACCACAAAACTCACCCATTTAAAGTATAAAATTTGGTGGAAATAGTACATTCAGAGTTGTCTAATCACCACTACTATCTAATTTTAGAACATTCCATTATCTCAAAAGAAACCCCATACTCATTAGCAGTCATTCCCCATTGCCTCTTTCCACGCAGGCCCTGGAAACCTAACCTACATTCCATATAGATTTGCTTATTGTAGACATTTTATACAGATTAAATCATACAATATGAGCATCTTTATGACTGGCCTCTTTTACTTAGCATAATATTTTCAAGGTTTGTGCAACACGGATTTACCAGTAAGTCATTCCTTTTAAATGCTAATACTCCACTGCAGGGGAATATCACTTTGTTTATCCATCCATCAGTTGATGGATAGACTGCTTCCACTTTTGGCTATTATAAATAAAGAAGCTATGGACAATCTTGTTACAAGTTTTTGTGTAGACATACACTTTCATTTCTATTGGGTATATACTGGCCATATGGTAACTTTATATTTAACATTTTGAGAAATTGCCAATCCCATTACCAATGTAGGAGAGTTGCAATTTTCCCATATCCTCTCCAACACTTAGACATCCTAGTACGAGTGAAATGGTTTGCCATTGTGTTTTTGTAGCTAACAAGGTTTTTATTTAAAAAATATTTTTATTGATTTCAGAGGAAGGGAGAGGGAGAGATATCAATGATGAGAGAGAATCATTGACCAGCCACCTCCTGCATGCCCCCTACTGGGGATCAAGCCACAACCTGGGCATGTGCCCTTGTAGGTATCAAACCTGGGACCCTTCACTCCACAGGCTAATTCTCTGTCCACTGAGCCAAACAAGCCAGGGCTGTGGATATTAAGTATATCTACATAGCCCTCTAGGTCCTATCCGGAGTCAAATATTTGTCCTCTATGTAAAATTTGAAGGATTATAATTCATAAGAGCTGCCAGAGCTCAAAGCAAATAGTGTAGTAGCATCCCAGTTCAAAGCTCTTTTCAGCATTGTCATTCATCAACTTCTCATTAGTCCTTAAGTTAATTTAACTTTTCTGACTAGTTAATATAACATACAGCCTTAGCCTAGAATCTCCACCACTGTGCAACACAGATAAATATAAGCAGGTCCTTGAATAATGTAGTTTCATTATAAAGTTAATGAGGGGGGGGGGGGGAAGAAAAGAAATTAATTCCTAACATAGGCTACTGTCTGTAGTTTGCACATTATCCCCACGTCTACATGTTTTGTTTTGTTTTTCTTTCTGGATACTTGTTTCCTCCCACACTAAATGAACTGGTGTGTCTATACACTGTCCCTATCTGAGTGAGTGTGAGGGTGTGTATGGTGCACGCTATTATGGATACGCTGGCCTTGCTCCCTGAGCTGTTGGGAGAGGCTGATTACCTTCAAATCAGCGTGAAAAACAATGATCTCATTTGTTTTTATTAGTTTTCTTAAATGTATGTATAGATAGCTCTCACATTTATTTCCATGTTTAAGTTAGGTGATATTTTTGTGGTAAGAAATATGCTATAGGAACTTAGCTTGTTTATATTATAGCCTCTGGTAAAATTGTTGTTTTAAAAAAATATATATTTTATTGATATTTTACAGAGAGGAAGGGAGAGGGATAGAGAGCTAGAAACGTCGATGAGAGAGAATTATCAACCAGCTGCCTTTTGCACACCTCCTACCGGGGATGTGCCTGCAATCAATGTACATGCCCTTGACCAGAATCGAACCTGGGACCTTTCAGTCCGCAGACCGACGCTCTACCACTGAGCCAAACCGGTTTCGACAAGCTGGTTCTTGATATTTGTGTATTAATGACTTCCTTCACAAAATGCCTTAGAAAATTTGATGAAAAACTAGTGAATAGTGAGAGGCAAAACAAAACCCCCACAAATGAGGGTGACTCCTAGCCCCCTTTGAGAGATTATTTGTGCTTAATGAAGATATGGGCATTCAGAATCCTGCCCATCTAAAAATATTTAATGGTGAAAATCTGATGGAAGATGTAAACTAGGGATTACTAGCATAGGGTTGAATGTACTTACCTGTTATCTCAGATTCATAAAAATCCTGTGTGCCTTCCTGGAAGACAAGACAGGGTGTCTTTATGATTTTAAAACATAAATTTGGAAAATGGCAGGTCCATTTGTATGGTAGGGTCATGTCCATCACAGAGTAATAAATAGGACCTACCTCCCATAGGGGTTATTTAACTGTGTTATATCACAGTCAATTAAAGATTCCTTAGAAATTTTGTACTATATACTAGAGGCCTGCTGCATGAAATTCATGCATGGGGGGGGGGAGGAGGTGTGCCTCAGCCCAGCCTGCACCCTCTCCAATCTGGGACCCCTTGAGGGATGTCCGACTGGGATTTAGGATCGGGCCTAAATGGGAAGTTGGACATCCCTCTCACAATCCAGGACTGCTGGCTCCCAACTGCTTGCCTGCCTGCCTGCCTTCCTGACTGCCCCTAACGGCTCCCCTGCTAGCCTGATTGCCCCTAACTGCCCTCCCCTGCAGGCCTGGTACCCCCCAACTGCTCTCCCCTGCAGGCCTGGGTCCCCTCCTAACTGCCCTTCCCTGCAGGCCTGGTTGCCCCCAACTTCCCTTGTCTGCCTGGTCATCCCTAACTGCCCTCCCCTGCAGAATTGATTGCTGCCAACTGCCCTCCTTTGCAGGCCTAGTACCTCCCAACTGCCCTTCCCTACTGGCCTGATAGCCCACAACTGCCCTCCCCAGCTGGCTTGATCCCTCCCAACTGCCTTCCCCTGCTAGCCATTTTGTGTGTTGGAATAACAGTCAATTTGCATATTACTTTTACTAGATAGAATAGAGGCCTGCTGCATGGATTGGGGCCAGTTGATTTGCCCTGAAGGGCATCTTGAATCAAGGTGGGGGTTCCCTTGGGGCGAGGCAGCTTAGGTGAGGGGCCTATGGTGGTTTGCAGGCTGGCCACACCCATGGCAACCCAAGCGGAGGCCCTGGTATTTGGGATTTATTTATCTTCTACAATTGAAAGTTTGTAGATTGAGCAGAGGCCTGGGTTGGCCAGGATGTGCAGGAAGCCTGGCTTCCTCCATTGCCAGGGAAACCCAAGGCCCTTGTTTGCTCCGTGGCTGCAGCCATATTGGTTGAGTTCATTTGCATACTCACTCCTGATTGGCTGGTGTGTGGATTGTGGGTGTAGCAGAGGTACGGTCAATTTGCATGTTACTCTTTTATTAGATAGGATTTTATTGATTTCAGAGAGGAAGAGAGAGGGAGAAATAGGAGAGATAGAAACATCTATGTTTAAAGAGAGAGAATAATTGATTGGCTGCCTCCTGCACACCCCCTACTGGGGATCCAGCCCACAACCCAGTTCAGTGTCCTTGAACTGAATTGAATCCAGGACCCTTCAGTCCACAGGCTGATGTACTTTGCATGGAGCCAAACCGGCTAGGCTCCTTAGAAACTTTAAGTGCAGGGAAGAGTGTAACTACATAAAAATTTAGTGCCGTGTGTTTTTCTGTTTATATATTTACTAGAGGCCCAGTGCACAAAACTGTGCACATGTAAGGTCCCTAGGCCTAGCCTGCAATCAGAGCCATGTCTGCAGCTCTGTGACCCGGGACACTCTGTGATGCTGCTGCCGCCCTACAACCCTCCGCAGCACTACTCACCACTGCCCTGTGATGCCTTGCGATGCTGCTCAATGCCACGTTCTGCTTCGCTGCTCACTGCTGCCCCGTAACACTGCTTGACACCACCCCACAACCTTCTGCTTCGCTGCTGCTGCCCCTCAAGTCCAGTCCCTAATCCCACTCTGCTGCCACCCAGCCCGGTTCCTGTGGTTCCCGCAATGGGAACCTGTGGACTGGGGGAGGGACTGAGAGGTGGTCAATGCACCTCATGGTAACTGATCTATTGGTCATTCTGGTCATGTTATCTGGCTCTTTGTTATTACAGACAGTATTGTGTTTCAAGATTCTACCACTTCCAATAAGACAGCAGTATAAAGGAAGATGAAAAAGCTTATATTTCAACCAAATTAAAAACATGCCATTAAAAATAAACATAATTAACAAAATCATACTACATATATTTTTTTAAAAACTTTTTAAAAATAAATTTTTATTGATTTCAGAAATGAAGGGAGAAGGAGAAAGAGAGAAACATCATCGATGAGAGAATCATGGATCGGCTGCATTCTGCACGACCCCGAGTGGGGATCAAGCCTGTGACCCAGGGATGTGCTCCCAACTGGAATTGAACCCGGGACCCCTCAGTCTGCAGGCCAACACTCTATCCACCAAGCCAAACCAGCCATGGCTCTAGGTACCCTACCCGTGCACAAATTTCACGTACTGGGCCTCTAGTACTCTATATTAATGGATAAGGCAATCCATAAATTCTCTATAAGAAATCCTTAATTTTGTGTTTTCATTTTGATGGTTAAAAAAAAAAGTAATAAATGAATATTTGAGATAAACTAAAGAACACTTTATAAATATTGACAACTGGGAAGTTAAAATGATAGTGATTTGTTTATACCAAGCAAAGGTCAAATGATATCACAAAACCTATATATTTATAAGTTTTCAGTTGTCCTAATAGAACGGGTTTCTCAACCATTCTGGGCCAGGTAATTCTTGGTTGCAAGGAATTTTTTTTGTGCATTGTAAGATGTTTAACAGCACCCTGGCCTCCACCACCAGATGCCCTAGTTGTGGTAATAAAGAATGTCTCCAGACATTGCCAGGTATATCCTGGGGGACAGAATCCCCCCCTGTTGAGAACCACTGCAGTAGGAAAAGTGGTGTGAGAATTGAGTCAAACCAAAGTGCACAGGAGAACAAACAGGTCAAATTCAAATGAACCAGAGCTGTAATAATCTCTACTTCTCTCAAGTTGAAAGAAATATCACTAAAACATTATCATCCATCATATTAATGTTGTCAATGTGAATTTTATTAGTTCTACATTTAATTGTAAATGTTTTGCTTTTGCTTTGATGGATTTCCCCCTTAAAAGGCAAGTGTACACATTATTCAAATTTGAATTACATTTTTCCTGGTTTATTCTCTTATAATTAAAACTTTACTCGAGACTTCTCATCAATTAAAATGTAACTTTTCTAAATGTCCACCTGGTCCCTAAAGTTTCTTCTGGAATGTTTTCAACTAATCACAGAGACTACTTAATTGAAGAAATTCTCAAGAGCCCAAAAAAGTAAATATGTACGTAAGTATAAAATGTCTTTCTTAAATCCATAAAAAATAACCCCAAAGTTTGAATTTTATATATACTGAAAAGCTGCAAAAGCTACTGTAGTAGTATTATTCACTATTGCATTCTTCTTGGCAGATCATTCTTTAAGGGAGTAAGGTAACTGCCAATATATTTTATCCATATACAGGTTGGGGCAAAAATAGGTTTATAGTTATTCATATGGAAAATAATAATTAATATATAACACAAGAATAAATTCTGTCCCTAGCTGATTTGGTTCAATGGATGGAGCATCAGCCTGCAGACTGAAGTCTCAGGTTGGATTCCAGCCAAGGGCACATGTCTGTGTTATGGGCTCAATCCCCAGTGGGGGACGTGCAGGAGGCAGCCAATCAGTGATTCTCATCAGTGATGTTTCTCTCTTTCCTTCTCCTTTCCTCTCCGAAATCAATAAAATATACTTTTAAAAAAAGAATAAATTCTGTATTTTGTACACAACACAACTATAAACCCACTTTTGCCACATCCTGTCTAAATTCTCTCAATTTCTCTTCTTTAAATCAGACAGAGCTAACAATATATTAAAATAATGTTCATATGTATATAAAATGTTGAAAATCTGTCTTAAATAAAACTCTATCAGTAAAATAATTTTAAATTGGTTAGGTGCTGTTAAATGTGGAAGAGACTGTTGCATAAAGTATACTTCAACCACCTTGAAAAGTACCCCCTTAGTAGTAAAAGTAAAGCTTAGTCAAAGCCTATCTTTTACCTGTGTTCTGAAATCTTTGGTTGGTTGAAAAATAAAGCAAAGGTTTAGAATAACGTTGGTTTAACAGGTTCAGCTTAAAAGAGCATTCCAGCAAAGTCCATAAATCTTACAAACCTAACAAATACAACTATGTAACCCCCAAAACTGAACAAGTTATGATAAAGTCACCCAAGATCAAATAGCTCAAAATTCTTTAGTAAGCCAGAACTGTGCTATAAAGATTCATTTCGTCTTTCTAAAATCCCTCAGGAGTATTACTGCCTTCTTTATACCAGTAATTGATTAGGTACTGGTTTATTTTTATCCCCTAAATAATTTTTTTAAAAAAGAATGCAAAGAAAGTATAATTTACTTTTCAGCAAACTTTTCAACATGTAGTATCAGTTTTTGTTTGTTTGTTTGTTTTCTGGTTAATCATCACCTGAGGACATTTTCCCAGTGATTTTTAGAGAGTTTGGAAAGAAGTGGGGGGGAGGGAAGAGAGAGAGAGAGAGAGAGAGAGAGAGAAAGAAAGAAAGAAAGAGAGAGAGAGAGAGAAACATCGACTGAGAGACACACTGATTGGTTGCCTCCTGCAGAGGCCCGGACCGGGGCTGGGGACGGTGCCGCAACCAAGGTACATGTGGTCCTTGACAGGAATCAAACCCATGATCTTTCAGTCCGAGGGCTGACGCTCTAGCCACTGAGCCAAATGGCTTAGGGGCAGCATCAGTTTTTGTTGTTGAAGTTAAGATGGCATCTAATTTTTTCCCTTCTCAAGATTACCTACCTTTATAACAAAGTATAACAAAATGACTTACTGATAAGAAAGAGTAGCTAATAAAGCAAGAACTCTTCTATACAGAAGATGAAACAACCAGCCTGGGATAACTGTTCAAAGTTTCACAAGTTCATAAAGAGGGAAAAAGAAAAACAAAGCTCTCAGTGATCCTTACTTGAAGTACCAAATTTTCCTCTGTTAGCAAATAACTATTCCTCACCTGTTTGTGTGCATGATCATAGGAATTGATATGGTTGTCAAACTCCTGATGTTTTTGATATTGCTTATCACAGAGTTCACAGTAAAAGTTGGCTCTGAGGTCTTCCAATGCTTTAGCAATTGCCTTCTCTTTGTCAACATAATCCTGTAAGAACAACAAAATACAAACAAAAAATGAACTTGATAGAATTTTAAAGTGAATGTTATAAAGAAGTAGTCTTACCTGAAGAGAAAAAAAGGGCTTTTCATAGATTTCGTAGTACAAGTAAATGCTGAATGAAATATAAGGGGCAAGTTGGGAGGACAATTTGTGAATGGTTGTACTAACAGTTGTCTTCAAATAAATAAATGTTCAAATGAGTTTACTGTGGCATCCCCTATTCTTACCCCTGGCTTAAAAAAACAACCAATCGCTCTAACCAGTTTTGCTCAGTGGATAGAGCATTGGCCTGAGGACAGAAGGTCCCAGGTTTGATTCCAGTCAAGGGCACATGCCCGGGTTATGGGCTTGATCCCCAGTAGAAGGCAGCCAATCAACAACTCTCTTGCATCATTGACGTTAATTTGTCCTCTCTCTCTCCCTTTCCCTTCCTCTCTGAAATAAAAATATATTTAAAAACTAAAAAAAAACAAAAAAAAACAAAAACCCAACCAATCAGATATAACAAACATTTTTTATTGCATTGAAGGGAACATAGAAAAGTAAATCCCTGAGAAGGGCAATGGAAGAAGAAAAACAACAAGACAAAACAAAAAAATCAACTATGACCTAAAGCTGAAATCAGAGCTGAAACCAATTGAGCTACACTGGCCAAGGGCTCTCCATAGGGTATATGGGTTACAGTGGCGCTTGGGGTCTGAGTAACGTGGGAGAGCTAAACCTGAGAAGCCTCATGTAATAAGCAAAAGAACCCACAAGGGTCTGAGTCTTGGCAGAGAGAATCAAAAATACTCTCAGAGCCCTAGCCAGTGTAGCTCAGTTGGTTGCAGTGTAAGTTTGTACACCAAAAGGTCATGGGTTCAATTCCTGGTTAGGGCACATACCCAGATTTCAAGTTCGATCCCAGGTTGGAATGTGTATAGAAGGCAACTCTCTTTCTCCCTCCCTCTCCTCCTAAAATCAGTAAGAACATTGATATGGGTGAGGATTTAATAGATATATATTCTCCTATATAATAAACAGCTAATATGCAAATGGTTGTCTCGCCCTCGCTAGGGGACTTGAGGCTGCACCCTTGCCCTGAGGGGTTTGATGGAGGTGGGGCAGGTTGGGTCTGGGACTCGTGTGATTTCAAGGCACACGCAGGTAGGCAGGGACTCTGGGTCCTGCGGCGTGCCCCAGACTCTGACAGGAGAGAGATTTTCATATACATTTTACTAATTTTCTTTTATTTCTGACACTTGTATTATAGAAAAAGGGCAAATAGCAATATTAAAATATTTCCTCTAATTAATTCCCTTTTAATGTGCATGAACTTCATGCACTGGGCCACTAGTGTATCTATATAATTCTCACACAAGGATATTTTTCCCTTTAAAAAAATAAACAAACAAACATATATATATATATATATATATATATATATATATATATATATATATACCTTTAATGATTTCAGAGAGGAAGGGAGATAGAAACATCAGTGATGAGAGAGAACCATTGATTGTCTGCCTTCTGCATGCCCTCTACTGGGGATGCAGCCCACAACCCAGGCATATGCCCCTGACCTTAATGGAACCTGGGACCCTTCTGTCTGCAGGCCGACGTTCTATCTACTGCACCAAACCAGCTAGGGCTCCACTGTGTGTGTGTGTGTGTGTGTGTGTGTGTGTGTGTGTGTGTGTTTTAAAGAAAGAGTGGAAGGCAGTGGGAGAGACAGAGAGACAAACATTGATGAGAATCATTGATTGGCTGTCGTCTGCATGCCCCCTATGGGGAGCCTCGCCCACAACTCAGGCAAGTGCCCTGACTGGGAATCAAATCATAGATTCCTGGTTCATAGGTCAAACCTCAATCTAGCTGGGCACCAAACCAGTTTTTATATGATAACTTTAGTTAAACTGCTTATTTACAAATTTACCTATTTTACGGTAGAGATTGGGCATACTACAACATCTTGAAAAACATATTTCCAGGTCAGTCTTTTTGAAAGCTAAATTATAACATGTTCTAAGCTCTCAAATAATAACATGCAAGCTCTCAAAAGACTTCCCCTCTCCAAAGACTCTTAATAATTTTTACTGCTATTACAGAGCACTGTTTTCTCAAACAAATAAAATCAATCTTCTCAACAAACATATGAAGTGGGTACTATTAACTCTGTAGTTTTTACAAAGGCAATAAATAGGAAAGTTTAGAAACTTGAGATCTACTACTAATCACCACCAAATGTCAAACAAATGCTGTCAACAGAGATCCTTTGCACTGAAAATATCTTTCAGTGGAAACACACCACATGCAAGAAAAGCTTCATTTTTAAGTACCTTGTACTTCTGTCTTAATTCTTCTGTGTCTTCTTTCTCCACTTCTAGGACACGGCGCCGTTCGGTAGCATCTTCGGCATAATCGAGCTTAACAAAGTAAGATATAATTAGTCTTAATTCCTAACGTAGCCCCAATTAGCAAATTAAAAAGTCATCTGAACAAATTACAGTACTGGATGGAAAAACAAACACTCTGTATTTTGCTCAGTAACCTCTTGCTTTATTGTCACCCACATAGAAAATAGCTTGCAGAAAATGTCATTAATCCTTACATGCCGTGGTTCCCAACAGGCACTTTTTTTTTTTTTTTTTAACGGTAACAGACTTTAATTCAGTGGTCTATGTCAAAGAATTAGGAGTAAATGGAGAAAATATTTTAGCCAATGAAGATACCATAGATGACAGCTGTACAAATCTTCTACCATAGCAAATATTTTAAGAGTTAAGCAACACTGCCTATTGAAATGAGTACCAAGGTCTGTGGCATAATCCTGGGCAAAACACTGAATTTCTTATCTACCTCAATGGCAGCACTAAGTAAAAATGTAAAATGTAATTTTAAATTTCCGAAGAAAAATATTAAAACCACATTCTAATTAATAAATGTATTCTTACACTGGCATCTGAATTTGGAATTAATATCAATTTTAAATATTCCATAAAACGAGTGAGCTAATGAGATCAGTTTACCTCCATCTCCATGCGACCCATGCCCATGACATCATACTTGAAAACAATCGGAATGGGATCAGTTCTCCCTGTGAAAGGAACACACAATCAAGGTAAGATGCAAAGTTAAGCCAAGCCAAAAGCTCACTTTACACATTGGGTTTGGGTGGTTAGAAATCTTGCCTTGGAGTGCAGAGACCAGAAAGCTACAGTGAACCAAACACAAGCCATTCTCACAGCTTACAACCAAACCTACCTCTCCCAGTTTGAGCCCAATTAACCACCTTGATTATCCTTCCAGTGAGAATAATTCCAGATTACTATGACAAAATTAAGTAATGCAAAGCACTTCTAAGCAATGGCCCCAGGAGGTTTAAAATAAGTTTTCATCAAGAATCACTTCACTCTTACTGTTCACTGACATCCTCCCATACACACTTTTAAAACTGGAATAAATATTTCAACTGACATGCTTCAATCAAAAAAGCACAGTTTCAAACATGATACAGGAAAACTCTAATTACAACTCAGTATGTTTAATATTTTTTGTTTTGTTTTCAAAAGATGCTTTACAGTTCAGTGGGGCTATGAAAAATTTAAATAAGCAACAGTTAGTTGCCCTTAGAAACAAGAACGGTGTTTCTTTTGAACTGGTGCGCTGAGGTCCCATTTTCCAAAATGGATTTAACACTGACTGTGGTAATCGGTAAGCTGTGAAAAGGACTAGTTGCGAAGAAAATTGACTTTAATCTAGTCGATCTATGCTGAAGATTTTTTAAAATGTATATTTAATCCACTCATAACCAGCCAAACAAAGCAAAATGGGGCAGACAAGCACTTTACTACCACAGCTGTTTTACATCACAACTTGCGCTGTTTGTTGTGATGTAAGCCCACTGATAAGAGGACTTACCTTATCCGTTGTACACCTTTAGTGAAAAAACACAATGTTTACTTCCCTCATCATTTCACTCAGCCTGGTGTAAACAATTGTCTTTTTAAAAATTTTTTTGTTTTTGTTATACACACATGTATATTATACCTTTGGGCTAAAAGTTAAGTTTTGTCAGGCTAAATTTGAGCTATTACCAAAATCAAATTAAAAAATAATAACAGATGCCATGATCATGACTAGGTTTGGTCCTGGACAAAAAAGAAGAAACTGTTTTCAAAGGGACCAGCAACCGCTTGCACCTAGTTGCTCTATAACTGTGGAATTAGTTTTTATTAAAAAATATAATAAAAACAAATTCAGTTTACTTATCACCAATATCCCATTACGTTTTAAACAATAAGGAGATAATTAGGAATAATTAGTATAGTGAAAAAAAAGTTTAAGTAAATAAAGAGCCTCTAATGCCAGAAAAAAGTTCTAAAATACAGCCTTCTTTTAGATACTTTCAAAGACTGCCAGGTGAACAAAATGAAATCATGATTAGCTTATGCCCAATGGTATAATAAATAAGCAGTGACTGCAATCTTTAGCAAAAGGACCAAATTAAGACAGATTATAAAAATGACTTCCTAGGTGCAATATCACTTTCATAACGTCTCAATCAGGGATTTACTGGTAAAAACAGATGGTCCAATGAAAGAATTGAAAAACAACAACAACAAAGGAATTTACTCTTTTTGTTGTTGTTTTGGTATCTTTTTTGGTCTGTCAGAATTTGTTATCAAGAATCAAGAAAGTTTTGGTATAAATTCATTACCTCTGTAAACCCCTGTTTATAAACTCTGCATTAGTACTTTTGCCTTCTAAGGCAGTCAAAGTTTGTTTTAATTTATTTATAAATTGCAGTAGCAAGTGCTAGTGCCCATTACATTGTGGAGAAATCAAGTTTTTGACAGTATTAAAATTTAATGTTTTAACTGATTTTTTCTCACTTCTAACACAAACAGATACATCCCTTCTTAACATTACCCTTTAATGAACAAGGATCAGACAAGTTGCATAAGGAAAGGAAAGGAAAATGAAAAAGACCAAGCAGAAGGATGAAGGCTACAACAGAGAAAGTAAGCCTAACATTGGTGCACTGATGACAAAAGGAGTATTCAGTCTGAAAATAAAAAATTACCACTGCTAAGTTTACCATCACCACAACAAGTCCAGGATCATAATGCTGTAAAAAAGAAACACCATTTGTTAGGCAGAAACCAATCAGGGGAGGAAACAGGCCTTCTAGCAGGCAGATGGGATGGGCAAAGTAACAATTGGGCTTTGTCCCTCCCCCAATTTGAGCTGAGGACGGAGGAAGGGCGCTGTGCTACGGCAGTTATTTTCATGCGGACCAGGGTGTGAGGTTTTTGTGCTGCTACATGAGAACATAAACCACCTCCTCTTTAATTATGCAGGGGGTGCAAGGAGGTGTTCGTTCAAAGTGAGAGAACTAACTCTAGTTTCCAATTCTCATTTAACTAAATCAGTACTCAGGGCCCAAGGCGGGTCTTTAAAGAAATAATATCAAAGAGATCAGCTGGCCAGTGATGGTCACCTGCTTCACTAAAAGAACGCTAAGAGGACTTGAGGGGTATGAGGGGAGTCATCAAGACCTTTCTAAAAAAAAACATATCTATATCTATATCTAGATTTCTAGATATAGATGTGAGTAAAGGTCTGGAAAATAACCTTAGATCTTCAGTGCCTGGAAAACTACGTGCATTTGAGTTCTGCTATGAATGAGTAAAACTCTTGAATTAGTTTTCATTAGAATTTTTTGTCTTTTAATGTAGTCTTCCCAGGTCTGCCAACATCTTTCAGCATAAAACAAAGTCAAGCTTTGAATGAGACAAGGAACTCCAGAGAAAGTGGCATCAAAAGGGCTCTCAAATTTCAGTTAGTCCACCCAGAGGTGACTCATAGAAAAGAAAAGGGTTGGCTTTAAAAACAATCTGAAAGTGACATTACTGCCTAGGACAAGTAGTAATGTCTTTCCATTAAGAGGTTCTATACATACAGGAAGAAGTTATAGCATTAAAAAAAAAAATCCCCTCAATTTGTTCATTTGTGATCAATGCTAAATCCTATCTTAAAGAACACCATGGTGGAACACATAACAACTTAGTGATGAATTTCAAAAAGTAGGTAGCAACAGAATGTTTGCTAATATGATATTCTCTAGAAAATTCAACTTGTTTAAAAAATAAATTGAACTCTTTATCCAGGTTCCCTATTTTTTTGGTTTCTTTTGAAGGGGGCAAATATTTCTTAAAATCTTTAAGAACATTTTGCTTATTTCACTCCAAAGAAGGAAACTTCAATCAAAATACTAAATACTTTCCTACAAAGAAATTGTCTTCCTCAGCCAAAGATCTATAGATGCTATGACTTTGATCTGGCCAACTAGAGAAGGGAAAGAAAAAAAGAAAGCATATCAAATCTAGAATGTGCCAATACTGAATTCATGTGATGAGGGAAAAACTGATACTCATATTTTTAAAAACTTTAAATATATATATACATATTGAATTATATTGTACACCTAGAACTAATATAATGTTGTATCTCAATAAAAATTTTTGAGAAAAAAACCTGTAAATGATATTTTATTGACCAACTAGAATTGTACTTTCTATATTTTAAAAGGCAGTTTTACTTCTACAATGACAAAAATGCTAAATGTTCATATACACATCCCTTGCTAAAATATCAAGGCATTATGATATAACTATAGAGGAAAGCCAAAAGTAAAAAATCCATTGATTGCCTCTCTGTTTCGGAGAACAATCCCTCATGAATTAGTTTTGATTTTAAAAGTTAAAGATATACCGATCTTCAAAATTTGGCCCCAAAGAACTGGATGTTGAGAAATACTATTTTTCTTTTCTTTTGAGAAACATGACTCTTAAATCCAGGAATAGGACAATTGGGAAAAAGATAATAAAGGACAATCAAAATCTGGTAATCATCTGCACTGAAGGCACATGGCTTCCTATAGAAATAAGTTAGAAATGAAGCAGCTTTCAAAGGGATTAAAAACTGGTTGGATAGTCAACAGATGTAAGAATATAATTCATCTCTACTGCCTTTCCACTTACTAAGATTTATTCAACAACAAATATTTATTACAGATATTTAATCTTACCACTTTAAACTTCTGGCATGAAAGGTCCGGGGGCGAGACAGAACATTTTGGAACCAATGCATATGTGATTCGAAGGCTTAAAAATGTCTGAAATTGTCCTTTAAAGATGTCTAAAATTGTTTTTAAATACTAATCCTAATAAAGTATTTAATTGATAAACCTGAGCTAACATATTTTTTATTGATTATGGTATCATATAATTGTCCTCATCCCCCCATTCCCATCCCAAACCTCTTCCTACATATGCCCCCAACCCCCTGTTGTCCATGTGAGCTAACATCTTTAAATCTATTTTTTTCTTACTTTAAGCGACTTAAATACATATGTGAAAATCAAGAGTAATATAAAACTAGGATAACTATTCTCTGCAACACTTGCAAAACTATCCAAAAGAGGTCTCTATAGTAAGCTATATGTTAATGCATTTAAATATAATTTCGTTTAGAATAATTACATACAATTTTGAGAAACACTGAGTAAAAAATTGTACATCTATTTCTAAAACAAGGCTTCATTCACTTTTGCAAACTTCTCCTGAAATTGATAGTCTTCATAGCATAAAAACAATAATTACTTTTAGCATCACTGAGATATTTTTCTTAGTAACTATAACATAATATATGCTACCTCTCAATAAACATTAACTGAAAACACCAGGCACATTAATTATTTCCTACTTAAAAAAAAAAAAGAGAGAGAAAAAATACAAAGACTTCCTACTCAAAACAGAATTCAAATTTTCCAGTACTAAAAAACTAATTATATTCTTGCCATAGCCTGTTTGATGATCTATACAACAACCAGATTAATTTTATTTTCAAATATAGATTTTATTTTATTTTTTAATTTATTTCAGAGAGAGGAAGGGAAAGGGAGATAGCGATTGAAATATCAATGATGAGAATCATCGATCGGCTGCCTCTTGCCCGCTCCTTACTGGGGATTGAGCCCAAAACCTAGGCATGTGTCTTATCCGAAAATCAAACCCTGAGCTCCTGGTTCATGGGTTAATGCTCAACCACTGAGGCACGCTTGCCGGACAAATATAGACGTTTTCTAAGGGCACAGTTTAACTATGACCTAAAAGAATCTCCATCCTTTCACCTTCCCAAAGTATCAGAGCTGCTTTCTAGAATAAGGTAGATCAATTTTAATCATAATCTATTATGTCAATGAACAGGGACAGAAAAGGGGCAAAAAGACTTTAGTAAAGTATTATGGAATCAGAATGTTAATTAAGCCAGGAAAAGATATCTCATCCAGTAGTGACAAAAGATAGTCAAACCTTGGGAGAGGTAATAGGAGTGCTTTCAATTAAAAAAAATAAAAATCACCTAAAGGAAATATACTCTTACTCCAGATAAGACTGTTTTGGTGAAAAATTATATCAACTCACTGAAGGCTGTCTCATGCTAACCATTATGCTAAGATCAATTTCTTTTTTAAATGGAAAAATCAATTTAATAAAATGACTTTCAGAATAATCCAAAACATGAGACTTAAGGGAGAGGGAAAAAGAATGTTAGGTCCTGGATTAAAAAAAAAAAGTTGGGAAACACTTTTGTGTCCTCAGTTTTACTTATGTTTGTATTCTAAATGACACAGTATCTAGGACAGAGAAGCATTTAATTAAAAAATATTTGTTGACTCAAGTAGCTTTACAGTTGTTAGTATGGAAAATAATACAATAATTAATAAATAATAATACAAGAATAAACTTTCACAACTGTTTAGTGATCTATACAAGGTTTCTAGCCTAAAGAAATCTTCAAAGGAGTACAGTAATTAAAAACAAGACTTGGGCCCTGACCAGTTTGGCTCAGTAGATAGAGCATTAGCATATGGACTCAAGGGTTCCAGGTTCGATTCCAGTCAAGGGCATGTACCTTGGTTGCGGGCACATACCCAGTGGGGAGTGTACAGGAGGCAGCTGATCAGTGTTTCTAACTCTCTATCCTTCTCCCTCCCTCTCCATAAAAAAATTTAAAAAATAAACTACACTGCCGAAACCGGTTTGGCTCAGTGGATAGAGCATTGGCCTTCGGACTGAAAAGTCCTAGGTTTGATTCTGGTCAAGGGCATGTACCTTGGTTGCGGGCACCCCCCCAATTGGGGTGTGCAAGAGGCAGCTGATAGATGATTCTCTCTCATCGATGTTTCTAACTTTCTATCCCTCTCTCTTCCTCTCTGTAAAAAATCAATAAAATATATTTAAAAAATAAAATAAAATAAAAGGATCTTTAAAAAATTACACTGTCTTAAAACAAACAAACAAACAAAAACAAGACTTGACCCTGGCCTGTGTAACTCCGCGGTTATAAGTATCGGCCCGAGCACTGCAGGGTCTTGGGTTTGATTTCTGGTCAAGGACACATACCTGGTGGGTTGCAGGGTGAGTGCAGGAGGCAACCAACGGATATCTCTCTCTCACACTGATATTTCTCTCTCTTCCTCTCTACCCCCCCCCCCCAATCTCTTTCTCCCACTCTCTCTAAATATCAATGGAAAAAAATATCCTCGGGTTAGTGTTAACAACAAGAAAAATCACAAGACTTGCCCTGGCCAGGTAGCTCAGTTGGTTAGCGAGTCGTCCCTAGATGCCAAAGTTGTGGGTTTAATAAAAATCACCTAAAGGAAATATACTTTTCCTCCAGACAGGGCACATATAAGAATCAACTAATGAATGCATTAATAGGTGGAACAACAAACAGATGTCTTTCTGTCTGTGTCTCTCCCCCTTCCTCTAAAATTAATTAAAGGAATGAAAATAAAAAGCAAAATAACCCCGAGGGAAAGAATGGTGTCTGGTCTACTCTAACCATGGCTTATGACAGTAATAGCTGATAAAGCTTAAAATATATTATTAGCTCAATAAATATTTGTTGGCTGTCTTATTGATTGAAACTTGTAAACAGGATGAGAAATAAAATACAAGACCTCATTCTTACTTTTTTAACTTTTGAAATATTTTAATAAACAAAATGGAATAACATAAGCTGAATAAGGTAAATTCGAGTATAAGAATAAGCCCATTTTATAAAATACAGTTTTCTATCTTGCCACAGGTAAATTTCATTCCTGAGTTAGCATGCCCTATTCCCCAGGCTATCTAGTGACAAGATATCTGCACTGTAGTTCCAACAACTTTCACTCTTTGCCAAAACCTTGCCTGGGTCAAAATAACTTTAAATGTTAACAAAATATCCTGAAGATATCAGGTTTAAATGTTAAAGATGTTAGAGCCCTAAAATCAAATAAAATAACTGAAAGTTAACAGTAAACTAGTAAACACAAAGAATTTAAAAAGTCATGAGACTAGAAAGTGTATGCATTGACTAGTCTGTGCAAAACCAAGGTGGCATTACCATTTTCACTAGGACCACAAGATGTTCTTCAGCGGTCATTTATGGCAAAGGATTGGTTCAATGAAAAAAAACTGCAGTGAGTTATCTCAATATGCCATAAATGTGGCTATATTCTAGGTCAACTCATGTGGTTATTACAGAAAGAATTATGTAAGAGAAACCAGCACAATGCCTGTACACTGTAGAATATGACACTTAAAAAAAAAAAAAAGAACCATTTATAACACAATTAAAATCAGCCCTTATTGTTGCAACAGAATAAGGGTTCCATTCATCTGGAAGGGTGAAGACACTGTACTAGCCATTCAAAACAGATGGGCTTTGCACAACAATGTGAATTTAAAAATGGTTGAGATGGCCCTAGCTGGTTTAGATAGACAGGGCATGAGCCTGTGGACTGAAGGGTCCCAGGTTCGATTCTGGTCAAGAGCTCATGCCCTGGGTTGCCAGTTCAATCCCCAGGAGGGGGGGGGAGGGGGTGCAGGAGGCAGCCCATCAGGGATTCTCTTTCATCATTGATGTTTCTCTCTCTCCCTCTCTAAAATCAATAAAAATATACTTTAAAAAAATGGTTAAGATGGCCCTGGCCATGTTGCTCAGTTAGCGGGGCATCATCCATGCACCAGGAGGTTGCCGATTCCATTCCTGGGTCAAGGGCACATTGTGGGCTGGATCCCTGATTCCCCCTGGTGCAGGAGGAACCAACTGATGTTCTTTCTCTCCCTCTCCTTTCCTCTCTTTGTAAAAATCAATAAACTAGTCTTTTAAAAAAGAAAAACATATGGTTAAGATGATAATTTTACTTTTTTTTTTTACCACAACTAAAAAGAAAAATTCTCTTGTATTTTATTTTATAATAATTATTTTGTATTGATTTTAGAGGAGGGAGGGGTGGCGGCAGTGGAGGGAGTGGTGGAGAAGGAAAGAGAGAGAGACACTGATGTGAGAAACAGCTATTGATTGCCTCCTGTACTCGCCATGACTGGGACCTGAACCCATGACCTTTCTGTGTACAGGACCAAGCTCCAACCGAGTCACATTAGCCAGGGCTCTTTTGTATTTAAATGAATAATGGATTTATGAGTTATTGCATGCTTATTCTATACCTGTTACCATAGAGATGAAGTTAAACGATGAGTAAAACCTAATTCTTTTCAAAAGAGCTCAACGTTTAAAGAGAACTAAAATTCTAAAGTTTTCTTAAAATATTAATAATAATATTCTATCATTCTTATCTTTCTCCAGATTCTAGCTGTACTTTAAAGTCTCTGGTGCTTACAATGAAAAATTCTGGGATTCAAACAGATTAGCTAGCCCCTAAAAAATGCCTCCAAATTTTAATTCCTGTGTGCCTGAATTAAGAGAGTAACATTAACAATACTCCCAGGCATCTCTGTATGGGAAAAGATGTTCCAAATAGGAGAGAAAGATCAAATCCAGTCTTCAGACTTTCTTATGAAAAATCATCTCCATTCAATTCAACCCAACACTCAAAACTATGCAAACCAAACGAACAAATTCTATCAAGAAGTTATTTCTAGCCGAGATCAGTTTGGCTCAGTGGATAGAGCGTTGGCCTGCGGACTGAAAGGTCCCGGGTTCAATTCTGGTCAAGGGCATGTACCTTGGTTGCGGGCACATCCCCAGTGGGGGGTGTGCAAGAGGCAGCTGATCCATGATTCTCTCTCATCGATGTTTCTAACTCTCTATCCCTCTCTCTTCCTCTCTGTAAAAAAATCAATAAAAAATATTTTTTTAAAAAAAGAAGTTATTTCTATTTCTATTCCCAATAGGTTAATGCTTACTAATATATATGTTAATTTGAAATTACATATTAAACCTCTCATTTGTGTCACCACTGAATAGAATTTGTATAATTCAAAAAGCAAAGGTTTTATAGAATGAAATGTTCTGCTTCACGCCCTGTCTTCTTTTCTAAATACATAATTTGTTTTTCATATTTTGTTAGCCATTCTAATGAAAATACTTTTAGCCTTTTTCTTTAATAAAATAAATTTCTTATAAAATACACTTTTTACTTTGAATTCTTTTAAAAATATATATATATATTTTATTGAGTTTTTACAGAAAGGAATAGAGAGCCAGAAACATCGATCAGCTGCCTCCTGCACAACCCCCATTGGGGATGTGCCCGCAACCAAGGTACATGCCCTTGACCAGAATAGAACCTGGGACCCTTCAGTCCACAGACTGACACTCTATCCACTGAGCCAAACCAGTTTTGGCTGAATTCTTTTGATGTTTACATTTGATCCTACTTTAAAACATCAGTGCTTCTATATGGAAGAATGAAGAGATTCCATGTGTCTACTAACAAAGTTGTGATGTAGTTGCTTGCTTCCTTGTTCTCACATTCTGAGATTTTTTTCACTTGTAAAATCATTCAAGAAATAAATTGAAATTTCACATGTTCAATCTGCTCTGCAGCCCCCACTATACCTTTAACTTCACAATTATACTGCATTCCATTTATTTGTTACACTTGTCTCCCTATTAGACATGAGTCTCTGGAGGGCAGAGGCTATATATTAACCCTTGAACTCCTAAGAATTAGTATGGATCTGGAACATTCTAAGGATTTGATAACTATGTAGAATAAAAAACATATGAAAAGCAACAATAGATACATGGAAATGCATAACAATTACTAGCATTTAGGAGTTTATAGTCTAATGAAGGTTAAAAGATACATAAAATATAAATTATATAAGGTAGAGCATAAAAATGCCACAAGAAATATCCTATATGATAAAAGCCTAATATGAAAACCGGCCAACAGATGGAACCACCGGTCACTATGATGTGCACTGACACCAGGAGGCAGACGCTAAACGTAGGAGCGGCCCCCAGCCCGCAGGCAGCCAAGGCAGGTGCAGGCTGGGGGTCCCCCGATTGCCCTGCCGATCGCCCAACAGATCAGCCCGGATGGCTGGCCAGGCCTAGGGACCTTACCTGTGCACGAATTTCGCACACTGGGCCTCTAGTAAAGTATAAGAAAAAGCGATGAAATGACAGTATTTTCTTTTTCCCTAGAGACCAATTACCAACCAACCCTAAAATTGAGGCCAAAGTTCTCACTGCCCAATCTAGCCTCGAGTTTCTAATGAATATATACAAATTTATATTAATCATGAAGAATATAAATGACCACTTCAAGTGCCCTAAGGTAAAAATATCATATTCAAACCTATCTCTAATGTTTTGAGCCAGAATTAACTATTGTATATTTCAGTTCTGTAGTACCTGCATTTCTCACCACCATCACATCTTTCTAGGAGATAGAATTTATATCCATTAGAGCATATTAATTATAGCATAGAGCTTGGCACCATTATTCTACTAATTTGGTTTAAGATCTTGGGCAGAGCCGAAACCGGTTTGGCTCAGCGGTAGAGTGTCGGTCTGCGGACTGAAAGGTCCCGGCTTCGATTCCGGTCAAGGGCGTGTACATTGGTTGTGGGCACATCCCCGGTAGGGGGTGTGCAAGAGGCAGCTGGTCGATGTTTCTCATCTACGTTTCTAGCTCTCTATCTCTCTCCCTTTCTTTCTGTAAAATATCAATAAAAAATATATTTTTTAAAAATTAAAAAAAAAAGATCTCGGGCAGAGTATTGCTCAGAATGTCAGTTTCCTCATCTGTAAAACAGGGAAGACTTAAGTTAGGTAATCCATGTACACTCTGTAAACATTTAATAAATCCTTACAAAGGATTAAACTAGCCCTGACCTGTGTTGCTAAATGGTTAGAGCGTTGGCCTGTGTACTGAAGGATCAAGGGTTTGATTCCTGAGGACACCAATCAATGTCTCTCTTTCTCTCTCTCTCTCACACACATTGATGCTTCTCTTTCTTCCTCTCCATCCTTCCCTTCCACTCTCTCTAAAAATTAATGGGAAAAATGTCCTATGCTGAGGATTAAAAAAAAGGGGGGGTGATTTACACTAAACCCAGGGAACAAAGTTTTGCTAGACATATATAAATTGACTGTACACTGTGCTTCATTGTTGATTTGTGTTATACTTTATATCTCCCTTTTCATTACCATTGCTATCACTCTATCTTGACCCTTAACTCAAACCCAACTTTTTTTTTTAATGTATTTTATTGATTTTTTACAGAGAGGAAGGGAGAGGGATAGAAAGTTAGAAACATCGACGAGAGAGAATCATCGATCAGCTGCCTCCTGGACACCCCCTATTGGGGATGTGCCCGCAACCCAGGTACATGCCCTTGACCAGAATTGAACCCGGGACCCTTGAGTCCGCAGGCCGACGCTCTATCCATTGAGCCAAACCGGTTTCGGCCCAAACAACTTGTTCTAAATGGTTTTCCATCTTCATCTTCAGATATACTTTGATCAGAATATTTGGATTTGGTTTCAGTACTATCTTTAATATATTTTGGAACCTTAAACCTAAATTACTTCATCTGTAAAATAAATCTTGATTACATTATCTTTAATATTTCTTGCTATAAAGTCTATATCTTTTCTCTGATCAAAAAATGTTCTTGCCGAAACCGGTTTGGCTCGGTGGATAGAGCGTCAGTCTGCGGACTGAAGGGTCCCAGGTTCGATTCCGGTCAAGGGCATGTACCTTGTTTGCGGGCACATCCCCAGTGTGGGGTGTGCAGGAGGCAGCTGGTCGATGTTTCTCTCTCATAGACATTTCTAGCTCTCTATCCCTCTCTCTTCCTCTCTGTAGAAAATCAATAAAATACATTAAAAAAAGAAATGTTCTTGCCTGGATGTGGTGGCTCAGTGGTTGAGCGTCAGCCTATGAATCAGAAGGTCTTGGGTTCAATTCCCGATCAGGGCACATGCCTGGGTTGAAGATTCAATCCCCAGTAGGGGGCATGCAGAAGGCAGCTGATCAATGATTCTCTCTCAGCACTGATGTCTGTCTCTCTCTCCCCTTCTCTCTGAAATCAATAAAGATATATATATATTTTTTATAAATTGCCCTTGGTTTACAACAAATAAAGTTCCAAACAGGAGAGGCCTTAAGGCGTCCACATTCAGTGTGCTGCTTAACAGTGTGGTTAGGGAGTCAGAGACCAAAATGTGAATTCTGACATTGTCATTTACTGACTGCTTATTCCTTTTTAATTTTTTAATGTCTTTATTGATTAAGGTGTTACAAATGTGTCCTTATCCACCCATTATTCCCCCACTCCACCCCCACTCATGCCATCACCCCATGTTGTCTGTGTTCATTGGTTAGGCTTTTATGCATGCATACAAGTCCTTTGGTTGATCTCTCTCCCTTACCCCTCAGCAGCAGCGGTTCTCAACCTGAGGGTCATGACCCACAGGTTGAGAACAGCTAGCAGGGTTACCTTAGACCATCGGAAAACACAGATATTTACATTACAATTCATTAACAATGGCAAAATTAAAGTTATGAAGTAGCAACAAAAATAATATTATGTTGGGGATCACCACAACATGAGGAACTGTATAAAAGGGTCTGGGCATTAGAAAGGTTGAGAACCACTGCTCTAAGGTTTGACGGTCTAATCAATACTTCTCTGGATCTGTTTTTGTTCATCAGTTTATGTTGTTCATTATATTCCATAAATGAGTAAGATCATGTGGTATTTATCTTTCTCTGACTGGCTTATTTCACTTAGCATAATGCTCTTCAGTTCCATCCATGCTGTTGTTACAAATGGTAAGAACTCCCCTTTTTACCGCAGTGTAGCATTCCATTGTGTAGATGTACTACAGTTTTTTAATCCACTCATCTGGTGATGGGCACTTAGGCTGTTTCCAAATTTTAGCCATGGTGAATTGTGCTACTATGAACATGGGGGTGCATATATCCTTTCTAATTGGTGTTTCTAGTTTCTTAGGATATATTCCTGAAGTAGGATCACTGGGACAAATGACTGCTTATTCTTTGGCAACTTACTAAACTTTTCTAAACCTGTTTCTTGTTCTGCAAAATGGGAACAACAGTAATTATCTCACAGACTTCTTGTAAGAATTAAATGAGATATCTGTTAAGTGCTTAGCACATAGTAAACACTCAACAAGTACTAGATTAGTGCCTATTCAAACAAATTTCCCATTACTGCTCTCTAGTTATTGTTTCCAAACTAATCCTGGCAACCTAGAACTTTACTTCAACCAAAACTGTAATTTCTCCTCCTCCTCCTCCCTTTTGAATATTAAAGTTCAACATTTTAAAAAATTTTGGAGATATTCTTATGCTAAAAAAATAAAGTATAAAATCCACTGTCCAACGGGAATTCTCTGATCCCGCCAGCCATATCCGCTCTTTGCCAAATACAATCATCTTATATTTGGTAATAGCAATTATCCTCCCTCCTTAAGACTTCAGTATGAAATCTCCCCTCGCCATCATTCCTGAGTCCTTTACACACACACACACACACACACACACACACACACACACACGCACACTTACTTTACGGAAATCCATTTCCAAAATGCAAACAATTTGTCAACAGTAGCACACCTCTCCCCAAAGATCCCTTTCTACAATGAGATCCTTCATGACAAGACGTAGAAGTACGATTCCCCATCATTTCTGTAGTAGCGGTTCACATGTGCAAAGAATAAACAATAAAACAAAAAACAAAGAATAAGCAACAGCTCTTGAATGTCAGAGAGCAAGAAAAGATGAATGAAGTTGGCTGGTTTCCAACTAGCAAATACTCAGAAGTAGAAATATTAAGCATTTTGTTTTTATCCAAATGATTAGTACAGTTAAAATAAAAAATAAATGCAATGGAAACTTTAAGCCATACATTTTCTACAGGGTCTGATTGGAACCTGAGAAATGGCCTCTCTGCTCAGAAACCTCTATTTCCATTTATGTTTCATATAAAATGGGTTAATTTTCTCTCTACTACTACATAGAGTATGACTGCAGAGAAAAAGAGCCAAGGCAATAACCAGCTACGGAGAGAATGAGGGAGGGGCAGGGTTGCACAAAAATTAAAACCTGCTATTGAACGGTTCACAATTCAACATCACTAAACGACACAAATACCCTCCCGCTATGTATTTCTTTTATTCCATTCACTGACTACTCCCACCAAAGAAAACCTTAAAAACAGGTAGAGCCATACACAATATTTTTGACCAGAAAGTATTCACGACACAGCAGCTTACTCTTACAAATTATTAGCTTAATAGTGACTTAAAATACAGCTGTAGGAAGAACAGACTATTGGGGGGGATGGGGTAGGGAGACGGGGAAGAAACAAAGTTTTTTAAAAAGGACAACAAATATATTCAGGCACAAGATCTGCATCAGAAACACCGTTTTCTTTCTTTTTGTATATTTAAAAAACTTACCCTGAAGAGATTTTCCCAATCCCTGGCCCAGCTTCCACCCATGTTTCTGGAGTAAGCGATGTCCAATATTATCCTGACAGACAGAACAGAAAGACAAACCAAAAATATTCCAATAATATATTCTTCCCTTCCTAGTGACATTTAAACAGGTGATGAGCAAGAGATAAGTCTACATATATGCATGCAAAAAGGTGCTAATAATAGGGGGAAAATGTGCCCAATAAAGGGACATTAATGTAAAAAGAAATGCTGGCTAGTATTTCATATGAAAATAACATAGGGGGTAAGGTCCTTTCTGATGGTGTGCTGGGCAACTTTTGTACATAACGTTTTAAAAAGGAGAAAAACGGGAAGGGGTAAAGAGGGAAGAATACATTTATGAAGTTTAAAACTAACATTAAAAAAGCATAAAATCAAGGTACTTATACAATCATATCCACCACCTAGACAGCACCACTTTAAGATTTTTTTAAAAGAAGATCTATGTTGTGTTTAGTTATTTTGTTTGTGTGTCAGGCTTTCATGGTACAAAGTAAGTTGTAAGTGTAAGACTGCCCCACCACTAGAAATGAAAACACAATCAGAGCAAAATCCAGGCTAGACTTGATTGGTTTATATATATATATAAAATGTAAATATTTAACTAGCATGCAGCCAATATTAAACCGAAAAAACAGTGAGGTTAGTAAAACAAGAAATTAAACTGATTAAACAGAAAAATAAAATGAGCTCAAGCACAGACTGAGTGATGCATTTCAACATGTAATCTAACAAAAATGCTAAGATGTTAGAATGAAACAGGCCTAGCAATAAGTTAACAGTAAAGAACCATTAGTGCATGTAGGGGGAAAACCAATATACATAATGTCTCATCTTCCTAAAAGCACACAAAAAAGGTATTTCAATATAAATTGTATGAAAAGACACCAGAAACAACAATTAAATGTCAGCTTTTGTGTAAGAAGTCATGATCTTAGAAACCTCTGCATATCTTTGTCCAATTCTTTGCTTTTTACAAATACTGTCCAGTATAGAGACAAAGCTAAAATAACCATTAACTGTGTCAGATAAAATGATGCTGCTTATCTGGAGGAAGACTCTTAAAAATTATTTTAAAGTGTTCTATATCTACTAAAGTTAATTTATAGTACTAATCTGGTATCACCATTTAAAAATAATCTCATTATTTCCTAAAATCAATTTATAAAGCTAACAAAACCATTAATCTCTATATAAAAATCAAACATACATATGAAGCTTCTCTATCTTTAGCTCCATATCAATGATAAAATGCTCTTTGGAGTTATAGAGGAAAGAAAACATTATTGTACGGTTACCTTCTCTGACAGAAAGTTAGAAGAGGAAGATTGTGGCTCCCCAATATTTTATTTTTTTTAAAGGACAATTTCCTTCTCTAAGTTTATGACAGCATACCACCTGGGGAACTGGGCTGAGCAGCTGATTACTTCATGGATGGGGGAAAGGAGATCAGGAGAGCCCTGGCCCGTGCAGCTCAGGTGGTTGGACATCATCCCATGCACTGAAAGTTGCTGGTTATTCCCAAGTCAGGGCACACACCGGGCTCAGTCCCCAGTAGGAGGCATGCAGGAGGCAGCTGACTGATGTTTTGCTATCATATTGATGTTTCTCTCTCTCTCTAAAAAATCAATTTAAAAATCTAAGAGAGAGAGAGAGAGAGAGAGAGAGAGAGAGAGAGAGAGAGAGAGATAGGTAGATATCAGGAGACTTTTATAAAAACAAAAATGAAGCAAAAGATGATGAGCCCGGCTGGCATGGCTCGGTGGTTTAGCATCGACCTATAACAAGGAGGTCCTGGTTCTATTCCCAGTTGGGGCACGTGTCCAAGTTGTGGGCTCAATCCCCAGAGTGGGGCATGAGGGAGGCAGCCGATCAATGATTCTCTCTCATCGTTGATGTTTCTTTCTCTCCCTCTCACTTCCTCTCTGAAATCAATAACAATATATATATATTTTTAAGAAGCAATGAAAAACTTTTTTCTAAAACAAAAGATACTACTGCTTTAAAACACACACACACACACACACACTCACACTCAATCATTATGGTACACAAAAGGTCACTAGAAATTTTTTTGCTAGGAACTGAAAGAATTAGAAAGTGCTATTGTTATGTGTTACCCAAGGTGATAACTTCCATGTTATTAAATATCACAAACATTTCTAACACTGCTGTCTCTTCCCTTCTCTCCTCACAAATGAAATGTCAGGAAAAGCATCCCCTTAACCAGTACTGAGTGCCTTAATATTTATAAATAATCTCATTGTAAAGAAAATAAGTAACCATTAAAAGTCTTAGTACAAGCAGTGCTAGAAAATATGAAAAGGTAAAGAGACCTTTATTACACGATTATGAAAATAAACTTACCTGTACATAAAATCTTTATTTTATATCATAACTCCTACAACTAAATAACTACAGAAAGGACAAAGAAAGCAGAATGACTCTAAGATTAAGTAGTTGATTAAATTGTTGTTTAATCTTTTAACAGGCTAACATTAGAATTGTACTTGGCACAGAGATTTAGGGTATTAAACCATGCTGACAAAAATTGCTGCCCCCCTTTTTTTATTTAAAAAAACTAAATCTTTGGCTAAGTGGAGATGAGACATTATGCTGACTGTGTTATATTATGAATGCACTAAAATAAACAGACAGATGAAGCAGTATGCTATTTCCAAAAGCAGTGCAAGTGGAGTGAAAGCATTTCCATACGAACCTGGCTTTAAAAACTGGGCTGTCAAAAGAACAGTTAAATGTAACACAAAGTAAGAAACTGTCCATTCACTAATGGTCGTTTTTTTTTTTTTTGTCTTGTTTTCAATTCACTGCTTGCAATTAATTTATATACTAAAGAGTGAAAGCATAAGTAAATTCACGAGTCAAGACCAGCTGAGAGGTTCAAGAGCAGCGTGTTGTGACTGACAACAGTGAAAGGAAAAGCAAATGTTAAAGGGAGAAAAAAGAAAAATTTAGGGTTATACACATTAGCACCACTTTTACAAAACCACTCAAGATGGCTGTCACCTTCTCAAAAAAGCTATCATTACAAAATGGTAGTGGCCATTCTTTTCTAAAACTTTAGGTGAAAACTTTTCTTTAATTAAATCTATTTTCCCAAGTATGACTAGGGAATGAAATGTCAGGAACAAATGAAATTAATGTTTAAATTATTAATATGCTACTTTATGTCCTTGTGATTATAACAAAGGCAACAGAAACAAAAGACATATATCCAAGAACCTCTTAGGTCCACAAACCCCCTAAATTTAGTGAATGACTAATACCCTGTTTCCCCGAAAATAAGACAGTGTCTTATATTAATTTTTGCTCCCAAAGATGCACTAGGTCTTATTTTCAGGGGATGTATTATGTTTCTATGAAGTAGGTCTTATTTTCGGAGGATGTCTTATTTTCAGGGAAACACGGTAGCAAAACTCTGGACCCTTTCTATCATTCCAGACTACCTGCTTTTGGAGGAAAATAGGAAGCTCTATTTTCTGGACTCTGCAGAAAGGGCCAGTACTCAGTAGAGTCTCTTTTTCTACCAAGAAAAAAAGAAAAAGGTTTTATAAACACTTGTTAAAAACCAATAGGTTTAAGGATGATGGGTAGCACAGGAAGGCACACCAAGAAGCCTTATACAAAGTAGAACAAAGCAGACTTATCTACATCTGAAATGATAAAAATGTTCATGGAACTTTCACTGTAAAAGAACAAGGGATTCAATCACCAGCCTGTGAAAATAATTAATCTACTTTCTCTGTTTAGGGCTGTGATTTTGCCAATTATTCTCATGAAAGTTATTTATAGCCCAAACAGGTAATCTAGATCTAACAAAAGCAATGAGCACTACATTTAACTTCTAAAATAGTAGCAATTACTATTTCAGTCACTACAGTGGCTAAGTATCTTTCAGTTTTTTATTTTTAAATAAATATATAATATGGCCCTGGCTGATGTGGCTCAGTTTGGTTGGTCGTCACCTTATGCACCAAAAGTTCGCTGGTTCAATTCCCAGTCAGGGCACATGTCAGGATTGCAGGCTCAATGCCCAGTAGGGGAATGCAGAGGTAGCCAGTTGATACTTTGCTCTCACATTCATGTTTCCCTCTCTACCTCACCCTTTCTCTCGCTCTAAAAATAAAATTTAAAAATCTTAAAAATATATGTATTATTTTTTAAAGACTATATAATTGGGAATTTAATTATAATCTCATAGAATGAAAAATAAATGGAAATTTTTTCTTTTTTAAACACAGCTGGCTTATGACTAACAAGGGGGCATGACAGCCTAATTTCAATGCACATGGAAGAACTATAGGGAAATACTAATTTTAAAATAATTATTAAAGCAACTGAATTTTGTTCAAGGGTAGTAGGAAAAAATCTAGCTTTCCATAAACTATTAGTTACTCTGTATGCACAAGACTCCCAAATGGTGGCAGGGTGGCATTTTCTTTGATTAGGCATGAACAGTTTTCTTAATTCTAGTTAAAAGATCTGAAGCTGAGCTGAAAACACAAACTATTTTTACTTTAGTTAGCTTTTAAAACTTTTTTTTCTAGTTCAAAACTTAAATGTATATAAATGCCCAAGCTGTGTGGCTCAGTGGTTGAATGTTGACCTATGAACCAGTAGGTCACAGTTCAATCCCCAGTGGGGGTGTGCAGGAGGCAGTCAATCAATAATTCTCTCTCATCACTGATGTTTCTATCTCTCCCTCTCCCTCTCTGAAACCATATAAAAAGGGGGGGGGGGAACACACACAAATGTAAATATATAATTAAAACGCTAAATTTTTATCCTTTGTTCCCCTCTAATATATGTGTAAGGATATAATTTTTAAATAAGATCTTTCAAAGAAAAATGTATTATAAACTACCAACATGCTGAAAATACAACAAATAAACAAAACACCCATTATTAATGGTTTAAGTCATTCCTCAACATTTCTGTTTATTGACTATCAGGTAGAGAATTTCCCCAGGAAACTGCTCTGCTTCATAAAGCTAATTACCATTCAAAGTAACAATAATTATTTTGGCAATAGTGACCACCAATCTGTGTAATAGGAGTTTGCCAAAACACATAAAAATTTGCTTTTTTGTATGGGGCTCATTCAAAATTTTTATAGCAAAAATTGAATATTAAATCATGTCCCAAGAGAAATTATATAATTATGCCAATGACTGGATGAATATTAATTTCACATTGAATTTTCTTTTAGTTGACAGCCACATTTAATCTATATTGAACAGTGACAAAAATGGTTAAGTCTTGAGTGGATTGTAAGCTTTGCTGATTGTGTATTAAAGACTCTATAAGCAAAAACCAATGCTACTAGGTGAACCCATGCAAACAAGTTGTAAAAATTCCCAAAACAAAAAATCTATAGCTCACTACAGATGACACAATGAAGACTGGAGAGAAAAGCCATATAGTAATGCTACACCATTCAGCTCCAAGAAGCACATTATTTATAGTGCAGTCCACATATGGTCACTGCTAAATGTCAAATCAGCAGTCTTACAGAGTTACAGTTTGGAACTAGTGGAGTCCACAGATCTAAACAGATATTTAACAGGACAAAAACCAATTATACATAGACTTCTAAAACCCTAGTGAGAAAAATGAATATCAGCAACTGAAGTTTAAAAACTAACATTAATTTTTAAATCTTGTTTGGTCAACCTGACAACTATAAAGGTAGAATTTTAATCAGTCAGGTAGAAAAAAGTCCAATTAATGGTTGATGGGTAGTTTTACTTCCAACTGCAACAATGACAACAAATCTTAAGCCTATGATGCAGGCATTTTGCCTTATGAATAGCTTATAATCAGTCTCCCTTCTGATCTGTCATCTTCATTCTATGGTAAAGATCATAAAGGACCATATATCCTAAATTACTGATCAATTCTTGGAACGATGGTAAAACCCTAGACTGGGCTATCTATGGTTTTAAATTAAGTTTTGTTTTCTAAATATTTTATCTTTTAAGTATGTGACGGTTATCATTATTACGGCTGGGACCTAAAACTTTCATTAAGCAATAACTTAAAATTCAAGCTTTAAAAGGTTTTTGTAATAAGGGTAAAATGTTAATACTTTCTACCTTCTCTCAAAATTCATACTAGTATAATCAAGCTGTCTAGTGGTTCTTTCATAATTTTCTTAGAATGGCATTTTAATCTTGACTAGAAATTTTATTTAAAAATATTTAGTTGGTTGAAATATAACTTTATAATAAATACTTTATAAATTTTTATAAATACTTTACCAATGTTAGATTTTTAAGTGTTTTCAACATTTCCTGATTGAAATTAAAATTCCTGTATCATTTCATTAACAAATCTAAGCTTCACAAGTTTACTGAAAGCATAATGCATTATTGCATCTTTGTGTTTCATTTCCCATCTTGCTGGTTTGCAACAAATTTACCCTATTACAAAACAAAAAAAGTGTTAATCCTATACTCACAATAACCCTTCAAACAGGCATATTCTTGGCACAAACCTGTGCAGACTTCCACGGTTACCAGCTGCTGCAGATTACCTTTGTTAAATAAAAAAAAATGACTAGACCTTTAGCTCCTGCAATGA
Source organism: Vespertilio murinus (assembly GCA_963924515.1). Taxonomy (NCBI): domain Eukaryota; kingdom Metazoa; phylum Chordata; class Mammalia; order Chiroptera; family Vespertilionidae; genus Vespertilio; species Vespertilio murinus. The sequence goes on along the minus strand of OZ004718.1, from coordinate 13,547,110 downwards.
TCTGTAGACTCCCAAAGCTGCATATTTCCAGCCACTTTTGAGTTGCATGCTGTAGCAAAACAGTCAGCACCTCTCAATAGATATTGCTGCAGAGAAAGATTTTAATTCAGCAGATACTCTTTCTGTGTATTAATAGCAACCATTTCCCCCCTAAGAATAAGACAACTCAATATACTCAGCCAGTCATAAAACTAATATATGTACTTGGTGGGCGTTCCTTAGGTTAGAGGGCACTTCTTTGTTGGGGGGTGAGGAGAGACACACCACACTTAATGCTAATCATTTTGAGTGTCTTTAAGAACTTAAAATTTATCTCCAAATGATTTGATAACAGAAATAAAATTCCCCTAGCTTATGTGTCCCACCTTTATCTAGCATAATGTAAGCTATGAAGCTCCTCTTCCTCCTATCCAAATACCACAGCACAAATAATGCATATATATATATAAATTTATGTATTTTGGGAGTAAATTTATATTAGAAGTATAATTTATTAATATATCTCTCTGATCATACACCTATTTATTAAAAAAATTAAACATCCAGTCTGAGTGCTATATTATTTACTATTTTAAATAGAGAATACACTATTATTTAATAAAGAAGGCATATATTAATTCCACTGCTACTCACTGACATTACTCAATAATGATTATTCAGTCAGACTGTCTTCTGATAGTGTTATCCCTATGACATGTGCTAGAAAAAACCCTGGACAGTGTGAGAGGAAAAAGATCATTAGTCTCACATGCCAAAGGAATGAATGTCCCCAAGCCCTTAAAGTTAGCCCTAAAAGAAGGCTTTAAAAATGTCATATATCATTTAATTTATTGCTTTTAAAAAAATATTTTGTTGCATCAGTGATAATAAATACTAGGTTGCAAATTTAGTCTAATTAAATGTCCTGCTACTATTAAATCAAAGTACCCACAGAATATATCAATCAACCATGTAGAATATGGTACTTGGGCCTGCTTCTGACAGTTCTCTGTTCTTAAACTTTGACCCAAAGACACATTTAAATTAAAATAGAAAACTGATACAGAACAAGGCAAAAACTTCAGGGATTATTTAAACTGAGCAAAATGGGCTTGGCATTTTATCCTAAGTCAAAACACAAGACTGGGCTTTTAGTACAACATCAGATGTGAATTCTCCCTCTGCAGCATTATCACATGCGTCATCATTTACTGCCATGCCTAAGTCTAGCATCATGCCAGCACGTTAAGACAGAAGGTACTATATGCAGTGTTCACTGGACCAGAAGAACAGAAATAAGGGGAAGTGGGGGAGAAAGAAACCCTAGAGAAGAAATTAAAAAAAGGCAGACCGTGCAATACAAACCAGATCATGGCTGCTTAGCTAATATGGGCCAACTGCTGTGGAAGAAAAATGTCGAACACCCCAAGTTGTGTAAATTTCTGTAAACATCTAAACACACACACAAACACACAACACCAACCTAATTTAGGAACATAAATATATGTTGATCCTTTACTATGTTATAGATGTGAAAATAAAAGCTAAAGTTACAATATCTGTGCTCTCTAAACTGCCTCCTTTTCCTGAGGGAGGAGAAAAGGCTAGTGTTTTTTAAAGGGAGAGGGGATGTCTTGACTGTTGTTATCAAGATTAAGATTCCCTCTTTATTTTTCATTCAAGCTGAACTCACCGAACCCTTATTTAATATGTGTACCCTAGCAGAAATACTAAATAATGACAAGTTTAGACATTTTAATAACAGACTATATTTTGAAAATAAAGGGCTTCTAAAATGGAAACAATGTTCAAAAATTAAGGTTTTAAAAAATTTAAGAGTCAAAAAGAGAAATCTCCTTGTTGTATTGCTTTGCTATTAATCTCCAAAACTAAATTGTGTAAAGAGATAGGATAATCAACTTTTGACCAAAACCAGACATGTCTTAAGCTACAGAAACCAAATTCACAACGCTTTACAAGCCTGTCTGGTAAATACAATGTGTTAGTCTTTAACTGTCCCCAATAGGACATTCTATGATTGTGTTGCCCAGGAAAGATGAAGTTTTTAAAGGATCAAAATACATTTTACTCCTTTATTCAATTTATCAAAACACTAAACTTTTAACTTGCTATCTTTAACAGAATATCAGTGTGGGCCAAATGATATTTTTCATCAAAATTATAAATTACTTATAGATTTCAGACTGATAACCCAACATATTAAATTATATCCCAAATTCTCTTTTATTACTGTCAGACATGCAAGAAGACAACTCTAGACTGTACTGTAAGTTATTAAGTTTAACTTCACTCACATCAAGTGTCACACGAACACTACCTAACTAACTAGCTTTGACCCAAAATTAAGCACAGATCATCTTACCGATTCAATAGGCTTGTCAAGTGATGCTTGTTCAATTTCCAAATGTCCTTCTTCATACTGATCAAAGTGATTACCCTGAAAAGAAAAAAAAGACTAGTTATTTTTTCAAGAGTAATCAAATGAGGGGTTATTTATAATTTTTCATTCTTTTGTAGACAATCAAAACTGTGGCACAAATTCAGATTTTTAAAGACATCTAAACAATTTATTAGGAGTATTTTAATGTGAACTCTCCTTCTAATGGCAAGCATTGAAATTGTTAACTAAAACACTAACAACCAACCACTGGGATACCGGCTTTCTTAGACTAACCATATTAGAAAAACTACAGAACCTTAAAAACAAAGGGCCATATTATGTTTTACTTTTCATAAACAATCTTGTACTAAAGAAAATATATCATAGTAATAGAATGCAAATAAAACCGATATTATACTGTTCAATGTTGATAACTTTGCTTTTTACTGAAACTGTTAAAACATTCCATTTTCAACCACCAAACTAAACTACCAAGATTCAAGGAATTAAAAAACACAATCTCTGGACAAAGTATCTCAAATGCAGCTAATTCATCAAATGACTTGCCAAGAGATAAACAAGCCTGTATAATGCCATATTTGACCATAATCAGGCAAGTTATCACTGCAACTTAGAATAAACCAAAACAGCTGAATTGATGAACTCAGACAGCTTGAGGTTCTCTCTCATCAGAAAAGGAAGACCTTACTAAATTTGGCTTTAAATCAGAATCAATTTTCTGGTTCCCTTGTTACAAAGATAAGGGCATGAGGATCTATGAGTCCTGAATTGATCAACTGGGTGGAGGTTATGTATATGAAGAGGAAAATGGAAACTATACTTTCAGCTTAACTTTGCTGTATATCTAAAACTATTTTAAAAAATAAAGTCTATTTTTTTAAAAAGTAAACAATAAAAAGATAAAGTTAATAATTTGTACATAGTCAATATTTCTAAAGTATTTCTTCCAAACAATATGTCCATTTTATTTTTTTTTTAACTTTTTAAAAAGTATATTTTATTGACTTTTTACAGAGAGGAAGAGAAAGGGACAGAAAGTTAGAAGCATCGATGAGAGAGAATCATCGATCAGCTGCCTCTTGCACACCCCCTACTGGGGATGTGCCCGCAACCAACATACATGCCCTTGATGGGAATTGAACCTGGGACCTTTCAGTCCGAGGGCGGATGCTCTATCCACTGAGCCAAACCGGTTTTGGCCAATATGTCCATTTTAAAACTTTATTACAAAATTATAAAACTGGTAACAGTGATTATCTCTAAGAAATAAATAGAAAAAATAGGGCTTTAACTTTTTACTTTGTTGTATCTCCTGAACTTTTAACAATATCCACCTTTATATTTGGTTCTTTGTTTTTATTGATTTTTTAGAAAGAAAGGGAGAAGGATAAATAGAAACATGGATGAGAGAGAAACATTATCGAAAGGCTGCCTTCTGCAAGCCCCCTACTGGGGATCGAGGCAGGCATGTGCCCTGACCAGAATTGAACTGTGACCTCTTGGTGACTGGGTCAATACTCAACCATTGAACCACACTGGCTGGCTGGGCTGTACTTTTAAAAAATATATATTTCATTGATTTTTTACAGAGGGGAAGGGAAAGGGATAGAGCTAGAAACATCGATGAGAGAGAAACATCAACCAGCTGCCTCTTTTTAAATTTTATATATATATATATATATATATATATATATATATACACATACACATATATATATATATATATATATATATATATATATATATATAATTGATTTTTTACAGAGAGGAATAGAGAGGAATAGAGAGTTAGAAACATCGATGAGAGAGAATCATCGATCAGCTGCCTTCTGCACACTCCCCACTGGGGATGTGCCCGCAGCCAAGGTACATGCCCTTGACTGGAATCAAATCCGGGACCCTTCAGTCCGCAGGCTCTATCCACTGAGCCAAACTGGTTTCGGCTGTATTGTTTTTTATAATACATTTTTATAAAGGAAGGCACAATGTTCTAAAAAATTAAAGACACTGCCAGCACAAAGTTTCCTCTCCTGTAATAACAGGCAATTGAACTAGATAACATATCTAGGTATAAGATTAAAGTTCTACTTACAAGTTCAGTCTAACAAAATATCTGGAGAAAAATATTTTACAAAAACACCCTTAATGGGCATAATTTATGAACAGTGCAAATAACCTTTAAAAAGAATGGAAAAAAATAAGGGGCAAGAGCAAGGCTGTGAAAGTACTAAGTGGTTACAGTGGTTAACTTAATAAAAAGATCATCTTATATGAACCAGTCTCTTTTTTTATTTATATAAAAGGACATGTTAGTCTAACCCAGTGGTTGACAAACTCATTAGTCAATAGAGCCAAATATCAACAATACAAAAAAATTAATTAAAAACAAACAAAACAAAAAAACAAAACAAAAAAAACCCAGTACAACGACTGAAATTTCTTCTGAAAGCTGAAAACCGACTTCTGCCCATGTGCCACAAAGTTTCAATTATCTAGTTCAATTGCCTGTTATTTACAGGAGAGGAAACTTTGTGCTGGCAGTGTCTTTAATTGTTTAGAACACTGTGCCTTCCTTTATTAAAATGTATTATTAAAAACAAATACAGCCCAGCCAGCCAGTGTGGTTCAATGGTTGAGTGTTGACCCAGTCACCTAACTCTAACCCTAACCCTACTCTTGCATGAATTTCATGCATCAGGCCTCTAATAAATAAATTAAAAAGTATAATTTTGATTCATTCATACCAGATGGCCACTGTTGTGCTGGCTGTTGTCATTTTTTAATTTTACAATCTAAGGGAAAAGAGATCAGTGCCGTAACTAGTCAGGTACTGCATGCTTTACATTTTTTTGGTGTCACATCAATGTGTCTGTCTCGTGGCACACCAGCATGCCTCGGCACACTGGTTGAACATCACTGCGGTTTCTTCATAGGTTATTTTGCTAGCATTCCAGAACCTGTAGATGGCGTTCAGCAAGGACTCACTGTACAGAGTTTAGAGACTCTTTATCATTGCTATTTTACAAATAAGCAACACAGAATATTGTCACTAATTCACAAAAGCTTCTGATTCTTAGTACCATTTTCCCACTGTATTACACTATACAAAACCCAAAGATTAAAAATAATAATAATAACCTTGCTTCTATAATTCTGAAACAGTATTCTCTACAGAAAGCAGAGATAGTACAAACGTAGTTATCACAAAAGACACGGACAGCCTGGCCGGCATGCTCATTCAGTATTTGAGATTGGTCACCGTTTGAGTCCTGGTCATGGTGGGGAGCGGGCTCTATCCCCAGTGGGAGACATGCGGGAGGCAGCTGATCAATGATTTTTTTCTCATCATTGATGTTTCTATCTCTCTCTGTCTCTTCCTTCATCTCTGAAATCAATAAAAAAATATTTTTTTAAAAAGACATGGACAGACTGAGGAACTATTACAGATTAAAAACAAAACAATAACTAAATGCAATCAATGCCATAAGAACTTAACTCTTATTCATATCAATTAGCCTATGGCAGCGATTTTTTTTTTGATGGGATCTTAGAACACAAAAGGGGCATTAGAGCAAAAAGTGGTAAAATTAAAAATAAGATCTATGGTTTAGTTAATATTATTGTACCAAACTCAATTTCTTTGTTTTGATCATTATATTATGGTTATTGTATAGATACTGCTGTAGGAGAAGTTGGGTGAGTGATAAGCCAAAACTCTATACTATTTTTGCAACTATGCTATAAATCTAAAATGAGTTTAAAATAAAAATGAAAGACTTTTTGTTATGGGATAATCTCCACTCATATTATTCAGAGAAAAAGCAAAGTGCTAAAAATTATGTTTGCATACATCTCTGAAAGAACAAACATGTAATTAGAAACAGTGGTTGTTTTTGAGAAGGTTAAGTAGTTTCCTTTTTGCTCTGAATCCTTTTATTCATCTGTCCCTTTTAAATACTATACTGCAAGAGCAAAACCTAAAATTTAAAAGAGAGGATAAAAAAATAAATATAAAATGTTTTCAATCCCAAGTGCACAAAGTGTAGAAGTAGTGGTAGTAGTGATAAATACTTCATTTTTTGCCTTTCTCCCTTCCTCACAAATTTTTTTCAAGTCATTCTAATCAACTAAGGCTTAATAAGATCGTTCCTTCCAAAAATAGTACTGCATCTGATCTAAAGGTCTCAACAGGGATTTCATTTTTTTTTTTTTTTTTTTTTGCTTTACCCTGCTTTCAAAACCTCATTTAGATCTCTCAACTTTCATTTAGAGCTAGGATGATCATATAGATAACGCATCGGACAAACCAGGGCACTCTGAGAGTAAAAGGGGGTGTTAGTAGTTAACTATACCAGGACAAAAGGCATAAATTGGAACATTTCACAGATTCTATGTCAGAGCACTCCTAAAATTTAGTTTAATGATGATTCCTTAGAACACTTTTTCCATTTCTAAATGAACTCTTCCTTTCTAAATACTATCTGCTTTCAGAATTGAAATAACTTTTCATTTATACTAATCAGAAATTTAAATTCAAAGGGATCAAACAAGAAGTAAATTGACTTTTCTAAAAAAAAAAAAAAAATGCATTAAAGATTTAAGCCGAAACCGGTTTGGCTCAGCGCATTAAAGATTTAAAATGCACACACTTATACATACAGCCAGCTAAATTTTCTTCAACTGCCTCTTCTTTTAAAAAGGGAAAAAAAGAAGAAGAAGAAGAAAAAGCTTCAATTCCTAGCAGGTCAAATTACAAATGAACAGAAGCTAGCCGACAAGCACATCATTAAAATACACTGTAGCTCTAGTTTCTTACAGGTCAAGGATTCTGCTTCCAAGTACAGGACAAATGTGGAAACTTCTGTAATACAAATTTAGCTGTAGTGATCATTTAAATATAAAGAGACAAAAGAGTCAGAGACTGCCCTAAATTTATCCATGTATGTGCTGATTTGGGAACCCATATAAGCCAGACCTTTTCTATCGATTAACTACATGGTAACTAACATGGAAAATTAAAGCTAGAGAAGAGGAAATTATCAGCACAATTCTTTCTTCTTTTTTTAAAAACACATTTTATTGATTTTTTAGAGAGAGAAAGGGAGAGAGATAGAGAGTTGGAAACATCGAGAGAGAGTCATCGATCAGCTGCCTCCTGCACACCTCCCACCGAGGATGTGTCCGAAACCAAGGTACATGCCCTTGACCGGAATCGAACCTGGGACCCCTGAGTCCGCAGGCCAACACTCTATCCACCGAGCCAAACCGGTCTCGGCTCAGCACAATTCTTTAAAAATGACAACCAACAGCCCACTACCTCAAATACCAAAACACATTTACGTAAGACCATAAAAGAGGTGATAATCTCTTCCATCTTCCTATGGCCATTAAAATTGAATACAATTTCTTTTAAAAATTTAATGAAAAATATTACTCATAGTCAAAGTCAGTGGATCCAAAGTTTCTGATGAATAAATCATTAACACAGGCTTATACAGACTAAGGTTTTAAATCCTGTCTGATTTTTCCCATTAGTCTAGGTATCAGCGATATTTAAAGAAGTTGTATTTTTGGTAGTATACGCACACCCACCCACACTTTAATTGATTTTAGAGAGAGAAACAATGATTTGTTGTTCCACTTGTTTATGCACTTGTTGCTTCTTGTATGTGCCCTGGACAGGGATCGAACCTCAAACTTCGGTGTACTGGAACATTGCTCTAACCAACTAGGTTCTTTGGCAGTATATTTTACTACTCATTCTAATCCTATTTTTCCGCACTTGGCTCTATTAAACGGCATCTTATAGACATTCCTGTCCCTCTCCGCTCCAAATCTTCTCCACCAACACTTACCAGTTGTACTATATTTACCAATATTCCTTTAGACATGCTCTAATGTCACTAAGTGGATCTATTTTTTATTTTTTAAAATATATTTTATTGATTTTTTTACAGAGAGGAAGAGAGAGGGATAGAGAGTTAGAAACATCGGTGGGAGAGAATCATCGATCAGCTGCCTCTTGCACACCTCCTACTGGGGATGTGCCCGCAACCAATGTACATGCCCTTGACCGGAATCGAACCCGGGACCTTTCAGTCCACAGGCCCATGCTCTATCCATTGAGCCAAACCAGTTTTGGCTGGATCTATTTTTTAAAACGTTTTTGCTGCCCTGACGGATTTGGCTCAGTGGATAGAGCATGAGCCTGCGGACTGAAAGGTCACAGGTTCGATTCCGGTCAAAGTCATGTACCTTAGTTGCACAGGCACATCCCCAATAGGAGGTGTGCAAGAGGCAGCTGATTGATGTTTCCAAAAGAACACTAGATTTAAAAAATAGTAATTTTTAAAAACACCAAAGGAGAAATCAACCTTTTTCAGAAATGCATGCAAGATAGAGCAAACAATTCCTGAGGCATTAAAAAAGGTAGGGAGACAACAGTCAGGAGTTCCTCTGGGACCCATAGTAATGCAAATTATTTCCTTTACTTACTGGCTAACATGATAGATCTCTATGCAGTGGTTTAACAAACTTCTCACAGAAAAGCAAACGTATGTACAATGTAACACACAGAAATAACATCACAGAAATAATCCACAACACAGCAGGAAGCTGAGTCTCCCATCTGGACATTGTTCTCAGCCTCTACTAAGCCTACATATATACTTGCTTTTACTTAACCATTAATCCAAATGTCTGAGCAACCAACCCAATGCTGGGGAAAATGAAAAACAAACAAAAAAACAAAACCAAGAAAGCTTCTCATTCAAGAAGTTCAGTGAGATGAGATAAATTATAAAAAAGTGTATAGTAGGAAAGTTAAAACATCACAGTGGTTAAAGGCTGAGACCAGTCCAAACTACCTGAAAGCTATCTCTTCAACTAGCTATGTGAATGGGGATGCGGTTTTTATTTGTAAAACGGGAACAATAGAAGTTAACTTACTGGGGCATTATATGAGAAAATGGTACATAACATAGTTCCTAATAGAGTAAGCACTCTCTGTTTTGTTTACGAATAAAAGTGTTACTGATCTATGGCCAAGTGCTGTGCAAGCACAGAAAATGAAACAACTAACTCTGCCTAGGAAAGATGTCAGTGATAACATTAAACTGAATCTTGAAGAATGAATAGCAGGAATTCCAGACAGGTAGGAACATACACAAAAACAAGAATGAAAGAGCCTCGCTGATCCAAATAGAAACTGTTGGATGGCAGGATGAGGGGGAAAGAGACAGACCTATTACAAGGGATTCAGGATGCTTAAAAGTCTTAGAAACCAAGTTATTGAGTTTGGATCTTATTATTTTTTTAATAAATATATTTTTATTGATTTTTTTTACAGAGAGGAAGGGAAGGGGATAGAGAATTAGAAACATCGGATGAAAGGATGAGAGAGACACATAGATCAGCTGTGTTCTGCACACCCCCTACTGGGGATGTGCCCGCAACTAAGGTACATGCCCTTGACCGGAATCGAACCTGGGACCCTTCAGTCCGCAGGCTGACATTCTATCCACTGAGCCAAACCAGTTAGGACTGGATCTTATTCTTGAAACAATCAGGAACAAGAAAAGTCACAGCTTATGAGAGATCAAAGTTCAAATCTGAGTTTACTATCTGTGTGGCCTCAATTTCTCTAAGCTTATTTTCTCATCTCTAAAATAACACCACCTGGTTTGGATGGTTACTTGGGTTAAATATATCCAAAATGCCATGGCACAGAGCCTAGCATGTAATATATACTCAACAAATAGTAGCTGATGTTATCATCACTAGATATCACAGTAGTTAACTTTTTATTCTGAAATTGGTCAAGGATAAATTTATAGTACCCTATTTGACAGTCTCCAGGAAGTACCATCCTCCTCTCCTTGCTACTTTGTACTGGAACAAATGAACAAAATTGACTGATTTAAACAATCAATTAAACTTATAACACTGAGATGTTTCTGGAAAAACTATATAATATTTAATGATAAGCATACAAACTATGTCCTACCAGTTAGTTAACTGGTAGAAAATACTGCTATGTATTAAAGAGAAACAATGCTTTATATTCTATAGACAATACCAGCACTCATCTCCTTGAAAAGAGGCCAATGTATATACCAAATCAGAAAGAACTGATTTGGTATATACATTAGAAAAGAAAGAAATCAGAGCCAAAACTGGCTTGGTGCCTGCGGACTCTGAAGGGTATATATTGAATATGTCTATATTCAATATATATTCAATATATATATTGAATATATATATTGAATATATCAATAAAATATATTTTTAAAAAAAGAAATCAGAAAGTTAAAGAACAAAACCCAGCTCTATATAGGCAAAATAACTTCTCTGGACCTCAACTTCATCTATACAATAAGAGTTACTTCTATTCCATTTACCTCACTGAGTTACTGAAGAATTAGATAAGAATGTATGTAAGGACACTTAGTAAACTGCAACAGTATACAACTATACAATACAGTGGAACCGCCGAAACCGGTTTGGCTCAGTGGATAGAGCGTCGGTCTGTGGACTGAAGGGTCCCAGGTTCCGGTTAGGGGCATGTACATTGGTTGCGGGCACATTCCCGGTGGGGGGTGTGCAGGAGGCGGCTGGCTGATGTTTCTCTCTCATCAACGTTTCTAGCTCTCTCTCTCTCTCTCTCTCCCTCCCTTCCTCTCTGTAAAATATCAATAAAATATATTCTTTAAAAAAAAATCTAAGGATATTGTGCTGTGAATATTTTTGTGTTTTATTTTGCTTTTGTTGCTGTTTTTAATTATTGCAACATTCATTTTTGTTAAATTTTCATTTGTATTTGTCCTTTTTGTTTTTAAAGTGTTCATTTATAGATTAAACAGTGCAATAGACATGTACTGTTTATAAAAGTTAAAATAGAGAATCATTTAAGGGTCTGGAATAATTTAATTTACATGATTTCTAATGAGAAAAAATGATTCGGTTTTTGAACAGCCTTCCAGAATGAATTAGATTTGAGAAACGAGGTTCTACTGCATTACCATTCTAATATCCAGGTTAGATGATTTTACAATATCTTGGTTCCTCAGTTCCTTAACTTCCTTTCCTATAATGAAAAATCCTGACTGGTATGCTTGCATATAAGAACAACCAATGGACACAAAACTCTGGGGAGGGAGGGCATCTGGGGGGGGGGGGCAATGATAAGCTATGTACACAGATAATACCTTAATTAAAAATAAATAAATAAATAAATAAATAAATAAAAAAGAAAAATCCTGTTGTCCATTCTAATGTAGCCACTTCACTCTCATTGTCATTACCAATATTCTCAACCTCTCCATAACCTCCATTTCAAACACTGTGCTCTCCAGCCACAACTTTCCATTTTCCCAGATCGTTTCCTCTAATACCTCCACTCCAATTCTTAAACCCCACCAAAACCTACAATCCTTTCATCCAATTTCTCTCGCCACCCCTACCCCTCAACATCAGATCAGACCTCACCTCTCTCCCTGCCAAGTTCAAAATCAGACAGTTATTATAATCACTAACTTATATACACCTTCTCATCCCTTGCCCTTATTCTAATGGAAACTGGTTATCACAGCTATAACTGTATATATAGCACTTCTAACACAATCATATCTGAATTAATATTCTTGAAGATCAATAAAATATATATTTTAAAATAAAAAAACCATGTGCTATTAACCTATGTACAATGCCAAAAAAGAATTATCTACCTTTTCTTCAATACATTCCTAAATTAGGTATAAAATATTAAATGTATTTGTTAAATCCCAAGGAAATTATTTATTATTTTTTTATTGGTATTTTACAGAGAGGAAGGAAGAGAGATAGAGAGCTAGAAACGTCAATGAGAGAGAAACATCAAACATCGACCAGCTGCCTCTTGCATACCCCCTACTGGGGATGTGCCCGCAACCAATGTGCATGCCCTTGACCGGAATCGAACCCGGGACCTTTCAGTCCGCAGACCGACGCTCTACCACTGAGCCAAACCGGTATCGGCCCAAGGAAATTATTTTATATAAGCAAGATAATACAGTATTTTGTCTTTCAGCCTGAGCATATTTAAATTTTCGCATTGACTAATACAATATGCATTAAGCACATCTGATTAGGCTTCCTTAGTTAAATAGACAATTCACTTTTTATAACTGGGAAATCATTACATCTTCTGGTATTCACTGCAACAGCAAATCAATGACTTCTTTCAGTATTTGTGGTGGTCATTTGTAATTCCTTTGGTAATTACCATGAGTCAGCTTTCACTTAATACTAAATGGCAATGTTAATATGAAAAGAGAACTAATGCCAGACATACAAACAATCAAAAGTACAAAGTTGTTTCAGGGAAGTAATTTTAATAGAATTCAAGAACTGGATGTCTACCTCAAGCTGGAATCAATTTTCATTAATAAAATATTAGAAACTTATTAAATCAAAAGAACAAAGATGAAACCTCTACTTGTATTTCAAATCCATAATCAAAATCTCATGAACGTCTGCTATTCCTTTTCAGAAAATTGTAATTTTGACCACCTCCAGAAAACTTTTTATTTCATTTTATAATGTACCCAAATGGAGAGAAATTATATGGAAATGTATCTCAGCCATGAAGTAGCAGAATCAAGATAGTTAATTATATATGTGTTGTTTTTATAAATGTAAGTCACAAATTTTGGTTCTGGTTATGTAACTTCTAAAGACATAAGAAAATGTGATTTAAAAAAAGTATCTCTGCAGTACTCTAATGAGAATTGTGTGACAAATATAAAATACAAGTAAACATGGCAGCCACTTTTTCTATAATGTCGATGGCATTAGGACAGCCCCTGTAATAATCAGCCTAATAATAGATCTGCATAGATCTGTTACTTCCTGGTTTCTCATGCCTACCTTGAAAACAAGCAAGCATTCCATCACATGAAGCCCCATAAGCACAGTTCTTGTGAACCCCATTTTCCCAGCAGCACAACTTATATCTCTCTCCCTGATGTTATTCCTTGACATGTCCCATGTTTTTAAGTGCCTTCTATCTTTAACGTATGTATCCTTTACCCTTCAAATCACCACCAAGGAGCCTTTCCTTATGCTGACCTTATTTGGTCACTACTGAGCCCCTGAGAATATAGTAACCAATAATTCTGAATTTGTTTATAATCATGCTGATTCATCATCAGTATTTTGAAATCTGTATGGCCTTTGTTCCAATTCTTTCTACCTACCATGCATGAGAAAGAGAACAGTGATTATTTTGCATCAGTTGTAGTATCTCAAGCAAGCTAACATTGATTCTCATTGCTAATGGTATCTCTTTCAGATAATGGGAGACCCAGAAAACAGAGATTAGAGCACTTGCCCATGTGTCATCTCTAGCATGCCTACGTTAATCAGAGTGCCAACTCTATAGTACCACCAAGAAAATATTCTGATACACTTTTGTGACATAAGTATTGTTAAACTGTAAACACCCTCATTTAATGGTCTCAAGTAAGAATTATCTGAAGGTAACATCCTGGTATCATATATTAAACACAAGGAGGAATCCTACAAGCTTTTACATAAAATACATGACTTACTTATTGCTATTGATCACCATGATTACTTATACAGATTATATAAAGTTCTTGGGTAATTTTTATAGTTTTATTATGACCTTTAAGATAATATGTATTTCTCTCATTACTTTACCATTCACTAATATCATAGCTCCTTTTCAGTAGAAATCTAGTGCAGCCTGGCCGGTGTTGTGCAGTGGTTGAGCATCGACCCATGAACCAGGAAGTCACAGTTGGATTCCTGGTCAGGGCACATGCCCCAATTATGGGCTGAATCCCTAGGAGAGTGTGGGCAGGAGGCAGCAGATCAATGATTCTCTCATCATTGATGTTTCTATCTCTTTCTCCCTCTCCAGGAAGGAAGAAAGAAAAGGAGAACGGGAAGAGGGGACCTAATGCAGAATACATTCAGAATACAATGGAATGAGAAGCTTCTTTAAATCATCAGTCTGCTGAAGGTATACGAATAAGAACATTTGCTCACTAGTACTGAGCTGCATTACCATCAGTAGCTGTGCAACCACCAAATGCTAAGCTGTGTATTTAACACATTACTGCTATAAGTCACTGTACAAACAAAACTTTCTTTAGTGAACCTATTAGTCAAAGTGTTGAATACATCTATATCCTAAATTTTAGTATGTATTTTCCTCTAGTTTGCATAACATTTCAATCTGTAAATAAATATGCCTTAATCTGATAAATGTAGGCAGAAGTCCTATCTCATTCAGAAACAGAACAGACTCTTAAAGTAGTTAAAACTCTTAAAGCATTAAAAAAAAAAGCATCAGCATAGATCATAAAGATTTCCAAAGATAAAATACCACTCAAAAAGGCTACACAGAAGGATGGTTAAAGTAACAGTTAATATGTCCTCTATAACAGTGCAACGCAGGTCTCCCTCGAAGTCCTTGGGAGATCAACAACCGATCTGAACAAACTAGATAGAGTAAAAACTAATTGAATCTCCTCTAAAAGCTCATTTATTCTTTTGACCTATAAATTTATCCTTCATAGTTGATGACTCAGTTAGTTATATAAAACATACTAGAGCTGAAACCTGTTTGGCTCAGTGGATAGAGCATCGGCCTGCGGACTGAAGGGTCCCAGGTTTGATTCTGGTCAAGGGCATGTACCTTGGTTGCGGGCACATCCCCAGTAGGGGGTGTGTGGGAGGCAGCTGATCCATGTTCCTCTCTCATCGATGTTTCTAACTCTCTATCCCTCTCTCTTCCTCTCTGTAAAAAATTAATAAAATATATATTTTTAAAAATTACTGCAGTTTAATCTTTAAAAAAATAAATAAAATAAAACATACTAGAGCCTCAGTGCACGGATTCATGCACCAGTGGGGTCCCTTGGTGTAGAGTGCAAAGATCAGACCAAAACTGGCTCTCCGATATCCCCTGGGGGGTCCCAGATTGCAAGAGGGTGGTTCTCAGGTGATGCATCCCAGAATCGGGCTCCCTCCTCTCTGGTTTCAGGGTGCGTCACGCGAGAACCACAGCTGCCAAGTCACTGCAGCTCGGCAGCTCCTGCGTGAGTGTCTGTCCCCTGGGCGTCAGTGCACATCCTACCTACTGCTCGGACAGTCAAACAGTCGCTTAGGCTTTGATAGATAGATAGATAGATAGATAGATAATTAGCAGTAGAGATAATGGTCCTGAGCACAGGTTCAAGAGTTAAAAAGCTGGAGTCTGAATGCAGAGTCTGCCAAACCAGCTGTGTACTGGGCCAAAGTATTTAAAACTCTGTGCCTCACCTGCCTCATTTGAAAATGTAAGAGTAGCTAGTACCTCATAGGATTATTGTGGAGATTGAGGTAATACACACAGTCTGTAGAGTAGTACCTGTTTATTATTATGAAGTTATCAAAGCCTTTTAAAACCACTATAATCTTATGAATGTCACCCCAATAAATTTAATTTAAAAAACGTTTAAATGTAGATCCCTAATAATAATTACTCTCTATATTCATTAGTCCTTCAAGTGGCATACCACAGTTATGCTCCTTACTATATTTTAATCAACTTTGAAAATTTAGGTGTTCACAAAATCTAATAGTGAACCCACCTTGGACTCCATACTACTAGTAAGTTCAAAAGACAACCTGATGTTGTCTTGGAAATTTGCACTTGATGGCAAAGAAAATGATAGCCATCTAGAACTTACCAGAGAAGATGCACAGAAAAATTTCCAGTACTATATGATCTGTTTAAAGCAACAGGATCTGTGTACTGTATTTGGAAACCTACTTTGGATTTGTTTTCAAGTGTATTCAGTGGCTTCACCTTGTTTATCACTTAAAATCTTAAAAGGAGGCCACATTTAATTTTGAATAACGTGACCTTGAAAAATGCTTGTTATACTATATTATATGCAGGAGTGTCCTATTAAATTTTCTTTCCAATAACTTAAATCAAAGGACATCATTAATGAAAATTACCCTATACTTTTCCCTTTAGTAAAAAATACTACTTTATTTTTAAATGAATGTTTTGGAATGTTAGCACAATAACTTACAAAATGTTTAACATCTTGCAATTGTCTAAAAGGTTTCATTCCCAATGCCCTACTTACCTATCCATACTAGGATATCTGACTTAAAAAAAACACCAACCCCCGCCCAGCCCCAGCGTTACTCCGGTCCCTGCAGGAAGAGTCTCATGTTTGATTCCCAGTCAAGGGCACATACCTCAGTTAGATACCTGCCCAGGGTCAGGAGACACGCAGGGGGGAGGGGGGTGCCATTTGATGTGCCTCACATTGATATTTATCTCACTCCTTCCCCCTTCATCCCTCCTCTCCACTCTAAAAAGCAAAGGAACAACTATCCTTGGGCGAGGATTAAAAAAACACACCAGCATTTCCCTAGGTGACTCAATACAGCAGGAGAATTGGTTATTCCAACCTAAGAGGAAATACACTTAAAATACATGTAATATCTTCAGCATCAAGAAAGAAAGTCATCTCACTTGAAAAGGTAGAGGCTTTCTCAATTTTGTTCAGGTGACGACAGCATTCATACTCTGCTATCCAGTTTTCAAAACCTTTCAAGACCCTGGAAATCCTGTGTTTGTTTAAGTCTGCCCACACATCTTGCAGCCTACCCATGTTTCACGGTGCTTGCTAAAGAATGATCTTTCATATATATATAGTCTCCTTAAACACCCAGAGATCCCGTATTGTGCTGCAGCTAGCTGTACAGCAGGCGCATGATCACAAGGCTTTTCAACGGCCCCCAGATCCCCGACTGCTGCAAAAACTTCTTAAGCGTTCTGTGCACTACACTGTCCAGTGCTGGGTTAACCTGCCTATTTACTAACCCAATCACCTCAGGGAATCCAAACCCTTCAAACTGCTTTCTGAAGCATTATCTGGAATATTCCCTTATTACTCTGAGGAAGATGTGCAGCAGAGGAAAAAAAACTTGAGTCCAGAGGTTCATCCCCTGACTCAAATTGCTGTTGCCAGGATATGCGGTAGCAATGCAGTGGTGTCTTTGAGACTCGGAGGATGTATTTTATCCTAGAAACAGCCAACCTCTGCTAAATCCCTTTTCACTGCCCAGATTTCTGTGGTAACAATGCTCACCGGGAAGGTATTCTAGACAGCCGAAAGATGAGTTATTCTAATTTGCCTTTATTTCCCCCCCCCCCCCAATAATGCTTGCCAGCACAAGGGCATTTTTCTATCCGGCACTTGCAACTGAAACGAAAAATCAAGCTTTTGACACTAATTATCACAAGCTTGGACAGTCAAACGTGATGTTGCTTCTTATGAATCTTCTCTCGAGGTAAAATTTGGGGCGAAACCCACGTCCTATAACCTAACTGTTTTCCAGGCCCAATTAACGGCCTAATACTAATAACAAAACATTTAGGCCCGCGAAGTCTCAATTTTTGACTAAGAAAGCGTCTAATAACTAAAGCATCCTTTTTCGGGTGAGGAATTGGAAAGACAATGAAAGTAATTTATCTATTAAAGAGAGGAGGGACCCTCCTCCCCCCAACCCCCCCCCCCCAAAAAAAAATCCATGCAAGCAATACCCGGGGGGTCGGAAGCTCTGGTCTAGCAATATTCTCCCAAACCCTCCGACCCAACCCTCTTTTCCCGGGGGAGCCAGCCCAGTGCCCGCACAGGCAGGGGAGACCCCGAGAAGCACGGACCCCAACAGCGGCCAGGCCGGGGCTCCGAAGCCCAAACAGGCCAAAGCCGCAAACACAGCGACCCGAGTTGAAGAGGCGACAGAATACGGGGTTAGATGTGCGGCCTCGACTCAAGCTGGGAGCCCCCCCCCACCTCCTCCCGGAGGAATCGGAGGCGGAGAAGAGCGAGCCCGAGCCGGAGCGGAACCCGGACGGAAAGGGCGCCAGGAGCAGAGGAGAAGGCTTCGGCTCGGCCAGCGCCTGGCCCGCGTCTTCGGCGACACCCGTGTTTACCTGAAAGTCTCGGTCCTCGTTGAAGCGGGAGAAGCGGTCCGCCATTTTGCCGCCTTCACTGCTCTCAGAACGACGCTCTCCGGTTCGCTCCTTCTCTCCCGCGACACCCGCCCCCTCGCTCGCCCTCCCCAGCTCCCCGCCTCCTCCCACGCCCACCCAGCGCGCGCCGGCCGGGGAGGGAGGAAGCGAGAAGGTGGGTCCTAAGCGGAGCCCCCGGGACGCATGCGCCCTTCAGCCCCAGAGGCGGAACCTTCCCCCTTTTCTGGGCCGGCTCGGCGCACCTCCCCGGGCGACCTCCGGTGGGACGCGTGCGCACTCGCGCCGGGGGAGGGCAAGTGCTTCCGGAGAGAAAGGTCACAGGGGGCGTGGTTCGCACGCCTCCGGATGTTTTCCACCTGCTGATTCTCCTGTGTGTATCTCTCATTAACCTCCTGCCTCCCTGTGTTCGCAGAAGCTCCGCCTTGGCTTTCTTCGTCAAGTAGTAGCATCATAGAGTGGCTGAAAGGGCGGATTTTGGAGCCAGACCTCTTAGTTTCAAATCCCAGTTCTCCCTGAGGATTAAACTGTGGACGAAACGGGAAGGATAACATCTTTCATAGGGCCTACATTCCAGTGAGGAATATCAGATAAATAATAAAATAATTACATAATCTCAGGTATTAACGAGGGACTACATGAAATAAGACTAGGTACAGTGAGGAGAGGGACGATCTCTGAAACGACCTTTCCCCCTGAGGAACAGCAAGGGGTTCACGCCTTAGGGCAGAGGAAACCAAAGGCCCAATGACTGCTAAGAACTTGGCATTTTTCAAGCGATCATTTGAGAGGAGTTACTGCTGGAATGACCAAAGTTGATCCAAATGAACTAAAGCTGTCTGGGCTTCAGTTTTTCTTTTTATGAAGTAAGAAAATTGGACTTGGTCATCTCTACTGCCCACGCCCAGCACTAATTTTGTATGGGTCATGAATAAATTTTTCCTATTTTATGACCTTCCTGAGGATCCCACCCAGCCCACTTGCTCTCTTAAGCCAAAATACATAAAACACAGGATGGGTAGCAAGGACTTCCCTACTTTTGAAAAAAGTAGTTAAGAAGTCACACAATGGAAAATTGGCCCTTACCTACCCTGAGAGAGTCAAATGAAATGTAATTTTTTGGAGGAAGGGTGTGTGTGTGTATCTTTTGTTGCCCTCTGCCTCATCCTACCCCAGTCCAAACAGAATACAGTTCTAAGTAGTGAAAAGAGCTCCTTACCAAGGAGAGGCAGAACACACAATTTATATACTGTAAAGAGACGAGGATAGATGAGGCAGATTGATGCAGCATGGCACAATTACCCATTTCCCTCTACCAACCCACTAAAATGACAGTAAAAAGATGAAAAGAGTATAATTCACATAGACGGAGAACTGAAGAAGGGACAATAGCAGACAAGAGATGTCAACATTTTGGAAGCTGAAAAGCATAGGTAAATGGAAATGGCTTTAATAGGATACAGAAAGTGAAGTTCCCGAGTGGGGAAACCAGGAAACAAGTTGATTGATGCTGTGGTATACTAGAAATACTCAGGAATTGGAATCACCAGGTACCCTGAGGGTGTAGATGGCGCTGAAAACAGGATTAGTTACAAGGCAGTTTGGAGAGCAGTCAGAAACTAAATCCCTTGCCCAGCAAACTGGAGGGTTCTCCTTTGCTGGGGAAAGCTAAACCAGAGAGACTTTAACATATTTGGCACAGCTAAGGAAGGAGATACCATGCTGAACATGGGAAGATTCGGTAACAGCCCACATTATGGTCAGAGAGTGGTGTTTCTTCCAAAAAGAGGCCACAGGATCCCTCTCTAGGAAACTGGCTTACAAAGAAAAAAAACATGTACAAAAAAATGGAGCGAGAGGTAAGGTCTCCCCATCATAAAGGTCATGTTCCTGTCCTAATAGTCCACAGAAGAATAGTTCCATCATTCAAGAAGCCCCATTTACACAGAGCTCCCACTCAGCTGTTTGTTATGTAAGAATGGATAGCCAAGCCCTGGCTGTTTTGTTCAGTGGATAGAGCCAACCGCCTGCGGACTGATGGGTCCCAGGTTCAATTCTGGTCAAGGTCACATGCCTGGGGTTGCTGGCTTGATCCCCAGTAGGGGGCGTGCAGGAGGCAGTTGATCAATGATTTTCATCCACTTTTCTATCTCTCCCTTTCTTTTTCTCTCTGAAATCAATAAAAGTATACTAAACAAATAAAAAATAAAAAGAATGGATAGCCAAGGATTATCAGACATTTGAAGGAAACCTGTCACAAGAAAGATAAAGACACCCACACCCCAAAACCAAACAGGAAAAGGAATTCAGAGGAGTCAGAGATAATGGAAGCATACAAAGAAACCATAAAAAAAAATTATGATCAGCCCTGGCCAATGTGGCTCAGTCGGTTGCATATCCTCCCGTGCACTTCAGCCCATTCCCAGCCAGGGCACATGCCAGTGCCTGGGTTGTGGGCTTGATCCCCAGGAGTGGGCATACAGGACATAGCTGATAGATGTTTTGCTCTCACGGGAATGTTTTTTCTTCTCTCCTTCCTCTCTAAATAAATAAATAAATAAATAAACGAACAAACAAAAGATCTTTTTAAAAGTATTTTCAAAACTATAAGAGCACATCAGGCCGAAACTGATTTGGCTCAGTGGTAGAGCGTCGGTCTGCGGACTGAAGGGTCCCAGGTTTGATTCTGGTCAAGGGCACATACATTGGTTGCGGGCACATCCCTGGTAGGGGGTGTGTAAGAGGCAGCTGGTCGATGTTTCTCTCTCATTGATGTTTCTAGCTCTCTATCTCTCTCCCTTCCTCTCTGTAAAATATCAATAAAATATATATATTTTTAAAAAGAGCACATCAGGGGAACAAGGGATGCAAAAATAGAATCAATAACTTTGGGCCCTGGCTGGTGTGGCCCAGTGGGTTGGAGCATCATCCACTACACCAAAAGATTGCGGGTTTTATTCCTGGTCAGGACACATACCCAGGTTGAGGATTCAATCCCTGGTGAGGGTGCATGCAGGAGGCAACTGATAAATGTTTCTCACATCAATGTTTCTTTCTCTCCCTCTCCCTTCCCCTCTCTCCCCCAAATCAATAAAAACATCCTTGGGTGAGGATTCAAAGGAGGGATAAAGCAAAAGAGAGAGAGAAAAAAAAATTCATGAACACAGACAACAGTGTGTTGATTGCCCAGAAATGGGTGGTGGGGAGTGGAGGAGGTTATAGGGGGTAAATGGTGATGGATGGATGGAGACTTGGCTTGAGGTGGTGAACACACAATACAGTGTATAGTTATGTGTTGTAAAATTGTGCACCTGAAACCTGCATAATTTTGTTAACCAGTGTCACCCCAATAAATTCAATAAGAAAGAAAAAAGTAGAGGATGAGGGTGGCCATTGCTGGAACTCTGCTGCGGAGAGGAGGACGCTGAAGGAGCGCAGAAGTGCGCAGGGCTGTGCAGAGGTGCCCGAGCCGATGTGGTCCATGGCCAGGACCACCAGCCAGCTGTTTCTCACATCCTTGACCAGGAAGAAGCGGTAGACATCACCTATTACAAATGAGGAAATGGAGGCCGAGAGACCAGACGCTTGCCCCAGGCACCAGATGCACACAGCAGGGATGGGACCTCACACAGCAAACAGGCTGCACGTGTGCATGAGTGTCAGCTGGTTCTGACTTCGTTTTCCCTACAGGAGACCCCACAATGCCCTGTATGCACCGAGATCTGAAACCTTTTGACACACTCTGGGAACAAATGAAAAACAGGGCCCCAGGTAGAGACGAGGGTGCATATGTCAGGGGTCCAGGCCATTCCGACCCTCAGCACTGCCCCTGGACACCTACCCTGGAAACAGACCCTCAGCCATCAGGACTCTGACCCCCAGGTTGCCTCCCCAGCTGCTGTCAGACACCGTTCAGTGTAACTTTGAATTTAGGATGACACACACAACTGAGGCTCCCCAGAAGCAAAGGCCCCCATGAATGAGCCTCTTCAGGGGGCTCCTGGAACAATTGTGCCTCAGATTATCTGAGGGAGTGCCACCAAGCTCCAGGGATAGTGGAGATGGTTCACTGGGCCCCATTCAGTTCAGCAGGACCCAACCCATTTAGAGACCATCACCCGAGGGGGGAAGGACAGTCGTGAGCATCATGCTGTGGTGGACCTGCCAGCTCCAGTGCTACCTGCGCAGGTCACAGCTGCTATGGTCATTTACGTCACAAGGCAAGGGGACATCCATCTGCCTGGTTTTATCAGGTACTTCCGCTCCCGAGAGTCATCTCAGGGTCAAAGCTCCTGCACATAAATCCCCTGCAAATACCATGTGATTATGAGTGTGGGTGTTTAACATATAACTGCTGGCATTAGAAAGTCAACTAGAGACGGAAACAGGTGAGAATCATGGGGCAGAGGCAGCAGTTGTAAGAACCCAGGGGCCCTGGCTGCCAACACTCGGTGGGGCTCTGCCAGCCTGGGAATGGGGCTTCCTCAGGGCCAGAGTCTCCAGTCCCCCTGGGCGCCAGCCACTCTGAGATAGAAGGCAGGACACTGCAGACAGGACACCAGCCTGGGTTCATACCTGGCCCACTGCTCTCTCGAGGCATTTGAGCCCTCACCACCAGCTGTCTCCTCGGCCACCGCCCTGCTGGCTCCCAGGTGGCCTCTGCTCTCTTCCCGCACTTGGCTCTGCTGGCAGATTCAGTGCAGAGTCCACCCTTCCTTCGCCCTGGGGCTGAAGGGCAGGCCTGCAGCTCCTCTGCTCCCTAACTCCCTCCTAAACTTTTGTACAGAAAGCTGTGTATAAAAGTTATGTGTTCTATTTAATTCTTATGCTTTTGGGCTTGTAAGTGGCTTCTGGTCCTTCTCACAATAAAAAAAAATTTTGAAGATAAAAAAAAAGAAGGAAAAAAGTAAGTTTTAGAATTTCAGATTTCTCAAGCAGAAATAAAAAATTCAATAGAAGAAGAGAAATAAAGTTGGGGAGCCGAAACTGGTTTGGCTCAGTGGATAGAGCCTCAGCCTGTGGACTGAAGGGTCCCAGGTTCGATTCTGGTCAAGGGCATGTACCTTGGTTGTGGGCACAAACTCAGTAAGAGGTGTGCAGGAGGCAGCTGATCGATGTTTCTCTCTCATCGATGTTTCCAACTCTCTATCCCTCTCCCTTCCTCTCTGTAAAAAATCAATAAAATATACTTTAAAAAAAGAAAGAAAGAAAGTTGTGGAAATCTCCCAGAAAACAGTAAAAAGGTGGACCAGGTAATCTTTACTTTCTCTTTACTTTCTCTTTATAGCTACTAAGTGCTCTGCTTCCACCCTGACCTCCTACGCTCAACAAAGGAGCTATAGTGATCCTGTAAAAAGGTCAGTCAGAGCACATCAGTCCCCGGCTCCGACCAGTGGCTTTCCCTATCATTCACAGTGCAAAGTCCACCTACCACCACCTCACCTTTCAGACCTCATTTTCCTCTCTGCATCCTGCTTCCCACCTCTCTGGACTCACTGGCTTTACCTGCAACCCATGGGCCTGTCCTGCATCAACCTGCTCCATTTACTGGTTTATGTATATGCTGTTCATTCTGCCTATCATTCCCTAATTTTATTTTTAAATATGTTCTTATTGATTTTAGAGGGAGAGGAAGGAAGAGGGGGGAGAGAGAGAGAGAGAGAGAGAGAGAGAGAGAGAGAGAGAGAGAGAGAGAGAGAAAGAAGAAGAAGAAGAAGAAGAAGAAGAAGAAGAAGAAGAAGAAGAAGAAGAAGAGGAGGAGGGAGAAGGAGGAGGAGGAGGAGAAAGAGAGAGAGAGAGATAGAGAGAGACTAGAGAGATAGAAACATCAGTCAGTTGCCTCCTGCATGTTCACTAGTGGGCATCCAGCCCGCAACCTAGGCATGTGCCACCATGACCTAGAATCAAACCAGTGACCTCTTGGTTGATGGGTTGACATTCAACCACTGAGCCACACCAGGTGAGCTTTCCCTAATTTTATTTTTCTTTATAAAACTTATTGCTTTCTTTTTTTAAATTTTTATTTTAAAATATATTTTATTGATTTTTTACAGAGAGGAAGAGAGAGGGATAGAGAGTTAGAAACATTGATGAGAGAGAATCATTGATCAGCTGCCTCCTGCACACCCCCTACGGGGTATGTGCCCGCAACCAAGATACATGCCCTTGACCGGAATCGAACCTGGGACCTTCCAGTCCACAGACCGACGCTCTACCACTGAGCCAAACCGCTTTTGGCAAACTTATTGCTTTCTAAAATGTAATTTAGACTCCATGAGAGCAGGGGTTTTTCTCAGTTTTGTTCCCTTTTATATTCCCAGCACTTAGAATAATTAGCAGTACATAGTGGTCACTAAATAAGGATAAGAGGGGAAATGAGAAATGACAGGTAAGAAAATGTGAAGACTGATTCAATATCTGAATAATAGAATTTCCAGAATGAACAGGGGAAATGGAAGGAAGAGAATAGTAAAAAAATAACAATAGGGGGTGGAAGTGGCAGGGGTGTCAATGGGGGGGAAAGGATATATATATATATATATATATATATATATATATATATAGCTAATATGCTAAGTGTCCGACCGTCCAACCCATTGGTATGACACACACTGACCACCAGGGAGAAGACGCTCAATGCAGGAGCTGCCGAGCTGCAGTGACTTGGCAGCGGCAGTTCTCGGATGATGCATCCTGAAACCAGAGAGGAAGGAGCCCCATTCCTTGCAGGGCCACATGATTCCACCTTCAGCCATGGATTATGTTGTTGCTGGGGCATTGTCGGCCCTGAATCTGGTTTACTGCACAGTTGTGTTTGCGTTCCACACGCTGTACAACAACAACTTTGCAGAGTGCCCTCTCACACTCCGGGACCTCTCAGAAGATGTAGGAGAGCCAATTTTGGCCCAATCCAAGCCAGGCCAAGGGACCCCACCTGCTGGAAGTACCCCGCTCACTCCCCAGGTGCCTTTTGAGCCATGGTGCCACCCCAGGTGTGGTCAGCAGGGAAGGGACTGGGGGAGGTTGGCTTCAGAGTGTGTCTGGTCCATCTCGCCCAGTCCCATCCCGCTGGCCACTTTCTAATTAATTTCCTTTCAATGTGCAGGAATCTGTGTACCAGGATATATATATATATATATATATATATATATATATATATATATAACATATAAACATTTTCTAGTACTAAGGGTCTGAGTTTCCAAATTGAGAAGGCCACAATGAATTAAAAATAACTCTCTGCTAGGTACAGTGCTGTGAAATTTCAGGACACGTGGATCAAAGAGAAGCCCCTGAAGGTTTCCAAACAGGAAAAATAGGTCACAAATAAAGGACTGGGAGTTGAAATGATGTTGGACGTCTCTAAAGCACCAGAGGGAAGGGGAGTAAGGAATAATGCCCTGAAAATTCTAAGAGGGGATGGTTTCCAACCTAGAAATCTATATCCAGTCAACTATTCATAAACTTGAAAGAGGAAAACGATATTTTTGACCTGCAAGCACTCAAAAAGAACATTTCCCACGTATTCATTCTTTGGAAGCCACTAGAGAATGTCCTACAGCAAAACAAAGGAGTAAGATAAGAAAAGGGGAGACTTGAGATCCAGAAAGCAGAGATAGAACCTGACAGAAAGGCAAAGAGAATCCCCAGGGTGACAGTGTAGAGACCTGCAGGATAGCAACTGTACAGTAGGCCTAAAAGAAAAAAAAATCCAGTCCAGATGAGAACAGGAGAACACGGGAGGACAGAGGCCCCAGGAAGGGTGTTAACAAGACAAAAAGAAGTCTGATGTAATGTCTAGTTTGAAAGAGAGATTTATTCCTCTGTAGCATGTGTGTCGGGGGAGAGGGAGAGGAATCAGTGATAATACTATAGAAAACTTGCTCAGCTGGTGTGGCTCCAGTGGTTGAGTGTGGACCTAAGAACCAGGAGGTCACAGTTCTATTCCTGGTCAGGGTACATGCCAGGGTTTTGGTCTTGATCCCTAGCGTGGGGCATGCAGGAGGCAACAGATCAGTGAATCTCTCTCATCATTGATGTTTCCAATGCTCTCTCCCTCTTCCTTCCTCTCTGAAATAAATTTTAAAAAATATATTTTTAAAGAATATAGAAAAATAAGCAAATGGGGGTGGCGGGGCTCATTAAGTTAATGAGTGGAAATTATACAAAAAAAAAGTGATCATAGTAAGCCTAGTATACAACATGATTTAACTGTGAATAACATTTATAATCACAATAATATAAAAACTAAATATTGATCTAATAGAAATGTTTGATAAAAGTTTATTGTGGGGTGTGGCAAAAGAATGATAATTCAAGAGATCTAAATCTTCCATTAATGGGAATTCAATAGATAATGTCTACATTTTTAAAAAATCAAGAAATATTGGAATGAGCTTATTATTTAGAAATTAGAGGCCCGGTGCACAAAATTTGTGCAGGGAGGGTGTCTCTGAGCCCAACCTGCACCCTCTCCAATTGGGGACATCTTGGGGGATGTCTGACTGCTGGTTTAGGCCCAATCCCAGTCCTGACTGCAGGACTGGTTCTGGTTGGTCAAGCCTTGGTTGTTACTGGTCGTTACGACCCAGGGTTTTTATATATTAGGATAAGAAATATCTGGAAATAAGCATGGTTAAAATAAGGAAAAATGAGCTGGAAAAGTTGAAAGTGGTTGGCTCCAAATAACAAGAATCAGTAGTAAGAAGAACAAAGGAAAGAATATAGAATTGCCATTTTTCTTCCAGACATCCCTACCCCTCACCCTCACCCTCTGTGAACCTCCAGCCTACAAAAGTGTGGGATCAATAAGTGTGGCTAGAGGGCTGTGCCAGAGAAGAAAACTATCTTTTTCCTCCCCCCTTTTAAATTCTTGCCTGGGACCCCTGTAACAAAAGATAGATGAACGAGAGAAAAGCATACACATTTACATAATATAAGTTTTAAGGGGTATGGGAGCCCTCATAAGGAAATGAGAACCTAAAGGCATAGTTAAACCTGATTAGTTTTAAGCGAGGTTGGATTAAGAATGGAAAGTTGTGGAGAGATCTGACAGGACAAAGAGTATGAGGTAAATAGAGTACACTGGGAGAAAGTTAGAAGCAAGATCTGTTCATTCAGATTGCTCTCTGGGTCCCTCGGTTTTCAGAAATAAGGATATCTCCTTTCTTCCTGGTGTAGAGAAGGTACCTCTCACATGAAAGTTTTATGACCCGAAGGTCAGAAAGTCCTGCACATGCCATTTCTTAAATTCCTTCAGCTTGAAATAGGCAACATGTCACACTGCCATATTTGGAGATAACATGTTCTGAGCCCCATCAGCTGCTGCCCATCTTGGAAGGCACAAAGAGGGTAGCTTTAAAGCAACAACAACAACAACAACAAAACACACACGTGGTGGGGGGGGAGGTAACTTGCTTATCTGTGAAATCAGACGTTTGTTCCTTTCTTATTATGGAGAGAGGCAGTTTAGATGGTAAAACCTCGAGCTGTCTCTGTTTGGGCCCTGTGGCCCTAGCTTTGTCTCCCGGGGAGTCCGGGATACAATGCAAAGGAGGACAGGCCCCTAGTGACCACATGCCCCATGTGGGGCTGTCCCTGGGCTCCTACCACGTTCCCCTCCTGTGCTCCCTCCGAAAAAGTAAGAACACCTCATATTTTCATCTCGAACTTTCTCTGGTAATCCCAACAATACTGTGCAATGGCCGTCACTGTTATCACAACCATTTTGTGGAAAAGGACAGGGAGTGTCGGGCTGGTAGAGCCACTTGGGCGAGGTCACACAGACAGTATGTGAAGAGCTGGAACCGGAACCCCGTATCCCTCCCATTCATCGCTGCCTCAATTAAACGAGTAATAACGACATTTCGTAAACATTTTAGTATCTACATGCAGTTTGTGAGTGTCGTTTTATTTCATCTGAAAATAATCCAACTAGTTGGTAGCATAATTATCTTCATGGAGCAGATGAAGCAGCAAGGCTCAGAGGGGTCTAATGAATCGTTTACGGTCGCACAGCTAATCAGATTCTAACGTGGCCTGTCCATCCCTGCTCACCCGGAGGAGAGACAGGAGCTTAATATGTGAACTGGGATCG
Source organism: Vespertilio murinus (assembly GCA_963924515.1). Taxonomy (NCBI): domain Eukaryota; kingdom Metazoa; phylum Chordata; class Mammalia; order Chiroptera; family Vespertilionidae; genus Vespertilio; species Vespertilio murinus. Next base: position 13,518,568 of record OZ004718.1, on the reverse strand, counting down.
AATTAAGGCAGTGGGAATAAAGGAGCCTGTGGCGTTCAGGATGCCCAATGGCATTAGAACACAATTCAGAGGGGGAAACTTGCTGGCCATGTGGTAGGTGTCCAATATGCTAGACCAGCTTCCTGGAGGGCATTCTTCAGCATATTAATTCCTTTATTCATAAAATATTCATGATGTGCCCGGCCTGAAACAGCCCTGCTCTGAATGCTGGAGTGAGCATGACAGGGAAGGTTCTTCATCGAGAGGGTTGGGGGAGGACAGACAATGCACAAACGAATGAGATTATTTCCGATGCAGCCAGGTACTGGGAAGATGATGTGATAGAGAGTGATGCAATAGAGAGGAACTGGGTGAGGCTACTTTAAATTCAGCAACAATCATGTGACACCTCTAAAAGAGGTGATATTTGAGCTGAGAACAGGGTATTGTAAACTGGGCCAGACAGTTCCAGCCAGAGACACAGGTCTGTTGAACTGGGCTCTGAACTCGGAATTCTATGCTTGTTTTGTTGTTGTTGTTGTTGTTAATCCTCACCAAAGGATTTTTTATTTATTTTTATTTTTTAAATATATTTTTATTGATATTTTACAGAGAGGAAGGGAGAGAGATAGAGAGCTAGAAATGTCGATGAGAGAGAAACATCGACCAGTTGCCTCTTGCACACCCCATACCGGCAACCAAGGTACATGCCCTTGACCGGAATCGAACCTGGGACCTTTCAGTTCGCAGACCGACGCTCTATCACTGAGCCAAACCAGTTTCGGCTCCATGGATTTTTTAGAGAGAGTGGGAGGGAGGGAGAGAGACACACAGAGAGGAACATCAATGTGAGAGAGACACATCCACTGATTGCCTCTCATACACTCCCGACCAGAACCAAACCAGCAACTCTTCAGTATGCAGGCCTATGCACTAACCATTGAGCAAACCTGGCTAAGGCTATGCTTGTATTAATGCTTTCTTTCTTGTCATACTTTTCTTGGCACTCGTTATCATATGTAAAGTTTAAGATCATGGTAACCAATTCAAAAAAACAAGAACAACAACATTTTTTTTTTTTTTTTTTGAGCTGAGAATGGTTAGGAGAGTGGAATGAAAGGGAGAGCATTTCAACAGGTGGTACAGGAAGGGCAAAGAGCAAGCAGGCAAGAAAGCAGTGCTGGACCTGGAACTGGAATTTGTTGGGGATTGCCTAGCACTATGCCCAGAGGAAGAGGGTTGGAGGGGAAGTTGTTTACCGAACTCTATTTCGGGCACTGAGGACTAAAAGGAGGTCCAATCTGAGAACCACATTCCTTTGTGCCTTGTTAGGTCCTGGCCCAACCCGGAAGTGCGCGCACAGCTCCAAGGGCTGCCATGGGAATGTGTGTGCTGCCACCTACCGTCGTACCGAGGCAATGCAACGGCCTTGGGGCCTCCTCACCTGCCCCCAGGATACTATCTCAGAAATGGGGTTTCCAGACTGGAAGCTCTCTCTCCCAACAGCTTCCAGCTCTGGGGAGGAGGTCCTTTGGGGGGCTAGTAGGGGTTTAAGGCAGCAGTGGCAAAGGGGATGGGATAGATGCAAGCAGCGATGTTGGGTGTTGATGCGTCAGCTTGGCTCGTCTATAGTACCCAATTATTTAATCACACCCTTATTTAGGTGTTGCTGTAGAGATATTTTATAGATGTGGTTAATGTCTACAATCAGTTAACTTTAAGTAAAGGAGATTATTCTTGGTAATGTGGGTGGACTTCATACTTGCCAGCCAAAGCCAATTCCTTGGAATAAAAATAACTACACACACACACACACACACACACACACACACACACACACACACCCTATTTTCCAGGTAGAAAGGAACTGCCTTCAGCTGACAGCCAGCAAGAAGCCAGGATCCTCAGACCTACGCCCTGAAGGAAAAATGTCGGCCGATAATCTGATTAAATGTGGAAACATTTCTTCTCCAGTCAAACCTTTAGATAAGAACACCTAGATTGCACCTGTGAGACCTTGAGCAGAGAACCCGCTAAGCCATGCCTGCATTTCCTTTTTCTTTCCCAGTTTTATTGAGAAATAACCAACATACATAAATGCATAAGTTTAAGCCATACACCGTGATGGTTTGGTTTGCATATGCTGTGAACTGATTACCACAAGAGTTTCAGCTATCATCCATCTTCTCATACAGATGCATATGAAAAATTAAAGAAAAAAATGACAAAAATTCTCCTTGTGATGAGAATGTCTGGACTTCTAACCCATAGAAACTATGAGACAATAGCCTCAGCTGGTTTGGCTCAGTGGATAGAGCATCAGCCTACCGACTGACCCTTCAGGGTCTTGGGTTCGGTTCCAGTCAAGGGCACATGGCCAGGTTGCAGGCTCATTCCTCAGTAGGGGGTGTGCATGAGGCAGCTGATCAATGATTTTCTCTCATCGTTAATGTTTCCATCTCTCTCTCTCTCTTTCCCTTCCTCTTTGAAATCTATTAGGGAGAAAAAAAGAAAACAAACTATGAGATAATAAATGTGTGTTGCTTTAAGCCTTTGAATTCGTGGTCACTTGTTATGTAGCCATAGAAATCAAATACACCTGCCCATTAGGTGTAAGAAATAATCATCTCATAGGGCCATTATGGAGCCTCAATGGGATCACCCAACAGCGTGCTTAGTACAGTGCCTGGCATGTATTTAGTGCACACAAAAATCAACAAATGTTAACCCTGATTTAAACACACACACACACACACACACACACACACACACACACACACACATTATTGAGCAGTGTTCAGAAAATCAAATCAGAACTAGAAAGGTCGCTGAAACCGGTTTGGCTCAGTGGTAGAGCGTCGGCCTGCGGACTGAAAGGTCCCGGGTTTGATTCAGGTCAGGGGCATGTACATTGGTTGCGGGCACATCCCCGATAGGGGGTGTGCAAGAGGCAGCTGGTTGATGTTTATCTCTCATCGACGTTTCTGGCTCTCTATCTCTCTCCCTTCTTCTCTGTAAAATATCAATTAAAAAATACATTTAAAATGTGTGTTTTTTTTAAGAACTAGAAAGGTCTGAAAGGTCTAGATTCATGGAGCACCTAGACCAGTGGTCGGCAAACCGCAGCTCGCGAGCCATCTGTGGCTCTTTGGCTCCTTGAGTGTGGCTCATCCACAAAATACCAAGGCCTGGGCGACTCTATTTGGAAGAAGTGGCATTAGAAGAAGTTTAAGTTTAAAAAATTTGGCTCTCAAAAGAAATGTCAGTCGTTGTACGGTTGATAGTTGGCTCTGTTGACTAATGAATTTGCTGACCACTGACCTAGATGCGCCATCTCTCACGTAAGGGAGGAAATGGTCTTGATGATCTCAGAGAAGCAGCAGGGAGCATGGTGTTTCAGTGCACACACTTCGGAGCCAGAGTGTGTAGTCTGGCTTGGCCATCTGTCAGCTGTGTCACAAGAAGCAGGTGACGTAAACCTCTCTGTGCCTTAGTACATTATCTATAAAATAATAAAAGCATAGTACCTGGCACATAATAGGGCTATATAAGCATTTGCTACTATTGTTGTTGTTATTATTACCATTATTATTATTTGCCTCTAACTCCTAGCACTATAAGGATTATGAGGTAAAATGAATATAGTACACATTTATCTTCAACAACTGAGCAAATAATGATGATCCAATAGGCATTTACCTTCAGGGGATGCTCATTTTGCATAAATTTCCCACATTTGTATTAAGGGATTTTGATTGTGGGAACTTCTCAGGACTGTCTGACGATGAGGAAGGTCTGTATCTGACACAGAATTTTTTTCCCCTGCACAGAATTTTGTCACCTCCTCCCCTAAACTATAGCACCATTCATTTTTGCTGCCGCCCCCGGCCTCCAAAAGCCAGCAGGGGGCGCTGTAGCCTCAAAATGCAGCCCTCAGACCCTTCCCTTGAGGAAACCGTCTTCTAAGGGAGGGAGGAAAGGCAAGCGGGTGGGCCTGACTCCAATCAAACCGTTTGCCTCAGCTAGGCCCTCTCTCCACGCACTCTGCAAACTCCTATCACCCGCTGCCGGCTGGTTTTCCAAACCTCACCCTGTTCTGTGAGGCCTTGTGAAGGCTCCGGGGCTCCAGACCTCTCTACTTTGAACCCCAGAAGCTTCATTTCAGCAATGAATCATCCCAGCCTTATGTTGCTCTGTTACTGTTTCCAAATTCCATGGCAGCACATCTGTAAACCTGGCCCTCTAAGGAGCTTTCTGCCAGCCACCCACAGCCTTTTCCTTCTCAGTCCTGTTCCAACTTCTCCAGACGAATCTCACTCCACCCAGCTTACTTTGCCTCAATCTGTTGCAGAGCAAAGGACTAATTGTTTCAGTTAGTCTTTCAGTTAATTGTTTGGGGCTGATGTCAGCAGAGATGAAGACAATGCAACCTTTATTAAGTGCCTATTATGTGCCAGCTGTTGTTTTATGCACATACCCTTCACAACAACTCTGTGGGGCTTGTTAGACCTATTTCATAGACAAGGCAGTTAAGGCACAGATTTGGTTAAGGGACCTATCTAAGGTCACATGGTGGTTGAACTAATACTCAAGCTCAAATTATCTTGTTCCAACAACTGGGCTTTTTAAAATTATTATTATTATTACATCTTTATTGCTCAAATTATTACAATTGTTTCTCCTTTCCCCCCTCCAAAGCTCCCTTCCACCCGGTTCCCGCCCCCGCCATTGTCCTCATCTATAGGTGTACGATTTTAATCCAGTCTCTTTCTGCATCCCCACACCCTTTCCCCCCTGATAACTATCAATCCACTCCCTTTCTTTGCCCCTGATTCTATTATATTCACCAGTTTATTCTGTTCAGCAGATTTTTAATTCACTTGATCTTCTTCCTCTACTTAAATAATACCTTTCAGCATTTCATATAATTCTGGTTTGGTGGTGATGAACTCCTTTAACTTTTTCTTATCTGTGAAGCTCTTTATCTGCCCTTCAATTCTGAATGATAACTATGCTGGATACTGTAATCTTGGTTGTAAGTTTTCGCTATTCATCACTTTGAATATTTCTTGCCACTCCTTTCTGACTTGCATAGGTTCTGTTGAGAAATCAGCTGATAGTCATATATGGGTGGTCCCTTATAGGTAACCAGCTGCTTTTCTCTTGCTGCTTGTAAGATCCTCTTTTTGTCTTTTGCCCTTGGCATTTTAATTATGATGTGTCTTGGTGTGTTCCTCTTTAGATTCCTCTTGTTTGGGGTTCTGTACGCTTCCTGTACTTGTAAGTCTATTTCTTTCACCAGGTTGGGGAAGTTTTCCAATATTATTTCTTCAAATATGTTTTCAGTATCTTGCACTCTCCCTTCTTCTGGCACCCCCATAATTCTGATGTTGGTATGCTTGAAGTTGTCCCAGAGGTTCCTTACACTATCTTCAACTTTCTGGATTCTCTTTTCTTCTTGCTTCTCCAGAGGAGTGTCTTTTGGCTCTTTGACCTGATTCTTGTGTTCCTCCATTCTGCTGTTGGATCTCTGCATAATATTTTCTATTTCAGTCAGTTTATGTATAATTTTTAGTTGGGTTTCATGAAATTTATCAGCCTTTTCTAGGAAATTCTTGCATAACCTTATAACTATGGTTTTGAACTCTATATCCTCCATCTCTTCCGTTTGAGATCTATTTCCTTGTCTCGGCATTTTCGCTGCTTCCCAGAGTTGGTAGGATGGCTTTGTCTGTTTGGTGTCTATACGGCCCAGTGGGTCAGCCTCCTCAGTTACCTGAGGTAGACACTCTTGGTGCTCCCCTTTGTGGATTGCGTGTACAGCCTTGTTGTATGTAAGTCTTTATTGTTGTTGGTATCCCTGGAAGGAATTGACTTTCAGGCCAATTGGATGTGGGTATCAGCTGTGTCTACTCTGGGATACCTTCTGTATTAGAGACAGTCTTATAGGATCAGACTTGCAAAATTGCAGAAGCCTCTGTGCTTAGCTTGGATGGGGTGGAGTCTCAGGGCTGAGCTGACAGTCTTGGCTTCCCATCTGCCCTTCCCTTGTGCGCTCACCTGAGTTTCCACCTGACCGTCCCAGGTTCTCTGTACAAGAGCATGAGTGCCCCAGGGGCTTGCCTGGAATTGGGTTGGGTCTCTGTAGTCTGGAGCTTCTGACTCCTTCCTCTACGGAGAGCCTGCGACAACCTCTGAGGTCAGACCTCTGCATGTACTCACTCACACGTTACTACAGACCCTGCCCACTGCAGCTCCTGGCTCCCCCGATCTCCCAGTCTCTGAGTGCCTTTCTCTACAATTCTGGACTCCACCGTATGAGCCTGGGTCCATGGGGTTTCGGCCGGGGTTGGGGTTCAGTACAGTCAGAAAGGGTTCAGTGCAATCAGTAATTCCTTTCCCCTCCCGCCAGACAGGTATTTGGCCTCACTTCCTCTCTGCGTGCGAGTGTCTCCCTACCTCAGCACTTTGCAGCTCCCAATCCGATCCATGTACCTCTCTCCTTCTTTCTAGTTGCAGATTTCCCACTCCACCAGCTTTCCTGTGTTTTTGGATGAAGTCCGTTCTGATTTTAGTTGTTGTTTTTTAAATTGTTGTGCAAGGTGGCAGTTTAGGTGCTTACCTAGGCCACCATCTTGGTTCTCAGCCTCAACAACTGGGCTTTTTATTTTTATTTTTAAATATATATATTTTATTGATTTTTTACCAAAAGAAAGGGAGAGGGATAGAGAGTTGGAAACATCGATTAGCTGCCTCCTGAACACCTCCTACCGGGGATGTGCCTGCAACCAAGGTACATGCCCTTGACAGGAATTGAACCTGGGACCCTTGAGTCCACAGGCTGACACTCTTTCCACTGAGCCTAACCAATTAGGGCACAACTGGGCTTTTAAACAGATGCTACCTAGACTTTTAGTGTAGACCTGGGCCTCCATTCCTGATCACAATACAGTGTTGTCCCATATGGTAACTACTAATCACATGACTAGTTGAGCACAGGACTAAGCTGTGCTTAAAAGTGTAAAATACACACTAAATTCCAAAGACTTAATTTGAATATAAGATTTTGGCCACATTGGTTTAATAGTGTATGTTTTTTTTTAAAATATATATTTTATTGATATCTTAGAGAGAGTAAGGGAGAGAGATAGAGAGCCAGAAACGTCAATGAGAGAGAAACATCAACCAGCTGCCTCCTGCACACCCCCCACCGGGGATGTGCCCGCAACCAGTGTACATGCCCTTGACCGGAATCGAACCTGGGACCCTTCAGTCCGCAGACCGACGCTCCACCACTGAGCCAAACCGGTTGCGGCTATAGTGTATGTTATTAGAATTAATCTTACCTGCTTCTTTTTTACTTTTTAAAATGTGGCTACTAGAATATTTTAAATGGCATAAAGTGGCTCACCTTCTATTTCTGTGGGGTGGAGTTCTAGGAGCCCTCAGCACAGTGGAAAGACAGACAGGATCTCAAATGATTCTAAAGCAAGGGAAAGTGTGGTTTGTGTCCTGAAAAGTGAGGACAAAGTGGCATAGGAAACCAGGGAAGTTTCACCATGGAGGCAGCTTTCAAGGTTCTGTAGGATTTGGCCCTGGAGAGAAAAGCTATGGGGACAGCAGAGGCCAAAGCTGCAAAGAGGGAACCCCCAAGTCAACCAGAAAGAATGGGGCACCTAGTGCTCCCAGGATAAGTAGAGGAAACCAAGGGGGTAGACCTCTGATGTGGGGGTAGGAGGTGGGGCTTTGACTGTGGGGCCAAAGGCTCTTGGCAGGATGGAACTTCATACACCCAAGATTGGGAAGGGCCTGGAGGGACAGGGGAAATTGCCAGCAAGAGGCTCTAGCAGGGATGGGAGTGGAGTGGGGCAGTGAGTGACAGGCCCTGCTTCCTTCTTCCTTCACCCAATTTCTTTCCCCTTCCCAGGTCCTCCCTCCTCGCCGCTCCAGGAGGGGAGTGCAGTGAACAAGCTACTCAAAGGCGGCTGGCTGTGGGAGGATGGCTCTTGAGGAGCATTTCCTGCCTTTGGCTCACAACTGCTTCCTGCTCGGAGCTCCAGCACTTGACCCCCATTAAATTCTTTCCTCCCAGGGGAGGTAGGTGCCACGAGGGCCTCGCAAGCTTTGCAGGTCTAGAAACCCAAGCATTTCAGCAGCTGAAGAAGACAGAATCCCAGGTGTCCAGACACCTAGCCTCCCCCAGCCCTTCTGAGGACCTGGAATCCAGGCAGATCAGGGAAACTCCTCTTGGACAGATTTTGGAGGAGTCCAACTCTGCCTCTCTCCCCCCGGGGCAAGGACCTCACTTTCCTTTTGTCCTGTTTACGCTCTGGGTGGGAACTCACATCCCTTCTTCATTCGGGGGCACTTTTTCTTTCCAGAGATTGGGGGGGGGGGGTTCTGAAGACAAACTCCACAGGAAACAAAACTAAGTGATTCCTTCCCTAGAACCACCTGGGGCCTCCATCTAATCTCAGTTTCCTCCCTGGTTCTGAGGTGAGAGTCTAAGGTTGTGAGTTTTGAAAGCCCACTATCTCTTTCTTACTCCCCAAGTTTAAACTATGCCCCCTCCACAGTCACCTGGGTGGTGTCATATCAATACTGAACATGGGGAGAGGACCACCCGAAACAACCCAGCTCATCTCAACTCAACCACGAACCTCCTGCTTTGCCTCTGAGTCACCCTTGTCCTCTTCCTCTCGTAAATCCTGAAGACCCCTAGGAGATGTCCCTCTCCCCCATTCCAACCAGGAATCCCCAACTCTTCCCAAAAGAGCCCCACAGGGAAGGGGGTGCTAAGGTGGTTCCAGGGGAGTCTTAATCCTTTAACTTTGCCTTGTTCCTTGATCACCAGCTGAACCATATGTTGGACATCTCATCTCATCCCTACATACCCTTTAAAGCTGGGACAGAACCCCCTTAGAACCCATGTTCTTCTCAGCCAGGGATGCTCACTCTCCTCCATGGGGAAAGGGAGTCCAGGGGGTGTTGGGAAGTGTGCTAACCTAGCAGGATATCCCCACTCCACCTGAGAGCCCCCTCTGTACCTAGGACTGCCCCTGGTGGTGACAGAAAAAGCCCACCAGAGACTTTGGAAACTACTAAGGGGGATGGTGGGCCTTGGTTGGGGGGGGAGAGGCTCAAAGAGTGGGGGTGAATGAGACATATATAATACTTTAAACAATAAAAAAGGGAATAAAAGGTTTGAAAATCTCTCCCCACGCCTTCCCTCACTTGTACCCCACCCCTTCTCTGTGGAGACCACCAAGGAGTGGATTTGTGGGGGCCTGAAAGGGGCCCTGGGGTTCTAGCTCTGCTTTCTCATTTTCCAAGCTGCCTGGCTGCTGTTGAATCAAGGCTCCAGGCCCCTAGCCCCCTGAATAAAGGGGGAGCCCAAATTGCAGTATTAAGGGTCAGGCCAGCCAGGGAAGAAGAAAAAGAGGTGAGTCCTGACTTCATCTGAGACAGAGTCTCCTCCCCTCCCTCACCCCCCACGCCCTATACCACCAGCTCACCCTCTTGTCTGTCCTCAGCTCTCTGAAAACGTCTCTTCCTTCCATCTGTCCCCTCCACTAAGCCTGATTTTGAGAGGGGGTGGCAAGTGGGAAGAGCAGAGGGAAAGGGCGGTGTGGGTTGAAGAGGGGGGCCCGCAGCCTAGGCAGCTCAGCCTCACCCCCACCCCAACCCCCACCACCATTGGTTTGGCCCCTCTGGGTGCTTCAATCTTTGGCAACTCCAAGGAAGCCAACGTACTAGTCCAAGAGCTGGGGGCGGGGCAGTGAGAAGGGGGCTGGAGGGAGGGAGGAGAGAGGAGGGGGATAGGAAGCTGAGGCCCAGAGGCCAGGTTTGGGAGGTGAGGGCGTTTGTCCCCTCAGCCCCCGTGGGTTGCAAAGAATTGCTAATTGCAACTAAATGAGGCCTCGGTGTGGGGGAAGGGGCAGTCTCTCAGCTGTCAGGGGCTACCGCCTCTTTGAGTGCCCGGGTAAGGCCAGGCCAGCCTGCTCTTCTCATGTAAAGCAGCTTTTTGTCTGGGGGAGCCAGGGCTGGGGCCAGGGGCTGGAGAAGGGGCCCAACCCATTAGCAAGCTTCTTGTTCCCCAGAAAGGGAGAAGAGTGCCGGGGCCTCCTCGGCGTGAGGACGACCCCCTTCTCCTCCACGCTCAAGCTTTTTATGGTGGGGCTTCATGGGGTGCTTCCCAGCAGGAGGGGGTGGGCCTGGGATCCCAGCACCCCCCTTGCCAGGCTGTGGGAAAAAGCTGAGCACAAAGGAGGGGGCTGGCTCAGCTGAGTGGGGAGACAGGGCAGCGCTGATCTAGGGATGCCCAGAGCCACGGGAACCCATCGCAGAGCCCTTGTCCCCCCAGAGCGGCCGCAGTGGCCACCAGTACCTTATCTGGTCAGCGAGGCCCCCTTCAGTCTTCCTTGTCCACTCTGCCGGCCCTTAGAGCATTGTGCTGTGGGGAGTGGAGGGATCTGGAGGATCCCCGTGAGCCCAGCCAGGGAGGGGAAGAAATCAAACTTCAGGAGAAATCCTCTAAACCTGGGAATAATACGTCCAGAGCCTGGGGCTACTTCACCTTTAAAGACCAGAGAGTTTTCTTCTTCTTCTTTTTTAAATTGATTTCAGAGAAGAAGGGAGAGGGGGAGAGAGAGACAGAAACATCAATGATGAAAGAGGATCATTAATTGGTTGCCTCCTGCACGCCCCCTATTGGGGGTCAAGCCCACAACTGGGGAATGTTCCTTTCACTGGAATCGAACCCAGAACCCTTGAGTCCACAGGCTGACGCTCTATCCACTGAGCCAAACTGGCTAGGGCCAGAGTCTTGCCTTCTAATTTGGATGCCCCATTTTATGAGTTTCTATAAACTTGGGTAAGAAATTACACAATCTATTGCATCTTAGTTTTTTCATCTATAAAATGTGGGGGTGCGTGGGGGGGGGGGGAGTAGCGGGGAGGCAATGATACCATGCCCTCAAAGTCCTTGTCAAGATATAGAGAAATGGAAAGCACTCCACATAGCAGCCCCTGGTTCTGAGTGATCTCTCCCTTTCTGGGAGCATCCATATTCCCTTCTCTCTCTCTCTCTCTCTCTCTCTCTCTCTCTCTCTTCTCTCTCTTCTTTCTCTCTCTCTCTCTTCTCTCTCCTCTCTCTCTCTCTCTCTCTCTCTCTCTCTTCTCTCTCTTCTTTCTCTCTCTCTCTCTTCTCTCTCCTCTCTCTCTCTCTCTCTCTCTCTCTCTCTCTCTCTCTCTTCTCTCTCTCTCTCTCTCTCCAGGGATAATGACATCTTGGTATTTCACATTCCTATAGCGCTTTACAGTTTCCAGAATGCACGTCAGCTCTTGACAATACACTACGTGGAATAGATTTTTTGTCTTTTGGTGACCTCACCATTTAGAGGAGAAGCCAGATCCCAGGGCTTCTCCCCCAGGGCTCATCCCACTCCACCGCGTGGCTCCGCGGTCCCATCTCGCAGATAAACCAGAGGAGCCCAAGGCCAGAGTGAAACCAGCCCTGGCTGTCACAGTCCGGACACCACCCAGCGTTTCTCAGCTGCACCGTTTATCTGGGCTCCCCTCGTTCTGGTCCACATCGGGGGTCCCTGAGAAGCGGGGGGGCTGGCTGGAGAGGAGGAAGGGTTATCCACTCCCTGCCCACCCGGGAACCTCTGAGACGCAGCCTCCTCGCTGGAGGCAGCAGGGAGGAAGACCCCGGTGCAGCAGCTGGGCCAGTCAGTTCACTCCGTTTCCTCCTCCTTTTCCCACTAGCAGTCTGCTGGTTTATCCCGGAGTGTCTCCTCCCCTTCCTACTCCCTTCTATTTTGGGGACTCCGGAGTGTCTCCTCATTCCAGCATGCCGCCCGGGCTGGGCTCCCCGGCCGGTTGGAGAGGGCCACCCCCCACCCCACCTGCCTCCCCGCCAGACACCCAGGGGCTCCCGATCCCAGAGGGCCTTCGGCCAAGGGCTCTGGCTTTGGGCCAGTGCCTTTCTCCCTGCTTGGCTCTCTCCCCACCGGCCCCTAATCCATCTCACCCAGCAGGAAGCCCGTAAGCTGCCTTTTCAGCGGCCTTCCCCAGCCCGCTGAGGGCTCTGTGCCTTTCTATACCACCCTTGGCAGGAGCTGTGTTAGACAAGCTGGAGGGAGCGGCCCCCGCAAAGAGGTCATCCTGCCCGAGGCGGCTTCCAGCTCCCGCGGCCTCCCCCCCTGGTCACCTCCCCAGGGTTCCCCCTCCGCTACGCCGCCTGGCCATCCGTGGGCACCAACAGCCCCGGCTCACTCAGATCAAAGCCCCAGGCTGGGTCCAGGTGGGCGGACACCAGGGGGACAGCGGGCATGCGGCCAGGGTCTGGGGAAGTGTGGCGGCAGGAGGGGGCCCCTCTGGCTCTGCGCCTTCGGTCCTTTTGGCTGGGCTCTCCTTCTTTCCCCTGATTCCAGGCCCTGCCCCCACCTCCTCAGAGCTCATTCACAGCCTTCGCAGACTCGCTTGTGCAGCCCAGACTGCGGACCGAGGAGCCTGCCTCCTGCAGGGACCAGGAGCCCCTCTCCAGCTGACTGTTCCAGAGAGGCAGGCCGAAGCCAAGCAGAGCGGCCCCAGAGGGGACTGACTGGGTTTTCTCTCCTCCTGGGTTATATTTGGGTGACTGCTTGTCACTCCTAGGGTGGGAAACACAGCTTAGATGATCCTAGGACAGGCTTGACTTCATCCCCCCAAAACTCATGGTCCCAGCAAGTACACTTTTACTGGTTCTGATTTTGGGCCTAGAAAATATGGTCCTCATATGGCCTAGTTCCTTTCTTTCTTTTCTTTTCTTTTTTAAAAAAATATTTTTATTGATTTCAGAGAGGAAGAGGAAGGGAGAGGGAGAGAGATAGAAACATCAATGATAAGAGAATCATTGATCAGCTGCCTCCTGCACCCACCCCCCCGCCCTGACTGGGGACCAAACCCGCAACCTGGGCATGAGCCCTTGACCAGAATCAAACCCGGGACCCTTCAGTCTGCAAGCGGATGCTCTATCCACTGAGCCAAACCAGCCAGGGCCTCAGTCCTTCCTTTCCTCCCCTCCCTCTCCAGGAAAGGCCTACCCCCACCTAGGCCCCTTCTCCACAGCCCAACCCCAGCCCTGCCTCTCAGGCTCCGCTCCAGGAAGCCAGCCTTTTGCTGGCGTGGAGTGGTTAGAGGAGAGTTGGGGGTGCCTCTGGGAGGTCTGTTTGTAGTTCAGATTCTTCTCATTCCAGGCTCAGCAGGCTCTCTCTAAGGAAAGAGCTTGGGATGGAAGGGGGGGGGGGGGGAGAATCCTTGGGGCACCAGCTGCGGGGAAGGAAAGCTTCCTGGAGAGAGGAGAGAAGTGTGTTTTCTCCTCTCAATGACTCCCTTCCACAAGGCAGAACCTGCTGGAAAGAACTTAATGTTGAGGGCTGTCCTCAACATTAAGTTCCCTCCCAACAAAAGCAGATACTCAGAGGGAAAAGCTAAGTTTTTTATTTTTTTATTTTATTGATTTTTTTTTAACAGAGAGGAAGGGAGGAGAGAGTTAGAAACATGGATGAGAGAGAAACATCAATCAGCTGCCTCCTGTACATCCCACACTGAGGATGTGCCTGCAACCAGGAATCGAACCTGGGACCCTTGAGTCCGCAGACCGATGCTCTATCCACTGAGTCAAATTGGTTAGGGCTCAGCTAAGGTTCTTATCTCTTTCTTTGCTTCCTAATGAGTCCGCTTCTCTCCTTTAGGGATGCTCAGAGAAGTTTGAAAGAGTTGGGGAAAGTGTCAAAAGAGAGATGCCCGGAGGAGTGACTTGAGCCAGCCCCAGCTTCAAAGAGACCTTGTGCTGCTGTCCCCAGAACTGAATTCACCTATCAATTTTGAATTTAACCAACTATTAGCATATTTACCCCCAGCTCTCAGGCCACAGAATTCCTCAGGGGTTAACCAGAGTGACCAAGCCCTGGGGCGGGGGGGGGGGGGGTGGAGGAGGTGGGGAGGTGGCGGGAGCTTCCTGAAGCTCTCGGTCTTAGAAGTCTGTCCTCTGCCCCAATTTCTCTGGAAATCCTCCTCTCCTGCTGCCTCTACCTGTGCTAGGAGAGGAGGACAAACAAACACAAAAGACTCGAGTGTCCATGAATCGAAGTCACGGCTCACTTACCACTTCATCTGATCCTCCGAACCCTTTGGGAGGGAAGATTAACATCTGCAGTTTAGAGATGAAGGGTCTGACCTCCGAAGAGCTTGAGTGACCTGTTCAGGAGGAGAAGCAAAATGACTCCCTGAAGGTCAGCGAGCTAGTAAGTACCAAATCCAGGGCCCAAGCGCTCAGATCGCCTGGGTCCACTTCATGGCATCTCCCCGTGATGTTAAAATTTTTTAAAATATAGTTTTATTGACTTCAGAGAGGAAGGGAAAGAGAGAGATAGAAACATCGATGATGAGAGAGAATCATTGATTGAGCCTGCAACCTGGGCAAGTGCCCTTGACCAGAATTAAATCTGGGACCCTTCAGTCCACAGGCTGACGCTCTATCCACTGAGCCAAACCAGGTAGGGCCCCATGACGTTACATTTGATTTTTCCTTCACACCTTCTCAGATTGGCATTTAATATGGCTTTAAGGAACTGGATAACCTTGTCAAACTGGAGGCTTGAAACCTGAACCCTAGAAACCTGGACTGTTCATTTCTCCTCCTCAGAGCTTAGCTTCTCCCCTTCCTCAGTGTGGGTTCCAGAGGTGGACCAAGCAGTCAGGGAGACAGGCTGAGTGTCCAAGGCAGGATGTTTGAGTCGCTAGACTACCCAGCGTAGGGAGTTCGTCAGGCCCTGCCCTACTTGTAGAGGACATTGATTTATTTAATAAATGTTTACTGAGCTCCTACTATAATATCACCTATTATAGACACTAGGGCAGTGGTTCTCAACCTTTCTAATACAGTTTTTCGTGTTGTGGTGACCCCCAACCATAAAATTATTTTCGTTGCTACTTCATAACTGTAATTTTGCTACTGTTATGAATTGTAATGTAAATATCTGTGTTTTCAGATGGTCTTAGGCTCTACAGCAGCGGTTCTCAACCTGTGGGTTGCCTAAGACCATCGGAGAACCACTGCACTAGGGTGTACACAAAAACTAAGATAGCCTCTGCCCTCAAGAGTATCTTGTTGAGCCGAAACCGGTTTGGCTCAGTGGATAGAGTGTCAGCCTAAGAACTGAAAGGTCCCTGGTTTGATTCCGGTCAAGGGCATGTACCTTGGTTGCAGGCACATCCCCAGTTGGGGAGGGGGTGCAGGAGGCAGCTGATCAATGTTTCCCTCTCATTGATGTTTCTAGCTCTCTATCCCTCTCCCGTCCTCTCTGTAAACAATTAATAAAATATACTTTAAAAAAAAAAGAGAGTATCTTGTTGAGAGTGGGGGGTTGTGAGACGTACATAAATAACAGATACCAAATGCTGAATGCCATAAGCATAAACCCAGAGAAAGGAAGGAGTGGGGGGTGGGGGGAATGGGATCAGGTAACCACAAAGAAGGAGCCTTAAAGGATCTACCATGGTAGAAGAGCATTCTAAAAACAGCCCATTGGAGCAAGGATGTGGAGTATGAAAGTACCAAGTGTTTAGTTATGGGTAAAGTCAGGTTTTCGTACAAGAAACAGAAACCATTCTAGGTGCTTTATGCAGGAGGATATTTAATGCAGGTGCTAAGGACTAAACTGTGCACCCCTCAATTCATATGTTGAGGTTCTAATCCTCAATTTGAATGTATTTGGACATATGGTTCCTAAAGGGTAATTAAGGTTAAGTGTGCCATAAAGGTGGAGTCCTAACCCCCCTAGTCTAGTGGCTTTATAAGAAGAAAAAGAGAAAGATATTTCTCTTGCTATACTCACACACCAAGGAAAGGCCATGTGAACACACAGGAAGCAAGAAGGCTGCTTTCTCTAAGTCAGGAAGAAGGCCTTCACCTTGGTCTTGGACTTTCAGCCTATGGTATTTTGTTGCAGCAGCCTGAGTAGACTAAGCCAGTGGTCGGCAAACTGCGGCTCGAGAGCCACATGCGGCTCTTTGGCCCCTTGAGTGTTCTAACGCCAGTTCTTCAAAATAGACTCTCCCAGACCAAAAACTGACTTCTGCGTATGGGCCACGAAGTTTCAATCGCACTGTACGTGCACGCCCGCACGTGGTATTTTGTGGAAGAGCCACACTCAAGGGGCCAAAGAGCCCCATGTGGCTCTCGAGCTGTGGTTTGCCGACCACTGGACTAAGCCAACAGGGAATTAGGTGCTTGCAAAAATGTTGGACTGGAGGAGTAAACTTGATAATGAAGCCACAGAGATGATCCTCCAGTAGGAGCTACCACCTCTGCCACACTCAGGCAGGGAGAATCAGAAGGCTGCCACTGGAACTAAGGTCAAGGATGTAACCCCATAGCCCCATGGGAATCAGTGCCATGCTGCGACTGCTGTCACGGAGACTGGACACTGGGTGCTGCTGCCAGGAAAAGCCCATTCCAGGACCTTCTCTCCCAGCAGAAATAGCCAGAACAGCAAGAACATGACCTCATGTCCCCTCCGCCTACCAAGTATCAAATGAACGCCTTTTGCATCTTGAACTCTAGCTGCTCGAGAGGCTGAGATGAGATTTTTGGCTTTCAGACTTCTGCTGTACAGGAATTTACCTAGAAGGGAATGGGATGGATGCAGTTCATCTTGTCCACTACTTATGGCGAGTGCAGAAGCTCATGCTGGGAAGATGCATTGGGGTTTGATTTGGAAGGGTGGTTGAATGAGTTTGGAGTAGAGGGCAGAGCAGGACAGGGCAGCTGCCAGGACTAACCGGGGCTCTGAAAGTTAAATGAGAGGTCTGGAAAGCAGAGAGTCATAGTGTGTAAGAATCACTTGGGCCCTAACCGGTTTGGCTCAGTGGATAGAGCTATGGCCTGCAGACTGAAGGGTCCCAGGTTCTATTCCAGTCAGGGGCATGTAGCTTGGTTGCGGGCACATCCCCAGTAGGGAGTGTGTAAGAGGCAGGTGATCAGTGTTTCTAACTCTATCCATCTCCCCTCCTCACTGTAAAAAATCAATAAGATATATCTAATTAAAAAAAAGAATCACTTGGGGATTATAAATGCAGATCATTAGGAGGACTCAGGAATCTGAATTCCTAATAGGCGAACCCTGCCCCAGCACCCCTTTTCCCATGATTCTAATGCATGAACCTTAAGCTCTCAAGAACACTGTCCTAGGGTAGTTAGCTCACATAGAACTGTGAGCTCTAAAAAGGTTTGATTTGTGGAAGGCACATGCCTAATTGATCCCTTCCTCTCCTTCCTCAAAGCTAGTCCTGAAGGTTGAATGCTTGAACCCTGAGAAATACCCAGTGAGGTGGACGGAAGGGGGCTCTGTCTGGAACCCAAGAGTTCAGGGATTTAAACCGTCACTCGCTCACCGAGGAGGACTAGGTGGTTAGTCAACAACATGCACAGGCATTGCGGTCAGTCATGGCCCACTTTCTTCTCCATTCCAGCCCTGGTGCTGACATTCCGGACCTTATTTTGATTGCAGAGTTCCCACTAGAGACCACCTTAAACCTTGGGGAGCTTAAGGTTTTGACAGAGAAAGAGCAAAGTGAAACAGGAATGGGACAGTAGAGGAGCAGGAGAGAGGTGGCACATCCACAATGGCCTTAGTCCCCACTGGAACCCAGTGTTGTCCACAGCCCACACTGCGTTGCAACACAAAGAATCTATGAAGCCTGGGTGGCTGGGGGTTCAATTCCTGGTTGAGGCCCAATGTGTTTCTCTCTCACATTGATGTTTCTCTCTCTCTCCCCCCCCCCTCTCCCTCCCTCCCTCCTCTCTAAAAAAAAAAATCAATGAACATATCCTTGGGTGAGAATTTAAATTAAAAAAATAATCTTATTAAAGTAGAATTTCATTATTTTTATCAGTCATTTTCTGTTCTTGGCTTTTTCTCTCTTTCCCCCTGGTCCCAACCCCCCAGTTCTGAGCGGAAGGCCATAGACAGACGAAGAAGTCCTGGCCTCCTCTGGATACCCCCGCCCCACATATCTGGGGAAGTGGAGCAGGGCTGAGGCTGTGGGCCAGGCTGCCTGGGTGGGTGGAGGGGCTTTCCTTCTCCCCAGGGGTCCCTCCCCACGCCCAGCTCCTGAAACCGAGGGCCCCTTTAGAAGCATCTGCGGCCCAGGTTAGCCGGGGTCCCCCAGGCCTTGCTTCTCGGGGCTGATTCTCCCAGGACAAAAACAGGCTTTCAGGCTGGGGGAGGGAGTCAGCGTCCCCCCCTCCGCAAACCCCCGCCCAGTTAACAGCACAAAGCAAAGTCCAGGGAAGAAGGGGGGGTGGGCAGGGCTGGGGGGCTGGGAGGGAAGGATGGTGGTTAGAGAGCCAGGTCCTTGCTAGTAAATCAAAGTTGGTTTCCCAGATGGAGCTGCAGCCGCTTTGATTTCTCAAATCGCCCCCCTCCCCCTCTGCCTCCCCTCACCCCCAGCTCCATGGTTTCAATTCCTCACTGAAAAGCAGTGGGGCCTCCTTTCAAACCAGCCCAGTTCCTCCAACTCCCAACAACAGCTTAAGTTACAGGAAAGAGAAAGGGGAGGGGGTGAGCGGCCCAGCCTGGAGGAAAAGGGGAGAAATTCTGGGGGAAGCAAAGGGGACTAGGGAGAAGAGGAGGGGGGAGGGGAGAGAGAGAGAGAGAGAGAGAGAGAGAGAGAGAGAGAGAGAGAGAGAAAGAAAGGAAGAAAGGAAAGAAGGAAGGAAAGAAGGAAGGAAGGAAGGAAGGAAGGAAGGAAGGAGAAAGAAAGAAAGAAAGAAAGAAAGAAAGAAAGAAAGAAAGAAAGAAAGAAAGAAAGAGAAAGAAAGGAAGGAAGGAAGGAAGGAAGGAAGGAAGGAAGGAAGGAAGGAAGACAAGTTAGGGAAAAAAGTCAAGTTAGGGAAAAAAAGTCAAGGGGTGCAGAGGCAGGAGTGAAATCCCGCGCTGTGCTGGAGCAGGAGGGGCCCCAACTGGAAAGCAAACCTGTCTCAGTGAGCACCCACACTCATCACACCTGAGGATCTCTCCACATCTACAAGTCTAACATTCAAGCTCTCCCATGCCTCTTCTCTTGGCCTTAGGTTCTAGAAGTTTCCATGAGACAAAATATTTGATTCAGACATTCCCAGAGATGCTTATTTTGGGGGCCAACAAGGCATAGTCACCCCTAAGGACTTCACTAACCAAACACAGGACTCATTTTTCAGCTTTGTTTTCTTCAGTCTGCTCTGAACAGCTCGCGTTTTTGTGTGTGTGTGTTTTTAAAAAATATATATTTTATTGATTTTTTTACAGAGAGGAAGAGAGAGGGATAGAGAGTTAGAAACATCGATGAGAGAGAATCATCGATCAGCTGCCTCTTGCACACCCTCCACTGGGGATGTGCCCTTGATCCGAATCGAACCTGGGACCTTTCAGTCCCCAGGCCGACGCTCTGTCCACTGAGCCAAACCGGTTTCGGCAACAGCTCACATTTTGCTTTTTCTTGACCTAGGCCTGGGCTAATTAAAGTCCTTAATTAAGAGATAATCTGTTCTATCAGTTTAATCCTTTTATGGCTCATTTTGCTAACCAGAGACCTTGGGAAGGGTGCTGAAGCGATAAAGGGGATAACAACTCTACTCTGATAGCAGCCTTGGAACTTGGCAGGGGGCGGGATGAGGGGCACTGAAGGGCCTACAGTGAGCAGGAAGTAGGGGTCCCAGGATTCCTAGACCTGATTATTCTGTGGCCCATTCTAAGGGCTTGTTCCCTGAGAGCTAAAAGGAGGATGGCGATCAGGGAGAGGGATTTGGTGTCTCACCTGAAAGTAGATTCCAGCTCTTGGTGGCCAGGATCAGGGAGAGAGCAGGAAAGGGAAGATTCTCACAGAGGAGAGGACTACCTTGTGGGTTGGGAAGGGGTTAGCCAACTAGATTCTCAGAAGGCTCAAACCTATGTTCCACAGTGTGGCTAGGTAGGACCTACCCCATTCAAAGTAGAATATTTTGCTACTCAAAGAATAAAACATTTGCCTAAACCGGTTTGGCTCAGTGGATAGAGCGTTGGTCTGCAGACTGAAGGGTCCCGGGTTCGATTCCGGTCAAGGGCATGTGCATTGGTTGCAGGCACATCCCCAGTGTGTGTGGGGGTGTGTAGGAGGCAGATGGTCGATGTTTCTGTCTCATCGATGTTTCTGGATCTCTATCCCTCTCCTTTCCTCTCTGTAAAAAATCAATAATATATATATATTTAAAAAAGAATAAAACATTTGAGGATCTCAAAGTATCTGAAATGATGTTCTCTTCCTCACCTCTCCCCATCCTAAACAGATCTCATCGCCTTGGCAAAGGGAAAGGCCTCAGACAGGAGGACTTTTGCATAAGAGTGGAGAGCCTTGGGCAGAGCTCCCAGATTTCCTCAGTTGGGAGAAGTTCCCGTGCTCTCTGAGCATGCCTGTGGTGTGCTGGATGTTACTGACAGGCTGTCATTGTATTCATCTGCAACACACTAGCTTTTCACCTTGTTCAGGTGACTTTAAGCAAGGACAGTTTCAATGGTCCATGCATATTATTCCCATAGCCCCCTACATCTGGCCCAAAGGTAAAATCAACGTTACAATGATCTTATACAGATGAGGAAGTGGAAGCTAAGGAGGGAAAAATGACTTGCCGAAGGCCACTCAGCAGGTATGGGGTGGCGGGGGTTGGGGGAAGCCAATATCCAGGTTGGGGGGAGCCTGGATATTCTGAGCCTCAGATCAGGTTTCCATTTGGTCTGCTCTCCTGCTAGGTTGATATTTCTGCTCCGGCAGACCCTCCCATGGAATGGAGTATGTAAAGATCTTTACTGTGGGCACTCAACAGTGATGCCAGATATGAGATCTGGAAGCCGAGATATGACTGACAGCAGTGCCCCAGGATTTGGGGGAGAAGTGGCACTGACACTGTGTACTGGAGACTCCTAGGTGCCCAGCCCACAGCAGGAGACACCAGCAATGTTTCTTGGAGAAGAATAGTGGCCCAGATTTGCCAGCAAACTGTGGCTCCCCCTAGACTGTAAGCTTCCGGAAGCTGGAGCCTTGGGTCTCTCTCTGCAGACTTTGCTTTGTATACAGTGGGTGCTCAATAATTTATTGGATAAAAATAATAGTTATTATTTACCAAACTTTTAGCTTCGGATGAGATCAAGTGAGTGCTATACATTATATCATTTAATGCTCACAACTGAAACAAGGTAAATAAGAATTCTGATTTGAGGCTCCAGCCCAGGAATAATACACCTTGTGACATTCTCTTCTGGCCCTATCACTCTTTTTCCTCAATAGTCTTATGGTCCCTAAATGTTGGCATCCCCAAAGCTTTAGTCTTTCCACCCAACCCCTAGGTGATCTTAGCCAGTGTGACAGCTCCAATCATAGGCTAAAGGTACCAGATCTAAATCTAGCTCCAAGCTCCCTCCCGGGCACTGGATTAGAAGATCTGTGTGGGTTCTGGACACCTGCCCTTGGACATAGGTTTGGACTGGCTTGACTGCGTTTCCTATTCCCCCTGCCCCTGTGTTTCCCAGCCTGGTTAATGATATCAGGTCATCTGGTCAGGAACCTTATTGTGCTTCCTCCCTTCTCCCTCCCTTCTCCATGTACACTGCCACAGCTCAGTTCATGCCCTTGCCATCTCCCACCTGGAGTCTTGCAAGCTATTCTTAACTGGTGTCTCTGACTCAGCCCAGTCATGCTCCTCACAGCTGCCCAAATGCACTGTCTAAAACTTAACTGTAACCAATTCCCTTCCCTAAACATTCTAGCGTATGTATCTCTACCTCTAGGAGTCCAGATTGTGAACAAGGTATATTAGGTCCCTGCTTATCTAAAACCTCCTCTGCCATCACTCCCTGATGTACACAGGGCTCTAACTGGGCCTAAATACTCATATACTTGTGCTCCCTTATCATTCCATTTACATATTTCACCCACCATGCCCTTGCATATGCTGTTCCCTCTGTTTGGAATGCCTTTCCCTGCCTTGAGATGGTGGGTTCATATTTCTACACCTAGCCCCTTACACATAAGGTCTGCAAGGCCCTGTGGGTCTGATACCTGTTGGCCTTTCTTTCCCTCATCCTGCTTTAACTCCTCATTCCAACCACACAGGCCTCTGCCGCCTCCCCCACTCAGAGTCCCTCTCCCATTATGCTTTTCCAGCACCATGGACTTGCCCTTCACAACACTGAAACCTGGGGCAATTTTACACCCATTTAAGTGATTGTATGATGAATGTTTCTCCCACTAAAATATAAGCTCCACAGAACAGGGGTGGGTCTGGCAGTCAACAGATATTTGTTAAGTGCACAAAAGCACACAATTCTTATGGACATTAGGGGCTATGTGGTAAAGGAGACAGAACACAGGTATTTTAAAAATTTTAATCTCTGATACCTTAATCAATAAAGAAATTTAGAAAATTTTAAATTGATTTCAGAGAGAGGAAGGGATATATAGAAACATCAATGATGAGAGAAAATAATCAATCTGCTGCCTCCTGCTTGCCCCCTAATGAGGGTCAAGCCCACAACCCAGGAATGTGCCCTGACTGGGAATTGAACCTCAGTATCCTGGTTCACGTGCCGATGCTCAATCTCTGAACCACTCGAGCCGGGCAGAATACAGCTTTAAGACCAAACAGGCCTGGGTTTAAATCTTAGTTCTGTTAGTTACTATATGACCGTGAGAAAGTGGCCAAATTTCACTTGAGGTCAAATTCTTCATCCATAAACAAAACGTAACACCTACTTTGTAGGCGTTACACACAATGTATGTGCAGCGCTCAGTAGGAGTTCAATGAATGGTAGCAATTACCTTACAAACCCAAGGAGATTTGCTGATTGAATAGTAATTCATGTAACTTCTTGTTTTGAAAGGCACTTTTTTTTACTATTATGACATTTAACTTTGTCATTCAGAAATTATTTTGGCTGTGTAGTTTCATATTTTAAAAATCGGTTGGGTTCAATTCCCAGTTAGGGCACAAACCTGGCTTTTGGGCTCAATCCTGGTTGGGGTGCGTGCAGAAGACAACCAATCAATGTTTCTCTCTCACACTGATGTTTCTTTCTCTAAATAAATAAATAAATAAATAAATAAAACATATAAATGACATCATGAAATTTTTTTGTTTAAACAAATTTTATTGATATTTTACAGATAGGAAGGGAGAGGGATAGAGAGTTAGAAACATCGATGAGAGAGAACCACCGACCAGCTGCCTCCTGCACACCCCCTACTGGAGATGTGCTGGCAACCAATGTACATGCCCTTGACATGAATCCAACCTGGGACCTTTCAGTCCGCAGACCGACGCTCTACCACTGAGCCAGACCGGTTTCGGCAATAAAATATACATTTTTTTAAAATGCTAGATAAATGGGAGATCTTCATAGGATCACTTCCTTCTGGGATGCCATAAACTCCTCAAGGGCAAGGATGCTGCCATTTTTCTCTACATCCCCAACAATCTACCACCGTGGTTTGAAGTCAGGAAGCTCAATAGAAGTGTGCTGAAGGAATGAAAGGTAGACTGAGTGGATGAAATAATGTCTTTTATTTCTTTGTTTCAGCTCCAGCTCTCCCTTTGGGGGGGGGGGGGAGGACTGGGGAAGGGTAACTGTCACTCAAGCCTGGCCTTAGGGCAGGAAAACAAGCTTGTCATGGGAGGAAATTGAAGATGCTGCATTGCCATGGGAGATTTGTTCTCAGTTTCCTGGGTGGAGTAGAGGAGCCTATCTTGTTCTTTTTGTTTTCACTGCTCAGCTCTGAGGCTTGGCACCAGCTCTGAAGATGTCCTGGAGGAGGTAAGGTAGGAGGGGAGAGCTGAAGGAACAGTTCCCCTGACTTCGATTGGGCCAGGTAGGGCAGGAGAGCACAACCTTCCCCTTCCCAGATGGCTTGGAGACAAAAGTGGACTATCCTGATTTTGAAAGAAAACATTTTTCTTAAAGTACCAAGAAGGCAACTTCTCAAGGATACAATAAGGATCATTGTCACGTTGTAAAGAACCTGGGAAATCTGTATTGTATATCATTCAATCAAGACAAAAAAAATCAAATCCTGTTAAACCTGGATCCATTTTATGCATCCAGTAAAATTTTCTTTCCTTCTCCTTACTCTTTTCTTCTTTCCTTACATTTCTTTTTGTTGTTTCATTTTGTTCTTTTGTTTTTAAAGCAACCATTTTCTAGATTGGAGCAAGAAATAGCTCACCAGGCTGGGAGGATTTGGCCCATACTAAGAAGCAAAGGGGTTTTCTCAACTCAATTTTCTTTCTTCTTTTTAAATGACCCCCCTTCCCTCAGGAGAGACAATAGAAATAATTGATCCATCATCCAGTACCAGGCCCAAGAGATTTACATGCAAATCCTCCCTCTCCTCCTCACACCCCCCTCTTCCCCCCTTAAATTTAAAATCGTAGAAGGGAGGAAAAAGAAAACCCTTTTAAACTAGCAGGAACCCTGCTGGCTGCCGTCACCCACCCCAAACCAGGTGAGAGTTAGGAGGGGGTGATAATCCACAACAACCCCAGCCTCCTCCTTCCCCACTCACACCATCCCTTTCTGGTGTGGAATCACTTAAGATTTGGGTAAAACTCTCTTCCCAGGAGACGATATCTGGAAGCTTTTAGGGGGCGGAGGCAGAGCGGGGAGAGAGGACTAAAATTCCCCCAAACGGCCTAAGAAAGTCATCTCGTCACTTAAAACTGCCCGTCACCCCCCACCCCACCCCCCACCATTAACTTTCGATTAAGACCTCCTCGTTATGGCAACTAAACTTTACTTTGCATAATTAAGATTTGCCTCGGAAGAAGGGGGAGGGAGAAGCCGCAGCTCCCGGCCATTCTCTTTCACCTCACCTCCTCCCACCCCCGCCCGAACCCTCCAGCTCTGGGCCTCTAAGTTCCTGAGTTTTCTCACTTTGAGGTGCCACCGAACACAAAGAACCATAATGGGCTTCTTTGTGCTCGCTACGGGGCAATTACGCCCCGGAGTCCAGGCCCCTTTAAGAGCCTCTTAAAGAGACAGGCTCTCGTTTTTTTTCAGAGGGTTATTTAAGGGTGTGTGTGCGTGTAGGGGAGGGGCGAGGAAAACTCCTAGGGGTCTACTTATTGGGTGAAGTGAAACTTTTGTCTGGACTCCATGAGAAGGGGCTAAGAGTAAAGTCTTTATTAACTGTTAGCTTTTTTAAAAAGTCTCTTTTGAAACAAATCTTTAACTTGAAATTTTTTCACTTGATCTGTAAAATTGGACTGGAATAAGGTGGGGTTGAGAAGCGGGGGCGGAGGCCAGGATTTAAAGAAGCCCTACCCTGGAGAGCGCCTTGGCCCCCGGGAAGAAAAAGTGACCCAAGAGTGAGTGGCCGGGGCCCTCGGCTGTGCTGGGGAATGCGTGTCCACGGATCTCACCTCCGCGACTCAGGACAAACCCCGTGCTGGGCAAACAGCCCTTAATATAATAATAGCATGTCTCTTTAAAAAGCAAAAGGAGGGGGGGAAAGTTTTGTTGGCATCTGGTTTCTGATCTCATTATGTTGTGGTCGACCAATCCAGCCCTCGGGGCTGGTCCTCGGGTTTAAATCTGATTGGCCGAGAGCACATTTTGGGATGGTGCTTAGAGCTCGACGGGGCGGTTTCAAGGTTCCCTTTTTTGGGGGGCTGAGGAGAGGGCGGGGCCGCCGGCCGGGGACCCCTTGAAACCGACTAATTAGGATCCGAGAGGCCGAGGTGAGGGCCGGAGGAAGGCACAAAGGAGTCGCTGGGCGGAGAAGGGAGGGGAGAGGCGAGAGGAGGAGGAAGAAGAGGAGAGAGCAGAGCCGCGCGCGGCGTCTCCAGCCGCTCAGTCAGACCGCGGCGAGCTAGCGGGCCGGCGCGCCGCCCCCTCCCCCGCCCGGCCGCCCCAACTCCGAGGCCCCGAGCAAAGTTTGCCGAGAGGCGCGGGAGGCGGCGGCTGGGGCGAGGCGGCGGCGGGGAAGGCGCGCGGTCTCCGGGCTGGGGGCGGGGGCGGGGGGCCGCCCCGGAGCCGGGTGGGGGGCGGCGGCCAGCATGCGGCCCCGCAGCGCCCTGCCCCGCCTGCTGCTGCCGCTGCTGCTGCTGCCCGCCGCGGGGCCGGCCCAGTTCCACGGAGAGAAGGGCATCTCCATCCCGGACCACGGCTTCTGCCAGCCCATCTCCATCCCGCTGTGCACGGACATCGCCTACAACCAGACCATCATGCCCAACCTGCTGGGCCACACGAACCAGGAGGACGCGGGTCTGGAGGTGCACCAGTTCTACCCGCTGGTGAAGGTGCAGTGCTCGCCCGAGCTGCGCTTCTTCCTGTGCTCCATGTACGCGCCCGTGTGCACCGTGCTGGAGCAGGCCATCCCGCCGTGCCGCTCCATCTGCGAGCGCGCGCGGCAGGGCTGCGAGGCGCTCATGAACAAGTTCGGCTTCCAGTGGCCCGAGCGCCTGCGCTGCGAGCACTTCCCGCGCCACGGCGCGGAGCAGATCTGCGTGGGCCAGAACCACTCCGAGGACGGCGCGCCCGCGCTGCTCACCACCGCGCCGCCGCCGGGCCTGCAGCCGGGCGCCAGGGGCACCCCCGGCGGCCCGGGCGGCGGCGGCTCGCCCCCGCGCTACGCCACGCTGGAACACCCGTTCCACTGCCCGCGCGTCCTCAAGGTGCCGTCCTATCTCAGCTACAAGTTCCTGGGCGAGCGCGACTGCGCGGCGCCCTGCGAGCCGGCGCGACCCGACGGCTCCATGTTCTTCTCGCAGGAGGAGACGCGCTTCGCGCGCCTCTGGATCCTCACCTGGTCGGTGCTGTGCTGCGCCTCCACCTTCTTCACCGTCACGACGTACCTGGTGGACATGCAGCGCTTCCGCTACCCGGAGCGCCCCATCATCTTCCTGTCCGGCTGCTACACCATGGTGTCGGTGGCCTACATCGCAGGGTTCGTGCTCCAGGAGCGCGTGGTGTGCAACGAGCGCTTCTCCGAGGACGGCTACCGCACGGTGGTGCAGGGCACCAAGAAGGAGGGCTGCACCATCCTCTTCATGATGCTCTACTTCTTCAGCATGGCCAGCTCCATCTGGTGGGTCATCCTGTCGCTCACCTGGTTCCTGGCGGCCGGCATGAAGTGGGGCCACGAGGCCATCGAGGCCAACTCGCAGTACTTCCACCTGGCCGCGTGGGCCGTGCCGGCCGTCAAGACCATCACCATCCTGGCCATGGGCCAGATTGACGGCGACCTGCTGAGCGGCGTGTGCTTCGTGGGCCTCAATAGCCTGGACCCGCTGCGGGGCTTCGTGCTGGCGCCGCTCTTCGTGTACCTGTTCATCGGCACGTCCTTCCTGCTGGCCGGCTTCGTGTCGCTCTTCCGCATCCGCACCATCATGAAGCACGACGGCACCAAGACGGAGAAGCTGGAGCGGCTCATGGTGCGCATCGGCGTCTTCTCGGTGCTCTACACGGTGCCCGCCACCATCGTCATCGCCTGCTACTTCTACGAGCAGGCCTTCCGCGAGCACTGGGAGCGCTCCTGGGTGAGCCAGCACTGCAAGAGCCTGGCCATCCCGTGCCCCGCGCACTACACGCCGCGCATGTCGCCCGACTTCACCGTCTACATGATCAAATACCTCATGACGCTCATCGTGGGCATCACGTCGGGCTTCTGGATCTGGTCCGGCAAGACGCTGCACTCGTGGAGGAAGTTCTATACCCGCCTCACCAACAGCCGGCACGGCGAGACCACCGTGTGAGGGGGGCGTGCGTCCCGGGGGCCGGGGCCCCGCCGCGCCCTCCTCCTCTCCGGGGGAGGGGGCTCCCACAGACTCCTTATTTTATTTTTTTAAATAAAGAACAATCGAAACCGTTTCTTTTTTAGGTCGCTTTTTAAAGATAATTCTCTGCCCACCACCCCACCCCCACCAGGTTTGTAATTAAAACTGTAAATAGCCTTTGTAAATTTAATTATATATTTTCTATTTAAAAGGAAAAAAAAAAAAAGGAACAGCAATGGGCGCCAGGGCTGAGGACTGAGGGGAAGGGGAGTTCTCGCTTTTCAAACACTACGCCGCACTTTGGTTCAGAGGTTTTGGTGATTTGGCAGGGCCGAGCCTGCTGGAAGAGGTGTTGGCTGGTTTGTTACATTCAACTTCTAAAGCCAAATTGGTGGGCCTTTCTCACTGAATGGGGTCTGGGGAAGCTGGTGAATTTTTTTTTTTTCCTCAACAAGGCTTGGATTCTTCTTGTTTTATTTCCCTTCCCCCCTTTCTCTCCTCACTTGTCCTGTTTCCTTCACTAGATCTTTGGAACCCTCCCAACCGAGATGAAGACGTGAAAAAAAAAAAAAAAAAAAAAAACAACGGGTGGGAGGGCGGAGAGCGTGTGTGGAATGGCCTCCACCCGCTGGCCCACTCCCCTGCGGGCAGGAAGATCTTTCTCCTCCTTAACTTTTCTTCTTTTCAACTTGATGCCCCAAGCCCTTGGAGTGGGCCGAAAGTGCGTTGTGAAGTGTGTTTTGAAATACCCCCCCCACACACACACACACACACTACCTTGAGTACCCATCCTCAACACTTACATTTTTAGGCGGAGCGTGAGCTCACAAATGTTGGGGTTTGGGGATGTCCTTGCATCTCTCCCCTAATTCCCCCCGCAGACTGTGCCTCAACCCCACTCCCTCAACCGAACATCTTCCCTAGCTTCAGGTTTGTGGGGTGGTTTGTGTGTTATGTGTGGGTTTTTTGTTGTTTGGGGTTATTTTTTTTCCTAAAAGCAATAAAAAATGGGTTGGGTTGGAGGGAGGGGACAGATGGGCTGGTGGGATTTTTAGTTTTCTTTTGACAAAAGACTGGTTTCTTTTCAAACTTGTCCAGACAGGGGGGGAGGGAGGTGGGTATCTTTGCTTTGGAAGAAGGCTCTGGGCAGGCTCTTTGTGACTGTGGGGGTGGGGTTGAGTGTTTACATGACATTCTATATCACAAGATTGATAGAATGTTTATAACAGATGTTTCTTATCTTCCCCCTACCCCCCACAAATAAAAGTCAAGACTTTTTCTTAAAAGTATCTTTGACACTGGTATGAGAATTGCAGTTTCCAATACACATCCTCTCCCTCAACTATTTGGAATATTTTAGAACTTTAATTCTAAAGGATTGATTTGAGGACCAAGGGGGGGGGGGCAAGTATGCCACAGAACTCAATTTTTCACCATCCCCTGTTTCTTGATAATAGTGCAAATTAAAAGCTAATAATCATAATAATAAAGTGCATTTAATTATCTTCTAGAGATCTAGCCCTTTAATTGTATTTAACAGGGTTGTAACATTTTATTAGTTTAACCAAACCACACCTCCTCCTCCCCTCTACCCACAACCGCTCTGTTGGGGATGGGGGTAGGGAAGAGGCCCCCTGCTTGGGATTTTGCTTTTTTAGCTAGATGCTGATGGGGAAAATGGTGCCGTCCTCCCCTTTGTTGAATGTTTGGGACAAGGGAGAAAGTTAAGTTAGAACCCCTACTTCCAAGTGTTAGTTTATGTTGGGGGAGGGGATCTGGAAATGTTTGGTGGTAATTGAAGTCGTATGTGGGGCTTTGTTTGGAATTGTATGGAGTCTGAGGGTTTCAGCACAGCCCCTTTCCCAAAATACAGAACCTTCCCCGTTTGTGCGGGTGACCAAAATCCTACATTAAAACTAGCTTTTACCCTAAGGGCGTAGGTGAGGTTCCAACCTAAGATTTCCCTCAGCTATCAAAGAAATGAGCGGGCGGGGTGTCCCCGGGCTGCAGCTCCATTTGTTGCAGGATTCTAAAGGAACCCCACAAGGCCTGCAGGAAAGAGTTCAATTACAAACAAATTGTTAGTGCCCCTCCTGGAAAGAATGGTGAAAGCCTGTGAATGGGTGTGTGTGGGGGGAAGGGGGGTCAATTTTGCAGTGACTGGATGGAACCCAGTGGGAAGAGGAGCGCTGAAGATTTTCTTTTTTTTTGGGGGGGGGTGCTCTCACATTTCTAAGGCCTCAGCATCCCAGCTCTGTGTGCTGTGGGCACATTTGTCAGTGGACACCCGTGCTATCAGCAGAAGGAGATGGCAGATGAGCAACACTGACCTCTTCCTTCCCCCAGTAGGGGTGAGGGGGGGGGGAATTTTGGTAGATTATTCTTCTCAACCCCAGAAGGAAAACATTTCACCTGAGGCCCCAGGCCTGGGGCAGATCTCAGACCACAGCTGCTTCCTACCTGCCCTCCCACCCAACAAAGCAGCAAAACGGCTCGTTCTCAAGATTCAGGGCATCTGTCTCCGGACCCCGCCTTCATCAATCAGCCTTTGGCTTTCTCTTCCCCTTCCCCAAACTCCCCTCCTGAAAAAATAGTCCCGTTAGCTACAAACTCTTTGTCCTTTAAGAACCAGCCCCAGAAAAGGACAGGAAAGTTTTCCAAAACAAAATTCTTCTGAACACCCCCAAAGAATGAGGACCAGTAGAATCTGGAGCTGCTGCCTTCTGGGTAATTTCAAAAGCCTCTCCAAGAGTGTGCTGGGGACCTCAGACCTGGGGTGGGTTCTAGAAGCGGGGAGATGTGCTGTCCCAGGGTGCAGGAGGCACATGTCTGGCTCGGGGAGCCCAGTCCGAGCTCCTGCCACTTCCCGGGCACTGGCCTCTGACAATGTCACTGCTCACTGGAGTAGGGCCCTTCCTTTTCTAGACCTACCCTCCCCTCCTCTCAATGGGTTTTAAACTGGGGTCCACTAACCCCTCTGAGAACCTGAAAAATCTTTGGGCCTCTGGGAATAAAATGGTCAGACCCTTCCATGAACACACAAGTTTGCATTTAACTTTAGAGAGTTTATGGACCTTCTAGCTGCAACCCCACCCCACCCCCTCACCCCCATACCCTGCCCCAAAGGTAGTTTTCCAAATTTTCCAGTTCCTAGTTTAGACATGTCCTAGTCCTGATTACTGGGTATCTCCAGTCCTCCAAGGGGCAGCTTTTATCTTCTCAGGCCCGTGCCCCCGCTCTCTAATCGCCTCTGCTGGGGAAAGGGTACACAGCAGGGGAAGCCACCAGGCCCACAACACCAGGAACGCCGCAGACCAGCTTATTCATCCATCCCGTTTCCCTCACAGGGAACAGGTTTTCTAGATGCAGCAGTGGAATGAATGTGTGATACGTGTAGCGAGAGAAAAGAAATAGGAGAAAGACAGAAGCACACAGACCAGCCATGAGTAGAGTACAGGCTTTGACGTGAGAAAGTGCCTCGCCCCGAGTCCCAGCCGCCATCTGTAAAAAGGCCACAGTGACTGACCCAGCAAGGTTGCGGCAGGGATCAGATCAGATGGTGCATCTACAGAAGCCAGTACGTAGTAGAAGCTCAACAAATTGTAGCGCTCTTCCGATCTAGGCTAAACTCCTAAAAATACAGGAGACTCCCTGGATCAAAGGACGTGCATTCCTTGAGGACTTTTTAACCTGTTTTGTTCCTGGCCGTTTTCATAGGCTAGAATCTCTGTGCTCCCAGTTTCTCTGCTTGACTCAGGGTGCCAGCTCACACAGTTTGGAGGCTCCTTGGGGTGGTAGTGGGCAGTGTTTTTCTCCCCCTCTCCCCTGATTAGGACAGAAATGTCTTACCCGCCTGAGTGAGCAGGGCACGAAGGTGGGCGGGCTCTCTCTCCAGCTGGCTTTGAAGCTGGCTAATTAGGGCTGGGGCTGTCACAGCTGGCCTCCCCCGAGCCTCCCCTCCCCCTCCCCCTCCCTCTGGCTGCCCCCTCCCCAGACTCAGCCCGAGTGCCCCTCCCCGGGCTGCCTCGCCTTCCGATGCAGACGGGCTGCGCTTCCAGGATCTACGGGGAAGGCCAAGATGGGAGGCCCGGAGAAAGGACAAGACGGGACTTGGGACACGGAAGGAGCTCAGAGACCACTGACTGGGCTCAGAGAGGACCGCCTATGGCCCCAGGCCCCCTCCTGATTCCAACGAAGCCTGGAGAGGAGCCGGCCTGGGCTGGGGGCTGAGCCCTGGGTCCTTTGTTTGAAAGCCAAGCTTTCTGAAGGCTCCAGCCTCCCAACCTGGCCCTTGTAATTAGCCCCAATCAGAATGTTTATGTCGGGGCCTCGTGCGGAACTCAGAGCCCCGTGATTTCATTCCAAACCTGGGGGAAGAGGGGAGGGGAAGGGATTTGTGTGCGGACTTGCAAAAAAGGAAGATGGGGATGAGGAAAAACCTGGGGTGAGGGGAGAAGCAGAGGTCCTGCTGGGGGTGGGGGCCGGGCAGCCACTCTCCATTTGACCATCGCAGGGGTCAGTACCCCTTCCAGAGTAGCTGGTGCCCTGGCATCCTGACCCCGGCCTGGGCTGCATGCCTTCTGGACAGGCTCTGTGGGTGGGTGGGCTTGTGCCAATCGGAAATGGCTTGGATGTAATTAACCCGGCTAATCACCAGCCTCAGCCTGGTGGAAGGGAGGGTAGAGCCCAGAGCCACAGCTCCCCCAGGAAGCTCCGTGTCCCTATTCTTTTTCCGATGACTGGGGCCTAGGGTGTGCCAGGCTCTGAAGCTGATTAAGATGGTGGAGTCAGAGGGTGGGCAGGGAAGTGAAGATGCTTAATTCTCATCTCTGGCCTTACCCTCAGGAGAATTGTGAGAGGAGGGAGCGGGGCTGAAGTGGCCATGCTGGGGTGGGGGTGGGAGGTGATAACAGGAATTGTGGGGTTGGAGGGTGAGAGGATTCTCAGCCTCTGCTCCCAGGTGGCACTGGGTGTGTCCCAGACTCAAAGTGAATTTCCCTCTGGGTCTAGGCCTCCCAGGGAATTCTCTGGGGACGAATGTGGCTTTCAGGGAATTCTGAGAATGAGCATTGGGTTTAGTGTCCTGTGGGTGGGAAGGGGGCAGACTGTGGGGTTTGAGCTTCTAACACTCTTGCTTAAAATCATACAAGGCCTCCAAGAAGTGTTCCAACTCCCTCCCTCACTCAGCCCCTCCCTCACTCAGCACATAAAGCTTTCCAAGATCTGGATCTGGCTTCTACTTCTCTAGACTAATGTCCCATGTCTTTCCCTACACTTGTATGTGACAGCCTCTGGGTCTCTTATGTTCCCAGACCAACCATCCTCCATGACTTTGCACATACTGTTCCTGTGGCCCTAATGCCCTTCCCTCTCCCTTGCCTGGCTATTAGCTGTTGGTGCCTCAGAACTTACATAGGGCCAAGTGGCCCCTCTATAGATAGTCATCATCCTGGGTCAATCCTGTCCCCACTTTGTGTTCTCACTTGTGACAACACATTCCATTATTGTTATTCATCACATTTCTTTTCCTTCTTTCTTTAAAAAAATATACTTTCATTGCTTTCAGAGAGGAAGGGAGGAGAGACAAAAACATCTATGATGAGAATCATTGATCGGCTGCCTCCTGCACGCCCCCTACTGGGGACTGAGCCCACAACCCGGGCATGTGCCCTTGACTGGAAAGGAACCTTGGACCCTTCAGTCTGCAGGCCAATGCTCTATCCACTGAGCCAAACAGCTAGTGCTCATCTCTTTTCTTAACTGTGACCTCCTTGAGGGAGTCTGTGTTTGGTCTTTTATCTCTATTTCCCTAAGCTTAGCAATATGCCTGGCACATAGTAGGTATGCAAGATCATAGGCTCTGTAGCCAGACTACCTGGGCTTGAATCTTGCTTCAGCCCCTTGCTAGCTATTGACTTTGGGCAAGTTAATTAACCTCTCTGTGCATTGTCTATAAACAGGGAAAGTAATAATACTTACTTGGCTAGACTGGTTTGAGATTAAACAAATTCAAGTAAAATGTTTAAAGCAGTGCCTGGCACATAGTAAGTGCTTAATAATTGCTAGTTAAGCGTATTCATTTATGTGTTGGCTCTGTAGATGTGTATTTACTGCTTACCAAGAGTCAGGAACTTGCCAAGCTCTAGAGATGCACAAATTCAACCCCTGCCCACATGGAGATTATCATCTAGTTTGTGGAATGAACGAATGGATAAGTATTAGTTGTGGTGCTTCTGAGTTTATTTGATATGTGCCTTTTGTTTGTTTGTTTGTTTGTTTAAGTTGTTGGTTTTTAATGGGCAAGCCTTCATTTGTACATGAGCTTGGGGCTCATGAACGTTAGAGCCTTTAAAAAATGTTTTCATTAATTTTTAGAGAGAGAGGAAGGAAAAGGGAGAGGTAGAAACACCGATGAGAAACATTGATGACAGAGAAACAGGCTGCTTCCTGCACGTGTCCTACTGGGGATCAAGCCCGAAACCCGGACATGTGCCCTGAATGGGAATTGAACCAATGACTTCTTGGTGCATGGCATGATGCTCAATCAACTGAGCCACATCAGCTGGCCAGGCTGCTTGTTTAAATTCTTAACATTTGTTGTTTGGGTTTTTTTTTCTTTGAGAGAGAGGAAGAGGGGGGGAGAGAGAGAGAGAGAGAGAGAGAGAGAGAGAGAGAGAGAGAGACATTGATTTGTTGTTTCACTTAGTTATGCATTCATCAGTTGATTCTCATATGTGCCCTGACTAAGGATGGAACCTGAAACCTCAGCATATCAGGATGACACTCTAACCTACTGAGCTAAACACCCAGAGCTGTTTGTTTGAAAGTGTGTCCAGGCTCAAACATGGAATCGTGATGCATCTATTTGGATAGTGTAAAACAAGGAATGAAATTGAGGATGATCCCTTATAAACTTGACATGTGTAATCTAGTGTTTGGAGCATGTGGGGAAATTGTCCAGGACAGAGGGTCCTGGAAGTCTTCTGTTTAATCTTCACTGCTAATGAGAATGTTAAAGACTTTTTTTTTCCTACAAGGCAGAATAATTACTCTCATACAAATATACACTGAACACATCAAAATGTTTAGTTAACTCATTCATTAATGAAGGAACCAGTAAGATGTTCAAAAGAGAACTCAGAGAACAGAAACATAGCTAGGCCATTAAGAATACTAAAATAAATTTGCTTAATGTAAAAGCAGGTAATATCCAGTGGGCAATAATCAATTACATCTCTACCAGACACAATTTATAATTTTATGGACAAAAATCATTTTCATTATCAATTGTCTGAGTTGTAAAATAACTGTACAATAAAGAAAACTCAGAGATGCAGAGACTGGTTTGGCTCAGTGGATAAAGCATCGGCCTGTGGACTGAGGAGTCCCCGGTTAGATTCTGGTCAAGGGCATGTGCCTTGGTTGCGGGCGCATCTCCAGTGAGGGGTGTGCAAGAGGCAGCTGATCAATGATTCTCTCTCATCGGTGTTTCTAGCTCTCTATCCCTCTCTCTTTCTCTCTGTAAAAAATCAATAAAATATATTTTAAAAATAAAAAGAATAAAACTCAGAGATAACCTGCAAGGATACAGTCTTCTCTCTGACCATTTTTAAGTTCTTCAACAGTTTTCCTTAACAAGAAGTTCTAAACTCAGATACCTGAAGATGACAAGTGCTGTGCACACCTTCCAACCCATGAGCTTTAGTGTTAATAGGAAGCTCCTTTCCACCCAGAGAGAGCTGGATAGCTTCCAGCCTTCCCCATGTTGGCACAGCCTTTGTCCAACACTCTTCCCAACCCTTGTTCCTCTCTCCTCTCTCCCTTGCCTTCCTCTTTTCCATCCCACCACTCACATCCCTCTAATTGCACAGCCAATCCATTCACCCTCTATGTGGTAATTACTATTTGTTTATTAAATCCTCACTTGAGGATATTTCTTTCCCCATTGATTATTAGAAAGAGTGGAAAGGAGGGGGAGAGAGAGAAACATCCATGTGAGAGAGACATATTGATTGGTTGCCTCCCACATCAAGCCTACAATCAAGGTATGTGCCCTTGACCAGAATAGAACCCAGGACCCTTCAGTCCAGCCTGAGGGCCGATGCTCTATCCACTGGGCCAAACATGCTAGGGCATAATTACATTTATTGAATACTTTCTATGTGCTAGACACTGTGATAAGCACTGTATATTCATAATAGCATTTAATGTTCAAAAGAACTATGAAATGAGTTCTTCTTTACCTCAAATTATAGCATATTAAAGTAACTGAAGTTTATGGAAGCATCTGTTCCAAGGGCATCTAGCTAAGCTAGTCAGAGCAGAGCAAAGGCAATCAGACTCTTAACCACAATAGCAGAACTACAAATGGGGTCGGTTCACAAGCCAAATGTAATAATTGGTAGTGGCTTCCTGGAGTATTGTGTTCAGTTGGATTCAGTTCTGATTTAGTGGGAGATAGTGCTGAAATCCACTAGTGATGTCTGGTCACAGAATCAAAAAGCATGTAAAGGTTGGCAAGCACACTAGATATTTGTCAGGCTGGCTTTATTTTATATTGTCACCTGCATTATTTCCTGGGCATTCTTTTTTTTACATTCCTGATAGCAGCCTCTCCCTTTAAGACCTGAGCCCTGAGCCCTCAGTGTCTGGATATTATTGCCAATTTTATAAATTTTTGCTATTCAAAGTGTGATTCCATCTGCTTTCTGCCCTGTCCTCCTCCACTCCCCAATAGTCCCATCCCTGTGCTTGTTAGAAAAGCAGAATCTTGAGTCTGACCTCATACCTACTCAATCAGAAGCTGCATTTTAACCAGATTCTCAGAGGATCTGTTTGTACCTTCAAATGTGAGTCAGAGGGTGGGCAGGGAAGTTAAAATGCTATGTGCTAGCCGAAATCGGTTTGGCTCAGTGGTAGAGCGTGGGTCTGCGGACTGAAAGGTTCCGGGTTCGATTCGGGTCAAGGGCATGTACATTGGTTGCGGGCACATCCCCAGTGGGGGGGGTGCAGGAGGCAGCTGGTCGATGATTCTCTCTCATCGACATTTCTAGCTCTCTATCTCTCTCCCTTCCTCTCTGTAAAATATCAATAAAATATATTTTAAAAAATGCTATGTGCTAGACATTGTGGATCCAGGGGACTTCCGCCTCAATTGCACCTGCCCCCACCTCAGCAGCCAGAATTATCTTCCAAGAAGGTGCTGGCTCAGGCCCAGGTCTGAATCTTCCCAATAGGCACTAACACTTAACCCAACAGGACCAGGCAGGTTTACAGACTATTTCAACTGAGGCATGAAGACTTGAAGACATCCTCCCCCACACTGATAAAGCCTCGCAGGATTCTCTGACTTCTCCCACTAAGAATATGAGTGCCTCTGGGGCTGCTGGCCACACTGCTCTAACTCAACACCATGACTTTTCCTGTTTTCCGAGTCCCCCTGGGGTCTCAGGAATCCAGCCCAAACCATCACCCTAGCCTTTGGCACCTTTGCCCCTTCTCGCAGGAGCTCAGGGAGTTTGGTCGGTTGGGGTGGAGTTGGACAGTGCAGAGAAGTGAAGGGGAAATAGTTGTTGACTCTGAGAGCAATAGCTGCTCATTTAATCCTTGGTTCAACCCGTAGTGTTGAGAACTACTCCGTGCCAGGCACTGGGGACACAGCAATGAATAGAGCCTGGTCTCTACTCTTGAAGACAGCGGACATGTAAGCAGATAATTGCAGTCTCATGTGATAGCAGAGGCAGGCACTGAGACTGTCAGGAAAAAAGACAAGGGCATTCTATGCAGAGGAAACATCATGGGCAAAGCCATGGAAGAACACAGCATGGTCTGAGAGCAGTGAGAAGGAGAGTGTGCGGACATAGAAGGAGTGTGAAGGAGAGTGGCAGGGCTGATCTAAGTGAGGATTTGGGCTGATCCCCAGCAAAAATTAAATCTCACGCTGGCTTGGCTCTGCAGCACATGTCTGAGCCAACCCTGCCTGCTTTCAACACCAGATCTCATTTCTTTGGTGATCTGAGCCAATCAGAATAAGGAGACATTTACACACACACATACACACACACACACACACACACACACACACACACACACACCAAAGGACTTGTTAAAGCCAAACATTAGTAGGTTTTGGATTTATGCCCTCTCTCCAATCAACAACTGACTGGATTCCATCCCTATAAACACCCCCTCCCCCTTCTCACACCAACAGGAATGGTCAGTGAAGTTTAACTTCCTGGGAAATAATTCTAGGCAGGACTTTGGGTCTCCCTGACGTGAGACATGGCTAGAGATAAGGACAGGCGTGGCTACATGTATGTGCCAGATCTGACCGTGTGACTGTGACTGTGCGTGTGCGTGTGTGTGCGCGCGCGTGTGTGTGTGTATGTGTGTGTGTGTGTGTATAGATGGATATACATGTGAGTACACATGCACATCTCCAGAAAAGTGTGTGAATTGGTTGCCTTGTAAGTCTCAGGAAATATAATCCCTGAGACTTGTCAGAGAAAGAGGGTAGACCATCTCATTTATACCCCTTTGGGATTCACATAAGAAACTTCCTGGAGGGTCAAAAGTAAGGTGGCTTTAATACATAATTTCATATTCGTTTTTTAAGATGTATTTTTATTTATTTTAGAGAGAGAGAAGGGAGTAAGATACAGAGATAGAAACATCGATGCAAGAAAAACATAGATCAGTTTCCTCCTGTAAACCCCCACTGGGGATGGAGTCTGGGTATGTGCCTTGACCAGAAATCAAACCGTGACAGCCTAGTCCATAGGTCGATGCTCAACCACTGAGCCACACCAGCAGGCAAACTTCAAATTCTCTGACACTTCCTGTTGAGAGGTGGGGTCTATGTCACTTCACCTAGAATCTGGGCTACTTTGACCAATTGCATATGGTGGAAGTGATGCTCTGTGACTTCCGTGCCTGGGTCATGAAAGCCCATGCAACTTCAACCTTGTTCAGTGGAACCCTTGCCATTCGAGCTGCCTAAGATGCCAGGTAAGAAGTCAGACTGTCCTGAGGCCACCATGCTAGAGAGGCCACACGGAAACACTCTGGTTAACAGTTTCAGCTGAGTCCAGCCTTTTAGCCTACTAACGCACTAGACGTGTGGGTAAAACCATCCTGAATTCTCCAGACCAGGCCGTTCACCAGCTGAATACCCTCAAGTATCCTTAATCTCACCTGTGGAACAAGTAAGCCCTACCCAAATTCTTGAGGAAAAAAACAGAATGAAACATCCTTTTCTCTCAACACCCCTTTCCTGTGGACCACCATACCTGCCCCCCTCCTAGGTCACTGTATTAAAAATCTCTATTTCAATCTCTGCCATTCACTGTAGATGTACACAAATGACTAGCTCATTCTCAGGACTTCTGGGTGTGTACATCCACACACACAAACACACACATTCATTTTCATCAGAGCTTGGTAAAATTTCTGTTGATACCATCTCAGAGATCGGAATTTTTGCTTTCAAATGTATTAACTTCACTCAAGGTCTTACACTAGGAATTTCTCTTGTCCTTCTTTTCCATTCTTTCCTCATGTCATTTAAAGTATAAAAACTATATGACTACATGTGCTCAGCAGTTTCTAAGTTGGTGCCCAATGATCCCTGCTTCCTAGTGTTCATGTCCTTGTGTAATCTCTTTCCTGCGTGGTGAGGGACTGAGGCCTGCCAACACCATGTGAGTGAGATTGGAAACAGACTCCTTTTTCCCCATCTTATCCTAGTCAAGTCTTTGGATGGGACCCCAGCCCCAGCCAGCAGCTTAACTGCAACCTCATGGGATATGTTGGACCAAAGGTACTAAGCTGTGCCCAATCTCATGACCCACAGAAACTGTAAGATAATAAATGTTTGTTATTTAAAACTACTAAGTTTAAGGTAATTTTTTTTACATAGTAATAGATAGCCAGAAACTGCACATTGAGGGAATTTTGGGGTATAAACAATGTATACACTAAGTATGAAGTAGATATAAGAAAATCCTTCTCTCAGTCTATCAATCCATTTGTTCACTTGTTCTTTCAACATGCTTTTATCTGCTTCACCCCTAGGGGTACAAGGACGAATGATACCATTTCTGTCATTGAGGAGCTTTCAGGCTAGTGGGAGAGGCAAACTTATAAATGAATTATTAAAATTTTAGTGAAAAATGCTAATAGAGGAAGGTTCAAAAGAGGAATAAAATAATTCTGCCTGGAGATATGACTAAAGCTTCATAGAGAGGACATTTAATTTGGGTTTTGAAGAATAAGAAGGAGTTTGCCAGACTGGGAGGAAGGGCATTCCAGATGGTAAGAGCTGCATGTACATACTGCTTCCAGAATTCTCTAAAATACAAATCTCATCACACATTCGTTGGCTTAAAAACTACCTAATTTTCACTTTACGTAGGGTAAAAGCCAATAACACCTTGACTGCCTGGTCAAGCTTGACAGCCTCCCCTAAACCCTAGTACTCTGAGATCCAGCCACATGGGATGACCTGTAAGTCCCCAAACATACTAGAAGGGCAGGTGGGCAGGGGGAAGGCTTTTTAATGTGAGATCAAGGAAGCCAGGCTTTATGCTGTAGGACGGAAGACCAGTGGAGGGATAGGTAGATGGGTGACGATTATATGGGTAAAACTGTTCTCATTACTTTCCTTCCATATTCCATGCACATTTTTGTATATACACCCCCCCACACACACACACTTTTTTCTGCCCAGATCCTAATTCTGAACCTCAGTCCTAGATTATAACTGATTTACCACTGTTACCAATTAGGCAATTTAACTGAATTTAACTACACATAATTCCTTCCTTCTTCCTCTCTTCCTTTCCTTTCTCCTTTCATTTTTTTCTTCTTTGTACTTTCTTATTGAGATATAACATAGAATAAAATTCATTTTAATTTTAAGTACAGAGTAATGAGTTTTTACAACATTCACGTAAACACTACTTAAATCAAGGTATAAGACATTTTCTTTCTGCCATCTCCCAGTCAATACTGCCCTATAGGTAACCACTATTCTGACTTCTGTCATACCTATTTATTTTGTCTGTCCTAAAACTTCTAGAAATAGAATAATATAATATGCTCTTTTGTATCTACTGTCTATGAGATCCCTCCACATAGTTGAATCCTTACCACATCCTGAACGCTTCACTTTTAAGCCAACTTTCCTTCCTTCTCTTCCTCTCTCCCTTTCTTTCCTTCACCAGGCACAAGTGCTGGGCAAAGAGCAGTGAGCAAGGCAGGCTTGGCTTCTGGCCCATTGGAAGTGTGTGTTAGAAGGAGGAACAAGGTGAAGCACTAGGTCAGTGGTCGGCAAACTGCGGCTCACAAGCCACATGCGGCTCTTTGGCCACTTGAGTGTGGTACTTCCACAAAATACCACAGCTTGGGTGAGTCTATTTTGAAGAAGTGGCATTAGAAAAAGATTAAGTTTAAAAATTTTGGTTCTCAAAATAAATTTCAATTGTACTGTTGATATTTGGCTCTGTTGACTAATGAGTTTGCCAACCACTGCCCTAGGTAATTACAATAGAGGGTGATGAACACAGTGCTCGTCAAGCCAAGGGTGCTGTGGAAATTCACAGAAGACACATCAAACCCCAATTTTATGGACTACTGAAGACTTCCTGGAGGAAACATCTGATCTGAGACCTGAACTATAGTGTTGTGAGCAGTCACCTGTGCAAAACCTGCAAGGCAAGAGAGAAAATGGTGTTTTCAAGGAACTGCAAGAAGTTCGAAGAAGTTCTGCTCCGCTGGAGCATAGATGCAAAGTGGGAAGAGATGAGCCTGCAGGGTCAGTCAGGGCAGGTCTGAAGGACTCTGTAAACTCCATTAAGGTGTTCAAACTTTATCCTAGGAGCCATGGGCCATCATAGAGAGTTTTCAGTAGAAAAGTGACTCAATGAGAATTTGGTTTATTTTACTACTATTAAATTTGATTTTAAAATATTGTTTTTATTTATTTCAGAGAGGAAGGAAGAGAGAGATAGAAACATCAAGTCTGAAACCCAGGCATGTGTTGTGACCAGGAATCAAATCTTGACCTCCTAGTTCATAGGTCGATGCTCAACCACTGGGCCATGCTGGCCAGGCTAAATTTGATTATGAGTCATAATCAAAGAGAGAAAGGGAGAGGGAGAGAGAGATAGAAACATCAGTGATAAAAGGGCATCATTGACCGGCTGCCTCCTGCATGCCCAACACTAAGATTGAACCCATAACCAGGCATCTGCCCTGAACAGGAATTGAACCCTGACCTCCTGGTTTATAGGTCGATGCTCAACCACTGAATCACTCTGGCCGGGCTTGAGTCCAATATTAAGAGGTGTTTTAGTTTTAGGAAAGGTATACATATGGTACAAAAGGGCACATAATGAATCGCCATCTCCCTGGCTCTCCTGACCCTGCCCACCAGCGTCCCATAAATGGCTTTTAGATTATCACTCTGAT
The DNA here is from genome assembly GCA_963924515.1 of Vespertilio murinus. Lineage (NCBI taxonomy): Eukaryota > Metazoa > Chordata > Mammalia > Chiroptera > Vespertilionidae > Vespertilio > Vespertilio murinus. The sequence continues at coordinate 13,476,291 of OZ004718.1, read as the reverse complement.
TACTTGCTTCAGCAGCATATAGACTAAAACAAAACAAACAAACATAGAATGATCACTATGGCTGCAGTGTGGAAAGCAACATGGTAATGAAGCAAGAATGGGAACTGGAAACTTTTTAGGAAGCACTGAGCATTCCAGTTAAGAGAAGATATGGTAACAACGGTGGGGATGCTTTGAGTGTCGTCAAGGGAGCAGAAACAGTAGAACTTGGGCACTGATTAGATGTGGGGTATGAAAGAGGAACGGGTTAAGGATGACACCCCAGGGAGGATAGTGCCCTTTGGAGAGCCAAGGGGAACCAAAGAGAAGCACAGTTGAAGGAACGTGGTGGATGGTTTGCAAAACTGGCCACCAATAATGCCTTCCCTGTTTTCTCTTTTTGAATCTGGGTGGCCTTGTGACTTGCTTTAACCAATAGGATGTGACAAAATTTATACCCTGACACTTCAGGTCTGGGTCTTAAGAGGACTGGCACAGCTTTCAGTTTTTGGCCTCTTGGAAGCTAGCCACAGCATAAAGAAGTCCAACCACCCTGCAGGAAAGGGAGAGGCTATATAGAAAGAGAGGAAGAGAGACAGCTTTGGAAGATGAGAGAGTCTGAAGGGAAAGAGAGACGCCCAGCCAGCCCCCAGCTCTCCTAGCCATGCCAGCAGAGGCGCCAGACACATTAGTAAAGCCTCTTGGATGCTCCAGGACCAGTGGAGCTGCCCAGGCTTCAGCCAACACCACAGGGAGTGGAGGCAAGCTGTCCACACCAAACCCTGCCCAAATTGCAGAATCATGAGCAAATAAAAGATTTTTCTTATTTTAGGCCACTCCGTTTTGGGGTGGGTTGTTACTCAACAGATAACCGAAAGAGATAGGGAGGGGCAGGGGAGAGAGGCTAGGGGTTCCGTTTCTAGCCCACCTCTACCATACCATGGACTGCTGCCTCCTCTCTCTCTCTCTCTCTCTCTCTCTCTCTCTCTCTCTCTCTCTCTCTCTCTCAATATATCTGCTAAATACCTGCAGCTTTATGATCCGGAACTTCTTCTGTCTAGGAGGTTCAGGTGTCCTTGTCTATTGTTTGCCCAGAGACCACATCAACTGCTCTGAAATCCAATTGCAGGTTAGTTACTATTTCCTTGGATTAGCCTAGGGTTGGTTCCAATTCCACCTTCAGTCTCAGAAAGGAATTAAAAAAAAAAAAAATCTGACCTCATACTCTTGGGGGAAATGTTATTTATTTGAATTCCTTTATCTTTAAAGATAAAGTAGCTGTTTGCTAAGTGCTAAATGAATGACTAATGAGACTCATTTGGAGAGAATCCTAAATTGGGTCCAATTCCTGAGTTCCTGCCACTAACCAGACCGCTTCAGTTTCTCCATTTATGCAAGGAGAAGGCCTCATTTCACCTTCTCTCTCAAGCTCACGAACTGGTCTTATAGCTTCGGGTAGAGATGTATGGTAATGATGAGTTAGAGGGCTCAGACACCACCAGCCAGCCATCCCCGCTGGACCTCCATGGAGAAATGGCAGGGCCCACGAGGAGGTCTGTCTGTGTTCTTCAGCAGGGGCCTGGGGAGGGAGGGTGTGTCTTTGCCATGTGGAGATGAAGGAAAGGGGATGACAGAACCCATGCTTGCCGTCTCAATGGCCCTCTTTTCCTCTAACACAGGCTGCCACCAAGAACTCAGTCAGTTCGGAATCTGCTTTTATGTGGCTCCATGTCTAGTGACTCAGCCTACCCACAAATTGGGGTTCCGTACGGCAGGGATCACCCCCCTTCCTCAGAATTGCCCCTCCAGGGCCAGGAGACCCAGGGGGTCTCCCAGTTCCTGCTGACTGCTCTTTGTGACTTGCCCAGAGCCCATTTCTCCCCTGTGCCCCAAACCCAACTCTAGTCACAACAGACTCTAAGAAGGGACTCAGGGGAGACTAGTCTAGCCTTCTTATATTCAAGATAAAGAAAGCAAGGCTTACGTCAGAGGAGTCACTGGTCCAAAGTCCCCAGCTGGTTCATGAGGTCAGGACCCCCACATTTCTAAGCTCCCAAGTGGGTGCCCTCTGCTGCCTACACAGCCTATCACAGGGCTCACCCTCACTTACCTCCCTTTCTATTCTAAAAATTGATTTTACTGAGAGAGAGAAACATAGATTTTTTTTTTGTTCTACTTATTTATGCATTCATTGGTTAATCCCTGACCAGGGATCAAACTCGAAATCTTGGTGCATCAGCATGATGGTCTAACCAACCGAGGTACCTGGCCAGAGCCCTCTCCTTTCTTTTTACCATTCTTTATCTTCTCACCTTCTCTCTAGCACGTGCCCATGGGAGGGGCACTTCCCACTGGGGTGGGGGTGGTGAGCAGGCAGTCTTTCCTAGTGAGTGTGGGGCTTTCAGTATTTCTGAACTCCAGAGGCTGACGTGCGTGCGTGTGTGTGTGTGTGTGTGTGTGTGTGCGCCCGCGCGCACATGCTTATCCACTTCCAAACTTAACACAATTGCGGGTGCTTGGGAACCAAGGCACCTGCGCACAGGGAAAGCCACACACACCTTCCTTAGAGTCACCGATGCTATCCATTAGTCCCCCCACTCCGATGGACCTGGCACAAACACAAGCACAGGACTCCTCGCCTGGCCAAAGCCTTCAGTGTCCTACAAACTAGCCTAACTGGTGGCAACCGGGCAAGGACAGCTGAATGACCCGTCCTGGCCCTTGCTGCGGGTGGGAAAGAAAAGACAGACAGGCTCAGAGCTGTCATCACCACAGCACATCTTTGTCCACTTAGGACTTCTGCCACCGGGTCCCTAAATGTCCCTCCCTGAGTGCATAATGGGAGGGTGAGGACCCCACTTACCTTTTTCCTGCTCTATTGCCACCCCTCTCCCCCTTCTTGTGTAAGAATCTGTATGAATGAAGCTCCTGCCAGGCCATGGATTCCATCCGAGACACAGCTGGATCTCTTAAAACACAAGGGGAGATGTTTATCTTCCCTTCCCGTTCTGTCCTGTCACCTCCTCCTGGGCATTGCCAGCCAAGGGCAATGCCTGGTGAGACAAATTAGGTAAGATTGACTGGGCCCCTGGTGCCTACTGCTAAGAGTGTGAGCAGTGTTGGGGGAGGTTGGGCAGCAGAGCGGGAGGGGGAGGGGCGGGAACTGAGACGTCCCGCCAGAGTTGCCTACCTTTTCCCTTCTAATCTCCTTCCCACCCCACACTACCTCCAGCCATGCTAATGCCCCCCACCTTTGGAAAAGCTGAATTGGGATTCGATCCCCAGCCAGTTGTCCGAGTTCCGGAGCAGCTGTCCCAGGCTTGGGGGGGGGGGGGGGAGGGCAGGAAAGGAATGCTGGGGCTGAGGCCTGGGCTGCCCCAGACAGAGCCGGCTCTGAATTCTGGGAATGTTTGTGCAGCTGGAGCCCATTAGGGGAGGGAGCCCGGCCGCTTATTAATCCCAGCCTTGTTCCCTGGGAGGGGCCAGGGCCCCGCACACGAGTGGAGGGGGACGGGGCTCCGCTACGGGAGGCCAGCTCCCAGCCCTCAGCCCCCCGCTTGGTTGAATCTCAGACAGAAGCTTGGAGATTTTGGGGCCCTGCACCTCGCTTGCATGGTGCACATGTGTGTGGGAAAGTGTGTGGGGAGTTGGGCGTTTGGGCACATGTAAGGGGCCCATAGGGGACATAGTGAATGAAATTTGACAGAAGTGCTCCTACCCAGGGAGGCAGGGGGCACACAATGGATCTGTGAAGGTGTACTGTGTATTTCTCAGGGGTCCTCACACACACACCCCCACCACCTCCACCACCATCCCCACACACGTTCCCGCTGGCACCCTCGCTAGCAGGAAAAGAGAAGGAGGAGATGAGTTCCTGTTGCCTCAAGTGTTTGAATATGTGCACAAAGAGGGCCGAGGAGTGAGTGTGGAGGCCACCACAGAGGCCATATCCTGCAGCAGCAGCAACAAGGGATGCCATTAACAGAGTCTCCGATGTGAGGAGACTCCAGTGAACAACCTGCTCAACCCACACACAGAGCCTCTGGTGTAGTCTGGGAGCCGGGGTTGGCTCCAAGCTAGCACTACCATAGGATATGGTACAAAGAGTGGTACACTGAACCCCCCCCCCAAAAAAAAAAAAGCCTGGCATGGTGTGCCAGCTCCACTGACTGGCTGTGGGGCCCTAGACACATTTCTTAACCTCTCTGAGCCTTCCTTTATCCACAACAGCCACAAATTGGGATAGGGTCTGTCCTATGCACCTTATAGGGTTATTGTACTGATTGTGTTCCTTTATCTGTCTGTGTATCCATCCATCCACCCCACATACTTGAATGGCTACCATATGCCATAAGCTTTGCTGGGTCCACAAAAGCAAATATGGCCATTAGATGTCATCCTTATTAGAATGGGGTGGGGTTAGCCACATGCACAAATATAGTATAAATGTGCAAAGTGCACTCACTCTGTGTCATGGAGAGTGGAAGAGGAAGCCCTGTTGGCTATCCTTTTACATATGTGTTCTTAGGATGACACCTGTAAAGGTGCCCTGTATACAATAAGGTCCAGCACAGTGTGGGAAGAGGCTGTGGGAGGATCCTCTGGGATAGAGCTGAGGTCCTCTTGTTCTTTTTAAAAAAAAATATTTTATTGATTTTTTACAGAGAGTTAGAAACATCGACGGGAGAGAAACATCAATCAGCTGCCTCCTGCACACCTCCTGCTGGGGATGTGCCCCCAACCCATGTATGTGCCCTTGACCGGAATCGAACCTGGGACCCTTCAGTCCATAGGTCGACGCTCTCTCCACTGAGCCAAACCAGTTTCGGCTCTTGTTCTTAAGCATTCACTCAGACCTAGCTCAGGCTGGGGGTTGGGGCTGTTGAGTGCTCAGGGTAATAATATAAAAAAGGCTCTTGAATGAACTCTACTAGGACTTTGGTAGCTTGGGAGCTGTGACAAAAATCCCAATGTCTTCTCCGAGGAACAGGGAGGGAGACTATGACCATTTCCTTAGAGAGGGATAGCTTTGATGCCTTTCCTGAACTACATTCTCAACTCTTCAGGGACATGCTGAGGCGAGGCTAGGGCAGGTGGGAGAGGGAAGGTCAGTGAGGGGCAGGGGCCAGAGGCCTTGGCCAAGGGAAGGAAGAAGAGCCTCGTCTCTCATCCTATTCCCCACAAGTCTCCCTTCCTTCACAGCGTCTCCACCTTAGGTATGGTGAGCTCCTTTCAACACTTCTGAGAACTGCCCAGGAGGACAGGAGCTACAGAACACCAAGGCTGGTAATTATTGTGAGAAAAAAGATTGGAACCTTGGGATGGGCAAGGAATGAGAACAGCTGTATGAGAAGTCCCAAGTCATGTCCCAAGTGCCTCTAGTCTAGCCATTTCAGGCACAGTCTCTAAAAGGTACTCTTTGTCCAAGGGCCTCACTGCTCTCAGGTCCCAGGCTACATGGCTCAGAGACTTACACCCCGGCTCTCTCTCTCTCTGTTAACGAGAATCGTGGAGGTGAGAAGGAGGCCCACAAAAATTCTGGAGGCTCAGTTTCTGTTTTTAGGGAACCCCAGTCTAATAGGGGAGATGGCCCCTGCCCTCAGGGAGCTCCTATTCTTATATGGAAGGGAGACATCATTTGTCCTCTAGAAACACATAGTTTGATGTTAGAGACATAGCTTTTGTCCTCGAGAAAAACCTCAGTCTGATGGTGGAGGCAGGACACGGACACACACACACTCCTAAGACACACAAAAAGTATAAGCATGGAGTGAATGTGAGATGACCTAATGAACTAAGTATCAATAGTAGAATGAGTGATAGGAGAGAAGAAATGCAGAATTAAAGAAAGCTCCTGGCCCTAGCCCAGGGGTGGATCTGGCCCACGGCTGCCCTAGCCGGTTTGGCTCAGTGGACAGAGCGTTGACCTGTGGACTGAAGGGTCCCAGGTTCAATTCTGGACAAGGGCACATGCTTGGTTTGCAGGCTCAATCCCCAGTGCAGGGCATGCAGGAAGCAGCCAATCAATAATTCTCTCTCATCATTGATGTTTCTATCTCTCTCTCCTCCCTTCCTCTCTAAAATTAATAATAATAATTATATATATATAATAAACAAATAAATAAACTTTTTTGAAAATAAAAAGAAAGAAAGATCCTGGAAGAAGACCCATAATGAAGGGGACTACAGTCGGTCGGGGAGAGCACTTTCCACAGATGCCCTGACTCTGTGGGGAGGGTTGTAAAATGTCCAGACTACACTGGTTGATCACTAAGATCACTTCCAACTCTAACTGCCTAGACTTCCTGGCCCCAGCCCTCTCACCCCTGCTTCCTCTCCCTCAGAGCCTCCCCCACCCCTGCCCTTCCTTTCGGCCTTCCATTTGGTCTCTCCTGAGGCAGGTGGTCCAGCCAGCTGCTTGGCCTCCGTGGAGATGAGATCCCACCCACAGTGTGGGATGGCGTTCAGTGGGGATGGGCTGTGACCCGAGGAGCTGACAGCTGGGTTTGGGGCTCAGGCTGGGGGCAGTGGGGTGAGAACATGGCTTGTGGCAGCTTTCCCCAATACCTCAAGACGGAGCGATTTGTGAGGAAGGAGAGAAGGGTTCAGTGGATGTCCTGGGTTCAGGCTGTGGTGGGTCTGGGTCCCCAGTGGAGGTCTGGGAGGAGCCATCAGGGAAGAATGGGTTGAACTCCACTTCCCCTGAGCTAGGGGATCTTGGGGCTAGAGGTGGGCCAGGCTGGATGGTTCCTGCAGCTGCTGGGTGTGCTTGCTGTGAGAGCCGGGAGGCGGTGTGGATTGGAAAGGACAGCTGGGTCTGCCAGGAAGCCCTGCCTGACACCCCTCCTGAGACACTTCCCCTCCTCCACCCCACACACACGGGCTGAGATGGGGGAAGGGGGTCCTCTCCACCCATCCAGAATAAGAGGCCAGACAGAGACTGAGAAGAGATTAGAGAGGGGGTTGGGCGTCAGGAGCCAGGTTATTTCATCAGAAAGGCTTACATGGAAACCACTTGGGCCATCCAGCAATAGATAACGGCTGGATGACTGAATAATTGGGTGAATAGAGGACTCAATTCCCATTTTCGCTGATTTACCCTAGAGTGCTTCCCACTAACCTTTTGCCCTCCGTGCCACTGGTTCTGAAACTTTAGCAGTGCCTGAGAGTCAGCTGGTGGGCTTGTGAAAACATATTGCCACCAAGGCCACCTCACTTCAGAGACTTTGATTCAGTGGGTCCAGGGTGGGGGCTGAGAACTTGAATTTCCAAGTTTCTACATGATGCAGATGCTCCTGGTCCACACTTTGAGTAGCACCCTACCCATTCTTTTTTTTTCTTCTTTCTTCTCCTCTTGCTCAGCTGTCTCATCCCTCTCCAAGCCCCTGCCTGTCCCCCCATCCCACAGCACAAGCCACCCCAGCTGTTAGGGTCTGAGCGCATGGCTGGGGCAGAGGGCCAGGGTCAGAGTCTCCAGGAGGAGAGGGCTGGGCTCAGCCTGGCTTCCTTTGTCTGACCCAAGCCCTGGCCACATACTGGGGTGATTCTCTATTTCCTCCTTTTCTCTCTTCCCCAGTGCAGTGACCTTCAACCTGTGGGGGCCCTGAGAATTCATAAGTAGACCAGGCATCATCTGTAGAGCACACAGTTTTCAATGTCATCCAGGTTTACATGCTATTGTTCTTCAAATATGTGTGGATGGTGTTGTGGTGAAAAAAATAAAATCTTTAAACATCTTAATGAATTTATACTTTCTTTACATAAAAAGTTATAAAATATATTGGCACTTTGTCAAGCTGACTTTTGTCCAGATGAATGATCCTTAACACAGAGTATGAGAGTGTGATGACTTGGTCTAAGCTATGCTCCAGCCTCATCCAGGCTCCCTCTCTGTCCTCACCACAAATGGACCCCTGGCCTCAGGGCCTTTGCACATGCTGTTTTCTCTGCCTATAATAACGCAGTAATCTATTTCCCTTCACACCCACCCTCTCTACTCCTTGGCCTGGTTAGCTCTTCCTTTTCCCAAAAACCTGGGCTAATCACTTCCTTGGGGAATCTTTCCTACCCCCTTAACCATGTTAACCCCCCGACTAAGAGCTCTCTGCCACGCTCAATGTTGTTTTAATTTTACATTATGTGTAAATTGATCAATTTCTGATTCCCCCATCAGTTTGAAATTTCTGTGAGGCAGAGCCAATTTGTTTTTCCCACTTATTATCCACTTTCATAGCTCTGGAGCCAACCACAGCGCCTGGCACAGACCAGGTGTTTAATAAACATACGATAACCGATGCGGTGAATGAGCCAAAGGGCATATAAAAGATCCAGGGGCTGGCAGCCAATCTGGCACCGAAACACAAAAGTTAAAAACAACCTGTACACATGGACAGCTGCTTATTGGGATTTCTGACCGCCTGTTCTCCTGGCTTTGGCTCCTGCAGTGGAGGCGAGAGAAGCATAAGTTGCAGGCGGCCAGAGTCATAGGAGTGGGAAGAAAAGAGAGAAAATTGGAGGGAGAAGGGCAGATGAAAGAGAAGGCAGAGAGAAGAGATGGAGAGAAGAAAAAAAAGGATCTGAAGAGGAGAAAGAGGACAAAGCACCCTCAGGACAAAGTGAAAGGAAGAGAATTTCCAGAGATCAGTATGGGGTCAGAGGGTGGGGTCAAAGGGGTGTAATTTGACTGCCTTGCTTGTGACCTCCTCCAGCAGCTCAGCCACCTTCTTCCCTCTTTCCCCGTCCCCAGCTCCCGCCCCCTCTGCCCCAGGAACCGGGCTAGTTTATTTTCCTTGGGCAGGCTTCCTGAAAGGGGAGCCTGGTTTTCCTGACACATGAAAAGCGTCTCAGACTGCCGTCTGACCTCTCCTGCAGAGCCCCAGCTCCAGGGAGTTTGTCTGACACGCAGTCACACACGTGGACACAAGCCCGTATTCTGGCACATGGCACACACATGCGCCCTGGGGCCCCAGGGTGAGTCTGGGAGTTGTGTGACCACAAACGGGCCTAGATAAGATGTAAGGCACATACACCCAAAGCATACATGAGCACATGGTACCTGTGCTCACGTGCTCAGCACATAGCCTTACTGGTTCACACATGAAACATTGTTTCAAACACTCAACTGTGCCCATTTCCACTCTCCTCCGTACCATTGGTGGTAAGAAGAGTTGGAGTGATGGACATGTGCGGTGTGACTGGCAGTGTAAGAGGCTGGTGTGGCCCAGGGCCAGCTGCAGCTTCTCCCGAGGCGGAGGACGAGCTGGCCAGAGAGACCACCCACTGTGCTGGTTGGGTCCACCCCTGCCTGTGGGTGGAGAATGGATGTCTATGTCCCTCAGGGCCCCCATCTGCACTTCCACAGAGGGCTCCTGGGAATTGGAAGGAGTTCTCTTCGGTACTCACACTTGCTTTGCCTACCCTCATCATCTGGTGTCCAGTCCACTCTGCTGGGCCCAGGGTTCCTGCCCTCTGAGACCATCCTTGTCAAGCAGTGGAAGCTCAGGGACTGCTCTGCCCCTCCCCGGTTATGGGACTGCAATGGTAATGCCGGCCTCTACTACATACCATCTGCCTGGTATTTCATGCACATTATCTTATTTAATACTTCTACCAAACCTTCGAAGAGCCTTATGCCCTTCTCTTAGGAATAGGGAAATTAAGACTTTGGGGTGGGGGAGGTAAAGAAACATGCTCCATTCATAGAGCTAATGACGTCAAGAGCTGGAATTGGGTCCAAGGTCTAACTGCTGCCCAAGTCCATGGCCTTAAACACTGGGCCATACCACCCTAACTTTACAGGCTGTAAAAACATCCACCTCAAAAGCTTTCTGGGAAGAAATTGAGATGATTTTTGTGACGTGGCCTAGCACAGTGCCTGGAACACAGGGAGCATTTGAAAACGCAGGGTTGTTTTTTTTTCCTTTGGGTTCCTGTATGGAGAAAAGGGGGACATGCAGCACCCCCCTGACCAATGGGTGGAGGCTTCAGCAGCAAGGAGGTAGGCAGGGTAAGCAAAGAGGAATTCCTCCCCCCTCTGCTCCAAACACCACCCTCTGCTCCAACCACCACCCTCTGCTCCAACCACCACCACTTCAACCTCTGGAGCCTGGTCCTAATGGGAAACCAAAGAAACAGTGATCATCATCCCAACCCCCAACACTCACCCACATCAACCTACCCACTATCGGGGTGCTGAGGTTGGAGAGGACAAGGAAACTCCCCACCTACTGCTTGTCCTCTCCTCTCTGACGCCCCCGGAGAAAGGAGGCATTCCCAGACTCCCAGACAGAAGGAGGAAGGGGAGGGGCAGCGTGGAAGGGGAGGAGGGACCGCCGCACACTGAAGCCTTTGTGACTCCCAAGCGTGGAGGTGGAAACACTTCATATATCAAGTGTGTTTGTCCCTCCCTGGGGAAGGTAGGGCGAGGGGGAGGGAGGACAGGGTGGAGGCTGGGCAATTGGCAAGGGCCTGAAATAGGAAACACCAGTGTGTAACTTGAGTCGGCGGAGAGGGGGCTGCTCAGAACCTTTCTTGAGGAACTGACCTGTTCTTGGCTTCTGGGATCCCCGTTCAGAGGCTGTGACTCCCCTTCTCCAGGCCCCATTCACTCCGCAGAAACACCCCCTCCCTCGCCCCGTCACTCCCTCCAGACGCTGTGCTCTTCCTGCCAGGCTCCACAGTTCCCTTCCCCGCTTCCCACTCCTGCTCATTCCCTAGCCTGCCCCTCCGTCCTCCTTCGGCCCTGCTTCCCTCCCCCATCCTCAGCTATCAGCCCTCGCCCCCTCCAAGCCCTGTCCTTTCCGAGCCCAGGGGACTCCTCGCTGCCATCGCCTGCTTCTCCTTCAGCCTAGTCCTGCCTCCTTCTCCCCAAACCGTTCAGGATTCCAGCTCGGTCTCCTCGAAAGGTCTCAATAGGCTTCCTGCCTCTGTTCCCGACTCATGGCCATGACACAGTCAACATGCTAACAGGGATGCTGGACTGCACTGAGAATCACTGTCCTAGCGACCTTGTAATGGATAGCACGGTGGTGATTTTGGAAAAGTTAGTGCTCTTCATTTGCTTATCCAAGAGGTATTTACTGAGGGCCTCCCAAATGCCAGATCCTCTGCTAGACACTGGACGCCTTCCTGGAGCTCACAGTTCACACTTACTCCCCTCAGGCTCCAGGCAAGCGGGTGCCCTGTTCTGGGAGCTACTCCGGTAGCTCCCCACCCCGCCCAGCAAAGAGCTCATGGGATGTGCCCACCCAGTGAAGGTCCCTCCACCCTCCCTTCTAATACCATGCTCTGGGGGCCTAGCCCAGGGTGGTATGGATCCTACTGAAGCCTGGGGGAAAAAGAAATCAGTGATACAAATCCTGTCTTTGTTTAAAATTTTTGATATTTTCCTTATTATGGATCTTTCGCATTAATTTTTAAAATATTGCATTAAATATGATTTTTCTTTATTTCTGAGTTTCTTGGTATCCCTTAAGTTTTACACCTGAGCTGAGGGCCTTACTGATCTCCAGAATTCCCTCTCCTGCATAAAGTCTTCAGTGATCCCTGCTGCCCATGCTGGCCGCTCCTTCCTCCAAATTGTGACATTTACTGCCAGTGCCGCTCCCTGGGTCCTCACCCACACTGCCGGGTATCAGCCCTCCAAAAACTATTTTGTGCTGTTATCTAACTTGTGAATGTGTGTGTGTACGTGCGCGCGCGCGCGCGTGCGTGCGTGGCACCATGTCCAGGGAGCTGGATTATCAGTGTTTTAATAGCAGTGACGATGTATTATTTTATTCTTTAAGTTTCCTACAGTGTTAGGCTTAGAAAAGAACGGGTTTGAAATTAGCCAGAGGCCTAGGGTTTATGCTGGCCCCGCCCCTTATTAGTTATATGATCTTGAGCAAGCTAACCTCTCTGAGTCTCAGATTTCTCGTATATAAAACAGGATAATAAGGCCTGCTTGGCAGGGTGTTATGAACATAAGAAGCAATATATATATAAAGGGCCTGACAAAGTGGGCAGTCAATAAAAAGTTAACCATAATAATTATATTACTACACATAATATATTAGTATGGAGTTTACATTTTTTCGGGGCCTGCTATTATATTGTTAATGTAACAGTTATAATTATGTACCATTAAAGGCATTACGTAAATTAAACAACTGAATAGGATGATCAGGAGGCTCAAGAAACTTGAGGGAAAGGAAATGGAGCCCTTCTGATTCGAGGCTTTTCTGACGGGTAGAGACCGAGCAGGCCTGGAACTGGACTGCCTTGGTAAGGGGATCCTTGGAACCAGTGGTTCCTCCCTGAGCATTTGGCACAGGAATGAGCAATGCAGGGCTCAGATTTAATCCCTCCACGTGGCTAAAGCCTCTTGACCCTGAGCACTTCATTTAGCCATACTAGCCACACCCTTGGCACATCCCTGTCCCTGCCCCACTAGCAGAAGCAGCTGTAGACCAAGCACCACCTCCATCTGCTGCAGCACTGGCCAGTCTTCCCTAGTGGTCCCCCTACCCCAACACACCCCACATAGTGCCTGCCTATGAGGAACCGCGGAAACGAAGGGCTGGGAGTATAGGAGACACTGGATCCCAGCTCCCAGGACCACCCACCCTGACCTCCTCCCCTATGGTTATTAAAAACATACTTCCAAGGGATTAGCAACTATGCCAGGGATGTTGATCACTAACCCTCATCCAACCAATGGTTTTAATCACCAGATGCAGCCATATTAGCATTACTAACTAATGAGCAGTCTGCTAAGGCAGAGTGGGGACCGGGTGAGGGGTTAGGGTGGAGATGGAGGCACCTGCTATATGGCTGAGTCAAGGGGCCACCCTGGGAAAGAGTGACTTAAAGCCACACACACCCTTAATTAGGAGACGAGCTTCTTAGGACATTGAAGACACTAGTTTGAAGATGGGGAGCATGTGTCCAGGCATTCTGAATTAGCACATCTCGGGGGAACACTCAGGTAAGCTCCCTGTGGGAGAGTCCACAGAGCAGGGAACTCACCTGTGCCTGGCGAAGTTTCTAGACTGAAGCCCCCCTGTAAAAACCTAGCTCTTGGCTCCAAATGTGTACAAAAGTGAGGGAGATTCTGATTCAGAGCTTGCCCACTGTCTCATGGAAGGGATGACATCTAAGTCCACTCCTAGTGCTACCTCCATCTCTTCCAGCTGGCGTCCCACTTTCAGCAAGCAGCTGTAAAGCATCATCCAATGACTCAGGCATTGGTGCCTTCAGGTGGCCTTTGTCTGGGAACACTGAGGGAGCATGGACAGTTAAGAAAGCAGAAGGGCACAGGCCAGGAAGATGAAACGAGAGAAAAACAGCATCAGATGAGGTTGTGGAGGGAGAGGAGAAAGGTTAAGGCGCGGAGACCCCTCTGGTTCCTAGGAGCACCCTAGGGAAGAAGGTCTGGGGCCCAGAGAGGACTCTGTCTTTGTAGAGCATTGTTAGAACCTGTTGCTTTCAACAACTGATTACCAAAGACCTGGCTCTATTACTATGCTTACTCTTTCTCTTTGTTACTTATTTCTCTCTACTTCTCTCTCTTTTTCCCCTTCCCTGTGTCTTTTTCCTTCCTTGTTTTAGCAAATGGCTAAGGCCTGCAATTGGCTTTTTCTTCACCCAATGCAGATTTCCCTCCCCCCGCCCCCCCGAGACTCCTGGGAGCTCTGCCTCCACCCAGGCCACCAACTCTGCATCTGTAATTATCTGCCCCCATCAAAGTAGCTTCTCCATCTGCCGCACCTGGACAGAGCAACCCCTCTCAGTGTACATACTCCATGCTAGGCACTGGAGAATGCGTTACAGGAAGAATTGGACCTGCTAGAACCTGCAGGATCAGAACTAAGAAAAGTTCAGGTTCCAGAGCCACCTGGAGCCAAATATGAGGGCAAATAGTTGAGTACACATTCAGTGAGTCAGATTTCAGAAAGCGGGGAAAGGCTCCCCTGGAGAAGGGACATGAGGGTGTAGAAGGAGCTGGGATCCAGGCCAAGCACAGAGGGGCAAAGATTGGGAGCTGGAGAGCGGAGAGCTGCTTACCTAGAGTGAGCCCATGGCTCTAAGATGAGGGCTGGTGTGGGGGAAGGGAGATGTGGCAAAGGCTTGACCCCTGGAAACCCAAACTGAAATGTCTGGTATAAATTTGAGGGGGATGGAGGCTCATCTGGGAGCCCTCAGCAAAGGAGAAGGCAGTCTCCTCTTTTGTGCCCCTATGTACCAGGTAGAGGGAGGCTTGGGGAGACAATGTCCTGGGGGCAGCCGGCGCAGAAATTGTCCCGTCACCTTGCCCCCCACCCCCCACCCCGCAGGCCAACTTCACGTCTCTGAAACACGAGGGCCCCAGCAGCCCCTCTTGCCCCACCCCGCACAGGCACAGCCAGTGACAGCAGAACCGTCTCTGAAATAAACACCATATAAGAACAACAACCCCCAGAAACTCCAAAAGGGCTTTGATGTTGGGGCCAAGGGTTTTGACTAAACAAACTGGAAGCGATTTAGGCCAGAGAATGCTGGCGGCAGCGCGCTGAGTCGGCTGCACTGGGGAATTGAATCAGGCCGCCAGGAGCTGGTAGGGGACTCTATCCTCCCCACCCCTCAACCAGCCACCCTGGGACCACAGAGACCAGCCCAGAGAGGAGAGGGTGTGTGCATCTCCCTGCCGCACACTCCCTGCTTCCCTTCTGCCTCCTGCCAGAGGGACTGGGCCATCTAAGGACGCCATGGCCATCCAGGGAACGCTGGGCTGTGAAGCGGATGGGTGGGCAGAGCACACATCTATTGTCCTCCACTTCTACCATGTCTTCTGCTCGCCAGCCAGTCCTTATTCCACACGTCTTTATGAAGAACTAATTCTGGGAATAAATCTTGCCCCAGTCTGAAATGTTCTCAGCCCCACAACAACCACCTCTCTCTAGCGCTAAGAGTGAGAAGTTCAATCCTTGCAACATCATTAATTCCCTCCCTAAAGGGTGGCCTCTGTGAGGGCAGGAACTGTGTCTTGTTCATCTTTTTATCTAGCGTAGTGTCTGATGAAGCTAGGTATCAGTATATGTTTGTTGAATGAACAGATGAATTATCACTTGGGGGAATCTTGGAGGGTTAAAGTCTTTACTTTATCATAAGCCTCAGTTTCCTCTGCAGAAAGCTAACAACAAGCTCATAAGTGGTTTTATATACACCCATATGCATACATACATAAGTGCATATGTTGATACAAAATGTATGTAAAGCGAGTGCCCAGCCCAGGGTCAGACATGCAGCAGGTACACAATGCTGGGTTAAGTGTTATGATTTAGACTACTTCCCAATTGATCTGTATCTCATTTGTAGCAAAATAAGATACTACAGGCTGTGGCAACATCAGGATACACCATCCAGATACACTAAGGTTACAGGTTCGATCCCCAGTCAGATCACATACAAGAGGCAAATAAAAAAAAATTTAATCCAGGTTTGGGGAGCTCTCTAGAGCATACTTTATAGAATTAATGTTATAATGTTTCTTAACTATTTAAAATAAACAGCAAAAATATATATTTTTAAAAAGACCCTACATTTGTAAATGTGCACAGAGGAGCTTAGGAGAATGGGGCCTGAGTCTCCTTCCAGGGGAGCCATTCAGGCAGGAAGGCAATAGCAGCTCCCTCCCCTGCCCAGCCCCAGGAGAGTGGAGAGAGCTGAACCCCGTGGTACCTATGTCCATTAGAGAGTAGGGGAACCCCCTAAAAGAGACTCTGCCCTATAAGAAGGGTTCCCTTTGCTCTTCCCTCTGACTGTGCTCTGGCTGTTTCTATCACTCATATCCTCTCCCTGAAGGCCATCTGTCTTCCTGCCTTTTATTTTGAATCTTAATTATTGTTTTACATTTAATCACCAAGGATCTTGAGTAATAAGATCCTGAAAGAGCTAGTGAGGTCTCCCCGGCTGGACTGACTCTCACAAAGGAACAAACCAAAAAACAAAACAAGGGAGCCACTCCCGGAGGCCCAGACACGTGCTTACACATTTTCTTACACACACACACACACACACACACACAGTCCTATACACTAACAAAGAAGTACAAGGAACATGGCGTGCCACACAAACACACACGCACGCACTTAGATGCACACACTGTTTCAAAACATAGCATCTACACACACACACACACACACACACACACACACACACGCACACACACATTCAGTATTAACAAAGAAAGCAGGCGCGCACGGACTCACAGGAGGCCCGATGACTGTACTTCAAGCTTCACCTCCCAACCCAAGCCCAAAAATCTGTCTCCAATTATCTGGCCCGTGTTGGGAGCAACAGGAAATCCAGAGCTGCCTCTGTCTTCTGGGGGAGATGCCAGGATTTCAGCCATTTCTCCATCATTGGAAAACAAAAGCCTTCTGGCCTTGCCTCCTTCTCCCCGCTTCCAAGTCAGCTGGGGCTAGGAGTGTGGGTGGGGGCGGGAGGCGGGTGTAAAACCGAACCTAAGAACTGCTTGCTGAGCCTGGGAAAGGGGCCAGAGGCCTCTGCACCCTGAGCGTGTGCCTTTCCAACTTCCCCCCGTACACTGAACAGGGCAGTTGCTTGGGTCAAGGACAGGGGCTTACACTGGGGACTTCAGAATCAATACCGACCCCAGACACCAGCCTCCTGGAGTGACGACACAGCGCAGTGGAAGAACCACCAGACTTATAATCAGAAGACCTGGGCTTGGGTCCCAAATCCGCAGTAAACCAGCTGCCAGTGATTTCACTTCTCAGAAAGAACCTTACTTAGAAAATGGGAGTAATAACAGCGACACGCCTTCTAGGATGGTTGTGAGTGGTGAGCTTGTCCAAGTACTTATGTAACTGGGAGAAATACCCACACAGGTGTCATTACTGGCGATGGGATGGTATCCCAAGCGTGTAAATGGCTGACCTCCCCACAAAACAGGAACCTCTCCTCTCTCTCCCAGAGGCACCTGGCTATTCTCACAGAAGAGAAAATACTCTTTTGAGAAACATGGATCTGCTCCTGCACCCCTCTTCCCTTATTAGATGGAGCAGGTCTCACCATCTTGTGGTTTTCCCACTTGACTGCACAGCCCACTCACCACCATACCCACTCTCTCTGTTCCTCATGGTATCTGAAGACCGTGGAAATGGCTCGGGGTAGGGGAAAGACTCCTGGATTTGGCCGTCTTTCTTGTTTTTAAAGACTCCTAACCCAGGGCAGCTTACCTTCCCTCAGCCCAGCATGAACTTCCCTAGACAATGGGCACTCTCCATTTGGCTTTGTTTAGGGAAGTGTTAGAAATTGTGACCATATTCACGTGATGGTTCCCACGAGGCTTTAATGAGCTTTTGAGGGACTCTTGCCACCATCCCAATCAATCTCAAAGTGCTTCGGCACTTTGTAGGGTGTGCAGTTGAGAATATCTGCTCTGTGAAATGGTCTTTCATTATGTTCATCTAAGTTCCTCCCCCAGAGTGGGCGTTCCCAGAGATCAAACTCTGCCTCCCCCATCAGACAAGGAGTTTTGGGTCACCCTCTCAACACTCCAATCAGGCCCTGGCCCAGGCACGAAAGGCGAGCAGGACAGTGTGATGCGCTGGAGTTGCACAAGGTAACATTCAACAGCCCCTCGGACTTTTGGACTGAGACAATTTGGTCAGAGATCTGTACTTCAAGGGGGACTCAAAATAGAAGGAATCCGAAGACAACTGAGCAAGATGGAAAAGGAAGGTTCCATCCCCAGCCTACTTTCTTCCTTATATTATGAAAGATCTGATGGGCTGATGTGCTGAATGGGAAACAGAATGATGGAGAGAAATCAGAGGGGGTAGGAGAGGGGAAAGACTATGTGAGTGTCACAAAGTCGAGGAACAGCCTTGAACGGGGGGAAGGAAATAATGAGAGGCTCCCTTGAAGGGGCCCTGCTTGATTGTCACTGACTCCAGAGCTGGGGTCTGGGTCCCCACAGTTAGTCAGCAGAGCCCTGATCTCTGGCAGGGTCAGGAGCCGAGACATCTCCCTCTTCTCTCGTGGAAAGCACAAAGAGGATACCTTTTCTTCTCCCTTCAGGCTCCCAACACATGGCCTTTTTGACATGTGGCATTCTCATGTGGAGTCAAGGGGCATGCAACAGTCCAGCTCAGCAATTAAGAGGTCCCAACTCTGCTTGCCCAACCTGGCCCTTGGAGGATTGCTCAGAGGGTCCACCCACAGTCCAAGCGGCCCTCCTTTGAAGACCAGGCTGAGAGGTTCAGCTTTCCAGACTGCCGAGGGGAGTGAGTCACGGTCTAACAATGTGATCTGTCAAGTATTGCAGCTCCCTGGGCTGGTCCTGCCCACAGCCTTCTGCTGCCTGGGTTCTCACTGGGCGTTCCTCTACAGCAGTGTTTCCCAAACTTTTGACATATGTGTACCCCTTCTATAATTTTCATAATGCTCGTCAAAAACAGGATGTATTTTAATAATAATCAAAATATATTTCTTTTTCTTTTTTTGGTACATACACAAAGTAATAATAAGCGAAAAATAAAATTATTCATAATAAAATATAAATAAAAGTTATATTATAAATAACATTTATTTGCACACCGGACCATCTCACACCTCACAAGACTGTCTTGACTTGACTCATGAGAACTTAGAATTAGGTGCAGCTAAGCATGGTGCAGTGCATATCCCCACCAAACTTCGGTGCAATGCGTACCCCCACCAAACTCTTCCCAAACCCCTGGGGGTACGCGTACCACACTTTGGGAAACACTGCTCTACAGAATGTGGAGATCACACTGGTGGCTTTGCTGTGCATTCCCCACCGTCCCCAGCTCTAGTTATTACTTTCCATGTAACTGATTTAATGGGTCAAAGAAATGGGTCAGATGTGGAAAATGCCAGAAATATGGGGCAACTTTTCCAGGATTTGAGTCCAGACTTTTAGGGAGTTAAGAATTGGGGTAGGGGGAGAGCAAAGAGGGTCTATGTGACAAAGGAGCTGAATGGGTATGGTGTCAGTACAAAAGATTACGAGTATATACTAAATCCATGAATAGTACACTTTAAAAGAATGAACTTTCGCCCTAACCAGTTTGGCTCAGTGGATAGAGCATCGACCGTTGGACTGAAGGGTCCCGGGGTCAGTTCCGGCCAAGGGCATGTACCTTGGTTGTGGGCACATCCTCAGTGGGAGGTATGCAGGAGGCAGCTGATCGATGTTTCTCTCTTATCGATGTTTCTAACTCTCTATTCTTCTCCCTTCTTCTCTGTGAAAAAAATCAATAAAACATATCTTTAAATAAATAAATAAATAAATAAATAAATAAATAAATGTGAACTTTATGGTATGGATTATCATATACAATAAAAGTCTAATATGCTAAGTGTCTGGTCATCCAGTTAGCTGTTCAACCAATCAAAGTGTAATATGCTAATGATATGCTAAGGTTGCTCAACTGCTCACTGTGACGTGCACTGACCACCAGGAGACAGATGCTCTGACCCCTAGGTTAGCTTACTGCTGGGGTCCAGCCAATTGGGACTGAGTGAGATATGCTGGACATGCCCTGGAGCCCTCCTGAGCTGGCCAACCTCCCATGTCCCTCCCTTGCCCCAATCATGCATCGATGGGATCCCTCAGCCTGGCCTGCACCCTCTTGCAATCCAGGACCCCTCAGGGGATGTCAGAGAGCCCATTTCAGCCAGATCTGCAAGCCAGACCAAGAGACCCCACTGGTGCACAAATTATAGTATATAATAAAGCTGGGTTGTTGTTGTTGTTGTTGTTGCTGGTGTGTGTGTGTGCTTAATATTTTTTATTGATTATTATCTTAATATTTTTTTTATTGATTTTTTACAAAGAGGAAGGGAGAGGAATAGAGAGTTAGAAACATCGATGAGCCCTGGCTGGTTTGGCTCAATGGATAGAATGTTGGCTTGCGGACTGAAGGGTCCCAAGTTCGATTCCTGCCAAGGGCACATGCCTGAGTTGTGGGCTCGATCCCTAGTGG
Organism: Vespertilio murinus; assembly: GCA_963924515.1. Lineage (NCBI taxonomy): Eukaryota > Metazoa > Chordata > Mammalia > Chiroptera > Vespertilionidae > Vespertilio > Vespertilio murinus. Next base: position 13,456,315 of record OZ004718.1, on the reverse strand, counting down.
GGGCCATGCAGGAGGCAGCCGATCAGTGATTCTCTCTCATCATTGATGTTTCTATCTCTCTCTCTCTCTCTCTCCCTCTCCCTTCCTCTCTAAAATCAATAAAATGTTTTAAAAAGAAAGAAAGAAAGGAAGGAAGGAAGGAAGGAAGGAAGGAAGGAAGGAAGGAAGAAAGAAAGAAAGAAAGAAAGAAAGAAAGAAAGAAAGAAAGAAAGAAAGAAAGAAACATCGACGAGAGAGAAACATGAATCACCTGCCTCCTGCACACCCACCATTGGGGATGTGCCTGCAACCAAGGTACATGCCCTTACTGGAATCCAACCTGGGACCCTTCAGTCTGCAGGCCAACACTCTATCCACTGAGCCAAACCAACTAGGATTGTTGTGTTTTAATGAGTGCCTGAGTGGGAGGTAGGTGAGTCCATTCCCAGAGGGAAGTAATGCTGGCTGTGTAGGGTGAGTGGGGGGATGGATAAGATGGTTAGAAGGACTTACTGCCTCCAACTCAAGTGGATCTGTATTTGTCAGCCCTACTAGCAGCCTTCAAGCTCTACGCTGGATACCCTGAAACACCACCACTCAAGTGACCCCTTTCACCAATTCAGATAACACTTTGCAGTGTTATCTGTAAACAACCTTGAGATCCACCCATAGCAAACAGGGTGTGCATTTAACCTCATTCTGCACTCGTTTTCACTCTTTTTTTCTTCTGCTTTTACTCTCACTTTTAATTTATGCCATCTTACATCTTGTGTATCTTTTAAGTCTCTAAATCCATTGCACAACAGGCAGGATAAAAATAACATTTTTAAAAATATAATTTGTAAAACACGCTCATGTACATTTTTTCTCTCAGTGCTCAGAACAGCCCACGTGGAAGGTTGAAACGATGAAGCTATTTCTATTTTTAGGCTGAGAGATTAAGGGACTTGGTCAAGGTCATCTAGCTTTTGAATGGCGGCGTAAGAACTAAAACTCGGGTATTTGAACTCACAGGCACCAATCTCGCCTCTGCAGAAGGCACAGAAGCAAGCCCTGGAGGAAAACTAGGTTGTCTTCCTCCAGCCTTGCCAGTGCACACCTCACCACCTAATAATGCAGACAGGCCTTTTAACAAGTAAGTGTCTGTGCCCATCCGCTGGAGCGGGGGAGACCAGGGCCTCGGGGAAGGAAAACATTGGCTTTGTTGGCTTTCCATTTCTTCTTCCAAGAGCTCGAAGCTAACAAACACCCCTCCTTTAGGTCAGTTAGATACATCTCCATGTTACCTTCCCTCAGAGAAGGAGCAAACAGGACACTTAGCTCCCAAGCCTGAGGCACAGGTTCCCGCTGTTCTCTATAGGGTTTGATAGGGGGATATAGGGTGCAGTACAGGCTGACATTATCTCCTGACTTTAGTGGGGTGGAGGGCTCTGAGTTGAGAGAAGACCCCTCTTAGTGGAGGGTCTGAAGGGATGGCTACAGCCCGTGGCAGTGACAAGTCCCAAACTTTTTCTCATACTCAAAGACTCCTCTGACTTACGAACGTCTCGTTGATAAACACTGACCAACTGTAGGGGACCCACATAAATGGGTCTCGCCCAGTTTTACCTTCTAAAGCTTGGTGTGGGAGGGGGCGGGAATGACAGAGCAAGATAGAGCAGACCTGTGTCAAGAGAGAAGCAAAAGCAAAGTCTGACTGGAGAGCTAAGCAAGGAAAGATTATAACCTGCTGGGGGATCTGAACAGGAGGAGTCTTTGGGGGCCATTTTATTTTAGAAGGATCCAGAAAGATATATAAATTTTATTTTCTTTCTTCTTTTTGAAAAACTGATTAGCCTAGTTTTTATTTTATTTTCTTAAATAGGGTTTCATTAAAATTTTAATTCTTCTTTTTTTAGAGAGAAAGAGAGGAAGGGAGAGAGGAAAAGAGAAATAGAAACATCAGTCAGCTACCTCCTGCACCCCCTTTACCAGGAATTGAACCAGCGACCTCTTGTGCATGAAATGATGCTCAATCCACTCAGCGGATGACCCCAGTTTTTAAACAAAGGATGAGGTGGGAAGAGAGAGAGAGAGAGAAGAAGGCATCAGTGATGGAAGGGGAGCAGAGAGGAAGGTGTTCTAGGCACAGGAGACCCAGCACGGACAAAGACGCAGGGTGGAGTGTGGGCACACTTGAGAAGCGTTGAGTAATGCGGAGCATGAGGTAGTGGAAGAAAGGACTGAAAAGGGAGACGGGAGCCATATCACCACAGAGGCCCTTAAATTCCAAGCTAAGGAATTTGCACTTCATTTAGTAGGCCACAGGGAACCTCCACAAGTGACTGGATTAGAAGTGTGCTTTAGGAGGAAAACGCCAGCAGCCATGCACGGGACACACTGGAGGTCCTGTTATAAGCTACTACAGAATAATGCAGGCCTTCACATGGGTGCTGTCTTGGGAACTATTAGGCAGGAAGATATTCAAAATTTCCAGGTGTTGATCCCCCCTGCCCCTTTATTCTGAGGAGAGATACAATGATGCACAAGGAGGAAAGACTCGAGCTTTAGACAAACTGATTCATAGCATTGGGAGGAGGCAGGCGAAAAAGCTTTTACTCTGCAGTGGGGCCAAGGACTCTGGGACACAAAAGAAGGGGCGTTTGAGAAACAGTTCAGAAGTCTCCTACATAGCACACTGATCCTAACCTCATGCCTTCCCTGTTTAATCTAAATAGTGCTGCATTTTCCATTTAGCTGGCACCTCATCTGAGGAAGTTTCAACCAGCCAATCCTGAAGCAAACAACACCCACCTCCACTGAACACAGACAAGGGCTCAGGTTCCTGCTCTTTGTCCACCTTCCTAACAACCTAGAGGGGTTCGGATGAGAAAACTGAAGCACCGACTTACCCATTGGACTCGGTGCGTCTGGGAAGCCCAGAGACTTGGGGGGCTAATTCTGACCTCAAGGCGCATGTCCCTAATTGGGTTACAGGAATTAGTCCTGAGAAACAGAGAAAAGGCAAGAAACTACATTCTCCTCACTCCTAAGCCTCTAAAGAAGAGGTCAAGCGAGGTCACCCCTGCCTGACCCGGTGAGGATGGCCAAGCAAGGAAAATGGCTCATTGGGGGTTATGACAAAGCTAGTACAGGGCAGGCAGGAAGACAGTGGAAGTCAGACCAGGAGCAGCGGGAGGAGGATTCCCCATGGTGCCTGGCACCCAGGAGGCACCTGCTAATTCCGTACAGATTGCATGAATGAATCTCAGAGGTCAGGGGACACTCACTTTAAGAGAAATGCAATAAAAGCTGTGACGAGGAAGCATCTTTCACCTATGAGACAGGCAAAGATGAAAAAGCTTAATAAGATTCTCTGTCTGTGAGGGTGTAGGAAACAGACCCCTGAAGCCCCTGCTGGTATGGCCATAAGTGGGTAGCTTCTGTCCAAGGTGATTTAGCAATACTGATCGACATTACAAATCCGTGTAATTTGCAGGCAAATGATTTCACTTCTGAAAATTTATTTTGCAGAAATGCACATGTGCACAGTGGCCTGTGTACAGTGTTTTAATTTGAAGATTTGTTTGTAACTGTACACTATAGAGAAGAATAGGGGACTGGTAAATGGACTATGAGCTATCCATTCAATTAAATATTATGAGTTATGATGCAGACTGATCAGCAAGATAAATTACCTAAAAAAAACTAGAAGAAAAAGAATAGCATGTATAGCATGATGCCATTTGTGTGAACAATAAAAACAATGTGTGCGTGTTTGTATGCTACCATTTGTGTGGGGGGAAATACATATTTGCTGATATAAACACAGAATATCTCTAGAATTAAACATTAGAAAAATTTGGGGTTTGCCCCTAGGTTGGCAAACTGGGTAGCTTTAAACTTTTTTGCCATGTATAAGTATATTGACTGAAACTTTTTAATATAAAGAAATTTAAAAAGAAGAAAATGTCAGAGAGGCAGGCCTATGGCTGTTTCCTCCTAACGGGGCTCCCAAAGCAGGGCCGTGCGGTACCAGTGTGACAGTCTGCAGCACCCCCTGCTGTTTGTGAGCACGCACTGCACAAAGTGGGTGCTAGCTGATAAAGCAAGGGATTCATTGACTGAACACTTAAAGAAAAGAAAGAATAGCTGGAGGAGACTTAGAAAGGACAGGATGTGGCCTGTGGCATCGGGAACAGGCAGTCCGGGATTTGAGTCCTCTCTCTGCCGTTGCCAGCTGTATTTCCTTGGACGCATGACCCTCTTAAGTCTCAGTTCTTGCCCCATAAATTGGACTAATAATGTGTACCCTTAGGGTTATGAAGATCAAATAGAATACAAAATGTGAGCAGTGCTTTAGAGTTGAAAAAGTGCTATAAAAATGCTAGGGGATTATTTTTAACTAGCCTCCCTCATTTTATGAGGTAATAAGAGGTAGAATAGGGCAGTGATTAAGCTAGGGACTCCACAGCCAGAATACCAGAGTTTGAAGTCCAGCTCCACCACCCACTGGCTGGGGTGACCTAGGGTAAATTACTTAATTGGGAGATCTCTGTTTTTTCATCTGTAAAATAGATTAACGTTTTCATAGGGTTGTTCTGACAATTAAGTGAATAAATACATGCAAAGCATTTGGTATAGTGACTGGCACACATTAAGTACTTTGTAAGCATCTGCTATTATTGATTTCTTATAATATACTAGAAGTCTGGTGCATGAAAATTCATGCACTGGACGGTGGGGGTCCCTCAGCCCGGCCTGCCCCCTCTCACAGTCCAGGAGCCCTCAGGGGCAGAAGGCAACCCTGTAATCAGGGGAAGGCGACGCCCCCATCACACCTCGGCTGCTGCCACTGCCAGCAGCACAAGCCTCGGCTGGCCCTGGTTACCTGAGCCCTGGGTGGTCCTAAGCAGCTGGGCAGCCGCCATCAGCAGTTTGCCTGCACTTCAGGCCGGCCCTGGGTGTCTAGACAGCCAACATCCAAGGCTTGCCTATGCCTTGGGCCAGCCCTGGGTGGCTTTGGGGGCTGAGAGGACTGGGGGACTCCAGAGGCAGGCACACAGAGCAGCCAGACCTGCCTGGGAATGGGTCCGGCTGTGCCACACGCCTGCTGCCCCGGCGGGGCTGAGGGGACTGGACAACACTATCTCATGGCTGTGGGCACCGCCACCTTTGAGGGCATGACAGCCAATTAGCATATTCCCTCCTTATTGGCTGTGGGCACCGCCATATTTGTGGGGGTATGACATCCAATTAGCATATTCCCTCATTATTATATAGTATGTAATGCTTATGTACCTTATGTAAATGCTTGATAAATTATAATGTCTTACTACTCTATAGGTGAATAAGTTGAGGCTTCGAAAGGAATGTGACTTGCCCAAGCCACCCAACTAATGAGTAGTAATAATTCCACCCCGTAAGAAGCCTAGGCACCTCCTGGACATAAGCACTCCAGTGTAGAGGACATTCCCAGGTAGGGGTGTAGTTCTTCATTTCTGCTACCTGAATCAAATGTGGACTAGATGGGGGAGTAAGGAAGGGGAGCCATGAGGCAGAGAAGGTTTAGAGGGAGGAAGACATGGAGAAGAACTGAGCTTGTGGGTTGATGAAGGGATGTGCTGTGTCAGGGTCTATGAGAATTTAGCAAGAAGATGTGGCACTAATAGGAAACTGAATGGGATTTAAGGGTATAGGACACTAGAAGAGCTTTATTTATTTATTGACACTGGAAGAACTTTAGGGGAGAGAATCAAGGATGAGGGATTTTCAGCTAAGTCCTGGGGAGACAAGAACTGAAAGATGATGCTAATTATCATCCTCAATATGAATAAATATTTCCTAATGAAGACAATATAGTATAGTGGAAAGAACACTAACAAGTATTTATTGAGCATTTACTATGTGCCAGGCATAAGCCAAACGTCAAAAGACTACTATTTGGCTCTGGCCAGTGTGGCTTGGTTGGTTGGGTGTCATCCCATGCACTGAAAGTTTGCCGGTTCGATTCCCTGTCAGGGCATATGCCCAGTTTCGGGGGGGGGGGGGGGGGGAGGGCATGCAGGAGGCAGCTGACCAAGGTTGTACTCACATTGATATTTCTTCTTCCTTTCTCTCTCTCTAAAAATTAATAAACTATTCTAAAAAAATACAACAACAAAAGCATATCTTTGGGTGAAGATTAAAAAAAAAAAAAGACTGCCATATACTAACTTGGTACTCTTAAAACAGATTACTAAACCTTCTAAGCCTCTGTTTTCAAAATAGGCATAGTAATATTTCCCAGACAGAATTCTCATGGGAAATGAAGTTAGGTAATAATAAATGTGAAAAATTTTGAAATAAAACAAAGTAAGAAATGTTGAGAATAAAAGAGGTAAAATAAACTTGCTAATGGTCACAATTAACAAATGGAAGAATCTAAATTCCCAAACCCAGAACTTTGACCACAAAATCCACATAAAGGCACTAACATTAGAAATATCAGACTAAGGAGCCCTGGCACAGTAGCCCACTTGGTTAGAACATTGTCTTGATGTACAAGGTTGTGGGTTTTGTTTTGTTTTTAATATATTTTATTGATTTTTGACAGAGAGGAAGAGAGAGGGATAGAGAGTTAGAAATATCGATGAGAGAGAATCATCGATCAGCTGCCTCTTGCACACCCCCTACTGGGAATGTGCCTGCAACCAAGGTACATGCCCTTGACCGGAATTGAACCTGGGACCTTTCAGTCTGCAGGCCGACGCTCTATCCACTGAGCCAAACTGGTTTTGGTGGCAAGGTAGTGGGTTTGGTCCCAGTCAGAGCACATACAAGAATCAACCAATTAATGCATAAATAAGTGGAACAACTAATCAATGTTTCACTCTCTCTCCCCTTTCCTCTTGTACTCATAACTATAAACCTGTACTTACTTCCAAGCCATCATCAGCCTTCTGGGATGACTGCAATTTGCTGCTACCTCCACTCTTTGCTACATCAATCCTGTTCCGTTACAGCATCCCAGAATAATCTTTCCCAAACATCAGTTAGATCATGTCACTTTCCTTCTTAAAAACCCTTCATTAGTTTTTCATTGAGCATAGGATCAAATCCAAAGCTGTGTTGTTTTTTAAAGATACAGCTTCTATTTATTTTTGAGAGAGAGGAAGTGGTAGGAAAGAGAGAGAGATATCCATGTAAGAGAGAAACAGCAATCGGTTGCCTCCCATACATGCCCAACCAGGAATCAAACCCACAATCTGGGTAGGTGCTCTGACCCAGAATGAAACTGGCATACCAACATTTGCATCCTGGAGGTGCCACAAAAAGAAAAGAAATAGCGATATATTGAAAACTTATTTGAAGAAATAATGACAGAAAAATTTCACTACTTGGTGAAAGAAATAGAATTGTAAGTCCAGGGCAGAGAATACCAAACAAGAGGAACCCAAAAGGCCCACACCAAGACACATCATAATTAATATGCCAAAGGTTAAAGACAAAGAAAGAATCTTACAGGCAGCAAGAGAAAAGCAGTTAGTTACTTACAAGAGAGTGCCCATAAAACTGTCAGCTGATTTCTCAACAGAAACTTTGCAGGCCAGAAGGGAGTGGTAAGAATTATTTAAAGTGTTGAAAAGTCTGGTTAAGACCTCCAAGAGCAAAGGCCTACTGAGGTGAGGATGCCCCTACTGTCACCTGTAGAGGGGCAGCACTGAGCTGGCCAATATTTGTGGTGGTGCTGCTTGTCCTGGCTCAGGGGAAGCGTTCCACTAAGTCTGAAAGACTAAGACATTGCGGGGACTCTCCGCCACCGCCCGCGGCCTGCTCTGCCAGGCCTTTGCGCGCGCTGTGCTGGCACTGCGCCTTCCATTGGCAGACCTGGAGAATCCTCTCTCCGCTGCCACAAGGCCAGGCCAAAGCATCAGACACTACCACCATGCGGATTTTAAAACTACAGGGGAAATTGAGCCACAGGAGCTACCATCACTGCCGCACCCACCGCCGCCCCCAAGAATGGGAATCCACCGAAATCAGAGCTCACTACACACCGGGCTCATAGAGAGTGTGGCTTCAGAAATTAGCCTCTGCATCCACAGCAGCTCCACATCCGCAACAAAGAGGACACCATTGAGGGCGGACTCTCCCCATGCAGCCATCACAGCCCGCCCACAACCTTCCCAGCACACCCACCATGCTGGGAGGGAAATGGAGCGCGCTGGTGAGGAAATGGCACGGTGCCTTCCATTACCCACCCAGGCGAGCCCATCCTCCGATGCCACATGGCCAAGCCGAAGCTCTCACCACCACCGCCATGTGAACTTTAAAACTACAGTGGTAATTGAACCACAGGAGCGACCGTCAATATTGCACCTGGCACTGCCTCCCACCACTGCCGCCGAGAATAAAGGAAATCCACCAAGAACAGAGCTCACCACGCCTTGGGCTCAGGGAGTGGGCGACCTCAGAACTTAGCCTCCATGTCTGCAGCTGCTCTGCTCCCACACCGAACGAGACACCTTTGAAGGTGGTCCCCCCGCCTGCAACCAAATCAGCCCAACTGCAGCTGTCCCAGCCTGCCTGCCATGCTAGCAAGGAGCTAGCGTGGCGCCTCCAATATGCGACCCCAACACCCTAGAGGGGCCGTGTGCCCCGGGTGAGCCGAGTGTCCCAGGGGGCCATGTACCCCGGGTGAGCCGTACCCCCCAAAGGGGAAAGGGATCCCGGGTGAGCCGTGTGTCCCAGGGGGCCGAGTGCCCCGGGTAAGCTGAGTGTCCCAGGGGGCCGAGTGCCCCGGGTGAGCCGAGTGTCCCAGGGGGCCGAGTGCCCCGGGTGAGCCGAGTGTCCCTGGGGGCCGAGTGCCCCGGGTGAGCCGAGTGTCCCAGGGTGCAGTGTGCCCCGGGTGAGCCGTGTGTCCCAGGGGAAGCAGTGGGACTCAGGGGAAGGGGCGGTGAAAACCAGAGGAGGAGCGGACTCTATTCACATGGTCCTGAGATAGTCACCATAAAATAAGCAGACTGCCAAATGAGGAGCAGATTTTATTCATGGGGTCCTGAGATTGTCACCATAAAACAAGCAGATTGTCAAATGACAGCGGGGAGGGGAAGGAGACCTGGGGGAGATAGGAGAACAATCGAGGGACTGGTATGCATGAACATAAGTACAACCAATGAACACACAACTCTGGGGAGGGAGGGCATAAATGGGAGGTGGGGGGGGCAATGGTAAACTATGTACACAGAAAATACCTTAATAAAATAAAATTTTTAAAAAAAGACTTAAACTGGATAAAATAAAATAAAAATAAAAAATAAAGTGTTGAAAACTAAGGATCTACAACCAAGATTACTCTACCCAGCAAAGCTATCATTTAGACTTGAAGGTCAGATAAATATCTTCACAGCCCTGGCCGGTTTGGTTCACTGGCTAGAGCATCAGCCTGCAGACTGAAGGGTCTGGGTTCAATTCCGGTCAAGAGCATATGCCTGGGTTGTGGGCTCCATCCCCATTAAGGGGTATGCAGCAAACAGCCGAACAATGATTCTCTCTCATCATTGATGTTTCTATCCCTCTCTTCATCTCCCTTCCTCTCTGAAATCAATAATAATAATGATAATGATAATGCATTGATTAGTTGTTCCACTTATTTATGCAATAATAATAATAACAACAACAACAACAACAAAGATCTTCACAGACAAGAAAAAGCTAAAGGAGTTCATCACCACCAAACCAGTATTACTGAACTGTTGAAAGAGAAGAAGGAGAAGAAGAAATATGAACAACAAAATGGCAATAAATACATATCCATCAATAATTGAATCTAAAAATCAAAATAAACAAACAAGAAATTTAATGAACAAAATAAACTTATGACTAAAATAGAACCAGAAGCATGAAAACATGGAACAGACTGACAAATCTCAGAGGGAAGAGAGGAGATGGGTTGGGAAGAGAGTAACCAAAGAACTTATAAGCATATATGCATTACCTATGGACATAGACAATAGGGTGGTAAAGGCTTGGGGTGGGGCAGGAACCAGGTGGAGGGGGGCAATGAGGGGAGGAAAAAGGGACATTTGTAATACTCTCAGAATAAAGATTTTTTTTTTAAATCTGAGGACATGTTCTTTTAGAGTAGCTATTTTTAGACGCTTAAAAATCACAACCCATAGTTAAGAAATACATTTTAAATATGACTCGGGCCAAAACCAGTTTGGCTCAGTGGATAGAGTGTCAGCCTGTGGACTGAAAGGTCCCAGGTTCGATTCTGGTCAAGGGCATGTGCCTTGGTTGCGGGCACATCCCTGTTAGGGGGTGTGCAAGAGACAGCTGGTCGATCTTTCTCTCTCATTGATGTTTCTAGCTCTCTATCCTTCTCCCTTCCTCTCTGTAAAAAATCAATAAAATATATTTGGGGAAAAAATGACTTAGGTCACATATACTTATGTAAGTACATAAGTGAAACCAAAGTTTCTCAACACTATACTAACCCTTCCCACCAGCCATGCACTCTGATCTTTTCTATTCCCTTCTCCTTCTCCTTCTCCTTCTCCTTCTCCTTCTCCTTCTCCTTCTCCTTCTTCTGTTTATATCTCACCAATTGATTTCACAACTCACCAAAGGGTTACAATTTTCAGTAGGAAAAACTGGTAACAAGTGTGTGAAAGGCATAAGAACTAAAAGCTAGGTTTGAGGACCAGCTCAGTCATTAGCTGTGTGGCCTCAGGCAAAATTAGTTTGTCTCACTGGGCTTAATTTTTTTTTAAATCTGGAAAATGAGGAAATTGGACTTAATGATGCTTATAGATCTTTATTTTTAAGAATTGGGAAAGATCACCAAAAGCAAAGGCATGTCATTAGAAACGAAGGCTAAGATCATCTACACCCTCGTATTCTCAATTACTATGTTATGGATACAAAGTTGGACAGTGAAGAGGACTGATAGGAAAAAAATGGACTCACTTGAAATATGGTGCTGGAAGAGAGCGCTACGATACCCTGACCCACCAGAAAGATAAACAAGTGGGTCCTGGAGCAAATGACACCTAAAACATCTCTAGAGGCAAACATGACAAAACCGAAGAGGTTCTAGTTTGGGCACATCATGAGAAGGCAGGATTCTTTGGAAAATACAATAATGCTGAGGGAATGGAAGGCAGCAGGAAAAAAGAAAGAAACTATGAAAAGGATTGACTCCATAAAAGAAGCCACAGTCATGAGTCTATAGGAGCTGAGCAGGACAGGATAGGATATTGTGGACATCACTCATTCACAGGATTGCCAGGAGTCAGAGCTGACAATAGCATGTAACACAACACTTCTACTCCCAATGCCACACACACACACACACACACACACACACACACACACACACCAAAGAACATTCATACATAGTACCTGGGACTGGGTTTCTGTTATTATTGACTGAATTACTATGTCATCTAAAAGGCTGGGCTGTTAAAGGACCATCTAATAAAAATCGTTATTGATGTTAGTTCTTATTTAATATTCCCTTGAAGGAAAGGTCTTATAGACATTTTACAAAGTGTCAGCCCATTTGACCTAATTTGGTCATTATCATCACCTCTTCAAAGTCTTTATTCTGCAGTTAAATGATGATAATGGCTTAATCGTGTATAGCAAACTATAACCATGACATCACAAAAACTTTAGAAGCAGGTAGGAAAGATGCTATTATTTTTCTTAAAAAAAAAACACTTTTTAACAGATAAGGACATTTATTAGGACTAAGTGTCTTTGCATTCACAAAGGTCGCAAGAGCTACTCATTGGCATAGCGGCAACATAAACCCATGCCTTGTACTTCCACATCCAGGGCCTCTGTCCTCTGAGAACAGATCCAGGACCAGACCATCCCTAGGAGGCCTGTCTTTCTGCTACTGCGAGGGGAAGTTGGGCTGGGTATGGCACTCGACTTGGATCTCTCCGACATCCCTGAGCTTCACACATTTTCTAGAAGACAGGAAATAGGGAGATGCCAAGTGTGGGTCGACTGGGAAGAGTTGGAGCTTCAGGTACCCACTGGAATTCTCCTGCTTAGGAAATGATGCCTCCCGTCTTTACAGTGGAGCTTGCTGTGCCTGGCTTCAACTTTATTTACCAATTCCAGCTCCAGCCATGATGACAGTTGTAACACCCGGGCCAGCCATCATGGACTCCATCCAGAACATAGGACATAATAAAGCAAAGAATGAACTTGATTCTTGATAGCTTGACCACGGTATGACACAAGGTCATGTGTGAGAGAAGCAATGATTCTTTGGTGCTTCATAACTATTTTAATAATACACCTCAAGCAAGAGGGTTTAGCTGTTTCCTTAAGTAAACCTGGCTGTAACAATGAAAGTAGAAACATGAACTGGAGTAAGACAATGGGTAGCCCTGGATGGCAAGAATATATGGAGAAAATACAGCATGGTAGAAAGTGCTGTGTCACCCTTGCCAGTAAGTTTCTATTGGTTGGAGCATTGTCCCAATGCACCAAAGGGTCAAGGGTTCTATTTCAGGTCAGAACACATACCCAAATTGTGGGTTCTATCCCCCAGGCATGTGCGAAATCAGCTCATCAATGTTTCTCTATCACATATCTCTCTCTAAATCAATGGACATGTCTTCGGGTGAGACTTTAAAAGAAAAAGAATTAAACAAGACAATGTGTATGACAATTAATAGGCACTAAATAAATGGCAACCAGTAGTATTATATTATCTGAAAGTAACATGCCATATGTTGAATTCCCCCTTTATTCCCATTTAAATCACACTCTAGGCAGTCTCCTGACACCCTGCTGAGTCCAATATAGAAGTTTTGGTAACAATCAATCAAAAATAATTTAATGAGAATGTGACGGTGTAAAGCCAGTGCCAGATGCTATGAGGGTGGACTGGAGAAAAGAAAAAAGTAGCAGGTTTACAAGGTTGTTGAAGAGCAATAACACAAGTAGCAGATGCTTGAGAAAAATCACAAAGCAATTTAGCAGCAGATTAACAGAATCCATGTTGAGTCTTGGGCTATTGGGTATGCAGAAACAAGCTTGGGGATACAGTGGCATGATGGAAGATGGCCTTAATCAGGTAAGGTTTCCTCTATAATTTTGAACTTGAATGTTGTTTCCTTAATGCACAGTGGACTCTGAGATTTTATAATAAAAATTCAACTTTTTTTGTGTTAAAAAATTGTGGAGAGGGTGGAAGGGGGAAAATGCTTAGTGAGTATGGGGTTTACTTTTAGCCTGATAAAAATGTTTTGAACCAGAAAGAGGAGGTGTTGCATGACAGTGTGAATGTACTAAATTGTTCATTTTAAAATGGTTAACTTTAGGTCCTGGCCTAGTAGCTCAATTGATTAGAGAGTCATCCTGATACACAAGGTTGTGCCTTTAATCCTGGGTTAGGACACAAAAAAGAGTCAACCAATGAGTGCATAAGTAAGTGGGACAACAAATTAATATTTCTCTCTCTCAAATCAATCAATAAAATAAAATAGTAAAATAAATAAAAATGGTTAACTGTATGCTACATGAATTTCAACTGTTTTATTTTTTAAAAACATTTTTATTTAATTCAGAGAGAAAGGGAGAGGAAGAGAGAGATAGAAACATCAACCATAATAGAGAATCATTGATTGGCTGCCTCCTGCACACCCCACACTGAGATGTGAGCCCATAACCCAGGCATGTGCCCTGACAGGGACTCGAACCGTGACCTCCTGGTTCATAGGTCGACACTCAACCACTGAGCCACACCAGCGGGGCTCAACTCAATTTTAAAACTCATGGTATGCATATATGCATAACCCATGGATACAGACAATAGGGTGCTGAAGGCTGGGGAAGCGGGGGAACAGGGTTGGGCTGTAGGGGTAAATGGGAGAGAAAAGGGGACATAGGTAATACTTTTGACAATAAAGAATTATTTTAAAAAATAAAACTCATGGAAATAAAAATTAATATTTTAAAGACGTAGGCTTCCCAGTTGTTAGGAAATATTTTAAGCTACAGAAATTAAAATAATGTGTTATTAAGACAGGAATAGACAATAGACCAAGATAACAGAATGGAGTCCAAAAGTAAAGACAAGTGTATTTGGAAACATAGCTAAATAAAAGTTAAAATCAGTGGGGAAAAGACGAATTGGTCAATAAATGCTATTGGAACAAATGGCTAACTACTTAGGAAAAAATAAAGCTAGACCATTACCTCTCAGTTTATACCAAAACGAATTCCAGATGGATTAAAGAATTAAATGCAGGAGAATGAAACCATGAGAGTTCTAGAAGGAAAATACGATAGCTCATTTTATAATCCTCGGGTAATGGGAGATTTTTATAGGCTTGACTTGAAGTCTTAGAACCCAAAAGGAAAAGATTGATATGTTTGACCATACACACAAAACACACAAATGAAAGCAACTTCTGTATGTTCTACATGGCAAAAATTACTATAAACAAAGTTGAAAGACAATTAATAAATTGGGGAAATATTTGCTATTCATGATAAATAACTAACTTCTTAAATATACAGAGAACTTTTACAAGTTAATAAGAGAAAACTAATTACTTCATGGAAATAAGAATGAAAAATTTATAAAAGAAAAACTGAATGGTCAATAGACATATGAGAATATGTTTAATCTCATTAGTAATCAAAGAAATACAAATAAAGCCAACAAGGAGATAGTATTTATGGATTGCTAAATAAAGAAAAATTGTGACACCCAGAATATGGATCCTCTTACACCTCTGGTAAAGATATAAAATGGTATAACTTTCATGAAAGGCATTTTTGTCTCATGGATCAACATATTAAATAGACTTACTCTTCAATGCAGAAATGCCACTATTATGACTTTATTCTTAAGAGTTAATAAGAGAAGTAAACAAAAAATAATGGGTGAAAATTGAGGGAAAACCTAAATATTAATCAATAGAGGATTGATTCATACTACTGGAATACTGTGTAGTCATTTAAATAGTGTATACTTGGAGAGATGTACCATCATATATTGTTAGTTGAAAAAAGTAAGTTGTAGAATCACATTACACTACACTATAATCTCATTTTTATAAAAAATTAAAAGCTATTTTTTGTTTGTATTAAAAGTAAAAAAAGTATGGAAGGATTCATATCAAACTATTAATAGTAGATATTCCTAGTAGGGAGTGGGAAGATGAGGGGGAGAAAAATTTTAGTTTGTATATTTCTATAGTGTTTTAAAGCAAGCATGCATTACTTTTATAGTCAAATAAAATAAATTTTAGGATTTATTATAAGTTATAGAATATTTGCATAAGAAAACACTTCAAAGAAATATAGATAGATAGACCTAGATCTACATAAAATATTATCTGGTGAAATATTGTCTAGTGAGATATTGTCTGTTTCAGTGTGTCTCCCATCTCTTTTATAACATCATCCTTGAACTTGTTAAACATGCAAATTCTGGGGCCACACCCCAGATCTATTCAACCAGAAGATATATATGTGTGTATGTGTGCATATATGTATATATATATATATATATAGAGAGAGAGAGAGAGAGAGGATGAAAGACAGTGAGAAAATGTATTCTTATATATTATGCTCTCCTTCCTGTAAAAAAACTGGTGTAGCTTCTAAATTTATGGCTAAATATCTAATTACTTGTCAAGAAATCTGCTGAAACTGGCTCAGTGGATAGAGCGTCAGCCTGAGGACTGAAGGGTCCCAGGTTCGATTCTGGTCAAGGGCATGTACCTTGCTCGCAGGCACATCCCCAGTAGGGAGTGTGCAAGAGGCAGCTGATTGATGATTCTCTCTCATCGATGTTTCTAACTCTCTGTCCCTCTCTCTTCCTCTCTGTAAAAAATCAATAAAATATATTTTTTAAAAAGAAATCTGATCTACATGATGCCAAAACCATCTAGATAAAAAAATGAAACTTTTTGCAAATAAAATATTTAGTGCTATGAAACCTTAAAAATGTTAGTTTTGAAAACTTATATTTTATCTCTTTAAAAAAACACAGCAAAAACCCACATTTTACTGATCATTTTCAAAAGACATCAGTACTATTCTGGCTCGCAGGAAATTATCTCAATGATGGACGATTATGATAATGGTTACATGAGCAGATAATTGTGAAAAGAATATGATGCCTTACAACAGACTTAAAAACAAAGTGACTGTAATGTTATAAATGTCAATTTCTCCAGGAGGCAGCAAGTTCTAGAGTCAGCTCTGGCACCCCCAGCTCGGTGATCTGGACTTCTCTAAGGTTTTTCATGTGTACATTTGAGTATTGGGTCAAATGATCCTCAAGGGCCCTTCCAGATCTAAAATTATGTAATTCTGTGGTTCTAGTAATTTGAATTTTGCTATATTCTATTTTGTGAGAAAGAAAATGAAAAACAAAGCTTTCAAAAAGTAATTTTAATTATATAACTGAGTCCAGTTTCATCTCATCTATAGCTCCAATGCTGTACAATTATTATAAAAGTTCCAAATCTATCTTGAGGGCACTGTAAGAGGCTGAATAAAAAAGTGTATCCTGGCCAGTGTGGCTCAATGGATTGAGCATCATCCCATACACCAAGAGGTCAACTCGACTCCCTGACAGGGTACATACCTGGATTGTGGGCTTGATCCCCAATAGGGGGCATTCAGGAGGCAGCTGATTGATGATGTTTTTTTTTAATATATATTTTATTGATATTTTACAGAGAGGAAGGGAGAGAGATGGAGAGCTAGAAACGTCGATGAGAGAGAAACACCGACCAGCTGCCTACTGCACACCCCCCACCGGGGATGTGTCCGCAACCAATGTACATGCCCCTGGCCAGAATCGAACCCGGGACCCCTCAGTCCGCAGACCGACGCTCTACCATTGAGCCAAACCAGTTTCGGCTGATGATGTTTCTTATCGCTGTTTCTATCTATCCCTCTGCCTCCCTCTCTCTCTAAAAATCAATTTAAAAACTGCTATGTTATAGTTATCATAATTCTACTATTGGGTATTTTATTCTTTTCTAATTACATAAATATTTGCTAATATTTATAGGGTATATAACAACTTCCATTTAACCAACATATGGAATACATTGGAATACTTCATTTCTTGCTCATTCTGATTAAGTGGGAGTTCAATGAATCTGTCTCTCGTTTGAGGAATTCAATAAGTTTTTATTTTTGGCAGTTCATTAACATTACTCAATCTTTGAGCCTAGAGTTTGCCATCTTTAGGTAATAGATGGGGATGTGGAATCAGAACAATTTAGAGTTGGAACTTTAAAGGTTGACTAATTAGATCCTTTATTTACCGACGAGAAAAGTAAAATCCGGAGAAGACAAAGGCCAGAAATTTGGAGATTGTCTGGCCAAGAGCTGCAATAAAACATTCGGCCACTCGATCCTCAGCTTATTTTCCAATGGGAACCTCCCAACAGATTTCCCTCTTGGTGCCCAATATTTTACAATGTGCTTCATTTTAAAAGCCAGGCTTGTTTGGGGCTTACCTAGGTGATAGGTGGTTCCTGTCTCTTCCCAACCCCAGCCAAACTCAACTCAACTATAGAATCTAAAAAAAGAGTTATTTTTAAAGTATATATATATATATTATTGATTTTTTGCAGAGAGGAAGGGAGAGAGATAGAGAGCTAGAAACGTCGATGAGAGAGAAACATCAACCAGCTGCCTCCTGCACACCCCCCACCAGGGATGTGCCCACAAACAATGTACATGCCCTTGACCGGAATCGAACCCGGGACCTTTCAGTCCGCAGACCAACGCTCTACCACTGAGCCAAACCGGTTTCGGCCAGGAAACAGTTCTTAAAGTAATAGAGATATAAGACCCTTCCTTAACTTTGACAATGAAGTGTGGTTGAAATGGGGAGCAATAACTCTCAGTAAGTCCCCTTTTAATCATTAATATTTACATCTTAATGTTCAAGGAGCTTGCTTACAAAGTAGTTCATATTAGAAAGTTATACAGTCCTAAATATAATCAGTAGAGCAAGGAAGAAAGGAATGAAGAAGGTGATGTGCATAGGGTGGGACTGGGAGTGGGGATAGTATGGGGCGGGGGGGTGGGATTGAGAACTCCAGACGAGTGCAATCTATTAAGAAGTGATATCATGGGTAGAAGGAGCATGTTAAGGAGGGAAAGTCATAAAGAACACTATTGCCAAGAACTGTTATCAATTAACATTCTGGAAACCACAGCCATACTTCTCTTCTTTGAGATCCTATAAAATGAGACCATAAAGATTCATTGAGCCAACAAGGCTGTGGCTGCGGGTGGTAAGGAATAAGGATCAAGAGGCTCACAAAGGAATCCAGACGTCTGCTGCACTGGAGTGGAAAAACCATAATATGTGGCAGGACAAGTCGCTTAGAAGCCAACTAAACTAGCTGAGAGTAGGCATAAGGTGTGGAGAGACTCAGAGTGTGTGTTTTAATTCAAGGTGTGTCACTGAGTTGAAAAGAAACAGCCATCCCTAAATCATAGAACAGCCAGCTCTAAATCATAGGCTCACCTCTCAATTTGATGGAAATGCCAGTCCTGGGTTCTCTTGTCCTCTGGGAAGGAAGGCCCTACCTTTGGAGAAAGAGGCTATTGAACACCTCTGTTCCCTTTTGCTGAATCCATAAGTTCCTTGTGCAGTTCTAGGAAAACAAGAACATTTTTGGCTCACTTCTTTGTAGGTTAAATATTGCATTAGGTCAAAATTTGTAACCCCAACTGGGGGAAAGTTAATGTGTGGGGGAGGGAGAGAGAGGGGCAGAGATATATGTAATATTTTAAACAATTTTGTAACCCCAAAATACTACTAATATTTGGACAAGCAGTTGGGCCTAAAAGCTACGCAGAGGTTAAGAACAAAGAGTAGGAGCAAGTTAAAAGTAAGATAAAAATATTTTAAAAAAAAAAAAAAGTAGGATCCTCTCCCAGGGAGTATATGGCAGCTGACAGTCTAGAACTTTTTCTGCAAAAGGCCAAATAGTAAGTAGTTTGGACTGTAGACCATGGAGTCCTTGTCACTTTTCTGCCATTGTAGAGCAAAAGCAACCATAGACAATACACAAATAAATGAGTTTGCTCATCTACACTAATAAAAGAGAAACGTGCAAATTGACCATCCCTCTGCTACACCCACCAGCCAATCAGGAGTGAGTATGCAAATTAACCCAATAAAGCTGATGGCAGCTATGGAGCTGGAGCAAGCAGGATGTTTGGGTTTCCCCTGATGACTAAGGAGGCCAAGCTTCCAGCCCGTCCTGGCTGCCACTCAAGGAGAGGCGGGGGTTTGGCCAGCCTGCAAACAGATATCAGTCCCTCACCTAGCTGGCCAGGCACCCCAGTGGGAACCTTCACCCTGAAGGGGGTGTGGCCAGCCTGAGAAAGGCCCTTAGCCCTTTACCCAGGCTGGCCACGCCCCCCCATCAGGAACCTCACCCCATGAGGGCATGGCCAGACTGTAAACCACCATAGGCCACCCCATGCCCCAAGAGAACCCCCACCCCGATCTGGGACACTTTTCAGGGAAAACCAGCTGGCCCCCACCTGTGCACCAGGCCTCTATCTATAATAATAAAAGGGTAATATGCTAATTAGACTAGGAGACCTTCCAGGAGACCTTCTGGATGTTCTGGACAAAGCCATGATGGCGGGGCTGAGGTAGAGGCAGTTTCCCCACTCTGCCTCCAAAGCAGGAATCAAAGAAGTTCCTTCTCCAGATTTCAATTTTGTAGGTGTCCTGGAAAAGGACAGTGCTGGAGAAACCTGCCTAATTAGGGGCCAGCTCAGAACGTGAGCCATTTTTGGGTTTGGTTTTTTTGTTTGTTTGTTTGTTTGTTTTAGGTTTTTAAAAATATTTTTTTATTAGCCAAACCGGTTTGGCTCAGTGGTAGAGTGTCAGTCTGCGGACTGAAAGGTCCCGGGTTCGATTCTGGTCAAGGGCATGTACATTGGTTGCGGCACATCCCTGGTAGGGGGTGTGCAAGAGGCAGCTGGTCAGTATTTCTCTCTAATCGACATTTCTAGCTCTCTCGCTCTCTCTCCCTTTTTCTCTGTAAGATATCAATAAAACATATTTTTAAAAATATATTTTTTAATTGATTTTTTACAGAGAGGAAGGGAGAGTGTCAGAAACAACGATGAGAGAGAAACTGATCAGCTGCCTCCTGCACACCCACTACTGGGGATGTGTCCACAATCAAGGTACATGCCCTTGTCTGGAATCAAACCTGGGACCTTTTAGTCTGCAGGAGGACATTCTATCCACTAAGCCAAACAAGTTTCGGCATCAGCCATTTTTTAGAAGCAATGAAACAACTATCTCCTATTTCTGACAAACTTCAATATAGATACCCACGCCTCTTCTTATTTTACACAGTGATTTACAAAACAAACCAACTTTCAGACTGAACCTATAAGTAGGTCCTGTCACAGTACCTTAGACTGCTGAAATAGAAAGTGAGACAGGCAGCTTCAGGGGTGTCTTTAGGAGTCACCAACATGACAGAAGACATCAAGATCAAAATCAAGACCTACCAGACTGCCCCCTTTGACAGCCTCTTCCCCAACCTGAACCAGACCAGGAACTGCTGGCAGAGCTGCTGGACTGCCACCACTATGGGAAGGCAATAACTGATAAACTGATGTCTCTTTGTGCAAATGGTAACAGCATGTGTACAAGTCCCTTTGCCCCATATCCTATATGCCAGCCTGGGATGACCACTGGGCAGAAGGCATGTTTCCTGGGAAGATCTGAACTGGCTGCATTCCACTTTCTTCTGTCCTCCATCCCTCTCCCATGGAGGTAAAGGGGGGCCTGGGTATATCCCACCCCAGGATCCTGAATCATAGTTTAACTAATAATAAATACTTGGTGGGCCAGTTTGGCTCAGTGGCTAGAGCACTATCCTGTGGACTGAAGGGTCCCAGGTTCAATTCCAGTTAAGGGCACATGCCTGGGATGCAGGCTCGATTCCCAGTAGGAAGCATGCAAGAAGCAACCCATCAATTATTCTCTCTCATCATTGATGTTCCTATCTCCCTCTCCCATCCTCTCTGAAATAAACAAATATAATAAATAAATACTTGTTGAAAAGTATTTAAAAAAGTGAGACTTAAAATAATATAGAAATTTGGGCTACTCAAAAATTACAACTATTAGTTGGGCTGTGCATTTTCAGGAAGACTCTATAAATCCAGAATCTATTTTGCACTTTAAGAGTATATAATCATCCAATTTGGAAACCACATCTTTCATGAATGTCCTTTGATTACCCTTGGGTAGAAAGCTTGCTTGATGTGGTATATTACAATGTGCAAAGCTTTAATGAACCTTTAAAATAGGTCTCCTCATAAGTCCTTGAACTTTGTGACCTAAATTAAAACTCTGGATCATAATTTTTAATTGGTAAAATAGTCATAGTAGTTTATTACAATTATTAAGCACTTTAATATCTATACAGGTATATCTTTATTAACTCTTTAAAATTTTTAAAGAAGCTGTTTTCTGGTCCATTGATGTCAGAAGACCCCAAATATAGTTTGGGGATCTCTCAAATTCAGGAGAAACTGAAAGGCCTAAAGAAAATTACTTGTAGACATTTTTCTATGGTGCCTTTTTCTGGTGGCACTGCTATGAACCTTTTCTAACATCTGGTTCCAATCAACACTGAGAAATAGAAACTCAGTTTTGGAGGGCAATGAAACAGATATTCAGAACTCTTAATTTACAAAGAAAACCCTAGTTCAATGTCTAATTCTTTGTTTAAGTATCAAATACAATCCCATTAAAATCAATTCAAGAAATGCTATATTTAGAAAAAGATCGTCCAACCAGCATGACTCAGTGTTTGAGCATGGATCTATGAACTAAGAAAGAGGCCATAGTTCAATTCCTCGTCAAGGCACATGGGTGTGGGCTCCATCCCCAGTAGGGGACGTGAAGGAGTCAGCCTATCAGTGATTCTCATTGCGCTCTCTCTCTCTCTCTCTCTCTCTCTCTCTCTCTCTCTCTCTCTCTCTCTGTCTCTCTCTCTCCAGTTTCCCACTCCATCCCCAGTAAGGGGAGTGCAGAAGGTAGCTGATCAATGACTCTTTCTCATCATTGATGTTTCTATCTCTTTCACCCTCTTCTTTCCTCTCTCTGAAATAAATAAAAAATATTTTTTTTAATTTTTTCTGGAAATGGATAATGGTAATAGTTGCACAACATTGTGAATGTACTAAGTGCCAATGAATTGTATACTTGAAAAGGGTTAAAATGGTAAATCATGTATATATTATTACAGTAAAAATACATTAAAAGATTAATAGTTTTTCAAACTTTTGTGGGTACTATGATACAGAGACAGGCAGAGAGAACAGTAATTTCTCAATGCAAGGAAGGGAAATGAGTTTCATGTCAATAATTTTTTAAAAAATATTTTTATTCATTTTTTACAGAGAGGAAGATAGAAGGATAAAAAGTCAGAAACATCGATGAGAGAGAATCATCGACCAGCTGCCTCTTGCACACCCCCCACTTGGGATGTGCCCGCAACCAAGGTACATGCCCTTGACCGGAATCGAACCCGGAACCTTTCAGTCTGCAGGCTGACACTCTATCCACTGAGCCAAACCAGTTTTGGCTCTACTCAGTTTTGATTTTAGAAAGTGGACCAGGTGACCTGGCTTTTCCTACCTCACCCTTAAAATTATTGACATGAGCCGAAACCGGTTTGGCTCAGTGGACAGAGCGTCGGCCTGCGGACTGAAGGGTCCCAGGTTCGATTCCGGTCAAGGGCATGTACCTTGGTTGCGGGCACATCCCCAGTAGGGCAGCTGGTCGATGATTCTCTCTCATCAATGTTTCTAACTCTCTATCCCTCCCTCTTCCTCTCTGTAAAAAATCAATAAAATATATATTTTTTTAAAAAACAACTTTGAGTAGAGATCCAAAATTACTATCAGGTCAATGTGAGCCAATAAAACTTGTCCCCTTTTCTATTTCTAATTTGTGCTTGAGTTAAAAGAGCATCTTCCACTTTACTGCTTCTCAAGTTTTGTTTTTTCTCCTTAATTTATTTCTTGTTTTTTGTGTTTTTTGTTTGTTTGTTTTTGAGAGAGAGAGGGAGCTTGATTTGTTGTTCCACTATTTTATGCATTAATTGATTGGTTCTTTTTTAAATTTTGTTATTTTTATTTATTCAGAGAGGAAAGGAGAGGGAGAGAAACATCAATGATGAGAAGCATAGATCAGCTGCCTCCTGCACGCCCTCTACTGGGGATGGAGCCCACAACCTGGCATGTGCCCTTGGCAGGAATCCAACCTGGGATCCTTCAGTCTGTAGGCTGACGCTCTACCCACTGAGCCAAACTGGCTAGGACAATTAGTTGGTTCTTTAAAAAATATATATATATATTATTATATATATATATTAATTTTATATATATATATATATATATATATATATATATATAATTGATTTTTTATAGAGAGGAAGTGAGAGAGATAGAGAGTTGGAAACATCGATGAGAGAGAAACACCGATTGGCTGCCTCCAGCACGCCCCCTATTGGGGATGTGCCCGCAACCAAGGTACACGCCCCTGACCGGAATCGAACCTGGGACCTTTCAGTCCGCAGACCAACGCTCTATCCACTGAGCCAAACCGGTTTCGGCAATTAGTTGGTTCTTGTGTGTGCCCTGACCAGGGATTGAACCCGAAACCCTGGCATATGTGCTCTAACCCAGTTGAGCGACCCGGCCAGCATTCAAGTTTTCGTTTTAAATACAAACAACCTAGAAGGTGCTTATCGTGTTTACTTTTATCATCTTCAATATTTCAGCGCACACAAATTTTTTTTTCCAGCATTGTCTCGTAACAAAAACTCGTTTTTCTCTGAGATACCACATCTCTCAACGGGACTGCCGATGGCTTGTCCGGTGCCTATAGAAATGAACTTTGTTCAAAAGTTAACTCCAAAATGCCTTCACCCCTCACTTTCGGGGACCTAGGGCCGAGGGCGGCTCTCCCTCGGGAGTTTCCCAACAACACCCCGTTCCAAAGAGTTTTCTCACCCTCTGTAAACGGGCAGAGGTCTATTATTCTCCAGGCGGCTCCAAAGGATTCTGGGAGTTGGGGGAGGGGCTTGAGGGGCAAAAAAAATTAAATGTTGGCGACAGATGGGCAGCGGATAGGTTTACGATTATCAGCCAGTTGCTGAGCGATTTCTCAAACCTTTCGACCAGTTCCCTCACTCACCTCACACGGTAAGCTCGCGTTCTTTCCCTTCCACGCCCCGCCCCTCCACTGCCCCATCCGCCAATCACCGGGCTGGTGCTTGCCAGTCCTGGCCAATCCCTAGCCCGCTTCCCTTGAGCGGGAAAAGCTCCGAAGCTGAGAGAGAACGAGGTCGGCCAACCGCCCGCTCTCAGCCTTGTCTCTGGGGGGTGGAAGGTAACGGGCCCTGGAGGCAGTTGCCCATTGGCTAGGCCGCGGGCCAATGGAGGGGGTGCAAAGCGGGGGGCGGGTCTCCCAGAAGGGGGCGGGCCGGGGCGGTTCGGCGCCGGGTCGCGAGGCTGGGGTGGGCAATATAACGGCCTCTCCCCCCCCACCCTCCTTCCCCGCTCCGAGCCCCCCACCCAAGGACCCGCTCCAGGCAGCGCCCGGGGCGGCGGCGGCGGCGGCGGCAGCGGCGGGGTGCGGGCTGAGGGAGCCGGGCCTCGACGCCCCCCCTCACCCCGGTGCCCCAGGAGCTGTACCGAGTCCCGGAGGGGCTGAGGGTCCCATGGAGGTGAGAGGCGGACCCCCCTGGCAGCTCCCTCACCCTCCAGGCCCAAGGGAGGGGCTTGAGGTAACCGGTGGGGACGGTCAGGGTCCGGGTGGCGACCGGACTTGGAGGACGGCGACCCGTGAGAAGAGGCTGAGGAGAAGGCGCGTCCCTGGACGCTGTTCTCTGAGGAGGTCGCCTCAGGGCAGGCGAGGGCAGGTCGCTTCGGAAGAGCCTCGACGGGGCGCCCGGGCCGCGCCGCCGCGGGGGGAAGGGGCTGAGGGCGCGGCGACAGGTCGGGCGGGGGGCGTGGGGTTCGCGGCGCGGCTGACAGGACCGGCCGGGAGGCGGCGGCGGCGCCCGGGCGGCCGTGCGGCCTGCACGTCGGGCGGCGGCGGCGGCGGCGCTGAGGCGCTGAGGCGATGGTCGGCGGCGGTCGGCGGCGTAGGCCGGTGAGGGCAGGCGACTGCGGCGCCGCGGACGGCTAGACGACTGGGAGCGAATCGGAGGGACGCGAGCCCGGGCCCCGAGTTAGTGTCGTCCTCGTCGTCGGGGATTCGGAATTAAGTTAGGCTGTGTTAGGGGAGCGGCCGAGGCGAACCGTGAAGCCATTCCAGCCGCGGCTTCGCACCGCGTAATGTCTCTCTCCCCCGGTTTCCTGTTCCCGCTCGTGCAGCCCAAGGTGGCGTTCCGCGGAGGTGCGAATCGCTGCTGGAACCTCGGCGCCGACGCCGGCGGCAGACTAACGGATGTGTTCAGCGGCGTGATGTCCGGCTCCTCTTCCTTCTATGATTGCTACAAAGCGCAGGTGCATTAGCCAGCTCCGCCTCTGCCCCGCCTTAGAGGAGGGTTGGTTCGTTCTAACCGGACTCACTGACCCGAGCCGAGTCGTGTGGGTGTTTAAATTGCCCCAAGTTTAAGCCATCACAGCATTTCACAGACAAAGTGTGCAGAATACATATACTTTGCTTTGAAAACAAGTTGAGGAATACGATTTTTAACTGATGGTTGTGTTCGTCTTCGGTGATGTCAGAAATGTACGAAAGTATACGTATTTACTTAGGAAGACCTTAAAAATACTTTTCCCCTCAAGCATTTATTGTAAATCCGTACAAACATGCCTTTGATAATTTCAAGATGAAATTTTTGTCACTTCTTTATTCGCTGGCTTCAAAAAGTGTCTTTCAGTACTACCTTTTACCACGCCTAAAAACGTTTAAATTTTGTTAGTCATATTAAATTGGTGTTAGGATAATAATGTAAGTCATTTTCATTTGAAATTATTTAACCGGGACACCAATGTTGATATTGTTATACTCTGAATTATAACAATATCCTGAAATAAATTATTTAATCTACACATAGCCTTACAAAGTGTTATGCCCACTGTACAGATTGAGAAACTGAGGCTCAGAAAGCTTAATTTGTGTCCACAGTGACAAAGCCCAAGTGGAGCCCAGGTCTTTTCACTGCCAAGACCAGCATTCCACTGCTCTCTATAATGTTGACATCGCTACTAAAATGTACTTGAATTTATTCTTAGTTATTTTAAGTATATCAATAATATAAACAGTAAATTTTTCAGTTCCTGGGTCTAATTAATATGCCATCCCCAAGTATTTGCATATTTAATTTCTGTAAATGTTTTAACTGAAAGGGATCCATATATTTAAAGTATAATTATGTTTGAATTCACCACATTACTTTAGTTGCTTGTTTTATCCTGTAATATAAAATTTAAATCAATCTTTAAAAGATTTAACTTTTCTAATACTCAAAACTTATTTTAAAATATGAAATGTACTTGAAAGAATTCCTAAAATATATTTGGTTTCCAGTACTCTGTGCCTCATTTGATATTTAAATGTGAAAATGCTCTTTTGTTTAAGCAACTATTTAAAAATTATGAACAGCCCTGGCCCATGTGATCAGTGATTAGAGCAACCCCCTGTGCACCATAAGTTCTCCTGTTTGCTTCCCAGTCAAGGGCATATACCTGGATTGCAGCTTTGGTCCCTACCCCTTGTGCTAGAAACAACAATTATTGTGTGTCTCTCGAATCATGTCTTTTGCCCTCCCCCCTTCCTTTCACTCTCTGTATCAATGCAAAAATATCCTCCATTAAAGGATTAAAAAACAAGATGGACAATTACTTATGGCACTTTGTAACCTAAAAAAGAGTTAAGGTGGGCCTATGAGAAAAACTTCAGAACTAAAGGAATAAAGTTATGAAAGGTTCTAAAGATAAAAGTTACTAACATCTAGAAAGATAGTTTTTAGTGGCACTCTTAGCAAAATGGTTTTGTAAAATATGAGATTCTTGAAGATGGATAATTGGAAGGTATTTTCATATTTTATTATTAAAGTATAAACTCAGTATTGTATGTTTAAGATGTTTTTAATTATGTCTATAAAAACAATTTAGGAATATAGGAATACTTTATGTCTTCTCTTTTTATGTAATTTTTTTCAAATAGGTTTTTATTGATTTTAGAGAGAGAGAGAGAGAGAGAGAGAGAGAGAGAGAGAGAGGAAGGGAGAGAGAGAAAAATGATGAGAGAACCATTAATTGGCCTCCTGTACAAGCCTGGTGACCTCTGGGTTCATGGGACATGCCCAACCATCTGAGCCAAACTGGCCAGAGCAATGTAAATTTTGATTAAGAGAATGAAAGCAGCCCTAATTGCCCTAGCCCAGTGGTAGGCAAACTCAGTCAACAGCGGCAAATCGTGGCTCGCCGCATGTGACTCTCTAGCCACAGTTTGCCGACGACTGCCCTAGCCAGTTGCTCAGTGATTAGACCATCCACCTTAGGACTGAAGGGTCATGGGTTCGATTTCCAGCCAAGGGCAGTACCTCAGTTGCAGGATCCCCGGCCCCAGTAAGGGTGCATGGAGGGGACAACCAATCAATGTTTCTTTTTCTCTCCCCCTCCTCCCTCCCACACACTCTAGAAATCAATGGGGAAGATATCCTAAAATATATCCTTGGGTGAGGATTTTAAAAAAGGGAATAAAAGCCATTAGAAAATAATTTTAGTCAGGATTATATTCTTCTGTATTTATAAGTACAAATGGGACAAAAGTAGGTTTACAAGTTGTTTGTATGGAAAATAATATAATAATAAATAATAATACAAGAATAAATTGTGTTTCACATACTTACAACAGTAAACCTACATTTGCCCCAGCTTGTATATAAAAAAATCATTTCTACTGTGTTATATCTGGATATTTGTAGTCATTATATCTCAGGTTTTATTAGTTCCTTATTTGGAGAGTTAAAAATTGTGAACCTATATTTTCAGACTTTTTTTAAGCGTTTTCTAGAATAAAATGCATCTAAGTGTTTAATCTTTGCCCTAGCCAGGCTCCTCTGGGCTCATGCAGGAGACAATTATTTCTCTTGTCTTTTCCTCTCTCTTCCACTCTAATCAATGGGAAAATATCAATGAAAAAATATCCTTGGGTGAGGATTAATATATGTTTAATCTTTTATTATTATATGAGGAGCCCGTTTGCAGGAAGATTCCTGCAAGCAGCCTCGCACAACACTGCCCTGCCCCGCCCATGCTTTCCCTCTGGCAGCTGCCTGGCTTTCCACTTTTCCTCCCTCTTCCTTCTAAGCTGTCTTCAGTCTTCATTCCTCCCTCCCTCATCTTATGCAAATTAACCGCCATATTTGTTGGGTTAACTTGCATACTTGCTCTGATTGGATGTGGATATAGCAAAGGTACGGTCAATTAGCATTTTTCTCTTTTATTAGTGTAGATTCATTCTATAATATTATTTCAAATATTTTAAATTATTTTTACTGCTCACTCATTTTTGGAAGGAGACAGGATTTTATATCATTAACATCTTAAAATTCAAACTTTCACCTTATTTACTCAGAGTTCATTATAGAAATGTTCACTCAAAAAAGAAAAATTAACTGCCATTTTTCTTCTAATTATAGTAATATCTTTAAATTTTCTGAAGAGATCATAATATATATCATCTCATTTTAAAATATATCTTAGAAATAAAAACAAGGCTGAAAATTAAAGATACTGTTTTAAAATGCCCTAGAGGCCTAGAGCTAGTTCGCTCAATGGGTAGAGCATCAGTCTGTGGACTGAAGGATCCTGGATTCAATCCATGTTCAGGAGGCAACAAATTGATGTGTGTCTCTCACATCTATGTTTCTCTGTCTCTTTCTCTACCCCTCCCTTCCACTCTCTAAAAAATCACTGGGGAAATATCCTTGGGTGAGATTAATCAAAAAGAAAGTAAAAAAGAAAATGTCCTAGAATAGGAGTAAGAAGGCCTTGTTTTTGTCACCTTGGGCTCAGTAACTTGTAGCCTGTTTTCTCATTTTTCTATTTTAATAGAATACCCATGTCTCTGGGTTGACTGAATATAAGAATGTATATGAAGTTTGTTTGAAATTCTATATAAATGTACATGAACTTTTTATTTTTTAAAATATATTTTATTGATTTTTTAAAGAGAGGAAGAGAGAGGGATAGAGAGTTAGAAACATTGATCAGCTTCCTCTTGCACAGCCCCTCCTGGGGATGTGCCTGCAACCAAGGTACATGTCCTTGATCAGAATCGAACCTGGGACCTTTCAGTCCACTGGCCGATGCTCTATCCACTGAGCCAAACCAGTTTCGGCTACATTAACTTTTTAAAAAAGATTGGGAACATTAAGACTTTGGTAAGTGATATGTGAAATATAACATTGCTAGTGTTCACATTATGTTCAATAAATTAAAACTACAATAATTATAGGTATTTTAGACTAGGTATAAGCAACAAATACCTCCAGGGGTCAGATTAGATCTGCCAAGTGCCTGTTTTTTGTTTAAAAAACAACAACAATATTTATTGAAATACAGCTGTGTGTATTTGTCTTCATGTTGTTTCCTTTGTTATTTCCTTTTTTTGTGTGTGTGTGTAACCCTCATCCACAGATATTCTTTTTCCCCATTGATTTTTAGAGAAAATGGGAGGGGGAAAGAGACAGACAGCCCTGGGATTGAACCTGCAATCCATGTACCTGCCCTTTACCAGGAATTGAACCTGCAAACCAACCAGGGCTATCTATGGTTGCTTAAGGAGTCCTTAACAGTCAGCAAACCCTAGTATATATTATCTGGCTCTTTACAGAAAAAAAATTTGCCAATCCCTAGTATAAAGTAAGCTTAAATGGCTAAGTCTAGATTTGATTTTGTCTCTCAACTCTTACGCATGTATTATTTCCTCCTATTTCTTGTTATACCACTAATATTCTGTAATAAATATAGTTTAAAAATGGCTGATACATAAACATTTCTTTAAAATTTCAGAGTGAAGACAATGTTGACCTAAGGCAAACCTATACTCCACTTTCTTCATCAACTGAATATGCAAGTTCTGTAGATCCTTCAATTTTCTATGCACCATGGTCTACTTATGGGGATGATATTAAGCAGCCTTCTACTTCTCAGATTAATGTAAAGAACAGGTAAATTAATTAATTGTATTTTTCAGACTAAAGTGTTTTTAAGTTTGATTACATGGGAACCCAATTGTATTAGCTCTGTTCCCTATATCAGCATTTTATTTTATCTTATTAATTTTTCTTATGACATAATTTTGTGTTTATCAAACTTTTAGAAAACCCTAAACTGGGCAGTTATCTTATACTAGATGCCCAGTGCACAAAACTCATGCACAGGGAGGGGGTGTCCCTTAGCCCAGCCTGCACCCTCTCCAATCTGGGACCCCTTGAGTGATGTCCAACTGCCCGTTTAGGCCAGATCCAGCCAGGATTGGGCCTAAATGGACAGTTGGACCTCCCTCTCACAATCCAGGGCTGCTGGCTCCCAGCTGCTTGCCTGACTCTGCCTAATCACTCTTAACCACTCCACTGCCAGCCCGGTTGATGTCTAACTGCTCCCCAGCTGGCCCGATAGCCCCTAACTGCCCTCCCTTATCAGCCTGGTCACCCCTAATTGCCCTCCCCTGCTGGCCTGGTCTCTCCAACTGCCCTTCCCTGCAGGCCTGGGTCCCCCCAGCTGTCCTTCCCTGCAGGCCTGATCCCCCCAACTACCCTCCCCTGCAGGCCTAGGTCCCTCCCAGTTGTCCTCCCCTACAGACCTGGTCCCCCCAAACTGCCCTCCCCTGCAGGCCTGGGTCTCCCCCCCCCCAACTGCCCTCCCTTGCTGGCCTGGTCTCCCACAACTGCCCTCCTCTGCCATCCATCTTGTGGCAGTCATCTTGTGTCCACATGGAGGTGGCCATCTTGTGTCTTGGAGTGACGGTCAATTCGCATATCACTCTTTTATTAGATAGGATAATAAAAGTCCAGCAACCATAACAGCAGAATGACCACTCGGCCTATCACTATGAGGTGCACTGACCACCTCTTGGTCCCTTTCCCCGGCTGGCCAGCAGGCTCCCATTGCCCAGTGGTGAATAGGAAACTGGAGTGAGTGGTGAGGGTGGGGGTGGGGGTGGTGGAGGACTGGTGAGTGAGTGGAACAACCAACCTTTTTTTTAAATTTTTTTAAAAAATATTTTTTATTGATATTTTACAGAGAGGAAGGGAGAGAGAGAGCTAGAAACGTCGATGAGATAGAAACATCGACCAGCTGCCTCTTGCACACCCCCTACTGGGGTTGTGCCCGCAGCCAAGGTACATGCCCTTGACCGGAATCGAACCATGCCCTTGACCGGAATCGTCAGTCCACAGACCGACGCTCTACCACTGAGCCAAACCGGTTTCGGCTAGTGACTAGATCTTAAAGTTCCTCTTTTGAAAGATATATAAATGAATTAAAATTTTTAGATCTGTTTTTTATCCATTCTAAATTTTCAGTAATTTCTTCCTTCGCAAGTACTCAATAAACAAGATTTTTATCCAACATAAGACTTTTAATTTTTTTATCCTCACCTGAGGATATATTTATTGATTTTAGAGAAAGAGGAAGGAAAACAGAAACATCCATGGGTGCCTCCCAGTGCACCCTGTCCGGAGATCAAACCTGAAACCTAAGTATGTGCCTTACCCAGGAATAAAACCCTTAACCTTTGATTTATGAGATGATGCTCCAATCACTGAGCCACCTGGCCAGGGCTTAATTATTTTTCTATGCAATTCCACAGACCTGGTCCTACTGGTCCTCCAAATAAGGGCCTACTCTGTGCCTGATTCTTTCCTAGTGGAGATATTAGCATTAACATGGCAAATATTTATTCCTGTCTTTATACATTTTACAATACTGATGATGATAACTTGCCAGGCACTACAAGTATAGTGAGGTTAAAAAGAGAAAGTATAGGATATTATAGGAGCCTAATGCAAAGAGAAGCCTCGGAGGAGTGACATCTACCTTTATTTTAATTATATATAGGGGAGCAGTTGATAGAAAGTGATGCATCTTTAGTTTAAGCAGAAAATAATTATTTTTTCAATCATATTAGTTTTAAAAAATTAAATTTTTTAAATTTGTGGTAAGTTATAAAATAGTAATTTTATTAGAAAGATTATATATAATGTATAATTCTATCAAAACAAATATTTTTAACTTGCTATGTGTTCATTAAAAAATTAAAACTTGCCGAAACCGGTTTGGCTCAGTGGATAGAGCGTCAGCCTGCGAACTGAAAGGTCTCAGGTTCGATTCCGGTCAAGGGCATGTACCTTGGTTGTGGGCACATCCCCAGTAGGGGGTGTGCAAGAGGCAGCTGATCGATGTTGCTCTCTCATCGATGTTTCTGACTCTCTATCCCTCTCTCTTCCTCTCTGTAAAAAAATCAATATTTTAAAAAAATATTTAAACTTTACAAAAATATGTAAAGAAAATCAGAAATCCACCTTAACCCTGCCTTCATACCTCCCAATAACAACTATTAATAGTTTATTAGATTGAATATTTTTAGATATATACTAATACATTATTATATAAAAAGCTTTATATTGAATATTTGTGAAACAACATGATATAATGGAAAAAGACCATTTGTTTAGCAAGTAAAAGTTTGGCAAGTCATAAATCCTTGCAAAATAGGTTTCTTTTTTCATTTTTTTCTTTTCTTCATATCTGTTTATTGATTTCAGAGAGGAAGGGAGAGGGAGAGAGAAACATCAATGATGAGAATCATGAGTTGGCTGCCTCCTGCACACCCCACACTGTGGATTGAGCCTGCAGCCTGGGCATGTGCCCTTGACCGGAATTGAATCCAGGATCCTGAATCAAATCCAGGATCTGAAATCGAACACAGTACAGTACCAAGCATCATAAGTCGACCTGCAGGTCAATGCTCTATCCACTGAACCAATCTGGTTAGGGCTGTTTCTTTTTTAAAAATATCTTTTTATTGCTCTGGCCTGTTTGGCTCAGTGGATGGAGCATCGCCCTGCAGTCTAAGGGGATCCCAGGTTCAATTCCAATCAAGGGAACATGCCCGGCTTGATCCCCAGTAGGGAGCATGCAGAAGGCAGCTGATTCTCGTCATTGAAGTTTTTGTCTCTCTCTCCCTCTCCCTTCGTCTCTGAAATCAATGAAAACATATTTTTTAAATATTTTTATTGATTTGAGACAGAGAGGAAGGGAGAAGGATAGATAGAAACATCAATGAGAGAGAAACATAATCCATTTGCTGCCTCCTGCACTCTTTCTACTAGGGATTAAGCCCTGACTGGGAATGAAACCAGTGACCTTTAATACACTTTTAATACATTTTTATTTCAGGAAGGAAGGGAGAGGGAAAGAGAGAAACATCAATGATAAGAATCATTGATCGGCCGCCTCCTACATGCTTCCTGCTGGGGATCAAGCCTGCAACCTGGGCGTGTGCCCTGATCAGAATCAAACCAGGGGACCCCTCAATCTGCAGACTGACGCTCTTTCCACTGAGCCAAACCAGCTAGGACTAATACAAGTTTCTTAATATCTCAAATGATCATTCAACAGCTGAATGATTACTATTACTTGCCCATCTTATGTTATGAAGATCAATGAAATGTTGAGTGTTATGCAAATATAAGGTATTTATATTTTTTAAATGCCCTAACACTATTAAATGTTAGAATCAAAATATGAGAAAACCAGAAGTTACAATTTTAAAAAATATATTACTTCTAGGAACAAATTACCCAAAATCCATAGAGGGTAAAAAGGCACCAATTTTTCATCTACTTATGGTTTTTACATTTTGTATTATTTAAACAGTGTTAGTCACCAGGTAGCATTTCAGATACATGGAACTCTAGTCACCTTTTAGGCAAGGATTTAGAGATAGTCCCTAAATCTGTTATATTTAAGGGACAACTGCAATAGTGCTGTGTTATCTAGGATGACCATATCACATTTTACTTTATATTCCAATATAAAGAGACACAAAAATCAAGCAACAGGTTCACATGGCTTTCAAATTACAAATGAAAAGTCTGAGTGTTGATGGGAGGATGTATGGTAGGATCGAATATGCTTTCAGGAGCAGCCACAGTACAATACCAAGCATCATAAGTCAGAGATTTGTATTTTGGTCACCTAAAATGAATTGTGTTTTGGAGAAGTAAGAGGTAAGCATACATTGTGAACTAGACATAGGTTTTGAAATGAAGGAGAAGTATTTATGTAACATAGTAAGCTACAGTGTAAATTATTAGTGAAATTATGGTATAGATTCAATCCAAATATTTTATAGAAATAATGGTAAAATAAATCTACAAATAGAAATCAATATATTTCAGTGTGAGTAAAATGTGTTGTGTAATATTTACTTTTTAGGATTCAAACAGAAAGAAATGACTATGGCAGTGAAACAGACTTATATGGACTTGTATCGAACATTTTGGAAGAACAAGATAAGTCACAGCCATATTTTGCTGACGGGTTAGTATATCATATAAACTATACATTGTAGAGAGAGCTTTTAAATTCACATGCAGGATGGCACAAAAGTAGATTTACAGTTGCAAGTACACAAAACATGGTTTATTCTTGCTATTATTATTGTATTATTTTCCATGCAAATAACTGTAAACTTGTGCACTAAATTATCCTATTAACTATTATTTTTAATTAATAGAGGATCATCTAAGAGTAGACATCTTAATTCAAATACTTGTTTTTAGGAGTCGATTTTGCTGAGATTGTTGCATACAATTAAAAATTTCAATCTAAGGTTTAATTTGCTATTAAGAACTTTCATTTGGAAAATTATTCTTGCATAATTCAAAGCTATTTCCCTTGAGTTCATGAACTAAAGTGTAGCTTAAAGACTATAAATTCCAAAGGGATATATATATATATATATATATATATATATATATATATATATCCCAAAGAATAAAGCTAGCATTTCTCCTGTGCAGAAATGCATATGGATTTTATTCATTTGGTAAAAATGTTTTAAATATACATTGTTTTATTTGGGTATGGAAGCCATATTACCCAAAAGCTTTATTTCATAAATAGGAAAATATGCAGCACATAAGTAAACAAATAAAATATTTTAATTTCAACAATAGTTTCAACAAAACACATCCTTTTTCATTGAAAAAAATGTGGTCAACAATACTTTTTGTATTATGTAATAACCTAATTAAAGGAAAAATAACTTTGTTTTCTGTTTACTATAGATAAAATATTATATAAGACTATGCAGTCATCAGCCTCAGGCCTTATTTAATGCTTCTTGGAAAAGACATATTAAGATTAAAATATGTATTTATATAGCACATTTCAAGCAATAGAGAATTGTTTGAATATAATGGTAGCATACAAGACAAAGTCGAAAAAGATTAGAGAATGGGGAGGTGGGCGAGATAAATGTTTTTAAAAACCTTTCCTACCTTTTCACTAAGGACATAAAATCTTTTAAAGTCTACATTGTAATTAAATATATTTACTTGTTCTAGGACCTGCTCCTCCAATTTAAAGTCAGTTTGGCCAGTGAACACAAGCAGATTTGCAGATCACCATGACCTGTTAACAGAAACCAAAAGGCCAATAGATCCAGCCATCTCTCAGCAAGCTTTTTATACTGGTGAATCTGTGTCAGCAGTGGAAAAGCAATACCTGCATAATAGTAATATCACACCACAACAAAAAATAGATGAACTTTATCATGGATTTACTGGTTTAGACCTTGAAGAACAATGGATGTACCCCTCACGAAGTGATCATTCTAATTGTTACAATATTCAGACAAATGATACAGCTAAGACAACATTCCAAGAATATCCATTTGTCAAAAACTGTTTTACACCACAAGCTGGCCTCTCTGAGGTCATGAAAGAATCAGGAGCTGATACTTACCCTTATGGAAGAGAGAAAATGTGTGTTAAAAGTCTTGAAGCACCATTACAGCAAAAAAGAGCAGAGATATTTCTTTCCCAGTTTAATAGATACAATGAGAGTGCAGATTATTGTAGATACCCAGAATATGCTCATCCTAATAAGGCTAAACTTACTAAGTGTTCGAATTTTAGTGTCCAAGATAGTAAAAAATTAGCCAATGGCACACCTGAAACATCAACTGTAGAAGCAGACAGCTACACAAAGTTATTTCAGGTTAAACCAGCAAATCAGAAAAAAATGGAAGAGACAATAACTGACCAGCAGAATTTCACATTTCCAAAAACTACGCCACACCTGACAGAAAAACAGTTTGCAAAGGAAGCTGCATTCACTGCTGATTTTGGCTTAAAATCAGAATATGGACTAAAACCTCATACAGTTTGTCCAGCTAATAATGATTTCGCTAATGTCACAGAAAAGCAACAGTTTGCTAAAGCTGACCCCCCAAATTCTGAGTATTTTAAATCAGTGACTTTATTGTCAAACTCAGCAACATCTTCAGGAGGTATCAACTTAAATAGGCCAACTTGGATGAATGTCCACACAAAAAGTAATACTCCTATTCCTTATCGAAATCAAGGTAACTTGATGAAATTAAATAGTCATTTAAATGCAGCTTCAAAAGGTTCTAACCATTCTTCAGATTTCCCCCAACTATCATCCACAAATTTAACTCCAAATAGCAATTTATTTCAGAAGTATTGCCAAGAAAACCCTTCAGCATTTTCTAGTTTTGATTTCAATTATAATGGTGCAGAAAGAATTCAATCTGTCAATCACATGGAAGGACTGACAAAGACTGCAGAAGAAAATCTCTTTGAAATGGTTACAGATAAAAAAATAAAGCAGCCAAACGGATTTTGTGATAATTACTCAGTTCAGCAGTTTGGGATCATTGAAAATGTAAACAAACATAATTTTCAAACTAAGCCTCAGAGTGGACATTATGATCCTGAGGAAGGTGCAAAGCATTTAGATGGATTATCTCAAAATACATATCAAGATCTGTTGGAGGCACAGAGTCATTTTAATAGCCATAGACAGGGAAGTGGAGATAACAATATTAATAGCCGTGTAAATCGCACACAGGCGTCATGCTTTTCTAATTATATGATGGGAGATTTAAGACATAATCAGAGTTTTCAACAACTTGGTTCAAATGGGTTTCCCCTAAGGTCCACCCACCCATTTGGCCATTCGGTTGTTCCACTCTTAGATTCCTATGATTTATTTTCTTATGATGAGTTAAGCCATTTATACCCTTATTTTAATGATATGATGTATGGTGATAATTCCTTTTCTGGTTTTGTGCCAACTTTTGGATTTCAAAGACCAATTAAAACCCGTAGTGGACCAGCCAGTGAACTTCATATTCGTCTGGAAGAATGCTATGAACAATGGAGAGCATTAGAAAAGGAGAGAAAAAAGGTAACACAAAGCTATCCAGTTAGGAGTAACTTGATATGGCCCCTACATCTTTTATCTTAGTGTGCTTTGAGTATTTGCTTTATTTCTAAGCTGAATTCTCTAATAGCAGTATTTGTTAAATCCATGACTATAAGGAATTAAGTGATTTAAAGACAAAAAGCTGAGAGTGGGAGGAATAGAGACATCTGTAATAGTGACACCAATAAAAATAAAGCTTAAAATAAATATGTAAAGGAAAAAAACTAAAAAAGTTTGGGGTTAAACAGAATTGTTACTTATGTAAAGTTCATTTTGCCAATGAAGTAGACTTTTTCCTTAATGGGTTTAAAGTTAATTTCTTTTAACTTTGAAAGTATTAAACAGTTGGAGTGTCCAGGTATTTTATTTGTATTAAGTATGACAGAAAAATACTGTGATTTGTATTTGTTGCCTTTTGATACCAAAACAATTATTTAAAGCAGCAATTTTCAATTTATGCTTAGGACTAAGAAAAATATTACCATTGAATCATATTTGGAAATTTTATCATCTAAAAATTACATGATTTTTTACAGACTGAATTAGCCCTTGCCAAGAATTACCCAGGAAAAAAAGTATCCAGTACTAACAATACTCCAATTCCAAGGCTGACTTCCAACCCATCTAGAGTTGATCGCTTAATTGTGGATGAACTTCGAGAACAAGCCAGGGTAAGTTATAAAAACTTCCAATAGTAGACTTTTAAATTGCTTGATAAACTTTTATAACATTTCAGTAAGTAAGAATTCTAAGGGATTTTTAAATCACACTTATGTGTAACTCTCTGAAGTATATTCTTTTTTCCATGTTTGGTCCTAGAACTGATTAATATTTAGGAAAGGGAAAATAGCCCCACTCAATTATTTAAAGCTAGGTTTAATAAATGGTTCCTCTTCAAACTGAAATTGGCAATGGAGCTAATCAACAGAAAGAATTTTTTTTAAAGCAGAACCATTTTGAATATTATTTACAGGGAAAGTCCCATTTCTTAGTCACAAACATTTGTTTTCTAGCTTGATGAGCAAGCTTTGCTTGCATTATACAGGATGATAAATTAATAGGGAAATATCATATTTCATTTCTTAATCCTGTATTAAGTTATTCAACAAATAAGTGTACACAGTAGTGTTATTAAATACTGATAAACTGATGTATGTAGGTATACATACTTTTATACATTAGCCTTGTTTGGGGAAAGTAGTATGTCATTTCAAATAAAATGTATAAAATACTGATAGTAAGTCCTTTTGTAATTTAAGAAATTATTGTTCCTATTATCTCTTGTAATTTCATGATTTTCTAATCAACTTTAATAAGAATTTTTTTTCCTTTTTTGATATTCCTCTATTTTTATTTTTTTAATATATTTTATTGATTTTTTACAGAGGAAGAGAGAGGGATAGAGGGTTAGAAACATCGATCAGCTGCCTCCTGCACACCCCCCACTGGGGATGTGCCCACAACCAAGGTACATGCCTTTGACCGGAATTGAACCCGGGACCCTTCAGTCCGCAGGCTGACGCTCTATCCACTGAGCCAAACTGGTTTCGGCGATATTCCTCTCTTAAAAAGTCACAGCTTTCTAAGTAAAATCTGATGAAGATTCCTGAGAAAAAGTATGCAAGGAAATAGCTTGCTTCTATGATTGAGTGAAAGCCATTTTAGGAATTAGAAAAATCAACATAAGCCTGTTTTATTGAACATCAGCTTCTTACTTTGTACCATGCTATCTTTAGATATGAACTATTTCAGTGGAAAAATATTGATTTTTTACCTAGCTTTCAGCCTAGGTCAGTTGAGATTCTTTTATCAAATTTGTAAATTTGGCCCTAGCCGGTTTTGCTCAGTGGATAGAGCACTGGCCTTTGGACTGCAGGGTCCCAGGTTCAGTTCTGGTCAAGGGCACATGCCCAGGTTGTGGGCTCGATCGTGCAGGAGGCAGCCAATCAATGATTCTCTCTCATTACTGATGTTTCTATCTCTCCCTTTTCCTTCCTCTCTGAAATCAATAAAAATATATATTTTTAAAATTCGTACAATGGAATTTATCAAGGTGTATACTGACATGGATTATAGCCAGATGTTATGTTAATAAAAACTTCAGTCTTTTATTATATTTTTCTTAATACCATTCCAAATTAAAACTCCTTTTTCTCA
Organism: Vespertilio murinus; assembly: GCA_963924515.1. NCBI lineage: Eukaryota > Metazoa > Chordata > Mammalia > Chiroptera > Vespertilionidae > Vespertilio > Vespertilio murinus. The sequence goes on along the minus strand of OZ004718.1, from coordinate 13,416,661 downwards.
GTAATACATTTCTCAGCAATAAATCAAAGGATTCAAACTGTGGTTGTTAAGAAATATACTTTTACCAGTTATTTAAAAATGTTTTTTAATTGATTTCAGAGAAGAAGGGAGAGGGAGAGATAGAAAAATCAATAATGAAAGTCCCCCATTGGGGACTGAGCCCGCAATCCAGGCATGTACCATTGACCAGAATGGAACCCAAAACCCTTCAGTCCACAGGCCAATGCTCCACCCACTAAGCCAAACCAGCTAGGGCTTACCAGCTTTGATAATGTGTCACATTTAGTTAGGTTATGTTTATAGCTGCCATAATTTTTATCTATATTTAGCAACATTAGATCAATAATACAAAAGGGGGGAAATATTTTCACATGTACTATTTTTCTAGTATGCTAGTTTGTACAATTCTGAAAAGTTTTTAAAGTTTATTAAAAATCACCAGTGCAGCCAAAACCCGTTTGGCTCAGTGGTAGAGCGTCGGTCTGCGGACTGAAAGGTCCCGGGTTCGATTCTGGTCAAGGGCATGTACATTGGTTGCGGGCACATCCCCGGTAGGGGGTGTGCAAGAGGCAGCTGGTCGGTGGTTCTCTCTCATCAATGTTTCTAGATCTATCTCTCTCCCTTCCTCTCTGTAAAATATCAATAAAATATATTTTAAAAAATCACCGTTGCAAATTTTTTTTACATTTATCACTTATTCAAAATGAGTGTCTTACTTTAAAAATATGTAATTGCCCTAGCTGGTTTGACTCAATGGATAGAATGTCAGCCTGCGGACTGAAGGTTTTCCAGTCAAGGGCATATACCTTGGTTGCAGGCACATCCCCAGTAGGAAGTGTGCAAGAGGCAACTTAACTATGTTTCTCTCTCATTGATGTTTTTAGCTCTCCCTCTCCCTTCCTCCCTGTAAAATATATATATGTATATATATGTATATATAGTTTTTAAAATAAAAAATATGTAATTGAAAGTTCATTGAAATATTTCATATTGGGGTTTTTCTGTTGTTATCCCTTCAAGATCTAGCTGGTTGTACAATTGGGAGGAAAATATTTAGTACCTGTATACTTTTGTTTTCTCTATGGACCTAAACTGACATAAACCTATTTCAAAGAAACTTGATATGATTGTGAAGGTAGAGGCATTGATTTAGGTGCCTTCAGCTTCTTGAGAGGTATTTTACTACTCTTTCCAATCACTGAACATCAAGTGCTTATGTGAATTTTAAAGATTTTTAAAATTGATTTTTGGAAAGAGGGAGAGGGAGAGAAACATCGACTGGCTGCCTCCTGCATGCCCCTCACCGGAATCAATCCTGCAACCCTGGGCTTGTGCCCTGACTGGAAAATGAACCTGTAATCCATCGAAACCGGTTTGGCTCATTGGATAGAGCATCGGCCTATGGACTGAAAGGTCCCAGGTTCAATTCCGGGGAAGGGCATGTACCTTGGTTGCGGGCACATCCCTAGTAGGGGGTATGCAAAAGGCAGCTGATAGATGATTCTCTCTCATCGATGTTTCTAACTCTCTATCCCTCTCTCTTCCTCTCTGTAATAAATAAATAAAAATATATTTTAGCCAAAACCGGTTTGGCTCAGTGGTAGACTGAAAGGTCCCGGGTTCAATTCCGGTGAAGGGCATGTACATTGGTTGCTGGCACATCCCTGGTAGGGGGTGTGCAAGAGGCAGCTGGTCGATGTTTCTCTCTCATTGACGTTTCTAGCGCTCTCTCTCCCTTTCTGTAAAAAATATTAATAAAAAAAAAAATATATATATATATATATATTTTTTCTTTTTTAAATGAACCTGTAATCCTTCGGTGTACAGGACAACACCCAATCAACTGAGCCACACTGGCCAGGGCAGTTTTAAATCATTTAGTTAACAAGGGCAGTTATTCAAAAAGTTCTCTTTCCTCACACCTTCCAAGGTTAGAATTTGGGAAACAAGTTAGGAATATGAAACATACTCCCCTTACCAATCTAATATACCAGTGCCCTTTTAAAAGGTTAACCAGAAGATTGAGAAATTTCCTAAATTTTCTTAGCAGTTCTGATAATTATAAGATTTTTTTATTATTTCAATATAATTTAAGTCAACATTTTCTGGATTATTGATTTTTTAAAACTGCCACTTGCTCAGTACCATTATCTGAATGTTTCTGATTTCCAAAAGAACACTGGAGGCCCTTAAAGGACTTGAAGTGAGGATTAATCAGTCTAGGATTTCTCCTTTTTAGCTTATTTTTCGCCCTTTATTTATATTTTTAAGTTTATTTATTTAAAAATATTTTATTGATTTTTTACAGAGAGGAAGGGAAAGGGATAGAGAGCTAGAAATGCCGATGAGAGAGAAACATCAACCAGCTGCCTCTTGCACACCCCCTACTTGCTGGGGATGTGCCAGCAACCAATGTACATGCCCTTGACCGGAATCGAACCTGGGACCTTTCAGTCCACAGACCTACACTCTACCACTGAGCCAAACCAGTTTCAGCTCCCCCTTTATTTTTTTAAATATTTTTTATTAAATTATTATCTGTGTACATATATTATCATTGCTCCCTCTCCCATACATTCCCTCCCTCCCCAGAGTTTTGTGTCCATTGTTTGTACTTATTTGCATGTATTTTTCCCTCTTTAGATTACAGTTCCTCCTAATAACTAGTTGCCAAAAACAGTGTTGGATCTTGTATTTGCACTTCCTGTTAATGATATGGGAATGTTAGGTTTGAATTTCCTATTGTTGTTATTCCCATTAACTGATTACCTAAAAAGCTTTTAGAGTTAATAAATACAAGTAGGAACAAAAGACACACTTTTCATCTTCGTTACCTCCAATATGGTGTCAGGACATAATAAGCATTCAATTATTTATTGAATGAATTATTATTACTCTCATGTCTATTCTGTTTTTTGAAGATTTGTTTTTAAGTTAATGACAGGGCATTGTGGTTACATGCCTTATCAAAATTTAAAATCTTTCCTTCAGGTTGTAACTTTACTAGGCAAGATGGAACGTCTTCGAAGCTCTCCCCTTCATGCCAATATCTCTACTGCTCTTGATAGACACTTGGAGTCCATTCACATTGTACAGTCACGTAGAAAAGATGAAATTGTTAATGCTTCAAATCGTCAAAAGCAAGGAGTCCCTAGATGCCAAGATGACAGAGGTACAAATATTAATGCATATTACTTTGATAAAGCAATGAAATTGTTTATATGTTAATAAAATCATATTCTAAGGTCAAAGGTCAGAATTCTAAGATTTCACTTATCTAAAGAATAAATTGGTAAAGATGCCCACATAATCTCCAAAAGTACCTTGATCTGTTTTGTTAATTTGATCCACTTAATTATAATTCCATCAAAGTCTGTATTCTACCCAAAGCATAGTCATCATACAAGTCAGAATAAAGTGTCAACACTTTCAAGTATGTATTAAGTCAAGAACTTTGGTTAACTTAGTCAATACCTACCCTTCTTTTATAAAAATTACTAGAGCCAGGACTGGCTTGGCTCAGTGGATAGAGCGTCAGCCTGCGGACTGAAAGGTCCCAGGTTCGATTCCGGTCAAGGGTATGTACTTGGTTGCGGGCACATCTCCAGTAGGAAGTGTGCAAGAGGCGGCTGATCGATGATCCTCTCTCATCGATGTTTCTAACTCTCTATCCCTCTCCCTTCCGCTCTGTAAAAAATCAATAAAATATATACTTTTAAAAAATTTACTAGAGGCCCAGTGCATGAAATTCATGCACAGCTAGGGTCCCTAAGCCTGGCCAGTGATCAGAGCCGATCAGGGCCTTCCTTTGTTCCACGCCGCACCCTAGTGGTCAGCACACGTCATAGCAAGCAATCAAACTCCCTGTGTCCTAGTCAAACTTTTGAGAGAACACTTTGCGTATTAGTCTTTTATATATATAGATGATGTTTGATCATGTAGTAGCTCAGCACTGGGCTTTAAGAGGTATTGGAAACTTAAGTAGTATCTAATATCAACTGACTGTAAATGTTTCTTTTACAGATGTTTTTGCCCTTGCTGCAGCAATTAAAGAGATGTGTGTGGCTACTCGGAAGGCACGCACTACTCTGTGGTGTGCACTGCAGATGACCTTGCCTAAAACAGCCAATACAACTGGCCAAACAGATGTGGAAAAGGCTTTACAAGATATAGTAAACTGTGAAGATAAAGTCCATGAAAGCATAAATAGTAGCAATCAAATGAATCAGAGAGGTGACACAAACAAACATTAAGGAAATCCCAGCAGAAATAAAAAGCTGATAAGTAAATGTATCAAGACATGCTCAACAATTGTAATGAACTTGTCAAACTTGAAAATTTCAATGCATTTTTTCAGACTTAGAGTTTAATACCTTAATGAAGTCTAACTTCAATTTAAAAATCTATTTGGAATGAATCAAATATAGTTTAAAGTGAACTCAAGGGAAAGTTGACTACTCAGAATTCTGAGTAGTCGAAGATAAGTTTAAGTAAATATTTCATAACAGCTAAAATATTGCTTAAACCTATTCTGCAGTGCAGGTAAATGCAAATGTGAAATTCTTCTAGAAGATAAGTTTCATTTAGGTCTGCCTTAGTAAGTATAATTCCAAATAATGAATCTAAATGACTGTAACCCAATTATGGCTACAGTCTAGTAACCAAGACAAGTTTTGATTGTGATTTAAAATTGTTTTCCTTACAAAACTGGATAATACCTAGGAAACAGAGGAAAACAAGAATGAACCCAATATTCATGTAAAATTTTAATATTTAAACTACTACCATATTTATAATTTGAAATCTTAGTACCTAAGTATATGGAGGGAAATGCATCTGATTCTCCTAAATTAGTGATAAAAGTGCCAGTGTAAAAACCATGCAAGTTACTGAATATAAAATCTGTTCAAATCATTTGTGTATATTAAGATTTAATTATACTATCAATTATCAAATATTTCCAATTTTAAAGTACATTGAATTGAAACAAAACATTTTCTTTACCTGGATCTTTTAGATTTGATGCACAGTAACTAAAATAATGACTATTGTTTTAATACCCTTAGTTGCTGCCTTTTATGAGGGTATCACGAAGTTTTAAAAAAATGTATTTTTTTAAGGTTAGCCTTTAACTAGTTTAGTTTGCAATTGGTTAGTGTATATTTTGTGTAGTTGTGTTCATTAGTTTGCTTCTGTATTTTTTAAGAGCTCTTGAAAGCTTGGCTTTTGCTGTTTCTCATCACTTAATATCTTTGTATGAAACCCAAGTAATTTATTCATTAATATGAAATGTTGATATTATGTGACTCAGATCTTGGGTTTTAACATTTCTACCATGAGTTAAAACTATGATATAATGTACTGATGAAATTTAATTGAACTATCCTTGACTAGAAACACTGATGTTTTAAATGTTGGTGTTTTTCCTAGTTTTAGAAATCCTGGTATAAAAAGAGTGTAATCACACCACATAAATTTTCTTTAGATGATGTGCGGAAGAAACTGATTGAGAGAATTCAGGAGTAACTGTGGGGAGAAAAATTTTGATCACTGATATGCCTTAAAACTACCAAATTAATTACAATGAAGGTAGTCGAATAAAATAGATCACCTACCACAGTCACTGCATAGAAAGTGGTTAAGTTTGACATAAGACATGTTGGATGTTATAATAACAAATATTGTACTAATTTAGTCTCTCAGGAAAATAAATTATTTTGTTGAAAATATTTGGTTTTATTTTTTACATTTGTATTAGTTTCTAACTTGAAGAGTCACTCATGTCAGAAAACCAAATTTCATTTGATAAAAACCAGTGCTAAATTTTCAATTTCATTACAATTAACACATAAGTAAAAATATTGGTAGATAAATCAATACCATTCAGATACCTTTGCATTTAACCTTACCTCCTTCAAGATGAAACTTCTGCTCCCACTTTATGCTGATCCAGGCAAACTAGGGTAAAAATTCTGGGGAACCTTTGACATGACAGTGGTCAAAATGAAACATTAGTCCATTAACAAAAAACAAACAAAAATTCTTTGAAATTTTGTTTATCTTGTCAACCTGTAGATAATTCTCAAATTAGTTGGTTGTCCCTTTCTAATGGGTGGCTCTTAAGTATTGTACTTCTGAATTAACAACCTATGAAAACCTTATAAACTTATATCACACAAGACTTGTAGTGAAACTGATAAAATTGATGCTCCCATAATTTCTAACCCAAAAGAATTTGGCATATACTCAATTAAAAAAAAAAAATAGAAATCCCTGACCAGTTTTGCTCAGTGGGTAGGCCTGCGGATTGAAGGGTCCCAGGTTCAATTCTGGTCGGGGGCATGTACCTTGGTTGCAGGTAGTACATACCCAGTGGGGGATGTGCAAGAAGCAGCTGATTGATGTTTCTCTCTCACTGATGTTTCTAACTATCTCTCTCCCTTCCTCTCTGTAAAAAATGAATAAAATATGTTTTTTAAAAAATAGAAAAGGCGACATAGAAGCATGGAACAGACTGTCGAACCTCAGAAAGTGTGGGGAAGAGTAGGTGAACGGGAAGAGATCAACCAGAGAACTTGTATGCATATATACATAACCCATGGACACAGACAACAGGGTGGTGAAAGCCTGGGGTAACAGGTAGGGGCAGGCTAGAAGAGGTCCATGAGGGAAAAGGTGGGACATATGAATATTTTCAACAATAAATATTTTTTTAAAATAGAAAATGCACTTTTTATAAAGGTGGTTGAAAACTACCTTGAATTATACCAGTGTTCTTCCCATTTGAATGGGAATTAATATGATTAAAATCCCAAATGTGGCTTTAAAGTATCAATCATACCATGTGATACTGTTTAAAAGTTGTCCTTTGCAATAATAAACATTTTAGACGTAAAGATTTATTAGCTTTTGAGTTAAATGAATAAACTTAAAGTCTAATGAACTAAAAAAAAGAAAAAAAAAGAAAAGCCGATCCCCAGTAGGGGGTGTGCAGGAGGCAGCCAATCAATGATTCTCATCATTGATGTTTCTATCTCTCTCTCTTTCTCCCTTCCTCTCTGAAATCAATAAAGAAATATATATTAAAAAAAAAAAACATTAGTTCAAGTGTATACTTAACATACATTGAGCCAAAAGACATTAACGTGCTCCAAAAACTGCCAGCCCTGGGGCTGTAATCAAAAACCATGGAAGCTTCTGCTTAACTCCACACGAAGAACCCAAAGAGCAACATGCCATAATCTAAATGGGCTTGTGCCATACCACTTTAAGAGTAGAGAGCTTGAACCACAGGAGCGACCGTCGCTGCACCCACCACCTCCGACGATAAGGGAAATCCACCGAGAACAGAGCTCACTATGCCCCGGGCTCAGGGAATGGGAAGACTCAGAACTTAGCCTCCGCGTCTGCAGCTGCTCCGCTTCCGCACCAAACAAGACACCTTTGAGGGCGGTCTCCCCGCCTGCAGCCGTCCCAGCCCACCCGCCGTGCTAGTGAGGAGATGGCACAGCACCTTCCGTTCGCAGTCCCGGCAAGCCCTTCGCCCTTCAGGTCCACTGCCGCAGGGCAGAGCAGGAGCCTCGGCCGGGACCCCAAGGAGGGGTGCCGCAGCCGTCATGTGGATTTTAAAAATACGTGAAAATTGAGCCACAAAAGCCACCGCCTCCGCCGCACCCACTACCGCTGCCGCAAGTGAGAGAAGCCCACCAAGAACAGAACTCACTCCACCCCGGGCCCAGGGAGTGGGTGGCTTCGGAGCTCGGCCTCCGCGTCTGCAGCCGTTCACTGAGACTCCTTGGAGTGCAGTCTCCCCGCCCGCAGTCGTTCGTCCCAGCCTGCCCACCGTGCTAGCGAGGAGCTAGCTCGGCGCCTCCAATTTGCGACCCCAGGGTCCCAGAGGGGCCGTGTGCCCCGGGTGAGCTGTGTGTCCCAGGGGGCCGTGTGCCCCGGGTGAGCCATGTGTCCCAGGGGGCTGTGTGCCCTGGGTGAGCCATGTGTCCCAGGGGGCCCTGTGCCCCGGGGTGAGCCGTGTGTCCCAGGGGGCTGTGTGCCCCGGGTGAGCCATGTGTCCCAGGGGGCCGTGTGCCCTGGGTGAGCCATGTGTCCCAGGGGGCTGTGTGCCCCGGGTGATCTGTGTGCCCCAGGGGGCCGTATGTCCCGGGAGAGCCGTGTGCCCCAGGGGAGACGTGCCCCGGGAGAGCCGTGTGCCCCGGGGAAGCAGTGGGACCCGGGGGGAGGGGCGGTGTGAACCAGAGGAGGAGCGGACTCTATTCATGTGGTCCTGAGATAGTCACCATAAAACAAGCAGATTGTCAAATGACAGCGGGAAGGGGAAGGAGACCTGGGGGGAGATAAGAGAACAACCGAAGGACTGGTATGCATGAATATAAGTACAACCAACGAACACAGAACTCTGGGGAGGGAAGGCATGAATAGGAGGTGGGGAGGGGGGGCAATGGTAAGATATGTACACATATAATACCTTAATAAAAAAAATTAATTAAAAAAATAATTAAAAAATAAAAGAGTAGAGAGCAAACAATAAAAAGACTGGCCATGCAGCCAAACACCACTGATCATAGACACCAAACTAACACATGCATAATAACATCCCAGAAGAAAGAACTGCCATTATAGCAGACTGAAACAAGTACCCTTCAGGGGTCCATGGATATAACCCAAGACTGCTCCAGAGACCCAATCAAGGTGAGAATCAACCAAAAATAAGGATTTACTAAATTAAAATATACAATCTGTAGACACAGGCTATTGCTACTGCCACATAAAGCTCTTAAGATTACAACAGTACTTCAAAGCCAATTTACTGACTTTCCAAAATACAAGGTAATCTTTCTGATCTCCCAATACTCAACCTCACAGAAAGAAAACTGAGGCAGAGAATTTATGGATTTCAGGAAGTTCTACTTGTAGAAGTTATTAGGGCCAAGCATAAGGTAAAATTCAGCACATTCCTAGGCACAGAATTCATCTCCATAGGTAGCTGAAAAGAATCAGAATAAATCAGAAGACATTGCTTTAAATAAAGTTTATTTTTTAAAAAGGTTATTTATTTTTGCGAATGCCATGGTTATAGGAGTGTATAGTAGTAACACATCTTTTCCTTAACCATGCTTCTTTTTACTTTCTGCACAAAGGTAAAAACTTTTGTTAATCTCAATGGTATAAAACAGAGGTCAGCAAACTTTTTCTCCGAAGGTTCAGATAGTAAATATTTTAGGCTTTACAAGCCACATAAGGTCTCTGTCATATATTCTTTATCAACCCTTTAAAAACAAAACCCATTGTTAGCTTGTACCATACAAAAACAGATTAGGCCAACTTCGTCTTGCAGGCAGTAATTTGCTGACCCCTGGTATAAAATATCTACTTTGTTTAGTTGGAAAAATTGTTCTCTTCAGACTTCTTGACAATCTTGCCTGAAGGAGAAAGGCCTGATTTAAAACTGAATGTAATTTGTGACAAAAGTAGAAATAGAGAGTTCCTGCTCACTTTTGACTCTCCTAAGCAATTTTCCCACTCACTCATTCAATTAATTAGTTGAGCACTTACTATGTACACTCTTAAATATCTGTGTGTTAATAGAGATTTCCAGTGTTTCTTCCTGAAAAGGTAGTTCCTCTAAACCTGTAATTATCAGGTCTTTATACTCATGTTTTAGGGCAAATCAGGACTAAAATCTCTACTAGCAATTAAGAGAAATCTAGCTAACAATGATATTCTTGCACACAATACTGACACACCCTTCTTAAAATCACAACCTAGAGAAAATTATAACTATTGTTACTTTAAAAAGATACTTCCTTTCTTCCCATAGGGTAAATTTGTATTTTAATTCTCAAATCTAGAACATCCATCAAAAAATTTCTTCTCCTTTTCCTAGTTTGTTGCCATGCAACACAAGGTCTGACTTCATTAGCTTTCTATTTGAGTCTTAATACATTTAGGAGTGAATAGTACTTCTGAAGCAAATTATACTCCCACATTTCATCTCAGGGGAGGAGTTGTCATGATTCTGCTCCTTCAGGATAAAAACCGTTAACTGTCAACTTTCTGAATATTCCTGCTGTTTATCCAAGGTGAGGGAAGACTTCTGAAAGTGGCCAAAAGGAGCGCGGGACTTCAGTACTAAAATATAAAGGCTGCCCCCGCTCCGTGTCTTTGGTACTGATATCAACTACAACAATCCGAATACTCACACCATAGGAACATGGCACATTTTGTAATTAGAAGTGTTTGTGGTTTTCCTTTTGACCATGTAAACAAAAGGGGAAATGCCTTGAGAAACCACTCAGCCATGTTCTCTCTCATTTCTCTTAAATTACACACGGGCACAACCGGTTCTCCCTTTGATCAGTTCACGAGGAGAAAGAAGAGAGTTGACCAAGGTTATCGCTTTCGTTCCCCTTTCTGTGTCCTTTTCTTTTCCTTCTCCTTGCGCTCCTGCTTGGCTAATTTGTCCTTCTCCCTCTGCAGCTTGTCCTGTTCCTTCTTCCTCTGGGACTCATCTCGAAGCGAGTCTCGCTCCAGCTTTCGGGCATTGAGGACGTCTTCCACATTGGTATTTCGGAACAGAACTACAATGAGTTAAGGGATGAGGGTAGAGGTCACACAGGTCCAGCTACTGCTCTCTCTCTCTCTCCATTCTATATGCTGAGTCTTGGATACTTTCTACTAGTTGTTTTTTTTAATCCTTATGTTTATCTTTGGTCTAATGGGAAATCCTATAACTATCATTACAAAAGTTAAAAACCTTCAGAATAAAAATCTATTTCAGACTTATCTAAGTCTAAATATTTTAGGAAAATAAAATTTTATTCTAGAATAAGTACCTATGTCATTCAATGGCAGAATATTGTTGTAGTATCTAAGCTAGTTTAACACTGTTAAAATGCTTGAAGAATAAAATAAGTTTAATCTTATTACATCGTTTTCCTAGGCCACTAAAGCATTAATGAAACCATGCTCTGTTAACTACAAACTCTGAATTTATAAAATAGTAAGTTTAGCCATAGCTAGAAAATACCCAGCCAAAAACTTTACCCTTCATTTCTTATGACTTTACAAACATAGCCAGTTACTACCAGACAAGCTCCTCTCTACTCCTAAAACTTTTCTGCCCTAACCAGTGTGGATCCATGTTTAGAGTGTTGGCCCATGCACTGAAGGGTCTTGGGTTCAATTCCCGGTCAAGGGCACGTACCTAGGTTGCAGGTTCAATCCCCAGCCCTGGTGGGGGCACATGCAGGAGGCAACCAACTGATGTGTCTCTCTTACATCGATTTTTCTCTCTCCCTTAATCTACCCCCCACTCCTTTCCACTCTCTCTAAAATCAATGGAGAAAATATCCTCAGGTGAGGATTAGCAAAAAAAAAAACTTTCTGCTTCAGTGCTTTAAAGTAAATGTCTCCCTAAACTACCCAGGTCCCCCAGATAATCCACCATATTTCTCACCTTTATGAAGAGGGATTTCTAAATCCACATTCTCTGGGAAGCTTCTCATAAGTGATTCTGCCCTTAGGGACATTCCTTAGCACATATGTCTCAATCTGTCCATATCAGGTTGGGGAAAGTAGGTTAACAATTATAATACTAATAAATAATAATATAAAAATAAACTCTGTCCCAGCCAATGTGGCTCCGTGGTTGAGCCTGGACCCATGCCCCAAGAGGTCACCGATTCAATTACCACCTGCCCAGATTTCAGGCTCTGTGCCCAGCAAGCGTGTGCAGCAGGCAGCCGATCAATGTTTCTCTCTCATCCATGTTTCTGTCTCACTCTTCCTTCCTCTCTCTCTAAAAATTAATAAAAATGTTTTTTAAAATAAATAAACTCTGGCCATGGCTGGTGTGGCTCAATTGGTTGAAGCGTCATCCCACAAACTAAAAGGTCTTGGATCGGGGGTGGGCAAACTTTTTGACTTGAGGGCCACAGTGGGTTCTTAAACTGGACCAGAGGGCCAGAACAAAAGCAACCTGACCATGCTGGCACTCTCATCTTGGGCTGCTGGTGAAGGAGCGGTGGGGAAAGCAAGAGAACCCTCCGCTCTTTCGGCTCCACGGGCCGGATAGAACAGCCGAACGGGCCGGATCCGGCCCGCGGGCCGTAGTTTGCCCACGGCTGGTCTTGGATCAATTCCTGGTCATGGCAAATACATACACAGGTTGTAGGTTCAATCCCAGGTTGGGGCACATCCAGGAGGCAACTGGTCAATGTTTCTCTCTCACATTGATGTTTCTTTCTCTCCCTCTCTAAAATCAATAAAAACATACCCACGGGTAAGGATTTAAAAAAAAATAAACTCTGTGTTTTGAATATGCACAACTGTAAACCTACTTTTGCCCACCCATGTTTTAGCTTAAAAGCATTTGTTATTTATGCTCTATTTCCAACAAATAAGGTTGGAAATAGGACAAAGACCAAAACGTCAATGTTATTTTAACTGCTCCCACAGTGCTGGGAAACTAGTGCTATATCAAGAGTACAAATTCTGATTTTCCCTTAGAAATCCCTCCTCGTAGCTAATCCCTCACAGTACATGTTAGTATGTCTTCTTTGGGGCAAGTTCTTGCTAAACTGACCACTTAGAGGTGTACTAGAAATGGGGCTCACAATGCTGGCCTGACATGAGTGCCCCCAGCAGTGACAGCAAAATAAAAACTGATCCTAGGAGAATTCTGTGGAGAAGCACATGGGATGGACACAGAAGGATACGTTTGTCAGAACCGATGTTCATTGTGGTGGCACCTGACTCATCCTTCACATCTGCTTCGGTAAGTGACGTTAAAGAAAACAGGATGGAAAACAGGTTAGCACATCCCAACCCAACATGAGAAAACAGTCAATGAACTGATGGGTAGGAAAGGCACTGTGAATGGAAGGACACTGTCAGGGGTGTGGTAGTGACCCAGGGGAGTCATCTTTAGAAGTCTCAACCTAGGGAAGACTGTTCAAGGGCTTCCATAAGACCCTTCACTTGGAGGCTGAAGAGAAACTTAAGCTGGTGTGGGTGGTCTGCCACATGACCGGGAAGCCAGGGGATGAAGAGATGATCTCTACAACAGTGGTGCTCAAAACTCCCTGGAAGCTTGGTAGGAATGCACATTCTTGGGTCAGAAACTCTGGTAGGCAGAGCCCCGTAATCTGCGTTTTAACAAGTCCCCCAGAAAACCATTGCTTAAAACACTCTTTTATAGCCCAAGAAATGAGCTTTTGTAACTGGAGCCATAGCTCTGCCAAACCTAGCAAGAAAAATCAAGAGGAAAAACTAGAAGAGAAGTTGCCCAAAAGAGCCTAAGAACTCTTTCCTACACTCCTGATTAGGCGGCTGACATTTCTGGTATGATGTCCACTCTATTCAAGAGGGCGCAGTGAACTTAAGCTTTTCCTAAACAAATGTCAAAGTCACAGGGACCTAAACCTGCTCCTACCAACACTTCTTTTCACACAGTAGCCATTCAAATCCCAGCTTACTCGGGGGTTCATTCTCACTTTTAACTATGTGTTCACTGGAATTTTTTGTCTAAGATTCAAATGAAACTGCTCCAAATTTGGGGATCCATTACCCCAAAATATCCAGGTTCTAGTCCTGGTTTTTCCACTAACTACATGAATGTCTCTGATCAGCCATCCATCTGCTGGGCATCAGTTTCCTTAACAACTGTGAAAGAAATCCTATCAAATGAAGATGGAATATGCAAATTGACCATAACTTCTCGACAAAGATGGTGTGCCCACAACCAATAAGGAAGGAATATGCAAATTGACGTGATAAGGCAAGAGGTGGAAGGTGGAAAGGCAGCTCTGGCCAGAGGAAGGCCTATTCTTGCACGAATCCTCATGTATTGGGCCTCTAGCAAAGACTATAAAGTGACGTGCAACTTTCTGTGCAGTAAGTTACATGTTACTACACAGAGAAGTAAAGAACCACAGCTCTATCTTATCTTCTAATAACAATATAAATGGTCCATTACTAAGGCATTATTTGTTTTACACTGAAGTTTTCAGAAACACACTGAACTATGTGATAAAATATGTAAGTCTGATGTCAGCTATTCCAGCTTCATTCCTCACACCCACACAAGGCCACAGATCACTGCCATTTTAGAGAAAATTAAGCTACAGAGGGGGATTGGCAGCCTCCCAAAGCACATAATAAACCAGCAAATGCTTCTGGCTTGAGCCACAGGAAATGGTGCTGAGACTCCAAAAAGGATATTCTTCTTCATCTGTCACATCAGCATACTGGGCCAGGAGGGCAGCTTTTCTCTGCTTCTCCTCTTCTGACACCATCCTGGGCTTCACCACAATCTGTGCCTGTTTCTCAATTAGCGTAGCGATGGCCTGTACCTCGTCTGGGAGGTGGTGGAAGGGGAGAGAGGGACAACAAGGTTGTATGTGAGAAAAAACAAGCTCTCCGAACCAGTAGTCCACCCAGGGAGTGCTTCCAGCAAAGACAATGGCATCTGCTGACTCCTTAGAACCCGGGGGTGCAAAGGAGGTGCTGATGAGAAAAGCAAGGCAAGGCCAGGCTTTAGGTCTTGTATCTGTCTTCTATCAGAGCAGCCCCGCTTTTACTTGTTTTCTATATGGAAGTTTCACTGCTTTAAAAAAAAAAAAAAAAAAAAAAAAGCCGAAACCAATTCAGTGGATAGAGCGTTGGCCTGCAGACTTAAAGGTCCCAGGTTCGATTCCAGTCAAGGGCATGTACCTTGGTTGTGGGCACATTCCCAGTAGGGGGCGTGCAGGAGGCTGCTGGTCGATGATTCTCTCTCATCAATGTTTCTAACTCTCTATCCCTCTCTCTTCCTCTCTGTAAAAAAAAATATATATATATATATTTTTTTTAATCAATAAAATATTTTTTTAAAAAAAAAAGGTTGAAAAGCGCTACATTAAAGCCATAGGAAATTAAGCCTCTAAACATGCATCTTTCTCCCTTCTCAACCCAGAAACCTCAGAAGGATCTAGAATCAACTTAAGCTGGTCCCTTCCATGGTGATAATTATGCCAGGTGAGGTTCTTGGATTATTTTAAAAGAAAATCAACTGTTATGTTCTCCATTCTCAAAGGAGGAGGAATGGTTGTAAAGTAGTGATCCTAATGCTTAGCTGCATAATAGAATCATCTGGGTGGAACTGGAGAGCATTATGCTAAGCCAGTGGTCGGCAAACTCATTAGTCAACAGAGCCAAATATCAACAGTACAACGACTGAAATTTCTTTTGAGAGCCAAATTTTTTAAACTTAAACTTCTTCTAACGCCACTTTTTCAAAATAGACTTGCCCAGGCCATGGTATTTTGTGGAAGAGCCACATTCAAGCAGCCAAAGAGCCGCATGTGGCTCAAGAGCTGCAGTTTCCCGACCACTGTGCTAAGTGAAACAAGCCAGTCGGAGAAAAATAAATATCACATGATCTCACTCATTTGTGGGATATAATGATCAACATAATTTGATGAACAAGAATAGATCCAGAGACAAATGGTAGGGGAGGGGGCAGTTAGAGAGCAACCAAAGGGCTTGTATGCGTGCATATTAGCATAACCAATGGACACAGACACTGAGGTGGTGGGGGCTTGCCCTGGGTTGGAATGGCTGAGATGGAGGGGTCAATTGGGGTAAAAGAAGACACATGTAAAACTTCAGACAATAAAAATAAAAATATAAGAAGAATCATCTGGGGAAACTTTTTAAAAATACCAACACTTGGGACTCAACCCCAAAGATGTTTATATAATTGGTTCATGGTGTGGAGCAGGCACTAGCATTTTTAAAAGTAAATCAAGTGATGCTAAAATACAGCCAAGAATGAGAACTACTACTGTAGAGAGTTTAGAATAGATTCTCTTTACTAGTAAGTTTGGCTTTAATTATTTGAGTTTTCTGCATCCTAATGCTGAGTAAACTCACTCATTTCTTTTTTCATTTTCATTTTAAAGGGTTAAGGGTTTCGCTGAATAAAGCAAAAAAGCAATCACAATTTGTGTTATGAAATGAGATTATAAATAAGGCAATCCTATGCCTGCAATGCAAATTTGTAAGGGGCAGTGGAAAGAGAATTAAAAAGAAAAAAGAATAAACCACAATGAAGATAACTGTGGTCAGCTGAAGTGAAAAGGTAGGAAAGGGAAAAGGGAACCAATATTCAGTTAAGAAGTTAAAGCTGTTTGCCAGGTTAAACTCCCCTAGGGAAAATGAGTCTTCAATGGGGAAAACTGAAAACTCTACCCCGACAGCTGTAAAGGCTACTGGAAAACACAATAGAGGCGAGACATCAGCACTACCTTCTTTTTTCACTTTGGCGACAACATTCTGAGTTTCTGACCATCGCTCCACAATCTCCTTGCATACGTTAAGAAGGGAATCTTCTTCCTGGGTGGAAAAGTAGACCGATTAATTAATTTCCTAGAGAACCCTCACCCTGAACAAAGCCTATGCAGAGGGCACCACGGGTGATGAGAAGAAACCACGAAGAGGGTTTGGGAACCACAGAACAGAGAGTATGTTTCTCTTTCGAGGCTCTGGACGCAGAAGTAACCCTGTGTATGAGTCCCAGAATCCACACCAGCCAGGTCAAGGTGTGGATCCAGAGGAGAGGATCCTGCCAAGATCCAGAGGAAAGGATTCCCACCAGCTCCGTTCAGTCTTCCTCGGGATTTTAGAGCAAAAAACCTGTGGCCTAAGTCAAAACCTTTTTCCTCTGTGAAATCTTCTTTGGCCAATATATCCAACTCAGTGCCTTCCCCAAGGTTTATCACTCTCATGCCAAGAGACCGTTAACAGCCTAAGGCAAATTCATGCCTGTCTTTACCAGCTCCGAAAAACGACACCACAAAAACAAAACAAAACAACAACAAAAAACAGGTCAAGAAGTTGGTACCAAGGGGTAGCCAGTTACTTCAACTTCTTTTTCATAGGTTCTTTAGAAACTTCCCAACTGAAAATAAAAAGCTAACATAAATTGCTTACCTCTTACTCCTTCCCTCTCCAACCTATAGTGTCAGGGTCCAAGAAAAGAGTTTATTCTACTGTGTTGTGTTTCCCCTGAACTTATGAGCTGCACCACAAGCTGTGTTAAGGCTTTCCCAAAAATAAGTCAGTCTCATCAGCGCATGCTCTGGGGCCCTTGCCAGAAGGACAGCTGCATTAGTGTTATATTTCAACCACGTACCTAATCCACAAACTACCCTTTCACCAAGTGAGGGTTAGTAGAGTTGAAGGCAGCAGAAATGATAAGAAAAAGCAGACAATTTGGTGACTAACTCCTTAAACGGAGCGTAAAGCACACATTTAATTCAGAATTTCTTGAATCTGCCTCTAAGAGGCTACGTGCTAAGTTTATCTTTCTTTTTTTTTATAACTCTGGTCTTTTTTATTCCAACTCCAACTCACTACTCCACCCCCAAACACAACAATGAATATTGCATTTGTAAATACCACAAAGGTATTTACACAATATTTGCTTCAGTTTTGCCTCGGCATGAAAAGACCTCTACCGCGAGCTTACCTTTTCTGGACTCCTACCTCCAAAACAGGAACCCAGACTGGCTTTTGTCATGGGACAGTCCTGGGTACTGCCTCTTAAAGGACAGAGACGCCCCAGAGCACTTAATCTCTCCCCCCACCACCTCCCCTACCCCCCCCCCCACCCTTAACCCTACCCCTACCCCTAATCCCACCCCCACCCCCACTCCACACGGTCAACGGATGGGAATGAAGCTGGTCGTTAGGTGTTTATGATAAAACTCTGATTTAGGCATTTCAACGCCTTCCGAATACTGACCCACAGGCATCCGAGAGAGCCTTGTCCCCAGGAGTAAGGGAAAGCCATTCCTCTCTCTCAGGACCTATAACCTTCCTGGTTCCCCAAACCCTGGTTAGGGAGGAACCCCCTTCCCCATGGCCCAGAACTCAAGAAGAGTATTCCTCTCCCAGGTAACACGCACCAATCCTCTGGGATTCCGGCAGGGGAGCGGGGATACAAAGTATCTGACAGGGGCTGGCCCGAAAGGAGTTGGGGCTTCTCACCAGGAAAGCAGAGAGAATACCCTGAAGAGCGTCCAGCTTCTCCTCTTCCTCCTCCTCCTGCAGCACACCCAGGATGTAGGCGCCGTAAACCGCTCGGTCCACCCCCAGCGACTCCAATCGTCCATCTAGCCAGGATCCGAAGCAGCAGCCCCCACCGTTACCTTCGCTGGAGGCAGGCGCGTTCACTTCACTGGGCGCCGCCATCTTGGGGTCAGGGTCCTGCCAACCCCTAGGGCGCCTAACGCAGTGCCTGACGGGCCGCGCCGCGGGCGCACTGCGCATGCTCATAAAGGAAACTCGCGCTCCTGCGAATGGAGCGTAGAACCCCGTAGTTCCATAGTGACTCACCTGGGCGTTTTGTAACTTCTAAATGGAATGCACCTTGGCCGGCAGTGTCAGGTGGTCTCCGCAGAACCCTGGCAGGTGGGCATTCTTAACAGACTTTTTCACTGTTGGGGAAGTTCAGAGACTTGGCCAAAGTCAAGCAGCTAATAACTAAACGGGATGGAGCGCAACTTCGATTCCAGCGCCTCGGCCCACCTCCCACTCCCAGAATTCCCACCTTTCCAAGCTGCTCCCCTAACAACACTCAGATTTCAGGAAACCTTCCCTGATTCCGCGCCACCTGCTTTAAGACCACGCCAGTGTGTTGCTCTTGCTTCTCTGCACTTCACATGGTGTGTTTACCGCAGAAACCGACATATAGCGGGTGCTCAATAAATGAACAGGTAACCTCAAGTCATTTCTCTCTCAGTCATTCTTCACTTGATCCTTTTGCCAGACCCTGGGCTAAGAGCTTTGGGTGCATTATCTCCTGTAATCCTTCCAACAACCCTGAGGAGATGCTTTCATTGTCCACTAATTGAAGATAAGGAAACTGAGACACAGAGTCACAACCACAGAGAACCTCACTAGAGACAAGAGCTTCAGACTCTGCTGACCCTGCAAAACACCTGGCTCTGGGCTGAAGTGAATTACCCAAGAACCTGGGTTGGCTTTCCCTGAACTCCTGGCAGTTCGCTGACCTGACTCCTTCATTCACTCAATATTTATTGATTACCCACAGCATGTCATTGCTCTTAGGCACTGAAAATATTAAAATGAATGTAAGGGGTGGGGAGAGAATGGTAAGATATGTACACATATAATACCTTAATAAAAAATAAAAATAGCCGAGACCGGTTTGGCTCAGTGGATAGACCATCGGCTTGCGGACTCAATGGTCCCGGGTTCAATTCCGGTCGAGGGCATGTACCTTGGTTTCGGGCACATCCCCAGTGGGGGGGGGGGTGCAAGAGGCAGCTGATAGATGTTTCTCTCTCATCAATGTTTCTGACTCTCTGTCCCTCTCCCTTCCTCTCTGTGAAAATTCAATAAAATATATTTTTTAAAAAATAAAACAAGATGAATGTCACAAAATCTCTTAAATGTGTTAATGGAGCTTGCTTTTTTTTTTTTTTTAATGGAGGTTGTAGTATGATGCCTAGGAAATGATTCGGTTAAATTTGCCTGTTGGAATAGGGTTGAAAGCTGTGATAGTGGGGGATCCAGAGAGGCTTGCTAGTGAGGATGGGACTTACACTTCTTGAAGAATAAGAGTTCTTTAGACAAAAAGACTAGAAAAGAAACTTCCATATACAGGGAGCTGTGTTCAAAGATTTTTTTAGGTGACCTCCCGAGAATCATGCATGGCTTGGGCAACAGGGTTCAGATAGAAGCTGTTCAGGGGATGGCAAGGAGAAGAAAGGGAGGGGCTTGTCTACCTTGCAAAGGGCCTCTCGAGAGAGTTCTCTACTGGTATTATCATTGGTATCATGTAAATAGACATGGAACCCTACAACTCAGTGTAAATACAGGAGGGGGCATGTAAGATCTTGCTTCCTGGCATTGAAAAATGGAGACACCTCTTGTGAGAAACGTTCGGTTGGATGAGCAGGTAGAGAAAAGGGAGGGAGTCAAAGACGTGAAGATGAAACGGGTGTGAATATATATATATACTCTTTAATGTTAAAAGAACATTCTGATTGTGCGTGAAGAATGGATTTTGTTGAGGGGAGAGAGGAAGCTACTCGAGAATAGAAGTAATGTTAGAAATGGGCCCAGTACTTGGGACAAGAAATTATAGTGGCCTGGACTAGGGTAGTAGCAGTGGTCAAAAGAAGTCCTTTGGAGTTGGTAGAACTTGTTTTTAGAGTGGGGGTGGGGATAAGGGGGGAAAATACTGAAAGATAACTTCTAGATTTGGGATTTGAGCAACTGAGTGTGTAACATTTACAGAGATGGGGAAGACTGGGAGGAGGCAGTGGAAAAAATGTTCTGTTTTGAACACGGTAAGAATGAGATGCCTATTGGGGGGGCAATGGTAATATATGTACACAGATAATAAATTAATAAAAAAATAAATTTAAAAAAATAAAAATAAAATAAAAATCAGAATGAGATGCCTATTAGGTATCCACGGGGAAATGTCCAAAAGGCACTTGAATATATACGTCTAGAGACCAGGGAAGAGGTCAGAACTTGGGACAGAAATTCTGCAGGCATTAGCATAGGGCTGAATTGTAAGCCATGGAGTCACATGAAGTCATCTAGACGGTGTTAATAGGGAAGAGAAGAAGGTCCAGGCCTTGGCTACTCCAACGTTTCCAGGTGAAACAGCACCTTTGGATCCAGCGATGGAAGTTGAGGAGGAGCCACTGAAGTAAGGTGAAAAAGGTAGAAATGGAAGCAAAAAAGAAGAAAGTGTTCAAGAAGGAGCAGGAGTCTGTTTTAGTGTTCTAAAAGCCGGGTAAGATGAGAATACCAAAATAACCATAGAATTTGGGATCTTGGAAGTCACAGTATCACCCGCAAAAGCATCGTTTTATAGGAGAGGTGAGGATCAAAGTCTGATTCGACGAGTTGGGGAAAAGATGGGAGGTGAACAATGGAGACACCTCTTGTGAGAAACGTTCGGTTGGACGGGGCAGGTAGGGAAAAGGGAGGGAGTCGAAGACGTGAAGATGAAACGGGTGTGAGAAATCTTCATTTAAACTGTGCGTGCTCGGTACGTGTCAGGCTTCTTTTATTATTTATCATCGGACTCTCTTCTTGGGACTTTCCAAGTAGCTTGTGTGAAGGATGCAGCGAGGGCCCAGCCTGCTGGCTGTTGGAGCTCGGAGTGCCGCCAGCCCAGGACCAGACCGGCGAGAAAGCGGAAGGAAAGCGAAGGGGGCTGGGAAGGAGTCGCGGAGCGAAGGTTGTCCTCCCCGGGCCACCGTAGGGCGGCCTCAGCGCTATTATGTTGTTCTGGGGGCGGGGCCGAGCGGAAATTTAAACCGAGGCGGCGGCGGCGGCCGGAGGATGGTACCTGCCGTGGCCGCGGGCCCGCCGGGGGCTCCGGGCCGGGCCGAGCTCCCGGAGTCCGCGATGGTGACGGAGCAGCCTTGAAGGAGGAGCACGGAGGCCGAGGACAGCCGGCTCTCTGGGGGCCCCGGGAAAGGGTACGCACGGGTGCCGGGGAAGGGAGAAGGAGGGGCGAGAAGGAAAGCAAAAAGGGGTCCGAGGAGTTGTCGAGAGGCCCCTCCGGCGTGGCTCCGGGGGAGAGCGTCCGGCCCCCGGTGAGCCAGGCGAACCGGTTCGATTCCCGGCCGGGGCACATGCCCGGGGTGTGGGCCGGATCCCAGTAGGGGGCGTGCGGGAGGCAGCCCATGGGTGATTCTCGTCGTTGATGTTTCTATCCCTCCCTCTCCTTTCCTCTCTGAAATCAATGTAAAGTCGTATTTAAACAAATAAAAGAGTCGTAGAGAGGATAACGGGTCGGAAAGTGGAGCGGACGCTGGGATGGTAGTGGGGCCGGGAGGGGTCGCAGGAGTTGAGCGGACAGAGATCCAAGGGCACGGAGGCACCGGGGTTGCCATGGCCTGGAAGGTGTCTCTGGAGTTGAGATGGGATGTGGGTAGGGATGCAGTTGAGGCTTGCTATTCCTGGTACCCGCTTTGGGGAGTGGGGGGGTTTGGGAGGTGAGGTGGGGATGGGGGAGGGGGTGGTGGAAGGTCGTAGGCCAGTGAAGATGATTCAGCTGGGTGTTTGTTTTCAAACATTTTTATTGATTTTCCCTTTTTCTTTTTTTAGAGCGAGAGGAAGGGAGAGGGTGAAAGAAAGGAAACAAATGTGAGCGGAAGGAACTCGATGGGCTGCCTCCTGCACGCCCCCTACCGGGGATCGAGCCTGCAACCTGGGCGTGTGCCCTGACTGGGAATCGCCGGCGACCTCTCCGTGCACCAACGGACACCGACCCACTGAGCCACACAGGCCAGCGCTGCTTCAGCTGTTTCGTCCTTCTTCAGGGACCACTGCCTGGGCCTGGAGAGTTCAATGGCTGAGAGCAGGCCCTGGGCTCCGGACCGAGGTAGGTAACAGGTCAAAACTAGGGGTGCAAGGTCAAATATGCCACTCCCACCCAGAGCCTCTTGGGAGGAAAAAGTCGAGAGATAGTAGCCCTGTTGGGTATTTTATTGTGTGTGTGTTTGTTTTTTTGTTTTTTTTAACGATTTGTGGGTTTGTGTGTGAATATTGTTTGTGTTAATGGATGTCATGGATCATTTAGGAATTCACGGGAGAGGTCAAACAAGAGCTTTCAGTCTGATATGATGAACAAGATTGGCAGACAGATGGGGAGTCGTGGTTGGACAACCACAGATATTTAAGCCCATATTCACGGTTGTTTTTACCATAAAATATTAAGTGTATCTTAAACACCCTCCACTCAGTTATCTAACTCTTTTAGCCCCTACCTGGTCACTCCCCTCGGTGCCCGCCTCCCTCTCTTTTAGTACCATCTAGCGTTAGCGCTGTTTCAGATCCGCTGTTTGGGCTTTGCCTCTTACCCGGCGGTGCACCGCACAGGCTGGCGTGAGAGCTGCTTGACTTACAGGGCTCCCTCAGCCCAAGCTTCTCACTGTGTTCTTCTCTGTTGTTGTTTCCTAGGGGCTCAGCTGGGGGTGTCCAGTTGTCTGAAAAAATGCCCGAGGAGCTCGCCCGATGCTAGGAGGCAGCAGCCCTTTTCTGGAAAGTCCTTTTACTTGGATCTGCCTGCTGGCAAGACCTTCCAGTTTCTGACGGAGGCAATCCAGCAGCTGGGCGGGGTATGTCCAGTGCTTCTCTGCCGGGGTCCCCGGGTTGGGGCAGGAGCCGGAGAAGGACTATGCCCGTCTTCCGGGTATTTTCAGGGGTGTTGCTACATTTTCCCAAAGCAACTTTCAGTATAAAAAGCCACTTTTTAAAATAAAGCTATTATTGTTCTCCTAATTAGGGGGAAAATTATCTGCTCATTCTAGAAATGTTAGAGAACATGGAACTGCTGTGAGTGACAAACCATCATTTTGATCTATTTATTTTTCCTGGAGTCTTTTTCTTTCATTTTCTTTCACAACTTTATTGAGATACAGTTCACCCATTTAAAGTGAATAATGCAGTAAGGTTTTATTTTGTTTTGTTTTGTATTTTGTAAAGTCACAGAGATGGCCGAGTGTGATTAGACAGTCAACTTTAGAATATTTTCATCGCCCTGAAAAAGAAACTCAGACCCATGTCACTCACTCCCCATTTCCTCTCAGTACCCCCAACCCTCACTCACACTCTGCCAGTTGACCTTAGTCAACACTTGCTAAGGTCGGACACTTAGCAAGTTGACCTCGCTCACACTCTGGCAGTTGGTGCTGGCTGCCTCGGTGGCTTCTCATACATATGAGAAGCTTCTTACATGCATTGTATGAATGTATATTGTCATGTGCATATACAGTAAGCTAGACCAGCCAGTGGTCTCAGGGTTTTCCCGGAAGGTGAAATGGAAGCTACAAGGCTCTTGTGGCCTAGGCTCTAAGAACTCACACACATTATTTACACCGTTGTATTGGACAACAGGAGTCCTATTCAAGGGGATGAAGAACAGGACTCTACCTCCTGATAGAACAGCAAAGTCACATTGCAAATGAGTGGGTTCACTGGGATGGGAGGAATGTACAGCCATTAAACTATCCACCAGCCCTGGCCGGTTTGGCTCAGTGGATACAGAGTTGACCTGCGGACTGAAGGGTCCCGGGTTCTATTCCGGCCAAGGACACGTACCTTGGTTGCAGGTTCCCTGGCCCTGGTTGGGGTTTGACATTGGTGTTTCTCTCTCTCCCTCTCCCTTCCACTCTCTCTAAAAATCAATGGAAAAATATCCTTGGGTGAGGATTAACAAAAAATAAACACAGTTGTCTGGGATAAGCAGTGCTACCCCAGCTTTTATGTTTCAGGACGGTGTCTGCTTGGGGGCCCAGCGCAGAACTGCGCTCGGTCTATTTAAAGACATTGATTCTGGAACGTCTAGCAGCCAAGATTTCCTCTCCAGCCTCTCGGTATCGATGATTCCACATCTGCCTTTGGGTTTCAGCCACCTCTGTGATCTGGTTTCAGGTAATTGAGGGTTTTCTGAGCAAAGAAGTAAGTTGCATCGTGTCCAGCCGCAGGGAGGCGAGGGCAGAGAGCAGCGGGATGAGCCACAGAAGCTGCTCCAGCTCCAGCCCCGGCGAGGTCAGAGTGGAAACACCGTCCATGGCCGATCCAAAGGGCAGCCTCCCCAGGCCTTCACCGAAACCCGTGGACTCGGTAAGGACCTCGTGGGGCCCTAGCCAGCTTTTCTCAATCGGTAGAGCATCGGCCCTGCGGACCGAAGTGTCGCAGGTTCGATTCCGGTCAAAGGCACATACCTCAGTTGCAGGCTCGGTCAGGGCACCAGTGGGAGGCAACCAATAGATGTGTCTCTCTTACATATTTATATAGAATAACCACTGCCCCACTCCACGACGCCAGCATTTGTTTTTGCCATATTACAGAAGGTAGAGGTACTCCTTCAAGCCATAACTTTTAGGATGTTTTAAAATTGTGGTAAGATGTACATAAAAATATGCCACTTTAACCATTTTTTAAGTGTACAGTTCATTGGCATTAATTATATTCACACTGTGGTGTAACCATCACCACTTTTTTGTTTCCAAAATATCACCCCAAACAGAAACTCGACAACCATTAAGCAATAGCTTCCCATTTCCCTTCCCTACAATTCCTTTCTGTCTCTATGATCTTGCCTATTTTAGATACCTCATATCCGTGGATTCACTGATATTTCTCCTTTTGTTTGTGGCTTATTTGACTTAGCATGTTTTCAAGGTTCATCCATGTTGTAGCATAGTTAAAATGGCAGCGCCTGTGTTGAGCGTCTGCCCCCTGGTGGTCAGTGCACGTCATAGCGACCAGTCAGGTGGTCGGACACTTAGCATATTAGCCTTTTGTATGATAGATAGATAGATAATCCCTTTTTAAGGGACTGCAGAGTCAGGGGTTCAGAAACAATAGGAGGGGCTTCTGAACCAGAGAGGGCTTGTTCGAATTGGACTACACTTATCTGTGGAGAGTGCGGAGACCCTTAAAGGGAAGTCTTAGAACATTTGTAACACTTAGATCTCTGGTGAATTCAAAATGTCCTTCTCCACGGGGGTCCAGGCCACAGCTACCCATGGATGAGCTGAACGTGGGTGTGGCTCTACCTTTACCTCCAAAAGGTTCTAGGCTCTCATTCCGGCCACTTCTGAGCTGTGGTTGCTCCCAGTTTTCCAAGACATGACTCCTGGCCAGCACCTGTGTAAATGTCTGTGTTTGCACAGGTGGTTTGTATAACATCTCTCACTGCTCTTCCTGTCAGGTACCTCTGAGCAGAGGGAAGGAGCTGCTGCAGAAGGCCATCAGAAACCAGGTGAGCTGAGGGTCCCAAGGTTCTTGTGAATTACAAATGACCCTCACAGTACACAGGCTTGAACTGTACAGATCGATATGTAGGCGTTTTCCCCCCAGTAAATACCTGTATTGTTTTTGATCCATGGTTGGGAGTGTGCAGGTGTGAATGGCCAACTGTATCCGTTGACCTATGCCATTTTATATAGGATACGTGAGTATCCGTGGATTTTAGTATCTGTGGGAAGCCAGGAAACCAATCCCCAATGAATACCAAGGGACAAATTTTGTGTGGATTTCCAACTACACGAGAGTCAGAACCCATTATTGCTGCATTGATCAAGGGTCAACGCTACTAACACCCAACCTATGAGATGTATTGTTTCCTTCTTTAGAATGAAGAAGTGGAGCTCAGAGAAGTTAAGTAATTTGTCTAGAGTCACTCACCTAGGGTGTCAGTGGTAGAGCCAGGATTTGACTCCTTGATTTTTCTGACTCAGAATCTACCAAGAGAGTCTCAGAGGGATGCTGTGGGATGTGAAGCTAGACTTTGTAAACCTATTCTCTTAAAGAGTTTTGAAATTTATTTGTTGACTTTAGAGAGAAAGGAAGGGTGGGAAGGGGAGAGAAAAACCAACATCAATTTGTTATTCCACTTATTTATGCATTTATTGGTTGATTCTTGTATGTGCCCTGACCAGGGATCGAACCCACAACCTTGGCATATGGAGACAACGCTCTAACGAACTGAGCCACCCAGCCAGGGCCAGGCCATAAACCTTTTACATACAAAGTAGCTGTTTATACCTTTTGTGAGAACCCAGAACCATTCAAGTTAAGTGGCAGGAGAGGCATTGACGTGATCTTGTGAGAGGAGTCATTAAAGTGACAGGAGGATGGATGCATTGGCTGTGATGAGGGAGGGTGATGTCAGAGTTGGGCAGCAGGGCAGGAAAAGTGTGGCCAGCATAGCTTCCTGCGATGATGGTGATTGTCACTGGTATTTATTACTCACCGTGA
Source organism: Vespertilio murinus (assembly GCA_963924515.1). NCBI lineage: Eukaryota > Metazoa > Chordata > Mammalia > Chiroptera > Vespertilionidae > Vespertilio > Vespertilio murinus. The sequence continues at coordinate 13,389,838 of OZ004718.1, read as the reverse complement.
GCTTTCTACACCAAGGGCCTCCCAACAAGCAGCTCTCTTATCAGCATGTGATCCTCCTGGTCTCAAGGTGGCCGGGGCAGAGCGTGCAGGTAGACCAGCAAGCCAGCCCGTCGGGATGTGGTCCGCCCACACGGAGGGTTGGTGTCCGGAGCTCCCAGAAGCCGGGGCAACCTGTCCCCGGCGCTTCGGGCCCTGTGGCGACTCCTGCCCCTGCTCCTCCTGACTCTGCTTCGTCTTTCCAGGGGAGCAGCAGCGGAGGCGGCAGCGGGAGCCCCAGCAGCCTCCTGACCAATGCCCGCTCCTGGGGCGTGAAGATTCTGCATGTGGACGGTACCATTTCTGCCCGGGGCTGTACGGAGGGAGGGCAGAGTTGGTGACGGCCCGGGAATGTCTGCTTTTAGAGGGGTCGGGCTGGCAGCTGGCTGGCAGCCAGGCATGCTCAGTTACCGCTGTGTTGACCCACAGAGGTGGGAGGGTGCGGGGACCAGCTGTAACTGGCAGAGCGAATGTACTGGAAGGGGCTATCCTGTTTAACCCACCCAACAGCTCGCCTCATGCTAACGCAGTCCTCTTGTTTTACAAATAAGGAAGTAACCCTGACATCCGCGACCACTTACTGGGTATTTACTCCGTGCTAGGAATTGCCTCATTTAATCCTCACCACAGTCCTCTGCCGAGGCCACTGGCGGGAAGATTGAGCCCGAGGGGGATTAAGCACACTATCCATAGTCTCACCAGCAGTGAGTAGTGTGATCCTGGTTTGGCCCAATGACACCCCATGTTCTTTCTTTTTTATGGGGTTGCCTCACACCTGTTTGCAGGTTGTAATAAGTTGTCCTGAGTGGGCTGGCAGGGACTGGCCCTCGTACCCCGCTCCCTTGTGTATTGGCTTTCCTCTGATCCTTGAAGGGGACTGGTCCAGATCCAGCCTGAGATCTGCCAGAGAGATAGAAAATCAATCAACTGCCTTGGCCGATTTCTCAGTGGTTAGAACGTCAGCCCACAGACCGAAGGGTCGAGGGTTTAATTCTGGGTCAAGAGCATATACCTTGGTTGCAGGCTGGACCCCTGGTCCCAGTTGGGGCATATGCAGGAGGCAACCAATCGATGTGTCTCTCTCACATCGATGTTTCTCTGTCTTCCCCCCCCCTCCACCCTCTAAAAAATAAAATCAGTAAACATATCCTCCTCGGATGGGGATTTTAAGAAAAGGTGCTGTATTCAGTCCTTTTCCAGGGATTGAGGACCCAACACTTTCTTTCATCGGCAGGTGTAAAGGTGACATGTAGCCAGAAGGGGGCAGGCAAGGCTGGTGTGACCCAATGTGCCAGGCCTGGTGAGACTGGCCCCAGGACGGGCTCTGCTGGGGAAGTGAGGAGTGGAGCCCCTTAGCCTCGGCCCTCTGTTTTCCCACAGACATGGTGATGCAGGTGCAGCAGCTCTCTCTCGATGCTCTGTGTGTGAAGAAGCAAGGGCCCAGGAAGCCAGAGGTAGGTCATCCTGCTGAGCCGAAGGGAAGCGGACGGTTTGCAAGCTGTTGACAGCTTTAGTAAACCTATGGTGCACCCGAGCCATCTGTCCCTGGCTGATCTGGAAAGGAGAGAGTGCAGCCTCTCGGTTAGCGCATCCTGGGTGCCGAGCCTGTCCTCTCCCCCGCTACCGCACACCCCTGTGACACACTAGGCATTCAGTGCTGCCCGGCCTCCAGAAAACAAATGCCATGGCCTCCTGGCCAGCCCGCTGGGGACATCTCTTAGCCTGGGGATGAGCCTGCAGGTAGCGGGAGGGGGGGGGGGGGGGTGGCGCGCAGGTGTGGTTTGAAATAGCTGCCACAGTCTAAATCCTGGTTTGGCTTTTCCTTCCTTTGCTGGAGCTAGAACTGTGGGTGTCACATGCAGAGAGCCCAGACTAACTTAAAGGCACAGAGCTCTTACCCGGCCAGAATCTGGGGAAGGACTAAGTCCTGCAGGTCCACTGAGGGCCTGGCACCTCGGAGCAAGACCAAGGGCAGTAGAAAACCACATGCACACCCAATGGAGCACTCAGCCTCAGCACCCCTTGCCCTGCACCCTCTGGTCTGGGCATCTCTGGGAAGCAAAATAGATGGTCAGCAGATTTGCATTGTCGTAATTGTGAAAGTCTCCAACTTCTGTTCCCCAGCCACCGCGCTCCTTGAGATAAGCGGTGTGAACAGTTCGCCGGGTGTCCTTCCAGGACTCTGTGCATGTGCAGCAAACATTCTCCCCTTTGCCCTGACTGGTTTGGGCAAAATAGAGCGTCGGCCTGTGGACTGAAGGGTCCCAGGTTCGATTCCAGTCAAGGGCATGTACCTTGGTTGCGGGCACATCCCCAGTGGGGGGTGTGCAGGAGGCAGCTGATCGATTTTGTCATCCGTGTTTTTAACTCTCTACTCCTCTCCCTTCCTCTTCTGTAAAAAATCAATAAAATATATATTTTTTAAATTCTTCCTTTTTTTATGCAAATGCACGGTGTTTTTACTTGGCTCTGTTCACTTAATAATCCATTGTGTAGATGCTTGGGAGTCTTTTGGAGTGAGTTCTGGGCACAGTCTGGTGATATGTGAGGGGATGTGAAGGCTACTTTGGGTGTCTTTGCCCTGGATGTGTGGCCTGGAGGACGGTTTGCAGTCATGCATTCACTGGCTCTCTCGTCTTGCCCCATCCCCAACCCTAAATGATTTCTTATTTTTTTCCACTTAGTTTTTAAAATATATATATATATATATATATATATATATATATATATATATATATTTTTTTTTTTTTTATTGATTTCAGAGAGTAAGGAAGAGGGAGAGAGAGAGAAACATCGATGATGAGAGAGGATCATTGACCCACTGCCTCCTGCAAGTCCCCCACTGGGGATCGAGCCCACAACCTGGGCATGTGGCCTTGACTGGAATCGAACCCGGTAACCTTCAGTTTGCATGCTGATGCTCTATCCACTGAGCCAAATCGGCCCGGGCTCCATTTAGTTTTTCATATTAGCTTTGTTTGACCTTGGCCTAAATGTTGGTTTTATCCACCAGTTGGGGGGCACAGGAAAGCAAAAGGCATTGTCTTCACCCTTGTCCTATAAGCTGACCTGGGATGGCAGCATGCCTGGATGGCCTGGATTTACCTACCAGCTGCCATTTATTTGTTTTCAATTTCTGAGAGGAAGGAAGATAGAAACATCAATGATGAGAGAGAATCATTGATCGGCTACCTCCTGCACGCCCCCTGCTGGGGATCGAGCCCACCACCCAGGCATGTGCCCTGACCGGGAATTGAACCAGGATGTCCTGTCCTGGTTCACAGGTCTGTGCTCAAGCCACACGGGCTGGGCAGCTGCCATTTATTGGGCACCTGCTCTGTGCCAGGTCTGTGACCTGCCCCTGCCCGTTTGTGCCACATCCAGGGAGGTGGTGCGTGCTCCTCACATCACAGGTCGGGGCTCCTCAGCGCTCTGTTGCCCCGGCCTGTGTCCCCTCCACAAAGGCAGCGGGAGGTCCGCACATTGTGTCCCTGCGGGGGGGAGGGAGCCCTCGTGCTCAGGTCAGCTCTAGCTCAGAGCCCAGCTGACGACAGGAAGCAAAGTGGGGCAGACTCACAGCCACTCAGCTCACCAGCCCGCTTCCCCGACCCCCTTAACCCATTTTCCCTTTCCATTCAGGGAGCGTGTCCCGCAGAGTCAAGAACGCGGAAAGGTCAGTGTGGGAGCTGTTCCTCATCTAATTGCAGTCCCTCCCCTCCTAACTGCTTCCCCGCGACTCCCTCTGTGGCAGCATCTGCTCACTTCTCTGTGGCAGGAAGCGGTCCAGGTTGTGTGGTCCCGTCCGTTCTGTTTCCAGGGCGTGGGCTCTGGAGCGGGCCGGGGTGGAAGAGGGGCCTCCGTGAGCCAATCTGGAGCTGTGGGCTGGGCTTCTCCTGCCAGCCAAGACCCCATGCGGTCACGCTGGCTCCCGCGTCCCGGCCGCTCCTGGCCATCCGGTGAAGTTCCACATCCTTCTCCTTCTGATTCAGTTTGGAGTGGGCAGGGGAACAGCTGCCTACCGCGTTCAGAAATGCCAACTCCCTGGAACTGACAAACAGGCAGATTGACAGGCCGGCTCCCAGCCCCCCGTGGACAGCAGGAAGTTTCTCCTCCTGGGTGTTTCTCCCAGAGATGCTCTTTATGTGGCATTTACTGGAGCACAAGCAGGAGCTAAAGGAGAGTCACTTGGCACCTCTCGTGCTCGAGATTCAAGGAAACCTATGGGGGAAAGGATGGTAATAGCTGTCTCGGTTAATTAGACGAGGACTCGCCCCGAAAGGAGTAATTACAGGGAGGAAGGCAGCTTTCTTTGCCGGGGCGCTGGGGCCTCTTCGGAGATTTGGTGGCTGTTGGTTCTGCCCGGGCTCCCGGCCCCTTTGACAGGACTTCTGGTCACCAAGGGAGGGTGGAACTGGTTCTCCATGCCTCCGAGATTTGGTGCCCTGTGAGCTAACCACCCAGGAGGGGGATGAATCTCCTGATTAACTGCCTCCAAATCTGTCCTTCCAGAACCCCTTCGCCCTATTTTGTCCATGAACCAGATTTCACCTTTGATGTTTTTTTTACCATCCTTCTGCTAAGATCTCTAAACACTCTTTAGTTCTCTCCCTCTCTGTTCCTCCCCGCCCCAAAATAAACCAGGGTCCTCGTGGGGAATTCTGCGGGGAGTGTTCGAGGCCCCTCAGGACTGTGACCCTGGGAGGAAAGGTGAGGGAAGCAGCTTTTAGCAGCAAGCAGCGGGGGCCGGATCTCCCGCTCAGCTCGGTGGCTGGCGGTCGGCTCCCGCCTCCAGGACCCACGTCAGGAGGCCCGTCTGCCCTGCGGAGGGAGGGCATGCCAGGCCCCGGGCACCCTGCAGCCTCTGCCCCAAGAGTGGAACTCTCCCAGGGCGGAGGCGGGAGTGGCTGCCTCGCCTCCCCAGAGGAAAGGCGCACCTCGGGGCAGCACGTGTCCCGGCTCTGAGAGGCCCTTAGGCTTTGGGGGGCCGTGCCTCTCACACTTCCTGTGTGTGCCGCCATGCGGGCCCTGCCCCGGAGCAGACGGGTGGCTAATGTGTGCTCTCTTCCTTCCAGTGGCCAGACTGAAGGCACCCTTCCTCAAGATTGAAGATGAGAGCAGGTGAGTGGGGCCCCCTCCCCCTTCCCTCACCCCACCAGGCCCACATGGAGGCCAGGTCCCACGCTGACGTGGGGTCATGGAGCCCCTCAGCCCGGCACCTGTGTCTTCCCAGAAGCCACTTTCTCCCGTCGTGGAGGAGTCTGGCATAGACCAGGGGGGACCTCTGGGGGCGCACGGCACAGCTGGCGCTCCCCTTGGTCTGAGTCAGAGGTCAGTGATCCTGTGTGTGAATTACCTCCTCCTAATGCTCTGTTTTTATGATCTCATTTGCTCCTAGGGGTATGCTGACACCTCTATCGAATGGCTGTTAGACCCAGTGCAGGGCTAGCGCAGTCATCTCGGCGGAAGTGAGGGTGCTGGGTTGGTGCTGGGATTCCCTCACACTTGAAATGTTTTTTTGTGTGTGTTTTTTTTGCTGTGCAGGGCCCTCTCCTGGCACGTGCCAGCCTCAGTGGGAGAGAGTCCCTCCTCTTCCTAGTGGGGAAGCTGAGGTCAGGGGAAGGAAGAACTTGCACATACCCACCTCACTGTCCTAACTGTCCCATCCGGCACCCTCTCCCCTCTGCCCTGTCCCCCTTGGGCCCCTTTGTTCTGGAGCAGGAGAGTCCATTGATGTAGATAACCTGATAACGCTGTGAGCCACCTGGGTTATCGCCGGCTCTTCAGTAATTGCTAGACCAAAGTCCCAAAAGAAAAGGGTTTTGAAAAAAGAAAAAGCTCATCTGGACCTGGGACCAGAATTTTCTGGGCCCCCAGCCTCGTGCAGGGCAGCTAGAGGCCCAGCCCTGTGAGCCTGGCACGCCTGCCCATCCTCCAGGGGGGCCTGCCTTCCCTTCTCGGGCCCTGCACCCAGCGCAGACGTGGCTCTGGTGGCCCAGAAGTGAGCGGAACGAACAGAGGATGGCGATGAGGTGCTATCCCTTCCGGTTCCGGGGGGATGGGGTCCATGTCTGCCACTCCCAGCCCCTTCACAGGCAGCCGAACGTAAGCCGTCATGACTCACACGGCAGCTGAGAGACTCTGCCAACCTCTCCCCGCACATGGCGGTACGGGTGACGCCGCTGTCGCTCGGGGGGGTACACGTACTTGTGTGCCCCTAGCATCAGAGGCAGCAGAGGAGATCCAGGCGGAGCTGAGGTTCCTTGTGATTCTTTTCATGTGCCCTTCTGAATCAAAGCCTGGTAGCCTTTCCAACCTCGGCATCCAGCCTCCTAAGCAGGAACAGAACAACTTTGAAGAGAGAAACGGGGCACCAGAGCTGTGGAGGGCACCCTTTTCCCTTTAAGAGTCCAAGAAACTGTTCACTCCTGAGGCCTCGGGGCTCTCACTGCACTCACCCCAGAGCACAGGCCAGGCACCCAACTCGGGGTGCCTGCAGTTATGTCACGGGGTTTGCCGAGTGTCCACACATGGTCCGATCTGGCTCCGAGCTGGAACGGGAGCAACCTGAGGCAGACCGCCAAACCGCCCAGTGTGGTGTGACCCTCCGGAACCTGCTCTGGACCTCCTTTCTGTTCAGGACTCCCCCCTGCAGAGGGGCGAGGACCAGCCCCGAGCAAGTTCCGCTCTCCGTGGAGCAGGGACATCACTGCCGTGGTTCAGACCTCCTTCCGTTTAGATTCTGTGAGGCTGGAGTCCCCCACGATTGTTCTGGGTCGAGAGACAAAATGGAAGGGTCGGGAGATGTGGCTTCCGGTCTGACGTTGGCCACATCCTGGCGTGAGCTCTTGGGCGGGTTCCGAGCCTTTTGTGCTTCACTTGCCGACTGTCCCCTCAGCTCGGAGCTCGGTGGCGGCAGCATTCGGAGGAGGCAGTGGGAAGCAGACAGGGAGAGCATAAGTAACTTCACCTACGGAGGCTGGTGGGAACTTTGTTCTAGAACCTGAGGACGCTTTATCCGGATTGGCGCCCCTTCCTCGCCCCTTCCTCCCGCTGTAGTCACCGTGGAAGTTTTCTGTGTTTCAGGAAGTTTCGTCCTTTCCACCATCAGTTTAAATCCTTTCCTGAACTTTCTTTTCTGGGACCCAAAGACGCAAGTCCCTTTGAGGCCATGACGCTCCCGGGCAGCTCGCGCCATCCCAGGTGGGTCTCTGGTTCCTGAGTCACGAGGGCTGGTGACGGGTCAAGGTCCTTCCCCTCGGGGCCTGCTGCCCAGGTTGGGGTGGCCATGTGTCAGCTCCTTAGGCGAAGTCTGTTCTGGGAACTTAGCCCAGACAAGAGACACACAGGAGTGTTCTCCGGCCCTCCTGAAGAGTTTGACTGGTGTCCAGAGGACAATGGGCTGGTTTCTGAAACTCAAATCTACAGACCCCCTCCAATCAGAGTCCCCTGAGGTCCCATTAAAAATGGTTTCTGGGCCCACTTCACACCACAGAATCACAGTCTCTGATTATGGACCCCAAAAGCCGCATCCTCGCAAGCTGCCTGGGTGATTCGATGCACATGGAGGTGGCGTGCGGGCTCATTGGTATTGCTGCTCTGCTGGGGGGGAGGGGGGGGCTCACTGACCAGAGTGCAGAAGGAATGCGGCTTGCTGCTGGACATGTGCCTTCTGGGACCCTTTTAATTTCTGGGCCACAGAGTTGTTAGTTCAAAGACCAGGAGAACGGGCCAGAGCAGACTCAGCCGAGAGGCCCCGGGGCCGAGGAGAGCCTGCATGCCCACCCGCACACAAAGGGAGTAGTGACATGGGAGGGAAGACAGAACCGAGTGTGGCAGTAGGCAGAGGGAGGAAGAAAAGGAGGAGCTGAGGTGAAGTTCAGGTGCCCTTCACATCTTTTCTAGAAGGCGGAGGGATACCAGAGCCAGCCAGAGGGCTGCGGGCTGGGGCTGGTAGGTGGTGCTAGACCTGGGAACCGCAGAGCAGCCTCGAGATTGTAGAAAGAGGATGGTGAACAATGAAGCTTTGGTACCTGCATGTGAGAAACGGGGAGGGCTTTGGCCAGGGTTTTGTGTGTGTGTGTGTGTGTGTGTGTGTGTGTGTGAGAGAGAGAGAGAAATCTGGGAGGAAATGTTTGATTTTCTTTAATTTAAAAATGATTATTTTGCCCCTGGCCGGGTGGCTGAGCTAATTGGAATATCATCCCGGACACCAAAAGGCTGCAGGTTTAATTCCCAATCAGGGCACGTACGGGAGGTAACCAATCAGTCTCCCCTCCCTCTTTAAACATGTCCTTAGGTGAGGGTTAAAAAAAATAAAAGATTATTTTGGTTTAAAATTCAAGCATTACAAAGGGTTTAGAGTAAAAAGGCTCCCCAACCGTCCCCTGACCCCAGATCGCGGGTCTCTCTCCAGAGGTGGCCTCCGTGTCTGTTCCCTTGTCTCGCTTTGGCCACTGATTGTGTCTTAGATTAATTTCTGTTAGTACCTAAACAGCATCCTTATTTTCTTTTATGGCTGTAATGAATGGTCTTGTTAAAGAAAATTTGACTGTTTAAGTATATTTGCAGAATGAATTCCTAAACGTGGAAAAGCTAGGTCAAAGGGTACCTGCATTTATAATTTTGATAAATGCGGCCAAATTGCTTTATGTGGCGATGATGCCAGTAACTGCTCTGACATCCCCCCACCCCCGAGAGAGCCTGTTTCCCCATCCCCGTGGCTAACACTGAGACAGTCAGGCTTGTTGATTTACGCCAATCTGATAGATCAAAGGCGGTTATCTCGGTGCAATTAGAATTTTCATTTTTTTTTCTCATTATGAATGAGGTTCAGTCTGTTTTGATTGATCGTTTGAATTTCTTTGTGTGCATCTCCTGCATGTCATTTGTCCATTTCTCTATTCAGTTATTAGTCACTTTCTTACGGATTTGTAAGGAGCCCTCCATGTAGCAGGGAAATGCTATCTTGCTGGTTATAAATAACACGGCCCCCACAGCCCCCAGTTTGTGGGTTGTCTTTTAACTTTGCTTGTTTTCTGCTGTGCATGCATTTTTTTAAATATGCATGTAGTTAAATTTATCAGTTTTTTCCTATGTTTCCTGGGTTTTGTGTCAAACTTAGAAAGTCCTTAAAGGGGAGTATTTTAGATTTGTTGAGTTTGCCCGTAGCAGTGGCCCAGAGGCCTTTAGAAAAAGGGAACTGAAATCCAGATGAAAGTCCTTAGCTAAGATTGCACAGACTGAGTCAGGGGACATTTAAGGTGAGGAGGTCACAGTCAGTGCAGCCCCCGGTCACTGTGGAGGCCCGTCCCCTCTCATTTCCAGGTCGAATGAAGGAGGGTCTGGGTACGAGCACAGAGCTGGCTCTGTTCTTCCCAGAGTCCTCCCGTCCGCCCCCTGTGCCACCCGTTCTCACCTGTGGTTTGCGATGTGGGCGGCGAAGGACAGAGCTGGGACAGGGGGCCCATGGGCGGTCTCCTCTTCCTCGTCGCCTCTCCTGCCGTCCCTGGACAAGGGGTGCTGAGTGTAGGCAGGCCTGCCCGGCTCCATGGCGGTTTCAGTTCATCTCTGGCCTGGGCTCCAGGCCCTGGCAGTGACCCCCTTCCCCCCGTACCCTCCCCAGAGGACGCAAGGACCGAGAGCCACGCCCGCGGTCGGCCACCCGCACGGCGCCCCGGAGGAAGAGGGGTTACTGCGAGTGCTGCCAGGAGGCCTTTGAGGAGCTCCATGGGGTGAGCCCCTTCCCCGAGCAGTTGCTTCCCAGGCTGTTCTGAGAGCCATTCCTGCCCAGTCTCCCTGGTGTGGGGGGTCTGCTGGCATCCTCCCCCCGTCTAACGCCTGTGCCCCTCTCACCCCGGACAGCACCTCCAGAGCGCCCGGCACCAGGCCTTTGCCCTAGAAGCCCGCCCGTACGCAGAAGTCGACCGGATCATCGCCCAGCTCAGCCACGGCTTCGCGGAGATCCCCCTCCCCGCCAGCCTCCCCAGGTGAGCGCACCGGCCGGGCTGCTCCCCCTCCCTCCTCTGCTGCTGCTGCTGCTGCTGGCGGGAAGGACCCTCAGCTGGTGACAGCATGGGCCCGGCTACGCTGGTTTTCTCTTTCCTCGCCCTCCTTTCTGATCACCTTCTATTTCGTTTACTCTAGAAGTGAGCGGGTGGGAGACCTCCATGTGTGCTTAGCCAGTTGGGTTGGAGCCAGACCAGAGGGCGCCCCCTTCCTGACGCGTGAGCGGTGCCCCAGCCATGGGGGTTGCAGAGCGTCCAGCAGGCTCACTCCGGGTCATGTCTGCTCATGTGTCTGGCCTTCTAGAAGTGTGGAGGGGCACCCTGGGTGGGTGAAGAGCAAGGTCTTTCTTCCTCTAGAAGCTACCCCCAGAAAGGGATTGCAGGGGGTTCCGTGGAATTTTCTAGGAGCTTCCACCAAGGAAGCTCAGCCCACGTGTCCACCTCAGCCTCTCCCTGGGCCCAGCTCGGACAGCCAGGGTCTGTGCTGCCCCTCCAGCCGCCAAAAGGCACAGCCTCCTCTGGGAGGTTACTGAACGGCACAGCCTCGAACTTCAGGCCATCCCTGACCACAGGCCACAGAGCCAAGAGAGGGGCAGACAGCACTGGCCACTGCTGCCGGTCAGACCCCAAGAGCGAGCGTTTCATGGGGACCCAGAGCGGGCAGGTCTCTTTGGCATCCTAAACCCCAGCAGGGTGGCACCACGCACGCCCCACCCTGCCCTCAGCCGGCCCAGGAGGACCCCGCTTACCGCCTGCTTTGGAATTGAGCCTGTGGCCCTCAGGGTACGTCTGTCCCCACAGGCAGCCAGGCTCCCCGGCTTCGGACCGTGACCCCCTGTCTCCCGAGACTGTGCCTCGCGCCCGGCCCTCCTGTGGCGGGGCAGCATCTCCCAGGAGGAGGGAGGAAGACGACCACCCGGCCCCTGGCACCCACCAACAGGATGGGCTGGCGGGCGGCAGGAAGTCACCAGCTGCACGTGTGGGGGCTGGTGAGATGCTCGGACCAGTAGCAAGCTGCCAGGACCTGGGGGGCTCAGATGATGTTGTGGACGCCCCAGGGGCAGTGCAGTCCAGAAGCCGCACTTCTCGCTGCCTCCTGACCAGCTCTGACTTTGCCGACCTCTCCTCTGGCCCGGACCCGGCACGTGTCGGCCACAAGCGGAAGGTTCGGTTCCCCAGCAGCAAGGCCGGGAAGAGGCCAGGGGTCTCCTGGCCACAAGCCTCACTCTCTGCCTCCGGAACCCTCAGCCCCTGCGGCACCGGGACGGCCAATGGCAGACATCTCTTCTCCCTGCCCCTCCCAGGCCCCGAGTCCAGGCCTCTGACCTCCCCCCTGTCCTTGTGCTACCCACAGACCAGCCTCTCCCTCCCAGAGCCCTTCCCCTGGCGGCCCTCAGACAGGCCGGCAGAGCTCTGGGCCACACAGCCGCCCTGGCCTGGAGGAGGGGATTCCCCGCGATCCGAGGGCTCTGAGTGTGCAGCCCCCGGCCCCAGCCCCAGCCCCAGCCCCAGCCCCAGCCCTCCGCACACTGACCGGCCGCCCAGCTGCCCGGCAGCTCCGGGCCGGCTGTCAGCCCCCCTGCACTCGGCCGCAGGCACGTAACCCCCGGGGGGCCACAGAGAGCCGGCTACCTCCCCCTGCCTGCCGGTGGGGGCGCCAGCCTCTCCCAGCCCCCTCCCTGTGTCCCAGGGGCACGCAGCTCTTCCCGGGGCCGGCCAGCTCCCAGCTCCAGAGCCAGGGGCACAGGTATAAGTCATACCTCTGCTGACTGTGCTCACCCAGCCTCGGCGGCCGCATACACCGAGGGCAGCGCCCAGGGCCTCCCTGGCGGGGCCAGAGGAGCCGGAAGCCTGGCCTTTGAAGGCCAAGTGAACAGCTGTTGCATTGGCCACGTGCAGGGTGGACAGATCGAGTCCTCCCACCCACCCAGTCTTCAGGTAGAACGAGCGAGTCGGCTTGAAGGCTGCCCTCTCTTACCCAGATCTCCGACCATGTTCCCGACGGGGCAGGGATCTGTGATGGGCTGGCCCGGCCATAGCCAGCTGCCCACTTGCCAGGAGGCAGAGGCAAGGCTGGCACGGGAAGGGATCACAGAGAAGCTGGAGCAGCAGGAGGCCTGGCCTGGCTCCTGCCCCTCCGCAGAGCCCGGGGTCGGTGTCCATGTGTCTACCCCCCCCCCCACGCCCCTCCTTTCTCACAAGCATGTGGCTCTCTCCTGCTTTCCAAAATGCTGTGTTTGTCCCCTCCCCCGGCACCCCACGCTGTGCACACAGATCTCAGGAACATATGAAGCAGAGGAGGGGCTGGGCGGCTGCTCTCACAGCTCCCTGCTGCACGGAGCGGGCCCGGCGCTGACCTTTCCCCCGGGCCCGAGATCCGGGGACAGAGCCCTCGGCTCTTCCCTGCCTCGGTCAGGGTGCCCCTCCCCCCCCCGGGTTCTGCTCCAGGGTCGGTGGTTCACCTGCCAACTTCCCCATCACCTACTTTCCTCCCTCCCCAAGGACCTCCCCCATTTCTGTTCAGCCGAGCCACTAATCGGGAGATGGGGATGAGTTTGCTATCGATTTTTTTGGCCACCTTTCTTTAATTACATTTTGTACTGTGGTTCTTCTCACCCTTCTCTGCTTCTGTGTGTGTGTCTCTTTAAATGTTGGAGCTACCAGGAGCCTGGTGCCATTCCGTTCTCATTTCGGAGGAAGAAGTGGGGGCCTAGCTGCGGGTGAGGACCCGAGTTGTTAGTTTGGAAATAGAGCAAGTGTGTGCACAGCCCTCACGGAGGTCATGTTTGGCCTTTTTAATGCTATTCCTGTTACATTTCACAATTAATCTTGATTCGGGCACTGTAAATAAATTTTTAAATAACAAATAGCTAAGAGCTGGGGCTGGGGAACAGAGTTGGGCCTTCCTCTGCCCTCCAGGACCTGAGGCCGGGCCCAGGCCCTGCTGGTGGGGACAGAGCAGCTGGCTAGCAGGACAGGAGCCTCCTGCAAGCGAGAGAACCACCCTCCCCAGAGGCCTAGCCCCAAGGGCCAGGGGCAGGTGGGCCTGCGTCTCCCCGGTCTCAGGGTCCCTCGCTTGGCCCTGCTGTTCTCTGCGTGGCAGCCTGCAGAGGGCATGCTCAGCACCCCCTCCCAGGGAACCTCAAAGCTCTGCCGAGGACCCTGCTAACAGGTCCTAGACAGCCCGCCTCCTCTGGTCCTGAGGTGACACACGGGATGCCACCCTGGGTGAGAGGTTCCCCCTCCTCCTCCTCAGGCCACACGTCCACGTGCTGCTTATTCCGAGACGCCAGGTTCTGACACCTTGTCACCATCTGCCCAGGGCCTCGAATCCAACTGTGTGACTTTCCCGTCTCGCCGCCTGTGACCTTGGATATCACATCTCAACCAGGTCAAGGCCCCAAGGCTACATGTCACCGTAGCTGTGCCTGTCCCGGCCTCCAGGATATAGCTGTGGAGGGGACAGGACAGGAGGGAGCTGCTTGGCACACTGGGCCCCTCGGTGGCTCCTTGACATGGGACTTAACGCCTCCTACTCCCTCCCTCAGCCAGTGATCTGAACTCACACTCGGCAGGCTCTGCTCACCCTACCTTCAGAGGGGCAGTGTGCCTCCCCCTGCCCCCACGTCAGCCAACCCTGTGTCCGCCCCACCCTGCTGGCCTTGTCCATTTCCTCCTCCGATTCCCCAGCGCTCCTTCCCTCCCCCGAAAGCTCGGCCTGGAAAACACTCATTGATCCAGTAGCTCGAGGAAGGCATGCTCCCTCCTGTTCTCCGGCTCCCTCCTTGGTCTACAGCCATAGCCGCCTCCTCTCCCTCCCTCCCGCCCCTTACCTTCCTCATGGAAGCACCGCTGGGATTGAACATTCCAAGGTCACTGGGTAACCTGCCAATTACCAAATCCGGCTTCTTCTCTCCCGTTTTCTTGAACCCTGGCTCCCCCACTCCTAGCAGCCCCAGGCTAGCCAGCCTCCCCCTCGTTACTAAGTGCACCCCTCAGCATAGGCGGGCGTCTGCCCTGAGCGATGGCTCCCGTGAGCCCTCCAGCCCTCACTGCTTCCCCAGAGGAGGGTCTGGCACCCTGTTCTTAGCTGTAGACACGCTTCTTCACTTGAAGTTACGACCTGAATGCGTAGCTCTGGCCTTGACCTTCTGAATTCTAATCCACCTGGGCCCGGTGGGAGGGCAGGTCTTGCCAACACCCCAACTCGCACTGACTTTGGGCAAGTTCCTTCCCTCTGAGCCTGTTCCTCATCTAAGGGGCTTGGAGGACATGATTTCAAGGGTCCTTCCTTCCAGTCCCTCACACCCCTCCGTCCCCCTGCTGCCAACACAGACCCCTTTACCTGGTAACTCCTGGTCCAAGACTGGCGCCCCTTCCCGCTGACCTGTCCTGGCATTCACTAGCACCTGCCCCCTCCACCGACCACGGCCACGCCAACCAATCCCACGCCCTCCTGTTCACTCCCTGCTGACGGTCCTCACACCCACCCAGCTTCCTGGTGTTCTCTGCATGCCCCTCCCCCTCCGCCGGGACCCCAGCCAGGCAGGCTGAGGTCTGACCACAGTGAGTCTTCTGCTCTTGGTCTCTGACTGGAATGGCCCTCTCTTCGCGTTCATGTTCCATATTCTCTGTGAACCCTGTCGTGGAAGCCTCCAGGCCACAGAGTTGAGTTCAAACTTGGATCCTGCCACTCCGTGACCTTTGGCCAACTCCCGCCGCTCAGTTTTCTTACTTGGGCAATGGAGGTGACGGTAGTTGCCGCCTCACTAGGAAGTCGCAAGAATTAAATCAGATGTTTGTGAGGTCCTGGGCCAGAGCTTGGCACACTGAACCTTCATAAACTAACATTACCATCATCCATGCACGCGCACGCGCGCACACCTGTGACCTAGACATTTCAATGGCGTTCATTTTCACTCATCTCCCACCTGGGATCGCTCTCTGAGTCACCTCCTACTGGGGTCCCCACTTTCTGATGGGTGGTTTCCCAGAACTCCAGGAGGGTCCCTGAGGAGGGAGAGGAAACTGCACCCCCTCCCCACAGCACGTCCCGCCCTCATTCCTGGTCCGAGAATGAAGCTCAAAGGATGGGAGGCCCCCCAGGAGTTTGGCAGCCTGGATGCCTCCACCTCCCTGAGGCAAGAGCTGCAGAGACTAAAGAAGGGGGCCAGTCACAAAACGGGGAGCACGAGGCTCCCTCAGAGGAGTGTTCAGTCCCAGGAGTGGTCCTGGGCTGGTGGACAGGGCGGATGCTGCCGGGATCTGGTGAAAACAATGAGTTCTCTGTCCCAGCACCGGGGGCATTGCTGCCGCTCCCCACCCACCACAGCCACGTCACAGGCACAGGCACAGTCTCTGCCTGCTCTGGGAGGGGGGGCCCTGGGTCCCCAAGCCATAAAGGAGCCCCTTGGGTCCTGGATTTGCTCCTTGGCACTAAGGCCAACGTGGGTGGTGCGGGCCCCCTCTGTGCACCAGGCACTGAGGATAAATTAATCCCGAAGCCGGAGCCCCCAGCCTCTGAGGCTCATCAGTTCCCTGCGCAGGGGGGCTTTCCACAGATAAGGAAACAGACTCACAGCGGCTGGGGGACTTGCTCAGTGTCACAGCCACCACCAGGACTGGAATCCCAGCCCCTTGCCTGGTGTGACCTCTGCTATAGGCCCCGCAGACTGGGCTCCGGGCCTGGGCATCCTCACCCCCCATCGCTTTGCCCCAGGACTGAGGCAGCTGAATCCCCTCCCCACCCCTTACCTGCAGCTGCTGGACTACCCGTGTTTCCCCGAAAATAAGACCTACTTCATGGAAATATAATACATCCCCTGAAAATAAGACCTAGCGCATCTTTGGGAGCAAAAATTAATATAAGACACTGTCTTATTTTCGGGGAAGCAGGGTAGCTAAGTGTTGGCCCTACACCAACCCAGCTCGGCCCGGGCGGAAAGACTGGAGGGAAGATCCGGCCTTAGGGCAGGAAGAACCCAGAGGAGGCGGCCCGGAACTCCAGGAACTCGTGTTGTGGGGCCTAAGGGAGGTGGGGACCAGAGCCTGGCAGCTTCCTCAGCAGGAGTGACCCTGAGGGTGACAGCAGGCAAACTGACCGCCAACCTCCACTTTTCGGGGTTCCCAGGCCTCTTGGGAGAAGCGGGCAGCGGGACCGTCGTGGTGGGGCCCCCTGTGAACTGCAACAGGCTTCCAGCCGGCAGAGGCTGCGCTTGCGCAGAGCTGACATGGAGGACGAGAAGGGGCCTCGGGCCTCGGAGTGGGGTGTGGGCAGGTGAGGGCCAAGACGCCCAGTGGACCTGCTTCGAGCTGGGAACTCGGGAAGATAAGGGACTCTCGGGGGCCAAGGACCGTAAGAGTGAGCCTCCACTGGAGCTGGCCCGGAATGCCCGAGAGGATCACGCGGGGGGTCCAGGAAGGTCTCCCCAACAAGAAGCCCACGGAGCCCGGGACACAAAAGGTAGGGATGCGCCTCAGTCTTGGGGGCCCAGGCCGCGGATCGGGCTTGCTGTGTGGTCCTGGGCGTGTAGAAGGAGGGGACCCAGACTCCCCCACGCCCGGGGTCCTCCATCGTGAAGTGACAAGCCCACCTACCCTTTGGGAGGCACATGGGATCGGGGCTCCCTGGAACATGGCACAGGGGGGGCAGGACTGATTCACCCCGGTGCTGTGCGGGGGGAGGAGAAGGGGAACAGATGGAGCAGAGGGACCAGTCTCCTCTGGATCCAAGACCAAGGGCGGAGGTGGGGGTTGAGGGGGCCAGAGAGGAGGGGGTCCCTGCAGTATGGAGTGCACCTCTGACCAGCTGGTTGTATGACTCTGGGAAGCTCCAGCAGCCTCTTGGAGCCTCAGTTCCCCCATCTGTACAATGAGGAGCACAATCTCTCCCTCCTGGGTAACTGTCAGGGAATGTCACATAGTAGGTCCTCATCTCTGAGAGCCCCCTCAGCCCTAGAGGTTCCCAGAGCGAAGGAACAATGGTCTCCGCCTTCCTGAGCATCTGGGTCTGGAGGCAGGTGGCTGGAGGGAGAGCCACCCATTCCCAGCACTGGTGTCAGTTCCTCTCTCCTGAGCCCACAATAGAATGAGGGGGGCTGCCACCCGCCGCAGGCAGCTCCCCCACTCCTGGGGGAGGCCCTGGGTCCTCAGGAAAGCAGAGCACCCAGGAAGGGGTTCCCTGCCTCCACTCCTCCTCCTCGGTGACCTGTGACCTCCCAGGGCGGGTTCCAGGGGTCTCTGGCTTTGGGCACAAGGTCAGAGCGGGGGTTGGGGGGGCTCGCCAGGGGTACCCACTTCCACCACCACTACCTCATCTCCGTCTCTGGCTCTGGGATCCCTAGCAGTGGTCAGGGACCCCAGCCCCGTCAGGAGCCCATGTTGCCCAGGGGCCCAGTCGCTGGGTGGGGTGCAGGCAGTTCCGGCGGTAGGCTGGTAGGGCAGGTGGTTTGCGGGCGAGGCTGCCTGGTCTGGCTAGAGAAAGCTCCACAGGTACCTTCTGCTCCTCAGAGATTTGGGCTGACAAGGGAGGGGCATGATAGCAGCCTGGGGGTGACCTGGCTGGTTCAGAGGATGTTCAGGGGGAAGGACTGCAATGCCCTGTGTGAGGCGGGGGCAGGGATGGAGGGGGGTGGGCGATCTGTCCTGGTGGCTCAGTGACAGGGAATCCTGAAGCCTTCTCTGACCAGGGCGGGCCGGCGGCGCCTGTGGGTGGGCAGGCATCAGGACCGGGGGTGAGGCGGACTCCACGGGGACTGCCCCTCGAGGTGGTCAGCGAGCCCAGGGGCGTCCGGGGGACGTTAGCCAGATGAGCCCTTCGGTCGAGTCCCCCCACCCCCAACCCCCTCCCCCCCGCCCCAAACCTTCCCGGCTCCAAAAGCCTCTGCCGATGGACCGGGCTTTGGGGGTTTTCCGGGCTGGTCCCCCCTCGGCATCCAGGGGGAACCGGGGCCGAGGACAGCCACGCCCCCGCATCCCCACCTCCCAGGTCCCGGCCCCGGGTCAGAGCCGGGGCTCCGCGCGCCCACCCTCCCCCGCCTACACCCGCGCCGGGCCGCGGAGGGGGGCGGGGGCCGGGCCGCACCTGCCGGGGGGCCGGCCCGGGCGGCGCCTCTTTTGTCCTCCCGGCGGCGGCGGGGCCCGGGCCGGGCTGGGGGGGGGGGACCGGGCGGGGGCGGGCCCTGCGCTCACGTGCTCGCCGCGCCGCTCTTAACCGGCCCGCGGGGCCCGCCGGATGGCCGCGGCCGGAGCGCCCTGAGCCGCGCGCCCCCCGCCGCCGCCGCCCCCGGCCCGGCCCCCGCCCGCCGCCCCGGAGCCCGCGCCCCGCGTCCCGCCCCGCGTCCCGCCCCCGCCGCCCGCGCCGCCCGCAGCCCCGCAGCCCCGCCGGCGGGCGGAGAGCGAGCCATGAGGCGGCTGCGGCGCGGGGCGGTCGCGGCGCTGCTGCTGCTGCTGCCGCCGCTGCTCCCGGCGCCCGGTGAGCGACCCCCGGTCCCCGCCCGCCCGGCCCGGTGCGCGGCGCCGAGGACCCCGGTCCGGAGCGGGGTGGGGGCGGGAGGAGGGCGGACGCGGACACCCACCTGTCCCCCCGGCCGCCCCGGCCTTGGCTGCGGGTTCGGTCCGTCTCTGCGGGCTGTGGGGGGAGGTGGATGGGGGGGGCGGTCGTGACAATGGGGCGGAGTGCGGCTCCGGCCCCCTCCCCGTCCCTCCGGACCCCCCTCTGCAGGGAGCTGCCCCCCCCCCCGGCCGCCCCGGGCCGCCCCGGGGATGCCAGGGGGGAGGAGGCGGGGGGCGCCCTAGCCCGCCGCCCACAGGGCACAGCCCCTAGCCGCGGCCTCGCCCCCAGGTCTGGGCGCCTGGGGTCCCGCCGGGGCTCTGCGCTGGAGGGCCGCGCCGCCGCAGCCGTGGGGCCCGCAGGCGCCCGAGGTCTCGGAGCCCAGCCGGCTGGTGCGGGAGAGCGCCGGGGGCGAAGTCCGCCGGCAGCAGCTGGACACCCGCGTGCGCCGCGAGCCGCCCGGTGGCCCGGTGAGTGGGCTGCGGGGAGGCAGGGGCGGAGCAGGCCTCGGGGCCCGGGGAGGGCAGGGTGGCCGGGTGTGGGTGCCCCCCGGGCAGCCGGCTCCGGAGGCTTCCCCTCCGCGCAGTGGACGCCGCGGAGCCACTGGTGGGAGCGCCCACCTGCCCGCCCCGGCCTCTCCGCCATCCCGGGATCCCCTGCCCTCCGCGCTCTGAGCTGCCAGGGCTCAGGCCAGCCTTGGTCAGCCTGCTGCACCCATCCTCTCCTGCCAGAGCAAGCGGTTCTGTTCCAGACCGGCCTGGGGGAGGGCAGGGGGGGCAGGGAGGAGCCGCTGAGAGCCTGGGACCCGGGTTCCTGGGTGCTGGCCACAGCCACTCGGAGTGGGATTTTTCTAGAACGGCTTAGTGCTGGCTCCTGCCTCGGTTTCCCCCTTGCGCCGACAGGCATGTTGCTCTCTCCCTCCTGCCCTCGCTGCCGGTGGGGCCTTGGGAAAAGGCTCCAGGCCCCAAGCACACCCACAAATGCCACCTTCCCCCCCCCCCCGCCCCGGTCCCTTTCAGCTGCCAGGCCCCCCCTGCCTCCCAGAGGAAGGTTAGGAATGAAGGAGATTAATTGCAATTAATAATTAATTAATATCATGTGAATAATAATCACCCAGATGGAATATTCATTCAGCCCGCCCGGCCTCAGCTCTCCAGGAGCTGGGAGCTGAAAGTTGGCCAGGCCTCGGGGGCGGGCGGAGGGCGGAGGGTGAAGGAAGGGCTGGCAGGAATAGAAGGAGACTCAGAGGAGGCTTGGAAGTTTGGGCGACTGAAGTCTTGGGGTGGGGGGAGGCCACTGGGCTGGGCAGAGGGAGGAAGGGGGGGCCAGGCTAGCGTCGTGGACGTCTGTCAGCCTGGCATCTGGCCCTGCCTAATGTACTTGGTTAAAAGCCCGGAGGGGGGGTTGGGGGGCTGTGGGGTGCAGGGGCGGCACTCGGGAAATGGAACGGAGCAGGAAGGCAGCATGCATAATAGATGGACCATCACTCAGGGCCGCGCAGAGTGGGGGGAGGGGGAGTTAATGGTCCCGAGCAGGCAGGCCTGGGGGAGGTGGGGGTGGGGGGCTGCCTTCAGCGCCGACCCAGGCTCCCTGGGGGTGGTAGACGGGCAGTGGGCATGGCCCCCAAGGCCAGGGGTGGGGTGCCCTGGCCAGGTGTGGCCATCAGTCTGACTCTGCCCGAGTGTACCCCCACCTGTGAACAGCGCACCCCACGGCTATGTTGGCCAGGAATTGACTGCCGGGTCCTAGGGCCAGGACTCCTGGCTGGTGCTGTGGGGGGAGGAGGGTGTCCAGATGGGACAGTGGGTGATGCTGCGGTGGGGTCAGAGGTCAGAGGGAGAGAAAGCACAGGACTAAGCAGGGAGGAAGTGTGGGTGCTCCGTCAGCATGGTCCACCAGAAAGGGGGGCTGTTCTGGGGGGGGGTGCCTGTGCGTGTGGGGAGAGCTGGTGGGCCCAGTTGGGCTGAATGGACTGGGTATGCAGAGGCGGGGGAGACTCTTGGGGTGTCGCTCAGCTGGTGAGTGGGTGACATGTGTGATGTGTGACCAGGTCTGAATGCGCCCAAGGGGCTGTCTGAGGAGCTGGGGCGGAGGTAGTGGATCTGTGAGGCAGTGGTCACCTCCGGTGGGGGAGGGTCTCTCTGGGATTCAGCCTTCGAGGTTACCCCACGGCAGCCTCCTCAGGGAACTTACTCATAGGCTGGCCTTACCCGTGCCTCAGTTTCCCCTTAGGTGGAATTCTTTTTTAATTTAATTTTATTGATTTTTTTTTACAGAGAGGAAGAGAGAGAGAAAAAGACATTGACCAGCTGCCTCCCACACACCCCCTCCCCCACTGGGGATGTGCCCCCAACCAAAGTACGTGCCCTTGACCGGAATCGAACCTGGGACCCTTCAGTCCACAGGCCGACGCTCTATCCACTGAGCCAAACCGGTTAGGGCTTAGGTGGAATTCTTACAAGTCTGTAAGGCAGGTAACTTTTGTCTGCCCATTTTGCAGATGAGCAAACCGTGGCTCAGACGAGTTAAGATAACTTTCCCAAAGTCCGTCATATCCTTGAAAAACAAACAAACAAGCAAAAGAAACAGCCAATCAGATCCTAAGCAGTGGATCCTCCTCTCAAGACCAGCCACTGCCCACTGCCCCCTGGGACTCTGGACTTTGGCACTGAGGGCAGCCCCCAGCCCCACCCAGTGCGAGGTGGAAGGCCCAGGGAGACAAAAGGACACTTCAGAATAGTCCCCTGACCAGGAGACGTGGCAAACCTCCCCTCCCCTCCCACCTGGCGCCTCCCCGGAGCACTGGTGGCCTCAGCCTCGGGGCTGAAGGTGGAGACAGTGCAACCTTGAGCCGAGTGTCCCAGCAGGAGTGCCCCCCCCCCCCCCCCCGGCGCCCGTGGGCCTTGTCCGAAGTGATTGCACTGGATTGGGACCTCAGGTCAGCAGCAAGGTCTCCGTCTGCTGTGGGTCACGTGGTGAGGTGAGGCACGTGCTGGCCGCCGGAGTGCTAACTGCTCTGGGCTTGGGCTGCTCCTGGCGCCTCTCTGAGCCCAGGGTAAAATCAGGAGGACGAGGATAACAATCCCAGCCCACCCCTCCCAGGAATCGGTGACAGGAAAGAATTTGTGCGAGGACTCCTGCTTTGGGGAGGGGGGCCTGGGGGGAGGGAAGGTGGCCAGGCAGGAAGTAGAAGCTGGAGAAGCTACAATGTTCTGGGAACTCACTGAGGTAGGCACTCCTGTGCCTTTATGTGCATTAATTTTTAAAATTAATTTAAAACATATTTTTTTGCCGAAACCGGTTTGGCTCAGTGGATAGAACGTCGGCCTGCGGACTGAAAGGTCCCAGGTTCGATTCCGGTCAAGGGCATGCACATTGGTTGCGGGCACATCCCCGGTAGGTGATGTCCAGGAGGCAGCTGGTCCATGTTTCTCTCTCATGGATGTTTCTAACTCTCTATCCCTCTCTCTTCCTCTCTGTAAAAAAAAAAAAAATCAATAAAATACATTAAAATATTTTTATTGATATTTTTAGAGAAAGAGGAAGGGGGAAGGCAAGGAGGAGAGAGAAACATCAATGGGTTGCCTCCCTATGGACCCCAACCCGGCGGGACCAAACCCCAACCTGGGCATGCTCCCTGCCCAGGAATCAAACCCAGTGAGCTGTGGGTGTGTGGGGCAGTGCTCACCAACTGAGCCACACCGGCTGGGGCTGCGTTTGTTAATTTATTTCACCTTCACAACTCCAGGAGATGATGCTAGCACTATTCCCGTTCCACAGATAGGGAGCAGGCACAGGGAAGTGAAGTAACTACCCCGGGTCACACAGCACATCAGCAGCAGAGTCAAGATTGACACTCAGAGAAATATCAATCAGCACTCTTTTTTCTTTTTTTCAATATATTTTTATTGATTTCAGAGAGGGAGAGAAAGGAAGAGGGAGAAACATCAGGGATGAAAGAGAATCATCGATTGACTGCCTCCTGCACTCCCCTTACTGGGGACCGAGCCCACAACCCAGGCATGTGCCCTGACCGGGAGTTGAACCGTGACCTCCTGGCTCACAGCTCGCCCAGGCTGTGCAGTCAGAAGCAAGGGATCTGGGACCCCCTGAGGCTCAACCACTGAGCCACACGGCTGGGCTCGGAGAGACGCTCTCAGCCAGTGCCACTGTCTGCTTCCCGCTCAGGGGACCCATTTTCCTCTTTGCAGCTGCTCTCCGCACCTCACCTCTGTCCAGAGATGTAGGGTTCTGGAAGTGAGGGGTGAGGCAGGAGGACAAGCAGGGCCACCGTGGGCCAGGGGCTGGCTGTTCGGAGCCCGGGTGCCCGGCCCAGTGGCTGCATGACATCAGTGGGCTCGTGAGGCCGCCCGCGTTCTGAGGGGGACCTTCTAATCCACCCTAAACTGTGCGGGTTGTGCCTGCCGCCGGGAAACCCAAACTCCTTCCGAACCAAGGCGCGGGCAGGACGTGGGTAAGAGCACAGGGCCGTTTGGGTGCAGGGTCCGAGGCTCAGGAGACAGACCCTCACCTGAGCCAGCTGGGGCGGGACCTCAGGCACCGGGCTGAGCTCCCGGGAACTGCGCAGACCAGACCGGCATGGACGGGCGGTGCCACCCTGCAGCCCTCGGGCAGCGCCTGTGACCGGAGCACGGCTGGCCGGGAGGCTGGCGGAGGGAGAGGTCACGCAGGAGGCTGAACAGCTCCTATCTGAAAGGCTGCCCCTGTGGCTTTGGGCAGCACAGGCTCTGTGAGTCCCGGCTGCCCTGCTTCTGACCGCACGGCCTGGGCCAGCCGCCGATGCCTTCTGAACCCCACCTTCCCCGTCCATAAAGTGGGGGCCGTCTCCTCTCTGCCCTGGCTGCTGTGAGGATCAGCGGCGATGGGTGCACAGGTGTCCTGCCGAGGGCCCGGCCAGAGCATCTGCTGGGCATCCGTGAGGCCTGCCCCCCTCCCCTCTCCCGGGTGTGGGGCCAGGCGCTGGCACGAGGGCTGCGTGTCAGAACCAGGAGCCAGGGCCTTTGGGGGTTACCTGTCAGGCTGTGGGTGGGGTTCGGGGGAGCAACGTGAACAAGAGCTGTGCCTCTCCGGCCGGACTCAGGCCTGTGGGCTTGAGCTCCCTGCAGGCCGCCTAGGGGGGCCCAGCTGTCCAGAGTCCGTCTCCAGAGGGACTGATGACCTCTGAGGAAGGTGCTCCGTCCCCAACAGTGTAGGCCGAGCCTGGTTGTCAGAAACGCGTCCGGTTCTTCTATGGGGGACTCCCGCCGCCCCGATCATGAGCGGAGCCTCGGTGCATCTCGGGCAACGTGGGGGGATCGCGGCTGGGGGAGGGGTTTCTCCCAGGTGGGCCCCTGCCTCTGCGGCTCCTCCCCATCGGCCGCCAGCTCCTGCGGTCTGGCCAGTTCCTCAAAGCCCGGTTCAGCTGGACCATTTACACTTCCTCCAGTTCACTTAGGATTATTACAAATCCTTGTGATGATAACGCATTAAAAAGGGCTTTCGTGCCCTAGCCGCGTTGGCTCAGCGGATAAAGCCCTGGCCTGCGGATTGAAGGGTCCAGGTTCAATTCCAGTCAAGGGCACACGCCTGGGTTTCGTGCGATTCTCAGGGGGTGGGGGGCAAGCAGGAGCTGGCCGATCAATGATTCTCTCTCATCATTGATATTCCTATCTCTCCCTTCCTCTCTGAAATATATATATATTAAAGGGGGCTTTCATTTAATCCTTACAACAACCCTGTCTCACTGATGGGGAAACCGAGGCTCAGAGAGGATGAGCAGCTCACTCAGGCCCTCGGATGCCTTTCTCCTCACCGTGAGCGTGGAGCCCGGCGGGGAGAGGGCAGGTGGAGCCTGTGCTCCGGGGTCTAAGGGTCACCCAGGTGAAGAGCCGAGTCGAGAGGTGAAGAACCGCCTAACCCTTGGGCAGGGGTCGGCACACTCATTAGTCAGCAGAGCCAAATGTCAACATTGACTTACTTTTTATTTTTTAATATATTTTATTGATTTTTCACAGAGAGGAAGAGAGAGGGATAGAAAGCTAGAAACATGGACCAGCTGCCTCCTGCACACCCCACACTGGGGATGTGCCCGCAACCAAGGTACATGCCCTTGACCGGAATCAAACCTGGGACCTTTGAGTCCACAGGCCGACGCTCTATCCACTGAGCCAAACCAGTTTCGGTCCGATTGGCATTTCTTTTGAGAGCCGAAAACCGACTTCTGCGCATGGGCCATGTATATTTGATTTTGTACAGAGAGGAAGAGAGAGGGATAGAGAGTTAGAAACATCGATGAGAGAGAATCATCAATCAGCTGCCTCCTGCACAACCCCCACCGGGGATGTGCCCGCAACCAAGGTACACGCCCTTGAACCCGAATTGAACCCGGGACCTTTCAATCTGCACGCCGACGCTCTATCCACTGAGCCAAACCGGTTCCGGCGGGCCACGAAGTTTCAATCGCACTGTATGTGCTCACCCACACGTGGTATTTTTTGGAAGAGCCACACTCAAGAGGCCAAAGAGCTGCATGTGGCTCGTGAGCCGCAGTTTGCCGACCACCGGCCTAACATCCAGAAGCAGAGGGCCAACGCCTCTGTGGGCGGGGGGGGGCAGCTTTGCAGAAGAGGGGGAGGAGGCGGAGGTCAAGGCAGGAGGTGGGGGCTCTGGAGGAGGAGTCGGGGTGACTGGGGGACAGTGCCTGGATGTTCGCATTTTCTGGGGCCTTGGGGAACCCTAAAGAGCTTGTGTCTCCCCCTTCCGAGTCTGGTCCTGTGGGTCTTTGCCTCCTTCCCTCTCCACTCTGTGTCTGGTCAGGTCCGATGCCGGGGGCAAGCAAGTGTCAGGTGGCCGATGAGCTGGCGACAGGGAAGCCTTGGGGAGGGCACGTCACTCCGGCCAGGTGGCCTCAGCTGCCGACACCGACCGCAGCCGGAGAGAGAGACTTGACCCTGTGTCTCCCCAGCGGGGCCCGGGGCGGTCACCTCCAAGTGTCTTTCCCCGAGCCCGGCCTGGCGTTTGTAAGATGAGCACCAGGCATCCGGGGCCGGCTGAGATCGAATGAGCCGCAGCACGTGAGAGTCGGCCGGCCGGGGAGCGAGGGGGCCAGAAGCGAGGGCAGGGCACAGGGTCGGGGCCTGGCCGGCGGTCACCAGCTGTGCTGAGCTGGGCCCGAGGAGGGAGGGTGGCCGGGGACAGGGGAGGCTCCCGAGGAAGGACGTGCGGAGTCAGGGGCAGGTCAGGGGCAGGAGGCAGGCCAGGCCAGGTGCGGTCTGGCTTGGAGCGAGCATGGGCCTCAAGTTTGCCGGGGGGGGGGGGGGGGGGCGCGTCTTAGGGCTCAGGTGCCAGCAGGAGCCCCCTTCCCAGGTGCCTGGGGTACGGAGACCTTGGGGACCGAGTTGGGTTTGCCTGGTCTTTCTCATCCTTCGGAGAGGCATAACCCCCCCTTTGGATGGGAACAGACAAACCTGCCCAGGCATTTGGTCTCCCCTGGGGGGCGGGGCGGGGGCAGAGCAGAGATGGTCCGGGCCGGTGTGGAGAAGAGGGAAGCAGCGCCTACTTGTCCTTGACTTTCTAGTTCAGGTGTGGCCAACGCTCTAGGAGTTCGGGGTGGAGCCTGGAGCCTCCGGCAGCCTGGGACGGGGGAGCCAGTGTCCTGGAGGCTCAGAGGGCTGCCTACCCAAGCTCTGGCCCTTTGCCCCCACCCCGCCCCCCTCCCCGGGTCACTCATGGCCCAGGCCATTTCCATCCGACCTCACCTTTGGGGTCAGGAGGCTCTGGAAGCTCCACTGTGGCTTTGTTTTGCTGGTGGTGGGTTTTTTTTGTGTGTGTTTTTTTTAATATAGTTTTATTGATTTCAGAAAGGAAGGGAGGGAGAGAGAGAGAGTTAGAAACACCAGTGATGAGAGAGAATCATTGATCGGCTGCTTCCTGCCCACCCCACCCTGGGGATCGAGCCTGCAACCTGGGCATGTGCTCTGACCAGGAATCAACCCGTGAGTGTTGATCGACCTCCCAGTTCATAGGTCAATGCTCAGTCACCTGAGCCACGCCGGCCTGACCCCACCACTTCGTAGATGTACGACTTGGGCAAGCTAGTTAGCATCTCTGTGGCTCAGTTTCCCCTCTGTCAGAGAAGGAAAGCAGGAGCATCTACCCCAGTGGGCTGTTGGGAAGATCAAATCTGATCGGACGTGAAAAGTATTTGGGACGGTGCCAGGCACGCGACAGCTGCCCAGGAGGAATCTAGGTGGTGGACGAGGAAGCTGCTAGCCTGGGACGATGGGGTTTCACGATTCGGGGCTTCGTTCTGCCCCGCAGCCTGCTCCTCCCCAGAGAAAGGCACACCCTCCTCCCCTCTTCCTGGCCCAGGGTGGGACCCTCACCCAGGGCCAACTCCCCCTCAACCCACACTCTCCTGCCCCTTCTTTCCTCGGGGCGCCCTCCCTCTGGGCACACCGGCTCCAGGTCTGGAGTCTCCAAACCCCACGGTCGGTCGAGCGGTTGGGCCTGGCGCGTTGTCATGACAACCCGGAGCCTCCCAGCCCCACTGCGAAGGCCCCTCTGAAAAATTTATCAGGAAAACTTCCGTGTTTAAAAATTAACCACGGGGTTGAAATATTAAAGATGAGCTGCTTTGGGCAAGGGAATTGGGGTGCAGGAGCCAAGTTCTTCTGTCCTGACAGGGTGGCATCAGCCCATCACCCCAGCGTCCAGGGGCCCCGCGGCCAGCTCCGGGCCTCTCCACCCGTCTGCAGAGTCCGAGGCCCTCCTCCCGAGACGGAGGCTGGGCCGGGGAGGGGGGCAGGAAGGCAGGCACCGCGTCAGCAGGTGCCCAGGGTCACGCTGCACCCCAATCCTGTGTGCCCCTTCCCTGGAATACTTCGGAGGGCCCCCCGTTAGTCCACCTGACCCAGAGGGCAGAGCGGGCTGTGCCCAGGTGTGCACCCTCCCCAGGGAAGGAGCAGGGTCGTATGCAAAGCATCTCCCCCCAAAATCAGTGGTCCCCACAGCTGCTGGGCTGGGCCCTCCCGTCCCCAGGGCTACTCCCTGTTCTGGGGTTCCCCTGATTCCCCAGTTCCCACCTTCAGGCCTCCCCCGTTGACCCTCCCTCTGCCCTCTCCCCGCAGCCGGTCCACCTGGCCCGGGTGAGTTTCGTCATCCCCGCCTTCAACTCCAACCTCACCCTGGACCTGGAGCTGAACCAGTGAGTGCGGCCTGGCCTGGGTGGGCCCTGGGTGGGTGGATGGGCCGGGGAGACTGAGCGGGGCCGGGGACCTGGATCTGAGCCGAGGCGGGACCGAGCCTGACCCGGACCCACCAGCGGCCCGTTCCTTCCTCTGCCCGTTCCGCTCCAGCCACCTCCTCTCCTCCAAGTACGTGGAGCGCCACTTCAGCCGCGGGGGGACCGCCCAGCGCAGCGCGGTGAGCGACGCGGGAGGGGGGCAGGGCGGGTGGAATGAAGAAAGGACAGGAGGCCGCGGAGACGGGGTCTGGGGTGCACTCTACGCTTGGGGTGGGCCTGGCCCCTCAGGACCCTCCACTTCTCCCCGCCTTGCGGTCCTTGGGGTCGCAGTCAGGGGGGCATGCCAAAGGGCATGTGGAGCCCTGAGCCCAGCCAGCTCTGCCCAGCATGGAGGCATCCAAGCTGATGCCTCCCGGCTCCACGCCCAGACATTCTTGGGGGGGTGCCTGTTGGGGAAATGTCCGTTTGCTCAGCACCGAGGCCCCGGGGATCCCTGGCTGCTTGGGATACTAGGGTGCCAGCCCTGGGGGCCCCGGGACCCAGCCGAGATGAATGAGTTAGCCTGCTCGGTAACTGGAGCACAAGTAATCCTGCAGGAAGCGGGGTGGGGGTGGGGAGCTGCTGGTCCCCTCGGACCCACGGGCAGGGCCAGGAGGATACTTGCTGCTCACCGCTCCTCAGACACAGGCCAGGTGTCCGGGGGCGGTCCGCGGAGGCCAGGGCATCTGTGCACACACTATGTGTGACGTTGTGTGGCACACAGTAGGTGCTATATGAATGCTATCCTTCTCAAAGGGGTCTGGGGTCCCGGCATCAGCCCTAACCAATGGTTGGGAGCCACAGAGGTAGTCCAGCTTCCCCGTTTTGTGGGTGGGGTGGAGGAGGCCCCGGGGTGCAGAGGCAGTTAGGAGTAGAGCTGGGCCGTGACACTTGCCCCCGGGGCCCTGCAGCGGCCTCCCCGTCCTCCGCCCTCACGCCAGGGCAGGGGGCATGTCAGCTTACGCCCTCCGCTCCTCCAGGGGGCTGGAGACCACTGCTATTACCAGGGGCGGCTCCGAGGGAACCCCCACTCCTTCGCCGCTCTCTCCACCTGCCAAGGGCTGCAGTGAGTATGGGGGGGGGGGCGCCGGGGACCCCTCCACCCCCCTGCCTGGGGACCGAGGGGAGCCGCGCTTCTCTCTGCAGCGGGGTCTTCTCCGACGGGAACTTCACCTATGTTGTGGAGCCCAGAGACGTGGCCAGGCCTCCGGGGGCCCCCCAGGTGAGCCCTCAGTGTCCCCTCCTCCTCCCCCGGTAACCTCAGCCTTCCTGCCCTCCGTGACCGCAGCTCTGATTCCCTGCCCCTGCCCCCGGCTCCAGTGTCCCCCCTGGCCTGCAGGTCACCTTCCACTGGGATCCAGTGTCCTTTGCCCTTCTCTCTCAGGGCGCCCCCAGGTCTTGACCTGGGAATCTGAGCATCTGCGAGATCAGATCTGACACGGGAGCTCTGGCCGGTTCTGGGTCACTCGGGGAGGGGGGGGAGAGACAGGGGGGGAGGAAAGACTGGAGCTGTCCCCCTGTCCCCCTCCTGGCTGGGCTCAGAACCTTCTAAGAACTCCTCTCCCCTCATACAGGGACCACATCCCCACCTCGTTTACCGGACCCCGCTCCTCCCAGCCCCCACGGGATGCAGGGAACCAGGTAAAGGAGGAAAAGGGGGGCCGGGGAGGGGCTGGCCGTGCCCCCCCTCACCTCTCCCTTCCCCCAGACTGCCTGTTCGCCGCCCCCGCCCATTCTGCTCCCCCGGACCGGCCGAGGCTGAGAAGGAAAAGGCAGGTACGGGGCCCGCACAGACCTCGGGCTGCGGAGACCTCGGGCTGCGGTCCAGACGGGAGGACTGGGGCAGAGACTCAGGCTGATGTGGCTGCGGCCGGGAGCCGTCTCCGGGAGGGCGCCCCCGCCTCACGCCCCGGGTCCCCCTGGTGGGCTAACCAGGGCCGCCCGCCCTCCGGTCAAGGCTGGGGAGGAACGGTGCCCCTGCACGGAGGGGACTGATTCCGAGTTCCCACCCCCCCACCCAGGTCCGCCGGGGCCACCCTTCGGTGCACAGCGAGACCAAGTACGTGGAGCTGATCGTGATCAACGACCACCAGCTGGTAAGTCCCGGCTGGGGCGGCCCTGGGGGGGGGGGAGGCCCGCAGCCGCCTGCCCTCCACCTCGCCTCCTCCAGTTTGAGCAGATGCGCCAGTCCGTGGTCCTCACCAGCAACTTTGCCAAGTCCGTGGTGAACCTGGCGGATGTGGTGAGCACCCCGACTCTGCCCCCCCACCCCCCGCTCTCACCCCAAGCCCCCCACCGGCCACATCTATCCTTGGGGTGAGCAGTCGAGGGCCCTGTCAGCCGCTGAACCCCACTTCCTGGAGGCACAGCCTGAGGCCCGTCTCCGGCCTTGCTCCCCCCCCCCCCCCGACACCCGCTCGCACCCTCCAGCTTTCCCCCCATCTTCTCCCGTCTGCGCCCAGATGTACAAGGAGCAGCTCAACACCCGGATAGTGCTGGTGGCCATGGAGACGTGGGCGGACGGGGACAAGATCCAGGTGCAGGACGACCTCCTGGAGACCCTGGCCCGCCTCATGGTCTACCGGCGGGAGGGCCTGCCTGAGCCCAGCGACGCCACCCACCTCTTCTCGTGAGTCCCCCCCCCCCCCCCACAATGCATCCTGCCAGCCTCTGCGGGTGGCTGCGGTGCCCAGGGTTACCGAACACCTGCTCTGTGCCAGGAGGTGGTGCAGCGTCTGGGACTGGCCGGTCTTCTCCGGTCCGGCCCCCAGCCCCTGCCACAGGCCCGGCACCCTCCCCTGCATCTTAATTCGATGCCCCCCTTTCCCCGTCCCCGGCCACACCTGCCCATGGCCTCCCCCTCGTCCGCTCTTCCCTTTTCAGACTGTCCCAGCATCCCTTTCCAGATACAGGTCTTTGCAATTGCAGCTGATGCCATGAGACCCTCTCGCCTGGCTCATGGGCACACAAACCCAGAGAGGGGCAAGGGTTTGCCTGAGATCACACAGGCTGGCGTGAAGGGCGATGCTGGCCTCCCCGAGGAGGGGCTGTAGTGGGGGGGGGGCTCCCTGGCTGCCCCTCCCCGCCCCCTGCCACCCATGGGAGCCACGGTGGGGAGGGCAGGAGGCTTTGCTGACAGCCCTCTCTCTCCCTTCCAGGGGCAGGACTTTCCAGAGCACCAGCAGCGGGGCTGCCTACGTGGGAGGCATCTGCTCTCTGTCCAGGGGCGGGGGTGTGAATGAGGTGAGCAGTTCGAGGGGGGCACAGCTGGGGTAAGGGGTGGGAGGGCTGAGGGCAGGAGCCCTGTGCCCTTTGGGGGGATGTCAACATCTCTGTGCTCCATATTTCTCGCCCCAAGTACGACAACATGGGGGCCATGGCAGTGACCCTGGCCCAGACGCTGGGGCAGAACCTGGGCATGATGTGGAATAAACACCGGAGCTCAGCAGGTATCAGTGAAGGCCCCATAGCCAGCCCAGGCCCACACCCAGCAGCTCCAGAAGTGAAAAGGGGGTGTGTGGAGGGGGTGGGTGGGTGTTATCCACCCTCCTTTATATCCACCTGCCTCACCTCTTAGGGGACTGCAAGTGTCCGGACAACTGGCTGGGCTGCATCATGGAGGACACGGGGTGAGTTTGGGGAACACATCAGGGGAAGGCTTTGGGCGAGAGTCCCAGAAGAGCACTGGGTGACAGTCTGGACGGGGTGGCCTCGAGAGGTCCAGCTGTCAGGACCACTCAGGATCCCAGGAAACCCCGTTTTCTGTGGGACACTGCCCAGGGAGACACCAAAACCAGACTGCAGTGCCCACTGCCGCCACTAGGCGCCGCCAAAGCCCCGTTCCCTCCCTGCGCTCCAACTTCTGGCTCTCGAGTCCTCGCTGGAAGGGGACCGAGGGCCGTGGCCCAGCCGAGTCCCCGGTGCAGCCCATCCCCAATCTTGAGAAGGGGTAGGAAGGGAAGGCGCGGCGGGGACCCAACGGCACCAGCTCCTCTGGCCCGCCCAGGTTCTACCTGCCCCGCAAGTTCTCGCGCTGCAGCATCGATGAGTACAACCAGTTTCTGCAGGAGGGCGGCGGCAGCTGCCTCTTCAACAAGCCCCTCAAGGTACCGGCCCAAAGGTCGGGCGGGGGACGTGGGAACCGGGAACTTGGGTCGGGTCCCAGTCCGACCCCTGACCCACGGTCCCCGTCCAGCTACTGGACCCCCCCGAGTGCGGAAACGGCTTCGTGGAGGCCGGGGAGGAGTGTGATTGCGGCTCTGTGCAGGTGAGCGACCTGTGCCTGCGGGCAACCGGGGAGCGCGGGGGTGGGCGCGGGGTGGGCGCGAGGGAGGATCTAGGTGGGCAGGGTCCGGGCTCTCCGGCCTCCCTCCCCGTCTCCCCGCGCCCCCCAGGAGTGCAGCCGAGCGGGCGGGAACTGCTGCAAGAAGTGCACCCTGACTCACGACGCCATGTGCAGCGACGGGCTCTGCTGTCGCCGCTGCAAGGTGAGGGGGGAGGGGCGGGACCAGGAGGGACCCTGCGGCTGGCGATTGGACAAGGGGAGGGCTGGGGGCGGGCCCACACGGAGGGGCGGGGCTTGGCGCGAAGGAAGCGCCAATGGGGGGGGAGGAGGGCGGGGCGCGCGGAGCTGCTGTGGGCGGGGCCGAGGGGAGTGGGCGGGGCACCTGCTGGGAAGGAGCGGGAGGGCGGGAGCGCGATCCGGCCTGCGGTGAATGGGGGCCGGGCGGGAGGAGCCGTGGGCGGCCGGATCGCCGACCAGGTCTCGGGGCAGGATGGTGGGGCGGGGGGCCAGCCCTGCCTGAGCCCGGAGACGCCTCCTTTCTTTCCTTAGTACGAGCCGCGGGGTGTGTCCTGTCGGGAGGCCGTGAATGAGTGCGACATCGCGGAGACCTGCACCGGCGACTCCAGCCAGGTCTGCCTGGCCACGGCGCCCCCAGAACCCCGGCTCCCCCCGTCTGGCGCCCCCAGAACCCCGGCTCCCCCCGACCGGCTGTGACGGGGACGGCTGCTCCCGCACCCTCTGTCCCATTGCTACCAGCCTCAGTTTCCTCCTCTGAGGAGGGGTTGTCTGCCTCCGGGCTCTCCTCTTCCCGCCATAAACCGCTATTTGCAGTCGGACTGGCGTCGCCAGCGCCTGCGGCGGCCGGTGTGCACTAGGGGCCGGAGGGGAGGACGGTGTTAGTGACCATCTCTTGTCCTCCTTGGCGCCGGGCATTTCGTTCTCCCAGCCCCGGGCAGGAGGGGCAGCACACAGGCAGCCACCTGCATCACCCAGTTCCAATCCAGACCTTTCTTTGTTCTTGACGTGGAGGAACCCTGACCACGAGCCCCACTTGGGGGCCTTGGGGGGCCTTCGGCCACCCCTCCCCTCCTCCCTGGGGCCAGCCTCGCCTCTCGGTGCTGGTTCTGCTCTGCTCAGCCCGGCCCCTCTCTCTGCAGTGTCCCCCCAACCTGCACAAGCTGGACGGTTACTACTGCGATCACGAACAGGTATGGTGGCGTGGGGCTCAGTACAGTGTGTTGGCCCCATGGGCTCTGACCACTCGGGGTGTCAGTCCCTTTTGTCTCCTGTAATCCCTTAGGGCCGCTGCTACGGAGGTCGCTGCAAAACCCGGGACCGGCAGTGCCAAGCCCTGTGGGGCCACGGTGAGTCTGGCGAGGGGTCGGAGAGGGGACTCTGGAGAACCCCAGAATCAAGAGTCTGAAGAGGGGGCAGGTTCTGGCTAACGATGCCCTCCACCAAAGGCTCGCAGGGTCCCAGTTGGACTGGGGGTCACCGTGGTGTAGGGGGTGCAGACCTGAGGTGCCGGGGTGGGGTCTGTGACCGGGGTGACATCTGGCGTCGTCTTTTTGCAGTGGCTGCCGACCGCTTCTGCTACGAGAAGCTGAACGTGGAGGGGACAGAGCGTGGCAACTGCGGGCGCAAGGGCTCCGGCTGGGTCCAGTGCAATAAGCAGTGAGCCTCCCAGCTCTGGCCGGGGTTGTGTTTGTTTGTTTGTTTGTTTGTTTGTTTTCAGAGATGGAACAGTAGGTTCTTCTAGGTCACAGTGGTCGGCAAACTCATGAGTCCACAGAGCCAAACATCAACAGTGAAATGATTGAAATCTCTTTTGAGAACCAAATTTTTAAAACTTAAACTTTTTCTTTTATAAACTTTTCTTTTATAATTGATATTTTACAGAGAGGAAGGGAGAGAGAGAGAGAGCTAGAAACGTCGATGAGAGAGAAACATCCACCAGTTGCCTCTTGCACACCCCCTACTGGGGATGTGCCCGCAACCAAGGCACATGCCCTTGACCGGAATCGAACCCGGGACCTTTCAGTCCGCAGACCGACACTCTACCACTGAGCCAAACCGGTTTCGGCAAAACTTAAACTTTTTCTAACACCACTTCTTCAAAATAGACTTGCCCAGGCCGTGGTGTTTTGTGGAAGAGCCACACTCAAGGGGCCAAAGAGCCACACATGGCTCTCGAGCTGTGGTTTGCCGACCACTGTGAGTCCCGGTGAGAGAATTCGTAAAAAACAAAACAAAACAAAAAAAAAAACCCAGGGTGTGGGGAGAGGGCGAATCAAGTTGGAGATCAGAGGTCAGACTTGGGACTCGCTGCCTCTCCCCCCCCCCCCCCAACAGGGACGTGCTCTGTGGCTTCCTCCTCTGCGTCAACATCTCGGGAGCCCCTCGGCTGGGCGACCTCGGAGGCGACATCAGCAGCGTCACCTTCTACCACCAGGGCAAGGAGCTGGACTGCAGGTGCCGGCGGGTGGCACCCTGGCAGGGGGAGGGGAGGGGAGGGGAGGGGAAGGGGAGGGAGGAAAGGGAAGGGGAGGGGAGGGGGAGGAGCACGTGCGGGGGCCCCTGTGCTGTGTCCCCAGGGGCGGCCACGTGCAGCTGGCGGACGGCTCGGACCTGAGCTACGTGGAGGACGGCACGGCCTGCGGGCCCAACATGCTGTGCCTGGACCACCGCTGCCTGCCGGCCGCCGCCTTCAACTTCAGCTCCTGCCCGGGCAGCGGGGAGCGCCGCGTCTGCTCCCACCACGGGGTGGGTGTGGGGGCCGGGGGCCGGGCTGGCGGGAGGGCCTTCCCAGAGGGCACGGGCCTGCTTACCGTGACTGCCCCCCAAACCCCCCACACACACCTCTAGGTCTGCAGCAACGAGGGGAAGTGCATCTGCCAGCCCGACTGGACGGGCAAAGACTGCAGCATCCACAACCCGCTGCCCACCTCCCCGCCCACGGGGGAGACGGAGAAGTATAAGGGTGAGGCCGGCGGGCCGCGTGGGGCTCGCTCTGTCCCGGTCGCCACGCCAGCCCCGCCAACCTCACCCGCCTCCCCGCAGGCCCCAGCGGCACCAACATCATCATCGGCTCCATCGCGGGGGCCGTGCTGGTTGCAGCCATCGTCCTGGGCGGCACGGGCTGGGGATTTAAGTAAGAGGCCCTGCCCCCCGCGTCCCCTCATGTCCCGGGGTTCCCGGAGCAGCCCCGGGCTCTGAGAGACTCCCTAAGTCGGAGCTCCTGCATCGTGGTCCACGCCAGCCACGGGGTCTCGCTTTAACATTTCAAAAAAACCAGCGGCTCACATTTTAAAAACCCAAAGATTTCACGTGAGCCGTGCTGACTCCCAGCTGCTCTTGAAAAATGAGACAAAGGGGGCCCCGAGGCCTCAGTGTGACCCCCTCAGAGCGGCTGAGCAGCGCTGCCCAAGGCAGAGTGCCCCCCCCCCCCCCAGCCTACGGGGCTCTGTGGGCACCCGAGCCAGGGCTCTGGAGCTGGTCTCACACCTCAGGGTGCTAAGGAGGGACCCGAGGCCCCGGGCCACGCAGTGAGTGAGTTTCAGGGTGAAGACTCGGACCCGGCCCCTCTCCCTGGGCCTGTCACGAGTGTCCAGCCCCAGGGCCCCTCCCTGAGAGGAGGAGAAGGTCACCAATGGCCTCCTTTCCTCTCTCTCTCTCTCCCCGCCTGCCCTGTCCTTGTCTCCTGAAGAAACATCCGGCGAGGAAGGTATGACCCGACCCAGCAGGGGGCAGTGTGATGCTGGCCACGTCATCCCTCCGCTGTGCCCGTCTCCATCTCATTGTCACCTCGCATTCCGTGGACGGGAGCCGAGGGCTGATCCCCCGCCCCCGCTGTCCCCGCGGACACTACAGGGGCGGGAGAGGCCCGAAAGTCCTTAGCCCGCCCTTGCCACTTCCTCTGGCCCAGCCACCCCTCCGGCCCCGGTCCATTTGCTCCTGCCCTTCCTCTGGCCACACCCCTCTTGGCCAGGGAGACGCTGGAGCTGTGCCCCCCTAACCCCCCACACACACCCCCTTCACCCCCAGCCTCCGCAGCCCCATCCCCTGGAAGGGAGCTTACCTCTGCATCCCATCTGTGTTGTCTTCCACGTCACCGCTGTCTCCGCTCCCGCCAGCTCCCTCCCCGGCCAGCCTTGACCTGCTGCCCCCGGGGCCCGGCGTGGGGCCGGAGTCTCTCTCTGGGCCCCCCTCACACGGTCCCCCCATGCCCCCTCTCCCTTCCAGGTCCGGAGGTGCCTAAGTGCCGCCCCTCCCTCCGCGCCTGGCGCCCACACCCACCTCAGCCACGACCCAGGAGGTGCCTCCACCCGGCCACGGAGGGAGGCGCCACGCCATGTCTTCCGGGCCCACGCCTCCCCCCACTCCTGGCCCCGCGGGGTGTGGGTCGGGGGCTGTGGCCCTGCCCTTCACACCATCCGGGGCGGGGGGGCGTGCCAGGGCCATTTCCTCGTGGTCCCCCCCCCCCCCCACCTCCCGTGGCTTTGGCCTCGCACACCAACTCTCCT
The DNA here is from genome assembly GCA_963924515.1 of Vespertilio murinus. Classification (NCBI taxonomy): domain Eukaryota; kingdom Metazoa; phylum Chordata; class Mammalia; order Chiroptera; family Vespertilionidae; genus Vespertilio; species Vespertilio murinus. The sequence goes on along the minus strand of OZ004718.1, from coordinate 13,353,156 downwards.
GGGGAATGTAGCGCCCATCCTCAGACCGCCGCAGCTCAGGCGGCGAGGGAGGGCTGGAGGGGTGCCCCCCACCCCCATCCGCCCTGGCACAGCCTCGGACAGCCCTTCCTCAAAGCCAGGCAGCGGGTCCAGGGTTTTAGCTTTCCGGGACTTAGGGAGAGGGGCTGAAATCTACCTGTAAAAAAACAAAACAAACCTGAATCTTAGCTGACGAAGGTAACTGGGGGTGCGGGGCGGGGTGTTGTGAAATCCGGGGGAGGGACGGGAGGAGCGGGGCAGGGCCCCCCGGGGCGGCCACACCGGGGCTCCGCTCGCTGGACTCGGACGTCCCCGGCCGGGCAGGCAGGGCGGCCTCCGCGCTTGCTCCCTCCTCTGGATTCAAACCAAAGCTGCCTGCTCCGTGCCCGAGCCCGGGTGATGTGCCCGAGCCCCGGTGATGGGCACGGTGGCCCCACGTCCCCGCTGTCTTCGATTCTAAGACGACCCCCCGGCTGTCCTGGCCGGGATGCGTGTGTCTGAGGATCTACGAAATAGTCCCTGAAAGAAGATGGCACCTTCCCCCTCTCGAGAGGGGTGGTTCTGGGGGGGCTGACTCAGGGTTTAGGTGCCCCCTGGTTGTGGCCCAGAGGTCCCAGCCGGGGCCATCTGTTCCGGGGGGGACCCTCCCAAGCGGGAAGGCCAGGGGGGCCAGTGCCTGGCGGGTGAGGGGCTCTGCCTGTGGTGTGCATGGGGCGGTAGGAAAAGGCAGGTCTCGTGTAGGATCCTCAGCTTCTAGAAAATTCCTCAAGGCCCTGGCAAACCCCCCTCCCACTGCTTACCCCATTCCGGGGCCGAGTAGTAAGTTTACAGTGGTTTTCCCCCCCGGTGTCCTCTGCCGCCCGCCCACGGCCCTGCCGGACAGGGGGAGGCCGGGCAGAGCTGCCCAGCCCTCCTCCAAACCACGTCCTGCCGCCGCCTTCCCTCACGGCCCTCGCGGGGGACAGAGGAGCTCTGGCTCCCGGACTGTGGAAGACCAGCCGGCAGGGCAAGGTGGGGGTCCAACTACCTACGGATGAAAGCCACAAAGGAACAGAGGCCCTTCCCCCAGGGGCACCCCCCCACCCTCAGCAGGGATTTCCCAACACCCCCCGGGCCTATGAGCTGCCGGTTTCGGCCCCTCTGCTTCGGGGGCGTCTTGGAAGAGGAACCCTGGAGGAGATGGGGGGCTGGGTCCTTGATACTGAGCTTCAGCTGGCACTGCCCAAGCAAGAAGGGTGTGTGGAGTACCCCTCTAACCAAGTCCTGCCACACCAGCACCCCCAAGCTGGGGCAGGAGGGCAGGGGTTGGGTTTTGCACTACGGCTGGGACCCCTTAAGGCGCCCCCTGGTGGTGCACCGTGCGCACAGGGGGCGATGCCCCCGGCACAAGCATTTGGAGCCGCATCTCCGCACAAGTGTGAATACCTCTGCACACAGGGGCCTGACCGTGTGCGTGTGTGCGTGGGGGTGGGGTGGGGTGGGGTGGGTGGGGTGAGGGTGTGGAGGACTTAAGACTTCCGGTGACCAGTCCTCGTGGCTCCCAGCTGTCTGCATCCTCCTGCCCGGACCCTGGCAGCGCCCGGGGACCGTGAGAGGCTGCACTGGCCTGGAGCTGGCCTCATGGGGCATCTTATAAATACGTCATCTGGGTTCGGGGTGGGGAGGCAGGGGCCGACGACATCAATTAAAGGCCCTGTCCTGGGCTCACACCCACCTGTGTGTGTGTCTCTCTTTTGCATCAGTGACCCCACTGTGACCGGGGGACCCTTCCCTGTGCTTCCTGGCCTGGAGGGAGGGTGCTGGGGTGCGGTGATGGAGGGGTGGGGTGGGCACTGAAGGCAGGAAGTGAGCACCTAGGACTGGCCGGGAGGCCAGGAGGCCGGGCACCCTTTTCCGCCCGCGGCCAGGAAATAGACAGACTGGGCGGAGGGTCTGGCCTTCCGCTTCCTCTGCTCTCCTAAGATAACGGCCTCGGTTCCAGAGCAGAGCAGCGGGGAGGGAATCGGAAAGCATCCTGCTCAAAGGTGGGAGGCCAGCGCGGCCACCCTCACCTCTCAGGAGGTCCCAGAACGGGGGCCATGACTGCCGACCTAAGGGCATTGCTCTGGGCCACAGGGAATTTGTCCTTCTCCCACTCGGCTGCCTCCGAGGCAGTAGGGAGCTGGGCCAGGCTGAGCGCCCCCTCCCTTCCCTCCCCCCCCCCCCATGCCATCCCCGGGGGGCCCAGTGGGAGCCAGAGGGTATCATCTTATCTTTCCCTCCAGACCACGTTGGGCCCGCTAGTTCCTGGGAAGATAAGGGGGAGGCGGGGGCAGGGAACGGGACCAGGAGGCCGCAGAGCCGGGGAGAAGGAGCAGCCGGAAGCTCTGGAATCAGAGCCCTCTCCCGTGGCCAGGACCACATGGCAAGTGCCCAATAGCCACGTGCAGCCCGTGGCTACCCTCCTGGTTGGCGGTGGCCAGGGGTCGGCAGGCTCATCCGTCCGCAGAGCCGAACATCAGCGGAACAGCGGCTGGAATTTCTTCTGAGAGCCAGGTTTCTTAAACTCAAACTTCTTCTAACGCCATTTTTTTCAAAACAGACTCGCCCAAGCGGTGGTGTTTTGTGGAAGAGCCACCCTCGAGGGGCCAAAGAGCCGCAGTTTGCTGACCTCGGGTCTAGACAACAACTGATGCTATTAAGTAGCAACAGCTAAACTGAAATCCGGTGGGACCGACGAGGGGGCACACGCTGGAGCGGGGAGGGTTTGGGTCAGCTGCCACGGCCCAGGCTCACCGTGGCATCGGGGACCGGGAATCCTTCCTAGAAGGCCGGCGGGGCGGGGCGGGGGCTGTACCTTCGTAAGAGACTTAGACGTGCGGCTGTCCCCCCACCCCGCGCCCGGAACTCGCCGAGGAGAAAGGAGGTTCTGTTAACGCTCCCCGAAGGACAGACAACAGGGGAGGAAGCCTCTCTGGCCTTAGGGACCGAGTGGGCGAGTGAGTCAGTGTTGGCTTCAGCGCCACGTCTGGCTTTTGACGGTGGAGACTCAGTCTTCGTTCTTTCTTTCTTTCTTTCTTTCTTTCTTTCTTTCTTTCTTTCTTTCTATAAAATATATTTTATTGATTTTTCACAGAGAAGGGAGATAGAGAGCTAGAGACGTCGATGAGAAACATTGACCAGCTGCCTCTTGCACACCCCCTACCAGGGTTGTGTCCGCAACCAAAGTACATGCCCTTGACCGGAATCGAACCTGGGACCTTTCAGTCCACAGACCGATGCTCTAGCCACTGAGCCAAACCGGTTTTGGCCAGTCTTCATTTCTTGAGAACCCACAGGTCCACTGATGAGCCCTGCACACCACCTCACACAGGGCCGAGGACCCCCCCCCCCCCCCAAATCCAGATCCCCCTGGAGCCCGTGCCTCGGCTCCCGTGTTCATGGGTGTGTGTGTGTGTTAGGCTTTCTGGGGTTGAGAGCGAAGGCGGGACAGAAAGTTGGTTCTGCTGAGACTCAAGCTGTGAAGCTGCTGCTGTCGCCTCCTTTAGGAGCCCGAGATAGGACAGCCGAGGTCGGCCTCGGTGACAGCACAGAGGTGCCTGGCAGCCCCGCCAAGGGCAGGGCCTCTGGGAGAAGGCCTGGCTGCCTCGGGAGGGGGCGAGCCTGGCGGCCACGGAGAGCCCCCTCCCACCACACGCTGCACCCCAGCTCGGCTGTTTGTAAGGGGACAAGGTGCCTCCAGCCCCCCTTAGAAAGCCGACATAACACCCCTAAGGCTCACCGCCCCTTCTCCTCCGCACAGCTCCTCCCGCGGCCCCTCAACCGTGAACGGAGACCAGGCTGAGCCGCCGGGGGCGGGGGGAGGACGGCAGAGCCCGGCGCACCCCGGCTCCGTGCCGTCCGGTAACCCCGGCCCGCGGCTTCCTGACGAGGGCCCGACCAGCTGCCAATCTCCATTCTCCTCAAGAACCGTCTGCTTCCCCCTGGCAGCCGTAGTGCCCACTTGGGTTTAAAAATAAACTCCACGTCTGCCCCTCTCCGGCCTGACCCCGGAACGTCCCCGGGCCGAGCCCGAGCCTGGCTGCCTCTGACTGAGGGGCCGCCGTCACCCCGGGGCCCGGCGAGGGCTCGGCCCCGCATCTCCCCCAGGACAGAGGCCTCCCGGTCAGGGGTCCCTCTGCCGCCGGAGGGTCTCTGTTGGTTGCAGGTTCAGCACAGGAGCGGGTGGTGGGAGGCACGGCTGCTGCTGGGGGTGAGCGGGGGCACCTGCCTTTCCTGCTGGGGTGTCTCCCTCTCCACCCTCCTCCCTCCACCCCTCGTCCGCTCACCCCGATCGCTCTCCCCTCCCATCCACTCTCCGTCTGAAAACCCACTCTTTTTTTAATAATATTTTTTTTAAATTGATATTTTACAGAGAGGAAGGGAGAGAGATAGAGAGCTAGAAACGTCGATGAGAGAGAGACATCGATCAGCTGCCTCCCGCACACCCGCCACCGGGGATGTGCCCGCAGCCAAGGTACACGCCCTTGACCGGAATCGAACCCGGGACCTTTCAGTCCGCAGACCGATGCTCTACCACTGAGCCAAACCGGTTTCGGCTGAAAACCCACTCAAGGCCACGCGGAGCCCCACCTGCATTCTTACCAGGGCCCTTGGGTCCTCCCCGAAAAGGCCAGCCCCTCCCTGTACACGGGACCCAGAGCCTCCTCCCTTCTGAGGACGTCATCCCGCCCCTTCCACCCTCTCCCCTGCCAGCTCCTTCTTCCCAAAGCCCTAACCTTTGCGGCCTTAACAACCCACCTCTGGCCACCAGCCCCTCATCTTTACCGCCACATTTCTTATTTTTTTCTTTTTTTAAATCCTCACCCCGGGATATTTTCCATCGATTTTTAGAGAGAGTGGAAGAGGGGAAGACAGAAATGTGTGAAAGAAACGCGTCGATTGGTTGCCTCCTACAGGTGCCCGACCAGAGCCGGGGAGGAAGCTGCAACTGAAGTACCTGCCCCTGACGGGAATCGAACCTGGGACCCTCCAGTCCGCAGGCTGACAAAGCTCTGTCTGCTGAGCCAAACCGGCCAGGGCACAGCCACATTTCTTTATTTGTTAAAAAGATTTTATTGATTTTTAACAGAGGAAGAGAGAGGGATAGAGAGTTAGAAACATTGATGAGAATCATCGATCAGCTGCCTCCTGCACAGCCCCCACTGGGGATGTGCCCACAACCAAGGTACATGCCCTTGACCGGAATCGAACCCAGGACTTTTCAGTCCGCAGGCCAACGCTCTATCCACTGAGCCAAACCAGTTTCGGCTCTTTCTTTCTTTTCTTCTTCTTCTTCTTTTTTTTTTAATAAATATTTTCTACAGTGAGGAAGGGAGGATAGAGTTAGAAACATGGATCAGCTGCCTCCTGCACACCCCCCATTGGGGATGTGCCTGCAACCAAGGTACATGCCCTTGACTGGAATCGAACCTGGGACCTTTTAGTCCACAGGCCGATACTCTATCCACTGAGCCAAACCGGCCAGGGCACAGCCACATTTCTTGACAGAAATGCCAGCGGCCATCACATTTCCTCAGCACGCATCTGCGCCGGGCCGGCACGGGCACGGTGAACCTGAACCAGGCCCCGTTCCCCGTACTCAGCCCCCGGGCGCCGTACGCGCAGCCAGCACAGCCAGGCTCGGCGAGCTGGAGCGGGGGCGGTGAAGGATTAAGAAAAGACAGACAAGAGAAGAAAGCTGGCTCTGGGTGGGACTCCGCCCTCTTTGATAGATCTCCGTGGCCTGCAAGCCGAGTCTTTATTTTATAGCCGATTCCATGAGGCAAAGTAAGGGCGTGGTCAAGACGTTTACAACCTTCTCCCAGGTTTCCAATCTACTCAGTCACATGCACCTGGTCAAGCTTTGTTTACTCGCTGCCCCTCCCACAGCCCGAGTCACCCAGCCACGTGATACCACCCAGCCACGTGGGACCACAGGTGCGGACCATCCGGTCTAGCTTACAGCCACGGCCTTTGGCTGTCATTGTGCTGGGACTAGCACGTGGCTTTGCCACGAGAGGACCGTGCCCGCTCATTGGTCCCAGCCTTGCCCTGGTCCAAACGCTGTAGCCGTGCCCCACGCTCACCCAGTCCTTGGGGCAAACTCCCAACGTTGCCACCTCCAGGTGCACCTCCTTGTCCGTCCGGCATCGGGGTCCTAGCAACGGTCACCCCACTCCTCTGGCCGTTCCTCACCCCCGGGGCTCGGGCTCAGCGGTCTGCCCCCTGCGTGCCTCTCCGGCTCATTCTGGGCCCGTCCCCCCCTTTCGGTTCCAACCTCAGGGGTGTCTTTTAGTTCCTGGATGGTTCTCGCCCTTGGACCCTGTCCTCGTTTACGACGTCGCCTCCACTGTACCTGCTGACATTCTTTCGGTCTATGTCACTCGCCCCAGGAAGCCAGCCTGGGTCGGGGTCTCCCCGGCAGAGTGCTCAGCACTCTGCCTGCGGGCCCGGGGCTGCCTCTGACAGGGTCACGTTCCCAGGGAGCAATCTGGTGCCGCACATCCGCGGTGTTTCCTAGGCGGCTGGTGGGTGAGAAACAGCGGTGCCACCAGGCTAACGCGGGCCGGATGGGCGTATGGTGAGCTAGAGGGGAAAGCACACACCGCGTGGGGCTGGCTCACAGCTGTGCTGTGTAACGATCGAATCTGGAATGTGGCTGATGTGAGGGGTGGAAGCCGGTTTCAGCTGAGACACGCCCCATGGCACGTGGTCCCTGTGGAAATTTCTTTCCAGCTGCACAATGGGCAGAATAACCCAAAGAAAGGGTTTGGATTATGTTCCCAATTGGACTAGATTCCTTCTCAGCCCCCCGTCTGTGATGCCTTCGAACCCACACCTGGTTATGGGGCTTCCAGGGGGCTGGGCATGGACACAGCATCACGGGGACCCTCCCTCACACTCGCCCAGTGTCCAGGCGACAACTAGTCCACTTCACGGGTGAGGAAATGCGGTCTCAGGGGTGTCCTCTGAGCGATTTGCTTAGAACGCTCACCTGACCGCAGGCAAAGGCCTTACTTTCTGCAGCTACATAATCCCACCCGAGTCCTGCCTCCTCCGCAGAACCTGTACGTAGAGCCTGCACGCGGGACCAGCTAACACCTCCTTACTGGAGACGGCAGCGCTCTGAGGAAGGACAGGCCAGCTGCTCCGACACGAGCGCCAACCCCCCTTTGCGAAGGACTTTTATGGGTTCTTCCTGTTCTGAGTATTTAATAAATGTCAGGCTTACAGTGTTTACTTTCTGAAATACTTGCCCAGACTCTCCAGAGCCTCAGGAGGAGAGAATAAGATACAGAAAAAGCCCGAATAGCCAGTGTTGCTGAAAGGGGGGCGGAGCCCAGGAACCCGTTCACCCAGACAGACTGCGGAATCTGAAGAGCAGACCCTTAAGTATCAACATCTCACTGATTCCTCCTGCAAACCGCCCCCTCCTTGACCTTTGTGTGAATTCCTACAGTGATGGGAAACACACGTCAAAAAAGCAACAGATTGCCGAAACCGGTTTGGCTCAGTGGTAGAGCGTCGGTCTGCAGACTGAAAGGTCCAGGGTTCGATTCCGGTCAAGGGCATGTACATTGGTTGTGGGCACATCCCCGGTGGGGGGTGTGCAAGAGGCAGCTGGTCGATGTTCCTCTCTCATCGACGTTTCTAGCTCTCTATCTCTCTCCCTTCCTCTCTGTAAAATATCAATAAAATATATATATATATATATATATATATATATTTTTTTTTTTAAAAGCAACAGATTCTTTACCAGAAAATTTTAAATTGGTCCTGGCTGGTATAGATCAATGGTGCACGTGCATGCGCACCCCCCCCCCCCCACACACACACACACACATTGAAGGGTCTCAGGTTCGATTCCTGGTCAAGGGCACATACCTGGGTTGCAGGTTTGATCCCCGGTCCTGGTCAGGGCACATGCAGGAAGCAACCAGTATGTCAACGTATCTTTCTTTCCTTCCCTCCCTCTCTCCCTTCCACTCTCTTTGCAAGAGAAACATCAATTGGCTGCCTGCTGCAGGACCCCTACCAGAGACTGGGCCCAATCCAGGCACGTGCCCCAGCCGGGGGAACCTAAACGGTGACCTCTAGGTGCACAGGACGATGCTCAACCAACTGAACCACATTGGCCAGGGCTACTTGTGTTTTTTTGTTTGTTTGTTTGTAAAATATATTTTATTGATATTTTACAGAGAGGAAGGGAGAGAGATAGAGAGCCAGAAACATCGATGAGAGAGAAATATCAGCCAGCCGCCTCCTACACCCCCCACCGGGGATGTGCCCGCAACCAACGCACATGCCCCTGACCAGAATCGAACCCGGGACCCCTCAGTCCGCAGACCAATGCTCTACCACTGAACCAAACCGGTTTCAGCAGCCAGGGCTACTTGTAAAATTCAACAAGGATTACCAGCGGTCAGCGAACTGCGGCTCACGAGCCACATGTGGCTCTTTGGCCCCTTGAGTGTGGCTCTTCCACAAAATACCATGGCCTGGGCGAGTCTATTTTAAAGAAGTGGCGTTAGAAGAAGTTTAAAAAATTTGGCCCTCAAAAGAAATTTCAATTGTACTGTTGCTATTTGGCTCTGATGACTCATGAGTTTGTCGACCGCTGATCTAGATGAGCATGGAAATTGTGGGCCACTTTTATTTTCTACATACTTTTGTGTTTTTAGATGAATGAATGCATGTGTGCTTTTAAAAAGTGACAATGGTAATAATGGCTCTCTAGGAACTGGGCAATTAGTGATGTACTTTGCTTTCTCTTTATTTTCTGAATTATCCAAGTTGTTTTCTTTTATAAGGAGCATGTAATAATACCTTCATAACCAGAAATAGTCATTAAAATAGAATAACCAGAAAAACAGCAGGCAATGGTAATTGTGTTTTAAAAAGACACCATTTACTGAATTCACCCTGAAAAAGGGCACATTGTCTGCAAATTATTCCCCGCAATTTTAAGAATGAGAAAAGGCTGTGGAGCCCTTACATTTCTTCTCACGTAGTCCGTTAGAGTGCATAAGCGGGTTGTGGGAATCATTTCATGAATACCAGCAGTAGACGTTCCTGTCCGATTTCTGTGATCCCAGTCAAGAAAGTTAAATTTGTCGAAACCGGTTTGGCTCAGTGGTAGAGCGTCGGCCTGAGGACTGAAAGGTCCCAGGTTCGATTCCGGTCAAGGGCATGTACCTTGGCTGCGGGCACACCCCCAGTAGGGGGTGTGCAAGAGGCAGCTGATCGAAGTTTCTCTCTCATCGACGTTTCTAACTCTCTGTCTCTCTCCCTTCCTCTCTGTGAAAAAAATCAATAAAATATTTTTTTTTAAAGAAAAAGAAAGTTAAATTTAAGTTCTCTACTTTTGGAGCCTCCAATTTTGGATTTGGGGTCCTGTAGCCTGCTGTTACTAAAGGTAATTTAATTGTTGAATAAATGCTTCTGGAAAGAAATGTTAAACAGTGATTGCGTCTGAGGAGCAGGAATAGAAAGGAGTCTGATGAGGTCTTTCACTTTTTTATATCCTTTAGTATTGATCAAAATTCTTTTATTATTTTATTTTACTAAGTTTATTTTTTAAAATATATATTTTATTGATTTTTCACAGAGAGGAAGACAGAGGGATAGTTAGAAACATCGATGGGAGAGAATCATCGACCACCTCTTGCCTCTTGCCTCTTGCACACCCCCTACTGGGGATGTGCCCGCAACCAAGGTACATGCCCTTGACCGGAATCGAACCTGGGACCCTTCAGTCCACAGGCCGACGCTCTATCCACTGAGCAGAACCGGTTTCGGCAGTCTATTATTTTTAAATTGTGGTTAAAAAAATAAATACAGCCGTGGCCAGGTAGCTCCGTTGATGGGAGCATCATCCCAACAGGTCAAGGCTGCGGGTTCAATCCCTGGTCAGGAACTTGCAGGAGTCACTGATGGTACACGAATAGGTGGAGAACAGGTCAATGTTTAGGTCTCACTCTAAAACCATTAAGTAAAAAAATTTAAAATAAAAACACAGGACACTCAGTTAAATTTGAATTTTGGATAAACGATTTTTAAAAAAGTAGTATGTTCCACACAATATGTAAAAATTATTCACTGTTGACCTGAGATTCAAATGTAACCAGGCATCCTGTATCTTACCTGGCAACCCCAAGCCCAGGGTAAGGGGCTCCCGCCCAGGACGTCTACTTCAGGCCAACCTCTGCTGACCATTCACAACCCTCTCCAGCAGCGCCTCACTGAGCTGTGGCATCCCACCTTCCCCCTCACCGTACAGAGCCACCCCCCCACACACACACCCTTCCCTTGTACCTACCCTTCCTTCTAGCGACTTCCCAGAATCTTAGCTCTCTACTCAGAAGAGCTGGCCACACCCCACATCGTCTCTTTTAAAGTCCACAAGCCCCCAGAAGCCAACCACTGGACCTGAACATCACCAGCAGGTCTGTAACCAGGGCTGTTCCGACGCCGCCGATCCTCATCCGTGACCATGTCCCACCTGAACGTGAAGCAAACCACCTGCCGACAACGTGCACTCACCTCGTTCCCGGGGCGTCGTCCTGAGGAGGAGGCCTGCCCTGCTCCCCAAGGCGGGCACGGCGCTGGCGTGGCTCGGCCTGCTGGGCAGGAGCCACAGCGGCCCCGTGCTTTCGCAGGAAAAGGGCCATGCCCTGGCTGCTGTCGCTATGGCGAGAGCATCAGCCTGCACACCTGAGGTCCCAGGTTTGATTCCTGGCCAAGGGCACGTTCCTCCGTTACAGGTTCAATCCCTGCCCTGGTCCCGGCTCATGGAGGCAACCAACTGATGTGTCTCACTCACATCAATCTCTCTCTCTCCCTCCCACTCTCTCTAAAAATCATTGAAAAGGAGGAAAAAAAGAAAAAAGTCCTCGAGTGAGGGTTTAAAAAAAAAAAGAGCCAAAGGAGCTCTTTCGGTCGTCTCCAATGTTCCCGGAGGAAGGGAACGTGTCGCTTCCACAGGACGACATAAACTAAAAATAAAACTTTAGAAAGCTATCTGGCTCTGTGCATTTCCCCCATGGCCAGGTCCCATTCCGGTCACTGGTTTTGCTGCACAGAACCCGGTTATGAACAGTTGCTTGGTTCCGCTCTGCCTGGAGTTTAAGCTGTCAGCCAGCCGCGCCCCGGGTGACGGCCGAGAGCAGAGCAGACAAGGATACTTGCGGGGGGGTCAGCCGCGGGTAAAGAGGGAATCCGGTCAGCTCTCCCTCCGGGCACCAGCGTGGGCTTCCTTAGGCCCTTTCACAATCCCCGCCCGAATCCAGTTAAAGGAGGCGAGCCCGTCAAGGACAGGGCAAGGAAACGCACCATTTCCTCAGGATCGAGGGCCAGGAGGAAAGCCCACTGGTGACCAATGCTTGTTGGGTGTCATCGTCCCCTTTCCCAATTCTGAGTCACTTCCTTATTCCTCAAAGATGTCACCGAAGGTAGTACGGTGGAAAAAAAGTGGAGAAACGTCTACGCTGTGACACCAACCCGTCTACCTGGGCTGTGACAGGGTAAACCAGAAATCCTGAACCTCTGTTGTGGAGTCTGCATCTTCGCCAGTCACTCTGAGCCGGCAGGTGAGAGGACACCCTTTGTTACACCAGTTCTAGATCTCCTTGAAACAGAGGAAATCATTTAAAATACCTCTCCCCTCTTTAATATATATATATATATTTTTTTTATTGATTTCAGAGAGGAAGGGAGAGGGAGAGAGAGAAATATCAATGATGAGAGAGAATCCTTGATCGGCCACCTCCAGCACACCCACACTGGAGATGGAGTCTGAAACTGGGGCATGTGCCCTGACCAGGAACCCAATCCATGACCTCCTGGTTCACAGTTCAATGCTCCAGCGCCGAGCCACGCTGGTGGGCCCTCTCCCCCTTTTATCTGCCAACCTTAATGGAAGAATCACCGAGAGATAATTTTTGGATAATGCAATTACTCTCTATCTTCCAGTGATGGTTACTCAACTATATACTAAAAAGTGCTTTTAATCATCTAGAGAACTTACTAATTTTGATTATGTAGGTCTGAGATGGGTCCAAGGAACCTACATTTTGATCAGCATTCCCGTTACTTCTTACACCGGTGGTCCAACAGTCACATTTGGAAAAAAAGCTGTGGCCCAGCAAGGTCCACCCAGCGAAGACCCACCTGGCCCCGTGAAAGCCCCAGACAGCGCCTCCTCCGCACACTCACCAGGAAGAGCAAAGCATGCTGGGCTGAGCGCTGGCAATCACTGTGCACACCCGGATCCCGCTCTCAGCTCCGCCCCCACGTCCGTATTCCTCCTGCCCCTATGTGACATGCTTCCCATCTGAGAGAACTAAAGGAGGCAAGCCCTACAAGTATTGGGTATTAACATAAGCCCTTAAAACTTAGAAATATGTTTTAAATCCTACGTAGCGAACACATTTTACCTTTGATGTCAACACCTTTGTCAGGTAAATCTGACCCAAAAATGCACTTTCAAAACTAGCGGTGACTAACTGCTCCAGCGGTGTCCGAGCAGCTCAGGAGTGTGTTACCAAATATGGCCGCTGGCCAGGTTCCAGTCTGTGCTGCCGAGGGTGGGCTCCGTGCGTACACTACCAGCCAGCCCTTCTGTATCTGGGGGACCAGAGGGCATTACTGCAGTAAACTCGACCTCTCCCACATTCTCTCTCCTCTTCTCAGGAGGCACGTCAGACTTACCAGGTCTCTGTCTGGGGGAGCATCCCGCCCAGAAGGCCCTCCCCTGGGAGACAAGGCCTTGAGCAACAAAGGGAGCCAGAGACAGGGGAGTTTCTGTGCCTGGACCTCCCCGGCACAAGGCCACTGACCCTCATGATGATGCCACAAACACAGCGACCCACGCAGCCCAGCGATCCCAGCGGGTTCCAGCCAGCTGAGCACAAAGGTAAACCTGAGCTCCAACCCCTGCTGGGAAAGCTTCCTGCTCACCCGTTCCCACCGAGATCGACTTGCAGGTGGATGTACGGGAACGGATTTCTGTATCATGTTTTCCGTGTAAACCATTAAGCGCTACTTTATACGCAGAATGGGGCAAGATCCTCCGCGTGACATTTCCTGGCCGCTGAGTTTTCAAGTTTGGGAAAAGATGCACGGACCACAAATGAATCTTCTGAACTGTATTTGGAACAGACAGACATCTTTCCAGAGACAAGGCCCCGAGCACAGAGTCTGTCCCCAACCATGAAGTTTTACATCAAACTATACAAAACAAAGTTAGCCACAAGTGATCTTTGGCACTAGAATGGGTAATCCTTAGCTGTTCACACGAGACTGCTGGTTAACAGTTGTTTACATTTAGGTTATCTTAAAAAAGGTGGAAGTCCTAGCTAAGTTTTTTTTCAGTATCAATACCCTAACCATAGCTAACACTTAGTGCCTGAGGTAGAGACTTCTGTAAGAGAATTTATTAAACAGAACACAATTGAGAGTACAATAAAAGAAAAAGATTCCCAATCTTGGAAGCATATAGAGCATAATGTTTGTGCTGATTCAACAAGCCAACTCTTCCTTCCTTCCTTCCGGCAGAGGTTCTGCTTGGGAATGGGCCTTTTGTGGAACTCCTGGATTTTGGAGTCCAATGGACTGCTTCTTTAAAAAGTATGGTTATTAACACGAAGTGTGAACAACGCAAACTGACTTAACATTATTCAAAACACAACTGCATTAGCGACACATGAAATCTTGTAAACTCTCCATGATGTGTGGCCAGCATGAGTGAAAAGTATGCAATTCAACCTAATGATTCTACTACTTGATGGTGACTGTGAATTATTACAGAACTATGATATATCGGTGAGTTGCAATTTTGTTTCCAAACTCTGTACTGGATAGGCAAGGGGCTCTATATTTTCAGGTGGAAAGACTCTGCATGATTGTATAGGGGTCATCTGGTACCGGGCACCTTCCTATGAGAGTGACCAGCCGAGGGGGAGTGACTTGGGAAACTTCCCTTCAGAGGAAAGACCGCTCCTTTATGGAAAGGCGTTTCTTAACGTAGGTTCGAGTAAAACACATTCGCTTTCTACTGAAAGCTGGCTGGCTAAACACTTATCATAAACCGTAGGTATTATTTTTAGATGTTTACTGTCTCCTAAGTGAGACAGGAAGCATAAAGATGGATATTCATAGGCTGAAGGGCAGAGCATAGGCATAAGGAATGGGAACAACATTTACTTCCATTCTTGGTATAAACTGCTTAAGCCATCACTGGTTCTGTGATAGAGAGCACTGAAGGACACCTGACTACCATCACAGTCCTTCCCAACTTTTTTTTTTTAAGCTCTAAGTTCAGATAAATAGCCAATAACCATAGTTGGTCTTCTGATACCTTTACCATAAGCTCGGTCCAACTACTTCATAACACTTTTAAGAGGTAAGTGGTTTCTGAAAATTGGAAAAGTAAAATGAATAACATACCAAGAAGAAATGACATAATTAAGGTACCTAAGGATGATGTTTTTCTCTTTAAAGATATAGCTGTGTCCTTTTAAAAGACTATTAGTAGTCCTGACCTCCAGAAACATTTTAGATGACAAAGTTCATCTTTATCAAAGCAATTCTATAGACATTAGACATTCGTCAAGGAAAATCCCCAGAAAAACTGACTTTGAATGAGAACACGCTTGTGGTTTTAAATGAAATATCGAAACAGGCAAAATTAAGTCATCAAGAAAACTTGAAACCACAAAATGAACATTAACATTTTTTAGGAGAAAACGTTATGACATTATCCCCTCAAATTTGAACTAAGAAAAAAGCCTGTTCCTTTTACAGATCTCTCTGAATAACAGATTCTAAGGAAGACAGCAAAGGACACGCCACATCTAAATAAACACATGATTGTATCCTGTCTCTCAGATGTGAAGAACTAAACCCTCAGCTTCTATCTAGAGAAGCAAATATCCTAGGACAGAGCACATCTTACACAGCAATTCAAAGGAACATGATTCTGACCAAAAAAAAGTGCGGACACACTTTTCATACAAATTCCTGCAAGTTCCAGACCAATAGCTGGAATGATGTTTTGATAGATTCAACGCAGACCAAATCAATGGATTAACCTAGACACTGACAGGGCCATTTTCTTAATGTCGGTTCACAGATGTCACTAGGGGGAAATGGCTTTGGGAAACTCTTATGTTCAAAGGCTGAAAGAAATATGGGAAGAAAGGGGTGAGAATTGAGAAACCCATGTCCCAATTAAAACTTTAGTGACAGAATAAAAATAAGATTTTTAAATGTGCATGCACATGTGAGTATTTCTATTCCTACTTCAAGGTGGTGAAGAATTACCCAGACACAAAAGGTAACATTCTCATCAGAACAAGCCAGAGGACAAGCCAAGACGGAACGCCAGGGGCACCATTTGTAGGAACAATAGATACTTCTGGCGAGGAATGTGGGCCTGGCATTTTCGCAGACTCCCTCCCTCTCCATCACCTTCCGAACCCAACCTCCCTGCTGGCAAAGCCACGCTGTTCTGCAGGCTCTGAAGAGACAGAGGAGAGTGTGTATGCATCTCTGTCCTTCAGTTATGAAGCTCTAGTAACATAAGAATTGATAGTTCCTTATCTTATCCAAGCTTGGGTATTTAACATTTTGCCTGCTTTTGTAGTTATTTTTAATTCCTTTTTATACATTTGGTTAAGGAAATTGCATGTCTATTAATTATCCGGGATACATACATGTATAATTTCCCGAAATTTCCCTTTTAGTCTCTCATCTGAACCTACTTTGTGCTTAAGATGTTTAGAGACCCTGAGGAACTTCTTTAGGTCAAAATTCTATATATAAAAGCAGCAAAATGAAGGTAAATGCATGGCTAGAAAATAAGCTTAAATTTTCTGCGGAGTTGTTTTTGTTTGGGGGTAGGAGTGGGAGAAGTGCAGTGGAGACCAACAAAGAAAAAAGAAAAGAAAGAACAGCAGGAAGATGCTGTTGTAGGATTCTCATTTTAAAATGAAGACATAAAAAAAAAAAAAAAAACTTTTAGAATTTCAAAGCCAGAGGTGGCTTGTGACAGCTTCCTGTTGGAAAAGAGCGAGCTATCCAAAATGAAATACTCCACAGAGAAGCAGAGGTCCCTCCCTCTAAACCTTCACCACGCTCTGGCTCAGGAGCCACCAGCTGTGAGACAAAGGACGTGAGCCCGACAGCAGAGCAAAGCTCTCCAACATAATACAAGGTTGAAAATGGCCATAAAATACTGCAAAGTATGAGTGTTGCATGAGCATTACTGTTTGTCGCTGACAAATTGATATGCCTACAAATATATCTGTAGGGAATAAATACTGAAATGCTCTTTAGATCTATTTACAGATAAAAATCCCTGGTCTGACTGGTCTTCCGGGCAGAAAGCGACATTGGCAGGAGTATGCAAATTACAAAAGTTCCACAGTAAATTACAAACCATAAGAAATTTGGATTTAGGCCTTCCACCATAATGCAGCACAAGGGGCTTTGAGTATTCTTAGCTTACAAGGGAATTTTTGTATTTCTAATGTTCACATATAAAGAAACCACCCATCACTGGTTTCTTGAGAAACTGGAGAGGCAGGCTTCTGGGTAGAGATTTAAGGCAAATCAGCAGGTCCACAGCTGAGCCTCCCACGAGGGCCCGCCTCCCAGGCGTGGCTTTGCTTTGTGGCGGAGGAATCTCAGTAACTCCTGACAGTCTCCACGGGGCTACAGAACTGGGAGGATCAGCCTTTTGAAGGAACTTGAATGATACATCCATCAAAGCACACACACTGGCAATGCTTGATAGGTAAGGGAATCCTGCATCGAATCACGTCTCTCCTTTGAAAATACCAATAGGTTTTCAAAGACGAGACACAACCCCGGGCACGTGAGTGGAGACTCAAAGGTTTCTCAAGTTAAGGAGGGATCGAACCTGCTTCTGCTGTGGCTTTCTAAGACTGAAAACTGGTTCCTCCTCTTCCTCGTGTATGTTATCCCTGCACCACGAGAGGCACTTTTACAGGTGTAGCATCTACTGAGACATTAAACCCAGGGCAGAATATGCTGAACACAGTAATAACATAGCCTAAGAGGCATTGCCTTAGGATTTTCCCCCTTTAATATAAAAGTATAACTACAGTGGTCCAATGTACAAGTACAAAAAAAAAGTTCTCATACTAAAAAAAAAAAAAAAGAAAAAAGAAAAAGTTCCATAATACTGTACATACAAAAATTGTTCAACAAGAATGATTTAAATATATCTGTTCTTTTCCAGACCTGGAAGACACGAATGTAAAGTCCACCACTGGTTTGCCGCAGGAACGTGTGCCCAGGAACACTATGTTTCCCTTCTCTTCCTCGGTCCCAGCCCCGCCTCCAGAGTCCCGAGCGTGGGTCACAAGCCGGCAGCATCCCTGAAGACAACCAGAGCCAAACGTTTACTCAGTGGAAGTCATTATTCAGAGAGCCGTTGCTTACCATCAACGACGAAGAGCACAAGTTCTGAGGCCAGCCAAGATTAAATCCAGACGGAGGTCTTCCCGTTCCCTGATTTGCTACTCGTGCTGCTTTTGTTGGAGCCGGCTTTAGACCCCACTTTGGCTTTTTTCTCCCGGGGCACGGGGGGGTGGTTTTGGTGGTGGTAGGCCTGGATTGCCAGGTCCAAGCGTTCCTGAGTCATTCTGATCTCCCGCTGCAGGGTCTCCAGGTCGGCGGGGAGGTGCTCCTCGTGGCTGCCGTACTGCTGCTCCTGGGCAATGTTGGCCTTGTTCTGCTTGTAGGCGATCTTGGCGTTGGACAGTTCGGTGTACTGGATTTGATCTGGTTTGACAGCGATGTTATAGCCAGGGGGAGCAGATGGTGTATTCCAAGTGAAGGGATAATTATACACACCCGGGTCTTCCAGTTCTCTCCTTTTACTGTTTAGTGAGTCTCGAATTGTCCCAAAGCCTAAATGAAGCATCTCCCAAATGTTAAGCAACAGGCAAAGGCCTGTGACGCCGTACATTATCAGGAGGAAGATGGTCTTTTCCGTGGGTCTAGAAATGAAGCAGTCTATCTTATGAGGGCAAGGGATTCTGCTACACACATAAGACGGGTGCACTTGGAAGCCATACAGAAAATACTGCCCGATCAGGAAACCCACCTCAAACACGGTCCTGGCCAGCAACTGCAGCACGTAGATCTTCATGAGACCATCCTCCCGGATCCGCCGTCGGCCATCATGCTTGGGTTTAGGTTGGTTTTGCTCTTTATTTTCTTTTTCACTTTCTAATTCCACCTCTGGATACATCATGGGGTCCTCTTCATGGTCCTCCTCTGTTTCTTCCAGAGCCCGATGCTGTTTCCAGCGCATGGCGTAGGGCTTGCTCCGCGCAGCCTTCTTGTCCGCCTCCCCGTGCTCCATTTTGGCGATCTTATGGATGGCGTAGCCCAGGTACATCACCGAGGGCGTGGCCACCAAGATGATCTGGAAGACCCAGAAGCGCACGTGGGAGAGGGGCGCGAAGGCGTCATAGCAGACGTTCTCGCAGCCGGGCTGCTCTGTGTTGCACACAAACTTGCTCTGCTCGTCGTAATAGATGGACTCTCCCCCCACCGCTGTCAGGACAATCCGGAAGACGATCAGGACCGTGAGCCAGATCTTCCCCACAAACGTGGAATGGTTGTGGATCTCCTCTAGCAGGCGCGTCAGGAAGCTCCAACTCATGGTGATGGAACGGGGCTGCCCTGGTAAAAATACCAGAGGAAAAACCAGCAAGAGTTAAAATCTTAAAATCTTAACTTTTTACTGATATCTCGAGGAACGACTTTTCTACCTACTTGAAATCTAACTTCAAGGCTCCCACTAGAATGATGTTAAAATAAAGCGCATCTCATCTGCTGTCCTCAGAGAGGACCGTCACCTCTGACTATGGGCACTTGTTTGTGGCCCCAATCTAAAAGTCTGGTTTGCTTTCATCTTCCCTAGTTTAAAAGGTAAAATTATAGCTATAATTTCAGATGTATTTCTCAGACTATACTGGTTCTTTACAAATACTATTATTTCTTAAGGCCTTCAGAAGTTTATGAAATATAGATAATAAACTGTTTGATCCAGGCATGATAAGACCTGGTGGCAAAGTATTAAAAATAACTTGAAAGATGGTATGGCTGCAACTAACGGGCAATGATCAAGAACTAATATCAGCCCTAACCGGTTTGGCTCAGTGGATAGAGCGTCGGCCTGCGGACTAAAAGGTCCCTGGTTCGATTCCGGTCAAGGGCATGTGATCAATGTCTCTCTCTCATCGATGTTTCTAACTCTCTATCCCTCTCCCTTCCTCTCTGTAAAAAATCAGTAAAATATTTTTTTTTAAAAAAAGAAAAGAATGTCAGACAGAAAGGCACTAAGAAAGCTCCCTAGCTAGGATTCTGCACTATGTGTCTGTAAAATGTTTATGGTGAAAATGTCTACAGACTGAATCGTGGGGACATTACATCCAATCAATAGGCAAATCCATGTAAAACAGCACTTTGAAGGATAGTTTTATTTTGAGATTCTTAGAACTATGTCCAGAATCCCGGTAAAAACCATCTGATAAGGGTAATGCATATAAAATTCCTAATGCTACCCCAGACACTGAGTACACCTCGCTGTTCCCCTTCTCTCCCTCCCTCTCCCAGTTTACTGCTGCATTTACAGGTGATCATCAGCATCATCAAAGAAGTTTATTTTTTATTTCTTTTTCAGAAATGTATTTTTTATTAAATTATTATCTGTGTACATATCTTATCATTACCCCTCATCAAATAAGTTTAAATACACTTTACCTTTTATCCAGAACGCCTGCTATCCAAAATGTTCTTACAGAAATGATGTCTTGCTTACAACTTTTCCAGACTTCCTCTGGAAAGGGGGGAAAAAGAGGTTATAAGCTTCCTCCCACAGAAAACAATGCATCACTAAAATGTGCTTTCAGGAAGGAATAATCAGGAATCAATCAGCATGAGATGGAAACAGGTATACGTTTGAATATTACTGCTTTCTCCTCCCAATAGATGTAGTAAGAGAAACTTCATAGCAGTGACCCAAGGAGTCTTAAGTCATTGCAGTCTAAGAAAATGACAGGAAGATGAGTCATGCATGAAAATCTGAAGTAGAAGAACTTGGGCACCTATAGGAAAAAACCAAGGCAAAAAATCTCAACTTTAAGCTGGTCGCTAAAGGCCTTGTGAAGATCCACCAGCACACTCTATCCTGCTCTATCCCGGGATCTGAGCTGCCTGCTGGGAGCAAGCTGTTTAAAGCACCCGACCGCTGGCCGCCAGGCACTGGGACACTCCTGTCCCACAGAAGGTGGTTTACAGACTCAACTGCTAGGAAACAGCTGCATCTGTAATGTGGTAAAAAAACAAAAACAAAAAAACCCTCATGCTCTGGCCCCCGTGGCTCAGGGGTTAGAGCCATCACACACAGAATGGTCTTGGGTTTGATCCTTGGCCCCGTTTGGCAACCAATCCATGTCTCTCTCCCACATCCATGTTTTTCTCTCTGTGTGTCCCTCCTTCCTCCCTTCCTCTCTAAAAACCAACGGAAAAAATATCCTCTGGTGAAGATTAACAAAAAATGAAACAAGCAAACAAAAATCCAAAACAAGTTTTTGCTAATTATCAAGTTCTGCCAAGTTTGAATAGCTATAGCCAAGATTCCTCCATCAGGTGCCAACTTTGTTGGCATGTAAACAACTCCTGGGTGTTATATGCTCATAGATTAAAATTATTTTTGGGCCGAAACTGGTTTGGCTCAGTGGATAGAGCGTCGGCCTGAGGACTGAAAGGTCCCGGGTTCGATTCCGGTCAAGGGCATGTACCTTGGTTGCAGGCACATCCCCAGTAGGGGGTGTGCAAGAGGCAGCTGATCTATGATTCTCTCTCATCGATGTTTCTAACTCTCCATTCTCTCTCTTCCTCTCTGTAAAAAAAATCAATAAAATATATATTTTTAAAAAATAAAAAATATTTTGGGGGGGTTAAATGCAGGAAAAAAAATCCCTCAGAACAATTTTGAAAAGGCCAGTGAAAAAGCGAAAAAGAAGTGCAGGCACCTCACATGAAAGTATCAAGATTTAGTACAAGCTCTGACCACACAAAGATCTCATCACAGGACTGTGAAGTTTGATCAAGTCACTGAATCGATACCCCCTCCTGGGAACTGCCCTTTAGACCACTTCATGGCCAACATTCCCTTCCACTCACACCACATTCCACTTGCTAAGACCATGATCTTCCCCCTCTGGACTTTCCCAGGATTTGGAACCCCGAGTTCCCCGGAAAAAGCCTGCCTATCATCCTTTAAAACCTCTGGCTCCCCATCCTGGGTGCTGGCGCCATGGGGCCAGCCCAGCTGGCCTCCCACATGACCTAAGAAACCTCCACCACCCTCAGCCTGTGCATACTTCCTCTGGCCACCCTAACAAGGACTTCAAGGACAACCCCAATTTTCAGCCCTGATATCTGACTGAGCTCACCACTTCTCCTCTTACTGAATACATAAACTATAGAACCACAAAACAGGAAGTAATATGCAATCGCCAAATGGTGACGCAAATTAGGTTTCTCCATAATTATTCACACTCACAAGTTCAGACTCTGATTTCCTCAAACACCACATCTAAAGCATTTCCTGAGCCTAAAAAATCAATAATCAACAAAGTCTATGTGTTCCAATATGCCACGATCATGAGAGAGCAATTGTTACTTGCTTAGAAAACTCGTTCTCTACACTTCATCCATACAAAGACACCTTTTAAAATAATTATTGCTGGGAAAGAATTTCAAGGGTTCAGCACTGGCCTTAGCCAGTTTGGCTCCGTGGATAGAGCACTGGCCTGTGGACCAAAGGGTCCCAAGTTCAGTTCTCACCCAGGGTATGACCTTGGCTGGAGGCTCCTCCCTGACCCTGGCGGGACGCATACAGAAGACAACCAATTGATGTGTTTCTCTCACGTCAATATTTCTGTCTTTACCTCCGTCTTCCACTTTCTCTAAAAATCAATGGAAACATATCCTTGGGTGAGAATTAAAAAAAAAAAAAAAAAAAGAGTTCAGCATCTCATACAATAATCTAACATGGGGGTGGGGAGGGATAAATTGGTGATAAGCTCAAGGCTTATATACGTTATAAAGCTGCTATTTAAACGATCCCAGAGAGAGCCCTGTGCCCCAGGGAGCCATGTGCCCGGGGGAAGCAGTGGGACCCGGGGAAGCGGTGAAACCTGGGTGTGTGTGTGTGTGTGTGTGTGTGTGTGTGTGTGTGTGAGTGAACCGGAGGAGGAGCGGATTCTAATCATGTGATCCTGAGATAGTCACCGTAAAACAAGCAGACTGTCAAATGACAGCAGGGAGGGGAAGGAGATCTGGAGGAGATAAGAGAACAACCGAAGGACTGGTAAGCTATGTACACATATAATACCTTAATAAATTTTTTAAAAATGAAAATAAATAAACATTCCCAGAAGTACACATTGAATACCAATTATGCTGTAGGCCTAGAAAATGCTGAAACCTCAGACCCTGATTTTCCATGGCATTCGTAAATGCCATAGCTCCCTATTATCCAGATCTTGAGCATAAATGATGTATTTAATACCTTAGCTCCAGCACAAAATGGGAGGTGGACAACTGTCTTTCTAAAATAACCATGGGTTTCCTAACCTCAATGGCAGCATCTCCACTGTTTCTATCTACTGTGGAGTTTGGGTTTTTCTTTGATACTCCTCTTCCCATTCCTCCTTTCCTCTCCTTGCACTAAAAAAATTGTTTAAATATCATAGAGTATATTATTCCAACAGGATGGGCGAGGTGAACAGAGGAGGGGGAGGTGAAAAGAGGAATGAGAACGGTGGGTTCTGGAATTCACATTTCTAAGGAGAACTGTGTGGTCTCGAGTGTTCCTGCTCCACTTACATACCAAACCTTTTTTTTTGCTCTGTTATCAGAAGCCTAAGATTCAGGACATAGTCGTGTCTGGCTTCCAAACAGACTTGTTACAGAGCAGGGAGAGAAGAGCAAGCAATTAACCTGTAAATTGCTCTCGTGAACAAATAAAAGCACTCCCATACTCCATCCATGAATGGAAAACGCTGTGGAACATGAGACAGGCGCTGGTGAGAAATGAGTGCCAAACACTCAAATGTTTAGGAAAGCCCCAACTGATTTACATGTACTTTTATGCTTAACATCTTCTTGAATGTATCCTTTAAGCTTTGGTTGGATTTGTCTACAAATTTTAGGAAGTGGTATTATTAGGCCCAAGAAATGTAAACCTGCTTGGTTCTTGCTTTGTACTGTTATTTGACATCCTAGCCTGGCAACAAATGACAGCTTCACCTCAATCTCATCAGCAGCCGGTTATGCTACTGTACGGGGTGCAAAATTATAGAAATTTGTATGTTTTTAATACATACAAGATCCACATCCTCCATATTGCTCCCTTAGAGGATTAGTTCCACTAGTGTCCTTTTGCCCATTTATCTGCAGAATGTAGTCTTAATATAGTACAGATATAAACCCTGTGACATTTAACATAAACACCTCATTTTACTGTCTTCCTTCAAATTTTATTATTTTTATAGTCACATCAGTCAATTTCTTTAATAAGAAAAAATTTTAATGTTTTTATTGATTTTTTAGAGCGGAAGGGAGAGGGATAGAGATAGAAACATCCCTACTGGGAATCAAACCTGCAGCCTGGGCGTATGCCCTGACTGGTAATCAAACTGGTGACTTCTTGGTTCATGAGTCAATGCTCAACTGCTGAGCTATATGAACAGGCTTGAATAAATTAAAAGATGGAAAAGTTGCCAAAACCTGTTTGGCTCAGTGGTAGAGCGTTGGTCTGCGGACTGAAAGGTCCCGGGTTCAATTCCGGTCAAGGGCATGTACATTGGTTGC
This sequence comes from Vespertilio murinus, assembly GCA_963924515.1. Taxonomy (NCBI): domain Eukaryota; kingdom Metazoa; phylum Chordata; class Mammalia; order Chiroptera; family Vespertilionidae; genus Vespertilio; species Vespertilio murinus. The sequence continues at coordinate 13,329,195 of OZ004718.1, read as the reverse complement.
GGGCACATTCCCCGGTAGGGGGTGTGCAAGAGGCAGCTGGTCGATGTTTCTCTCTCATCGACGTTTCTGGCTCTCTATCTCTCTCTCTTCCTCTCTGTAAAATATCAATAAAATATATATTTTTTTAAAAGCTGGAAAAGTTATTCTTTCAAAGAAGGCTTTAAAATATATTTTTAATTGATTTCAGAGATGAAAAAAGAGGGAGAAAGAGATAGAAACAACAATGATGAGAGACAATCATTGATCGGCTGCCTCCTGCACACCCCCTACTGGGGATAGAGCTCGCAACCCAGGCTTGTGCCCTTGACCAGAATTGAACCCAAGACCCTACAGTCTGCTGGCCAATGAGCAATCCATTGAGCAAAACCAGTTAGGGCTAAAACTTTTTTTTACTGATTTTAGAGAGAGAAAGGAGACAGGGGGAGGGAGAGAGAAACATCTATCAGCTGCCTCCTGCATGCCCCCTACTGGGGATCAAATTTGCAACCGGTCATATGCCCTGACAACACTCAACCAGCTGAGACACACTGGCCAGGGTGGTAGGATGGTTTTTAAAACGAAGAACACTGCAATCCACTGTGGCATATCATTCGAAAGGAGTCACACATACACACAAAACATACTGAAGAAAATCATGTTTGCTTATATAACATTTATTGGACAGAAACCAACTGTGCTATTTTTAGTCTATTTTCCAAATAACTAAAATTACTATCTGCCTTGTCTTAGACTAGAAAATAGAATTTAAAAATTAATTGACATCACCGAAACCGGTTTGGCTCAATGGTAGAGCGTTGGTCTGTGGACTGAAAGGTCCCGGGTTCGATTCTGATCAAGGGCATGTACATTGGTTGCGGGCACATCCCCGGTGGGGGGTGTGCAAGAGGCAGCTGGTCGATGTTTCTCTCTCATCAACGTTTCTAGCTCTCTATCTCTCTCCCTTCCTTTCTGTAAAATATCAATAAAATATATATTTAAAAAAATTAATTGACATCAACATGGTAATAAATTACCGTATTTGCCGGTGTATAAGATGACTTTTTGGCCCTGAAAAATATGCCTCCAAGTGGGGGTAGTCTTATACGGCAAGTATATAACAAACTCTGTATTTTTAGTGGGAATGTTAGGGGGTCGTCTTATATGCCCAGTCGTCTTATACGGCAAATACGTATTTTTCAGGGCCAAAAAAATCGTCTTATACGCCGGCAAATACGGTACTTAATTCCCTCCAAAATTCTTTATATTTGAAGACTTTTTCCTATCAGTAACATCCTAACAGAACCAAGTCAAAGTTACTGCATTTTTCTATAAAATAGAACTCATCGGACTTTTTTTTTTTTTTAATATATTTTATTGATATTTTACAGAGAGGAAGGGAGAGAGATAGCTAGAAACATCGATGAGAGAGAAACATCAACCAGCTGCCTCCTGCACACCCCCCACCGGGGATGTGCCCGCAACCAATGTACATGCCCTTCACCGGAATCGAACCCGGGACCCTTCAGTCCGCAGACTGATGCTCTACCACTGAGCCAAACCGGTTTCGGCTCATCGGACTTTTGAAGATTAAATGTAAAGCACATTATTTGGATTACCTAATGAAATCGATTATGTAATTAGACCCATTTTATCTATTCTTAGTTTTTTATTTTTAGAGGGAGAGAGGAAGAAAGGGAGGGGGAAGGGAAGAGAGGGAGAGGAAGGGAAAGAGGGAGGCAGAGGGAGAGAAACCTCGATGTGTCTTTCCACTTATTTATGTATTCATTGGTTGACTCGTGTGTGGACCCTGATTGGGGAATCAAACCCCTAACACCTTGGCATATCAGGATGATGTTCTAACCAACTGAGTTACTAGATGACAGCAAATTAGATCCATTATAAAACTGAATACATGAGGTCCAGAATGTTTATAAAATTTGCCTAAGATTATCTAATTTTGCCTGTTTTTTGTTAATATTCAATGTTTTTCCCACTGATTTTTAGAGAATAGGAGAGAGAGAGAGAAACAGTGATGTGAGAGACACATTGATTGGTTGTCTCCTCAATGACCTTGATCAGGGCCAGGGATTGAGCCTGCAATAAGGTAGTGCCCTTGACCTGAATTGAACCAGACCTTTAAGTCTTCCAGCCGATTTAGCATAATGTCTTCAAGATTCATCCATGCTGTAGCAGCATGTGTCAGAATTTGCTTCCTTATAAGGCAGGATAATAATCCATTGTATGTTTCAGACCAACAACTAAAAAAACTCCCATAACTCGTCCCGTCAATTTTTAAAGTTCACTAGATTATAATCAGGAAATTAAAATTTTCAAAATTAGAGTTATTCTGAATATTTTGCAAATGCAACAACCAAGTCCAAATGGGTCAGAGCCAATTTTAATTTTCTTCTGATTAAAAACACACACAAAACAAACCTGAAACCTACAATAGGCAGACCATATTTTAAAAACTTAATTTCTTTTCTAAATAACAAAATCAAGAATGAACTAAAATCAATTATTTTAAAAAGGGATTCCTAACCTTGAATTTTGTGAAATAAACAGAGCAAGCACTGAACTAGGAGTCAAAAGATTCTAAACATGTGCTTCAGGAGTAAATATTTCCATTTTTTTCATTTATGAAACAACTAGGGAATATCAGATTAGATTATTTCTAAGGTCCCTTCTATTAATGTTTGAGGAAAATCACTCCACACAGAAAAAAAATTCATAAAACAACCAACAATTATGTATATGGAAATAAGCAAAGTAATGGCAGTGAAATCAAACAACAGTAAAATGTCAAATTTTCAAGAAGGCATTTCCCAAATGTCGTCCTAGAAGACCCATTGTTGGGCTGAAGAGTCTCAATATTGAGTCACCATGATTCTGAAGTGTTAACTATGGGCCTCCAGATCATGCGCTGAGCCATCCTCTAAGAATGGTGCCAGTGACTCACACTTCTGAATGAGGCTGCTTTGTATGCAGAGACAAGGAATCAATTAAAGGGTTTACAATGAAGTTTTGTTTCAGTGGAACATTTTAAGTGGAAGTTAATTCTGCATGAGCGATAATAGATGTTTAATAACTAGCTAGTGACAATTTCTAAGCAAAAGCATCACGGCAGCTAACCAGAAAACAGTAATTTACATATTACAAACATGAAAACAACTTGTTTTTCAAAAGAGCTCTTAGCTATGGACGGTATTTGAGAAACATAAAATATACTTTATTGTGAATCAAATTATAAAAGCTAGTGGGGAAAGTGGTTTAAAATCTTGGCTCTATGAACCAATAAGGAAACAGAATACACTACTATGGGCTGAGTGTCAATTTGTGCCGGCAAACAGTTGCTCTCTTTGAACTGAAGAACCGCCAGGAACCTGGGTGATGAAATATGGGAAACCTGGGATGATGCATTCACTCACAATGCATCATGCGTGGTACTGTCTTCACGTAAAACACACACACATACACACAGAACTGGCACACTTGTCCCAAACTAAGCTTAGGTCAAACCGACTGTCTGACAATGATCAGTCTAGGAAAACTAATATATCTAAGACAAAATAAAAATAAATGTATAATAATTCCATATGACTAGGCTCACAACAAATTTGCAACAAAATTAAAGCACTGGCATACAGTGATGGCAAGGGGGTCTGGTAGAATCTTTCTGGAAGATTGTGGTGATAGTTATCAGGAACTTTAGAATGTTCATGTTCTTTGATCAGTAATTCCGTATCTAGTCACTTATATGTCTATAACTATATAGAGATCAAAAGTAAATTAGTGGTTAGTAGGGATAGGAAGTAATAGGGAATGATTGGTAATAGGTATTAAATCTCTTTTCGGGGGAACAAAAATATAAAATTAGATTGTGGTGAGGTCTACACAACTTGTGGAATACTGAATTATAAATTTTAAATAGGCGAAATGTATGGTCTGAATTAAATCTCAATAAACGGTTTAAGACCAAATGTCTAGATACCAGAGAGGTGATACAATGTAACTGAACAGGAAGAGGCGCCCGGAGAACACAAGCGCCAACTAAAGGGGTTACTGGCTGGAGCTGTGGGCGTCAACAAACTGTCCCGTCTTCTCAGACTTCAACCTGGATTTTTATGTGAAGTCTGATTTTTTGGTAAATTTTTAATCAAAGTCTAAAAGGAAATACACACAAATGTAAGTGTGCAGCTCAATGAATTTTCTCAATCAGAACACACCCATGTAACCAGACTGAGATCAAGAACAAAATATTACTAACCACTCAGCCACAATCACGCCCCTTCATACCCGAGAGAAACCACCACCCTCACCTCTAACAGCCTGGTTTATCTCAGGGCCAACTGTGGTACTGTTGGCATTTCGTATAATTCTACATACTGTAGGAGTAGCCCTGGCCTCTTCCAGTTGTAACAACCAAAGATATTTGTAGATGCTGCCAGATGTCCTTTGGGGAGAGTATCACACCACACTAAGACCCAGTGGTGTAAACTGCTTTGGAACTTTATGTAAATGGAATCAGACCGAATAGACTCTTACACTGGAATCATAAAAAATACACTTTTGTCCTAGCCGGTTTGGCTAGGTGGACAGAGTGTCAGGATGCAGACCGAGGAGTCCTGGGTTCGATTCCAGTCAAGGACACGTACCTCGGTTGCTGGCTCCTCCCCAGACTAGGCCCTGGTTTCTAGTCTATCCATTTGCTTTACTGTACTGCCATTCTGTGAATACATAACAATTTACCTATTCACTGCTGAGTGGTAGATTCTGAGCAGTTTCCAGTTTGGGGCAAATAGGAACAATGCTACTATGAACATTCCACATATATCTTCTGGTAAACTTATGTATGCGTTTCTGTAGCATTCCTAGAAGCAGAATAGCTAGCCACAGGGAATGTATATGCCAGCTTTAGTAAATCAGTCCTCTTCCAAAGAGGGTTTTATCAACTTACACTCCTACCTGCAGTCTCTTTTATTTTTTAAGTTGACAATTAATTTAAAAATAAATAAATAATACTGAGAATGCCCGACTGGAGTGGCTCAGTGGTTGAGCACTGACTTACGAACCAGGAGGTCCTGGTTCAATTCCCGGTCAGGGCACATGCCCAGACTGAGGGCTCCATCCCCAGTGTGGGGCGTGCAGGAGGCAACTGACCAATGAATTTCTCTCTCTCCCTTTCCTTTCCTCTCTTTCAACAAAAATATATTTTAAAGTAATCTATATATATAAGAGGCTAATATGCCATGTCAACAGGTCGCTATAACACGTATTGATCACCAGGGGACAGACGCTCAGTGCAGGAGCTGCTGTGACACACACTGGCCATTTGCAGAGAAATGGCATCATGGACCTGGTGACGATGACAACGACAAAGCAACACTCAGTTTCCCCCAAGTGAGACACAGGCCCCACCACCACCCTGGAGCGACAGACAGCCCACCAAATCGCAGCCAATGCTGCCGAGACCCCATGGCACAAAATGCAGCCCTGAGCCCAGCCCAGAAACGGTGGCTGTGGGCGCCAAGTAATGACATGGCATCGCAACACCCAGCTTCCTCTCCCTAACAATTAGCCTCCTTACAGTTTCTTCAACCCAGGAACATGACTTGCTTTATAGCCAAGTAGAAACATTTTACACTTTATCCAAATGTCTGTGAAGCGTCTTCCCCTGACTCATCTCATTTGATCCTCACAGAAGTCCTGGAGTAGGTAGACAGGAAACTCGGTGGAATCCTATTTTATATATATATATATATATATATATATATATATATATATATATATTTGATATTTTACAGAGAGGAAGGGAAAGAGATAGAGAGCTAGAAACGTTGATGAGAAAGAAACATCGACCAGCTGCCTCTTGCACACCCCCTACCAGGAATGTGCCGGCAACCAATGTACATGCCCCTTGACCGGAATCGAACTCGGGACCTTTCCGTCTGCAGACCGAATCTCTACCACTGAGCCAAACCGGTTTCAGCCTATTTTCTTTTTATTAGCTGGAAAACGGAGATTTAGAAAGCTTAGAAACTTGACCCGACTAAAAAAGGTGGACCTTGAAAATGACTTCAGGTTTTCTCACTGCGCAGAATATAGTCAAACACTGCTGCAGTGAAACATTTTACCCTTTGTTCTCCCTGTGTGATCTACAATAATAATCTTTGTGTTGATATTTACTGCTGTGTTGCTGACAATTACCTGAAAGAGAAGTTGGGTGCTTCACTGGCTGGAAAAAGTTTAGCTAAATTAGAAAGCAGGTCTAATTAAGAAAGTTTGGCAAAATTGACTCGCACATGTGGAATACTTGTAAAGCTCTTGTGGGTGCCAATCGAATGCATGTGTTTTGATCTGTCATTATCAATTGTGAATGTGGTTGACACTTCTATTATAAAGGGCAAAGAGCGATATTAAAATATTTCTTCTAGCCGAAACCGGTTTGGCTCAGTGGATAGAGCATCAGTATGCGGACTGAAGGGTCCCATGTTAGATTCCGGTCAAGGGCATGTACCTTGGTTGTGAGCACATCCCCGGTGGGGGGTGTGCAGGAGGCAGCTGGTCGATGTTTCTCTCTCATCTATGGTTCTGGCTTTCTGTTTCTCTCTCTTCCTCTCTGTAAAAAATCAATATATTAAAATACACACACACACACACACACACATATACATATATATGTAATTTCTTCTAATTTCCTTTCAATGTGCATGAATTCGTGCACTGGGCCACCAGTAGTAGTAGTAATAACAATAACAATAATAATAATATTGAGCTAGAGATCTTACCAGCTGAACAAAGCCTGCCAAATTGTGATCTATTTTAAAAAGAATAGTTCATGCCGAAACCGGTTTGGCTCAGTGGTAGAGCGTCGGTCTGCGGACTGAAAGGTCCTGGGTTCGATTCCAGTCAAGGGCATGTACATTGGTTGTGGGCACATCCCCGGTAGGGGGTGTGCAAGAGGCAGCTGGTCGATGTTTCTCTCTCATTGACGTTTCTAGCTCTCTATCTCTTTCCCTTCCTCTCTGTAAAAATATCAATAAAATATATATTTAAAATAATAATAAAAAAATAAAAAGAATAGTTCATTATTGTGGGAAAATGCTTTTATATAATAAAGGCAAAAACAAACAAAATAACAAAGAAACCAATAAAATAAAACAATATGCCTAAGCAGAAATACACCAACATTAACAATGGCTTATGGACAATTTTTCTTTTATTTGCTTTTTAGTATATTATACAAAAAAACCCAAAACATGTAATAATGGAGTTGGCAAAGCTTTACTATGCAGGAAATCCCCGAGAGAAATTTAAAAGTAGGCCAGGGTACAAATTTCATAATATTTGCATATATTCATAAAGATACAACACAGAAAAGTGTTAACTCTCACAGAACCTTTGGTACAATTACACCGCTTGCATAAGGGGATCCAAGACAGAACTTGAAATTCTATTCCAGATTAAAATGTAAAGGGTGACCCTAGAGGGTAATTCTTAATCTGTAAGGACATATCAAAAGATAGTAGTACTGATATGATGTCTTCTTATATAGCAGCTTACTATCATAATGCTGCTCTTCTAATTTCTTTAGAGACTCACTCTCAAATAGTCCAAAAGCAACATGGAAAATTAATATAACCAATATTTACTTGAAATAGATCAGTGTTGCCACTGCTACCTGCTAGTTGAGTGTCTGATATTCAATATTTTGGAAGGAATTACCTTTATTTGATAAATTGATTATTAAAATAGCCACCAAAAACCTACCATTCTCTCTTACAAGTGAGTTCTATTAAATGTTTACTTGCACCCAGCCGGTGTGGCTTATTGGTTGAGCGTCAACCCATGCACCAGGAGGTCACAGTTCGATTCCCAGTCAGGGCACATGCCAGGGTTGCAGGCTCAATGCCCAGTAAGGAGCATGCAGGAGACAGCTTTTCGATGCTTCTATCTCATCACTGATGTTTCTGTCTCTATCCTTCTCCCTTCCTCTCTCTGTAAAAAAATCAACAATGGGAAGTGGATGGGCCCACATGGGGGAATCGAACCTGGGACCTTTCGGTCCGAAGGCTGATGCTCTATCCACTGAGCCAAACCGGTTTCGGCGAGAGTCAAATTTTTTAAACTTAAACTTCTTCTAACGCCATTTCTTCAAAAGAGACTCGCCCAGGCTGGGATTATTTTGTGGAAGAGTCACACTCAAGGGGCCAAAGAGCCACATATAGCTCACGAGCCGCAATTTGCCAACCAACCTAATAGTTCCCAACTTTTAGAGTCTGAGGACCTTTAGGTAAATTGTAAGATTTCTCAAGAGCCCTATATAATAGTAGTTATATGTTTATTATTTGTACTTGGAGAAAACCCATAAATATAAGACTCTATCATAATCTGGTAATGTTTTAAAATAAATCTGCAGGGTTTTTTTTAAAAAAAATTTTCTTTATTAATCCTCACTTGAGGATATATTTCCATTGATTTTTTTTTTAGAGAGAGAGAGAGGAAGACACAGAGAGAGAGGCAAAACATCCATGTGAAAGAGACACAACAATTGATTGCCTCCTGCACACACACCCACCAGGCAGGAATCGAGCCTACAGTACGTGCCCTTGAAGGGAATCGAACCTGGGACACTTCAGTCCTCAGGCAGATGCTCAATTAACTGAGCCAAACCGGCTAGGGCTGAGTTTATTTACTATAAATAAACTGCATATACATTTGAAAAGGTCACACATACCAGTAATATTAGTTACAGTTCACAGATAAAACTAGGTTATCTTTCAACTACTCTGCCTGCAGTGGCTCATTGTTTGACACCACAATATGAGACTAACATCCTTACTGAAGTGGATATCAAAGATCATGATGACTTGCATACAAATTAGCTGTAAGGTCTAGAATACAACTCAACCCAATGACCTTTTTGCTACACTATGAGGGCGTAGTGTTTTGTTTTAAGCCCACACAGCCCCTGTCAGAGTAGTTCAGTTGTTTAGTGTTGTCCCATTACGCCAAGGTTTTGGGTTCAGTCTCTGAGAATTTCAGTTCTCAATTTTATCTAACAGATATATAAAACAATGTACCGGAATATTACCTGCAGCACTGTTCATAATAGGCTGGAAACAATATAAAAGACTATCAGTAAGGAACTGGGTAAGCAAATTACAGCCCATCTATTGTCAAAAAGAATGAGACAGCTTGCCATAGCTGTTTTGGCTCAGTGGATACCGCAAGGGCACTTGCCCGGGTTGCAGGCTTGATCCCCAGTAGAGGGTGTACAGGAGGCAGCCGGTCAATGATTCTCTCATCATTAATGTTTCTATCTCTCTCTTCCTCTCCCTTCTCTGAAATCAATAAAAAAATATATATGTTTTTAAATATATTTCATTGATTTTTTTTACAGAGAGGAAGGGAGAGAGAGTTAGAAACATCAGTGAGAAACATCGACCAGCTGCCTCCTGCACACCCCCTACTGGCCATGTGCCTGCAACCCAGGTACATGCCCTTGACCAGAATCGAATCTGGGACCCTTCAGTCTGCAGGCCCGCACTCTATCCACTGAGCCAAACCAGTTAGGGCCAATAAAAAAAATATATATATATATATTTTTAAAAGAATGAGATAGCTCTATCTGTAATAATATGAAACTAAGGTGTATTAGTGAAAAATGCAGGCTGTATATATAGTGTGCTACCACTTATATGTGTGGGGGAATAATAAATATATGGTTGGTTATCTTTAGAATTCACAAAAAAGGTAAGCAGTAATTGCTTCAGCAGAAAAAAAAATGTATGACTGAATGAAAAGAGAACAACGGAAGACTTACCTTTCATTGTATATCCATTTATACCTTTAGGATTGTGTACTACATAATACACTACCTATTGCAAAACACATTTTTTTAAAAAGGTCAATTAAATGGTCAAATACAAAACTGTCAATGTCAGCTTTAATGTATAACTATAATATGTCTGGTTTCTTGGGACATATACTAACCGTTGGCCCAGCAAATGGGAGGAAAATAAAATTAGAACTAGGTGCAGTCTGTCAAGAAAAACACACACCTAATCTTCCATTTCTTTACGTCATCTGACAGCTGCTTAACAGGCCTGGCTGTGACTACCTTCCTGTGGGCAGGAGTCCCCGCCGTGTACACCACACCATGGTGATCACGGTACTTTTCGGTCTGAAAACTGCCCTGACAGGCATGACCCGGTAGTTAGAGTGTCAGCCTAGGGCGTGAAGGTCCTTGGGTTCAATTCCCATCAAGGAAATGTACCTGGATTACAGGTTCCTTCCCTGGGGTGCATGCTGAAGGCAACCAACCCATGCATCTCTCTCACTGATGTCTCTCTCTCCCTCTCACTCTCTCTAAAAGCAATAATGAGGGTGAGGGCATGAGTGGGAGGGTGTGGGGAGGGTCAATGGAGAGATGAGGACACATGTGTAATACCTTAATCAATAAAAAAATTTTTTAAAAAGCAACAATGAAAACACACACACACACACTCACACACAATAATGAGGCTCCTAGTTAGAACAAAAGCTTTGTCAGAAGTTACTACAGTACAACCAGCAACTACAAATAAAAAAATTTTAGTTAGCACTCATATAATTGTTGAATATATAATGAACTATGAGTTAGGTGCTGGGGATACTGGCCTACCCAACATAGACATTAATACTGACTTCACAGAATATACAGTGTAGCCTGATGGTAAAATAGGCATATACAAATAATTAAATTAATATTGTGATAAATCCTACAAAACAGAAGTGCTCGGTGCTATGAGAATGTATTTATAGGGTCCCCTAACCTAAATGAGGAGAATCAGAGGCTTCTCTGCAGATGTGCTCACTTAAACACATTCTGAAGAATGAGGAGCTGCCTCCCAGAGGAATTGGCTGCAACACGGACACAGACCCTTGGGTGAGCTCTGAACCGTCAAGGAAGAGGAAGTACATCGGTATGGCTAGAGACCACACATAACGAGAGAGTACAAAGACATGATGCTGGAGCCGGGCCAGGGTGGCTCAATGGTTAAGCAGAGGCCCACGAACCAGGAGGTCCCATGCTGGGGTTTCTGGCTCAATCTCCATTAGGGGGCATGCAAGAGGCAGCTGATGCATCGATGTTTCTTTCTCTCTATCCCTCTCCCTTCTCTAACACACACACACACAAAAAAAAAATTCAAAGTATATTTTATTGATTTTTTACAGAGCGGAAGGGAGAGGGATAGAAAGCTAGAAACATCAATGAGAGAGAAACATCGACCGGCTGCCTCCTGCACACCCCCCCACCGGGGATGTGCCCGCAACCAAGGTACATGCCCTTGACCGGAATCGAACCCAGGACCTTTCAGTCTGCACACCGACGTTCTATCCACTGAGCCAAACCGGTTTCGGCTAAAAAAAATTTTTAAAGAAAGAAATTATACTGGAGAAGTAGGCAAGGCCAGATCCTACCTTGTTAAATGAAGATAAGACAACAGAAGTTTTCAGATAAGTGACTTGATTAAATTTGTTTTATAAAGACAATTCTCTCAGCTGTGAAAAGAGATGAGGGTACAGCAGGTCCTTGAGTAACATGGTTTTTGTCAGGGCCACTGTCTGTGGCGTTTGCCCCTTCTCCCCACGTCTGCCTGGATTTTCCTGCAGGTACTCTGGTTTCTGTTCACATCCCGCAGATATGCACATAAGGCAATGTGTGTGTCTGAGAGAGTGAGGGTGAGTGGGAGGGCCAATCCGGTCCAGGGTGAAGCTGCCCTGAGCCGAGAACAGGCTCAGGCCACCTCCACACTAAACTGGAACAAGCAGGCTGAAAGGTGAAGGCAATCATCCTATTTGTTTTTACTAATCTTTCTTAAATATGTGTATAGCTCACAATGTAGTGTTTAATATTAGAGGTTTTTTGGTATTTAGAAATTTGGTGATGTTTCCGTGACCAGAAATATGTAGGAACTTAACTCTTGTTTATATCAAGTAGCCTATCGTAAAAGTGGTTTCGTTATACTAGTACACGGTTTTGCTTAAAGTTGCAGTTTCCAAGAACCTATTGCTATGAAATGAGGACTTGTTGGATATGGCTTGAAGTATATACTTGATAGTAAAGAATAAAGAAATGCAGGGGAATAAGTTCAAGTTGGCAATGACCCCTGATTTTACAAAGCCTGCAATGGAGGTGGGGGGGGCATGCCATCAGGCGGAAGACACAGAAGGCTCCAAGTGTGCTGTAACGTTTTAGTTCTTAAGCTGCAAGGTGGGTACGCAACTATTTATTGTAGAATTATTACTTTTTCCTCTTTTTTATAAATGTGAACAAGAAAAACATTTAGAATTGCCTATAACAGACTTAGGAAAGGTGGCCTGGACAAAATGGAGAGACAGTGGTGGAGCGAGCCGGCAGGAGTCTGGGCTCGGTAAGTGGTGACAGAGCCACTTAATAAACTGGGTGCAGTGAAGGTCCAGGTTTGAGCCAAGATCAAGAGCTCAGTCTGGGGCAACTCAACTCAAAGTACCGAGTACCTGAGTGGACATGTTGAACAGACAGCTGGGATCAAAAAAGGGATCTGAGCTACTGATAAAAACTGGGGCATATTAAAAATATATACAGTAACTGAAGCCACATAGATAAGACCAGAGTGGGAAGAGAGGAAGACAAAGAACCAAGACTTGAAAAAGAACAATTAAATAAACTTCTGATAAAAGAGGGGCGGACGGAGCCTGAAGGAACACCCAGAGAGCAAGGAGGGAAAATTAAAACCCAAGAGAACAGTTATTTCAGGAGGGGAATTTTTGAATCTAAATAACACCCATTGTGGATGGGCAATTAGGAAACTAACGTCCAAGGGTGAGTCAAAGAGAATTCCCTAAAAACAGAGTCCACATCTCTGAACATTCTTTCCTCTGAACATTCCCAAAGGAAATGTTAACTCAAAGTAGCAACAAATTCAGTTAAAACTGGTAACTCGCGCAAATATGTAGTTAAAAATAATCCTTTTAACCATCTGAGACTTGAATACAGTATTCGAGATTGAAGGGTAAGAACATAGATGTGAGAACTTGATTCCATTTTATAGAGATAAAGCATCAAAACCTACTCTTTTATACATTTCTTTTATTTCAAGGATTTTAGATAACTTCCAGACTGCTAACCCTTTTTTAGCATGTTAAGCGATAAGCATTTTCAGAACAAAAACCACATAGCATTTATCTTTGAACCTTCAGCATCTAAGTCAGTGCCTAACATAAGTACTTGATGGAAAAAGGAAAATAAAGGCTCACTGAACGAATGTGTGGGCACCAGAACACTTGTGTCGAAATCGTGCTGGTGCTACAGCCATCTAGTCTCAAAGAACAAGCTTTCAAAACACACACACACACACACACACACACACACACACACACACACAAAACAAAAAGCCTTTAGGCAACACATTCCACGGGTCTGAAGATAAACCAAGTGCTGTCAGCCAGTGCAATATCTGCAAAACTCAAGGATGTACGCCAGTGCAGTCTGGTCATTCACTCCGAGAGCTGTAGGAAATAGCAATGCTCAGACCTCACAGAATCGGTCCTTACTTCCACACAAACTAAACACTGAAAAACAATTGTTGGTACTTAGCTGATATTAACAATTCAAAATGGTTTCTATGTCTAAGTTTCATGTTAATATCAGCTAAAATCTATCTTTTCATATGCATTCTCAAAACAATGATCTACAAAAGCAAAAAAAAAAAAAAAGTAATCCCATCCTCTTTGACTTTTCATCAGATAATGGGAGCCATACGTTTCTATGCTACAAGAAGAGCAGGAATTGCCCTCGCTGGTGGCTCCGGGATAATGCCTTCCTTGGCTGAGGTTCCATTCCAGGTCAGAGGCAGTGCCTGGATTGCAGGTTTGGTCCCAGACCCAGGTAGTTTGGGGCGCATGCGGGAGGCAAACCTAACTTTGTGTCTCTCTCACATTGGTGTTAGTTACACTGATATTTCTCTCTCTCCTGCGCCCTCCTTCCCACTCTGAGGGTCAATGAAGAAAACATCCTCGAGTGAGAATTGAAAAAGGAAGGGGAGGGAGGGAGGAAAGCATGAATTAGAAAAAAGAATTAGACCCCCATTGCATTTAACTATCCAGATCAATATTACTAATAAAAAGAACAAATCTAATTTATTTTAAAATGTGAACAACCTTCAAGTAAAAAAAAAAAAACACATGTTGGAACTTATCACTTTACACTCATTTAGGCATGGAACAAGCTAGATATTAAGAGAATGAGGCTCTGTATTATATATTTTGTATTCTAGGATCCCAATTACTGAGTTGATGGGGGGGGGGGAGGTAGTTATTAAGGGGCAACAGAATTTGTAAGTAAGACTGTTATGTTCAAGAAATGTTAACTTGTTAAATCCACTGTTTTAGACTAAAACTAAAGTCTACCTTCATGAACTGAATAGAAAGTTACTTTGCTTCTTTGTAAGAAAACTGTGGTAACTACCTAGCATAAGTAGAAAGCCAATTCTAAAGTCATACAACCTAAAAAGAAGTTAAACGCAATGACTTTTGGGAAGAATATTTGAAATGCTTTGGAAAAATGCACAACAGTTTAAGATAAGTAGTAAATAGTAAACCATTACAAATCAGGACAAATAATAAAAGAACTTCCATATAGAATCTGCATATATTCTCTCCAAAATGCCCTTCACCTACAACACTGTTCACAGCGATCTGGCCAACACTAAGAGCTTTTTATCTTTTACCCAGAAAAAGTTATTTCATTTTTTTAAAAAATATTCTGCCATTACATTGCACTTAAGAAATCCAAAGCAACTATAATATACAATTCTATGCTAAATCCCCCCAAAAAATAAAACCAGAAAACCCCAGCAAACCTAACGACAATTCAAAATAGTTTTAGTCAGGAGCCCTGAAATTACGTTATCTTTTTCTACCTTCTCACTCTGAATAGTAGTGATACCTAAACCCTCTTGGGAAGGGGGGAAGACACACAAAAGATTTGACCCCTGCATTGCATTATTAACTCCCTTTCCTACAGATATTCCTGTACTCCAGGCGAGCTACTCTCCTTTATCAGGGGATTAAAATAAAACCCCTTTCACTTGTCGCTTGATCTTTACAGCGCTTTCCCGTGTACTCACTTCAATGCACACACAACGCACCCTTTTCAGTTGCCGGGCCTGCAAGGTTAACGCGTTACAAGAACTTACTCCAACTTTACCCCAAGGGCTACCGTGCCGCTACCCACACTGAGCAAGAGCACAAAGAAACCTGCAACGACGCCACGTCCCAAGGAGCAAAGACTCCTACACACGATACAACCAAACGCACCCACTTCCCGAAGGAAAAGCAATTCCAATCTTAGGAACCATCGCAAAAAAAGAAAAAGAAAAAAGAAAAAAAAAAAGAGGGGGGGAAAGAACCAAAACTCCAAACCACCCATTTACGCAAATCTTTTCAATTGAAAGCTCCACACGCGGCGGCCAGCCACACAACTGCCCACGATCGCGGCGGGGGCGCCTCCTCCCCAATTTTGAATCCGGCGATGGGAGTCGGGGAGGGGGGAGAAAACACACACAAAGCCAGCGCGGCCGTCCAAAGTTTCCAGGAGCGGGAAGACACCACTTGAAGTTTAAAAACACACACACACACACACACACACACACACACAAAACGTGTTCACCCAGAGGCAACTACCCCGTTCCCCCGCCCCCGCGCCCCCCCCTTCCAGCCCCGGCCCCGGCCCCTCCGAACCGTCCGCGGAGGCCGCGTCCCGGCGCCGAGATGCGGGAGGGGAGCGTCCGGCGACCCCGCGCCGCGGGCGGAGGCGGCCGGAGACAAAGGCCGGCCGCGGAGCGCCGCTAACCGCCCGCCCGCCGGGCAGGCAGCACGGCCGGGCGAAGTGCGCGCCCCGGGCCCCGGGCCCCGCTCCCGCCGCCGCCGCCGCCGGACCCGCCCCCGAGCCGCCTCCCTCCCGGTTTGGACGCGGCGCGCTCGGGACAAAGCGGGAGGGCGCGCTGCGACGGCGGAGGGCCGCGGCGCCGGCGCCCCTCGGGCTTGGCGGGAACCCCCGGCGGCGGCGCCGCGGTCCCTCCCCCGCCCCTCCTCTCCCCGGCGCCCCGTCCGCCCGGCCCGAGTCCCCCGGCCCCGTCCCGCCCGGGCCCGCCCCTCCTCAGCCGGCCCAGCGGTCGCCCCTCACCGGGCGGCGGGGTCCCCCGGAGCCGCCTCCTCCGCCGGGCCTCGGCCCGTCCCGCCAGCCGCCGCCTCATGGGCCCCGCGTCGCCATCGCCTGCGCCGCCACCCTCGCCTCTCCTCCTCCTCCTCCTCCTCCTCCTCCGGGGCCGCCGCCGCCGCCGCCGCCACCTCAGTGCCCAGCCGAGGCCGAAGCCGCTCCCGCCGCCGCCGCCCGGACCCGCGGGGAGGCGCCTGCGCACTGCGCGCCGCGCGGGGGGCGGGGGCGTCCCGCCGGCCTGGGAGCGGGGCGCGCGGCACGTGGCGCGCGGGTGGGAGGGGGCGTCCCGGGGCGCGCGGGCGCCCAACTTTCCGCGCTCGGGGCCGCGCTCGCTCCCCGGCGGCCCGGGACGCGTCGCAGGCGCGGGCAGCGGAGCCCACCCGCGCGGAGCCCGCCTCTGGGATGGAGCACCCTCGCCGGGCCGGTGCATCCCTCCCTCCGGGACGCGGGTACCCGGCCGGCAGGGTCTCCCCTGGAGCGGCCGACTGACTAACGGTGCGCCCTTACCTGGATGCTCTGAGCCGGTCTAACCAGCCCCGGAGCGGTCCTCCGAGCGCGCTCGGCCGAGGCCGTGGTCCAGGGTAACGGAGGATGCTGGTGCCACTTTCTAGGTTCTGCTGAGCCGGAGCCCCTAACCATCCTAGTTAGCTCATTGAGTCATTCAAGTCCTGGACTTGTTAGCCAAACCCTAAAAGGCCATTTCCTCTTAACCCTTGGCATCCCGGCAGCCTAGACTTCCTAAAAGTCTAGGAATCTCCGTTTCTAGATAGATAAGGTAGGTAGATAAGATAGATGGATGGATGATAGATGTCATCGAAGAGAAAGGAAGTGGGAAAGAGACAGAAATATCGATAAGAGAGAATCACTAATTGGGTGCCTTCTCCACGACCTTTCCTGGGGAACCCACAACCCCGGGCATGTGCCTTTGACAGATGGAACCCCAGGACCCTTCAGACCACAGGCCAAGGGCTCTATCCACTGAGCCAAACCAGCTAGGGCAGGAATCTCCAGTCTTAAACTGTCTGATAGGAATCTGAAATTTTCTCAAATACTTGTAAGTAGGGTGAGTTAGTGTGAAACAAGATGTACTAAGAAGATGGGAAAGTCCTCTGTATAGTGTTTGACAACTCCCAACACCCACACTCCTAAATCTTCTCTTTTGACCATCACTATGCAAGAGGATAAGCGTTTATTTTTCCGCTTTGACCGGAGAGGAAATTAAGCTCTAACAAGTGAGGTAACTTGCTACAAGTCAACTCCCACCTCTCCCCTGAAAGCCGTGTGGAGCCCTAACCGCGGGTCCGGAGGTTGAAAACTTGAGGGGTAGGCATCTGGACTACCAACAAACTTTTATTTGGCCAGTACGATGTTTTCCCAAAATATGAATGAATCGCCAAATTAAAAAAAAAAAACCTGTATTTTTGGCTTCTCGATAAAATGTAAAAAAAAAAAGTGCTCATTTTGAGCCTCTTATTTTCTTTTTCTAAAAATATATTTTATTGATTTTTTTTTTACAGAGAGGAAGAGAGAGGGACAGAGTCAGAAACATCGATGAGAGAGAATCATCGATCAGCTGCCTCTTGCACACCCCCTACCGGGGATAGGCCCACAGCCAAGGTACATGCCCCTGACCGGAATCGAACCTGGGACCTTTCAGTCCACAGGCTGACGCTGTATCCACTGAGCCAAACCGGTTTCGGCTGAGCCTCTATTTTTCAAGCGGCAGCTACTTCTAAGTAACATCTGTTTATCCAGGGAAGGCACTGTCCCCACTCAGCTGGCTGAACTCTGTTCCTTCTCTTCCCTTTGTTCTTGCCATGCCTCAGTTTCCCCACCACCCCCATGATCACATTACCTCTACACATGTACTTAAAATGACAAGTGTGAAGACTGTACATTTATGAATAAAGAACCTGTTAGCGGAAATAACACAGCTAACATCATTGTACATGCTGATTGAAATATTAGACTTCTCACATATTGCTCAACCAAGTATAAATTGGTACAAATCACTTTGGAAAACTGGCAAAATATACTAAAGCTGAACCTGTGGCTTTACTATGACTGCAATTCCGAGGGAATTCCACACAAATATGTCCACATGTTCACCAAAATAGTTGTACTAGAGTGTTAATAGCATCACTATTGGTAAGAGCCAGAAAACTGGAAACTACCCAAAATGCCCATCAGTGGTGGACAGGGTAGATAAATTGTATTATATTCACGCAAGGGTACATTCTACAGCGATGAGAATGAGCAATCTACAACTATACACAATAATACAGATAAATCTCACAAAACCATTTATATCAAGTTCAAAAACAGGCAAAATCAGCCTGTGCTGTTAGAAGTAAGGGTAGCAGTTAACTTGAGGGAAGACTAGTTCCTGGAAGGGAACATGAGGGGGTTTGTGGGGGCTAGTCCTTTTCTGTCCTTAATCTGGATGCTTGAATACACAGATGTGTTCAGCTGCCACATCTGAGCGATACACTTGTGTGGCATATTAGGAGTTCAATAAAAAACCTTTAACGTAAGGATTAAAACATTTGATTACATATGTATATATAGCATATACTGAGGCGGCAAAAGTAGGTTTACAGTTGTTCATATGGAAAAATATACAAGAAAATATTCTGCCCAATGTCACCCAATAAAAAAAGCAATGAAGCCAAAACTGGTTTGGCTCAGTGGTAGAACGTCGGTCTGCGGACTGAAAGGTCCCGGGTTCGATTCCGGTCAAGGGCATGTACCCGGTAGGGGATGTGCAAGAGGCAGCTGGTCGATGTTTCTCTCTCATCGACGTTTCTGGCTCTCTATCAGAGACCGACGCTCTACCACTGAGCCAAACCGGTTTCGGCTCTTTTTTTTTTAATTTATTGATTTGAGAGCGAGGGAGAGAGAGAAATATCGCTCCATTGTTCCACTCATCTATGCTTTCATTGGTTGATTCTTGTATGTGCCCTCCTGACCGGGGATCGAACCTACAACCCTGGTATATCGTCAGGACACTCTAACCAACTGAGCTACTCGGCCAGGGCCAGTATCTATTCTTGTATTATTGTTTACTAATTACTGTATTATTCTCCATATTAATGACTGTAAGTCTACTCTTGCCCCACCCGGTATTATGCATTATAGGTATAAATAATCCATTATCAAATATTTATGAAATACTTTTCTTTTCTTATTTTATAAATATATATTTTATTGATTTTTTACAGAGAGGAAGAGAGAGGGATAGAGAGTTAGAAACATCGACGAGAGAGAATCATCGCTCAGCTGCCTCTTGCACATCCCCTCCTGGGGATGTGCCCGCAACCAAGGTACATGCCCTTGACCGGAATCGAACCCGGGACCCTTCAGTCCGCAGACCGATGCTCTACCACTGAGCCAAACCGGTTTCGGCATATGAAATACTTTTCTTATCAATTCATTGATGAATTTGCCAGGGAAAGCTTCCCATCTCATAGCTTTGCCCCTTCTTCGTGGAGAGCAGGAAGGATACACTTTCTCTGGCTGCTACCTTGTTTCGGGAAACGGGCAGCCTGCCTCAGGCTGCTGCCTAGGGCTGGCCGGCAGTGCGTGGGTTCCTGACTTCCTTTGTGCAGGAAAAATCTTGCAACAGGAACCCAGGTGACTATGAGGGAACTTCTACTAAAGCTAGGGGCAGTAATCCAAGAAAGGATTGGCCGAAACCGGCTTGGCTTAGTGGGGGGTGTGCAGGAGGCAGCTGTTTGATGATTCTCTCTCATCGATGTTTCTAGCTCTCTATTACCTCTCTCTTCCTCTCTGTAAAAAATCAATTTAAAAAGAATATATATTTCTATTAATTTCAGAGAGGGAGAGAGAAACATCAATAATGAGAGAGAATCATTGATTGGCCACCTCCTGCATGCCCCCCACTGGGGATCAAGCCAGCAGCCCAGGCCTATGCCCTGACTGGGAATGGACTGGGAATCTAAATGTGACCTCTGGTTCACAGGTGGACGCACACCACTGAGCAACACCAGTCAGGCCAGGTTTATTCTCTTAACTGCCTCTGTCCTCAGCTGTGGTTGGCAAGTGGCATTGATTGGATTTCTGCTGTCTGTCTCCCTAAGTGGGATGATTTAAGCTATTTACCCTCTGGTTGAGGAGAAGGGCGAACCCTTTACTCATAAGTGTCCTGTTTAGGGAAGAGAGGACTTTCTGGATGACTTCAAGCTGCTGTGTACCTACCTGACCGTCTCTCTGTTCCGCTGGTCCTGGCTCCGGAGCCCGTCTCAACCTCACTACCGAAGGGGTTCAGCACTAGCCTCCCCACCATGTGCCACTCTGACATGTGGATTATTCTGAGCTGAAGGCAGTCAAAGTCCTGGGGTTCAAGAAACTTTTACCTCTCCCTTAAACTTAAACTAGGGGCATTACCCATCGTAACAATCACCAGAAATCCATTTTTATGACCCACACATGGGGCAGGGCAAGCTTTTCATTACTCGGTATCTGCTTTTTGTATTGTCCTGCGATTGGCCTTCCCCCTGCGTTACTTCCTCTGAAGCTCAGAATGCCACCGAGACCCAAGTTTCCCCGTCTGGCTCTCCGAGCCTCTCCTGTTTGTGGGATTCTCATATGTATGTACATAATTAAACTTGGCTGCTTTGTTAACCTCTCAGGTCTGGGGTGTGCCCGCAACCAAGGTACATGCCCTTGACCGGAATCGAACCTGGGACCTTTCAGTCCGCAGGCCAATGCTCTATCCACTGAGCCACACCGGTTTCGGCTCAAGCAACCTTTTTTTTTTAAAAAAAAATATTTTTTATTGATATTTTACAGAGAGGAAGGGAGAGAGATGAGAGAGAAACATCGACCAGCTGCCTCCTGCACACCCCCCACCGGGGATGTGCCCGCAACCAAGGTACATGCCCTTGATTGGAATCGAACCTGGGACCTTTCAGCCCGCAGACTGACGCTCTATCCACTAAGCCACACCGGTTTCGGCTAAAGCAACCTTTTTACAGGTGGAAATAATGAGACCCAAGGCAGCTGAGTTGTTTTACCTGCAGAGAGTTAACCAGAAGTGTAACTAAAGGCGCTTGTCTCCTACTCAGGACTCCTTTTGCTCCTCTGTCACCCAGCCAGCTAGTGACATCCTCAATCCAGTCCCAGGTGGGAAGCTGGGGCCAGAAACCTAAGCCAGAGGATTTCAGACCCGGCATTCATTCCCCCAGGGTCCGGAGCAAACCAAGGTGCCTGCTAGAATGTGAGCTCCTGGGAGGCAGGGTCGCCACCCCTCAGCCAGGAGGTGCCTGGAAGGAACGCAGAGTGGAGGCGTGAAGGAAGGCGCCGTCCCCAGTGCAGAACCAGAATGGCGGCCCGCGGGAAGGAAAGAAAAGCCGGCTTCCTAGCGGGAAATGGGTCTGGTTTCCAGCCTCCGGGGGGATGAGCGGGGCCCAGTGCTGTGGGAACACCCGGCGCGTTATTCGCATGGGGCCCAGGCTGGAAAAGATCAAAACCCATCTGAGGACGCCGAGACTCACCCTGGGGCTTTGTGGTTTGGGAACTGCAGGGTCAACTTGGAGACTGCAGTGTGTCACTATTTCCATTGCACATTCTCCAGGGTCTCCACTTGGCGGGAACCTCGGAGCGGATTCCTCTGCGCCGGGGGATGGGAGAGAGGCCGGGAGAGGAAGGCTTTGGGAAAGTTCCCCATTGGCCACCGGAAGCCCCGCCCGGCCCGCCCATTAAAAAAATTGTTAAAGAAGCTCTGGGTGACTCTGCTGATGGGGGGAGAGGGCGGGTATTAGGAACGCAGCTCCTCCCCGAAATCCCCAGCAGTTCCCGTTAGCCTGCGAGACGCATACTGCTTCTCCCCCCCTGTCCAAGGGGATGTTGGCTGAAGCAGATCTTTTTTGTTGTTGTCAAATTTTTAAAATCTATTTTTATTGATTTCAGAGAGGAAGGAAGAGGGAGATGGAAACATCAATGATGGCTTGGCTGCCTCCTGCACACCCCCACGTTGTTGGCTTTCAAATCTTGCAAGCCCCCCACTGGGGACCGAGCCCACAACCGGGGCAACCGAGCCCACAACCGGGGCATGTGCCCTTGACCTGAATTGAACCTGGGACCTTTCAGTTCACAGGCTGACTCTCTATCCGTTGAGCCAGACTGGCCAGGGCTCAATTTTTCCTTTTGATAAGCAGCAGAGAAGGAACAATCAGAGGAGCCCCTACCGGTGTTTCCCAGAGCCTGGTTGGTTAGCAGTTTCTTGTGTACTCATGCTGACTTTTAAAATAAGATCAATGTACTTGCAAATGAGGAGGGGAAGTGTGTGCCCGAGTTGGGGTGGGAAGAAGGGTATGGGTGCCGAGGCCGGTTTGGCTCAGTGGTAGAGCGTCCGTCTGCGGACTGAAAGGTCCCGGGTTCTATTCCGGTCAAGGGCATGTGCATTGGTTGCGGGCGCGTCCCCGGTGGGGGGTGTGCAGGAGGCAGCTGGTCGATATTTCTCTCTCATCGACGTTTCTGGCTCTCTATCTCTCCTTTCCTCTCTGTAAAGTATCAATAAAATATATTTTTAAAAAAAGAAGGGTATGGGTTCAGAAGTCCCCTCTGTCCAGCTAATTGTACTTGTTTACTCATATTTCTTTTATATATATTGGAAAATTATTATAAAATTGATTTTTTACAGAGAGGAAGGGAGAGGGATAGAGTTAGAAACATTGATGATGAGAGAGAAACATTGATCAGCTGCCTCCTGCACACCCCCCACCAGGGATGTGCCTGCAACCAAGGTACATGCCCTCGACCAGAATCGAACCCGGGACCCTTCAGTCTGCAGGCCGATGCTCTATCCACTGAGCCAAACCGGTTTTGGCTCGTTTACTCATATTTCTAAGATGGTGTGAGAATAAGATGATGAGGTGTACAGGAAGTTGCGTTACTAGTTGTTATTGTTAATGTTCTACTGTCAGGTGGTTCGTAGTGATTACCGCTATGGGTTAAACAGCCCGGCCATTTACCTGTGTGATCTGGCTACGTTGCTTAACCTCTGAGCTTTGCTTTCCGCATTTGAAAATGGGGATCATGAGACCAACCTGTTGGGACTGTCGTAGGGACTAAATGAGCATGTAAAGTATCTAAACCTTGTCGGCTGTTAAGACAGTGGTGTTAGGGTCCAGGAAAGAGGCAATGATGAGGCCAAAAGGGGTAAGGAATTATAAATGTATTAGCTCATCTGGAAAACCACATGGGCTGAACCCCAAAATGATGCCAGCGCCAGGGGCAGGGAG
This sequence comes from Vespertilio murinus, assembly GCA_963924515.1. Lineage (NCBI taxonomy): Eukaryota > Metazoa > Chordata > Mammalia > Chiroptera > Vespertilionidae > Vespertilio > Vespertilio murinus. Next base: position 13,305,705 of record OZ004718.1, on the reverse strand, counting down.
TCAGAGATTTTATTTTATCTTTTTAAAATATATTTTATTGATTTTTTACAGAGAGGAGGAGAGAGGGACAGAGTTAGAAACATGGATGAGAGAGAATCATTGATCAGCCGCCTCTTGCGCACCCTCTACTGGGGATGTGCCCGCAACCAAGATACATGCCCTTGACCGGAATCAAACCCAGGACCTTTCAGTCCACAGACCGACGCTCTACTACTGAGCCAAACCCGTTTCAGCGGGAGTCAGAGATTTTAAAGGCCTCTAGGCGAGCCCCGGCCAGTTTGGCTCAGTGGGTAGAGTGGTGGCTAAGGGTATGTACCTCAGCTGGAGGCTCCTTTCTGGGCCTGGGCCCCTGTCAGAGCTCCTGCAGGAGGCAACCAATCAATGTCTCTCTCTCACATTGATTTCTCTTCCTCTCTCTCTTTCCCCATCTCACCCCTCCACGCTCTCTAAAAAATCAAGGGAAAAGATATCCTTGGGTGAGGATTAAAAAAAATAAATTAATTAAATAAAACATTTTAAAAAGGAAGTTACTGGTTTTAGCAAATGGAATGTGGTCTTCAGTGACAGGGAACGTCAGCTGCGAAATGATCTGAAGGTCAGTTTCCCCGGGGGGTAGGGGGTAATCGATTCAATTACTTGATCAGACCTACCAAGTGGTCTCTTTCCGTAGTGTGCTTTGGAGGGAGCTGGGTATTTGGGTTTTCAAAAGCACCCAGCACAAGGACCCGAGCAAAGCATTCCAAATCTCTGCATCATCCGTCACCTGAGAGTGGTCTCAGAACTGTTCTTTCACAAGACAGGATCCTGTAACATCAGCATCACCTCAGTCTGATTCAGCCTTCTAATCACCATTATCCACACCCTCTTAGAATTTCTTCAAATACGTGAGCAGTTGTCCCCAGAGAGGCAGGACTTGAGAAAGCTCCCTGGTGGCCCCCAGAAGCGCAGCCTGCCCTGCCGATAGCGGGACCGAAAATATTTCCCTGGCCTCAGGCCTGTGGCTCGTGGGGCTGTCCTTGGACAATTGCTGCAAGGTCCTGGAACTCAGTGCTACCCTCCCCACCTCAGGCACTTGTAGAGGCTGCCTCAGCCCAGCCATGCATCTGGAAACTTCCACGGCCCCTGCCTGTTCCCACTCTCTGCCTCTCTAGACCTTGAGACACAAGCATAGAGCCTAATGTTTTCTCCCCTACAATCCCACCGCCCCCTTTGGCCTGGGTTCTTCCCATTCCAACCCCAACTCGGAGCATCCTCTGTTCATCGTCCGATTCACTCTCTGTCACCCCCACTCACGGCTCTCTCAGTAGCTCAAGAGCTCAAGGCAAAAGCTGCACGTCCTCCCTTCCCTGTGTAGTCACTCAGCTCCCTTGGGCTATATATAGCACAGCTGTGCCTTAGATTGTGTCCTAGTCTCCCCTTTCCCTCCCCCCACACAATAGGGGGAGCCTGAAGCTTACCCGCAGGGTAGGGAAGCCCAGCAAGAGGAGGCATGGAGGAGTTGGAGAGGGACAAGAAAGGGTGCGCTGCTGCATTGTGGGCCATCCAGAGCATGTAACCTTCCCATCTGTTATCAGGGACTTGCCACTTCTCTCCCAGCCTGCTAGCCATTCCCTGCCCCTTTCCCCTCTAGAGGAGGAGGAGCAGGCAGTGTGCCAGGGAATTCTAACCATCATCTTACTTAACCCTTAGGACGATCCTATGGGCACCTACTAGCTCCGTTTCACAGAAGATACGGAAATTGAGTGGCAGAAGACCAAGTATTTATTTATAATATATTTTATTGATTTTCCACAGAGAGGAAGGGAGAGAGATAGAGAGCTAGAAATGTCAATGAGAAACATTGACCAGCTGCCTCCTGCACACCCCCTACTGGGGATGTGCCCGAAACCAAGGTACATGCCCCTGACCGGAATTGAACCTGGGACCTTTCAGTCCGCAGGCCGAAACTCTATCCACTGAGCCAAACCGGTTTCGGCAGAAGCCCAAGTATTTAGAGGGTGGTTGGTCAAGCAGCTGACTGACCCCACATCTAACTCCGGCCTACACTCTGGATCCCCTGTCAGCATCATTCATTTAAAGCCTGGTAAAAGACAATTTCTATCGGTGCCACCTGATGTGGAAGGAAGTTTACTAAGCAAATTACTAATATAGAAATGCTGAAACCAAAATAAGTATTAAAGACTTGGCATATTAACAAAAATGTTATCATAATTTTATCTTATCTGTGTACTAAAGCAGAACGCTCCAGAAATTTGTTCCTTAAAGATTTCTGTGTGTTCTCAGGAACTTTTAAAAATAAAAAGCAGCCCTAACCGGTTTGGCTCAGTGGGTAGAGTGTTGGCCTTCGGACTGAAGGATCCCAGGTTTGATTCCAATCAAGGGCCTGTACCTTGGTTGCAGCTGATCGATATTTCTCTCTCATCAATGTTTCTAAGTATCCTTCTCCCTTCCTCTCTGTAAAAAAAATCAATAAAAAATATATAAAAGAAAATAAAAAAGCATTTTTTTCTTTTATTTCAGGAATTCCCCTCCACTTTACATCTATTCTCCTGTTAATCCAGAGTAGTGAGTTTTGATTTTAGGAATGATGAGAAGTCTGGACTTTTTCTCACTCACATTTAACACAAGCCTCAGTTTGTTCTTCTGTGAAATGGGGAGAATAATAGTAATAGTACTTACTTCATAGTTATTGTAAGGATTAAATAAAACAATCTACATAATGCTCTTAGCATACTTTTTGGCTCCTAGGTGCTCAGTAAATCACAGAACTATTATTATTTTCTCAGTTCTGGGCTGGGATGCTTGTGGAGCATCAAACATGATTTCAACAGGTAGAATGTAAATATGGTAATGAAAATATCTGTGTTTTCTGATGGTCTTAGGCTATACGGCAACGGTTCTCCTGAGACCATCAGAAAACACATTTATTACGATTCATTAACAGCAGCAAAGTTACAGTTATGAAGTAGCAACGAAAATAATTTTATGGTTGGGGGTCACCACAACATGAGGAGCTGTATTAAAGGGTCGCGGCATTAGGAAGGTTGAGAAACCACTGGCTTAGTCCCTGTTCTCTAGCGGGCTTGGAGTTGATCTTGACTCTTGCCGTCTCATCCAGACATTTCCACCCACCCTCCCCACCTCCGGACAGGGTCACCCTCCTCTTGAGAATTCAGGCCACCGTTGGGAGCAGGAAAGGCGGCACGGAAGAGTGTGTGAATGCCTGGGAGGAGAGTTCCCATGGACGCTGGGGATATGGGAAGGCCCAGGGGAGTTGCTGTGACCCTGAGTCTCTTCCTGGAGCAGTGAGTGCTGGGGAGGGAAAAGGGACCTCAGCTGCCGGACAAGTGTCCAGCGCAGAAAGCCCCGGTAGGACAGACATACACGGGCTGAGAGTGATCTAGGGAAGGAACAAAGGCTTGGGATGAAGTGGGACCCTCCAGAGTGCATCCCAATTTTTCTCCATCTGCGTAGCCATAAGGTACTTTTCTTTTCCTAATCAAGGCTGGATGATCAATGAGCATTCCTAAACGTCAGTATCGATCGGGAGAGGCGTTCAGCTTGGCCAGCCTACAGGAAGCAGATAACTGTCCAGGGATGCCCACTGGGAAACAACAGTACAGATTTTGGAGCCAGCCAGACCTGGGCTCAGATCTCAACGCCGCCATTCACTAGTTGTGTATCCTTGTGTACAAATCACTTAACCTTGGGGAGGCTCAGTTCCCTGGTCTGTAAACAAACTGCTATTCACCATATAGAATAGTAGAGAGGTTTGAAATGAAATTGCCAGAGTAGGCACTACTGCTAGTAATTGTCATTTCTGTAACCCCCATAGGCAGTATAAAGAGCTCAGGAGAGCCGAAGCCGGTTTGGCTCAATGGATAGAGTGTTGGCCTGCAGACTGAAAGGTCCCGGGTTCGATTCCAGCCAAGAGCATGGTTGCAGGCACATCCCCAATAGGGGGTGTGCAAGAGGCATCTGATTGGTGATTCTCATTAATGTTTCTCTCTATCCCTCTCTCTTCCTCTCTGTAAAAAATAAATAAAATATATTAAAAAAAAAAAAAAAGAGCTCTGGAGATGTGAGGGAAGTCCCCATTGCTTCAAACTCCTGATCAAATCTTCTTGGTCCAGAAAGCACCTTTGAAGGTATCAAAACTGAGACCCGAGAGCCTGCCTCCCATAATTGGAGCGTTATATTTACATCTCACATTGTTCATAAGGATACCCGAGGCCGTATAACTCAAGGAAGAACCCAGGATCTCTCCCCTTCCTTGCCTCTCTATTCCCATCTCTGATCCAGCCACTTGTGTCCACGAGAATTAAAAGATTAAAGCCAGCTCCGGGCCCTTTTCCGTTTGGTCTTTCCTTACTCTCCAGTGCCTGGAGTCCACCCTGAAGCTCAGCAGATGGGGGGTTAAGACCGGTGCCCTGTCCTATCTCCTCCCCTCTCCGCTCCTGCCTTCAAAGTCTCCATAAAGCCCGCGATTGCTTCCCTGACCCCGTGGTGGCAGCTTCGTCTTCAGCTATTGGCCGGTTCAAAACGGACGCTGAGCTCTGGCCGGCTGCTCACAGTCCACTTTCAGGCCATCGGCTGCGGTAAGCACCAGCACGCTGAGGACTATAGGGCCAAAGGTTGCCGCTCCTTGGGGAGAGGGACGGCGAGGTATGGAAGTTGCCTCAAGCAGGGACTTGTTTCATGATTAGACTTAGGAAGCAGCCACAGGCAGGTCCCCTGGTTTAAGGACCGGGACTCTGGGACTCCATCTAAGTTGTGATCAGAGCAGACATTTAGAAGGGTTAGCAAGTGGAACAATGGGTCACCAGCCCAGGGATGGAGGCAGGGGGTTGGTTATTGCAAAAACCAGGGTAAGCATTGGATCTGGAAACAGGAGCTCAGGGATGAGCATTTGTTCCGCGAGTATTGTCTGAAACAAATCCAGGTCCAATTATTTTAATCTCCGGCTCTGGTGATTGGGTAGCCACCACAGTCTGGGATGGCTCTGGTTCCCTGGGGCCAGATCCTGCTCTGTAGATCCCTCAGGAGTAACCGTCACAAACTCAAGACCAGGGGAGGAGGGGGTGGGCGCATCCCAAGGCTCCAGGCCTTTTTGTCCCACCCTCATCTGTGGATTTTTCCAGCTGCTTTTCTTGACCCAAGGATGATACCCACAGGGATGCAGACGGGGGAAGGGGAAGCAGGGAAAACAGTGAAGTCAGAAGGAGTTAGGGAAGAGAGATACTAAGATGGAGAAATGGCGCTAGTGGTCCAGCCATCTGAAACAGGACTTTTTTTAAAGTAGTGGTTCTGTAGGGAATGGTGGTCTCAGCAGGCAACTTTCTTTCCACCCCAAACTGAGGAGCACTGGAGTCCTGAGTGTGGGGTGCCTCCTCCTAGGACTGGGCTGACGCCTGGGGATCCTGCTGCCAACATCTGGGGGCAGGATCATGTCTGCTAACAAAGGCTGGTGGGTGCCGCCACCCCAAGGTGAAGACAGCGTGTCTGACAAGTTCCTGAGGAAGACCAGGGAGTCTCCACTGGTGCCCATAGGTGAGTGGGGGAAGGAAGGGATGGGGTAAGAAGGGGCCTTCTCTTAGAGAACATCTCCCCTGGTCCTTCCAAAGAATGAGGCCCAGAACTCAAGTGGTCCTGGCCACTGACCAATCATCAGCTAGAAGTTACCAGTAGCAGAGGGGCCAGAAGACAAACCTTACACCACCTTACAATGGAATGAGGGCGTCTGGATAGGTGGAAGTGGCGGCCATCTGAGTGCACGGGGCACAGGGAAGCAGTCAGGAGGGAAAGGAGCCCTTTGGGGTCCTCTAGGGCTTCCTTCCTCTAGGCCCTGGGAAAGTAGTAAACAGCTGTATCAGATGTGGGAGCCAGCATGGTTAGAGAAGGGCCCAGAGCAGACCTAATGGGGTAGGGGAGTCCTGATGATGGGCTATTCGTAGGTGGGGGAAGGGACTCACTGGAGGGAGGCAGCTACTTGGAAAACGCCATCCAAAGGAACACTCAGTCGCCTAGTAACCCTCCCACCCCCAGCAAAGCAGCTGTTCATCTGGATGCCCAGTCTTCCCAGTGTCTCTCCTAAGAGTGACGAGCTTGGTAGATGAGGTCCAGAGGTCATGTTCTCTGACTACAGGCTTAGGAGGCTGCCTGGTGGTGGCAGCATACAGGATTTACCGGCTGAAGGCTCGTGGTTCCACCAAGATGTCCATACACCTGATTCATACCCGAGTGGCAGCCCAGGCCTGTGCTGTGGGTGCGATCATGCTAGGTGAGTGGCATCACAGAACGAGCTGGGAGTTCTGGCAGTTGAGGGACCATGATTTCAGGCCCTATTCCCTATACAGGCTCCCTAGCAAGTCCTTGGTGAGACATTTTCAGGGTTCCATTTAATCTCCTGTCTCAGGCCTGTGGGTGGGGACAATGCGATCCGTTTCATGAGTTTGTCCTAGAGGTGAGAAAAACCATGCAACAAAACAGAGGCTGAATTTCTCTTCCTCTTTGGAGCAAAAGGCAGACATACTAGCGGTATGACAGTGGACAAATCCCTTTCTCTGATCCTTGGTTTCCCCATGCGGAATGTAATAACCGCCTCTGGCTTGCCTGTATCACAGGCTGCAGAGGTTTCTTAGAAATGCCCCTGTAAGGCTTTGCGAATTGTCAGGAGGGCTGTTTTCCAGGTTGTTTGGCCAGGTGCTTGGAGCAGCTGCTAAGCCCAAGGGCAGAAAGCTGGACTCCCAAGGGAAGGGCTGGAGCCAGACCCCGGGGTCTGCCGTGGTTACTCCCCTCTGGGGCACCTGGGAGTCAGGGGATGAAGCTTTCGATGCTGAGGGGTGTTTTGCTTTCTCCCTCACAGGTGCGGTGTACACAATGTACAGAGACTATATCAAGAGAGCAACACAGGATGCGGGCGAGAAGTAGGTTTCTGCAGCAAGGGCAGTCAGACCCTCTCACGTCAATCCCTGGTATGTTCCTAATAAAGGAATTTTGCAGAAAACTGAGTCTCTTCTTCCCTGGGAGAGAAGATGAAGGGATTGGCAATGGCTGGTGGGGGAGCTTAGAGCAAAGGGTTGGGGATCAGAGTTGTGGCTCTGAACAACAGAAACTCTCAGGGGGCAGAAAGAGAGGTGCAGTAGACCTCCAATCCCAGAAACCCAACAATTCCCAAGCCAGCTCAGGCCCACCTAGAAAAGCATGGTAGCCAGGACGCCAGGAATGGAGTGGGGGCATTAATAGCCTCCATGCTCACGTGAACACTGGATTAAAGGCTGTTTCCCTGCCCTGACTGGTTTGGCTCATGTATAAAGCGTTGGGCCATGGACTGAAAGGTCCCAGGTTCGATTCCAGTGGAAGGCATGCACCTTGGTTGCAGGCTCAGTCCCCAGTAGGGAGCATGCAGGAGGCAGCTGATCAATGTTTCTCTCTTTTAAAAAAATATATTTTATTGATTTTTCACAGAGAGGAAGGGATAGAGTTAGAAACATCGATGAGAGAGAATCATTGATCAGCTGCCTCTTGCACATCCCCCACTGGGGATGTGCTCGCAACCAAGGTACATGCCCTTGACCGGAATCGAACCTGGGACCTTTCGTCCACAGGCTGATGCTCTATCCACTGAGCCAAACCGGTTTCAGCTTTTTTTTTTAAAGTTAAAAAAATATATATTTTATTGATTTTACACAGAGAGGAATTGAGAGGGATAGAGAGTTAGAAATGTCGATGAGAGAGAAACATCAACCAGCTGCCTCCTGTACACCCGCGACTGGAGATGTGCTCGCAACCAAGGTACATGCCCTTGACCGGAATCGAACCCGGGATCTTTCAGTCCGCAGGCTGACGCTCTATCCACTGAGCCAAACCGGTTTCGGGTGTTTCTCTCTCTTATCGATGTTTCTAACTCTCTATCTCTCTCCCTACTTCTCTGTAAAAAAAAAAGTCAATAAAAATATATTAAAATAAATAAATAAATAAATAAAAGGCTGCTTCCCTGGAGACCCAGGCAGGAAGTAGGCTGCAGCTGGAAGCAGAGGCAGCGAAGCCTCATGGGAGACGACATAGATTTAGAACCCAAGGGCCAGGACTGGACTGAGCTGGAGGAGAGGGGGGGAGGGGCGGGGATGAAAGCAACAGAGAAAGGCAGAGGCTAGAATGTTCTGTTCACTTATAAACCATGTCTAAGGTCAGACTTGTAAAAAAAATTCCATGTAAATTCTGAGGACAGGGCCTCCTGGGGTTAAACACTTTCATCCCCTCCTCCTTCCCTGAGCCAAGCTCCTCTGTTCCCTGGGAATGGAGCCAGGCACTGGCCACAGCAGAAACTCGGAGGCCGAACGGGCCTCCTGCACTGGGCTCTGGGTTGGAGGCTCTTGGGTTGTTCAAGACGGCCACAGCAGCTCCCACACTCTGACGACACGGAGTCCAAGTCACATGAGGGCCCGCTTCCAGTCCAGGGGGCAGCCCACTGCAGGGGGGCCTGGCATTCACATGGGGTAGTTGAGCACAACATCTTGCTTGGCGAGCTCCAGCAACATAGGATCATCGAAGAACTTGCTGATGCTCACGTCTTCACTCAGGCCCTGCAGGGGTTGGGGCAAATGAAAGAATGAGTCCGGCGTGGTGTCTGAGTGAGCTGGTGAGGCGGGGGCCCCCTGAGACCTGTGGTTGAGCAGGAAGCTGGTGGGGGGGAGGATGGGCTGTTCTGGGAGCCCCGCCTTGAGGGCTTCGTCACTGGGGAGCAGGTCTGGCTGCCCGAGGCCTGTGCAGACTGCATCTCTATGCGGTACAGTAAACTGCTCAGTCTTTGGGAGAAAGGTCCAAGAGTAAGAAATGAAGAGAGAAAACTCCTGCTGAAACCCGTGGGGGTCGAGGGGTGGTGACAGGTCTGAGGCACACACCTTTCTACGACGGGTTTTGATCATGAATTCCCGGGCCAGGTGAGGAGCTGGCTGTGGCTCCAAGGGGCGGATGACAATGCTCTTATCCAGAGGGTCCCCAGGAACAATCTGAAAGGCAAAGGGGTTTCAGAGGGTCCGGGCAGACCTCTACTTGGGTCTGGAAGCAGGACTCTGAGGAGGCTGGCAAATCTGTCAGGACTTGGAAGGGAAACAGGCCACAGGGATTGGCCTCGTACAGGTGGGAGGCCAAGTTGGCCAGCCGGCGCCATTTTCTCACCTGCCAATGGTGGAAGACGGACAAGGAAAAGGCCTGCCCCTGGGTGTGAGTCCGCAGGTCAGTCTCAAAGCCAAAGGAGTCGATAGCCGGGATGAAAGCCTTGATGGTGTAGAGAGGGGAGCCTGGGATGGGCGCATCCTGAGTCACGTGCCCCCTGAGCCAGAACACAAAGGCTGAGTCAAAAGCAGAGAAGCAATCTGCCCTCAAATACACCCCAAGCCAGAATTACCGTAAAAGAATGACTATGAATGCACTGCAGCAGACAGAAGGGGCTGGGGACCTCAGCCTAACATCCTGTGGAGGCCCAAAGCGGCAGCAACCTCTGGGCCAGAGTGGGAACGTCGATGCGTAAGGTGTTATAGACGCTCCCACCCCGGACGCGCGGCAGGACTTTCCCCAGGAGCTCTCTGAGGAGGGCTGCCCAACAAGGAATCTCAAATCTTAATCTGCAGGAAAGCTGGGGACTTCCTCATTCCTATCTTACTTCCTTCTGAAAAAAGTCGGCTCATTAGATTTCAGGAGTGGAGAGCGTGGGGAGGCTGGTCCCTCTGTGGTAGCCGAGTGACTTCCTGTGTCTCCCTACCATGCGGGCTGCTCACCTGCGCCGGGCCAGGACAGTGTAGACAGCGGAGACACAATCCGCAGGCGCCTGGACCTCTACGAAGTAGTAAGGCTCCATCAGGCGGGGCGTGGCCTGCAACAGAGCAACAGGAAGGGGCCCTCAGCCTGGGGAAGGCGGAGGAGGACCAAGGGCCCTGGAGGCGCAGAGCCCCTCGCTTACCATGAGGAAGGCGGAGTAGACAACTCTCCTGGCCGTGGGGATGATTTGGCCCCCGCCCCGGTGCAGGGGCTCTTGGGCAACCACTGCATCCAGGATCTTGAACTTGACATTTCGAATCACTGAAAAGGAGATGGACGGCTGATTAAGGAGTGGCCCACGGCCAAGCAGCAAGGAGCCTCTTGTACCTCTACAGCTATCTTGCGGCCACAAAAGAAAAGGCACAGAATTGCCCTACAGATGGGTATTCTGATAGGATACGCAAGGCCTGCAGCAAAGAGCTCAGCCGTCAAGCATGCGTTTACAGTGTTTGTTTCAGACGTCATAAGTTTCCCTAGAAGTTTATATGCTTCTTCTGCAGACATTTAATTATTTTTTGATATAGAATAAACTCTAGGAATTGTGTATTTGTTCCAATCCTGGTCTATAAACCACCCCTATCCCACCCTCCTTTTGATATGGCTCCTCATACTTCTTCCTTCTCAGGAATGAGGAACGAATATGAACTAGAGATGACTTCATCTCTAGGCTGTACTAAGCGGGAGCAAAGGATAGGGAGGGAGGCAGGAGACAGGCTGGGGACATGAGATGGCCCTGTGTTTCTCCCGCCAGGTCCCGAAGATAAGCGGCCGCCTCCTCCCCCAGGAGCACGGGCCCCAGAGGGCGGAGGCGGAGGAGTCGGAGACACCGGCAGACTCACACTCGTCACAGAGGGGTCCCTCCCTGGTTCCCCACTGGAACCCTTGAACAATGCTGTCCTTCACCGAGCCGAGAAGAGCCTTGTCGACCTGCAGAACAGAGGGTTCTTAGTAGTGAGCTGGCAATAGCCAGAGTTTAGGGGGAGGAGAAGGCAGGTCCGCTGGTAAGAGGATATGCTCCTTCACCAGAAGACACAAAATATGTTCAGGGAAAAAAAACCCTTGTAGTGCCTTCCACTTGAGCGGAGAGACCATCACGAGGCCCCCACCAGGTCTCCCGTACCTCAGAGGGCAGGGTATCATCCACCAGGATGTTGGGGCCGGTGGCGTCAGGGCCAAACGCCCAGATGGAACGGGCAGCCAGCAGATCCCAGTCGTACTTGGTTTGGAAGAACTCTCCCAGCTTCTTCCTGGGGAAGGAGGAGACAACGAGGGCTCAGCCAGCTCTGCGACTGACGGCTCCTGGGGCCACGGATCCCGCCTCTCTGGAGACAGTCACCCCACCCCACCCACACTGCGCCCAGGACAATAGCAAACTGGGAGAAAGTAATTACTTCCTGGAAGAATGTGGGGTATTAGAGACCAGCGGGTAAGTTACGGTGCCCGGCCCTGTCCCCCGTTAGCCCTGGGATGAGAGTGTGTCCTCGCCTGTTCCACGTGATCTGGACCACCTCATTCTCGATGTCTTCAGCCAGGCCCTTTTCGAGAGGCTCCGCAATCATGGTGATCTTGTTCCTAGTTAGAGAGGAAATGAGTAACGGGCGGTGAGCAGGACTAGCAGAGGGTCATTTTTAAGAAAAGGGTGACAAAGGAAGAGATAGGGCGATGACATCAGTGAAACCACAGGAGTAGGGCCAAAGGAGCTTATCTTTTTTCTCTCATTAGAATCTACTTCTCTCTCTCTTTAAAAATATATTTTTATTTGTTTAAGAGAGGAAGGGAGAGGGAGAGAGAGAAACATCAATGATGATAATCAATGATTGGCTGCCTCCTACATGCCCCACACTGGGGATTGAGCCCACAACCTGGGCATGTGCCCTTGACCGGAATTGAACCCAGGACCCTTCAGTATGCAGGTTGACACTATACCCACCGAGCGAAACCAGCTAGGGTGAATCTACCACTCTTTATGAAAGTAAGGTTTGGGGCAACATTTGTATAGAAAGGAGAAGTGACAAATGCAAGTCATCCTGGCATGGAAAGTCTTATGGCAAAGGACTCCATAGGATCATGTCCACAGGCAAATGGATCAGAGGCCTGGCTAAAACTCAAGTACGCTAAGCAGCCCACCCCAAGACTGCGGGTCCCTATTTCCACAGTGCTTGGGAGTCTGGTGGAGTTGGTGGGGAGGGCAGAGTGTCAGTCCAAGGACAATGACCCCAGCTTACTTCTTATTGGGTGTTTCAGCAAAGCACTTGAGAGAGGAGGTTTCTACCACAGTCTCACAAAAGGTGACAACAGGGTCAGCTACCTGTTGGGAAACAAGATAAATTACTAGGCAAGGTCTCATTTTGTTGGAAGGATGACCTCCTGCCAAAGGGAGTTCTGAGGGCCCCTTGACATTACCCCTGCGAGAAGCCCCCTTCCTAATCAGCATCAGTGACGAATACGATGGCAGGCTAAAAGTCACCATCACTAAGAAGCCTGAGAAAACTTAGTGTAGTGTGGTATCTATGTCTGGAGTCCAAAGTGCATGGGATCAAATCCAGATCTGAATTATGGTGCCCCAAGGCAACCTTCACCATCCACTTAGCCGTCCCTCACCATTCACTGAAATCGCCCCTGCAGTCTGTCAAGGCTGGTACTAGAGACCACCTGGGGAATGCCCCTTCTGTTCTCAACCTGGGACTCTCCCTGAAGCTCCCACTGGCCCGGGCCTGATACCAGCATCTTACATGGCACCAGGCCTGGGCACACCAGGAGAAGAATCTAAGAGGGGTACTTGAGGGGGCTCATTCCCATCACCCGAGGGCCTTGGAGAAAATGTGTCTCTCAGCTGGGACACTGAGGCCATGAAAGGGCGGTTTAACTGAGGGGCTGTGTCAAGGTTTGACAATGAATCCAGGAGAGCCGGGCCCCACTCTCACCCTGAAACCATACACTCTGAGCCTTAATCTCCAAAGACAACTGTCCAACTTTTTTTTTTTTTTTAAACAAATGACCAAGAATAATTTTGGCTTGGAGCATTGACTTTAAACACATGACACTGAGAATAACCCTGCAAAAGCGGGCAAACCAGATCTCAAATACCTTCCCATTCAGGGAGCAACAGATCATGCTTTTCTGAAACCGATCTCCTCTAGCAGGGCACCCCCTTCCCTTGGGCCTTCCAGCGGAATCTAGCGTTTGGTTGCTTTAAAATCAGCCTGGAGCTGGCCAGGCGGGCGGCACTCGAGAAAGAAAGGGGCTGCTGCTTTACCTTGATGTCTATCTCGGAGTACATCTTCCGCAAATCATGCATCACGCAGTCCAGGTACAGCTCCCCAGTCCCCAGAATCACGTGCTCGCCAGACTCCTCCACCTGAAACACAACGGCCCTCTGCTCACAGCCCGGACTCTCCGGTGCCAGCAGCAGCAGACAGACCCAGAATCAAGGCTGGAGCCCAGGGGGGTGCCTGGGTCCACTACCACACACAGCCACTGCTCCCGGTCGCTTCCTGCCTCTTCCAGAAGGATCAGTGACCTATGAGGAAGTCCTCAAGGCCCCCCGATCGCCCAGGACAGTGCTACTGGATGTGAGGAGGTCGCCGATTTTCCTACCATCTTATAACTTTAGGGAAAACCGTGCCCTATGTCTGTGGACATAAGCTGACCTATTTTTTAGCGCTGGCCAACTACAACTACTCAGAAAGGTATGCTGGCAGGCTTGAGAGTGTAGAAGGTCAGAGTGACTCACTTTTTCCTCTCGATTTTCTGGAAAATTAACTCAAAGTGTATTTCGGAAGAAACATCTCTTTCCTATCTATACACTTGTGAAAGCTGTGTGCATGCGCGCACGCACACACACACACACACTCGTGTCCCCCTCCCCCACCCACAAACATGTGTCTCATCCTGCCTTTAAATGACAGCAACAGGGATTAAGTCCTGACAGAGGCTGTCGGAAGCCCTGATGGACACGATGCAGTAGGCAGCACAGGCCACTCAGCTGGGCAAGGAGGGCTGGCGGCTGCAGGCCTCGGCCTACCTTGGTGGTGAGGGACGGGTAGCTCTTGTTGACCTTGCGCAGACCGTCCAGCATCTTGGGCAGCTCTGAGGGGTTGACCGGCTCCACGGCAATCTTGATAACAGATGTGGTGTTGAACTTCAAGGGCCGGAAAATCTGAGCCTGAGATCCAAAATGCAGAGGAGTGAGGGCACCCGGCCCGAGTAGGCACACAAAGTGTGGACTCAAGAGAGAACCAAGGACCTACTTAGGAAGAGGCTCTTCTCCAATCGAGAGCCTCGGGGCTGCTTGAAGGCAACCTGAAGGGCCATTTATTGCTGTGTATTTTGGCAGGACAGAGAGAAGGGAAAGAATAAAAGGCATTTCTTCTAATTCCTTGCACCCGAGCAGAGACTCCAGCAGGGTCAGGTCTAGAAGGCAGAGCCTGGGCTGAGGCCGGAACAGGAAATGGCAGTGACTTTGGTTAGTTCCCTGATTCTGCTGCTCATAGCTCACGTGGCCTCGTGAGAAACTGTACCTCCTCATTGCCTCGGGGTTCAGTTATGGTTGCCGTCTTCACGATTGGTTGATCAACACCTTCAATCAGAACCCAGTTGCCAGCAGGAACGCGGTTCACCTCAATGTGGTACCTGGAGCGACAGCCAATAAGCAGTGATGACTGGGCAGAATATTCATTCCCTAAAGATGTACCCAGTGCCCGCGGTGTGCCAGGCCCTGAGCCAGGAGCAGCCGTCAGCCGAACAGATACTTTCTAGCAGGGAGGGGAGCAATAAACAGTCAGTCACCTGACCACACATGGATGTAGTTACAAACTGGTAAGCGCCATGAAAGGAAAGTACAAGGGACTGAGAGAGGACAAGACAGGAAAACTTAATTCCGGCGGATGTTGGTGGTAAGCAAGCGCTCTCAAAGGCATGGGACGTAAGGAGATGCCAGAAGCCACAGAACATCCTGCAGCTGTCCTAGCCTGTCCATTTTCTCCCGCCTTCTAGTGAACGGGCGGGTGTGGAGGCACAGCAGCCACGCGGGGAACAGGTCTCCCCGGTTCTGCTTCCTAGCTGGGATGCCACATTTAGGAGCCGGCAAGCTACCCAGAAGCCCAGGCTAAACATTATTCTGCAGATGAGGACGCCACAAGGGATCCAGCAAAGTCTTCTCTCTCGGTTTAGGAATAAGCAGTGGAGGATGGGAAACAATTTCTTTTGGGAAGAAACATAACAGTTGTGACTTAAGGAACACAGAGAGGAAGAGGGGATTAAGATGAGTAAAAACAGAAATGCTGTTACAAAAGTTCATGTAAGCCATCCAGACACAAAGCAAGGCTCTTGGCATTATCCCAACAAGAGCTGCCTTTCGGCCCTAGCAACACTGGGTAGTAAAAAGTAGGAGGCAATAGATCTGCTGAGGGAGGGTCAACTTAGCCCTTGCTGGAGGGAGCCGGGCAGCCCGTTTGCAGGGAGGACCGCCCTGGCAGCTGCCTGGGGCAGTTCCAGTATGGCGGACAGGCAGGCGCCGAGAGGCTGCGGTTAGCGGTACCCGGTACCTGGCCACAGAGATCCAAAGGCGGCCCACGGTGCATATCTGGGAGTCTTCCTCATCCTCCAGAGTGTAGTTCTCGCCCAGCACCTTCACAGGCTGCCCAGCATGGATGGTGCCACTTAGCACCCGGCCGAAGGCATGAAACTGCACTCCATCGTCGGTGCTGTACATCTTGGTCGTGTGGCACATCAGGGGACCCTGGATGAGGGGACAGAGTGCAGCCTCACCCACACATACTCGCTAGGTAAGTACCGCTGCCTCCACCGCCCCTCACAGCAAGGCCATGAGCTCTCTGAGGAGCTAGTCCAGACCTAGAAGATGTGGCGATCTCCTAGGAAAAGTCCAACCACGCTTCCCCCTGCTTATTAATAGGTGTCAAAGGCTTAAGAGACCCCCCCGCCCCTTTCTGGGAGGTGAGGGCAATAGGAAAAAAAAGCAGGTTTAGGATGGCAGATTGGCACTGTTAACTTGCAAGATTATAAAACGAATTTGCCCCAAAAGATGTAACTCACAATTCTCAATTGTCTGTATGTTTATGCTGAGAAGTAACTGCTGACGGAATGGCTGGGAAAGTTTTAGAAAAGCCAGGGCTGATCAGATTAGCAACCATTTGCTGAATCTTTGGTAACTGGTAGGCACCATAACATTTTCTTAATCTTACTTATTCTCATAATGACCACACATAGTATTATCCTCCTTTCACAGATCAAGACCCTCAGGCTGGGGAGACTGAACATGTTGCCAAGGTCCTGTCATTGGCAGCAGTGACACCGGCTTTGCATTCAGGGCCATCTGTGCTCAGGAGGAGGGGCAAGCAGACAAAGGGGAACCAGAAAACACTACCCCTGCCCAGGAGGGGAGAGTCAGAGAGCCGGGGAGCCACATGCCCTTACATCGGGGTCGCAGTCGCTCATGGCCTCGCCGAGGTCGGAGTCCACACCGCCGGTGTAAGTGTGCTCGATCTTGGGCTTGGCGCCCACCTTCGGGGAAGGGATATGCTGCACACACATGTCCACGAAGCCTGCGGAGGAGAGGAGGCCATTACTCTACACCCTCACGGTGAGGGGGGTGAGCAGTGATGTGCTCATCCGCTACGACACTATGATTTTAGGGGGAAGTGATACCCTAGGCCCTGGGCGTCTGATGCTAAGAGGCTGTAGTCGCACTGGTGACAGGAAGCACAAGCAGCTCTCAGTGATTCCTTGGAACTGAGTTGACGAAGATTTTCCAGTATCTCTGACAACCATGGCCTTTTATTGCTATAAGCACTCACTGCACACTTACACGAAACAGTCAGCGCCCCATCTCTTCCCTTTTGGCAAACACTGCATATGGCTCTGTCAGTAAGTTAGCCTGGTTTTCCAACAGTCAAAAGTCATGCCAAAAGCAGCTCCAGTAGCACCTTGGGGTAGGCGTATCTGCTTTTAGTGGTGTCTCCCATGTTCGACGGAGGGCCAGCCCAGAAGGACTGTTAAAATGCTGCACTCTGCAGACTCACACACCTATTTACCACTAGACTCAGACTCGAGAAATGGCCGAGGGGCCTCTTTGCCATCACCTTTTCCTCCCCTTTATTTTACAGATGAGAAATCAGTCAGAGAATGACTGGCCCCGGGCCATCCTATGGAAGAGCAGGATCAGGACTCAGGACTTTCATTAACCAGTCCAGGCCCATTCTCCTGTCACCTGCCTTTGTGTAACAGAAATACAGAAGAGACAAGCTCAGGGGAAAGAGAAATCTGAGTCTAAAACTGTCCCCCACGCCCTCGCCTGGTGCTCTTCCCACGATTGCACATCACCGAGGAGTCCACGCTGCTGACTGTCCCCTGGCACAATACCAGACCCTCAGTGCCTGCTTCCCATTCCCTTTACTTGCACGTTCCTGCTTCCCATTTTCTTTACTTGCACGTTCCTGCTTCCCATTTTCTTTACTTGCACGTTCCTGCTTCCCCATTTCCTTTGCTTGCCCGTTCCTCTTGGTAGGAAATGTAACTGCTTTTGCTTCCCAAGACAGAAGCCTTGGTGCCACCCGCTAAGGAAGCAGCTAGAACCCAGGTGCTCTGTATCCCGGCCTTATCTAAAAGGCCTCAGATCTTTTACGCGCTGTGGGTTAGGGAAAGGTTCCTACGACACACGTGGCAGGACATGATGATAGTGACGCTAAGGGGGCCACGAGCTCTTTATTACCGGTGAATTCGCCAAAGAACTTTTTGCAGACCAGCCTGAGCAGGGGGCGGATGTTCAGCTTCAGCTCCTCCTTGGTCAGGTGGATGCCAAGCTCGTCCAGGGTCCTCGGGAGGCTGGTGTCCACATCCCCCACCACCTGCGACAATACCAGACACGTCAGCTGTAGGGAGAGCCCCACTGTGTGCTATGGAGGAGAAGGGAAGGCCAGTGGGCAATCTGAAGGGTAACTGCACTAAGTTCTTCTCTAAAGGGAGAGCTTTTGGCAAGAACAAGTTTCAAGAAAACCTTTGGTACCAACCCTCCAAACCAACTCTGGGTGAAGCAGGCGTGGGTAAATGCCCACACCAGCCAATAAACCTGGAACTCTCAGATGGATTATCAGTGCTGCCCCCTGGTGTCTGAAAAGCAGCATCTCATCCCACTCAGGCAATCCCTTATCCTCCCCTATTTAGAGACTCCTGAGACTGAGAGATCACTGCGCTGGAAGGAACCAAAAAAGGTCACCTAGCATTCCATCGCTGTCAGGGCAGGCCAAGCCAAACCATCCTCAGCAGACTCAAGGTCTCTACCAGACAGCCTCTATAAATTTCTTTTATTAATCCATTCCAGCCTGACACAAGATACAAAGTATTTTTTTTTTAGCACTAATAAACTTGAATCATGTTATTTTTGTCTTGTTGCTATGTTTTACTATTTTAAAGCTGGAACGACCACACACGTTTTGTGTTTATGCGTGTGTTCACTGTGCACAGTGCTTACACAACACTTGCATATTTTATAACTGTCTGTATGAAATTTCTTGTACAAAATTATTACAGAGTTCTGCCTTTTAGGGAGCAAATTCATACAAACATAACATTATACTCTTTTCGCTGGAGCATCCCATGTGTGTAACTGTCTGGTGCCTCCTGTTCAATCTGACAAATGTCACATACATGTGCCCAGAGAGTCATTAAATCCCAGCCCATGCTGCCATTCTCCCAATGGCCACAAAACACGTCATTTCATGGGATGTACCATAATTCATTTAGTCAGATTATCACTGAAGAACATTTCACTGATTTCCAGGTTCTAAATTTTTTTTGTGCTCTTATAAATAATGCCATAATAAATGTATATAAAAACTGGAGGACTTTCAAAATCACATCTGAAAGTTAAATCTCCATAACTGAAATGATATGTCCTCAAGTGTCATGTTCTTTTAAATAGTCAAAATCTTTGCACAAATCTGTTTAGGTTGTGCCTTTTCTTTCTTTCGTACACTGCCCTTCACTCTAAATTCAACAGCACTGAGAGGACTCGAGTGCTCCAGGGCCAGAAGGCTGGTGACCACCATCCTCAGACTCAGTAACACAAAGCTGAGCAGGTCGAGGGGCAGGAGGGAGTCCAAGTTCACGCAAAGGGCAGACCTCACCCAGGTGGCCTGACACACTCACCTGAGCGAGTATCTTATACAGAGGCTCCAAGATAAACTCCACAAAGCTCCTTTGTGAGCTGCTGGTTGGGGCCTTTTTGGTGAACTTCCGCCTAAAGATGAAAAAAAAAAAAAAAAGTTACGGTGATCCAGGAAGAAGACGGTGTCACTGACTTCCAGGATGTACTTCCCAAGTTCCGAGCAGGGCCAAGGAGAAGGAATGTGAGTGAGAGCATAACATTTCCAGACTCCTGACAGGGCACATGGGTATGACTCTCATGAGCGCCTGCATGAGCTGTAACAACCTCCAGAGAAACCACCTCTCACCTTGTTAGAGCTCATGCAACCAGCTCCCTGAGGAAACATGGTAGCTCACGTCTAAGAGAAAAGTAGGTTCTCATCTTCAGAACTCTGCCTGTCTGTCCTCACTATTGGGAAATGGATAACCCCTCTAGTGTCACTTCCGACGCCCTACTTACGTCTTAGGGTTGAAGTAGATGTCACCCCAAAGTCTTTTAGCAAATTCCTGATAGTTAATGTCACCTGTAAGAGAACCATACAATTATAATCTACTTAGCAAAGCAAACTATTATTCAAAATTTTCTTCCAGGTGCCACAAGTGATTTGCAGCTGAGGAATTCTAGCACCTTTCTTTCCAAGGTCCAGATATTTCCTTCTACCCAGGCTGCCAGGCAGACAAGGACACAGAGACACAAATGACAAGGCTGGCCCAGAGCTGGCACGGCTGTGCCGGGTGGCGCTCCATCTCCAGCAAGCATAGCACTGAGCTGCAGACAAGGGTACAGTTTTTCTTCCTCCTTTGATGGAACAGGCTTAACTGCCTGTATGTTATCCTGTCTGCCCCTAAACACCTCCCTTCCAGATGGAGCCCACTGGTCCCGCTCCCTCCCGATCCACCGAAGCTCTGTTCTGCTGCCATGTGGGCAGCCGCCCAGCTGCAGGTCACACTATGGCTCTGACTAGCCCCGAGCCTCCGGAAGGCAGACACCTAGCCCGCTGGAGAGAAAACAACAAGGCCAACCTTTGTCTCATCTTTTAAAAAATATATTTTTATTGATTTCAGAGAGGAAGGGAGAGGGAGAGAGACAGAAACATCAATGATGAGAATCACTGCTCGAGCCCACAACCTGGGTATGTGCCCTGACTGGGAATTGAACTGTGACCTCCTGGTTCATAGGTTAATTCTCAACCACGGAGCCACACTTTTGTCTCATCTTTTTAAAATTTTATTTTAATGTATTTTATTGATTTTTTACAGAGAGGAAGAGAGAGGGATAGAGAGCTAGAAACATCGATGAGAGAGAAACATCATCAGCTGCCTCCTGCACTCCCCTCCCCCACCGGGGATGTGCCTGCAACCAAGGTACATGCCCTTGACTGGAATCGAACCTGGAATCCTTCAGACCGCAGGTTGACACTCTATCCACTGAGCCAAACTGGTTTCGGCTGCCCATTTTTTTCACAAGAGCAAGCATATGCACACTCAGTGTGAGGCAGGACAGCTGAGTGGCGGGAAGAAACCCTGGCGCTCCAGCACCTGCCAGCTGTGAGACCTCCAACAGCCTGTCTCCGCAGCTCTAAAAGCAGGATGACGGCCTGGCTGCATGGCTTGGTTGTTTGGAGTGCCATCCCGTGCACCAAACGATCGAGGATTTGATTCCCAGTCAAGGGCACATGCCCAGGTAGTGGGTTCCGTAATAGTTGGGGCGTGTATGGGAGGCAACCGATTGATGTTTCTCTCTCACACTGATGTTTCTCTACCTTCCTCTCTCTCTTAAAAAAAAAATCAAAAAAAAAAAAAATCAATGAATACATATTCTCAGGTGAGGATTGAAAATAAAATAAAAACAGGGTGCTAATGACCCTTCTAATGAAGTACAGAATTTGATGGTGCCTAGTGGGATCTGAGGGAACTGGGGAAGCACAGAGGTAGAGGAGTGCCGGAGCCTCTTGAGATGGGAAGCTATAAAGTCATCCAGCTGGGCATCCCAGCGGAGAATCACCGGCACTGACGCACAGCCATGAGTTCTTAAGTAGGCCTACAAATTCCCACCCGCCTCGGCATGGCTGGAAAGCAGCCAGAACACTACTAACGAGGGAGGCTTCCCCTCTGCGGAGGAGATCTGAAAGGGCCTTGTGAGCGCAGAGAATCCCTCTAGGAGTCTTATTCCTGAAGGAGCTCACTCTGCATTCTTCCCAGTTACCTTCCTTGATCTATTGTTTGGAAACCACTGAGCCTAAAGAAAGGTCTAGGCCAAAAAGAGCCTGAAATGTGAGAGTAAGAGTTGACTGAAAGCTCCCCAACAGGGGCCTCTGGCATGACACCAACCTCTACCCGTTCAGCAGGAACGGCACACAGGGCTCTGGGGAGACTGGCGAGACAGACTGCCAGCCAGGGCTTACCGAACGTGTCAGCATAGATCTTGGCAAAGGAGCCCAGGGTGAAGCAGATGCTGTACTGGGAGCTGGAGAAGCAGACGTTGCCCAGGAGCGGGGACAGGATCAGGTTCTCGTCGGTGGAGTACATGCTGGAACAGAGACGGTCATGAGCGCACGGCCAGGCGGCACACCAACGGCCCAGGCAGACTCAGCAGCACAGCCGCTCCAGCCCTGGCCCTCGATGGCGCTTACACACAGCCAGCTTTGCCAACAGCCTGGTCCAAGAGAGTGACATGATGAAGCTGTCCCCTAACTCACAGTCACAAGCGGACTTCCCAGAGCTGGGAACACGGCACGATCCTGGGGAAGTTCACTGCCCCGGACAGACAAGGGAAAACTTGGAGGACGGAGACAAAGGTCTTAGAACACAGGAAATGAGTCTAATGTGATCGGAGAGAAATCCATTCTGGAGAAATCTCAATCTTACAAACACAAACAGACATAAACACCAGAATAAATGAGTGAATGCATGAGTAAAAGAAAAAGTAACAAAACAAAAAAAAAGAAAAAGAAAAAGTAGCTTTGCTCCCCATTCCCACCACCTAAAGAGCTTTCTTATGTTTGGTTTGGCTTGTTTTATTTTATTTTTTAAATATATTTTTACTGATTTCATAGAGGAAGGGAGAGGGACAGATAGAAACATCAATGATGAGAGAGAATCATTGATTGGCTGCCTCCTGCACGCCCCCCATGTGCCCTTGACTGGACTTGAACCCGGGACCCTTCAGTCTGCAGGCTGATGCTCTATCCACTGAGCCAAACCAGGCAGGGCTTGTTTGGCTTGTTTTAAAAAAAATTGTGTTAAAATTTTGTGTCTTATATGCATAACCCATTAACACAAACAATAGAGTGTTGGGGTGAGGGGGGGCATTGGAGGGGGTTAATGGGGGGAAAAAGAGGACATATATAATAATTTCAACAATAAATTATTTTAAAAATCTGTCTTAAAAGTCATGCAGAAGCAACAGCATCACAAGTTCACTAGTATTTATAACAAAATTAGTTGTACATGGATCAAATCCACAACCCTAGCCTTACTACACAATGTCTTATGGAGTTTCTTAATTTAGAAATAAAAGTATCGTATTATAAAGAGCGTCCCCTACTTCACTCCCAAGTTATGCTCCCCAGAGGCAACTGCTTTCAATTCTCTCTTTTTAAAAAATATATTTTATTGATTTTTTACAGAGAGGAAGGGAGAGGGATAGAGAGTTAGAAACATCGAGGATGAGAAAGAAACATCGATCAGCTGCCTCTTGCACACCCCCCACTGGGATGTGCCCGCAACCAAGGTACATGCCCTTGACCGGAATCGAACCTGGCACCTTCCAGGCTGCAGGCTGCGGCTCTATCCACTGAGCCAAACCGGTTTCGGCTGCTTTCAATTCTCTTAAAGCTGCTTTTAGAGCATTCACCTCCATATTTCTAAATAACATGTTTAAGATGGCTATTTCTTGTTCAGAGGCTGAAACATGACTTCCTGACTTCCTATTTTGGTTGATTGAGATTTAGTCCTATCCCACCCCTTTTCCCTTTTTGAAGAAGTTTATCATTTCATATTTTGGATTCCAGATAATATTTTAGCCTCTAGTCATTCTCAGCCTGTCCAGAGGCAGGGAGATGTCATCCCCGGTAGTAATCAGTGCTGCAGGCAGAGAAGCACCTGAACGTAATCTGTCTCCGGCCACATAGGTAGTGCCTGCAATCCTCAACTGGAAAAGTGTTCTCTCGGTAGGATGGTCTCTTCCTGGGCCCTTTGAGGGGCTTCAAGAAGTCATCCAGTACATTCTTCAACCTACAGATAACTATCTTTAAGACACCTTTAACCTATTCCTCAAAGCCACCTTGATACCGTATTTTGTCTTCCAACCATCACTCACACTTACTAATGTAAGCCCTTGTAAACCTATCTCATAAAGCAGCTGTACCCAGAAACAACAGCCAACAGTTCCCTCTTTACTGAGTGCGAATAAGATAACAGCAGCTAGCATTATTTCCCGATCAGTTACTGCTAAGCACTGTGCCAAGTGTGTTACATCAGATATCTACTTAATTTCTTATAACATATAATAAGGCAAATATTAGTATCCCCCTTTACAGAAGCAGAAACTGAGGCTCTAAAAGCATAAGTAATTTGCCCAACTTTACGTGGCTGGTATGAGGTGAAGATGAGACTGTTTCCAGAGCCCAGGAACTGACAGTGCTAAGGTGAAGGTGTGTGCAGACGTGTGCACAGCGGGTGGGGCAGAAAGTGAAGGGAGCCAGCTGTGGAGTCAGTCCCGTAGAGCCAGGCAATGGGCTTCTCGCCCCGTCCAATAAGCTCATCAACGCGTGCCAGAAATCCGAGTTGCCTCCAGAGTTCAAGATTAAGATTTAAAACACCAGAGTCCCCGAGGTCCCTATACCTTATCAATCCATTGACCTCGTCCACAATGTGGCGCAGCTTATAATACGCGTCGGTGGGGGGCAGCTTCAGCTCCAGGATCAGCCGGTCGATCTTGTTGATGCACACGGTGACTGCCAGCCTCTCCTGCACCGCGTGCTTGATCAGCCGCTCCGTGTTCAGCATCACCTGGGACACAGGTGTCAGAGCAGAGGGCAGAAGGTTAGGGAGAGGTGGGGGAGAGAAGAGATCAACCGAGACATGTGTGCATGCATATAAGCATAACCAATGGATGCAAAACTCTGGGGGATGAGGGCATGTATGGGAGTGGGATGGGAGGGGGCAATGGTAAGATATGTACACATATAATACCTTAATAAAAAAATGGGGGGAAAAATAAAAAGAATGTATAGTAAAAAAAAAAAAAAGTCCCTGATTTTTGTAACTGTACTATGGTTATGTAAATGAATCTTTGTTCTTAGGAAATACATTCTGAAATATTTTACTTTCAAATGGTTCAAGGGAAGAATACACACACATGTGTGAGTATGTGTATACATGTATAGAAAGAATTACAAAGAAAATGAGGGTGAATTCTTTGTACTCACAACTTACCAATAAAACTGAAAGTTTTCCAAAACAAAATCAATTTAATAAAAGCAATTCTGGCTCCCTCTGCTGGCTATCTCATTAATGACAACATGAATGAGGTTAGCCAATTTTCCTAATCTTTCAATATAGAAATATAAGACACCCTGGGTCCTTTAACTCCAATTTCTCTTATGATTAAAAACACTCACTAATATTTAAAATCTATTTATATGAACATATCTCTCTTTTATTTACATTTGTCATTTTTTCCCCTGAATATCAATGGGTCCTATTATTCATTTTAAACTTCACTGGGTCAGAACTAATTTTGAACTTCATTTATTTCCTTAGTTTTAGAGTAAATATGAGCCTTAATCCCACCGACTCTCATGTTCTCTGGTTCCCAGCTTGCTCAGTACTCTGGGCATTGTGGGTGGGGCAAACCAACAGGAAGTGGGGGTCTAGACTCACGCCCTCGGCAGCATCGATGAAAAGCACCACTCCATCTGAGATGCGCAAGCCAGCCGTGACCTCATCAGAAAAATTCACATGTCCTGTAAAGCAAACACCAACCAAGTCACTAACTAAGCTGCACAGAGGTGTCCAGCCAGTGGTGGCAGGGTGAGGCACAGTAACGGGTACGTGGTCTGAGGGGTACTGCAAACTCCCAGGCTCCCTTTCCCTTCTCTCCACAGCAATCTGTGGTGAATAAAATTCCACCATTAGAGTCCCAGCCTTGGATTAAACTTCTGTACAGGAGGTCCCCAAACAAAAAGGAGGACGTGTTTTACCCAGGAGGGCATAAGATATTCACATTCGTCCACTCCGCAGTAAGCAGAGTTTTGTGGAAATGAAGACCATCTGGAGGCAGGAGTAAGGGAGAGAGTCCCTGACAAGACGCTGAGGGATCAGGGCTGACGGGTATGAGGGCATTGGGCCAGGAAGACCAACCTGCTAAAACTCAAATGTTCCTGTCTAAAACTGCCCCACGCGGTCTCCTCCAAAAGATAGAGTCAGACACGGGGTAGGGCACACTGCCCCATGGTAACCTGTGGTCTACCAGCATAATCTCCTTCCAGAGACTGAGAGTGCTGAGGCAGGGAACCATGTCTGACTCACCTTTGCTACCAGAGCGTCTAGCAGGGGCCTGAGCAGGCTCAAGTGAATAAATGAATAAATTTTCCTAAAATTTAAATATTTCAGAGAAGAGTAAAGAGAGGAGCAAATGGGAAGCCCGGAGCACAGCCCTTGCTGATTAACTCGTCAGAAGCAAAGAAGGTTCAAGCAATGTCCTACCTGGCGTGTCCATGATATTGAAGAGGTAAGACTTTCCTTTGGTGTCCGGCAAAACCACGGTCACGGGAGTGCTTTTGATGCCAACACCTCTCTGCAAGTAAAAAAAAGAGTGTTCAAGTCTTCTTCCCATACAAGAGGGGTTCATTCTTCTCGTGGGGTTTGCCAGCTGCTAGTAAATTACACTGATTTATCACTCTGTAGTGGGTGTGATTTGTATCTAGCCAGCCAACCAGAATGACCTTTAAGATGAAATATCTTAAAGTTAAACAGCATTTGAGGGATGTTGTTTCAAATACAAAAAAAGTAAAACAAGTTTTATAATCCTCATACACTGGAAACAAAAATAATAATCAAGCATTAGGTAAGTAAAAACAAACAATCTGGGGGCATTTTAGGCTAAAAACATTAAAAAACAAAACAAAACCTGTAACAGGGACCCTAGCCGGTTTGGGTCAGTGGATAGAGTATTACCCTGCGGACTGAAGGGCCCCGGGTTCAATTCTGGTTAAGGGCACATGCCCAGGTTGTGGGCTTGATCCCCAATGGGGGGCATGAGGAGGCAGCCAATCAATGATTCTCTCTCATCATTGATGTTTCTCTTTCCCTTCCCTTCCTCTCTGGAGTCAGTAAAAATATACATATAAGAACACTATAATAGGGAATAATTATTTAACTTTAGTCAAATAAATATATTAAGAAACAACAGTAATGTCCAGCCGCTGTGGCTCAGAGGTTCAGCATCAACCTATGGACCAAAAGGTTGCCGGTTTGATTCCTGGTTAGGGAACATGCCTGGGTTCTGGGCTTGATCTCCAGTAAGGGTTTTTTTTTTTTTTTTAAAAAGAGAAGCTACTCCTAGAAAGGCATTGTCATATGGATGAAGTACTCTTACAGATTTTAAGCATGATATAATTTTAAAAATCATGTTGGCATCTGCATAACCTCCAGATGTACACTTACTGCCCTACTGACCACATTAAACCCAGGCAAGGACAGGAGGGTTCCTCCCTTTTATCCTACAGCTTGCCTAGCCAGCTCTCTTTCAAGTTATAATAATGGGATGACTGGTAAGTAGAAGCTAGGAGATAAAGAGGTGAGAGCGAGAGAAGGGTTTGCGGTATGGACCAAAGTGCTATCATAAAGACTCCCTACTTGGCAAAAACAGTTTGGCTCAGTGGATAGAGCGTTGGCCCGCGGACTGAAAGGTCCCAGATTCGATTCCTGTCAAGGGCATGTGCCTTGGTTGCAGGCACATCTCCAGTGGGGGGTGCGCAGGAGGCAGCTGATTGATGTTTCACTTTCATTGATGTTTCAAACTATACCTTTCCCTTCCTCTCTGTAAAAATCAATAAAATATATTTTTTAAAAAGAAAAAGACAAGACTCTCTACTCTCCCTACAAAACTATTGCTGGGTGTGGTGTGGGCAACAGTCGGAGTTTCCAAAGCAAACTTACCTCTTGTTCTGTGAAGAGGATGTCAGTGTAGCATAGCTGAAAAAAAATAAACTGTTGTTACCAACTGGATTCAGACTCCTCTCCCACACAAACCATCAATCACTTTCCCCTGCCACTTCCCAACTCAAGGTTTCTGCCACAGGAAAAAAATACATGAAAAAGGGTCTCCCTACAAAAATTCCAGATAATGAAACCAGTGCCTTCACAGATGGAAAATGCTCCTGGATGTGTTTTGGGGGATGGAGGTGAAGACCAGGTATAGCTGGAAAGCTAAATTATATCAAATGCACCCAATTCTTAAAGAGAGTCACATCCAGCCTTCATGGAACCCCACATGCCAAAACAGTCAATCTGGCAGAGACTGAACAATTATTACACTGAGACTTGCAGCAACACTGGCCTCACTCACAGGCATGCAAATCTATAATGAAAACAACACAGTCCAATTGTATTATATTTATAGAGGAAGCTTTTAAGGTTGCTGGTTCAATTCCCAATTAGGGCATATGACCAGGTTTTCGGACTTGATTCCCAGAGGAATGGGAGGGTGTGTGTTTGGGGGCAGGGGGATGTGTTGGAGGCAATCGATTAATGATGTTTCTCTCTCATTGATGTTTCTATTTAGCCCTCTGCCTTATCCTCTAAAATAAAAATAAAAAATAAAAAAAGAAAGAGAAAAAGAATTGGCTATAAAAGCCCTAGCTGGTTTCACTCAGTGGAGAGAGCATTGGCCTGTGGACTGAAAGGTCCTGGTCAAGGACATGTACCCAGGTTGCAGGATCGATCCCCAGCCCAGGATGTGTGCAGGAGGCAACCAATCGATGTATCTCTCTTACATCGATGTTTCCCTCTCTGTCTCTCCCACTCCCTTCCATTCTCTAAAAAAAGTCAATGGAAAAATATCCTCGAGTAAGGATTAACAACAACAACAAAAGTCAGAACAGATCAGAAAAGAGGAGAGATCTCAAGTGTAGAACAAATCATCCAAAAATACTGCAGATTAATATTCTTTATGCTCCCAAGAAAGTTGTAATTATTTTCTTAAAGGCAATTAATAGAGATTAAAATAATAAAGCAGCACTTTGAAGATGTCATTATTTATAGTGAGTGAGAAGGCTGAGGGAAGGGAGAGAGACACCCTGTATATTCTGAATGGCTTATCCTAAATCCTCAACCGAATTTCTACTTACATCCTGATCATAGCGCTTTCTGATTTCCGGATGAGTCTGCTCTATTAAGCAATCTACAAAGCACGTCTGAAAGGAAAAAAGAGGTTAAAACCTGCCAACCACAGAGTAAAATCTATTCTACTCTTCCCCCAGTTCCCAATACAACACATCATTTAGGGATAAAGAGAGGAGGGAGAGAACAAGGAGGATTATGGGACAGCAAAGGATCAACACTAAAACCACAGGATTATTTTCAAATGAAAGATGCAGTCTTTCTTGGACAAGCTTCCTCGGGGAAATAAACACATATAACATCAGAGTAAGGCTCATTTTCCCCTTTGCTGTCCAGCTGCAGACACAAGGCTTGGGCATGCAAGCGGCTTACTAATAGGCTCCACATGCTGATTAAGAAAAGCTAGAATTTCACATCGAGGTTTCATAATAAGCACAGAGACCCCAGAATCAGGAAGTCCAGCATTATGGGCTCAAACCCCAACCTATGACTCTGGGGGCTGAGAAAATGAACAGGAACGAAGAGAGATCCTATTCCAAGTAGCTGACAGTCCTCTCACCTTGCCATGATGGAGATGGCCACAAAGGGTCACATTTCTGATGAGTTCTGAGTTATCCATCAGATCTGCCAAGAAACTGAAAGGAGGAAGAACATTGGGAAAAGTTCTTAAGTGGGATGGGGTGCAAAAATGGTATTTTTAGTTGTTCAGGAACTACTTTCAGTCCAACAAATGCTCAGAGGCCTATGTGAATTTCTATACCTGTATAGCTCTGCCTTTGGGAATGGAATAGGCTTATCCATGAGAGTGACACAATCTGTGAAGTCTCATGATGATTTCAACAGCAAAATGATAAGATTTAAAAAGCAAGGAGAAAAAAAAAACCAATACCAGAACTAACACATATACACAAGTACTATCCCTTTCAAAATCTTCAGACTAATCATTTAGGGATAAGGAGAGGAGGGAGTTTCTTTTTTAAAACTGTCATCAGAGCTAGTTAACAACACAAATGCCATCTCACTAACAATGCCGAGCAGAGAACGTCCATCTTTACCAAAAACAGCATTGTCTTTCTTGCTTATCACCCGCATTATTTATGGCAAGTAGCCTTCAGATGACTTTGGCTCTTTAAAAAGATCAAGTCTGCTTTCAAAGACTGGAGGTTTAAAATAATCACCATTGAGAACAGAAAGGAATATGAAGCAAGTTCTGAAGATAACTGAAAAGTTGCTTCAAAAATGTCTAAATGACGGTAGGTGAGCTGAACATTTGATGAGGGACCCCATTCTTTTGAGCATACGATGAAAACGTGGCTAAAAAAAGCTTCATTATCTAATATTGAGCTACAAACACTTCAATATACAAGGGCCATACAAGTGAATTGATCAGTTTAAATATTTGCAAAAACAGTTTGAAGAGTCTAAATTATTCTACATATACAGGGTTAGGCAAAATCAGGTTTACAGTGTTTGTATGGAAAATAACATAAAATCAATAAATAATAATTCAAGAATAAACTGTTTCTGGGTGAGTGGGAGGTAATGAACCAATGACCTTATATGCATGTTTGCATAAGCCACGGACACAGACAACAGGGTGCTGAAGGCGGGGGCGGAGATGGGGGAAAGGGGCGGGCCGGAGGGGTTAATGAGGGGGAAAAAGGGAATATATGCAATACTTTCAACAATAAAGAATTATAGCCGAAACCAGTTTGGCTCAGTAGATAAAGCATCGGCCTGCGGACTGGAAGGTCCCAGGTTCGATTCCGGTCAAGGGCATGTACCTTGGTTGCAGGCACATCCCCAGTAGGGGGTGTGCAAGAGGCAGCTGATGGATGATTCTCTCTCATCGATGTTTCTAACTCTCTATCCCACTCTCTTCCTCTCTGTAAAAAATCAATAAAATATATATTAAAAATAATAATAATAAAGAATTATATATATAAAAAAGAGGATTTTGAATACTCACAACTGTAAACCTACTTTTGCCCTCCTTTTCAAAATAGAATCATTGCTTCCAAAACACTTAGCAATTTTGCTGAGTCAAAAGAGGCTCTGGTGGCCCAACACTGACAATTAAATACTTAGTACTCTCTGAGTACTAAGGCTGGCTTTCAATACCAAACTAGAGATTTGGAAGAAGAGAAAACAGCTGAGATATGGATGAGGGCCAAGAGAAAAGATAAGAATGCAACTAAATATCCCAGAAGCCATTTAAACTGAAAGGAAATCTTGGCAAATTATGGGGAGAAATTTTGCTCTTGAAATTCACTGGCTATTTCAATCACAAACCACTTCCTCTATCCCCATGAAATAATGAACCTACACTATTCATGGGGAGAGGCTGAGAGACCTTATAACTTACTCCATTTCATACACCGTGACAGGTAACGTCTGCTCCATCAGAGTGAATTTCTTGGTTTTCACTGGCTTAATAATAGGTTCTAGGGGGGAAAAAAAGCAGTGATGTTCAGATAGGCAGAAAACATAAAAATACAGAGCTCTATTCCATTAGGCTGGGCTTTCAGAATGTATGATACGTGATATCAATTTTTGTTATTCTCAAGGATCACGCAGATGTTGAGGACGTTCTGGGAATGCTGTTTTGCATAAGACAGGAAAGGAGAATTACGGACTGAGTTTGAACTTCATTTTGTGGGACACAGGGAGAGGGACTGGATGTAGGTTGAGGTCAATGTCAGTTCAAAACCTCTCCCTGCGCTTACAGAACGGAACTGCTTAGAAAACAAGCACCATGAGGATTGGTTCAAGGAGTCGGGATTATTTGGTGGGAGAACTTCAATACAGTCTTCAAGCACCTAAATAGATATTAGATAAATGAAGAAATAACTCTTACTTCACCTGGAAAAAAAACTATGCGTTTTATTGAATATTAAAACAGGATTGCCCTAGCCGGTTTGGCTCAGTGGACAGAGCGTTGGCCCATGGAATGAAGGATCCAAGTTTTATTCCAGTCAAGGGCACGTAACTCGGTTGTAGGCTAGATCTCTGGACATGGTTGGGGTTCGTGTGGGAGGCAACCAATTGATGTATCTCTCTCACATAGATGTTTCTCTCTCTCTGTCTCTCCCCGTCCCTCTCTCCCTCTCTCTTTAAAAATCAACAGAAAAGTATCCTCAGGAGAGAATGAAAACAAACAAACAAATAAAAAACCAAGGTGAAATGATCCTCAATCAAGAAACAGTGCCTGAGGGTAGTAAAGAAAAATCAACCAATCCATTCATTGAATTCTCAAGTTTGCTGATGGCTATGAAGTGAAGGTTCTGGTTTCATTGCTGCCTCGCACACCTCAGGGCCTCCCGGCGTACCTGTGAGCGGCTGGGTGTCTTCCTCCTGAACGATGGTCTCCACCTCCGGACCATACACCTCTTCAGCGGTGGGGTAGTACTTTTTGTCCTCATGCAGCACCACCTCCATCCCAGGGTGGTCTTCATCGTGGTCAGCTGCATCATCATCATCGTCGTCGTCATCCATCTAAAAGCAAGAGAGGCTGTAAGAGGCACACACTTCCTGCTCAGTAACTGCCATTACAGAGTTAAGGGCCATGACTTCACGTGTGTGACAGCCTCTGATTTTGAGTTCTGTGCCAGAGTCAGTGGGGTAGGTTCTACTCTAGCATGATCTTTCACAGAGGGAGGACTAGAAAGCCAAAGCTTCAGACGGCTCTTCTCATTCAAACGCGCTCCTTCCTAAGTGTGAGCCACTGGTCACAAGTGGACCAAGACTGGAGAAAGCAAGTGGCTTTTAAGGGGAAAAATAATTCCTTCCAAGGGCAGAAACCAGGAAGCAGACATAGAAACTGGGAATAAGTCCATAACTTTAAGATGCTCACTTAGATTCACTGAACTGTTTTAGAAAAAGACTTTTCTTACAGAAAACAACAAGTGTTGGTGAGGATGCGAAGAAATTGGAACTCTCCTATACTGGTGCTAGCGATGCAAAATGGTGCAGCCACTTTGAAAAACTATTTGACAGCTCCTTAAAATGTTAAACATAGAATTACCATATGACCCAACAATTCCATTCCTAGCTACAAATCAAAACTTATGTTCACACAAAAACATAAATGCTCAGAGCAGTAATGTTAATAATAGTCGAAAAGTGAAAATAACCCAAATGTCAATAAAATGTGGTATATCCACACAATGGAATATTATTTGGCAATAAAAATAAATACTTATACAAAATTGATAAATCTTGAAAACATTACACTAAGTTAAATAAAACAAATATAAGGACAATGGTTTTCAACCCAGGGGCAATTGAGTAACATCTGAAGATATATTTGGCTGTTATACTGGGTGTGTGGGGTCTAGTGGGCAGAGACCAAGGATTCTGCTAAAAATCCTACAAAGCACAGGACAGACCCCACAACAAAGAATTTTCTGGCACCAAATGTCAATGTTGCCGAGGTTGACAAACCTGGCTCCAGTGGTTCTGAGCAGAGGAATGATATGATCAGACTTTTGTTTTGAAAAGAATCAGGCTGGTTCCCGTACTGAGCATATACTGGAAGGAGGGAGATTAGAAGGAAGTGAGGGGAGGCTGAATCTGAGTATGTTCTGAAGGTAGAGTCAAAAGTGTATTCTAATCACTTCTTGGCCTTTTGGGTAAGTTCATGCACAATTATCTGTTCCTGTCAGTTTAATAGCTGATATGTCCTCTACTTGAGGACAATAAATATATTACATGGAATGTTGGAGCAGGGAGGTGGCATAGGAGCTTAAAAAAAAAAAAAGCATTCTAATGGTGGGGAAGGGATCTAAGTGTGAGATGCCCTGTTACAGTGGTTGCCTACCTTTCGGACCTCTCGGATCAGCCCGCTGCCCTATTCGACATCAAGCAGAGAAGCTAAGAAGGAAGTTGGACATATAAACCTGAGGTTCAAGAGTAAGGTCTAGGCTGGAGATATAAATTTGAGAGTCCTCAGTGAATAGAAAGAATTTGGTAGATTGGATGAGATCATTAGGGGACTGAGTACAGACAGAGAAAAGGTATAAGGAATGGAGCCTGGGACCCGGTGACGGTTATATGTCAGGGAGATGAGGAGAACCCAGCGGCGAAAGCTGAGAAGGGCCAGCCAGTGAAGAGAAGGAAAACCTGGGGATCTCTGGAAGCCAAGGGAAGAGGAGGTGATCAGCTGGGCTGGTCAGAGGCTACAGAGAGGCCTAGTAAGATGAGGACTGGATCCAGAACAGAGGTCACTGGTGACCTTGGCCAGAACATTCACACATAGCCTAACTATATGGTCTTGTTGCTCTTAACAGCTTTAGTGGGATAAAATTCACATTTCTCTCAACTCACCAATTTTAAGTGCACCATTTTAATGGTTTTTTAGTATACTCAGAGTGTGCAATCATCACTGCAATCAATTTTAGATCCTTCAGCCATCACTTCCCAATTCCATGCCCCAACTAGACAACCATTAATCATTCTACTTCCTGTCTCTACAGATGCCAACCCTTTATTTGGCTTTACTTTGAATGTGATTTCCTCAGATATTTTTCTTGGTCATCGCACCAGGAGTAATCTCTCCGTATATCCTATTACCATGGATATAAGTTAATATGTCTTAAATGGCACTTGTCCTCCTTCCCTGTCTCATATTAAAAACACGTTGTATGTACTTCGTCTCCCCTGGCAAGCAGCGTGCTCCTGGAGGGCAGAGATAATGCTTGGCTCTCCTTACAAACAATAAGTGCTCTGTAAATTCTTAATGAGTGATTTCTGGGGCTTTATTTAGCCTGCAATTCAAGTTTGTTGGGATCATTTTGAATTTAGATTCCGTTATCCAATATATTAGCTTATGTGATGTGCAAATTTTATAAAGTTCTTTATCTTTACTTAAGTCACTGACAAAAAGGTCGAAAAGGATGGGACCGAGCACAGGTGCCTGGGGCATGTCATAAGAGCTCTGGCAGGGACTCATATCAAAACTCTCTCCATCCCATTACTCAATGGCTGTGACTTGTCTCCTGTTATGGCCCAGCCCGTAGACTTTCCACAAGGATGTCATGAGTTACCGTGGTTACTTTGGGAAGGGGAGTGAAATAGAATAAGAACCAAAATATATTTTCTATTTGACTTGAATGTGTTCATTAATTACATGTATATCTCTTTAAAATATAAATGTATCTTTAGAAAATCATTGATTGGCTGCCTCCTGCAAGCCCCCTACTGGGGATCAAACGTACAAACTGGGCATGTGTCCTGACTCCAGGAATCAGACCAGCAGCCTTTTCATTCATATGTCGAAACTCAACCACTGAGCCATTTTGGCCAGGCTAAAATAATATTTTTAAGAAGAAAATAACTGATTTATAAGAAAAATAAGATATCAGATGCCTTGCTCAAATCAAGATATATAATATCCACAGCATATACCTGACCTTCATCTCAATCTGGTAACTGTATCAAGAGGAAATTTTTATAAAACTCACACGAGCTATCTAAGTGTTTAAGGTCATCTGTTTTTAAAGCTCTTTCCGTAATTTTTACCATGCACGCACATTACACTCTCTAGCCTGTAGATTCTGAAATCCATCTCTGAAAAGCAGGACGAGTTGCCTGATTCACTTTCTAGCACCAGCCAGTCCCGTCTCTTAAAGATGACCACACGGCTCTCAGCTTAGCTCTGCAAGGTCTCCCCATCCAGGACCTAATGCATCTCACACACCTCAGCCCCTAAGATGCTCTCTTTTCACCTCACACATAAGGCTTCAATTTTCTTTTCCCTGTGTTTTTCTGTTGTTTCTAGTTTGAAGGACATTTTTCCTGACGGAGAATACAGATGGTAGCCAGGACTGTGATTCTGCTTCTCTGCTGTTTTATTAATGTCACACCTCCATCGGTGAGCAGTGGGCCTACCTACTTCTTGTTTTGAACACTGCTGAAACAGAAAAGCATCTTCAGTGTCTTTTGCAAGTCTCAGACCATGCTGGACTTCATCCTCCATAGCTCTCCTGAAGGGGAGTCAACGGAAGCTGCACCTTCTCTTTCTACGGCTTTTATTCCTCTTTCAAAACCTGAGCTTATGAGGGAGTTCCCAGCGCAGCTGCACGTGGAAAAGGTGACTACCTTATATTTTCTTTTGGAACTCTAGTAGCTAAGTTTTCTTAGGGCAGTATGAGACCCCAGAGGATTCAGTACTTTATTGTTTTGTTTTGTTTTTAAAAAGAGAAGAAAAAAGCAATATATTTGTCTTACCTCATCAAGATCTTTAGTCTCTCTGCCCAATTCATCATCATCTTCATCAGAATCTAGCTCTGGTCCAATATAATTCCCAAACTCATCATACAAGTCAGTATCCATGATGCTAAAATTAAAGAAGAGGAGTTAGATTCAGACAAGATAATCAAGGCCTCCACCACATGGCTCCACATGCAAATTTATAAACTTTATATGTCTAGGCTTATAGTTGACCATATCCCTTCACACATTTCCTTTCCAATTACACCAACTCATAGTCTCTGTTTACATACTATTCTTCTTTTAACACTAAATAAAAAAAAAAACCCACTTAATACTAGAAGGCTTCAAAGCTAGTATAAATAACTTTCTTTTTCCTGAATTATTTGAGAACTAGAGGCCCAGTGCATGGGATTTGTGCACTGGTAGGGTGTGGCCTGCAGGGATCAGCCTCCTGTGGGAGTGCCGCTCATCCCAGACAGCCCAGCAGTGCTTCCCCTGTGGGAGCTCAATACCTGGGGGTAGCTCCTGTGTTGAGTGTCTGCCCCCTGGTGGTTAGTATGTATCATAGCAACTGGCCAACCAGTCATTCTGGTTGTTCCGCCATTAGATTGCTGGGCTGTTATTATATAGGATAGGATAGGATAGGATAGGATAAGTTGTTGACACAATGCCTCATCACCACTTAAAAGTTTACTGTAGGAGCTGAAACCGGTTTGGCTCAGTGGTAGAGCGTCGGTCTGGGGACTGAAAGGTCCTGGGTTCGATTCCGGTCAAGGGCATGTACCTTGGTTGTGGGCACATCCCCGGTAGGGGGTGTGCAAGAGGCAGCTGGTTGATGTTTCTCTCTCATCGACGTTTCTAGCTCTCTATCTCCCTTCCTCTCTGTAAAATATCAAATATATGTACACAGATAATAATTTAATAAAAAAATTAATTAAAAAAATAATAAAAAAATAAAAACAAAAAAAGATATATATATTTAAAAAAATAAAAATAAAAATAAAATAAAAATAAAAGTTTACTGTAGGAGTTGGCACATTATGGTCTGTGGCCAAATCAGGCCAGTTGCCTGATTTTATAAAGCTATTTTTAAATAGCTGAAAAACCAAAAGAATAATATTTCATGATATGTGAAATTAGTGAAATTCAAATTTCAATGCCTATAAAAACAGCATTATTGGAACACAGCCATGCACAATCATTTATATTGTCTATGGCCACTTTCACACTGTAATAGCAGAGCTAAGTAGCTGCAATTGAGCCCATATGCCCAGAAAGCTTAAAATATTTACTTTAGAAAAGGCTTGCCAACTACTGCTTTCATGTGTGTGATTCCTACAAACAAGAACATTCCCCTACATAATCCTAATGCAACCATCAAACCCAAGCCGGTGTTGCTCAGCAGCTGGAGTGTCGGCCCTTGCACCGAAGGGTCTCAGGTTCGATTCCAGGTCAAGAGCATGCACCTGGGTTGCAGGTTCAATCCCCATGCAGGAAGCAACCAATCAAGTATCTCTCTCACATCAATGTTTCTCTCTCTTTTCCCCCTTCCCACTCTTCCTTCCACTGCTCTAAAGATCAATGGAAAAAATATCCCCAAGTGAGAATTAAACAAAACAAAACAAATACAACCATCAAAATCAGACACATTATTATCATCTAATTCACAGACTCCCCCAAACTTTCACAAACTGTTCTAACAACATCCTGCACAGCAAAGGATCCAACCCAGAATTGCATGTTTGCATTTAGCAGTCATGTCTTTAGTCTCTCTCTGGAACAGTTCCTGTCTTTCTTTGACTTTTATGACATAACACTTTTGAAGATTACAGGCTAGTAAGTTTGTAGAATGTCCTTTAACTTGGGTTTGCCTGATGTTTGCTAACGATTAGATTAAGATTATGCATTTCTAGCAGGAACATCACAGATGTAATGCTGTGTTTTTGTTTTAAAATATATTTTATTGATTTTAGAGAGGAAGGTTGAAGGAGAGAGCTAGAAACATTAATGATGAGAATTATTGATTGGCTGCCTCCTGCACACCACCTACTGGGGATTGAGCCTGAAACCCAAGCATGTGCCCTTGACCAAAATCGAACCCGGGACCCTTCAGTCCACAGGTAGATGCTCTATCCACTCTGCAAATCCGGCCAGGGCAGTGGTCAGCAAACTCACTAATCAACAGAGCCAAATATCAACAGTACATCGATTGAAATTTCTTTTGAGAGCCAAATTTTTTAAACTTAAACTTTTTCTAATGCAACTTCTTCAAAATAGACTCGCCCAGGCCGTGGTATTTTGTGGAAGAGCCACACTCAAGAGGCCAAAGAGCCACATGTGGCTAGAGAGCTACAGTTTGCCGACCATGGGACTAGGGTGATGCTGTGTGTTTAGTTATCAGGTGATATCTGATTTCAATCGGTCCCATTAGTGGTGATGTTACCTCATCACTTGATTACAGTGGTGTCTGCCAGGCTTTTCTATTGTAAAGTTACTTGTTTTCTCTTTGTAATTAATAAGTATTTTGTGGTTTTCTCTACTTCAATTACTGAAATTCTATTCAAAGTATAGTTCAAATGCCACCTTTTTCAAGCTTTTCTGGATCTTCAAAACTCACTCCCCTATGCTACTGTCTTCTGCAGCTTTACCAGCATTTAATTGTTTTGAATGGCAGTTAACAGTACTGATTACTCTCACCAACAACTCTGCAGCTTGCAAGTAATAAACAACAGATCAGATTAAGGGTTAAGGGCTTGGGCTCTGGAATTGGAAGATTTGGATGTGAGTCCTAACTTTTGTCACTTAATAACTATTATTCCCGAAACCGGTTTGGCTCAATGGATAGAGAGCATCAGTCTTCGGACTGAAAGGTCCCAGGTTCAATTCCGGTCAAGGGCATGTACCTTGGTTGTGGGCATATACCAGTGGGGGGTGTGCAAGAGGCAGCTGATCGATGTTTCTCTCTCATAAATGTTTCTAACTATCTTTCTCCCTCCCTCTCCGTATAAAATCAATAAAATATATTTTTAAAAAAATAACTATGTAACTTCAGGTAAGCCACTTCGACTCTAAACCTGTTTCCTTAACTGGAAAATGGAGTGCACAATTTCCATTGCATAAAAGGTTAAGAGAATTAAACAAAATAGTGTGTGTAAAGAATTTATCAGAGTCCCAGACTCAATAAATGGTAGCCAGCATTATTTTTTGTCTACTTAAAAAATATTTTTATTGATTTCAGAGAGGAAGAGAGATAGAAACATCAATGATGATAGAGGATCATTGACTGGCTACCTCCTGCACACGCCCCTCCTCTCCCCCCACTGCCACCCAATGGGGACGGGGCATATGCCCTGACCCGGAATCCAACCAAGACTCCTAGATCATAGATTGACACTCAACCACTGAGCCACGCCAGCTAGGCTGCTATTATTTTTTTTAAAAAATTATCTTTATCGTTAAAAGTATTACAGATGGCTCCCTTTTCCCCCATTGACTTCCTTAATTTTTTTGCTTTTTAAAAAATATATTTTTAATTGATTTCAGAAAGGAAGGGAGAGGGAGAGATAGAAACATCAATGATGTGAGAGGAGCATTGATCAGCTGCCTCCTGCACACCCCCTACTGGAGATCGAGCCCACAACCCGGGCATGTGCCCTCATTAGGAATTGAACCATGACCTTCTGGTTCATAGGTTGACACTAAACCATTGAGCCATGCCAATCAGGCATTTTTGGCTATTCTTAAGTTCAGGAATTCTGTGTTCTTTGTGCCTACCTGACAATGCATAAGTAGGTACTGTTAAATATTAAATAAATGGAATGTTTAATTTTGAGATACTGTTATTTCTTGCAATAGGTTAATCCTCTACCTTCCTCAATGCAACCTGTTGAGTGCTGATTGTGGACAAAATAGAGAAGTAAGAGCTCCCCAAACCAGTAACTACCATAAACTATTATAACTTTAAATATGCATAGGGATTCTGTCTATCCAAAGAACTATCACATCTGGGCTCATTTCATTCTCCCAAATCCATGAAGTG
The DNA here is from genome assembly GCA_963924515.1 of Vespertilio murinus. Classification (NCBI taxonomy): domain Eukaryota; kingdom Metazoa; phylum Chordata; class Mammalia; order Chiroptera; family Vespertilionidae; genus Vespertilio; species Vespertilio murinus. The sequence goes on along the minus strand of OZ004718.1, from coordinate 13,266,125 downwards.
ACAGCAGAAGTTTTTACATAAGGATATTCATGGGACAAACCACGCTAATTTCTACTTCGGGGCCATTGTACTTGCTATTCTCCTCTGAAATGCTCTTCTTTGGGATATTTATACCTCGTTCCTTCATTTCACTCGGGTCTCTATGAAAAATGTCACGTTTTCTGCGAAACCTTCAATTGCCACTCTATAAAAGTTCTCCATACACACTCTCTGTTTTATTATCATTAACATCTACCACCAACTGAAATCTTTCTATCTATATATGTGCTTACTGTCATCCCTCCAACTACAATTTCAGCAAGGACTCCATTTCACTTAGTGCGTGGCACAATACAGGGCCTCAGTAAGATTTGCTGAATGAATGAACGACTCCAACAAGGCACAGGGAAGACAGCTGACTCGCCTCCAGTTGCACAAAGCCAGTCGCTTTAGGCATCAAACCTCACTGCAGCTTCCCGCTACAATGCAGGCCCTCAAAGGAACACAGAATAAGCACGGAGGGAGTTTGGCACGGGAGTGAAGATGGCACAGGCGGAACCGGAGACAGGGGACGGAACAGTGAGAGAAGGACTCCTGCCTAGGGAAGGGGTTTAACGGGTAGACACTGAGGGAATCCTGGAATCTGGGAGCGTGTGTGTTGGAAGTCGCGGGGCAAGGGGGGTGGGGGGGAGGCTTTCATTCCTTTCCCGTTCCCCACTCCAAATTACCCATTTGTAAAGTAAAAGAGGCAGATAGCATATGAAGTCTCTTCCAGATCTGACACTAGTTCCCCTTCCCACCCGGAGCAACTTTCCCATCCCGCGGCGCGTCAACTCACCTCCCTGCCGCTCAGCCAAAACCTCCAGGCGGCCCAACGGAGCCCGCGCTTCCGGCCCACGCCGCCGCGCTGCCCGCGCCGGCCGTCCCGAAGGACCCCGCCGACGCCGCGGTCGCGTTTCTGCCGCGGACAGCCCTCTGCCTGAGGACCAGCTCGGAGGAATGGCGTCCGCGGACGCAGGAACGGGAGACGTGGAGTTGTAAGGACCCCAAACGGAGGCGTGGGATACTCCAGACAGAGTGAGGCCTGAAGGGGCCTGAATCTGATCAGGCGCCTCGGGGCCACCCGGAAAGGGGGCCTTCGGGCTGATCACGTGGGCAAGCTGTGGGAGCAGTTGCTAGGCAACCACAGCGGCTCCGTCTGGTCTACGCTGAGTTGTTCGGTTCCGGCGTATCTGAGAGTCCTCAGAGAAAGCAAGGGAACCAAGGCCTGGGCTGCTGGGGTGACTGACAGTCAGGAGGGCGGGAGGGTTAGCTCTGTTTATTCAATCCCCGGGTAGGGATCAGAACTGGACTGGAGCCAGAACGTCTGAGTCAAATTCCTGGCCAGCCCAGCCGCCTTCTTGGTTGGGGTGGAGAGGGAGGGCCATTGGCTTGCCACTACCCTGCCCTAAGGCTGTTGACGATGCCTCAACCATAACATCTCGCTCAATGCACCAGGAACATGAGGCTCAAAGAGGTCTCACAACAAGGAAAAGCCAGAGCCGAAACTAGAACCCATATAGGTGATCTCGCCGTAGAACAGGCCCATCAGCCTCACACGCGGAGGCTACAGAAGTACAGGAGCAGAACTAAAGACGGCTCCCAAGTCCCTAGCCCTCCAGCTCTGGGCTGGACAGAGGGATTTGGGACAGGGATTATTTAAGCCCTTTCCTCTGCCACTTCTACTTGATTTCCTGCTCAGTCATTGCATTTGGTTTGGGTGAAAGGGTATTCTTTCTCATTAAAGACATTTAATGATGGATGAAATTTTATCCCTGGGCTCAAGAGCAGCTAACAATAGTTCTGCTTTTGTGTGAGGTTCTCCTCAACCACAACAACTTGCTATGTGGAAGAGTGAAGGGACTGAATTCTGAGATCCATATGCTTCCTCATTGAAAGCGCCAATTCTTTGAGGCAGAAAACGAAATTAAGCTATGGCTCCAAACTGAAAGTCCTTCTATTTTCTTTTTTTAAATTTTATTTTACTTATTTTATTGATATTTTACAGAGAGGAAGGGAGAGAGATAGAGAGCTAGAAACGTCGATGAGAGAGAAACATCGACCAGCTGCCTCCTGCACACCCCCCAACCGGGGATGTGCCCACAACCAATGTACATGCCCTTGACCAGAATCGAACCTGGGACCTTTCAGTCCGCAGACCGACACTCTACCACTGAGCCAAACCGGTTTCGGCTGAAAGTCCTTCTATTTTCAGTGACAACAAATCTTAAGCACGTCCTCACTGTGGGACTCTATAAAGTAGAGAACTAGATTCTTGTAAACCCCCCCAAATATAATTGACAAGATATCCGTGAATGCTTTTGAGTAATTTTGTGGGCTAGCAGAGAATCCACTTTCCTTCTCCTGTGATTGACCTTCCAATGAGGTCCATCCTCCTTTCCTTCCCAGGCACCAGCCATGGAGAGGAATGACATCATTGACTTCAAGGCTCTGGAGAAAGAGCTGCAGGCTGCAGTTACCGCCGATGAGAAGTACAGGAGGGAGAACGCTGCCAAGTTCCGGGCGGTGGAACAGAGGGTGGCTTCCTATGAGGAGTTCAGGTTGGCTTAATGTCATTTTTTTTTTTCCTCAGGTCCTCTTGTTATAGTGGGCTGTAGTGGGTAAGAGCACATGCTTTGGAGTCAGACAGTTCTGGGCTTAGTCCTGGTCCTGTCCTCTGCTACCTGTGTCATCTTGTGCAAGTTATTTAACCTCCGTGAGCCTCTGTTCCTCATCTGTAAGAGAGAATAACCATTACTATGATCCAAGGAGTCATTACGTGTAAGGTTTTTGAGCAAGAACGTCTGGGACATGGGAAGTACCTAAAAGCCGTCAGCTATTGTTGCTGCTGCTGTTGTTGTTGTCATATTGACCTGCCAACAGGTTCAGCCTATATCGTGCACAGTCCAGCCACCTCACACCCACAGACATCATTATGTCTGTCCCTTGATCTCTGTCCTTTGCCTGCAGGGGTATTGTCCTTGCATCACACCTCAAGCCACTGGAGCGGAAAGACAAAGCAGGAGGGAAGAGGACCGTGCCCTGGAACTGTCACACCACTCCGAGAGGGACCGCTCAGGACGAAACCACTGAAATCTCCCAGGTGGGTGGGGCCCAGCAGGATTCTCTGCCATAAAGCTCCAGTCCTGTCCTCTTCTTTTTAAAATATATTTTATTGATCTTTTACAGAGAGGAAGAGAGAGGGATAGAGAGTTAGAAACACTGATGAGAGAGAATCATCAATCAGCTGCCTCCTGCACACCCCCCCCCCCCCCCACTGGGGATGTGCCTGCAACCAAAGTAGATGCCCTTGACCGGAATCGAACCTGGGACCTTTCAGTCCGCAAGCCGACACTCTCTATCCACTGAGCCATACCGGTTTCGACTCCAGTCCTGTCTTCTTACAACACATAGCTTTTCCTTTTTTTCTCATGTTAAGCCAACGGAGGCAGGCTTCTTCCTCCGATCCCAGAAAGAAGCACCATCGGGTAGTGAGGGGAGTTACATTGGGCAGGGCAAATTGGAAAGGTGATCTAGGCAGGTCCCTTTCAGTCAGTCCCTTAACTTGCATTCGCAGCTCAGGTTGAGGTTGCTCTTGGTTATATGTGGTGTAGAGTATAATGATGGCCCTATGGCAGCGTTGGGAGGGACACCTAGCCTGTCAGGTCCGTCACACTCCCCCCGAGTTCCTTCTCTCTTCCTGAGGTTTTCAGTCGTCGCCTCTGCTCTGCTCAGAGTAAAAACCCTCCCTCTCACATCCATCAGGGGGACTACCCTGGGACAGCCGAGAATCTCAAACCAGGCCTGGGTTCTTGGAGACCCTCTCTCACCTGCAAAGGCGGCCGCTGTGGTGCTCAGAGAGCCAGTGGCAGAGTTCAGCTGAGAGCCCTCAGGCTTCCCTCCCTCTCACTGCCACAGAGCAGCCGGAAACGCCCTGGGTCCCCTTTTCTTCTTTTTCTCTCCAGGAGGAAACACTCCTGCAGCCCGAGACCTCAGCAGAGTTCTACCGTGACTGGCGGCGATACTTGCGGAGCGGGCCAGAGCGCTACCGGGCCCTGCTGCAGCTCGGAGGGCCCACGCTGGGCCGCCTCTTCCAGACGGACGTGGGGTTCGGACTTCTGGGGGAGCTGCTGACCGCACTGGCTGACCACGTGGGGCCGGCTGACCGGCTGGGGGTGCTGGGGATCTTGCGCAGCCTGGCCGGTACCGGGCGCTTTGCCCTGAACCTGAGCCTGATGAGCCACGCGGAGAGAGCGAGCTGCAGAAGTCTGTTCCAGAAGCTGCAGGCCATGGGCACCCCTCCGCCCACGAAGGAAGGGCTCAGCCAGGAGGAGCAGGGTCTGGAGGAGCGGCCTGGGGGGCTCCAGGAGGGGGAAAGTCTCCTACAAGAACTGCGAGGGTTGTACCAAGTGGACTGATGGGGCCAGTTACCTTCAGAGGCTCCCAGGGGTCCCTGGCAGCAGGTTTTGGTTCTCTTGGGGCCTCTGCAAAACTGTCGTAAGAATCCCACACCGGCCGAAACCGGTTTGGCTCAGTGGATAGAGCATCAGCCTGCGGACTGAAAGGTCCCAGGTTCGATTCCTGTCAAGGGCATGTACCTTGGTTGCGGGCACATCCCCAGTAGGGGGCGTGCAAGAGGCAGCTGATGTTTCTAGCTCTCTATCCCTCTCTCTTCCTCTTGGTAAAAAAAAAAAATCAATAAAATATATATTTTTAAAAATGAATCCCACACCGAATTCCCTTCTCAACTTGAAATCTTCAGAGCGAAAGCTGGAATCTAATCTTCCCCTCTTCTCCAGCCCCTCTGTGGCCTCATAGTCTGAGCTGTGTAGATCCACAGCATGGTCAAGGGCCCAGAAAGTTCAAAGAGCTTTGTTTCCCACCCTCAGAGTCTGTCCAGGCTGTGGCCCACTGCCCTGAAAGATGGCGTGCGCCCCACCAAACGCTGGCTCCGCTAGTAAGGCCTCCCCCCAAAAGGGGGAAAGGGAAAATCACTAATCTTCCATAATAAACCCACACCGATCCCCATAGCTTTTAACAAGAACATTCGCAACGTAAACCCAATGACTGGACATTTAATCAGCAAATGCTCAAACGCTTCCTCATCTGAGATGTATTTTTCCCCCAGGGGCAGGTTGGTTCTGGGAAGGCCCCGAGCCACTACTTTAGGTCTGGCCAACCTCCCGGCTTCTTCCGACGGCCAGGTGGGAAGGCGGCGGCGGGTGTCCTTGGACTCCTGGATTCACCAAAGGGAAGGCCTTTCCTCCAGGCATCAGGGCCAGGCCTGGGGCAGGGAGGCAGGGGTTTCCCCGACCAGCTCCTGGCCTTGCTTCTCCTTCCAGGTTCTCCTGGCCCATTCTTGGGCGGGTGCCAGTGTTCTAGAAAGGGGAGAGAGGGCCAGGTTCTAGAATGGCTTTTCCTCGAGATCCCATTTAGAAGGGCATCTTGTCATGTGAGAAGGGCCTCCTGGGCCAGCTGGGAATAAACTGCCTCGCCCCTGGCTGCTTCCCCTGCAGATTGCTGCTGCTTTTCTTGGCCGCCCCACCCTTTTCCTCCGGCAGTGGATTCTAGCAGCCTCATAGGCCTTTGGTGCCTTGGTTTCCCCCTTCTGACTCACTCCTGTGCTTCAGGCATGCACCTGTCCCACATCATTGTGCTCCTGGGGGCCTGGGGGAGTGTCCGGGCCTTTGAAATCGTGGAGAAGGAGAACATTTTTCAGAGGACCCCCTGCCCTGCCTTCCTGATGTTCGACAACGCGGCCTACCTGGCCGACATGAGCTTCGAGCTGCCCTGCCACTGCAAGCCCGAGGAGGTGCCCGCCGTGGTCTGGTACTACCAGGAGCGCCTGGGCGGCAGCCGCGCCCGGGTGCTGACGGACTTTGACGGGCAGGTGCTGACGGCGGCGGCCCACGTGCGGGCGGGCAGCGACCTGCTGGCCCGCTTCAGCATCCGCATGTTCAGCCTGCTGGTGTTCCGGGCCCAGCCCCAGGACTCGGGCCTGTATTTTTGCGGCACCCGCAAGGGGGACTACTTCTACGCCTACGACGTGGACGTCCAGAGCAGCGAGGGGATGGTGGCCGCCTTCCGGGACCTGGGCCAGGAGCCCTTCGCGGACCAGTACCGGGGGAGCCTCCGCGTCTTCACCACCTTCTGGGAGTGGACCCCCTGCGACCGCTGCGGGGTCCGCGGCGAGCAGTGGCGCATCGGCCTCTGCTACCTGCAGAGCCCGGGCCTCTCGCCACGCTACCGCCAGACGATGCCGGACGTGGTGTCCTGCGGCTCCCGGGCCGTGCCAGGCAGGCTGCGGGCCGAGGCCCGGGCCCACCGCCCCGAGCTGCTGGTGCGGAGCTGCAGGGTGCCCTGCAGGAACACCACGGTGATCCGGGGGAGGCTGATGGCCGTTTTAGACTACGTGTCCAAGGTGGGCAGGCGGCCCTGGCTGCCCTCGGTGCCCATCCAGTACCACCGGCAGCAGCTGAGCCACGGGCTCATCATCTCCTGCCCCGGGGCCCGGCCCGAGCAGGCCGTGGCCTGGGACAAGGACCGCCAGCGCCTGTACCGCACGCGGTACTTGAAGGGCACCAACAGGTCCATGCGGGTGTTCATCGACCACGGCAACCACCTCCACATCCGCTTCACGCAGCTGGACGACAGGGGCATCTACTACTGCTGGCGGCAGGGCGAGCGGGTGGCCGGCTTCCGGCTGGGCGTGGCCCCCCGGGGGCGCTACAAGGTCTCCCTCTCGGACCCCGAGGTCCGCTCCGCCCTGGAGCTCACCCTGGTGGGGTTCCTGCTCCTCACGGCGGTCTTCGTCACCGTCCACCTTGGGCGCTGCTGCTGTTACGTGTTTCGCTGTTCTCCCTGCCTCTCTCGCTAGGTCCTCTCTCCACCCTCTCTGAAGACCCGGGGTGCTCCCAATGAGTTTGTTAAATGATTCCATATGCTTCTGGGTGGGCCTCCCGGGCCGGGCCGTGGATGTTGGTCACATCCTGCTCCCTGTGTTCGGGGGCGCTTCTGGGGCCTGGTCTGGGGAGTGGGGACGCCTGGGGCAGGCGGGAGGGACACGGGGCGGAGGCTATGACAGAAGGAGCTGAGGTGCACATGTATGTCTTCTAACTCCACCAAGTCAGAGGAGGGGGAAGGGAACCTCGTATTTATTAAATGGCCTAGTCAGCAATGAACAGTGTTTGAGGTGCTTTCTTTTCTTGCCTTTGAGGACTTGCTAAGCGGGTGCTGGTTAAATTGGGGGTGTCATGGAGAGGAAGGAAGAAAAGAGCGGGGGAGCCACGTACAGGTCCTCTCTGCCTTCCTCCCAGCCTTGTCCGGGGACCGGCTGGTAGAAAGGTAAAGACTGGCCGAAACCGGTGTGGCTCAGTGGTAGAGCGTCGGTCTGTGGACTGAAAGGTCCCGGGTTCGATTCTGGTCAAGGGCATGTACCTTGGTGGATTCTGGTCAAGGGCATGTATCTTGGTGGCGGGCACATCCCCACTAGGGGGTGTGCAAGAGGCAGCTGGTTGAAGTTTCTCTCTCATCGACGTTTCTAGCTCTCTATCTCTTTCCCTTCCTCTCTGTAAAATATCAATAAAATATATATATATTTTTAAAAAGAAAATAAAGAAAAAAGAAAGGTAAAGACTAGGACAGGGGAAATGGGTGAGGAAAATGGAGGTCGAATTCAGGACTCTCCTGAGAGACTGCACCGTGCTGGAGACCGGGGGTGAGAGGAGGGGCTGGGAGCAAATGCGGGTGGTGAGGGGTGGGGGGTGGGGGGAGAGGCGGGCCAGGACTGCCAAGGCAGAGCAGGGTTGGAGGTGGGATCTGTCATGCGGCTGCTGCCATGCGGGGTGTTGAGCTCTGGAGACGATCAGTGACCAGAAGCAAGTTGGGTCTTGTGCCGGCTTCCTTGCTGCTCCCTTCCCCCGGCCCCAGCTTCTCCCGAACAGATCAGAGTCCACGGAGGGAGGCCACAGCAGTTGGCTTTATTTACCTCAGTGACTAAAGGCATGCGTGGGTGGCAGGAGGGAGTCAGAGAAAGGGCACCAAGTCTTGGGAAGAGATTCCCATCTCTCCCTCCCATTAGCCTTAGAGGGGAGAGGGGGCCCCTGGAGGGGGTCCTCTCAGTCCCATTTCTGGGCACACACAGTCCATGCTCCCCACAGGCCTCCATGGAAAGCAGAGCAGATGCTCGGGCGGAAGTGTGTGCCTCCTCTCCAGGCTGTAGCAACCCAAACCAGCATCTTCACTCTGCTCGTGCCTCCGTTCCCTGAATTATCAAATACAGTGCTACCTACAACACTGGGTACATTTTGCATCTGAGTAACAGGGGACCGAGGGGCCCTTAGTTCGGGGAAAAGCATCAGGTCCCTGTGGGGCGCAGGCAGGCAGGCGGCGTGCGCTGGCCTCACCCAGCAGAGTTTGCTGGGTGGGGAGGCAGCAGCTGCAGGGGCTCGGAGGCTCCGGGTGGGCAGGGATGATGCAGCAAGGAAGGGGCCCTTAGACCTGGAACAAAGTGTGCCCTGCCCCTGCGGACAACAGCCCCTTTTCTCTTATTTTAGCATCGTCCAGAGGACGCATCACTTCCTTCATCCCCACCACCCGGAGGCCAAGGATAGCTGGTCATCCACAAGCCCAACGCAGATGTCCAGCATCCTCCTCCTGCCTCCTCCATCTCTACCCGCCTCCCTCCCCCAGCCCATGTGGGGGAAATCCTCCCGGGCTTGACCTCTGTGAACTGACACCCAGGGGCCAAGCAGGCCCCCTCGACTCCTTCCCGGCACCACGGCCCTCTCGACGTAGACTGAGACCCCCTCGTGCCGAGAATCAAGCTCCCACCTGCCCTCATGGCAGCTCAGTGAGGCTGAGAGGCTGGAATCAACACGGAATCCTCATTCCCTCTGGAACCTGGGCAGGCCAGGCATTCTGTCTGCTGAGGACGCCCTGCGATCCGGCCGGGCAGGGTCGGTCTAGATTAAGAATGAGCCGCTGGCCAGAGCTGCCTTCCCTGGGAGGACTTCCCCTTCCTGTCTCAGCGTCTCCGTCTTCCTCCAGCAGCCCCAGGAAACTCCAAGACCCACTTCCCAGATGGCCCCTGGAGACCTCCGGCGCTGACAACGGTTGCCATGACAACAGGGATTAGGCAACTGGCGAGTGATGTATCGGGTCTCTAGGCCCTCCCCAACTTCTCTCTTCCCTTCCAATTCTAACCCAAGCATTCTGGCCGCGCCCCTCCAGGCTGCCCCTCTGGGGTGAGTGCCCTGTTAGACGGAGTTGCTGGGAGTGGGGTGGGTGCTGTCTGGCGGGCCTACTGCTTGCTGATGGAGCCTAGAGCAAAAGCCGGCAGAGAGACGCGGTGGGGAGCAGCTGCAGTGGGGTGCTGGGAGCCCAGGTCCGGGGAAATTAGCTGTCAGAGGAGGGGCAACTATCCTGTTTACTGGTGCAGGCCCCTCCGGTTATGGGGCAGGGGCCGCCAGATGGTTCCCGCCTCACATCACGTCCTTGTGCTCCTGTTTGGACTCCTTAATGACCTGCAGGGGACAGAGAAGGCGCACAGGGCCACCGTTAGGTGCTCACACAGACCCCGGGCCCACCACCACCAGGCCACGTGACCGTGGGCAAGTCCCCAGACTTTCCATGGTAGGAACCGGAACTCCCTCATGCAGCGGTCAGAGGGGTGAGATCACACCTGTACACCACTTAGCACCACGCCAGGCACACGGTGAGCTGACGCTGTGGCATTAACTAGTGCTGTGGCTGGTGTGCTGGGGAGTGGGTTGTGCCAAATCCCCCTTTTCCCATTCATGTGCAAGAAGATTCCTTTAACCAAACTGGAAATGGAAAGTTGGTAGTGAAAACTGCTAACTTATTTCATTTCCTTTCTCTCTGCCCCGGGCCTGGCGCTGGGGTGCCCGAGTCAGGGTGAGAACGGGAGAAAGCCCACGCCAGCACCCATCCAGTGGTCTGGGCCCCCTGGCTCCGTTTAAAGCTGCTGGCGGAGGGGGTGGGGGTGAGGGTTAATGGCATCCAGCTGCCTTTCCCTCTTTCAGAGCCTCCCTGGAGAGCCCGTGTGAGTTATCAAGAACCTTCTAGGTGCCCGCGTGGGCTTCACCCCAGAGCCTGGCCTCAAGACTTCCTGGGGGCAGCCAGAGCCGAGGGGCCAGAACCTCAGGGCCGCTGTCCTCACCTCTCCATCCCGCATCTCCACTGTCTTCACCACGATGTTTCTCTTGAGATGGCCCTCCGACACGGACTTGGTGTCCAGGCTGGTTTCTGTGGGTGTGAGGACAGGAGGCCTCCTGTGGGCGCTAGACATTCCTCTGCCACCCCTGGCTCCCTGCCTCCCCCAGAGCACGGGGACGGAGGCCTACCCAGCCAGGCAGGGAGGGCCGAGGCTCCTCAGGCCCCCACTGTGTTGGGCAAGTCCTGGCTGCTCTGCCCACTGCCCTGCTGGCCCTCTCGGCCTGGCCGCGTTCCCGGCCCTCCGAGGGCCCTTCCCCGGGACCTGGCTTTCTGACAACTCAACACTGCGCCGGGGAAGGGGCACGTGGGCTTTGAAATCAGGGCAGGCCAGAGCCCGAGGCCCAGCCCAGCCACTGACCAGCCACACGACCGTGGGCGCGTTAATTGACCTCTCCCAGCCTTAGTTTCCTCATCTGTAAAAGAGCGACACGGCGCCTGCTTCTCCAGGTGGGAGGGAGAAGTCAGTCCACCGAAACAATGGATGCTAAGTGATTGGCTCAGTGTATGTGGGTCCCTCTCCTGTCCCTAAGTCCTGGGACACACAGATCTACTTCCTAAATGTCTAGCCCAGAAGAAGACTCCTCTTCTTCTCACCCGCGCCTCTCTCCCCCATTCCCCCCCCTCCGTGGCTGAGAATCATCTGAGGCCCACATACAAGTAAGAAGTGATTGAGCCGAAACCGGTTTGGCTCAGTGGTAGAGCGTCGGTCTGCGGACTGAAAGGTCCCGGGTTCGATTCCGGTCAAGGGCATGTGCCTTGGTTGCGGGCACAGCCCTGGTGGGAGGTGTACAGGAGGCAGCTGGTCGATGTTTCTCTCTCATCGACGTTTCTAGCTATCTCTCTCCCTTCCTCTCTGTAAAATATCAATAAAATATATATATTTTTAAAAAGAAGTAATTGAGCTTTTCCCCTCAGAGAGAAACATAGAGCACTAATGTTTACAATTAAGAGCAGGGAACGTAAATCTTTATTCACGACAGGGGCAGCGGTCCTGGGGGAAACAGTCCTCTGGGCTGAATCGGCACCGAGCTGAGCAACGGAGCCTCGGGGACAGACGGGTCAAGCGGAGAGCTTGCCGCTGGGCACAGGGAGACCCGAGGGGCCTCTCCGCTGGGTGAGGCGTGAGGCAGGGGCTGGCATGGGCTCAGAGGCCCCAGAGCATCGCGCCTGCGCGCCTGAGGACACGGCACCCTGAACACCAGCCGGTCTGCCAGCGCAGCCTCCATTTACCCCGCGCCGGGTCCCGAGCCGGGCACGGAGGCTGCTGGGAAGATGGCATAGGCTGGGAGGAGGGGGGCCAAGAGGACGGGGGTGGGGGGGGGACACGTGGGCTTGGGGAGGCTCCCTCCCTGCCAAGTGGAGGAAAGCACCGTGTCTGAGAGGCGGGCAGCTAACCGAGAGCCGGCGGGGCTCCGTCTACAAGCGGGGGAGCCTGAATTGGTATAACTTGTACTGTGAGGCTTTTGAGGTGTCTTGTGACCTTGTGACCTTCCCCTTCTCTGGTGCCTTTGCCCCCTGCAGTGACAAGCAGTTGGGAAAAAACAAAAACATAGAACGCTCAGATGGGCAGAGGATCTGCAGAGTGTTGAGGGATCTGCAGACAGGACGGAGGTGGAGACCCTCGCCCAGTTCTGTAGGGAACGGGGTGCAGGGATGAAAGCGGGGCACAGGGCAGAGCAGGACAGGAGCGGCTGCAAGCCCCACCCGGAATGCCCTGGGCCGGTGTGTTCTGGCCAGAGACTCCACGACGAATCACGAAGGCCCTCAACCTCCCCTCCACTCCCTTTCTACCCAGGTTCTCAGCCCCAGGCCTGGGGGAGGGGCGTTAACCCAACACCCTGGCCACCGGCCCTGCCCCACTGACCTCGGATCTGCAGGTTGGAGAAGGTCTGCACGGGGATGGTGATGCTGAAAGACACGGAGGGAGCGCCGTGAGCAGGCCGTCCCGGGCCAGGTCCCGCCTCCGGGGTGTGACAGCCTCACGGAGCGCCTTTCCCGGCTTCCCTCCGCGGCCAACACGCCCCGTGGGGCTCCCAGAGTCTGCCGGGGGCGTGGGTGCTATCTGTGAACATCTCCATTCCATGGAGGACGGGGACGTGGAGGGTGGCAGAGGGGGGGGGCAAAGGCAGTTCTGAGGAGGCACAAAAGACAGGTCAGGGGGGAAGAAGTCCCATTATTGTGGGGAGGTTGGGGGGGGGGGATGAGCCTTTTAGTTTAGTTCTTGCCCCGGGACCTAATCCACAGCGGTGGAATGGAATTGAGCCCATTCGATCACTGATCAAACACTTATTGGATGGATGCCTACTGTGTGTTCGGGAGCCGGGTTGGCCCCGGCGGGGGAGGGGACGGGGCGGGCTCACCGGCTCTCCTCGCCCTCCAGCAGCTTCCTGTAGGTGGCGATCTCCATGTCCAGCGCCAGCTTGATGTGGAGCAGGTCCTGGTACTCCTGCAGGTGGCGGGCCATCTCGTCCTTGAGGGTCTGGCCCTCCTCCTCCAGCCGGGCCAGGGTCTCCTGGTAACTGGCTACCTCCCGCGCGTGCCGCTCCTCCTGCTCCCGCATCTGCCGCTCCAGGGACTGGTTCTGTGGGGTGCGAGCCGGCCGGTCCCTCCAGGCACCCACCGGCTCGCCCTGGGGTGGGACCGCCTGGGGAGGCGTTGGAGGCCCCTCTCCTCCAGCACCCCTGGGGCAGGCGCGCCCCCTCCTCCCGGTCGCCAGCCCCCCCCCCATCCTCCACCGCCCCCGGCCCCGCGCACACCCACCGAGCCCCGCAAGGACTCCAGGTCGCAGGTCAGGGCCTGCAGCTGGTGCCGGTAGTCGTTGGCCTCCTGCTTGGCCCGGCGGAGCAGCTCCGCGTTGCGGGCAGCGGCGTCTGTCAGGTCGGCAAACTAGATGGGGAAGAGGAGGGCCTTCTGCTGAAAGGCGGGCGGCAGCTGCCTGTGGGGAGCTGTGCGGCCCGAGGGAAGGCAGAGAGAGGTCTCTGGGGAATCGGGGAGGCGGGCAGGACCCCAGGGTTGTGGTGCAGGTCACGCTCCAGGACACTGGCCACCCCCCGGGGTTGTTCCCAGGGACTGTGACCCCTGGGTAGCAGACACAGAAGCCACTGCTGCGCCCTCAGCACCCAGCACAATGCCGGGCCAGGGAATGAATGAATGAAGAATGAATGAATGAATGAACAGGACTGCCACAGAACCCAGAACCTCCTGCACTGGCCCCTCCCTCTATGGGCCTGAACCCTGTTTCCCCCACCTGGACAGCCATGGGTTCTTGATAGACCCTCCCTTTCTCCAATTGATGGACAGATATAAACCCCACCTGTGGCCAGACATTCCTGAGCTCTGAACTACCAAATAACAGTAATAGTAGCCGAAACTGGTTTGGCTCAGTGGTAGAGCATCGGTCTGCGGACTGAAAGGTCCGGGGTTCGATTCCAGTCAAGGGCATGTACATTGGTTGCGGGCACATCCCCGGTAGGGGGTGTGCAAGAGGCAGCTGATCGATGTTTCTCTCTCGTCGATGTTTCTAGCTCTCTATCTCTCTCCCTTCCTCTCTGTAAAATATCAATAAAATATATATTTTTTAAAAAAATAACAGTAATAGTAGCTGTAAGTTCTTATTACAAGTAACTTTGACTCTGGGCAAGTCACCTCACTTGTCTGGTGAATGTCAGTCACCCAGAGAGGATCCTCTCCCGGCTTCCTGCACCCTCCTTCCCCTGAGAGCCTTGTCTGTAGCCCGGAGGCCAGCCTGGAGGAGGCAGGCGGCCGCCGTCGGGTTACCTTGGACCGGTACCACTCCTCTGCCTCGTGCATGTTGCTGGACGCCACGGCCTCGTACTGGGTGCGGATCTCCCTCAGGGCCGCCGTGAGGTCCGGCTTGGCCACATCCAGCTCCACGTGGACCTGCTGCCGGGCCAGCTGCCCCTGGAGCTCCCGCACTTCCTGGCCGGGCGAGAAGGGGGGGGGGGCGGGCTCAGAGCCCAGGCCACAGTCGGGGTTTCCGTGTGTGCCCGGGGGCTCCCAGGTTCCACGGGGCCGCGGAGCTGAGGCCAGAGCTAACTGGGATGTGTTGCGTTATGAATGGTTCTCGGTCAGATGGAGGCAGATGGCGGAATGAATGGAGTCAGGGAGACGGCGTGGTTTTTCGCAAGCTCTTTAACGCCTTTGGGCTTCAGTGTCGTCTGTGGAAAGGAGATTGTGCGGAAAGGTGCCACCCCACAGGGCTGTGGTGAAGGGGAAAAGAGGCCACAGAGCTTTTGTGGTGCTCAGTACGCGGAGTGTGTCTCTGTGTGCATTTTACCGGGGGCTGTCGATGCTCTCTTGTCTGTCTCTATTTCTGTCTTCCTCAATTTCTCTCTTTGTTTTTAATTCTGCACCTTCCCCCCCCCTCAGTTCCCATCTTTGTGTTGGGCTTTACCTCTTCATGGATCTTCCTCAAGAACTGGATTTCCTCCTCCAGAGACTCAATCTTCCTCTCCAGATCCAGACGGGCCAGGGTGGCTTCATCTGCCTCCTGGAGCGGGGAGGAGGCGAAGGGCCACTCTGACCCCAGGCTCTTCCTCCCATTCCCTGGCCTTGTCTGTCCCCCCTTTGGGGCTGGGAGAGCAGCACATTGCTCAGGAGGGCTGGTGGGGCCCCGTGTTTGGAGGGTGTCACCGACCCCCCCCCTCCTGCGCCCACCCCCGCCCCCTTGACCTGTCGATAGGTGGCCAGGTTGTTCTCGGCCTCCAGCCTCAGGTTGGTTTCATCCTGGAGCCTGGGGGAGGGGGACACAGTCCTGGGGCCATGCTCTTCTGAGGACTCTTGGACCCCTGCCCCAATCCCCCTGGAGGTGGCTGCCGGAGAGACCCCTCCCCCCGAACCCAGGACTAGGGGAGGGGCCGAAGGAGAGCCTTGGCCAGGAAAGTGAACGGAGGAGGGCCTTCGCTTGAACTCATCACTGAGGCGCCGGTCAGGGCTGCTGCACCCGCTCCTGCTCACATAGGCGCTTCCACCAACACACACTCACACACACACACACACACACACACACACACGCACACACGCGCACACACACACACACACACACACACACACACACACACACACGTCCTCCTGCACTTGAGGCCACGCAGGCATGCCCAGCTGGCTCAGCAGAGCCCCAAGCCCCTGCGGTGGCCCCTGGCTTCTGGAAATGGGTGTTATTAAGATCTCTGCTTGCTGAAACCGGTTTTGCTCAGTGGTAGAGCGTCGGTCTGCAGACTGAAGGGTCCCGGGTTCGATTCCGGTCCGGGGCATGTACACTGGTTGCGGGCACATCCCCGGAGGGGGGTGTGCGGGAGGCAGCTGGTCGATGTTTCTCTCTCATCGACATTTCTAGCTCTCTATCTCTCTCCCTTCCTCTCTGTAAAATATCAATAAAATATATTTTTAAAAAAAGATCTCTGCTTCACAGCTGTGCAAGGCGAAGCCTCGGCTAGGATCATAAGCGGGTGACAGGCAGAGTCCCCTGTGTTCTGAAGCCAGGCTTTCCTGCTCCCTTCCCCCCCCCCCCCCCCCCCCAGCTCAGTCCTCCTCCGGCACACAGCCTCCCTTCCACCTCCTCCTTTCCGGGAGCCCAGGCTCAGAGGAGGCCGCTCCCCGCCCACAGGGCCCCGGCGTGAACGGAACACACACCTCCTGCCTGCTGGGCCCCCTGACGGCCTTAGCGCGGGCTCCCCCCAGGGCAGGTGCTGAGGGTCCCCTTTTTCCTGGCAGAAGGTCTTGGGGAATCAAATCCCTGAGGCCCTGAGCCTCCCCCCAGTCCCTGCCATCGTTTGGGGAGCAGGGGCGGCCCCTCCCTTTCTAGGGATGTGGAAACCAGTGAGCATGGAGGCAGAGCCCCGGGCCTGGGGTCTCTGCGGGCACTTCCTCCCGGGGGCTCAGTCCCCCCGGCTCCTGCGGCCCCCCTCCCAGGCCCCCTCCTCACTTCTGCCGCAGCGTGCCCAGGTCCTGGGCCAGATTGTCCCTCTCCACCTCCAGCCGGGCGCAGGTGGCGGTGAGGTGGTCGAGCCGCAGGCGCAGCTCGCGCAGCTCGGCCTGGTAGACGTCGGCCAGCTGGGTGGGCTCCGCGGCCCGCAGCTGGTTCAGCTCGGCCGCCAGGGCCTTGTTCTGCTGCTCCAGGAAGCGCACCTTCTCGATGTAGCTGGCGAAGCGGTCGTTGAGCTCCATCATCTCCGCCCGCTCGCTGGCCCGGGTCTCCCTGAAGCCGGTGTTGAGTGCCCCGGCCAGGGAGAAGTCCACCCGGGCCGGGAGTGGGGGTGGCAGCCGAGCCGGGGAGAAGTGGGTGCCGGGACCCAGGCGGCGGCCGGGAGCCAGGCCCCCCACCACCATCTCGGAGGAGGAAGCATAGGAGCGGCGGGCAGCCGAGGTGACCCGTCTCCGCTCCATCCTGGCCCGGCTCTGCCGGCTCTGCCGGCTCCTAGGATGCGAGGAGGGCTTTATGAAGGAAGGGGCCGCCTTGACCCAGCCCAGATTGTCCCTGGAAACAGCCCCTGGCATAGCCTGAGGGGGTGGGGCTGGGCTGCAGCCCAGCCATGGGGAGACTGCTTCTCACCCCACCGAGGTCACTGTGCCCGGAGGCAGGGCCTCCTGGGTGTGCCAGCCCCGGCCTGGCCACAGCCAGAGGTGCCGGTGGGCAGTGTCTGGGGCCAGATGCTGGGTCTGAGGCCCAATCACTGGGCAAGGAGACCCTCTCTCTAGGAAGGTGGGTTAAGAAAAGGTTGGACCAGGTGACCTTTGACCTGTCTGCTAACTCTTAGGTCCCATAACCCAGGCCTTCCCTCACTCAGCACTGCCCCTTCCAGTGCCTGATGGGTGCTGCGAGTTTGACAAAGAACAAACCTATTCCATGCCCTAAGGAACAGCCAGTGTTACAGTTTCTTCTTCTTCTTCTTTTTTAAAAATATATTTTATTGATTTTTCACAGAGAGGAAGGTAGAGGGACAGAGAGCTAGAAACATTGATGAGGGAGAAACATTGACCAGCTGCCTCTTGCACACCCCTCACTGAGGATGTGCCCGCAACCAAGGTACGTGCCCTTGACTGGAATCGAACCCAGGACCTTTCAGTCCGCAGGCCGACGCTCTATCCACAGAGCCAAACCGGTTTCAGCTTCTTCTTCTTTTTTTAAAAAAAATATTTTATTGATTTTTTTAAAGAGAGGAAGAGAGAGGGAGAGAGTTAGAAACATCAATCAGCTGCCTCCTGCACACCTCCTACTGGGGATGTGCCCGCAACCAAGGTACATGCCCTTGACCGGAATCGAACCTGGGACCCTTGAGCCCGCAGGCCGATGCTCTATCCACTGAGCCAAACCTGCTAGGGCTGTTACAGTTTCTTGCCAAGCCAATTCCCAACAGATTGCTGGAGTCCCTTCCTCTGAATACAGGGACCCGGCATTCCTGCTTTCTCCCCACTCCCTGGATTTCCGGGGCTGTGGACTGAAACTGATCACCGGCCTTTTGTCTGGGGCGGCGATCGCCAGCTGGTAGTTCTGCAGACCCCTGGCGGCGGCCCGTGAGGTCCAAAAGGTTGGTGGCCGCTGGCCTGGAGGGTCCACGGAGGCCTCTTCCTAGCAGCGGGGGATGCTGAAAGGAACCTGGGGGTCCTGACAGGGCCAGAGGGGCAGGCACCGCGCCCTCTGGCCCCTCCTCCGCCTCAGTCCCACAGGGCTCACCCTTCCCCGCACCCCCTCCCAGAGCCCTGGCCTCGACAGCTCCACAAAGCAGTTATGAACGAGCTGGCTGTCCCTACTCCCATCTTTGTCCCTGTGACACCGTTTCCCTGGCCGCCCCTCACCTCACAGTCACACTGGAGATTCATCTCCCTTGAGTTCCCACACTTCGGGTCGAAGAGACGGGGGAAGGCCTCTCTCTGGGACTCGGTGGGTTCGGGAGCCCAGGAGCCGGGGCTTCCAGGCTGGGGCCCTGGGCCTGGGCCCTGCTGCCCCTCGAGACTTCAAATCCACCCACCCCCTTTTACTCTGGTCCCGCGGGGTCAGCGCCCCTCCCGGGACCCCCACCCATCCGTGTCCTTGGACTTCTGGGAAGTGGGCAGCCTTCTTCCCACCCCCACGCTGCCCGCTGCCCATGCCCGGGCCTCTGATCCCTTTTCCTGGGCACTTGCTGAATGGAGCCTTGTTCGCCGCCGCCGGTGAGGGCGCCGCACGGGGAGGGCGGCCCGCAGGGGGCTGTGCTGCTTTTCTCCCGGGGTGCAGCCCACGCCCCCTGTTCAAAGAGCTTCTCAGAAAGCATCTGAGGGGGCTGGCGCGGAGCGGGAAGCAGGCTCCGTGCCCACCCCAGACCATTGTGACGGTGCCAAGGTGAGTCACTCAGTGGGCACGAGGGGGAGAGCCCTGGGGGGTGGCCAACCCAGCGCTGCCGGGTCTCCAGCTCTGCAGACAAGGCCTGGCTGCTCACCCCTCCCCAGCTCGTGGAGGCAGCTCAGGCCCCCACGCTGGGACTCGCAGGGGGAAACCCCGGCATGCAGCCCACCACATGCCCGCATCCTCTGTGTGAGTCCCAGCACAGAGAGAGGAGGGAAGAGGCCCTAAGTCTTAGCCCAGGGGTGGGCAAACTACGGCCCTCGGGCCGGATCGGGCTGTTCAGCTGTTCTATCCGGCCCGCGGAGCCGAAAGAGCGGAGGGTTCTTTTGCTCTCCCCTCCGCTCCTTCACCAGCAGCCCAAGATGAGAGTGCCAGCATGGTCAGGTTGCTTTTGTTCCGGCGCCTCCGGTCCAGTTTAAGAACCCATTGTGGCCCTCGAGTCAAAAAGTTTGCCCACCCCTGTCTTAGCCACATCTGACCCCAGGGCTTGAGCAGTTTCTTGGCGAGGGCATCCTGAAGGGGGTGCTGGTGACTTTTGATCTTGTCATGGGTGGAGGAGCTGGGACAAGACATTATTTTTATTGCTCATTCAGTGTAGAAAAGTCGGAAAACACAGATACTCAGAATAAAAAAAAATGAATTAGCCATAATTTTGCCACCTGGAGATAAATACTACCAGACACCCCCCCCCACACACACACACACATATAAATTCATGTTTCCACAAGTGGGCTCATGTTGTACAACTTATTTTGTAATTTGCTTTTTGCACTCAGTGTGCTATGGACACTTTTCCACATAAATGAATATGTATTTAGCCTGGCCGCTGGTGCCCAGCGGTTGAGCGCCTATGGCCTAGGAGGTCACGGTTTGATTCCCAGGTGGGGCGCATGCCCAGGTTTCAGGCTCAGTCCCCAGTGGGAGGTGTGCAGGAGGCAGCTGATCAATGATTCTCTCTCGTCACTGATGTTTCTCTCTTTCCCTCTCCCTTCCTCTCTCTGAAGTCAGTAAAAACATATTAAAAAGAATAAATAAAAATATTTATCCACATCTGTGGAGCGCTGCTACAGCATATGGACAGGTTCAAGCTTCAGACTAATGGGAGGGCACGGTCCTCTCGTGGCAAAGCCACGTGCAAGTTCCAGCACAATGATGGCCAAAGGCTATGGTTGTAAGCTTGACCTTATGGTCCGCACCTGCAGTCCCACGTGGCTGGGTGATATCACGTGGCTGAGTGACACGGGCTGCGGGAGGGGCAGCAAGTAAACAAAGTTTGACCAGGTGCATGTGACTGAGTAGATTCGAAACCGGGAGAACATTGTAAACATCTTGACCACACCTCGTGGAATCTGGCAGTAAAATAAAGACTCGGCTTGCAGGCTGTGGTGGTGTCTCTCCATCAGAGAAGCAGCGTCCCCCCGGAGCCCCAGCTTTATCCTCTTGTCTGTCTTCTCCCTCCTTCACCGCCCCCTCTCAGGTTCACCCACGGCTGTGCTGGCTCGGCACATACATCATCATTTTAAGAGCTGTATGGTTTTCTTCTATATGCATTAATTTAAATCCTATTAGACAGCTGTGTTCTCCCCCCCCCCACTCTCTCTGTGCACACGCGCGCGCACACACACACACACACACACACACACACACACACACTGATGCACATCTGCCCCAGGCAGACACAGCTCCCAGCCTCCACTGCTGTTTGCATCCCCCTGGACTGGCTCAGGTCCCATCCACATGGTGCTTCCTCTCCTGATTCCCCCACCCGAGGGCCTCGACGTCTAACCCCTCAGGCCAACCCCTAGGCCAGTGGTCGGCAAACTGTGGCTCAGGAGCCACATCCGGCTCTTTGGCCCCTTGAGTGTGGCTCTTCCACAAAATACCACGTGTGGGAGCACACAAACAGTGAGATTGAAACGTCGTGACCTATCGTAGAAGTCGGTTTTCAGCTCTCAGAAGAAATTTTAATCGTTGTACCGTTGATATTTGGCTCTGTTGACTGAGTTTGCCGACCACTGCCCTGGGCCGACTCCTTCACTAGACCGCGGAAAGCCGTGGGCCATGGGGAGAGGATGCCCGAATACCCCTCCACAAAGCCTCAGCCGAGCCACGGTCCACTTCAAGCTGACGTAGATATCAGATGACCTACGCCAGCCGTGGGCAAACTACGGCCCGAGGGCCGGATCCGGCCCGTTCGGCTGTTCTATCCGGCCCGCGGAGCCGAAAGAGTGAGGGTTCTCTTGCTCTCCCCTCCGCTCCTTCACCAGAAGCCCAAGATGAGAGTGCCAGCATGGTCAGGTTGCTTTTGTTCCGGCCCTCTGGTCCAGTTTAAGAACCCATTGTGGCCCTCGAGTCAAAAAGTTTGCCCACCCCTGTCCTACGCCCTGCACCCTCGCCCCTGTGTCATAAATCCGTCAAGATGCCCATCTGCCCACAGGCCCTACATGTCTCTCAGGACAGGCCAACACCACACCTGGCCTCAGCCCATACCTGAGGTGCCCAGTGTTTTCCAGATTTGCCAACCTCCAATTCAAGTGGCTGTTCTGCCACTAGTCGGCCACCCACCGGCTCTGGTTGAGCCCCTGTGGCTCTCCCGGTGCCCGCACCGCCCGGTGGGCAGCAAGTGTAGGTGGGATGAAGAGGAGTCTCTCTGGCTGACTCCTTGTGCACCCCTCGGTGCATCCATTCCCTGACCCATCTCCGAGGAAGGGAACCGGCCCCTGGTGGCCACTAGATGGCAGTGCTCAGCTTACCAGGTCTGGAGGCGGCGAAAGAGGGGGGACTCGCCCGGAGGCATCACCCCCTTTGTTTTCCCGAGCTGCCTCTGGTTGCTCGGGCAATGTCCTCCAGGGAAAGAGCAAGGCTGTGGCTACTACAGTAATAGTTCTATGATCTTGGCGGACTTAAGGTCCCGTCTCTGAGTCTCCATTTCCCTCTGTAGAATGGGGACTAGCCATACTCACTCCGAAGGCAGCTGTGAGGGTAGAATCGGTGAAAGCCGGATGCAGCAGGTGCTGGATAAACCACAGCTCCCATTCCATAACACCTACTAGGTGATTTACATATCTACATGTGAGCACCTTTGTGATGGGGTGGGCCCAGATTGGAAGCTGGGTCCACGGGGGGAGGGGCCGCCATGTCCCGTTGACTTCATGGCGGGTGGAGCAGGGGCCGTGTGTCCCCACCCCCCACGCTGGGCAGTCTGTTAGCAGTGTGGACAGGACGCAGGGGACGGCAGCAGCAGCCGGTGAGGACAGGGTGGGGGTCAGCTCTGTGCGCCCCTGGCTTTGGCTTTTCGCGGGGACACGTGTAAGCTCCCCCCAACTGCCCAGGAGGAACTCCGCGTGGAGGCTGCCTCCCAGCCTTTCTGGCCTCCCTGCCTCCTCCTCCCTTGCCCTTCCCCAGCCCTAGACGAGGGGTCCCACCTCCATGGAGTCTGAGAAGCTCCTGGTGTGGGGCTCCGCCCGCTTCCTAAGGAGAAGGGCCACGCCTCCCCCTGTGGGCGGGGGCTTCCGAATGCTAGGACCTGGGACCAGACGGGGATCACCCTAACGGTAAGGTCTGCTTCCCCCTTCAGACTCAGGTGCCCATAGGACGGGAGCCACCCTTTCCCCATGGGTGGGAGCTCCCGGAAATGAGAACCGTGGCTCACTGTCAGCGGGAGGTTGTCTCCTTCCAGTTGGAGGATGGCTGCCCAGGCCAGGGTCGGCTCCTCTGCCATCCACAGCCTGTGCCCAGCCAGCCTCTGCTGGTTAGAGGCACCCAACTCCTGGGGCTGCAGAAGGAGTCCTGGCTGCACCCCCCCCCTCCCCCCCGGTCTCCTTCCCCTTCCTCTTCCCTGCCGCCTCTCAGCGCGGCGTCATGTGAAGCATCATCAATTCACTCACCTGCGCGGACCCAGGGGCCAGGCCGCCTCGTTGGGGTTAATGAGCTCGAGCTCTTTCTTCCTCCTTCCTCCCCCCGCCCAGCCAGGGCTCGCTCCAGCCTCCCCCCATCGCTCACCTCTAACCCTGAAGACCCACTTTTTAATTGCTTCCTCCCCGATCTGCTCTGCTCCTCGCTCCCCTCCGTCTCCCTGCCTGACTGCATCCCTCCCGGAGGGCGGGAGGCGGGGACCAGCTGTGTCCCCGGCTGGAGAGGGAGGGCCGGCGGGCAAGTCTGTTCTTTCCAAGCCGGCGGGCCTCCACGTGGACAGGGCGAGCCAGGGGCCAGGGGTGGGAGGGCTGCGGTGGGCGGAGGGGAGCCCCTGTGGTGGCTGGAAAACAGTCGGTCTGCAGGGTCCTCGGGGTGACTCTGGTCCCTTCGACCCCCAAACCTCCCCCTCAGTCCTCCACAGAAGAACCGCGGGGGAAGGGAAGATGGCCGTGAACTAGGGTGGCCCTGGGGACCGGGATCCCTCCAAACTCAGCCGAGGGCCAGAAGGATATTCCTGGGGGGACCCTGAGGCCACAGAAGCGGAAGTGTGGAGGCAGGCCGTCTGTGGGGGCCAAACAGATGGCTGCGGTGGGCAGGCCCAGAGGAGAAAGCCCAGTCCTCTCCCTCGGACAGGTCTCAGCGCCGATGCAGGCTTGGCTGACACTCAGGGACAGGAACCCGTGCTCTCCTGGCGTCCTGAACGAAGGGACCAGGTCTTGCTCTCTGGGTGGAGCTCCTGGCACCGAGCGAGCGGGGGTTCTCTGAGCTGGGCAGGTGTCTGTGCCCCGGAGTGGGGTCCAGATCTGCGCTGCGGGGCCTGATGTGGGTGTGGGGGGCCTGGGAAGAGGGTACTTCCAGACTCCCAGGAGTGGAATGAGGGGCTCTACCCAGATCAGCGAGGCGGGAGAGGCAGGGAGAGGGACCTTAGTGTGGGCTGGGCCCGCAGGGGGCCGGGGAGCCATCGAATGCCGGTTGACTCTCTTTATGTAGAACAATCCAATCTCAGACTCTAGTCCCGCCCAGGGAGGCCGGCTGGGAGCTGGCTGTCAGCTCCCGGCTGCCCTGGGCACCAGCCGGCTCCCAGTAAACTGAGACCAGCCAGGCGGCCTTCTGGGGAGCGGGCACTCTCCGCCCGACCTCCTGTGACTGAGGGCAGGAGCCACACATGCTTAACTCCATCGGCAGAGTCTCTGTGCGTGTAATGGGCCACCCGGGAGCACGGTTTGCGCCGTGGGGCCACAAATGTTTGCTGAGCGAATGGCCGTCTGCAGAAGAACATCCTTGTCTAGAGCGACCTCTTCCTCGTGTCTGAGCTGCCCCCGGCCCAAGTGAACCCTGCCTCACGCAGTGGGCTCCGCCGGCCCCCGTGCCAGCCGCCTGCCTTGCCCTGTGCCTCTGCCTCTGCCCGGGCAGGGGTGGAGGTGGTGGTGGCCAAACGAGATAATAGATGTGAGGGCCCCAGGAAACGGGAAGTTATTCAATTTGGATCCAGCCGGCACTCAGCGAGGCCTCCTAAGGTCACCGCACCGTGCCGGGCTGCTGGGGGCTACAGATGTGACGCGGTGACTGCTTCTGTGGGGATCACGGGACACAGTGGGGAGAGGCTCATTAAGACTAATTGGAGAGGAGAGACCTCAGGCATGCAGGGAAAAATGGTGCCTGCTCACTTCTAAAGGGAAGCAGCGTGGTGCCACGCAAGGGGCCGGACCTCAGTTTGGGTCCTGACATGCCACTGGTGCCTAATTCAGGGCGGTTTTTTTTTTTCTTTCTCCTTTTTAAAAAATGTTTTTATTGATTTCAGAGAGAAAGGGACAGGGAGAGAGGTTTACAAACACCAACGATGAGCCCTAGCCGGCTTGGCTCAGTGGATAATCAGCCTGCGGATTAAAAGGTCGGGGGTTTGATTCCAGGCAAGGGCACATGCCTGGGTTTCGGGCTCGATCCCCAGTGGGGGGTGTGCAGGAGGCAGCCGATCAATGATTCTCTCTCATCATGGATATTTCTATCTCTCTCCCTATCCCTTCCTCTCTGAAATCAATAAATATATATATTTTAAAAAATGATGAGACTCACTGATCAGCTGCCTCCTGCATGCCCTCTACTGAGGATGGAGTCCACATCCTGGGCATGTGCCTTGACTGGGAATCTAACCATGACCTC
Source organism: Vespertilio murinus (assembly GCA_963924515.1). Lineage (NCBI taxonomy): Eukaryota > Metazoa > Chordata > Mammalia > Chiroptera > Vespertilionidae > Vespertilio > Vespertilio murinus. The sequence goes on along the minus strand of OZ004718.1, from coordinate 13,241,455 downwards.
CTGGCTCATAGGTTGATGCTCAACCACGGAGCCACGAGGGCCAGGCTGGGCGTGTTTTGTCAGACTTTTTGAGTCTGTCTCATTAGGGCTCAGAGGATCGCCATGTTGTGTGAAGACGCCTGCAGCTGGCGGGGACTCGGGGCTCGGCTTTGTGTCCTCTCCACCCCTCCAAAAAGGAGTCACACCGGAGCGGGGAGAGGCTCAGCAGAGTGGAGGCTGCTCTCCCCAGGCAGCCGGGACCCATTGGAAGTCAGCAGCATTATTTACACGCCACTCGCAATGCGTTAAGTGCCGTTAACACGCTTGTTTTCAGAAGCGGGTTAAACACGGACTCCCGTACCGCTCTTTACACTATGAATTCATTCAGACAGCCATGTCTTCCCCAAGAGACAGAGGTAAACTTGTGTTCAACTGTCACAATCCAACTGAGGCGAGAGGAAAGCGCCCACGGGGATGGGGAGTGGGGCTCTGGGAGGAAGTGGGAGGAAGGCTGCCCTGGGATCAGGCCTGTTGGGACTTAGCTTGGAGCCTCACCCGAGACCTGGGGACCACTAAGATGCTCTCCTGACTCTCCTAGCAACCCACACCCATCCTACAGGACAGACAGACAGCCCAGGCCTCCAGGCATAATTGTCTTCACCCACTCGGAAGCAGACCTGAGGCTGCAGGAGGCAGAGGGAAAAGTGTTCTATACTCAGAGTTTCTTGCGGTCTTAGAGTGTGAAGGTGAGAAAGGGAAGGCATATTGCCATCCTACCTGAGTACAGAAAGAGACATACATCAAAGATAGAGATGGTTTATTAATCCTTGTAACAAAAATAGATCTATATATACATGTATATATGCAGAAGTAATGGATCACAGGATATAAACCCAGGTATTCACAATTTCATAGGTGGTAGTATTAAGGCGGAATTTCTCTTTCTTCTATTTTTTAAATTTAAATTCTTTATTGTTAAAAATATTACATGAGTCTCTTTTCCCCCCATTGACTTCTCCTTGGCCGTTCTCCCCCCCCTTTCTTCTCCTTTTTTAAAAAAATTCATTTTTAGAGAGAGAGTAAGGAAGAGTGAAACATCAATTGGCTGCCTCTCGTACACGCCCCAACTGGGGACCAAACCCACAATCTAGGTATGTGCCCTCCACGGGAATCAAACCCGTCACCTTTTGGTGTCCGGGCCGACACCCCAACCACCTGAGCCACTGGGCCAGGGCTCCCTTTCTTCTTCAACTGCTGTGAACGCCGAGTGGGTAGCCTGTTCACAATAAGGATAAAAACAACGAAGCTGTCTTCATTGGGAAATCGAGGCACCACCACTCTCCTGCACTGTCACCAGGACTGCGGCTCGGGCTCCAGGCTGGGGGGGTGAGGCTGAAGATGTCCCTCCCTCAAAACCAGGAAGAGCCAAGCTGGGGCTCCCCACCAGTCCCCCCCTCCTCGCCATCCCTCACGCTGCCATCATTAGACAGAGCCCCGTGTTAGACTGGGGACAGGGAACAAAGCCTCCAGCCGCCTGCCTGCGGAGGGTGTTATAAACTGAAGGGTGGGGGCACCAGGATGGTAGCACCTTTAAAATAGCAACACATTAACACTCACAACTGTATATATACATGCTGAGAAGCTGACTGTAACAAGAGATTAATAGGAGCGTGAGTAGCAGGATGAATGGCGAGGAGAGGAGAGTTAGACAAGGAAGAGGGTGTTGGCACTAATCGCTCCAGCTGAGGAAGGCAGGCAGGCAGGCAGGGCTCCGGGGCAGGATGCTCAGGATCCAAAGGGGACAGCGGTCAGGACACCTCGGCAATGCATCTCCCGGCTGACAGCCCGGCCCTAACCCTCTGGCTCCGGAGGTTGCCAGGGCTGTGGGGACGGGAGGGGGGCTCTGCGGGCCGGTGGGTGGGGAGGCAGGGAGGAAGGAGACAGGTAAGGCTCGGTCCCACTGTTCTCTTCCATCCACCTTCCACCTCTCATCAGGATTCCCGCGATGCTCGGAAGTACTCCCAGGTGCTCGGGTCTCTGCCCACCTTGTCACTTCCCACTTCCTGTTTTCATCTGTCGCGGTGGCCGGGACCATCCCTGTCCCCCAGGGCTAGTCACCTGGGGCCGCGAGGGACTCCGCTAGCCTCTTCAAGGTGCTGCTGGGGAGGCGGGCGATGCGGCTGCGGCGGGAGATGGAGGAACTGGGGGCAGGGAGGAAGGGGGAGGGCAGAAGGTCACCGCTGTGCCCTGGGCCCAGGTGGGTGGGCCTGGACACCAGGCCTTGAGCACCAACAAGTACTGCCCAGCCAGATGTGAGGGTGCGAGGGGTGGGGGCGGGAGCTGTGGGGTTTGGGAGGGAAGCAGAGGTGAGGGGCTGAGGAGTCCATTCCTTGGATTAACCAGTGAACACTAAACGCCTCTCATGAAGAGGGGGCCGAGGCCCTGAGCCAAAGAAGGTAGCCACCCTTCACCTCTGGGACAGCCCTGTAACGAGGGGCCAAGGGAACCTCAGCCAATCCCGCCGCTGGCCCTGCGCACGGCACTCCTGCTCCTGGCGCCCAGGTGTCCACCGCCCTGGTGAGAGCTTCTCTCCCCAGCCCTCATCCTCCCCCCAACCCCCATCCTCACCCTAATCCCCACCCTCACCCTCCCCCTCCCCACCTCACCTCACCACGCGCCTCTTCTTGCGGGCTGAGCTCTCAGGGAAGGAAGAAGCCGGCTTGGGGCCCTTGGTGGCGAACAGGGGCCCGGGTCCACTGCGGGGGGAGAGGGAAGGGAGGCAGGTCAGGGGGGAACGGGAGAGGCTGCAGCGCCTCCTTCCTCCGGCCCCAACTTGGGGGGCGGGGAGGCTGGACATCCAGGGCGACCTCTGAGGCTTCTTCCTACTAAAGCAGTGGATTCCTCTCCCGCCTCTCGGCCTGGCTGACAGCTGAGCGACAGGCCTGTTCTGGGGGAATATCCAGGTGTCAGCTTCTGGCGTGTCCAGGGACCCGGAGTTCAAACGGTTTCAGCCCTCCACCTGCCGCCGGAGCCTGTCACTGAGGCGGTTCGGGCTGGGGGTGGCGGGGGGCGGGGGGCGGCCTGTGGCCCTCGGCCTCACACATCCAGGCGTCCGTCTGCCACTTGTTCTTGCCCTTGGACTGTCCTGAGCTGGTTGCTGTCCCCCCTACACGTGGGGGAAGAGTTTTATCTTCTCTGAAGAACAGCAAAGAACGTTTTCTGGGGATCCCCCTCCTGGTCCCACATGCTAGGCTAGGCAGTAAAATCTGGGGGCGGCAGCGGCACGTAGAAGCATTTCTCAGGGGCACACAGAACTCCAACCGGGGTAAAGGACCCAAGCGATGCGGAGGGACAGAGAGGGCTGGACTGCTTCCTGCTCCCCCTCCCCAGGCGGGGTCCCCTTTGTAGCTGCTCATGGCGTGCCAAAGCCAGCAGAGCTGGCGGCCTGGAAATACACAGACAAGGCAGGGCCCCTGAGAGTAGCAATGGCTCCCCGGAACTGTGTGCTCTGCCCGGGAGTGACCTGGTCAGACCAAAGCGAGAGACAGCAAACGTCCAGGCTGTTTCACCCCGTCCCCCGCTGGCCCCGGGCTCCCGGCGGGAGGGACGCGGGAGGGAGACTCACCTGGGGATGAAGGGCTGGTCCAGCCGGTTCGGGGGCACGTTCTCCCAGCCGGCGGCGCGTTCATGGAAACCCAGCTTGGAGGGCGTCTCCTCGGAGAGGTCAAAGGTGATGTTGAGGTTGCGAGCAGACAGGGCCACGGGGGTGGAGCAGTTCTGCAGGGCGGAGGGGCCCAGAGGCACCCGGCTTTTGATGACCGTGGCTGGGCAGATGCGAGGGGAGTGGCGGGGGGAGGAGACCCTTCCCTTTTTGGGGGTGCTGGGTCCGAGTGAGGGCTGAGTCTCGGGCAGGGACCCCCTGCGCAGGCAGGGCAGGAAGGACTGGTGTTGGCGCTTGGTCCCCGGCCTCGGGGCCTGGTGACTGTCCTGCCCGGAGGGGCTCGGTTTCCTTCTCCTCTTCCTCTCCGCGGAAGGCAGAGGCGCCGGGGCAGGGGTGCTGTCGGGCCCGGGGGGCGCCCCCACACTGGGCACGAGGCCGCTCAGCTGCCTTGCCATGGTGCGGGTCACCGGGCCAGAGTATCCCGGAAGCTCTGTGTATAGAGGAGGAGGGTGTTGAGAGATCAGGGACTGAGCAGAAGAAGGTAAAGTTTCTGGAACTGGGGGAGAGAGACGGGAGACACGCAGGAGTCCCTCACTCCTCAGCTCTGTCAGGTCTCCTGGGGCCTCTGCGCACCCTCTGGTCCCAAAGCCCTTTCCCGCCCCCCCTCGGCCCAGCTGGCTTGGGAGATGGCGCCGAGGCAGAGGCAGGGCAGGGGCGAGACTCACTGGACTCTGCACACAGCTGCTGAGCCGGAGGCGCCCCGCTGGCTGGGCCGGGGGTCCCGGAGGCCTCCGCGGCGGGCCCGGGTGCTTCCTCTCGCGCCAGCTGCTGCAGGGCCTCGAACTCTGCGATCACGTCGGGGGTCAGGAGGTTGGCTGCTTGGAGCAGGGAGTGCTGCCGCCGGGCCAGGCTCAGCGCCTTCAGCACCAACCTGGACAGAGAGAAGGCGATGCCGTCCTGCTCGGGCCCGCTGGCCGGGTCCTCTCTGCCCCAGGGGCGGGCTGCCTGCCCCACCCTGCCAGCCATGGCTCCCGCGATGCCACATCCCCGCCGAAGACCAGGGTTGGCAGAGATGGTCACAGGTAACGGTGAGAGGCTCCGCCCACCGGAACCGGCCTCCCGACAAAGACAGTGAGCTGGGAAGTAGGGGAAGGGCGCTGCGGGGCCTTGGGCTCAGCAGGTGCAGTGATCGTCAAGTTCATTCACCGGAAGGGCAGTGAAAGGCAGCGGTGAAGAGCCAGGCTCAAGTCAGGCTGCCAGCCTGGCAGCTCTAGCCCCTGTTCCACACTTCCCACCGTGAGCCGGGACCACTGCTTACCCCCCCGTCTCCACCTCTTTTAAATGGGGGTAACCCACCTCATCGGATTCTTGGGAAGATGAAATGAGTTATTTTATACAGAGAGTGTTTAAAGAATACTTGGTGCCCAGCTGGTGTGGCTCAGTGGTTGAACGTCAACCTAGGAACCAGGAAGTCATAGTTTGATTCCTGGTCAGGGCACATGCCCGGGTTGTGGGCTCTTTGATGTCTCTTTGTATCTCTCTCTCCTTCTCTCTCTCTCCCTCTCTCCTTCCCTCCCTCTCTAAAATCAATAAAAACAATAATAAAAACATAAACCTGGCATATGTACTCAAGAGTGAGCACTATAGCCGAAACCAGTTTGGCTCAGTGGATAGAGCGTCAGCACGTGGACTGAAAGGTCCCAGGTTCGATTCCGGTCAAGGGCACGTACCTCGGTTGTGGGCACATCCCCAGTGGGAGGTATGCAGGAGGCAGCTGATCGAGGTCTCTCTCTCATTGATGTTTCTAACTCTCTATCCCTCTCCCTTCCTCTCTATAAAAAAATCAATAAAATATATATTGGGGAAAAAAAGTGAGCACTATAAAGTTAGCTAACTATTGTTTCCTGTAAAGCAGAAATAATGCCATCTACCTTGTGAGGATACAAGGAAATTAAATAAGACAGGCTTTGTGATCTGGGTGCCGAGAGGACCCCTAAAAACGCCTTCAGCCTGTGCTTTCTATTGCATGGCTGGGAGGCCGGAAGAGTGCTCGTGAATCAATGCATACTTCACGTGCACTGAGGGGCTACTTAAGGGAAATTATGAGCGTAATGCGATTATTGATGTTGTAAATTTAGATTCTAATAAAGCAAATTTCCTTTCGGTCAGGCACACCTACGATAAAGGAGAAAACACAATTATCTCGGTGGGGATTATTCATGGCCAATAATTTGTCCTCAGGTAGCACAATCTCCTACCTGCCCGGACAGCCTGAGCCGCCTCCTCTGCCCGCCCGCCGTGGTGCTCAGGGAAGCCTGGCTCATTTTCTAAAGCAGCCTCCAGGCCTTTTTGAAAGGAGGCAGGATATAAATTAAAAAGGACACAGCGGAAACTCATTCCATATCCGCCTGAGCCACACACGCCAGTACAAAGATTAGGCTGCTAAGGAAAGTGGGTGTTTGGGAGAGACGGGCTGGCTAGATGTCAGACGGGCAGGTCTGGCCCCATCCCCCTGGCTGTGGCTGTGCGGCCTCGGCACCCCACCTGACAAGTGGACACTGGGTCGAAGCCAGGGGTTTTCCAATCGGATGGGAAGAAACCCATCTGAGGACATTTTAAATGGAGCAAGTCTGCCTGAGCCGTCCTCCGAATCAGACGTCAGCGTGAGATTTCACGTGAAGGGCTCTGCAGCAATAAAAAATTCGGAAAACCACTGAACTGGAAAATCTTAAGATTGACTCCGTACCCTGGTGGTCTCAGATCCTGAAGTCTGAAGACAGAGAGGAATTATTTTCGACGATCTGACTGTTAATGGTGTTTCCAAGTATGGAGGCGAGCAAGAGTGTTCTGCAAGCCCTAACCCTTGGGGTCTCCCGTCACACGTTAGCAGCACTTCAGCCCAAAGGCGAAGGGGAGGATAATGAGGGCTACGGTCCCCGATCACAGCCCCCCGACTGACGCGACCTGTCAGCAGCCGCGAGGCCAGACGCACGGCAGCAGCGAGGACCCGGGTGTCCTGGCTCTTGGCAATGGGGGCCGCCAGGCAGAGAGACCCCGAGCTATATGGGGAGCCTGCGGCTGTTCCCGGGGCTCGAGGGGCCGCTGCGCCAGTGCGTCCCTGCCGCTGCTGGCCCCAGGGAGCCGGCGGCGGGAGGCAGATAATAAGCCGCTGATTATTCAGGCTGCGGCATTTTTTTTTTGCTGAGTTGGAAACAGACACTCCCCAACAAGAAATAAAATTAAACAGGCCCTTCAGTCTGAGAGCTTTAAATACACTGCCTCGCATGAAGCGTGCTGGGGAGGGCAGAGCGGGGCTGGCAGCAGCAGAGCTAAGTGGCAGGGGATTTATGTTCCGGGGGCGAGGGGAGAAAATATTAGCAGCACCTCTCTATTAAGCACAGACATAACGGTCTGCAATCTATCGCTCTGGCGTTGGGGGGTGGTTTGTATTTACTTCTGAGGAGAAACAGCGACGGCAGCCTGTGGGGGCAGAGACCCGGCAAACACCCGGCTCAGGGGGGCGGCCCCTCCTCGGCCTGCCACCCGACTCCCCTGGCAGCTCCCCCCTTGCTGAGGGCGGGCAGCGCGGCCCTCAGACCGGAAGGCAAAGCACGAGCCCGGGGCCCTGCCCTAACTCGGTGCTGGCCGGCTATCCCGGTGGAATTCGGTGTTTGCTTCCCTTTTGTTGGTCGGCCAGCTACGTGGAGGTGTAAACAGAGAGAGGATAAATAAACAGAGTAGGTGACAATATCAAGTTGTCAGAAGCAGATGATGGCCGGCTGCGTTGGCCCAGTGGCCGAGCATCGACCTAGGAACCAGGAGGTCACGGTTCGATTCTGGGTCAAAGGCACAGGCCTGGGTTGCAGGCTCGACCCCCAGGGTGGGGCATGCAGCCAATCAATGATTCTCTCTCATCATTGATGTTTCTCTCTCTCACCCTTCCTCTTTGAAATCAATAAAAATCTATTAGATTTTTTAAAAATGCCGATAATGGACATTGCTGAAAAAAATTTGAGTTTTAACTAGAGCAGAACCAGAGCTTTTGTGGCTTAGCACCAACTCCCACCCCAGGAGGCTGGGACCCATCTCCCGCCCTGGACCCAGAGGAGAGTGAGAGGATACCTACTGCCTAGAACAGCCCCTCTCCAGGTTCCGTGGCGAGAGGTGGCCCCCGACTTGCGTGGCCTCCAGGGCCGGGCCAGGGGACCCCAGCAGTGACTGTCGGGGGCTCGGTGCGGACCCCTGGACGGGAACCTGAAAGGAAGGAAGTCATCGTAGCGGGCCCGTGATGCCCTCCCTCCCTGTGTACGCAGCTTCTAAAGTCCTTCCCCTCCCGAGAGGGGATGACGGCTCCTGGAAGGTCTGGTCCTCGCCTGCCTTTCCTTCCCCCCGTCTCCATCCTCCCTGCTGCTCTCCTGATGGCAGCACCCCCTCCCTCCTCCCTTCCAGACACACAGGATCCACAGAACAGCTTCCTCAGTCAGGACCCGGAGCCTCCAATGACTAACACGCGGCTCCAGGTAGAGACCTGGGCCTGATGGGACTCCGTGAGTCGGAGAGGGATTTCCTCGAGTATCCCAGCTCCAGGTCCTACCTCCGTGGCCGGGCCTTTGTCTCTGTCCTCCGCGGGCGGCTCCTGGTCCGAAGAGCCCCCTGCCCTGACCCTCTCCGCCTGGGCCCCTGCCCCCAGGCTTTCCTCCTGAGCGGCGGCAGGCCCCGGGGGGAGCTCTGGGGTGCAGGGCTGGCCGGGAAGCGGAGATGGAGGGGAGGAGCTGGAAAGGCTGAGGGGGAAAGAGAGGGTTAGGGCCGGGAAGCAGGGGCAGGTGGGGAAAGCAGGGAGGGGGCAGGTGGTATGAGCCCGTAAGGATGGGTGCGTGGGTAACCAGTGGGCAGTAGCTGAGGGGGGCAGGAGGAGCCAGAAGTTTCCTGGTTTAGGAAACAATGACGCCGACCTCTCAACTGCACCTTCTTTTGAATCGTAGATGCTGCCTGTGCAGGCGGGGGTATCATTTACTCGTTGGACACAGAGCATTGTGGGTGCCGGTCAGAGTGCTGGGCACCGGGTGTCAGAAGGGAAGCAAGGAGCCCTCGCCCCCCGAGGCTGGAGAAGGGGCTTTCCCTACCGAGCTGAAGGGTGAGGCAGTGTGGGCCTGGAACTCACGGAGGCTGTGGCGGGCCCGCCGTGGGGGGCCGAGGGGGGTCCTCTTGTGAGGCCTGGGCTCCCGCCTCGTACAGTCGAAGCTTCTCCCTCAGGCTGGCCACCTGGAACCCAGACCGCCAGCGCCTCAGGGTCCCACGTGAGCAAAGGAGGCAGGGGCTGCCCCCTCCCCCTGGCACACCCCAAGTCCTGGCCGCACCCCGATTCGCCGGTCTCGTTCTCCTGCCCCCGCCCCACCGCGCCGGGGCCGGCCTGCCAGCCATGCTCCCAGGGGCTCCTCACCTCGGCCTGGAGCTGCTGGCAGACAGCGGCGTACTGGCTGATGTGACAGTCCAGGCTGACCACGTTGCTCTTCAGCTGAGGGGGGGACACAGGGCAGAGGGCTGTTTGTTCACTCCAAGCAGCGGTAAGCCGCCCGCTAAAGGCCGGGCACGGAGCCAGGCGCCTCACCCACGTCCCCGTGACTCACTCCCAGCTGGGGAAACGGCCTGGGGAGGTCAGCGGCTCGCCTGAGACCGCAGCCGGGGGCAGGGGTTGCCCTTGAACCCAAGGCCCCTGACCGCCTGAGTCAGGCGCTCAGCAGGCAGCCCCGGGTAAGAGAAAGAGAGAGAGAGAGAGAGAGAGAGAGAGAGAGAGAGAGAGAGAGAGAGAGAGAGCTCGGAGGGCGGCGGGGGAAACCGGTGCCGCTCTGCCCTTATCCATGCTACGTGTTGGTGTTCATGTTGTGTCGCTGCTAAAAGCAAGTCTGAGATACATCGCTGGCCAGTCCTCAGCCTCGCCCTCCTGTTGCCTCCCTCTGGAGACCAGTCTGCCTCTCCCCCACCCGAGGTCAGGGACAGGGTCACGTCTACCAGCTTCCCGAAGACAGAGGCTCGGGATGTCTCTCCTCTGCCGGTGGGAATCCTTGTTCCACGCCCCGGAGGAGGCCTGTGGGTCCTGCTCCCCCCCCCCCCCCCGGCCGGGGTCCCCCGGGCCAGGCTGCACGCACCGACAGCTTGATCTCCTTGGCGCGGTCGGCGTACTTGAGGGTGTTGTAAGTGTCCTCGTAGGTCAGGCCGGAGGGGCTGACGGCGGCGATCATCACCGTGCGGCAGTTGCCCCCGATGGAGTCCTTGAGCAGCCGGGTCAGCTTGCTGTCCCGATAGGGCACGTGAGACTTGCGGCCCTTGGGGGGGGGGGGGGGCAGCGAGCGGGCCTGGGTGAGGTGGCTGAGCCGGGCAGACCCGGGCCCCGGGGCCGGAGGGAGGAGGGAAGAGGGAAGAGGGAGGAGGCCTTGGCTTCGGCCCCCCGGGGGCCGTGCCGCGGGGAAGCCTTACCTTGGCGTCGGCCAGGGCGTTGAGGACGTTGATGAGGGCCAGCAGGGAGCGGTTGATGTTGGCACCCTCCCGCAGCCGCTCCCCCTTGGCGTGGGTGCTGGACGCCCGCTCTGAGCCGGCCAGGTCAATCAGGCTCATCTTGGCCACCTGGAGGGCCTGGCTCAGCCCCGGGACCCGGTCCTGCTGCTTCACGAAGATCTGGGGGCAGAGGGCAGAGGGCAGAGGGCAGAGGACAGAGGTGAGGGGGGGGGGAGCCGGGCATCAGGAGCCCCGCCTTCGGGCTCTGACCCTTGGCCCCTCACCTGGAAGATGGCGTGGGAGCGGGAGGAGGTGGCGTTGGCGTCCGTGGGGTGCTGGGTGCGGTTGCGGTTCCCCCGGGTCAGCATCTCCAGCAGCTGCTCGGCGGAGGCGGGCTGCAGAGGAGATGGCGGAGGGGAGCTGTGGTTCCCCCAGCAGCGGGCTGGTGTTCAGAGCCCCAGTCACCGGCACTGCCTGGGGGTACGGGGCACCCCCACGCTGCCCGGCGAGGGAACTCTGCCAGACCGATGGGACCGCGCGTGCCACCCGAGCCCCCGCCTCACCTGGTGGAAGGAGAGTCCTTGGACCACCACCCCCTTGTCGGGATCTTCTCGGATGGCCAGGGGCCCCTTGGGCTCCAGGAGGTCGTGGATCTGCTCGTTGTACACCTGGGAGAGAGCGAGGAGAGACCTGGGGGACAGCCCCCTCCGGAAGGAAGCCTGGCTTCTGGGCTGGGAACGCATGCCGCACGCTGGAGGGGACGGCGTTTTGCGGGCTGGGCTGGGCTGGCGTTCAGTGACGGGGCGGGCTGAGTTCACACGCAGTCTGTCTGAGCCGTTTCTGCCCTCTGGGCTCTCTCTGGGCCCCACCTGCCCCTTCCCACCACCCTGCCCCACGCCGTCCCTCGTGCGGGGGCTGTGAGGAGGAGGAGGGAGGGGACAGCCCTACCTCCTGGTAGCTGATGAGCACCTCGAACCGCTTCTCCTCCTGGCGGGCCTCCAGCCGGCGGTACAGCTCCATGGTGGTGAGGTACATGATGCCGGGGTCCCCCTCCCTCCCCAGCATGGTGTGCGTCTTCCCGGCGCCCGTGGCCCCATAGGCGAACACTGCAGGGGACAGGGTGGTGGCAGGGCCAGACGCACCTTCTCCAGTGGCTCCCCCTGTGCGCTCCCCCCAGCTCACCCTCCCCTCCAAGCCCCTTCCTTTGCCTCCCACCTGCTTCCAATCACTCCTGCCCCGCCCCAGGTTTGCACTGCAGCTTGGGGTCCCCACCGCTACGTCCGGCTTCCCTAAGGTCTGCCAAGCCCAGGGCAAAGGCGTCTCCATGGCGGTGTGGCTCCTCCGCTGAAGGCCCAGGGCTCGTTCCCTCCCATCACTCACCTCAGTCCATAGCCACACCCGGTGAGTGTGATTCTGATTAGTGTCTTCACACACCACCCCCCCCCCCATACGTATCAAGAGGACAGAACCATGTCCGTCTGATCTGCTGTGTCCCAGGGCCCAGGAGAGCACCGCACACACAGGAGGAGGGTGAATGGGGGAGCCACAGAGAAGGCAGGGCCCAGCGGAGGGGAGGGGACCCCGTCGGAGGCACAGAGCAGCCCCTCACCGGAGCAGTTGAAGCCCTGCAGGAAGCTGTCCAGGACGCGGCAGGTGGTGTGCCGGAAGACGTCCTGCTGGGTGGCCGCCTCGCCGAGGACCCGGTCAAAGACGAACGTCAGGTCTTTGCCCTTCTTCCTGGGGCCCTCGTGGGCGCCGCCCCATTTCAGGCCCAGGAAGCCCCCGTCCGGCTCCTCGGGGTCAAACACCAGCACCCGCTCGTCCACCACCTGGATCACGGGCCTCCGCTGGCTCTCGAGCTCCCGGGGGGTCGGGGGCCGAACCCGAACCACAACCTGCACCGCGCTGTCCTCCACTGCCATCACCATGGCAACACCTGGGCAGAGACACCATGGCTATGAGGACATGACCGGGAAGGGAGGAGGCGTGCCCCCTCCGTCTAGCATTCCAGGCCTCCTTCCACCCCCACCCCCACCCCGACAGCTGACCTCTGTCTTATACCTCGAGAGAGAAAGAATATTGGTGCCAGCACCAATTATTAACAGCTCTTTCCCACTTGAAACGCCATGTCTGTCGTGTCCAAATGACTGTCTTTTTCAGAGGCCCATTGCTGGGCTTTCTGTAATGTTCCACAATCTGCCTGTTCCTGTGCTAACACCACACCGTTCCCATCTCGTGCTTTTACAGTATGCTTTTCCCCCTCCCCCTCCACTAGTCTTTCTTTCCCATGATGTTCTTGGCTACAGTCCGACATGTATTGTTCTATTTGACTATAGGAAAAAATTTATCAATTCCATCCCCAACCCAGAACACATCCCATTCCACAATAACAACAAAACACCTTACTGGAATTAGAACTGGAATGGTACTACATTTACATATTTATTTTATATTAAACCTTTTCATGCAAAAACATGGCTCTTGCTTTTCTATTTGTTCAGATATTTTTATGTCCCTCACTAAGATTTTATAGTTTTCTTTCTCTTCAGATAGCTCTGTAATTGCCCTTTTAATGTAATTCCCGAGAACTTTATGGACTTAATCACTCTTATGAATGGAACAGCTTCCCCCACGTCTATTTCCAGGTGGCAATTGCTAGTATGGAGAAACACGAATTGATTTTTATACATCTGCCTTATAACCACCACCCTCAAACTCTCTTATTAATTCCAATTGTGTGTGTGTGTTTTTAAATTAGGGTTTATTGGGTTTTTCAGAGTATGCAATTATATATCAGAAAAGAAAAAAAAATTTAACCCCTTTTCTCTATATTTTTAGCAAATATTTTATTTCCTGTCTACTGCAATCCCTAGAACTCCCACAACATTGTTGAATAATAATGATGACAATGAGCATTTCTGTCTTGTTTTTTATTTTAAAGGAAATGGCTTTAGTGCTTCACTACTCAGAAATTATTTTGGGGTATATAGTCATTAACATAGTAGTAATTTTTCTATTCTAATTTTACTTAGAGTGGTCATGAGGAAGGTCTAAAATTTTACCCAATGATCTTTCAGCATCTCCTAATATGTCTCTTCTCCTTTATTCTGTTGAGGTAGTAAATTACTTGATAGTATTCCTGGTATCAAACCAACCATGCATTCTTAGAAAAAACCCCTGCTCTGATCTTGCTGAAGCTTTAAATTTTAAAATCGTCTAAAGTATCAAATTTTCTTTTATGATTTTGTCATATTTAAGAAGACATTCCTTCCCCAAGATAATAAACACTTCTATTATATTTCTATCTAGTACATTTTATTTTTAAAACTTAGGTATATATAAAGTTGGATTTATTTTTGTGTGAATGGTATGTAGTTTCTAGATTTCTTTCCAAATGGTAAGCAAAAAAGATCATTTATTAAAAACTGTATTTTTTAAATTTTAAAACTTTTTTTTTTAATTTTAAAGGAGAGAGAGAGAGAGAGAGAGAGAGAGAGAGAGAGATATCGACCTGCCACCCCACTAATTTATACATTCATTGGTTGATTCTTATATGTGCCCTGACCAGAAATTGAACTCGCAACCTTATCAGGACAGTGTATCAGGACAATTCTCTAACCAACTGAGCTACCTGCCAGAGCTAAACAGTGCACTCTTTCTCTACCAATTTCAGGTGCCACATTTAACATGACTAAATTCTCCTGTGGACGTGCGTTTGTTTGTGGCCTCTCCGTCCCGTTCTGCTGATGCGTCTATTCCTTTCCCAGTAACTCACTGTCGTAATTACTGTGGCTCTACAATCTCTCACCTCATTGTTCTTTTTCTTGGCTATTCTGAAGCATCTTATCTGCCATATAATTTTAGAATCAGCTTATAGAATTCTATGAAAAATCCTGCTAAGACTTTAATTGGAGTACTTTGAATTTATAGGTTAATATGAAGACAATTGGCATCTTCATAATATTAAGTCTTCCCATCTAGGAACATAGTATCTCTTTTCATTATTCACAACTTTATAATCCTCAGTAAAATTTTATAGTTTTCTTCATTTGAGTTTTGTGTATTTCTTGACAGGCCTATTACCGGTTATTGTATAGTCTTTATTATATTGTGAATAGGCTCTTTTAAAAATTGCATTTTCTAATTCGTTTTGCCAGAATATAGGAAAGCAACCGATTTCAGTATGCAGATCTTGTATCTGGCCACATTACTGCACTCCCTTATTAGTTCTAATAGACTGCCATTGATTCTCTTAGGTTTTTCAATTAAATGATGGTATAGTTTGCAAATAATGACAGTGATTTTCTATTTTTAGCTCTTCTATATTTAGTTCCCCACCCTTCACTGTCCATTAGGATTGGGAGTTAAATTTTGTCAGATGCTCTTTTGGCACTAGCTGAGATGATCACAGTGTTTCTCCTTCACTTTGTTCGTGTAGAGGGTGACGTGAACAGATTTCCTGATGGTGACCTGGCAATAATTCCAAACCCTTATTTGCTTATTCCCTCTCGTCTGCCCCTCGGACCTCTCTCCTTGCTTTTCTCATTTCTCCTTCAAGCCAGCCTGCCGAGGGGAGGGATGGAATTTTTGCAATGCAGGAGTCACAGATTTCCTGGAAAAGTTCAACCTGACTCTAGGGGTATGTTAACAGGAGTCAGGGGCTGTTCCTGGGGAACAGGAGCAGATGAGTGCTTTTCCAGGTTCCGCTGACAGGACCAAGGTCATTCAGGAAAGAAAACTGGAATTTTTACCTAATACTACAGCAAAGAACTCGTGTGTGTGTGTGTGTGTGTGTGTGTGTGTGTGTGTGGTGGGGAGAATGAGGCAGAACTGAGCTGATTTGAAACTCCTGTCCCCCTTGAAATTTATATATATATATATATATATATATATATATATTTGTTTTTTTACAGAGAGGAAGGGAGAGGGATAGAGAGTTAGAAACATCGATGAAAGAGAAACATCGATCAGCTGCCTCCTGCACCCTCCCCACTGGGGATGTGCCCGCAACCAAGGTACATGCCCTTGACCGGAATCGAACCTGGAACCCTTGAGTCCGAAGGCTGACACTCTATCCACTGAGCCAAACAGATCAGGGCCCCCTCCAAACTTCTTAATTTCTCCCTATACAAAATAAGATATCAGCTAATTATATATATATGTGTATATATTTTTTCATATACATATATGAAGGGAGGATAGAAACATCAATGATGAGAATCATTGATTGGCTGCCTTCTGCACAGCCTCTACTGGGGATTGAGCCTGCAACCCTGGCATGTGCCCTGACCAGGAATTGAACTGTGACCTCCTGGGTTTATGGGTCAATGCGCAACCACTGACCCACATCGGCCTGGTCAATAAGAATCTTTTTACATGAGTATAATTTTTTTCTTGTTCCAGCAATTGGACTGCAACCGCCTTCCCACCAGATGAGGGACTGTTTAAGCAATTTTCGAGGAGAATCTCCTTTCATCTCCATATCAATCCCACAAACAGATACTATTTTTTTTTTGCTCCCGCACCGATACTATTCTTATACTCATTTTTCTTTTCTTTTTAAAAAAATATATTTTATTGATATTTTACAGAGAGGAAGGGAGAGACATAGAGAGCTAGAAACATCGATGAGAGAGAATCATCGATCAGCTGCCTCTTGCACACCCCACACCAGGGATGTGCCTGCAACCAATGTACATGCCCTTGACCAGAATCGAACCGGGGACCTTTTGGCTCAGTGGTAGAGACCGACGCTCTACCACTGAGCCAAACCGGTTTCGGCCTTACACTCATTTTTCAATGAGCAAATTGAGACTGAGGGGGTTAAGCAACTTGCCCAAGATCCTAATCTAGTGAGAAGCCTCATTCCAACCCAGGCAGTCTTGACTGCAGAGTCTGCAAACAGCCCTGTAATGAATGCTACTATATATTATGCTTTCCTGATCACACTGATGTAATAGTCCCTTATGTTTAGTAATAATTACAATCTCTTTTCGGTAACTAGCATACTGTATTATGCAAACACTTGCAGCTCTCTGGACTGCACCTAATTTTCAGCACTCAGAATGCCTGTCTCCCATCCTCGCCTCTCCATCCCCATAATCACCCTGCTCCACCCAGGGAGAGCAGGCAGCGGGTGGAGACCCCACAGCCTGGGCCGCCACTGGCTGCCTTAATGGCAGTCCCGGCGCCCCGCAGGGAGGGTTTCGGCCGAGGAGGAGCGACAGAGCAGCCTAACATTCTAAGCAGGAAATTAAAAAGGGCACTGGCAGCCGCGTGCGTGTAACCTTTACAGTTCTCTCCCCTCCGCTTCCTGAGGGCCAGGGAGGCAGGCTGTTTGCCTAATGAGATGTTTCCCTTCTTTCTGAAGCGGCGCCGGGGGCCCGGGCTGGGGCTGGGGGTGACCCGGGCATGGCGGCAGCGAGGACACCTGGGTCCCCGGTCCTGGGCTCTGCTTCCGACCGCTGGGAGGTCTTTCCGCCAGCCAGGCACATCCGTGCTCCCCCCTCTGCGAGCCAGAGAGAACAGCGACAGATCTGCTCCCGCCCCGGGGGGATGGGGAGATTAATGAGAGGACGTTTGTCAAGTTTGCTTTGATCCTCAGCTGGAAAGAGCATTTCAGCCCAAAGTACGAGGGAGATGACTCTTTAATAAGATCTTCAGGGTTCTGAGCCAGCCACAGTCACGTCCTGTTTCTAACCCAGGGCAGCTCATTAAAACCCAGAGGCCAGTTCACTGCCGAGCCGGGAATGGGAAGCCGAGATTCGGTTGTTGTCAGGATGGCTTCCTCTGCCGCCCCCTCCCCGCTTCTGCTCAGAGGGACCCGCGGAACGAGACCCAGCTCCCCAGGAGCCCCAGGAGGACTGGGGGGATCCGCCCGCAGACACAGAGCTGGGAAGGCAGGCGGTGCCTCGCCCCTGGATGTTCTGGGTTTACAGGGATGGCTGTAGTCCCCTTCGTTGCTCCCTCACAACTCGCACACACGTGGGTTCCTGTCCTAAGCTCCACAAGAGCAGACCCCTCTTCTGATACGATCTGTGCACCCCGATGCCTGGGCACCAGACCCCACATGCAGTGAAGGCTGAGCAATACCTGCCCTGTGGGCGAAGAAAGGCCAGAGAAGGGCACAACCTGAATCCAAAAGTCTCAAAGTAATTATGATTATAGCTAACACTCATTGAGGGCTTCCCATGTACGGGGCCCTATGCTAAATGCCTCACAACGGCTGTCCTTTAACGTGCACGACACTCGCTTTCCGTAGCGACATTCCCCTTGACCAGAATTGAACCTGGGACCCTTGAGTCCGAAGGCTGACACTCTATCCGCTGAGCCAAACAGATCAATAAAGAAACAGAAAAATGTTTGTTTGTTTTCTGTTAATTCTAACTCAAGGATATTCTCTACAAGGAAAACGTAGGCTCCGTAAGGAATTTGTCACACGGATGATAAATAGCAAGGTCAGAATTTGACCTTGTTCGGACTGTCAGCAGAGGCGATCAATACCCCGTACCAGACCATGCTGCCCCGAAGCTGTGCTTTTGTGGCTTCTGCCTCCCCCACCCTGGTACCTCCAGGGCGACGTCCAAAGACCAATGGCTCTTTCTATGGCTGGTTGTGAAGAGAAGAGCTGTTCGTGTGTGTGTGTGTGTGTGTGTGTGTGTGTGTGTGTGTGTGTGTGTTTAATAAGCAATCATAAGGCGTAACTGATGACAATTTTGCTTGTTCCTAATTTTATTTTTATTTATTTCTCTTGTCTTATAGTTATGGCTAGGATCTCTGCTACACTAGTGAATAGAGGCAACGAAAGTGAACAATCTTGTCTCTTTGCTGATTTTATAAGGAGTGCTCCTAGTGTTCCACTTGTTGGTTTAAGAAAATTTACCTCTATTTCTAATTTACTAAATTAAAAAGAAAATCATGAATGGGTGTTGAATTTTATTGAATTCTATTTCTGTGCCTAATAGAATAGGTTTTCTCCTTTAATCTATAGTTATGTAAATTGCATTAATAGATTTTCTAATGTTAAACCATCCTCATATTCCTGGGATAAACCCAATTTGGTCATAATGTATTTTTTTAAAAATATACTTTATTGATTTTTACAGAGAGGAAGGAAGAGAGATAGAGTTAGAAACGTCGATGAGAGAGAGTCATTGGTCAGCTTGCACGTCCCCCACTGGGGATGTGCCCACAACCAAGGTACATGCCCTTGACCAGAATCGAACCCGGGCCCCTTCAGTCCGCAGACCGACGTTCTATCCACTGAGCCAAACCGGTTTCGGCGGTCATAATGTATTTTTAATACACATTGTTGGCTTCTGATTGTTAATATTTAAGGCTTTTTTTTACAAGTACATTTATAAAAGAGATTGGCTTATCATTTTCTTTGTCTTATTTTAGTATCACAAAATAGACTGGAAATGTTTTCTTGGTTTTTATTTTTTGGGGAGGTAGTTTGTATAAGATTAGAATAATTTCTTCTAATTGCTTATAAATTTCTGGTTGAGTTTGGAGGAATTAGAAAATTGGGAAATGAAATCTATGAATGATGTGACCTCACAAAGGTATAAGTTGGTTTTTTGTTTGTTTTCTGTTAATTCTAACTCAAGGATATTTTTTTCCCCATTGATTTTTAAAAATATATATATTTTATTGATTTTTCACAGAGAGGAAGAGAGAGGGATAGAGAATTAGAAACATCGATGAGAGAGAATCATTGATCAGCCGCCTCCTGCACAACCCCTACCGGGGACATGCCCGCAACCAAGGTACATGCCCTTGACCGGAATCGAACCCGGGACTCTTCAGTCCGAAGGCCGACGCTCTATCCACTGAGCCAAATCGGTCCCGGCTCCCCATTGATTTTTTAGAGAGCGTGGGAGGGTGAGAAGGGGAGAGAGAAACATAGATGTGAGAGAGACACATCATTTGGTTTCCTCCCACACACACCACGACTGTGGCAGGGAATTGAACCTACAACCCAAACATGTGCCCTTGACCAGAATCAAACCCAAAACCCTTTAGTGCAAAGGCCAATGCTCTAACCACTGAGCAAAACAGGCCAGGGTGGTAGGGTTTGTTGTTGTTGATTTCTGAGAGGAAGAGAGAGGGAGAAAGATAGAAACATCAATTATTAGAGAGCATCACCAATCAGCTACCTCTTGCACACCCCATACTGGAGATGGAGCCCACAACCTGGGTATGTACCCTGACCGGGAATTGAACTGTGTCTGGTTCATAGGTCGATGCTCAACCACTGAGCCACATGGGCCGGCTGTTGTCTTTGATGGGTGTGTTAGTACATCTTAAACTAATTTAACTTCTTCAATGGCCCTAAGTTTGTTCAACATTTTCAGAGCTTATTAAATGAATTTTGGTAAGTTGTTTTCCCCCCTGGAAAACCATTCAAAAGCATTGTTAAAAAGAGCATTCCATTAAACTTGTTCTCTCTTTCTCTTTTAATTTCTCAGTAACTGAAGTTATGTCTTTGTTTTCATGCTTAAGAACATTTTTCTGGTTCTTTATTGCTAGAGGTTTGGCTTTTTTTTATTAGTCTTTTTAAAGTTGCAGATTTTGGCTAAGTTAAACCTCTCTATTATGTAATAAAATTCTACTTCATTAATTTCTGCTCTTAACTCCTTTTTATTTCCTACACATTTATTATATTGTTCTATCTTATTAAAGTTGTGTATTTGCCTCACTAACTTTCAGCTTTTTTTTTTTTTACTTTCAGCTTTTTTAAAAATATATATTTTATTGATTTTTTACAGAGAGGAAGAGAGAGGGATAGAGAGTTAGAAACATCGATGAGAGAGAATCATCAATCAGCTGCCTCTTGCACACCTCCTCCTGGGGATGTGCCCTCAACCAAGGTACATGCCCTTGACTGGAATCAAACCCCGGACCTTTCAGTCCTCAGGCCGACGCTCTATCCACTGAGCCAAACCGGTTTTGGCATAACTTTCAGCTTTTAAGAAAAGTTGAAATGTAAACACTTAAGACTATAAATTACCTTAGAAACATTGCTTTAACCGTATCCCACACGTTTTCTAAATAGTATTTTCACTGTTCCATACTGATTATCTTTTAATTACAATTATGATATCCCATTTTACTGAGTTAAGTGGGTTTTTTAAAAAGAGACCTAAAATATGGGTTTAATTCCTCTTTCCTTTGTCTTTTTAACTAATTGCTTGTGGAAAGAAAATATGACTTGAACTCTGATAATTGTTTAGACTTGTTTTGTGGCCAGATAAAGGTAATTTTTATGAATACCTTTAAATATGCCACTTGTATACTCTTCTTGAAAAAGCTATAAGTGGACCTGGGTTGGATAATATAAAGACCAACAAATTGAGATACCTTAATTCAATAATGCAATAGGTAGAGAAGAACTGGATACATTGGTAGCTGAAACATGGGATGTGGTGAGGCAGAGAAAGGAGAATTGGGACCAGATTGGAGAAAACAGTGTAACACGGAGGAGGAGAAGCTCATTCAGAAAAATACTGTAGACTTTCTCCTCTGAGCTAGGCTCAATGCCTCCGTGTTTCCCAACCTGTAAAACGTAAATAATATTAGCATCTCTCCCGTAGAGCTGTCGTGAGAATTAGCTAAGTCCATTCAAACCTGGTAAGAGCTAAAAAATGTTAGCCATTATCATCAGGATTAACATGACAAACAACATTTTCCCACGATGCCGAAAAGTCCTGTCTTCAGGAAAAGCCCCTGTTTACCAGGCTTTATCTTTTCCAAGTTACTTGACTACCTCCAAGAGTCAACTTCAAGTTACTAAGGGAAGGCATCCCAGGAGCAGTAGCAGAAAGCATGGTCCTCTACCTTACAGATGCTCTTTCATTCATTCCTTCGTTCAAACTTTACCTCCATAACTAAGTAACTCATTAGTTACCTCTACAACTAAGTAACTCATTAAGTCACGGCCGCGGGCAAAGCTCTGCAGTCAGTTCTCCCGCCAAGATGAGTGCGGAGGGTGTTAGCTGCTCCACACAGGTGCGCAGGGGGTCCCAGGCCTCCAGATCTAGGGTCCAGGAAGACCCCATTCTTTCTCACCCCCGAGCAGGAGGGCCTTTCCCAGAGCGGATGCACAGAGGGCCGGGGCCGGGGCCGGGCCCGGTGCAGACGTGCGGACACGTCGAGGTCCCGCACCCAGGAGCAGAGGGGTCGCGATCTCCGGCGCGGATGTGGAGGGAGGCGCCATGCTCCCGGCGCCGACCCCGCCCCGTTCCCTGGAGACGCACAGACCCAGCAGGGTCTCCACGCCGCGCCTCGGAGCCTCGCTCTCAAGAGGGCGGGCCGGGGCGGCCGCCTCCGGCATCCGCGGCCGAGCGTCCCAGCCCGGAGCGCGGGAGGCCGCGGGAGCGCTTACCCTTCGTCGGGTCCCCGCCGCTGGTGTGGCCGCTCGCTCGCTCGCTACCGGGTCCCTCGGCCGCGAACCGGAGGCCGGGGCCACCGGACAACGGGCCCCACGCTCTCCCCTTTCCCCGCCCCCAAGGAAACCTCCGCCCGCGCCGCGCTTTCAAATCGGCCGCGTCGGTTCATCCGCGCTTCCCATTGGTCAACGCCCGGCTCGCTGATTGGCTGTTTCCTAAGTAACCAAGTACCGGCGCCGCCAACCGTGCGCTTGCGCACTTCCCGTAACTGCCGGCTGGCTGGCTGGCTGGCTGGAGGCCGCCTGCGGGGCTGGACGGGGTACACCGACGGAGCTGAGATCCGGGGGTGGAGGGAAATGGGGGGCACGGCCCGTCTCTGTCGTCCCTGGGACTGGGTTCCTCACCAACTGCAGCAACAGGACATCAAACCCGTTTTCAAACCTTTTTCCGTGGGCATCCGCTTATCCCAGCCACTGTCCGGGGTCTCTTCCCGCCCCTCGACCATCCCCAGGATGAGTTTCGAGGGCAGCCTTGATGGGGAAAAGCCGGCGGAGGCAGAGGAAGACCATTCCACCCGCTTGGCTCTGACAGTGTTAGGAGTGTCGCGGGCTTATGGTTGAATGAGGGTTGACCCCTTAGGCCATCGCGGGGTAGCCCCGTCTCCATCCTCCACAGCCACTTTGCTGCTTGGATTCCGGTGGGCCAACCTCGTGCTGACACCCATCACCCGAGGTTGTGTGTGTGTGTGTGTGGGGGGGGGGGGGTCAGAGAGAGTTTGCCTGATTCCAACCACTAGTGAAGGAGAGTCAGTTTACTAACCTATAAAATGGGCCAAATAACGTGCCGTTCCTACCGACCTAGAAGACCATGGGTGAGACAGCCCTCCACCCCCTCCTGCCTAGGTAAAAGCTTTCTATGACTCTGATTACGGTGAAATGGGTGATGGCTGCCGGCAGCCAGTTGCTCACCACTTTCCTTAAATCGACCTGAGGCACGCAAGAAAACAAGAGGCAAAATTTCCTCGGTGGACCTGCCGTCAAGATAATAGAGTCACAGCCCTGCCGGTTTGGACCCTGAGCACTGAAGGGTCCCGGGTTGGATTCCCATAAAGGGCGTGTGCCTGGGTTGCAGGCTTGATTCCTGGCCCTGACGCACGTGGGAGACAACCAATCAAAGTGTGTCCCTCACATCCATGCTTCTCTTTGTCTCTCCCCCTCCCACTCTCTCTAAAAATTAATGGAAAATATTCCTGGATGAGGATTAACCAAAATAAATAAGCAAACAAACAAACTAGTAGAGTCACAGCCCTAGCCACAAAACTCAGATTGTCCAGATATGTCAAGATTGTGAGTTCCAGCATAGCTCAGATGGTCCAGATAAACCAAGATTGTGAGTTCCATCCCCAGTCCCTCCCTCGTCCCTCCGCTTCCTCTTTCTCTAAAATCAATTAAAAAAATTTTTTAAAGATACTAGAATCACTATTTACTAGTATACTTGGTTAATTTGGCCCAAACTCTTCATTAACCTACCTAGACCTCAATTACCCTCTCTGTATAACGGGATAGCACTGTAGGTTTGGTGAAAATAAAATGAGAAAACTATGCAAAGGTTATTGTAAAGCTACAAGAAAAACCAAGGTGTTCTTGCCATCTCTACTACCCAAGAGAAATGAAACTGTTAAAAATGGCTTCCAGAGGTTTGGGACTGTGGTGGAGGGCTGTGGGATTGTGGATGGGGTCTTCAGCAGCCTCCTGGTCCAGTTCTGGTTTGAACAATTAGCTGGGAAGGTGAGGTGAGTCAGGGTGAGGCAAGGAGCCGAGACTGGTTCTGCTCTCAAAAGGACATGCAAGTTGTGGTCTGAAGAAGGTGTGCAGCTTGTTTGGCAAAGGGAGCTGTTCCTTGGCTCTCAGAAGTCAAAGGAAAAGAATTTTCCAGGTGAGTCACCCGAGCCCATGATGCCCAGAGGCCTTGGTAGGGTCTGGCCAAGCCTACGTTAGTAGACACAAATGGAAACCCTCGGGCTCTACACCACAGGTGCTGATCAGAGGAGACTCATCTGGCACTGACCCCAAAAGAATTTCAAGACCTAAAACCCAGACGTGAGGACCAGGTGCAGAATTTTTGCCTCTTATGGTGGCCAAGGAGTTTCTGGGCTGATAAGAGTGGGGGTGTGAAAAGCAACAGGCTCTGTGCTCTTATGAGCTGTGTGGATAAATCACTGTTTGCAACAGGCAAGACCTACATGCTCAGAGGAGACAGGCGGCACATCCTTTTACTCACACCCTTACCACCGCACACACTTTGCACCTAGGTAAGGCATTAGCTAGTTCAGATATAGACGAATTTTAAAAGCTCCTTGAGCCAAATCCAAGACATCATTCTTGCCATCCTTAAACGTGAGCCAGCCTTTAAGATCTGGCCTAGCACAGAAGCCAAGCTCTATGGAGACGAAAAAGTGTTCACTCAGTTTGTCCACAAGGAGGTCACAGGTGTCCTTGGCAGAAGCAGTTTCAGAGGAGTGGCTGTAGCCAGATGGCAGCAGGAAGTGAGAAAATAGGAACAAGTCTTTTAAGTCACCTGGCTGTCACAGGGAGCAGAGAAAGGAGGTAGTAACTGGAAGGGGATGTGAGGTTAAGGGAGGATATTTTTTGATTAATTCTCACCTGAGGATATTTTTTCTATTGATTTTTTTTAAAAAATATATTTTTTTAGGGAGAGTGGAAGGGAGGGAGAGAGACAGAGAGAAACATCGATGTGAGAGAGGCACCTCAATTGGTTGTACCTCGACCAGGGCCAGGGAATCGAGCTTGCTACTGAGGTATGTTCCCTTGACTGGAATTGAACCCGGGACCCTTCAGTCTGCAGTCCAAAGCTCTATCCACTGAGCAAAACCACCTAGGGCTCAGGGAGGATTTTTAAGAATAGGAGAGATTTAAATGCTGATGGGAAGGAGCTGACTCGGAGCAAGCAGTTGACTGTGAATAGAGAGGTGTGATTAACAATTAAATGAAGCCCCCCAAGAAGATGAGGGGGGCGGTCAACCATCTCACTTTGCCCAGCTGGGTTTACCAGGATGTGGGACTTGCCGTTTAAAATCCCGGACAGCCCTGAGCCAACAGGATAGATTGGTCATGCTGGTGAGAGAGCGTGGACACAGAGCACAGTGGCAGCCTGGGCCCCGGCAGGGGGCACAGGTCCTCCATGGAGGCAGGAAGGAGGAGGAGAGGCGGGGCAGAGACGCAGGGAAGTTTGTGGGTTTTATGGCGGAAGCGGATGGAGTCTCCTTGGCGCTTCTGACTTCTCTGAGAGGTAGGAGATGTGATTACCCATTGGACAGCGAACTTCACACTCCCTCTGCTGCCTTTGCTGCTGGGCTGGAACCTAACAGGTACTCCATAAGATTGGCCGAAGAAATCGATCAATGAGAGACTGGGGGTAGGTGTTGCAGGTTGGGTACTCTTAGGAGGAGAGAGAGAGCTTCCTCCAAGTAGGACAGTAACTTACTCAGTACCTAACACGTGCCTGCCACACTAACCACTCTACCACCATAACAGCAGCTCCTGCAAATTTCTCTCCCTCTCCCTAAACTTCCACCACCTGTGATGGATGCTGTGATGCCCTGCCCAGGCCCCTTCCAGGACGGAGGAGCTATTCTCCCAGCTGCTGGCAGTGCCGCCAGCAGGTGGCTCTTGGCTACCGGCCCCATCCAGGGACCGTCTCTGCTGATGTGAGCTGCCTTGCTCAAAGGCCTACTTCTTCCTGGGGCAGCTGTTCCCAATGACTGATCAACATGCGGGTTTAAACTCGGGACAACGCGGAGGAATCTTCCCAGCGTCAGAGCGCCCAGCTCCCTGCTACGCCTAATCCTGCTTCCTGTCCTTCTCCTCCACTGGTGTTCCTTCTAAGAGTATTCTCCAATGAACTTCCTGCGCACTGATATATATCTCCCCCTCTCTCTCTCCTCCTAAGAATACCCAACCTGCAACACCTACCCCCAGTCTCACTCATTGATCGATTTCTTCGGCCAATTTTATTAGGAATAATTTTATTTTTTGTTTATTATTATTTTGTGTATGTACCAAAAAAATAAAAAATAAATATATTTTGATTGTTATTAAAATACATCCATTATTTTTTCCCCAATTTTTAAAATTAAGGTATTATATGTGTTCCATTATTTTTTTGACAAGGGGTACTCAGCGTTACGAAAATTATAGAAGGGGGACATGTATGTCAAAAGTTTGGGAAACACTGCTCTAATAGAAAGTCCTGGTTGTATCTGTGCGATCCTGGGAGTGTCTTGAAGCTCTGGTTGGTTTCTCATCCGTCTCTGGTCCTCCGTGCCAAGCCAGAGCCTGGCGTGTTGGGTGTGATCAGTAACATGGAGATGAAGCAGAGCAAGTAGAAATAGGAACTGATGGCTGGGCCAGGGCCTCGGGGGTATCCCTGCGCTCTCACTCCGAACTGGAGGCCGCAGAGCGGAAGGGTGAGGGAATCCACATTGGAGCCCGGACTCGGGGCGCTCTGCTCTCAATACTTAGCTCCACACCCTGGGTACCCCAACCCCACCCCTCTCCCCGTGCTCCACATCCACTTTGGGGTTACCGGGGTAGAACAACCCGGTGTCTGCATCTTCTTTGATGATTATTATCGCAGGCATGGAAGTGCAGCCAAAGAATTTTATGTCATTGGGTTGTAATAATAAACACGCATTTGCATTTTGCTTCATAACTCACAAGCAGGTTCTCCCCCGTGCATCACAACAGCCTTCACATAAATATGTTTTTTTTTATTACCTAGCCGCATTTTATAAGGTGGAGAAACTGAGGCTCAGAGAAGGGAAGTGTCTTTCTCTGGAACACTGAGAAAGACACTTCCCTTCCGGGTCCAGGGCTCTGTCTCTACTTGCTGCATGGCCAGTGGGGCCTGCTGTCTCTGCTTCTAGCTTCCCTGAACCGACAGGAGCAAGTTTGACTTCCCCTCTGGGTCTCCGTTGTTCCAGCTGTGCAATGGGGGTTACCCATTCTATGGCTCTCTTGCTCAGTTTTGGTGGACGGGGCAAACGTGTAGACAGTATAGGGGGGCGGGTAGCCCTCCGGCCCTTTTCCTCCAGCCCCCAGCTGCTCCTCTCTGTAGCCCTGCCACCCCTCCCAGTTCTCACTTCCGCTTTATTAGCACCTCATTTGTAGGATTTGAAGATTTGTTACCTGGGAGGGAGTGAAGGGCTCACACTTCCAGTTCCGCTTTTCAAACACACCTTCATTGCTTGCAAAAATAACCTTGTTAACAGCATCTAACCTGCTCTGGCTTATGGGGGCACCCAGATAAATACCTGCAGAAGGAGCCAGGGCAGGAAGCAGCCCTGCCAGCTGGGAGAGCGCAGCCTCTGGACCCCTCCGATTTCCCCCCAGCCCTTGGCGATCCTGGAGCTCTTGTCCATCAGGGTCCGTAGGACATGGGTGAGGCCCCGAGTAGTCTTGAGCAATCGGCCGCCTTCTCTGGGTCCTTGCCTTCTGCCTCCTCTTCTGGGGCTCAGAGATCCTCCTAGAAACAGCTCCCGTGCCTCCTGGACGCTTGTCCGGGATTGATTCTCCGGGCAGCTCCCCCTCCGAGCAGTAAATGAAATATTGGTTACCAGGAGTGAGGCAGGAGGCAATTAACCCCTAGACCTCACGGCGGTAGATGTGCTTGTAGCAAGCTGAAGAGGGGAGAGCGGAGCGCACCTGCCCCGATTTCCTGCAAAGTCATCCAATTAGGGCAGTCCCCGTCGGTGGGCTCCCACACCCCTCTGGTCTCCAGGACCCCAGAAAGCAAGGCAGCAACCAGCCCCTAGGGCTGGCAGCTGCCTGAGTGCAGGATGGCCTGGCAGTCTGTGTGCGGGTGATCTCCAGGGGCACCCCCATCCTCACACACCCCTGGAAGAGACATTATCCATTAATTAACCACACAGCTTCCTAAAATGGAGGCAATCTGGGGAGGCGTCTTCCTTCCTTCCTCCATTCTGGCCTGGCCAACCTCCTCTCTGCCATCCAGGTAGCCCTGTGCTCTAGAATGTTCCTGTGCCAGCAGAGCCCCGGACTGAGGAGCAGGGGAGACAGGGGCCCTGCTTTCAGGGAACTTCCTGTCTGAGAGGGAGACATAGCTCCTGTGCTCAGAGAGCCCCCAGTTGGACTAGGAGACAGGCGCTGTCCTTTGAGGACCCTGCAGCCCCCGAGTCTGGTCTCAGAAAGCCCCAGTTTAACAGAAAAAGTACAATGTCTACCCCCAGAGCCAGTGAGACAGGAACCACAGCCTCTGCATCCAGGAAGACCCCACGCCCCTGGTCTCAGTGGAGATAGTCACCTCGCCCTCAACTCAAAACACTGTCCTCGAGGACACCCAGTCTGATGGAGGAGACACAGGTCTTGCCTTCAGGAAGCTTTCCATTCTGATGGTGGAAACACAGTCCTTGACCTTGGGCATCTCAAGTCAGCGGAGAGAAACCAGACTTTGCCCTTGGAGAGCCCCGGTCTGATGGGGAAGACATCTCCCCAACAGGTCCCTCTGCAGCTGGGATGCTGCCCTAGGGACAAGTCGCTGACGGCTGGCACTGCCGGGCACTCCTGGTGCCCCACAAAGAGAGAGGCAGCCCTTGGTTGCAGTCCAGGCCCAGCTGATCACAAACATGCTGCGTGACCATGGACAAGTCACCAATTTTCTTCAGACTATGGTTTCCTCACGTGCAAACTGGAGACTTTCTTTTCTTTTTCTTTTTTAAATATTTTTTATTGCTTTCTTATAGAGAAGAAGGGAGAGGGATAGAGAGCTAGAAACATCGATGAGAGAGAAACATCGATCAGTTACCTCCTGCACACCTCCCACTGGGGATGTGCCCGCAACCAATGTACATGCCCTTGACCGGAATCGAACCTGAGACCTTTCAGTCCGCAGTCTGATGCTCTATCCACTGAGCCAAACCGGTTTCAGCCAAACTGGAGACTTTCAAGCTCCTCTCTCAAAACGACAGGAGGATCGTCCAGTCACCAGAAAGGAAAGATAAAGCCAGCCAGCCGGCCAGACACTCCCTGCAGAAATGATTAGCATGCTTTTTATTGTAGCCGAGGTCCTAGACCAGTGCCTGGCGTCTCTGGGGAGAAGTGGGGTGCCCCCAGGTGTGGTGGCTGGCTAATTACGGGCCAATGCAGCCATTAAAAAAATCACAGGGGGGCTGTGGACAGAATTGGGGGCCGGGTAAGGAGGGGGCTGTCTAATCTAATCAGTCTTCCCAAGGAAACTCTCATTCCAGCCAGATCTGCCAGGGGTTTTATTGGGTTTGCGGGACCTGCAGATTTCAATCTCCACACCCCACAGGGAAGGAGCAAGTATTAAGCTAATTTTATTAAATGGCCACAGCTGGGAAGCAAGGGCGTGAAGGGAGGATAAAGAAAGTCATTCAAGTCTGCCAGCTATGACAAGGGTCCATACATGGGACCTGCCTGGAAGGGAGCCCACCCCCTCCTTCCTGTCTCTCCAGCTGAGCCAGCGGGATGGGGGGCGGGAGAGGCCAGATGGGACCTTCCCCTCAATGTAGAGCCTGGGGATTCTCTAGAAAGCTTACCCCGTGGCTGCTGCCCGGGGCAAATGCTTGCAAACACACCGAGCTTCTGCAGGGCAGGGGGGCAGCGGGAACGGGAGGGCTGGACATGATGGGGAGGGAGGCTGAGCTGCCTCAGTGTCATCCTTCCTCAGTTTTGCTTTGGAGATCCCTGACCTTTGTGAAATAGGGGGTACCAGGTAAGAGCTTTTGGTTCAGATGCTGGCATCTGCTTCTTCCTAGCTCTGCGGCCTTAGCACATTATTGAGGCTCTCTGAGCCTTAGTTTCCTCATCATTTCAGAAAAAATAACAATATCCATTAAAGGGCATGAGAGCATTTCCTGATCATCCACCACACACACACACACACACACACACACACACACACACAAGACATTCATACAGTTCCTATATGGTGTCTGATACAGAGTGGGTGCTCTCTAAATATTAGCTACTCTTATTCAGGAATGCCCTGGCTGTGAGACTGCCGTGGTCCCTTACAGGAAGTGCAGGAGGCAGTGACGGGGTGGAGAGACTTGGTGCGCTGTCTCCAAGGAGCAGGGCTTCTTAGATCCAGGCGGGACTGCAGAACTCAGTGACGATTGCAATGAGCTATTTAACCTCGCTGGAAGAATTGCACCCACTCACCCAGCCTCCCAGGGCTCTCGGGAGACCTGAGCGACACACCTGGAAGCATTTCTGCAGACTTTAAAGTGACGTATCAATAAGAAAGGCTGCTTTGCAGTCAAGCGAGGGGGGTCACCTACATTTCGTAGATGAGGACACCGAGGCCCAGAGGTGAAGCGCTCCGGCCAAGGTCAACCACGGTTCAGTGCGAAGGCGGTCACCTAACCCAGAGCGAGTCAGAGAGGAGTGACTCGCCCGGGATCACCTGTGGAGGCTGGAGGAGAACCTAGTTTCCGGGCTTACCCCGCGCTGTGCCTTTGGGATGCTGATGCCACTGTCGAGGGTGGAAAAAGGGAACGTATCCGCCATGGAGGAAGATGCTATAACCGGGTGGCTTCCCCTGGCGGCCGCTCAGGTCCATTGCGGTGGGCACTGGCCCCCTGGCCCCCCTCCTCTGACTCCAGCACCTGTCTTCCCCCAGATCCAGGGGCCGCTTCCAGCAGACCCCTCCCCAGGCTGGAGGAGGGCAGGGTCATAATCTCCTCCTGCAACTCCTCCCCAGGGCACAGACGGACATCCAACGCAGTGGAAGTGTTTTTATTATAGCTTTGGTCAGATGGGGAGCGACGGGGGGGTGGGGGGTGGTAGGGCTTTAAAGGGTGCTGGAAAGCTATCCAGTCCCCGTCCCACCCCTTCCCCAGGCGGCACCACCCTCCGAGCCAGAGCCGAGCAGGAGGGCAGCGCACCTGAACTCAGGAAGCGACTCTGCGGGACCAGACGGGCCCCCAGGCCTGGGCGGGCGACACAAGCAGTCCTATGTACAAATATACAGAGCGGGCCGCGGCCAGGGAGGGCACGCAGCCGGGTTGGGCAGCGAAGAGGTGAGCAGGGGACGGGTCATCCATCGCCCGGCAGGGGACAAGGAGCCCGGGGGTGGCCAGGGAGGCGGGGAGCTTAATCGGAGTAGATGATGAAGCCGGAGAACGTGCTGTACTTGTTGCTGTTGCCGCCGTGCGCTTTGCCGCCGTCCAGTTTGATGAAGACCTCGTCGCCCGCGTCCAGGTGCAGGATCACGCTGTTGCTGGCGTAGTCGTAGTTCTGGTCCGCGTCCTGGGCAATGGCGCTGGCGCGCACCTGCGGGGGGTGGGAGAGTGGGGGGTGTGTGTGTGTGCCAGAGGCGGGGAGGGAGAGGAGTGGGGTCAAGGATGGGGGTTGGGGGAGAACTGTCAGAAGTAAAGCGGCCACATCAGAGGGTCTGGAGGCCCTAAACGCCCCACTTCCGGCCCCACCAGGGCTCCGAGCCTGCTTCTCTCCCATCATCCCCACCCCCCTTCCCAATCAGAACGTGTGTTTTAGGTGATTACGGAGGAGCCCGGGATTTCCAGGGGCTAATCTGGGCCTGAACTGGGAGTCCAGGTAGAGTCTGCTTCCTTCACTTCTCTAGGGCTTACCATGCGGCCCGCTGAGGTCCTCAGCCATGCCTCCAGGACGGCCCAGCCTGGGACTCCCTCTCACAGAGAGGAATTCTCTGGACCCCCCCAAAGACAGAGGGCCCTTCTCTCTCGTTAGTCCTTCGTCTCTGCTTTCACTGTGATCAAGATTGCCTCCTTTTTCAGCCACATCCACCTGGTCTCACGTCGGAGGATGGACAGAGTGCGCACCTTGGCCCCATACAAGCCACCACCCTCGTACCAGGACCCGCCATTGGGACTCGTTATCCAGAGTTCGTTCTGGAGTCTGTCCCACCGGGGCAGAGGGGTGGAAGGCCTGGTCCCCATTTCCCCTCCCGAGGCTCGGACGGGGCCTGCACACCTCGCCTCCGAGGAGCTGTAGCTAGACCTGTGATTACTGCCCCCTCGAAAAGGATGTCCTCCTTCTTATTATTTTTTAATCCTCACCTGAGGATATGTGCCCAGGGAAATATTTTTATTGATTTTAGAGAGAGGCAGGGAGAGGGAGAGAGGGAGAGAGAGAGAGAGAGGAAAAAAGAAAAAAGTCAATGTGAGAGAAACATCTATTGGTTGTCTCCCAAATCCACAACCTGGCCAGTGCTCTGGCCAGGAATGGAACCCATGCACAAGAGAGGAAGTCGGGGGGAAGAAGGGAATCCTTCCGCCACTCTGCGATCCTCAGTCTGATCTGATCTACTTGCTGGCTCTTGTCCTGATGGAGGAGGGGAGAGATGGCAGGACAACGAGGCAAGGGAGCAGCAGCATTTGGGTTTGAAGCCCGCCGCCATCGCTTCTGCAGGCTCTGACTGTCATCGTAAGACACCGAGGGAGGGAGGCGGTGGAAACATTCCCTCCAGACATACCTTTTCCACAGCTGAGGCCACCGCAAGGCCTGAGCCACGGGACCTGCGGGCTCTCCAGGACGTCCGGGGTGACCAATGGGAAGGGAAGAACTATCTCCAAGGTGCTGGCATGTACTGGGGGGAGGCTGCGCGGAGAGGGTCCGCTCAGCCAGGCTCGTCAACAGCCCCACTCCCTCCGGCCCCTGTCCTGAAGGCAGCGTCCCCGTGGGCTGCCAGTCCAGGCTGGACCAACCCAAACGAGGGGAGGAGCCCATCCTTCTGGGGGGTGGCGGGGTCAGGACTTCCAGTCAGCTGTGCGAGAGCCGCTGGCTCAGCAGCAGCGCTGCAGGAGGAGGCCCCGTCACATTTGCACGCAGACTGCCCTTTAAAGCCCGGATCCTCCCAGCATCTTCTCCCCGCTCAACGGCTCGACCCCTTCTTCTCCAGGAAGGATTAGTTTGGGGATCTCGCTGGAAAAACTCACGGTCCACCTAAAGGTGGGGGCAAGTCAAATACGGGGGAGACCTTGTTTGTCAAAAAGCTCAGTTTCTCTGTTCAGAAAAGAGATGGGAAAATCCCGCCTCACCACTGCCACCTTTATGAAAAAGCCTGATGATGGTAAAATAATAATAATAATTTTTTTTTCCTTTTTAATCTTGTTGGGGTGTTGAGCTACTAGGGAAGAGCTTCGAGCAAGCAGCCAACTTCCGTATTGTTCCCTGGGCCCTAATCCTGGTGGTATTTATTGTTATGCATGCATTTCATTATCTTTGCTAATAAATTACTACTAATAACAATTATTTTTATTACCCAGATTAATTTGGCCTTAACTCATTAAAACAGTGTGCTTGTTAATAGCAAAACCCATTAGGATACAGTCATCTGTCATCAGGAACCTCCTGATGATGCGACAGGCATCAGAACTGTTATGCTTATATTTATTATTTATTCATCACCATGATTGTTGCTGTGATTATCCTAATTACCCATGGACACGGGGAGAATTTATGCCCTTCGAGGCCTAGATGGTGAGGGATCCCAGAACGGAACCCAGGGGTCCTGAATCTCTGCCCAAGAACGAAAACAGTGGAGGCATATAGCTCCTCCTGGGGCCGGGGAAAGTTTGGGGTTGCCATGGAAGCAGCAAAGCACGCCTGTGACTTGTCAGGAGGGGGCGCTGTATTATCACCTCTTCAAGGGCTGCCAGGAAGGGAAACTGAGGCAGTGGTTTGACCAGGGGCCTGGAAGGGGTGGGAGGGGAACCCAGGAAATATGTCCTTGTCCCCAGGTCAATGCTGGGAGGTGTGCCTCCCATAGATAGTTAGCTTTGCCTGCAGGAGCCACGCATTGATTGGGTCCCCACTGTGCCAGCCACTGGGCTCCGTGCTGTCTGCAAGGCACTAATTAGAAGCCACAGAGGATAGCTAGGGGCCCCTCTCCCATCACCAGCCGAGAGGTTGATCTCCAGCTAGGTCTTCCTACCACGGCCCTCAACCCATATGCCCTACCACCTCTCACCTCAGGCTCCAATCCAAGCCCCTGCTCATTGGTAATCCTCCCCTTCCCCAGCCTGTCCCCACACAGCCCCATCTCCCCGCCCCAATTTATCAACCTCGTGTGCTCCTTAACGCCCATCCACTGAGGATGTTAGAGGCAGCTGCCAAGCGCTCACCTCACCCCGGGTACCAGCTCCAACCGAGAGCCCCTCTCTCAGGCTCCTCGGGTCCCCATGTCCTAATGACCAGGGCTTGGTGCCACCAGGCTATGAAGTGGAGACTCAAAGCTACCCCTGGGGAGAGGGGCCAGAGGGGCTCAGACAAGGACAGACAGGCAGCTTCAGCACCAGGCAGGACAGTGGTGACATCCCTCCTCTCCATCTTGCCCAGGGAAGGGCAGAGGCCCGGATGCAGCTCTGCCTCCCTGAGGAAATTCTGAAAATCTCTGTGTAGAGAGGAAGCCAGAAAGAAAAGAATAGAGCCCGTGGTTGCCCCTGGTCTTAAAGGCAAGCGCCCTTCTTTTGTTCCCTTCCAATGACCAGCCCCATCACATTGTCCTCGGCTCAGTTGAATATCCTCTTCCATCTCTGAGTCATTCCCTACACTTGACCTTGTTATTTTCTCTCTAGCCATGTCCCTTCACCTTGGGGACCCAGGTTCACCATCCAGGTTGGTCTGAACTGGGCCCCAGGTCCCCCGCATCACTCCCATCAGCCAAGGCATTTTGGGGCTGGAGCTCCCAGCCCCCCTCTCCCACAGTAACCCGTGGGGTATGTTACTGTGTGGTCACTCCTGTCTCCCCTGCACAGGCCATGAGGTCTTGGAGGGCAAGCAGACTGAGCCCCTGGAACCAAGCCTCCTAGTAGGGGCTCAAAATCAGTACTACGTGGGATGATTAGTGAGATTAAAGGAGTCTCTTGGATAATCTGGAAGGAGAGTTCACCAAGAATGTGCCCCACTACTTGTCTTGTTTTGGGAGGTGGGTTAGTAAATGGTCTGAGTAATCGTTAAAATGCTGGGTCTTTGCCGAAACCGGTTTGGCTCAGTGGATAGAGTGTCAGCCTGCGGACTGAAGGGCCCCAGGTTCAATTCCGGTCAAGGGCACGTGCCTTGGTTGCACACCGTACCCAGTGTGGGGGGGGGGGGGTGCAAGAGGCAGCTGATCGATGTTTCTCTCTCATAGATGTTTCTAACTCTCTATCCCTCTCTCTTCCTCTCTGTAAAAATCAATAAAAATATATTTTTTAATGTTTTTAAATGCTGGGCCTTTGAAATTCCATCTCCTTTCTTCTACTAGTTTATGGTCCCACCTCCCTGTCCCGGCTGGAGGTGAAAGAAGAGACTTTTGAGTCCATTTCACCTCCCACTTAGTTTCTTTTTTTCTTATTTTGCTTTGTTTGTTAATCCTCACCCAAGGATATTTTTCCCATTGATTGTTAGAGAGAGGAAGAGACAAACACTGATGTGAGAGAGACATATCGACTGGTTGCCTCTGCACGCACCCCTACCAGGGCCGGGGAATCTGCAACCGAGGTACATGCCCTTGAATCAAACCCAGGACCCTTTAGCCCGAGGGCTGACATTCTATCCACTGAGGCAAACTTGCTGGGGCTCACCTCCCAATTATTGAAGCAAGCACCCCCGGCCCGAGCACACAGCGTCTTCCGGGCCTCCTCTTGCCTCAGCTCGGGCCTCCGCCGCAACCTCCTGAGGTGGTGCAGGGTCTGGGGCCCACGTGTGGTCCAACCTCCTGAGGTGGTGCAGGGTCTGGGGCCCACGTGTGGTCCGTGACCGCTCCCCTCTCCAGACAAGCTGGGCTAGACCCCTCTGAAACCTGAGCTTGGTGCCGGCCCAAACTTCCTTTGGGAAAGGAAGGAATTCCATTGACGAAGGTGACATTGCTGCATCCCTTATTGGTGATTAATAAGGGGAATAGTGGAGCTGTCTGCAGAACGAGCCCTCACAAGACACCGGGGCCTCCCTTTTGGTTCGGAACCAAGGGCAAAGCAGAGAGACACAGGGAGCCTGGCGGACACAAAGCGGGAGAGAGAGACTCCCAAAGAACAGAGAAGGGGGCGTGGAGTTAAACCCACGGGAGGGAGGCCAGCGACCCAGGGAGAGACAGACTGGACTGGTAGGCACAACAGAAACAGGCACGAGAGGCAGAGAGACAGAAGAAAGAGGCAGGGAGGAGAGAAGATGTGTGTGTGTGTGTGTGGGGGGACGGACTACTTCCAAGCACCTGGTCTGTCAGCCTTCTGCTGACTCCCACCCCCAGGCCAGGTCTTCCTCAGGACGCTGCTGTCGTGGGAGGGGTCCCAACAGTCTGGGGTCTCAGTTGCAGGAGAGTCCTTCCCAGCTCCCACCAGCCCAGCTTTAGCTCTGGCCTGAGCAGGTCCCCTCCTCCCACAAAAATGCTTGGCCTGACCAGCCCCAGAGACCCGGGCCACTGCGGTCTGGGAGCACAGGGAAGAGAGGGGCTATCTAAAGGGAAGGAGGTGAGCAGAACTGTCGTCCGGGGGCAGCAGTCCCAAGAGGAGCACCAGGCACCGAGTCCAGAGACTCTGCAAGCTTGGGATGGGGACAGGGAAGGAAGAAAGACACCCCCCCACACACACACATACACCCCAGGAATCAGGAGGTGCAGCTGGGAGACCTAGAGGAGGGGGAGTTTCCACCTCGTTGCCCCGCCTCCCCCCACCCCCTTTCTTGTCCCGGGAACTCTCACTCAGTGCCAAGGGGCCGCGCAGTCCCCCGTTTTGCAAAGGGTGTCAGATCGGCCCTGTGGGCCCTTCCCAAGGGCCGGGGATCTATTGCGGTTAAGGCTTTGCGCGCCCGGCTCCCTTTGCCTCCGCGCCCGGAACACCCACAGCTCGCCTTCCTCCCCGGGGAGCGCGCAGAGCTGTGCACCGGGGCCGCCTGCTCCCGCGCGGCCCTCCACTGACCACCCGCGGGGTCAGCCAGACTCCCAGCGCCCCGAGGCCGCGTCCCAAGGGCCGGCCCTCGTGCCCGGGAGCCCCGCGCTCCACCCCGTTCCGTTTATCTCCCCATTTCCACGCCGCAGGTGCCCAGCAGCGTCTGCCTTGGAGGCGGCGGCGCCCGGGAATCGAGGAATTGGAGGTACCAGCCGGGGGCGACCGTCCTCCGCAGGCGACACTGCGCCCTAAGCCGGGCCACTGGAGGGGTTTCACCTGCGCCCAACGACTCGGACCCGACACCCAAAGGCCCCAGGCCCCTAGCGTCCCCGTCCCTTTGCCGACCCCGGTCCCCGCAGGCCCACCTGGCCGTTCTTGCAGAGGTCGGCCCACATGCTGGTGCCGTCGCCGCCGCGCATGAGGACGTGGTAGGTGAAAAAGTAGGTGCCGGGGATGTTGCACGTGAACTTGCCGCTGGCCGCGTCGTAGTTGTTGCCCAGGTTGGTGACCACGTCGTCGAACTTGAGCACCTCGTAGCCCTCGTGGGGGTTCTTGAGGCCGGCGTAGAAGGCCACGCGCGGCACCGTGGTGTAGGTGGCGGTGCTGATGGCGCCGCTGCCCCCCGCGCCCGGCAACCCGGGGGGGCCGGTCTTGCCCGGCTCCCCCTTCTCCCCCGGCGGCCCCACGGGGCCCGGAGGACCCGGGTCTCCGGGAGGCCCCGGCGGCCCGGGCTTGCCCGTGCGGCCCGGCTTCCCCTGGGGGCCCTGCACCAGCGTGGAGGGCGGGGGCGCGCCGCTCTGCTCGCTCAGGGCGTCCCCGCCGTCGGGCCGCGCGCGGGCGCCGGGGCCCCGCCCGGGGTAGGGGTCGCACACCATGCGGCAGGTCCCGAGCATCTCATAGTGGCCGTCAGGGCCGCCCGAGCTCACCAGCACGGGGATCAGCACCACCAGCACCAGCAGCATCACCACGCCCGCCGCGGCCGCCAGCAGCGTCTTCCGGCCGGCGCGGAGCCTGGGGAGCGCCGGGCCGCCCGGCCGCGCCGTCGGGGCAATGGTGCCGGCGGGCGGGGGGCGCGGGCGGGGCGCCCGCGCTCAAGGGCGGTCCGGCGGGGCTGCGGGCATGGGGCCGGACCCGGGCCCGGGGCGCCGCGCTGCGCTGGAGGCGCCGCAGAGCCTCGCCGCCGGGTCCCGCCTCGCGCCTCCCTCCCTCCCGCGGCGCGGCCGGACTGAGCGCGGCGGCCGCAGCCTCCAGCCCCGCTCTCCCGCCTCCCCGCGCGGGGCCGCCGCCCCCTCCGCCCCGCCCCGCCCCGCCCCGCCCCCTCGCCGCTCTCAGCGCCGGCGGTGGGCGGGGCTTAAGGCGGGACCGGCGCCCATTGGGCCGCGGGCGGGAGGGCTACGCCCACCTCACCTCGAGGGGCGGGGCAGAGGGCGGGGCCGCGGGGGGAGGAACAGAGCCTGGAGAGGCGGGGAGAGTCTGGGGGAGCGAGATGAGGAGGGGGTGACGGGTGCGAAGAGGCTCCCGCAGAGGGGGTGCAAGGGGCGAGTAGGGACCAAAGGGCGAATGGAGGAAAGGGCCACTGGGAGAGTTGGAAAGAGCCGAGGGGGACGGAGAGGAGAGGCCTCGAGGGTCGGTTACGGGGAAAAGCGAGAGCGACCGAAAAAGGCAGAGGGGGCACGGACTGCAGGGGCAGAGGCAAGGGGGGGGGGGTTATTTGGTCTGTTGGGGGCAAAGAAATAGATTGGGGGGAGAGGAATGGAGAGGGAAACAGAAGGGACAAGAAAGAGAATTATGTCGGGGGAGAAGATGAGGATGGGGAAGGGGCCATCCGGCACTCAGGGTCCCACCACCACCCATCCGGGAGTTCTGGGAGATCCTGGGGAAATTGGGTGTCTGTCAGGGCCCCCAACGGGATCCTGAGGGCCGCCAGCCCCTCCTCTTTCCTGGCCCTGGCTGATCCCGGACCCGCCCTCACCTGGGAGGGGCAAACTCCTTCCCCCACTCCTCCCCTCCTCGGACCCTTCCTCCCCGGCCTCCGGGCGGACCAGGCTGCTTTATCCTGGGGGAGGGGGGCGTCTGTATCTTCCTCTGAGCATTTTCCTTATCTTTTTAGACCGGAAGGATCGGGGCCCTACATCACTTCTCCATTTTGACCAGTACAAGTATGTCCCTGGCTAGCGGCCCCCTTTCCCAGCCCCTCAGCTCCTCCCTCCGGACCCCAGCCTTCTCAGCAGCCCCCTAACTCCTCTCCCCACCAGGCTGTAGGAGACAACCCTCTTCCTCGAGAGCAGTAAAGTGTTTAGGTTGCATAAACCGAAATGTGTCTGCTTCCATAAAAACACTTGTCACCTTATCTGAGGCCCGGCTTGGGCTGCTCCACCTCTCCCCCTCCACCCGGCTTCACCCAGCCCACCAGGGAGCTCTGCTGACGGTGACTCTCCAGCCTCTCTCCTTTCTCCTGCAAGTTCCCTTCCCAGTTCACTCTCTCCCCCCCCCCGCTGACCTGTCACCGGGTCCTCAGGCTCTCTCTGTGCAAGGCTGAGATTGCCTAACCCCGCCCAGAGCTAGGTGGGCGAAAGGAACTGCGGGATTCCACGTGGGGGCTGTGAAAGAGGACCTTCCAATGGCTGATCCCAGGTTAGGGTGCAGGTCCCCCCCCCCCCCGCAAAGAAGGCAGCTAAAAAAACCCAATCAATCACACGTGTGCGCCAGGCCCCGTGCTGAACGCTGTAGGCACGCGGCCACACTTGGTCCTCACACCAACCCACAGAGGTTAGACCCATCCCTCATCCTCCTTGCACAGAAGCTCTGGCAAGGTGAGAAGTCACACGTCACACTCCTAAGTGGTCCAGCCGGGATCCAAACCCGCAGCCCGGCCCCGCGCTCTTCCAGCCTCCACACGCCGCCGTCGTGCAGTCCATTCCCTGCCCAAAGGGGGGAAGGCGTCGGGGGCAGGCGGAGGGGTGCTCCGAGCAGCTGGTGCCCCCCGGGCTCAGGAAGAGGAGTCCTGAGCTCGAGGCTACCACTCCGGCCCCCTGTCCCCCTGCGGGCTCCCCCTGCACGACTCCCCGAAGAGCTGGAGGGACCAGAGCGCGGCCATCCGCGTATGCTTTGTATACCCCGCCCCCGCCCCCCAGTTCGCCTGCAAACGGGTCCCTCCTCCGAGCTGCCGCCGGGGCTCGCGGCCCCCGCAGCCCCGCCAGACCCGCCTGCGGAGCTGCGGCCGCGGAGGGGGGAGCGCCCCCCGTCCGCCCGCGCGTCCGAGGCGCCCCGGCCCCCCGCCCGCCGCCACCCCCCAAAGGACGCCGCTCCCCTGGCGCGCTGTGGCGTCTCTGTCAGCCCAGCCGGATTCTCCCCGCTTCGCTGGAGTGGAAAATAACGGCTTCAAACTTTGCAGAGGAGCTGGTGCCAGCACTTTAATTAACAGCCATCTTGGCCTGTGAGCCCGGGCCACCGGCCCGCGCCTCCCGCCGGCTCGCCGGGCCCCGCCCGGGGCCCGGCGCGCGCGTCCCCGGAGGAGGAGGAGGAGGAGGCGAACCCCCGCCCTGGCGGCGTCCAGGGCCCCTTTTCTGGAGGAGGAGAGGACCTGGCTGATGGGGGCGGGGGTGAGCCTCTCCCAGCTTAATACCTGAGGGCCTCAGCATTTGCTCCCTGCCTCCCACCCACCCCAAAATTCTCTGGATCTGGCGCTGAAGATTCAGGAACCAGAGACCTAATTCTGTACACCAGTCCCAGCTGGTGGTTTTAGGCTGGTCGGTTAACCTGCCGAGTCCCCCGGAGGCAGGGTTGTGAGGGTGCAATGAGATGCACCGAATGGAAAGCACCGGACTGGGAATCTGACCCTTGTCGTGTGCCCAGTCAGTGGTGGCTTCGTCACGGCGAAGATGGCTCTTCCACCACCTCAGGCCTTGGCTCTGCTGGCCCTGCCTTCTCCTTACAGGCTGCCGTGCTTGGCACCAGCAGAGGAGGGCCGCGGTCTGTGCTTCCAGGTTCAGAGATGGGACTCGAAGAGTGAGGAAGGAACCCTGGAGTTGTGGCTCACAAGCCTCTTCCTCACACACCTGCCCAGGCTGGGGTCCAGGTCTTCAGAAAGGGGGAGAGGTGAGCCCTGGGAGGGGAGGGCAGCCCTGTCTGTAGCTGGGATGCACCCGTGCTGGGTGCTGAAGGCCCAGCTTTGCTGACCCTCCCGGGTGGCAGCTCCCTCACTCCTGCTCACTTCGAGGGATGGGGTGGGGGGCTGTGGGTCACTTCGGTGGTGTGTGGAGGGCGCAAGAGAGTGGGTGAGTCCTGCGTTTACGCATGGTTGATCTTAGGACACCGGGTGGCTGCTCCGTGGTATTTTGGGGTTCTTGGCACGAACGTGAGTGGGTGCGGATGTATTGGAGGCTGTGGTTGTGTTGGTGTGGTGCGTCTGGGTTTGTGAATGATGCGAGGGGGGGCTGCGCCCCGACCCGTCAGCTGGCCAGTCTGCATTCATGTGTTCGCTCAGTAAACATTCGCTGAGAACACCGAGCCAGGCATGGCCAGGTGCTAGTGGTGATGCGTCCAAAAATAAGTTAGACGTAAGCAGTGCCCCCGAGGGGCTCACGCTTTGGCAGGGATCGCAGGAAGGAAGGCCTGATAAAAGCTACGATGACGGTTGCAGCGAATACTTCCTGTGCACTTACCAAGTGCAAGATAGTGTCCTAAAGCACTGTATATGGATTATGTCATTTAAATGTAGCATCTTATTATTCGCATGGACGTCACACGACCACGTGGCTTCTGTCATTTCATGTCAATAACTCCATGGGGAAGGTACACTTATCTTCCCAGTATTTAGTGAGGACACTACGTCTTGGGTAGAAGTTTGTCCTGGGTGTTATGAAGCGCAGATGAGAACCTCCCTGCCTGGAGGAGTCCAGGAAGGCTTCACAGAGGAGGTGTCATTGTGCCACCCGCCTCTCCACCCATTCATCCGTCTTCCACCCGTTCTGGAAACCCATAGTAAGCGATTGCCCACCGTACGCTGACTATCACAGGACACAGTGAGGATCACGAAAAGACTTGTGACCTCCCGGGGCTTACGGGGTAAGGCGGGACCCTGGACAGTTAAACACGCGATCGCTATCTAGGTTGACAGGTGAGCTGCCTGGGAACGTGTGGGGTGCTGTAGGGGCGCCCGCAGCCGTGTTGCCTCCGTTCACCTGGAGGCGGGGGGTCATGGGAAGCTTTCGGGAAGAGGTGACATTTAAGTTAAGCCCTGATGGAAGGGTGGCGGGGTGAAGAACAGGATGGCCACCAGAGGTGGAGGCGAGAGGGAAGGAAGGGAGACTGTTTCGGGCAGAGGGAACAGCATGTGCTAAAGACTAGCTTGCAATGACTTATGGGCCGTGACGAGGAATGTATAATTTATCCCGAAGGCAATTAGAAACTACTGAAGGGTGTGGAGTGAGTGATATAATCAGATTCTTCAGATTAGAAAGATCAGTCTGGCTACGGCGGGGAGCAGGGATTAAAATAGTGGGAGAGTGTCAGGAGGAGATTAGGTCGAAGGCAGTGGCAGCGGTCCAGGTGGGAGCTGACAGTGTTGTGATCTGGATGGGATAAGGGTGGGGTGTGGACTCTCAGGCTCCTGGAAGGATCACGAAATGTTTATGAAATGAGTCAGGGAAGGGTGAATGCTGTTGCTCTTCTCTTACCCGGGCACTGCTAGGTGCCAGGCACTTGATATACCCTATTTTACTGGATCCTTCCTGGAAGTCTAAGGAATAAGCATTCTCATTTTCATGTTGGAGATGGGGATGGCTGAGGCTCAGAGATGTTAAGTCACCTGCCCAGATCACACAGCTGGTAAGAGGGAGAGTTGGGTTCAGCTGGTGTTGCTCAGTGGTTGGCGTCAACCTATGAACCAGAAGGTGATGGGTTTGATTCCAGGTTAGGGTACATGCCCAGGTTGCAGGCTCAATCCCCCCACCAGTGTGGGGCTTACAGGAGGCAGCTGATAAAGGAACCTCTCTCATCATTGATGTTTCTATCTCTCACTCCCTTCCTTTCCTCTCTAAAATCAATAATTTATTTTTTTTTAAGAGGGAGAGTCAGGACTCAATATCAGGTCTGTCTGACCGCAGGCTGGGGCACTTGGCCCAGCAGGTACATGCCTGGAGGGGAGAACAAGGAAAGGCATTTTAGGGAGAAAGAATAGTTTGAGTCAAGGCCCAAAAGGCATATTTTATTTTAATTTTTTGTTGAAGACACTGGCCTATGGCCCTGGCTTGGTCAGGAGG
Source organism: Vespertilio murinus (assembly GCA_963924515.1). NCBI lineage: Eukaryota > Metazoa > Chordata > Mammalia > Chiroptera > Vespertilionidae > Vespertilio > Vespertilio murinus. The sequence goes on along the minus strand of OZ004718.1, from coordinate 13,198,765 downwards.
AGGAGCTGGCACACCAAGAGGCAGAGACAGGCTCTCGACACTCAGTGAGGCCGCCAACTTACGGCGTATGTTTCGGGGACGCTCACCACCCCGAAGGGCTTCTGTTTCCTCCTCTGGGCCGGAGAATGGTCCAGGGCAGCTCTGAAAGGCTGTGATTTCGTGTTAACGAAAACTCTCCGTGGACCCATTAAAATATTTTAAATTCCTTCATGGCATTTAGACTCAGACACTTCCAGATCCTCCGTGGGAAAAGCGGCCATAATTTCAGCCCCCTTTAGGGGAGGGGCATTCGGACAGAGCGTGGGGGAGAAGGAATGGAAATTGTGTTGTGAATTGGCTTGGGGAGCGGAATATACCTCGGTGCGCTGAACCAGGTCGGGACTCAGAAGCCCTGAGTCTGGCCAGGTCTTGGGGATCGGGGAGGGACCTTCCTCAGGAGCCCCTCCTCCAGCCCCATATCCTAAGGAGGAGAGTAGGATTAGGGGGGCAGAAGCCAAGCACCAGGTCATAAGCCGGTTTCCTCCTGCTCCCTCCCCAGAGAACTCTGAGCCTGTGTGTCCGGGGGTTCCGGGGTGATGCCAGCTCTGAGCCTCCTCCTCCCCACCTCCTCTGACCTGCGGCTGTCTGCCACCCCTCCCAGCTCCAGCTCCAGCTCCAGCTCCGGGGAGGCGGCTCCAGAAGGGCCCCTGCCGTGGGAGGGGAGACCTCACCGAAGGGGCTTTCTCCCTCCAGCCAAGCCTGCGTCTCCCAGCTGCATGTATAAGTAATGAGGCTCTGCAGTCCCAACAGGAACCAATATAATGGCAGGCGCGCGGGGGTCAGCCTGTGAGACAGATAGCGGGACGTGGCAGTGACAAGCAGTGCAATTATGCTGAGCCTCCTGCAAAGGCGGAAAGAGAGGGCCCGCCAGGCCAGCCTGGTGGAATGCTCCCAGCCCCCTCCGCAGGCCTTGACTCCCCCAGACCCCCTAGAACCCAGCCCCAACGTCTAGACAACGTGGTGGGAGGCAGGGAGGCAGGAGGAGAGAGGGCAGAGGGCAGTGGAGGAGGCACTGGGGTTGGTGGGTAGCAGCCAGTTTTCCTGGTTTCTAGGACTGCACCTCCTGATCTGAAGATGGGGGCGTAAGGGAGAAAGCCTCCTCTCGCCCAGGATAGCCAAGGAAGGCTGTTTTATTTCCTGGAAGTCTTGTTCTTTCTAGGAAGAACCTTTCCTTGCATTCCCACCGCAGCAGACCTCCAACGTAGGCTCTGGAAAGGCCTTAGAGACCCCCTCCGTTGGCAGTCAGGGAACTGAGGCTCAGAGGGCACACTGCTTGTCCGAGGTCACGGGCCTATCGGAGGCGGAGCCAGAGGGCAGCTCTTGGGGCTCTTTTTTGGGGACCACACTAATGGGGGTCAGGGGCCGGAGGAGGAGGAGCTGATCGCTCACCCCCGTGCTAGGTGGTCTCCACAGAGCCCCCGAGGTGGTAGTGGAGGGTGGGCTCAGGGAGGTCTCACAGCCGGGTGAGGGGGTTGGCGCACTGGCTGCAGCAGAACCCCCGGGGGAGCTCACGTCACCCAGGGTTGCAGGGGGCCCCGCCCCCTCCGTGTCCAGAGAGGGGTCTTGGAGCATTCTGTCTCCATCCATGTGAGCACGGAGGCGACTGAGAGATGGTCGCTGAGGTGACCAGCACGCCAGTGGTGTTTGGGAAATGTCCCCCCTCAGAGGGGGTCTGCCCTCGGTTTGACACTCTTCTGCTATCGCCTCAAAACTCTTTAAAAAAATATATATATATATATATTATTGATATTTTACAGAGAGGAAGGGAGAGAGATAGAGAGCTAGAAATGGCGATGAGAGAGAAACATCGACCAGCTGCCTCTTGCACATCCTCCACTGGGGATGTGCCCGCAACCAAGGTACATGCCCTTGACCGGAATCGAACCCGGGACCTTTCAGTCTGCAGACCAACGCTCTACCACTGAGCCAAACCGGTCTCAGCCTCCTTGAAACTCTTAACTGTTCTTGAACAAAGGACTTCGCACTTTCCTTTCACCCCGGGGCCCCAGGGTGACGTAGCTGGTCCTGCACCTGAACCAGAGGTAAGGATTAAGGGGCTCCCTTGGCCCCTGCCTCTGCCCAACCTCGTCCCAAAGTGCCCCAAGTGGAGGGGGGCACGGAGCTAGGAGAAACTGGCATTTATGGGCTCCCTGGGGGTGGGGGAAGTCCCCATCCTACCACGGGTGGCTGTGGACAGTGTCTGGGGTTGGGAGAACGTGGCTGCTCTCTTCCTGTCAGCCTCGATGCCACCCGCAGAGCCACACGCTGCCTGTCTGTCCATCCGTGTGCTGACCCCTGGGCCACCGGCCTCCTGGTCCCAGCTGGACTGCCCTGTCCCCGGGAGACAGGGCCCTTTTGGTTACTCGTGTCCACCCCTCCCCTGCCAGGGCGGGAGGGGCCAGTGCAGGGTGTGGGGGGGGAGGCTTCATTAGCAGCCCCAGCCGGGCAGCAGGCGGTGGGCACAGAGCAGGCTGGCTCTTCCCTGCTATAGATCTGCGCTCCAGGAGAGGCACTCGCCGGCTGGCTTAGGCTTTGGCTGGGCTATTTTAGGAATATTCTTAACTCTTCCCGCGCCACTGCCCTCTCCGGACCTCCCTTCCATAGCACACGCCGCCAGCTTCAGGCTGTCCCCCTCCCAGGCCCTGCTCTTCCTTCCTGGCAGCTGAGAAGGTCACGGTTGTCTCAGGGGCCCGTTGCCTCTCACCAAGGAAAGTTCCCGTCTCACAGCTCCCGAGCCCCCTTGTTGGCCCTGCTCTGGGCCCTTTGCATCCCCGCCTCATTAGAGCTCCGGACCGAGGAGGGCAGCAGATTGGAGCATCGCCCAAAGCCCCTTCCTCTCATCTGCTGGAACTGGGAGATTTCCCAGGAGGCGAGGGGAAGCCACAGTGCTGGGTCCACCCTCTGGCAGAGCATCGGCCCCTGCCGGCCTGGCTTTGATGTCCACACCAGCAGCCAGAGCCCCCCGGGGTCATGGGTCCCTGCTCCCTGTTATTTTCTCCCACTCCAGCGTCTGGCTTCTTAGACAAATTCTAGGCCAGGACAGCGGCATTGCCCTCGCAAGAATTAAATCTGAAACTCTAGGCAAGATGGGGGAAGAGATCTCAGCTCACTTGGTGTCAGGGGTTCCCGTGTCCGTGCTGGGCCTGCTTGAGCTGGGAGGTCCAGGGCGCCCAGGACTTGGTGCCCTCGCTCAGGCACAAGCCTTCTGGGACTACCATGGGAAGCTGCCACCGAGCGCTTTTGGGAAACTTGACTTGGGGATCCAGGCATATGGCCGATGACCCTACACGAATGCCCAAGGGCCGGTGGCGTGCCTGACGCTGAGCTGGGCAACTGGTATAGAGGATCAATAATCAATACTTAGTGTCCGTCTGAGAAGGTCACCAGGGTGGCCTGGGCCATGGTGTTGATGGACTGGGGCAGGTGAGCCCTCCCCACAGGTCCCACCCAACCCCCCTTCCTCCAGATCCCCACAACCAGCCCAACGCCAGGAGTGACAGGACTAGCGGCCTGGCGTGAGGGTGAGGCCAGATGAGAAAGCTTTCATTCCCCTCAGGGGCTACGGAGGGGGCTCTCGCGGTGGGAGGGGGGTGTCACTAAACTGCAAGCCCTCCAGCCTCTGATTTAGAAAGATCCAAATGGATTTAGCAAGGTGTCCTGGGGAAGATTTTGCGTTCAGAGACACAATACCCTCTAGGGACTCGGGGAGAATTCTCTGTCTTTTTTTGAAAGTAAGAAGACCCTCCCCTAACCCTAATTGAGAGACATGACTCGGAGGCAGGAGGTTGCTGTGAAGGGGGCCCCACCCCATCAGGTAGGGAAGGATGAGGCGATTTCTGGCTCCACGGTTTCCACGAGGACACACTGGGGAACACAGGCTAACCGCTGACAAAACCTAGGAGCCGAGCCCAGGAGTCCTGGCACCTGCCCGGCCAATGCAGCACCCCTCTTTCCTCCCCCATATTCCCTCCCCATTGGCTTCCAGGCCGGAGCCCCAGCTGGCGGAGGATGTCTTGCTCTTCGGCAGCTGGGATTTGTAAATATTTATAGGAACATGGAACAGATCAGTGGCTGACAGGCCCGAGGAGCGGGCAGGGGCCCTGCCCAGAGCTCAGTAGCTTCCCTCTCCCTTCCCCACGCTCACCCTGACCTGATTTGAGGGAGCCCGGGATGACAGTGATGGGGGCAATCAAGCAGGGCATGGGGCTGGCAGCTTCCACATTCAGAAACACAAGCTCGGAGGAGGCATGTGTCCACCGCTCTGCTTCCACGCGCAGTCACGCGCATCCTTCCACCCTCACCCACCTCACGCGTGTGCTCACACCCAGCGCCACACTGATCCCACCCTCACACACATCCTTTCAACACTCCTGTACATTCACTATCACACTCGTGTGTGTAGATATATGTCTTCTAACTTCCACATCGATGCTCACTCTCATGCTCACATCTTTGCTTGCACACACGCCAGCTCACCCACAAACCCTTTTGGAGCCCCAGACCCCAGCCACTGCCCACAGGTCTTAATCCCTGGTTCCTGTCTGAGGTGGTGGTGGTGGTGGTGGTGTGTGTGCGTGCGTGTGTATGTATGTATGTGTATGTGTGTGTGTGTGTGTGTGTGTAAAGGGAACATGTGTGTAGGGCCAGGTCAGGGGGTAAGGAAGAAGGGGAGGAAGGAGTGGAGAGAGGTCTGGACCAGGAGCATTCAACGCTGATATCAGCTCAGAACGGAAGCAAGACAGAGACAAAGGCAAGCCAGGGAAATGGAGACTGACAAGAGTCCGGGCAGATAGAGCAGGAGCTGGGGACCAAGCCCCCCCTCCCCGAGAAGCTGTCACATTGCTGCTCCACCGGCCTGTGAGGCCAGCAGCCCCCCCGCAGCGGCAGCCTCTCCCCCTCTGGATCTTGTCACTGTGGCTTTGCTCTGCCGCTTGGGCAGCCGGGAGTGGTGACAAGCAGGGAAGACAGTGCCCTGGGCGGCTGAGTGGGAGACAGTGCCCAGGGCAGCTGGCTGTGCCTCTCTGGCCCGGCTGCTAGCTCACCCATCAGTGCCCATCTCATCACCCACAGGGGCCCAGAGGAGACCAGTGACTGGCCTGGCTGCCCTTACCTCATAGCAGGGGGAGAGAGGCAACTGAACTGCCCTCCGGAAAGGTGGGCGGTGCTCACCCCTGGCCTCTGGAGCTGGGCTTGGAAACCACGTTCCCGGACGCCGAGGACCCACCAGACGTGGAGCAGAACCAGTGCATGAGGCAGGACTGGGGGAGGGGCTCGGGGGAGAAAGCCTCTATGAGAAACCGAACAGGTTTGGGCATAAACTTTCTATTTCAACCCTTTACTGTGCACAAAGAATGATGTCCCCACACCCTGGATCCCTGGATGCTGTGTTAAATAATTGCCCTTCTCGCCTGGGGTCCGTCTCAGGATATTTATTCTGGGGTGACAGCCAGTTTGTGCTCTGCAATTTGAAAACAACCATTTCTATAAAAATCAGAAAGGCAAACAAATAGTAACAATAAGAAGAAGAACAAGAAGAAGGGGAAAGTGCACTGTCAGCTGTTTTCTTGTTAGTTGCTTTTTTTGTGTTGTTTTTTAATCATCAGCGCAGCTTTCCATCCCTGTCCTGATTGATTCATGCTTTCACAGGCTCATTCATGTATTTACTCAACCATTACTCAGCCAGGAGCCTGGCCCTGTGCTGTGTCCCAGGATCCAGTGCAAAAGCCATACAAGGTTCTTACCTACACTGTGTTTATTATTATTTTAAAATATATTTTTATTGATTTCAGAAAAGGGAGAGGGATAGGGAGATAGAAACATCAATGATGAGAGAGAATCACCGATTGGCTGCCTCCTGCACACCCCTTATTGGGGTTCGAGCCTGCAACCTGGTCACGTGCCCTGACTGGGAATTGAACCGTGACCTCCTGGTTCATAGGCCGATGCTTAACCACTGAGAAACACTGGCTGGGCTGTGCTATGTTTAGAGTTGATGAAAGAAGAAGACAAAAAATGCACAACGAAGCGTGATGCCCCCAAGGGGCCAGGGAAGCACTGTCTGGGTGCCCAGATCCCCTGCTCTTCCAACTGAATGCTCAGAAATGACACAGAATCCTTCTTTCATCCCAGGAGAGACAACATTTCCTTCTCGCCCCTCTCCTGCCTCTGCAGGTCTGCCCTCCTGGGCAACCAGGCCATCTGAGAATGGCAGATACTGAAATCTCAGCTTGGACCCTCACTGGCGGGGGGAGGAAGCTTGAGGGGAGTTTGGAGGTGCAGGAGGTCCTCGCATCCCATACACCATGAATCTATGCTTCACGTCATCCTACCGAGAAGTCCGGCTTTGCTCCACAGGGACTCTTACTTAGGGGACTCTTACTTTGCCTCCTGGGCCACCTGAACATTCCAGAGAAACATCCCTTTTCTTCACCATTTTCCTTCCCTGTGGCTTTCAAGTTTCCAAAAGCATTATTGTGTGGAAACCTGTATGGCTTTGTGAGCCAATGTCACCACAATAAATTCAACAACAACAAACATAAATAAAAATTAGAAAGAACATTATTGTATGTGTGACGGTCATGAGATAGCGATGATGGTGATGATAGTGGTGGTAATGGAGGTGATGATGGAGGTGGTGATGGTATTGGTGGTGATGGAGGTGGTAATGGTGGAGGTGATGATGATGATGGTGGTGGCGGTGGTGATAGAGATGATAGTGGACATAGTGATGGTGGTAGGGACTCATTTCAGAGTTGGAGCGCTAGAAGTCCCAGCTAATCTGTTGAGGGCCCTCTATACAGTGTGATCTGTGATGCTCACTTTATTTCCACAGCAATTCACAGAAACTATTGTTTCCTTTGGCAGGTAAGGACACCGAGGCTAGAGATAGCAAGTGACCTGGCTACCGGCTCAAGCTAGTAAGACACGGAGGTACTTAAACCCCGTTTCCTTTGACTCTTAACCCCATGCTCCTTCTCTATGCCATCACGAGGCCACCCACATTTCACAGTAGGGGACATGGAGACCCAGGACGGTTAATTGATTTGCCCAGGGCCATGCAGCAGTTTGAAGCAGGGACTGGCTGTTTTCCCTGCGTTTCTAGGTCTCAGCAGCCTGCCCATGACCACGGGCTGGTCTCACTGAGGAGCACGCCAGTGCGTCACCCCCACAGCCCTGACAGAGGCCCAGCGCCCAGACCCCCTAGGCCCCTGGGACAGGCTCGGTATCTGCTGTTCTTCTGACCCTGGACACTGTCAACTCTAGTCTCCTCCTCCAGCCTCAGAGTAAGAGTGACAGATACCCAGCTACTGCCTGGCCAATTATGCTTGACATCCCCTCCTCCAGATCTGACCAAGGGCCTCCTTCGGCCTGTGCGCGATGCTGCAGCAGCTCTGACTGGCACTGAGGAGGAGGGACAGGGCTGCTGGCACCCTCTACACTTACCCCTGACTGAGCTCTGAGGTAGTGCGCTTGGGAGTCAGGGCATCTTGCTCTCTTCATCCTTTTCTGGTCCTGGACCTTAGTCTCTTACTCAAAGCAATGGTTAGTCCCTCCCTTCCCCCACTTCCCCGTCCCCTGGAGTTACTGAAAAAGGGAGGAGGAGCCAAAACCGGTTTGGCTCAGTGGATAGAGCATCGGCCTGTGGAATGGAAGGTCCTGGGTTCGATTCCAGTCAAGGGCATGTACCTTGGTTGCGGGCACATCCCCAGTAGGGGGTGTGCAGGAGGCAGCTGATCAATGATTCTCTCTCATCCATGTTTCTAACTCTCTATCCCTCTCTCTTCCTCTCTGTGAAAAATCAATAAAATATATTTTTTTTAAAGAAAGAAAAAGGGCTAAAACCGGTTTGGCTCAGTGGTAGAGTGTCGGTCTGCGGACTGAAAGGTCCCAGGTTCGATTCCGGTCGGGGGCATGTACATTGGTTGCGGGCACATCCCCTGTAGGGGGTGTGCAAGAGGCAGCTGGTTGATGTTTCTCTCTCATCGACGTTTCTAGCTCTCTATCTCTCTCCCTTCCTCTCTGTAAAATATCAATAAAATATATTTAAAAAAAAAATAAAAAAAAATAAAGAAAGAAAAAGGGAGGAGGAGAGAAAGAATCGGACCCAGGCTTCATGTTGTCTATAGACTTCCTCCCCCAGGAAGCCTCCTGGACTCTCCTCACACAGTTCCACTCTCTCTGACCCCTTGACCATCCCCTCAATCTCAAACCGTGAGTCTGGCTCTCAGTCTCAGTCATGGTGGCGAAGCGGGTGGAGGTGGTAATGGTAGTGGTGATAGAAATGGTGGCGATGGTAGTAGTGACGATGGTGGAGGTGGTTCAGGTGATGGCAATGATAGTGAAGGTAGTAGTAATGGAGACGATGGTGATGTTGATGCTGGTGGGGATGGTAGTGAGGGTGGTAGGGATATTATCTCTTGGATGACCAGAGTGAGGTAGGGCCTCCTGGCGGAAAGAAGGTTGACTGGTCACTACCTTCCTCTACATCTTCTTCCACCACTTTAATAGTAACTACTCTTTAAAAAAATTATATATATATATAATTGATTTTAGAGAGGGAGAGGAGAGAAACACCAATGATGAGAGAGAAACATTGATGGGCTGCCTCCTGCACGCCCCCTACTGGGGACGGAACCTGCAACCCAGGCATGTGCCCTTGGCCGGACGGAATCAAACCTGGGATCCTTCAGTCCACAGGCCGATGCTCTATCCATTGAACCAAACCAGCTAGGGCTAGTAGCTACTCTTTATTGTCATCCATAAAACAGGTGTATGCTCAGTACTTTATAATCAACAATCCATTTAACCCTCCCAACAATCCTGTGAGGCGGGTACTAATATTTTAGAGGTGAGACAGCTGGGGCACAGAGAGGTTAAGTCGCCTGCCCAAGGTCATCCGCCTAACAAATAGCAGAGGCTAGAGACAGACTCAGCCACATCCCGCACCAGAGTCTTGACTCCTGTCCTCTACTTTTGCCACCCCCAAGAGCTCTACACGGTAAGTGTGTGCGGGGCCTGGAGGCCGGGGGGGGGGGGGTGTCTTTGGTGGACCCCACCATCATGGGGTTTCCATCTTCTTGCCTCCACCTCGCTCAGGAGCGCTGGCAAAGGAGAGGAGGAATATGGGTGTGGGGAAGGGACTAGATTCCACCAGACGATGGTCACTGAACCGGGGGCTGTGGGGGGCGCTCTGCCTGGTCCGTGCGGGGCACTCGCCGCAGCCCCTGCTCGGCTCCTGCCCTGGGGAGTTCCCTCCTGCCAGCCTCCCTCCCAGGATCTCATTATACCTCTAAGGGAAACTGACAGCCTCAATATCTTACTTTGCAAATATAGTTTATTCCTTCAATAAAGCCGCCTGCGCAGGGGAATGTTTAAGCCCTGCTCTCCCCCGAGAGCCTCATTTGAATTTCTAAAGTCTTTAGTCGGCTCCTCCAATGGGGCAGCTGAGTAATGAAGGCGCCGCGGTGGAGCCGGGCATTCATTTCCTGTCCGGCCCGACCTGCCGGCGACAACGGGCTGGCCCGTGGGAAGAAGAACCGCTGGCTACCTGGGTGCGGGGGCGGGGGCGGGGGGGGGGGGGGGTTGGGGGGGTTGGGGGGCAGGGAGGTCTCGGCCTCCCCGAGCACCCGGGGACCCGCAGGTTCCCTGTGCCCAGGGGCCCCCAGGCTGCATCCCCCAGGCCAGGGGCTCCCCCAGAGGCCCGGCCCACGAACCGGAGAGGAGGCCTCCCCCGCGATTGGCCCCCCTCACTCCAGGGCAGCCCCTGTCACCGCCCCCACGGGAGCCTCTAATTAAAGGACCGGCACGCCCCTTGGGGACTCATTAGGCCCGCTGTGCAGAGAACATTTAATCATTGCTCAGAGCATCGATTGGAAAATCAATTTCTTTGTCTCTCCGCACGCGCGCCCTGGAGAAGTGGGGGGAGCGCTGACCTCCTTCTGCTGCCATGTAAAGTGCTGCACATTTAATCAGCGAACAGAAATCAATTAGCCACTTACGAGGTTGGCTTTAGTTACCGAGTCAGTCGGCCCGGCCCGGGCCCCAGCTCAGCCGCTGACAGACGCGAATCCTCAGACCCTGCCCGCCAGCCTGCTCCCAGGCCTCTCGCCAGCTCTCCGGGGGTCCCCTCCCCGCGCCGGGCCCCTGTCAGCCAGACGGAACCCCTAAGAATCTCAGTGACACCCCAGGAAAGCTCCCCAAATCTCACGTTCACAGTCACAGCCTCCCTAGATGCCCCCCTTCCGCACGAACCCAGACCTGAGAAGCCACGTGGAGACCCATCAGAGGCCCCCTGGAACCTCAGCTTGGCCTCCTGCTGATTTCTGGGGTGTCCGGGAGCTTTCTTCACCGCAAAAATGGGGATAATGAGAGCACCCACCTCACCAGAATGGGGTGAAAGTTCAGTGACATCATCTAAAGTGCCCGGGAAAGAGTTGACGCTCAGGGGAGAGAGCCTGGCACTCACCCCAGCGGGGTGGTCCTCCCAGCCAGACAGGGGGCCATGTGGCCGGGAGCCGGCGGGCTCTGGCCACTTGCTCCCTCCCCGCTCATAGCAGGGGAGGTGGCCCCGCTGCCCCCTCACTTCTCCCATGTCCCTGTCACCTCCTGGGAGCTTGCCTCTGAGTTAGCTCTGCACCCACTCTCCCCTCCCATCTGTGCGCCCCCCAGCCGGCCACCCCACCCAGCTGCTCCCTCACCCCCATACCCACCTCACGCAGCTCTGGGGGGGTGGTATAAGCTTCCCAGTGACGTCTCACGCACCCAGAGTTATACACACCCAATTACACAGAGTTGTACACAGTCTGCACGCCCCATTACACACAGCCTCGCGGAGTTCCTCCCACAGGGGCAGTCTCAGGGCGCCGGGTCCTCCCCAGCACTTGCATACCCCGCCTTCTTCCTACACACACAGCCGCCCCCGCTGCTCACGCACGCAGGTACCCTGCCCCGTGCCACACACACACACACACACACACACACACACACTCACACGCACACACGGGCTCTCCCAGGCTCACCCTCGGACCCTCACCCCCTCGGAGTTGCATCCTGGCGGCACGCGCACTCACACACGCGCGCACACACGCACACGCACCCGCACACACATTCTGTAATAATATTAGACATGCCATTTCTTTTTCATGACAGTTCCAGTGGAGATGCTCAGAGCTGTCACTTGGATGAAAAATAATGCATAATCCTCGTCTTCCTTCCTTCCCTTCCCTTTCTTTCTTCCCTGTTTAATGAGATCCTAAAAATATTCCTTGCTGTCTCGCCGAGGCTGTGGGCTACGTGTGAGTCAAGCCTCCCTTCCCCCTCCCATCCCGGTCCTCCCCTCGGCCCCGGAGTGGCCGCAGGCTGAGGGGTCACGGTCAGTGCCAGGGGCTTGGGGATGCCGGGTCAGGCCCCTGAAGATCTCTGACTCCTGCTCCTCCCGGCCCCGGCTCGCCCACCTGAGCCGGGGATGAGAGAGGCCGGTGAGACACCCGTGGGAGCAGAAAGAACGGCAGAAGGCTTTCTCAAGTTCCTGACCGCCCTTGGCCATCCCTCCTCAGCTCCTGACTCCTGACCATTTTCCCAGGAACCACCCCGCCTGTCGACTGTTGTCCCTCCCACTCAGGAGGGCGCTGGCCACGGTCCCTTCTTCACCTCCTTGCACACCCGTGTCATTCTGCCCCCCAGAACTCAGAGAAGGAGGAAGAGTCTCCCCCCCCCCCCCCTAAATCCCCCAGCTTCTTCTAACACCCGAGCCTGGCTCTGCAGGGAGAACGGCAATGCTCACAGCTTCCTCCAACTCATCCTTCCGGCTCCAGATCAAAGTCACCTCCTTCCTGACTGCTCCCTAATTCCCACACAAGTGGCTGTTTGTTCGCTGTCTACAGTGACACCTTTTAATGATATTAAATTTACTGAGGAGAGGCAGTCGCGTGTCGCGCCTGATGGGACCTTTGTCTCTCCGTGGGACTCCCCGCCCTGTGTCTTGTTTCATTGTTTCCTGGTGTCACTCCCGCCATATCTGAGTCCCTTCAGGCTGGGAACCTGGCCCGCTTCCTGGAATGAATGGATGGAATGCGGGCCTGGGTGGGTGTGAGGTGATACCGCGGGAAGAACTCGGGGTCATGAGGCGGGGGCCTCAATGTTCGCTCAGTTTCTATGACATTCACTGTGACTTTGGGAAAGCCAGAAGCCCCCTCTGGGCCTCAGTTTCCCCATCTGTAAAGTGGGAGGGCTGGGCCAGGTGGAGTCTGGGATCTGTTGTAGCTCCCTCCGGCAATCTTCTTTCTGCCGCTCTCCGGTGTCAGACGGGATAAACCTGTCCATAGCCCTTATGTTCCCTCCTGCTGAGGGCGAAGGCCTGGGGTGCCTGGTAAACATGGCCCCGAGCTCTCAACGCAGCAATCCGGGGCTTTATTTTCCCACCCTTTCCTCTGCCTCCACCTCTCCCATGTCTATCACTTTGCTCCAGTCTTCTTGTTTTTCTTTTTTTAAATATATTTTATTGATTTTTTTACCGAGAGGAATGGAGAGGAATAGAGAGCTAGAAACATCGATGAGAGAGAAACATCAACCAGCTGCCTCCTGCACACCCCCTACTAGGGATGTGCCCACAACCAATGTACATGCCCTTGACCGGAATCGAACCTGGGACCCTTCAGTCCACAGACCGACACTCTATCCACTGAGCCAAACCGGTTTCGGCATGCTCCAGTCTTCTTCTTTTATTATTATTATTTTAAAAAATTAAATTATTATCTGTGTATATATATATTACCATTGCCCCCTGCTGCCCCCACCTCCCCCCCGCTCCAGTCTTCTTAATTCCTCTTCCCTGTCTTCCTTTTATTCTCTGTCCCTTCCCTTGCTTTTTCTGGCCTGCATTCTACCAGTTAGCAGCTCAGAGCAAGTTCCCTCCCCACTTCCCTTCCTTGACCTTCCCTTCCTCCCCCCCCCCACCTACTTCAGCAGCCCCCCCTTCCCACAGGCCTCCCCATCTCATCCCAGCAGCTCCAGTCCCGAAAGGTTAAGCTAATAGCAGCTTCTTTCCCATCAGCTGCTCTTGTTTGCTCTACATAATTGCAGGAGAGGGGGCTGGGAGAAGGCCCACTGAATGGTGGCGGGCGTATAGGGAGGGGATGTGCAGTCTGGGCCCTGGGAGGGGGATCTGGGGAAGGTGGCACAGAAATGGGATGGTAGGCTGTGTGGGAGCTGATCATATGGGACAAGAATTGGGCAGGAGGCCCAGCTGCGGCAGAGTTGCCCAGAGAAGCGGGCACAGGGTCTGGGGAAGAGCTGTCAGAGACATTCCTACTCCTGGGAAGAAAATAATAACAGCATTAGCCAGGAATAACATTTTTCAAGCATGTAGCATGTGCCAGGTCCTGCACCAAGCACTTTACTGCCTTTATTTCATGATCTTCCCAATAGTCCTAGGACGCAGGCTTAGCCCTAGGATGCAGGCTTAGCCCTCGTGCCCATTTTACAGAAAACTGAGGCCCCAGGAAGTTACAGAGTTGTCTGAGGTCACATGTTGTTAAATGGGAGAGTCTGCTCTTACTCACTCCTTAGGCTCAGAGATGAGCCTTTGCAAGGACCTTGGAGGCTATTGAGTCCAACCCATTCGTTGCCCAGAAGGTCAGAGGGGAAGGGACTTGTCCCCCGCCACAGCGTGGGTGACTGCCGCATCTGGGCTGAGGACTCAGGTGGGATGCAGAGGGTTTTGCTCCCCTTCTTAGCCTCAGTCCCCTTCGAGATGCTGTGTGCGTGGGGTGCTTGCGTGAGGGGTGACAAGGCAGGCCAGACAGGGGACGAGCTGAGTGGGGGTGTGTTCACAGTGGAGGGGTAGCGATGCCCCTTCTCTGCCAGGGAGCCGCCGCTCTGGCCTCCCGCTGGTGTGGGAATCTTCAATAATTTATCAGGGACAGAGCGGAGCCCGAAGCAGCGATCAGAGGGTGGGGGGGGGGGAATGTCACAGCCGGTGGCAGTGAATTTAGGCCAGCGCCAGAAAGTTGGAGACAGGAAGTCAGCATGCCCGGGTCCTCAGACCAAGACCCCTCAGCTGCACACATGGGGCCATGCTGGCCTCCGCATTCCTGCCTCCCGTCTCAGGCCTGGGGCCCCGGATATCCGCTCCAATCAGGGCAACCTGCCTCTTAATTTCCTCCCAAGGGGTGGTTACTTTGGGGAAGGCACTGTTTCCCCCCACGCTTAGTCTTGGGGGCTCCCCAAGGCAGAGACCATGCCTTTAGGTCAGACTGGGGCTCCCAGGGCAGAGACTGAGTCTCTCCCATCAGATCCCTCCCCCGCCAGCCTCTGTCCTGTAATCACATGGTCACAGCAGCTCTAACATTGGCTCCGTCCTCACCCATCCCTAGCCCCTCCTCACATCAGTGAACAGCACTGTCCCTTCCCGGCTCCTGCCTGGGCACCCACCAGACTTCCCTTGCAGCGAGCGACCTGCTAGGATGGATGCAGCGTTTTGCCCAAGGGGGCACTCTTCCTCCTGCCTGGCCCCTTAGCGACAGTCAGCACAGCAGCTCCTCCGTTTTCCTTCCTGGCAAGCACCCACGAGCCCCTGGCTGGTGATAGCCATTTCCCACCACCGATTCGCCCGGTTAATGGAACCCCTGGTAACCATCTGGGGCAAGCTTGGTGAGAGGGGGTGCCTGAGAGGCCACGTTTCCGGAGAGGGGGGTCTTCCAGACTCTGCCTGGGCACTTCCAGTCCAGGGCACCCCGTGTCTCTGGAAGTAGGGACTCTCTCTTGTGGAAAACGACCTGCTTTCTGGAGGAACCGCCCTCCCTGGAAGCCAGAATTCTTCTGTGACTGCCCCATGCAAAAACTGATGCTCTCTGCTTGCTTAGAGCTGGGGTGCTCCAGTCAAGAGCTGCAGCTCACAGCCTACCATGGGTCCCCCAACACCCACATCTGCAGCTCATTGTATGCCCGGGCGCATGCCCCCACCCTCATCAGCACTGGAGGGGGTGGCGGTGAAGGCTAGGTGGACAGATGGTCTCATTTGTATTCTGAGAGGCCAGGCTGGACCAGAGCTTTCTCCGTGAAACCCCACGCTCTTCCCCAGCTCCATCTTTCGAAACTTCACCAAGGAGCGTCGATAATGGGAATCGATTGATCAATGAGTATCTTGGCCTTGAGGCCCACAGCCCCTGTGAAGCTCTGCTGCATCCCTAAGCACTTCAGCGCCCTGCCCGCTCCACCCCCCAGGCCCCATGCATCACTTCTGGGGACCTGGTCCTGTCTTCCCATCTGCCACCATCCCAAAAGACGGTGCTCCAGGACAGCTTTGCTTTGACTTTGGGCTGACTAGGGAGTGTCGCCTGGGGCAGGGAAACAAGGATTGATTCTGAGCTCAGAATTGCTTGAGTCATACCAGGCACCATGCAGAGTGGGTGAAGGGATGCTGTGCCTTCCGGGTGTGGGAGCTGATCCCTTTATCCCAAACTCCAAATCCTGACGACTCAACATCTTCCGCTTAGCACTGACTAGCCAAGTGACCATTCCCAGCAGTACTGACCACCCGTTAACCCAGCTCCAACCTCCCACCATTGATGGTCCATGCCCAACCAACCATTCAATGTCAACAATCACTCTAGCTGGTTTGATTCAGTGGACAGAGCGTTGGCCCTTGGACTAAAGGGTCTTGGGTTTGATTCCAGTCAAGGGTACGTACCTCTGTTGCAGGTTTGATCCCTGACCCCGATTGGGGTTCGTGTGGGAAGCAACCAATCAATGTGTCTCTCTCACATCGATGTTTTTCTCTCTGTGTGTCTCTCCCCATCCCTTTCACTCTCTCTAAAAATCAATAGAAAAATATCTTTGGGTGAGGATTAACAACGGCAACAAAATGGCAACAATCCAACAAGACCAGCCACCCTTGAGAGAGAGAGAGAGAGAGAGAGAGAGGTTTCATCTGGGACAGATCACAGGAGTCAAGGAAGGAAGAACCCCAGAAGGCTGTTGACAGGAAGGTTTCAGGGGGAGTTGGGAGTCAGTCTGGAGCTTCCGGATTGCACAGGCCATGGATTCATAGAGAGGAGACGGAGAAAGCACTTCGGGCAGAGGGAAGAGCCTGCGCAAAGACATGGAGGGGGATGCGGGGACATGGGAAGCATGTGTCAATCCAAGGAGCCTAGAGTGCAGGCAGAATGGGAAAGAAAGTGAAGAGGAATGGTTAGGGACCGCTCGAGTGCTCATTCAAGGCATGAAGGTTATGTTCTGAGCCCCAAATCTGAGTATGCGGTGTGATTGGTTGTGTGTGCTTAAGGGACCGATGGGGCAGGATGTGTGAAATCTGGGTCACCTCGGAAAAGCAGGTATCTTGGGTAGCTTGACCTTCTCCCCTTGCGTTTTTCCCCCACCCCTTCCCCAGGTGCAGGTCATACCAGGCAGATTCTGGGATCATGTTTTAGGAACCTGCATCCCCGGGGACAGACGGACTGAGGGTGCTCC
Organism: Vespertilio murinus; assembly: GCA_963924515.1. NCBI lineage: Eukaryota > Metazoa > Chordata > Mammalia > Chiroptera > Vespertilionidae > Vespertilio > Vespertilio murinus. Next base: position 13,182,259 of record OZ004718.1, on the reverse strand, counting down.
TCCCCCAGGACCTCGGCCCAGGCCCTGGTACCTCTGAGGCACAGCAGCCCCCGTGTCCTGCCTCCTGGATTTGCCCTTCGGCCCTAGGCTCTAGTTAAATCCCAACCCCATTCCTGCTGGTCCCAGGGCTCCCCTCAACAGGACAGAAATCAATGTGCAATTTGCTGCTATTTGTAGATCTCCTTTCCACACTGGCCCCCGACCCCGGCGGGTCCTGACCGAGTTCAGCCCTGCCTCTGTCCTCAGGCAGAGGAACTGGCCCTCTGCCCAGCCACGTGGAGCCTGGCCCTGGTACCTGGCGGTGGGGGGACGGGGAAGGGGGGTACGTGTCATCGCCCAGAGGCAGAGGCCAGGGCTGATCCTCTCGCTGGGTGAACTCCTGAGAATCGAGGGGAAATAAGGACAAAGCAAAGGCCCAGGAATCTGTATTTCTTTCTTTCTTTTAAAAAATATATTTTATTGACATTTTACAGAGAGGAAGAAAGAGGGATAGAGAGTTAGAAACATGGGTGAGAGAGAATCATCGATCAGCTGCCTCTTGCACACCCCCTACTGGGGATGTGTCTGCAACCAATGTACATGCCCTTGACCGGAATCGAACCCGGGACCCTTCAGTCCACAGACCGATGCTCTCTATCCACTGAGGGCAAATTCAGGATGCTCTCTTCCTCTCTGTAAAAAATCAATAAAATATAATAAAAAATAAAATAGCATGTATGGGAGGGGGGGCAATGGAAAGATATGCACACATATAATATCTTAATTTTAAAAAAGTTAAAACAAAAAACAAAACAAATAAATAATAAATAAAATAAAATAAAGGGGTCTGGGCCAAAACCGGTTTGGCTCAGTGGATAGAGCGTCAGCTTGCGGACTGAAGAGTCCTGGGTTCGATTCAGGTCAAGGGCATGCACCTTGGTTGGGGGGCACATCCCCAGTAGGGGGTGTGCAAGAGGCAGCTGATCGGTGATTCTCTCTCATCGATGTCTCTAACTCTCTACTCCTCTCTCTTCCTCTCTGTAAAAAAATCAATAACATACATTAAAAAGGGGGTGGGAGTCTGAGAGGGACCCCAGCAGGAGCTTAGACACCCCCAGGTGATCAGTTCCTCCTGTTACTGGGAAAGCCACGGAGTCTGGGGCAGCAGGGGGAAGGGGACAATAAGGCAGAGGAAAGCTGGTGGGGGCGGGAAATCCACTTTAGAACCACAGCCTAGCTCTTCCTCAAAGGTGCTCCCAGCCCACTACTCACTGCCACTCAGCTCAGCTTCCCTGGCTTTCTTTTTTCCACGTTCTTGAAGTACAATTTACATACAACAAAATGCACACATTTTAAGTGTTCCGTTTGATGAGTTTTGACAAATTCACACACTCACACATAACCGCCACTACAATCAGGGTACAGAACATTCTCGTCATTCCAAAAGGCTCCCTCGGGTCCCTACCCAGTAAGTCCCCACCCTTTCCCCGGCCCCAGGCGGCACTGATCTGCCTTTTGTCACTATAGATTAGATTTGTCTGTTCTAGAGTTTCATAGAAATGGAATTAGGGAATGTGTACTCTTGGTGTCTGGCAGCTCTTCACTTTTCATGAAGAGATGCATCCATGTTGTTGTTTTGTCAGTTCGCAACTTTTTATTGCTGAGTAGGATCCCATTGTATGAATATATGACCATGCGGCTGCCTGCTGACAGACATTTGTCTTCTTTCCCGGTGTGGGCTGTGGTGAATAAAGCTGCGATGAAGGTGTGTGTACAAGTCTTGGTGTGCTCACATGTTTTTGTTTTTCTTGTGTAAATAGCTGAGAATGGGTCCTCTGGTAATTGCATGTTGAATTGACAAGCTATTTCCTGAAGTAGGGGTGTCATGTACCAGTGCATTTGCCCTGTCGGTGTATGAGAGTTCCAGTTGCCCCCCAACCTCACCAACACTTAGCTTGGTCAGTCTCCTAATGAGTGTGGCATTAATTTGCATTTCCCTGGTAATGAATGACGCTGAGTATCTTTTTTGTGTGCGTATTGGCATATATATATACACGCCTATAATATATATATATATATATATATATATATATATATATATATATATACCATTTTAAAGGTGGAGTGTTTGTCTTCTTATTATTGAGTTGTTAAGACTTTGCTGGGCCGAAACCGGTTTGGCTCAGTGGATAGAGCGTCAGCCTACAGACTCAAGGGTCTCAGGCTCGATTCCGGTCAAGGGCATGTACGTTGGTTGCGGGCACATCCCCAGTGGGGAGTGTGCAGGAGGCAGGTAATCGATGTTTCTCTCTCATCAATGTTTCTAGCTCTCTACCTCTATCCCTTCCTCTCTGTAAAAAAAAAAAAAAATCAATAAAATATTTTTTAAAGAGTTTGCTGGATACAAGTCCTTTGCCAGACATACGTATTGTAAATATTTCCTCCCACGCCACACCTTGCCTTGTTATTTTCTTAGCTGCCTAAATCTTGATTTTGCTAGTTCTATGTGTGCACTCTTGAGCAAGTTGCTTAGTCTTCTTTCTGACTCTTAGTTTCCTCATCAATAAATAGTAGGCACCATACAAAAAAGTATGAACTCAGTTCATGTATGTAAAATGTATGTAAAGTGCCTGAACCCAGAGGAGGCCCTCAACTCACGGTAGCCAGGACGGCTGCTGTTAGTCTCAGGCAGTCGATGGCCTCTCCTTTACCGCCCAGGATCTGGCCCTGATGGAGCACTAGCTCTTTTCTGTTCATCTGGCTCCAGGGGATCCCATGGGCAGCCGGGGCAGGGGCAGGATTGGGGCAGGAAGGCTAATGTCATCATTCCATGTGAAGCGGGGCCTCTGTCCCGGCTGCTGGCCAGACACACAGAATTAGGGACCACGGGGGCTGGGCTCCGGAGTCCACCATGCTGAAGCTTTAGAGGGTGAAAAAGTGTCTCTGGACCCTTAATTGTTGCACACCCACAATCCCTTAGTCTCAAAATCTGCACACGCACCCCCATCATGCAACCCCATCACAGTCCTTTTGGCACTTGCACAAACTCGGACACTCCCAACCTCCATCGCCACTGATCAGGAGTGGCAGGCTCACTGGCCAGACCATGTATAATTCAGAGATTTGGCCCAAAATAGTTCTATTCGAGCTCAGCCTCCTGGATAGGGGAGGGGGAGTAGCAAGAGCAGCAGAGAGAGTGGGGACAGTGACCTCAGCCCTGGTGAGGACCTTAGAGTCTGCCTCTTGCTGCAGGAAGCTGGGCCGAGCCTGGGAGGGGGGAGCTTGAAGAGCCCTCCACAAGGCTTCCTTCCCAAGTTGAGGGGCCCTTTCCCCCCTTTCCCTACTCCTGTCCCCACATCCTCCAACCTGAAGACACAGGGTCCCCCCCCCCCCCCCAGGAGCAGCGGGGAGAGCAATCTGGTGAGCTGCACTGCCCACATCGGGCCATCACACCTGCTGGGCCCGCACGCCTCTGGCTCCCTGACGCTTCCCCAGGGCCCAGTGCGAGGAGGGGGACGCTGCTCACTTCTCAGGCATCTTTGCCCCGGGCCTCCTGGCTCCACTCACCAATCAATCAGTTAAGTCCTCAAATATTTACTGAGCACTCGCCCAAGCAAGGCTGCGTGTCCTAGGACATCCGAGGGCACCAGGGCTGTGTGGAGAGAGGCTCACAACTTGCTGAGGAGGCAGGACATTCACGGACAGGACAGGGATCAGTCCAGGAGCGACAGGCCCCAGGGGCCGGGGCCAGGGGCTGCAGGAAGGCCTCCTGCCTTGATCGGGGCCTGCCTGGATGGAGGGTGTTCTTCAGGGAGATGGGCAGGCAGGAGGGAGTGGTGTGAGCTGGGCCGGAAGAGCCAGGCTCTCTGGATGTTAGTAAGAGTGGCTGATGGCCGAAGCCGGTTTGGCTCAGTGGTAGAGCATCGGTCTGAAGGTCCCGGGTTCGATTCCGGTCAAGGGCACATACGTTGGTTGTGGGCACATCCCCGGTAGGGGGTGTGCAAGAGGCGGCTGCTCGATGTTTCTTTCTCATTGATGTTTCTAGCTCTCTATCCTTCTCCCTTCCTCTCTGTAAAATATCAATAATATATATATTGTTTTTAATTTAAAAAAAAAGTGGCCAAAACCGGTTTGGCTCAGTGGTAGAGCGTCCGTCTGCGAACTGAAAGGTCCCGGGTTCGATTCCGGTCAAGGGCATATACATTGGTTGCAGGCACATCCCCGGCAGGGGGTGCCCAAGAGGCAGCTGGTCGATGTTTCTCTCTCATCGACATTTCTAGCTCTCTATCTCTCTCCCTTTCTCTCTGTAAAATATAAATTAAAAAAATATCTTTAAGTAAAAAATAAAAAAAAGAGTGGCTGATGGAAGAGGGGGTCATGAGAGGATGTCCCGGGGGGCTGGCCTGATGTGTCCTTGAACCTTCCATAGTCAACGAGGACAGGGACTGCATCATGTTCAATCCCCTGAGGGTCCCTCCCCAGCAACAAGATTCTGTCACATGCTTTTAACTACGTTGCCTTGGAGTCAGCGTGCTTGGGTTCAAATCCAGGCCTCACGACTCCATTGCCCTGAGGAAGCGCCTGTTTCCTTGCCTGCTACGTGGGGGTAGGAATAGTCACCGCCTCGTTGTGTTGTTGACGAGATACTTGAGAAACGCACATGTGGTCCTCAGCCTGGCCGCCACGAGGATGGCCGCCTCGCCACGTCCTCCCCACCCGCACCCAGGGAGAAGCAGGAGGTCTCAGGACCCCGGTGGCCGGTGGGAGAGAGTGCCCCCGCCCAGGGGTAAAGAGCTGGTGCTGCAAGACAGAGAACAAGAGGGCTTCCTGGCAAAGGAAGCCTTTGGGACATAATCTGAGTCCAGGTATCCCACCCCAGAAACCCCAGCGGCAAAGAGGACTAGTGGGCCCGGGGTCCGGAGGCTGCTATGGGAGTCCCACGGGCTCTGACTGTGCTCTGCTGCGTTTTCTCCCCGAACAGAGTCGGCTGTGGGGTGCGTTGACCCTAAGTTCTGGCGGTGGTCCCCTCCCTCCCTTCTGTCTCAGTCTCCATTCATCTCCTTGGGCCTCTGGCTCGGTCTCTCCATCACTCTCTGTCTCCCCCGCTCTTGGTTTCGCTAATTTTGTCCTTTTCCTGAGCCTCATCCGCCCTTCCTCCTCCCCCCTTCCCAGTCTCTCTCAGGCTCTGAGTCCGTCTTCCCTCTCTCTCCTTTGCTCTCAGGGGACCTCCCCAACCCTCCACACTCTCTTCCCGGGACTGGGGGCACTTTGGCAGGGGGAGAAGGTCCCTGCCCCCGAGGGGTCCGGCCCAGGCCAGCCTTATCGATTAGGGTTTTCTTCCGCGGGAGGGAGACGTCAATGACTCTGCTCCAAGCCTCGCCGGCGCTGCTAATATTAGCCCAGGAAGGCAGCTCACTGATGGATTAGAAGAAATTAAGAATTCAAAATCTGTAATTTGAATTGGAGGGCTCTGCTCGCTGACAGCTAATGCTACCCCAGATATTAATGAGTGAAGGAGGGATGGCAGCACTGGTTTTCCTCGTTGACAATATAATTTCCCTCGTGATCGGTGCCTTTGAAACTCCCACCCCCGAGCAGGCACTTGCCTGGAGGGCCGGGGTCCTGTTGGTCTCAGATCTTATTCCCAGATCCTCCCATAAACTCCTGGGCTCTGTCCTCCTGACGCCCAACGGAGCCCCGGGCTCTTGCCTGCTGGCGCTCCCACTCGGGGAGAGGCGAGGTGCGGCTGGGGAAGGCAGGCTGTGGGTGGCACACGGGCAAACCTTGCTTCCTTCCCTCCTGGCTGTGTGTGGCCCTGGCAAGTGCCAAAACCTGTCTCTCAGGACTCTAATGTCTAAAATGGGGACAACAGCCGAAACCGGTTTGGTTCAGTGGATAGAGTCAAACGTCTTCGGACTGAAAGGTCCCAGGTTCGATTCCGGTCAAGGGCACGTACATTGCCTGCGGGCACATCCCTGGTAGGGGGTGTGCAGGAGGCAGCTGGTCGATGTTTCTCTCTCATCGATGTTTCTGGCTCTCTGTCCCTTTCCCTTCCTCTCTGTGAAAAATCAATAAAATATATATTTTTTAAAATAAATAAAATAAAATGGAGATAATAACCACTCTCCCCCTTGAGGGGTGGGGGAGGTGCTGTGGGGTCCAAGATGCAAATGACGGTTACGGTCTTTCTCCCTCCCTCCCTGCCCCTTCTCCCTGGCCAAGGCGGCTGCGTGGTCCTTCAGAGGACCCAGCGGTCCGCCCACAGCCACACCCGCCTCCGCCTCCTCCTGCAAGAGGCCCACCAGGGCTTCGTCCCACTGAGGCTGATGGCGCCTGAGCCTGCAGGGCCTCATCGCTTCACCATCTTTCCCGCCACGTCTTGAAGGTCCAGGTGATTCCAGAAAGGGGGTGTCCTGTTCCTCCCAGACCAGATTGTCACCTTCCCAAGGCCACACTGGCCCCAACCCCGGCACCCAGGAGGCGCTCAATCACCAGTGAATGAAGGTAATCAGCACTTTCCACTTACTCCCTCTGTGCCCACCTCCCCGCCCCTCCCCCCATGCTCACCAGGTGCCTGATCAGTGCTTGGTGATGACTGGCACATGCCAGAGTCTGCCAGGGCCTGGCCACGTCCCCTCGCGGTCCCGGTGCCCCTGTCTTGGTGGGAAGGTGCAGGGGACACGTTCTCTCCTGCTAGGGGTAGCTCCCCAGAGTACGTTCTCCAAAAATTGCTGCTTTTAAGCAATTTTCTGAAAAATGAAGCCGAAACCAGTTTGGCTCAGTGGTAGAGCATCGGTCTGCGGACTGAAGGGTTCCAGGTTCGATTCCGGTCAAGGGCATGTATAATGGTTGCAGGCACAATCCCCAGTGGGGGTGTGCAAGAGGCAGCTGGTTGATGTTTCTCTCTCATCGACGTTTCTGGCTCTCTATCTCTCTCCCTTCCTCTCTGTAAAATATCAATAAAATATTTTTTTTTAAAGAAAAAGAAAAATGTTGCCATTGGGTTTGTTCCAATGATGGGGGACAGTCTTAGGGAAGGCCAGCAGTGGATCTTTCACTGTACTCTTCCTCTTATTTTAAAAATATATATTTTATTGATTTTTTACAAAGAGGAAGAGAGAGGGGTAGAGAGTGAAAAACATCAATGAGAGAGAATCATCGACCAGCTGCCTCTTGCCCACCCCCCACTGGGGATGTGCCCGCAACCAAGGTCATGTACCCTCTCTCTTGACCCTTCCTCTCTCCGCCTGGCACCTGGCCGAGCTCTGGCTGCTCAGACCGGCTCTGCAAGGCTTGGAGCCCATGGGTCCCCCCAGGATGGTCCACCAAGGAGTTGGGGTTGGGTTTCTCCAGCCTCGGGGGAGCCAGGGCCCACGGAGGAATCCCTCGTACGGCTTCCCTCCACACTGGGAGGGGCCTGCCATGCAGGACCGGCTCTCTCGGTGACAGCTGGGGAAACGGAGGCTCCGAAAGAGGAGTGCGCAGTCAAGTCCCAGGAATTTGTCTGAAAAGGGAGAGAGCTGGCAGGGCGATCCCCGGAGCAAATAACACACCAAATCCCTCTAGAAGGCTCTGCAGGATTCTGGAAAACCAGAATGTTCTTTCCAATTCTGCTTCCTCGGGCTAGTCATGTTGGCGCAGAGGTTTACTCCCAGGCGGGCCGGGGCCGGGGCGGAGAGGGAGACTGGCAGGAAAACGGTGTTCTAAGTGAGCAGGCGGGAGCAGCTTTGGGCAGGACACACGGCTCATGGAAACCTGTCCCCACATCCCTCTCCCCCCACCTGCTTGCCTGGAAGCCCCCCCAATCAATCTTCCTCTTCCTGCCGAGGTGCCCCCAGACCCAGGGGGAAGGTCAGGGAGGGGTGTGGCCTGCGGGGAGCGGCCTGGAAGCACCTCCGGCCCTTTAAGGCTCAGGGGCCAGCGGGCTGCAGCCTGGCGTTCCCAGGGGCCCTCTGCTGCCCAGACCGCCTTCTCCCGGATTCAATTAAAACGGTGTTTGGAACAAGGCTGGAATAATCACCTAATCATCTCCTCCAGCAAAGGTACTCGCTGGGGCTCCATTGGAGAGCCGAGCTGGAAATTGAACGTGAGGGGCAGTGACAGCAAAGGGACCGGGATGGTGGGGGCTCTTCGTGGGGATCAGAGGCTCCTGTCTGCGATCACCTCCCGCACTGCAGGTGTGGGGTGTGGCCACCCCCACTCCTACGGGCCAGTCCCAGCTCCCCCTCTCCCTCCCTCGGGTCACAGGTGTCTCTTGGGGCTGCAGGGCTCCCAGGCCACCGGAAGTCAGACCTTCTCAACCCACAGGCCTCACGAGGGAGGCCACATGCCCACGTCCCCCAGAGAGGCTGAGCAAAGCTAAGACTCCAACGAGGTGTTTTTTTCAAAATATATATATTTTATTGTTGTTGTTTTTTTTACAGAGAGGGAGAGAAAGTTAGAAACATTGATTAAAGAGAAACATCAATCAGCTGCTGGTGATGTGCCCGCAACCAAGGTACATGCCCTTGACCAGAATGGAACCTGGGACCCTTGAGTCCGCAGACCAACGCTCTATCCACTGAGCCAAACCAGTTAGGGCTCCAACTAAGTCGTAAGTCTCCAATCAGAGCTCTGTCCCCACCCCAGGTTTCCCATCTCCCCTTGTAGGAAGCCCCACCCTCTCCTGCCCAGTCCACCACCCCCATCTCCCATGGTTCCCTGGGTGGGTCCCCCCACATTCTCTGCAGAGGGGGAGGGAAGGGTGTACCTGCTTGCTGTCTGGCCCAACGGACGGTGGAACCCTTGGGCACCCACACGTGAAAAACGCCCGCACTGGGTTGCCCAGTCCTTTGCAGCGTCCTCCCTCCCGGCATAGACTGGGAAACAGAATACCGGCCACTTGTGGCTCGCTCACGCCTTGCTTCTTCCCTGCCCTCAGCAAATATTCCTTCAGTCCTTATTCCACGTGAGGCCCCAGCTGGGCGCCAGGGATGAGTAGGGACAGGCAGAGCAGCCGCTGCCCGCGGGTCCCGGGGCAGAGGGGAACAAATGAACAGCCATGACCACAGGCTCTGAGGGGGGGGTGGGGCTCCCCTGCAGCTGGGGAGGCAGAGGGCTTTCTGGCCTCAGAGCCGCAGAGGAGTGTTTTTTCCCGGGATGAACCCCAAGGCTAGGAAGCAAGACACGACCAGGAGTGATCTTGGTCAAGTTGAAGACTCGGTGTCCTCCTCTCTAGAACGGGCTCCCTGCTCCGGTTGCCTCACGGGATCCAGGAGAAGGATGGATGCGGATGTACTTTGTGAGATGGAAAATTCCATTCAACTGAGTATCGCTGTTAATGGAGGGGGTTGGTCCCCCACCCAGACAGGGGGACAGAGCCGGAGGGAGGAGGGAGCTGCAGTCAGGGTGGGCAGGGGAGGCTAGAGGTGGGAAGAAGAGGAATTCTGGGTTTGCTCGGCAGGGCCCTGTGGTTCCTGGGGATTGGGAGCCGGTGACTGGCATGGGGAGGGCCTGGCCACGGGACTGGGAGCTGTGGGCGCGGGAGAAACTCAAAGTTGGCAGTTGCTGGTAGGGCTGAGCCCGGTGCCGGAGATCAGTGTCCAGCTTCCACATAACAGTGCCTTCTGGGCCTTGGACATTCTAGGCTCTGCGAGTCGAGGTGAGATTCTGAGGGGATCTAGGCCCCTCCTGCGCCTCTCAGCCCATCAATGCCTGCTCTGCCCTCCCCGCCTCCAGCAGGGTTTGTGCTAGATGCGCCGTTCTGGAACTGACGGGCTGGCCAAGAGAGCGACTCTTCTCCCAACCCGCGCAACATGCCTCCTCCCAAGAGGGCGCTGGGGGAGACCCAGCCGTGGGCAAGCTTTGTGCCTTCCTTACCCGTGGCACCAACCACTGGGCGCCCTGCCCCGTGGATCCTCCTAAGGCCATGCCTGTGGCCCCAGGGCCCTTGCTGCACAGCTGGCCTGGTCAGCAGCTGCGGGGGTGAGTCACAGCTCTCATTAGAGCTTAATTAATCAATTGAGTTAATCAGACAGCTGGGATGTGCTGTGGTTGCAGATGGGGGCAGGAGAGAGAGAGAGAGAGAGAGAGAGAGAGAGAGAGAGAACAAAGGGTTGGTTCAGGTGAGCTGGGGCTGGCAAGACCAAGGTTGGCGGTGGAGCTTGGTAGGGTGGCGAGAGAGGAGGGTGCTGGCCACGTCCGCCCGAGGTCTCTGAAAAGGAGGATGAGTGGGCTCAGCAGAGACCGCGATGGGCCATTCTGAAAGTGCCCTTTGCTGGGTGCCAGAGACAGAGCCTCGGGGAGGAGAACGCAGAACCTCTTTCACCCCGGCTTCCTCTCTCCATTTTTATCTGGTCATGTGTGTCTCTGAAAGATGTTTGAAACCCTTATTGGAATGGAGCTGGGAAATGAAAGGGGGGAGGAAAAAAAAGGTAGGCCCTCGCATTCCCAGTGATTCCAAGAATGGGGGAGACCAGATGTCTCCTGGGACCGCAGACAGAGATCCAGACTCAGAGACGGAGAGACGCTGGTCTCCCCGGGTGAGCGGCTCCGGCTTTGGGCATCTGGCCTGAGGGGGCGGGAAGGGGCCGGAGGGACAGAGCCAAGGTTGGGCGGAGTCCAGGAAGATCATTGGGAGGAGGGCACGGGCACGGAGTTTGCATCGTGATTTGAAAAATGTTGCTTCATCTGTTTTTCTCCACATCTGACCTTGGAAGCACTTTGGGGGCAGGGGAGTGAACAGGAAGTGTGACGGTGAGAAATGGACTCAGAGAGGACTCAGGGACACCCCCGTCCCCCAGACCCTGCCTCCCAAGGGCTTACCGTTTCCACAGGGTGACAGGCTCAGTGCGGTCTCCGGTGGCCCAGGGTCTAAGGCTGTGAGAGATAAGGGTCCAGAGCCTAACCATGCAAAGGACTATGGGAGATGGACTTGAGGAGGGCAGGCATTTCCGATGAGGCTGTGAAAGGCTTCCCAGAAGGGGTGGCATGTGAGCCGGGCCTCTAATGTGGACACCGGTTAAAAAATGCAGATACCGGTTAATAAAGCAGATTTTGTAATCAAAGGAAACACGATACTTTCCAGAAAAAACATCAAAAATGCTTTATTCAGCCGAAACTGGTTTGGCTCAGTGGATAGAGCGTCGGCCTGCGGACTGAAAGGTCCCAGGTTCAATTCTGGTCAAGGGCACGTACCTTGGTTGCGGGCACATCCCCAGTAGGGGGTGTGCTAGATTCTCATTGATGTTTCTAGTTCTCTATTCCTCTCCTTTCCTCTCTGTAAAAAAATCAATAAAATATATTTTTTAAAATGCTTTATTCAAAGTAATGTTCATCGCTAGCTACACATTTCCCCCATCTTTCAGGTAATTTGTGGATACTGTCCCAATAGAACTTTTCTTGTTTTGAGGCAAACCATTCAGAGACCAAATCTTCACTTCTTCGTACATTTTGAAGTGCTGCTTAGAAAGTGCTTGTGCCATCGATTGGAACAAGTGGTAATCCGAAGGAGCAAGGTCTGGTGAATGCAGCAGTTGGGTTAATACTTCCCATCAAGATCTTTTAACATGTCTTTCACTGGTTTTGAAGTGGGCGATGATGCGTCCTCATGAAGCAAAATTACTTTGCTGTGTCTTCTGGTCGTGTTACCATCAAAGCATGGTTCAAATTGATTATTTGTTGTTGTTAGCAGTCAGTATTAATGGTTTCACCTGGTTTTAGAAGCTCATAATACACCACACCTTCCTGATCCCACCAAATGCAGAGCACTGTCTTCTTTCTGAAGTGATTTGGCCTTGCAGTCAATGTTGATGATTGACCTGAATCAACCCATAATTTTGTGTGTTTGGGATTATCATAATAAATCCACTTTTAATCGCCAGTTGTAATTCGATGCAAAAAAATTTTCTTTTGTGCCGTTGAAGCAACATTTTACTGATGACTTCTCAGTTTTCCATTTGTCTTTCATTCAGTTGATGTGGCACCCATTTTCCTTCCTTTAGAATATTTCCCATTGTTTGTAAACGAACGGAAATTGTTTGCTGAGCAACGTTTAATCTTTCTACAAGTTGTTTTTGAGTTTGACACGCATCTTCACCCAGTAATGCTTGTAATTGTTGGTCTTCCAAATTTTTGGTTGACCTGGACGTTCTTTGTCTTTCACATCGAAATCCTCACGTTTAAATCCTCACAGCATCCATAGCTATCTTGCGATGGAGCATGTTCACCATAAGCTTCCCGAAGTATACGGTAACTTTTTCTTCAAAATAAAGAAATGAATTCAAACTTCCCTCACCCTACTTGGGTTGGCTCAGTGGGTAGAGCCTCGGCCTCAGGACTGAAGGGTCCCAGGTTCGATTTCCATCAAGGGCACATGCCTGGATTGCAGGCTCCATCCCCAGGGGGTGGCGTGCAGGAGGCAGCTGATCAATGATTCTCTCTCTTTGTTGATGTTTCTATCTCTTTCTTCCTCTCCCTTCCTCTAGGAAATCAATAAAAAAAATAATAATTTTTTTAAAACAATCAGAAACTTCCTTCAAATGCTCTTTTTGGGGGCATGAAATTTGACATTTTTAAGCGTAAAAAATATCTATGATGTTAACACCTTCAGAAAAATTGACATATGAAGTTCTGAAGCTTGTTGTCAATACAACAAAATAGCATGCATATCAAATCGCATATATAGCAACAGATATGCAACTCCATCTATTGAAAAAAATAAATCCGTAATTAACCGGTACACCTAGAATGTGTGAGCATAAGAGTGTGTATATGTGTGTGTATTTGTGAATGTGTTTGTGTCTGGAGCAGTGGTTCATACTCGTTAAGAAGTCACAGATGCTTTTAAGTTTTGACAAAGGCTCAGACCCTTAGCTTAGAAAAACGCACATACTCAAGGGGGACGATGCCTTCCACGATGGAGGTCAGGCGGGGGTAACAGAGCTCCTGGAGCCCATTTGCTGGGCCTCCGAGGGCTCAGAGCCCCTAAAATCCCAGCCCTCCCTGCAGTGGAACATGCCCAGCAATAGCCGCCAAGGAAGGGGTGGCGTTGGAAGAGGCTTCCCTGCCCTCCAACCCCCCTCCTCCTTTCCCTTGTTCACACGCGCTCACAGCCTCCGACCCGCACGTGACCTGCGTCAGAAGCCCTCCCCCTGTGGGCTTCTTATCCACGTCTCTGCTGGTCCCATATGATGGCCACTTCCCACACACGGCCACGGAGCGCTCGCTTAGCATGTGACCAGTGCCACATGTTAAAATAGCATTTGTAACACACTGATGGAATGAAACATAGAATTTAAATTAATTTCCCTTGGAGTGGTTTTTTTTGTTTTTTTTGGTACTTTTACTCTTTTGATATATATTTATTAAATTGATCGGGGTGACATTTGTCAACATGAACAAACGTGGGGGTTTCCATGTTACAAGATCTGCATATTGCCCCGTTTATGATGTGGCTACCAGGACACTTAAAATCACTTGTGTGGCTTGCACTATATTTCTATTGGACGGTGCAGCTCTGGATAGCAACAGCCCCTCACCCCTGTACAGTGTTTTGTATAATTTTATTAAAAACCTGCGAGATGATTTTAATGTCAAGCACAATTGAAAAATAAATAAAAGTTTTTAACTCTGTGGGATGAGAGGAGTGGGGGTTACAAGCCTTCATTTTACAGGTAAGGAAGGTGGTTCTCTGTGAGGTCAAATGGCTGGTCAAGGTCATAGAGACCTTTCTTTCTTTTTAATGTATTTTTATTGACTTCAGAGAGGGAGGGAGAGATCGAAACATCAATGATGAGGGAGAATCATTGATCAGCTGCCTCCTGCACACCCCCTACTGGGATTGAGCCGGCAACCCGGGCACATGCCCTGACCAGGAATCGAATTGTGACCTCCTGGTTCAGAGGTCAACGCTCAACCACTGAGCCACGCCAGCTGAGACCACTGTCCAAGACAATCCAGAAACGTCCCTTCCTCCACGTTGGTGCTGAGCCACTCACGTCCCCCAGTCCCTGCTGAGCCCCTTCCGCCTTCCCACACTCTGGAACCTCCCGCTGAAACCACCCCCCTGCCAGCCTCATTAAGACACCCTCCACTAAAGCCAGAGTCTAATCAAAGCTGTGCCTTTGCAGTGTCTTTAAAAGCATGCTCCTTTGTGTCGGCCTGGGAACTGAAGGGTCCTGGGTTCGATTCTGGTTAAGGTTGCGTGCCCGAGGTTACGGGTTTGGTCCCCAGTAGGTGGTGTGCAAGAGGTAGCAGATCAATGATTCTCTCATCATTGATGTTTCTATCTCTCCCTCTCCCTTCCTCTCTGAAATCAATAAAGATATATTTATAAAAATAAAATCATGCCGAAACCGGTTTGGCTCAGTGGTAGAGAGTAGGTCTGCGGACTGAAAGGTCCCGGGTTCGATTCCAGTCGGGGGCATGTACATTGGTTGCGGGCACATCCCCGGTGGGGGGTGTGCAGGAGGCAGCTGGTCGATGTTTCTCTCTCATCGACATTTCTAGCTCTCTGTCTCTCTCCCTTCCTCTCTGTAAAATATAAATAAAATATATATTAAAAAATAAAAATAAAATCATGCTTCTTTGTACCTGCTGTCTTCCTCATAAGTGCCCCAGGGCAAAAGAAGCCACGGCCACACGGGTCCCTTGGACACACCCTCCCTCCCTGCTCTCTGACCCTCCGCTGGCCCCCTCCACCCGGCTGCCTCCTGCTGGGAGGGGAGCGTATTCAATGAGGCTACGGGAACCGTTTCTTTACCTTTCCCCCCACCCCCTGTCCGTAGTCCCAGGAACACGATAAAAATACCCAGCATTGATCTTCTTTTCCTTCCCCCTCCGCCGGGGCAGTGTTTACCCAGGTGTCAATCAGGAGAAGAATTTGGCTTCCTAATTTCTCTTCTCCTCCCTGGGGGCTGCGCGTCTCCCCGCCTCGCACGGACACGGAGCTGGAATCAAGGTTACTAATAATCCCCCAGCACACACAGGCACTGAGAGCACATATATTAAAGTCACATATTGATTTATATTTTCGGGTCCCTCTGCCTCTCTGCCCGGCCCCAGCCTTCCTCTCTGCCAAGGAGGAGAAAGAATTACACGGCTATATTTATCACCGAGATGTGCAGTGTAAAGAGCATTGAGTCCGAGGGTAATTCCCACCCCCGCCGCCCTCCTCGGCGGTATTTTTTTTAAGAAACGGCGTGCCATCGCCTATTCATAAGCATTCATCTTTTGTTTGTGGCCCATTCTTCACGTTTCCCCGGAAGGAAGTGGTGAGAGGTTTAAGGTAGACCACGGGAAGGACTTCCTGGGTTGGCAGACGGTGCCCGCCATCCCCGAGGAGGCTGGTGGGGTTGTCTTGCTAACAGAGATAATCCTGGTGTTGGCAGGGGGCGGGGGTCAGGGGTCAGGGGTCAGGGTGGGTAGGAGCCTGGGTGGAAGGTGGGGCAATGGGCTCAGTCACTTCTAGGGGTCACACACACACACACCCCCCTCCAGACAGCGTGCCATAATGACTGGCTCACCGTGCGTGGCCCCATTCCACAGTTGGGGAGACCCAAAGGCTGGAAAGTGAGTTTGCTCCCTATTGGGGCTCTGAACTAGATGTCAGCCTGGGCCTCCCATCTAGACGCTAAGCTTGATGGGTAAAAGCTCCCCCCCCCCTCGGGCCTGGGTGGCTCCTGCCCGGAAGTGTGCAGAGGGGGCACAGGTGCCCGGCGGGAGGGGGGTGGTGGTGGTGGTGGAAGCCAGGAGCGGGCAATGTGGAGACCCTTATTCTTTTTTTTTCTTCTTTTTTTTAAAAAAATATATTTTTTATTGATTTTTCTACAGAGTGGAAGGGAGAGGGAGAGAGAGCTAGAAACATCAATGAGAGAGAAACATTGACCAGCTGCCTCTTGCACACCCCCTACTGGGGATGCGCCCACAACCAAGGTACATGCCCTTGACCGGAATCAAACCCGGGACCCTTCAGTCCGCAGGCCGATGCTCTATCCACTGAGCCAAACTGGTTTTGGCAAGACCCTTATTCTAGAAGGTGAGGTGGGGGAGGAAGGGCTCCTGGAGCTCCAGACGCAGACGCCCACCCCCCTGTCAGGAGGAGCAGCCACTTTAAAACGCCAAACTGACTTCCAGCCCCTTCCCGGGCTCTGGGAATGGAAGCCAGGTGGCGAGTGGGACCTCGCATGCCAGCTCTCCCACCTCTCCATGCCTGGAGGTGAGTTTCCTCCTCGCGAACACACATCATCGCCTCAGGGAGAGGGTGCCGTCCCGTGGTACACCCGGGAAGACGGGGGTTCACCGATGTGCCCAGGGCCCCACAGCTGGGACAGGTAAGCTTCAACCGCCACCTGGCTTCCGAACTCGTCTGCAGGGCTCGCCCCTCGGGTGTGGCCTGTGGTGACCTCCGATCCCTCCGGCCTCCCGGCCCAGCCTCGGGTCGTGGCTCTCAGCCCGGCTCCAGGCCCAGCTAGCTCCCCCCCCCCACCGCCCCCCCCCGTGGCCCCGAAGTTCCGCTTCTGACTGTGCTCACTCCACCTGGGCCTGGGGATCCTGACCCCATCCCACTGGGTGCCCAGCCTCTGCCGGGGACTGGGGGGGGATCAGGGGGGCCTGGCTGCCCCCCGCCTTCCCTTTGGCATTGTCCAGCAGCTGGATGGCGTGGCTCCCAACCAGCGTCCCTCACTTCATTCTGGGACTTACCTTCCCCCTGGCAGGACGGAGCACTGGTGTCTGTGGGGTGCCACCGCGTGCCAGCCCGCGCAGGGCCCTGCTCCCCTCGTTCCGGGGTCGGTGAACGGCGGCTCTCAAGCCACACGCGGCTCTTTGGGCCCTTGAGTGTGGCTCTTCCACAAAGCACCACGGCCTGGGCGAGTCTGTTTTGAAGAAGTGGCGTTAGAAGAAGTTTAAGTTTTAAAAATTCGGCTCTCGCCGAAACCGGTTTGGCTCAGTGGGTAGAGCGTCGGTCTGCAGACTGAAAGGTCCCGGGTTCGATTCCGGTCAAGGGCATGTACCTTGGTTGCGGGCACATCCCCGGTAGGGGGTGTGCAAGAGGCAGCTGGTCGATGATTCTCTCTCATTGACGTTTCTAGCTCTCTCTCTCTCTCCCTTCCTCTCTGTAAAATATCAATAAAATATATATATATTTTAAAAATTCGGCTCTCGAAAGAAATTTCAATCGTCGTCCTGTTGGTATTTGGCTCTGCGGGCTAACGAGTTTGCCGACCACCGGCCTAGTTGATGACCCCGAAACAACCCTGCAAGGTGAAGGCCGACCCCCACAGGACGGACGAGGAGGCGAGGCTGGCGAGCACTAGTGTCTTCCAGGTCACCCCGAGGGTACGCGGTGGTGCTGGGGTCGGGTCAGGTCCCTGGGACCCTAAGTCCTGGCTTTGGAGTTCCCCATCAGCTCACTCCTGCCGGGCCGGGCGTCCCCATCAGAATCCCGGTCAGACGGCGCCAGCGAGGGCGGCGGGCCAGACAGCGCGGGGCGCGGCCGGAATCAGCAACGAGGACCCTCCCGGCCAGGTTTCCCATTGAAAGGCTGTTCCCCCCGCGGCCACGGGTGATGTATGGCCGCGGCTGATGAGAGTCGAGGGGAGGGATGGAGGCCGGCGGCGCGGCATTGAGATTCCGCGGGGCGCGGGGCGCGGGCCGGGGAATTGATCTGGAGGTGCCAATTTGCAGCAACTAAATATTTGGCTTCTGCCTCTGCCCGCTCCCCACTCAGCTCAAACAAACTTCAATTAAAAGTGAAAAGCGAGGGGCAGGCTGGGGGCGTCGCGCCCGGTCCCCGAGGCCCAATCAAGGGTGCGGAGCCTGCACCAGGCCCGGCAGGGGGAGTCGTGGACGGGTGGGAAGGGGGCTTTCGGGGCGGGCACCCCCTCTGGATGCTGGCCCTAGCGAGGGAGCTGGGGGCAGCGGCTGAACCTCAACTGGCAGAGCAGGGGGTGCCCTCTATGCTCGGAGCTGGGGGACACAGATAGGGCTAGGCTGACAACCCCAACTTCGTGTACTTGGACAGGAAGGGGGGGTGTCCATCCCCTCTGGCTTGTGTGCCCACCTGTCTACACTGGGTCGGGAGAAGTGAGGAGGGTGAATCCAACCCAGGCTCCACCCCGAGTGGAGTGGGGTCTGAAGGGGAGGCTTGGGGTTGGGGTTGGGGGAGGGAGCAGTGGGATGCTGGGGGCTGGGAAGAGGGCCTGGGGAGGTGGCCACAGCCAGGAGCAGGGGAAGGGGTCAGGGGGTCACGGTGGCCTCTTTTTGGGGTACAAGACAGAGACATAGTCATTCACTGGGTAGAGTTAATCCACAGGGAAGTTTCTGTCCCTCGGGTACTCTGTGGGAGTAGTCAGATCTCCCAGTACTCTGTGGGAGTGAGCCCAGTACTCTGTGGGACATGGAATGGGAGCTAGTCATTGGTTCTGGGAAGCGAGGGCATCCCAGGGTCTCTGGATGGTCTGCCTAGGCAGGTAGTTAAGACAGTTCTGGGAAAGATCTGATGAAGGGTGGGGGTGGAATTGGCAAAGAGGTACCCAGGTCCAGAGATATGAGCCCATGTAGACAGATGGGAAGCAGAGGGGATGCAGGTCCTTTGATGTGAGTGAAAGGTTCCTGAGGTCCGAAACCGGTTTGGCTCAGTGGATAGAGCGTTAGCCTGCGGACTGAAAGTTCCCGGGTTCGATTCCGGTCAAGGGCATGTGCCTTGGTTGCGGGCACATCCCCAGTAGGGGGTGTGCAAGAGGCAGCTGATTGATGTATCTCTCTCATCAATGTTTATCGATGTTTCTAATTCTCTGTCCCTCTCTTCCTCTCTGTAAAATAAAATCATATATATATGATTTATATATATATATATAAAGGTTCCTGAGGGCCGCAGTGGGGAAACAGGCTGAGGTGCTGGGGAAATAAATGAGGAGGCCAGTGTCCCCTCCCACATTTCTGTGCCCGCCTTCTGGGGTGAACCATTGCTTCCACACTTACCCCACACTGCTGCTGGTCCAATCAGCTGCGACGGGAGCCCCTTTCCTCCCCTCTCCCTGCCCCCGCCCCCCACAGTCTTGGTCCATGGCTGGTGTGGGAGCACAGGTCCGCCATGTGGGCCCCGGTCTCTAGGAGATCAGATGGCCCTGAGGGCTCTGCACCAGGGAGGCCTGAGTGCCATCCATTCCCAGCACAAGCAGGGCTCTGGGGAGATGGCCTCACAACCCCCTCTGTCCCCTTCCACTCCAACCCTGCCCCTCACCCCTCAGCCCCCAGTCCTCTCCCATCACAGGGGGAGCTGAATCCATAAGCCTCCCGGTACCCCCCACTTCCCCCCCCCCACCTTCCCCCCCAGCTCCTGCCGGGGGCTGCCGCTTTCCCTGCCTCAGGCCCCTTCCCAACCTGGGAGCTGGGTGCCTACTCCCTCCCACTCCCTCCCTCCGCCCGCCTGCCTTCTCCCCGGGTGCTGAGCTGTGGAGCAGAATGATTTCCTGTAATTGGCCAGCAATCCGGCTGCCCGGCTTGTTCTATCGACGTGCTGGTTAGCTGGAAATTGTATTGGAATCTGAGCGACAGGGAGGGGAGGGGAGGGGAGGGGAGGAGTGGGGAGAAAAGAGAGGAGGCTCTTTGGGCCCCAGCTCAGTGCAGCCTCAGCTCTGGGGGTGGGAGAGAGGCGCCACCAGCCACGTCTCCCCTTTATGGGAAGGAGCAGGAATGCAACCCACAAGGCCTCCCCACCCCCTTCATTTTGCTCCTTTTCTCTGGCCGTCTCTGGGGGGGGGGTCTCCCCTGCCCACCCCGATGTGCCCCTAGGGTCTCGGGTCATCACTGCCACCCCACTCCCTCTCCTGCTCCTACCGCCAGTTCCTCCTGGCCTAAAGGTCTTAGCGAGAACCAGGGGTGCCCGGCGGACGTGGCCATCCCTCTCACCCAACTTCTAGCCATGGAGGCTCATCGTGGCGTGCCCGAACCGCCCCCTGCCGCTCCCCCCAGACAGAGAGAGGCCAAACGCCAGGACTGACAACAGCTCCTGGATAAAGCGCCGAGGCACGGCTAATGGGCAAGGCAGGCAGCGAGAGGAGCACTGTTTGGGGAGCCCAGACATCCGGCCTTCGTGCCCGTTGGTTTTGGCCCTGCACGGCTCATCCTCGGAGCCTCCGGGAAATCCTAGCCTGGCCTCCTTCGCAGAGTCGGGAGGTTTCGAGGAGATAACCACAGGGGCGTGCTTTGTAAACTGGAAAGCTTGGCCAGTTCCCCGAGGGCCACAACACAGCTTCTTTTTATTTTTAATACATATTTTTTATTGATTTCACAGAGGAAGGGACAGGGAGCGTTAGAAACATCAATGGTGAGAAAGAATCGTTGATGGGCTGCCTCCTGCAGGCCCCACAACTGGGGATCGAACCTGCCATCTGGCCGGGTATCGAACCCTGATCTTCTGGTTCATAGGTGGACGGTCAACCACTGAACCACCCCAGCCGGGCCCAACACAGCTTCTTAATTAGCGCCCAGGACCCAGCGGCAGTGCCTCTGTCCCCCTCCCCTCGCTACAGCCCCTGCAGCAGCTCGGTGCTTGGTGGAGGCGGCCCTGCAGGGAGGGAAGGCAAGAATGCCACCGGGAGAAAGTTAGTAACGTCTCCGCCAGTGCCCACTGCAGAGTTCAGACCCCAACCCGGGCGGGTGCTGCCACCTGCTGGCCGGAGGGGATGCCGCCCGCTGGGGCGCAGGGCTGGGGCTCCAGGTGGCCCGGCTCTGGCTGTTTCCAGGCTGTTCCCAGTCTGTCCCAGGGCCTTCGGAGCCCCATCCGGGGCCTAACCACGTCGTCATGGCCCTCGGGAAAGTAGGCCTTTTTCTAAAGCTGCGTTGGGCGTGAGGAGGTGTGAGGAGGGAGGCGTGAGGACAGGAAGTGGGGTTGTGGTGGGACCGGGGCGCGGGGGAGGACCTTCCAGGCTGGTCATCCTCTGACATCCTGCCTACCTGATAGAAGACACGAGGCCGGGAGGCCACATAAAGAGGAGACAAGACCAGGTCACAATCCCAGATCTGCTCCTCCTGGGGGAGGCTCAGGGGTCCAGTGGGCAGGATCCTGAAGCGTGGCTGCACCCCGAATCAGATCCCTCCCCTTCTCTGGGCCTGGGATGGGAATGATCAATGTGACATCACCTCGAGAGTGTTGCACATCTCGCAAAGTCCACTACATGACAGCCATTCATGGAGAGTCACCTTCTCAATGGCTGGGGTAATAGGCCACTGTGTCACCTCAACGCGGGGTCCATACCTTCCCTCCCTTTACCCCTCCTGCCATGTCCCCCTCAGCCCAGGAAGCAGCTGCTTCTTGCCTTTCTCACCCTGCCCCGGCCCCACCCAGAAGCTCAGCACCTCCCGGCCCAGGCTCTGCCCCTGGGGGTTTGCGGTGAGTTAATAAGCTGGTCTCCGAGGTATGAGCAGCGCTGGGAAATGGGGCACTAAATATGGCCACCAGAGCACTCACATTTGTCACGCTCATTTCTGGCCTTAATAGGCTGCTGGCCGCACGCAGGATCACGTCAGCAGGTCTGCTGGCGCTGGCCAGGGAGAGCCGATGTCTGCACGAGTCTAATTGGCTTGGGGAAGGAAGATGGAGTAAGGGGGGGTGATGCCGCCCCAGCACCTCCACCCACCTCTCCCAGGGCACACAGGGGCCGAGCGGGAATCCTCCTGGGGCCCCAGGAGAGGGCAGGGGGCTACTGTACCTTCTGGGGCCCCGGCTTCCGGGTGGGAGGAGGCCAAGTCTGGGCACCTTAACCAGTCCGTGGTGCTCAGGGAACAATGGCCACACAGCGTATTTCAGATCAACACACTTTATTAAGCACCAACAGCAAGGCAGGCTCTGCTCCAGGAACAGAGATGAGTAAGACGATCCCTGCCCTCAGAGGGCTTACAGTCTAGTAGAGAGACCAACCAGCTTTGGGCTGATGACTGCATTATGATAAAACATGATTCAGATAGAACATGATTGTGGTATCAGAGAGCACCTAACCCAGCCGGGGGCTTCAGACAGCCTGAGCTGGGAGCCAGTTATAGGGGGGAGAACCACACACCCAATTCCAGGTGGGGGAGTAGCACAGCGAAGGCACGGAGGTCAGAAACAGCCTGGTGCGCGTGGACGCCCAAGAGTTCAGGGCTAGGGGTCCAGGGAATGGGGGGTACAGAGTGGGGGGCGGTGGCGAGCAGGGTGAGGGGAGAGCTGGACAAGCGCCCAAGTGGGAGAGTGGGTCACCCCAGAAAGGCCTGGCCTCTGCCAACTGCCGCGTCGCCCACAGGGAATCCTCACAGCACCCTGGGGAATCCTCACAGTCACCCACAGGGAATCCTCACAGCACCCTGGGGAATCCTCACAGTCACCCACAGGGAATCCTCACAGCACCCTGGGGAATCCTCACAGTCACCCACAGGGAATCCTCACAGCACCCTGTCCAAGGCACCAGCCCAAGAGAGAGCCCTGTGTAAAGATGGCATCCCTTGGTCCAAAATGACCTGCCGGGGTCCGTGAAGGAGGTTTTGGCCGCGGTGGAGCGTGTGCTCAGCTCCTTGGGCCGGTCCAAGCCCAGGGAAGCTCCCAGCTTTAAACACCGCCGGGCCCAGGGATAGAGTTCCTCACCCCCACCCTCTGACCATAGTCTCCCACGGGTGCTTTCATGTCCCAGGAAACAGGAGACAAGACCCGGTCACAATCTCAGATCTCCTCCTGGGGGAGGCTCAGGGGTCCAGTGGGCAGGATCCTGAAGCGTGGCTGCACCCCGGGTCAGATCCCTCCCCTTCTCTGGGAAATGGGACACTAAATATGGCCGCCGGAGCATTCACACCTGCGGACACTGAACGTGGTTCTCCAGGGAGGAGCCCTAGGGAAGGCAGGAAGGAGTATCTACAGGCAGGGATGTTTCTTTGCCTCCGACAGAATGTACCCCAAAGAAGGAGTACATTCTCCAGCATATATATATATATATATATATATATAGAGAGAGAGAGAGAGAGAGAGAGAGAGAGAGAGAGAGAGCGAGCTGAAGAGGCTGGCGGAAACAGGATGCGTTCGTTACCTAGCTTCGGAGGAGATCCAGGGCTTCCCGCCTCGGAGTGGGAGTGCCCGGCTAGGGGGAAGGCAGGAGGTATCGGGTGAGCAAGTAGAGGAGGCCAACGACGCCGGCCAGACCCGTGAGGACGCCCAGCCTCAGGGGCAGGTACTCGAGGGAGCGCTCCAGCTCGGCGTGCAGGAGGAGGACCTGGCGCTTGGTGACGCTCCACTCGCCCGAGTTGTCCAGGACGTGGCGGGCCATGCGGGCTTTGTCCTTCAGGGGCAGCTGGGCGTTGATCCGAGCCTCTGCGTCCGCTTGGTTCAGGCGGTTCCGTCGCATCAGGCGTGCCAGCTGCGTGTCCCGGTCGCTAGGGACCGGGCAGAAGGGCTGATGAGGCTTGGTGGGCCCCAGCCCCCCTGCCCACCAGCAAGTTAAAGGGGTGGGCAGCCCCTGCTCTCAAATCAATGTGGGGTCCCACAGCCGGGGAAGGGGGCCTGGCAGCTCACAGGCTCCCCCCCACATACACACACACACACACACACACTCTCACCCTGCTCTGTGAGGACTCTGGTAGCATGATGGGCTTGATATAAACAGGGGGAAAGGCTGCAAAAGCTGCTTTCTGCCATCTGGGGCCAGCCTGCTGTACCGCCAGACCTGAGATTTCCTGGTTATAAGATGGGAGGATTTGATCTCTACATCGGTGACCTTTACTGGAAGGCCTGTGCCTGCAAGCTCAATGCCGTCTGCACCTCCCCTGGGTGCCGGGCCTGCCGCACCAAAAATAGCTTCCTGGAGCACCACTAAGCCCCCTCCCTGTGCCCACGCCCACGCCCACGCCCATGTATTTAGAGCTAAAGGACCCACCAGAAATGGTGGCTGCTGGCTTGATGCACCTGTGGAGAGGGACGGGCCAGCCCCGAGATGCTTCTAGGGGAGCGAAGACTGGCAGATTGGATGCCCCCAGTCCTGGGACGGGACACAGCACTGCACGCTAAGCTGAACAGCCCCAGGCTCCCCACTCCACAGGAAATTCAAAGGGTACTTCTTGGGCCCGCGGTGGTGGTACCTGGTCCTTCTTCCTCAGGAAACTCCATGTCCCGCCTGTGACTACCCAGGCACTGCCCGCTGTGCTCTGGAGCAGGGTGATCTGTAACACCCCGCTAGCTCCCTGACCCCCAAGCCCCTCGACGGGGACGGAGGAAAAGCTGCTCTCTGCCATGGGGGCCTCTCGGCTCTGCCACTGGGCCTGGGATTTCCCAGTGATAAGGTGGGATGACAGGTCACTACAGTCTGGTCCTCTCTTGGGTCTGGCCTGCACCAGAAGGCCTCCTGGGATGTGAAGACAGACCTAAGGACAGGTGTGACCTGACCACTAGCCAGTTCCGTTCCGATTCCGCTCAAAATGCAGAGCACAATGCCGCAGAAAGTCATTTCTGGCTGGCTGATCAGGGAGACCTTTCAGAAGAGATGGCATTAGAAATGGCCTTGAAAAGTAAGTAGGACTCTGATTTCCTTTGTGATGGGGACAGCGTGCTGTCAAGGTCACGGGGCTAATTCCTGTCTGGCTGAGAACGAGAACTATATCCAACCTTAGAACTATACTGAACAAGAATACTTCCGGCCCAGGGCTGGGAAAATTGGGGTGAGAAAATGGAGATGGCTTAGGGGCCCCTGAGTGCACATCCTTTGGAAGGTGTGGCCTAGACCAGAAATAATCCCACGTGGACAGTTCAAGGATTAATGCTATTTGTAGTAATGAGATTTTTACCAAACACTTATTCCACAATCATACTTTGGTAAATGCCCCATACTATTTCAAACTCATCGGGAATAGTGTGACAGGTAAAGGAACCCATGAGGGAAACCTCACTTGTAAATTTACATTGTGAAGTGTAGATCCCTTTTATGAAAAGCAAGTAATTACACTCATTTATTCATATCTCTGGCATCTCTTGTGAGCCAGACACCCACATGTGCCAAAACTGGGGCATGAACAGCACCCAGGACGTTGGCAAAGGTTCCTTGGCTGGCAAGTGGGGCTGGGGGGGTCTCCAGGAGGACGGGAAGAATCTCCAAAGCCCCATTTGCCTGCCAGGAGCCATAGCTACCTCTGCCGTTAGCCCACAGGCCCACCTCGGAGGAAAGGGCGGGAAGAGGAAGGCGGCAAGGGAAGGTGACTGCAGATGCCTTCTGTTTGCTCACCTGCACTCGAGATCCTTTTTATTTGGATCCCTTGGTAGAAAGTTCCAATTGTATTAAGACTCCAAGGCAAGAGAATTCCGAGCCTTCTGGAGTCTGCTTGGCCTCAGGTGACAGTCTTTCACAGACGGGACAAAGAACCCGGGAGGTCGCAGGTTTACAGGGGGAGACACGGCCCCAGCGGGAGCTGTGAGGGAGCCTGTGTCTCTACGCCAGGCTCAGCAGACTCAGGTGAGGTTTTAAATGACAGTCTATGGTGGGAGCTGGGGGCAGTGGGGAGGGCGGGCAGGGTGATGCTCGGGGCACTGAGCGCTCTAGGCCCCGTCTCTAGTGTTCCAGAAACCTCCCAAGCGTTAGTCTCCGGAGAGCCACTCAGTGCCCGAGTGCCGCAGAGCCGATGCCCACTCCATGTCTGCTTTACGTGTGGGCGGCATCCAGGAAGTTTCTGGGAGACAGAGACGCTCATCTGTTCTCTCAACCCCCCTGGGACTATGACTCATTTTATTCTGACAGTTTGATCCTCCTCTGTTTGTCAAACCTGGATTCGGGTTTGCTTCATATCCTGGGGGATTCTGAGAACAAAGCTCCTTCCTCAGCTGGGCTCTGACAGTTCGCTCTCTGCAACTTTCCATCCAGAGGTGTTGCCAGTGGGAGACCTTGGACAAATTCGGTTACCTCTCCCCATGTACCACCCCCTCCCCGCCCAATACACACACACACACACACACACACACACACACGTTTTCTCTTCTATAGCTCAGAAGTATCAACCTGAAGAGTAAATTGGGCGAAGCAGTAAATGCCGGAGCTGTATGGCTGTATGGGAAGTTGAGAAGTGCTGGAGGAGGGAGGCTGGATCCAGGGAATAACATGGTAGCCCAAGGCAAGGCTTGCAATCTGGGCTGACTTGCCTCCAGCAGCCAGCAGGGGGAGCCCTTCCCAAACTCTAGAGGAGCCTGGGGGCCCATCCCTTCCTACACCTACCTACCTGGGGGCATATCTGGGCCAGACACAGAGGGTGGTTTCTGTGGGCTCCGGGCAATGCTGCCCCTACCTCTGGGCTTCCGGGCCGCCCTGTGGGGAAAGGGCTCCGTGGTGTGGGCCATTTCTCAGGTGCATGCCTTACTCAGGGATCCTCAGTTAGGCCAGGCAATGCCACACACTCACCAGTACACTACCACTGTGTGCTTCATGTACTTGAGCAGTTTCTTGGTCTCAAACAGCAGAGGGATATCCAGAATCACGTAGCGGTATCCTGGAGAAAAGGTGGGAAGGCCACAAGGTCAAGTCTGGCTCCTACCACTGAAAGCTCCCTAAAGGGGGGGGGGGGGGGGGGCCACGGGGAAGACGGGGACCTTCCAAGGACAGGCATAACCCAACAGCCGGCCAGCTCCATTCAGAACAGAATGCTGCACACAGTTGTCTTTGGCTGGGTGAGCAGGTAAGACCTTGTAGAAGGAATGGCGTTTGCACTGGCCTTGCAAGCATGTAGGACTTCCGATCCCTGAAAACGAATGGGTGAAAGTGAGGGTCCCGGGAATGGGGAACAGCAAACCACAAGGAAAGCAAGGTCCTAGTGCTCTGGCTGAGGTGGAGGCGTGGAGCAGCGCGGGGCAAAACTGACGAGGTGGTCAGGCAGGCACAAAGCACTGAGTTCACCTTGAACTTGAACCTAAAGAGTTGTTTCTGAGGAGGGAAATGACACAGCTAAATTTGTAGGAGACTGGGGAGAGCTTCCAGGAGTGACTGGGCCCTTTCAGCCCTGCCTCACCCACCTTTGTTTTTTTGTTGATGTTTTTTTAAAGTTTTTCCCCATCAGCCAGGTCCAAGCCTGCTGAAGAGAGTCCCTTATGACTATCTCTACCCATTCTTCAGGAGAGACTCACATGGGGGGGAGGGGGGCGGCAGCAGCTGTTTCTTAGGGTCAGAGGCCGACCTCCAGCCTGGGAATGCAGGGATGGTCTGGAGGGGCTACAGTGGTCATGGCTAAGACTACACTAACCCCAGTGGACAAAGGCACTGGCTGGCCCTCCTACTACAAGCCAAGGCCGGTCAGGGGTGGCACCCTCACCCCCTGGGAGCGGGCACATCCCTGGGCTGCCCACCCAGTAACACCATGGGCTCCACACTCTGAGTCCTCTTTGTGCCAGTGACCCCGGTGTAGGTGCAGTAACGCTGGCGGGGGTCCAGGAAGAGGAAGGCACAGGCGCTGCTCTGCCCGGAGACCCCTGCCCGGCGTGGATGGTGTCCCACTGCAAACCCTTCCACCCACACAACCAGACACATGTCACACACCAATCCCACGGTGCCAAGGGTGACGCAGGGCACAGTGATGACACAAGCTACCGAGTTTCTGCTCCCTAGGATCAATAGCTCAGCGACCCTTCTAGTCAATGAGGGGTTAAAAGGATGGGCTCTGATAACACGCCTGGGTTTGAAAGCGCCCCACTTTCTTACCCCTTAATAAACCACATTGTGTATGTGAATGAAAAGACTACCTACTTCACAGGAAGATGAGGAGGATTCAATGGAGGAAGTCATGTAGACCACGCCACACTCCCTCGCCCAGGCCCTCATTAAGTGCTCCATAAATGACGGTGATTATTACTACCCTTCTCTGAAGAGGGGAGGCCTGCAGTACCGGCTCTCCCCCCCCCACACGCCTTCTCCTCCCTTCCCCCTCCCCCCCCCCCCCCCCACTCAGAAGCAGAGCCAGGGCCAGATCCTCTCCGGGCCTCTTATCTCTCTTTCCTGCTCCGCTCCCATCCCTTCCTCTCCCCTCGCTGCCCTTTCTCCTCTGCCCCTCTCGGGAGCTCGGGGCCAGCTCTTTGGTTCACCGGCAAAAGGGCTTTTCAGCTGTCAAATCCCTCCTGCTTGATAAGCTCGGCAAACTATCCTGACTCTATTAAGACATCCGCCTGCCTACACGGAGACCTCCCCAACAGCTGGTGATCTTATCTGACGTCTGATTATACCAACTCTGACAGTTGTATTTGTTACAGTCATCAGGGAGACGCTGGGACTGTGGAAGCCACAGCTGTCGTCCCCATTTTTCACCTTATCGAGCTGAAAAGAGCTTTCTGGCTTTTATTTAAGTGGCGGGGGCTGGCGAGAGGGGAGGCTGGGGGGATGACATGCGGGAGGACTCTGGAGCAGGTGACATTATCCGACGCTTAATTTCATAAGGGGAAAGCCGCCGTTCTCCCGCGGCCCTGCAGATGTACTTGCAACTGGCCTGGGAGTGAACGCGAAAGGGCACAAGTGAAAGGCAGAAGGCTCCGCACCTCGGTGGGGGCAAGAGGGGATCCTGGCACAGACACAAGAAGCAGAACAAAAAAAGGATTTAGAGACTCTCCTTGAGGAAGGAGGAAAGGAGGGAGGGAGGAAGGGAGGGAGGGAGGAAGGGAGAAAAGGAGGACGGGAGGAAGGGAGGAAGAGAGGCAGGCCTGCGGCAAGGTACTGAGATGCAGAGCAAAAGCTGGTCCAGCAGGGAGGATGCACCATGGATGTCTGTGAAGTCATCCCTTTCCTTCTGGAGAAAGGTTCTGGCCTGACGGGGAGTGGGGGGTCCCCCACTCTGTACATGAGAACTTTATATACCGTATTTGCCAGCGTATAAGACGATTTTTTGGACCTGAAAAATACGTATTTGCCGGCGTATAAGACGACCCCCTAACATTTCCACTAAAAATACAGTTTGTTATATACTCGCCGTATAAGACTACCCCCCACTTGGAGGCATATTTTTCAGGGCCAAAGGGTCATCTTATACGCCGGCAAATACGGTGTGTGTATATATATATATATATATATATATATATATATATATATAATCTTTTATTGATATTTTACAGAGAGGAAGGGAGAAAGATAGAGAGCCAGAAACGTCGATGAGAGAGAAACATCGACCAGCTGCCTCTTGCACACCCCCTACCGGGGATGTGCCCGCAACCAATGTACATGCCCTTGGCTGGAATCAAACCCGGGACCTTTCAGTCACAGACCGACACTCTACCACTGAGCCAAACCGACCTCGGCAGTACATGAGAACTTGATGCCTGAGGAAGTAAGGGATTTGGCCACGATCACAGAGCGAAAGCTAGAAAGAAACCTGGAAGCCTCGCTCAGCCTCTAGGAAGGAAAGTCTCGGCATCATGGCTGACAGTGCGGAGACACGCAGACTGGAGGCCACATACGCCAAAGGCTGCAGGGGCCTGGGCTAGCCTCTCGCCCGATCCCAAGCCACTGTCGTCTGCTCGCCCTCTTCTCCTGGTGACCAACCCCATCGTGGAGAGGAAGTATTAGGTCGCCCTGCCCAACACCGTCCTGGAGAGCAGGACCTGAGCTGTGGCCTCTGGTTGGGGAAAGGTTAGCAACAGCTGAGTAAGGTTCCTGCCGGCCGACCACAGGCCGCTGCTTCTCAAACACCCTCCTCTTCTTTCGGTCCCGCAAGGCCCCTGGCTGCCGCCGCCCGTGCCAGGCTAACACCACAAGCCCTGGCCCCAAAGGCCCGTCCTCCCCTCAGAACCCCTCCCCCACCCGCCCTGGCCATCCGGGTCCTCTCCCACGTCCTGTCTGCTACCTCACCTTCCCAGGAGGCGTGGCCAGCACCAAACCGACTCTGACTGTGGTTTCTATTTGCGGGGTGATGGACAGTCACTGACGTGGGCTCTTAGTCACCCTAATAGCTCTGCAAGGTTGGCATTATTAGTCTCATGATGCAGATGAGGAAACGGGCAGAGGGGTTGGCTCATGGACAAAGCCAAGCAGCTAGAAACCGTGAGGGCCAGGCCTCAAACTCAGGTCTTATGACCCATTACTCATCAGCTGTTATTACTCCCATCCCTGCTAGAAAAATCACCTTACTTCCTGGGGATCATGGCTCAAAGGGGTCTCTTCTCATTAAACTGTCAACCTCCTTAAGAGCTGAGGAACGCCGAAACCAGTTTGGCTCAGTGGATAGAGCATCGGCCTGGGGACTGAAAGGTCCCGGGTTTGATTCCGGTCAAGAGCATGTATCTTGGTTGTGGGCACATCCACAGTGGGGGGGGTGCAAGAGGCAGCTGATCGATGATTCTCTCTCATCGATGTTTCTAACTCTCTATCCCTCTCTCTTCCTCTCTATAAAAAAATCAATAAAATATATATTTTTAAAAAAGAGTTGAGGAGCCAAAACCGGTTTGGCTCAGTGGTAGAGCGTCGGTCTAAAAGGTCCAGGGTTCGATTCCTGTCAAGGACATGTACCTTGGTGACGGGCACATCCCCAGTAGGGGGTGTGCAAGAGGCAGCTGGTCGATGTTTCTAGCTCTCAATCTCTCTCAATCTCTCTCCCTTTCTCTCTGTAAAATATCAATAAAATATATATATTTTTAAAAAGAGTTGAGGGACACGCGCTTCTTTCCTCTTTCCTCTGGGACTGGTACGGGCCTCTGCATGGGGTGGTACCAATAGTGTGAACTCCACAGCCCGGACGTCCAGCCCCCTACCCCCACCGCCGCCAACCTCTCTGCAGAGGAGAAGGGCTCTGGCAGGAGGGGGCTTTGCCCACACCCGTCCCAGGCCCTGGGTCTTACCCCGAAGGAAGTACTTGAAGGTCTCCTTCATCATTTCCTTGCGGATCTCGGGGTGAGTGATGGTGTTGAGCAGATGCCGCCGGTCGGGCTGGTTAAATACCAGGTCCCCCAGGACCTTGCGATTGATGTCTCCATTCTCCAACAAGACCTCGGTGCCAAAGGCCTCCACGATGCGCCGGTGGGCAGGGTATCCCGGCTGGACCACTGCGCCAAGAGAGGAGGGCTGGGTCACCCTTCGGAGCCTCTGGGCCAGCCAGAGGACGCTCAGTACTAGAGGCAGAACGACGGGGCAACCAAGGACGCTCCTTTCAACAGAAGCAAAAATGAAACGACGGGAAGGAAGGGAGCAAAGCGCACGGGGTCCCTCGAGTTGGTCGTGGGGTGCGGTGAAGGCGGGGAGACCTCTAACGAGATGGAGGAATAGAGAGAAGAGCGAGAGGACAAGCATGAGGCACGGAGCAGGACACCGGCCGGGGTCAAAGGGGAAGTCTTCCCCAACTCTGAGGCCTTGGGAGGGCCTATGGGAAGGAAGCACAGGGAGCTGCCATGTACAGCCCCACACCTGACCCCTCCTCACCATGTCGGGCGATGACGTCGACGTCAATCACCGCACAGCCCAGCTGCTGGAACACCTGCAGCACGGAGCTCTTGCCGGAGGCGATGCCCCCGGTCAGGCCCACCAGGAACATCTTCCCAGTGAGGCTGGGGTCCCAGAAGCTGGACGATCAGGAGCAGGACAAGCTCGGCCGACCAGGATGAGCCACCACGGGGCTGCCAGAGGGACCTGCCTG
This sequence comes from Vespertilio murinus, assembly GCA_963924515.1. Classification (NCBI taxonomy): domain Eukaryota; kingdom Metazoa; phylum Chordata; class Mammalia; order Chiroptera; family Vespertilionidae; genus Vespertilio; species Vespertilio murinus. The sequence continues at coordinate 13,150,702 of OZ004718.1, read as the reverse complement.
TGGGACAAGGGAGGCCTGGTCAGCGCGGGGAGGAGAGGGGAGGGCAAAGGCAGGGGAGGGAGACACAGCCTGGCAGGGCAGCCAAGCCCAGAGCTCAGGGGGCTCTGGGTCCATCCTGAAGCAGAAAAGCCTTTCAGGAAAGACCCCCCGGCATTATTTAAAAAACACTCATAAAGAAGGCAAGCTAACACAGTCTAAATTCGGCCAAGTGCTGTGAAGGCGGAACAAGGTCGGATGCTGTTCTTTTTTTTCCCTTTTTTTTCTAAATATATTTTATTGATTTCTTACAGAGAAGAAAAGAGAGGGATAGAGAGTTAGAAACATCGATGAGAGAGAATCATTGACCATCTGCTTCTTGCACACCCCCTACTGGAGATGCGCCCACAACCAAGGTACATGCCCTTGACCGGAATCGAACCTGGAACTCTTCAGTCCGCAGGCCGACGCTCTATCCTCTGAGCCAAACCGGTTTCAGCAAGGTCGGGTGCTGTTAAGCAGTGTGCTTTCTGAGGTGGCAGTAACTGGCGTAGGCACCCTTCCAGGAGGAGGGGGACACCTGTGAACCCAAGGCACGTTCCCGTGCCCACAGAGCGACTCTCCCTCCCCAGCCTCCACTTCGTTTTAAATTTATTTGAGGGAGAGAGATGGCAAGAGAAAGGAAGGGAAGGAGAAAGAAAGGTGGGGGAGGAGAGGGGAGGAGAGGAGAGAAAGAAACTTCTATGTGAAGGAGAAACACTGGTTGGCTGCTACCTGCACGTACCCTGATGGGGGATCGAGCCTGCAACCCGGGCATGTGCCCTGACCGGGAATGGAACCAGCAACCTCTAGATGCACAGGAAGACACCCAATCAACTGAGCCCCACCAGCCAGGGCCCCGGCCTGCACTTCCTGGTCTGGCACACCTAGGCTCTCAGACAGAAAGGGCCCGCCTGCCTCACCCTAACCCCAGGCAGTAGGACGCTCTGGGTGGCTATTCTAGACCGAGATAAGTAATCCTTCCCCCTCAGCCAAGAAGTGGATCCCATGAAGACCTCAACGGCAAGCAGTGGCTCCGTGGCCACCAAGTCTGAGGTTTAGAGAGGTACGGGTCGTGGCAAAAAGGAGTGCGAGGAAGGGGTGGCAGGCTCGGGTGGAGATAACTTTGGGCTTGGTGTGACTTGCAGCTCTCAGACTGAGCAGCAGCACACAGCACAAATGTTAGAACACGGACCTCTTCGCCGAAACCAGTTTGGCTCAGTGGATAGAGCGTCGGTCTGTGGACTGAAAGGTCCAGGTTCGATTCCGGTCAAGGGCATGCACCTTGGTTGCGGGCACATCCCTAGTAGGGGGTGTGTAAGAGGCAGCTGGTCGATGTTTCTCTCTCATCGATGTTTCTAGCTCTCTATCCTTCTCCCTTCCTCTCTGTAAAAAATCAATGAAATATAGTTTTTAAAAAAGAACATGGACCTCTTCAAATCCAGTTCCTCGCTTACATCCGCAGGCCCGCGGCAAGGTACTGAGATGCAGAGCAGAAGCTGGTCCAGCAGGGAGGATGCACCATACATGCCTCTCTGAGTCTCAGTTTTCTCATCCATAAAATGGGGGTGATAGAACCTGTCTCGGAGGCTGCTGTGCAGACTGCATGAGAAAATGTTTATGAAACTCGGCACACTGCCTGATTCCGTAAAGTAAGGATGGTGATGTGCGGTGGAAAGTGGGGCTTAGTCAGATTGCAAGGGGGAAAAAGTTCTCATAAAATTATGTCCCCGCCAACACCGATTTGGCTCAGTGGATAGAGCATCAGCCTGTGAACTGAAAGGTCCCAGGTTCGATTCCGGTCAAGGGCATGTACCTAGGTTGCAGGCACATCCCGGTAGGAGGTGTGCAGGAGGCAGCTGATCGATGATTTTCTCTCATCGATGTTTCTAACTCTCTATCCCTCTCCTTTCCTCTCTGTAAAAAATCAATAAAATATATATATTTTTAAATTATGTCCCCCGCCAAAACTGGTTTGGCTCAGTGGATAGAGCGTCGGTATGCGACGCCCCCATTCCTGCAACCTCAAAACCATCTAACAATAGATAAGACATCGTCCTGTTACCCCTACGTTGCAGGTTCAATCTCCAGTCAACACACATACAAGAATCAACCAATGAATACATGAATAAGGTGAACACAAGCTGATGATTCTCTCTCCCTCTCTCTCTCTCTCTCTAAAAAAAAAAAAAAAAAAAGCCACGTTGCCTTATCTGAAGTCCACAGGGTTACCATGTCCTGAGCTTGTTGCCAGACTGAAATAAATGCAGTTGAAGGTCCTGTCTTCCCACCCCTCCTTCAGCGACAAACCACGTCTCCAGAACCCTGAAATCTGTCATGACTTTGTGTTGCTGTTAAACAGCAGATTTACTGTCCTAATTACATTTTGCCTGAGCTTATGCCGAAGGAGTTTGCTCCCCGAGGACTCCCGAATGGCAGGGGAGGCCGCTGCTCCGAGGAGGGCTGAGTGGGCGGCTGGCTGGGAGCAGCTCGGGGGCCAACCTAAAGGCTTAAATCCACCAGCTCCTTCTCCCCCGGGAAGCCGGGCCGAGAGAGGGGAATATCCACCCGCTTCATCACCCACACGGAGAGCTCCAGGCTATTAAGCCACTTGCAAAGCATTTCTTCTCCAACTGAGACTGGAGTCATCTCCAGGGGGTCTCCCTCCAGCTCACAGAAAGGGGTGAAGGAGAGATTCCGTTGTCAAAAAAAGTTCTACTCCGCTGCAGTCGGACAGCCTTCTTCTTCTTCTTCTTTTTAAAATATATTTTATTGATTTTTTACAGAGAGGAAAGGAGAGGGATAGAGAGTTAGAAACATCGATGAGAGAGAAAAACATCGACCAGCTGCCTCCTGCACACCTCCTACTGGGGATGTGCCCGCAACCAAGGTACATGCCCTTGATCGGAATCGAACCTGGGACCATTCAGTCTGCAGGCCGGTGCTCTATCCACTGAGCCAAACCCGTTTGGGCTGGATAGCCTTCTTAATCCCATCTTCGTCCTGTTGTCTCTAAATCAATGAGTCTGCCACTCTCCTGTTGAAGACCCATCTGGAACAACGGGAATGGGACTTGAGAACAGGTCGTGGCTGAGGAAAAGGCAAAAGCTAGTTCTCCACAGGGTCCTGACACCTCCACAGGGGAAGCAAGCCACCGTCTCAGGCCAGTGGGGCTCTGCCAGTTGGTTGAAAGGGCCTGGAAGGCCACGTGGCCGAGACTGCCTCCTGCCGGTCCACAGAACCAGGACCCGGTGGAAATCGACCGAGTCTGAATCCTGGGGACGGCGGGGCCCCGGCAGTTCCGCTGCATGATAGGGCTTGGGACAGACTCTCACCCTTCCCTTACGGCAGCAGCGATGGGGGATCGGAGAGGGGAGGGGCCTGGCCCAGAGCCGCAGCTGTTCCTGGAGGCTGGACAGAATCCAAGGCTCCTAACTGAGTCTGGACTCCCGCTTTTCTGTACTCAGGGAACGAAAATTAATTTACCTTTAGTCTAGGTAGGGCATAATAAGGATGGTGAATCTGTCTGCAGGCAAGTCAAGTCAGAGCCAAAGAAAGATGATTTCTCGATCGTATTGGTGTTTTCCCTCGGCAGGATAAGGGTGGGGTCTTGCGGACAGCAAACAGGGCACAGATGTGCATTCCAGGCTCAGCGCAGCCCAGGCCCCTGGGGTAACCCAATGAACAGCCGCCCCTCCGAGCCTTGGACCGTCTGCGGAAACAGACCGACAGCTGCGCGGCCTCCATCGGGAAGGCCAGGGGGTTGTGGGGCACAGGCCTGCCCCCGGGCTCAAAGGGGCTGGACCAACAACAGCTGCTCCTGCCCAGCACCCCCTCCGTGCTCATCCGTCGCTAACCACTGACTGAGCTCCCGGCTTTGCACATGATGCCTGGGACTCTCAGGTACCCTAAGGAAAACACGGGCCTTGCCCCTCAGGGACACGGGAGAGGCAGACAATAACGAAGGCAGCCTGCGGACAGGCAAGCAGGAGTGGCCACGCGGTACTCCCCCTGCGCCTGGATCTGTGTGCATGTGTGCGTGTGCGTGGACCCACTCACAGGTTTGCTCACCAGCCTGTCCTGCACGGCTTACCAAGAAGAGCGTGGAGGCTTAGGTTCCAGCTGCCCCTAGTCCCACCCACACCTGCCCCGCAGCTCCCTCCAGGCTCCACGGAGAAGTGACCGCCTCCGTAACCTTTGGTGACCCTCTTCCTGCTCCGGCTCAAGTTCATGCTCCAGAATCGGCTCATTTCCCCTTATTCCACGGCTGTCCACACGGAGGAACTCCTAAAGCTGGTTCCCATCTGCATCCCCTCGGAAACGTTAGAAAAGGTACAGACACCCAGGCTCCACCCTGCCCCACTGAATCTAGGGTGGGACGTAGCATCCAGCCAGCCAGCCTGGCACCGGAGCCACTGCCAGCATGCACAGCTGCGGGCTGGAGTGCGGAGGCCTGGGTCCCAGCCTCTGAACTCTGCCACAAGACTACCCGAGTGACTGCAGGAATCCTTCTCACCAGCCTGGCCCTAGGGCTGCAAGTGGGGGGCAAGCTGAGCCCCAAACATCTGCCCTTCTCTGAACCTTGGTTCCACACCTGTAAACGCGAGCACCGGACTTCCATCGCTAACGCCAGCGTCAGCTCCCGGGGAGGCCGGGAGTCACTCTGGTGCCTTCTTTCTCTGAAAGCGCTCTGCCCAGAGCAGCCAATGAATGCTCTCCCGAATAACCAAAGAATGCCATGACCTTGGGGCCTGGGAATCTTTCCCCTCAACCCCCCAAGTTGTTCACAGGAGAACTTTGTACTTTTGTTTGTCTCGCTGTTCCCAGCACATTAGATCAAATAATGCCCACGAGGCCGCAAGCAGTGTCCACGTTGCACCCTTTGTCTCCAGCCTGGAGTACAGTGTCCAATGTCTGTCCGTCACTCACCAGGGGAGTGATATTGGTCAAGCTACTTAACCTTTCTCCGATTCGTCTGCAAAACCGAGCTGACGGCACCTACTCTCAGTTGCTGTGAAGAAGAAAGGGGTTAACACATGGGAAGTGCCTAGAAGAGTACCTGGCACTCAGTAAGCACACAACCCATGTTCTTTATTAGTTGTGAGAGAGTGTTGGATGAACTGTTCATAGAATGAATGACTGAACGACCAGGGAAGGGGAGGGGGAATACTTGGGGTCACATTCTCCTGTCACTGCCAAAGGGGAGGCTGAACCAAACTCCCAGCCTCCTCCTTTTCCATCACGATGTGCCGCTTGCTGCTAGTAAATCCCTTCGGGGGGGGGGGGGGGGGGGACAAACAGAACACCCAATGGGTTAAACAGAATAAGGAAGTGATAACTGAATGAATCCTCTTCCTTTCCTCCCTTGGGAGAACTGATGTTGGAAGGGAGTTCTATGATTTGCATCTCCCCAAAACAAACCAAACCTGTTCGCGCTGGCCAGGACCCGGCTCCCTCATTAGCTGGCAGCTTCGTTTCTTCCGCCTTGTGCGGCCTCTCAGGGTCTCATCCTGGGCATGACTGACCAGCGATGAATGGCTCTTCAAAGGGTATGTATCCGTTTTGCTCCAATGATCAATATAATCATCCATGAATGTGAGTCACTACCTGTCTAGGGACCCAATTATTTCCTCGTGGAAGCAGTGGTTGCAAAAATAAATTGTTTTCCAGTTAACTAGTAAGTGCTATTTTTATCTATGGTCTGCCCATTGCTAATCGTGTACGATTGGTGAGACGTTGCTGTTTTAACCTGAGTCCAAGTCCCCTTGCCTGCTAGGTCTATTTCGCCACCACCTTCTCCGGGCTGCCAATCATTTGAAGGGGGCCCTAGGGCAAGGGGGTTGGCAGTCAGGATTCCTCTTCCTTCTCCCCTTGCCAACATCAAGGGAGGGGCAGAACAGGTCTCTCTTCCTGAGCCCTCTCTAAGCACAAACCATAACTCCAGAAAGTTTTCATGGGTGCTCAGGGAGGCTGCTTGGGCTGGACCACTATGCTGGTATGTAGGCAGAAACAGGATCAGAGGGACTGTCACCTCTCAGGAACTTCGCTGACATCTCAGTCTGTCCCTTAAACCAGCCATGGGGCCTTGGGCAATACGCCAGCATTGTGGAGTTCTGCTAACCTGCTTATAAAAAAGGATTCATAATGACTACTCACGGGAGTTTTGTCAGGATTCAATGAGGTAACATGTCCCGGTCACCTCATCTTTCGCACTCCGTGTACAACACGTCACTGAAGTCTACTCAGTTTCCCTAAAGGGCACCTTCATCCTTCCAATGGCTTAGGCCCCAAACCCGAGTGTCCTCCTGGCTCGTGGCTCCCAATCTCTATCCAGCCCATCAGTGCCCCCCGTCCCCCACCTTCACTACCAGGCCAAACACCCCCTTCCCACCTACCCCCATCCTCTTGCTCCCAGGTTCCTGCAGTAGCCTTTGAGTGATTTCCATGTTACCACCTTTGTTCCCCAACAGTCTCTTCATAATACAGCAGCTAAGCTAGTGTGTCCCTTTAAAAATGCTCAAAATCCTCCAATGGCTCTCCTCTCACATAGAGTGCAAGTCAAATCCTGATTCAGGTAGATGCTCAACACTGAGCCACACAGAGATGAATTTATTTTCTTAATATATTTTTATTGATTTCAGAGGGGAATGGAGGAGAGAAACAGAAACATCAATGATGAGAATCATTGGTCAGTTGCCTCCTGCACCACCCCCTACTGGGAATCGAGCCCACAACCCAGGCATGTGCCCTTGACCAGAATCAAACCTGGGACCCTTCAGTCCTCAGGCCGACACTCTACCCCCTGAGCCAATCAGCGAGGGCTAAACCAATTTTTTCAATGCGTACAGCCATGGAATAAAAAAGTTGTGCTCCGAGGTGGGACCTGGGGGAGCCGTGTGCCCTGGGAGAGCCTTGTGCCCTGGGGGAGCGGTGGGACCTGGGGGAGCCGAGTGCCCTGGAGAGCCTTGTGCCCTGGGGGAGCAGTGGGACCCAGGGGGAGCTGTGTGCCTCAGGAGAGCCGTGTACCCCGGGAGATCTGTGGGACCCAGAGGACCTGTGGGACCTGGGGGGGGGGGGAACCCGGGGGAGCCCCTATGTTCATAGCAGCACAATTTACAATAGCTAGGATTAGAAAACAGGCTAGGTGCCCGTCAGCAGATGATTGGAGCAGAAAACTATGGTACATCGACACAATGGAATACTATGCTGCCATAAAAAAGAAGGAATTCTCATCATTAGCAGCAACCTGGATGGAATTGGAGAACATCATGCTGAATGAAATAAGCCAGTCAATGAAAGAGAAACACCACATGTCCTCATTCATTTATGGATAATAAAGAATAATATAAACTAATGAACAGAAAGATAGATATAGTGACAGTAAAGCAACAAACAGACTGTCAAATGACAGCGGGGAGGGGAGGGTGATCTAGGGGAGATAAGAGATCAACCAAAGGACTGGTATGCATGCATATAAGTACAACCAATGGACACAAAACTCTGGGGAGGGAGGGCATGTATAGGAGGTAGGGAGGGGGCAATGGTAAGCAATGTACACATATAATACCTTAATTAAAAAATAATAAAAATAAATATAAAGACAAAAAAAATTAAAAAGTTGTGCTCCTTCTAGCAATTATGCACAGATGAATGCATGAACTAAAACAAGTACTTCCACTCAGCTTGTGAAAAGCATTTCAAAGAAAACATTCTACTTTTAGCAATTATCAAAATTAGTAATATATTTATGTTTTTGATCAATTGTGTATTTTAAATTGTAAAAAATGCAATCTCAAGGAAAATGTTTATTATTATGACAACACAATTTTCAAAAATGGTTTAATTTTTGTTGCAGAGAAGTAGGATGACAAACAAAAGGCTTTCAAGCATAAAATCTATTATACTAGAAAAAAATTCAGTGGAGAAAATAAAATAGAAATATGAGTTCAAGAATGAAAAAGGAACGATGCAAAATTTCAACTGTTAAATAAAAACTGGTTCGTGTATCTTTTTTCCCCAAAGGATGAGGGAAATCAAATCACTGTGGTATTTAGATTCCACTGAAGATTTAAATGCCTGATGTTTTATTTTTTAATGTCCATATTTATAATTAACTATAACTTTTGGAGAAAAATCTCAGCTAACTAAAAATGTGCAAGTGCATTATGAACAGACTGTAGCAAAACAAAGCTAAGCTCACTGTTTGCCTGCCTTCAGCTATCAGCCCTCGTCTTTTCTCCTTAAGGCTCAGGCAAAGAAGACTCTGAACCCTTTACATTTTATTCAGGGCAGATTCTGACTGCTCCAGATAGAAGCAGACTCGGTGGGAATTTAGGGCCCTGCTAGGAAAAAACCACCCAACTGGCCTGTCCACTTTCTATTCATCAGCCAGTTCTCTCTCGCGCTTTCTCATTTCACTGTTTTCCAGGCCTTTGTTTGCACCCCGCCAAATCAATCTGATTTGTTCAGGTAAAAATCACCAGCCCATATTCAAAAGCTTCCATTTCCTCAACTTGAGGACTTAGTCAAAGTTGATTTGGGTGAAAATTTTCCCCTAAGTAAGGGAGAGAGAAAAATCTTTGAAAACTTCATAAGCAAACTCAATGTCAAAGGTGCCAACGCCTCTCTTTGGGGAGCTGGGAAAGGAAGATAAGGCAGGCGGTCCAGTCCAGCCGCCCTCTAAGTATGTGCCAACGGGGTTTTCACTAAAACTTGACACCACCTCTATCCTCCTGGGGAAGAGAGCGGTTTGAAAAGCGAAGATGATCACTCAGAAAGAAAAAAAACAAAGTTACCCAGCACAAAATTTCCCATCCGCCCTGACATAGGTAGCATCCTCATGTGTTCAGATGAGCAAATTGAGAGTCGCAATAGTACCCGAAGTCACAGAATTGGACACGGCAGATGCTGGATTCAAAAATGAATTTTAGGTCTGACCACAAAGTTCTAAAGCGAAGTGGCTTTGCACTGAGCCTGGGTTTGAATCCACATTTCCCACCCCTTTCTACGTGTAAACCCTTCTCCACAGCTGCAAAGCAGGAAAAAAAGAACACCTTGCTCAGCAGGGTTGCTGTCAAGGCCGCGAGCCATAGATGCCAACGCGTTGGATCCGGTGGCTGCTACACAGTAGCAGGTGCTCAATAAATTGCAACCAAGGCTTGGAAAAAAGGCGCGAACTCTACGCCACGCAGCACAACCGGGGCCCCTCGGGCGACGGTTCTGTGCGCCCAGAGCCCGGCCCAGCTCGGGACCCGGGCTGAAGGGCCCGGAAACTGGAGAACACGAGGCCAGCGGGCCCCATCCTGGGGGGCCAGCCACCAGCACCCCCGCCCCCCGCCCACGCGGCGCGCTACATACCCGGGGCCTCGGATCCGCCGGGGCCGCCGCCGCTCGCCCAATCTCGGAGGCGCTTACTGGGGGTGGGCGGGGCTTCGTCAGCGCGCGCTCGCGAGCCGGAAGTCCAATTAGCGGAAGGGGCGGGACTCGAGGTGGGCGTGTTCGGGGCAAGTGGGCGGGGAGAGAAAGAGGCCCTACCTCCTGCCAGGGTGCGTGGGTGCGACTGGAGAGTATTTCCTCCCACACCGGAGAATTGGGGTGGGGTGGGGGGACGGCGACGGGAAGGGGGGGCGGGGAGACGGACTCAAAAGCAGGCCTGGCCACCATTGGCTGTGCAGCCCCTGGCAAAGGTAATGATCGCTATGGTGAACTGAGCACCCTTTGCCTGCCTAGCCTTAAGAGCACACTCCTGGCATCTTCAGACCTTGTGGTGGATGCTGTCACCGTCCTCATTTTACACAAGAGAAAACTGATGTTTCGAGATGGGCTCCCCCTCTCTTGCAAAGAGCCAGTTAGTGCCGAGTTCAAACTCTGTGCACAGAAGCCCAGCAAGTCCTTTAGCCTCTCCTTCTGGCTCCTCTGCGGAAGTGCAAGGAATCGCGACCGTGTTGCTTGTTGAAAGAATTGGAAACCCGCCCTTTATCCGCGGTTTTGTGTCCATGGTTTCAGTTAATCATGCTCCACCTCGGTCTGAAAATATTAAAGGGAAGATTCCAGAATTAATTCGTATGTTTTTTATTTTAAATATATATTTTATTGATTTTTTACAGCGAGGAAGGGAGATAGTTAGAAATATTGATGAGAGTCATCAATCAGCTGCCTCTTGCACACCCCCCACTGAGGATGTGCCTGCAACCAAGGCACATGCCCTTGACTGGAATCAAATCTGGGACCCTTCAGTCCGCAGGCCAACGCTCTATCCACTGAGCCAAACCGGTTTTGGCTTAATTCATAAGTTTTAAATTGCGTGCATTTGAATAGTGTGATGAAACCTCCCGTGTCCTGCTCCATCCTACCTGGGTTATGAAGTATCCCTTTACAGCTTATCCACCCTACCCACCTGTGACTTAGTAGCCATCACAGTTATCAGATCAGCTGTCCCAGTATCAGTCCTTGTGTTCAAATAGCCCTCCCCCCCCTTTTTTTTTTTTTGCAGAGGAGATATATTGGCTATTTTATTATAAACTGCACCACCCAGGAGAACTGGAAGCTAATGCACAAAAACCTGAACCCCCCAATAGTGTGTAGGTTACAGATTATATAAGGTAAAATACATACAAGACACTGGGTTAGAGGATTTAGGGTCATGCAGGGAGCTGACTGGAAGAGGTGAGGTAAGGGTAATGAGTCATTTCTTCAGGGACTGGGGACAGTTGTGAGGTCTGCTCCCACGTCCCTCCTTCTGGTTTCATGGTCAAGTAGCCAGGGGCTATTCCACCTCAGGGCTCGGGAGCTGAAAATAACTTAGGTCAAGGTGTTATCATTAGCCTACTATGTTGCTTGTTGAAAGTGGACCTTGTGACCATTAGTCAGATTCAGGCTAATGTTCTTGCTCACCATAGTGTGGATCTTGTGACCATTAGTCAGATTCAGGCTGATTTCCTTGCTGATTATCCAGGGAAGGCTAGGTTTCTGTGTGTGTGTGTGTGTAAAGAGAAATGGTTTCTAGAGCTAAGATTTAAAGCTAAATTTAATCAACATCATAAGGACCTTCGTTTCAGATTTGTCTAGAGCCTATTTAATACTTGAAATATTTAAAAGATACCACAAGGGTCAGAGCATGAGGAAGCTTAGGTGAAGCCATCTGACAGAGGTGGTGGTCTCTACTGGAATGCCTAAGGATCTCAGCTCTTTTAAAAAAATATATTTTTTATTGATTTTTAAAAATATATATTTTATTGATATTTCACAGAGAAGAAGAGAGATAGAAAGCTAGAAACGTCAATGAGAGAGAAACATCGACCAGCTGCCTCTTGCACACCCCCCACCGGGGATGTGCCCGCAACCAATGTACATGCCCTTGACCAGAATCGAACCCGGGACCTTTCAGTCCGCAGACTGACGCTCTACCACTGAGCTAAACAGGTTTCGGCTTTTTATTGATTTTTTACAGAGAGGAAGAGAGGAGGGATAGAGAGTTAGAAACATCGATGAGAGAGAATCATTGATCAGCTGCCTCTTTCACACCTCCCACTGGGGATGTGCCCACAACCAAGGTACATGCCCTTGACCGGGATCGAACCTGGGACCTTTCAGTCTGCAGGCTGATGCTCTGTCCACTGAGCCAAACCGGTTTCAGTAGGATCTCAGGTCTTACTCCATAGCATCCTTAGCACTTAGATTTCTACTATTTAGTGTTTTGGTTTAAATTATATCCTCTGACTCCCACGTACAGCCTGTGCACCAATCATCGAGCTTATTCTACATTTCCCCTTTGCTCCCAATTTCAGTTATATTTCTCCATTGTCAGAAAATGCTCTTCAATTCCTATCTCCATATTTTAGTCTTAGATTTATAATTAAACCTATTCAATTTTCATTATCTGTTCTTTTGCCAAACTTTTCCAATCGTCTCTTAATTAGGTGAAACTTGACCCCTTGTAGAATTGTTAGCAGAAGTTCTTAAATATAAGATTTCTTGAGTTCCGAAAGTTTAAAACTAAAATCTTTGGCTCTTTACTTTATGAGTTTTTTAAAAATGTTTCTTCACTCTTACTTTCTGTTATCCTGTCACGTAGTATTCGTTTCCTTTTTTTAAATAATGTTTTCTTTTTCAATGACAGTTGATGTACAATATATTAGTTTCAGGTATTGTTAGGAAACCCCTGCAGATGATTCTGCTTCTCCCAGATTCTGCCTCACAGTAATGTGAGTTATCGGTGTACAAATGGGGGCTTTGTCTTCTAAGTAGGCATCCTTGTGGTCTGGTTTGTCAACAGCAGCTGCATCTCGCTCTGGGGCGGCCCCAGAGGAAAGGCTGACGGGCCACTGCAGGGGCTTTATCCCAGGCACCTCCTAGGAACTGAAGTTCTGCCTTCGCAGTTTTGAGGTGATGTCTCGGGGCTTTTTCAGCTCAAACACACATCCTTCGTTATTCGGGGTGGCAATAATGATCTTTGAGCTGGCTCTAGCTGCTCACATGAACTCTCTCTCCATCCTGACAGTGACCTGCATCTCTGTCACCTCTGTGTCCTTAGCATCTAGCGTGATGCCTGGAATATAACGCTGCTCCAAGCTGTGTGTGATGAGCAGTCCTCTGAGTCCGGGAGAGGTGACTCCTTTGACTCCTGGCTCTTTGACTCTTGGTCTTAAAATTAAACTTACTTTCTGTGTGTTTATTTTAAATAAATATTAATGTGCAATTAAACTTATACTGTACATCACAAATACCATTAATATTTATTCTTTATTAAATAGCTTTAAAAAAAAATCCTCCCTGCGGTTGTCATCAAATCGAAGATAAAGTCAAAACACCTCAGCCTGAAACTTAAGGCCTTCTGTGTCTTGGCCCCTGACCACCCCGCCAGACATGTCTCACCTTTGGGAAAGGCCAATGAGGATGGTAATTTAGTTATTGCACCAGACTTAGTGTTAAAACAACATGTTCAAGTCTGAACTCATGCTAAGAAGCCGTGGGACTTTGGGCAAATCACTGAACTTATTATTTTCCCATGGTAAACCCGCCCTGCTCATTGCACAGGGTCAAACAAGGCAGTTGACGGTTTTGCTCAGTGGATAGAGCCTCAGCCTGCGGACTGAAGGGTCCCAGGTTCGATTCCGGTCAAGGGCATGTACATTGGTTGCGGGCACATCCCCGGTGGGGGGTGTGCAAGAGGCAGCGGATCGATGTTTCTCATTGATGTTTCTAGCTTTCTATCCCTCTCTCTTCCTCTCTGTAAAAAGTCAATTATATATATATATATATATATATATATATATATATATATTTTTTTTTTTTTTTTTTAAAGAGTACGTATCAGTGCATTTTGTGGGCAATAAAGCACTGTACAAACATAAGGGGTAACTGTACTGTGTTCCTGCCTCCGCCCTCCCTTTGCATGTATCATTTCCACACCCTGAAAGCTTTATCCCTCTTTCTTACCTTTCACTCACGTACTCACGCATACATCCAACAGATACTGATGGATATAGCAGGAGCCTGAACGTACTGTTTTCTCATTTTAAAACAGAAGTAACACCGCTGGCCCCGATACACAGGTGAGGAAAATCCAATCTGTTCTCTGCCCTCACAGAGCATGGGGTCTTGTGGGGGGGAAATGGTAACACAATGAATAAATCATACAAACAAAAGTAAAATTGCAGCTGTGGCTTAAGCTCAGGAGTGGGTCCACAGGGCTCGCCCTCAGAAGCTGTAACAGGAGACCCAGGATTTAAGCTGTCTCCGAGGCCAAGTTCAAAGTCTGCTTTCTCCAGGACACCTTTTCTAACAGTGCCCCGGGGAGCTGCGCCCTTGCCCTGCCCCCAGTTTCAGTTAACGTCCCTATCGAGCCCATTTCATCACCCCCAGCCAGGCCTTGTTAGTTTGTTCCCAAGTGAACCCGGTTTTCTGGATTTCACTGTAAGTGCCTTCCGGGCAGGGAATGCCTGGCACTCTCTCTTGTACACCACAGCACCGAGCAGAGGCAAACTCCATGTCACACGAGCTCGAGGCTCATGTGTCAGGGATGTCACTTAACAATGGCCCCACAGCCCAAGAGAGGGCACCCTTCCTGAGAGTGAGCTCCAGGGGAGGCAGGAAGCTGCCTAAGACCTTAATTGCTGCCCCATGCCTTAATTCATGATTGTGCCCACTGGCCCTGTTCTTCAGAGGAGAACAACTCTCTTCCCTAGAACACCCAGTCGACTTCCGAGGGTGCCTTCTTCAGTGGCTCCTGAGTCTTCAGGACAAAGCCCAAACTCCTCAGCATGGCATCCACATCCCTTCGTGGTCTGACTCCAGATTAGCTCTCCAGCCTCAACTTCTAAGATGCTTCTCACACTCTGAGCTCCAGTCATATTATTCTTTTACTTTAAAATATATTTTTTAGAATTTTTGTTTGGAGGAGAGGTGGGGGAGGGTGGGGGAGTAGGAGGAAATCAACCAAAGATGTATGCATAACCCATGGATGCAGACAGTGGGGGGATAAGGGCCTGGGGTTGGAAGGGGGGTGTGTGGTTGGAGGAGGTTGATTGGGGGGGGGGGGCGGAGGAAACATATATAATCTTTTTCTAAAATATATTTTATTGATTTTTTTTTCCAGAGAGGAAGAGAGAGGGATAGAGAGTTAGAAACATCGATAAGAGAGAAACATCGATCAGCTGCCTCCTGCACACTCCCTACTGGGGATGTGCCTGCAACCAAGGTACATGCCGTTGACTGGGAATCAAACCTAGGACCCTTCAGTTGGCAGGTTAACGCTCTATCCACTGAGCCAAACTGGGTAGGGTGGACATATATAATTTTTACAATATTTTTTAAGAAGAAAAAAAATCAAACCTATTTGAAATGCCTAAGTAAAAAATATATATTATTTTTTAAATATATATTTTATTGATATTTTACAGAGAGGAAGAGAGAGAGAGACGGAGAGCTAGAAATGTCAATGAGAGAGAAACATTGACCAGCTGCCTCTTGCACACCCCCTACCGGGGATTTGCCCACAACCAATGTACATGCCCTTGACCGGAATCGAACCTGGGACCCTTCAATCCGCAGACCGACGCTCTACCACTGAGCAAAACCGGTTTCGGCTATATATATTAGTGATTTAAGAGAGGAAGGGAGAGAGATAGAAACATCAATGATGAGAATCACTGATCAGCATGCCCCACAAAGCATCGAGCCCATGACCCGAGCATGTGCCTTGACCAGGAATCAAACTGTGACCTCCTTGTTCATAGGTCAGTGCTCAACCACTGAGCCGTGCCGGCTGACCAGTCTCACCATTCTTGTTGTAGCACCTCAGAAGCACCTTCCTCTTAGGCAGCTGGACTGTCACACCTTCAGCCTAGAATATCCACTCATTCGTCTGCTTCCCCTATAAAAAATTCAGCTTTTCCTCCAGGATCCTTTTTCCAGATTGAGAGTCCCTCTTCTAGGCTCCTGCCGCACCCCGTGCTCCCCACTCTCTTAAACATGCCTCGCTTTCTGAGCACCTATCACACTGGAATAGCAGGACTCTCCCATTTGGCTCTGCTGGCTTTCCCTGCTCACCTGTGCTGACAGGAGCATTGTAAGAAGCAAGGGGGGGGAGAGCAGGGCCCACAGGGTGACTGAGGGATGTGCTTGGTCGTGTTCACACTGCCGGATTAAGTCCCAGAAAAGGCTCTCGCTGAGCAAAAGCAGTTCTGGCCGAAACCGGTTTGGCTCAGCGGATAGAGCGTTGGTCTGTGGACTGAAAGGTCCGGGGTTTGATTCCGGTCAAGGGCATGTACCTTGGTTGCGGGCACATCCCTGGTAGGGGGCATGCAGGAGGCAGCAGGTTGATGATCCTCTCTGATCGATGTTTCTGACTCTCTATCCCTCTCCTTTCTTCTCTGTAAAAAATCAATAAAATATTTTTTAAAAAGAAAAAAAAAAGGGAATAGAGCCCACATTCTAGGCTTGTTAATTAAATGAGGCTCTAGCCGGCTTGGCTCAGTGGATAGAGCATCGGCCTGCGGACTGAAGGGTCTCGGATTTGATTCTGGTCACAGGCACATGCCTGGGTTACTGGCTTGATCGCCAGTGTGGGATGTGCAGGAGGCAGCTGATCAATGATTCTCTCTCATCATTAATGTTTCTATCTTTCCCTTTTTCTTCTTCTCTGAAATAAAAAAATATATATATTAAAAAATAATTAAATGAGAAGTTTGAAAATCTTTACCACAGAGCCTGGTATATAAGTGCTCACTAAAGAGTAATTGTGGGGGGTTGCTGCGGAGAATGATAGGGACACTGTAGGGTGGAGTGGGGAGAGGCCACAGAAGCGATAAATGGTGATGGAAACAATAAAATAAAACAAAAGAAAGGGACACTGTGTGCGGAAGAGCTTGGTGTAGACCGGCACCTGGAGGTTCTGAAGCAGCAAGGCCTGCATCAAGTCTCCTGTGCTCCGCGCACCACCATCCGCGGCCCCTCCTGAGGCCTCGATCTACCAACCACCAGAGGCCGCCCAGAGTTCCGGGTAAGGAAGGCGGTCAGGACCCAGCCTGGCTTCTTGCAGGAAAGCCCCTCGAAGAAGGCTTGTTGCATTCAGGCGGGTCACACTCACGGGCTTCAGGTCGTCTTACTTTCTCAGGAATGGTAACGGTCCTTAACGGCAGTCAATAACGGTTCTCCAATCGCCCGGGCACTAGCAAGGGCAGGCTGAGGTCAAACCATGGATTTTGGAGCCTCCACGCCCGAAACCCTGACCTTACCCCGAACTACAACTCCCAGCATGCCACGCGGCGACGGCCATCAAAGCGAGGCCCAACGCCCAGTGTTTCCTTGTAGTGCTGGCCCAGGCCTAGAACGGCTTCCCCCTCCTAATTTCTGGGTATTGTAGTCCACCTTGTTCCGGGTTTCCCCGGGAGTGAGCCGCGCCCACTTACGTCTCCCTTCGCCACAAAAACTACAAAACCCAGAAGGCAGCGCCAGTTCCCCTCGTCCAATAGGAACACCCCATGTAGCGAGGCGCGGAGGCCGGCTCTTGGAACTCAAGATGGCGGACGAGAGTGAGACAGCAGTGAAGTCGCCGGCCCCTGCGCGGCCGCAGATGATGGAAGGGAACGGAAACGGCCATGAGCACTGCAGCGATTGCGAGAACGAGGAGGACAACAGCTGCAACCGGGGGTAACGAGATCCCCGGAGTCCAATTCCTGTCCAGTCTCCCACCACCTGGGTCTCGGGGGTGCGGGGAAGTCACCGGGAGCTTCGTGTAGCCCCACCCCCGTATTCTTATTGGCTGAGGCATGGAGATTCTGCCTGGTGATTGGTTGCTTTCTTTGTCATTTACCACGGGTGGGTGCTTAGTATATTAAGGGCCGGGGACATTCAATACTTTTTATTATATAAAAGTTCTTCTGTGTGTGCTTCAGACGCGTCCCGGGGAAAGAGTCTGTAGGATGATGGTTTTCGACGGCACCACACAGGTCAGCGTAACAGTACAGTTCAAAGGGAACGTTACTTATGGAGGCGTTGTGTGAACAACGTGATTAGCAATAAATAATAAAACACTTCCCTGCACTTCATCTTCAATGAGGAAGTTAACCAGGCTATACAAACCATAATTATGTTGTAAAATGGCACTCCCAGAGAATCGCAAAATACAAACTCACCTTATAAACCCTACACAACTACTGTGTAATAATGTTTTGGTGTTTACGGCGTCTGTTGCTCCAAATAATTCACAAGTTTCCTGAACAATAATATATAATTAGGTCCTGCGGCATATTGGTTCTGTTAACTTTGCGAAGTCGCCTCAAGCTTCAAGAAATTGAGTGGTGGTGCTTCTTGGACAGTGTTTGGAAGTGGGTTTAATACTGCATCTCCTGTACTGCAGGGTCTTGCCTACAGGTAACTGTATGTTCCTCGGGCAGAAGGAATGTATCAGGCGTTTGAATGCTGAATTCTGTTTCCAAATCAGTTTTCACTCTTGTAAGCCACACCCTGTCATTCCTCTTCACATGGCTACAGAGGCTGGTGCTGGTGCTCACTCTCCCTGTCTGTATCTATATTTATACTTATGTCATTTTAATGGAAAGTCAGGAAAGACTGTTTTGGGTGTATAACTTTGGCCGAATCTGTGGTCTGATTTTCATAGCCATCTTGTCATTTGCAGTATTGATGGTATTGCTGGAGGTAAAGGTAGAAGGTTGATATCTTTGGATAAACCTTTTGTGTGTGTATATATATTATTGATTTTTTTTTTTTTTACAGAGAGGAAGGGAGAGGGATAGAGAGTTAGAAACATTGATGAGAAGGAAACATCGATCAACTGCCTCCTGCACACACCCTCCTGGGGATGTGCCTGCAACTGACGTCCATGCTCTTGACGGGAATTGAACCTGGGACCCTTGAGTCTGCAGGCCAATGCTCTATCCACTGGGCCAAACCGGTCAGGGCTAGATAAACTTAAAAAAAAAATTCAGAGAGAACATAGGATTATTAATGTGGCTTATATCCACCTGTAATGAACCCTTAGATTAAAAGATTTTTCTATTTCTCAGCCAACTTTAAAAATGGGAAGAAGGCAGAGGAAAAGGAAGCTTGTCCGTTTTGGTTTCATAAGACTATGTTCTTTTGCTATAACTCATGACAGATCTAATGTATTACAAACCTTGTTTTAAAGTTGGGGATTCCTAAGAATGTAAGAGCTGAGAAAGTGGAAATAGGAGAAACAAGGAAGGGAAAGTGCAGCCCTTCTGAATAGAGATCCCACTTGTAGATGAATTAGAAAGTCATTTCAGAAGTGAAAGTACAGTTTCTTTGTTCTACGTGTGGTTGCTCTTATTTTTTTTCTGCTCAACTGTTACTCTGATCAGTGTCTATAGCTCATTAATGGGTTTTGTTCCCTGTAATCTGTGAATCATTTTGTCCTGGTTTATTAAGGCATAACAAAACGGTAACCTTTAAAAACTTGGAACGGGTTTCTTTTATTGCTGGCTGTTTCATTTACAGTTATAGTCCGGGTGAACAAATTAAGTTTATTGGCATCTTGAACCTAGAGGTCTTGACAATAAACGCGTTTGGAGGTGGCAGGGGAGAACCAAAGGACCCAGCCTGGAAGACAGAGTCTAGTTTAGATTTAACTGGCATTTAGATTCTGAGGTAGACTAAGCATTTCCCCATTCATTGTCAGAGTAAACTGTTTTGGGAAGAAGCTGTGTGCACGGTAGGAAAATTATACACTTTGGAGTCATTCAAACCTGGGGTCAGCCCTGGCCAGTGTGGCTCTTTTGGTTGAGCCTGGTCCTGTGCCCTGAAGGATCTCAGGTTCAGTTCCTGGTTAGGGCACATGGCCCGGTTATGGATTCTGACCCTGGTCGGAGTGTGTATGGGAGGCAACCGATTGATGTTTCTCTCTCTTCCCTTCTCCCAAAGAAGGGAAGAAAAAGAAAACATTTTAAAACAACAACAAAAACCCTGAGTAAAAACCTGGTTCTGACACTTAATAATCTATGACCTTGGGAAAGTTCCTTAACCTTTAGTTGTAGGGATTAAGTGACATAGCATTTGGAATGAAGTCTCCCCCCTCCCTCATTGTCTTCAAATCTTCCTTCTCCCAGCTTGCCTGCCGGCCCTTATCACGTACTATATTTTTGTAACTTTTATCATAACATTAGTCCAGCAGCATCTGTGTCTAGTGTGTGCCTCACCTGACTCTAAGGTGCAGAGAACAGGGTTCATGTCTTTGAGATGCCTGGCTTAGTGTGCCTTAATGAATATTTGCTGGAAGAATGAATGGCAAGTGCTAACGTTCTTAGCCCAATGCTAGTGGAGCTTCCTTTCTGCTCACTGAGGGGAAGGATGTCAGATTTTCTTACATACACACTCTCTGCCCTCAAATAAGTCCCATTGTAAACCTTACTGCAGATTTTGTGAAATACCTGTGGAAATCAGTGATCCCCCAAATTACTGAGGAGGTGTTCCACTACTCCACTACTGGCTTCTTGGAAATTTTATTGTCTTTACTTGTATTATTTAAAATGTTTTCAAAAGTGACATAAAAGTTGAAGGGGAATATCTCCCTTTGATGTTAATAATTTTATTTATTTATTTTTAAAATATATTTTATTGATATTTTACCGAGAGGAAGGGAGAGAGATAGAGAGCTAGAAACATCGATGAGAGAGAAACATCGACCAGCTGCCTCTTGCACACCCCCCACTGGGGATGTGCCCCCAACCAATGTACATGCCCTTGACCGGAATCGAACCCGGGACCTTTCAGTCCGCAGACCGACGCTCTACCACTGAGCCAAACCAGTTTTGGCGATGTTAATAATTTTAAAGTATAATATGCCATTAGTTCAAACTAACCCTTATTCCCTTGGCCTTTCTTTCAGGATGGGCTCACAGTGCTTTATATTACTGAAATGCGCTACACTCATGCACTGGAATAATGGAATAACAGGAAATTCAGTTGTGCTAGTTTCTTATGTTCCTTTATGTATAAGTTTAGTTCTTGACTTTTCTTGTCATGTATTTCTTCCCTAATTAAACATTTGGTGAGTCTAAATTTCATATGTACATATAAATGTACAAATGCACATGCATACATATACATGGTGTGTGTGTGCTTGTGTATAAATGTATCTGTCTGCAGTTTTTTTGTCTGCTTTTTTTTCTTTTTTAATTCACTCATCAGAGAAAAAGGAGGGCAGTATTTTTACCCTGGCACTTGCCTGATATAAGTTAATTACCCTCAGCAATGGAGAGGAGGGTCAGAATTCAGATAATTTTTATGCCACATCCCCCGCAGTCCATGATCCATTTGCATATATGGTTCATTTGCTTGTTTGTTTTTCATGAAAGGCTTTCCAGGAAGTATCACTAAAGAATAAACCTTACCAGCTGGCAGATTTTGGTAATATTTGGAACGAAATAGGTAATATTTATCTGGCTGTTTTGGAAAAGGAAATTACTTTTAAACTCTTTGGTTCCTAGGAGTGTTGGGCATTTATTTTGCAATGTCATCCATCCCATTGAGATCCTGTTGAGCCTTTAACAAGGGTCTCTTTTCAGTCCTGTTCTCTTTCTCCAGGGGGGCAGGTAAGATGGTTCTGAAGAGCTTTCCTCCTTCCTAGCTATGCATTATTATCCCTCATGAAGAAACTTAACAGAAAAGATGGTCTTTTTTAAAGGAATTCCATAAGCTATCCTTACTTGCTTTTTAAAAATGTATTCAGATTCTCCAAAGAATTGTTCTTTCCATATTTATTTGATGGCTTATAACCGCATCTAGCTCTTGGAAAGAAGAAATCTGTTCGTTTCTTTTTCTTTTTTTTTTTTTTAAATATGTTTTATTGATTTTTTTACAGAGAGGAAGAGAGAGGGATAGAGAGTTGGAAACATCGATGAGAGAGAATCATCGATCAGCTGCCTCCTGCACACCTCCTACTGGGGATGTGCCCGCAACCAATGTACATGCCCTGGACCGGAATCGAACCCGGGACCTTTCAGTCCGCAGGCCGACGCTCTCTCCACTGAGCCAAACCGGTTTCGGCTCGTTTCTTTTTCTTAATCGCTTCCTTCAGCTTTTGGTTTTTCAAAACTAGATCAAAACAGAAATGAAAAGAGAAAGCCTCATCACTGATATCAAATAAGTGTTCTAATTTTATTTCCCAATTAAGAGGCTGTTACAAAGAAACTAATCAAGAGCTGCTTCAGAGAGAAGAGACTGGAAAGCAGACGAAATGAGAACTAAGCTAGAGCCTGTTTCAGGAGGCTCTGCTGGGGCAAACACGTTTTGCTGATTTTCCCATTGTGTGATGTGCTCACTCCAGAATCGCCCGGCTTTACTAAGTCTGCAGTTAACCTTTCCCTGCCAAGTTTATCAGTTTTAGGGCCATAGATTTAGTAACTTGAGGGGGATGCTGCTTTAGTTTTTCCTCTTTAACTATTTATTTTAAATCTCTACCCTGCTAGCCTCTCTTCTAATTTTTCTTTTTTAAAATATATTTTATTTTCCACAGAGAGGAAGGGAGAGGGATAAAGAACTAGAAACATCGATGAGAGAGAAACATGACCAGCTGCCTCCTGCACAACCCTTATTGGGGATGTGCCCACAACCAAGGTACATGCCCTTGACCGGAATCGAACCCGGGACCTTTCAGTCTGAAGACCAATGATCTATCCACTGAGACAAACCGATTTCGGCTCTCTTCTAATTTTCCAAGGAAGGTGCTTAGTAATTGTTGCATTTGGGGCACATGGAACATAGTGGTTTCTATTGAGGGCACATACACACAAAGAAACTAAAATTCTTTATTGAGGTTAGTCCTTCAGAATTTTTTCTACTGCTGCTGACTGAGAGGCAGCTGAGGAGGATTCACTGTTGTTAAGTGTTCAGTAAATGTTACACTTTGTTGCTATTACCATGTGCTGGGCACTTGGACTTCGCTGAGCCCTTTGCATGGATTATCTCAGCCAGGCTTCAGTTATAACTGGTTTAGCTTATGTAATGAGGCTTGGGATTTGCATCTTCACCTCTCTGTGTGACCCTGCAGCACCCCTTATGAACGTAGAGATTTCTTTTCCCTACGGCATCGACGTCTACATCCTGACCCAGTGAGTCCTGTCTTTGGATCCATTGAGTAAACCAAGGACTGACCCTGACCGGAAGCCAGTTGGTGATGGAGGCGGCTTATAGGTGCCCTTTAAACTCTCCTTTGTGGACCAGACTTCTTTCAGAGGTCATTCTAGCCTGTGAAATTGCTGCCGTTATTGAGTCATTGCTCAGAAAATTACGGAAAATGGTCTCTGAATAGCATTTGACTTACCTCGGAGTTGCCAGGTGACGGTCTAGCTCACCACACCCACCCGGAGGTTATGGAATTTACGCTTCTGTCTCACTCCCATTTTAAGCTATTGAGTATATTAGAGCTTTAAAAAAACCAATCAAAAACAAAAAACCCACAGTTTTCCTTTATGACAGGAATTGGCTTGTTCCTCCTCAAAATTCTGGCTAACTACCCCAGAGAGGGCAGAGGGTGGCAGTAAAAGCAATCTTTTGCAATCCCTTCCCACAACCTGCTGTTTTCCACAGGCCTCCTAGTTTACCTTGATGGCGTCTGAGTGTTTTTTCCTGTCATGCAGGATTCACAGCGGTTTCTTATGTAAATAACCGATGGGTGGAAATTTGCAGAGTTTGCATTACGTGATCCTGCAGTCGCGGCAGTAGAGAGGATAGGCAGGATTCCTGGTCCATGCCCTGTGGTTTCTACCTGGGCTCTCCTGTAAATGCCGCTGTGTTCCACTCCCCGAGCCTGCCGAGAACTGAGAGGATTGCTGAACGTATCATACCTCAGGAGTAGATGGGTCTGCAGAAGGATTTCCTGACGTCTAAAAGTAGCGTCAAGAGGATATTAGAGGCTAGGATTTATCTAGTAAGTTTCTCTGGAAATTTTGAATTTTAGCCCAAAGAATTAATTTCCAGTTTTTAGGGGGGTTTGGGGGGATGACTGAAAATTGTGGATTTTATTTTCTGGACTCTCCCCCCCCCCGTTGATCTCATAATTAAAACTAAACCTGTGGTCCGTCGGTGTTTAAGACATTGGAACCATTTGATGTAATTATAGTGGAGGTTTTTTGTTTTAACTTTTACAGGAATAGGATAGGTCCTAAGGAGAGAGAAGCAACAAATAAAGTTGGTCATTTAAAATCTTAACCAGTGGCTCTAATGAGCACAGCATGTCCACTGCTTTCATAGAAGATTAATATCGCTGTCCTCTGGAAACATGACTAATGATGTTTTCTGACCCTCTTGCAAGCTCCAGCTTTTCAGAGTTGTGTTTAGTCTGTTACGCCTGGAGAGCATCAGCAAAGCACATGCTCATTGAGTTTTTAGCTGTGTGCTCAGCTGTATGAGACGTGGTCACAGCACTTAGGCACTTTTTAATGTCACTGGGAACCAGGAAGCAGCACATTATTATATATAAAGTATTCAATTGTTTGGGAGATTAGACTCAAACCAGGCATCAAGGGGACATAGAGTAGGCAGAGGAGGGAGGCTTTCCGCATGAAAACAATGTGACGGTGATCTTTTGGCTTTGGAGATTCTCAGGTAAATTCTCACAGGGAATAAGACTAGTGTTGGGGAGGAACGGCCAGGTCTTTAGAGACCGGTGGCCTTTCTCGGGGTACTAATTGGTTAGTTGGTGACCAGTTTGCCTCACACCTTGGGTCTTGGTTTCCTCTCTGTAAACAAGGTAAGCTAGAGAGCCCTGCGATTCCTTCCACAGTAACAGCTTTCTGTCCATCAGCCACGCCCCTCGGAGTGGGTTTGTCACCCAGTGGGACTGAGGGGAGGTCCCGTTACGATGCTCACTACTCATCTTGTCTGGAGGTTTGCTGCTCCCGCTGTTCATCTGTCAGCCTGCCCTTCCCTCCCGCCCACTCCTGAACCCTGGCGCTGCATTCTGTTTCTAGAAATAAGTACTGAGGTTCACTTTCCATCTCCTCCCCAGCCTAACTTTCTACCACAGCACCCATAGGGTTTCTTACATGTTTGGATTTAGAATAGTTTGGCCTCTGGGTCTGTCATTCTGCTAGTTCGTCCCATGTTCGCTGGGTGGTTCGTTAATGACTGGGTTGATTAACTTTAGTTAGAATGTAAATTTCAAAATTTTTCTGTGAACTCCCACATCCCTTTCCCTTGCAGGCACACATCACTCCCCCAACATCCCCCCTCCCCCCCAAAAAAAGGTCAAATTTCACTAATGCTCTGCTCATTATTTTGGAACCAAATGAACCAAAGTTAGATTTTGATTTTCTTGTATTCCAAGGTCTGGTGGATCTCTCTGGAGTATGTTGAGGTGACCAGAACTCTGAGAGATTTCTGTGTTAATTTGTAGAATCCCAGCATGCCCTGGGACACCTACCCAGTCCCTATGAACTTCAGGTTCCTTTAAACATGATGCCCAATTCTTAGAGAAGGTCTAGCCTGGCCTCTGTGGGGTTCTCTGGTTTGGTTATCCCCCAATCCAAACCGAGGCCATTCTTCTGTGAGATGATACTGGCTTCCTAACGTTTCTTGAAGACCTACTTTCAAAGTCTCTGAGCTCGGTTTCTTGTGAATAATTGCAATCACCTTAAAAGCTAACCCTGGTGGGCTCCCTGGAAGTCCCTTCTCTGGGTCTCTGGGATGTTGGCTGTGAGAGCACGGTGAGCTCATACCGTGTTCTCAGGGATCTGGCTCAGAACCTGGGAGCTCAGTGAAAATGGCTTTTTAAGAAAACTTCGCTTTGTTCTTCAGCTGTCTCCATAGGCTTGATGTACAAGTTGAAACAGGATTGTTGCTCAGGAGCTGCATGTGCAGAGTCAAGCCAATACAAGGAAATGATTTTAGTTTGGGTCCTGGAGTTTGCCAGCACTAGTATCAATAACGCATAAAACAGAACAAGAGTTCAGCCCAGGTCTTCCACAAAAAGGGGGTTGTTGAGGAGATGGCTTCATAGAAGTGTCTCCACTGAAGAGCAGTCGAAGGCAGGAAGGGAGTGTTCTGGTGATTTGCACTCCGGTGAAGATGTCTGAAGTTGGAGGAAGTAACTTCTCTCTTCCTGATGTGAAGTTGTGTTTAGTAAGTATCCAATTGGTTACTACAGAACAGTGATTCACCTTGACCTTTTTTTAAATTCTTTTTTCCATAGAATTATATTAAAAAATTACTCTTAAGGTAATTCATTTACAGAGAGACCAGAGAATTCATTCCATATGTTAAGACAGTAGTCTGCAAACTCATTAGTCAACAGAGCGGGAAACCACGACTCACGAACCAATTGTGGCTCGAGAGCCACGGTTTGCCGACCACTGGATGAATAAGGATCTGTAAATTGTATCAACAATGAAATGATGGTTTGTCTCCTAATACCAACCAGTTTTAATGCTGCATATAATTCTGAGATTGAAGTGAGACTGTGTCTGGAATAAGAAAACCATGGAGTTGTCATAGGCTGCAAATGGACCTCTGTGTGGCAACAAAATTGAGTTATTAAAAGAAAAAATTATCTTCAGGGCATAAGTGACTTTATGCTTCCTGTTCATTGCTATGGCCTTGGGGGTTTTGCTGAGCATCTGGTTTTATGGAGTTCATCTTATTCCTCCTCCGAATGTTATCAGTCTTCCATGATGTGCCTTCTTTATCTCATTAATATAATAGGTGGGAGGATGCACTTGCTCGTAACTCCACGACCTTACATTTGGAGTAAAGTAACCTCCAGCCTTCACTGGGTCTTTGCATCCGGAGCCTGATGGCAGAACGTGGCCAGACAGGCGGCGGCAGTTACTTCAGAGCAGGGGGAGGTAAGGGTGGGTGAACAGAAGGGCCCTGAGTGTCATTGCCCTAGGGCAGTGAGGGGCAAGTTGCTGCTCGCAAGCCACATGCGGCTTGTGAGCCATGGTTTGCCGCTCTGTTGACTAATGAGTTTGCCAACCACTGACCTAGACTCTTTTTTTTTTTTTTTTAATATTTTATTGATATTTTACAGAGAGGAAGGGAGAGAGATAGAGAGCTAGAAACGTCAATGAGAGAGAAACATTGACCAGCTGCCTCCTGCACACTCCCCACCTGGGAGGTGCCCGCAACCAATGTACATGCCCTTCACCGGAATCGAACCCGGGACCTTTCAGTCTGCAGACCGATGCTCTACCACTGAGCCAAACCGGATTCGGCTGACCTAGACTCTTGATTCCAATAATTACAGGCTGCTGTTGTTCCTTGTGATTAAGCCCCTATCCCAGTGGTCAGCAAACTCATTAGTCAACAGAGCGGCAAACCGAGGCTCGAGAGCCGCAGTTTGCCGACCACTGGCCTAGGAAAAAGTTGGGCTTGATACCTTCCAGCAGAAGCTGCTGCTGTCACTGTAGGCTCTCAGGCATGGAGGAACTGTGGAAAGCCCCTTTCACAGCGGCGGGTCCCACAGCTGTAGGACTTTAAAATGATGCAGAAAGGTGAAATCAAGGAGATCCAGTAAAGACTGGAGGTAACTTTAGTCCTGTGTAAGGGTATGAAGTCTGGATTTGAGTGCTCCTACCAGGATTCGGAAGAAGACATTCTACAACAGGAAATGGCAGCATGTGGTTACAGACTGCCTTCTCCCTACACAGTATGAAATTACAATTGATATTCATAATTATCCCAAGGCATTTTAAAACCATGAAGGCTTTCTGAATTATAAAATAAAGCTTAAATTGTATTTACCACAATGTATGGGAAATGTATTTTATACTGTCTTAATTCTTTGAAAGTTAGTTTTCTAGAATATACAGCTAAAACAATGTCCTGAGTTTAGCTGATTCTACAGGTTAAGGTTTAGTGTATTCTCAGATTTAACTCCTCTAGTTTTGACTTTTTTGTTTTGTTTTGTTTTCAAATTGTTTTATTACCCACAGAATTATAAATATTTGTTTAAGAATCTTGATCAGATAATTATGAGAAATTATAAAATATACAGGAGATAATTATGGTTCATAAATCTTATTTGACAATTAGCAGGGTACATCTGAACTTTAAGGAAGAGCTAAAGTTTCTTTCATAGAAAGCTTAGCCTTACTTTGAAGTATTTAGGGGTGAAGTGTAATGTCTGTAACTTATTATGAAATGGAGTAAATAAGATGGATAACTGAATGGATAGAGGGATAGATGGACTGTTGTGATAAAATAAAAATAACAAGATTAAATAATCTAGGTTAAGCCCTAACCGATTTGGCTCAGTGCATAGAGTGCCAGTCTTTGGACTAAAGGGTCCCAGGTTTGATTCCGGTCAAGGGCATGTACCTTGGTTTTGGGTACATCCTCAGTAGGTGTAGTGTGCAGGAGGCAGCTGATCGATGTTTCTCTCTCATCGATGTTTCTAACTCTCTATCCCTCTTCCTTCCACTCTGTAAAAAATCAATAAAATATATTTAAAACAAAAACAACTATATATATATATATTTTTTTTTAATTGGAGAATCTAAGTGATTGACATGAATGTTTGCCACAAAATTCTTTAAACTCTTCTGAATCTTTGAAAAATTTTATAATACAATGTTGGAGGCGCAGCTCTGCTATTTCTTCTTCAATCTCAGACAATCCTATGAAGCTGACATTAGCCTCATTTTACAGTGAGAAAACCAGGTGCAGAAATGTTGAATAACATGCTTAAGGCCACCGAGCTAGAGGCACTGAGCTGAACCCGGAATCTAAGGCTGCTACTTAGGAGAGGTTATATGGTGAAGCAAAACACCCAGTTCCCATTAATAATCATCTTTGGAACCCAGGTGTTCAGAGAAGCAATCTTTTGTTAAAAGACGTATTTGAGTCACCCAGTACCACTCCTGGCATGCAGACATGTTCAGTTCTACTTACCTCCTTGCTTATTCCTTCAGCAGTTTTTTTTTTGTTTTGTTTTTAATATATATATATTTTTTGATTTTTCACAGAGAGGAAGGTAGAGGGACAGAGAGCTAGAAACATCGATGAGAGAGAAACATTGGTCAGCCGCCTCCTGCACACCCCCTACTGGGGATGTGCCCGCAACCAATACACATGCCCGTGACCGGAATCGAACCCGGGACCTTTCAGTCTGCAGATCAACCCTCTGTCCACTGAGCCAAACCAGTTTCGGCCCTTCAGCAGTTTCTTGTTCTAAAGTAGGACTGGCATATCTAAATGGGGACTCATTACAGAAAAAAATTAGACTAAAGATGCTATGCCTTGATTTCAGATCTAATTACAACTAATTCTCTGTTAAAAAAAAAAAATCCCCAACTTTATGTATTTCCAGGTGCTATGGCCCAAGAATACATCTTTATTCAAAAGATGTAAAGTCCAGGGAACATACAGATATCTGAAGAAGAAAAAGACACTGCAGTTACTAATTCATCAAAGTTTGGGGGAATTTTTAAATTCCTTAAGCTCAATGCTTTTACACCCTGTGTGCAGAGTGAGCACGAGGGGGCAGAGATCCCCGCCTGCAGCGCTGTTCCTGTGTGTCCCCCCTCTAGGTCTCTAAGACCAAAAAGTGCCAACAGTGGCTTGGTTCCACATGTGTTTCCTTGCCAGATGTGTCACTTGCACTGACTAAAAGGCAGAATCCTTGGAGGAGCTTCCCTCGGGTGGGGACAGACCCATTGTGGAGATTCCCAGAGTGGCTGCCAGCACCTTTAATAGGTTTTCCTGTCTAACGGACCCCATCTCTGAGGATGAGGCGAGGTACTGTGAGGTTCGTGGCGCAGGGAACAAAGACAGAGAGTCCAGGCCAGTGAAAGGGAAGTTTAATCTTGCACTCCCGGGGAAGGGTAGGGCCGTCAGGACCGGGGAAGTCTTGCTGGGCATGAGCCGAATCACTTTTTTATACAGGTGTTCAGTGAGGGCGGAGGACCGAGAGCTGAGGGCGGGCAGGGGTTCTAGGAATGGGGCCAATATCTGTGCCACCATTTGCCTGGAACACTGGTCTGTCACGGGTTTCAGGAAGGGACCAGCATTTGTGTCACCATCTGTCTGGTGCACTAGTCTGGTACTTGTGTTACCATCGGTTGCATGCATTGGCTTCTGGAAATCCTCTGACCTAACATCCTGGCCTTTTGGTGATAGGGGGCGCCGAAATCGTCCAGACTGCTTCCTGCTGACCAGGGGCGAAGGGGGGCGCTGTTAAAGGCCAGGGTCGGGCAGAGGCAGATCCGAGGGCAGCCCAGTGTAGGGATGGAGCAGGAGCTGGTTTACAGTCACCCGTGACATCTCCGTGATCCGGAAGCGGATGAATTTGAGGCAGGGGCTGGGAGAAAAAAGACACCGATGAGAATCAGGGCCCTGCCATGGGCAGGATCCAGGTAGCTAAGGGGCTTTGGAACCGGCCGGAAAGAGGGTTGTCCCGGGAGTGCCTTGCACTTGGTCGGGGTCTGCACGTTCTGTGTTGGAGACCTGGGTTTGGGCCTCCTGGGCCAGGACATACTCCCGGGAGATGTAGATGGTCCCTGAAGGGGTCGAGCTCCAACCACTCGCATATAGTTTTCCCCTAACACCCGCAACCCATCGCTGGTCCCAGGGGTCCCGGACCCTGATGTTGAAGGTCCCATTCTTCCAGAAAAAGGGGCCAAAGCTGACCTCATTGTAGGCATCATGGATGACACAGTCTGACCAGCGGCAACCCCCATAGGTGTTGACATCTTGATTACACCTGTTTGGGTCCCGCTGGTCGTAAGCAAAACAGACATAGGGTCGGCCCCAGTTGGACACTGTCTTGAGGTCGACAGCAATCAGGATCTCCGCCTGGCAGCCGACCAGAGGGCAGTCCTGAGAGCCCACCAGCACCCGGCAGTATTTTGGGCTGTCCTGGCCGTCGGTTTCATGGACCTTGAACCTCCACACATAAGCGGTTGGGTGTAGGTTGCCCAGGGCTGGGAGGAGAAGGAGGAGGGGGAGGGCGGCTAAGGCAGACCTTAGTGGGGCCCAACACCTCACATTCGTAGAAGTCATGCTGCTCCCGGTCCTCGAGTCGGGAGAGGTGGTGCCACGAAGGATCGCCACGCAGTTTGGGTTGTGAGGATCCTGTCCACCTGGGCTCGAAGGCTTTGGGCTGTAGATTCTTAAGGAGAGCTGGTTCTGGCCGGAGCAGCTGCCTGAGGAGAGATAGGTACGGGAGATAAGTAGCCAGGAGCGGAGGGTCAGTAGGGAGACGATGGTTGAACAAGGGTCTCCCATAGAGGAGTTCAAAAGGGCTTAAGAAGGTGGGGCTCCTTGGTGTAGCCCGGATTCTGGTCATGGCCTTGGGCTGGAGGTCCGGCCAGGAGCTGCGGATTTCTAGAGAGAGTTTAGTTAGATGGCCTTTAAGGAGGCCGTTGACCCTCTTGGCCTTACCCCGATGAGTGTGGGCGGTAGGGTATGTGCAGTTTCCAGGAGATGCCGAACGACCCTTGATATAAACACTGGGCCGTTGTGTGATTGCATGGAGGTGGGGAGGCCGAACCTTGGGATTATGTGTGTTATAAGGGTCGCAGGCGCCACCTCAGCAGTTTCCTTGCGGGTAGGGAAGGGAAGGAGTAGTGGAAGCCAGGGACCTGGGTGGTTGGCTAAGAGGTAGACACTGAATATTCTGGTTTGGCTTAAGTATCCCGTGACCTTGTCCTGCCAGCCTGGAGACTGCAGCCTCACTTTCTTGCTCATGGTAAAATGGCCCTTTTACAATTCTTACTAAACATGTCTAGCAATCAATGTTTCAGTATTGTATGCTATTTTATTTTATTTTCCAATTCCCATTATATATGTAAACTCCATGACAATGAGAAGGTGGTCTATTTTGCTCAATCCTTGTTGCTGAATGCCTGACACACAGAAGGTGCTTAAGAATGAGAGAGAGAGAAAGTAGAGAGGAAGGAAAGCTTGTATGCTATTTTAGAATATTCAGAAAAGGTGGGGAGAAGGGAGCAGGCCCCACAGCCTGTTCCCAGGCCTCTAGCCGATTGTATTTTTTTTTTTAAATATATTTTATTGGTATTTTACAGAGAGGAAGGGGGAGAGATAGAGAGTTAGAAACGTCGATGAGAGAGAAACATCAATCAGCTGCCACAACCAATGTACATGCCCTTGACCAGAATCGAACCCGGGACCTTTCAGTCCGCAGACCGACGCTCTACCACTGAGCCAAACCGGTTTTGGCTAGCCGATTGTATTTTAAACCACCACATTTTCCCCAGAGATACTGATCTCAGTTTCTAATAGGCCTGTGCAGTCTAGAAAGTTGTCCTTTGGGAAGGGTGGAGTGGGGAAGAAGCAGGGAGGCTGAAGGGCTCCGGGTGAGCGGCAGAGTGGCCCCTGGTTTGGAGAGGGTATCCCGTCCTAAAGGGGCACAGGGCTCGAAGGCATGACTAGGAGCGAGTGGTTATAGGGCTGTCGTCGAGGAGGCAGGAAAGGGCCGGTGGCCTGCGGGCAGGTGGATTTGCCGTCAGTACCCGTGACCCAGATGGTGGGAGGGAAAGGGGCCTTGAAAAGGCGGGCAGGACAGGAGACCAGCTCACCCACTGCCGGGAGCGTTACCCTGGGCTCGGTGAGGGTGATGGGGGTCGTGGAGTCCAGGCATCTTCAGTCTTTGGCCAGTGGCGGGTCATGACCTGGAAGGGCGGCCCCTCCACGCTGAGACGCAGAGGGCCGTCACTTTCCCGGGGGCCGCTTTGACCGCACGCTGGGCAGGCCTTGGTTGGAGCCCAGGGCTGAGGGCACCGCCTTGCCTTCATTTCTGCACTTGAAGCGTCCTCCAGGTGGCATTCGTCCTCTCGTTGCACCCCCACCACGCACCGCCCCCTGGGACCCTGCGCGGCTGCCGCTGGCCACAGGCCACAACCAGGGCTTGGGGTTGCAGGGTTACCCTCTGTCAAAGGCGGGCTTCCCGATCCGGCCCTGCCTGCTCCCCACGGGCATTCAACACCTTAACGGCGTGTTCACTAGATCTCCCACGGGTCTCCGGGCCACCGTCAGCCTTTCTTAACCTGGGCCAACGCGAGATAAGCGGGTGGCTAGCTGGAATTCTAAAAGAGAAAGTGGGTGGAGGAGGCTAGGAAGGGAGGGAGTGGACGGTGGGTGGAAGAAGCTTGGGGAGAAGGCCTGGGTAGGAGGGCGGACAAGTCAGAGGGGAGGAAAGCTTTCCGGGGGGGTTCAGATAAGGCGGGAAGTGGAGGGGTGTCGGCAGGTAGAGGAGATTTCTTGCCAGCAAGGAGAACCTGGGCCGTGGGACCGGAGGAGCAGATGGGACAGGACCTCAGGCCACTTCCTGATTCGCCAGCAGAAATTCCTGAGGTCAGGAAGGATGGTGAAAGAGAAAGTCCCGTCCTCGGGCCATTTTGACCTGTTGTCCAGTTCCTACTGAGGCCAGGCCACGGTACAGAAGTGAATGAGGCGCTCAGGGCGCAGATCCTGGGACAGGCCTGGCTTAGCCAGATTGGTAAGCAGGCACCCTGGAGGTTTTTAGAATTTTCATTACCCGTGCTCGATACCTGAGCATCCCAGTCGTTCAGACAAGGCCACGGACAGGGCCCGAGGGACAGCAGGGCTGTCTCCGCTACCTCCCAAGGTTCGGAGCCCCTCCTGGAGGGGTCCGGAGGGCTAGGCCTGGAAAGAAATCTCTGACATGGGCCGCGGTTTACGGACAGACGCCGGACAGCCGTCACGGGCCGGGACTTACCACTGATACTGCCGAGCCCCGGGAGAAGCCGGACGATCCTAGAGAGAGAGGAGAGGGGGCGCTGTGAATGGTCGGATAGAGTGCTCGCACCCTCCCGGATTTCGGCACCCGATGTGAGGTTCGCAGCGCAGGAAACAAAGAGTGTCCAGCCTAGTCAAAAGGAAGAGCTTTTAATCTTACGCTCGCGGGCGAGGTTCGCCGGTCCTGAGGGTAGGGCTGGAGAAGTCACATTGGGTGGGAGCCCAGTCACTTTTATACAGGTGTTCAGTGCGGGCGGAGGACGTGAGCTGAGGCCGGTGGAATTTCCTCAGGGGTTCTAGGAATGGAGCCAATATCTGGGCCACCATTTGCCTGGAGCACTGGTCTGTCACGGGTTCCAGGGAGGGACCATCATTTCTGTCACCTTCCGTCTGGTGCACTAGTCTGTTATTTGTGTCACCATGGGTTGCATGCATCTGCTTCTGGAAATGCTCTGACCTAACAGATACCTACCAAAATGCTCAAAGGGAAAGAATAATCCAGAAAGAAAAGCCAGTTAGGTGAAACATTTGCTGTGAAGAAATCTCAAGTAGGACCTGGAAGTGGGAGCAGAAACCTCAGAAAATGAGTTCTGATTCCAGCCTTCCAAAGGACCACCTCTGCCGCCCGCACCTCTACTCATTCCTAACACAGAGCTTGTTTTCCTTAAATGCCCATTTCCTCTCCTTACCCCGGACACGGAAGCCTTGCCTCCTCTTTTCCACAGAAAGGACTGAAAAGGAACTCGGGGTTCCTGGCCTCCCAAGTCAGGGGTTGCCCCTGAAAGCCCGCTGCGGGCTGCTGCCGCCTGGGGTCTTGCCGGCGTGAGGGAGCCGCGGGTGGGCTTCCAGGGCACACGTGTGCTTGAAGCCTCCACACGCAGGCGCCTGTGAGCGTGGACGGACGTGCTGGTGACTGAGGGGAAAGGAGATGGTGCCAGGCCACGGGCAGGGCAGGGGTAGGCCTGGCCTGGGGGCGCCGCGCCTGTAGACAGCCAAGAGGGAGGACTGGCTGAAGTTGCAGCCGCAGTCTAGGCCGGATAGGGTGGTCTGCGGGGGGAGTGTGTGAGCCAAGGAAGTTTCAGGAAAGCTCTGGGCAGGCAGCTTGTGATTGGGTCCAGGGGCAACCACTCCTTGAGAGAGCTCCCGTGTTCCATCTCTCTCTTTGGGTCTCTTCCTCAGCCCTTCTTTCTCCTCACTCCCGTCCCTGGATCCTGCAGCCAACCTTCCCCTCGCCTCCGCTGCAAATTGCTGGGCTCTCACCCTCCGGGCCCTGGGCCTCCTAGCTCCTCGCTTCCACCTCCCCTTCATCCAAGAGATAAAACTGGTTTGGGGCCTGAAAATCCAAGGGGGGACCCAAGGGAGAAGTTTGATGCCACAGCATAAGAAACCAGTAGATGATGATTAATTTTGACTTTTTAATGGAAGAATTCCAAGGAGGATGGCAGAGAGATGCTAGACATTACTCCCAGGCCAGCAGTGCCAACATCAATTTAGACATGGCAGAAACCAAACAGTAATTGCAAATGCAAGCTGCAAGGTGAGCCTTAAAATTCATCAATAAAATGAAGAAAGCCCAGAATCAAAACTATTTCCTAAGATCAACAAGAATTGGGAGAAACATTTCAGAGCAAATGAATTGAAAATGCCAAAGAAACAATATAATGTGTGATTTGTGTCTCACTGAAGATATTGAGAGAGAATGCGGAAAGTCATAAGAGATGGTAGAAAGCCTAAGTGTGGCTAACAGATTTGTTGTTGCTGCATTCGACGGGCGTGTCACATGAAGGAAAAGGACGTGAGCATTACCACGTTCACGTTCACCCTCGGGCTTCCCGTAATCTCTCTGCTGGAATGGCTGATGCTTCACTTTTTCCAAGATTTTGACTGATGATTTCACCCAGTCTTAATCAGCTGACAGTTGTCCTCACTCCTGCAGGCCTGATTTAGGCATTTTTCATGATCGTGTGACTATTTTGGACACAGCAGTGTTAAATTACCTTTCTCTTTGTTGCTTCCTTCATCTCCAGCACTGCCTGTGCTTTAGCTTCAGCCAGGGAAACTCGTTAAAGCTCATGCGTTGGGAGGGTAGGAGTGGGGGTGAGGAAGGGTTTCCACAAAGACTATTATTGGGTGTCATCCTTTTAAACTTAGGGCTCTTGGTGGTATGAATGCCCTGTTAACATTTGTCTTTGGCGCCAGCAACCTGACAGTGTGAAGAAAATAATCATGGAAAATAAAAACAAGAATAGAAACAGTCCTTTCAAACAACTGGGACATTCTTGCACAGCACTCCCTCCCGGGAGCTGATGGCAGCGGGAGGAGAGCTGTGTTTTCTGGTGTCCTCCAAATGCCTCTTCTGGGAGCCCGGATGGTTCTCCAGTCTGCTCTGGAGCCAAAGGCTTGATTAAGGAAGGCCTGGCTCCACAGAAAGCTCTTTGTCAGTGTAGCCCAAAACAGATGACTTTTTTTTTAAAACCCTGCATTGGTATTTACTTGTTTTACAGTGGTTTGAGTCCAGCCAATGACACTGGAGCCAAAAAGAAGAAAAAGAAACAAAAAAAGAAGAAAGAGAAAGGCAGCGAGACGGATTCAGCCCAGGATCAGCATGTGAAGGTAACAAGGAGGCTCTGTTTTCTTGCTACTGAGAGTTGATTTTTCAGAGAAGGATTTGGGGTAAATGTGTAGAAATGATTTAGACGGACAGTCTCCACTGGTATTACTTAAAGATGGAGGACTTGGGTCCCTCTGCCACTCTAGACCTTGGTGATGAATCTGCTCTCATACCCTAAGACGCAGCAGGTGAGACACATTTTGAGAGAAAGAGGAAGCGAGAGAGAGAGAGAGAGAGAGATAAACATTGATGTGAGAGCTTAACTGGTTGGTTGCCTCCGTACACACCCCAACCAGGGATAGAACCAGCAACCTGGGTATGTACCTTGACCAGGAATTGAACCAGTGACCTTTTGTTGTGCAGGATGATACTCAACCAACTGAGCCACAGGGCCAGGGCTAGTCCTATCCTCTTTAGAATAGATGGGGAAAGTTCATAACCCATAATTCCTCTTTTAGAATAGCTTCTCAGACAGTTGATAAGCCTCATGAGAAATTTGGTCTCATTCCAATCTATCTACACTTTGTTTCATTACTCAAATGTTATACTCCAACTTCAGTCTTCTATCTTATTAAGATATGACTTCAAGTAATTTTTTCAGTATCAAACCCCCTATGAAAAAAACAAACAAAAACCCATCACATTGACCACAGCATTGGCTGGGTTCTTGCCAGGCACTTGAACATCCCTACAACGTGGGGTCTTCCCGTTCTAAAGACGAGAGAGGCGGCTTACCTAGGTTTTCCAGTCAGGAATCCTAGTCTAAGCCTATGCTTTGGCTTTAGATTTTTTGTTTATTTGTTTGTTTGTTTGTTTGTTTGTTTGTCTGGGGATGGGTATTTGGGTGACTTCACGGGGGTGGAGGGTGTGACCTTGAGCCCATATCAAAATGGTTCTCTTTGAAATTAGAAAATATTAATAAACCATTTACATAGCTCTTCCATTTTTCCTCGTTATAAAAGTGAAGTGGTTCATTGTAGAGAATTTAGGGGGGAAATCATAGCAAGAGAAAGAAAACTAAAATCACATAATCCTGTGGATGAGAAAGGGGCCACATATTAAATCTGACAAGCTCGGAAGGCCTGCAAGGCAGACCTTACAAACTCAAAGGCCTACAGTAACCACATAGGATGGTCTGAAATTAAAACTTTCTAACTAGTCAGGCCCTAGTCAGGTTGGCTCAGTGGATAGAGCGTCAGCCTGAGACCAAAGGGTCTCAGTTCACTTCTGGTTGAGGGCACATGCCTGAGTTATGGGCTCAGTCCTCAATAGGTGGCATGCAGGAGGCAGCCACTCAGTGTTTCTCATCGTTGATTTTTCTATCTCTCCCTCTCCCTTCCTCTCTGAAATCAATAAAAATATATTTTTAAAACAAACAAACACTTGCCCTGGCTGGTTTGGCTCACTGGATAGAGTGTTGGCCTGGGGACTGAAGGGTCCCAGGCTCAATTCCAGTCAAGGGTATGTACCTTAGTGGCAGGCACATCCCTAGTAGGGGATGTGCAGGAGGCAGCTGATCGATGCTTCTCTCTCATCGATGTTTCTAGCTCTCTATCCTTCTCCCTTCCTCTCTGTAAAATATCAATAAGATATATATTTAAAAAACAGACACTTTCTATCTGAAAATGAGTCATGGTGGGTAGTCATGTTCTAGGCCAGGATCTTCCCCGATAAATCTTTACCTTAACTGAGCTTATCTTAGGGTCTTTTGCATCTACGTTTATGATAACACACTTTTTAAAAAATATATATTTTATTGATTTTACACAGAGAGGAATTGAGAGGGATAGAGAGTTAGAAATGTCGATGAGGGAGAAACATCGACCAGCTGCCTCTTGCACACCCCCCACTGGAGATGTGCCCATAGCCAAGGTACATGCCCTTGACCGGAATCGAACCCGGGACCCTTCAGTCACCAGGCTGACGCTCTATCCACTGAGCCAAACCGGTTTCGGCAATAACCCACCTTTTATAGTTTCTTTCCTTCCTCCCTCCTTCCCCACTGCACCAGAGCAAAGACCACAAAATCTCTCATTGTTATTGCTGTTATGTTCATTGTTAACTATCCTATACCCGCAAATGAAAAAGAAGTATGTGTTTATTAGGTTTACTTTTTATCCAGGCCCAGAGATTCCCCCACTTTCTCCCTAATCTATCACCAGTGGATTTTATGTAACCCCTTACACTTCCTCCTTTGTAATTTATAAAATAAGGCATATAACTGCCATTCTCTGGAGCATTTTCTCAATCAGTTGAGATTTTGCTTCCTGGCATTTGTTGTCAGTTTAGCTCAAGTAAATTCATAAAAATTCTCTACAGGCTTAAATGTGTCTTATGTTGGCAATCCTAACTCCCAAGGCAATGTAAACATGTTGGTTTATAGTCTTCCTTTCCTTCGCAGTCTAAGTGTGGGGGAAATGGTGTTAGAAAAAATTATGCATATTTTTATAATTATAAGAACCAGAAGCCATTAAAAGATGACAAATTACAACATATCTATAAAAAGTCAAAAGACAATTTTTAAAAAGATAAACAATAAACTGGGAAAATAAATATATTAATCAGTCAATTTAAAATAATTAAATGAGTAGACAGTTCACAAAGAAAAAATATAAATGTTTAGTCAGTGTATGAAAAAATGATTAAACTCAAAATGAAAGAAATGGAAATTAAAGCAGTCTTTTTTCCCCCCCTAGATTGGCAGAGATTAAGATTTGTTAAATTTTATTATGAGAGTCTGGAGAAACATGTTCTCATAACAATATTTATTGGTTTATTAACCTGTTTTTAGGGGAAAGTTGACAATATATATTATAATTTCAAATGTAATTTGAATACCGTTAATCCAGCAAACCTCCTTTCTTAGATTTTATCCTGCAGGAATACATATCCAAATGAGCAAAAATAGACGTACAAAAAGTTCATTGCAGCATGCTTGTAACGCTGAAGAACAAAACCAACAAAATGCCCATTGGTGGGGGGTTGGCTAATAAACTGTGGCCCATGCACAGTAGTTAGAACGGGCAAGTCTGTGTGGCCACGTGAGTAGGTCTCTTAGACACAGTGTTTAAAGAAGAGCAGTTTGTAGAATAATACTGTATGATCCCATTTTAGTTTTTGAGTGTGTGTGTGTGTGTGTGTGTGTGTGTGTGTGTGTTTTGGAGTTTGCATATAAAAAAGTTAAATGATATTTGCCTCCTCTACTTATCAAATTAAGACTGTTGATGACAAGGATTATATTTGAGGGATGGGATTGTTGGGTTTTTTTTACTCTCTATATGTATCACACATTCCTGCATTGTTTGGAATTTTACACTGAACATGTATTCTGCCATCAAACATCACAAGAAGGGGAGAAACCCTGCAGGAAACCTCCCGTCATTTTGCTCATCATCAGCAACTTTCTCCAGTTGTACAACGTGTGACCTCTGGAATTGGGATAGAGGAATAATTTCCCTTCGTTAAGTTGTATCCCTTCAACATATTGTGTGTGTTTTTAATTGGTGATTTCAGGGAGAGAGATAGAAAAATCAATGATGAGAGAGAATCACTGAATGGTTGCCTTCTCCGTACCCCCTCCCCCCCAACCAGTGATCAAGCCCACAACTTGGGCATATGCCCTGACTGGAACCGAACCGTGACCTGGTTCATGGGCTGATGCTCAACCACTGAACCACACCGGCCAGGCAAGCTGTACTCCTTTAACTGTTGAACCCATAATTAATCAAAAGTACTTACTAACATAATGAGCCTTTTCTCTCCCCGACTTTGTCTTGTCTAGATGAACTCTTTGCCAGCAGAGAGGATCCAAGAAATACAAAAGGCCATTGAACTGTTTTCTGTGGGCCAGGGACCTGCCAAAACATTGGAGGAGGCCAGCAAAAGAAGCTACCAGTTCTGGGACACGCAGCCTGTCCCCAAACTGGGTATGTATGTGCTTTCTTCTCCAATAGGGGGGTGTCCTAGCTGTGCTAAGGGTTCCATACTTAATTTGTGAGGGCGATATTGTCCTGGATGCCTTGGGGGTTATTTTTAGAGGGCAGTCTTGAAAGTACAATATAGAAAAGCCTATTGTTCAGGGACCTACTGATGCACAGTAGCACACTGAAGCCAAATAATGGCTCTTTTAGTTCATCATCCTCCAGTACGAATCTCCAAAGGAAAACAGTGCGTTGGCACATGCTGAATGGGATGTCTGCCCACGAGTCTGTCTGCCCACATAGACTTAATGGAGGGACACTCGTATTTATCTGGGCAAACCTTAATCCTGGGATGGCGAGATCCTCAGCCGCTTCCCCTTACCTCTTGCAAATGCATGCTTACTGAATACAAAGTAATTTGACAGTTTACTTAACGGTGAAGGTTCAACAACTGGGATACCGTACGCAGGTTTGGTTGGCACCCCTTAAGAAAGTTGTAATGAACTCTTAAAAGGGTGTGATAGCTAGAAAATCTAAAAGCATTCCAGAAGAGACTGGACATAGCAGAGTTAGAGCTAACCTGCTGAACCAAGCTACAGCTAACCTTGATGGCTAACTTCAGAGGGTTGCTGTTGACAAAGTTTCCGGAGTGATTGCTTCATGATTCTGGGCCCATTGGTAGCCCAACTCCTCTTTTCTGTGTGACTGGGAAAGTAAGTCTGCTGGGAAAAAACTTATTTTTCGACACCAAAAGTGAATGACCTTCAGGGTGTTCAT
Organism: Vespertilio murinus; assembly: GCA_963924515.1. Lineage (NCBI taxonomy): Eukaryota > Metazoa > Chordata > Mammalia > Chiroptera > Vespertilionidae > Vespertilio > Vespertilio murinus. The sequence goes on along the minus strand of OZ004718.1, from coordinate 13,110,184 downwards.
GATACTGCTCCCTTCCAGAAACACCGAGTGACTTGACAGTGTGTTTGGTGGGGAGGAGGAGGCGGGCAGGGGCAGGGGCAGGGCCAAGGACTGGTGAGGGACAGCTGTGCCCAAGGAGATTCGTCCACTCCAGTGGTGGGGAGTGCACAGTTCAGAGCCTTGCTACTCAAACTGGTTCTCAGACCAGCAGGATGGCCATTGCTTAAGGGTGTATAGAATTCAGAATCTCATGCCCCGCTCCAGACCTTTAGGATCAGAACTGACAGGGGAGTTGTGTCCATTTTGAAAGTTTCAGAAGCTCTGCTCGAAAGCAGATGCAGTTCGTGGGCAATCCAGAAGTGAGCTGAGTTCGCCGCTACAGGCAAAATACTGCTGGATGATCATGAGCCGTGAACCGGCCAGGAGGCGCTATTCCAGAGCCTGTCCCAACCCATCCACCTGGTGTGTCGGGCTGCCGCAGTCACGTAGGTGCAGGCCCACTGCCTGAGCCCTCAAGCAGGGCTTTGGGTCACAGTCAGGCTGTTCCCAGGGCGTTACTGGAGCAGTTCCCGCGACCTCTTCCCCTTCGGGAGCCACATGCTCTGCCTCCGAGCGAAGTGCGTGGAGAGACGTGGTGTGGCGACTGCCGGATATTTTGGCTCCTTATCAGATGGGGCTTGGGGTTGGTTTTATTTTTCACTGGGAATTTGCAAATGGGTAACTTAACTCCCTTTTTTACAGACAGTGGAACCTGGGGATGAAGCGAATTAAGTAATAGGCATCTGTTTCTCTTCAGTCCAGTTATTTTTTGTATTTTTGCCTCAGTTTCTCTACCTGTAATTATAGAAAGTGCTGCATTTTTGTTGTTGTTGTTGTTGTTTGTTTGTTTTCAGAAAGTTCACGAGAAAGCTCCCAGGCCCTGACACTCAGGAAGGGGCAGCGATGCTCGGTGTGTTTCAGAGCGCGCCTCTGTGCAGGGTGTGGTGGGGGCCTGGGGAAGGGCAGCCGCCCTGAGCGTCTGACCGGTCTGCCTTCTAGGCCCAGAGCCAGTTAAGTCCTTGGTTTCCGTGGAGCAGCCCGCAAAGGACAGTCACTGTGTCAGCTGCTCTGCGTGCTGAGGTGCTGCCTCCTCCTCCTTGCGAGTGCCCTTAGCGTTGTGTGAGTTCTAGAGTTGCCTTCCTATTTTCCACTGAAATGGGCTAATGATTGTAACATTCAAGCATTTCAAGTGAGCCGTGTTTTCACCTCTCCCTACTTGTTGGGACTGATATAAATTGTTTTCTACTAAAGAGACCTAGAATTCTTTAAAAGTTTAAAATCACCCTAAATTCCCCACTTAAAGGCCTTCTAAACAGCAAGTGTTTTAAGCTATGTAACAATTCTGTGTGCTCCCAAATTAAATGTTTAATCTCTTTTTCAGATCATATTTCATTTTTATTTTTAAAAGTTTTATTTATTTATTTATTTTAGAGAGGGATGGAAGGAAGGGGGGAGAGAGAGAGAGTGGGGAAGGGGGGGGGGAGAGAGAAAGAAACATCAATTTGTTGTTCTACTTATTCATGCATTCATTGGTTGATTTTTGTATGACCAGGGATCAAATCCACAGCCTTTGCCATATCAAGACAATTATCTAACCAAATGCTCTACATGGCCAGGGCTCATTTTACCTTTTTTTAAATTTTATTTTTTTTAATTGATTTTTACAGAGAGAAAGAGAGAGGGATAGAGAGTTAGAAACATAGATGAGAGAGAATCATCGATCAGCTGCCTCTTGCACACCCCCTACTGGGGATGTGCCTGCAACCAAGGTACATGCCCTTAACCGGAATCAAACCTGGGACCTTTCAGTCTGCAGGCCGACGCTCTATCCACTGAGCCAAACTGGTTTCGGCTTTTTTTTATATATATATATATATATATTTTTATTGATTTCAGAGAGGAAGGGAAAAGGAATGAAAGAAACATCAATGATGAGAGAGAATCATTGATTGGCTGTCTCCTGCACACCCTCCATTGGGGATCGAGCCTGTAACCCAGGCATATACCTTTGACCAGAATCGAACCCAGGGCTCTTCAGTCCACAGGCCAACGCTCTACCCACTGAGCCAAACTGGCTAGGGCTCATTTTACTTTTTAAAAGTCACCTTTGTCCATTTCATTTGCCAGCTCTTGCCACAGAACTGGTGCATTCTAAGATTTCATGAACAAGTGGTGAAGGAGTGAATGGAAATGCTTGTTGCACGCAGGACCAGCCTAAATTAAAAGATTTGGCCTTGGGATTATTATAGTACAGTCATGTGCTTCACAATTATGTTTCAATGAAAAATGGACCACACAGCCCGGCTGGTATGGTTCTGTGGATTGAGCATCGTCCCATGGACCAAGAGGTCCTGGTTCCATTTCCGGTTAGGGCACATGGCTGGGTTGTGGGTTTGATCCCCAGTAGGGGGCATGCAAGAGGCAGCCCATCAGTGATTCTCTCATGGATGTTTCTAACTCTCCCTCTCCCTTCCTTTATCTGAAATCAATAAAAATATATTTTTTAAAAGAATGGACCACATATACAATGGTGGTCCCATAAGACTATCATGGAACTGAAAGAGCCTTATCTCTAATGACATTGTAGCACAACACATTGCTCATGTATTTGTGGTGGTGTTGGTGTAAATACACCTGCACTGCCAGTTGTATAAAAGTATAACACAAGCCGAAACCAGTTTGGCTCAGTGGATAGAGTGTCAGTTTGCGGACTAAAAGGTCCCAGGTTCGATTCCGGTCAAGGGCATGTACCTTGGTTGTGGGCACATCCCCAGTAGGGGGTTCGCAGGAGGCAGCTGATCGATGTTTCTAACTCTATCTCTCTCCCTTCCTCTCTGTAAGAAATCAATTTAAAAAAAATATTTTTAAAAAAATATATAACACAAGTAATTGTGTATAGTACATAATACTTGATAACATAACTGACAATATTACTGATTTATGTATTTACTGAACTATGCTGTTTATTGTTATTTTAGAGTATACTCTTCCTACTTATAAAAAAAAGTCGTTTGCTGAAAACAGTATGTGGTGTTATGCTGACAGCAGCCTTCTACATCTTGTGTTTACCACATTTCTTGATTCCATCATTTTCTCTTGTGCTTGGTTTAACGTCGTGTTGTTTGTGCAGTGTTGTGCTATCCAGGCTTGTGGCCTAGGAGCAGTGGGCTGTACAGTAGAGCCGAGGTGTGTGGTAGGCTATCCCATCTGGGTTTGTCTAATTGCACTCTGTGAGGCTCGCACTAGGAGAAATCTCCTAACGATGCATTCCTCAGAACATGTCCCTGCTGATCAGGGTGCATAACTGACTGTACCGTGGGGAAGACCACTGGTGTCTTATCCATGGAATCATTAGGAAAATAATAATAGCAAAACGATTCTGAAGTCAAATGTATTTTGGAAAAGAAAGTTCAGTATAAGGAAAAATAAACTTGCAACTAGGTAAGATGAGAGTAGAAATCCTTGGTACTTTCCAAGGACCTGGCCCTTGGCTCTGTTCACTCAGGTTTCCTATGGCCGTAGATCGGAAGTGGATTGACTTATATTGAACTACTTCTCAGGGGCCACTTTATGAATAAACCAAAAGGCCAGCTTCTAAACTAAGGAAGGAAAATACCGGGGGGGGGGGGGGGATGAGGAACATTTGTAATAATATGAACAATAAAGATTTATTTAAAAAAGAAAAAGAAAAATACCAGCTCTCACCTAAACACACCTGCTGGGGAGCCAGATTGTCAGTGGGCAGCCGGCTGCTTCTCTGCTATGGAATCCCCCAGTGTGGCCTGTGATTTCCTGTTTGTGACCCTTCGCATGTTAGTCACGTTTCATTTCTTGAATATTTTTCCAGAAGGTGGTACATCTTGTAGAGTTGGGGACCTTGTCTTTTCCTGGCTATACCCTAGTGCGTGGTGTCTGATGCACATTGGTGGTCAGTAAATGTGAGTGGGAGAGTTGGATGGTTAGTGCGGAAGGTGTTGTCCTCAACTCACAGCCATAGCTGGCCATTTCTACTTCACCTGCCCCACAGATACGCTACTGGGCGGGTTGAAAGCTGCCTGCTACACATTAGAAGAATCTCTTTGGCCAGGAGCTTGAAAGTCAGTAAAAGCATGAAGTGAGTGTCTGCAGCGTCCTATGCTAGAAGCAAACGGTACTGAGTGGGTGCCTTTTGAAGACTCGGTTTTCAAAATGTACTAAATGCCGCATTCTTCCAGGTGTGAACATAAGTAAGCTCTGAATAGTAGAAACTAAATAGCTCCAGCAGCCAGAATTGAGAGTTTGATGTCCAGCCTTTATCAAATGACTGATTGGGCTGTGGGTGGGATCGGAGCTGTGTCCTCAGCACCCCAATCACTCCCTACATTCCTCAGCGGAGCGGTGTCTGTCCGGGTGGGTGCCGTGTCAGAGCCTAACTTTCCGGCAGCGTCGTGTGGACCCGGTGATCCAGCCTGAAGGTCCTCGCAGGACCCGGCAGACCCCGAGGACCCGAGTTGGCAGCGCCGTTCACTGGCCACACTGCTAAGAGCTGAGGCTGCAGAGCCAGGAGCCAGCCTGGCGCCCAGATGCCGTCATCTGGGTCAGGGACGGCCCCGGACATTGTTGCTGTTGTCACAAAAGCAGCTTTGTTACGGCTTCTTCCAAACCCATCGAGGTTGATGGGCCGGGGCCATGACAGCACTCTGCACCAACCAGGAGGCAGGAAGCCAACTTAGTCAAGATTAATGTTTGTCACTCAGGAACCAGAGGGAGATAGAAAAGGACTTCCAGAAAACCAGCCACCTTGAATGCCAGTGATTGTTCTGAAGTTTTGCCATGAATTGGCCCTTAGTTAGGGGCCAAGGGAAGCTCGAGAGAGGGTCCGCAGTTGCCAAGCACAGAGTGTTCTCGGATGGGGGTTCCTGGGGACAGGAGTTGCTTGTTGTGGTTGATGTGGGAACTGGGCCCCTTCCCGGCCCCAGAGGAGCGGGTGAGCTCATGGCCGTGCTCTTCTTGTAGGAGAAGTGGTCAACACCCATGGCCCCGTGGAGCCCGACAAGGACAACATCCGCCAGGAGCCCTACACCCTGCCCCAGGGCTTCACCTGGGACGCCTTGGACCTGGGGGACCGTGGTGTGGTGAGTAGTCCAGGCAGGCCAGCGTGGACGGGCACTTCACAGGGAGCCCGCAGTCATGGAGGCGGCTTCACCTCAATGAAGGTCTTCGAGGACTCTCTCGACAGCTGAGCCGAGCGGGTCTGAGCAGACCCCCCCCCCCCCACACACACACACACACACATCTAATAATACCTCCCAGCACCACAGAAATAGCACGTGCCTTCTCTGGCAGGTCGAGGGTTTACCTCTATAGCTCTTCAAAGCGGCTATCCTTTTTTTAAGCTTTAATTTTATTTATTTTTAATTGGTTTTAGAGATAGAGAGAGAGACAAATGGGGGGAGAGAGGTGGGGGCGGGGAGGGGAGGAAAATGGAGAGAAACATCTGTCAGTTGCCTTCTGGATTCATAGAACATGCCAAACCCGGATCCTAGGCATGTGCCCTGACTGGGAATCGAACCGGGGACCCTTCGGTGCATGGGATAGTGCCTACCCAACTGAACTACACTGGCCAGAGTCACATTTTGTTCATCATTCGTTCATTCATTCCATTGTCTTAATGAGGAGGTGTTGGTTAGTTGGATGACATTCTTGGTTGTCTGTCACGTTATGTACGTAAGTGGGCCACTCTGCCCCTGTGTGTGGCTCAGTTTTCTATTACAACTGCGGTGCTGGTGTGCTCATTTCAAAAGAGTCCCTGCCATGCCTGGGATGGAAGGAAGTTTGCCCTGTCCCTCTGAAGAGCGTGGAGCCCCGGGTATCAGCCCCTGGCAGGTAGCTCTGAGACGGCACTGTTTCTCTGCAGCTGAAGGAGTTGTACACCCTCCTGAACGAGAACTACGTGGAGGACGACGACAACATGTTCCGGTTTGATTACTCCCCGGAATTCCTCTTATGGTGAGTGTAGGGCTTCCTCACAGCTCTGGCCAGGCCAGGGAGCAGGCACCACAGGCCTCAGCGCTTCACCCCACTGAGCCGGCCTTTGAATGGCAGGTTGGTGTGTAATTTCTGAGTTCCTGCATCTGAAGGAGACTTGCTTCTAGTGGAGCTTAGCATCGAAACCGTATTTAAGATAGAATGACTGGGTGAGGGAGACTTTGGAATTGTTACCCAGAAGAAAAGATCATCTACTCAGTGGGATTTTATGTAAAAGGAGGAAGAGCAATGAAAGCTACTGATATTTTAAAAATTTAAAAAGAGATCATTTTCTATCCATTTTCTGAGTACGCTCGGTTGTATGAAAATGGCCTTGTGTGGCTGAAGCATCCATCATCCTGGGCCACATGTAACATCCAGGAAGGAAGAGGAATGAGGCTGCAGTGTGGAGGGGTGGAGGGGGAAAGGAAGACCGGCCAGCAGAAGGGGAGTGAAGGGGCCCGGAGGGCAGATGCAGACCAGTGCTTCCGGGGCTCCGTGATGGGCTCCCAACCATGGGACCCACTGGACCCAGAGCCAAGGAGGCCAGCTCTGTGGCTTACACTGTCAGAGTGAGTGAACACAAAGAGGCTGGACTGGATGTAAAAGCTCAGTATGACAGCCTTGGATTGGGTGGGTGAAGAGGCCACGTGGGCTGAGAGCAAGAAGGGACTGTGACTCGTTGCCATGGTGTCCAGGAGGGCGTGGCCCTACAGGGAATTGAGGTGCTAAGCCCCGGGGATGTGGTAGCAGAAGGTTAGAACCAAACTCAGCTGAGACCCCGAACAGCCCGCCCTGCCTGCCGGCGAGCAGCACCACAGCCCCTGTCTCTCCTAGGGCTCTCCGGCCGCCTGGCTGGCTCCCCCAGTGGCACTGTGGGGTTCGAGTGGTCTCGAGTCGAAAACTGGTTGGGTTCATCAGCGCCATCCCAGCAAACATCCACATCTATGACACGTAAGCACCAGCACCGTCCCCCAACCCCCACATCCCTACCATCCGCTCCGTCTGGGAGGGAGAGGAAGAAAAACAGGGACACACACCTCCCACAAAAGAAAGAGGGGGGAGGTCCCATGAAGGGGGGACTCAGGCCCTGGGAGTACAAATTCATAGAAAGAACCGTCTATTTTACTCTCAGCTGTTGGCGAGTCTCTTGTCGGGGACCTGGGCTGGACGAGGGCCTCCCTGAGGGCCAGGGCACGACCTCCCCAGGAGCTCGGTGTTGGCACTTGCGTTAGCACACGTTGCTGTACCCGAGCAGCTTCAGCAATGGGCCGGAGCCGGGGGCTCCCATTCCGACAGCCGTGGGACTGCCGAGCCTGGTGGTGGCAGAGCACGTGCCTGGCTGAAGGCCCGTCCCTGCAGGGTGGCTGCACGTGCGCGTAGGCATTGCCTTACCTGTGCAAAGCCTGGTCACGGTTTCTCTCCCTTTAGAGAGAAGAAGATGGTGGAGATCAACTTCCTGTGTGTCCACAAGAAGCTGCGTTCCAAGAGGGTGGCTCCTGTGCTGATCCGGGAGATAACCCGGCGGGTTCACCTGGAGGGCATTTTCCAAGCTGTTTACACTGCCGGGGTGGTATTACCAAAGCCTGTCGGCACCTGCAGGTCAGTCCCTCAGGCCCTGGGGGTACGGGCATGTCCGCTGCAGCCGAGCTGTGTCCCCGGCGGTCACATCTGCCTCAGCCAGTGCTTGCCGAGAACAGCTCGCTTCTCCGGAGTCTGATAAGAGGGGCTGTGGGCACCACCGGGGCAGGTAGGAAGCGTGGCGGAGTGCAGTTAGGAAGGGCAGACCGGAAAGTACACCATGCCCTTCCCACAGGGATTGGCCATTCTCAGCTCCTGTTCATGCCTGCCATGATCCGCTGTGGTTTTGTTTTAGTTTGTAAGGACAAGCCCAAATCTGGATTTTTATGGTAAATGTCCGCAAGTTTTAAATGGTTGGCTCAGTTTTGTTTTGAATATTGTGTGGGCCAAAGAGAGCATGTCTGATCCCCGTGTGACCCAACGAGAACCTCTGACTCGGAAAGTTGTTTGAAACAATCGCAGTCTGTGCCTGGAGAACTTCAAAAGTAAAACACCAGGCAACTGCAGTAGAGGCGGGAGGCGGCGGCTAACCGTTTGTAAAGAACTGTAAGTCCTTTATGTCTTTCCACTGACTTCATTCCAGGAGCGGGGCGTGCTCTTCTCAGACAGCTACTGTAACAGGGGTTGCTTTTGAAATTGAGAAAGAAAAACAGGGAGAAAGAATCCAAGAAGAGCGCTGGCCGCTCCCCATTCACTGCAGGGTGGAGGGTGTTGGAGAGAGGGCAGTGCCACTAGTTCAAGAGATGTGTGTCTCTTGTGCCACCTGCTGGCCATCTGGGGATCTCCATGCCATTGTCTTTTTTTTTTTTTTTTGGTACTGTGCCATTTTATTTTTTTTAATTTATCTTTATTGTTAAAAATAGTCATTGTTCTCTTAATGGGACTTGCCAGAATCCACTGAGGCCAGGACATTTGTGTCCCCACAGGTACTGGCATCGGTCCCTGAACCCACGGAAGCTGATTGAAGTGAAGTTCTCCCACTTGAGCAGAAACATGACCATGCAGCGAACCATGAAGCTCTACCGACTGCCAGAGGCCAGTGGTGCTCCGGGGCGCGGGGCAGGGCGGGAGAGAGCCGAGGAGCCTGGTCCTCAGCAGCAGAGGAGCCAGGCTTGAGGTTGGGGGAGGGGTTAGAAAACAGACTCAACCCATAGTTTCCAGATTCCCGACTCTCCATTTCCATTGTTTTCTGTTGCCTGTAGCAAGGGCTTTGTTTTAGTTTGACTTCCTCAGTTCGCCTGCACCTGGGCTAGCTTCTCTGGGCTCAGAGAACACCTCTTCTGCAACTTTAGCCTAAAAGTGCCTAAATAGAAAGACGAGTCCACTCACTTAACTGCACCACCTCCCAGAGCCCAGTGTAACGAAGCCATAGAGTGTCTGCTGCCCCCTCTGCCACGCCAGGTAGAGGTCGGATGACCTGTGTTTTGAGGGAAGCCCAGATTTCTTTTTATTTTTTTAAATTTTTCTTATATTTAAAAAAAAAATATATATATATATATATATATATATATATATATATATATATATTTTAAATATATTTTTGTTGATTTTTTTACAGAGAGGAAGGGAGAGAGACGGTTAGAAACATCAATGAGAGAGAGTCATCAATCAGCTGCCTCCTGCATGCCCCCCACTGGGGATGTGCCCGCAACCAAGGCACATGCCCCTGACCGGAATCGAACCCAGGACCCTTCAGTCCGCTAGCTGACGCTCTATCCACTGAGCCAAACCGGTTTCGGCAGAAGCCCAGATTCCTAACGCCAGTGCCTCCATCCGGACTTTGCCATCCAAGGAGGGGCCACCCGGAGGGAGCTGGTTGTCTGTCTGGACCTCAGTTTGCCTAGTTTCCCAGCAAAACAAGCCTTCGTGCTCTCTCTCCAGGGGCCCGGGCTCCCAGGCCCTGAGGGACCTCAGGTCGCTCCCGCCCCGCGGCCCCGTCAGGCAGATCAGTCCCTGGGTGTTGGCCGTGAGAGGGCTGCCTGCCTGGACTGGGCTAAGCTGCTCAGCGGGATTAGTCACCCGGATCAAGCTAACCCGCCACTGGATTGGGCCATTCGTGTCCCGTTTTGAGGGACTGGTGCAGCGGTTAGACACTGTCCAAAAGCAGCAGATCCAGGGGCCGAGTTTCGGTTGTGGTGACAGAGTCGTCCTGATTCCTAGGTCATCGGAGAGCATTCTAAAGGTGTGTGGCCACCAGAGAATGGCTCCGGTCCCCTGAGTGGCTGAGGAGCCGCGGCCTGACTGCTGCAGGCTCGCTGGGGAGCCGCCTTGTAGCAACAAGTCAGTCATGTTCCCTGCCAGCAGCAGCGGGGTGAGCGAGGAAGTTCAGCAGCGACAAGCCCCGAACCTGCTGTTTGAGAAGCAGTGCCCACGCTGGCAAGCATTACATCAGGCAGTGCCGGGGGCATATGCATTACACGCCACCCTGTTCTCAGATTTGGCTGACCGAGCCTTTGGGAATATCCTCTCAGCCCCAGTATTAACTTCAGAGCATCCCAGCGCCTCGTTCCACTGAAGCCTTTTTTTTCTTTTTTGCTGTTTGAGGGCAAATTCTGGGAAATTAGTGCTTTTCTTCTGAAGTTAAATTGCATGGGTGTTGTATTGGGGGACTACTAGTACAGTGCATTCAAGCGGCTAAAACAAGCCCCCAGTACAGGTGTGGGCCCGGGGTTCCAGAGTGCCTGCAGCTGAGAGCCCTCTGTGAGGGCTGAGTCTACAGGAGAGACAAGATTCGGTTCACCGGGAGGGGTGCTGAGGGATCATGGAGAGGAGCCTAAAAGTCTTCGTTGAAGCCCAGGGGTAGCACCGGGCTGGGCCTCCCCATCACCCATCGGGTGGTCTGGCTTCCTTCCATCTTGGCACCGTTCACATTCTGTGCTGGTAATTCTCTGCCCAGGGGCTGTCCTGGCAGCATGTAGGATGGTTTAGCAGCATCCCTGGCTTCTGCCCATCAGGTGCTAGTAGTACCTCTCCTGCTAGTTGTAACAACCAAAAATGTCTTCCTTTGTTGTCAAATGACCTGGGGGGGGGGGCGGCCAGGGAGGCAGAGCTGCTCTGTTGACCACTGAGCCGGAAGGACAGGCGGCACAGTCAGAACCGCCGGCCGGTGCAGGGATAGAAGGTCTGGTGCTCTGTGTTGAGGAATTTGGGACAAGGAAACGGTGTGGTGGGTTGTGTTTCTTAGGAAGGTGGCCTGGGGCATGTGGATAAGAGGGTGAAGCCACAGCCTTAACTAGGAGGAAAAAGGCCAAAAGACGCTGGAGAAGCAAGACTTGTACCTGATGGATATGGACGGGGAGGGAGGGAGTTGCCAAGGGTGACCGGATTCTGTGTAAGGGCCCCGGGTGGACAGATCCAGAGCCGGGTAGCAAGGGAGACTTGACGTTTTTGGTGCCTTTAGGACCGAGAGGAGTCTGGCTGCTCAGTCAGCACACCTGATGCTGTTTTGTCTACCTTCCAGTCTCCCAAAACAGCTGGACTGCGACCAATGGAAAAAAAGGACATTCCAGTAGTTCACCAGCTCCTCAGCAGGTACCTGAAGCAGTTTCACCTCACGCCAGTCATGAGCCAGGAGGAGGTGGAACACTGGTTCTACCCCCAGGAGAATATCATTGACACTTTTGTGGTGGAGGTGAGTGGGGAGGGGTGTTCTGGGCCTCTGGCCATTCAGAGAGGCAGCCTCCTCGACTGGCGAGGTTTCCTGGCCTCAGACTGAAGAACCGACTGACGGGCATGTTGCCACCCTAGACTTCCTTGGCCGTCCATGCTTGCTCCTCCCTAGAGACAGGAAGCTGTAGTTTGCATTTGCTCATGATCTCTCTGGCCTTACTGTGACCCTTCTCCCTCCCACCACCCCGTCCCCATTGGTGACAGAGCCTGAGCCCTTAGGTCGGCCTGCAGCCCTTGCCTGCCGTGGCCTGAGGTGCCGGTCAGGATCGGGGCCGCCCTTCGGGGGAATGTGAGCCACACGACGTCTCCGGGGCAGCGCAGGCCAGGAGAGCGGACAGATTGAGCCCACATCCTAGCCTGGATTTTCCTCCGGCTCTGTCCTCAAGTGCCCCAGCCAGTGTCTCTCCTCCCTGCATATTCCGTTTCAGTTTCCTTCCAGTTGTTCAGGGGGGCAGAGCTGCCTGTGGGTGACGTGAGAGCAAGAGAAGACCATTTGTTCCCAGACCACAGGGTTCCCGTGCATGTGTGATGCCGCTTCCTTTTGCTGTCTTCCCTTCAGAACGCAAATGGCGAGGTGACGGATTTCCTGAGCTTTTATACGCTTCCCTCCACCATCATGAACCACCCAACCCACAAGAGTCTGAAGGCTGCTTATTCTTTCTACAATGTCCACACCCAGACCCCTCTTCTAGACCTCATGAGTGACGCCCTTGTTCTCGCCAAAATGGTGAGGAGCCGACCGGAGGGAGGGCCGGCTGGGGGGGGGGGGGCAGTGGCAGTGGAATGGCGGTGAGCACAGCTCAGGGAGGTAGCTGCCCACGGGCCAGGAGCTTTGAGCCTACCTTGTCCTCTTGCTCTGCTTAGGGAAGAGCCCAGCAGTTGTCAGCCAGCAGCTAGAAACTAGGAGGGAGCGAGGAGCGTCCACATGAAGTGAAGGCATTGAACTCCTCCTGATTTATTTCAGTGAGTTTCGTTCTCACGGGAGGCGCTGCCAAGGAGCCTGACTAGCCAGGCCGCTCGGGGAGGAGGGGTCCTCCCGACTTCCCCCGCGCGGGAGTGGGGATTGGTCTGTCCTGGTGAGTCGCTGGAGCGGACTGCAGAGCATGGGGGCGGGCAGTGTCTGATCCTCAGCCAGCCCTTCACTATGGGTCGCCCGCAGGGAGTCAGCCCACTGTGGGGCGGCTGGACCAGCGGTTGCACCCTTTCGGACCTCACAGGGCTCTGGAGGTCCACGGCCCACCGGCTGGCGACCACCTGAGCTAGTCCAGTCCCTGCCCTGGAGAGCTTCTGGTCAGGGTGGTGAGGTGTAGGAAGTGTCTTCACCACAGTCTCCACGCAGCACATCAGGTGTTCTGAAGTCACGGGGTGTTCACTGAAGGCCTGGGAGTTGAGGTGTGCAGGGAGTGAGGGGGCAGTGCAAGTGCTGACGGGCTCCAGGCTTGGTGAGGGTTACCGAGTGTTCCAGGGAAGTGCGGCCGGACAATGGGGCAGTGGTTGGACACCGAGCGCACAGCTTGGAGGCTCACTGGGGAGAAGCAGGTCGGATGGCCTCTGTCCTGAGAGCCGTCCTGGCGAGCGGGCGCGCTCTGGAGCTGGAATTCAGCACTGGCCGCAGCCAGAGCTCTGAAGGAAGATGGCTCCGTGGCCACCTGGGACGGTTCTGACAGGATAGAGAAGGGCAGGAAGGTGGGCGGCGTTCCCCTGTCCTCACCTTTTCTCTTCTCCTTGCCGCTCTACAGAAAGGGTTTGACGTGTTCAATGCACTGGATCTCATGGAGAACAAAACCTTCTTGGAGAAGCTAAAGTTCGGCATAGGGGACGGCAACCTGCAGTATTACCTTTACAATTGGAAGTGCCCCAGCATGGGGGCAGAGAAGGTAGGTCAGCCCCTGGGCCTGGGCCCTTGTTAACTGGCGTTTGGCCCCCTGAACAGCCCCCTCCCTCAAATGGCCAAACTGGTGAGTGGGGTGGCAGAGCTTCTCTTCCCACAGGAGTCTCTTCAGCTGGCTGGGCAGGGCATTGGGACTGTCTCGGGGCCCTGCAGGTGAACTGCCACTGTTAGCCAGGGAGTCTCGAGTGTGAGGGTTGAGGAATTTTTCCTCTGCTGGGCTGCTGCCCTCATTCCAGCCCTTCTTCCTCCCCCAGGACCATGGTGTGGTCAGCAGTTAATAAATTAGTGCCGGACAGAGGCCTGCTGACCAGTGCTTGAGATGCTGGCAGCTGCCCTCCTTAAAGGATGTGGTCAGGGTATCGGTTGAGCGTGAGCCTCGGCTCGCTGTGAGTCTGCCCCACAGCCAGGCGGCACTGGGCTCAGCCATTTGGCACTTCGGGTCGGTGGGAAGTGGGAGAGACTTCAACAACTGTCAGCTCAACTCTGCCTCTCCGATTGGCTCTCCTAGGTTGGGCTGGTGTTACAGTAACCAGGTGCCAGTGAGATTCTGGATGAAGCCACTGAGATTCGAACCAGGAAATGGAATCCCACCACTTGTTGGTCCAATTTTCACAAACGTGAGAATCCCTGGCAAAGGGAACAGAAGTGAACCGGCTTAACCAAACCGCCACTGAACTTGACAATTGTTTTGCGATGGCGTAGGCTGCGTGACGTCACCTCTGGCCGTGTCTCTGGTCTCCCTGTTTTCCAGTTAATCACATCCTTATGCAGCCGTGATCAAGGGAATGTAACTGCTGAAAACTAGCTCGTGATTGGCATATTATGGAGTTAACGGGTGAATAATAAAAGTATATATTATATATATATATATATAAATATAAATATTTTAAATATCTTTCATGTTCCAAATGTACAAGGATGTTCGGTCCCTAATGAAGAACTGAATCCAGATCATTCCTGAAAATTAGAACCCAGGACAGTGCAGGCATGCACATTGTCACAGTGCTTGTCCTCTTCTGGGGGCAGCATTGGCTTCTCTTGGGGGAGCAGGAGAAAGGATGTGGGCACGTCTCTCCAGTCCCCCTTCTGAACTGGCTGGAATGATTGGCTTCTAGAGGGCAGAGTAAGGCGGGGGGGCCGTGCCAAGCTTTGGGGCGGGCCTGGGTCTCAGACTGCGGGTCTGCGGGCCAGTCCTACTCCGAGGCTTTCCCGCATCCCCGGGGCCTTCTCTGCTTTCAGAAGCGGAGGTGGTGACCTGTGGAAGAAGTTCCATTAAATGAGCCCCTTCTCCATCCGCTTGGCCTGCCCCTGTTGGAAGTCATCCTGCCAACTCTTTAGCCAGCTGCTGCCAATCTTACAGGCATGAGTCCCCCACGAGATGGTGTTTTCATTTCAGGGGTGACTGGCAGTTTGAAGGGGACCTGTGACCTCCTTGTAGCATTTGGGACTTTGTGGAGACCATGTCAGTGCAAGGCCTGGGTAGCTCATCTTAGAGCGAAGAGCCAGCACCCCAGCACCCCAGGGTGGCTGGGCAGGGACGGTGTGGGTTCCCAGGCCCCTGGCCTGTGCCTTCCAACCCATTGGCCACCTCCTGAGCTCCTTTCCAAGACAGCCTGCAAGGAATGGCAAGGAGTGGTGGTTAGACGCCAACCTGAACTTAACAGAGATGATTCATGTTGCCATTGTCTGAGTGTGGTTTCACCGAGGATGTCCGGTGGGTTTTCTGGTGGTGGTGACGATGGTTATTGATGCTGCGTGGCTATTGGGGTAGGCATTCCTGTTCCTCACTTGTGCTCAACCAGCTGGCTTAGGGAGCATTTGGCTGTGGAATTGTCAGCAACCCACATCCAGGTTTGTTTGTAACTTTTGCTCTAGGAGGAAGGAAGTGGGGGATAACGTGGTGTGAGGGTTTCCTGGCTGCTTTCACCTCTCGGCTACTTGTAGGGGCAGGAAGTCTTAGCCAGGAGGCCAGACTGCCTAGTCTTACCAACTGCAGCCGTGCTCTGCAGGCCGGCAGAGCTGCTTGAGGCTGAGGGTTTTGGTGAGGTTGGCCTGAGGTTCACTCTGCAGTTCCCGGAGCTGGAGGAAACCGTGCGCTTGGCGTGGGGCTGTGCCACCTGCGGCCGTGTTGCCTGCTCTCGGTAGACTGGACTGGGATTTCATAGGCCTCGGGGGCCTCCCTTCTGTTGTCCCTGCTCTGCAGCCTGCAGGCACCAAGGATCATGGCTGACCTTTAACTCCTTGGCTCCGAGATACCCAGACCAAAGAAGCTGCTGCTCTTAGCGATGTTGGCTGCATTCCGCAGACAGACGGAGTCCGAGGCGGGGGCTTGCCCTCCAGTTCCTGAGACGTCACACGACGCCCCGAGTCCCCAAGCAGCTTGCTAAGGAGCTCAGAAGACAGTGCCCAGCTCTTTCCCACCCGGGGCAGAACCCGAAACTTGGAAACACTCCCTGTCTGGGCCAAGTCCTAGTCTGACTGCCTCCGAAACTGGGGCGCACAACAGCCCTGGAGTCTGCCTGGGTTGACCCAGGTCATGGAATGGAAACAGGCCTGTGGCTCCTCCGGAAGAAACGGATCTGGAAAGGCCCCCATGTCTCCCTCCTCCTTGGACTCCACTGTCGTCCGTGGTGGGACCCGCCCCACCCGCAGCTCCACCACCAGGTCCAGGAATCGGCTCAGCGGCTGCTGGTCTCCTGTTTGTCCAAATGGCCCCTGGTCCTTCGCCAACCCCTTCCAGGACTTCAGTCAGAACCACTGTTTGGGACTCAGGCCTCCGCAGGAGGCGGTCTGCAGGACGGTGGAGCCATGGCTGGCTAGACCCAAACAAGGGGAGGCCCTGGGACCTGCCTCCGTGTGACCCTCCCACCTGTGCCGTCTCTACTTGCTGACACTGGGCTTTCGGACACGCGTGTCTCTGTGTTTATCTCCTGCCTTTGATCCCTGACTCCCTGGCAGATCCCTGTGGCCTCCGTGTCGAGAGAGAGCTGGTCAGAAAAAGACGCCTGTTCTGGCCTGAGGTCTGTATAGGGCTTGTTACCCACACACGCCTGCATCCAAAGACGCTAACGTGTGGTGTGAAGGCCGGCCCACGCCGAGCCACCTGAACACGCAGGTCCATGGAAAATGCCGGGCCTTTCCTGCCCTCCCGCCTGACTGCCAGCGCCCCTTACTTGCTGGTTCGCTGGAGCCCCAGGGCGGGCCTCCCAGTTGTCTAATTCGCTGCTCCAAGGTGACCAGCATTTACCCAACCCAGGGGTGTCCCAACGGCCTGGACAGCTTCGGGAAGCGGCTGTCTGGGAGGGCGAGGGGCGGGCAGACCAGGGGGGGGGGGGCAGCTTGTGCTGGCTCAGTGCCCGCCTGCCCCCGACGGAGGCGCCCGGCTTCGGTTTTGCCAAGTGAAGGCAGGCCTGCGAACACTGCCCCTGGGAGGCTGTGTGGGACAGTTTCACTCAGTTAAATAACAAACACGGACCGACTGCTGCAGGTGCTGCATCTTGGACAGGGCGGGGAGCTTCACCTTTGTCTTGGCTTTGCTCTGGGCAGGCCCATCTCCGGGGCGGGGGGAGAAATACCAAATGCATTGTTGCGCTTGATACATCTCACTTGTTTCTAATAAAGGAAGCAGCTGAATAAAGCCTCGCCCTCCTGGTTTTGCTGTGGACCCAGCGGCAGCCCCGGCTTGGGCTAGAGTGCCCCCAAGTGGCAGCACCCCGCAGGTCATATGTCGGGGTCATAGCTCTGGGCGGCTTTTGAAGACTCACGGCAAGGCGGCCCCTTTCAGGGCGATCTTGGCGCCTCCCCTGTCCTCTGGCGCCAGCGAGGAGCCAGTGCTGACCCAGCTTCACTCCCGTAAGAGGAGCAGCGGGCCCGTGCCAGCCAGCCCAGGCGCCGGGCCGAGGAGCCAGCGCCGGCCCCACAGCGGGGAGCAGTGGCCCTCCGGTCTGGGTCAGCAGTGGCTCCTGCGATGGAGGGCGCAGGCACTGCCCTGCCCACTCGCCCGATGCCACATCTTTCCTTCTAGGCCGGGGCTCTGGGCCACCAGGGGGGCTTTTAACCCTACAGGTCACCGGGCCCACTGGCCGCCTACTGAGCCAGCTTCTGAGGGGCCTTCCCATCCCTGCTCTCTTCCTGTGGCGCTTTCCACCCATCCCCCGACCCACGCTCCTTCCAGACCCCCCCACGCCTGGTGCCTCAGCCCTTCCCAGTGAGCTGGGCCCTGAGCTGCCCCCGGGGACTGCCCAAAAGCTCGGCCCTTGCTCGGAGTCAGTGCTGTTAAATGCCCGAGTCCACATTTAACCCTAGAAGGCCACCTTTCCGACAGGTTTGCTCTGGACTCTCACCTGTTGCCTCTGCACGCCCACCTCACGTCTCTGGCCCGGAGCAGCCGCTGTCTCCAGGCCTTCGTCTAATCTGGTTGCTGGTGGAAGGTGAGCCCCAAGTCTGGGATTTGTCTACTGAGTAGAGAGAGGCCTTGAACCCCGCTGAGCCTGGAAAGGTGGGGGGGGGGGGCTGTCTGGGGCCCTCAGAGTCCAGTGCCACCCCCTTCAGGGCCTTGACGGAAGCTTATCCAGCTGCCTCCCCTTCCAGGCCCCCCCGAGGTGGGTGGGCAGCTTGTGATTGGTGTCCTCGCCTGCAGCACCCCTGGCAGGCAGGCAGACCCAAGCCCCGCAGGGGGAGAGCCCACGGGCCATGGCCCCTCGGCCTCCCGTGCTTGCGGTGGCGGGGACAGAGGCAGCTGGCTGCTTTATTTTGTAAAATGGTCTTGTTCTACTGCCCGCTCAGGGCTCCTCTATGAAACGAGCTAAAAACCTACTTCTCGGTCCCCAGGGCTCCAACCTCAGCTCTCCCTGCTTCTGCAAGGGAAGGAGCTCAGGTTCAAAAGCTGGAGAGGAGCCCGGGAAACCCTGAGGAGGGAGTCTCGGTGGCCAGTGGCTGGGTGGGGTGCGGCTGTGGCTCGACTCCTTTCGGGGGAAGGGGCTGAGGGTCGAATGTCCTGCTCCCCAGGCCTCTGGCAGGAGCAGACCCGGCTCGTGATAAACACAGTGGAAGGTGGCCCGGCCACTTGAGTCTCGGCCAGCTCAGGTGCAGGGGAGAGGACCCTGTTCTCCCGGAGGCACTGCGGCGCCTCCGCGCCAGGCTGGACGGCACCCCACTGCCCTCCGCTCCAGAGGTCTCGCCGCCGCACGCAGCTGCATCCGCAGGGGCTCAGTCGGGCCCTTGGGAGTGCTGGACTCGGATGTGGACAAAGATGGTGGCCGGTGACAGCGAGGCCCCGTCCTTGGAAAGCAGGTGGATGTGGCGGTACCCTGTGGGGAGGGCAGCCGGGCGTCAGATTTGCAGCCCGTCACCCTGCCCACGTCCCATCTCGGGGCCGAGGAAAGTCCCAGCGCAGGCGAGCAGCGTCTGGGCCGGACCTCTCCCTGCCCATCCCCACCCACCTTGCTTCATGCTGTTGAGAGGCAGCGTAAACTGGCCCACAAAGTCATTGGGGGACGTGGTGTCATAATCTTCTACCACAAACCGGACCAGCACCAGCTCTGGAGCCCGCAACTGGAACTGCAGGGTCTGCCCCCAGTGGGGGTTGAAGCCTGGGGCACAAACAGCATGGTGGTCGGAGCCAGCTGGCCTCTGCCCTGCACCTCCCCCCACCTCCCTGCACTCTGCCCCCCGCCCCTCCCACCACCAGCGGGCAAACCCACCGTTGTTAAGCACGTAGTCGGTCTCCTTCCGAGCGCAGTCCATGGGCACCCCGTGGATCTCAACACGCACCAGGGGGTCCACAATGGAGCTCGGCTTCTCGGCATTCAGCTTGGGCAGCTGCTGGGCTGTGAGCACCTGTGGGGGGTGGAGAGCTTCAGCCCGGCCGCCCTGCCCACCACGCCGGCCCCAGGCCGCCCGCTCTTCCTCCCTTCAGGCGTGCCCGGGACCGGCCAGCTCTGAGCCCGGGCTGCTGACCTGGATGGTGAGAGTAGCCCGGGGGGGCCCGGGGCTCTCGGGGTCGAAGTCTGTGTCGGGCTGCCGCAGGCGGGCGGGCTTCAGGATGTAGCCGCACTGCCCGTTGACGAGGAAGCGCCCAGCGTTGAGGTCCATCTCATAGCCCGGCGTCTGGAAGTTCAGGGCCACTGGGGACACAGCGGGTCCGGACGGGCTCTGAGTGGCCCTTTCCTCACCCTCGGTTTCAGGGGCCTCACTGCCCCCCGCGCCTCCCCCCCCTCCCCCCCCCACACACACACAGCCCTGTAGACACAGGACCAGCCCCTCACTAAGGGCCCAGGTCTGGGTAGTGCTGCTCTGTGTCCACTGTGACTTGATGGGGAGGAATTTGATCTAGGCCAGGGGTGGGCAAACTTTTGGACCCGAGGGCCACAATGGGTTTCTTAAACTGGACTGGAGGGCCGGAACAAAAGCAACCTGACCATGCTGGCACTCTCATCTTGGGCTGCTGGTGAAGGAGCAGAGGGGAGAGCAAGAGAACCCTCCGCTCTTTCGGCTCCTCGGGCCGGAGAGAACAGCCGAACCGGCCGGATCTGGCCCACGGGCTATAGTTTGCCCACGGCTGATCTAGACTCTTTTATTACTACCTCATCTCTCTCTTTTTTTCCTTTTTTTTTAAAAAAAATGATTTCAGAGAGGAAGGGAGAGGGTAAGAGAGAAACATCAGTGATGAGAATCACTGATCGGCTGCCTCCTGCACACCCCACACAGGGGATCGAGCCCGAAACCCGGCATGTGCTGACCGGGAATCAAACCGTGAGTGACCTCCTGGTTCAAAGGTCAAGCCCCTCCAGCCAGGCCACCTGGTATCTCTCGAGGCTGGAATGTGGGCTTTGGGGGGCATATCGCAGAGCCCTCCACCTGCAGGGCCAGAGTGGAGCCCTGAGGTTTCTACACCTACCCCCGGGGACCACACCCCCCTCCCTGGCGGGCTCAGCATGGGATCGCCGGGGGCATGTGTACATGTATGTGTCAGGGGCCTATGGGGGTGGAGATTTCTAACTTCTACCTTCATAAGAAACGTGAGACTTTTACATTGTCAGGAACAGATGAGCCCGGCCAGTGTGGCCCAGCGGCTGAGCTAAGAGGTCATGGTCAGGGCACAGGCCTGAGTTGCTGGCTCGATCCCCGGTGTGGGGCGGGCAGCAGGCAGCCGATCAGATTCTCTCTTATCACTGATGTTTCTCTCCTTCCCTTTCTGAAACCAATAAAAATAGATTTTAAAAAAAGAACAAACAAGCCTGATTTGTTTTCCTCACTCTGCTCAGATGTTTTTAATAAATGTTATCATCACAAAACACTGTTTTCCACCCGGTCAGCTGTGTGGCCCCATCACTGCTGGGGCCTGTGGCGCCCCGGGGGCCACCCCACCGAGCACGCGGCCCACTCACCCAGCTGACAGCCCGCGTTCCACATCTCCTGGGGGCTGTAGTTGGCCGAGTTCATCCGCAGCCCCAGTGGGTAGACGCGGGTCAGCTGCCGGCTGTTGTGCCTGACCAAGCTGTTCCCTGCGGGGAGTTGGGTGGTACGTGACGAGCGCCTGGGTACCCTCACCTGGTGCCGGGCTGTAACCCCAACTCCAGGGTCAGGCTGGGAACAGAGGCTGAATGCCCATTGCCGCTTCCCCTGCCCCGGCGGCTCCTCCTCTCTGACACAGCGGCCGGGGGAACCCCATGAGGAGGTGGCGGAAGGGCGGGGACCGCTCCCACAGCCTGCCCTGCACCCCAGCCCCAAACCCCAACATTCCCTACTCGGCACCTGGAACACCTGGCCCCAGGCAGACATCCCGTGTGTCATCCCTCCTCCCACACAGCCCTCCAGCCACACTGGCTTCCCGGAACCCTTCCGGGAGGTCATGCCCCCAGGCCTGGGTGCAACCTGCTCCTCCGGTCTGGACACCCCGCCCCTGTGGCCCGGCTGCCGCCTCCTCACCCGTCCCCCACGTGTCTTCTCAGGCCTCTCCTGTCCAGCAACCTCTCCCTGACCTCACCCCCTGGTGCTGGGCTCCTCCAGCCCCAGTCACGGCCCAGCTGGTCACCTGTGTCGCCATTACCCAGCTCCGTCCGGCCCGTCACTAGGCTGTGCGCCCAGTGAGGGCAGACTCAGTCCCTTCTTCCCTGGGCCTCTCCCTCATCCTCTGGGGTCTTCCTGATCTCTTCACCGCCCCCGGAAGCCCCTCAATCTCCTTTCCAGACCAACTTCAGGATGCTCCCCCAGGATCCCGCAGGCCCCCCTGGCCTCCTGCCCCCAGGTGCCAGCTATGCTGGCTCCTACCTGCCTCTCGAATGAGCTTCCGGGCCTTGCGCTCGCTGAGGGAGCAGACCTGGAAGGGCTGGGGCGGGGCGGGCGCGGGCCGCAGGCTCTGAAGGCGCGTGGCCCCGCAGTACACGGCCAGGGCCGACAGTTCCGGGGAGATCTGCTTGGCCTGGGGGGGAGATGAGCCTCAGAGGGTCCCTCTGGCCACAGCCCCCCAGCCCCTCCCTTCCCTCCCTCCGCCACCTGCCCAGGCCACCCCACTCACCTGCCGCTTCTGCTCTGCCTCCGCCCGCTCTTCCTCCTCCTCCTCGTCCTCCTCCTCCTCCCGGTCCGACAGGGTTCGACCGTCCTCGTTCCGAGCAGCTGGCAGCTTCTTCCCCTTCACCAGGACCCGGCCCTTCAGCTGCTGTAAGACCAGCGCGGGTTAGCCCTCTCGCCCCCGTGCCGGCCGGCTGGTCGGTCATCCAACCACCACGGGGTGAGAGGCTGGCGGGGGTGAGGAGAAGGAAAGTACACACACAGATGAGTGGATTCTAACAGAAAAACAAACAGACAGAGGAAACTGGCCACGAGCTCATCAGCAGGGGATTGGCTGACGAGGTCCCTCCAAACACCAGAATCCTACCCGGCGGCCGGCCCTTAAAACAAGGGAGGCAGCTCGGGATCGAAAGAGAGTCTGCTCTCCAAGAGAGACCTCACCTGGAAGAGGTGCAGACCAGGAGTCAGGACCCTGTGGTGTAACGTTTGAGAGAAGACCGCTATGGGGAGGGCATATATGGACGGGGAGACTGCAGAAGGTGGTTCCGTTGTGTGAGATAGGACAGGGGTGAGCCCCAGGGGGGTGGGGAAACCCTTTTCAATTGAACACACTTGTGTACAGTTTTTGTTTACCGTATGTATGTTATTTTCATGCTAATAAAAGATCAAATTACACACACACACACCAGGGTGAGTCAACATTTTTTGCATATTTGGGATAGGGAGGAGGAGGAGGAGGAGGAGAAGAATTTTCTCCAGGAGCCAGTACAGGTCCTGAGGGGGGCAGATACCACACTCTGAGGTTTGGAATGAAAGGAGGCAGGACCACCTCCGGCCAGAATGCCGGGCAGGCTTCTAAGGCCCAGGAGGAGGCAGGTGAAGCTGCACCGGGATTACAAGCAGGCGGCGCTGGGCAAGCAGGTGGCTGGGAAGGGGCTCCAGGTGGAGACAGTGCCAACCACGACCTTCAGGGTGGGAACGGCTGAGCCCACAGGGACTCTGTGGGCAGGGAGGGCAGGGCCAGGTCCCGGAAGGCTAGCAAAGCCAGGAGAGAGGGTGGGTGGGTCTAGTCAAAGATGGCCAGCAGGAGACTGACAAGACCCCGGGGTGGCAGGTGTCAGAAGCAGGGGAGGTTAAGGCAGAGAGAGGTGAGGGGTCCTGAACCGGGAAGTGGCATGCGCAGGGGTGGACGGCGGAGCCCAGACGGACCCTTCCCCCCCCCCCGGGGAGGGTCTGGGCGCCTCACCTCTGGGGACGGCAGCTCTTCGGGGTTCTGGGAGTCCAGCGCCTGTGTCACCAGCATGTCCCCCAGGATGGTGCGGAGGTGGCAGGCCATGACCGCCTGCTGTTCCAGCCCACAGTGGTTCTCAAGGGACAGGATGACAGGGTACGGGGACAGCTGCAGGGGGAGAGGCAACAGCTCAGAGTGGCTCACCCCATCTTCCCTCCTCCCATCCCAACCAGAACCCCTGTGACGTGCCGCCTCAGCTCCTTCGGGACGGGCAGCCAAACCAGGAAAACCCCCCGGGGGTCGGGAGGCCGAGTCGGTGGGATGTGGGATGCATCCTGTACATGGAGGGACAGGGGTCAGACATGGGGCCTTGGGAAGGGGTGGACCGTCTGGGAGGCTGAGGGCAGCTGCAGGAACGGTATTCTTTTATAAAAGCTCTTTAGAGCCGAAACCGGTTTGGCTCAGTGGATAGAGCGTCGGCCTGTGAACTGAAGGGTCCCAGGTTCGATTCCGGTCAAGGGCATGTACCTTGGTTGCGGGCACATCCCCAGTAGGGAGTGTGCAAGAGGCAGCTGATCGATGTTTCTCTCTCATCGATGTTTCTAACTCTCTATCCCTCTCTTCCTCTCTGTAAAAAACCAATAAAAATATATTTTTTAAAAATATTAGCTATAAAAAAAAAAGCTCTCTAGATGTTAATGACGTTGACCACGTCGTTGGTATGCAAACTCCCCCTCACCCTTCGTCATGTGTTGGTGGTAAGATTGGTGTAGCTTGACCGAAACTGCAGTTTTATGGACACAACATAGTGTGCCTAGCTTCTCTCTCCCCCTCTTTATGGTTTACTCTTTGGCAATAATAATTAAAGTGTCCTTCCCTCCCGCAAAGTTTTCTTCTGGAAATTCTGAGGTTTGAATACGTTTACTACATGCGAGGGAGGGAGAAGGGAGCGGCTCGCTCAGCTTTATTCCACCCCGGCCGCCGGCCCGCAGCACCGGGTCGGGGTGACTCGGGGAGGACCGAGGGGCGGGCTCACCGTGAAGGCGTGGTCCCGCACGGCCTGGACCACGTCTCGGAACAGGATCTTGGAAGTGAGCGTGTGGCCGTGGTAGATGACCGGCTCGCCCCCGGACCCCTCCCAGCAGTCCAGCTCCACGCAGCGGCACCCCTGGGCGAAGGCTCTGCGGACAGGCAGGCGGGTGTCATGGGGGGGGGGGCACAGATCGGGGAAACAGACAGCGGGGCCCCGGGAAGCCCCCAGTGGGAGTGAAGCCCCATTCCCCCACCACACGGGACTCCCAGAGCGTTCGCCGCCACCCTCCCTCCACCAGGCACCTGACGTAGGCCTCGGTGCTGCTGAGCCCCCCAATCTGGGAGTCGGTCAGGTAGGTGTTGTGGGAGGAGGAGATAAAGTAGTGGGCGAGCGGCTGGTCCATGTCCTGGAACGTGCACGTGTGGGCCGGGTTCAGGGCGTCCCCCTCGGGTGACAGCAGGTACATCATGAAGCCGTCCAGGGTCATCAGCTCGTGCTGCTTGGCTGCAGGGAGGGGCCGGAGACAGCATCAGGCCACCGAGGGGACCCCCGTCCAGCCCCAAATCTCACTCCACTGAGTGCTGAGGAGCACCTGTCTACCCACTGCACTCCACAAGTTATGCCATTTGCCATTTCATCGTCGGCCACGCCCTGTGAGGAAGGCACACCGCTCTGCCACGTTGCAGATGTGGCAGCTGAGTCTGGAATGGCGCGATAATGTCCTCAGGATGGCACCCACGGCCAGGAGCAGCAGCCCTGCCCGTGTACTGCTCCCCCACTTCTCTGGGGACCCCGATCTGCCTGACACCCCGAGCCCCAGCCCCTCCGCCCGCCCCACCTGTCTCATTGAGCTCGTAGGTCTGGATGAGCCGCCGGGCGTGGGCCAGCGTGGCGCCGTCCTCGCCCTGGTCCTCCAGGAACTCCAGCAGCTCGGGGGCGCTCAGGACTCGGTCCTCGCCCGAGTAGCGGTGGAAGATCTCCTCCAGCTCCGGCCGCTTCAGCAGGCGCCGCAGAAACTCCTCGATCTCCGCCCCCTCCAGCCGCTCGTTGTTGGAGTGGTCGCACTCCTAGGAGGCAGAGGGGGGGCTGGAAGAGGGGCCCCCGGGGGAAGCTGGCCGGCACTGCCGCCCCATCGTCTCCCGAAGCAAACGCCCCCCTTTCACGGGCAGCGGGGCAGAGCTGGTGAGGCCCCGGTCCCGCTCAGGGGCACCCGGACGGTGGCCGGCAGGGCGGAGGCTCAGGAAGATCCCTCCCTCCGGTTCAGTGCCCGTAGCTCTGGACCAGGACCTGCCCTAAGACCCTAAGAATGAAGATGTGGGAGGGGCCTGCTGGTGTGGCTCAGTGGTGGAGGTTCGACCCATGAACCAGGAGGTCTAAGGTCAGGGCACGCACATGCCCAGGTTGCAGATTCAATCTGCAAAGTGGAGGACTCAGTCCCCACTAGGGGGCACGCAGGAGGCGGGCGATCAATGAGTCTCATCATTGATGTTTCTCTCTCTCCCTTCCTCTTTGAAATCAATATATATTTTAAAAAAAGTAAAAGAGCCGAAACCAGTTTTTCTCAGTGGAGAGAACATCCCAGGTTCGATTCCGGTCAAGGGCATGTACCTTGGTTGCGGGCATATCCCCAGGGCTGATCGATGTTTCTCTCTCATCGATGTTTCTGACTCTCTATCCCTCTCTGTGAAAAATCAATAATATATATATATATATATATATATATATATATATATATATTTTAAATAAAAATAAATAAAAAGTAAAAGATGTGAGAGGAAACCAGTGTCCCCGGGGCAGGCCTGGGCTCCGGTGCTACCATCCCCCCCATCCATTACCACCCTCAGATTCCCACGTTCACACCGTGGTCCGTGAGCAGCAAAGAGCTGCGGGTCCACAGGGGGTGTCAGGCTGGGGGCACAGGTGCCGTGGCCCCGTCTTCAGTGTCAGGGGCTGGGCGCTTGGTCGGCTTCCACACAGGGCCTGCCACGGGCTCTGCTGGGCCACGGATGCAGGGCCCAGCCCTGAGCGCCCCTGTCTGTGCTCCGTGCTCCCTCAGGAGTGGAGGTGCCACGCGTGCCACAGTGGAGGAGGGTGTGCCCGTGTGCCCGTGTGCCCCTGAGCCCACTCCTCCCTCTGTTCTTTGTGCAAACCACCCAGGTCACCTGGGCCAAGGTTCTAATTCTAAAGAAATGAAAACTAGGGCTCCGCCGCTCACTTGGGAGTGGTGGGATGGCCGTCCTCCCACCCCTGGGGGCTGCCCGAGGGGCGGAGGGAAGCCTGGGCCAGCCCTCCCCTCCGGGCCACAGCCTCGGGCAGGTGAGAAGGTGAGGAGACCCAGGTGTGGCCTCTCTGCGGCCAGAGGCCCGATGGCCCCCAAGCTGGCCGGGGAGGGGGACGTATGACTGTAATGGCCGGGCGGACAGAGCTGAGGGGAGTGCAGGGGCCCACCTTGAAGAGGCGGTAGGCGTACATGTCGTTCATGTCCACGTTGACCATTCGGAGCAGGCTCTTGATCTCCTTGAAGCTCATCTTGCTGTCCTGGTTGGAGTCCGCCCGGTGCAGGTAGGAGTGGATCCAGGTGCGGGTGCTCAGGAAACGCCACAGCAGGTTGGGCACCACCCCCCGCCGGCAGGTTTGTCACCATCACCGGGCCTGGGGGCTCCCCAGCATCCCCAGGGGCCTGCGGGCTGTCTGAGCACCGCGGTGGCGGGCTGTCCGCCCTGGGCCTGGCTCCCCGGAGCCAGGAGGCATGTCCCACCCTCAGTTTCTAAGACAAGGGGCTGGGGGGCTCAGGGTCAGACTGTGCAACCCGGAAGGACAGGCCTGCCTCCCCCCGAGCCTGGGGTTCTCCGGGACAGGCCCGCCTCCCTCCATGCACCCCCATCCCACCCCCATCTCCACCCCCACCCCCGCATCAGCCCTGCACCAGCCCCGGCAGGATATTGGTCGAGGCGCTCGCGCTGGCTCATGGCCTCCAGGCGCGCGCGCAGCTTGGCCAGGCCGCGCACCCAGCGCTGCGCCTCCTCGGCCGAGGGCGCGGCCAGGTCCAGGTTCTTGCGGCGGCCCTTGAAGGCGATGGTGAGGCAGCGCGCCGGGGCGAAGGCGCCGCCGAAGCGCCGCAGGCCCTCAGACTGGTGGCCCTCGCGCACCGCCTCGATGTGCTGCACGAAGACTGCGGAGGGTCAGCGGGTCAGAGGGTCAGCGGGTCAGCGGGCGGTGGGGGCTGCCCGGCCCGAGCTCCACCCCGGCCCACCCGGTGTCCGCCCGCCCGGTGCCCGTCCACCCGTCCGCCCGGTGCCCGCCCGTCCTCCCCGCTCACAGATGTGCTGCGACGGCGCGTGCGGGAAGCGCCGCTGGAACCACACGGTCAGGCCGTCCTCCTGCAGCCGGTACAGCCGCTCCTTCTGCCACGTGCGCGAGCGGATCTTGCAGAGGCGGGAGCCCCGCAGCATGGCGCGCACGTCCTCGTCCTCCGTCAGGCCTGCCGGGGAGGGAGGGAGGGAGGCCGGGGCTCAGAGCCTCGTCCGGGGACCTCCTTCCTCCCTCTGCCAGCCGGGACCTCCTTCCTCCCTCTGCCAGCCAGGCCTTGGCCTCCCTCGGAGCCTCTTCAAGCCCACCCAGCCTCTCTCAGGACTGGGCTTGGCTGGAGGCTCGGCGTGCCTCACCCAGGGCCCCTGCGAGGTGTGCCAGTCGCAGGCCCTTCCTCCCCGCCAAGCAGCGGTCTCGGGGGCCCCGGAGAACAGCCCCTCGGACAGGACAGGCACCCAGGCCTCACTGGCACCCTCCCGGCCACTCCCCTCCACCAGCCCCTCCAGCCTCCGAGGCCAGAACCCGTCACCTACTGCCTTTCCCCTCATTTGATTTTTTAAAAAATATATTTTTATTGATTTTTTACAGAGAGGAAGAGAGTTAGAAACATCGGTGAGAATCATCGATCAGCTGCCTCTTGCACACCCCCTACTGGGGATGCACCTGCAACCGAGGTACATGCCCTTGACCGGAATCGAACCCGGGACCCCTCAGTCCGCAGACCGACGCTCTACCACTGAGCCAAACCGGTTTGGCCTTTCCCCTTATTTGAAACCCTGATCATCCAGAAAGTCCTCTCGCTATCTAACCTAAATCTTGCTGCAACCCACGTTCCTCACCTCTGCGTTCCCAAAGACCAGGGCGGCTGCAGAGGCCACTCTGGCTCTAGGGCCACCGACCTGCCCGGGCTAACCAGAGGATGCTCTCCCGGCATCTCAGTGAGCTCTGGGGGGCCCAGTGCCCAGCCCCCAGGACACCCCCATGGCCCTCTCCTGTTAGTGTCCGCCTTCCCTGTAAGCGTTGGGGCCAAAAATAGAATATTGGGGACCAGCTATGGTGGCGGGAAGTAGTCATCCCGCCCTGTTAACCGAGATTGCCTCGTTCCGGTTAAAGGACATTGTAACCAGGCTGGGAGGTTCGCTCCTCCCCCCTACCCCCCCCCCCCCTTTAACCTCGGAGTCACCCTTGGACCTGGGTGGGAGTCACCCTTGGGACAGAGTCCTTTCTCAGTCAGGAACGGCCTGTTATCTGGCCAAGATTAACAGCCTTGTTACCCAAACAATGCAGTCCCACCCCAGACCGCCGCCGACTTCCCCGCGCCTGTCATCCCCCCCATTAATCTTCGTGCTCCCGCCCGGCAGACACCGCTGGCTGCGGGAGGGGCTGCAGAGCAGTGTCTGGGGGGGACCTGCAGCTCTCCCGTGTGGCCGGCGTTCCTGGCACAAACGCCCGCCGTGATTCACCCTGTCCCTGCCGCACTGGCAGCCCGGGCCCCGGGGCTGTCGGTTTCAGTAAAACAACATGCGTACCGAGCACCGACGGCGCACACTCCCCGATCACGTCTTAACACACAAGGAAACACGCTTCAGCCGCTGGCCAGGATTCTTTTTTTTTTCTTTTCTGTTTTTGTTTTCCACCGGCCCGGAATTCTAAGGAAGCGGTGGAAATATTTGCCCTTGGCTACGAACTGAACTTTCAGCTCCCGTTCTCCTCCTCCTCCCCCCGCCCCCACCAATACCTGGGAACAGGAGGCGGGCGAGAGCAGAATTTAATTAGTTGTTTATTTTATATTCAATCTATTTTTTAAAATATATTTTTTTTCTTTTTATTTATTTATTTTATTGTTGTTTTTTTTTTTACAGAGAGGAAGGGAGAGGGATAGAGAGCTAGAAACATCGACCAGCCGCCTCCTGTACACCCCCTACCAGGGATGTGCCCGCAACCAAGGTACATGCCCTTGACCGGAATCGAACCTGGGACCCTTCAGTCCGCAGACCGACGCTCTATCCACTGAGCCAAACCGGTTTTGGCTATATTCAATCTATTTTAACTAAAGGAAAGTTCATGCATTTCTCTAAGCCTCATGGTCTCCATGCATAAAACAGAAGTCTCAGTAGTACCTGCTGACAACCCAAAGTTCAGTAGAGAGGCTGACCGTGTGTGTGTGGGGGGGCGGGGTCAGAACGGGAGAATAAGAGCCGGGACAATGGGAGGGTGGGAGCTAGACTAACCGCAGGGCCCGCCCTTTGGGAGGGAGGGGGCAGCCGGCGGTGGACGGGAGCCCAGTTTCCAGAGAACCGGGATCTGGATTTGTATGTGAATCCTCCAGATTTTTCAACGTTGGCAACTGAATCGAACAAAGAAAAACCCCAAAACACGACCACGCAGGCCAAAGGAGACGGGGCTGTGGCTTCTCTTCCGCCTCATTTTACTCGCCGAGCCCCTGCGCCGGGTTTGGCGTTGGGCTCTGTGGCCCCACGGCCCCCGCCTGCAAACTCGGACCTAAGGAATGGAGTCTAAATCTCTGGGCTCCGTTCTCACTCTCTTGGAGCCTGTGTGCGATCCTCCTCCTTGCTCTTCCTCATTCCAGAGCCCTGCAAGGTCGCTCCGACCTGACCTCCGACGAGACCTCCTCTGGAAAGGCTTCCATCACCTGCCCTTGAATGGGAGTTCTCCCTCCCTGCCCACCGACGGCACCTTTTAAAAAAATATATATTTTATTGATTTTTTACAGAGAGGAAGAGAGAGGGATAGAGAGTTAGAAACATCGATGAGAGAGAAGCATCCATCAGCGGCCTCCTGCACACCCCCTACTGGGGATGCGCCCGCAACCAATGTACATGCCCTTGACCGGAATCGAATCTGGGACCTTCCAGTCCGCAGGCCACGCTCTATCCACTGAGCCACACCGGTTTCGGCCCAACGGCACCTTTTACTTTAATTAAAACCAACACACGCCCCGCCTACACCGTCATTTCGGTGGGCTTCAGTAAACCCGGGGCAGGGATGAGACCAGCCTCCTAACCCCGGGGCTTGTTCTGGGGCCGGATTTGCAGGCAGTTTTCTGAAGGGGGAGGCGGACGGACAGACAGCGCCACCGCCAGCCCCGCCCCTTCCATCCCAGTGCAGAGCAGAGGCCTGTGGGTCTGTGGGTCGGGGTTTCCCAATCCTGGTTGGGCATCGCCATCACCTGCAGGAGGTTGCGAAACCCGCGGCCCAGAGATCCTCATCGAGGCGGTGTAGGCTGGAGCCCAGGCGTCTGTGCATTTAAAAACCTGCCCCGTGACTCTGAGGGCACCGTGACTGAGTCAGGGCGTCAGGGGCAGGAGGAGAAGTCTACATCCTCGGGGGGCTAAGGTCCCCCCCCCCACGAGGCCAGCCCTGTGGCCCTAGTGGCTCCACGGTGTTTCTCAGGGTTTAGACCAGCCGTGGGGAAACTATGGCCCACGGGCCGGATCCAGCCCGCTCGGCTGTTCTCTCCGGCCTGGGGAGCCGAAAGAGCGGAGGGTTCTCTTGCTCTCCCCTCCGCTCCTTCACCAGCAGCCCAAGGTGAGAGTGCCAGCATGGTCAGGTTGCTTCTGTTCCGGCCCTCCGGTCCAGTTTAAGAACCCATGGTGGCCCTCGAGTCAAAAGGTTTGCCCACCCCTGGGTTAGACGGTGGCACTCTGGAAGGGGCAGTGCCCACCTTCCCGCCTGAAGGAGAGGTGGAAGGTAGCATGTGCCAGGCCAAGAGACTCACCAGACTCTCAGACACCCAATTCCCACATCTGGGCAACCTATGGATTCTCTCACCCTGAGAGAGAAACAACGGGGTGGGCACAGGACAGCCAGGGACCTGCAGGGCCACCATAACTGCCCCCCCCCGTGCCCCCTGCTCCGCCGTGGGCCAAAGGCCCTGCACTCCCACCACTACCAGACTCTGCGGCTGCGGCTCTCCCCCCGGTCTGGCCGGCCCTCTGATGCCCAGCCCCCAGCTGAGGGGTGCGGCGGGGGAGAGGGACAGTGGATGACTAAGACCGGAAATGGAGGTGAGTCACGCGGGGCCCGCTTTGTCCAGCCTTCTGCAAACAGGACATGGAGACAGACAGCCGGGACTCCTGACCAGCCTCCCGCTGGGACAGGTCCCCCCCCATGTCCCCCTCCTGGCCCTCGTGTGGGAAGGGGCCGCTCCAGTCTGTCCACCCAGGTACTGGTCCCCGGGTCACACTATCGCCCAAACACACACCCAGAGGAAAAGCCAAAAAGAATGAGGGAGCAGGGCCAGGCTGGACCGGGGCGAGTCCTTGGGTGGGTGGGTACCTCTGTTTCCCCATTGCTGAGCCGAGGGGCTGTGAGGGGTCTGGGGTGTCAGGCCGGAGGGTGAGACCAGGAGGAGCCCCCAGGCCCGGGCAGAGACGCTGGGAGGAGCCTGGCTCCCTGTCCAGCTGCCCAGGAAGCACTTACAGGTCCGGCCAAGCCCAAACCCACCGATGTCTCACCCGCCACGTGCCTACCTGCTCGGGGCAGGTGCACCAGCTGCCTGCCCTGGTGTTCTCTGCCTATCCGCTCTGCCTCCCGCTGGGCTGGGCAGCACCGTGGCTGCCTCGAGGGAGCAGGCAGGGGAGCAATCGTGAGCTGACAGCAGAGGAAAGGAGGACGAATGGCAGCCAGAAGGGGGGAAGGACCCGGTGGCCATTGACAGGGTCACGGGCATGCAGACAGAGGGTGGGACACCGAGAGCAGGGTGTGTGACAGGAGTGCTAGGTCTCCGGTGAGGGCGTGTGGAGGTGTGGAGGTGTGTACATACAGGGTGTGTGCACTGGTGTGTGTGTGGGGGGGGGGAGGTTGATTGGGGTTGGTGAGAGGGAGGAAGGTGGATCAGCTTGGGAAGGAAAATAGGCAGCGCGTGTGCGTGTGTGTGTGTGTGTGCACGCCAGGGCACACTCAGGAGGGGCACACGGGCTCCAGAGGAATGTGAGACACGCAGGGAGCAGTGACAGCTGACAGCTCCCTGCCAAGGGGGGAGGGAACCGAAGGGCAGCGTTTCCCGGGGGCTGGGGGTCAGGAGGCTCTGGGAGGGGACACACAGCTGGCAGGGGTCCCCAAACACCTTCCCACCCGAATCCTCCAGCCAGCAGGCAGCCCCCCAACACCCCCAAACTCCAGACATGTCCCCCTCGTCCCCACTGGCTGCCACACCCAGGGCCAGAGCCCGGCAGAGCCCAGAGCCAGAGTCCATAACATTCCTTGGAGAATCAACAACGTGAGGAAGGGCAGGCGTGCTTCCCCGGCCTGGGCGGGTCACCGTGAGCGAGGGTGGCAGCACCCTTCCTGGCAGGGTGCTAGGGCAGAGGTTGTGGGAGGCCACCCCCAGAGCTGAAGAGGGAGAAGAGGGGGGCACAAGGCACAGCAGCCAGCCCCCCCAACCCCCCCCCTCCTGCCTGGCACGCTCCTGCTCAGCCAGGAGGCCTGCCCTGCCCTCCCCACCACCAGGCCGGCACCTGCCAGCACTGGGGGCCGCGCTGAAGACCCCCCCCCCCCAGGACAGCCCCACTCACCCCGCAGGGGACATCCCGGGCAGGCCATCGGCAGAGCCCTCTGGCCCTGTGGCACTCGGCGGTGTGTGCAGGCTGGGGAGGGCAGGGAGCAGGTTCTGCCCACTCAGCGCCCTGCTCCCTGGGCGGATTGGGGACAGGGTGGAGCGTTAAAGGCACAGCGTCGGGCAGGGGCTCCGGGGAGACGGGGCTGTCAGGTCAAGTTCCCGATGCCCAGTTCAACTTGAAATTCAGACGGACAATTAACTCGGGCCAGCCGATACTGAAAGACCACTGGCTGTCTCTACGGAACTCACACCTCCCCGGCCTCCTGCACGTTGTGCGGCGAGCCTGTGAGGGCACCCCTGGAAATCCGGGGGGCCCCTGGGAGGGAAAGGCCCTCGCAGGCGAAAATCACTCCTTCGCCGAAACCGGTGTGGCTCAGTGGATAGAGCGTCGGCCTGGGAACTGAAGGGTCCCAGGTTCGATTCAGGTCAAGGGCATGTACATTGGTGGCGGGCACATCCCCAGTAGGGGGTGTGCAGGAGGCAGCTGATGGATGATTCTCTCTCATCGATGTTTCTAACTTTCTATCCCTCTCCCTTCCTCTCTGTTGAAAATCAATAAAATATATATATATTTTTTAAAAATCACGCCTTCACGGTGCTCTGCGGCCGGGCCCGAGCCAGGCGGCCGTGTGCACCTCCCCGCTCCGCTCCCTCCCGGCTCTGAGACTCCTGCACCTCAGTTTCTTCCTCTGCAAGCCGAGGCTCCCAGTGCCACCGTCAGCCTCACGCGATTGTGAGCATTGAGGGAGCTGCGCCAAAAATGCCGGGCACAGTGTCGTCAGGTGTTAATTAATTAGCACACGTTCATTCTGGCAATCAAAATCCATCATTAAAAACCAGCCTCTGGCCGGGGGCGGTGACTTCACCCCCTGCCCCTGGGGTTTCCGTCTATAAAGTGAGGCAGCAGGACACCTTGCCCTCAGCAGCTTCGGGGATTAAGGAGGATCTGGGCTGGTACAGGCTCAGCCCCGTGACAAAGACGGTGACGGTGACAGTGACAGTGATGGTGATGGGGTGACAGCCCATTAGGTGCTCACTGGGCTCCCCTCCTCACTCCTCATCTACCCCCTGGCTCCCTGGGGGCAGGCCAAGCCAGCAGCCGCCTGGGGCAGGGACAAGAGAGGGACCCCGGCTTCCCAAATGGCCCCCATTCAGCGTGGGCGGCTGCTCCTCTCTCCCCTCTCCCCTCCCCGGCCTGGGTCCTACCGGCCCTTTCTCTGCCTTGGGCCCCTCTGAGCCTGTGGCTCCTGAGCCACTCCCTGCTCCAGTCTCCCTCTCTCTCTCCAGACCTGATCTAAAATAAAACCAGTTCTCTGTTAACATAAGGGGTGTGGCCACGGCCTGGAAGGCCATCTCGGGACGCCCCTGAGGGCGCTGACAGCCTGGGGGCTGGCCCCCGGGACGCCTGGGGTTCCTCTCCAGCCAGGCCCTGGGCTCTGAGGCCGGGGAAGGGGCGTTCCCCACTCACTGGACATTCCTCCCCGCAGGGGCTCGGCGGCGGGACAGGCCGTGGGGAGAAGGAAGGGCAGCCAGATGACATTCTGACACCCACAGGGCTCCTGACTGTGTCACTGTGACCGGGCGCCGTGCAGCCTTACTCAGCCTGGGCGCCGCCGCCATCCTCTGTCCACCGTGCCTGCCGCTGCCCTGTGCGCTCCCCGAGGGCAAGACACCGAGTGACTCGTCTCCGCGCTCTCGCCCCGCACACAGATCACAGATCACAGATCACAGATGGGGCTGAGCAAACGTGTGTGGAATGCAGAGAGAGGCAGGTGCGCAGGCACCGCCTCTGCCCCCCACTGCAGCCAGGGCCCCGGGGGCGGCTGGCTCCTCTGCTGCCTCAGTGGCACCTCCACTCCCACGGCCTCCCCCTCTGCCCAAACCATCACGGCGCCTTAGCCCAGAGGACGACCCTGTCGCCCACCAGAGACACCTTTCCGACCTCACCCTCGGACAGTGGTCGGCAAACTCATCAGTCCACAGAGCCAAATAGCAACAGGACAACAGTTGAAATTTCTTTGGAGAGCCACATTTTTTTTAAACTTAAACTTCTTCTAACGCCACTTCTTCAACATAGACTCGCCCAGGCCGCAGTATTTTGTGGAAGAGCCACACTCAAGGGGTCAAAGAGCCGCCTGTGGCTCTCGAGCCGCCGTTTGCCCATCACGGCCCTTAGGAGGTTCTGGAATCCATCTCTACTACCCCAGCCCAAGACTGTCTGCCCAAGTGACCCCCCAGCCTCCCTCCCAGAGTCTCCCTGCCTTCATCCGACCCATCCTGACCTGGCCCAGCTCCTGCCCTCAGAGAAAGGCCCTCATCTGTAAGGAGGGGCAGTGAAGACCTGCCTCCCCCCTCTGGCCTCACTCCAGCTCCCGCCCTCGCTGGTCGCCCAGCCTCTCACCCGTCCCCTCCCTTCCTGGTCCCGCTTCTGTGCCTCACGTCTGACCTCCCTCCCGGTGCCCAGCTCCCCGAGGGCCGGGCCGGTGCCGGGATTCCCGGGATGGACACAGCACACCACAGGCCCTCGGTGAGTGTTGGTGGCGTGCATGCATGATTGATGGAGGGAGGCACAGATCCAGAGATCATGTTTGACGTCTGCCTCAGGAGGATGGATGCCAGGCACGTTACTCAGAGCAGAGTGCTCAGAAAATCCAGGTCAGACGAGCGAGCGGAGGCAGAGGTAAGAACAAGGGGGCAGAGAGCAGCGGCAGAGAGACAGCGAGGCTGGCAACTGGCGCCCGGAATTCCGCGCCAAGATGCACGCGGGTCTCCTGGGCAGCCCTGCTCTACTTCTTCTTTTTTAAAAAAATATATTTTATTGATATTTTACAGAGAGGAGGGGAGATAGAGAACTAGAAACATCGATGAGAGAGAAACATCGACCAGCCGCCTCTTGCACACCCCCCACTGGGGATGTGCCTGCAACCAAGGTACATGCCCTTGACCGGAACCGAACCCGGAACCTTTCAGTCCACAGACCGACGCTCTACCACTGAGCCAAACCGGCTTCGGCAGCCCTGTCCTTCTGTCCCCTCAACCCCACACCCGACGGCTCCATCTCTAACCGGACACCAGTTCCACGCACATCACGCTGTACAAGAGTCTTCCATACGTACAGCCACTCAACACCCACTGGCCAGTCCTACTCTGAAGGTGGGTCCCGGTGGCAATGTGGCCAAGCACAGCCGGCGTGCCGACCTGTGCCTGGTTGCCACCAGTGTGGTCACAGACCAATGCCTTGGCTTCCCAAACCTGTGAGATGGGGGTGTATGTGCCATCCACCTGTCAGCAGGTGAGGACTGAATGACTCCACACAGTTACCCCCCGGGCTGCCTGCCTGTCCCTCGGAGATGCTCAGAAGCCACAGTCACATCCCCTTCCCCCAGGGAGGTTCCCCAAATCCGGGGGAGGGGGGGATTCTGGCTTTCCGACACTGCAGACAAAGCCCTCACCAGTGAGCCGGTCCTACCAGGGTCCTATTGCTGCTACACACACACACACACACACACACACACACACACCGTTAGGGCTGCCCGCCTGGGGGGCTGGCCCGCGAGGCCGGGCTCTTCCGCGGCTCTCGCACCCCGCTAAGGGCTGCCAAGAGCCCGGGTGCCCGAAAAGGCACGGGGTGTTGGAAAGGTGGGCGAAGGGGCGCCCCAAGTCTGTCCCACTCCATTCTCCGGATTCTTGGGGACCCCCCACCCCCTCCATCCACACCCCCCGCCCAGACTCCCACCGCAGCCCGCCCCGCGGGCGCCTCCTGGTGGGAAACCAGGACCGTCCTGGGCGCCGAGCGCGGCCCGGGACCCGGTGACCGGCCGCAGGTGCGACCCGGGCGGCCGGCCCGGCGCCCGCACCTCGCCGCGCGCTCCCGCGGCCGGAAGCCCGCCCGCGCGCCCACGGACCCCGAGCGCCCGCCGGCCACTGACCCATCTTCTTCAGCGCCCGCGGCCCGGGCCGCCGGGTGCCGCCGCCGCCGTCGTGGGGGGCGGCCGGGGCCGCGGAGAGCGGGGCGGGCCGCGGGGGCGCCGCGCGCCGGCGGCTCCTCCAGCGGCCGCACAGCATGGCCGGGCCGGGCCGGGGACGGGGACGGGGACGGGGACGGGGCGGGCGGGCGGCGCTCGGGCCCGGCCCGGCCCGGCGCGGTCTCCGGCGAAGAAACTTAGCGGCGCAGGAGTCAGTGTCGGAGGAGGGAGTGTCGGAGGAGGGAGCGGGGAGGGAAGAGGTTCGGGAGGAGGGGACAGGGAGGAGGAGGGACCCGGGGAGGAGGGCCCCGGGAGGAGGGACCGGGGAGGAGGGACCCGGGAGGAGGGGACGGGGAGGAGGACCCGGGAGGAGGGGACGGGGAGGAGGACCCGGGAGGAGGGACCCGGGAGGAGGAACCGGGGAGGAGGGACCCGGGAGGAGGGACCGGGGAGGAGGGACCCGGGAGGAGGGGACGGGGAGGAGGACCCGGGAGGAGGGGACGGGGAGGAGGACCCGGGAGGAGGGACCCGGGAGGAGGACCCGGGAGGAGGGGACGGGGAGGAGGACCCGGGAGGAGGGACCCGGGAGGAGGACCCGGGAGGAGGGACCCGGGAGGAGGGATCCGGGGAGCCGGGAGGAGGGAGGGGCGGGGCCGAGGTGCGGCGGCGGGCTCCCGGCGGGAGCCGGCCCTCCCCGAAGCGTGGGGAGGGGGCCGGCCCGGTCGGGAGCCCCATTCGCCAGACGGTCCCGGGTCCCCGCCCCGTCTGTAACCCGAGCCTCCGCGGGCGCTGGGGCGGCGAGGACCGCCTCCCGCACCGACGCCGCTCCCGGGCCCCGGGAGGGGGTCCCTGCATTCGGGGACCCTGCGCGCTCCGGCTCCTCCTTCCCCAGTCCCACCGGAGGCTCAGAGAGAGCCAGGCCGGGGCCGGGGTCTGCAGGGGGCCCCTTAAAGCCGACAGGGCCCTGGGGGCTGAGCTGGGGGCAGGGCAGCGCGAACCCGAGGAGCGGGGCGCGGGGAGCTCCGGCTGTGACCTCACCGGGCGGACCCGCCCCGCACCGGCCGGCGGGGACCCCTCAGCTGTAGGAGTCTCCGAGCTGGCCGGTCCGGAGAGGAGCGGGGGCTCCGAGACTGCGGTTGCCGGCAAAACTAGGTTCTGGGTTCGAGGCTTGGACGGGCCGGCACCGTCCCCTGCCCGGTCGTCCCGGAACCGCCCGGCACGCGGCGTGGGTGGCGTGAGATCGCCCCGTGAGAGAGCGCGGAGCGCGTTCTGGTGCCGTGTGTCACCCTTGCTGTACGCACAGCCGCCTGCATGTGTGTCCATGAAGAGCGGCAGGGACAGGCGACCGCATGTGCGTGCGCCCTGGGTGGGGGTGCACCCCGCACACCGCCCCTGGTGCCAACTACTTGCCCCAGGCTCTCCCCATTCTCAGGTTTCCTCCACGCAGAGGTTCCTCAATCTGGGTTGGGTCCTCACCCCTTTCTGGATATTCCACCCGTTTCTGGATATTTATCTGAAAGTCACGTCTTCACTTCTGCACTTTTTGTTGTTGTTGTATGCACTTTTGATCCTGCAATTTCTTCCTCCAAAATGACCTTCCTCATTCTTCTCCTGGCTTACCATCCTTTTTAAAAATTGATTTGGGGGGAGGGGGAAGAGAGAGAAAGAGAGAGAGGGAGAAATTATTTATGCAATCACTGGTTGTTTGTTTTTTAATCCTCACCAGAGGGTATTTTTTCCATTGACTTTTTGAGCGAGCGGAAGGGAGAGAAAGAGAGAAGGGAAATTTCTACCTGAGAAAGACACATTGACTGGTTGCCTCCCCAACATGCCCAACCGGGCTGGAGACCAAACCCGCCACACATGTACCTGCCCTTTACTGAGAATCGAACCTGCGACCCTTCTGTCCGAGGACCAATGCTCTAACCACTGAGCAAAACCAGCCAGGTCCATTGGTTAATTCTTTTAAAAATATATTTTATTGATATTTTACAGAGAGGAAGGGAGAGAGATAGAGAATTAGAAACATCAATGAGAGAGAAACATCGACCAGCTGCCTCTTGCACACCCCCTACTGGGGATGTGCCCACAACCAATGTACATTCCCTTGACCGGAATCAAACCTGGGACCTTTCAGTCCGCAGACCGATGCTCTACCACTGAGCCAAACCGGTTTCGGCAGATTGGTATTGGCTAATTCTTATATGTGCCCTGATGGAATTGTCGTATGGGGAGGAAGCTCTAACCAACTGATTAACCCGGTCAAAACTCAGTTCCGATGCCCCTCCTCCAGAACACCTTACCCCAGGACATGACTCCCTGTTTTATTTTTATTTTTTAATGTTTGTATTGGTTTTAGAAAGAGGGGGAATAGAGAGGGAGAGAAACATCAACATGGATCGGTTGCCTCGCCTACGCACCCTGACTGGAACTGAACCCACAACCTGAGCATGTGCCCTGACCAGGAATCCAACCCGCAACCTTTGGGTGCACGGGAGGCCGCTCAGCCACCTGAGCCACACGGGCCAGGGCATGGCTGCCTGTTTTATCTACTGTGGCTGTCGGGTGTCTGGAGAAACTTGGGTTGAGCTGACGGCCGCTGGTCTCCACCAGGGGGCGAGAGTACTCCGTGCAGTTCCACTCCGTCCACCAGGAGGCGCTTCCGCCCGTCCCCGGCCCGCAGTCCAGGATAGGGAAGCCGACCCCCGGATTCACCCCTCCTGATTGGGAGAGGCACACAGATTTGCATACTCTTAAAAGGGATGCGCTGAGTGGCTAGAGTGTAGAAGCCCGGTTTGAAACGGGCTCTCTCATTGGCTCAAATTCCACATCGCCCCGCGTCTCCGTACGGGCCGGGCCGGGCGGCGGGGCCGGGAGGTCAGTAGGAAGCCCTCGGCCGGCGGCGGCGAGAGGACCCAGGTGTCCGGCCGGGCAGGGGCGCCGCCGGTGAGTGCCAGCGGCCGGGCCGGGGTGCGGGGCCGGAGGGGGGGCTGCTCGCCCGCCTGCCTCCTCTCGGCTCGCCCATTCGCCTGTCTAGGAGTTGTCGATGCGCACCTAGAGGGGCGCTGCGACCCTAGCCACCTGCCTCTGCACCCACCCTCCGCGGTCCTCCGCACCCTCCCCGCCGCACCCACGCTGCGTGGGGTGGGAAAAGGACTCCTTCAAGCCGCAGCGTCTGGCCTCCTCGGGTATCTCACTCGGGGTCTCTACAGAGCTTAGTTTACTCCTCTGGAAAGTGAATCGGAGTGGTTTGTCGAGGTCTGTGCTGGGGTGGACCCCGGAGGCCTGCTCACACGGAGGCTTGTTTTTGCAGAGTTGCGCAAAAGTAGGGGCCCAGGGCTCAGAGCTCAGAGCAGCTGGCGATGGGCACCGAGAAAGAAGTCCCGGACTGCCAGAAGCAGTTCCAGGCCGCGGTCAGAGTCATCCAGAACCTGCCCAAGAACAGCAGTGAGTGAGGGCGGGGACCCGCACTTGGGGGTCGGGACGGCTGGGGCCTGCCTCCGGGGAGACTCTCTGATCCCTTTAGTTTTTGCAGATGAGCCTCTGCCTGGGCCACCCGATGGGTCCCCTCTGCCTCCTGCCCCTGGTAGACTCCTCACCATCTCTGCCTTCTAGGGTTGTCTCCTCCCCCCCTTCCACCCCCCACCTCCATCCTCTTGGAGCTGGGGGGTGATGCTCTGCTCTCCAACCCCCAACCTCCCGCCAGGTTATTACCGCCCCTCCTATGAAGAGATGCTTCGGTTCTACAGCTACTACAAGCAGGCCACCACGGGGCCCTGCCGGGTCCCCCGGCCTGGGTTCTGGGACCCCATCGGACGCTATAAGTGGTGAGCTCCCCGCCGGCTGGGCAAGCAAGCCGCCCTTGCCAACCAGCCTCTCACAGCTCTCTGCCCCCAGGGATGCCTGGAACAGCCTGGGCAAGATGAGTAGGGAGGAGGCCATGTTTGCCTACATCTCTGAGATGAAGGTGGTGGCACAGAAGGTAGGGACAGGCTGTGGGCTCCTCTCTGTCCCCAAGCTCCTAGCCAGCTGGTCTGCCCCCCCTCCTCTTCCATTGTTGCCCCATTATATTTCCTGCGCGTTGACACCCCATGGGGATTACCGCCTTCATGCCGTTCCCCCAACCTTGCCTTGGTCTGATAGGCACAGGTGGAGGGTATGACAACAGAGCTGGGGGGAGGGCCCAGCTCAAAGGGGTAGGAGGGCAGGGGTGGAAGGGGCCAGCTCTTCCCCAGTAAACCTTATCCCCTGCAGGTGATTGACACAGTGCCCCTGGGCGAGGTGGCAGACGACATGTTTGGTTACTTTGAGCCCCTGTACCAGGTGATCCCTGACATGCCGAGACCCCCGGAAACCTTCCTGCAAAAGGTCACAGGTCAGGCCCCCCCAGATGGGCGCTCTGCAGGTTGCTGAGGCAACTGTCAGGTTCAGGCTGAGGGGGAGCTGCCCGGTGGAGGGGGCCTCGGGGGTAGAGGGCTCCAGGTGACGTCCCTGGAAGGACCCCAACCGCTGCCCCGATGGGGTGGGCCCCGGGCAGAGTCTGTGGCCGATGGGGAACAGAGGTCTGACCTCGCTGGGAGGCGCCGGCCCCACCCCTGGGTGCTATGTCTCTGCAGGTCTTGAAGAGCGGGTACTGAATGGAGGTCCTGGGACTCCCCCAGGGTCTCCCTGCCTCCCCAAGGAACCAGCACCCCCAAGCCCAGGTCAGTGGTTGGGCAGGAGGGGCAGAGGCCAAATACAGGCCCGGGTTGGGGGGGACCCCCCGGGGTGGCGAAGGGGAGAGGGCTGGGTGCCCTGCTGTGCCTGCCAGACCTCGGGGAGGCCAGGAGGTTTGTTCTGGGCCTCACTCCGGGGACCCGGAATCTCTGTTGTCCCCTGAACAGGTGCCTCCACCCAGTCCTGCTCCTCCTCCCCTCCCTCCATAGCCTTCCTCCCGTCACTAACCTACCCACACTCC
Source organism: Vespertilio murinus (assembly GCA_963924515.1). NCBI lineage: Eukaryota > Metazoa > Chordata > Mammalia > Chiroptera > Vespertilionidae > Vespertilio > Vespertilio murinus. Next base: position 13,068,432 of record OZ004718.1, on the reverse strand, counting down.
CCCCCCCCCCCCAGAGTCCCAGCCACCCAGGGACCCGGACCCCGAGGTGTTCTGTGACTCCCTGGAGCAGCTGGAGCCTGAGCCGGTGAGACGGCCCCGTGTGTTCCCCCTCCCTGCCCGCTGCGCCTGCTGTGCCCGGGCTGCCTTTGCACCCATGACTTTACCCCGGCAGGCGTGGGCCGAGCAGAAGGGCGCACCCGCACCTGGAGGAGAGCCCGACACCAGAACCGGCCCCGTGCCCCCGGCGGGGAAAGGTGAGTGGAGCCCTGCTTGACCCTTAGCCCCTCTGCCTTGCCCCTGGTTCGCACGCCCGGGCCTTTCCTTGGCTGCCCTCTTGGGGCAGAGATGAAAGTCTAGTTCAGGCGGCTGCCGAGAGCAGCCTCTGCCCAGGAAGGGCTGCCAAACAGCCGGACACTGGATGGGCAAAGTCCCTGCCTGGCCTTCTCTCCCTGAAGGCCATCAGGAGCCACCAGGCCCTGAGCAAGGGTAGCTAGCTGGGCAGGAAGTGCTGGCCCCCCACACAGCTGCAGCTACGTGGCTCTGGGAGTCAGAGTCTCTCTCTCTCTCTCTCTCTCTCTCTCTCTCTCTCTCTCTCTGGGCCTCCCATTTGGGACTTTCAAAAGACAGTAATGAGTGCTGCCCTGTCCCCTTCCATAACGTTCAGTGAGCCATGCCCCATAAAGGGCACTTTCATAAATATCTCCTCTATCCCTCTGAGCCAGCAGCCCCCGAAGGAGATGGTGTCTTCTCCTAGTTTTCAGATGATAAAATGAGGCTCAGAGAAGTTAGTGACTTTGCCCAGAGTCACACAGCTACCCTGGTAGCCTGTTTCTCAGCCCTGTGGATGGACTTTCCGAGAGTCGCACCTCGAACAAGGAATTGTGCCCTCCTCTTACTCTTTCCCAGACCGGCCCCGGCCTGCCCACACCCGCCCCTGGCCGAGTTGCCCCTCCTGAGTCCCCTTCCCTCTGGGTCCGTTTCCGCAGAGGGGCTGAGAGGCAGCCTGCCGGGACCCCAGGCGCTGGACTCGTGGCTGGTGGGGACAGTCCGAGCGCTGCAGGAGAGCATGCGGGATGTCCAGGGGAGACTGCAGAGCCTGGAGAGCAAGCCTGCCCCCCGCGAGGAGGTGAGCCCCCCGGCCGAGGGCGGGATGGGGCAGAGCTCTGAAGGTCTCTGTCCTGGGCTCTTCCCCCGGCCACTCCTTTGTCCTTTGTCCCCGCATCTCTACCTGCCCACACCTTCGCCTGCTCCAGAGACTGGTGTGCGTCGCGTCCCAAGCAGGGAATCCCAAGCGCTTCCTCTTTTCCTGCCCTTGCCTCCCTTTGCTTGAAGAGACACTGAACGGGAGGACTAATTCCAACGCCAGGATGTGTCTGCTCTTTGCATTGGGGCTGGGGGTCCCTGTTGTTCCTCAGTTAGACTTCGGTTCCCAGATTTAGCGTTACTTCCAAACAATTCAGCCCTTGCATTCCTCACTCCCCCCACACTCCAGGATCTGCTTGCCCCTTACACCTCAGCTCCTGCCATTGCTGGAGCCTCTATGTGCCAAATACCATTAGTTGCATTATCTCAGTCCACAGAACCACCCTATGAAATAGGTTTTCATTTCCCTGTTACAGATGAGGAAACTAAGGCTCTGAGAGGTTGGGTAAGACTGGAAGACCCTCCCAGAGCTACCGTGAGGATTAGATAATACTCCTGGTTACTTCCCCCGAGCCCAGCCCTGGAGTGGAGTTCATTGTTATTGGTATTATTATTAAGAGGCGGGGCTGGGAGAGGCCCTAGCTCCGTCTGCCTCCAGAGCTGGCGCCCACCATTAACTCTGAGTGGGTCTGTTCTGGAGAAGCCTGGGACGGTGGGGGCAGGCGAGGGCCGAGTTGCTGGATGTGGGCAGTCATTTGGGTGACCCCTCATCCCCTTGGCACCAACCAGGGTGGCAGGAATTGCCTCACATTCACAGTGGCTAACATTTCAACACCATCCCCCACCATCCTCCGAGGCTTTTTATATTTTTGTTTACCTTTTACTACCTTTATATGCTAAGGAGTTTAAAGATTTCCACCCTGAAATACTTGGGTTTGCATCTCTGAAAACAAGAACGTTCTATCACCTAATTTTATCACACTCAATAATTCCGTCCTATCGTCAGATGGCCAATACAAATTCAAATCTCTCCTGGTGTCCCAAAATTGCCTTTCCCAGCTGCTCTATCTGCCCAGCCCAGGAGTACATGTGGCATCTAGCTGCTCTGTTCTTTTAAGACTTTTTAACCCAGACCAGTCCCTTTTTCTTGCTACTAACTTGCTGAGACTCAGCCAGTGGTCCATGTTTTGGGTGTATCTGCACCCTGGCAGGCGGTTCACATGACCAGATTTCATCAGAGGCGATGTCCTTCCCACCAGGGAGCACATACCCTAACATGGACCACTGGCATGGGCAAAGGGGTGACAGTCTGGTCCCACCATTGTAAAGTCAGCTTTTCCTCTTGGAGCCAGCGAACGTCCAGTGCTCTGTCCACCCCGTTTGTCACCCAGGGTTTGACAACAATTGATAACCCTTGCCTGAGTCAATAATTTATTTAGTAGTTGGAAAAAGGTTTACTTTTAAATTATATTATTCCTTTAAAATTAGCTACTACTTTTCTGTAGTTTCCTCGATCATCTAGGATTTCCCTGAAATATGGTGCCTTATGAAAAGCCAGCAAATGAGCTTATTTTCTTTAATTATTACTATTTTTTTAAATCCTTGCCCAAGGATATTTTTCCATTGGTTTTTAGAGAGAGTGGGAGAGGGAAAAACAGAGAGAAATATCCATGTGAAAGAAACACATCAATTGGTTGCCTTCTTGCATGTGCCCTGACCAGGGCCTGGGGAGGAGCCTGCAATCCAGGTCCGTGCCGTTGGCCCGAATCGAACCCAGGACCCTTTGATCCACAGGCCTATGCTCTATCCACTGAGCAAACTGGCTAGGAATAATATATATTTTTAAATATATTTTATTGATTTTTTTTTTTTTACAGAGAGGAAGAGAGAGGGACAGAGAGCTAGAAACATCGATGAGAGAGAAACATTAATCAGCTGCCTCCTGCACACCCCCTACTGGGGATGTGCCCACAACCAAGGTACATGCCCTTGACCGGAATCGAACCTGGGACCTTTCAGTCTGCATGCTCTATCCACTGAGCCAAACCGGTCTTGGCAGGAATAATATTTTTAAAGTAAGGAATTTATTTAAGAACCTCCTCAATGGTGACAAATTTCCAGCTTTCTCTTTTTGTGAGTATCAATGTGGACTCATGGGTTTTAAAGATTCAATATTTCAATCAACTGCAATCATTCTTTTTAATGCTCAGAGCCTCACAGTTTGGTCAGTGGGGACCCTTTCAAGTTGGGTCCTATCATGACCTCATTAACCCTTAGAAGCTTCCTTGCTTTCTGGCACCAGGTGTCTCACATTCACCTCTACCTTTCCTGCTTCACCTGGAATTGGCCGCTTCTCCAAGGAGTCCTGGCTCCTTTTAGCAAAAAATATTTAGAGATTAATATCTGAGCAGCCTGGGGTCCTCACTTGAAATATGTGGCACATTCTTTACAATATGAGGGCCTTAAGGCCACACCAACAGGGCCATTGCTTCGTGGCCCAGAGGAAACAGCCTAGAGCCAGCCCCTCCACCTGGCGGCCCCCTCGGCACCTGGGACTGCCCTGGGAGGAGGATGTGGAAGGGAGTTGGAGCTGGTCTGTCAGGGACACACTAGGAACCCCAGGATCCTTCCCTTCCAGGGGTGCAGATGTGGGGGTAGGCTTCTCTGCTCCCCTCCCCATCTGAATGAGAAACTCCCACCGAGCTCTGGAAGCAGCTCCTAGGAGGGCCGGCTGTGCTGAGGCCGAGCCGGCCCCTGACTCCCCCCCTCCTTCTCGGCAGCAGAGGCCCCCCTCCCGCGCTCGGCCTTGGCCCCTCAGCCTCTCGGGCCCCACGCTGCTCTTCTTCCTCCTGTGGCCCTTCATCGTCCAGTGGCTCGTCAGGCAGCTCCGGACCCTGAAGAGGTGATTCTCAACGGAGGAGCCTGCAGCCCCCGGAGGCGGCTATGTGCCCCCAGCCCCGCTGTGCCCGGAGCCTGCCTGGGGTTTGAGAGCAGAGCGTTAACCCCACCCACCACCACTAACCACCAGTGTTTGCCTTGGCACCCCTCCCCTAAGGGGGAGCACAGGCGAGCCAGACCCTAGCTTCCCAGCAGCTTCACGAGGATGATGCTCCGTCCACCTCCTACCCCTCCATCCACCCCGGTTTCCTGGGGAGGTTGCGGGTGCAGTGCCCGGCCCGGGTTTTGGGTCGGCCGAAGACTCGGGGGCGGGGCTGTTTCTGCCCTCCCAGCCCCGGTCACCTGACTGCTCCCCACCCGGCCTCTCCCCCCGAGGAGCTCCGCTGCCGGGCAGGTTGGGGCTCGGGCCGGGCCGGGCCGGGCCGGGGATTGGGTGGCTGGGCGGCCCGGAGCGAGGCCCGCCGCGCCGGGGGCCGGCGGAGAGCAGCCCCGGGAGGGGCGGCAGCTCCGATTGCCGGCCTTCCCCTCCCCGCGCACACTCAGGACGTCTTCGCCGAAGATCCACCTACAAATGAATGTTTCACTAAATAAAATAAAACAATCTTTTGGCATCTACGGAGTGAGGCGGAGATCGAGTCCCGAGCGCCCGGGGCACAGCCCCTCCCCTCCCGCCCCCACCTAAGCCCCTGGACACCCGGGAGGCCTCTGGGGCCGTGTCCGAGGACGGAGGGCCCTCCGCGGACAGAGGGGGCGCAGGGCCGGGGTCCCGAAGGGAGGCTGAGGGGGGCGGGCGTCCTGGCTCGGGCGCGGGGGGAGGCGGGCCACACCCGCCGCGGGGAAGGGCCGGGGACTCGGCCCTCCCTCCCCTTCCCTCCCCGGAGGGCCCCGGAGGCTGGCGCGGCTCCGTCCCCGCTCCCGGGGGGGGGGGGGGGGGGGCGCAGGGCTGGGGTCCGGGCACCTGGGCGGGCCCCGGAAGTGCCCACGGCCCGCTCACCCTCAGCTTGGGCCCGCTTCCCGCGATCCCTCCCCCTGGGCCTTCCCGGGAAGTTTCTGGAAGGCCGAGACCCAGCGGGAGCCTCTCTCTGCCCGCCCTCAGGCTTGGGGCCGGGCCTGCGCCAGGGGACCCTTTGGCGGGCCGAGCGCGGGAGCGGGAGACCCTTTGGCGGGCCGAGCGCGGGGGCGGGAGACCCTGTGGCGGGCCGAGCGCGGGGGCGGGAGACCCTGTGGCGGGCCGAGCGCGGGAGCGGGAGACCCTTTGGGGGGCCGAGCGCGGGAGCGGGGGACCCTTTGGGGGGCCGAGCGCGGGAGCGGGAGACCCTGTGGCGGGCCGAGCGCGGGGGCGGGAGACCCTGTGGCGGGGCCGAGAGCGGGAGAGGCGCAGACTTCCCGGGAGCCTGCTCTGGGCACTGCGTTTCCTTCTCACCCCGGCAACGCTGGCCTCCTGGGGCCACACCGGCCCCGTCACCCAGGCGCTCAGAGTGTGGGCGCTCAGAGGCCTCTGGCCAAGGTGCCCGGGACCTTCCTGCCCCCGGGGGAGGAAGAGTAGTTCTGAATGCCCCCCCGTGGAGTTACCTGGGTCAGCCCCTGGCCTTGCCCCCTCTCCCGGGCTCGGCCATCTTTTACCCTCAGTCCTTTTCTCAGGGCACATCCCTCAGAACAGACACCGGCCCCGCGGCTGCACGGATGGCCCCGCGTCACAAGCAGAGGCCGCAGCAGCAGTGGCAGGTGTGGGGTGGAAGCCAGCTCCACCTCTTGCACACACTAATTGTTGTGACTTGGGCAAGACAAGATCTTTAAAAAAAAAAAAAGATTTTATTGATTTTTTAAAGAGGAAGGGAGATGGAGAGCTAAAAACATCAATGAGAGAGAAACATCGACCTGCTGCCTCCTGCACCCCCCCCACTGGGGATGTGCCCACAACCAATGTACATACATGTCCTTCACCGGAATCGAACCTGGGACCTTTCAGCCTATCCACTGAGCCAAACCTATTTCGGCAAAGCAAGATCTTTTTAAAAATATATATTTATTGATTTCAGAGAGGAAGGGAGAGGGATAGAAACATCAATGATGAGAATCATCAATCTGTTGCCTCCTGCATGCCCCCGACTGGGGACAGAGTCCAGGCACGTGCCCTGACTGGAATGGAACCCTGACCTCCTGGTTCGTAGACTGATGCTCAACCACTGAGGCACACTGGCTGGGCAAGACAAGATCTTAATCGCTCTGAGCCAGGGTTGTCTTGTCTGTGAAATAAAGATGGTGATCACAGGCAGTCAGTCCTGGGGTTCACACGACCAGGGTATGTAAAATGCCTGGCAAAGGGTTAAAACCCAGCTAATGGTAAGGTGCCTGGCCTCCTGTTTGATAGCATTCTAGAACTCCACAAATGAGTCCGCACGGCTGCGCCCTGTCCAGTAAACTGAGGCTGGGCTCAGATATACCTTCCAAATTCCCAGATTGAGGGTGCCCAGGAGCCCTTTGGGGTCTAAAAATAATGTGGTAACAAACTGGAGGTCTCTAACTCCCTGATAGCAGGAGGTCTCTAACTCCCTTCCTGCCCCGGGGTTTCCGGGGCGCCCCTGGCGCTCACCCTGTGCTCCTCGTGTGAGGGGCAGCACTTGCTCCTGAGGAGCCTCCTGCAGCACAGAAGGCAGGCTTTTCAGATGGACCGGAGTTCTTAGAAGCTCGGGGAAGACAGGCTGGGGTGGCCAATTTCCAAAAGCTGGCTGGGCCCACAGGCACTCTTGCTCGCCTCTCCCGCTGGCCTGCCACCACCACCTCCTCACAGAACCACTCCTGAATTCCCAAATCCTTTCTTTGAACATGATGCTTCTTCATAGAATGCCCTTCTGGATGCCACTTTGCCTGAAAACGATTCATCCTTCAAAGACAGCTAACAAAGACAGCGAATAAGTCACTTCCCCTTGAAACCTGTACACAATTGTCAACTCCTAAGCAGCCTGGCTCACCAGCTCCTCTCTGATTTTTGTCCCCTGCCATTTGGGCTCACCGTGGTTCGATGGCCTCTTTACACAGTCTATGAGCAGCAAGGATGACATGTTATCCATCATCATGCGCTCCTAACAAATCTCTGCTAAATGAAGAAATAAGGGCCTGGATCACGCTGAAATTGTTAGGAATGAAAAAAAAAACAAAAACAAAAAACTAAATCTAGTGTTCTGGAGGGGGGAGAGGAATTTTTGCGTTTGTGACAATAATAATAATAATAATAATAATGGTCGGGGGGGCCCAAAGACCTTCACACTAGCTGGAATTGCCACTTAGTTGTCATGTGACCTTGGACAAGTCACTCAATTTCTCTGAATCTTAGAGACTTCCTATCTCTAAAATGGAGACAATAATTTCTATCCTTACTCACTGGATCGTGGTGGGGTCAAAGCACATTATACGGCAAAAAGCTGTTGGAATGTCAGCCGCTATTGCTATTAAGGGAGAAATAATAAGAATGGGTCACTGCGTGTGTGGTAAGAGACAGAAGTTAAGATTGGAGTGGATTTAGGCCTAAGTAATTAGGACCAAAGGTTTGAGCTACTCCCCGGCCCCGGTCCTTTTGGGCAGGTGCTCGGAATCTGGAGAATTTTCTCAAGAACAAGCCTTCCTCCCTCTCCCCATGAATCTATCCCGCAGGCCTGGGCCACCCGCCCTGCTCCCGTTTGGGATAAAGCCCCCTCCTTGGGGAAGCCTCTGGCTCTGCTTCCCTCCCGGTGCTGCCCAGCACCCACCGATGAGGAAGAGCGTCTGTGGGCGATACCCCCTTCTCTCAGTGAGCCAGGGTTGATGAAATTCACTATTAATTTCGAACCCCTCTCCAACAAGGAGGTTCATCAGCTGGCCCGGCCTCCCGTGTCCACCTCAAGAAATGCTCTCAACAGACCACGTCGGCCCCAGAGGCCATTTTCTTCCCTAGAAGCTGAGGCCCGAGGGCGAGGCCTTCCTACCCCGGGGTTTCCAGGAGCCCCTGGCGCACACCCCGCGCTTCCCGGATACGGCCGGGCGAGAGGCTCTCTGCCTCCATCTTGCAGCGGCGGCATCCCGGGGCAGCGGCGGCCCTGAGGGCCACACCGGGGCTGGGCGTGGGCACTTCCCCCCGTAGTCTCCAGGCCAGTCCGAGGGCGGACGTCACTCGGGACTCGAACCTGCCTTCTCATCTCCTGAGGCCTAGTCCGAGGCCGCTGCGCTAACGCAGTCACACTGCCCCTTTAAGGCGGCACTTTTTATACTGCATTTGTTTACTTCTTCATGCGCTTTTCATTTTTTTACAAAATGTGTCACAATATCCGTCCGCAATCGTCGGCCCGAGGTTCTAGCAACACACTTTTAAACCATTTCTGTAATCTTTAGAATCGAAAGTTACCAGCCATGGGTCCCTAGGTCTCGTTGTAAGATTTAATATTTTTTTTTACACTTTAGGGACTACTTTTTAGGAATAAACCATTTTTTTGACCCAGTTAACAAGCGATTGCGACCTTCAGCACCTTTCCACTGAGCACAGAACCCGATACCATGCTTTCAGACGCACCTTTTCATTAAAATATTCGGTGCGGGCCCTCACAGACCTTCGAATCTCCTCGTATTCCTGAGGCAGAATGGTACGGTCCAGGGCCCGCCCCGCCTCGCCCCATTGGCGTCCTCCCCCCGCGACACGTGTGCCTGCGAGCCAATGGGCACTCGCGTCTCTCCGGAGAGTGCCCAGCGGGGGCGGGGGGCGGCCCGGGAGACGCTCCCGGCGCGGCCGGGCATTGGCTACGTCGCACGGCGCGCGTGGCGGCGGGCCCGGCAGATGGGAACTACGAGTCCCAGGGTCCAGCCACGGGCGCCCCATCCCGCATGCGCATGGGCGGCGGCCAAGCTTCTATATAAAAGCGGCGCCGAGGGCTGGGAGGCAGCAGTTGGAAGTTGGCAGGTGGAAAGGCAGGTTGGGAGGGGCAGCGGGGAGGAGGCGGAAGAGGAGCTGCCGGGAGGGGGAGGAGGGAGGGAGGAAGAGCGGAGGGGAGCTGAACTGAGCAGAGCATTGAGCCAGAGGGGAGATGAGTTGGTCTGTCCTCGGATGAGGCTCCGGCCCGGCCTGAGGAACTGGGAGCTGGGCTTGGAGCGACACCCGTGGAAGTGGGAGGAGGCGGCTCTGGGACCTTAACCCCTTGTGAGCGCTGCGGCAGGGGATTTAACCCTTTGTGGGTCCGGCCCCTCAGAGGCAGCGTCATCGGTGGTTTTAACCCCTTCGGGGCCGGGTTAACCCATTGGACTTGGCCTCATCCGGCCCACCAATTCCTCCGCTGTGGGGGCGCTCTGCGGGGAGGCTTGAGGCCGACCCTCCGCACCTCACGTACTGTTCCTGCGGCTGCACCCCTCCGGACCTGCTTAGCTGACCGCGCTGTGGCGCTTAACCCTTTCCTGGCTTGAGCGACCCCAAGTGCAGCTGGAGTTTGCTGACAGGACTGGCCAAAGGCACCACTGCAGGAATCACCGAAGTGGACTCTGTTGGACATTTTTTTCTTCAAGAAAAGAAAAACCTCGTTTTTCTTCAAGGACTTACAGCCAAAATTCTTCAAACTTTGAGGACTCTTGTTGCCATGGCCGAGCCACTCGCGTCGGAATATCAGCACCAGCCTCCAACCAGCAACTGTGCAGGTGCCGATGCTGCCCAAGAGGCGCGCAGCCCCGACCGCCCCCCGGGCGCAGGGGAGCCGGCGCCCGAGGACGACAGTAGGTGGCAATCAAGAGCGGTCCCCCCGCCGGGGGGCCGTCCGGGGCCGGAGGGGGAAGGGAGCCCGGAGCCCCAGCCGCCTCCTTTGCAAACCCAGGTCTGCCCAGAGCCTGGCGGCCTGGACGCGGACGGGAAGGGCCAGAATGGAGAGGACTCGTCCGCGGTCGGGACCGCCCCGCCGCCCGCGGGGGGGGAGCCGAGGCCCGAGGCCGAGCCGCCCACCCAGCCGAGTCATGACTCCGGAGCCAACAAGTTGGGGGCTCGTGCCCCCGGAGGCGAGGAGCCGTGGAAGCAGCAGCAGAGGCAGCTGGGCAAGAAAAAACACCGGCGACGCCCTTCCAAGAAGAAGCGGATCTGGAAGCCGTACTACAAGCTGACTTGGGAGGAGAAGAGAAAGTTCGACGAGAAACAGAGCCTTCGAGCTTCGAGGGTTCGAGCCGAGATGTTCGCCAAGGGCCAGCCGGTGGCGCCCTACAACACCACGCAGTTCCTCATGGACGACCACGACCAGGAGGAGCCGGATCTCAAAACCGGCTTCTACCCCAAGCGGGCCGCGGCCAAGTCGGACACCAGCGACGAGGAGTTCATGGAGGAGGCGGGCGAGGAGGACGGGGGCAGCGACGGGATGGGGGGGGACGGCAGCGAGTTCCTGCAGCGGGACTTCTCCGAGACGTACGAGCGGTACCACGCGGAAAGCCTCCAGAACATGAGCAAGCAGGAGCTCATCAGGGAGTACCTGGAGCTGGAGAAGTGCCTCTCCCGCATGGAGGACGAGAACAACCGGTTGCGGCTGGAAAGTAAGCGGCTGGGGGGCGGCGACGACGCGCGCGTGCGGGAGCTGGAGCTGGAGCTGGACCGGCTGCGCGCCGAGAACCTGCAGCTGCTGTCGGAGAACGAGCTGCACCGGCAGCAGGAGCGGGCGCCGCTGTCCACGTTCGCAGACTAGGACTGAAACTTCGTGGAGGGGAGGGACAAAGGGGACTTTTTACAGCGATGGAATGTAACATTGCCTACAAGTGTATATAAGACAGTGGACCTTTTTATGACATAATCAGAAGAGCAAATCCCCCCGGCTTTGGTTGGTTTGGTAAACTTAGCTATGCTGTAGCTTGCGTGCTTTTTCCTGTTCTTTAATTATGTGAAACTGAGGGATGCATTACTTTTCCTTAGGAGTTTGTGTTTTTTTCTTATGTGTAATTCGACCAAGTTACAATGCATTTTCTGTTAAGAATCCTCTTAAACTGATCTATAAGGTGGCCAAATCTGAGAACCATTAAATCCATTCTAGTTATAATAAATTTAATATTTGTAAATGTAATATAGTTTAAGTGTGATTTCTAGAACTAATTCAAAATAGTACTGATTATGTGATTGCTTTTTTGGGGGGGTAAAGAAATTATTAAATTTGTTTGGAAAAAAATCTCTTAGTGGGAGAATTTTCAATTTGCTGATTTTCCTCTTGAGTTCTAGTGTGCTAAAATATATAGTTCAGGCAAAATATAAAGATTTAAGTAGCTTCTAACTTAAGTGTGCTTGCTTCCTCGTGCCTTGGTGTTCTTTCCCGATGTTGGGGAAATAAGCCAGTATTGGGTGTTTGGGGAGTAGAGAAAGTGGCTACAATTGGAAGATTAAAATTTAGTCCTGCTCATTAGCCACTCAAAAGTCTATTAACAAAAATATAAATTAATTTGGCAGTTAGAGAACAGACAGCATCCTTTCATTCCTACAGTCTCCCTTCCCCTTTGAGGCTGGGAGTTCCTAAATGCCTGGAAGCGGCTCTTAGTGAACCTACTGCTTAATGCAAGCGATGGCAGGGTAACCCATGGGCAGCTCTTTATGTTGAGAAGTTTAGATAGGGGACATTGGACTTAGTGAAGGAAAGAGCTGTTGGGAGCATCCCAGGGACTTCCCCTACTTGTGGGATACTTAGGTGCTCCCTGTACCAAAAAAAGGAATAGGAGCTGCCCACCTTTCTGAGGGTGGAACTGAAATTTTAAATGCCTCCCCCCCCCCCCCCCCACACACACACACACTGCAAATCAAATATAAAGCTGCTGGTTAAAGAGCTACATGAACTCCTTGGGGGCTGGGCGGGAGCCCTGCACACACTTCCTGTACAGCCGCCATTCTCAGCTCCTGAACTGCGCTGGTAGCAATTCTTGAAAGTGCAGGGAGACCCTGGGAATTTCTGCCCGAAAATCAAGAGTAAGAAATTAGGACCGTCCCCTCCTGCCCATCACCTTCAGCTGCCCTGTGTTTCCTCGGGGTAATTGCACTCCTCAAACCACTGGCACTGGGGTTCCTTAACTTGGGGCCTTAGAAACCATAGGGAGCCTTGGGGTCCACAAACCCAAATAAAATTACATGTAGACTGGTGTTAGATGTACATTTTCCCAGGGAAAGGGTTCAAGAGGATGAGATTGTCAAATTTGCTGAAGGTTTAAAAACTGCAGGGAAAGGGGGAAAAGCCTCCCACTACGAAGATCCTTTTGCAGATAAATAGTGGGGGTGATGGAACTTCAAGAGTGAAATGCACCTTATGATGCATAAGAAGCATTCACAAATCAATGAGTCAAAGGACAGTATGCTGGTCAAGACGGACTCCAGGCCCTCAGAGCTGGCCTGAGCTGGCCCCTGGCCCTATTCTGTGATGGCCCATGGGAGACAATGTAGAATCAGTTTTTCCTTTGGCCGAAAACTTACATTAAATGTGTAATTTGAACTAGTTTTCTTCGTGTTTTTAATATTTCTTCAGCTATGACATCATGCAGCAGTCCCAGAAACCCCGCTGCTTGATGGGAGGGCAGCAACACTGCCCTCTGGCTTTCCAGTGCGGAGCAGAAGCACAAGGATGCAATGCAGCAGTGATAACCTCTAATTTCAGAACCTCTTCTTAAGACAGATTGATGTAAAAGAATCTTGTTTCCCCTACTATTAGTCTTGGAGAGACTTTACAAGCACATTACCAGGGGGGGAGGGGAGGGAACTATGCTTTACTCTTAGGAGACAAATGCAGTCCCGTTTTTAAAAATACATTTAGTTTTAAGTAACTCATAAACTGCTATCTTGAGCTATACAACTTTCTGAATTCTGCTTTCAAAGGCACTGGTATTTTACTATATTTATTGCATTTATATTCTTAGAATGATGAGTTTTGTGTGAAATATCAGTTTCTATCAATACTTTCTACATTGAAACACTAGTCTATTGCTCTCAGGGCAGAAGACTGAATTACCTATATTACTGGGGGTTGTGATGCCAAATGACCCTCAAATCCACTCTACCCTTTCACTGAGTATGTCCTGCCAAACATTTCCACTGAGCTGCACAAAAGACTATGCTTACACATTAGCAATTTCAGTTTCGAACCCTGGGACCTGGAGATCTAGCCAGGCAAAGCACTGCTGAAACCCGGACACAGCTGGTGGGCAGCTTAATCTCCTCTGAGTGGGGGAAACTTCTTGGGCTAGCCTACTACATAAAAGAGGCTCTCAGGAGACAAGTACCTTCAGATTTCAGTTTGAGGAGGAAAAGCCAGGGAGTTCGATTGGTTTATTTATGAAAAATGGACTAGGTAACTCCAAAGAGAGGAAAATGGTAAAAATTAGACCAGACTGGAAGTCAAAGAACACGGGTTCCAGTCATACCTTTGACATAAATGTACTAGCAATGCAATCCTAGACACATCTCTCAAACTCTGAGCCTCATTCTTCATCAGCAAGAGAGGGCTCTGGCTGCTTTACAGAACTGATAAAAGTATTAAACGAGTAGTATGAAAATGTTTTACATATGCATTTAGCAAATGCCCATTTTATTTTATTTTTTTTCAAGGATTTTTTTTAATAAGTCATCTTTATTTATTTTTAATATATTTTATTGATTTTTTACAGAGAGGAAGAGAGGGATAGAGAGTTAGAAACATTGATGAGAGAGAATCATCGATCAGCTGCCTCTTGCACACACCCCCACTGGAGATGTGCCTGCAACCAAGGTACATGCCCTTGACCGGAATCGAACTTGGGACCTTTCAGTCTGCAGGCCGACACTCTATCCACTGAGCCAAACCGGTTTAGGCGTAAGGATTTTTTTTTTTTTAATTGACTTTAGGGAGAGAGGAGGGGAGAGGGAGGGAGGGACACATGGATCAGTTGCCTCCTGTATATGCCCAACTAGGGCTCAAACCCACAACTTGATCAGTATTTTTTTTCCCACTTCATCCAGGATTTATAAAAAATACAAATTTTATATAAATATAAAAATCCTTTGTTTGGGGCCGAGACCGGTTTGGCTCAGTGGATAGAGCGTCGGTCTGTGGACTGAAAGGTCCCAGGTTCTGGTCAAGGGCATGGACCTTGGTTGCGGGCACATCCCCAGTGAGGGGTGTGCAAGAAGCAGCTGATCAGATGATTCTCTCATCCATGTTTCTAACTCTCTATCCCTCTCTCTTCCTCTCCTTAAAAAAATCAATAAAATATATTTTTTAAAATTCCTTTGTTTGGGGAAATGTAAATTAACATACTTTATCCTAGTGACTTCAAAAATTAGAGAAACCAAAGAGTGAATCCAAGAAATAAAAAAAAAAATCCATAACCCAATTGTTTACCTTCAAAAAATCAAGAACTGGCTATATTTAGCCAAACATTAAGTAATACACTACAGGTGTCCCCCTGGCCACTTACACCCAGAATTGCTGGCAACGAATATTCACAACAGTGTGATGGAGAGTAAGGATGGTACTTGCACCTAACTAGACACACTTTCGTATGTTTTATTATTATTTTCACATTTGACAAGATCATTGGAATACAGTTCCACTTTCCTATTATTTCCCACATGAAGTGTAAATCATTGCTGCACAATGAAAAGTGATTTTAAGAGAAAATGTCTAATTTAGGACCTGAACACAGTGGAGTTTGCTGACCAAAGTGTAATAGTCACACTTTGCAAATGGGACCAAATCTATGGTCCAGGAGGGAAAGATTCAATCTTTGGCCACGTTTTGCCAGTTATCTTTGAATACTGGAAAGCTTACAACCTCTTTTCATCTCTTGTTGAAAAAACAAAGGCTGGGTTTAGACAAATCAATGCTGTAGCTTTTATAAATCTTCCTGAATAAACTTTTTCTTTCTTTCTTAGAGTTGGTTCAATTATCAAGATTCTTTCAAAGGATTGAGATGCTACAGAAAACTGTTGGTAAGTCTTTTGAAATAGTGTGATCTTTTAATACAGCAGCACCCAGAACAGTTACATTGGCTTACACATTTCCCCCCAAGAACAGACATTCAGAAGGGAATTACAAACACTCCTCTGAGGTCACATTCTATTTGATATATTCACTGATTTTGTGTGACCTGTTAAAAAGCCCTGGCTCTGCAGTGAGCAACAGAATATTCCTGAAGGGGAATATCCCTGAAGCTTTAGAGTGTTCCATGCAAAAGAATTGGAGAAAATGATAGCATCCCTGCTCTCATAAACTACTCAGCAGAACTTGTCCTAACCTCCACAGAGTCATAAAAAGAGGTTACTATGAAATTCTGAAACCTGCTCTAAACATGTAATTCTGCATATCTGGATAACTCCAGTACAACTTTCAGGCAAAGGCAGAAGACCACACTGGAGGATGGAAGTGAAGGTGTAAGAGGTTAGTTCTACCTTTCTAGTCATTACTAAAAATGTACTTAACAGAACAGCTTAGAAAGACAGAAAAGAGAATATGGGAGAGCTACACACAAAGAAGAGCCCCACCAGCGTGGCTCAGTAGTTGAGCACTGGTCTGTAAACCAGGGGGAAATGGTTGATTCCCAGTCAGGGCACATGCATGGGTGGCAGGCTTGATCCCCAGAGTAGGGCATGTAGGAGGTTAACTGATCATCAGTGATGCTTTCTTTCTTTTTTTTAAAAAATATATTTTATTGATTTTTTACAGAGAGGAAGGGCGATAGTTAGAAACATCATCAATCAGCTGCCTCCTGTACACCCCCTACTGGGGATGTGCCCACAACGGAGGTACATGTCCTTGACTGGAATCGAACCTGGGACCTTTCAGTCCGCAGGCCGATGCTCTATCCACTGAGCCAAACCGGTTTCGGCAGTGATGCTTTATCACTGATGTTTCTATCTTTCTTTCCTTTCCTCTCTGAAATCAATAAAAATATATTTAAAAAATAACACAAAGAATGACAATGAATTAACTGTAGAAATCCAATAGTTCAGAAGCAAGTATCTTCATCCTGAAAAGGACTGCTGCAAAGAACCAATGAGCCCTAGCTGGTCTGGCTCAGTGGATAGAGCACTGGCCTGCAGACTGAAGGGTCCCAGGGTGGATTCCCCGCAAGGGCACATGCCCAGGTAGTGGGCTCGATCCCCAGTGGGGGGTGTCCAGAAAGGCAGTCAATCAATGATTCTCTCAAGATTTATGCTTCTCAATAAAAATATTTTTTTTAAAAATCAATGAATCCTGCTCACACATAGCCACTTAGTCCCCAAAAGTTGGACATGAGGCAAATGTACAACATCCAAGACTTTGTGGCAACAACTGCTTGGTTCCCTGAGAGACTGGCCCTCGTTCAGCCCATTAGGAGGGGCACCCTTTGTACTGCCCGTGGGCGCACTTCAGTACGGCAGACCTCCCAACTACTCCACATAACCCTCAACGCAGAAGTGCTAATGTTCCCAAATAAGGAAGTTATAGCAAGTGAATGTTTAGACAGATGGCTACTGAAGAACAGTTATTTCTCAAATATTTATCAGGTAGCACTAATACCATTTTCAAATTAGTAAACAGGCACACCCAATGAATTCAATAAAAAATAAAAATTTATGCCGAAACCGGTTTGGCTCAGTGGATAGAGAGTCAGCCTGCGGACTGAAAGGTCCCCGGTTCGATTCCGGTCAAGGGCATGTACCTTGGTTGCAGGCACATCCCCAGTGGGGGTTGTGCAAGAGGCAGCTGGTGGATGATTCTCTCTCATTGATGTTTCTAACTCTCTATTCCTCTCTCTTCCTCTCTGTAAAAACTCAATAAAATATATTTTAAAAATAAATAATTAAAAAATAAAATAAAAATTTTAAAAAGGAAACTGAGGCATATACAAAATAGTCTATTGTAGAATTTGTCATAAACTCCAAAGCCAACTCATCTGAAAGGAGAGAGCCGAGAAGGAAGTCCAAGGTTTGATTGGACATGAGATGAATAGACTCAGCAACAAAACAGTTTGGCCTAGTCTTTAGGATTTGGCCTCTAGCCAACCCAACCAAGTTGGTGGTGGCACACAGAAATAGAACTTGGAGTTCCTAATTTCCAGTCCTGCTTTGTTCAGCAGATAACCAAACAAGTTTTATTTCCAACTTCTCTTATCAAGGAATGGAAAAGCTTACAGGTCAACCTTAAAGAGGATAAGCTTTCATTTTTATAAATGAGTAACAAAGTTCTGGGTATTCTCCATTCAGAAACATCCAAAGGTTTAACTAGGTTACTTCAAAATGGAGGGTGAATCACTCCTCCATTAAATTCTTGACAGAAGAACCACAAAGGTAATCTCCAGAACCCCTTTCAACTTCTATGACTATTTAACTTAACTCCTATCAAGTTAGCATCAGCTTTTCCTAACTAGTTTTTTCTTGATCTGAATTATGGTGTGAAATGAACATGATGGAAGCCAAAAGTCAACCTACAGTTTGAATCGAGTGTATTGAAGCTTCATTGAGCACTACGTGGTTCAAATTTTCGATTAAGAACTGAAATCAATGTGATCTCATCTTTGCAATCCAGTTGCAAGACTTTCTCTGAGAATAGCTCCGGGGTAGAGGTCATTGTTAAGGCTGTGGAACTGTCACTCTCACAACTTTTTAAAAGATTTACTTTATAAAGAAGAGGAGCAGGGACTCAGTTTCTTACTATGAAGGCCAAAGACTTAGAAATGGTTTGACTGCCGAAACCGGTTTGGCTCAGTGGTAGAGCAGTGATCTGCGGACTGAAAGGTCCCGGGTTCGATTCTGGTCAAGGGCATGTACCTTGGTTGCGGGCACATTCCCAGTAGGGGTTGTGCAAGAGGCAGCTGGTCGATGTTACTCTCTCATCGATGTTTCTAGCTCTCTATCTCTCCCTTCCTCTCTTTTTAAAAAATATATTTAAAAAAAGAAAAGAAATGGTTTGACCATGTCTAACTGGCAATGAGACTCATCGAAAGGTATCCTCAAAGAGGAAGTCACTGCCCAGTCTACTTCAGAATCTACCTAGGCATCATTTTAACGGGTATTTTGTTTTTTATTTGGGAAATGGGGGGCCAGGGGAGAGCCCACCTCTAGTAGGAGGACTACCGTTAACAGACATTTTAACAAAAGAATTATTAAAATATCCTTGAGCTATAAACCTCCCTGCATTTAGGTTTCCAGCAGTAGGAAACAACAGTTTAATATGCAATTCCAAAAGAATTTCACATTAAACGTCAACCTTTAAGAAGCTACTACAGCTGTCACGTAAGGCTGAGTTGGTGCTTGTTTTTCAGAGTTAGGTGTCCCCTATCTCCAAAGCTCCATAGATGCAAAGTAGCTCCCAACTGCAAATTCTGTGTTAGTAACACCTAGGATCTATAGAAGAGACCTTTTCAACTACTTGGCATTTCAAAATAGAGGTTCTCTAGTAATGCACCGGAGGACAAAACACTCCCCCGTGTAGCTGGTGGAAGAAAAGTCCTTTAAAACTGGAAAGAACTTGTAGTACTTATAAAGATTACATCGGAATCCGTGCTTTTTTTTTTTTTTCCCCTCTAGGAGGGCAGACGTTACTCCCAAAGTTTTGGTATAAGTTATGGCTCAGATTTCAAAATGCAAACAGATGTTGCTGAAGCATCCGATAGGGGCCACTCCCCTTTTTATTTCCATTAAGTCCTGGCGACTCTAAGTTTATTTTGTGTCCCAAGTCTGTCAAGGGCAAAAAAAAACAAAACAAAACACCCCATAACCCCTTTGATGCAAACTTTCACGAAAAGGGGGGCGGGAGGGGGCATTTTTGGAGTTTCCCAAAGTGGCTTGGCGACGTACGAGGTCAGGTCGTTCCGCGAATGGGCGCTGGTTAGGACAAGAGCGTCCAGAGATTTCCACGCTTTGGGCTCCTGAGGTTCCCACAGGCTCCCACCTAGCGGTCCCGGGGGGTGGGGCGGGGGTTGGACTGTCACCGCGGGAGGGAGCCCGGCCGCGGAGCTCGGGGTGGGGAGCGGCGGGTGCACCGGCCCCTCGGACCTCGGAGCTTCCGGCTGGCTGCCGGCCGGGCCGGAGCTCGGGACGCGCGGCCGGTGCCTCCACCTGCACCCTCCTCCCCTGCGGCGCCAGCCTTTGGAATCCGGCGTCTGGGCCGCCTCGCCCGTCCCCGTGGGGGGCGGGGGCGGGGTGGCCGCCATACCCAGGCCGAATGGGGCTGGGAAGAGAACTGGGCAGCGCTCGGCCGCACGACCCGCGCCCTCGTGGGAGGACAGCAAGGAGAGGTCCGTCTCACCCGGTCGCTCCCCGGCCTGGGGTCTCGGGAACCACGCGGTAAATACCCCCAAGAGCCCCGCCCCTCCGGGAGAGGAGAGGCTGCGAGGCCGCCGGGACGGTTGGAGGACCAGGCCCGGCTGGGAAGACTCCAACCTTCACCTCCCCGGCCCCCGGCCCCACTTCCCGCCGCCTCCCGGCGGCGCCACTCCAGGCGGCCCCCTGGGCCCGGCCTCTCCCCGCGCCCGGACCGCCCCCCAGGGGGTGCTCTCACTGTGCAGCGAGTCCCTCCGCTGCCTCCTCCCAGCCCAAAATGGCGGCGGCGGCCGCCGCTCCTTCTCGTCGCCTTCCTCTAGGGCCGGGGATCCCTCCGCGCCCACAGGGCCCCTCCCCTCTCGGCCGGGCCTACTTTCTGCCTCGTAAAGATGAACGCCATCAATGAACTCTTTAATTGAGCTTGGAGGGCGCATCCGGTGGTGCTTCCGCACGGCCAACGCTGACAAATTGACAGACGAGTTGACCAATGAGAGGAGGCGGGGGCGAGCGCGGGACGACTCCCGCGCAAGGGGAGATGGGTTTTGGAGTTCTCGTGGCCGTTGTTGACGTGACAGCATCTTGGGTCGCCTTCCAAAGGCTAGGAGAACTACAATCCCCAGCAGGCACCGCGCCGTAAGGGCTGTTCCCTCCCCCCCCTTTCTCCCCGCCCCCCAACCTTAGAGCCTGAGCGGCTTGACCGGGGAGAGCTGCTGCAACTGCAGCCTCAGGAGGTAGGGCTGAGGCGCTGGGAATTGCAGACCGGCGATTGCACAAAAAGACAACAGATGTAGTCGGTGTGCATAGCCCTTGCCCTTGACAACAAATAGGTCAGTTCCGCCTTCGCCAAACCCTCCTTCCCCGACCATTTCCCCTCTTCTGAAGAACCCATCCTTACCACATTGGGGTTTCCTTCCCGGCTCCCTATAATGTGAAGCCCCTCTCCTCTGTTTCCCACCCTCATAGGACATAGGGAGGCAGGCCATGACTCAGTCCCAGACTCAGCTCAGGCCCCAGACGTGTTTCCTGAGGCATTGACTTCTGGAGCCCAGGCTGGGTAGGGCTTGGGGGGCTGCAGCTAAGACTGAGGCCTCTGGAAAGGACCCCCCCCCCCTCTTGTTGGGAGCCACGGACCCAGTCCACTCCGAGTCTCTCCAGGTCATGGCTGTGTGCAGAGAGGCCCCCCCAGGCAGGATTCGTTCCCACTTGGGTTGTTGGGGGAACAAAGCCTTACGGGTTGCCAGCCGGGCCCTCAGTTGGCTTCCAGGTGAGCAGTGTAGGATGTGAGCCTTGCCCCGAGGCCTGAGAAGCCGGACTGGGAAGATGGTTTCTTTATCCCCGTTTGGCCCCTTGCTGGCTGCAGGTGTGAAAAACAGGGTGGAGGCTGCCTTCCGGGCCTTCATCTGAAAATGAGGTTGTGCAGGTCTGTTGCTACAAAATGGCTGCCTTGGTAAAAAAAAAAAAAAAAAAAAAAAAAAAAAACCTGGGCTGCCAATCTTCCCGAGAATGAATTCTCCTTCCGGACTTAGGTTTCTGTTGCTGTTTAAAGCAGGTGTCACTAGTTAAAGGCGTCTGCTGAGAGGTTTGGAGCAGAAGAAGGTGGCCCCTCCGAACCAGACCAGCTGTAACACAGAGGGATCAGCAGCCATGGAGGAGGCCAAGGTAAGCCTCGCCCTCCCAATCCCCGGATTGCCCTGAACACGGATTGTGCCGTCGGGGATCCCGGTTTCTTGTCTCAAGTGTGTTGGCAGATGTGGAAAAATCAATATTTTTAGCCGAGGTCGGTTTGGCTCAGTGGTAGAGCTTCGGTCTGCGGACTGAAAGGTCTCAGGTTCGATTCTGGCCAAGGGCATGTACATTGGTTGCGGGTACATCCCCAGTAGGGGGTGTGCAAGAGGCAGCTGGTCAATGTTTCTCTCTCATTGACGTTTCTAGCTCTCTATCTCTCTCCCTTCCTCTCTGTGAAATATCAATAAAATATATTAAAAAAAAGAAAAAGAAAAAAGAAAAATCAATATTTTTAAATGAGTTCCTACTGTGCGCTGAGGAATATGGCAGATGCTAAATCGTTGCTATCTCATGACATCCGGGTAGCCCTTCAGGATAGGACTTGTTATTTCCATTTCACAGAAGCTAAGGTTCGTTTTTTAAACTGTGTGGGTTTTTTTTTTGTTTTGTTTTTTTGTCTTAACCAATTTGGCATAGTGGATAGTGTTGGCCTGCGAACTGAAGGGGTCCAGGTTCAATTCTTGTCAAGGGCACATGTCGGGTTTGTGGGCTCGATCCCTAGTGGTCGGTGTGCAAGAGGCAGCCGATCAATGACTCTCTCTCATCATTGATGTTTCTATCTCTCTCCCTCTCCCTTCCTGTCTGAAATCAACTAAAAAAATACATATCAAAACTATACATATTTTTTTAAAAATGTTTTTATTGATTTTCTTACAGAGAGGAAGAGAGAGGGATAGAGTGTCAGAAACATCCACCGGCTGCCTCTTGCACACCCCCTACCGGAGATGTGCCCGCAACCAAGGTACGTGCCCTTGACCGCAATCGAACCCGGGACCCTTCAGTCCGCAGGCCGACGCTCTATCCACTGAGCCAAACCGGTTTCAGCTATACATATTTTTATTGATTTCAAAGATGGGGAGAGAGATAGAAGCATCAGTGATGAGAGAGAATCATTGATCGGCTGCCTCATGCACACCCCACTCTGGGGATGGAGCCCGAAATCCGGGCATGTGCCCTGACCGGAATCTAACTATGGCCTCCTGGCTCATAGGTTGACCGACGTCCAACCACTGAGCCGTGCCTGCTGGGCCTCAGAAGTTAAGGTTCTAAGAGCTGGAATATCTCTTCTAGAATCATGCCATCAGCAAGCAGCTGATCCAGGGTTCAAACTTAGGGCCTTCTGACAACAGAAGGCCCTAAGTTTGAACTTGTCCAGGCTGAGAACCACGTCTAAAGCAGGGGAAAGAGTCTGAGCAATTGGTTCATAATTGGGGATGTGTCGGGGGACAAGATACCACCCAGGAGAGATGGAGAGACAGATTGTATGAAGCCCTTAGAGCAGCTGTGGGCAAACTACAGCCCTCGGGCCGAATCCGGCCCGTTCGGCTGTTCTTTCCGGCCCGTGGAGCCGAAAGAGCGGAGGGCTCTCTTGCTCTCCCCTCCGCTCCTTCACCAGCAGCCCAAGATGAGAGTGCCAGCATGGTCAGGTTGCTTTTGTTCCGGCCCTCCGGTCCAGTGTAAGAACCCATGGTGGCCCTCGAGTCAAAAAGTTTGCCCAACCCTGCCTTAGAATGTCACCTGATCTGGCAACAGGAGCCCAAACCCTCCCAGACTGTGTGCGCTCTCTCTCTCTCTCTCTCTCTCTCTCTCTCTCTCTCTCACTGCCCCCACCTTGCACATTCTTCTTCTCTAGTCCACAACTCCTCATAGCTGAGAAGAGAGCTCAGCTCCTTTGACTCACCCTATCTAGCAACTGCCAGTGTTTCCTGGATTTAATTTAGACTTCATGACATGCCAGGGCCAGAAGGTTCAGAGAGGGCGGATGACTCAGCCAGGTCACACAGCCTACCTGCAACGGTGGTAATGGTGGTACCGGAGCAAGCCTTTGGGAGGGAAGCAGCAGCACGGGGGCCAGGGGGCAGGGCTGATTGGGGTGAGGGGAAAGATCCTTAGGGAGCGTTGGCTGAGGGGGCGGGGCGGACTGGGGGAGGGAGGTGTTTTGTTTTATGCACACCAAAAACAAGCCACCCTGCCTTAAGAGCTCCCATCGGACTGCCTCTTTCAGGGCAGGGCAGAGCTCTGTTTCATGTGACCTAAAACACTGATGAAGACAGGGCAGTCGCTCTTTTTTATTTTTTAAAGATATTTTATTGATTTTTTACAGAGAGGAAGAGAGAGGGATAGAGAGTTAGAAACATCCATGAGAGAGAATCATCCATCAGCCGCCCCTTGCACACCCCCTACTGGGGATGTGCCCGCAACCAAGGCACATGCCCTTGACCGGAATCGAACCTGGGACCTTCCAATCTGCAGGCCGACGCTCTATCCACTGAGCCAAACTGGTCTCGGCAGGGCAGTCAGTCTTAATTGACCTCCCTGCAGGTGAGTTCACACTACAGTACAACACACGCATGCACGCGCACACACACACACTCCAACATACCTCATTTTCCCTGATGTTCTCTTCAGGGTCTCCCAAATGCATGTAACACACCTTCTGCTCTCACAAGGCTACATACATCCCCCGATACGTGCCCTATGCCTGTATGGACCCATGCCCAGAGCTCTCTGAGCTATGCCGTACATTATAAAACAACATCCCCTGGTAGGAGTTATTATTAGAATTCCCCAGACCACAAACTTGGAGATACTCACCCCCCACGCCCCACTCAGCCCTCCCACCCTCGCCATGGCAGAGATAACCAGATGCCCGGAACACACACGCTCGTGACAGAATCCTTTGCGCATCTGAGATAAGTTCTAGAATTCTCTCAGCCGCAGACTAGAGTTTGACCTTTCCTCTCCCTCGTTAAGATCTCTCTCCTGCCCCTCGTGTGGATGAATACCAGCTTCTGCCTGGACTAAATGCATTCCTTCACCCGAGAAGGACAGAAGAGAGAATCTTGTGTCCCCGTATCTTTTGGATCCCCTTCTTATGAGCTTTATGTCATTTAACATACATTTACTAAGTGCTCCCCTTGGGCCATACCCAGGGACTGAACAGACAAGTCACATGCTTGCAGGAGGAAGGCAGATGGTACCGTGCTGAACGTGATGTATGATGTTAGCTGTCACGCGGTAGGGAGTTGGTGGGAAGGGGAGGTGAGGGCTGGTCGGGAACGGCCTCTGAAGAGGGGACTGGAACAAAGCCCTCAGTGAAGGGTGGAAAGAGTCAGCTGTCCGCCCTGGCCAGTTTTACTCCGTGGCTAGAGCGTCGGCCTGCAGACTGAAGGGGCTTGGGTTCGGTTTCCGTCAAGGGCACTTACCTCGATGGCAGGCTCCTCCCTGGCCCGGGCCCTGGTTAGGGCTTGTGCAGGAGGCAACCAACCAATGTGTTTCTCTCACATCGGTATTTCTGTCTTTCCCTCTCTCTTTCTCTCTCTAAAAAATCAATGGGAAAATATCCTCCAGTGGAGATTAAAAAAAAAAAAAAAAAAAAGTCAGCTATCCAAATACCCGGAAGCAGGCTCAGCGACATGATTTGTGCGGCTCAGTGCAAAGGGCTCTTTATTAAAAAATCAGTAAGAAGACCCTGGCTAGTGTGGCTCAGTTGGTTGTAGGGTCCCTCTCCTACACCAAAAGGTTGTAGGTTCAATTCCCAGTCGGAGCATGTACCTAGCTTGTGGGTTCAATCCTGGGTTGGGGCAGGTACGGAAGGCAGCCGAATTGATGTTCTCTCTCACATAGATGTTCCCCCCTCCCCCTCTCTAAAATCCATAAGCATATCCTTGTGTGAGGATTTATTTATTTTTTTAAATATACTTTATTGATTTTTTTACAGAGAGGAAGGGAGAGGGATAGAGAGTTAGAAACATCGATGGAAGAGAAACATCGATTCAGCTGCCTCCTGCACGCCCCCTACTGGGGATGTGCCCGCAACCAAGGTGCA
Organism: Vespertilio murinus; assembly: GCA_963924515.1. Taxonomy (NCBI): domain Eukaryota; kingdom Metazoa; phylum Chordata; class Mammalia; order Chiroptera; family Vespertilionidae; genus Vespertilio; species Vespertilio murinus. Next base: position 13,043,542 of record OZ004718.1, on the reverse strand, counting down.
TGCCCTTGACCGGAATCGAACCTGGGAGACCCTTCAGTCCGCAGGCCGACGCTCTATCCACTGAGCCAAACCGGTTAGGGCTCCTTGTGTAAGGATTTAAATAAAATAATAAGCTCAAGACAGTGACAGCAGAGCCTTAAGCAAAGCATGGGGCTTTTTTGATGGGAGGCACTGAAATCGCAGCGTGAAATGCACAGCTAAGTTCCTGCCCTGGCCTGGTTTGCTTAGGGCCCTTTGGGGGCCGACAGGAGGCTCATGACAGGAGACAGGTGAGCCGTAAACCAAATGGTTGCAGAAGGCTGGGCGCTGCCGGCGGAGGTGGGGACGGGGTGAAGAGGCAGGGAGGGATTCCAGGCACAGACTGGCTGCCACCCGTCCGCCTCCTGTTCTCTCTTCAGGCCTCCGACTCTTCCAGGAGCCCAGAAACACCCCCTGAGCGTGCTGGCTCCCTGCCCCTGACGCCCCGGATGGAGAGCCACTCGGAGGAGGAAGATCCCTCGGGGGCCGGCGGCGGCCCGGGCTGCACTAGCAGGGGGCCCCGGACCCAGAACCCCAGGAGCCACTCGGTGGAGGCGGTGCTGGGCCGCAAGAAGCACCGGCGGCTGCCCTCCAAGCGCAAGCGGCACTGGCGGCCCTACCTGGAGCTGAGCTGGGACGAGAAGCAGCAGCGGGACGAGAGGCAGGGCCAGAGGGCCTCCCGGCTCCGCGAGGAGATGTTCGCCAAGGGCCAGGCCGTGGCGCCCTACAACACCACCCAGTTCCTGATGGACGACCGCAACCCCGAGGAGCCGGACCTGGGCGTGCCCCGGGCGGCCTCCCACCCGGGCTCCAGCGAAGAGAGCGAGGAGGCCGAGGACAGGGGCCGGCCCGTCCGGGCCCCCGGCGAGTTCCAGCAGAGGGACTTCTCGGAGACCTACGAGCGCTTCCACACGGAGAGCCTGCAGGGCCGCAGCAAGCAGGAGCTGGTGCGGGACTACCTGGACCTGGAGCGGAGGCTGTCGCTGGCCGAGGAGGAGACGCGGAGGCTGCAGCGGCTGCAGGGCCGCGCCGGCCGCCAGTCCTGCCGCCAGGTGGAGGAGCTGGCCGCCGAGGTGGAGAGGCTGCGGACAGAGAACCAGCGGCTTCGGCAGGAGAACGAGATGTGGAATCAAGAGGGCAGCCTCGGCAACGGGGAGCCGGGCACCTAGGGCTGCCCCCTTGCCCGTGCGGCCCGAGGGGACGGTCCTTCCCGTTCATACCCGCGCAGGCCCGCTGGGTCTCAGGGTGGCAGGCGGTGGATGAAAACCACTCCCAGCGCCCCCGTGCCCCCTGAGGACAGCGTGGCTTCCACCTTGTCGTTCCCACAATTTGTTCTTTGATGGCGTGTTTTTTGTTTTTTTTTTAATTTCAGAGAGAAAGGGAGATGGAGAGAGAGAAACATCAACGATGAGACTCTTCATCGATCGGCTGCCTCCCGCACGCCCCCTACTGGGGATCGAGCTCACAACCCGGGCATGTGCCCCTGACCGGAGGGGAATCGAACTCGGGACCATTCAGACCGCAGGCCAATGCTCTATCCACTGAGCCACCCCGGCTAGGGTAATGGCATCTTATTTTTTTTCAAGGAGAAAAATAAATGGTTTTGGTGAAATCAAATGCAGTGGCTGGGACTGGCTTCACTAGGGCTCCGAGATCCAAGGCGCATTCATTCATCCCAGAAAGGCTTGGGACTTGGGGTCCCGATGCCCCCATGTCCCGAGCCTGGGAGGACAGCAGACTCCTGCATGGGGGTCCTATCGAGATCTCCAGGACGCCTGAATGCTGCTCTGTGTGCCGGGGAGCAGTCATACTGCTCTGAAGGGGGGTGTAGGGGTGGGAGGGGGCTCAGTCAGGAGCCCCTGGGTGCCCAGCCGGAACTTAAGATGCCGGATCACTGGGAGGAGCTGGGAGCTTCCCCGGAGGAGAGAGGGCTGGGATCTTGGAGAAGGCCCAAGTCCGGGGGTTCCCTCTGGGTGTGTCCCCAGGTTCCCCGTGTTCTCCCTGTCCTCCCCACGGGCCAGAGGGCTGGGCTAGATGAGGTACGGGTGCCCTGTGCCTCCTCGTCCTGGATAGCCCCCGCCCCCCACATCTGGCAGCCAGGGGAAGGGCACTTCCAAGTAAGCATGCAGGGACGTTTTCTCCACGCGGCCGAGGAGGACGGTGAATGGACCCTAGCGGAGCCGAGGCCTGGCTTTCCCGGGGCGCTCTGCAGCTGTGCCCCCTGCGCCTCTGAGCCCGATCCCCGGCATGGTGAGCCCCCCGCCCCCCCGGGGGGGAACCCCTCACCTATCTGCACAGACAGCTGAGTCAGCCCAGATGAGGCAGATTCCTCCCGCACGCCTGCAGCGCTGGGCTCTGAGGTGAGCTCACACGCCCCCGCTAGATGGGAACGTGGATGAACCCTGTATGTTGCCAGGACAACTTTCATTTCTGCCCCGCCACACCCAGGCCTCGCCAGAACCTTCTACAATGAAGCGAGGCCGAGAACAGATTCTGGGAAGGGGCGGGATTCAAGAGAATAGAATAAAATCTCCCATCCCTGTGGGGTCTGCCCCTGGGACTCTGGCCAAGGCTGTCAGCCCCTTCCCTGTACCTGTCGGGAGGGGCCGGAGGCATAACTGTCCCCACGTTGCAGATGGGAAACCCAAGCCTTAGAGTGTGACCTTTGGGACTCTTAAAGAATGCTGACCCAAGGCCTGCCTTCCCCCTGGGTCACCAGCCGGGAACCCATGGGCCCCTGGGCAGGGAGGGCAGGCTCTCTGCCGCATTCCTCCGCAGAGCCTGAGGGAGGGGAGGGCCAGGCCTGGGCCAGGACAGGGTGTGTGTGTACCTGGAGGGTGTGGGGGGGATAGGGGTGGGGGTGTGTCCAGACAGGGCTAGGCCAGCTGTCCCTGAGTAGACAAGATCTCACAGGGGAGGGGCGGGTGAGAAGTTCAGCCCTTCTTGGCCCAGAGCTGAGGAGCTTGGAGGCAGGAAAGCTGCCAGCTGGCCCGCTCTACCCCCAACACACACGGACACACAGGCATTCCCCGCACCCCACACACACACTTGGTCAGGACTGAACCCAGGTGGGTTAGTATTCCCAGGCCTGTGTGACTCCGGTGGCTGGGCATGGCCCTGTGCACTGAAAGGTTGCCAGTTCAACACCCAGTCAGGGCACGTGCCCGGGTTGCAGACTCCATCGATGTTTCTCTCTCTCTCAATCGATCAATCAATAAAAATATGTTGTTGTTGTTTTTAAGGGGGGTGGGGCAGGATGGGGCAAGATGAAAAGGAAGGAAAGGGTGTGAGCTGGCAAAGTGTCAGGAGGAGCCGAAAGGGATTAGTGAAGAAGTCAACGTCACCCCTCCCCCCATCTGGTTCCCTGACCCCGGCGCCCCCCCCCCCCCCCCCCCCCGCCCAGTGGAGCTGGGGGTCTCCGGGCCCAGCTCTGGGGCCCGGCTCTGGCTCCCCTTTCCCTCTGCTCTGGCCCTGAGGCCTGAGCTGCTCCCTTCCCACCACAATGAGGTACGCTCCAGTCTACTGCCCCCCAGCTCCAACACCCCCCGCCTCCCTTCCTTCCTCCGCCTTTCCAGAGCAAATGCCCCGTGCCCTTCTCTCTCACGTCCATTTGCTTTCCGGGACCTTCTTGGTGCCCTGGGCCAGGGGAGGGAGGCCCAGGAGGCAGATGTCTCATAAGAGTGACTGCAGAAGCTCCCACCACTCCCACCCTGGCCTCATTTCTTCCCCACCCAAGACCCCCACCTGTGTTCAGAGGCCAGACCCTGCCTGCACCAGGGCCGGGGAAAGAGGAGGGGCAGTGAGGTGGACAAAGGGGCTGAGCGGGCAGGAAGGAGCTGCCAGGAAGCGGGGAAGGGGTCGAGGTGAGGTAATTCGGTTCATGGGGAAAGAGGGTGGCCAGGTCCCAGTGCCTCTATGGGGTGCAGGCAAGGACGGCGCTGTCCCTTTAAGTGGGGGTGCCAGTCAATGCCCTCCCCCAGCCAACCCAACTCCTGGGCACACTGAGCATGTGCAGGAGCAGTGCAAGTGGAGGGGAGGGAAGCAGAGGGATAGATTCCGGAGGGAACTCCTCACCTTCCCCCCCCCACTTCCTGTAGCTGCCCCACTCTCCTTCCTGGGTCGGACAGAGGGGCCATGGTGCTCCCCCAGGTTCTGCTCCCATCACCTTCCCCCATCCCAGACCCCAGTGGGTGCTGCCTGCCAGGGTGGGATGGGCAGGCCCTCTCTGCCCTGGGGGTTCGCAGGCAGCTCCCCTGCTGCCCAGAGGTGGCACACACCTGCCCCAGTGACACCCTCGCTTCCCTGGTGTGGGCGGGCGGATAATCTTCTGTTGCTTAACGTGTTTGCTTTCATTCCACTGGTGCCAGAGGTTTTAAAAGACCCATACACCCGCGATGACGCTCCGCGCTGAGAATTAAAAACAGCTAAAGAGACGAGGTTCCTGCCCCCACCCCCAGGAGCTTCCAGTCTAAAGTCTGAGCGAAAGCAAACAGCTCCAAGGCCGAGTGAAGGCAGCCAAGTCCTCCTCCTGCCTCATGCCTCAGCCCCTCCTCCACCTTCCCTCCCCGACCCCGGACTGGCCCACTCTTCTTAGTCCTTTAATCTCTTAGCTACAGGCACTTCATTATTATTACTATTGTTATTGCTATTATTATTACTGAGGAAGGGAGGGAGGGAGAGAGAAACATTGATTTGTTTTCCCACTTATTTATGCATTCATTGTGGTAGATTCTTTTTTTATTATTATTGATATTTTACAAAGAGGAAGGGAGAGATAGAGAGAGCCAGAAACGTGGATGAGAGAGAAACATCGACCAGCCGCCTCTTGCACACCCCCCACCGGGGATATGCCCGCAACCAATGTACATGCCCTTGACCGAAATTGAACCTGGGGCCTTTCAGTCCGCAGACCGATGCTCTACCACTGAACCAAACCGGTTTCGGCGGTAGATTCTTCTTAAAAAATATATATTTTGTTGATTTTTTACAGAGAGGAAGGGAGAGTTAGAAGCATCAATGAGAGAGAATCATCCATCAGCTGCCTCTTGCACGCCCCCTACTGGGGATGTGCCCGCAACCCAGGTATATGCCCTTGATCCGAATCAAACCTGGGACCTTTCAGTCCACAGGCTGGTGCTCTATTCCACTGAGCCAAACTGGTTTTGGCAATTGTGGTAGATTCTTGTATGCATCCTGACCAGGATAGAAACCTGCAACCTTGGTGTAATCAGGACGACGACGATCTAACCAGCTGAGTTACCCGGCCAGGACCTGTGCCCTCATTTTTAATGGAGGTGAAATTCACTTAACATGAAATTCACCATTTTAAAGCAAATAATTCCGTGGCATTTAGTACACTGATAGCGTGTGCAACTGCCACCTCTATCTAGTTCCAACAATGTCACCCCAAAAGGGAACCCAAACCTATGAAGCAGTTACTTCCCATTCCCACCTTTCTCCAGCCCAGGCAACCTCCGGTCTGCCCTTTGTCTCTGTGGATGTATTTATTCTTCCTATTCTGGTGGTCGGGCCACGGGGGGCGGGGGGGGGGGGGAGGGGGAAGGCTAGTCCCTGGGGCCTGTGTCTGGGATAGAACACTTCCTTGATCCTCTTGACTCCTCCCTGCTTAGGTCCAGGAAGTCAAGGTGGCCCCAGGGGACTTGCGGTGGAGTCTGGGGTCAGAGGCGTGGGGTGAAGAAACTTCTGCTGGGAGAGGTGAAGAAACTTGCCCAAGGCCTCACAATGCCTGTAGCAACCCAACCGGCTCTGATTGTATTTCAGCTCTTGCCCATGGCTCCTTCCAGTCTTCAAAGAGATACTGGAAGTTAAGGATAGGAGGTGCTCTCAAATGGAAGCAGCCATAAATTTTACAACTTTTATTTATTTTAAAAACGTTTTACTGCCGAAACCGGTTTGGCTCAGTGGATAGAGCGTCGGTCTGGGGACTGAAAGGTCCCAGGTTCGATTCTGGTCAAGGGCATGTACATTGGTTGTGGGCACATACCCGGTGGGGGGTGTGCAGGAGGCAGCTGGTTGATGTTTCTCTCTCATCGATGTTTCTAGCTCTCTATCCCTCTCCTTTCCTCTCTGTGGAAAATCAATAAAATATATTTTAAAAAAAACATTTTACTGATTTTTCATAGAGAGGAAAGGAGAGGAATAGAGAATTAGAAACATCGTTGAGACGGAAACATCCACCAGCTGCCTCCTGCGCACCTCCACCTGGGGATATGCCCACAACCAAGGTACACGCCCCTTGACTGTAATCGAACCTGGGACCCCTAAGTCTGCAGGCCGACGCTCTAGCCACTGAGCCGAACCAGCTAGGGCTCCCTTATCTTCTGGAAGGGATTACACTTTGCCTTCTCTACTGGCCTCCGCAGCACGCAGCGTGTGTAGACGCCAGGGGCTGCCTGGACCCGAGCCGTCAGGGCAGGTGAGTGTGGAGGCCTGGCTGCTCTCCCCGAAGAAGGAGGTGCTCGTTGTTGCCTTCACCTGGGGCTCCGTTCCCCCACTTCTCCAGGGCTGAACGCCACTCCTGCCCCCAGACAGAAAGGCCTTTGTGGACCCGGGGATGGAGGGGACGGACAGGCTTTGCCTGGCAGGGGCACAGGCTGACAGCTGCTCCCAGCTGGCCCGGGTGAGCGGGCTGCCTGTGAGCGTGGACATTCCAGAAGCCACCTGTCCCAGAGATCCCCCCTGGCCTCTGTCCGAGATGGGGGGCCAGGCCAGCCCCCAGGGCATCCGCCACGGCCACGGCCACGGCCACGTCCTGCCTCTGCCTCGGGACTGAAAGGGCCAGGCTAGAACCCTGCCTCCTTGTGGGGCAGGGCAGAGCTATCCTCCATTTTGTGGCCGGACCCAACCAATCAGGGTCACATCACCCCCTATAAAACCCATTGGGATCTTACATTCTCTCTCTTGTCCTCCATGCGGTCAGTGTGAGTGGGACGGAGCCCATGCTAGCATGGAAGAGACTCTCTTGCTAATTGCATCGGATTTGGTTCCCTGGTGGTCCTTGGGGATCACGGAATCTCAGCACAACAGGGACAACCAGGAGGCCCCCTCCCCGGCTCCGACCTTACCCCCGTGGCTCTGAGAGGACGTTCCCAAGGAAACTAAGTTGTGAGGACATTGTGAGCCACACAGACATGCAGGGCCCACCTCTGCTGGAGGACTTTTTTTTTTTTTTTACTACTATATTTTATTGATTTTTTACAGAGAAGAAGGGAGAGGAATAGAGAGTTAGAAGCATCGATGAGAGAGAAACATCAACCAGCTGCCTCCTGCACACCCCACACTGGGGATGTGTCCCGCAACCAAGGTACATACATGCCCTTTGACCGGAATCGAACTTGGGACCTTCCAGTCCGCAGGCCGACGACGCTCTATCCACTGAGCCAAACTGGTTCCGGCCTCTATCTCATTTATTGATAGGCCAATCACATTTAAAAAATGACTGCCCTGGCTTGTTGCTCAATGGTTAGAACATCGGCCTGTGGACCAAAAGGTCACGGGTTTGATTCCTGGTCAAGGGTGCATATCTTGATTGCAGGTTCCCCAGCCCCTGAAGGGGCACGTGCAAGAGGCAACCAATCGACGTGTCTCTCTCACGTCAATGTCTCTCTCTCTCTCTTTCTCCCTCTCTCTCTCTCTCTCTCTCTCTTTTTCTCTCTTTCTCACTCCCTCTTCCCTCCCTTCCACTATCTCTAGAAATCAACGGAAAAAATATCCTCAGGTGAGGATTTAAAAAATTACTCTAGCTACATAACATGCTTTCCTATCTGCTAGCTCTATTCTTGCTCATGGAGTCCAGGTTCCTGCTCTGAGAAGAAAATCCTTTGTCCGATAAAATTTTCTTGGTCATAACCTTTTACTAAAGATTACTGGATAGTGTTAAATTTTCTAGAGCCCTAACCAGTTTGGCTCAGCAGATAAAGCGTTGGCCTGCGGACTAAAAGGTCAGCAGGTTCGATTCCGGTCAAGGGCATGTACCTTGGTTGCAGGCACATCCCCAGTGGGAGGTGTGCAGGAGGCAGCTGAGTCGATGTTTCTCTCCCATAGGTGTTTCTAACTCTCTATCCCTCTCCCTTCCTCTCTGTACAATAATCAATAAAATATATATATTTTTAAAAAAACAACAACTGTTAAATTTTTTTTTTCTAGAATCCATTCAAAAGCAGCTTGTCTAGATCCTCTCCCCGAAGCATAACTTTATGTCTTTGTACGTGTGTCACGTGCTGTTGAGTCAGCGATGACTCCTGCGACTCTGTGAATGAGTGATGTTCACAGTGTCCTGGACGCAGCGACTCACTCACGCCTGTGGCTCTTTTTATGGAACAATCCATCTCGTAGTTGGTCTTCCTCCTTTCCTGCTACCCTATCTCCCCTCCCCCACTCCCGCATTATTGTCTTTTCTAAAGAGCCCGCCTTCTCACCGTGCGCCCAAACTAGGACAGCTCCAGTTTTGTCATTTTTGCCCCCAGCGATGTTTCAGGCCTAACTTGCTCCAGACCTACCGGTAATTGTTTGTCTTTCTGTTACCTAGTTCAATGGCCCGTCTCGAGGTTGGATTTAATGTCTTTCTACATCTGTGACTCTGTCTCATAGTCTTTCACCATTTTTTAATTGTCATTTTTAAAATTTATTGATTTATTGATTTCAGAGAGGAGGGAAGTGGCGGGGGCGGGGGGGGAGAGAGAAAAACATCAGTGAGGAGAGAGAATCATGGATCGATCTGCTGCCTCCCACATGCCTCACACTGGGGATCGAGCTAGCAACCCCGGCATGTGCCCTGACCAAGAATCCAACCGTGACCTCCTGATTCACAGGTCGATGCTCAGCCACTGAGCCACACCAGCCGGGCTCTTGGTGCACGGTTGAATGGCATTAAGTACATTCACATTGTCGTACAACTATTCCCACCATCCACGTCCAGAACCTTTTCATCTTCCCAAATGGAGGCTCTGGACCCATTAAACAATACCCACCCCCCTCCCCAAGTCCCCGGCAGCTCCTATTCCTCTTTTCAAGAAGCCTTTGGGCCGAAACCGGATTGGCTCAGTGGATAGAGCGTTGGCCTGCGGACTGAGGGGTCCCAAGTTCGATTCGGTCAAGGGCATGTACCTTGGTTGCGGGCACGTCCCCGGTGGGGGATGTGCAGGAGGGGGCTGGTGGATGTTTCTCTTTCATCGATGTTTCTAGCTCTCTATCCCTCTCTCTTCCTCTCTGTAAAAAAATCAATAATATATATATATATATATATATATATATATATATATATATATACATATTTTTTTTTTTTTAAAAAGAAGCCTTTGGATAGGATTGCTTTCCTGTGGGTTCCATCGGCTGGAGTCCAGGCTCCTGCTCTTTGCAGAAACCCTTTGTCCAATAAAATTATTGTTTCTCAATTTGACTGCTTATTGGAATCACCTAGGAAATATATCTTAAAAAATATTTTATTGATTTTATTACAGAGAGGAAGGGAGAGGGATAGAGAGCTAGAAACATCGATGAGAGAGAAACATCCACCAGCCCCCTCCTGCACACCCCACACTGGGGATGTGCCCGCAACCAAGGTACATGCCCTTGACCGGAGTCAAACCTGGGACCCTTCAGTCCGCAGGCCGATGCTCTACCCACTGAGCAAAACCGGTTTCGGCTAGGAAATATTTTTAAAGTTTGGATATCTGGGCACCACCCCCAGAAATTCCGGTTTAATTCTTCTGGAGCCTGGGCAGTGGAATTTCAAAAAAATATATTGTATTGATTTTTTCAGAGAGGAAGGGAGAGGGATAAAAGAGTTGGAAACATCAATGAGAAAGAAACATTGATCAGCTGCCTCTTGCACACCCCCTACTGGGGACATGCCAGCAACCAAGGTACATGCCCTTGACTGGAATCAAACCCGGGACCCTTCAGTCCGCAGGCCGATGCTCTATCCACTGAGCCAAACCAGTTTCGGCATGAAAATTTTTTTAAAAGGAGAATTTCTACCAATCCGCCAGGAGTCAAGCTATCTCTGTAGACCCTGACCTGGTTGTACCAGGGCCGTGAGGAGGGGCAAGAAGTGAGACCAGAAAAAAGCTGAGGGCCTCTCCAGCAACCAGATTCTGAAATTCTGCCTGGCAAAGAGCTGCTGCTTCATTGTTACAGTGGCACCCCGCCCCTCCGCAGTGTGTGTGTGTGCGCGATGATGATGACATCTACCCATCTGGGCGGGGGGCTTCCAGCTGGGGGTTCACCCAGGCCTCCTGCCAGGGGCACCCATCTGTGTGCAAGCATCGGGTGTGAGTCTGCGAGGAGTTTCAGGATCGAAGGCTGTTTTTGCTTCCCTTTTTAGTGCCTTCTTGATTGTCCTCTGCCCATTCCTCACTCACCCAGAGTGGCGATGAGGGAGGGAGGAACCCCGTCCAGGCCAGGGCAGGGAGAGCGCTCCAGAGCCATCTGGGCTTCTCCAGAGTGGAGGCTGAGAGCACAGGTTCAAATCCCGCCTGCTCCCTTCTGCCCACTGCTGCTCCCCGCCCAGCGCCGGGCAGACAGGCCCTTCCCCACTGCCTGCCCGGACACACCCGTCCACGCAGTGCGAGCGTCACACACTTCATCTCATTTGCCTCCCACAAGCATCTTCCAGGACGAGGAAACTGAAGCTGCCCGGTGGCGTGGCGCTAATAAAAGACTGCAGGGAGACTTGACCCCAGGTGTCCCAATTCCAGCGTCAGTGCCTTCGCCGCCACCCTGTGGCTCACTGCAGGAAGACACGGCCTTTTTTTTTCTTTCTGCTCTGGGCTCTCCACCAGAAAGACCAACCTGGTTACTCAACCAGCCCTCTGGGCCCAGCAGAGAGCCACCTCTTTGTTCCACTTCCTCCCACTTCTCTCAAGCTTCTTCTCCCTTCCTTCTTCCTTCCTGACTCTCTCTCTCTCTCTCTCTCTCTCTCTGGACAGAGTTGCCCTTCCAAATGTTGAATTTATTCTATAATGCTATAGACATAAAGCAAGCACCCATGTACCCACCGCCCCGTCTGTGACACAGCAACGCTGTTGTTGTTGTTAAAGCCCCAGCATTATTCCCGGCCGGCGGGGCGCAGTGGTTGAGTGTCGACCTATGAACCAGGAGGTCCCCGGTTCGATCCCTGGTCAGGCCACATGCCTGGGTTGCGGGCTCGATCTCCAGGATGGGGAGTGCGGGAGGCAGCCAATCGATGATTCTCTCTCATCACTGATGTTTCTGTCTCTCTCCTTCTCCCTTCCTCTTTGAAATCAATTTTTAAAAATGTATTTTTAAAAAGCCCCAGCATCAGATCATTTCCCCAATTGCATTTCTCACCCGAGGGAAACCAGGATACTAGATTGGTGACAATCATTTCCATGCATCTTTAGAAACACAGTAAGGAACTTTTGAGCTTAGTTTAAAAAAAAAAATCCTCACCTGAGGATATGTTTTTCCTGATTTCTGAGAGGAAGGAAGGAAGGGAAGGAGAAAGGGAGGGAGAGGGGGAGGAGAGAGAGAGAGAGAGAGAGAGAGAGAGAGAGAGAGAGAGAGAGAGATTGGTTGCCTCCCTCAGGTGCCCTGGGGATAGAACCTGTCACTCCTCAGTGTGCGGGACTATGGCTCCAACCAGCAGAGCCACACTGGCCACTGGCCAGAGCTTGAGCTTGGTTCCTGACAAGGAAAGGCAGCGGGAGCTGGGGAGCAAGGTGGAGGAGTAACTTGAATTGAATCTATTTTGAAAATGTATTATGATGAAATATTTCAGACACGGAAAGGCATACAGAATAATGGAATGAATTTCCTGCTTAGGATATAAAACATTAAAAATAATCCCCATTTGAAAAATCCCCAGGGTTTTCCTCCCTGATCTCACCCTCACAGCCGAACCACCCACCTGAACTGGGACTTCTCGTTTTGAGATGAATCTGCGGGGAGGAGCAGGAGTTGGCAATCGGGTGGCGGTGGGAAAAGCTGTCGCTAAAAGAGATCAGCAGGGCAGAATCAGAGGAGTCAGTTTGGGCATGTGTTGGGCCTGGATGGCAACCTGGGACCTGGGTGTGTGTGTGTGGGGAGTTTGGGGCAGTAAGTAAGCAGCCCGCCCGGCTCTCCCTGGGGGCCTCGCGCCTCTATTTCCCCCTATCATTGCCCTAATCACGTGGAATCATCATTTTTGTTGGCTCCACTCTGAGATCCCAAAGGGAGGGACCATCTCAGTCACCTTTGTTAGCTGAGCGTCTAACACAGTGGCTGGCACAAATGGGCTTTATTCAGTATGGAACGGGTAAATGGGCGAACGAATCACTATTTAATTGATTTCAACCTCCGTTGGTGGGGGCGGTTTGCTGGTGGCAAGAGGAATGGAAAGTCTGATGGAAAGTGTTTTTGAAAGAGAATTGTCATTGTATTGTCACAAGGTACAGTCCACCCCCACCTCCATCAGAGACCTTACCTTAACGTGTGTCAGGAAGGGGGAGGAGTTGCTGGTAGACAGGCATGGATGACCAGAGGGCGGCTCCCAGCATCACCACCACGTGTCATTCAGCGTCACTACCACCAGTGTCTGTCATTCAGCGTGTCACTGGCTCTGAGGGGAGGTGTGCAAATAATCAGCTTCCCATGGAAGCAGGGCCCAATCCTCTTCTTTAAAAAAATCCCCAGCCCTAACGGGTTTGGCTCAGTAGATAGAGCATCTGAAAGGTCCCAGGTTCGATTCCGGTCAAGGGCATGTACAAGGCAGCTGATTGATGAATCTCTCTCATGGATGTTTCTAACTTTCTCTCCTTCTCTCTTCCTCTCTGTAAAATATCATATATATATATATATATATATATATATATATATATATATATATATTCCCAGCCCTAACTGGTTTGGCTCAGTAGATAGAGCATCTGAAAGGTCTCAGGTTCGATTCCAGTCAAGGGCATGTACCTTGGTTGCAGGCACATCCCCAGTGGGAGGTGTGCAGGAGGCTGCTGATCAATGTTTCTTTCTCGCTGATGTTTCTAACTTGCTACCCCTCGCTCTTCCTCTCTGTAAATAAATAAATAAATAAATATATATATATATATATACACATATATATTAGAAAAAATATATATTATAAATATATATATTAGAAAAAACAAAACACAACAAAAACAATCCCCAAAGCCCTGACCAGGTGACTCAGTTGGTTGGAGCATCAACTTGATAGGCCAAGGTTTCAGGTTCTATCCCCAGTCAGGGCACATGCAAGAACTGACCAAGGAATGCATAAATAAGTGGAACAAAACAAACTATGTCTCGTTCTCTCTCTCTAATACCAATAAAATGAAACCCTCAGAGCCCGTGCCTCCCCCGTGAGCTCACTATCTGGCTCACTCGCTCCCGGCCACGAAGGCCCCTCATCTGCCTCCCGGGGAGGAGGGCGCTGGGCGGCTCCTGCGGGTTCCGAGTGGTGAGAAGAGCTACTCTCAGACGCTGCATTCCACCCGGGCCTGACACACACACACACACACACACACACACACACACACACAAAAGGCGTCTGCAATTTGTGGTCTCTCTTTGCACACAAAGAATTACTGGGCTGTGTATTCTTGCGCACCAGTCAGATACACGCTGCTGCGACCCTGTTTTGACAGAACCCCAGGACCCCTGACTCCCCGAGGTGGTTAGTTCTTTTTTCTGCGCAATCCGGTATTCCACAGTACGGACGGGCTAACGCACACGAGTCCATTCTGCTGCTGGGCTTTCCAGAGGTGTCCGGTGTGGGGTTATTACGGCGGGTGCTGCTATGGAGACCAGGTTACGTGGGCGTGTACCCAGGAGTGAAATTGCTGGGGCATCGTGTATGTATAGATTCAGCTTTCACAGGAACGACTCCATGGTTTTCCCCTCTACCAGCTGAATATGAGAGTTCCTTTTTTTGCTCCACATCCTTGGCCAACACTTGGTTTTATTTTATTTTTATTTTTTATATATTTTATTGATTTTTCACAGAGAGGAAGGGAGAGGGATAGAGAGTTAGAAACATCGATGAGAGAGAAACATCGATCAGCTGCCTCCTGCACACCCCCCCCCCCCAATTGGGGATGTGCCCACAACCAAGGTACATGCTCTTGACTGGAATTGAACCCGGGACCCTTGAGTCCGCAGGCCGACGCTCTATCCACTGAGCCACACCGGTTTCGGCGGTTTTATTATTTCCATTTTAGCCATTCTGGTGGGGATGAGCCTCCCTTTTCAAAATTGAATGTACGGCCGAAACCGGTTTGGCTCAGCGGTAGAGCGTCGGTCTGCGGACTGAAAGGTCCCGGGTTTGATTCCGGTCAAGGGCATGTACCTTGGTTGCGGGCACATTCCCTGGTAGGGGGTGTGCAAGAGGCAGCTGGTCGATGTTTCTCTCTCATGGACATTTCTAGCTCTCTATCTCTCTCCCTTCTTCTCTGTAAAATATCAATAAAATATATTTAAAAAAAAAAATTGAATGTACGGTGCTGAGCACTTTGTATGCATCTCATTTTACCATCACGTGGTCTCCTGAGGAGGGTGTTTCGCATCACAGGTGAGAAAATTGAACTTGAAGAAGTGAAGGCACATCCTGAAGGAAGGCCACGCGGCGAGGGCTGGGGCAGGGCCCCCAGGCTTCACTGTCCCCACTCCCCATGGGCTGGGGCCCCGTCTGGTAGGGGTGGGAGACCCCGGAAGACAAACCACGGGGAGCTGGTGAGATCCATGCAGCACCGGAGGAGCCATCCATCATGTGAGGTGCAGTGGTGGCCCCAAAGCTGAAGGTCACCAGGCCCAGAGTCAGAGGAGCACTGGACTGACCTGGACCTTTGGACAGGTCAGCTCCGAGTAACAACACCCGTCCCGCACGGTCCCAGTGAGGACGTGAGGTGCTGGCATTCGGGAAAGCTCCCGGCACCTGGCTCCGAGCTGGTGCTCAGGGAAGGGCAGTTGAAGGACTGAGTGAGCAGGTAGGGGTGGCAGGACTTTTGCTATGGCCCTTCCTGGAGCCCGGGGGATGGACAAAGTCACCTCTCCAGGTCCTTTTTCAGAGCCGCAGCCAGGGGCCAGCTCCATGGCCTGGGAAGAACCCCCCGCCCCAGGCCACTCTCCTGCAGAGGGGCCGTGAGACCCACTCCTTTCTGGACAGAAAGAAGTAACACCCCTCCCTACCCCCATCAGCACATGCTCCCCCTCTCCCCACCTCCATCCTGATCCCTGAACCCAGCGGAAAGGACTAGTCTGGGAGCAGCAACTCTTGGAGAAAGGCCCAGGCAGGCTGGGGATGGGCGAAGGAGGTGTGTGTGTTTGTTTTGAAAGCCTGGTGCAGCTCCAGAGGAGAAAGAGGAGGAGGGAAGGAGGGGGAAGAGGAGGGAAGGAGGGGGAGGAGGAGGGAAGGAGGGGGAGGAGGAGGAATGGGGAGGAGGGGGAGGAGGAGGAATGGGGAGGAGGGGGAGGGAGATGGGGGGAGGAAGAGGAGGAGTATAAGGAGACGGGGAGACAAGGGGAGAATTGATGTGTTGTTCAGACTCCAGGGCCAAGAACTGAAGCCTCTTCCTGCCTACCCCGCCCCCTCCTCCACCAGCGTCAGCCGTGGGAGTTGCCTTGGGGTATCCAGGGCGGGGCGGGGCGGGGGTGCGGGGAAGCTGAGGGCCTGGCAGTGGGGAGCCAGACCCGGAGCGGACCGGGACGGCGAGGGGTGGCTCCCAGGCTGCGGTGGGCTGGGCTCTCCAAGGCACCCCAGGGCGGGCTGACCAGCCCGGGTCCGGCCGAGCCCCAGCCGAGCGCGTGCAGAGCTGGCTCCACAGCGGCACCTGCCGGCCAGCGCCGTCCCTGCGGGCGGGGCGGGGCGGGGCGGGCGGCCCGGAGCCCCGCGGGTGTGTGTGTGTGTGTGTGTGTGTGTGTGTGTGTGTGAGTGTGAGTATATATATGTGTGTGTGTGTGTGTGTGTGTGTGTGTGTGAGTGTTTGTGTGTGTGTGTGTGTGTGTGAGTGTGTGTGTGTGAGTGTGTGTGAGAGTGTGTGTGTGTGAGTGTGTGTGAGTGTGTGTGTGTGTGTGAGTGTGTGTGAGAGTGTGTGTGTGTGAGTGTGTGTGTGTGAGTGTGTGTGAGAGTGTGTGTGTGTGTGTGTGAGTGTGTGTGTGTGTGTGTGTGTGTGTGTGAGTATATGTGTGTGTGTGTGAGTATGTGTGTGTGTGAGTGTGAGTATATGTGTGTGTGTGTGTATGTATGTGTGTGTGTGTGAGTGTGTGTGTGTGTGTGTGTGTGTGTCTCCTGCGGCGGCTCCAGCTGTCAGATCAGAAAATGCCGGCGCCCCCCAATCCCCCCGGGGCGAGGAATGCCCCCAAGCGACGGGCCTCGGCCCTCCAGGCACCACCTGTTCCCCTCATTTTGCCTGTACACCCAGGACACCAGTTCGGGGCCAGTGAGGGGGAAAGAGGATCAAGGTCCTGGTCTGGGTAGTTATTTTGTTTGTTTTTTTAAACTTTATTTGGAAAAAAAATTATAGGTTACAAAAGAGGTACAAGAGCGATGCAATCGCCAAAACCGGTTTGGCTCGGTGGATGGAGCGTCGGCCTGGGGACTGGGGGTGTGTGTGTGTGTGTGTCCCGGGTTCGATTCCGGTCGGTCGGGGGCATTTGCCCTGGTTGCGGGCACATCCTCATGGGGGATGTGCGGAGACAGCTGATCGATGTCTCTCTCTCATCAATGTTTCCGGATCTCTGTACCTCTACCTTCCTCTCTGTAAAAAATCAAATATATATATATATATATATATATATATATATATATATATAAAGGATGCAATCATCCTCCACATACCCCTTACCTAGATTCACCGCTTGTGAAATAAAACTATATAAATGTATTATTTTCCGGAACGGAGAGGAGGTGGCAGCCATCCTTCCCATTTACCCCTTCAGAGGGCGTTTTCTAAGAGCAAGGACATTCTCTTGCATAATCACAGTAGACTTTTCAAGTTGGAGAAATTTAACATTGATACAACACATTTATTTATTTATTTATTTATTTATTTACTTATTTATGTACTTTAAATCCTCACCTGAGGATATTTTTTTCCACTGGGGAGGAGAGTGTGAAGTGTGAAGTGGGGGGGGGGGGGAGAGAACCATTCATCCATGTGAGAGAGAGAGACATCACATGGATTGGTTGCCTCCCTCTGGAGCCCCATCCAGGGATTGAACCTGCAACCAGGGTACTTGCCTCTGACTGGGAATCCAACTCAAGACCCCTCGGTCCAACGCTGTAACTACCGAGCCAAACCAGCCAGGGCCCCATTTGTTATATCAGTTGATTCAATAAGGGTCCTTTTTCCCTCTAGTGCAGGTTTCAGACCAGGATTTCACCTTGAACTTGTCATGTTTCTTGAGGCTTCTTTAATCTGCATCGTCTTTCTTGACTTTTTTTTTCCAGAGTAGAGACCCCCTTTATTCCTTTAACCGAGTGCTCCTCCCTTTGGGTTTGCTTGGGGTTTTCTTGCGCACAGATTCAGGCTGCGCGTCCCTGGTGGGAATGTTACATAAGTGGTGTTATGTTCTTGGCGTGGGAGTCTCCGCCTTAAGGGTTCACGACACTCCTGAACCTCTAAGGATTAATCCCCGAGTTATCTGTAAAAACTTAAAAAAAATACTTTATTGATTTTTTTAAAAAAATATATATTTTATTGATTTTTTTACAGAGAGGAAGGGAGAGGGACAGAGAGCTAGAACATCAATGAGAGAGAAGAAACATCATCAGCTGCCTCCGCACCAAGGAACATGCCCTTGCTCAGAATTGAAGCCGGGACCCTTCAGTCCGCAGGCCGAGGCTCTATCCATTGATCCAAACTGGTTCGGCGGTAAAAACTTTAATCATATTTTCTTTTTCTTTTAAAAAAATATATTTTATTGATTGCTTTACAGAGAGGAAGGGAGAGAGATATATAGAGTTAGAAACGTCGATGAGAGAGAAACATCGACCACCAGCTTCTTGCACCCCCCCCCCCCCGCCCCCCACCGGGGATGTGCCCGCAACCAATGTACAGGCCCTTGACTGGAATCGAACCTGGGATCTTTCAGTCCACAGACTGACGCTCTACCACTGAGCCAAACCGGTTTCGGCTTTAATCATATTTTCAACACAGGTTATAGACAGCACCATTAATTACACGTGTGTTCTCTCTCTGTCGGTGGCTGGCTTAGGCTCTGCCCCCCAGTGTCCCCCCTTCTCTCCCTTCTGCCACCAAACTTGCCATCGAAATTCAGCGGTCCCTGTTGGAAGCGGTATTCTTTTTGAAGGCCACCAGGGACACCCTAATTGCCCAACTCCGTGGTCTTCAGAGAGCTTACCCTTCCCACCTGCTCCCTGAGACCTCCCCTGGTCTCCGCCCTCCTCCCTCCCCCAGAGGGCTGGTGCCGGTAGGCTGCCTGGGAGTGGCCTTGCTGGCGGTGGTTTATGGGGGAATATGCAGGTCTGGGTCTTTCTTGCGCCCTCCCACACCCACGTGGAGACAGCCTCCCAGTTCCTGCGGTCAGAGGGGCCTCTGGACTCCTTCAGCCTCTCGGTGGCTTCCGCATCCCCTCTCCTCGTCACCACTTCAGGAGTGTGGTCCTGACTCCAGGCCTCCTGTCTGGCCGGGGCCAGAGGATGGCTCTCTCAACCTGTAGCTCTTCCTCCGTCCTTGTCCCCCCTCTCTGTCACCTGCACTCCAATCGGGAGCTGTTTACACCCTTACTTCAAAGCCACGCCTTCCCTTTCAAAGCCCTCGCCCTTACCTCCCTCTGCTTCTCTTTCCTGACCTGTGTTTTGTTTGAAATCCCTACAGGGTCTTCGGTTCTTCCTTCTCTTTCTAATGCCCTCCACTGATCACGTCCCTCCTGCCCCGCCCCCCCCCCCCCCCCCCCCCCCGTCAGTCACCAGGCTCCAGTCTCACATACTTACCATGCCATCCAGGCCCCTGAGAACTGGATCTGTGGATTCTTCCAGACTCCCACCCTCCCATCTAGTCACAGGCCCTCCATTCCAGTCATTTTGAGTGCCTAGTGCAGGGGTGGGCAAACTGTTTGACTCGAGGGCCACAATGGGTTCCTTTTTTTAAATTTTATTAAATATATATACTTTATTGATTTTTTTACAGAGAGGAAGGGAGAGAGAGCTAGAAACGTCAATGAGAGAGAATCATCGACCAGCTGCCTCTTGCACACCCCCCACCGGGGATGTGCCCGCAACCAAGGTACATGCCCTTGACCGGAATCGAACCCGGGACCTTTCAGTCTGCAGACCGACGCTCTACCACTGAGCCAAACCGGTTTTGGACACAATGGGTTCTTAAACTGGACCGGAGGGCCGGAACAAAAGCAACCTGACCATGCTGGCACTCTCATCTTGGGCTGCTGGTGAAGGAGCGGAGGGGAGAGCAAGAGAACCCTCCGCTGTTTCGGCTCCACGGGCCGGATAGAACAGCCGAACGGGCCGGATCCAGCCCGCGGGCCGTAGTTTGCCCACGGCTGGCCTAGTGGCTGCTATACTGAACAGCACAGACAGAGAGCGACCCCATCATTGCAGAAGGATCCACTGGATGTTGGTTTCACGGACCCCCTGTATCCAGACCTCTGGTTTATTCCCAGTCTTCCAGCAGCTCAGGGTGAGGAGGCCCATCCGGGGAGTCAGGAGAGCTGAGTGTGAGCCGCCCTGGGAATGGGGGGTCTTCAGCCTCAGGCCTCCACGTCTGGGAGGCCTCTGCTAGAGCAGGGCTCCGGGCTCTGGGCTCTGGGGCTGAGGTTTGATCGGGGCCTGGAAACCAGAGGGCCCTGAGCACAGGCTTGGTGTGCAAACCCCCCCCCCCCCCGGCCTGCCACAGTGCCGCCCCGGGTTCTCCCTCCACACGGGAGGCCCATGCTGGGGTGCAGGGGCGGGAAAGGCCGCACCGTCTCTGCCTTGGAGAAAGGGAGAGACAGATGGCCACCTGCCTTGTGACAAAGGCTTCAGAGAGGCCTCGCCGGAGACCAAGAGGCCAGTTAGTGTCCTTGTTAGTGGGGACGAGGGGAAACCAGCAATCTCACCGGCTCTGGGGGCCGCAAATCGGCAGAAACTCTTTTGGAGGGCAAGCCCATGGAAATCTATCTCAAATTTAAAAGTTCATAAGCTTTGACCCAGCAATGTCACATTCATACATTTGTCTTACAGGTCCACACACAATTGCAGTGTACTAAGATATATACCAGGAGAAGAATAATGAGATAAATTGTGACACACCTATACGATGGGAGACTGTAGATTTAGCAAAGATATATATATATATATATATATATATATATATATATATATTTTATTTTTTACAGAGAGGAAGAGAGAGGGATAGAGAGTTAGAAACATCCATGAGAGAGAATCATCCATCGATCAGCTGCCTCCTGCACACCCCCTACTGGGGATGTGCCCACAACCAAGGTACATGCTCTTGACCGGAATCGAACCCGGGACCTTTCAGTCTGCAGGCTGACACTCAATACACTGAGCCAAACCGGCTTCAGCAAGGCAGATTTATTTTTATTTTTTTATTTTTTTAAAAATATATTTTATTGATATTTTACAGAGAGGAAGGGAGAGAGATAGAGAGCTAGAAACGTTGATGAGAGAGAAACATCAACCAGCTGCCTCTTGCACACCCTCCACCGGGGATGTGCTCACAACCAATATACATGCCCCTGACTGGAATCGAACCCGGGACCCTTCAGTCCGCAGACCGACGCTCTACCACTGAGCCAAACCGGTTTCGGCTATTTTTATTTATTTTTAATTATTTTTAATTTATTAAGGTATATGTGTACATAACTTACCATCGCCGGCAGTATTCCCTTTTGTTTATATTTTTAAATGCGAATAGCAAGGTGCTGAACAGTGTGGAATGTGTACTATCATTTGTGTCACACACACACACACACACACACACACACACACTGCTTGTATACACCCAAATTATCTCTGGAAAGATACGTTAAAACTGTTTTTCTTTTTCTTTTTTAATATATTTTATTGATTTTTTACAGAGAGGAAGGGAGAGAGACAGAGTGTCAGAAACATCGATGAGAGAGAAACATCGACCAGCTGCCTCCTGCACCCCCCACTGGGGATGTGCCAGCAACCAAGGTACATGCCCTTGACTAGAATCAAACCCAGGACCCTTGAGTCCACAGGCCGACACTCTATCCACTGAGCCAAACCGGTTAGGGCTAAAAACTGTCTTCTGTGTGTGTGGTTTTTAAAAAAATTGATTTCAGAGAGAAAGGAATAGGGAGAGAGAGATAGAAATATCAATATCAATGATGAGAGAGACGACAAAGCCATGCCTGTCGTTTGGCTCAGTGGATAGACCGTCAGCCTGCGGACTGAAAGGTCCCAGGTTCAATTCCGGTCAAGGGCATGTACCTTGGTTGTGGGCACATCCCTGGTGGGAGGTGTGCAGGAGGCAGCTGGTCGACGTTTCTCTCTCATTGATGTTTCTAACTCTCTATCCCTCTCCCTTCCTCTCTGTAAAAAAAAAAAAATCAACAAAATAAAAAGGAGAAACAATTGTAATAATCTGAGTAATAAAGATTTATTTTTAAAAAATCAATAAAATATATATTTAAAAAATGATGAGAGAGAATCATTGATCTGCTGCCTCCTGCATGCCCCACACTGGGGATCGAGCCTGCAACCCAGGCATGTGCCCTTGGCTGGAATTGAACCTGGGACCCTTCAGTCCGAAGGCCGACGCTCTATCCACTGAGCCAAACCGGTGAGGGCGTGTTTTTCTTTTTAACTATGCACATGTATTCCCTTTTGTTTTTGTTTTTGTTTTTGAAGAGGCGCCAGCTGAGTAATGGGGAGCGGGGGCGGGGGAGTAAGAGGGGAGCGAGGAAATTCCTGGACAAATCTGCTCAGTCACCTCCTCAGTGAACTCAGTGGCCGCACAATCCCTGCATTGGAGGTGACGAGGCGGCAGTCCAGAAATGTCACCCACGCTGCGACTCAATCTCCATCCCCGCGGGAGGCCTCGCCCTCTGTTGGCTGCAGTACTGCCTTGTGCCCAGTAGGGGGAAGCACAAGCTCACCAAAGCATTGGTTCCAACGTGAAGCCTCCCTCCTTAGGGCTTCCTCCTCTGTGGACCATGATTGGAAAGATGGTGCTGCCAAGCCAACCACAGTTTATTAGGTAATAATTGATTAAATTCTTCCGCCTTATTTTTTGGTTCCTCTCCGCTCTGATCAGCACATGAGACAGAGTCATCGTAAGCTTGCGGGGCCACTTACCTTCCACACAAGAGGTTCTGCTTAGTGCAGCCTGATCACCACACCCGGAGGGAGGGGTGGATGGCAATGGGGTTGAGGGCACTGAGGCTCCCCGCCCCACTTGGGGTTTTGGCTGTGGGCACAACTTCTGTCCCGGTCCTACGTGCTCAAAAAGCAGTTCTGGGCAAGAGGAAGGAAGTGTGAACACCTGACACCGCGGCCGGCGTGGCTGATGGCAGCCCCTGTCCCGATGTGTTTGTGTGCCTTGCTGGGCTACCAGCAGCCGGAGAACAGTCCTCGCCTCCGCCACAGCCTCCGGGAGTGAGCAGAGGCTGGTGCTCGGTGAAAGCTTGTTGTGGGCAGAGATAGTTCACTGAGGAGATCTGGGACTAAGTTCTTTAAAAAGAAATAAAGAGGGGAGGAGGAGAAAAAAGAAAGAGGTCTGAGCTCATCTCAAGGGCAAGAATCCAAGGGCAGCCCACACGGGTTTGGCTCAGTGGATGGAGCGTCGGCCTGCGGACTGAAAGGTCCCAGGTTCGATTCCGGTCAAGGGCATGTACCTTGGTTGCCAGCACATCCCCACTAGGAGGTGTGCAGGAGGCAGCTGGTCGATGTTTCTCTCTCATCGATGTTTCTAACCCTCCATCCTTCTCCCTTCCTCTCTGTAAAAAAATCAATAAAGTATTTAAAAAGTAAATTCTTGTCAGGTTTTTAAATATCTATATTTTATCGATTTTTAAAAATATATTTTATTGATTTTTTACAGAGAGGAAGAGAGAGGGATAGAGAGTTAGAAACATCGATGAGAGAGAAACATTGATCAGCTGCCTCTTGCACATCCCCTAGTGGGAATGTGCCCAAAACCAAGGTACATGCCCTCGATCGGAATTGAACCTGGGACCCTTCAGTCCACAGGCTGGCATTCTAGCCACTGAGCCAAACCGGTTTTGGCCAGGTTTTGTTTTTTAATTAATTAATTAATTAATTTTAAATAATGTATTTTATTGATTTTTTACAGAGAGAAAGAGAGAGTTAGAAACACCCATCAGCTGCCTCCTGCACACCCCCCACTGGGGATGTGCCCGCAACCAAGGTACATGCCCTTGACCGGAATCGAACCTGGGGCCTTTCAGTCCGCAGGCCGACGCTCTATCCACTGAGCCAAACCGGTCTCAGCTGTTTTTCTAATTTAAAGGGGAGGGCAGAAGGAAGAGGAAACGATGGCCCGGCCCAGAGAAAAATCCAGGGCCCGTTAATGGGGTGCTCCTTCCTCACTGCCTTGGCGGCGCAAGAAGGGACCGCTTGGGGATCCCCACAAACCCGATGGGGAGCAACAGAAAGACAAGCTTCAAATTCCGGCTGGAGACGGTGCCCGGACCTGGGGTTCTACGCCCCTCGGCACTCTCTCCTCCTCTGGCCCGTCCTGGATGAGACAGCAGCTCCGAGGCGGTGTGGGCTGGGAGGGTAAACCGAGGGGAGGCCTGCGTCTGCTCTCCATCAGCCGCGCGCCCTTGGACAGCGCGACCTCCCCGAGCCTCAGTCTCCCCGCCTCTAACATGCGGGTGTCAGCGTCTGCGCCGCCTCCCCTGGTCACCGTGGGGATACATGAGAGAAGACCCCCGAGGTGTCCCTGCCATCGCCAGCCCCCAGGGACCGTTATTCTCCGAGATGGGAGCCGCCTCAGGTCCCCGGTGACAGCGCCAAGGAGATGCATCTCCCTCCGCAGCGCCTGCTCCTCGTCCGGCCCGGCCGCAAGCTTCGGGCCTCCGTCCCCAGCCCACAGCTTCCCGGGAGATGCCTCGGGGGTCCCCGGGCTCTGGAATTCTAAGGCTCGCATTCTAAGGCCACGGGGGTGGGTGCGGGCACAGGCACCGGCGCAGAGAGTTGGTCCAGGGTGGGGACACCTCGCCGGCAGGGGTCTCCGTTGGATTGGGTCTGCGCCCTCCCCCCTCCCCTCGCCCTTCTTTGGGGTTCTCATCTGCAGACGGTTCCCTCTGACCCTCAGCTCTGCTCTGGGCTAAACAGAGGAGAGAGACAAGGGGTGGGGGGCCGGGAAGGGGGTTCCCACCTCCTCGGCCGGGAACCGGAGCGGGGGGCGGAGGGGACGCAGCCCTTGCGCCCCAACGCTGCCCGGTGATGGGCCTCCGAGCCGCACTCGCAGCGGCCGACCCTCAGCGGCGGGAGGGTCGCCCACTCCGCCCCCGCCCCCCCTTCCCCTCCGGCGGCGACCCCGCTCCCCGGCCCCCGCCGGCCCCCGCCGGCCGGCCCCCGGCTCGGGGAGCCGCGGCCTGCGGTTCTAGGACCCGGAGGCGCTGCGTGGCGCGCCCCCGCCTGCGCGCGGCCGCGTCTCCTCCCGCCCGGCAGGTGGAGCGGCCGGCCGCCCCCCGCGGCAGGTGAACCGGGTCGGCAGCCCCCTCCCCGCCGCGCCATGGCCGCCGCGGAGCCCGGCCGGCCCCCCGCGCCCGCCCCCGCCCCGCCGCCCGCCCCCGGGGCCGGGGGGACGCGGCGGGCGGCGCGCCCGGGGAGCCGGAGCAGAAGTTAGAGGCGCGCCGGGGGGGGGGGGGGGGGGCCGCGCCGCCGCTTCCTGCCCCCGGCCCAGCCCTCGGCCCGGCGGCCCGAGCCTGACTTCCTCCCCCGCCCGCAGCCGCCGCCCGCCGCCCGCCGCCGCCCGCCCGCCGCCCGCCCTGCGCCCCGGACCGGCCGCCGCGATGGCACGCCGCGCCCCGGCCCCCGCGCGCCGCTGAGCCCAGCCGCCCGCGTCCCCGCGCCGCCCGCGACCGCCGCGTCCCCCGGGCCGGGAGCCTCGCCCCCGCCCCCCGCCGCCCGGAACCCTGGATCTCCGAGGCTGGAGGCGCCTGGCCGGCTGGGTGGGCACCACCATGGGCAACGCGGCCGGCAGCGCCGAGCCGCCCGCGGGCCTGGCCGCGCCGGCCCCCAAGCCGCCCGCGGCGCCCAAGCAGCCGATGCCCGCGGCGGGGGAGCTGGAGGAGAGGTTCCGCCGCGTCCTGGTGAGTGCGCCCCGGGCGCTGGAGGGTGTGTGTGTGCGGGTGTGTGTGTGTGTGAGTGTGTGTGTGTGTGAGTGAGTGTGTGTGTGAGTGTGTGTGTGTGTGAGTGTGTGAGTGTGTGTGTGTGTGTGAGTGTGTGTGTGTGTGTGTGCGGGTGTGTGTGAGTGTGAGTGTGTGTGTGTGCGGGTGTGGGGAGTGGGCGGCGGGGGCCGGGCACGCGTCCCCGCCCCCGGGGGCTCGGGTCCCGCTTGGAGATCCCCGGCCCCGCGGCTGCCCTCGGCCCGGCCCGGTGGGACCGGCCGCGGCTCCTTTCAGTGACTTAGCACTCTCTCCCCCCAAAACTTTCTTCCCCGAGCACCCGGTCTCCCTCCCCGAGACGCCCCATCCATCCCCCAGGCCTCTTGGATCTAAAGGTTTAAGCAAAAAAATTGTCCCGGGAGCAAGTTGGGAGTGGAGCCCGGAAAGGGGTTCGCGGGACACCCCCACTTCCCCCCTTCGCCCCGGCACACAGGCCCGAGGACACCAGGCGCGGGTCTGGAGCGTCCGCTGAGTCTCAGGGTCAAAGACGGGAGGGGTGACATTTAACCTCCCGGGAGCGGGAGGCCCAGCGGAGGTGTTGGCTCCCGGTTTGCTGGTGCCCAGGCTGCTGGCAGCTGGCCGTCAGGTCGCGCAGAGGGGATGTCTGTGTTCCTCGCCCCCTGTATCCGGCAGAGGTTGGGGGGTCCTTACCTTGGGCTCCCCTTCCCGCCCACTGCAGGGGTTCAGGCTGGGAAGGGCGGCGCCAGGGAGAGGTGCTCGCTCTGGCTTGGTGTGGAGCAAAAACCCCGCAGGCCCCCACCCTGCCCGGTCACCTGCCCCCCGGGGGTTGGGGACGTGGGGACGTGGCCACAGGGGAGGGAGCCGTCAGCTCAGGCTGAGCCTAGAGGCAGCCAGGATGTGTTTGGGGGTGGCGGTGGGGTGGGGGGCCCCCTAAGACCTGGTAGGAGGCAGAAGTAAGGAGAAAGGGTCACTGCTTCTCACTTCCCTTTCCCCACCTCAGCCCTGCCCCGGCTCCCCGGCTCCCGGCTGCCTTCTCTCGGTGCTGGTGGCCTGTCCCCTGTCGGCTCCCTTGCAGGACACGGGGTGACAGGCGGGCAAGGCCCTGCCTTTCCCCAGAGGCCCTCCCTGGTCTGAGCCGAGCGGCCTGGGCTGCGGGTCCGAGGCGGGTGGGCGCCCAGGGCGGTGAGGCCTCCCCGGTGCTGGCTGGCGGCGGCCTCAGTGCTCATCCCCTCGGCCTCCCTGACATCACTTCCCTTCCCCCGGCTCTCAGGCCGCACTTGCCAGATGCTCTGCACGGCCCCTCCTAGCAGTTCCTGGAAGTCTTGGCTGCCGCCCCCTCCCAGGAGAAAGGCCAGGAGGGCTCGGAGGAGCTCTAGGGTGGGGTGTGGGCTCTCCCCGAGAAGCACCTTGCTTGGTTGGGGGGGGAGAGGGAGGGACTCTGAGGGGCACCTCCCGCCAGGCGAGGCCCCGATAAACCCGTCCCTACACCTGTTCCTCCTTCCCCAAGCCCGTGGCCTGCAGAGCCGGGCCGGGCCGAGCCGAGAAGAGCAGATGGGGAGGGGGAGAAGGAAGAGAGGGTGCTGGGCCCATCTGAGTTGCCGGTGGATCCCTGGACCACTGCCAGCTCTGACTGGGGAGCCCAGGTCTCCCCGCTCCCCAGCCCCCCGAGTGTGTGTCTGAGGACAGGGATTGGACCGGCTCTCAGGGGCAGGCCCCGGCCCCGATTCCTTCTAGAGGGGGAGCCACGTGAATAGTTCAGACCCGTGGAAAGTCCACAAGCGGAGTGGCTGAGGCTCTGATGCATGCGTGGGACTTGATGGCCCTGCTGGCGCCCTGGCCTTTGCCCAGATTGGCCGAGCCCGACGCCCAATGCCGCGGGGAGCCCCTAAGCCCCAGGGCTCGGTCGGCGGAGGCCGCAGAGGCTGCCCTGGCGGGGAGAAGGGTGGTGGCCGGGGGGAAATCTAGGGCAGCACCACCCTCCCCCGGCCCCTGGAGCCCCAGTGTGTGTGTTTACACCCCGTCTTCCTGGGGACAGATCAGCCTGTCCCCTTCCTGTGTACACCGTAGACCGAATGCACTCAACCCAAGGCGGCGACGTGGCTCTTCTGGCTCCCCACCGGCGGGGGCATGAGCTCCACCCTGGGGTGGCGGCCTCGGTCCCTGCCTGGGCTGCTCAGGACCAAGGCTTTGGCTAAACCCGTGGTCGACAGACCACGGCTCCCGAGCCACGTGCGGCTCTCGAGCCCCTTGGAGTGTGGCTCTTCCACAAAAACGCCACGGCCTGGGCGAGTCTAGGTAGAAGAAGTGGTGATAGAAGACGTTTACGTTTACAAAAAATGGGGCTCTCCCAAAACATTTCAACCCTTTGTGCTGTCGGCATCCGGCTCTGTGGACTGATGAGTTCGCCGACCCCTGGGCTGAACCCACGGGCCTGCACCGGGGATTGTAGGGCCGGCCTTCCTCTGAGCAGTCTTGGGGCAACAGGGTCCGGGAAGGCGGCTGGGCAGCTGTGCTTGAGGCTGAGGGTGATGCTGGCGTCCCCGGAGGCTGGGCCGCCGGGAGAGGAATTCGCCTGATGGGGCCTCGCCCCCCGGAGTGCCCTTAGGCCAGCCGTGGGCAAACTACGGCCTGCAGGCCGGATCCGGCCCGTTCGGCGGTTCTCTCTGGCCCGCGGAGCCAAAAGAGCGGAGGGTTCTCTTGCTCTCCCCTCCGCTCCTTCACCAGCAGCCCAAGAGGAGAGTGCCAGCATGGTCAGGTTGCTTTTGTTCCGGCCCTCCGGTCCAGTCTAAGAACCCATGGTGGCCCTCAAGTCAGAAAGTCTGCCCACCCCTGCCTTAGCCCGTGCCCAGGGCCGTGGGCGCTCGGCGGGGCTGTGTGGAGCGGCCAGGACAGCCCCCAGCAGGGTGTGGGTGCCGGGTCCTGCCTCCAGCCGGCCCCTTCCCCGGCTGGTGTAAGGAGCAGAGGCGGCACCTGTCTCTGTGGGCCTGGCAGGGGGGCGTTGTCTCCTGGACCAGCTCCCTCCGGGGGTGGGGCAGGTGAAGTGTGGGGGGGCGCGTAGCTGTGGGGTGCCCCCAGCCCCGTGCCCCCCATCTCCGGGGTGTCTCACACAGAGGGTCCCCGCGGAGCGGTGGCCACGCGGTCAGATGCTGGATTGGGCTGGGCAGCGGCTGTGGGCTGGCGTTCCCAGCAGGCCGGCCGGGCACACGCTGACCCCGGCACCCGGGCATGCGGTGGGCATGATTCACAGGGACATCTGGGGCCGCCGGCCGAGAGCTGGCGAGACGGGCAGGAGCAGGTGGGCCGCTCAGAGGGCCACCTCGGCGTTCCCCCGCCACGTGGGGCCCTGGAAGGTGGCGTGGGCCCCCACCTCTGAGAGGGGCAGGGGTCACTCGTGGGGACCGGCAGAGTAGATTCTTGGGCTTTGGGGATCACGAAGCTGGGGCGGTGAACTTTGTCTTTGTCACGCTGTGACCTGGAGCAAGTAGTCTGCCCCCTCTCTGAGCGCTAGTCTTCCTCACGGGTAAGAGGAGGAGAGAAATGGCACATGCCCACCTCCTAGGACTGTCGGAGGGATTAAACGGAGGCGAGGGACCCGTTCTGGCTGGCTCAGTGGTTGAGCATCGACTCATGGACCAAGAGCTCAATTCCCAGTCAGGGCACATGCCCAGGTTGTGGGCACATCCCCAGTGGGGGGCGTGCAGGAGGCAGCTGGTCGATGTTTCTCTCTCATCGATGTTTGTAGCTCTCTATCCCTCTCCCTTGCTCTCTGTGAAAAATCAATAAAATATGTTTAAAAAATAACAAAAATCAACGAACAATACTAGAAAATAAGTAGAGCTGAGGGGATTAATAGAGGGCGAGCACAGTGCTGACACCCAGCGAGTGCTCAGCAGACACTCTGCACTGTGAGGCGGGGTGATGGTGGGGGTCGGCCAGGTCCTCTTCGTCTTGGGGCCCTTCTAGGTCAAAGGCTCACTTGTGCCTCTCCCCTGCCCCACCCCATTACCAAGACCAACCAAGGTTGCCATCTTTTAAAAAAAATTTTTTTTAGCCAAAACCGGTTTGGCTCAGTGGTAGAGCGTCGGTCTGTGGACTGAAAGGTCCCGGGTTCCATTCCGGCCAAGGGCATGTACCTTGGTTGCGGGCACATCCCCAGTGGGGGAGGTTGTGCAAGAGGCAGCTGGTTGATGTTTCTCTCTCATTGATGTTTCTAACTCTCTATCCCTCTCTCTTCCTCTCTGTGTGAAATCAAGAAAATATATTAAAAATTTTTTAATTGATTATGATATCACATAATTGTCGTCATCCCCCCATTCCCATCCCGTTTTTTTTATTTTTTATTTAATTTTATTGATTTTTTACAGAGAGGAAGGGAGAGAGAGTTAGAAACATTGACCAGCTGCCTCCTGCACACCCCCCACCGGGGATGTGCCGCAACCAAGGTACATGCCCTTGACCGGAATCGAACCCGGGACCCTTCCGTCCTCAAACTGACGCTCTGTCCACTGAGCCACACCGGTCAGGGCCAGGGTTGCCGTCTTCAGCCATCGCGGGCCGGGCCGGCCTCCCTGCCCTCACGCAGGTTGGCAGCAGCCGGGCCTACGCCGACAACTGCCTGGCGGCCGGAAACCACGAGAGGGAGGCCCACCTCTCCCGGAGGGTGGGGCCGCCGTGGTGCTAACGGTAGCTGGCCAACTGCGTGCACATGTGGAAGGGGGGGGAGGCCTCCACTTCCCTCTGAGAGAGGGTGCGCTGGTGGTGGTGGTGGTGGTGGGGGGGTGTTCCCCGGTGAGTAAGAGCTCGGTGTGGGCAACAACAGGAAGCGTAGGGTGCTGGGTGGCAGGAAATGGGGCCGGCTGCTCCTGGTTCCTCCGATGGGAGACGGCCCGGCTGTCTGCAGGGGACCCTGGGGCCCAGGAGCCTCGCGGTCCATAGTCCTCGGTGCTCCTTCCCTAGAGGAAGCGGCGGCATCTCACCCGCTGGCCAGCCGGGCCCCCTTGGGCAAGTGACCTAATCTCTCTGTGCCTCAGTTTCTCACTTGTGAAGTGGAGACGGAAATAGTATCAATCTCGAAGGCTTGTTGTTGAGGTTTAAATGAATAAAAGCGTTTATTTTTAATTTTTATTTTTTAAAATATATTTTTATTGATTTCAGAGAGGAAGGGAGAAGGAGAGAGAGAGAGAGAAAGATCAATGATGAGAGAGAATCATTGATCGGCTGCCTCCTGCTCGCCCCCTACTGGGGATCGAGCCCGAAACCCAGGCATGTGCCCTTGACTGGAATCGAACCCAGGACCCTTCAATCCATAGGCCAATGTTCTTCTAGCCACTGCGCCAAACCAGCTAGGGCGTGAGTTAAAGCATTTAGAATGGAACCTCCAACAGAATGTTTTGGGAGTATTTACTATTATTATTTAAATATAGTTTCCATTGATTTCAGGGAGAAAGGGAGAGGGAGAGAAGAGATAGAAACGTCAAGGATGAGAGAGCATCCTCGATCAGCCACCTCCTGCATGCCTTCTCCTGGGGATCGAGCCCACATCCCAGGCTCGGGCCCTGACTGGGCATTGAACCGTGACCTCTTGATTCCGACATCTACCCTCAACCCCTGAGCCACACCAGCCAGGCTGGGATTCTTTATTATTGTTGTTGTTGTTGTCCTACCAACGTGGCTTTACTAAGGGCAGTGCCGGCTGCCCTGGGTCCCGCCCTGCTCGTCCTTGTCCTGCTGTGGGAGTCCCTGAGCCCTGATGGGAGAAACTGATCCTTGATCCTCGGCGTGGGTTACCCCACAACCCTCTTCCATAAGCCCGGATTGCTTGCCCTGAGGGCCCCAGAAAAATCTATACGTTGGAATTTTTTTAAGATGGATGAAATTGATTGTTTTTGGAAATATGCTGAGAGCTCTAACACCAGGGTTGAGGCCGGATAAAGACGGGGGGTGGGGGGGGGTGGAGAAGTGGGGGCTGGGGGACAGGGCCACGTCTAGGCTGGCCTGAGACGGGGTCGGTGCCCAAGCTCAAGGGCGTCCAGGGGCTCCGAGGGCGGGCCTCGCGGGGAGGGAGGGCAGGTGGGTGGGGTCAGCCTCAGCCCCGGGGAAAGTGGAACTGGAGGGTGTGGCCGTGTCCAGATGAGCCGGAGCCCCTCAGGTTCCAGGGACGCCTCCGGGTGTCCGCACCGGGGGGCGCAGTGCAGACCTGTCCGGGACTGGCCCTGCTGGGGGAGCCGGGCGGGGGGCCTCTGGCACTCAGAGAGGTGGGAGTAGGGAAGGAGGAGACTCATCTCCACACATTTAAATTATATATATATATATATATATATATATATATATATATATATATTGATTTTTACAGAGAGAAAGAGAGAGGGATAGAAAGTTAGAAACATCGATGAGAGATTCACCAGTCAGCTGCCTCCTGCACACCCCCTACTGGGGATGTGCCCGCAACCAAGGTATATGCCCTTGACCGGAATCGAACCCGGGACCTTTCAGTCCACAGGCCAACGCTCCATCCATTGAGCCAAACTGGTTTCAGCTCCACACATTTTTAAAAAATATATTTTTTTATTGATTTCAGAAAGGCAAGGAGGAGAGAGAGAGATAGAGAGAGAGAAGCATCAATGATGAGAGAGAACCATGGATTGGCAGCCTCCTGCACACCCCACACTGGGGATCGAGCCCACAAGCCAGGCATGTGCCCTGGCCGGGAATCGAACCGTGACCTCTTAGCACAGTGGTCAGCCAACTCATTAGTCCGCAGAGCCAAATATCAACAGGACGACGATGGACATTTCTTTCGAGAGCCAAATTTTTTTTTAAAACTTAAACTTCTTCTTACACCACTCCTTCAAAAACAGACTCACCCAGGCCGTGGTATTTTGTGGAAGAGCCACGCTCAAGGGGCCAAAGAGCCGCCTGTGGCTCTCGAGCCGCAGTCTGCTGGCCACTGTCCTGGTTCGTAGGTCGACGCTCCATCACTGAGCCGTGCTGGCCAGGCTGACGCCACACACTCTTAACGGAAAAGAAGGAATATTGGGAAATCAGCTCCTTTGCTGGGCTGTCCCCCAGGAGATGCGTCCTCTCTCCTCCTCCCTCTGACCCAGCGCATGAAGGGGGCGGGTGTGTGTGTGTGTGTGCTGAAGGGTCAGGTCGTTTCTGGCCGCGCTGTGGAGACAGGTTTGCTTCATCTGGATGTTGTCACCGACTTCACAGCACCATCCCTCACTTTGGGATCCCAGACCCACTCCCCCTCCCTCCCCCGGTCTGAAGTGCCTCTTCATGGTGGTGCGTAACCCAAGAGGATTATTGCCACACACACACACACACACACACACACACACACACACACACACACACGGCTTCCTGCCGCCGGTGCTCCTAGGGGCTCTGTGGGTCTGCGAGGCCGGAGGGAAGTGTGCCCTTTTTTTTCTTTTACTATTTATTTATTTAAAAAAGATGTATTTTTGCCGAAACCGGTTTGGCTCAGTGGTAGAGCGTCAGTCTGCGGACTGAAAGGTCCCAGGTTCGATTCCGGTCAAGGATATGTACCTTGGTTGCAGGCACGTCTCCAGTGGGGGGTGTGCAGGAGGCAGCTGGTCGATGATTCTCTCTCATAGATGTTTCTAACTCTCTATCCCTCTCTCTTCCTCTCTGTAAAAAATCAATAAAACATATATTTAAAAATATGTATTTTTATTGCTTTCAGAGAGGCAGGGAGAGGGAGAGAGAGAGAGAGAGAGATAGAAACATCAGTGATGAGAGGGAATCATTGATCGGCTGCCTCCTGCACGCACCACCCTGGGGATGCAGCCTCAAACCCACCATGTGCCCTGACGGGGGATCAGACTGTGACCCCCTGGCTCCTAGGTTGATGCTGAACCCCCGAGCCACGCCTGTCCCTTCCTGGTCCGTCTGAGCTGTCAGCAGACCTCTGCGTGTCTCCCCCACGGCTCAGCCCCCTCGAGCTGCCTCCCTGCCGAGGGCCCTGGGTGGGGCTCTGTTCTCCTTTCTCAGGGTGGCCTTGCTCCCTCTCCCGGTCCCTCTCCCGCTCCCTGGGTGCCCATCTCCTCGGTGGGCACGGCCAGGGAACAGCTGCTAATTAGAGCTCCGCGCTGTCAGAGCTATTTCTGATCTCGGAGCCTAAATTTAGCCCGTCTGGCAGGCGGGCTGCGGGCTGCAGGGGGCCAGGTGGGGAAGGGGCGGAGGGGAGGGGTGGGTGGGCAGAGGCTGTGGGTCCGGACAGGTGTGCCGGCTCCAGCAGCGGCCTCCCCCTCCCCACTGACAACCCCGGGGCCAGGGCGCTGGGGCAGTTAGCCCACCCAGCCCCCCTCCTCCCGGCTCCGTAGCTGGGGCGGGCCCCGTGTCTGTGCTTGCACCCGTAAGGTGGGCGCATCGTGGGCCGTGACGGTGTGGGAGCGGCGGCGGGCACCTGCGTGCTGGGCTCGGCGCATGCCCAGTTCGGCAAGCTTTCTGGCAAAGCTGGCCCCCACGACGGTTGGTGCCGCGGGACCATCCCAGGCACACACGGGTCCCGGGTGGGGCCCGGAAAGACCCACGTGGGGAAGTGGCTCTCTCCTCCAAGGCTCAGCTGCCCCTCCCCGCGTCCCCCCGCCCCTCCATCCTCTCTGGTCTGGCCGCTGCTCTGGCTTCCTTGTTATTGCCTGTCCCCTCTCTCTTCTTCCTTCCCCTCAGCCTTGCCCCATCGCTCAGCCTGCCCCGCCCTGGGTCTCTGTGGGGTGGGGATGGATGAGAGAGAGAGACACACACACACACAGAGCAAGAGAGCGAGACAGCGAGAGCGAGAGAGAGAGAGAGAGAGAGAGAGAGAGAGAGACTCCCTGGCCCAGCAGGACCCTCCCCCCCGGGGCAGGAGCCGCTCTGGCTGAGGTCAGGGTTGGGGTGGGGGAGGCGGCGGCTGAGACAGCAGCCGCTTCCTCAGTCCGGGCTCACTTTCACAAGTGGGGTGAGCAGTGACGCACCCCCAGGCCCAGCCGGCCTGCGGGGGGGGGGAGGGGGCTGGGGGAAGGGGCCGCTTCACCTTTCACCTCGGGGCCCAGAGAGCTTAGGCCACGGGGGCTGAGCGCGCAGCTTCCTGTGGCCCGGGGCTGACCCAGGGCAGTGATTTTGGGGACGGAGTCTGGGCCGAGCCCCAGCGCCAGGCCCGGCACCCCAGAGAGGAAGCTGGCTGTGGGCCTCCCGGGTGGGGCCCCGCTCGGTTCCAGCCGTGGCCTCCGGTCAGGGCGGCGGCGGCGGCGGCGGCGGCGGCGGCGGCGGCGGGAGCTGGGGACAGGGGGCACCCGAGGGGACTCGGAGCCCCTGGAGGGCAAGACCTGCTTCTTGGGGTCTGACACCAAGGTTTACTGCATTGTCTTCCGGGGCGATTCGGAAGGCATGCTCAGTCTTGGGGATCCAGGAGCCCTGAGTACAGGCAGCACTGGGTGGCCCACAGCCCCAGGACCCTGTGCTGCCTGGGGGGGGGGGGGGGGGCTTGACAGGGAACCGCGCCCATGGCATCCCCGCTGGGGCGGACCCAGGCCGAGGTTTCCTTAGCTCCCGAGGGGGGTCCCAGCCTGGGCCACTGGTACCACACGCCTAGCGTGCTGTCTGCGCGGCCCCATCCCCCCCACCCCGGGACCTGTGGCTGGGTGACCTTCCCCTGGAATCCCCCCTCCCATCCCGGGAGCCATGATGCACCTGCTTGGAACTCCCTGACCTTCTGACCTCAGCTCCCTCAGCCTGTCTCCTCCTCCTTCTCATTCCAGAAGTGACGAGGTGGGAGGGGCTGGAGAGGGACGGGGAAGGAGGCTGCTGACTGCAAAACAAACCACTGCAAGATGTTTTGGTGTTGCCTTGGCCGCAGTGGTCGGCAAACTCATTAGTCAGCAGAGCCAAACGCCAGCAGTACGCCGACTGGGATTTCTTTTGAGGGCCGAAAACCGACTTCTGCGCGTGGGCCACGAAGGTTCAGTCGCACTGTATGTGCCCCCTCCCCGCCCCTGCGGTGCTTTGTGGAAGAGCCACACTCAAGGGGCCAAAGAGCCGCATGTGGCCTGAGAGCCGGGGTTTGCCGACCACTGCCCCAGCCAATTTCGCTCAGTGTGGATAGAGTGTTGGCCCTCCGACCGAAAGGTCCTGGGTTTGATTCTGGTCAAGGGTCAAGGGCATGTACCTCGGTGGCAGGCTTGACCCCCGGCCCTGGTGGAGGCACGTGTGGGAGGCAGCCAATCTATGTGTCTCTCTCACATGGATGTCTCTATCTCTCTGCCTCTCCCACTCCCTTCCACTCTCTCTAAAAAAACCAATGGAAAGATATGCTCGGGTGAGGATCAACAAAAAAAGTTTTTCTGGTATTTGTGAGACGCTGGTGTCCTGGGCTGGGCATGTGGTGTCCGGTGGTATGTGGCCACACTCGAGCCTGGCTACAGGCTCTCCTGTCAGTGGAGAAGGGATGATACCTTCTTATTGCACACGAGAGGCCCGGTGCATGAAATTTGTGCACAGGGTGGGGGGCAGGGGTGTCCCTCAGCCCGGCCTGCACTCTCTCCAATCTGGGATCTGATTGGGCCTAAGCTGGCAGTCAGACATCCCTCTCGCGATCCAGGACCACTGGCTCCTAACTGCCTGCCTGCCTGCCTGCCTGGTCACCCTTAACCGCCCTCCCTTGTCAGCCTGATCACCTCTAACCGCCTCTGCCTCAGCCCCTGCCATTATGGCTTTGTCCAGAAGGATGTCCGGAAGGTGACTGGTCTAAATTAGCATATTACCCTTTTCTTAGTATAGATGGGGAGAGGAGCCCAGAGGTGTTTGGGGCCCCAGGAAGGTAGGCTGAGAACAAACCCTCCTGCCTGCATGCCGGGTGTGCCAGGGAGTTGGTGTGGGGGCGACAGAGCCCAGGCCCTGGGTCAGGCAGACTCCTATTCAACTCTCAGTGTCCCTTCCTAGCTGTTGGGCCCAGGGCAGGGCGCCCCACCTCTGTGCCTCCGTTTCCTCATCGGCGAATGTCACTTGTCTCCGGGGTGCGGGTGACGGGAACTCCTGTGTGTGACCGACCTCTCGGGAGCCGGTCGCCAGTGGGTGCCCGGAAAAGGCCCGTGCTCCCTCCCCTCCTGCCGGGCCCCGGGCTCAGGGTCTGTCCCTTGTTCCCCCCTTCCCAGAATTGCATGAACCTGCCCCCGGACAAGGTCCAGCTGCTGAGCCAGTATGACAACGAGAAGAAGTGGGAGCTCATCTGTGACCAGGTGGGTCCCGGGACCCTCCCGCCGCCGGAGGCCGGCCCCGGCCCGGCTGGGGCTGATGCATGCTGCCCAGAGGGCCAGGGCCCTGCCCAGAGGCCAGTGTGGCCTGCGGGGAGGTGCTGGGGTGCAGGACCCCGGAATCCCCCTCTCTTGGACCCGGGCCTCCCCCGGAGACCTCTGAGTCACGAGCGGGGCCGGGCCTGTCCTCCGGAGGGCTGGCGGGGCTCGTCCCCGGGCTGGCCAGCCGGTTCAGCTGGGGCTGTGCCACCCGTCCTCCTGCTCGGCTTCCGGGAGCAGCCTCTGTCCACCCTCCCGCTCTGGCCGGGGGAAGCGAGGGGACTCCCCCAGGGCTGGACATCTTGGTCCGCCCCCGGGGGAAGTGGGCAGAGTCTCCCGTCCCCTTTTACCCCGGGTGCAGAGGAGCTGCCGCCCACCACGCAGCTCCCCAGAGCCCACGGTTCCTAAGTGGTGGAGCGGGACGGGCAGGCGGGAGCCCGGGCGGCCACCTCCAAGGCTCCCTGGCCCTTCCTGCTCCCGGGCTGCTGTCCATGGTAGCAGGCGGCCCCCTCCCACGGCTGCCACAGGGCGGGTCCGGCTGCTGCCGCCGGATTTCAGTGACCAGAGGCGGCCTGTGGCCTGGAGGCTGAGGGTGGGGAGAGGAGCGGAGTCTCCCCCGGGAGCCAGGGCCAGGCCTGCTGCGGCAGCTAATGGCCGGGAGGGGCTGGCCAGGCCGGCGGCTGGCGATGGGGCGGGGAACGAGCTGGGCCTTGGGGAGGGGTGGAGAGCTACCACCAGAGGCTTCGAGGATGGAGGATGGAGAAGGGGTCCCTGCCCCTGGGCCTGGCCTCTCAGGTTGGGGCGCAAAGGCCTGGGAGAGGTGGAGGGGGAGGGCTGGGCAGGTGGGAAGGGCCTGGGGTGGGGGGGGAGGATGGGAGCACCTCCCGCAGGCTGGGGGGGCCTTTGCGGTGCCACCTCCTCCTCTTTGTGGGCGTGGCGGCTGGAGCGCTGGGCGGGGTGGGGGGTGGAGGGACTGGGGGTGAGGGGATCAGGAGCACACAGGGTGGGTACCCAGCACCCCAGGTGACCGCACAGCTGGAGGGGTGTCCTGGGGGAGGGTCCTTTCCCAAGGTCCCTCCAGAGTGTGTCACTTCCCAGCATGCCCAGCTGTGGGGCTGGGAGGGTGTCCCCCACTGTGGGGTCTGAGTCCCCTCCTCCCAGGCGGGGTGTGTGGCGGGACTGACCCCTCCACACTCCGCCCCCCGGCTGTGCTGGGGCCTCAGTGGGAAGGGGGGGCTAGGCCCAGGCCTGGGGGGGGGTCTTTGGAAGTGGCCTCCGGTACTCACAGGAACCTGGGGTCAAGGCTGAGGGCGGGGTGCTGGGCCCGGGGCCGGCCCTTTGCCCTGGCTGGCTCCTGTACGCCCCGTTCCGTCTCCCCAGGAGCGGTTCCAAGTCAAGAACCCCCCCACGGCCTACATCCAGAAGCTGAAGAGCTACCTGGAGACCGGTGGGGTCAGCCGGAAGGTAGCATCGGATTGGATGTCCAACCTGGGGGTACATGCCTCCCCGCTGTCCTCTGTTCCTTTCCCCCTGCACCCCCAGGCTCCGGGCGGCTGGAGTAACTGTGTGTGTGCCTTCCTGTGGCTGTGCGGGTGCCGGTGTGAGTGTGTCCACAGGCACTGAGTGCCCTGGGCAGGCACGTGCACAGGTTTCCCTGCATATCCCATGTGTGCTTACACGGCACACACATGTGTACTTGTGTAGGCGCACGGGTGCCCCTTGTGTCTGTGCATGGGTGTGCCTGCATGTACTTTTGTATTCACATATGGATATGTGTGTACCTTTTTAAAGAATACATTTTTTAAAATTGATTCCAGAGGAAGGGAGAGGGAGAGAGAGAGAAACATCGGTGATGAGAGATCATGGATCGGCTGCCTCCTGCACCCCCCCCCCCCCCCGGGGATGGAGCCTGCAACCCAGGCATGTGCCCTGACCGGGAATTGAACTGTGACCTCCTGGTTCATAGGTCAACGGTCAACCACTGAGCCACACCAGCCAGGCTGTGTGTACCTTTGAGCCCCTGTACAGGGTGTGTGTGTACCCCATGTGTCTGTGTGTAGATGTGTAGGTACCTTATATGTGTGTCTGGACGTGCATGTGTGTGTGTACCTGGGGCATTTACAGTTGAATGTGTGTGTGCCCTGTGTCCCGGGTGTGTGTGCTGTGTGTCTGTGTGTGTACCTGTGTCCCGGGGGTGTGTGTGCTGTGTGTGTGTGTGTGTACCTGGGGTATTCACGGTTGAATGCGTGTGTGCCCTGTGTCCCGGGGGTGTGTGTGCTGTGTGTGTGTGTGTGTATACCTGGGGTATTCATGGTTGAATGTGTGTGTACCTGTGTCCCGGGGGTGTGTGCTGTGTGTCTGTGTGTGCCCTGTGTCCCGGGGGTGTGTGTTGTGTGTCTGTGTGTGTACCTGTGTCCTGGGGGTGTGTGCGCTGTGTGTCTGTGTGTGGAGGTCTGTGCCTGGGAGTATGTGTGGCCTGAGAAGGCTGTCCTGCTGGGCGGTGTGAGGAGGAGGTGGGGGGGAGGCTGAACGAGAAAGGCCAGCATGGGGAGGGGCTCGGTGGGCCTGGGGGAGGCAGGGCCCCGCCCACTAGGCTCCCCTGTTCCTGGCCCCCAGTTCAAGAGGCGAGTCCAGGAGTCCACTCAGGTGCTGCGGGAGCTGGAGATCTCCCTGAGGACCAACCACATTGGGTGAGCCGGGCTCAGCTCTCCCCGGGAGGGCGGGAGGAGCTCTGCCTCCAGACAGCCCCTGCCTTCCCTGCGGAACCCCCTCCTGCCCCTCCTCCCCCTGCGGAACCCCCTCTTCCCCCTCCTTTCCCTGCGGAACCCCCTCCTGCCCCTCCTCTCCCTGCGGAACCCCCTCCTGCCCCTCCTCTCCCTGCGGAACCCCCTCCTGCCCCTCCTCCCCCTGCGGAACCCCCTCTTCCCCCTCCTCTCCCTGCGGAACCCCCTCCTGCCACTCCTCTCCCTGCGGAACCCCCTCCTGCCCCTCCTCTCCCTGTGGAACCCCCTCCTGCCCCTCCTCTCCCTGCGGGCCGCCTCCCTCCGGGGAGGCCCGGACAGCTTCTCTGCCTCCTCTTCCGCCCACGCTCGGCCCGCCCCGTCCCCCGAGGCACGGCCAAGCCGTGGGTCCTGCCTGAGCCCCTGAGCCCCCAGCAGCCCTGGGTGGGGAAAGTGCACCCGGGGGCTGGGCCTGTCCTGTGCGCCCACCTGGGCGGGCCTTCTTCCTTCCTTCCTGCCGGCCCCTAAGGCGCCTGTGCCCGCAGGTGGGTGCAGGAGTTCCTCAACGAGGAGAACCGCGGCCTGGACGTGCTGCTGGACTACCTGGCCTTCGCCCAGTGCTCCGTCACGTAAGGCCCCTCGCCCGCCCTCGCCCTCGCCCTCGCGCTGCCCCTGAGCCCGGACCCAGCTTTTCTGTGCCTCGCCCCTCCGCTGGTCGCTGCCCTGGAACCTGCGCTTGGCCTCGAGCAGCGCCTCTTCCGGAAGGCCTGCCATTCATGGTCAGGGCGGGATATATTTGGGGAGCCCAGCTGGGACCTGG
This sequence comes from Vespertilio murinus, assembly GCA_963924515.1. Classification (NCBI taxonomy): domain Eukaryota; kingdom Metazoa; phylum Chordata; class Mammalia; order Chiroptera; family Vespertilionidae; genus Vespertilio; species Vespertilio murinus. The sequence continues at coordinate 13,003,391 of OZ004718.1, read as the reverse complement.
GGTCTCCCTTTTCTGTTCCCTGTTCCCTCGCCCCCTTACTGAACCCCACACCATGCCAGGAACACCGCCGCCTCCTGCCCGCTCGTCTCTCCTGCAGGACTGTCTCCCCCCCCCCGCCCCCCCGCCCCCACTCCTCTCCTAAGTTCCCTGCAACGCTGGCCTCGCACCCCACTCCGACCCTCAGGTACGACATGGAGAGCGCGGACAACGGGGCCCCCAGCTCGGAGAAGAGCAAGCCCCTGGAGCAGTCCGTGGAGGACCTCAGCAAGGGCCCGCCCGCCGCCGCCGCGCCACCGCCCCGGAGCCGCCACCTGACCGTCAAGTACGTGGGCCCCGTGGCAGGATGATGGGGGGGAGAAGGGAGAATTCGCCCCCAGATCCCTGCAGCCAGCCAGCCTCACTCTGGGACATCAGGGAAGGTGGTGGTGGTGGTGGTGGTGGTGGGGGGGGGGATAGCCTGGCATTGGGATCAGAGTCAGGGCCTCCAGCAGAGCTGGGGCAGGGAGGGGCATCTGGGTGGGTCTGGGGCAGGGATGGGCATCTGGGTGGGTCTGGAATAAGGAGGCGGTTTCTGGGTGAAGGGGGACCTCTCTCTTGCGTCCATCTAATGCCCTGTTTTCTTCCATGCGGCCTCCAGGTGCCCCCCTTCTCCCCGGTATGTAGCTGCCTCCTGGGGGCAGGTGCATGCTGGTGGTCTCCCCGATGGTGGTGGTGGGCGGGGGGAGGCGTGCAGCTGATGCCCCTGGGTTCAGCTGCTGCAGGCCGGTCACCCCACCCTGACTTAGGGCGTCCGGCTGGGAGGCGGGGGGAGGGAAGGAGGTGGCCCTGGAGCCTCCTGTGGATGCCCACCTTCCTCTCTTCCTACACTGGGAAGGAAGAGGACCAACTTCATGCTCAGGCCCAAAAGCTCACAGAATGCTCCATCCATCCATTCATTCATTCATCCATTCATTGAACACATATTTTTTTGGCGTTTCCTATGTATCCGTAGCGGGCGCTCAGGAGACAGGCTTCCCTGCCCTCGGGAGTCCTCGGCAGGTCTGGTAGGGGACAGGGTGTGACAGGCTGTCGTGGAGGTGTGACTGCGAGCTCGGAGAAGGGAGGCAGCCGCAGGGGCCTCGGGAAGGCGCCCCAGAGGAGGTGGTCCTGGAACTGTGCCTGATTCGGGCTGTGCCGGCGGCAGTGATGGGGACAGGGAGGGGCACTTCAGGCGGGAGGAGCTGCACGAGCAGGAGGCATGGTTTTGCAATGATGAGAGAAGGGCAGTGGGGCAGGCCGGAGGGTGGGGTGGGACCGCCCAGCGTGTTGGACATGGGGTAGGACTGTCAAGAAGAACTGAGGTGGAAGTCACCATTGGCAAGATCTGCAACAGCCAGAAAAAAAATCACGTTTTTTTTTTTTTTTTTTTTTTTTTTAGCAAAGCGTTACTCAGCACACTCCTACAGCATCTGCTGTGTGCCAGGCACTGTTCTGGGCTCATTTCATAGCCCCAACAGCCCCATCCAAGAGGTGCTGTTGTTATCATGCCTGCTTTACAAGCGAGGAAACTGAGGCACGGGGAGAGTCAGTAACCTCCACAGTAGGCGGTGAACTGGGATTAGAAACAAGGCAGTCTGAATTCAGAGGCCGCCCGCCTCTCACTGTGGAACGTAAGCCCAAGGGGCCCGAAGCGCCCCCTGGTGGAGAACATTTCCATCGCGGTTTCCAAGCTTTGTCAAAGGCTCCCCATCTCCACAGCATAGTAACCCTTCTTTCCTTCTTCTAAATACGTTTTTATTGGTTTCACAGAGGAAGGGGGAGGGAGATAAAGAGAGAAACATCAATGATGAAAGAGAATCATTGATCAGCTGCCTCCTGCAGGCCCCCCACCGGGGATCGAGCCCACAATCTTGGGCATGTGCCCCGACCGGGAATCGAACCTTGACCTCCTGGTTCCTAGGTCGATGCTCAACCCCTGAGTCACACTGGCTGGGTCACAGCAACCCTTCCTAATGCCAAGATGCTGTTAGGGGTCTTTGTTTTCCTGACCGCCCCCCTCCATGTCGTCCCCAGCATGGCAGGCCCCGGCCTAGGGACCGAGGGGCACTTCCTGTCCTCAGCCACCCTCCTTGGTTGGGTAGATGTGCCCCCCTCATAGTGTTGGGGGTTTGGATTTGGGACTCTGACCCCTGCTGCCTCCTCCCCGCCCCCCCAGGCTGACCCCAGCCCACAGCAGGAAGACCCTGCGGAACTCCCGCATCGTGAGCCAGAAGGATGACGTCCACGTCTGCATCATGTGCCTGCGTGCCATCATGAACTACCAGGTTGGTCAGCCCGGCCGGCTTTTACCGGGGGCCGCCTAAGCTGCTGAGGTGCTGGGACCCACTGCGCCCCCACCCTGTACCCCCCTGGAGGACCTGGGGAGCTGGGCTGTTGGCCCAGGGTCCCGAGGTTGACCATCTTCTGCCCCTTCCCAGGCAGGCCCCCTAGAGTGCCCCGGGCATGGGCGTGTCTCACCTGGGGACTCAGGCATACCCTCCAAGAAAGGCCGGCCCCCAGCCCCATGGGGGGAGCGGCTCTGGGTGATTTCGTTGGGAGGAGGCTTAAGTGAAGCCGGTCCTCCCTCCCTCCTTCCCTCCCTCCCGCATCTGGGCTTTGAGGACTCACTGTCCAAGGTGCTGAGTACCGACAAAGGGATTTAAAGAGAGGGGCCAGGCTTTGGCTGCCGCAGAAGGGGCTGTGGGTAGATGTAAAGCGCTTCCCAAGCTCCAGGGCAGTGGCATGGCCCTGGCAATCCCAGAAGAGCTGGCAGTCCCGGGGTCTGCCTGGAGGAGCTGACCTGTCCTCTCTCCCCAGTCTGGCTTCAGCCTCGTCATGAGCCACCCCGCCTGCGTCAACGAGATTGCTCTGAGTCTCAACAACAAGAACCCCAGGTGAGGTCCAGGCCCCTAGCCTTTCTCTGTCTAGATTCTCCTGCTGCCTAACCCTGGTCTGCTATGTCCCCCCCCCCCCCCCGTCCCCAGGACTATTGCTCAGGCTCATCCCACCCCACTCATCAGCTCCCCCGTCTGCCCCGAGCCAGGCCCCCACCCGCCTTTGCGTGGGGCCCGCTGCTCTTAAAGGGGCAACCTGACCTCTCTCCCCAGAACCAAGGCGCTGGTGCTGGAGCTGCTGGCGGCCGTGTGCCTGGTGCGGGGAGGACACGACATCATCCTTGCAGCCTTTGACAACTTCAAGGAGGTACTGGAGGCCCCCCCCCCCCAAGGTGTACTGTCCTCTAGTGTCGCTTAGAGCCCCGCTGGCAGCTGTGGCCTCGGCTGGGGGAAGTTGGGGGTGTGAGGTGGACATTTGGGGAGCACAGGGTGGGGCCATCTGGGATGGGGAAGCTCTGAAGAGAAGGTGGAGAGTCACCTAGGGGCACTGCCTGGGGTGAGAGGGACAACTATGAGCATCTGCTGACCCGCTGGACCCTCAGCCCTGCCATATCCAAATTGGACTTGACCATACATCTCAGAGCTGCTGGCTCTGGTTACCTGGCTCACGGGAAGCGAATGCCCGAGAACAGGATGCAGAAGCCAGCACGTGGCATTCAGAACCTTTAAGGAATATTTAGTGAGCGCCTACTGCGTGTCAGACACAGAGTGGGCGCTTGGGATCTATTAGGGATCAGTGAACTAAAGGAACCACACGGCAGGGGGAGGCAGGTAATAAACAACATGACACATAAGCAGATTACCTGGAGTGTTAGAAAATGGTGAGTGCTATGGGGAAAGAGTGAGGGGTGCTGTAAGGGTTGGGGGCGCTGGCTGCAGGTGGTCAGGGAGGGATTTGATCAGGGCTGAGAGGGAAGTGAGGGACCTGGCGTGGCGGCTGTCTCACGTGAGAGCATGCCACACAGATGGGTCAGCACGTGCAAGTGCCCTCCCTGAGGTGGGAATGTGCCAGGGTGCCAGGGTGGCCTGAGAGAGAGAGTGAGTGAGGGGGAGGGTTATGAGGGAGCCAGGGAGAGCGGAGGTTTTGAGCGGAAGAGTATCGTAGCCTGACTTAGATTTAACTTGAGAGGAGCCTGTAGGAGGCGCAAGGGTAGCAGCTGGAAGATGGCATAGGACAGTCTGGCCCGTTCGGCTGTTCTCTCCGGCCCGCGGAGCCGAAAGAGCGGAGGGTTCTCTTGCTCTCCCCTCCGCTCCTTCACCAGCAGCCCAAGATGAGAGTGCCAGCATGGTCAGGTTGCTTTTGTTCCGGCCCTCCGGTCCAGTTTAAGAACCCATGGTGGCCCTCGAGTCAAAAAGTTTGCCCACCCCTGGCATAGGAGGTGTGGCACTGGGGCCTCAGTGACAGCCACTGTCTCCCGCCCGCCTCCCCCCCAGGTGTGTGGGGAGCAGCACCGCTTCGAGAAGCTGATGGAATACTTCCTGCACGAAGAGAGCAACATCGACTTCATGGTGAGCTCAGGAGCCAGCTGGGGCTCGGCCACTCCAGGTGCCAGGGGCAGCCAGGGGTAGCCAGGGGCCTGGGTGTCTGCCCTGCAGGGTATGAGGATCGGTGGTTCGGGGTGGGGGGAGGGTTAGGTTAGAGAGGGGGGGAGGCTGGAGGGAGGGGACATGGGGAGACGTGGGGAGAAATTTGGGTAGGGACAGAGCTGGGCTAGCGGAGTGAGAAACGAGGGAGGCAGACTTGGGGGGTCAGTGGGGGGCAGGAGGCGCCGAGAGCCCCTCACCCAGAGGCTCACAGGCCTGCTGTGTCCCCCACCGCCAGGTGGCCTGCATGCAATTCATCAACATCGTGGTGCACTCGGTGGAGAACATGAACTTCCGGGTCTTCCTGCAGTACGAGTTTACCCACCTGGGCCTGGACCTCTACCTGGAGGTGAGCCCGCACGCCCCCCCACCCCCCGGACTTAACTGCTTGCCCCCCGAGTGTGGCTCAGGGGTTGGCAGCGTGGGTGTTGGGGCCAGGCAGGCTTGGGCTCAAATCCCGGCTCTCAGTGTGACCTTGGCTAGGTCTCTTCTCTCCGAGCCTCAGTCTTCCCATCCGTAAAATAGGAGAATCTTAGCGATCATAAGGACTCTCGGGAGGACGGTGTCCGCCACATGACAGACACCCGATCCACGGAGCCGGGCGCCGGAACAGGCTGTGGGTGGCCCCGGGGCTGGCTCCGGGAGCGCGTGATGGGGAGTGCAGCGATACTGGGCACCCATAGTGGGAGTATAAGGGGAGCTGGCGCCCACTGGATGGTCCCAGGTCCTGGCGGCTCCTTTCCCTGGGGAAGGGGGGGAGATGGGGGTTCGATGTTTCCTGGCCTGAGCAGAGAAGCGGCAGCTTTCTTCTCGGATTTCTTGGGGGCTTCCCGGGGGAGGCCTTTGGGATGGATTGATGAAGCCGGGACTAGCAGCAGGCTAGGGTGCTGCCTCCACACAAGGGAGTATATTGTTCAGCCACAAAAGGAATGAAATACCGATCACGCTCCGACAGCCTTGAAAACACTACAATCAGTGAAAGAAGTCAGACACAGAACACCACAGAGCGTACGATGCTTTCATAGGAAGGGTCCCGAACAGGGAAGTGCAGAGAGACAGGAAGTGGGTTGGTGGTTGGCCGGCGCTGGGGAGAAGGGACGGAGGGGTGGCTGCCAAGGGGGACGGGGTTCTCTGATTGGACAGCAATAATGGCTGCCCGGCCCTGTGAACACACTAAGAACTACTGGGCCGTGCAGTGTAAAGTCGTGAATTAACTCTCAGCAAAGACTAAAGGGGCCCGGCCAGTGTGGCTCAGTGGTTGGGCGTCGACCCGTGAACCAAGAGGCCACCAGTTTGATTCCCGGTCAGGGCACACGCCGGGGTTGCAGGCTTGATCCCCAGGGGTGGGCGTGCAGGAGGCAGCCAATCAATGGTGTTCCTCTCTTGTTGATGTTTCTATCTCTCTATCTCTCTCCCTTCCTCTCCAAAAAAATCAATAAAATGTATTGATTTTAAAATAGATATTTTATTGATTTTTTTAGAGAGGAAGGGAGAGGGATAGAGAGTTAGAAACATCGATGAGAGAGAAACATCGATCAGCTGCCTCCTGCACACCCCCTACTGGGGATGTGCCCACAACCAAGGCACATGCCCTTGACTGGAATCGAACCTGGGACCTTTCAGTCGGCAAGCTGACGCTCTATCCACTGAGCTAAACCGGTTTTGGCTCTCTTTCTATCTTAAAAAAAAGAAAAAAAGAAAAAGAAAAATCAAAAGAAAAAAGAATAAAGGGGGAAAAGCAGGCTGGGGCTCCGGCCCCTTCCTGTGGGCTCTGGCGGGATGGGGGGGATGGGAAAGACCCCTCCCCCCCGGCCTCACCCGCCTTCCCTCTGGGAGACAGAGGCTGCGGCTCACGGAGAGCGACAAGCTGCAGGTGCAGATCCAGGCGTACCTGGACAACGTGTTCGACGTGGGCGTGCTGCTGGAGGACACCGAGACCAAGAACGCCGTGCTGGAGCACATGGAGGAGCTGCAGGAGCAGGTGGCCCTGGTGAGAGCCGCGCCCGAACCTGGCCCGGAGCATAGTGGGCCCGCAGGGAACAGTGGGCCTGCAGGTCCCCACGCCGCCGGCATCGGGCCCCGGGCTTACCGCCGGCTCCGGGAGCGAACTGGCTGCCTGGCCCCTGAGTTTTCCCCGAGCCTCCATCCTAAACCCTCCGGGTGTCTTCCTCAGTGCGTGTCCGTGGAGCTCCTAGCCATGCGGGGAGCCTCTGGGGACCACAGGCCCCCTCCTCTCCCAGGGCCTGGACCCCAGGCCCTAATTTGGGGGGACCCTCAAGCCGAAGGCCCCTCCCAGCTCCGCTTCCTCTTCCCCTACCGCCCCCGTGAGTGGGGCCTCGAACCCCCTTCCGAGAGGACGTCAGCGCCCTCCTGCCGCACCCACGCGGGTTCAAGTGCCAGGCTCAGCCCACCCAACACCTCGGGCGAGCGGCAGGAAGCCGCCCCCGGCCCTGCAGACGCCGGGCCTGGAGCCGCCCCCTCGCCGAGGTGCCAGCGCCGGGCGGCGGGCGGCGGGCGGCGGGCGGGGACTCACCGTGTGGCCCCCGCAGCTGACGGAGCGGCTCCGGGACGCGGAGAACGACTCCATGGCCAAGATCGCGGAGCTGGAGAAGCAGCTGAGCCAGGCGCGCAAGGAGCTGGAGGCCATGCGGGTGAGCTGGGGGTCTGGGGGAGTCCGGGTCCCCAGGAACAGACGGACCGGCGGGGCTTCTGGGCCCAGTGCCGCCCTCGCCCTGGCCGGGGGCCGGGCTCCGGGGCCGGGCTCAGGGCAGGCCCGCCGGCCGGGGCGCTGACCCTCCCTCCGTCCCTCCCCGGACCCGCAGGAGCGCTGCAGCGACGCCGCGCCCGCGGGCGCCCCCAGGCGGCCGCCGGAGCCGGAGGCAGCGCCCGCCCCGGCCGCGGCGGCGGGGCCCTCGGCCCTGGAGCGGAAGGTGGCGGAGCTGCAGGAGAAGGGGCTGCTGCGCGTCCTGCGGGGCCCCGGGGACGCCGTCTCCATCGAGATCCTCCCGGCCGCGGGGGCGGCTCCAGGCGGCGGCGGCGGCGATGCCCCGGCTCCGGGAGGGCCCGCCGGCTCCCCCGGCCCAGGTGCGCGGGTCTCCCTCCGGCGGGGTGCGGCGGGGTGCGGGGCCGGGGCCCGGGGAGGGAGGCCGAGGACACCTGCCGGGGGAGCGGGGAGAGGTGGGTGCCGGCCGTGGGTGCGGCTCAGGCCGGTGCGGGTGGGCGGGGAAGGGGGCGGGTGCGCGCGTGCGGCGGGGAGGCGGCGACCCGGGCACCTGGCTCTCCGCTCCCTCACTCTCCCTTCTCTCCCCCGCCGTCCGCCCGTCCGTCCGTCCGTCCGCCCGCAGAGCCGGTACCCGGAGCCGCCGCCCCGCCCCCGCCCCCGCCGCCCGGCCCCGCCTCCCCGCAGGAAGCCCCGCCCCCGGCCCCGCCCCTCCCGGGCGGCGCGGAGCCCCCGCCGCCGCCGCCCCCGCTGCCCGGCGTCCCGCCGCCCCCGCCGCCGCCGCCGCCGCCGCCCGGCCCAGGCGGGCTGGTGCCCCCGCCGCCCCCACCGCCGCCCGGAGGGCTCCCCGACGCCCTCGCGGGGCCTGGCCCCGAGATGGAGATGGGCCCCGGTAAGTGGGCCGCCCTGGGCGGGGGCAGCGGGAGGGCGGGGCCCTGGCCTCCGGGTCCTCCAAGCACCCCCTGCGCCCTCCGGCCGCCCCGCCGCTGGGCCTCGCTGAACCCTGGTTCCCTCTGGCCGCCCCGGCCTCTGTGGCCCCCCAGGCCTCACCGTTCCCTCCCTGTCCCAGGAGTGAAGGCCAAGAAACCCATCCAGACCAAGTTCAGAATGCCCCTCTTAAACTGGGTAGCCCTGAAACCCAGCCAGATCACCGGTACGGTCTTCACCGAGCTCAACGATGAGAAGGTGCTGCAGGTGAGTGGGGCCTGGCCTGCTGCAGGTGTGGGCACCGGAGGAGGAAGGGACTTGCCTGGGTCATGCTGGGCATGAGGAGTGGTCATCTCCACCCCGTTTTACAGATGAGGACATGGAGGCCCAGGGATGGGCATTCAGCCAAACGGGGTTAGTGGCTCTAGTGGGCGGTGTATCTCCCAAGTCTGGCCCCCACCCCTCTTTTAAAAAAATATATTTTATTGATTTTTTACAGAGAGGAAGGGAGAGGGATAGAGAGCCAGAAACATCAATGAGAGAGGAACATCGACCAGCTGCCTCCTGCACACCCCGTACTGGGGATGTGCCCGCAACCCATGGACATGCCCTTGACCGGAATCGAACCAGGGACCCTTGAGTCCACAGGCCAATGCTCTATCCACTGAGCCAAACCGGTCTCGGCTCTCCCCTTTTGAGGCCCCTCTCCACCACCTTCCCACAAACAACCAGGGCTTCAGTCCTTCCAATTCCATTTTGTGTTTTTTTTTTTTGTTTTTAAAAAAATATATTTTTATTGATTTCAGAGAGGAAGGGAGAGGGTGAGAGAGATGGAAACATCACTGATGAGAGAGAATCATTACTAGGCTGCCTCCTGCATGCCCCCTGCTGGGGACCAAGCTCACAGCCACAACCCTGGCATGTTTCCTGATGGGGAATCGAACCTGCAACCTCCTGGTTCATAGGTCGACGCTCAACCACTCAGCCATGCTGGCCAGGTCCACTTTCAGTTTTTCAAAAGGCTCGTGTTCTCTGGCCTCCAGGCCATTGCTCAGGCTGTTCCTCACGCCCGGAATGCCCTTCCTTTCCCCGTGGCCAATTCAGCTCTTCCTTCATCTATAACTTCTTGGAGTCTGGGTCCCCTGGGTTGGGCGCTGCTCCTTCTCCTCAGTGCTCCCCGAGCTTCCCCTGTACCCCCCATCAGGGCCTCTGGCCAAGCTGAATCACCGGCCTGTTTCTGTCTCTGCCCGTGGCCAGGCCGGGGCTGGGTGGCGGCTCAGGCAGCGAGCACGGTGCTCGGTCAGGAACGCACTAGACCCTAGCCCGCCCGCCCAGCCCGCCCCTCTCCCCGCGCCCTCAGGAGCTGGACATGAGCGAGTTTGAGGAGCAGTTCAAGACCAAGTCCCAAGGCCCCAGCCTGGACCTCAATGCCCTCAAGGGTAAAGCAGCCCAGAAGGCCCCCAGCAAGGCCACCCTCATCGAGGCCAACCGCGCCAAGAACCTGGCCATCACCCTGCGCAAGGGCAACCTGGGGGCCGACCGCATCTGCCAGGCCATCGAGACGTGAGTGCCTCTGCCCGGGCTGCGGGCATCCCAGCCCTTCTCCCGGCCAGTGCTGAGGCAGGCCCCACTAAGAGAACCCCAGCTATGGGATAGGGCCCAGCAAGCTTCACATCAACCCTAGTCAGGCAGTAGGGGTGGGGGGAACCTTGTTCCCATTTTCAGATCGAGAAACTGAGGCCATACTGTGAGTTCATGCCCTGATTGAGATGCTCCCCCCCCCCCCCCCTTGCTCAGCCGTGGGCACTCGGGCTCAGGCATTCACAGCTCTGGTGTGTGATGGGGACCCCAGGCTTTCCAGCTGCCGACTTCCACCTCTTGTTCCCTGAGGCTGTTGGCAAATAGCAAATACTGACGTTCATTGACTCCATCAAGGAGGGGGAGGGGACAGTCCTGCTCTCCGGAGCTGGTGGGCATGGAGCAATGCCCGCCCCTCTGCCCCCAGGTACGACCTCCAGGCCCTTAGCCTGGACTTCCTGGAGCTGCTGACCCGCTTCCTGCCCACCGAGTACGAGCGCACCCTCATCGCCCGCTTCGAGCGGGACCAGCGGCCGGTGGAGGAGCTGTCGGAGGAGGACCAGTTCATGCTGCGCTTCAGCCGCATCCCGCGCCTGCCGGAGCGCATGGCCGCGCTGACCTTCATGGGCAACTTCCCGGACACCGTCCAGCTGCTTATGCCGGTGTGGGCGGGGCAGGCAGAGTGCTGTGGGTGTGGCCTGGGCTGAGGGTGGGGTGAGGGGCTCCCCAAGAGGACATTCGGGAGCACTTGAGCCTCCTGTGGGCTCGCCCCCACCTGGCCCCAATTTACCTGGCCTCTCCATCCCACCCCCAGCAACTGAACGCCATCATCGCAGCCTCCATGTCCATTAAGTCGTCTGACAAACTCCGCCAGATCCTGGAGGTGAGATGCGGGGCAAGGGCCTGGGGGGTAGGGTCTGCCCTTGGCTCCTTGCCTGTTCTAGGTCTTAGTGGAGGGAGACTCGGGCCCTGCCCCGCACACCTAGGATGCAACAAATACAATCCTCCTACTCTCAGGGTGCGAGTGAGGGCCATGTGCAGGATGGGGCAAAAGATTAAACTCTCAGAGTTTATACTTAAAATACGTTTTTATCGATTTCAGAGAGTAAGGGAGAGGGAGGGAAAGAAACATCGATGATGGGAGAGAACCATTTATCACGTGCCTCATGCATGCCTCCTACCGGGGACGGAGCCTGCAACCTGAGCATGCGCAGGAATCGAACCACGACTTCCTGGTTCATAGGTTGGCGCTCAACCACTGAGCCACACCAGCTGGGCTCTTCTTGTATTATTGTTTATTGATTATTCAAAAGTGGATACTGATATAGACCTACTTTTGACCCCATCCCTCCCTCCCTCCCACCCACAGCATCACACCTCAGACCCTGCCCGGGGTTACTGGGGGGTTAGCAGGACCCACATCTGCTCCTCAGTGGAGTCCAGGGAAGCAGCAGTGGCTGTTAGGAAGGAGAGGCTGGCAGGAGTTTTGGGGAGGAACAACAGGACCAAATTGGGCGTGTCACGGTGTTAGCCGTGCACACGTGTCAAACGTGCCCACCTGCGCGTCCATGGACCCGAGGGGCCCATGCCGGGCGGGGCTGCGTGTGGGGCTCGCTCTCTGCCGCCTTTCCCTGTGCACCTGGCACCTCCGGGGCTTCCTCCGCGCCTCACCCTGCCGCGCTGTCCCGTCTCTCCTAGATTGTGCTGGCCTTCGGCAACTACATGAACAGCAGCAAGCGGGGCGCAGCCTACGGCTTCCGGCTCCAGAGTCTGGACGCGGTGAGGATGGAGCGAGAGGAGGGGTCCCCTGGGCTGGGGGGAGGGGCTGGGGGCCGGTGACTTACAGCAGGCCGTTGCAGCTGCTGGAGATGAAGTCCACTGACCGAAAGCAGACCCTGCTGCACTACCTGGTGAAGGTCATTGCCGAGAAGTATCCGCAGCTCACGGGCTTCCACAGCGACCTGCACTTCCTGGACAAGGCGGGCTCGGGTACGGCGGGCAGTGCCCCGTCCCCGGGCTGAGAGGAGAAAAGGCGATCACGGGGTGTCCTTGGGCGGGATGCTGCCTCTCTGATTCCCTCCCTGCTGCCCCCTCCCCCCCGCAGTGTCCCTGGACAGCATCCTCGGGGACGTGCGCGCCCTGCAGCGAGGCCTGGAGTTGACCCAGCGGGAGTTTGTGCGGCAGGACGACTGCGCGGTGCTCAAGGAGTTCCTGAGGGCCAACTCGCCCACCATGGACAAGCTGCTGGCCGACAGCAAGACGGCCCAGGTGGGCGGGCCGGCCGGGCCCTGGAGATGGGGGGGGGTGAAGAGGGGGAGGAAAGGGGGTAAGCAGGGCCACCTACTGGGGTTGAGTAGCCAAGGCTTGGACGGGAGTGGCCACCGTGGGGGATGGAGTAGGAGGGGCCACCTGCCAGGAGGAGCAGCTGAAGTCGCTGGTGTTTTATTGGGGGGGTTGGGGGTGGGGGGCTGGTACGAAGCCGAGGCCAGGCTTCGGGGGGGGGGGGTCCACACCAGCGGGGCTGACAGGCTGTGTCTGCAGGAGGCCTACGACTCGGTGGTGGAATACTTCGGAGAAAACCCCAAGACCACGTCCCCCTCCATGTTCTTTACCCTCTTCAGTCGCTTCGTCAAGGCCTACAAGGTATGGCTCCCGGCAGGCAGGCGGGGACCCCCCTGCAGCCTCTCCGCGGGGGCCGCGGGAGGGCTGGGCCGGGCCGGTGGGGAAGCCCGGGGCTCATGGAGACCCACCCGGCCCCCAGAAAGCGGAGCAGGAGGTGGAGCAGTGGAAGAAGGAAGCGGCCGCGCAGGAGGCCGGCGTGGAAACGCCCGGCAAGGGGGAGTCCCCGGCGCTCAAGGTAGGCGCCGCCCTGGGCTGCGGGGATGTTAGGGCCCCGTCCCCGAGACCTGGCCCCCCCACCCTCCTCGTTACCGGTGGACCCTGTGAGTGGCCTGGGCGGGGAATGGGCTCCTGCTGCTCCAGCCAGCAGCGGGGGCAGCCGGGGGCAGGGGGGCACCAAATAGGGTGTGGTGGTGGTGGGGGAGGAGCTGGAGCCACATACCCCCCCTCCCCCTCCCCCAGTCCCCGCCCAAGGTCCGGAGGCCGCAGATGGACCTCATCTCTGAGCTGAAGCGGAAGCAGCAGAAGGAGCCGCTCATCTACGAGAGTGACCGCGATGGGGCCATCGAGGACATCATCACAGGTGAGGGCGCGGCCAGGCCGCCTCCTCCTCCTCCTCCTCCTCCTCCTCCTCCTCCTCCTCCTCCTCCGCCGGCCCTTCTGTGCGGTCTGTCCTCCACCCACCACCCTCCCTGCCGGCTGGCCGCCTCACTGCCTCTTTGCTACTTTTTCTGCCTTTTTTCTTTTTCCTCCCCCCCCCCCACTCCTCCCTCCTCCCTCCTCCCCCTCAGTGCTCAAGACGGTGCCCTTCACGGCCCGCACTGGCAAGCGGACATCCAGGCTCCTCTGTGAGGCCAGCCTGGGCGAGGAGATCCCCCTCTAGCTCTCAGGTACCCCCGAGGGCCTGGCCGCCCACAGCCCCGGGGGCCCTTGGGGGGAGGAGGGGATGGGCGCTGCTGCCCTCCTGGACCTGCATGCCGGGACGTGTGCGAGGGGGTCCGGTAAACGAACAGGCCCCTTCCCGCACGGACACAGCCGGGGTCCCCGGGAGGGTAAGGCCTGGCTGAACGCCGTCTCCTCTCTGCCAGACCTGCGGAACCAGCCCTACATCCGCTCCGACACCGGCCGCCGCAGCGCTCGCCGGAGGCCGCCGGTGCCCCCCCTGCAGGCCACCTCGGACCTCTCGGTGTAGCCCGTCTCCGCGGGTGGACTCTGGGGATGGGGGAGAGGGGGCCACGCGGGGCTCGAGGGAGGCGGTCCTCAGCTCGGCTGGGCCGGGCAGCCCTCCTGCCGCCGTCCCCAGCCAGGCCCCCCCCCCCAATGGGCAGGTGCGCGCTCATCTCGCTCCAGGGGTCAGCACCGCCGGCCCGTCCCCCCGGATGCTGCTCGCAGCACCCTTCTCCCCCCAATAGCCATACTGTGCTTGGCCTCGGCGGCGGCGGGAGCCTGGCCGGTAACTTATACAGGGCGACCTCGCCCCTCCCCCACCCGGGCCGCTCCGTGGACCTTATTTTTATACAAGATTAATAAAGATGTTTGCAAAAGGTCTGCGTCCGCTCCGTGCCGCCCCCCCCACCACACACACAGCAGCCGGTCTCGTTCAGGAAACGGAAGGAGGAACCCAGTCAACCACCTGTTCGCCCTGCCCCCTGTATGGCTCACCCCTTATCTGCATGGCCGACCCCCCCTCCGCTCCCCCTTCCTGCCTGCTGGCCTCGCCTGGCCTCCTTCCAGGGCTCTGCCTTGGCTGCTTGGGCCCCGGTTAGTCCCGAGCTTGGGGTGGCTGGAGGGGTCACTTGGGAACCCCGCATCCTGGGTGAGGCATCTGAGAGCAGGGCCTGCGCGAACCCGGGCTGGGGAGGCGGGAGGAGGAAGAGGAGGGGCGTCCTGAGAGCAGGGCCTGAGTGAGAGGCCCTCCCGCCTCGGGTCCCAGCAGCCTCACACAGGGGCACCCCCCGCTTTGTGCGGTCTGCAGCGAACGCGCCAGCTCGGAGTCGGAAAGGCCGCTGGGCCGCGGGGCCTGGCAGGACAAGGTGAGGCCCGGTGACGGAGGACGTGCGGCCTGGGCTCAGCCGCGGAGCCCGCTGCTTCTCGGAGCGGGGCTGGAAGGAGAAAAGTGGAGCAGCAGCGCCCCAGGCACCGCCTCCGCGCCCTCCATCCCACAGGGGAAACCAAACTGGACCGGAAGCCACTGGTCTCTGGCCGGGGGCAGGCTGGGGCCCAGGAAACAGGCCCCAAATTCAGGGCTCCCGTCCCTGACGGCCGTGCCCACGTCATCGCCTCCCGCACCGGCTGAGGGCACAGAGCCTGCTCGTAGGCGGCTCGAACAGGATCTCTCGGAGCAGGGTCTGCAAGGAGGAGCCTCCCTCAGCCAGGCCCGCCTGTCCCCCAGCCCTGCCACTCGCCCAGGCCCCGAGCGAGGACGCCCAGGGAGTCTCTGAAGCTTACAATTCATCGCCCGGGGAAAGAGGTGGGAGGGGGCGCTCCGTGGGGAAGCATCGGGGGCTTGCCAGAAGCTCCAGGCGTCGGAGAAGCCACTCCTGCCTGCAGCCCGGGGTCAGCCCGGAGGAGTGGAGGAGAACTAGCCCTTGCCCTGGGAGGATGGCATGAACACAGCAGAAATGTTCAGGGGCGATGGGACAGGCACGTTGATCAGGGCAGGCTTCCAGGAAGAGGAGACTTAACAGGACCAGGCCGGGGATTCTGCGGGTTAGAGGAGGGAGAGGACGAGAGGGCAGCGATGGGGGCACCTACCATCCAAGTCTGCCTGCTGCACAGCCTCCCGCCTCTGCTGGGGCTTAGCTGGACCCCACGGCGCTCAGGGCGGCCCTCATGCTGCGCGTGTCCACGGGGCCGCTGGGCTGGAGCCGGCGGTTTGAAGATGTCCTGGGGTCCTGGGGCAGGTGGAGGGGCAGGCGGCAAGGCGAACCGCACGCAGAATGTAGAGAATGTTTAAATCTCACGTTTGGACAAGTCTGTATGAAGAACATTAAAAACTCATGTCCAGCCGAAACCGGTTTGGCTCAGTGGATAGAGCGTTGGTCTGCGGACTGAAGGGTCCCGGGTTCGATTCCAGTCAAGGGCATGTACCTTGGTTGCGGGCACATCCCCAGTAGGGGGTGTGCAAGAGGCAGCTGATCGATGATTCTCTCTCATCGATGTTCCTAACTCTCTATCCCTCTCTCTTCCTCTCTGTGAAAAGTTAATAAAATATATTAAAAAACAAAAACAACGCCCCCCGCTCCCCCCCAAAAAAACTCATGTCCAAGGCCACGCCACCAGTGGGGACAACGCTGGGCGTTGGACTCGGCAGTCTGGCTCTGGAGCTACGATGCATTGAGGCTGCAGGAGCCTGCTGGCACCTGGCATGTAGCAGGCACAACAAATTATTGACCAATAAAATGATTCTCTTTTGAGAGACCTCTGCCAATACCAAGGCATGATCTTTGGGGGAGGGGGGCGTAACAGGACCCCCAAATTGTGAAAGGGGTTTCTTTTACCCCAACTTCCACAGCCTCAGGTTCCAGGGCAAAGAGGGGGAGGGGACTTTTTTTCCAATTGTTTCTCCCCAAATCCTTCTTCTCTTCCTTCTTCCACCCTGTTCATCCATCCATCCATCCATCCATCCAACCATCCCAATACCTTCCTGTCCACCAATTCATCACACACATACACACACACACACACACACACACACACACCCACACACACACCCAGTGAGTGCTGGGGTTGAAGCGATGGCATGGAGAGAAGGGTACAATACAATCACAAACCCTCGCAGGGCCCTAGCCTCTGGGCAGGCAGCCCCTTTGTAGTTCTGCTCTGAGCACCCCCTGCTTTTTCTCCCTGCTCCCAGCCAACGGCCCTCACCTGACCGTAGCCGGGAGGTCAGAGGGAGCAGGTCCTCGTCTGCAGAGGTTGGCAAGGCCTTTGCGCCTGCTGCAGGGAGGTGACAGGGCCAGGCAGGCCTTATCCCGACCCAGCACCCCACTCAGGGCAGGGTGTCACGGCAGCCCCCCTTCCCGGCCGTGCGTGAGCAGCCTTCGAGGCTTCTGTGGGGGCCTTGGAGGTGGGAAGAAGACACTTGCCATTGGACTGCTGAGACTCCAGGGACCCAGGACCAGGCCTTGTGGGGACACAGCTCCACCTTCCCCCAGGAAACCCCATACCAGCCATGTGCACTCACAGCCCTCTACCCAGGGGGCTCGGGGTAGCGGCTTGGAGGAGCAGCGGACCCTCTCCTAGCCCTACTCACCTTCACGTTCTCTGTGCCCACGGGGGTCTCTTGGCCGCCGCTGCCAGAAAGGCAGAATCACAGGCTCTAGGCTGGCCTGGCGCCCCAGGCCCGAAGCTCCCAGGATGGCTTCGGGGGATTTCAGCATCTTTTGGCAGGGGCGCACTCTCTCCCTCACCACAGGCCTGCTCCTCTCTGCTGGGGAACTTGCTCTTTATTCTTTTGAGTTTCTGCCTCTCTTAAGGATCTGAATTCGCAACTCCACTCTGGAAGCTAATGCAGGAGGCAGGAACCCCAGAGAAAGAAACCGGGCCCTGAAGTCAGGGTGTGGGGTGGGGTGTGGGGTGTGGGGTGTGGGGCGGGTGGGGTCCAGGCCAAGGTGGGGTTGGGGCCTATCTTATCCCAGCTTCCCTTGGGGAGAAGCATCCCCTCCTCCAAACAATGCAAATCCACACACACACACACACACACACACACACATGGTATTCCAGGGAGGTTGGTCTCAGCAGCTGAATGACACCCCTGGCCAGCCCTTCCCAGACACCTCTGCATCTATCCTCCCCCGCCTCCCATCTCCTGCCCCCTTCTCCGCTGGCCCCCACCCCATCCTTAACCGGCGGCCCCTCCCTAATCCGGTTCTCCCAGACCTTGGGTGCCCCCCCTCCCAGCCTCCTCTCAAGGGCCCTGGCCCAGAGTGGGTCCTGGTCCAGGCTGACCGGAGCCCATGTCATGGCACTGCCCCCCCCCTCTCCCCCCGACTCCCCTCTCCACACCCATGTCCACCCCCACACTCCCAATTCTGTTCCCTCGTCTGCTGCCATTTCTCTCCTCTTCCAGAACCTTCCCCACATTGCCCACCTTCCCCTCATGGGAGGCTTGTGCATTTGCGTGTTTATCTAGTACATGTCTGTGCGGATGCGCTTGTGTGCATGGCATGTGTGGAGCGTGCTTCCTCTGTCTGTGTGTGGATGTTTGTGAGTGCCTGTCTGTATGATGTGCTGGTCAGCTGAGTGTGTGCGCGCGCGCGAGCATCTGGGTTGCATGCACTATTACACATGGCTCCCCTCTACATGTTGGGGTATCTCTAACTCAAGGCTGTGGGCTCCTGGGTCATCATTTCCCCTCCTTCCAGCCCCAGGACAACATCCTTCCTCATGGAGAGAAGCAGGAGGAACGAACTCCATTCAGAGTCACCTTCTTGCCTGCTCAGCCCGCACCCCCCTTCCCCGAGACTCTCTCCTTAGATGTCCACGATGCGTCCCTGGCCTCAGGTCAAGGGGAAGCCCCATTTTATGACCTAAGGACCTGAGCCTCAGAGAGGGCACTGAGGCCTCCCCGAGACTAGCCATGAGTTTCTGTGGATGCTATGGAGGCTAGGGGGGTGCAGGCAAAGTGGAGCTCCCTGTGGGGAGCGAGCGGGGACAAATAGGGCTGGTAGAGCCCTCGGGGGGTGGGGGGGCAGGGGGGGCCTGTGGTAGTTAAAAAATGGTGGTGGCATCCCTACAAAATCAAGACAAGGACTTCGCAGCCAGGTGATTCACTGGTTCGGGAGCTTCCGCAGGAAAAAGTCTGAGCTGGGACCAGTACTGGAGGCTTTATTGGTTTTGTTTAGTGATATCTCTGGGGGAAGAAGAGGGCAACAGCTTAAAATGGATTTTCACTGTTAATGGATGCTCTTTCTTGGCTCCCGGCACTGAGCTGCAATGCAAAAGAGAGGGTGTCACTTGGGCTCCAGGGGAGAGGGATGAGCCCAGAGGCCCCTCTGAGGAGGGCGCTGGGCGAGTGGACCTATTCCTGCGCACACTGACGGGCAGCTGGCATTCGCTGCGTCTGTGCATCACTAGAAAGCAGGGGGTGCTGGGGAACCTCTTTCCCGCACCGGCCACTCGATGGAAGCGTCCTGGGCCCAGGGCTGGAGCCATCGGGTGCTTGGCATGGAAGACATTGGCCTGAGCATTTCTGGGGGGGGGGACGACAGGTCATCTGCCCGCTGGGCGAGAAGCTTCCTAATGCTGGAATGGCCCTTCCCATGTTGAACCCAGGTCCCTGGAGAGCCCTGGAGCGCTCCCCCTCCAAGGTCCCCAGGCCCCCTCCAGCCCTGGCCTTGGCACTGCGCCCACCACGTCTTCCACCCAGCCCCTCATTCCACCGGTCCCTGTCCCCCGGAAACTGGGGAGCGGGCCCACCCACACGCCCCCGCGCAGCCTCCTCGGCGCCGGCCTCACTTACTCTTTCCCGTCTCCGTCCAGTGAGGAGGTCCTGGGCGCGCCCTGGATAAACCTGATTTTCCCCTTGAAGGCGGTCTTCGGGGACTCCAGCTTGCCAAGGTCTAAGAAAGGGCAAAGGTTCTTCTTGTCTTCCTGCGTGGGAGGCTCCTGGGGCTCTCCGGCTTCCAGCGACTTCTCGGGCGGACTCTCTTTCAAGTCAGAAGGCGTGTCCTGCTCCTTGGCAGGCGGGGTGGTGCTCTCCACGCTGGGCACCGCGGGCGTCTCCGCAAGGGGCGCCGCCAAAGACACCGCAGAAGGCACCGCAGAGGGCTCCGCAGAGGGCACCGAAGGCACCGCAGAAGGCACCTCAGAAAACGCCCAAGAAGGCACCTCAGAAAACACCGCAGAAGACACCGCAGAAGGCACCTCAGAAAACACCACAGAAGGCACCGCAGAAGACACCGCAGAAGGCACCACAGAAGGCTCCACGGACCACTGGAATGGGGGCTTCATCATCTGCCCCAAACTAGGCAAGTCCCTGTTGCTGGAGGAGGCTATGGCCAGGGAAGACGCCAAGTTGATCAGGTCTTGTAATGTGATGGCTGGTGTGAGGGTGGGGGAGGGCAGGCGGGGGCCTGACGGCTGCCGAGTGCCCGGTTCTGGATAGTCTAGCAGGATGCTTTTGTCCTGGAACTGCTTCCAGGGGTCCGGCTTTTCAAGGCCCAGGTGGCTGGCCGTCTTCTCTACGTTCTCGCCACGCAGCATGCTGGTCTCCATCAGCACGCTGTGTTCGGAGGCCTGGTTTTCTTTGTCTGCCCAGAAGAGGTGCTTGGAAGTCTGTACAAAGATGGAGCGATGGGTGCTGTCCACGTGTTCCTCGTCCTTGACACTCGACCGTGTCGTGGAGCTCGACCTCGCTTTCCACAGTAGGATGTCATGCTCTGACCATGTCTCCAATCGGGGCTGGAAGAATTCTACCCTGGACCCCTGCTCCTCCGGGTCTTCAAGCTTGGGCTCAGGCTTAAGCATGGGCGCCTCGGCCTCCTGCTTCAGTTCTGTGTCTTGGTCCAGGTCCTCTTTAGGTGGGAGATTCAAGTCTGGCAATTCATCTTCCTCCTGAAAAGTTTCAACTGGAAGCTGAGGGGGCCCCCGCCCCCCGGGTCCTCCCTTGCAATTCCTTGCCCTGCTCCCCTGACCCCAACCCTCATGCATGGGCGCGCGCACACACACACACACACACACACACACACACACACTGTTCACTTCCACCCCACACTTGCCTCTTTGTAGAGACCTTCTGGGGAAGGGAGGTGGTGTGAACAAGTCAATATCATTTTGGTACTAGGGTCCCAGAACTGTCAAGGCTAGGGGCTGGTTAGAATTTAGGGAAGATGGGCCTTGTCTACCACCTCTTCGTAAGAGGTGACCCTGCCCACGGTTACCTCTTTTTCATCTTCCTCTTGGACAGGCTGGAATTCCTCTTGTTCAGGCTGGGGTTCCTCTTGTACAGGCTGGAGCTCATCTTGGGCACACTCCAGCTCTACCTGTGCAGGCTGGACTTCTTCCTGTGCAGGCTGGACTTCTTCCTGTGCAGGCTGTTCTTCCTGTGAAGGCTGTTCTTCCTGTGCAGACTGGACTTCTTCCTGTGAAGGCTGTTCTTCCTGTGAAGGCTGTTCTTCCTGTGAAGGCTGTTCTTCCTGTGGAGGCTGTTCTTCACGTGAAGGCTTGCTATTCTCCCGTGAAAGCTTGCTATCCTCCCGTGAAGACTTGCGATCATCCCGTGAAGACTGGTGACTGTTCAAGTCAATCCTAAGACAGAAGGAGACAGATTGGGTGACAGGGCTCCTGGGGTTGGTGGGAGGGCTTTAGGGGGGAGGGGGAGCCTTCTACAGGGGCTGACAAGATGCCCCCAACTTAACCACTCCCCTGGCTGTCCCCACTCTCACTAAGAATTCTGGAGTTTAGTCTCAAACGTTAGTGAGTTTAGAAAGAGTCTGGAGAGCTTGCCAAGTTGTCTCCCTGGCCCCCCACAAGGAGCGACCCAACTGGTTGGAGGAGAGGACCAGGAACCTGCATTTTAAATAAGCATCTCAGTCGGCTGATGTGGCTCGCTTGGAGAACCAGCGCCCAGGAAGTAGTTCCTCATAGAAGGAAGAGCCCAGAGCACTGCCTTTTCCCAACCTGCTCAGTCCCCGCTCGGCAGATGTGAAGAGCAGAGGTGTATGTGTGTGTGTGTGTGTGTGTGTGTGTGTGTGTGTGTACATAGGGTCCCCTCAGTCTTGTCGGCCATGTGCTGCCATCTTGGTCCCTTGCCTTCAGTACTCAGCCATGTGACCTCCTCTCCTTCCTTAGGAACCTGCCCAACCCCAACTCGGATAGCTCTGTCCTTAGAGTAAGATGCATCTAAGGCAGCCGTGGGCAAACTACGGCCCGCGGGCCGGATCCGGCCCATTCGGCTGTTCTATCCGGCCTGCGGAGCCGAAAGAGCGGAGGGTTCTCTTGCTCTCCCCTCCGCTCCTTCACCAGCAGCCCAAGATGAGAGTGCCAGCCAGCATGGTCAGGTTGCTTTTGTTCCGGCCCTCCGGTCCAGTTTAAGAACCCATTGTGGCCCTCGAGTCAAAAAGTTTGCCCACCCCTGGTCTAAGGGGTCAGGACCCATCCACGTCCCTGGGTATGCCCACTGGCCCTTAATCCTCCTCCAAGATCAGAGACTGGAGACAGAAGCAGGAGGGGGTGCTACCCATACTCCCCGCCCCCTGCGCGCCTCCCCCGCCCCCCGCCCCCCATGGCCTTTTGGCTTGGATAGTATCCTTGGGAGATTTTGAAAATAGATGGAGGGAGATGCTGGGTTGGGGGGGGTACATGAAAACTTGGCCAAGTGGGGGTAAGGGTTGGCGGTCTTGGAAGGTAGGGGGGAGGTCCTCTGATGATGGGGGGACTGGTTCTCACTGTGTTTCCACTATGTCCACCGAGTCCTTGCTACAGCAGGGAAATCCATCGGCACCTGGCAGAAAGAAGGTGGTGAGGGGTTCTGGAACATGGGCTGTTGGCGATGCTTCAGCCATCCTCTCCATCTCTCTCTGTTCCTCACCTTAACCCCTTTGCCGTTCCCTCTCCCATCTTTTTTTATTTTTTTTTAAAAAAATGCATTTTATTGATTTTTTTACAGAGAGGAAGGGAGAAGGATAGAGAGTTGGAAACATCAATCAGCTGCCTCCTGCACATCTCTCATTGGGGATGTGCCCGCAACCAAGGTATATGCCCTTGACCAGAATCGAACCTGGGACCTTTCAGTCCGCAGACCGATGCTCTTATCCACTGAGCCAAACTGGTTAGGGCTCCTCTCCCATCTTAACCCTTGTTTCCTCCCTCTTCCTAGCCTGGGTCAGCAGACATGAAGACCTATCTTTCATGTCTGCTCCCCTCCACTTTCCATGCTGGTCCATGCTGGCCCTCTGTAAGGGTGAATGCTAGCAGTACAGAGTTCCATTTACTGAGAACTACTAACCCAGGCATTATGTTGAGCACTTTCCGTGTTTTATCTCGTTGATTCAACAAAAAAGAAGTTCATATGCCCAAGGTCCTTTAGCTGATCATTCAGGAAGTCAGCACGTGAATGCAGATTGGACTCAGGAAACTCAAGCGCCCTGTCCTGCATGCGGTCCTACCCAGGAGCCTGGATCTGTGTGGGGTTCCCCGTCATGTCCACATGAGCCTTCCTCATCCCCCTCCATTACTGTCCCTCTGTCCCTTTCTCCGCTCTCTTCCAGCGAGGCTTCAGATCTGCCACTCAACCTACCCCTGTCCCTCCTATCCCTAAGTCCATCCTCTCTTTCCCTGGCTTCTCACCCCATCACATCCTGGGTCATCCCGCCCCCCCCCCCCCCAACTCTGGGCCCAGGTTCTCAACCCAAGTGATGCTGACACGGATCTGATTATTATTTAGGAGCTCTGATACCCTCCACAGAGACTCCTTGGGGGAGTTCTTCCCACTCAGGTTTTTGGCACATTAGATCCCTCCTTGGAGATTTATGTCTTTTACTGCAAAAGCTCCCCCCACCATCCCAGTCTTTGGTGGTGGGAGGCAGCAGGCTGTCCCATTCCTTGACCTCCAGGCTAGTGGGTAGAGGTTAATGGTGAAGTTTCCTGGGCAAGCTGGGTTCTCATGAGCCTGGAGTGTGGCAGGAAGTGACAGCCCTGGCTCCGGTTGAGGACTGCTCCCAGGATTAGATCAAAAGGATCAGGATGTGCTGTGGCCTCTTCCTAGAGATGTAGGGGCTGAGGGTGTTCCTGGCCTGGCTGGTCCTGGGACCAGGATTTGGGCACTTCGGTGTTCAGCCAGGGCCGTGGGATCCTGGATCAAATGGGCTAGAAGTCTGCACACCGTGGACAGGATATGTGGTCTCTTCAGGACTCTTCCCCTCCTCGACCATCACACGCCTTTGGCTTCCTCCCCACCTCTCTCATCATCTTCAGCTTCACCTGCCCAAGTGCTGCTAGCCCCAGGCCTCTGACCTCACAGCCTTCCTTGCTTGTTTACCAACTTTCCCTGTCTACTGAGTCAACATGCTGCAGCCTTAATCCTTCCACGAACAGCAACTGAATGTGGATGGGAGGAAAAATGATTATGGCGTGGACCTCATAGCAGCACTGGGGGTTGGAAACAAAAGCTTGAGTCTGACTCAACTCGGGACTTCTGTGACATTCTGTAGTATGTGAAATAATTTCAGTTTCTAATTGCCGATTGCTAGTAAATAGAAATGTATTGATCTTGCAACTGTCCTAAAATCCTACAAATTCTAGTTTTATTTTTTAATAGATTCATAGGTTTTCTACATAAAATAATAATGTGTGTGACTCAAGACAGTCTTACTTCTTCCTTTCCAATCTAGGTGTCTCTTTATTGCCTTTTCTTGCCTTATTGCACTGAGAACAATCTCCAAAACAACGCTGAGTGAAGTGGAGAGTGGACATCCTTGCTTTGTTCCTGAGCTTAGGGAGAAAGCATTCAGTAGATAACCGATAAGTATGATGTTGGCTGTAGATTTTCTTTTTCTTAAAAAACAAACAAACAATATATATATATATATATATATATATATATATATATATAGAGAGAGAGAGAGAGAGAGAGAGAGAGAGAGGGAGAGATTTTAGAGAGGAAGGGGAAGGGAGAGATAGAAACATCAATGATGAGGGAGAATCATTGACTGGTTGCCTTCTGCATGCCCCACACTGGGGATTGAGCCTGCAAACCAGGCATGTGCCCTTGACTGGAATTGAACCTGGGACCCTTCAGTCCGCAGGCCGACGCTCTATCCACTGAGCCATGCTGGCCAGGCTGGCTGTTTTTCTTATAGATGCCTTTTATTGGGTTGTCAACGTTCCCTTCTATTCCCGGTTTACTTAGTGTTTAGTTAGGAAGGTATGTTGGATTTTGTCTGATGCTTTTTTAAAAATGATTGAGATGGCCAAAACTGGTTTGGCTCAGTGGATAGAGCATGTCTGGCTCAGTGGATAGACCAGTGGATAGGTCTTTGGACTGAAAGGTCCCAGGTTCCGTTCCGGTCAAGGGCATGTACCTTGGTCGCAGACATATCCCCGGTAGGTGGTGTGCAGGAGGCAGCTGGTTGATGATTCTCTCATTGATGTTTCTAGCTCTCTATCCCTCTTCCTCTCTGTGGAAAATCAATAAAATATATTAAAAAATATAAAATTATTGAGATATTATTTTCCTTTTATACTCAGTTAACATATTGTTATATATACATATATATGTATAGCATGTTACATGTTAGCTTGAATAATGTTATATATTTTCTGTTAATAACTCATTTTATGGTGAAATACACTGATTAAAAATTTTTAAAATTAATCTTGCATTCCTGGAATAAGCCTCATTCCGTCATGATGTATTATCTTTTTATACACCGTTGAATCTGATTTGCTATTTTTTCTTTATTAGAATTTTCACATATATGTTCACGAGGTATACTAGTGTGTAATTTTCTTGTAATGTCCTTGTCAGGTTTTGCTATTAGAGTTAATACTGGCCTCCGAGAATGAGTTGAGAAGCATTCCCTCTTCAATTTTCTGAGTTTGTGTAAAATTGGTTTTATTTCTTCTTTATGTCTGATAGAATTACTGAGGCTGTTCAGAGCAGGATTTTCCCTTCATTTCCACTTTCTTCTACTTCTTCACCCACTTTGATAACACTTAAGATTCACTATCAAATAGTTTTGTTTTTGGACCAACTCAGCTGCTCTTCCATGATCACTACCAAATAGCTCTGTTGTTCGTTGCCCCGGTAGAGTTTTGGGCACGCCTTTACTCTTCCGGGTGTCTTTAACTTTCATTTTAGTGACCTTTACAACGTTTGCCATACTTGGAAAACATCCCGTGTGTCGTTGTGGGTCAGGGAAACGGCAAGTTGGAGACACACACCGTGCTTTACTTGGGGCCAATCCCTCTCATTGCTTCAGCGGGGGCGGGCCAGGAGTCTGAGGGGCGTGAATGAGAGCCCTCAGCTCAGTTGGGGTTCAGCCCTGGACTCTCCCTTGCCCTTCGCAGCGGCCTTGGCATCATGGGTACTGGGAGGGGTCAGTGCCGCAGCCAGGCCATGGCACTCCTGAGACCCGGAGCCCGCTGTGAGCCCAGAGGGGGGCTGTTGCTGACCTACATTCTAGTTTAGCTAACTCATCAGACGCAGGCCTACTGAGCACAAGAATAACCCGAGTGACTTAAAATGTCTGCGTAAATTTGCTACCCCACAAATTTGGGGAAGGGGATCAGCTGCTCTCTGGTTGTTGGTTTTTGGCACAGTTTATTATTATTATTATTTTTTTTATGTATTGGTTTTTGGCGCATTTTAAAATGCTGGCCCATGTATGTTTCCCAGAGAGAGAGGAGGGTCCTGAGGGAAAAACCCTCATTCTAGTGGGGGGTCTGAGCCCCCATGATCAGAATCTGGGGACGAGGGCGAACATCTTTTCCCCTTTTGCACAGCGAAGAGTGCAAAGCACAAAGGAGGTGCTCATGGAACAGCTGCTAACGCGGATCGCTGTTTGCTTCCTGCGAACGTTCCAAGCGTCAGTCAGGGACAATTATAACCGCGATGTGCGCGGCTGTCTGCAGTCTGGGTAATCCAGGAGGAGTCGCTTGCTGGGCACAAGGCTGTTCTTAGAACCCTGTGGCCTTAACCCCAAGGTGTACCCCAAGGTGTACATGCCTGCCCGTGCACACGGAGGCCGTGGGAGTTGGGGCTGGGGCGGCCACCATCCCCCCTCGGACCCCCTCCGGCCGCGAGGTGGTCAGGGCTTTGGCTGGGGCCGCCCTCCCTTCCTCTGGTGCACCCCCTCCCCCGCCCCTTCCCGCCGCCGTGAGGAGCAGGGGCAGGGGTGGGGGGCCAGGACCCTGCCCCTCCGCGCCCTGCCCCCCCTTTCCCGCCCCCTTCCCCGCCCCCTCCACGCCGCGCGGTCCCTCGGCGCCCGCCCGCCGCCCGCGGCGCCGCTCGCACCTGTCACCCCCATGCAGACTGAGTGGGCGCCCCGGAGGCTCTGCCGGGGTGGTGGGGGGGAACGGTGGCTGCTGCCCCTCCGCCTCCACAGCGCTGGTCTGAGGTTTGGGGGGGCGGTGGAGGCGCTGTGGGCGCCGGCGCCTGTGACGCCGCTGCCTCTGTGACGTCCGGCGGGTGCCGTGGGCCGGGAACTGCGCCCAGGATTTCCGGCGCGTGGGTGGGCGCGGCCCTCGGGGGGCGGGCTCCCGGGAGGCCCCGCCCACTCCTTCCGCCGCCGGAGCCCCGCCCACTCCTTCCGCCGCCTGAGCCCCAGCCCCGAGTCCCCGCAGCTCTGCTCTTCTGCAGGCCCGGGGGGCCGGGCGTGGGTGAGCCTGCGGTCTCCCGGCCCGGCCTTTGCACCTGTTCTGGCACAAGGCCGCTGCCCTGTGCACCCAGGACCCTTCCAAGAACCCATGGAACCTTCGACCTTTACCCCAAGGTGGGCGGGTATGCCCCTGTGCGTGTACACACACACACACACACACACACACACACACACACAGACACACACACCTCTCTCACTTGTGCACAGCTTCACGGGGTGTGGAGCCAGATGAGACAAGGCACCCTGTGTGCCGGTGGCATTCACCCTCAGGCAGGCCCCTGCCATCTGGGTCCCCACTGTGAGAGGTCACCTCTGATCACGGGCAGGCCTCAGGAGGTGGCTGGAAGGGCTGGGAGTCTAGGTCCCACCCCCTCCACCCCCCCAGTTTAGTTCCCAGGAGCTCGGCTCAGGGACAGGAGCAGCAGGTGGGAGAGCCTTTATTCTGGGCATGCAGTATGCCCCACTATCCATGCCTGTCAGTGCCCAGGCCTCTGCCTCTTCGCTGTCCTCCTCCATGGCAGTGTTCGGCAGGGACTTTCCTGCCGCCACTGGTGGGGCACCTTGCCAAACCGGTCTGATGGACAGCTCAGAGGGGGGACTGGAAGCACCTACTGGGAATGGTGGGAAAAGCAGCCCCACTCCAAGGTGGAAAGCCGTCCTTGCCCCAAACACAGGGCAGACTTGTCAAGATCCCACCATGAAGGCAAAGGGAAGCAGCTGTTAGGGTCCGAGTCTCCGCAGGCAGGCAACGGGTAGAGAGAGCCATGGTCTGAACACGTGTCATCACTCCAAACTTTATTGCTCACAGAGTACCCTACAACTCGAACTCTGTGGTTCTTCATGTACTGGGGGCCGGGGTCTCACCCTGGGGGGCAGGGTGGCTCCTTGTAGATAGCTGGACAGAGGGCACCTTGGCAAGACTTGGGGACAAGATTCCCGAAGAAGGAATCTCAGGAGATTGATACCCCCCTCATCCCAGGGGCTGAGACTAGCAGGCCCCCCAACTCCCTATGATTCACAGTTGATTAATGCTACATGAGTCCTGATCAGCTTCCCCCGGGCTGGTCTGGGCAATGAAGAGCGAATTTTTTTTTGGGGGGGTTGTCATCTTGAATCTGGAGGTTTGAAGGCATCACATATGAGGAGACAGGTCAAGACTTGAGTCCCTTCCCCCCATCTCCTATCTGCTTGTGCTAGTGACCTGCCCTCTTGGAGGGCAGCCGTGAAAGTGCTTTGAGGTCATCAGAGTGCAAAGTGCAGCTGGCAGTGCCCCCTGACCCGGGGCAGGGCAGGGCCAGTGTGGGCATGATGCCTGAGCTGTGTCTCGGGAAGCTGGTGTGCAAGATGTGGAAAGCCGTGGCTCGGGTCACTGTAGCGCCTGCATCTGCTGCTTTCTTTTCCGTCTGTCATGCCGCATCCCCAGGCATTTCCTGTCAGGGCGGTCTCGTGCCAGTCGCCCTTCACCTTTACAGATGAGGGGACTGAGTGCCAGCCAGCCAGGGCAGTGCTGGCCTGCTGCCCTGGGGAAGACGTGGCCGGCAGCCAAGGGGCACGTGCGTGCGGACTGAGAGCCACGTCACTGAAACGCCTTTGGTCCTTGGCTGAGGCGGAGTTTAGCACAGGACCCGCGTTGCAATACCCTGAAGAACGCGGTGCATTCTCCCAGGGAGACTCCCCAGTCAGGCCTTCCCCCTCCCTCTCTCTGAGAGTGGCCAGGCCAGGCCAGGGCGGGGGGTCAGAAGGTCCCGGTTACCCAAGGCTGGGCACACCTGCCACCTGGCCCTGGGTATGGGTCTTTAGGCACTTGACACCCTCCTTCCTGCGTAGAGGCTGAGGGTCCCCGGCTGGGCCCCAAACTGCTCTCCCCTGACAAGGGGCCACTGATCCAAAGGGCCAGGCCAGCTCGTTTGAAGCAGGGCAGAGAAGATCCTCTCTGTTCCCCGTGGGAAGAGGCCTCTTGACTTCCTCCTCCTCTTCCTCCTCCTCCTCCTCACGTGGGCACGGGCGTTCTCGTGGTGGGCCAGGCAGGACACAGGTGGAAGACCCTAGGAGGCATTTTGCTGGCGCCTCCGTGGCCTTGTCCCATGCTGAGATCCCGGGAGCACCTGAGCCTGGCTCAGCGGCAGCATGGAGCACCGAGAAGGAAGGCTACTCTTCTGAGTGCAGCAGGGCGGAGGCTGGGCTAGGGCCTGTTCTCCAGCTGGCCATGCTTGACCCTCCAGCTCCAGGCGAAGCTGCCATCCGGGGCCAGGGTACACTGCAGGTCGATGCCCGAGTCTGGCACCTCCATGTCGTAGCGCACGGGCTGCCCATCCTTGGTCACCAGGCTGAAGGCTGCCGCTGGGATCTGGGGCAGAGCAAAGCAGCGAGCGGCCTGAGACAGCAGCCCGGGCCTCGGAAGCTACCGACACGCACAAAGCCGCGGGTCTCCTCTCCTCCCAGCCCCCGGAGCTCCCTCCCTCCAGCCAAGCTGTGCCCCGGAGGGCACTGCCCGCCTCCCACCCGGGCCAAGTGTGGGTCCTGAGAACCCTCCGTCACCATGCCGGCCCTGCCCCGAGACCCTGGGGGACATGCACCTGCTGTCTACAGGCCATCTCTCTTGTTCAGAAGCCGTCCTCTGCCCTTACCTGGCTGCTGATGCCAGTGGCAATGTCTCCCACCTTGGCGCGGTGGAACTCCCGGATGTGCAGGTGTTCGCCGTTGAGAGACTGGATTTGGACTTTCACACCTAGAACGCAAGCAAGGCGACTGTCAGGAAAGCGACGGCTGGCTCCCGAAGGAGCCCCAAGGAGAGGGAGGCAGGCTGGCTCCGAGGAAGCTGCGTAGGTGACATTTAGCCTGGAGTGGCCCTGAGGTTATATATACACTTGCTAGGTCTTCCTGCCATTTTCCGTCAATACCAGAATTTGCGCTGCACAGAGCAAAGGGCTGAGGTGGCTTCATGGGGACGAGTCTTCCAGCGCACACAAAGCAGACAGGAACTGGCCACAAGACTCCCCAGTTAGACGCAGGCGACTTGGACTGTAATGTTCCCGGAGCCGAAGAGGCCCCTGGCTAACCGTGAGTCACACTGGCCCGGGCGAGGGCCGGGGACTGTGAGCTGATGAAACCCTAGTTCTACTGAAATCACAACATGGTTTATGCAACCAAGCTTGAAAATTAAGTTCTATAATTTCTCTCTGCAATTCTGACTTCAGATCCCAGAGGAGGATCCCAGCAACCTTGTTCAGAGTGCTCAGTTTCTTGATTCTAGGCCAGCCGTGGGCAAACTAGGGCCCGCGGGCCGGATCTGGCCCATTCGGCTGTTCTATCCGGCCTGAAGAACAGAAAGAGCGGAGGGTTCTCTTGCTCTCCCCTCCGCTCCTTCACCAGCAGCCCAAGATGAGAGTGCCAGCATGGTCAGGTTGCTTTTGTTCCGGCCCTCCGGTCCAGTTTAAGAACCCATTGTGGCCCTCGAGTCAAAAAGTTTGCCCACCCCTGGTCTAGGCCAAGGCTCTGGAGTCTTGACTTCTGAGACTCTACCCAGAGCCCACCGGGCGGCGGCGCCTCTGCCCCAGCAGGAAAGGTGGGCAGGGCCTTTGCTCTACACGGACCTAATGCCAAGTACTTCAAGTGCGGGTGCCAGGAGCCTTCCCCTCCCTTCGCCACGTGCCAGAGGAAGGGAGACAGCTCCCAGGCCCCCCAGCCCCAGGCGGGCCAGGGGCGGGGTGCTGAGCGGTGGGACGTACCATTGAAATAGCTCGGCGTGTCCGTGGGCCGCCCCCGGGCCAGCACCATGTTCCAGCTGGAGCTGCGAGCCTCGGCCTGGCTGCCCCACGAGTGCACGCCGGAACTCAGGGTGTCCCGCGAGCTCTGCGAGGCCTTGGACGGGTTCTGAAACAACAGGGGGGGCCGGGGGGAGCACAGACTCAGGGTCCTGGGCTCAGGCAACCGCCTCTGGCTCTGGACTGCTTGGGGCAAAGGGGCCCGCGCCCGCCCCGCAGTGAGGAACTGCTCTTGTTCTAGGTTGGTGCATGGCTCCGCTGGGCACTTTGGGGCTCAGTAGGATGCTGAGGTCACGAGGGGCCCCTGAGCTGGAAGAGGGCGAGGACCTCTGCTACGGGGACCCAGACCCCAGCCTGCTTCCCCACCAGCCCCAGGGGCCAGCCATTCCCTGATGTCCAGCGGTGCAGGCTGGAGAGGGACTGTCTCACTGAGAAACCAAGGCCCTGCTCCAGCGAAGACCCCTCCCAGCAGGAAGGGGTGACCCCATCACGCTCCCTTGCTGTACCCACCGCGTGCACACAGCCCATTCACCAGCTGGACGCGAAGCCGCCTGCTCTGAGCCCTGGCGCCCGGTTCGTGGCCGACTCACCTTTTCGCTGTCATCGGACAGGGAGAGGCTGTCCACGCTGAGGCACGAGAGCATTTGCTCCTGCTCCTCCAGAGAGAATGGCTGGGACAGGCTGTTCAGGAATAACTCTGCCAAAGGAAGCAGAGGGAGGCTGTGAGAGAGGGGAGGGTCGGGCTGTGCGGCCAGGGGCCTTCCGGCTCGGACTGTAGGCCACCCGTGGGGGAGGGCTGGAGGGAGGAAGCCGGGGACCCGGAGGCCGTACCTATTTCCAGCTGCTGCAGCTCCTGCTCGGGAAAGGTGGCCTTCCGCTCCGGGGCGCTGGGGCTTTTGGTGGGGGCGGGGTCCAGGGAGGACAGAGGCAGGGGTTCCCACGTCCCAGACTCCGCCTTGCCCCAGGGCAGGCTCGGGCACTTGTTTCGCTCTGGGGGATCCGGAGGGAGAAGGGGTTGGAGCTTGGGGGCCCCTCCTGTGGTGTCCTGGGCTGGCTGGGGCCCCGGGGCCCCTGGGGAGGGCTCCCCCGGCCGGGCCGGAAGGGGCTGGTGCGAGAGGGCTGGCGGTGGTGGCGGCTGGGCCTGGGGTGCCGGCGGCAGGTGTCTCGGCTCTTTGTACTCTCCCTGCCAAGGGCTCTTCAGACCTCCCACTGCAAAACAGAGACACGGGTGAGTGGCCCGGGCCGGCGCCGCTGGGGGAGGGACACAGAAATTTCTCCCTAGGTCACAGCAGCAAGTTGAAAAAGGACAGAATTGGCTCCAGACAAGGACTCTGTGAATATTAATAGTCTAGAGAAGATTTAAAACCGTTCTGGGCTAACACCAACTCAGAGTCGCAGCTAACGGGCCTCCCGGACCCCTCTCTTACTCCTCCCTCCCCACAGGCTTCCCCAGGGCACCACTTCTCTGGAGTGGGGGGCAGGCCAGCCCCCGAGCCATCCTGACGACGACTTCGTTGGGGCTGGGGGCTACCCAAGGCCCCTCTCCTGTTTTATTTATTCCCTTTCCATCCCCAAACCACTGCCTTTCCCCTGCCACCTCCCAGGTAACATCCCATTATGTCCAATGTGCCATTTTGGGTTTGATCTCATTCTTGCAAAGCGTGTGTGTGTGTGTGTTTAAATTTTATTGAGTTTGTGGTTTTTCTTTATCGATTTTTTATTTTACAAAAAAGGCATGTGGTGCATGCCTCGCTCAGCTGGTCTCTTTCCACCAGCACTACGGCGTTAGCAGCCGGCTGCCCTGTGGCACGGGGTTGCTGTGACTGCTGTGCGGTGCTCTGAGAGGCATCCCCACCCTTGGCATCTCTACTCTCCCGGGGAAAGACACCCCCCTACCTCCTACTCCCCTCCCACAAACGATGCTGCAGCGTGTCCCCTTAGGGATTTGGAGATAACACCTTTGGCAGCGGGCCCCCGAGTGGAGAGAGGCTCACGGGTCTGCAGGTGTCTGTCTGAGTGCTGACCGGGGCCTCCTGCCCCCATGCCCACCAGTACCTGGTGCTGCCAACTTTCAGGCTCTCCCGCTCAAACGGCTGGAGAGTGGCAGCCGGCTTTGTAGCCCATTCTCTGATGACTAAGGAGTCTGGGCCCCCTTTATTTCTTTATTTTTTAAATATTTTATTGACGTTTTACAGAGAGGAAGGGAGAGAGGTAGAGAGTCAGAAACATCAATCAGCTGCCTCCTGCACACCCCCTACTGGGGATGTGCCTGCAACCAAGGTACATGCCCTTGACTGGAATCGAACCCGGGACCTTTCAGTCCGCAGGCCGAAGCTCTATCCACTGAGCCAAACCGGTTTCGGCTGGGCCCCTTTAGATGTTGTCACCCCTCCCCCCATCTCTTGAGCACTGCCTCTGCACAGCACTCTGCACTTCTATTCACATCCCCTCAGTCTTACCAACAACCCTGAAGTTCCCCACGGGGAGACCAGGGCTCCGGCACGCTGAGTGCCTTGCTCCTGACTGCAGCGCTAGCCGCGGCCTCTCCCGCCCTCCGGCCAGCCCGGGCCCTTACCTTGCTGCAGCGCCAGGCTGACCTTCCCCCCCAGCTCCAGCGCAGACGCGCGCTGCACGGGCTCTTTCCGCAGCCCCTCCTCGATGGCCTGGGCAGTGAGAGGGGCACAGGAGGGCGGGATCTCCCTCACGGGCGGAGGCTCGCTGGCAATCTGCGGGTCAAAAAGCAACATGTGAGGCACGGCTGGCGTGGCTCCGGGGTTGAGCGCTGACCTATGAGCCAGGAGGTCACGGTTCGATCCCCAGTCAGGGCACATGCCCGGGGTTGCAGAATATATGGGGTGTGTAGGAGGCAGCTGCTCAGTGATTCTCTCTCATCATTGATGTTTCCATCTCTCTCTCACTCTCCCTGAAATTAACAAAAACATATTTATAAAACAAAAAAGCAACATGTGAGGCCTGCCTCCCCTCACTCCCCAGCACCCAGCTTTCTCTCCTGCTTCTCCCTACGCGCCCCACACAGCTGTGCTGGGGGGTGGCCAGGAGGGCTGAAGTAGCCTCGGGTAAAGTGAGGGCTGAGACTTTTCCAAGCAAAGGGAGAAAAGGGGGCGAGTAGAATAGGTCAGAGCCAGGCAGCCAGACGCCCTGGGCCCACTGGTCAGGAGGCAGGCGGAGGGGGACCCGGGAGAGCTCTGACCTGCGAGGAACTCAAGGCGATCCCTCACCTAGCGTTCCCCCCCCCCCCCCTGGTCCCTCAGATTTGGGGGCACGTATTTTAGTCAGGACCCCACATTTAAGAGGCCTCTTCCCGTTCCCTGCTCCCGCCTGCCACAGCAGAGCAGCTGAAACGCAAGGCCCCCTCCAGCCTGCGGCCAGGGCCCCGCCCCGCTGGCTGTCCCCCGGGCTGCCCCAGGGGCTGCCACTGACCTTGAGGCAGAGCGGCCCCCGGAAGTACTGGGTCCACGGGTGGCAGCCATTGAGCATGTGCAGCATCATGCAGCAGCTGCTCCACACGTCCACCTTGGCGTCGCAGGGCTTGCCCATCACCACCTCTGGAGCCATGTGGGTCTCTGTGCCGGGGATGTAGTCCCCTGAGGAGGCGAGGGAGACAGAAGTCACGTGACCTCTGATAGGCAAGAGCTTCGGCAACGACCACCCCCGTCCGTTCCCGAGACGCCTTGAACTTGTCTCTGTTAAAGTGCTTTATTTTTTAAAAAAATATATTTTATTGATATTTTACAGAGAGGAAGGGAGAGAGATAGAGAGCCAGAAACATCGATGAGAGAGAAACATTGACCAGCTGCCTCCTGCACACCCCCTTCCGGGGTTGTGCCCGCAACCAAGGTACATGCCCCTGACCGGAATCGAACCCGGGACCCTTCAGTCCGCAGGCCGACGCTCTACCACTGAGCCAAACCGGTTTTGGCTGTTAAAGCGCTTTAAATAGAGGTGAGGCCTTCACACCAGACCTGCTGGGGGTGAGTGAGGTCAGGGGTTCTGCTGGGACTGGTACAAAGAATGCATCATCCAAATACGGACGCTGCCCTTTGGACCAGATCCTTAAAGTGCTTTTTAAAAATGGGGAGGAGGGGCCTGGACATTGAAAATTAGGTTGTGGAAGACTGATGAATGGTATCATATTCCTGAAATCTCAGTGAGTGAAAAAACACACACACCAACGTATGTTCATAAAGGCTAGGAGGACTGACACCAGATGTAAACAGCATTTTATGTTGTTGTTCTGGTGACCTATCGTTTTATTTTTGCTTAGCTCTAGTTCCTGCAAATACATTAGGAAAGAAATTTTTTTTTGAGTAAGAAAAACCCCAAGTTATTTTAGAGTGGAGGGCAGGTGTCCATGTTCAATTGACATCTTCAGAATCACAATCACAATCCTTTAACAACAAGTAAGCACTTTCCCCCAAAAGGTTGTTTTTCCTTTGGTTAACCTGAAACCATTTTATGCTTAATGCTATTAAAAAAAAAAAAAAAAAAAAAAAAGCAGGGTGCAGAATTGGGTTATAATGGCTTATGTACAGAAAAAACCCCCCAAAATACCTGGAATAAATTATCTAAAATTTCATGATTGGCCAAAACCAGTTTGGCTCAGTGGATAGAGCGTTGGCCTGCGGATTGAAAGGTCCCAGGTTTGATTCTGGTCAAGGGCATGTACCTTGGTTGTGGGCACGTCCCCAGTAGGGGGTGTGCAAGAGGCAGCTGATTGATGTTTCTCTCTTATCGATGTTTCAAATTCTCTCTCTCTCCCTTCCTCTCTGTAAAAAATCAATAAAATATATATATTTAAAAATAGTAAAATTTCATGATTATCTTCCTGAGAGAGAAAAATGGTGAGAATTCCTTTTTCTCACTCCTTCTATATCATTTAACTCTAGTTGAAAAATATCTTACAATGGGTGCAGATTACTTTAACAATCTGGAAAATTTAAGTAAAAAACAAATATTTCTCAGCTATACAGCTCAGGCCTTTGTGCCTCCAGAAACTGCTCTCAAAGGCGCGGGAGGGCCGAGGTCACAGGCTGGGGGCACGGCTCCCCCAGAAAGGCCAGGCGAGAGGGACGGAGCCATGGAAGCTTCTGGGAGAAGACCTGGGACCCAGGGCCGGGCACGCAGCCTTCCCATTCTCCTGTGTGTAAAGGGAAATCAGAGACGAGCAGCTGACATGCGTTGTTGCATTTGAGTCTGACAACAAAAGCCTTACAATTCTCTAGGGAGGCTGTGGGGCTGGGGCGTGCTGGTGGACATAAGCGCTCCCATCTCTGACTCCGTTGTGGAAGACACAGGAGGACTGGGCTAATCTAAGGCTACTGGCCACGATCCCCACGGGGACGGGCGGGAGCCGGGGCGCGTGGGGAGGGAGGGCGGGCGTGGGCTTACCTGTGAGCAAGGACCTCCCCAGGCCGTCCGGGCGCAGGCACACGGCGTGGCCAAAGTCGCAGAGGGCTGCCCGGCTGCCGTCCTCGGACAGCAGCACGTTGTCAGCTGCCAGCCGCCCGGGAAGAAGAGGAAGGGTGAGTCACCTCGGGCCTGGCCCACCCCGGACCTCCAGGGGGCAGTTTTCTGGCTGATCCTCCATGGCAGCTGCTGCTGCTTTTGATTAGGCTCGTTTGTCATGGAGGACGGCATGGAGGAGGGTATCAGGTCAGGCAGCAGGCAGGCGATCCAAGAGAGAGGGGACAGGAGCAGGGTTTACTCAGCTCTGCGGCCTCCCTCCCCCGAGTGGTCACCAGTGCGTAGGAGCTCGAGCTGGGGTTCTCTGTGGGCACCGCCCGCTGAGGGCTTGGAGAACACTGCCCCTCCCTCCGCACGGCCCTGTCGGCCTGGCCTGGCCCTGCCCTGGAGAGGACGGGAGCCCCACAGACGGGAAGGAACCACAGGACGGGGAGGAGGAAGCCGCGGGGCCAGGCCTCACCTTTGACGTCGCCGTGGAGAATCCTGCGGCTGTGGAGGTACTCCAGCCCTTCCAGGGCCTGGCCCAGGTAGTAGAGGGCTCGGTCCTCGGGCAGGCGGCCCATCTGCTTGATGAGCTGGCCCAGGGAGCCACCTAGGAGACCGACGGCCAGTCTTTACGTGCGGCTCTTCCCGCCCCCAAGCCAGGGACTGGGGCGGGTGGAGGGAAAGCAGGCCTTTCCCGCCCAGGCCGCGGGGTCGGTGGGTTAAAAGCGGATGGACCGGGGCCCGGGGTGAAGCTGGGTGAGACTCAGGAAAACCCCCGGCTCTGAATCTGGAGGGAGAAGGGTGGGACCCAGCTCCTCACCTTCCAGCAGTTCCATGAAGATGTTGACCCAAGGACCTTCCTTCACGGCCCCGTACAAAGGCACGATTCTGGGCGAAGTCAGCCCTGCGCACGACAGCAGCTCCTCGGCCCGGAACACGTCCACTCGCACCTGCAAGGCCCGGGGGCGGCTGTGAGTCGGGGGGAGGGGCCAGGGCAGGCTCCCGGTCACCCTGTCAGGGCCCGGATGCTCCCGGCCCGGAGCCCGCTGATGTGCCCAGTGAGGACTCTGAGGCCACATTAAATTCTGCAGGGCCCTTCAGAACGAAACTGTGTACCCCTGGGCTCAGGGCAGCTCCCGGGACTCGATTAAATTCCTGAGGGGCTGACGTGTGTGCACACACAAAAACTTGCAATCCTTATCCAGGCTCCCGGCAAGCTGCCCACCCTCAAGTCTGCCAAACACAGAGCATTTTATTTTTTAACTCCAGCACAAATGACTGGGCAATTTCTAGGACACGGGACCTCTCCTCTATCAACACCCTCGACGACTTCAGATGCTGGGTCTGAATTTTTTTTTTAATTTTATTGATTTTTTACAGAGAGGAAGAAAGAGGGATAAAGAGTTAGAAACATCGACGAGAGAGAATCGTCAATCAGCTGCCTCTTGCACACCCCCTACTGGGGATGTGCCTGCAACCAAGGTACATGCCCTTGCTTGGAATCGAACCTGGGACCTTTCAGTCCACAGGCCGATGCTCTATCCACTGAGCCAAACCGGTTTCGGCTGGGTTTGAATCTTATCAAGACTTTGACTCTGGCCCTGACCGGTTCGGCTCAGTGGATAGAGTGTCAGCCTGCGGACTCAAGGGTCCCAGGTTCGATTCCGGTCAAGGGCATGTACCTTGGTTGCGAGCACATCCCCAGTGGGGGGTGTGCAGGAGGCAGCTGGTCGATGTTTCTCTCTCATTGATGTTTCTAACTCTCTATAGCTCTCCATCCCTCTCCCTTCCTCTCTGTAAAAAAGAAATTGAATATATTTTTAAAAAATCAATAAAATATATTTAAAAAGAAAAAGGCTCTTGCCCTGTCAGTGCCTCTGAACCCTCAGCACGTTCTCATGCTCGTGCTGGTCTTCCTCCTCCCAGGGCTGACCGTCCGTGGACAGGGCAGTGCTGTTAGCTCTGTGTGCAGCTGCTTCCCGAGCGTCTGGGCACAGGCGGCCGCTGGGGAGGGGTTTGGCCCAGGACCCTCCCGCTGGGGACTGCGGCCTGAGAACACCCCCTCCTTTCTGCAGGCACCAGCATGGGGTGGCAGCAAGAAACAGGCCCTCACACAAGCTCCCTGGGCAGAGACCCTCGCTCAGCCGCTTCGAAAGGTAGACGGATCCCCCAAACCCTGCTTCCATAAATGGGGACAGTGCCTCATCCTGGGGGGAGTGCGGATTTGGAGGGATGATAGCCAGCGCGGGCCTGGCAGCCAGTGGTGCTCAGGAAGTGCTCGCTCCCACCTCCTCCGCCAGCTCAAGTGAGAGCAGCTTAGGGAATGCTTAGGCGTCCTGATAGACTTTCCTTCCGATCCCGGGGGTTCTCATGTTCGCCTACAAGGCACCACCAGGGGGCGCCAGGGGTAGCAGGACCGGCCTGGAAAACATGGGTCAGGACCTGGCAGCTTTCTTTGGAGGGAGACGTGCTGACTTGGCAAACGGCTCTGACGGGGACGTGGGGTTTTGGGCTTTTGCCTATCAGTGGAAACTGTCTCTCTCTGGCTCCGTGCAGAATCACTGGTTTTGTTACTGAACTCGCATGAACTTTGACTCTCTGTCAGTGTTTCCAGCTCTGAACCTAATGGCTCTAACTCTTGTTTTAGCAACTGTCCGTAAACTTCGTGCTCCCAGACTGCCGGCCAAAGCACCTTGGGGACCACCCGGAACTTGGAAGGGCACGCCAGAATATTTTACTTTTGGGGCGAGAGCAGCGACATATGCTTATGGGACCCCGAGTAAACTGCTGGCTTGAGATAGCTCACTTTCAACACGAGGTTGCAAAGCATTCCTTTTGATGATGGGTCTTTATGACACTAGGGCTTTGGAGGCTGCTGCGATCCGTGCTTCGGGGGAGCACATGGAGCAGGAAAGGAAGGTGATGGTGGCCGATCTGACTTCAGAGTCTGAGGAGTTGCAATGCCCAGCAATGAGCGCATCCCAGTGGTAATTGTGGTTGTTTAAGAGCAGAAGAAAAATTTTCTTTCAACTTCTGTGTATTGTTTTTCAAATGGCTACTAAGTAGTTAGGATAAAGACATTTCTGGACCTAATTCCTTCACACATGAAACTGTCAGGCACTAGTTTTGGCCTTGGGTGCCATGAAAATATTACTGAGACATTAAGAGCTGAGAGAGGAAGTCTGGGAACCCCTGCTTTAACTTTGCAGCGATCCAAAAGTCCCTCTAGAGTGGCCCGCCAGGTTAAGAGCATTCCCGCCCACACACCAAAGAGGGTCGAAGGAGACTCCTCAGAACACAAGGTGGCTTAGAGATCTGTGCCAGCTCAGGGAGAGCAGGCTGGCAGGCAGTCCCGAGGGAGCCAGGTGGGGGAACACAGGCTGTGCGGCCCAGACCAGCTGCCCATCTGGCCCCCCTCCCCGCTCTGGACTTCAGTGTCCTCATCCGGAAAGTGAGGGATGTTAACGAGAGCTAATATTTAATACACACGTAACATGCCAGGTACTATTCTACACCAATCACTGGTGATTTACATCCTGCAATGGCCTGTGAGCTGACATTCTCATTATCTCCACAGAGCGGGCGCTTGGCGAAGGCCCCGCCATCCCAGACCATGGCAGTCAAAGAGGCTCCCAGGGCTCCGTGCTTGAGCCGGATGTCCTCAGACGAATGGTCCCTAACCCTCTGTGGCCACAGATTCCTTTGAAAATCTGATAAATAACACGGACCCTTCCCGCATCCATACATCAAGTGCCCGCACACACACATGCAGAGGAGTTCATGGACCTTGTGAATTCATCCGCTGCTAGGATGAGAACTTATCATTGGCTGTTAAAAGCACTAGTGCAATGCATATGTGCCAGTAAGGAAATCTGCCCATGACATACTATTACATGAAGAAAACCTGGCACAGAACGACCTCTAGGGTACAATCTCATTTTAATAAAGGCAACAACTACATGTTTATATATGCATAACAAGTCTAAAATGATTTATGTCAAAGAATAGTCACCTCTGAGAATGGGGCCAGGGAATAGGGAGACTTTTGCATCTTGGGTATCATTTGAATTCTTTTATAATGAGCCTACATTTATTTGCAATTAAAATGTAAGATCAGCCCTAGCTGGCTTGGTTCAGTGGATAGAGCATTGGCCTGAGGACTGAAAGGTCGATTTCGGTCAAGGGCACATGCCTGGGCTGCGGGCTCGGTCCCCAGAAGGAGGTGTGCATGCAGCGGGCAGCCGATCAATGACTCATCACGGATGTTTCTATCTCTCTCTCCCTCTCCCTCTCCCTTTCTCTCTGAAATCAATAAAAATATATTTTTAAAAAAGTAAGATCATACAAAACCTTAAACAACAAAAACTCTACATTAACCCCCAGACTCATGGCCAATCAGCGTTTGACCTGGAGCCATGGATGTTCTAGAAGGAGGACCAGGGGATGCTGTCCTCACTGTGGGCTGGATCCTCCCCAGCGAGCATTAGACAGTGCCCGGCTTGCTCTGGCCCTATGTGCAGCCTGACCTCTGACCCTGCCCCCCATCCTACCCCTCAGCAGGGAACTGGGTCTCAGATCTTCCAGATGAACATCCCAAAGAGCCCCACTGATCAATGTTTCTCTCTCACCGATGTTTCTGGCTCTCTATCCCTCTCTCTTCCTCTCTGTGAAAAATCAATAAAATATATATTTTTTTTAAAAATTAAAAAAAGAACCCCATTGCTTGCCCTATCTCCTCCCCTTGAGAGAAAGGAGAGAAGGGAGGGGCTGTCTGCCCAGCCACGGGCAGCTGCGTGGGCTGCCAACAAGCCGTCCTCACCGAGACCTTGGACGGCAGGAGAGAGCTGGGAGAGTGGACGCTCCAGCAGCAGCGGAAGCGCTGAGTGGACGGGTGGGAAGCCGAGTGGTGCTCGGAGCTTTCCTCACTGCCTTGGTGAGAAACGGAGGATTTGTCCTCTTCTACTATATTCGGGTTGTTTATCTTGTTGCCTGGGACTCTGACAACCTCATCAGGGGAACAGCTGAGCAGCCCAGTGACTAAGCCCCCAGCACTGACCATTCATCTCCAGGACACTTCACACCCTCTCAGGAGGGACAGCTGCGCCTTCTCCGATGGCCTGAGCGGGGGAGCTGCCGCTGAAGAGGTCAGGCACGTGGCCTTGGCATCCCAGGGGGAGATGAGCCACGCTGGCAAGAACTCCGCCCATGTTTTGGCCAGTGGAGGTTGGCCAGGGTGGAGCTGGCTGATGTGACGGAGTCGGACTGAAGTTTGGGGTAATACCTACGGAGAGTCCCCTCACTGGTCCTGTCGCCCGGGGGCCCCAACTCCGGCGCCCTCACACCCTGGCCCAGGTACAAGCCAGGGGAGCCAGGTGCACTCACATCACAATTTGTACCTTCACCCTTAAAGCCACAGGCAGCCGTGGCAGCGGCAGAGCTGA
Organism: Vespertilio murinus; assembly: GCA_963924515.1. Classification (NCBI taxonomy): domain Eukaryota; kingdom Metazoa; phylum Chordata; class Mammalia; order Chiroptera; family Vespertilionidae; genus Vespertilio; species Vespertilio murinus. Next base: position 12,962,057 of record OZ004718.1, on the reverse strand, counting down.
TGTCCGCTCTGCACAGGCCCTGGCCCGGCTATCTGGTTTCTTCCCATGTGGGGACCAGAGTGTCCTGACCAAAGCCGCTTGAAAACAAGGCCCATCTCTCAGCTAGTCTCTCTCGCCTTGCCAACGGGCCAAGGCAATGCCCACAGAAATGTTTCTGATTTCTGGCGTCGGAGGTCCTGGATGCTGGCCGTGGGCCAGGGACAAAGTGGCTCCCGGTCAAGGTGAGCCGAGAGCCAGAGCGGGGAGGAAAGGGGGCTGAGGGGAGCAGGGCTGACACCGTCCAGGTCTGTGGATGTGCGGCTGGCGGGCCTGTGTGTGACCGGACAGGAGGCGGCCTCGGTGTCAGGCCCGGCGGTGTGGCTTTGGGCAAGGCCCGTGACTCTCAGCCTCAGTTCTAACGTGGTGAGGTGAGAGTGGAGAGGTGGTTCATGTCTGTGACTCTAGTTGAAATCCTAGGCCCACAAGTCCTTCTCCCCACCCTCCTCGAAAAGTGTTTCAGAGGCGGACTCAAGTCAGACAAGCCCGGGGCTCTTGCTAAGTCTCGTTTCCTCACAATGTCCATCACCCAGGGCCAAACTCAAACCAGATCTGACTCCCCCACGAACAAACTCCTCTAGGAGGCACCTGTTAGGGCAGTGGTTGGTGAACTGCGGCTCACGAGCCACTTGCAGCTCTTTGGCCCCTTGAGTGTGGCCCTTCTACAAATACCACGTGTGGGCGCAAACATACAGTGTGATTGAAACTTGGTGGCCCATGCGCAGAAGTCGGTTTTCGACCTGGGCGAGTCTATTTTGAAGAAGTGGCGTTAGACTCCTCAAGGGGCCAAAGAGCTGCATGTGGCTCGCGAGCCGCAGTTTGCCGACCACTGTGTTAGGTGGAGGTTTTGCTCTTGCAATTGCTTTATGGCCCAGGTGTGGTGGCCCCGCTGTGTGGTTAGGTGTCAGCCTCACATGAATGCCATGGTGATCTGCCCGTCTTCCAGGGTCACCCGCTCCCCGCTTGGCATCAGGAGTGGCCCAGGCCACTGGCACACTCTCACGTGCACGCGTAACAAGTGCAGCTCCCACACTGAGCCAGGGCAGCCGGGAGAGCCACGCCACCCTGTGCCCACCTCGAAGGAAAGCGGAGGGGGTGCAGCCGGCGCCCCGGCCTCCCTCTCCGGCCCCCGGAGCTCCGGCACATTGCTGGGGCCTACCTTTTTGACAGCGCACCGGAAGCCAGTCTGCTTGTCCTCCATCCTGTGCACCTCCCCGAAGGAGCCTCTCCCCAGGCAGGGCTGGTGCGTGGCCCAGTGGACCTCCTCTCGGTACTCGTAATCCACCGGCTTCAGCTTCTGAGTGGAGGAGAGAGGCCGTTTCAGTGGGCAGGTGTGTGTGTGTGTGTGTGTGTGTGTGTGTGTGTGTGTGTGAAGCGTTACGGTTAGGAAGGCTCTCTAGCTGGCCGTGCTGGTCAGGCTGCCAGCTGGGGCTGAGCCCTCACAACCAAACACATCGCCGAGTTGGGGGCCGGGGGGCCAGGACCCAGAGAGGGGGTTACGGGACGTAGGCGAAGGCAAATGAGGGCCTCACATGCTGGTCCTCGTGATGAAAAGTCTCCCAGACTTGTGGTTGTGGGGCAGAAATGGACACTGTCGCAATATGGACAATGAGAAAATGTAACGTAGGGGCTAAAAGGTAGAGGAAAGGGAAGGACAGGGCAGGGGGCGGGGGCCGAGGGATAACGGCAAAGATGGGTGGAATAAAGCGCAGAAACGTAAGCGTGGAAAACCACTTAGGGTTACAAAACTATCCAGTAAGAGAACAGAGCGAACGGGGAAGACGAAGGGCAAAATCCTCGTGTTTCCCTCCGGGGGTCCTGGGTAACTTCCGAGGTTGATATTTGCTATTCCCATTTCTCAGCGTATGCATCATTCATACAACACACGCACACGATTCAGCAGTTGTGAGGCAACCAACCAGACTAACAGCAGGAGCAGCTAAAAAGACGGAAAAGGGAGCCCTCCGGGAGGTTGAGGGGGAGACTATGCTTTTCATCCGCGAGAAGCAATTTGCTGTGATTTCATCTTTCTATCACATGCCTGAGTGATTTTGATAAAGAGGGAGAAAAACCGCCGAAACCGGTTTGGCTCAGTGGTAGAGCGTCGGTCTGCGGACTGAAAGGTCCCGGGTTCGATTCCGGTCGAGGGCATGTACCTTGGTTGTGGGCACATCCCCAGTGCGGGGTGTGCAAGAGGCAGCTGGTCGATGTTTCTCTCTCATCGACGCTTCTAGCTCTCTGTCTCTCTCCCTTCCTCTCTAAAATATCAATAAAATATATATTAAAAAAAAAAAGAGGGAGAAAAACCATCCCCCTAAAGGTTGGGCCCTTGATGGTGGGTCTGGCAGGTTTCCAGTGTCACCCCTTCTTCCGTAGCAGGTCCCCCTGATCCCCAGCTGCCACCCTGACCCTGGACTTGGTGGTGGTGGGAGTGGTATGTGTGTGTGTTTGGGGATCAGTTACCTCAGTAAGCAGGACCCCCTCGCTGTCCTCAGTTTCGGGGCCGGGCTTCTGGGGCGCGGAGCCCCTCGCCGACCAGGTCTTGGCCAGGCTGGCCAGGCTGTGGGCCTGGCCGGAGCTCACGCTCCCCTGCAGGGCGTGCACCAGGTACTCCTCCACGGAGAACTTCTCTCGAGAGCCGTGCGGTGGGCAGCTGGGCCCCAGGGCGGGGCCAGGCAGGGGCCTCTGGCGGTCTCTGTAGGCCAGTTTGCCCAGGGCGGGGCCAGGCAGGGGCTGAGGGCCGTCTACACAGGCCAGTTTGCCCAGCAAGGCCTCTAGGGGGTGCGGCTTCCAGGGCTGGCGGGGGTGGAAGGGGAAGGGGTGCGGCAGTCTGCCGTAGGGGAAGGGGTGAGCAGGCTGGGGCAGGGGCCCTACATCCTGGGGGTGGTGGAGTTTCCACACGTGGTTTAGACATTGCAAGGGGCTGATCAGTTTGTGGAGCTCCGATCGAGGCAGTGCTGGCCGCAGGCCTTCCCCGAGTTTCTTAAAACAGAGCTGGCCAAGGCCTGGCTCCTTCAGAGGCTGGGTGAACTGGAGGGCATCGCTCATATACGGGGTGCCACGCGGGGGCTCGTCCTCCTGTGGGGGAAACACAGGCGTCAGGCCAGGCTCAGGCGCTGTGCCAGGGCCCCGGGCGCCGGTTTGGGGTGACGGCGGGGCTCACCTGCACCGGGACCGTGCAGCTCTCCTGCTCGGGGGTCCTGGGCAGGGGTCTGGCCACGGCCACTCCCGCCGGCGCCAGCGACTTGGAGCCCCTCTTCTTGCGTTTCTTCCGGGCTTTGCTGCGACGCTTCCCCTTCCAACACACGCGGGCCATTTTGCCCTCGGTGGCGTGGGCCACATTGTTGGGGATCTGGTCGAGGCTCTCCGACTGGCTGTCAGGAAGGGGGCAGACGTGCGTTTGGAACGTGAGGAGGCAGGAAGGCAGAAGTGCTTAGGTACCTGCAGCTAGAGTCTGAGGCAAATCCCAGCTCGCTTGGTACGTAAGGGAACATGGGAACATTCTCCAGCCCCGAGGAACCTATTTTCTCATTTATAAAATGGGGGCAGGTGGAGAGGTGTAAAGACACAGCCCAGGAGGTCACGGTTCGATTCCCGGTCAGGACACACGCCCAGGTTTCGGGCTCCATCCCCGGCGTGGGCCGTGCAGGAGGCAGCCGATCAGTGCTTCTCTCTCATCACTGATGTTTCTCTCTCTCTCTCCTTCTCCCTTCCTCTCTGAAATCAATCAAGATATATTTTTAAAAAAAGAAAAGAAAAGAAACATCTCATTTAAAAAGCAAGGCCTGGTCCCAAAGGCAAGTTTCCAACCAACCATTATCACTGGGACGGGTGTCAGGGCACACGCTTCTCCCCCTGCTCTCCACGGGGGAGTGACCCTGGAGGGCCCCGAAGGTGGCCTCAGACTCGGAGGGTCACCCCGGGTGGGCATCACTTAATGGACAGGAGTTTGTTTCTGTCACCTCCAGAGAAAGGGACAGGGGAGCTCGGCCAACGCGGATCCCCGGCGGCCGTAGGAATGTGGAGCCACAGCAACAGGACATCTGGCCCAGGGGAGCCTGGCCTCTGACGGCCTCCCCACCCCAGGGACCTCGCTGGCCTCTCCCCTGCCAGGTATTAAGGCGCTGGCACAGTCTCTGAGAGGACGGCTGCCCAACAGCTGTGGACAGACCGCGCGGCCTGAGCCACCCTCGCACAAGGGAGGCAGACTCACCCCGGTCCCGGGGGCCGCAGAGGCCTGCGCGCTTCTCTCAGGGAGCTGCGGGAAGTGGGTCCCTCAGAGACCCTTCCCTCGGCAAAGACGTGAGGGGCAGTGTAAGGAATTTGACCAAACACCGAGCATTTATGGGTTTGAGGGCAGCGGCCCTACCCGCAACCTTTTTTTAAAAAATATATTTTTATTGATTTCAGAGAGGAAGAGAGAGGGAGAAATAGAAACATCAGTGATGAGAGAGAATCATTGATTGGCTGCCTCCTGCACGCCCCCCACTGGGGATGACCCCACAACCAGGGCATGTGCCCTTGACCGGAATTGAACCCGGGATCCTTCAGTCCGCAGGCTCTATCCACCGAGGCCCCCCCCCCCCCCCCCCCCCCGCTAGGGCCTCATAACCTTTTTATCACTAGCAGTTTCCATATTGCAATGATTAAAAAAAAGTCCGCCTGGTGGCAGGGGAGGAAGTTGTTTCCAGGCTTAACGTTCAGTTGCCAACGTCCATCTTTGGGGAGGGGAGCCCGGGAGCTTGGCCTCCTTCCTCCGGGGCCACGGGCTGTGAGGCTGCCCGCCCGTGTCCAAGCCTCACCCTCCCGGGCGTGTCTCGCAGGAGAAAAGACACGCAGGCTTCTCCCACAGCCAGGGGGGCCCTCGGGCCGCACCGATGGGCACACACCGAGAAAAAGTGCTTTCTGTTCCCAGCGCCCTCCCTGTTGGTGGGAAAGGAGGGGAGCAGCAAGGACTCTGAGGAGAGTAAAAATAAATGTCAGGCTGATGCGACCCAGAGACAGCCATCCACACGCCTGAGAGGCTTGGCTGGGAGAGCAGCTCGGCCAGGACAGCCTGGGCGGCAGGTGCTGAGGAGGGAGCCAGGCTCACGGGGAGCGGCCGGCCGGGCGGGCAGCCGGGGGAGGGGGGAGCTGGCGAGGTCCCGTGTCCCACTCAGGCTCACCTCCTTACCTGTACTGTTTTGACCCAGCGATGAAAATCCGTTCTGAAAAGGTGGGGCTGAACTCCTGGCTGTTCTCACCTTTTGGACAAGCAGAAGGGAGAAGATGAGGCACAGGAATTCAGCACTTGGGAGAGAGGCATTCTGGAGACACCCCCCGGACCACGCCCCTCCTGGTCTGCAGACCCCCTCCCTCTGGCTGGTGGCTCCCCTCCTCCTCCTCCTCCTCCTGCTCCTCCTCCTCCTGCTCCTCCTCCTCCTCCGCATGCCAGCTCCTCTCACTGACTGTCTCACCCATCCTCCCAGTGTAAGGGTCAAGAGCAGAGGGCATACCTATAATGTGGGGTCCTGGGGTGCCCACCTCACTTCACGCATGTGAAGCTTACGTGAGACGATCTATACAAAATCCTCAACCAAGTGCTTGGCACATTATCACAGCTCAATAAATACAAGCTACTAGCTACTTACACCTATGTGTATGCGTGTGTCTGTGTGTCTATTATTACACCATGTCACTCATTCCACTTCAGTTTTTATGCCCTCATCTCTCCTCGGAAACCAGAGAGAAGGCAGTGGAGGTGAGGGGACGGATGTGCATGTGGGAAAATGCCATCACGAGCGCCTGCCGGCCCCAGGAACCTCCCAGAGGGTGGGTGGGGGAGAGGAGCCTGCTGCCCCCCCCCAGCCCTCCCGGGGGGCAGTTCCTCAGGCTCCGGGCGGCCATCGTTTCAGGTCATTGTGAGGCGCCGGGAGTGGAAGCGGAAAGGACCGGGCCGGGCCTCACCCCGCGGCAGCCTGCGGCCGTCGGCTTGCCCGGCCGGCCCGAGAGCAGGTGTTCGTTCTAAGGGGTGGGGCACCCTGAGGTGGAGGAGAACCCAGCCCCACGGGGCTTTCCAGGAGCCTGGCCTTTCCTGCCCGGGGCCTCTCGGGGATGGACAGAGGCTGAGGGCCTGCCGGGCGATCCCGCAGAGTCCCAGGGCCCGTGGAGCCGCGGCGTCCTGCCTCCCAGCGCTCTTCCCGCTCTGCTTACCGTGGGAAAAGCCTCCATTGCCCCTTCTCCCCCTCCTGCCTCACTCCCCAGCACAGTTACAATCCCACTTCGCGCTCAGCCGTGGCTTACCCTCCGCTCGCCCCCGTTGTATCTGGTGGGAATCACACAGAGCGGCCACCACGACCCCCTCTTCCACAGGAGGCCCCCCCTCGCCTGGGCCAGCCTCCCTGGCTAAGAGCTGCACCCCCGAGGGCGCCCCCCCCCCCCCACCCGCACCCCGGCCGGGGCTCACACTCAGCCTGGGCGATGATGGAGATGGCGGCCGGCCCGCCCTCGGAGCCCTCCTTGGCTGTGCCTTTGGTGATCACGTCGTTCAGGATCTCCCACTTCCCGCAGAACACGGGGCTCTTCTCCACGGCCTCCAGCTTGCTGGCGGAGCTTGGCATCTTCTCCATGGCCTGCGTCTTCTCCTTGGCCTTGGCGAGCTCCGTCTGCTGCCCGGCCGCCGGGCCAGGGGCGCCTGGGCAGGCCACTTCCATCACTGCCATCTCCCAGGCTCTCGCTCACCCTGAGGGGAGAGCAAACGGGAGCGGGTCACTCAGACCCCGAGGGCCCCGGTGAGGTGGTTTATGCCCAGGCATTTATGCCTCTTTGTGCCCAGGCCTTTATCCTCCACATGTTCCCGAAGGCAAAGAGGCCCACATCTCAGCATCTACCAGGGGTGGGCAAGCTTTTTGACTAGAGGGCCACAATGAGTTCTTTAAAAAAAAAAAAATAAAAAAAAAAATATATATATAATCGATTTTTTACAGAGAGGAAGGGAGAGGTATAGAGAGCTAGAAATATCGATGAGAGAGCAACATCGACCAGCTGCCTCCTGCACACCCCCTACCGGGGATGTGCCCACAACCAATGTACATGCCCTTGACCGGAATCAAACCTGGGACCTTTCAGTCCGCAGATTGATGCTCTATCCCAGGGTGGGCAAACTTTTTGACTCGAGGGCCACCATGGGTTCTTAAACTGGACCGGAGGGCCGGAACAAAAGCAACCTGACCATGCCGGCACTCTCATCTTGGGCTGCTGGTGAAGGAGCGGAGGGGAGAGCAAGAGAACCCTCTGCTCTTTCGGCTCCGTGGGCCGGATAGAACAGCTGAACGGGCCGGATCCGGCCCGTGGGCCGTAGATTGCCCACGGCTGATTTACACTCATTAAAGACCTGTTTGCGCCCTAGGCAGTCTGGCCCAGTCGATACAGTATCAGCCTTCGGGGACCGAAGGATCCCGGGTTCGATTCCAGTCAAGGGCATGTACCTGGCTGCAGGCTCCTGATTGGGGGCGTGTGGAGGCAACCAATCAATGTGTCTCTCTCTCATGGATATTTCTCTCTGTGTGTCTCTCCCGCTCCCTTCCGCTCTCTCGGAAGGGCAGTGAGTCCCCAGCCCCATCAGCGCACCCCCATCAACAGACTCCTCCACTCTGCCCCACGAGGAGGCCCAGCCACGTCCTCCAGACTCCACGGCACAGACGTCTGGGCTGTCCTCTCTTTCCTCCGTAGAGAACGGCAGTCTGTTTCACGGCAAACGCTGCTTCCCCAGAACAGGGTGGTGGACCCCGTAGTCCAAAACCGCGAGTCACCGCACTGACTGCTCAGCCTCGTCTTCTTGGAGGGCATGTCCGCACCGTCCCCCTGAGAGGAGAAAGGCTCGCCCCCTGGCAGGGGTGGGTGCCTGTGCACACACCTCTCACAAAGCCTGGCGTCACCATGAACGGCTGCACCACACGGGCTCTGTCCAGGGAGCATCTGCTCGTGGCTCTCAGAGGACCTGACACACTTCCTTCTGTGACGCCCAGACTGTCTGCTGAAAACCTCTCCAGGCGCCATCTTGCTCTCAGGCAACACCAGCAGTGGAGTTTGTGTCCGAGCCTCCAACACCCACCTCCACCTCTGGAAACGTGAGGGCGAAGCACAAGAATTCCATCTCCAGCAGCCGAGTGCTCCGGGGAGCGGCAGGGGAGCCGGTGTGGTGACAGCCTGGGCACAGAGCCTGCGGCCCAGAACTGCGGTATCAGACCGTACCACCTGAGACCGTGACCATCCGGGAACCCCTTAAAGACGGGGCTGTGAACGCCCACAGAGCGGGGTCTTGACTTGCTGTAGACAGAGCCCAAGAAGGCACCAGATGCAAACAAGCCCGGTTTACTTACTTACTTACTCATTTATTTGGTGTTAATCCTCACCTGAGGATATTGTTCCATGGATTTTTAGAGTGGAAGGGAGGGGGAGAGACACACAGAGAGAAATATCCATGTGAGAGAGACACATTGATTGGTTGCCTCCACAACCCCCATCAGGAGCCTACAACATGCCCTTGACTGGGATCGAACCCAGGACCCTTCAGTCCCCGCAGGCTGACACTCTATTGACTGAGCCAAACTGCCCAGGGGAGTGGTCGGGAAACCTCGGCTTGCGAGCCACATGCGGTGTTCTTTGGCCCCTTGAGTGTTCTAACACCACTTCTTCAAAACAGACTCGCACAGGCCGAAAACCGACTTCTGTGCATGGGCCCTGAAGTTTCAATCACACTGTACGTGCGCGCCCGCACGTGGTATTTTGTGGAAGAGCCACACTCGAGGGGCCAAAGAGCCGCATGTGGCTCGGGAGCCTCGGTTTGCCGACCACTGGCCTAGGGCGCCAACAGGCCTTTCATGAGTGCTCTCCGGTGGCAGGCTGGTCTTAGCAGTGTCACTACAGTTGTAGTCTTCCCGCTGTAACCCCACTCATGGGATCACCCCTGTTTGCTCTTTGGGTAGACAGGCAGACCCTGTGAATGGCACCAAAGCTGTCATGCCTCTGGCCTTTTGCCCTGTCAAGCTAAAACGAGACAGTCAGAAGCTGGGAAACATTAGGCTCAAACCTCCTACTGCGTCTGCCTCCCCACAAAGACTGAAAGACTGAGCCAGCCTGCCCGGGGTGGGGAGCCGCGTGCTGGTCATGAACTCATCCTCACATCTGTGCTTCAAGGGCCTCCTAGCTTTGAACTCAGAGTGGCTCCGCTCTCAGCTCCAATGCCTGGGTTTGGTCCTGAAGACTAGACGCTGAGGAGGCTGAATGGGTGACCTCATCGCAACTTGAGGACTTTCAGAAGGCCAGGGGGTGTTCTGACTTCAATTAGGCGAAAGCCCTCAGAGAAACAGGGCTGTTTTCCTTGGAAGGTCCTCGGCCTTCTGTCCCAACCCACACTTCCTTCCAGCCCACACCTCCTCAACCCCTGCCACCTCCAAAAAGGAGTTGATCCGGGGCCTACAGCACCTCCTACCTTCCTCAGATCCTTTACCAGGGGGACCGAGATCTTTTTTTTAATATATATATATTTTATAGAGATGAAGGGAGAGAGATAGAGAGCCAGAAACATCGATGAGAGAGAAACATCAACCAGCTGCACACCCCACTGGGGATGTGCCCACAACCAACGTACATGCCCTTGGCCGGAATCGAACCCGGGACCCTCCAGTCCGCAGACCGACGCTCTGAGCCAAACCGACCTTGGTGGGACCTAGATCTTAAAAACAACCCCAAACCTCTAAACCTAACAGCCGTTGAGTTCTGCTTACAGGGACCTCCACATTTTAACCTCCTGTACTTTAACCTCCTCATTTTCTTTTTAAAATATGTATATTTTTATTGATTTCAGGGAGGAAGGGAAAGGGAAAGGGAAAGAGAAAGATCAATGGTGAGAGAGAATCACAGAGCGGCCGCCTCCTGCACACTCCTTACTGGGGACTGAGCCAACAGCCAGCCCTGTCCTGCCTGGGAATCTCACTGTGACCTCCTGTTCACAGGTCAAAGCTCAACCACCGAGCAACACCCGCAGGTCGCAACCTCATTTTTAATCCTCACCCGAGAATATTTTTCCATTGATTTTTATTTATTATTATATTTAAAAAATATATATTTTATTGATTTTTTAGAGAGAGGAAGGGAGAGGGATAGAGAGTTAGAAACATTGATGAGAGAGAATCATCAATCAGCTGCCTTCTGTACACCCCCTACTGGGGATGTGCCTGCAACCAAGATACATGCCCTTGACCGGAATCGAACCTGGGACCCTTCAGTCCGCAGGCTGACGCTCTACCCATTGAGCCAAACCAGTTTCGGCTATATTTTAAAATATACTTTATTGATTTTTTTACAGAGAGGAAGGGCGAGGGATAGAGAGTTTGAAACATCGATCAGATGCCTCCTGCATACCCTCTTCTGGGGATGTGCCTGCAACTAAGGAATATGCCCTTGACCGGAATCGAACCTGGGACCCTTCAGTCTGCAGGCCGACGCTCTATCCACTGAGCCACACCGGTTAGAGCTCCATTGATTTTTAGAGAGAGTGGAAGAGAGAGGGAAAGACAGAGAGAAATATATCACATCAACTGGTTGCCTCCTGCCCGAGCCCAAATCCGGGCCTGGGCCGGGGAGGAGCCTGCAACGGAGGTACGTGCCCTTGACCGGAATCTAACCCAGGATCCTTCGGTCCACAGGCCGACCTTCCATCCACTGAGCCAAACTGCCGAGGGCCTCCTCATTTTCACTTGAAGAAACCGAGGCTTGATTTGGCAGTGACTTGCTGAGGTCACCCAGACTGTGTGGCATGGCAGGTCGGGAACTAGAACCCCAGGCTCTGGCTGTGCTGCCCACTCCTCTGGTCTCCTGGGTTACAGGGAGACACGGGGGGACTCGCTGCGGGCAGAGGGGTGCCCTCTGTGTACAGCGCAGTGAGGCACAGACCAGACAATGGATGCTGGCTGACTGAGGGAATCAAAGGATGAGCTCCAGAGACAGGATGCTCCTGAGCGTGGGGGACGAAGAGAGAATTCCATCCGACCAGCGAGAGAAACGAGGCCGAGTGCTTAATGGCTGGCCTAGGGCTCCCAGCTGCTGGAGGTGGAGATGTGCGGGGCTCACAGAGCCCACCTCGCTGCCTCACATGGCTCTCCTGAGCAGTGCCTCCTCTGGGGAGGCCACGGGGCCGCCCCTCCCCCATGCCCTCCTGTCACCGTGGTGGCCAGAGGGCGGCTGGCCAGGGCCCTGCTCCTCCCTCCAGAGCACGGCAGGCTCCCCGCCCGCCCGGAGAGGCCGAGGCGGAGGCAGCGGGCTCAGGGCCCGTGCGGCTCCCGGTGACTCATCCCCCGGCCTGGCGGGCGGAGGGGAACAAGAAGGCTGTGAGAAGCCGGCCTGGCAGCTGGCGGCTGAACCTGTGAAGGGCACGGGGAAAACAGGCTGACCCTCACCTCGCAGGGGCATGAAATCACGGCCTGGGGACTGTGCAGCTCCTCCTGTGGCTGGCTTTGCTGGGCCACATGACCATGACTCAGGCCCTCACTGGCAGACTCCAAGTTCAAGAGGCTATTCTCGGGACACTTTGCCTGACAGCAGCTCTTACACACACACACACACACACACACACACACGCTCACGTTTCTTCCTGCCTTCCCCACTCCTATGCCGGGGCTGGTCTACAAAAACAGGTGCTGCATTAATCCTGGGACTGCTAGCCGGGTGACTAGCCAGGGGCCCCAGGTTTTGGCCCCTGGCTAGTCACCCAGCTCACAGCGCCTCAGCTCTGCTGCCCCTTCTCTCTGCGGGGCCTGCGGAGAGTGAGGACTAAGCGGGAGCCAGTTATGTCTGCCGTTAAAGGCAGGTCGAAATCCCGAGCCATTCCTCAGCCTGGACTCTCTCCCCAGCTCCACTCACGCCTCAGATGCAGCCAGGCCTCTGCTGTCAGAGCTGAGCTGAGGATGTATGCGAGCTGTGGCAATGGCCAAATGCCCCCAGCTCACCACGGCCGTGAAAACAAAAGTGGAAGGGAAAGGGGTGGAGCTCATTCAGTGCTCTCTCAGGTCCTGGCGCGGGCACACTGCCTGTCCTCTCTTCTGCGGTGCCCTGATGAGCCCCTGGAAGTCTGGGGGTAGGGATGGTACCGGATCAACCCTTGGGCAGACCTGTAGGACAGGCTTGCTGTGGGCAACACTCCCAGACCCTAAGACTCAAACGTGGCTCCCTTACCAGGTGGTAAAGGCCTCCCATCAAGGGGAGGTGTGGGTTCAGGATGGCATGTGAGAGCACACAGTGTGTGCTTTTTCCAGGGAGGAGTCCATAGCTTCTAGCACATCCTCCAAGGGCCTGACACTCCCCAGGGGGCTGCTGTGACCGCCCAGCAGATCAAGGCCGGGGCTCCGTGCCCGACGCTGGCTCTGCTCTCCCTCCCTAAGGAAGAGGGCACCCGGCTAATGCGGCAATTTCCAACCCGACTGCGGGTTGGGGTAACGAGATGAGTTCTGGAAATGCACTCACCCTACGCTTACTGAGGCAGTCATTGGGCATTAGGCCCAGAATCTGTACTTTTGACAAGTTCTCTGGATGATTCTGATGCCATCAGGTAAAGGACTGTCATTTCAGCCCCTCTCTACACTGTGAGGCTGTGCTGTCCAATATGGTGGCCACTAGCGATGTAAATGAGTTAAAATTAAGTAAGATTTAAAAATCAGTTCCTCAGTTTCACTAGCCACCATGTTGGGCAGTGCAGCCAGAGAACACTGCCACCACTGCAGCGAGTGCCACGGGACAGCTCTGCTCTAAAGCTATGACAGCGATGCGTACTCAACGGCCAAAGCTGTTCCTAGGATTCTGAGACAGGAATGTAGTTTAGGTTAAATGATTTTTTAAAATTGATTTTCCACAGAGAAAGGGAGAGGGATGGAGAGCTAGAAATGTTGATGAGAGAGAAACATCGACCAGCTGCCTCCTGTACACCCCCTACTGGGGATGTGCCCGCAACCAATGTACATGCCCTTGTCCGGAATGGAACCCGGGACCCTTCAGTCCGCAGGCTGACGCTCTATCCACTGAGCCAAACCAGTTTTGGCTAAATGATTTTTTTTTTTAATTAACTGGAGGGTACAAAAATAATGTTTAAAATTTTATCTTCAGTGTTGATAACATCTCTAAAATGTATCGTATTTCACTTCCCTGTTTTAGTAAGTATGGTGAAAACACCAGACTAGGAACCAAAAGATAAGGGCCTTAGCCTTGGCAACTTACACACATGCATGCACACACACACACACACACACACACATGCACACACACACACACACACAGCCGTGGGACCATTTTTGCCAAGTGAAATCATACCTTAACTCCCAATATATAAAAGAGCTAGAAGCATGCAACTGATACGTAACTCACATTGGAAACAGCTTCTCTGGCCCTGCCGCTGTGGTTCAGCGGGTTGAGCGTGGACCTATGAACCAAGAGGTCACGGTTTGATTCCCGGTCAGGGCGCATGCCTGAGCTGCAGGCTCCATCCCCAGTTGCAGGTGTGCAGGAGGCAGCCAATCAAGGATTCTCTCTCATCATGGATGTTTCTATCCCTCTTTCTCCCTTCCTCTCTCAAATCAATGAAGACATAGTAAAAAAAAGTAAAAGTCACAGTCACAGGTTGCAGAGGTGAGGCTGGCGGCCTAAAGCTGCAGCAGGCTGCCCCAGTGCCTTTGGAGTTGTCCTGAGGCTGAGTGAGTGGAGCACAGAAACGCCAATGGGCCCGCCTGCCGATAGCAGAGACTCAGTGAAAGCGCACTCCCTTACCCTTCACCAGGCCCAGAGATGCTGCCACTGAGACAGTGGCACTTCCCTGTTTCAACACCATATAGTCAAGGCGAGCCTTACTGAAGCCATACATGAGCCTTGGCTCTCTGCGTATAAAGGAAATAAAAATCTCCACCTTATAGGGTCATCTTGAAAATGCCCACGGAGCCGAAGCCGGTTTGGCTCAGTGGATAGAGCGTCGGCCTGCGGACTGAAGGGTCCCAGGTTCGATTCTGGTCAAGGGCATGTGCCTTGGTTGCAGGCACATCCTCAGTGGGGGGGTGTGCAGGAGGCAGCTGATCGATGTTTCTCTCTCATCGATGTTTCTAACTATCACTCTCCCTTCCACTCTGTAAAAAAATTAATAAAAAAAAAAATGTCCACGGAGGGGCCAGGGCAGACCAGGGCAAATCCCTCTCATGACTATGTCATCTGGAAGTAAAATCTGTCCTCCTCTGAATGCCCAGAGGGGACAAATAGCAGAAGTAGAATGACTCAACTTCCTTAGTAAGATATCAGTTGAAAAACCAATCTTATTCTGATGCTTCCTCTTTTAAGCTCCAGCTTGCCCGGCCGCGAGGCCACCCTGGGCCAGCCAGGGCCTAGCAAGAACGGGGGGCTGAGCAGGAAGGGGGAACAAGGGCCCACGTCGAGCAGAGCGAGCTGGCCTGGCAAAAACCATCTGGCGAGGCAGACACAGCGATCCCCATGCACGCTCCGCCCCGGCTCCCTTTCTGCCCTGCCTACCCATGCCCCCCTCATGCCCCAACCCCTAGTCCAGCTTCTGTTCCAGACACACTCCTTTCACTGGCCCAATCAGAGCAGCAATGGGTGAGCCTCAGATTTTTTTTTTTCCTTTTGCTCACCTTCTTGCTCCTACAGAGAATGTCTTCTTTCTTTATTAAAATCTGTCCAGATTTCACCTTCCCCCTTTTTAAAAAAATCAATATATTTTATTGATTTTTTTACAGAGAGGAAGAGAGAGGGATAGAGAGTTAGAAACATCGATGAGAGAGAATCATCAATCAGCTGCCTCCTGCATACCCCCCACAGGGGATGCGCCTGCAACCAAGGTACATGCCCTTGACTGGAATCAAACCCAGGACCCTTCAGTCCACAGGCCGATGCTCTATCCACTGAGCCAAACCGGTTTCGGCTCACCCACCCTTTATAACGTATCTCCTCAATGAAGCCTTTTGGGTTAGGCGTCTGCATTCATTCAACAAGTGTTCCATGAGCATCTCCTAAGGGTCAGGGGCTGTAATAACCCCTACCAGTCACCAGACGCCTTCCGTACTGGGCATGTACCGGGTGCTTTATCTGCATCACTGATGCACCGCCCAGCAACCGGCAAGGCTGGTTAACACTGTCCCCATTTTACAGATGAAGAAACTAAGTTTTCAAGATGTGTCACCTGCAGGAACAATGAGGCCAATTTATACAACTAGAGCATCTAACGTGGGGTTCGGGCTAACGCCAGGACACGCCTGGCCCTTTCTCCTGGGACTCAAGGATCCTCAGTTCCTTTTCAGGATAAAAGTTTGTTGGCAGAGGTACCTGGAACAACCAGGAATTGAGCAGTATGACTACCCCTGTGGGTATCACTACCCTTATTTTACCCACAGGCTCTATCCACTGCCGGTAATAATTTCTTAGCCTATGGAGGCATAAGAACAAAAAAAAGAGATCTCATCAGTAAGAGCCGAATTGGCAAAAAATTGGTCAGATTTTTAGTTGACTTATATTATTAGTACATGTTCCTGGAGATTCCGATTTTTATTTATTTTTTTAAAAAAATATATTTTATTGATATTTACAGAGAGGAAGGGAGAGAGATAGAGAGCTAGAAACGTTGATGAGAGAGAAACATCAACCAGCTGCCTCCTGCACACCCCCTACCGGGGATGCACCCGCAACCAAGGTACGTGCCCTTGACTGGAATCGAACCTGGGACCTTTCAGTCCGCAGGCCGACGCTCTATCCACTGAGCCAAACCGGTTTCGGCAAGGGATTCCAATTTTTAACTTGATTAATGTTAGTAGGTCATTTCATTTTCTTAAAACAATAAGAAACTCACGCACAATTCACAAACAAGAGTTCTAGGAAAGATGGTGCTACCTTCATTGAAAGAACCACTCACTGAAAAGGTCAACCCAATAAATTCAATAAAAAAGTTAAAAATAAGAAAAAAACCCACTGAAACTGGAAGCAAGCAGAAAAATAAAACAGAGAAAAAATAGGATGTAAGAAACGATGGTAGATACAGGAATCAATATGATATTCGTCAATGTAATTAACAATTGAATGTTAAAGAAATTAGTCTAACACATTCAAATACATTAAGTTCTAGACGATATAAATAAGGAAGAAGGGTTGGGTGGGCGGTTCCATGGGTAAAAAGTGATAAGAGCCTTGCCTTTAATGGAATTTGCATGTCAAAATGTTTACACTTCTTTAGAAAAAATAACAGTTATATAGGTGTGTTAAACTAACTATAAGAATAGAAATACAATTCAGAGTTTCCAAACCAGGAAGGTAAAAAAGTAAAAACAGAAAACTTGATTGCTCGGACAAAAGATACGGAGGAGAAGGAAAAAGGACAGCAGGTATAAAATGAAACACAAGTTAAGGGGGCAGAGAGAAGTTGAAATGTTACCAAACAATAATCACAACAGACATAAATAGATTAAGCACAACAATTAAAACACAGCCAATCAGATAGGTTTTAAAAAGATCCAGCTAGACAGTGACTAAAACAAACAAAAGCAGAATTATACAGAAAGTTTGAAAATAAAGGGTGGAAAGAGCTATCCAGGTCAATACAAAACCATGTAATAGTAACATCAGACAAAATACTTAAGACAAAAAGACATAACAAGCACTTATGTGTACACCCAATAAAGGGCCTCAAAATCTCGAACTGGAGGCAGGCTGAGGCTTTGTGGATGAGTCAAGTCGTGTCCTGTCACACTGCAGAGAACTGCAGGTCTCACAACAGCGTTCTCTGAGCATGCACTGGGTCTGCCGGGTGCTGGCGCCGGGGATACTCTGAGGAAGAAGACATAGTCCCTTGAGGAGCTTACAGTCTACTGGGGGGAAAGAGACAAGTAGTCAGGAAAACAATACAGTACAGCGATGCAACGACAGACTCAGACACACAGCAGGAGCAATGAGAGCACGGGAGGAACATCTGGCCAGCCCGGTGGGCGTCAGGGAAGGCATCCTGAAGCAGGTGATGCCACACCGAGTCTCAGTGGTGAGCAAGCACTTCCCAAGAAAAAGGAGAGGGAAGCTGAGGTAGGGAGCGTGGCTGAGGTTAAGGCACGGAGTGAGTCTACACAGGAATCACCGACAGCTCCGAGTGGCTGATGGGCAACTTAGGGCAGGAAGACGAAGGCAGGAGATGAGGCTGCCGGTGGAGTTCGGGTACCAGATAATGGAAATGTGCTTGGCGTGGAGATTCAGTTCTCCCAAGAGAGAGAGGCAGAGCACTCAGGGGCAGAGTTCCAGATGGAGGAACCTGCGGGGCAGGGGCAAGTGGTGGGTGCTGGGCATGAAATGGAAACCGTGTCATTGGGAGAGGGTCCTCCCCCACCCCCTGGTCTAGGCTGACAATATTCCAAGTTAAAGGCATGCTTTCCCTTAGGTGGAGAGCCCGAGTGGGCACTGGGACCCAGAAGCAGCTCTCTGAGGAAGGAGGAAGGAGGAAGGAGCACTCTGATGAAACGCAGCCGGAGGAATCTCCAAACCTGCCTCACTTGCCAGCTTGACTTCTGCTTCCCAGGAGAGCAATTTCAGCGTAAGCATTTCCCATTAAGGAGGCTATGAAATGTGAATGTACATTAATCATTAAAACCTCACAGATCAATTATAAATAAGAAACCTGCCATGCCCACAAAAAGGCAGTCTGGCTGCCAAGGCCATAGGTCAGACTGCCCGATAAATGAAACGCCTGGGATAAAATTTACGACGTCCTACAGTTCCCACCACACGCGGGAACTCTGCTGTCACAGGCCCCTTCACATGTTTACAGCAATCACCTGATACCTGTTCTACCAGCACAGGTCTTACCCACGCCTGCTTCCCCCTGACTCCATCCCACCCTGATGCCGAGCTACACTTAAAACCTCATGTTCTCAAGATAACCTCGAGCTCAAAGACATCTATTGGCCCTGCACTGCTTATGGGCCCAGGCCCAACTCTGTGGTCCACAATCTGTCTGACCACGATTTCCCTAGACACAAGGTTTGGCTCTGGCCAGCCTGGTGTCTCCACACCCTGCTGGTTGCTCGAATCTCCGGGTCTCTAGAGGAGCGTGGCCCGCCCGGCCATCCTGCTTGTCCCCCACAGGTGAAGGTCCGGCCTTCCACCGCCCGGAGCCCCTCCCGTCGGCTCCCCGGCATGGCCTCCTTTTCCGACTGCTCTCAGCGCTGGGTCTCCTCAGTTTTTTCACCCTCGCCTTGGCCCTCAACCACACCCTCACTCCCTTTAGTCATCAGACGAAATGATGTAGATGCAAGAACTCTGGAAACAATACAGCATTATGCCAAGAGAAGACAGACATTTCTGTGTGCACGACTCAGATCTGCAGTCTAGGTACGGGGCTAACAGTAATACAGAGAGAGATGCGCAAAGAGGCTCAGGCTATTTTTATAATAGTAAATAACCGGGGGAAAGTCTAAGGACAGGGGAAGGATAATTGTGAAATAAATCCCGCTACATCCATTAAAATTGCTTAGAAATAATGTTTAACTATACGGAAAATGCTAACAGGATACATTTATAAAAATGCACACCTAGCCGAAACCGGCTTGGCTCAGTGGATAGAGCGTTGGCCTGTGGACCGAAAGGTTCCAGGTTCGATTCCGGTCAAGGGCATGTACCTTGGTTGCGGGCACATCCCCAATGGTGGGTGTACAAGAGGCAGCTGGTCGATGTTTCTCTCTCATCGATGTTTCTGACTCTCTCCCTCTCCCTTCCTCTCTGTGGAAAATCATTAAAATATATTTATAAAAATGCACACCTAGCACAGACATACAGCGATGTTTCTTACTTGGGGATGTTTAATATTCTTTATACTTTTCTAATGTTTCCACTCCCCCCCCCCCCCCCGGGAGCATGTATTCCTCTTCTCCATGTCCATTTATTCTCAGATGGTTCCAACTGGTTAAAAAAATACTGAAAGGATATACAGTGACAAGTACGAGTCTTTTCCCCCTTCCTCCAGCCCTCTGAGGGGACCCCTGTCACCGCGTTCTCATACATTCTTCCAGAGAGGGTCTCTCGGTCTGGTCCACCTTTGTGTGTGGGACTTAATGAGCAGGTGATGACTGTGCCCCCTTGCGCACACACGCCACTCACACACAGGAAGCTCGCCTTATTCTCTGTGGCTGGCAGTGAGTTCTGGCAGCGGGGCCACCGACGCAGAAGGCTGGAGACAGGCAAGCTCATTCCTCCCGGTTTTGGTTTTCATTTCACTCCCCGTTTTGTTCTCTTCGGGGGACTGTGGGCTTTATCAGCTACGACTCAAGAAGCAGGAAGATGCTCAAAGATGGCTCTGCCAGCCGTCCTCACTTCTGGTGGCCACCGCTTCCCTGCTTTCACTTGTAATCATCCGCTGCCAAGCACACGCAGTGGTCCAGGCCTGGGTATAAGACGTGCTCGTGGCCACGGATGGCCCCGTAGAGTGGGAAACAGCAGACCTGGACCTGACAGAAAACCACCAGTTCCTGCCTCACTGCTTACGTCAAGGGGTGGGACCTGAGGGCTGGTCCCAACCCAGGAAACCCGAGAGAGGCGAGTGTCTGGCTAGTCTCTCCTACCTTCCTTATATCACCCTGCTTTATTTTGTTTTCAATCACAAAGATAATACTAACTCACTGTAAACATTTAAACAATACAAAAGTGGACAGAGAAATAAATCTCTGTACCACTCCCTCCTCCCCACAACATAAGACATACTTGAGTTTAGCATAAATCTTTTTTGTTCCATTACTATACATATACAAACATATAATTTGGGATTATTTTTAAAATAAGCATGAGCTTATTCTATAAAATAAAAGCCTAATATGCAAATTGACCAAATGGCAGAACGACCAGTCACTATGATGTGCACTGACCACCAGGGGGCAGACGCTCAATGCAGGAGCTGCCCCCAGCCTGCAGGCCCCAAGCCAGCCAAGGTGGGTGACAGCAGGGAGGGGGGGGCCCTCGATCACCCTGCTGGTCACCCCACAGATCAGCCCTGATCACTGGCCAGGACTAGGAACCCTACTTGTGCAAAAATTTCATGCACCAGGCCTCTAGTACATACATAATATTCCATAATTCTAGGTGATAAATTCCTGGAATTGAAATTTCTGGGGGACCCTTTTCTCAGTGGGCTCTCTCTTCTCTCTTGTTTCTATGTGTCAGGGAAATAGGCAGCATCCATCAGTCAAGAACAGGTGGTTCCCAAATATGATGTTCGTTATTTGCTAGAAAGATATCCTTGCCCTCAAGGTGCTTACTATTCATTTGGGGAAAATGGGTGGATGGATAAATAAATGATAAAGGAATCACAAAATGATCTTGGGCCTTAGAAGTAATTTATTCCAACATATCACTTAATAATTCTGAGGAAAGGTCATCTAGCTACATAACAGGTTGGCCTTGGAATTAAAAAATCTCATTCTTGCCTGGCTGGCATGGCTCAGTGGTTGAGCATCTACCTATGAATGAGGAGGTCATGGTCCAATTCCAAGTCAGGCCATATACCCAGGTTGTGGGCTCCATCCCCAGTGGGGGGTATGCAGAAGGCAGGTGATCAATGATTCTCTCTCTTCACTGATGTTTCTCTCTTTCCCCCACTCCCTTCCTCTCTGAAATCAATAAAAATACATTAAACAAACGTTCAAATCTTAGCCTCTTAGCACTCTGGTGTGGTATGTGACCATGGGCAGGTCACTAATTTGATAGTCAACTATCTCACCTGTTAAACGGGACCTGAAACCTACATAAAAGGATTTTATGGGGTAATTAAGTGTAAGCAACAATGTTTATATGCCCAACACAGTGCCTGGCACACAGTGGGTGCTTCTATGAACAGCAGAACCTCCAGGGAGATGGAAACTGTTATAAGATGAGCAGTCCTTTCCATGACTGCCAGTGCCAGTTCTTCGAAGGTCCTTGCCTATGCAAAGCTGAAACCCACCTCCCACAGCTTCCAGCCAGCTGCCCTAGTGTCAGAAGGAAGGTCTGGAACGAACACGATCAAAGGCAGAGGGGAGAAACCCAAGAGCAGAGGGACAGAGTGGTCAGGAAGAAAAGGGCAACCGATGAAGGAGAATGCTCTTTGGAGAGCTTCTGCACACGCCATCCCGTCTCTCTGCTGGCAGTGCCTCAGCTCTAATGGGCTGAGGAATGATGGCCAGTGCATGGACCAGGACCCGGAATTCCTTGGCAGCTAGAACTGAAATGAATTGTTTTGTGGACATCTTGGGTGTTTTCAACCATCTGCTGCTATGTGTATACACAATTACATGCTGGTTGTCAATAATAATAACAGCTATTATTGGTTGTTACAAATTAGGTAATACATGCATTATTTTTTCTAAATCCTCACTGGAGGATATGTTTACTGATTTTGGGGGTGGGGGGGAAAGAGACTGATATGAGAGAAACATTGATTGGTTGCCTCTTGTATGCACCCAAACTGGGATTGAGCTTGCAACCTAGGTATGTGGCCTGACTGGGAATCAAATCCATAACCTTTGGTGTACAGGACGACGCTCCAACCAACTGAGCTACCCGGCCAGGGCAGCACTATTTCTTGCATCCTCAAAATAACTCGGTGGGCATGGAACTAATATTCCTCCCTTTATACAGAGGAAAAATCTGAGGTTCAGTAGGTCAAGTAATATGTCCAAGGTCACATTGCAAGGAAGTGCTAGAAGCAGGGTTTGCACAAGGGACTCTTCTCTGTCAACCACCATACGCTCAGCCACGATACTGTATCCAATTTCAAATTACCAAGGTTTTAAAAATTGGGACCCAAATGCAGACGCTTCCATAAGCCAAAGGTTTATTAGTGACAAACCCAGGAGGAGCATCTCAATTGGGAAGCATAAACGCAGCCAGCCCATGTTCTGGGGAAAGCAGCATTGGAATGGAGAGCAAAGCCTTCGGCTGGACAAGTGGCAGCCTGTGTTCCGCTCTGGCTGTCCAGCACCACTGGCCCCTACCAGGGACCAATTCTATGACAGACTTCAAATTTGCCTTTCATGTTATAAAACCTGGTTCCAGGCTTCTTGAGCCTTGTTTGCTTGTTTGTTTTTGGATTTTGGTTTTTATAGCAAAACCTTGTGTATCTTTGCTGTCTTATAAATGTGGCCAGTACTTTGTCTGCAGGCCCCTGACTTGGGCATTGTATAAGCTTTAAAAGCAACATGTGACAATAGCATTTTCTTTTTATATATATATTTTATTGATTTTTTTACAGAGAGGAAGAGAGAAAGAGAGAAAGAGAGAGAGAGAGAGAGAGAGAGAGAGAGAGAGAGAGAGAGAGAGAGAGAGAAACATCGATGAGAGAGAAACATCAATCAGCTGCCTTCTGCATACTTCCTACTGGGGATGTCCTGCAACCAAGGCACATGCTCTTGACCAGAATCGAACCTGGGACCCTTGAGTCCACAGGCCGATGCTCTATCTACTGAGCCAAACCAGTCAGGGCTGACAATAGCATTTTCAATCTAACTTTCAAACCCTTTGTATGAGGAGAGCCAATGGCATATAGAAAAGTTGCCATCAGGGCATCATTGATACACAGACACAATTATACAACTGGTATGCAGGAGGAATGGGGAAAGTGGTATTGAGGGAAAAAACTCAATCACACACTTTCTTCAATTTATACAATAAGCAACAAGGAATTTTTAATGTATGTTATATAAAAATATTACGTGTCACTGAAATTGATAGGCTGGGTATTTTGTGTAACTGGGTATTCTGGGCTGCAGTACATATTGGTCCGTCAATAATGACGGATTTCCAAAGATTACAGTGCCATAGGTGCCCTACACATGACATAAAGTCAGGCAAGAATCAACCAGCTTTCTTTGATGAGTCAAAATGCACTTCTGGCTCTTGCCAGCCTGAGGTCATCATTACAAGCAATGTTTGGTTGTGAGAAACTGCTCTCCTTATGTAACCTCCTGGACTGGATTCTGAGCAGGAGCAGTTCCCTGGGCTACGGTCAATCCACTGTAATAAGCCACTCCCCCCTCCCCCCTCTCTCTCAGTTTGTAACTCTGGATTTCCCAGGTGGGACTGGCTAAAAGCAGGGTCTACCTGTATTCAAAGAAGATGGAGAAACACAGGCCCAGCCTTCCTGTAAGGGAGGAGGCTTTGAGTTCATTGTAGTCACCGGTGACTGGTTCTGAAATTGAGGAACTAGTTTGAGGAACTGCAGAACCAACCAAAAAAACAACCACCGCAAACACTGGCTTTCCACAGAAAGCATGGAGGCGCCCGGGGCAGCGCTGCCCTTTGGCGGTGGAACGCTGACCGTGGCCTTGTTTCAGGTGCTGCCCAGCACACCCTGTGACAGACTGGCCTTGAACGATCAGCTTGAGGATGTGAGTAGTAGGAGATGCACTTGACATGTCCCTTTACAACAGAGGTTCACATTCTTGTCTCCCCCAGAAGGGAGAAAGGGCTTGGGACCTGTGGTATGACGGCATAGTCACAGAGGATCGCAGAACAATTCCTTGTAAAAGGAGGGGAACCATGAAACAGCCTGTGGTTCTCTCATCCTCTCTCGGGCCAGCAGGGCATAGAAGGAGTGTGGATTCTGGTCTTGTACTTTCCCTCCATAACAAGTTCTTAGCCAGGGGCTACCATGCTCTAGGACTAGGTACTGTGCTGATCAGAGAGATGCGCTGGTGACCAGGACAGACAAAGTCCTTGCCTCCATGGAGCTTGCACCCTTGTAATGCTGGAAGGCCTTCCTGGAGCTCTGAACCCAGTTACCAAGAAGCACTGTTGCCCGGCCAGCATGGCTCATGCTGGAGCATTGACCTATGAACCAGGAGGTCACGGCTTGATTCCCGGTCAGGGCACATACCCGAGTTGCAGGCTCGATCCCCAAGGTGGGGTGTGCAAGAGGCAGCCGATTGATGAGTCTCATCATTGATGTCTCTCTCTCTCTTCTCTCTTCCTGCCTGAAATCAACAGAAATCTATATTTTTAAAGAGAAGCACTGCCATGGATCAGGCCACAGACCCTTTGCCTATGGTTCTGTCTCAGCGTGGCACCAAGCACATGGGATTTGCTAGTCTGGTCACCACCCTCTCAAAACCCGCCTGGAAGGCCAGGATAAGCCTGCCATGTCGTTCATAGTTGGCTACTCATTGTCTACGTGCCCACACCTCTGCAAATGGCTCCTTTCCCCCAGAGCGCTGAAGTTCCAGATTGTTCTCAAGCTAACCAAGCAGTACAAAGCCCCAAGATGAAAGAAATGCTGAGAGTGTTCCTGCCCAGACTCCTGCAGAATGGGGAGGGGTGCTCTTCCCCTCTGAGGAGCTCTGGTTGTGAGTTAGAGCTGGGTCAGGCTGGCAGAGGAGGGCCATGGCGCGTGGGGCCTTCCTCCCTTCTCTCCAGCTCCCACAGTCATGGGTCATGATTCAGCACCTATAATGTGTCTGCTTTCATGTCCATCTTTCCTCTCCATGGCCAGCTCCTTGGGGGCAGGAACTCAGTTGTCCTCATTTTTATATTCTAGCACCTAGCAGAGCCTGCCACAGTTGATACGCTTGACAAGTGTTAACCGAAGGAAAGAATGACTGACACACTGAGGAGTAAATGGGTGCTGTGGGCTCTGAGAGCCTGAGATCCAAGCACCCGGAGAGCTGCAGGGGATGAAGCCAGCTCCCTGCACAAGGTGTCAGCATGATGTATTGTGACTGCCCCCCAGCAAGAAGGTAGCATGCAAGCTGGCTCCGGAGCCACCCTTGTCATCCCCTTGTCTAAATGCTGACCTAGAGACCCAGGCATTTCCACTTCCTTGAGAAATGACCCTTCTGAACTGAACAATATCTGTCTGAGCTTGCATGTGGGTACACATGCCAGCTAGGAGGTGATACACAAATCTTTGCCTTTGACATTTATCTCTAAGGCTATTTCTGCTGCTCAAAGTTCAGCATTTACCGCTGGGACTGTTGAGCATGGTCTCAAGGACACTGATTCATCTAACTAACTTCCTGGGTCAAATGAATCTATTTCTAATCTTTATTAGCAATAACATCCTCATTGGAGGCTGGCGAAGCTCTCCTTTCTTCCCACGCCTCCCAGCTGTCCCCGGTATGGACCAGTAGACTGCTTCTGGCCCGGCGAGAGAAAATGTCAATGTCAGCAGGTGGGTGGGTGCTGGACCTAGGATACAACAGCTCTTTGTACTTGCAGGGGCCACCATCCGGATATGACGTCATGCTTTGCCCACGGGAAGAGCCTCTTCACGGAGAGGAGCTGGATGGATCCAGAGGGATGACGCGAACGACTCTGGCTCATCTAGCCACCTGTATGCCACTAGCAGCGTGTCTCTTCTTCACAGGACAAAGGTTGGGCAAAGATAAGAGCTTCTTGGTGCCCAGTGGGTTTGTGCCCTTACAACCAATCATTCCTAGTAACTGAGCACCCACTTCAGGTAAGATACTGCTTGGCGAAGTAGGCAAGTGTAGGCAACCTTTGAGACTTCCTGGTAACCCTGCCCAGAATTGTATTTTCTTATCAACCTTGACCTTCTTTTGGTTACATCAACTTCATGGTACAAGAGAGCGTCAATGAAACAGCTTTCTGTTTACTTTTCCTTAGACCCAGAGCAGCTGCGGCTCTGGCTCCGCCCTTCCCAGGTCTGCCAGAGCTTGCAGAAAGGCTGAGGGTGGTGGGGTTGGGGTGGGGGAACAAAGCAGAACAAAATACAGTTCCTGCCTCAGGAGTGGCTCCTTTGTTCGGTGGCAGCCAGCACAGTGTGAAGAGCCTGGACTACAGTCAGTCTCAGTCATTAATGAGCTGTGTGGCTTTGGGCAACCCACTCAGCTCCCTCCATTTATTCTTTTGTAAAAAAAAAAAAAAAAAAAAAGGAGTGATTAATGGTAATAATAATTTCCAGCCCATAGTGCTTTTCTTTTTTAAACCTCACCTGAGGATATTTTTCAATTGATCTTTTTTTTTTTTTTAAGAGCGAGTGGGAGAGAGAAAGACAAGAGAAATATCGATGTGAGAGAAACACATCGATTGGTTGCCTCTTGCATGAGCCCTGACCGGGGCCCAGCCGGGGAGGAACCTGAAACAAGGTAGGCGCCCTGTGACTGGAATCAAACCCGAGCCCCTTGGTCCACAGGCGGCTGCTTTACCCACTGAGCCAAACCAGCTCTAATTCTTTAAAAAAAATATTTTTTATTGATTTTTTACAGAGAGGAAGGGAGAGGGATAGTTAGAAACATCAATGAGAGAGAAACATCGATCAGCTGCGTTCTGCACACCTCCTACTGGGGATGTGCCGCAACCAAGGTACATGCTCTTGACCAGAATCGAACCTGGGACCTTTCAGTCCTTAGGCCGATGCTCTATCCACTGAGCCAAACCGGTCAGGGCCAGTCTGTAATTCTAATAGCACTTTCTTTTTTAAAAAAAATGTATATTTTATTGATTTTTTTACAGAGAGGAAGAGAGAAGGATAAAGAGTTAGAAACATCAAGGAGAGAGAATCATCGATCAGCTGCCTCTTGCAACCCCCCACTGGGGATGTGCCCGCAACCAAGGTACATGCCCTTGACCGGGGACCTTTCAGTCTGAGGGCCGACGCTCTATCCACTGAGCCAAACTGGTTTCGGCTAATAGCACTTTCTTGACAGAGCACCCGAAGTGCCTGCTGGTTAGCCCAGATTGATGGCGTGTGCACCGGGGGCCGGGAAAAGCCTGTGACCACTTGCAAGGTAACACTAGTTCTTTCCCTGTGGTTTCAATAAAGTCCAGGCCATCTTGTGGGTGACCCTAGACATTGGTTACAGACATCCCTGACCATCAGCAGTCAAGCTGAACGACTGCACAGATCTACAGCAGAGCCTGACAAACTCTGACTGAATGGACACCTAGTCGTGGACTTAGTGGTAAGAGGGTCATCAGAAGCCATAGCAACCAGACACGTGCGGAAGGGATCGCTCAGGAGTTCCTCTGCTGCTTCTTTCTGAGTTCAAACCGTGGCTCTCTAAGTGTAGACAACCTAGGCGGTGGCAGGCTTGGAATCCCAATTGCCGGAAAAGCAGGATCCAATCTAGCCTTTCCAATCGCTGGGAACTCATCAGATCCTCCGACTCAGGTGGCGAAAAGCAAGGCAGGTAGGAAAGCGTTCCCCAGAAGGTCTTTCTCACCAAAGAATGGGTTATATCTCTCTGCTTTTTGCCAAGGGGTTTCCCAGCTCCAGGCAGCCAAAGCTCCCCTCCGGCTTCTTTGCTGACGGTCGCTGGAAGCTGGCCATGGTCTCACCCTCAATGTGGCTGGACTCCCTGCTGATCTGACTCTGTGCCCTTTTCACAGGACCTGTGCCAGGGGATCCGTCTCTCTCTCAGCCAGCCGGTCCTGGGAGCCTCTTCTTTGCTTCTGCATAGCTACCTCCCAAACCCTTGGGCTGAAATGAACCCGATCGTTGGCAGAGGGTTTCTCCACACGGGCCAGTCAAGACTTCCTTTGCAACTGTGCTGGGTGGATCAATCGCCTGTCACCTACACCCCTGCAGGGGTGACTCACCTTCCAGAGAAAGTGCTTTGCTCACCTAAGCAAAGCTGCCTGGAAAATGACGAAGGGGCCTATCAAATGCACGCTGTGGGGCCAACCGGCCACCGAGCTGGGTCCAGACACACTCCACCTCTCACCTCGAGCCTGAAGTCAAGTGTGGAGCCGCCGCTCCAGGCCTGCTGGTTTCATTTTCATCTGAACACGATGCCTGACATCCGGTGATCTATTTTTTCTAAAAACTAGGTTCACTTTAGAAATGACTCTTTGGCCATCGAGACAGCTTCCCCCGGAGAAAACAAATTGTTATTTAAAGGGAACAGCAGCCTGGTGGGAACCTATATTTTTGTTGGGTGTTAAAAAGAGGGGGAAAGCATGTAGAATGTAAAAGCCCCCTCAGGGTGGCTTACAGGGAACTCTGCAAGTCTGTGACTACAGAGCCAGGCCCCCCAGACGTTGTATGCCCGGCGCTGAGTTTGCCTGCGGTCACACAGATAGTAGCAGCTACATGTGCAGGAGGAAGGAAGGGTAGCCGGGGGTGCATGTGGTGGTGGGAACCCTACCCCACAGAACCAACATTTGGCCCCGAGTCCCCTGCACAAAGAGGAACAAGTCCAGCCCTGCCGGCATGGCCGTCAGTGGCTGAGCGTCGACCGATGAACCAGGGGGTCACGGTCGGATTGCTGGTCAGGGCACATGCCCGGCCGTGGGCTCGATCCCCAGGGTGGGGTGTGTAGGAAGCAACCGATCAATGATTCTCTCTCGTCACTGAGAGAAAAATGACTTTTCTCTCCATCTCCCTTCCTCTCTGAGCTCAATTAAAAAAATATATATATTATATATACATATGTATAAATATGCATTTTTATATATAAATATACTTTATATATAAATAAAAATATATATTATGAAAGAGGAACAAATCCTTGCTGACTTATCTTCTACACAGTATTTTCCTTTTTTCACCTCCAGAGTTAAGGTTGGAACCCTCCCCACCACACGAAGGGCACAGAAAGCCCTAGAAAGGCCCCGCTGTGCCTCTTGCTCAGAGTCCTGGGAGGGCGGAGGGTACCCGTGGTTTAGAATCACCAACTCCACCAGGTAGAGCCTGGCCTTTTAGGCTCTGTGGAGGGTGGTGAGGGCATGGCTTAGTGTGAGGCAGGGGCAACTTGACAGCGGGAACCTCCTGACAAGAAATGTCGCCCCGGAGGTCCCACTGAGAAAATGACTCGGCCCTGTCAGGCAGTCTGACCGTCCTGACATCACCTTACAGAAAACAGGCCTAGTCAATGTGGTGATTGGCAACTACTGAAACTGCTATTGCTACTTCTCTATCATCAACTTTTACAGCCAAACAATACCATTTACAGCTGTCGCATTCTGTGCCAGGCACGGAGTTTGCCTGAGGTCACACAGATAGTAGCAGACCTGGATCTGACCCAGGTCTGCCTGACCTGACAGCCTAAACCCCTCCATCTGACACACAGACACCAGGGACTTGCTATGTTGCTCTGGATATATCATTTTACCACTCTGCCTTAATTTCTGCATCTGTAAAATGGGGCTGAGCATAGGCTATGCTATTCATCGGTCAGTCTTTTAATAATAATTATTATGAATAATTGATATTGATTAATAATTGCTAATGACATATTAATATTAATACTTTTTAATATATACAGCTAGATAAATAAAGAAGCTACCCTGTTTTACATTCAAAATTGACATGGGGGCAGAAACAATTTATCCTTTCATGAGTAAGTTAGTAGAAAAGGCAGTGAACTTGCTATCAAGAAATAAGGGTTTAGATTCGGGGCATGACACTGATTTCCCGAGAAATCTCATCCACTTTATTTCTCCTTATGAGATTTTACTTTCCTGACCTTTGTCCATGTCTCTCTTTATAAGAATATTGTGAGAAAAACACAAAAATAGCTACTAAGTACCATTATTCTTTAAAAAAATTTTAAAAAATATATGTTATTGATTTTTTCACAGAGAGGAAGGGAGAGGGATAGAAAGTTAGAAACATCGATGAGAGAGAGTCATCGATCAGCTGCAACCAAGGTACATGCCCTTGACCGGAATCGAACCTGGGACCCCTGAGTCCGCAGGCCGACGCTCTATCCACTGAGCCAAACCGGTTTCGGCAGTATCATTATTCTTGATGCCATATAATTTCAAGGAATTTCTATCAGGGAGTAAAGGATATAAAATAGCAAGAAGGGGAGAGAATCATTTAAATTAAAATACAAAGAAGGGCGCAGAGGTCGCTGAGGAAAAAGGACATTCCTCTGCACTGTCACTCAGGTAGTAAGACAATGGGAGGGTCTTAGTCCGCAGCTAAGGACCTTACCCAGCACGCTGCAGTGTCTGGCTCAGCTCAGCTGACTGCTCTACAGGACTTGCCCTGCGCGTGGCCTTCCATTTCTCAGCTATTGCTTTCAGCGTTTCCGTCAGCATCACAAGCACATGCAAGGCTTTCGCACAGGCATCCCTTTGAGTGTTGAGTGCTCGCCCTCTCCCTTAAAGATGCTCACCCCACCTTTCCCTTCCTGGGCATCTTGGCGTGCAGAGGCCAGAGGGGCCGGCTTCAGAGGCCCCCACATCCACTGACATGGAACTGACCCCCCTCCCCGCTAATGCCACACCATGCCATGACAAGGGCCCGCAACGCTCACACGTCTCCAGTTTAACTGAAGTACTAAAACGGGGCAAACAGGAAGCATCAGACACAACTGCGGTAGTGACTGATTAATCACGAAAGCAGAATTTTAGTTGCCTTTTAACCTTTTGCCGGCGGGGGGGTGGGGATGGGGGTGGGGGTGGGGAGAGAGACAGCTTTGAGAGGATGGAAGCCATTGGTAGGATATGCTGCCTAGATGTGTTATCCAGCCGACTTTTACTTTTACCTCAGGACTGAGTTCGGTTTTAAGATCTCTTCACTCTCGAACCAAGAAAGAACAGCCATAAGCCGACTGGCATGGATCTGCCAGCTCTTGGTCGCTGCGGGCAGACCTGTTAGGAAAGCTCACGCGCTATCTATCCACTGAGACGGGGGAACATAGGAAAGGTGGAGTGACTTCACGGGCCAGGGTGATAAGATGTCGTGGGGGGTGCCAACAACGAGAAAACAGCCGGGGAGGAGGCTTTACCCCATCCACATCCCCCCAGACCTCTCAGCACACCCAGCCACGAGGAGCGGTTACCACGCACCAAACAAGATCACAGCAGTTGCCTGGAGCTGGACAATCTTATCAGGACGAGCTTGCTTCTCCACAGTCAGTGAAGCACAAACACTCCAAGAATATCACAAAGAAGCCAGTGTTCAACAGGAGAACCAAAATGAGGAAGCAGACCTCCATCTGTGGAGGGGCCACGGCCAACCAGACGTTTTTGTGTAGTAGATGAGGGCTCATTTGGCAAGGTCTCCAGTCTGAGGCGCCACTCCCCGCAAGCTCCAACAGACAATACGAGGGGCACCCCCCCCCCCCTTCAAAACTGCTCCTTATATTCTGAAAACAGAAGATGACCTGAAGTTTGGCAGCGTATGGCCTGATTTCACACAAGCGCTAGGACATACACCTGGATACCTATTTCTAAAATTAAAGCCAGAGAGTGCCAACGTTTATTTTGAGACCTTCTGAGAAGCCACCACGCCCTTCAGAGTAAATGAGGATGTCCCGAAGGTGTCTGAGAAAGGCAGGGGTCTGGCGTCGCTGCACCACAGGAACTGACTTGGGCATCACTTAAAAAAAACACACCAAGAGCAAACCCAAACACGTCAGAAGCGAGACGAGCACCTGTCCCCCTGTCCTCTCGCGTTCGGAGCATAAACACCACGCCAAGCACTTCGCCCTCCTTTCGGCATCTCAGTCCCAGAATGTGGTCCTGGTCCAGGGTGAAGAGCTGGAGAAGGTTCCAGTGTCCTCACCCTAAGTCTTAGCTACTAGGCTTTAGGCATTTATATTTAAAAAAAATTTTTGTATATATTTTATTGATTTTTTTACAGAGAGGAAGAGAGAGGGATAGAGAGTTAGAAACATCGATGAGAGAGAGTCATCCATCAGCTGCCTCCTGCACACCCCCCACTGAGGATGTGCCCGCAACCAAGGCACATGCCCTTGACCGGAATCGAACCCGGGACCCCTCAGTCCGAAGGCCGATGCTCTATCCACTGAGCCAAACCAGTCTCGGCGAGGCATTTATATTTACCTCCTCCCCGCCTCAGGTGCCTTACCTGTAAGAGACCATGTTATCTATCTTATCACACGGGTCTAAAGGAAAAAGGAGGCTTACAGGTATGAAGATACGAAGTAAAAAAAAAAAAAAAAAAAAAAATTAAAAAAAACACACCCACGCCACTAGTGTTAAGACATTATCTCCTTCTAATCTTTCAGAGCGACCATGTTTCTAGTCTAGGGGTTTTCAACATTCTTCCTGGAATAAACTTCAGACTGCTCTTGTGCATTAGGCCCCGCCTCTCATCATTTCATTTGACTTGCTTTTGGGGTTCCTAATCCAGTCACTGGTGTCCACCGTCTCTCCATTTACCCAAAACTGAATTCCGTTACTCCATCCATCCTCTCCCCGGCCCCTCCGCATCCTCACTGCCCGGTCCATCCTTGAGGACGGAGAGCCACATTTTAACTTTCCTGAGGAAGGTACCGCTTTCTTTCTGAAGTTACCCAGCGTCAGTTACTCTCTGTGCCAGTGGTCTCTTTGGGCCTGCTGACAGTGGCTGCAGGTGGCCAGGGGCCCACCATGGGCTTCCGAGATGGACATACGTGTGAGCCAACAGACCAGGTCCCCGGGAGCCGGGGAAAGCGGGAGGATGCTGCGCGTGGCCAGCAAGCTCCGCCGAACGCACGCCACGGGCAGGCTCAGCTCCTTCTCCCGCCTGGGGTGCGTGACCCCAGACCTTGGCAGGGAAGGAAGGCCGAAGGGCTTCCCTGACAGGGCAGACGGGAGGCAACGCGGGCCGGGAGCACTGGTGCCGTGGACACCTCCCGCCCACTCCAGGCGAGCCCCCATCCTCGGGACACCCAGGGGACCGGGCAGCAGGGCAGGCCCGGCGGCGGGGACAGCGGAGCGAGGGGAACTCGGGGGCCGGGGAAAGGGAAGCAGGGCGCCCGCGCGCGCGCTCCGGGCCAGAGTGCCGCCCGCGGGGACGCGGGGCGAGCGCGGCGAGCGGCCGAGGCCCCGGGAGCGTGGCCCCGCGAGGCGCGCCGGCCACGAGATCCCCAGGGCCGCGGCCCCGCGCGCGAGTGGACTCGTCCGATCGGCCGGCCGCGCCGCTGACCCCCCACTCTTCTGGGGGCGGCGGGCCCGGCCGCATCCCGGTCCCCGGCGGAGGGGCGACCCCTCCCCGGCGCTCCCCGCTCCGAGCCCTGGGACCCGGCCCCGTCACCTACCGGCCGCGCGCGCCGATCTCCCCCAGCAGCGACCGTCGCGCTCCCCGCGCCCTCGATCTCCCGCCGCCGCCGCCGGCTGCCTACCGCTGTTCTCGGGGCCCGCGACCGCCCCGCCCCGCCCCCGCCCAGGCTCCGCCCCCGCCCCGGCTCCGCCCCCTCCCGGGTCGCCTTCCCGGACGCCCCCGGGGCCACGCCTCCCGCCGGCGGCGGCAAATTTGCCTCGGTTCGCACCTCCCACTCCGGCCGCCACCTCGACCCCCTGGTCCCGCCCACCCCGCCAGCCTGACCAATGGGATGGCGCGTCCCCGCTCGCCTGTCGGGCCGCCGCTAGCAGCGATTGGCTGCGGGGGCTCGTTTCCAGAAATGGGCACCGTTTCCGGACCATGTTTATAGTGGAGACGCCGGTTGGGCGGGCGGGTTGACAGGAGGCGGAGGCGGCGGGAGTCGGGTCTAACCACACATGCGCTCTCGGCTTCTGGCGAGGTTTTTTTTTTTTTTTTTTTTTTCTTCTTCACGGGTTGCGTTCTTCGGAAGGTTACGGGAAGTAAGAGCGACTGTGCGCGTGCGTGGGCACTCCCAGCCCGGGACTTCGGTTGCCTTGGAGACGGCGCGGCGCTCTCCCTACTTGGCCGAGTCCCGCTTCCTCGGCCCGAGGTCCGGGGCGCTGAGGCCGGTCGGGGCGGGGTGCGCGCGCGTGGGGGTGCTGGTTGGAGACATGTTTGTGGAGCGCTTGCCCTGTGCAGGGCCGTGGAGTTCCCTAGCACGTGTAATCGCAGGTTCCGGTCCCTGCCCTCGAAGAGCCTGGGCAGCCAAAGGCCTGCGCTGGTCGGACCTGCGCGTTGAAACCCACGCCTGATGCGAGCGGGCGGATGGCGTGGTGCAACCCCCTCCCACAGCCGGAGGAGCATCGCCTTGGTGGGTTTACAGGTTGCAGAAACCAGGAGGAAGACTAGACGTGGACCCACGCAAAAAAGGACCAAGGTGTCGCCGACACCGGTTTGGCTCAGTGAATGGAGCGTCGGCCTGCGGACTGAAAGGTCCCAGGTTCGATTCCGGTCAAAGGCATGTACATTGGTTGCGGGCACATCCCCAGTAAGTGTGCAAGAGGCAGCTGGTCGGTGTTTCTATCTCATCGATGTTTCTGGCTCTCTATCTCTCCCCCTTCCTCTCTATAAAATATCAATAAAATATATTTTAAAAAAAGAAAAAGGAAAAAAGGGACCAAGGTGTCAATGGTGCTTCTTTCTGAATGAGAGGGTTAGGTGGGCTGGAGGCATTGAGGGGCGGTATGGATATTTTTTTCTTTTCGAATATTTGCTTATCTGTATTTTCATTGATCTTGTATTTTATTTGTAACAGAGGGGGAGGGGGGAAATCCCAAACTTTGAACGTTTGCAAAATGGAAAAGATAGGTTTCTACCTGGGCACCCTACCTACCCACATCAGAGGTCCCCAGCAGGCAGGTGTGGTTACTGACTAACAGGCCCTGTCCAAAGCTGTTTGGGGAACAAGGATCATCTCATCGCTGGAAGGGTTGGAGCGAAGACCTGCTCAAGACCGCTGTTCAGACATTCCCTGGTAGTTAGTTCAAGGCCTCTTTCTGGTGATCTACACCCAACAGACATCTCCCCTGTTGGGGTGTAGGAAAGACCATTCGTTTAGGCAAGGGCCCAAAACTCACAACCTAAGGGCCTTACCAACTCAGTCATGCCATAAATATACTTTGTTTGGCTAGCCCAGTGTGAGTGTGTTGTTTAAATTTGAATTTGAATTTGAATGCCTTAGGATAGAGCCTGCAGTTTCTCACAGCCCCTGCCCTTAGGTCTGACACCCCAACCATTTAACCTTATGTCACCTGTCTGGATTCTGAAGCATTCCAGATGGCGGCCCTGACAGAGCCTTGCTTTGGAGCTGAACAGTCTCTGGAGGCGAACAGCCTCTGGCGCATCAACTGGCTGTGCCACTGACCAGCTTGCGAGAGGGTGGGCTGGAAGAAAGCTGGCAGCTCCCAAAGCTCCTTCGAACCCCATCCCTTTTTTTCATTTCGGTGACTCAGGGAGAGGCGGAGCTTGGCCAGGTGGTGCGTTCCAGGTTGGTATCAGCGAACCTGGGAGCAGAGCCTGCCGCTCTCGCCACCTGTTTGCCTCTGGGCATACCACTTCTCAGGAAAGACGTGGGCAGAGGCTCCCTGGCTCGCCTTGGCATTATCCTTCCATCACCATTCCTCCTTGAGGATACCAGGGCCCACATACTTTCCTGACACCTCTTGGGCCCCTGCCTGCCCACATCCACTCTGTCATGATTATCTGCCTTTACATCTGTCCATTAACACTAATGTGTGTTAGTGGGAGATAGTGAGCATGTCGACTCACATGTGCAGCTCCCAAGAAGGGATTTTCTCAGCAGGCTGCAGAGGAACAACCCCCCTAGAGACTCGTGGGGAAGGTGATGTGGGATGAGAAGGGTCTCCGCATTTCAGCTGTTTTTCTCAGGTCCGGCCAAACCCCACCACCATGTGTGGGGGGAGGTGAGACACAGCACTACACCCACTCTGAGTGAGCAACCTCGAAATGCTTGCACCTTCTGGATGGAGAGCTTCAGGGCAAAATTACTTCCTCCCAAGTGCAGCCAGTTAAATCATGACAACCCGAGAAGGCTTCTAGCCCTGAGTCACTTTGTGCAGCCTCAGCTCTGCTTTAATAAAAATAAACCAACGTTTGCTGGGTGACTCACACCTGGAGCAGTGAGCCAGGTTCTCCCACCTCAACGGTTCACGTCTGGAAACGGAAGGGTAAGGCTGTGTCCTTGCAAAAAAGAAGAGCAGCTTCTGGGTTTTTTTGAGAGTTTAAAAAAAAAATAAATCAGACACTTCTAAGTGCTTTGTGTGCTTAACGTCTGAATATTTACTCGAGTCCAGGGTTTCCTAATCTGGCACTCTTGACATTTTGGATCGGATGGGTTTTTATGTGTGTGTGTGTGTGTGTGTGTGGTGGGGAGAGTGAGGGGGTGGGAGGGACTGATATACATTGTAGGATGGTTAAGAGCATTCCTGGTTTCTGCTCACTAGATGCCAGTAACATCATCCCCTTATCCCCAATCCAGTTGTGACAACAAAAAGTTTCTGGACATTACCAAATGTCCCCAAGGGGGCAAAATTGCCCCCAGTTGAGAACTCTTGCAATCTAACCCCATTAGATCGGTACTATTATTATTCCCATTTCTGAGGCTCAGAGAGAACTGATTTGCCAAAGGTCATTTTACTGTAACAGAAGACCCGGATTCCAACCAGGTGTGACCCCCGGGTCCGGGCTCTCCTGCCTATAGAACTCTACAGAAGGACTTTGGACTTTAAGGAGTCCATTGCCCATCAGTTCTATACAAGAGTAATGAAGGGTGAACGAATTTTGTGCACCAGTGAGAGAATGTTATCCTTGGATCCTTTTCCCTTTTCTGCTTGCAAAAAGAGGAAATTATATTCTGGTTTTTACTGCCTTAGTCAGCACCGTTCCTGGTGTCCAGCCATGTTTAGTGAGAAACTAGTTAATGAATCATCAGAGTGTCTGTGGACCTGAGGCCCCAAATTCCTGTGAGATCCTAGAATTACACTTGAGAAGAACTCAGATGCAAGATCAGAGGTGATGTCACTGCCCTCCCTGGCTTGGACCTGCCCCATTGCTACCACCCAGTCTAGAGTTATTTGGAGGGGCAAGGAGGCAGGAGAGGAAATGGATGTAGGCAGTGGCGTGTAGAGTGGAGCTCTCTTCCTACTCTGCAGTCAGTGACAATTTCATGTCCCTAGCTTGAAATCAGAAATGATAGGAATATTTATACCATGGAAATTGGCAAACAGCATAAATCAGGACTACCCACCCTCAACCTGTTAAACATTTACCAGAATGCCATTGCATGCAGATTTTGGTCTCTGACTGCCCCTCTCTACCCCCTGCCATAGAGAAACATGTTAAACTGTAGAACTCTCAAAGAAGAGGAGGAGCCATGTGACGTGGGTGAGGAGAAGAGGTGCCGATCTCTTTAAAGGATGGACTTGCCAGGGTGGGGTTCTCCATGAAGGCACTTGGGAAAAAATACCTTACTAAGACCAGGTCCTGGACTTACCTTTCTGAGACCCCTCCCAACTTTGAAGCCTTCTTAGGGAGCCCTGGGTTAAGATGTGACTCAGATTCTTCTCACTTCCTTGTAGGTTATCCCTCCAGTCTCCTCTCCACATCATCCTCAAGCCTTCTGGTGGATTTATTCCTCCTGAGAGACCACTCGGGTGCTGTGTTCCGCCCCATTGTCCTCATAACTTAGCCCCTTTAGTGTCTTCCTCTCAATCTCCAAATGTGATCAATTCTCTGCAGCTTGAAAACAGATAAAGAAAAAAAAAATCCTTCCTCTGCCCTGGCTTTTCCTTACACGGTTGGCCTAACCTTTCTCCCCCTCCCAATTCCCAAGTCTCTTGGTCCTCTTTGCGTCTGTTTCAGTTGCCACTTGCATGTACCCCTGGCCATCTGGCTTCTGGCCACCACTCCTTCTCCCCATGGACACCCACTGAATGCCTTCTAGTCAGATAACCTCACCTCAGCTCTCCTCTGCAGTCGGCCACAAACGTGACGCCCTGAGCACCTACGATGTCAGGCTCTGGGGAGTGCGGAATTTCAGACCAGTTCCTGCATTTGGGGAGCTCCCAGTGTGGTGGGTGGGTAGACCTTGAACAAGTGACTACTGACGAGGACTTCATAATTCATTCCAGATGAAGAGGGTGATGAGAGAATGGACCAGGCAGGGCCCAACCAGGGAAGCAGAACTCACTCTTGAGTTTTTAGACATGGAATTGAGTGCCAGGGTTGGTCACACAGGTAATGGAAGAGTTGAGAAGCCCAGCAGGAGGAGATGGTGAGGTAACCAAGAATCCACTATCACCCCTGGGGTGGAGGGACATTACGGGGAAGCAGTGTAGTCAGTGGCTGGAGGCCGGGGTCACGGAAAGAAGGTGGAACTAGCCGAAACCGGTTTGGCTCAGTGGATAGAGCGTCGGCCTGTGGACTGAAAGGTCCCAGGTTCGATTCTGGTCAAGGGCATGTACCTGGGTTGCGGGCACATCCCCAGTGGGGGGTGTGCAAGAGGCAGCTGATCGATGATTCTCTCTCATCGATATTTCTAACTCTCCATCCCTCTCTCTTCCTCTCTGTAAAAAAATCAATAAAATATGTTTAAAAAAAAAAAAAAGAAGGTGGAACTACAGAGGAGACACAGTCACTTTCACAGACACCACTCAAGACCGAGAGGGGTGAAGATTCTCCTTTCCGTCCACCCTCTGGCCTCCTGCCAGAGCTTCTCAGTGCAGGGGTCAGTTGCCTGTGGTACCGAGCGGAGCAGAGAAAGGGAGGACCAACCCAGGACTAGCACAGGGAATCGAACATTCTGGCAGAAGAAACAGCATGTGAAACATGCATGGAGGCAAGGGACATAACCAGGTATTGGTGCCTCCATCTCAACCCCTAGCAACCAATGATCTTTTTACTGTCTCCATAGTCTCGGCAATCACTGGCATTTTAAAAAATTGATTTGATTAGGGGTTACATTGGTTAATAAAGTTACATAGGTTTCAAGTATATAATCCTACAATACATCATCTGTATATTATATTGTGTTTTAAAATATATATATTTTATTGATTTTTTTTTACAGAGAGAAAGGGAGAGGGATAGAGAGTTAGGAACATCAATGAGAGAGAAACATCAATCAGCTGCCTCCTGCACACCCTTCACTGGGGATGTGCCTGCAGCCAAGGTACATGCACTTGACTGGAATCAAACCTGGGACCTTTGAGTCCACAGGCCGGCGCTCTATTCATTAAGCCAAACCGGTTAGGGTGTATTGTGTGTTTTTTTAAAGATTATTTTTTTTAGAGCAGATTTAGGTTCCCAGAAAAACTGAGCGGAAGGTACAGAGGTTCCCCACGTGCTCCCTTATCCCCTCACATGCATAGCCTCTCCCACCGTCAGCATCCCCACCAGAGTGACACCTTTGTTACAAGTGAGGAATCTGCATTAACACCTTATAACCCCCCACAGCCCACTCTTGGGTTCACTCTTGTCTTGGTACATTCTATGGCTTTGGACCGATGTATGATGGCATGCACCCGTCATTATAGTATCATACAGAGTATTTTCCCTGCCCTAAAAATTCTCTGTGTTCTGCCTATTCTTCCCTCTGTCTCAACCCCTGGCAACCAGTGATCTTTTTACTGTCTCCATAGTGATAAGTAAATAAATTGTGAACCAACCAGACAATGAAATGTTATTCAGTGCTAAAAAAGAAATGAGCTATTAAGCTATGAAAAGACATGGAGGAAAACTTAACTGTACATTCCTAAGTGAAAGAAGGCAATCTAAAAAGGCTGCCTAGCCGAAACCAGTTTGGCTCAGTGGATAGAGCGTCGGTCTGTGGACTGAAGGGTCCCGGGTTCGATTCCGGTCAGGGGCACGTACATTGGTTGCGGGCACATCCCCGGTGGGGGTGTGCAGGAGGCAGCTGGTTGATGTTTCTCTCTCATTAACGTTTCTAGCTCTCTATCCCTCTCCCTTCCTTTCTGTGGAAAATCAATAAAATATATTTTAAAAAATAAAAAATAAATAAAAAGGCTGTCTACTATATGATATTCTGGAAATGGCAAAACTATGGAGGCAATGAAAAGACCACTGACATTTTGGGCCAATCCTCTTCTTGAGGATTTGGAGATACTATATTTTCTTTATTATTATTATTATTTATTATTATTATTATTATTTAGTTGCTCTCTCTGCTTTTTTCTCTCTCATTCTTTTAAAAAAATATATTTTATTGATTTAAGAGAGGAAGGGAGAGGGAGAGAGGAGAGAAACATCAAAGATGAGAGAAAATCGTTGACTGGCTGCCTTCTGCATGCCCCCTACTGGGAATCGAGCCCGCAACTCAGGCATGTGCCCTTGGCTGGAATCAAACCCGGGACCCTTCAGTCTGCAGGCCGACACTATCCACTGAGCCACACCAGCAGCTAGGGCTTTACTCTCATTCTTAAAGAGTGAAGCACTCCACAAATTTTAGTCCAAAGCACCTCACTTCTCTATACATTCTCCTGGGAGTTCTCACTCACCCCTGATTTCATTTAATTGTTCAACATACATTAATCGAATACCTATTATGTGCCAGGTACTTGACAGAGAGAGGAGTGAGTCATGATGCCTGCCAGCAACAAAGAGATGCCTGCCCTCAAGGGAGGAGACGAACAAGGTTTCTTTACAATGTAGAAGGCAGAGGGGAGTCCTGGGTGGGGTAAGAACACATAGAAGGCTGCCTAGAGGAGCTGATGCTCAAACTGATTGCTGCCGGGCACCCTAGCAGTAAGCCAGGTGAATGGGGCAGGAAGATCATTCTGGCAGAAGAAATAGCCTGTGAAAAATGCATGGAGGCAAGGGACATACCAGGTATTGGTAGCTTTAGGAAACCGGGTGTGAGATGTAAGGACAAGATAAGAGAGATCCTCAGGCTGGCCCCTGGATTGTGGATTGTGGTTGGGCCAGGGAAAAAGACAAATAACCCTTCTAGAATAGAATTTTAGAGACATTTCTCTACGGTGTGAAAGGGCTGTATGTATGGGCAGGGCTGTAGGCTACGGACTACTAGGAAGACAATTGGGGGTGCTTTGCAGACCTGGTGAGAGATGATGGAGGCTGGGCTAGGGCAGTGCAGGGGGATGGGGCACCAGGATAACAAAACGCAGAGAGATTCAGAAGCGAGCAAATAAGTTGACAGGGCATGAAGGAAGGCTGGGAGAGAGAGTGTAGGCTGCTATTGCTGAGGCCATAGAAGGAGAGAGATTTGGGAAGAAGAGGAGCGTCAGCTTTGGACATAGTGTATCCTTCTGGACCCCAAGTTAATACCTTCATCCCTAACCTCGGTTCTGAGTCCTGGACTAGAATTTCCAGGGGCCCATGAAACATTTCCACTTCTAACCACCTGTCATCCCCAGCTCTCCACAGTCCCCCAAGCTCTACAGCGGTGTTCCTCGCCCACCTCTCTGTGTTAATGACATCACCCAGCCCAGGGGTCTTCATTGCCTCCTCAAGCCACGTTGATTCCACCCCATAATGGCCCTTTGTGTAGGGGGTCCCTTGTGTCTCTCCTTTCTGCCAGGGCCTCATGGTGTCTCACTGTTTCTTCTTGCTTCCTCTCACTTCCATTCCAGTCCTTCCTCTTCTCTGTCGCTCCCTCACTCAAAACCTCCAGTGGCTCCCTATTGCCCATTGGTAAGTACAAGCTTGTTGTCCGGCTCTCAAGGTCCTCACAGTCCAATACTGACTTACTTTTCTAAGTTTCCCTACAGACACCTTTTTGTACTGCTTACTTACCACTGCCCCAAACCACTGTTTTGTGCATTCAGACCACGGGTTTTCCTGCAGACCAAGATGTACCTACCCCTCGGCCTCTGTCGGTCAAAGCACACCCATGCCTCAAGGCCCTCATTATATGCTTCCTCTCCAAACATCATATGTCCCAGTTAACTGCCTGCCTTATCTCTCTCGAAGGAGACATAAATTCACAACGTGAGTTGTTGCTCAATAAATGGGTGTTGAACGGAATTGGCTAAAAAAAAACCATTCCTCAGATCACGTACCTGCAGAAGCCTGTCTGACCTTACTCTCCCACTAACCACCTGTCCTCTCTTTCCTTACTACCAGGTGGATGAGCTATGCATACTAATAGCTAGTTTAAAATCTGCAATATCTTTCACTCATAGGTTAGCCTGCCTTTTCTTTAAGCTAGGAAGTCTAATGCTGTTCATAGTGGTAACCTGCCCAGTTAAAATTTTTTTTTTACTTTAATTCTCACCCAAGGATATGTTTTTTTAAGATTTATTTTAGAGAGAGTGGAAAGGAGAGGGAGAGAGGGCGAAACATCGATGTGAGAAAGAAACTTTGATTGGATGCCTCCCGTATGCACTCCTACAGGGGATTGAATCTGCAACGTAGGTATGTATGTGTCCGATGGGGAATTGAATCCACAACCTTTTTGGTGTGCGGGCCATGCTCCAACCTCCTGAGCCTATCCAGCCTGGGCAACCTGTGCAGTTTTAATGCTTCCTCAGACTCCCTTGCAGCTAGGGTGGCCATGTGTCAAAATTCCAGCCAGTGAGATAGATGTACATGCAAGTCCCTGGCTGGGGCTTCAGGAAAAACTTGCTAACAGGGATCAAACCCAGCTGGCATGAGGCCTTTTGTCTTATCATCCTTTTTCGTGTGGCACGTGGACCCATTGCCATGAGGTGTAGCAGCCCAGTGTTTGAGCATTAGAATTATAACCTTGCTCCGGCTGGTGTGGCTCGGTTGGTTGAACTTCATCTTATACACCAAAAGGTTGTCAGTTTCAATCCCGTTTGGGCAGGTGCCTGGGTTGAGGGTTCAATCACCAGTAAGGGAGCATGCAGGAGGC